>JAXCHO010000164.1:23865000-26423750 GCA_036630365.1 Acanthiza pusilla
TAGCTGAAGTTACCATTCTTTTTAATTATGTGTATTTAAAAACAATAACTACTTAAAATGCAAAAAGGAATCCTAGGAGGGGTGCAATAATATTAATTTAAATGCTAATGAAAATCAAAGTAACATCATGTTTCTCTAGCTTTCCCTGTAGATAAAATTCTGTACATTTGGTTGAAAAGCTTACATTTTTCTGCATTGTGGATACATTGCCTCATGCAGTATCGTTAAATCTCTTTTATTTTGGATTTAAATAAAATTTTAAATATGACTTGCAGTTTTAGTTGGAATCCATTTCTTAGACTGAAGTATAATGTTTGCTGTGCATTGGAGAAGGCAGAGCATTTTTCAGAAACTTGAAATCCCTTCTTGTGGTACAAACTCTGAGCCTGTTTCTGCAAGCATGTGAACACAGTGTATACTTTCAGTGTGGTCAGCAAAAGAGGTGTATACAGTGTTTTCAATGTCTATCTTACCAATACTTCCCCCTACTTAAACGAAACCATTTCTTGACACATCTGTAATTCATAGGTGTTCTGTGCATTACTCCTCATCAGGAATGTTGGGGAATGCATTCGGATTTTTAACATTCAATGCTAGAATGACCAAACTAAAATAATATTCATATAGTATTATAATTTTTTTTAACAGTAGAATGCATTACTGTATACAGTGGAAAGCTATTTATTGTACCTCTGGGCTTATTCCTCTAAAAAACATAGCATAAAAAAAATCTTTGTCAAGCCTGAACTGATGTATATAACTGAAATAATGTAAAGTTATATTTTCATGTTTTTATACTTAACAACATGATGGGAATACATAATGTATGAGTATTTCAATTCAGATAATATTGATTGGATAATACACATCTCAGTTAAAAAAGCAGTAATAATAGTTTAATATCCATGTTAACAGTACATCAGTATATTGCTATATAAAGTATGTCTGTGTGCATTTAAGTGAAAAGTAGTCAAGAGTGATGAAAGCTGTCCAAGGGTTTTTTATTCATTTTATATGAAAACTGTTATGGAGCAACCAAAATGTTTATGAACTCAAACTTGTGTAAATTTCAAAATGTCCTTTTACTGTAGCTTTTTGTTTACAGTACAGTATCTTATTTTCTGCTTTGTTAAATGAGTAACGGTACAAAGCTGGACATACACTTTCTAAGACATTAACGTTCTCGTTTTTTCATGTATACTTATATGACAGAAAATGCTTCTGATTTTATTTTTCAATCTAACACATGGCTTTTCTGGAGTGTTGTATAAACTTCAATCATACATAAAAAATCTTCTTAAAAAAGGCAAAAGACCTTTAACGTCTGCTTAGTATTATTGAAATCTGGTTTCTTATTTATTATAAATGTATTTTTCTAAGATTTTGCATCGAGCAAACCTGTTTGTCCCCACAGACATGAAATTTCTTGAAGAGTTTGTGAAGTTTCTTCTTTTCTTGAATGAAGATTCAATGAAGAGAATATATTTCTCCCAGATCATCTTGTCACTCAAGGATAGATTTACTGTAGTTTTCATTATCATCAAATGAAGTAATGTAACTTTTTTTCCAACAATAGAATTGTACCTCTGGACTGTAACCTTCTTGATCACAGTTACAATGGCAGTGAGACAGGTTGATAAAGATAGAAAATTAAGTATCTATTCAGTAACACTACCTAAAAATTTTGAGTTTAAACCAATGCTTCTTTTAATTGAAGGAATTGTTGATGTGTCCAAAGCAGAGAAAAAAACCTGAGAAACTGCAAGTTAGGTTTATGTCTATAGTGTCACTAGAAGAGATCTAGTACAGCAGAGAGTTTACTGAAATAGCAAACAGAGTGTGAAGAGGTTCACAATGTGAAAGGGTCAACATTTTCATGTAAAAGTGTATTGCATCTTTTAACAGAGTGTGTTTCTGCGGTGTCATCCTCCTCTTTGGCTGATAGATGTAGACAATATCTTTACAGGAAACCTTGCACAAATAATTGTGTTTTAAAATACAAATAGATTATTTCAGCTATCATTTGGTGCAGTTAGTTATACAAGTACAGCGGTCACCAGCAGAAGAGAATCAGCAGCAGCTGTTCTGCATTATGTTCCTAGAGGCTACTCAGACCTGTTTTCACAGCATCAAAGTTTATTATTTATTAAATCTTTTCATTTAAGCTGTCAAGGGATCACAAAGATTTGCTGTGGGAGATCCATCAGGTCTAAATTATCTTAGGAATTTTTATTATATCAAGCACTTAGAGTGAAATTAAGCAAGTGACTTAGCTGTGGACTTAATGTGGAACATTTTCCCTTCCATCAATTTTTGTTGGGCGTAGAGAATACTATACACCTGTTTGACACATAACAGAGAACTGAATAAAAGAATTTTTTTTTGTAAACAAGTGGCAAAAAATGGAACAAAGTAAGACACAGTACAAAAATTCTTAGAATTACAGGTCTAATTCTTCTGCAGCTTTCATGTGTCATGAAGCCTAATCTTATTGTTAGGGCATATTACATGATGTGTTTTTCTTTCTTTCCGTCTTGCCCCACTACATGCAGTTAGTTCTACTGCCTGCGTTTTAGTTTGTTGGGCTGATAGGAAATGTAATTTCTGTATTCTGTATATAATACTTGCTATAATTGATTTGGCATTCATTAGAAGTGTTTATTACAGGTCGTGTCTTAAGTCTCTGTATTAGGCAGCAGTGATGATAAAGAGAGGTTATCTCAGCTAAACCCTTTATCCAAGTGGCATCATCTACTGAACTTGTTCTTCTATCAGCTTCCCTTATACGTCTCTTACTGCTAATGAGAATTTAGCTACCTCTGGAAACAGCTCAGTGCTTTACTTACCTCAGTGATGAGAAAATTCTTTATACATGGAAGTAAAGCACTTAATTTCATGAAGTTGTCCAGTGAATGATGTTGTAACATTTGCCCAGGGTTCTTCCTCCATTTACACTTACAACTCCCATTCAACAAGAGAGGACCATTACTACATGTTGGGCATATAGAAAAAGTTTACATGCAATTTGTCATAATTTTTAACAAATGCTAACTTTTCGAGGCTGACTCATCTGTGTTAAATAAAACATTTAATCCTACTAGTCTTCCAACTGCAGAATGAGATTTAAAATATGTATTTAAATTAAAATGGATTTTATGTATTTGCTTTAAATATCCCAAGCCTGATTTTGAAAATATATCTTATTATTGAGTAGGAAAGGGCTGCTAAACTAGTGCCTAGACCGGCCCCTTGAATAGTTCCTATTTGGAGGTAGGGAAAATGCCACAAAGAGATTCCAGTGGATCCCATGAGCCATGCAGGACCATGCTGCCTCCTTTGCATCTTTCCGTGCACAGAAGGCAAGCAGGTGGGAAAAGCTGAAACAGGAGCTGGAGAGGTAGTTTTGTGTCATTCTTCTGTCTCCCCTCAATCCTGTAAGACGAAGGTCTCTTCAAAAGAGACACCAGAGAGGATTTATACCTGTTTTCTAAAGATTGAAAATAATAAGTAGAAACTTTTTTTCTTCTAAAAACTCACTGTGTGGTTTTGTAATGATAATGTCATGTTTCAATTTATGGTAAACCCATCTTAAAACTGGGGAATAAAATCTCCTTCCAGAGCCTTTACTGTTGGTAATCACAGAATCATAGAAGGCTGTGGGTTGGAAGGACCTTAAAGATCACCTAGTTCCAACCTCCCTGCTGTGGGCAGGGACACCTTCCCCTAGGCCAGGTTTCAAGCTTCTTAGAAGGAGACAGCCCAGAGTACTTCTGGCATGTTGATGCTTTACTGAAGCATCAAGAGCATCTTGTTAAAAATGCACTGGAGGCTATTATATAACAACTTTTAACCCAATTTTCAAGTTATGTTGTTACTGCCTACCCTTCAGCACCATATTTTGTGAGTTTAGAGAAAAATGTAATTAGAGAGGTCAAGCTATAGTTCTTTCAGTTAATAGTATGCTTTACAGATAACACAGTATTTTTCAGTAGTTGTTTTCCTTATGAGTTTCGCTATGAAAGGCAAATACATTTGGGGTTACCTCATAAATAGGAGAATATCCACTGAAATATTTTTTTCTGGTTTTGAGGGAGATGATTTTTTTAATACTGTCAAAATTACTAAAGATACAATAGTACGAATACCATTATTTTTACTTAGGTCTTTGTGTTTGTTACTGTTGTTTTTAATAATTTCACAAGATTGTTAGATGAATATTTTCATAAATTTGGAACTAGCAGCTTATTTGGCAGCTTATCCAAGTTACCTGTAGGTGGAATTCTTAATTCAGCTTCAGCTACTTTGTGTGAATAAATAAGCAGAGATGCTAATATATGGAAATGAAGATTGTGGGTGGTCTAGTGTATATATATGTATACATATCCTTACACAGTGCAATAGTGAAACTAGTGCTGATTTTGATAAGGCCATAGTCAAAAGTGATGATAACCACAGCAATAATTCTTATGAGGGCCAGTAGCAACAAGAAGGTTCATAAGCAAGTGCCTTACCACCTCTTGTTTGAATCAATATGGAATTTTGCATTTCCATAGAACCATAGTATGAATCCCCATGGGACTCAATCAACAGTGAATCCTATAACTTCAAAATCTGGGGTAACTCCTGTGATCATCTTTGTTCTCACTGGTGGGATTAAGTTCTATGGAACTCCTGTGAGACAAACAGGCTCTTCCAATGCTACCTTTGGCCTACACTGAAAGCTATAGTGAAAGCTATTGCAAGTGTCATTGCCCCTCACTTCAGCAGCAAGGATGATGGGTTTATGTATATGCATGTATGTGCTTAGTTTCTCAAATTGCAGTCTTTGCTATTTAAAAATACAAATGGTTGATCCAAGAGGCTCAGGTTTAGTTAAATCTAACATTACATGGACGAACAAAACAGTACTCTGCAGTTATTACTTGATTTTCTAAACCAAAACCTCTACAAAAACTTCATGCCTCGAAAACAAAATGCTGGGCATTGACAGGGCTGGATATTACACTACCTACTTTGAACATTGTGCAATAAAATATACTGCTATGGTGCTGTGGCAGAATTCTGTCCACATTTTTTAATAGTTTTATTGTTCTTTTTTCTTTTTACTTACATAGATGAGTAATATAAGCTATAGGAAATAACTCTCATGGTGTAGGCTTGGCAGGCAGTTTACAGGCAATTTCTATTGATTGGTTTTATCTGTGGCTTTACCACATTTTTTAAATCTACACCTTCTGAATATATTAAAAAACGTGATAAACTGTTTTTATAAAGCCATTTTTCTCAGTGAGAGCAGGATACTGCTTGACATGTTTTCTTTATCCTGATGGGTATACTTGCATAAGGTACTTGTTTATTCTAGGAGACTTGAAAGTATATAATTTTTGTTTTTAATCATTATAGGTCCACAATTATATTGGGACATATTCATCAAGTCTGCTTAGTCCACCTCATAAGTTGCTTTCTATAGGAGATCTTTGTCCTTTTATGCTTACAATTTACTTTTTGATCTTTGATCACTTTCGTCATTGGCGAGATTTTAGCACATTGAGAAAAACTAACATTGCATGCCCTGCTTGCTGATGTAAGATGCTGCCCAAGTCCTTCAAAATGATTCAGCTGATAAGTATGTCCCGTGACTCACACCTCTTAAAGGAAAGATCAGGGACAAAGACAGGTCTGAGGATACCAAAATAATTAATACACTTTGGTCAGACCCTGCCTCGCTGGAGCCCAGGGAATCTGGGGTGTCAGCACCAAGGCTGAACCTCCCACCTGTCTGTGTGCAGTCACACAGTGATGTCCCCAGGCAGCAGCACGCTTGGCACTCGCTAGCAAAACAGAATTGTTTGCACGGTCAAGATGCAGAAAGTGTTTCTCTGGTCTCAACATGATGCTGGAGTGGGGAGGAGAGAGAGCTGTCCCCTCCTTCCCCTATCTGAAAAGCCTTTTTCCTTCCTTGAACAAGAGCCATCCATATTCAGCATATTCAGGATGTAGCTTTAGAAAATTGCTTTAATATAAAATAATAGTGTCTTTTTTAGCATGGAGAAAACTTGGCATTTGCCCTCAAGAAAAATAAGCACAGCCATCTTGTCTGGCTGAACAATTTCATGGAGATTTTTCTCACAGGGAAAAAAATTCATTGCTTTATAAATTATGACATCATATATTGCCATAAAACATGAGCTTCCCAATAGATAGGATCATGAGAGTGTAGATGATTTTTTTTTTTTTTGTAATATGCTAGCTAAGATTATATTATGTGGACAGCCTTTCTTATGCATGTTGTAATATACGATGTAAATATGGGTTTGCTGAGTGGTTTTTCTGTGGTGTCAGATTAAATATATATATATATGTATAAATAGTACAATTAAAAGGGTTTTTACTTTTTCAAAGGGTATCCTTCGATCACTTACACAAACCTAAGTTAGGAGCAATACAAATTATTGAAGTGTGAAGCAAAATTGCTCAATGTGACAATATCACCTCATCTATACTACATTCTTTTTTCTCTCTTTTTTTAATATCTGCAGGGAAAAAACCAGTCTTGATGGAAGGAATAGGCAATAAAAGAGTTCGTAAGAGAATGCAAACCAAGCTTTGATGTGACTATAGGATGGGATTTTGAAGCCGTGAGCCAAAACTACAATGCTGGATTGGAACTTTAGTTCTAATTTAAGTTAGAAAGTTAAAGAGGTTCAGTAGAGTTTTGTGCTGTAGTTGATTCAGGAATGTGTCACAATGAGTGTAGACACTGGATAGAGCCTTTGGCATTTAAAACTTAGACCCATCCAGCTTCCAGGTATTCTCTATTTTAGCCTGCTTTGTGAAATTTTTACTGGCAGACCTACTGCTTAGCTAAATCTAGATCCCATTTTGGCTGCTGGCCAATTCAGATTTTGGGGATAAACATCGAATCTGAGGGTAAACTATTTTCTTTCCAAATTAGGTGTCCGTGTTTATTTTCAGCTGGCTTGCTTTATGTTTTAATGGCAATATTTCAACAGCTAATTATTTTTCTTTAAATTTCTTGCTGATGATACTATCAGGGTTTGGGGTTTTTTAAAGCTTTTAACTAAAACTGGTAAGAAAAGTGTTGGGAAGTGTTCCCTTCCCTTACACTGAAGGAAAATATGAATTACCAGTCAAGCTAGTATTATTTTTAAGACACTGACTATTTTATACTGAAAGCACATGTAAGACTTTGTGCTGTAGCAGAGAAGAAAAATACTAGGAATTGTTGCTAGAGGATTTAGGTGAGATCTTGTTTGGTTTACTTTTCTGAAAAAATCTTTTTGCTTGTTTTCACTGCAGCTTTTGTAAAAAAAAGACATAGTTTTCTCTATAACTTCCCTCTGCTATTACATGCTGTGATGATATTTGCTGGCAACCTGGGCACCTTGGAAAATATTCCCATATTCATGTAGATAGATGGTAGGACTGCCCAATGTAGTAATAGATGTCTTCTGTGTGACTTCATTTCATTGTGGATGTGATTGTTCACTTGTTTTATACAGTTTTGATTTTGGTGCAGCTACAGATACAGAGATCAGTAGATTAGAAAAAAGTAAATACATTATTTCTTAAAAGAGTAGTGCGGAATGACAGAGCGCTCCTGAAGTCTGCAGAAAGATGTTTGAAAAAAGTTATTTTTAAGAAACTGACTTGCCTCTGAGCATCCCTTAATGAGGGGGAAAACTGAGTGGCTTCTGTATCCAGCAACTGTATTCCCATGAGTAGAAAATCCTGTTCTAAAGGTCAAGAGTGTACAGAGGTATTTTTGCAGAATCAACTCTAAGTGACTGAATTCTATTTAAAGATGTCAGGATTAGTATTGAGAAGGCAATGAAATGCACAAAGGATTTTTTTTTTTTTAAAGTAACTGTCATGATTTTTTTTCCCCTTTCACTTACATCTTTAAACCTAGCAGTGTCAGGGGTTTTTTGGATCAGTACAAAGTGCACATGAGTTAGTGCACCATGTCCTTCTCCTTCAGAATTCCATCAGCCTTACGTACTATTTGCAATTTCTGATATGAACAGATCATCTACAGTAGATGTCCTCATCAAAGGCTTCACCTGACAGAGCTTAACTCATGTTTTGTGTCAGATTCTGAAGAATTAATCATATACATAAATCCTATCATTGAAGTGCCTGAAAAAAATTTTATTTTGATAATAGACTATGTGATAGCCTGTGACACTTCTCATGACAAAGAAGTGTCATCAAATCATGTAGGGTCCTTTCCTCGCCTGGTCCCTGGAAACAGTATGCTGTTACTATTTGACTTTAATGTGACTTTTCATCCATTATTGTCTTTCTGTCTGAAACATCTTGCATACTGTTTTTCTCCCTCTTAGGAACAAAATGGTGATGAATAGGATACCACAGGTATATTTCTGAAACCTGCAGATATTGTCATTTTTAGCTGTAGGTGCTTAGCCGTTTCTCATCTTAATTCCTCTGAAATCTTTATGACTGATAATATTTAAATCTTGCAGATTTTTGTATATATGTTTTTTTGTTGGAAACCTGTTTTGTAACCCGCTAGCGTTCCCTCAGTGGCCATTAACTACTGATTAATGATGCCATTCAGGTACAACATTTAATTTATATAAAACCTTGAGGCATATACAGTGTTTTGCAAATAATTTAATGTTTATGGTACTCTAAAGTGAAGATTTAAGCATGCAAGTTAGGATGCTGAGGATAAGAGGTGATAAATGAAGAAATGTGTGGAGAAATAAAGTCTGAGACATGGCAGACTGGTTGTGTTGATGTGAACATATACTTTGTGTTTAATACCAAGGCTTTCATACTTGATTCTAATTTGTCTTAATGAAAAATTGAGTAAGATATAGAGAAAAATGCACATATTGTGACTTCCATCTGGTGATCCTTACTCCAACTAAATGAATTTGAGCTCTAATTGTGATAACTGAGGAAAAGAAAACCTTTTCCTGTGAGCATGTTATGCTACTGATTTTATTTAGCATAGCATTGCTGCTGCTTGGAATATTTCCTTAATTTCTTTTTGGAAGCTCATCTTTCAGAGACACATGCAGCTGCAAACATAAAATGCTTATTTTGCAAGTGCCTGGAACTTGCTGAATCATTCTGTCTGTGCCAAATAAGTATTTTTTTCTGTTTCTACTCTGAAATTGAGGAGGTAGTACATTCTGATAGCATTTGAGTTCTGAAATCAAGCTGTGATACCTAGATGCATGAAAATTAACTCTTAAATTAGTTTCTAGCCATGACTTAGCTTAGAAGCTTCTATGTTGTCTGCAATATGGATTGCCCTTTGTGTTGTTTTACATGTTAGTGATTGTTATAAATTATAGTAGGAACCACAACATTTAAACTTTCTGTGTTAAAAAAACTTTCCAATTCCATTTGTCTGTGTGCTCATGTTCAATCAGCCATGTGATGTGTCTTATTTCAGATACATTCAATTGTAGTCAGGCCTGTAATTTTCGTGCATATTTGGAGACTTTATTGAATAAATTATGTAGCATTCACTAAACGTGGAGTTAATCTTTCTGTTGTTCCTTCAAGTTGATTCAGACTTGAAACCTGCTTTAATCATAGTATTCTTTAGAGGAGTTGTTGATAGAAATTATGGATAATGTACTGCCATTCCTCTTGGATGGAAGCCATTTAGCTGTCTGTCTAACCTAAATGTCACTTTGGGAAAAATTAGTTAAGCTGACATAAGCAAAAACGTGTTTTACAAACTCAAAAACTTGTGTATTCTACTGCTTCATAATCTGCATCACATTCACCTTAAAACTACTTCTAACCTGATCCCTAATAAAATAATAATCATCATATTAGGAAGAATAATTTTTATCTGTGGGTTACAATGTGTAGAGCTGCAGAAAAGGCCTATTGTTCTTTACCTAAAGTGCCTGTGTTCACAGTTTTGATGGAAATGTACTTTTGCACAAGTAAGCCGTATGTGACAGTGCAGGGCTGGGTGACTGTCACTTTTTATATAAAGGGCCTCAAAGAACACAAGTCCTCTTTGAGGCGGAAAATGTTCTGGCACAGAGTTCAAGAGATTTCCTGCTTCCAGACACCAGATTTAAAGGCAGAGTGATCTATGTATGAAATAATAGATCATAAAAACAGTGCAAGGAGTTGTGCTGGGCCATTACTTTTCCCAAAGTGTAAGCACTCATATGTAGGAGTGAGAACAGTAAGCCATTAGAAATTGTAGCTTTTCCTGTACCCCCATGTTAATCCATTTCTCCATTTTACTCTAGTCCAGAAAAAGAAAAAACGGACAATCACCCATTTTCTTATGCTGGGGGGGAAAAAAAAAAAAAAAAAAAGACCACCATCTCACTTCAGGCATCAGACATGGCCTATAAAAGCAAACTAGGTTGGTGAAGGCATCATAGATAGTCTTTACTGTGAACAGTCTCATTTTTTTGAACATTTGGTGTGCCTAGTATCTGAATTAAACAGTGAAAATATCTTATAGGCCATTTATCAGGGTTTTGCTCCACATGCCTTTGTCAATTAAGATTTCCCTGGTGATTTCTCAAGTCTCATCAAAAGATTTTTACAAAGGAAAAAGTTAAACTGACATAAAGATGTTTAAGATATCCTACTTGCAGGACTATCTATGCCACTAATGACTGGCAGCATACCCCGAATAGCAGTCATCTGGGACAGCTGCTGAGTTTATTTTTCACAGTCACTGTGAAATGAGACAGAAGGAGACAGAAGAAAAAGCCCTTAAATGAACAAAGGTTAAAATATGTCTGGGATACAAAAGTGCTATCCTAGTGAACAAAAAAAGACCAGATTAGCATTAGAACACCTTAAACCCATGGACCATTTCCAGGATCATTGGATCACCATTAGATTATGATTGCCATGCAAAGATTTCTGTCATGAAAGCTCTGAGAATACTAGCTTGTAGAAAGTGTGCTTGTACTGGATGATGATGAGCTGATTCAGTTTAAATTTGGTGTAAAAATAAACAGAAGTATCCTTGTATTTAAGGGCCTTTTTTTCAAACTGTGACACAGCAAGGCTGGCTCTACTCTCATTTATAACCAGCAGTGCCTGGCGTGTTCCCAGGCACCAGACGCATCATCCATCCCATTAAGCTGCTACAGCCGTCCCTAGTGTGCTGTTGGCTGATGCCAACCAAGTGTGTTCCCAGGCAGTTCCCAGGGACAGTTTAGGGATGTCCCAGCAGTGATTCTCATTTGGCATTTTTCAAGTTGTCACAACATTTTGGTGTCTAGGATAGTTAGCTGTAATAAATGGGGAAAATTGCGTGCTCATTAGCTTGAGTAGACAGGAATATTTTGGGGCATTTTTGTTACAGAGTGGATGTCACCTGTGGGAATAATTAGAGTTTCAGGATTGAAGTCTTGAATTTGGAGGAGATCATGAGATGACTTTGGGTAAAGAAGTTATATCTGGCCTTATATTTAAAGCCTTTGCTCCTGTCCCCACTGCTGCAATACTCACACCAGGAAAGACATCTGAAATAGGTGAAGAGATTACCAGAAACATAAAGTAATGAGACTGCTTATCTCAAGAAGTTTCAAGAGAGGTCAGATAGAGTCAGAACATATGAACAGTTTAAGAAAAATAAACGTAGTATATTTTCCAAAAAATATGAAAGACCAAATATCTTTTCGTGTATGAATATATGGATACCAAACAAAGATGTGGGATTGTTCATTAATGTCAGTTTAGTTTTATCTAATGAGATCAATGCATATTTATTTCTGCTTTGACAAGAAGTCTGATGAATAAATTGCAGAAGGTTTCTTCCCTAAAGCAAAGGAGCTCTTTGGTAAGCAGGAATGTGGATAAAGGACATGGCATTACCTAAGGAAATTTTACACTGGAAGAGTAAGCCCAAAACTGCATTTTTCAGTGATCAGTATTAGGGTCAGTTCTATTTTTATAGACAAATAGTGACCCTGACAGAAGGAGTGGAAAATGCCTGGTGAAATTAACTTGATGATTTGAAGTTAAGATAAAAATGAAACAGTGAAAGAACGCTGTGTGCTTGTGGATTGGAAATAATTCTGAACAGCAAAAAAGGAAAGGCACTTGGAAAAAAATTTAGGACAGCAGCAGATCAAAGGGGGACCCATTGTTTTGCTTCTAGCACTGTCCAATAGTGAATGCCCTGCAAAGCCTGAAGATTGCATGTACAGGGGGTTTTGCTGGGATAGTGGAGTGGCCTCCAGCAGTTTGTGGATCAGGGACTCCCTCAGACATGGATGATATCTTTGCATTTCATATCCTTTCTAGCAATTTATCTAATCACTTTGAACTCATCTCAACTTTGGCAGCCGTAATATCCTGTGGCAGGAATTGTCATGGCTGAACTTGATACTGTGTTAAGAATCACCTTTTTTTTTTTTTTTGCCTTGAGCCTGTTATCTCTTAATTTCCTTTGTTGTCTCTTCATTCTTTTACTATGAAACATAGTTCGAAGTTTCTCATTAATTCCTTTTTCTGAACTGAGAGGCTCATAATCGATCATGTAGGAGAAAACTTTAAATAAAATCCCAAGCTTCTTTCATGCAACAAAATGAAAGTTGATGTTATATGTGACTGATGTTAATAAATACAAGTGGGAGGAGAGCCTCTTCCCAAGGAGAAAATCTACTTATAAAAAAAAAGCTGGCAGCAGAACGAGTTGAGAGGATTGGGAAGGCATAAATTTAGGGTGGATTGTGAATCTTTTGAGCTTCAAGGCAACAGGTCCTCGACAGTCAAGTCAGAAGGCTGCACCTTGCACAGGTATTGCCTTGGCCATCGCAGTTGTAGAGCAGCTGTTTTTACAGGAAACAACCCCTCAGAGGACCAGTAGTTCCTCATTTACAGATCATCATCCAAAGCAAGTGTTCCAGCATTCAAAAACATGCCTTTACATCATTCTATTAGCAAAACCATGAAAATGCATTTTTATGTGTGAAAGTTGTAGATTGGGAGTCAGCAATCCAGGACGTCCCATTCCACTGAACACTCCTACATCGTCTGGCTTGCAGAGATGCACTGTTTTCTCATCCAGATTCATAGTCCTGTGTGATCTCCCAGATTTAGATGCCTATGTCAGCCTTTTTGCAAAAAGACAAAAATGCATGTTGCCCTTTTATCCCCTAGCTCGGTGGCTGGAAGTGATTTTATTAAATCAAAACTGAAACAAAACAGAACAAAGCAAACAAAACAAAACAAAAAAAAAAAAAAAAAGAAAAAAAAAAGAAAAAAATTATAACAAAACCAAACAAACAAAATCTGTTGTCCAAATTAGATTTTTTGTGAAAAATCCCTTTTCCATCCTGCAAGTAAAACTTTCATCACTAGTGTTTACTGCATATTTTCAGAAATTAAATGTCTCCTGGAGAACCAGCTGTGTTTTGCAAGAAACAGCTAAACAGCCACTGGGTAAGATCAGTCCAGTAGGGTTGGTGATTAACCCTGAAACAAAGCCAGACTTACTCCTGCTCCAGTGGCTCTAAGGACAGGACAGGAAACTCATGTAGTCAGCAAAGGAAGAACTGGAATCTAAGTCTTCTCTCCTTTTGTCATCTTGTACAGTCAGGATTCAGCTTTTCCCACCAGAGAGTTGACTCCATGGGAACTGGAGCAGCTGCATTAGGGACACATATCCTGTGGATTTGGATTAGCTCTGTTTAGCTCTGGGGCTCTCATCCTCTCCTTGCCCTACCACCACACATTTCTGATTTCTGTCTGCAAGTCAGAGAGCTCCCTCTGAGAGAAAATCTAGGCGTTGTTCAAAAGGTATCTTGGACTAACAGTTCATTTCTGACAGACAGTAGAGGTGCAGCATGATCAGACTTTACTCAGTGTGTGTATTTAGGCTGCTCTGAATGGTGGTGGCTTTGAAGAGTTTAACTATGGATCAGACCTTGATTTCTAACACAAGCTGCCAGGATGAGATAGGTGTGCACCAAGGTGCCATAGTCATGCAGAAGGCACAATCTAATAAAGGGTTCCCCAGCAGAGAGAGGAACGTGATTCATGTCTCCCTCTATCAGCATGAGGGGGCAAAACTGTGCTGTTTCTGCCCATGTCTCTTAAGTGGCTGGACTTGGTGATGGTAATCTGAGAAGGATACTCTGACTCACACTGAGAGGATGTAAATGATTACAGACAGATTCAAGCTGGGCATTTTGAAGCTCAGGTTAATTCAGATTTACATGCTTTGTGCTGCGTCCCAAGCCAGATGCTGATGTTGTCAGTGGAAGATGCTTCGCAAAGCTGGACAGCTCCGAGGAGTGAGTGTTAGTGAGTGCTGAGTGCTGTAAAGTGCTGAAGCACTTAATCTTAGGCACAGGCATCTTTCACAGATCTAGCTGAGAGATTTGCTTGATAAGTTCTTTCAAATTACCTTGAGTTGACTGGATAAATTACAAATGAGGTATGAGTAACCTCTGCCTTTGTACTGATGTCCATGAGGATAACCTTGGTAGGGAGTCATAATCTGTTTTTTTTATTCTCTCCAAAGTCAATGCACTTGATGTGCTGAAGTATAAAACTTGCAGAATGGGAAGGTCTAAGGGAAATCATCTTAAATAGAATATCCTGTGCCAAGACATGTGAGCTGGCACTGCAGAAATTTTTAAGGTCTCTGCTCATTAGTTTCTGATTTTTTTTTTTTAACAGGAAGAGGGAAAATGTGTAAAAACCCAAGCTGCTCAACCTTGATTACTGG
This sequence comes from Acanthiza pusilla, assembly GCA_036630365.1. Lineage (NCBI taxonomy): Eukaryota > Metazoa > Chordata > Aves > Passeriformes > Acanthizidae > Acanthiza > Acanthiza pusilla. The sequence goes on from JAXCHO010000164.1 coordinate 23,879,729, forward strand.
TATTTTATGCTAAATGTGGTTGTTCCTGCCAAAAATATGAAGCTGGCAAAGAGAAGCTTAGATGTCTCATTATAGTATTGCCAAGAAAGACATGATTTTGAAAGCTCAGCAGGGCGGACCCAGAGGCTCTTGCTGCCAATCTGTTCTGCTATTCACTGCAGAATGAGCAGAATCAGTGCTTTTTTGAAGAAACGATGCTTCAGGCTACTCTGGATGTGCACTGAATAGATTTTAACAATGTTTTTTTTACGTAACGACTCTGTGGAGCTTCGTTTTGCTTTATGGCGCAGGCTGGACTAGATTTTAAACAAACCAATAGAATTCAGAGTATGGGTTTGTCTCTAAAAGCATATGTAAGAAAAATTGTAAAGCAGTGCTTCTAATGCATGAAGTAAAAAATGAAGACCTGAAATCCTGTAGTGCTCTAGAAGAGGATGCACTAGTTTTTCTAGAGGAATAAGCCAGCTATTTTAGATTTAATAATCATCTCTGTCCTGAGGGCATGTTTAGTGAGAGGCATAACGTTATATCAAATACTTAGGCAAAAGTTATACCCAGTGCATGTGTTTCAATTTTTTGGTGATTCATAATCAACTCAGAACAGTATAGAAATAGACCACTGGATGTCAGATTACTGGAATTTAGCAGATTAATATATATTTTAAGTTTCTTCCATAGTGGACTGTGAATCAGTCAAGAGTGAGAGAAAGTAGAAGTTCTGCTGTGAGAGCATTTACTCACCCAACCAAATAGGAATGAGCTTACCATTCCTGGAGTCAGAAAGAAAAAATAAAACAAAACAACAACAAAAACACCTAACCAAAATCCTCTCCACCCACCCCCCGAACAAAACATAAGGAAATAAAAGTGCTTGTTGAGATAAACAATGTTTCATCCAGTTTTCCTGGTGTAGCTCATGAGATATATTTTTTAAGAGAAGTTAGATTTGACACTGATTTTGGAGTCCAAAATGAGAAAGAAACTGCCCTCTATACTTAGACTAAAAAGAGATACCTCTCAGTCCAGAAGGGTGATGTGTCATAGGATCATAGATCTCAAGTGAAAAGGAACTTCTGTTTACTTACTCTTGACCTTGTGCATGCCAGGAAACCAATCTGGAGATTTCCATATTGAGCCAACTCAGCAGAAACTTAACACACTCCTTTGTAATCTATTCTGGAAGCTTGTTAACTTCCTTTCAAAAACATAATCTTCAAAAATGCAACCTAATCCTTACTCAAGTACTCAAGTACCTCTTGGAGAGCCTGAGCTGGCTAGATTGAAAGGTCTGCTAAAGTGAGATATATTCCTTTTGTATGAAACAAATGGGTCATGACTCAATTGCCTCTTAAACCTCTTCACTTGAGGTTCCTTAGTCTTTTAGTTCATCTTTCACTGGACAGAACAAGGTAATTTTCAAAGTCAGTCTTGCACTTCTATTGTATATTGTGTACAATATACACTAGTTTGTCATCATTGTTTGCAAAACAGTCAGATTTTCATGCAAATTATGCCATTTCTCCATTATTGTTCAATATTAATAAAAACAACCTCATTTCTTAGGTCTTCTTCAGGGGTTCACGTTGAGCTATGAAACTCCAGGGAACAAATTTAATACATGTGGGATGCCTCATCTTTCTCCATATTTTTACATGGAGGCAAAGAAAAGCTAAAAAACTTCAGTGTCTTCCATTTCTCCATCTCTCTGAACACCATTTCACTGAAAGTCTGCTGAAGACAGCGAGGTTGCCTGGGTATGGTAATTCCATGTTCCCTATCTGCCATTTGGAGATGGTGCCTTTAGTGGGCCTCATACATTTGGGTTCTGTGGAAAGGACACATGAGTGCACAAATTGCAGCTGTAATTATTTTGTGTGAATGCTCATTGCACACCATCAGAGTAAACTCTGGGAGGAATATTTTGTAACAGGAGAAGGACCCTGCAGGAGCTGCGCATACTGAGGAGATTGTTGATAAACAGTGAGAAACACAGCGCAGTGGAATTTCTGGCTGTGATGAAGTCTGATTCCCAGGCCAGAAAACACACATTTTTTACCTGCTCTTAAGGACTTGAGATAGGAAGGTGACACATCTGCTGGCTGTGGTGTAAGAAGCTGTAAGAGAGAATAGTTTGGGTGCGGTTCTTAAGGCAGTACATTTTTCTCTGCAGCACTGAACTTGCAGTCCTTTTGATGACAAACTACTGGAAAGCTAGATGAGCCTACCTGGCCTCTCCAATTTGCATTTCCCTCTCTGATAGTTCAGATTTGAGATTCCAGAATTGGGACATTACAATGACTACTGCTAGGAACAAATAATTCAGAATCGGGAGCATGTCAAAGGGAGAAGTCCTTAAAACACCTTAGTTCATTTGTTTGCAACTGACGTCATCTCAGCAATTAATAAAAGTGCTGCTCTAAATCCTCCTCTGCAATGCTGCGGAGAAAACTGTGCCTTTCAGAAGTGTGAATGTCAACTGAAAAAGAGGAGTCATGTTTGCCTTGAGAACTTATTTTGGCTTTGCAAGACCAGTAGCTCTTTGCAGACGTACGAAACATGTGACAATTATCAAAGCCAGCAAAATTTGATTCTAACACTGTGTGCTCACAGTGGGGCAGCCAAAGCTGAGATACTTTGTCAGTTTAAATATCAGCCAGCTAAAGTCTACTAAGCAGCCAACTACACATCTCTTTAGTAGTATTCTAATTCATGTACTGTAATTAGGCTTGAATACAAAATATTGATTTAGTAGTAATTACATTTGTGCAAGCATTAAGATAATGTTTCGGGAAATCTGCCTAAGTTCAGCATGAGGTTCCAGATAATGAAATATTCACTCTCTTGCTGTGTAAAAGAGCTTTTTAAAAAAACTTAGTCTATACTCTAACTAATATAAATTTATTTGATCCCATCCTCTGACGTTTTTGGCTTGAGACATTCCACCAAAACTGAAATATCTTCCAGCGCTCAATTCTAGCTAATTAGAATATACCAGCTTTTTTAATATGTTCTGAGATGATCCAGGAAAAGGATGTGAGACCTGCAAGATATAAGGTAGCATTTAAAGAGCACTGATTTATAGCCATAAATCTCATTAGTTGTAGTGCTAAATATGCTGCAGATTCGTTACTATTCTGTTAGCCTTAAATATTGCACAAGCAACACATGCACTCTGAGAGGGTATGAAATCCCGTGATTCCTGCATAACTACTCATTTTCCTGTTTCACTGTTCTTACAGAATTTTTAGAATTTTTCATCTCAAGATGTGCATAAACACATGCTTTATACATTAACGTTTATACACACTAAAGGCAGATTTATTTATGGCATCTACATAAGTATATACAAGTGTCAGTTCTGGGCGTACACAAATATTTAGTCTTAACTTGTTTTTAATTTGAATGGCTGCTCAATAAACTTTATTTCAAAGATCTATAACTGTAGAAAAAGGGAACCAGTCAGGAAATGGCAGATACCCAGAGGAAGTGTTTAGTTAAGGATCATGGCAACCAAATAACTCAGAACTGAAGTTAACAATTATATTCATTGGACCTTCAACAGCAATACTTATATAACCAGTCCAAGTGGTCTGCATGCAATTTGTACCTTATTATATGTTTCATGTCAGGGTAGATATTCTGTCTCTTTCAGGGGGAAATAAATTTGTATTTGAAATTTAATTTGAAACATGGTGTTTGAACACTCATTTCAGACCAGGAACAGCTACTTAACATATCCCCTGCTTTCTGCTTGTCATACTGCAGGGGAAGAGGAATTCAGGAGGAGAAACATGGATGGATGGATAGATAGATGATAGATAGATAGACAGATGGATAGATAGATTAGATAGATAGATAGATACACAAATATATATATATATGTATATATGCGTGTATCTGTGTAGGTGTACATAAATATCTAGATAAAGATACAAATACATAAAGTAAATCTGGTTTATATGAACCCCACTTGCATTCAGGTCAAGAAAGAAGATCTGAAGACTGGACTACGGTGTCTGCTTCTTGTCAGGCTGGGAATATCCCAAGGACAAAGGAATTTGTTTGACCTGAACTTTGTAAAATATAGAGACTGATGATTCTCCTGCTCCCTGTGCCCCATCACACAGGAGAACAGCTGTAGATAAGCAACTGATAGTGAAAATCCAGGCCTGGCTCTACCCTGCCATAAGTTGGGAAAGCTGGAGAAATGAAGCAAATGTGCAGATGAAGCCAATAACTCAACTCACCTGGGAAACTCCTCTAGCAAGACTTGTGGCACGTTTCTATTTTAATTATGATTTTCACAGCAGGATCAAACTGAGGAACTATGAACCTCTGGCTGGTGCCACAGCTCTCTTACTCACACAGTAATATAGAATCTCCTGTCTAATCATATCTAACATCCACCAGTGAGTCTCCCATGTTGGATGGTGGTCAGGTCTAGAGCTCTCAGAGGAGAAAATGAATTCCTGTAGTTGACACACTTAGGCTGACCTGCCCAGGTTTAATTTTCATGTCTATCTATTAGCATAATGTTTAATATTTGAAGCATCAGGTGAAATATTTCTTTAAAATAAGAACTATAGCTGCACACAATATCTATGAATTGCCTTGGAAGACAGAAGATTTTTTTTTTTACTGAAATAAATATTAAATGTGCTAAGCATATTTCCAGAAATAGCATTGAACTGGGAAATCACATATTCAAATAAGTATCTCTTTGGAGATTCATTGTGACTGTATGTTCCAAACCAGTTATGTGAGTAATGTACTGAACTCGATGACTTCATTGCAATTGGGAATATGTATTTTAAAGATGCTTCTGCATTCAAAAAGGTTCTCATAGCCCTGGTGAGAAACACATTTATTGCTGTACGTTATGTCTCCATGTGAAACTTTGCTTTATCACAAATACCATCTTAGATCCTCCTGAACGGCAATAACAAAGAAGGCAGATTAAACTTTCTGAAATTCAGTTTGAGGAACCCCAAAGAACCCACTCCTGTGCATTTCTGTATGCCAGATTCTGCTGTCACTGTCCTCCTTTGCCTTCACAGTCCTGTGATTTTTTCACAGTGAGACATCATTAATTCTTCGACAGAAACGGCCTTGGCTAGAACATCTCTTGCAATACGCCAGATGTTTTATAAAGGTTGGTGCTTAGAGGGTTGGTCACTATTCTCATTAGCCCCAAAACACTGATAATCCTGCTTTGGGATGAGGCTCTGGCAAGGTGCATGAGAGCACCCTAGCTGGGTCACAGAACCAGAGGGGGATGCCAAGCCTGGGGAAACATGCTCCAGAGGAGCTACGGGGCAGTGGCTATTCACCTGCAAATGGAATATTAGCTGATTTTGTGTGAGTGTCTATATGCAGTTATGTCTATGGGACAAAACTAGATGAGGAGGAAGCACCGTGGATGTCCCATCATCTTCAGACTGTCTGCTTGTTCTCTGAACTAAGCACCATAAGTTGAATTCCTCAGTGTCATTGCAGCCTTTTTCTGCTCTACATGCACTTCCTCTGAACAGGCTATTCAGAAAATTTGAGAGAAAGAGGGGATAATAATTTTTTTGTAAGAGAAAGATTGTACCATCAATTGAAACTGGCTAAAGAAAACACTTCTAAAATACAATTTACCCTATAACCCACTTTTCAGACATATCTTGAAACATACTGAGGTACAACACCAAACTATTACAGCAACAATATTGCAGTGTAAGAGCTGGTAAAATACAATGGGAGAGAAAAGCCAGATAGGTGTTAAAATCCCTGGCAGGGGATTGTCAGACACCTTTCTAGCTGGGAAGAATAAATGAAATATCCTTCCCAGAGGGTCAGTGCCACAAACAGAGGCAAAAACCAGTTAAAATCAGGTCCGGGACCTTGAGCTCCCATGGGTGCAATCCTCTAATGTGCTGAACATATCTGGATTTGATCAAGTCCTCCCTCAGCTACTAGAACGGAAGGGAGCTCTTCTTGTCCCAGTCCTTTCACAGACAGGCTGCAGAGTGCATCAAGCAGAGAGAGCCAGAGGCAGCTGTTTGGGAAGAATGAGCTTGAGGCTTCATTTACAGAAGGATTATGCACCAGCACATTTTGTCAGAGGGTGTGATTTTTTTCCTTCTCTATCTAATGATATAAATGCATTCCCTCAGGTGTACACAGCTACATCAGTATGTAGGTGCTTATGTCTTTGTAGTTTGTGTCTTGCTGTAATTAAGGTAGCAGAGTTTATGTTCCTTAATTAGGAGGAGAATGGCTCCAACTCTCGAGCCAACTATAAGAAAGCACACACATTGCTGGCCCAGCTTTTTGTAGCTAACCCACGAGATTTTCAGCATCTTTTCAGTGCTGATTAGGGAACAGAGACAATGAGGAAGGACTGTTTCTCGTTATTTTCATGAAGGCTGGGCATTCAAAAGCATGGGACAAACAAATAGCAAACTGCATGGTAAAATATAAATAAGGCCTGGCTGAGAGTACATGGTGCTTAGTAAGACCAGGAGGGAGCTCAGACGTTGGGAGAAGGATAAAGAATGAGCTGTATGCAGTGCCCAGCCCTCAAACTGGGAGGTTGCCAGAGAAAGAGCCAGTCAGACAAAAAGAGCGGTGGGGTAAAATGCAGTGGGAAGAAGACTTAGTGAAGCTGACCCACATAGATTACTTTCCTTTGATAGCAGCAGTGAGTTACCCATGGTGACACTCAAGACTCCATTTTTCTTTAAAATTATGACCCAAAATCCACCTGTGAGTCATTACGAGCAGAAGGGAATTGTGCCTTTACCTTCTGCTGTGCTGACAGCTCTTCACACCCGGGCAATTCTCAACAGCATCTCTTTTGATGAGCAAGGACCCCCTGCTCAGAATCAGCAGAGGTGCAGATAGGAGCACAGTTAACACGGGGTGATTAACATGGCTTCGGTTTCTGAACCAGAAGAACTGACAAAATACGTGATTTCCACCTTTTTTTAGTTTGGCATTTCTGAGACTCATTTTCCTTCTACACCATTAACTTGTTAGCTTGAAACTTAAGATGTAACTGCATAGGGAATAGCAATGTTATGCTTTTGCTGTGATATGAGTACATATAGCACTGCTTTTTGTACTATTGAAAAAGCCATTTTCTACTTTTTTTTGTACTATTGAAAAGTTTATATCCCCCATCATGCAAGAAGCTTCATTCTGGCTGCAAGTGTTATGCATGAAGCAAATTAAAATGTTGGTCTCTCTGACAAATGACTGCTAAAATAAAACACAATGCCCTGGCGAAGAGCAGTGGCAGATTGAGGCACTTCGTAACCTTATTCTGTGCTAGGGGAGCACAGGGCTGCTCCTGAAACTGCACCCTTGCTCCCTTGCTTCTGCTGGGATAGATACCCTGATGTGAGTCCCCACTCAGAGCCTCAGTGTGCAAACTGCTCATGAGCTGCAACTGGGGCTGGGTTGTCCCTTGGCTTGCAAGGGAAATATTAAAAAAAATTCCAATTACATATTTTCCATTGCACACTCATTTACGGAGAAAGATTTCTCCCCTTAAAGGGTATGTTATTACAGAAACTTCTGCCAAGTGGAATTTACACAGCATGCTACCAGGGCATTTAATCTGTTGTGAAGATAAAATAAAGCCAATAAAAAGGCAACAGCATGTACTACTTAGAAAATTGTGTGTGATCTGCTTTTATAAACTTCCTGTTTGTCAGTAGGTTCTTTAAAATCTTTTCCATCCCATTTGGACCCAATGTCAGGGAATATTGCCTCATGATTTCCAGGTAGATGAAAGATGAAATTACCTTCTTTCATCTCATCTAGAAGGAAGCATAAACAAATCCAGATTTTTACACAATGATCTAAATTACCAAGCCATTAATAGCAGATTAGTAGTATGATATTAAATGCCAGCACATAAACTAGATTGATAGGCTTTTTTCTGGAACATTAAATTTTTCCAGGACGGTTTTTTTTTCAGGAGGTAGGACATTTTGTCTCTCATTTTACAAATGTAGTGCAAAATGAAAAGAGGAAAAACACTCCCTCCTCCCTCCTCCCCCAGCTCTCTGAGGAGGAGACTCATCATGGCACATACAAGAAAAAACAGCCACCCACACACTGGAGCCCTTCAAGCAGAAAGCACCTGACGGGAATTTAAAAGTAGGTTTTCAATGGTGAAGTTGGCAGAAATCTACATAAAAGCAGTTCTTCAAGGGAGGGTATTATGTGATATGAATTAGATGAATGTATTGAGTTCCTCCTTTTTTTTTTTTTAAGCTGTGAAGTCTAAAATTAAATTATTGTTATCCTGATCAAATATTTTCTTTGTAAGAGCTCATGGCTAAAGACAAGGAAAAAATAAAGAAAATATAAGGGAGCATAAAATATTTCAATGAAAGAAAGTTTACTTATCACTCAAAATCCTGAATTTATATTCTTAGAAATCTGAGTGCTAGCTGCTTGACTCTTCAAAATCTCTGATACATACAGAACCAACAGGATGCCTAAATAATTTAAAAATGAAATATGTCAAATGAAACAGCAAGAAAATATGGACATGGCAAGTAATTGATTTGATTTGAAGATCATTTTATAAGACACTGAAGTGTTTTTATTTTTTCCTTTAATAGCAAAGCCTAAAACGCTTTATAAGAATTACACCTGTTTTTCCAGTTTTTCAGAGTCTTCATATGGGCCTCTTTAGGGCCTTGCACTTCTTATCTTTAGAGAATATATGGCTACGTTAAATACGTTTTACTTCTGAGTAAGTTTCTTCTTCTGTAATGAAGGGAGAAGGAAACAGCTGATGCTGTTTAAGACCTCACTTAAATTTTCATTGCCTATGCATGTTTTATATAAACTGCATTTAGACTAGCTTTCTCAGTTTTAATTTTTCTTCATATTTATTTTCAAATTTGAGCCAAACAATTTCAGCTTTTGTATCTAGCTTGTATTCTCTGCAATTAAATAATATTTTTAAATGGCTTACTGATTTGCAGGTTATTGATAACTCAGTCTGGCAGATAATTTCACACAGGCATCATCTCTGGACATGGTCTGGATCTTCCCTATGCCATTGGCACTATGTGGATTTCACAGATGAGGAGCGCAGTAAGAAATGGATACATTTCCTGCAAATCCAGACCTTTGCGATGTCTTTTGTTGTCACCTCTGTGCAGAAACCTCTGCCTCTAATGCAGCAAGGCCCCTCCTCTTCCAGGAGTATTCTGCTGGAATGAATCCAGGGGCAGGCCATGGAGATGATCAGAGAGCTTGAGCACCTCTCCAATGAAGACAGGATGAGAGAGTTGGGGCTGTTCAACATCGAGAAGAAAAGACCCTGGGGAGCCCTTGTAGTGGCCAGGAGCTTACAAGAGCTGGAGAGGGACTACTTATCTGGACAGGTAGTGACAGGACATGAGGAATAGTTTTAAACTGAAAGAACGTGGGTTTAAGTTAGATATTGGGTAGAAATTCTTTACTGTGAGGGTGGTGAGGCACTGGAACAGGTTTCTCAGAGGAGTTGTGGATGCCCTATCCCTAGAAATGTTCAAGAGCAGGCTGGATGGGGCTCTGAGCAACCTGGTCTAGTAGAAGGCACCAGTCCATGATGAGGGAGTTGTAACTAGATGACCTTTAAGTTCCCTTGCAATCCAAATAATTCTGTGACTCTGTGGTTCTATTTCTGTAATCATGGATCTGTAATCCAGCTAAGTTTGGAAAGCCTGGGATTTTCTAGGGTGTTTTTCTCTCTGTGATTGGTTGATATTTGTAACCATGTGGGAGCACCCAGGGTACTCTGACTCATCTCTTTAGTCCTGACGGAGGCTGGGATTCAGGCTTTTTATTAATAAAATGAAGAGAAGGTGATGGTGGCGGAAGAAGATCATATGCCATGTCTAAACTGCAAACCCAAGTTCCTGCTGTCTCACAAATCTTAGAAATTCCCTTCCTGCATCAACTGCAAAACATCAATGTGCACTACGTTTCAAAGCAGAATTCAGTGAAACTGCTGTTACCACAGCACTGCGCAGCATGACACCAGCAGATTCAATTAAATTCGTCTTCTCAGTTGTAATCCTTGAGAGTGTGTGTACTAACTTCTCTTGTCTTTCAAATTTTTTAGGATGGTTCCCGAGCTGCAATAGGACCTTAGTGTCAAAAAGAGCCTCTCTGTGTTACAGACGCACCGGTGAGGTGCTGTTGCTCTGGATCCGACCCTCCTCTCATGCTGAACAGAGTTGAAAGGTGATTGAAGACCTCATCTGTAGAATTTGTAACAACAGTCTCCCCTGCATTTTGTATATGCAGCTACCATTTTTTGAAGATCCTGAAAATTAATTTGTTGCAGCTCTCTCCTTATGGATTTACTGCGAAAGGGCTGGGGCAACTATAAAGGAAATCTATTCCTGCAAGTGGCAGGCCATTTTCTTTGACAGGTGCCTCTTAAAAGCCCAGAAAATCAATTAGCCATCCTTATATTTCTGGCTTATGTCTTTTTCATGTCATTGAGCACCAGATTAATGCCGCCTGTGAAGTCAGTCCCATTCTAATACAGTGTTGCCCCACTAGCAGGCATTTATTTTGACAATAAAATCCCAGCTCTTGTTTCTTGAAAGTGTAGCATTTTTCATTTCCAGTAAATACTAATTCTGCCTGGTGGAGAAGATTTTTGGAGGAAAGATTAAAGAATTATGCAAAACATAATTTAAAAAAAAGTACTCTAAATAACTATATTAAATGATGACTTGTGGACTTTAAAAATATCATCTCTAATGAATGGCTTGGAAACTTAAATAGCAGTTAGAATATGTGCAATTTAAATTTCTAGTCTCATAAAGCTCTAATCTTAGGAAACTTTCTACTAAGCAACATAGACTTCTTTTCCTTCTCATTTTAAGCCTGTTCCAGATGTGAATTATGGATCACACTGTCAGAGTGAATTCGGCAACCCTGCCAGAGCACCTACAGTCTGTTTTATGGCTTCATAAAATGCCCTATAAACAAACACTACAAATATATAACTGACATCAGAAGTCTTAGCCCATAAAGGAATTCCAGTATAGCCACACCAAGTTCCAGAGTATTTGATTTCCTGTAGAAGGGTATGAGGTGACTGGCATTGGTTGGGTACAGGGAAGATTGCTGGGGAAAGGTTTGTCATCTTGGTTTTTAAATCTCTGCTTGCCATTATTCATTGTGCCGGGATGCAAATTTCCAACACCTTATACACTTCATACCTGTGTTTGAGCATTTGGTATTTCCACATCATGGCAATTTAAATGATCTATTCATTTTAAGGGTTACTTCATTTTTTTCCTATTTTTAGAATGACTATTCAGCTGAAAAAGATATGGTCTTAAATTTCCTTAATCAGCCTGACTGCAGACCTGAGTATGACATGGACACTACAAAGATATCTTTGATGGATGTTATGCAATGTGAGCCTATTAATTTTATTTCACTTGTACCACGTTCTGATATAGGTGAGATAAAGTAGCTGTGACACTTAGCAGAGGGAATTTGGTATTTCACAGGGAGATTCAGCTCATTTAAGAAGATTCCTATGGTTCTTATGATGTTGTCACTCTTCTTTTAAATCCACGTAATTCTGTAAAGGGAACTGAAAACAGTATTTCAGTTCTTATCTCATCAGGAAGGAACTGCAAATCCAAATTTTCAAGAAATAAGATCTCAGGTGAAAACACCCTTACTTGAACAAAATTGAAATAAAGTATCTAGTGCCTGAGGAATGGAGGAAACACAAACTGAAGGTAAGAGGAAATAGCTTTTTGGGGGAAGAGAATAAATTCATAAGTGGCACTTCCACCCCTCAATATCAAAGTCCTTGGGAGAAGATGAGATTGAAAAGCAGCTATAAAACTTGGCTAAGCTTTTGTCAATATAAAAAAAGACAAAATTGTATGTAGCTTTTCAAGAGTCTGTAAACAAACTTTTAAGAGAGAAACACAAAAACAAATATTTATTTCATTCGGCAAGACAAATTCCATGGAGTATTTCCCTGTGTCTGTGCACATATGTAGAGTTTTAAAATAAATTTATCTCAAGATTTACTAATAAAAAGCCATGATATTAAGCAAAAGCATAAAACAGAAATAAGTGTGATAACGCATGGTGTCTGGTAAAACTAATGTGAAAATAAATGTAAACAGACGCAAGGCTGCAAGAGTTCTGCACAGCTGAGAGAGTAAGCAGGGTAAGTGTAAGTCTGACTCCCTGAACACGGTAAGTCTGAGCACAGGCTGAAGAGGGGACAACTGCTTTATTTAGCAGCATTTCCCTCCATCACGGTCATTCTCCCTTCAGCAATAACAGTGGGAACGGAATTCTATCATGGATGTGTTGGATCCATGGATCTGGCCATGGATCCAATGCATCGACATACCTTTGTCTGAAGGAGCAAGTGGTAGTAATAGCAGTAAGTTTAAAGAGTGCCCCGAACAAAAGAAATAAGAGAAAGAAAATTACCCTTGTGCACACAGAGAAAATCATAGAAATGCTACATTTTTTAATATCTCAATCTAACTGCAGTCGTTTGCTCTCTCTGCCTATAAGAATGATATTACAGATGATATTAGGCCATTTGGCTTGTAATTGCTGCTTCTTGTTCTAATCTCATTAATTTGAAGGCTGACAAAAGAACCAGGCTTGCTTATCTCTATTAAGCCCTATTATTTTACTTCCCTGTTGCCTTCCTCTTAGTTTTTTGGGGTTTTTTTTCTTCCACTTGGAAAGCTTCATTTAATATTGTGCACATGCAAGATTAAGATATGATCTTTGCTGAGTGTGGTGTAGCTGGGATGGGGAAAGGGAGTTGGTACCAATTCAGTCCTCCACTCCCAGCTGCTGCTCGTTCTGTTTCTGCACCATCTCCAGGGTCCTACCTGCACCAGGCACCTATCACCAGTACCAGCAGCTCCCCAGGAGCTCTCGGCCTTTCCTTGTGAGTTTCCTTGGGTTTACTTCTCTTCATCTTTTTGCTTCTCCTGCCTTCTCCACTTGGTTTCAGCTCAGGGTACAAAACATCTCTGCTGAATTTCTCATGCTGATTTCTCCTGGATCTCATCTCTCAATACAAGCTTCGGGTTCACCATATTCCCAGCTGAACTTCTCCATGTTAGTTTTATTAGTGTTTATAGTACAGCTTACTGTTGAACTGTCTAAAATGCCTGGCACATGTATCCTCTGCATCCTCTTCAGCCTGCAGTGACTTTATCCTCAGTCCCCTGGCCTTCTGCAGCTTTTCCTCCTGGGTCTGTATGCAACCATTCCTTCAGACTGCTTTACAGCAGTTGCCCCAATAGCTGTTTTGTGGGCTCTCACGTGGTCCTGTCCTGGATCTTTTTGTCTTCATAAAATTTATTTCTCATCCATTGCACATCTCAACTATTGCCTCTGGGAGCATGAATCACACATCTGCCACCCCCATCTTGGACTGCACCATCAACTCAAATTCACCCTAGAGGTCTGAATTTTTTCAGCCAAATCTCTGCTTATTACCACCTTCCTCAGTCATTATTTGTCAGTAAAGACTGCAAACAATTTGGCACTTTCCTATATGATGTAGGTTCTCAAATGCAAATCACAGATAAATTCTGTAGTAATCTCTGTAGAGTAGTAGTAATCTCTGTAGAGTAATATCCACATTTCCAGCTAAAATTACCCAGGCCATTTTGATTTTTAGCAACCTCCTTTTCCTTTGTCTTCCATAAGTAATAGTTTGTGCTGCTCATACTTGTTAAGAATTTGTAGGAAAAAACCCTGATGGCTTTGGATGTAAGAAACTTGTATTCTCATTCAAGACCCCAGAATGGTCTGTTCTCCTCTAGTTAGGTATCCACTGCCTTTCACTGAAGAACTAGAACATTTTTTGTTCTTCACTTTTTAAATTTCTGTGGTATTTTCGTGTCTCTCCTAGGCTGTACCTCCCATGTGAGGGGAAAAAAGCACCTTGTTACCATTCATCAGATTACTGTGACTCAAACCTTGTGCTGTTTCTTGATGTAAAGTGAAAAATAACACATTAGTTATTCAACTGACATGTTGAGTTCAGTGCCTCTTGCGATTGCCTCAAGTGCATTCTCTGGGTTATGTCTCATCTTCTACCTACATGGCAAGTTGACTAAGAGAAATAACAGTGTATTTCTGGTTGTGATGAACAGCTGCTCCTGCAGTTGGATCTTGGTCCACACCTGGAGCCTTTTGAGTATACAAATGAAAGAGCTGCCAAATAAAAGTGATCATTCAGAGGTTTTTGTCTGTCACTCCCAGTGGTGTAGCTCATAGTGAAGGATTAAAATGGGTTTGTCCTTCAAGAGTCTGCAGGAGTGTGATGTTTTGATCCATGGCATAAGGTATTCCACTACATTTCTCATCCTCCCGAATCATCTTAGAGCTACCAACACAGAAAATGCATATAACAGAAATCTGTTAACATAAAATTTTAATTCAGTGTTTCTGGTTCAGGTAGTAAATTTGGATTCATACCAGGACAAATATATAATTTACTGAATAAATAAATATACAGAATCAATTAGTTACTCCAAGCATACAATAATAATGGGTTGATTTCCAGCTGACATGGCACTTTCTCTGCATCATTAAGGTTTATATCAATTTTCATTCCCTATTAAATCTTCCTCGGATACATAATGAAATCAGGTTGCCTATTATTAAAAATGATCTCAAGTTCTTTCGAGTATTGTTTTATTCATGGGTGACACTTGAAAATCGTTAAAGATTACTAAGATCAGACATTTTAAGAAAAAAGGATTTCTCTAAAGACTACAGGGATCTTTTTTTTCCTGTTTGAAAGAGCTATTCAAGGAGTAAATTTCTCCCTTTTTTTAACTAATATCCTCTCTCTGAGTCTGCTTTGTCTCACTTTAAAAATCTGCACGTTAACATACTCTATTGAATTTCAGTTGGGCCATTTAAGAAGTTCATAGGAAGTAAGTAATTTTACTTAGAAACCTTGGACAGGAGAAAACATAAACATGCAAGAAAGTTGTTTAAAAAGCTAAAGGCTCTTTTAAAAATGTCAGTTCATGGATTTCTATGAGCCCATAGAAAGAGAAAGTGGATGTTCTAACCAATAGAATATGTACTAGGGAATAATCAGGGTTTTTAAATACTCTTCAATGAAAATGAGATAATCTGAAAGTAATAACACCGAATGGAACTGTACAAGAAAGTGAATAAATAGCTTTGTAAATTAGTCAGGCTTTTCAACCCCATAAAAACATTAATAGTGGATTTTCTCATTATAATTATCTTATTTTGAAATGTAAAATTATACTAAAAGTTGATTGAGATAGAGTTCTCCTTACAGAGAAGATATGAACCCTAATGACTTTCATTTACAAAGAAAAAAAAAATGAGCCAAAAAGCCCTCACAATAATCACTTCTTAAAATGTTGGAAGAAGCTAAAGAGAAGCTGTTCAGGATGAATTCTTTATTGGTTGAGGAATTTAGTTTATGTTTGGTTATTCCTGATCTCACTTTTTTAGCATACTGAAAGTTTTTGGACATTGTGTATTATAATATCTCCAATTCATCCTATTACCAGCTATTGAAATGCCAGCTTTGACTTTAATCCTATTAATTTTTCAGTACTAATTTGAAATACCAAGTGCAATTTTTTTTTTTATTATTTTCAACACTACAGAGCTGTCCGATGTATTTTGAGTCCTCAAAACATTAGCAGATAATGAGCGCATAGAAACTCTTCAAGCATTTGATATGTTTTTCTGAAATATTTCTGAAGAAATTCTGAAAGATTTTGTTCTAAGGATTGATATAGATGTAGGGATTTTTCTCATGAGTTCATAGGAACTTGGAAACAAGTTCTAGCTGGTAAATTCCTTACACATGAGCTGAAAAAGATTGTGACAAAGACGTTCTGTGTGATGGCTTGTTTCTTTTAACCTCTCTTCTAAAGGAGTTCTAATTTTGGAAACTTGATTAGTGCGGGTTAATATTGTGACTTTCTTCCAAAGAACTTAAAGGAATGTCCTAGTATGGGAGGTAGCAATTAGTTCAAACTAAATGGGACACTCATTCAGGTAACTTTTGGGGCCATTGCATTTCAGAAGTAAGAGTATCTGTTAATATAAATGGACATAATTCACTATGAACAATAGGTTTTATAGATATTTTCATGCTAAATAGTCACAATGGGTTTTTTCTTTAAATATTTGCACCAATGCATTTTTTCATTGCAATGTTTCCTATATATAGGATGACGCCCCATTTAATAAAAAAAAAATCAACATTTTATACCATTCATCTCTTATACTGCATACGCTCTCATATTTTCATTCACAAATACATTTCTCTTCTTATATTAATGTGCAGATAAAACATTCTAATTCTAGAATTTAAATTTCCAGGAAGGGAAATCAGGAAATGAAGGGTTTGCCCTCAGAATAAAGAAATAAATATTGAAATGTTTTGCTATGTTTTTATAGATGAGAGAATGTGAAACAAAAGAAACTGGTATACAAAAGACTTGATATAACTGCTCTGAGAAAAGTGAAAAGAAAAAATAAAGGACAAAGAGGGAACTAGAGGGTTAAAGTGTTGTAAAACCCTATATAAAAAGAGTTTGCTGCATTGCATCACATAAAGGACCATCTGGGTAGGCAATGTGTCTTTGACACATTGTCCAGAGCCAGGGACCATGAGAATCCCTTGTGCCAGAGACCTTCAGGCCTCAGCTGGTGCTGCCAGCAGCAGCCTGGGGACCTGCAGCTCTGGAGATATAAAACTTACTGACACTGTCTACAAGAGAGACGAAACAAACAATTTAACATAAAAAACAAAAAAACAAACAAAACAAAAAACCCCAACAAAAACAACAACAAAAAAAAAAACCCCAACAAAAACGGGAAGACCTTGCAAATATACTGATATCAGGCTCATTCTTGTGAATCTACCTTAGTCGTACTGTGACTTAATTCTGTCGCAGGGAGAGCACAGGATATGAAGTGAGGATCCTGCCTTGTACATTTTTGTTTCAGTGTTGTGCTTTTCATTTTCCAGATGAAAATTATAGTTCTGGAGTAATGAGTCAGGCACAATGGTGGGCTTAACTGCTTCTGCTCTATCTGAAGACACATTAATTACATTCTCCATTCAGTTGTGGTTGGACTTGAATGGGGAAAAAATAAATCTTATACACAGCTTAGGAGGCTGGGCACATGTCAGTGGAGGAGAAACTACAGGTTACCCCTCCTGTAGTGCACGCCCAAGAGAAATGAAAATCACAATATTCTGAGCTTCCTGATAATTCTCATTTTGCAGCGTCAGATACCTTAAATATAGTAAACTCTTTGAAATTTTCCCCTCATAACCAGTGGGGACTTACATATTCTATTTATTTGATGTGGTTTTAATTAGTGGGGGTTTTATTGAGGAAGGTAATGAGAAAAGGAATTTTACTGAGCAGCTTTTTGCACATTATTTTTCCAGGATTTATTCTTGATGACTGTGGAACTAAGAAACTTTTTAATCTTGGGAAAGGACTTTTCCATAGTTTTGGATTTGAAATAATTTTCTGTCCCTTCTATTCTTTGTTGAGATGAAAGGAAGGCAATTGTTATTGGAATCTTGGGTTCAGAAGTAAGTCGATATTTTATTTTTGTTGTATACCTACATCTGTATGTATTGTGTGGGTTTCTACTAGGAGATGACCAACATCACAGGATGATTTGATGCTTTTTGAACTTCATAAAAAAATTTAATGTCTTTATCATAGTTTTTTTTAAATACAGTATAAAAAAATTAGAGGAAAGTATCCTTTTAAGAACGGAACCTAACACTCTACTTTGACTGACTTAAATTTTTATTTAATGTAGTATTAGACAGCAATTTAAAATGGAAGGATGAGTGATAAAAGTTCTTAATATAATTCCATCTGCTATTCTAAAGCCTATGTTTGGTTTTGCCCTCTCATCTGTACAAGGATAATTAATATGTGTTTCTAATCACTCATTCCTTCTGTTTCAAAGGAATAAGAGAGGTACCACTTAAATAGGTACTGAGCTGCATGAAAGAAGTATTTTTGGTGATTAGAAACGGTAGAGAAAAAAGAATCTAATGACAAAAAGTGAACATTAGCAGATTGACATTTTCAAGTGTCTGAATGACACAGAGAACAAGAGCACCATTATACAAACTTGTTTCCTAGAACAGAAAATGGATTGAAGAAAATCGCTCCGAATGAATTGCTATCAAGTTGAGTTGCAGGGGAAAATTAAAAGAGGCTTTATAGAGCAGTCACTGAATGAGGTAGTGCATCAAGACTCCTGAGCAACCATCTAAATTAGGGTTAGTGTGTTATAATGAGAGCTGGGTCATTTATTCATGAATAATAGATACATATTTACCTAAGCGTGGTAAACAAAATTAAACAAACCTTTCCCTTGAACTACCTCCTGAAGGTAATTTGCTATATCCTGTGGGCAAACTGTTGGCAATGAGATCAGCTCTGTATATCAGAAGCAGCTCTGCTCCCTTGGGATTCTTTTCCCAGCTGTAGTGTTAACTCCTCAGACCTGCTATACGTCTACACCTTTTGCTAGGGCAGCTACATGACTGAGCGATATGAGAAGTTTGGTCAGCTAACAATTGAGAAAAGATAAATATATTTTAAGTAAAGCCTCTGTTGTGGTGTGGTTTCCTATACTTGGAGATATGACTAAGCTAGGAAGATAATGATTCCTTTTTACTAGTAGGAGAGTCAGTAACCACAGTGTGTGGCTGGAAAAAGATCATGGTGAGGTTGCTGCACTGATGTAATGGTACATCATGAACACTTGACCTCATTAATAGTGAAATTTAACCATTCCTCTATGTCTATTTTAAGTGCAGAAAAAAAATTAACATTTATTTTTATCCTTGGTATTCCAAAAGATTACGTAATTAATATATTCTCAACTGATAGGCAGAACTTCAAGTTTTTTGAAGCGGGTTCCAAACCCAGAGGAAATTGCAAAAAGAGAGAAAACCAACATCTCTTTCAGTTAAATGAAAAATAGACTTGATTGCTGGCAGATTCTTTTCTGTTTTATCAAGTACCTTCATTTTGTAATAGGAAACATCTGGAAGTAGAGTCCCAGTGTTGCAGCAAGGTCCCCTCTGTATCAAAGATTAGTAAAATCCAACATTACACTAATATATAAATTATAGGATGCTGCATGTTAGACTAAAGAACATTATGACCTGAAGTCCAGGAGCTGGAATATTCACTAGGTTGATGTTTTGTAGCAGAAAATAAGGAGTTCCTTATTTGAGCATTCAGTGGCACATGAAGAAATAATTACAGAATCTGTCATTTGTTTTACCAGGACAAATGTTTGTTGTTTTAAAATGTGTGTTCTGTAAAAGGCATCCCGCAATTAAATGCTCCCCCACTCATGTTCAGGGATCAAAATCATGAAAAGGCTCTCCCCATGCAAACAACAACAATAGCTACCACATTGTGCGCATTTATTTTCAGATGAAAAACGCTGTTGTCTCTTTAGTTGATAATCTCTGCCAATTTGGCCTGATGGATTTACTGCACATCATTTACTGCTGCTGTCCAAATAATCTCTATTCATGCCAATAAAAGACAGTGTCAACAACTGTAATAATAGCGCACTTGTTTTTTCACCACTCCAAAAAGAAGAGACATCCTGAGTTCAGAGGGATTCTGAAAGAAATAGTGTTAATGAATAGCCTTCCCAGCTGTATGCACTATGGCAAGTGAAAAACCTCCCCAAGTGTTGCATAACCAAGCATCGACATCACTGCCTTCCCGAGCAGGCACCTTGCTTGGTCTTGTTAGCATCAGTGTGATTGCACAGGATACAGGTTAGAACAGAACTGGCCTCAATATCTCCAGTGAAGCCAAAAGGTTTTATCCCCACAGACCAACTGATGCTGAAGGAACAAGGCAATTTTCATCTACTTCAGCTCTAGTTCATCTAACCCAATGGGAGTAGGTAGTTACACAGACTTTGAGAAACAAGAGCAAAGAGGAAACTAACTGCTGTAACCCTTCATTGGTGTTTTTATGCTCCGGACTAGAATAGTAACTCTCTCCCTGAAAAAATGTTCATTTTCTGTGTCCTTCACAAGGACATTCCACATTTTCAGAGGAGACCGAATTTTCTTTCATGCTTTCCTCATCCCTGGACCTCCTGCAACAGAATCTGATTTGGCAGCATCCTCCGGTAGGCCACCCACACCATCTGGAGAAGAGACTTTCTGCAGAGTGAATGAAACAGCTGTAAGAGTGTTTTTAGGGAGGGAAATGAATAATGTGGCAATAGAGGATTTGCAAACATTAGTGACGTTCCCCAAGTATTGAGGCACTGATTTCACTCCCTATTGAACTGAGGCAACTCTGCTCATTACACAGACTGCTTTTTATACCATAGGGATCACTGGACTTTTCAACTACTGCCAGAGGCTTTATGCAAGGGACACTATATTTCCATGGTTTTATAAGGTCTGCAAAGTATTATTGTTCAAAGCCTCCTTCACAATGGAGACCCCAATCAAGATCTGAGCTCTGATTAGTTGTATCATGGCTTACGTCATTTATCTTGAACAACAAATATTGAAAGAAATAGAGATGAGGTTTTTCCAAAAGGATTATAGACGCAGCAATGTTTTTCAATTAACAGGAGATTTAATTTTAAAAAATACCCTTTTGCTAGCTTTTTCTTAGCTTTTATTATGAAGTAGCAAAAATTACCATTTTGGTATTCAGTAAAACAAATTATGAATTTCAACCTTCTGATGAAGCTCCTAAAGTTTCACAGAGGCAAAAATCCCCTATCCAATTTCTCTAGAAGTGAAACAGAAACATATAGATTGAGAGAAATCTAGATTTGGAGATCTTATGGCTGCAAATAGGAGTCTTTTTCATTTGGTAAATATTAGACCATTCCTGAGTCCTGAAGAGAGATAACTAAATTATTTTCATTGTTTTGTTTTTACTTTCATTCAGGAACAGCTTGTCATTAGGAACAGCCTTTATTTTTCAGTTATTTTCTCCTTTACTTTCCAGCATGCATTTTTTCTTTTTATTCCTTTCCTTTCTGATAGGAAAAATAAAATAAAACACATTTTGTTTCCTGAAAAACCAATGTGATGTTTTTGTCAAAAAAGCCAAAATATGCAAATGGAAAAGACAAATGAGGATATGCTAATATTGTCACTTTTCACAGAATTTTGTGATTTTGTAAAATGTAGATCAGGAATAATTGAGGAACAAAAGATCTATAGAAAGTAACTGAAGGAATCAGTACAAGTGAAACAAAAGTAGCTAAAAAACTAGGTGAAGAAAAAATGTTAGTCTCTAAAAATAACCTTATCTTTACCACGAGGTTTGGGGCTTTATATATCTATATATATATATATACATATATATATATTTGGCTTCAGTGGAAATTATTATGCTAGCTATTCAGCTTTACAATCTTGTTGTAAACTTGGGAATTAGATTAGAAAATTTTCCATTGGTTTATACAGCATATGATCTTCATCATTAATTCTGTTCTTAACATTTCCATAGGGTTTTTTTCAGAAATCAAGCAGAATCATAGAATGATTTGGACTAGAAAGGACCTTTGAAGATCATCCAGTTCAACCCTCTTATCATGGGCATGAACACCTTTCAATAGATCACTTCCAATGATGGGAGAACCAAAATTTCTCTGAACAATTTTTTCCACTGTCTCACCACCCTCATTGCAAAAAAATTCTTCTTTCATTTTCAATCCATTCCCCCTTGTCCAATCACTACATATCCTTGTAAAAGAAGTCCATCTCCAGTTTTCTTGCAGGCCTCCTTTAGTTACTGGAAGGCTGCAATAAGGTCCTTTCACAATGGTGCTCTAGCCCTCTGACCATTTTTGTGGCCTTTTCTGGATCTCCTCTGACAGGTCCATGTTTTTCTTGTACTGGAAGACCCAGAACTGGATGCAGAACTCCAGGTGTGGTCTAAACAAAAGGAGAATCATCTCACTTGATTTGCTGGCCTCACTTCCTTTTATGCAGCCCAGGATACAGATGTTTTTCTGGGCTCTGAGCACTTACTGTCCCTTTTTTCAGCCACCAACACCCCCAAAATCCTTCTCCACAGGGTTTCTTTCAATCAGTTTATCACTGATTTGCACTGATACTGGGGATTGCCTCAACCCATGTGTAGGACCTTGCACTTGCCCTTGTTGAAATAGTGCAGTCTTTTGTAGTTCTCCATCAGTGTCATTCACTTGTATCATCCCTATGCTGTTTTGAATGCAATGTTTTAAAAATGGCTCCCAAATTTAAGCATATTAAGTAGAGTTTCTTCAAGTAGAGTTGTTCAACTCTCTATATGAACCTGAAATGCTAAGGAGATTTCAGACCCTGCTGCTATGTGATACTAGAAAGTATAATAGCCTAAGCACTGAAATTAAGGGTGACTGAAGGGACAAGAAAGTTCTTGAGATCTTTCAAAATCTTGAGATCTTGAGAAAAAATCAAGAGATTTTTTTTCTTCCATATAATTTATATCACAGCAGTAATTTTTAGTTGATGGCTGGACTCAGTAAGACAAAACCCAAAAACTGTTTCTCTCCCCCTTTCTTTCCTCTCCTTTAAGCTAAGAAACCCAAATTCTTTTAATATTTTCTCAGGAGGATTACTTTTATGTTCTAGAGCAAGATTTAAAAAAAAACATTTTATTTTTCACATTTGCAAAATTCAGCCAGAGCCAGGAGACACGGCCTGGGAAAAGGGCACAGTGCTGCTGGTGGTTGGTTTGGCTCCTTGCCTTGTACACAGGAAAGGTGCCAGCTTTCCTCTGTGCCCTGTTAGCAGTTTTGGACCTTTCTGAGTTCAAAGCATGGAGTCTGGGGGCTGCTGCCTCTCACCAGCACCTCCCTTGATGGTCCCTGCACTCCGCTATCACCTCAAGTGTGATACCAGCCACAGATCTGTCACAGACCAAACACATACCATGGCTCTGAGGCGGCTTTCTGAGCCTTGACTATGAGAACTAGAGCAAGTAGAGAGCTACAAGTTTTTCACTTCAAGACAAAAATCAGCAAAACCTCCCTTGTTGCTCAGTACCTTCCAAGAAGATCTACAGAATGTTCTGTTAGTCCATTGGTTTTGACATATCAATTTCCTTCATGCAAGCCTTCATTTCTCTCGGCTTTCTGTAACATCTGATTAGAGATACTTCTCAGTCTGCAAGGGTTCTCAGGGTCTGTCCCCTTCCACTTATCATCACCAAGGCGGTGTCAATTCTCTGGTAAGCCCCCAGTCCTGACTTGTATCCTTGTTATTTTTCTCTCAAACAAAAGCTTTTTTTTTTTCCTCACTCTTCATACACAGGGCAGACTGGTGAATGCAGCAAATATATATAGAAGGCAAAGGATGTGAAAAGTTACTGCCTTCATTTCCCCTGACGAAGCTCTTTGCCTGAGGAACTTGGCAGAGCAGAGAGTGCCAGTGGCTATTGCAATTGGACACATATTATTCTTGTTGGATACTATTTCCCAGCCTACTTCTTGTTTAATATTTAGAAAAATAAGTATGAGTAGGATGGATTTTTTTTCTTTTTTCTCTGTGTTTTCATGATGTCATGCATATTGAAATCTTCATCTGTGAGTAGCTCTCCTAGCTGTTACCATGATGAAGACGCTTATGCTGCTGTTAACAATAATAATAATATGGAATTGAAAATGAATTGCAATAAGCACCAAGTGGAATAGCATGATCTGAATCTCTCAGGGGGAATAGAAAGGCTTTTGTTTTCAAATTAGAATTAGGCTGGTTGCAAGACAACTGACTCAGACCTCACACATGGCATAGACTCTAAATCAAATAATTTGGCTGAGATATTTTGGTAGGCTCTAAAATCTCAGTATAGTCCTTAACATTATTTTGGGTCAAACAGACCAGAATGTAATGAGTCAGAGCTGGCTTCCTAGTATATGACAAGAGTGTGTGCATGATTCTCTTAGTTTAATTAAAAATGTTTGGGCTGCTATTAGTATTATTCCTTTTAGAACTTTTATTGTTTATATTTTCTATATACTTTATTACTCTGAAATAAGTGATACTTCCCATTAACTCTGGTTATGTATCAGATGCACACACTTTAGAATGCATTCCTTTAAACTTTTTAGTATTTTAGCCATATTTCCAATTAATGTGATGGAAGAGCATACTGAACTCTTTCAAACTTACAGCTCCTCTTTGAATTTGTTGTTTAGGTACAACATGCACTGCCATTTATATTAATTGGTTTTGTATTACAGTTCTCTATTTTTCAAGCAAGGTGATTTTAATCTGATGAGAGAAAATTGTGATGCACACTGTACTGTTAAACAGAACATTCCAATGTGCTCCACAGTAGCGAGGAGACAAGCATTGAAATGAGTTGGGCACTGGAGTGCAGCTGGAATTTGGAACAGCAAGGCAGCAAATGGAAAGGTATGGTTGGTTCTGTGTTAAGTGCTCCCCTAAACAGGGACCTGCAAAAAGAAGAAATGGAAATCATTAAGTTTCTCAGGAGACTGAATGTACTCTCGTAATGAATAATTTTTTTACCAGAGAAATGATGGTTTTGTGAATTAATGGTAAAATTCCATGAAAACCAGGGGGGAGGATATAAATAAAAACATTAAGGTCTAGTGCAAGTTCTTATAGATAAAATACATTTTCAGATACATAAGTTTGATCTTTTTTCAATGCACTAAGAATAATTTCAATTTTTTTTCAGGTAGTTCTGACTTGCCTAGCACCAAAAATAAAATGAATACCTGATTTTCACACTTAGTTTTAAGTTCCCTTACTTACCAAAAAAAAAAAAAAAAGTACTAAAAGGTGAATTATTGTGTCCCCAAAATTCTGAGAAGCTATTTCTATGCCCAAAGTGAAATGCTTGGCTGATATATAGGGTTTGGGGTTTGCTGTTTGTTTGGGATTTTTTTTCCTGATTAAATATGCCCTTTGTTCAATACAACCACTTTACTATGAAAAGACTGAACAAGAAAAAATAAATTCAAAGTACAAAACAATTCTATTTTGGGGGAAAAATAAATATTGTTCAGTTCCTTTACTACACATGATTGAATGCCAAAGACATTAAGTCACTTGTAAATTTCACAGAATCCTCCAAATTAATTATATGCTGGCTTTGAATGGAAATCTTTGATAACCTCCACCTTCAGCATAATGTGCTTTTTTAGCCATTGAATTCTGCCCATACATTAAAAGAAAACTTCTTAAATGCTGCACATTTGCAATAATTGGAGCTGGTTTTGTACTCTGCCTTTTTTATGCTTCATTCCACAGGTATTGTTGTAAAGCAACAGAGTCATTCATTCTTCATGTCCTATAAATCACAGTGATTCCTCATTACACTGGCCATAACATGCTGATCCTGTTGAGTTATGTTGTTTACATGATGCTGACAGCAGGAACTTGCCTGAAATCAAGACACTTGTCTTTAAATAGCAACCAAACTTCAAAGGGAGCTAAGATGGTTACCTTGTGGGCTCGCATTTGAAGACGGAATATTTATGGTTGTTTTTCTTTAGATTAAAAGAAAAAAATTTCAAAATCATGGATGAGATTTTAAATAGACAACATATCTAAAAGTGCTACCCAACTCTGTGAGTGTGAATTTTCTAGAAATAAATGAGTGCTGATGATGATCTCTGAAATGCAGAACTGTCAGTAAACTCACCTAGGTGTAACATATGGGTGAGGGCTCCATATTCCTGTCTAGCAAGCTGAATGTATGAAACAAGAGAGTGATGCTGTGGAAGGGGACATCCCTCACTGATTAATTACATTATGTGAACCAGGGAAAATTATGGGCACTGTTATGGAGGCATGCAGCAGCTATTCAGATACTGTTGAATACAACAGATGTGCTGGTGTTTCTGTCTGCAAATATCTGTAGTCTGTTCTTATTTTGAAGGAAGGATCAGAAATCATGTGCTGCTCTTCTCTATCCACACATTCCAGCTGCACTTCAGCTGCACCAAACCTCAGCAGAGTATTTTACAGAGAAATCTTTTTAGGGCTCCACTCCCTTGTCCGTCCCTGTGATTCACTGTTTTGTCCATTTTAATGGCTGGAATGTGCTTCTGATAAGAATGTAATGTTCTGATCAGAATAGGAGAAGAGTTTGATTAAAGGGAAATAGGTGTGACCTGTCAAAGACATCTTCAATACTGTGAAACCTTCTGAATGAAACTTTTTGATATATATCTCCAGTTTCAGCATTTAGACCCTTAAACCTTTCTCTCCGTACCTTCCTAAATACCTGTTTTGGCTGGGGTACAACAGACTATGGAAAGTGAAATTCATACTGAGGAACAAACTTTCATGCAATTTATCTCAATATTATGATAAATAATATAATGAAATAACAAGTAATTCAAGAATATGTATTTTTTCATCACCGTCTGATGTGTTTTATCAGTTTTCAGTTTTCATTCTGTAAGGGCACATATACTTTTACTTTTTCCAAGTAGAAGAAGACATATGTTTTAATTATTTGGGTTTTCTTTTTACTAAAAATTGCCCTATCTTAATGGTTGAAATACAACCACACAACCTGTCATATCAATTCTCTTAAATTTCCCTTGCATTTTCTGAGCAAAGCTTCTCCTTAACTTAGTGTCTCCTCTATCACCCTTTTATTTTCTGTCTGAAATGGGCATCTAAATATAAAGCTACAAACCAGAATCTGTCTAGATACAAGTAGAGAACAGAACCGGTATCACTCTGGATTGGATACACATAAAATATGAAACATGGGCAGGACCTCCACTATCTGTGATTATTTCTAGAAGAAGAGCTGTGGCTGATTGTATTAAGTAATGTGGAAAAAATATAAATAAAATGTGATTCCCCTTCCATACACCATCCAGCTTTGGAGTAAATCTCTATAATAATAGCGTAGAGTTCACATAAAGCAAGAGAGCCATTCTATTCTAAATTGATTATCAAATTTCACAAAGAAGACTTGTTGACTTGAAATTATATGCATTATTAAATGGTCAAGTCCATGGAATCAAAATGTAAAGTTCTCCACTAAAATGATGAAGTTTAAAATCACCAGTGAATGACGAATGAACTTTTATTATATGGCTGTCCTATGGGGTTGAACTGCTTTTTTTGAAAAGAACCTATGGATTTGTCAGAGATGTATCCTTTTAAAGTAAGTTTTGTTTCTAGAACAAAGCTCAAAAACAATAGGGAAAGAACCCTCTGTTACTCTACTCTCCGATGTCATTTAAAAAAAGATGCACCATATGATAATGCAGTACATTGATCCTTCCTACTACAAATATGCATAAATTCATATCTACACGGGTTTTTGTCTCTCTTTCATATGGCCATAAGCACACACTGAACATCTGGCAATCAGGCAACTGTAAAAACTTTTGGGAATCTAACACCAAATCTATTTAGTAATATGCTGGTATCTAACTGGTATTAAGCTGGCAGATTTCTGCCTGTGACTGTGTCTGCTTCTAGCTACAGCTTTCTGAATATAGCTTAGGATGGGATTGTTTTCTCATTTTGGTTTTTTTCACCCTAGAGCAGTCCTAAATGCATTCAAAGTTTGAGCACACAGTTCCTGATTTAATTAATGTTTCCTCTATAGCAGCTCACTTTCCTAATTTAATGTGACATGTGATTCAGTCAGAATGAAGTAGCTTTTTCATTTTTATGTATTCACCCAAGCCAGTCAAACACAATTGACAAACAAGTAAGTATTGGTTGAGAACTAAAAGTGTTTTATAAATTTATGTAGAAGGAAAAAATAACTTTTAAATTAAATTGATGACAGTAGCATGTACACATGCATATAATCTATCCTGCTTTTTATTCATGTAAGGATACCATTCCATAGGTAAATGCTTAATTTAAAGTGTAAGAAATTCACAACATCGTATGATGTCAAGCTATGATATGCTGATAGGATACCAAATCATTGTTATTATTTCTTCACAGCAATAAAAGTACATATCTAATCTGTTTACAGAAAGTGAAGAGAAAGAAAAATTATTCCTGTCTTTATGTTTCAGCCAAGGCTATTCAATCATGTCAGAAGGACTATTTGCAGTCCAGTATTTTCATGCCATTGCTTTTACCTACTGCAAAGTGTTTTGCACACTGTCAGGACAAAATACAGGATGTTGTCAAAATAGAAGGATGTAGAGAAGAGTAGAAAGTGTTGGTTTTGTGGACATCAAATGCAACACTGGAAAGAAAATATTAGCCTTATCTGGCAGCTCTTTTCAGAGCAGAGTTCATTGTTGAATGAGAAAATACTCCAAACACCCTGTTTTACATTAAGAAAAGTTAGCATCTTCATCCAAGAGCAGGATCATTTTAGTCTTATGTTTCCTAATTGGTGATTCCTCAAACTCACACCATGTCTTGCCCCAGGGTTTCCATATGTATTTGTTCAATTAGAAGATAGACTTATTTCTCAGTGTAAAAGAGGGGTAAGAGATAAAGTGCTGAAGTACTGCGTTTCCTTTGACATAGAGCTGTGGGATGTGAGTGCTTTGGAAGGTCGGTTATGCATCTCAGCCTAGCACAGGTAATAGCAGTTCAAGTTAGAAATGCTCCTGAGTCCATTTTCTCATCTAAGTGAAACTCATACAGTGGTTGCTCCTATTAACAGTAGCAGATTCATGTAAGTCTCCAAAAGCTCTGGTCTTCACAACAGTGTGGAGAGGCACAGATTATTATCATCTGTTTTTTACCCTCAGTCAGTGTGCAAAGCTGGTCGCATGGTACTGAAGGTGCATTCAAATGTCTTAAATATAGAAATCTGGAGTGTATGAAAGAGGAAGCTTTTCAAACCACATTGTTTTACTTGCAATAAGAGCTTGCCCTGCAAAGACCTGCTTAAAATGTATACGAGCTATTACCTTTTAAGACATACATTTGGAGACATGATAAGAGAGGATAATTTTAGTTAACTCTAATACTGTTATAAAATTCTTCTCCTACATAGATTCCAAACAGTTGGAGTTTTTTTCCTATTTATTCTGTAGTAGACATTCAGCCTTTGGAGCACCACTTTTATCTTGACACTTTCAGTATTTACTATACCTGATTATGCTTACTCTTATTGCTATCCTGGTGACTATTTTCCATGTCCCCTGATGCATATTTTTCCTAGGTCAGCTTTTGCCTGGGACAAGATTTTCATAATAATGTAGCCCTAGAGTGCCAGTTATGATTATATCTCCCTAATAGTTTGCTGCCTCAGATGAGAACTAAACAGAAAGTGTGGGGACAGTCTTCTGTGGAACTTGGTGTCGAGTGTAGTATTTCATGTCCTATCTGTAGTTTAAACTGTACATTCACTTGTGGTTCAGACAGTATATCCAAAGCCCTGAATATTTTAATTTTTATCATATTAATACCATACTTTATTACAGTAATGCTACTTTATTGATTGCAATATATAAAGCACATAAATAGTTCCTGACTGAACTGCAGAGAATGAATTCCAAAGAGTTATCTCATTTTAGAGAAACTTCAAGTAACTAGAGGCTCATTATAGAACCAAATATATATCAGCCCAAATATGCAGTCCTTTGTCACAGTGACAAAGGTAGCAAGCTAAAAAGTACAGATCAGAGTTTCCTGCAAAATGCATTTTTCTACTCAAAACCCAAATCCATTAATGAGTTTGGGTATTTGGGCTGTCATGGATGCATATATGGAGACAAAGATGAGGAGTCTAGGATCCTTATTTATGTCAGCATCCACTTTGAACTTGACTGTATGGATCCTTTGAGGTCCGGGGAACTTTTATCAATATAGACAAGGGCAGAGTTAGCTATCTGCTACAGTCAAATACTGTGCTTCAAGTAATATTAATCTTAATTTTTCCCTTGCCAACACTAGCGTTTGCAGGAAGCCCCAGTCTGGGCATTCAAAGAGACAACTGATTCCCTTATCATGTATTAATCACGTCCTGTGTGCAAGGGCATCCTTGTAAAACATTTTATCCTCTGCTTTTATTGTGTACTTAAAAAATTAATCATGTCTTAGGAAATGTTATATATAGATCATTTAGACATGTGTGATGGGTGATTAAAATCTTCTTCTATATTCTCAAAATAAAAGTCAGGACCATGGTTTGAATTTTTTCCCACTCTATTGTCTTCACTTAGTATGCTTGGGATTGCCATTACTGTGATGCTTTTGTTTCTGTTAGTATGAATATGATGGGGCAGTAAGCAGATGCTCTTTCATTACATAATAAATTATAGGATATTTCACAGAATCACAGAATATGCTGAGTTGAAAGGGACACACAAGGATCATTGAGTCCAACTCCTGGCCTTGCACAGCTCCGTCCCAAAGAGTCACACCATGTGCCTGAGAGCATTGTCCAAACACTTACTGAGCTCTGTCAGCCTTGGTGCTGTGACCACTTCCCTGGGGAGCTGTTCCGCTGCCCAGCCACCCTCTGGGTGAAGAACCTGCTCCTGATACCCAACCTAGACCTCCCCTGACACAGCTTCAGCCCATTCCCTCACGGCCTGTCACTGTCACCACAGAAAAACAGCAGAGCCTTCCCCTCTTCTCTCCTCTTGAGGAAGTTACAGAGTGGAGTGAGGTCTCCCCTCAGTCTCCTCCAGGCTGAACAGACCAAGTGCCCTCAGCCACTCCTCATACAGCTTCCCCTCAAGGCCTTCACCATCTTTGTTGCCCTCCTTCAGATGCTCTTTATTAGTTTAGTATCCTTTATATTGTGGCACCCGAAACTGCCCCCAAGACTCAAGGTGAGGCTGCCTCAGTGCAGAGCAGGACAATCCCCTCCCTTGCCTGGCTGGTGATGCTGTACCTGATGTCCCCAGGACACGCTTGTCCCTCCTGGCTGCCAGGGCACAATGACTGATGTTCAACTCGCCATTGACCAGGGCCCCCAGGTCCCTGTCTGTGGTGCTGCTCTCTGGCCTCTCGTTCCCCAGTCTGTCCCATGCAGGACTGCCCTGTTCCAGGTGCAGAACCCAGCACCTGCCCTTGTTGAACTTCACATGGTTTGTGATTCGCCCTCTCTCTAATTTGTTCAGATTTCTAGCAGGTCCTCACTTCCCTCAGGGCAGCCAACAGCTCCTCCCAGTTTTGGATCACTGGCAAACTAGCATCCCATCCAGTCCTGTGTCCAAATAATTTATGAAGACATTGAAGGGCGCTGGCCCTACAATGGGGCCCCGTGGAACCCCACTAGTGACAGGTTACCAGCCTGATATCACTTCATTCCCTGTAACTCTTTGTGCATGAGCCATGAGCCAGTTGCTCACCCATGACAGGATGTGTTTATCCAGCTGTGTGCTGGATATTTTGTCCAGAAGGATCCTGTGAGAGACAGCATTGAAAGCTTTACTGAAATCCAAAATGAAACAAAAATCCAGTACCTGAATACTGAAGTTAGATCAAATCAAGCTAGAAATCAAGTGGGAAGTTCTGACAATGAAAGTAATTGACTTTGGAGCCACTTGAGAAATAATGCAGCAGGTTCTACAGATTTGTTAATACTCTAAGTCAAGACTGGGTTGTTGTTGTTAAGTTTTAATTAAACAGGATTTGCTTAAAGAAAGATCCAAGGCCTGTTGTTAGGCACAAAACCTAACAATTTCTTCTGGCTTCAGAACCTATGAAACACGTGCTGTAAAATAAGGTTGATTTTCAAATCTATTCACACAGCAGTATTTGTTTGCTCTTTCTTGCTGTTACTCTTTTGCGTTTTCAGAAAATTCATAGAAGACGGTCTAATACCATTTTAGTCACAAAGCAATTTCCCTCCTGGTGGAAGGAAATTTCTTTCTTCTCTGAAACACAATAGAAACATAAAGGAAAGGAAACCATTCTCTCACATTTATATTTATCTTATTTTTTATTTCTTGTATGTATTGTTAACCAGTTCACAAAGCTTGAAGCTACTCCATACAGCTTTCATGGAGAATTATGGGGATGGAAACTAAAGAAATGAAGATACATTCATATGCCTGAAGGCAGAGGACAAAATTCTGGTCTCACTTTACACCAAGACAAGTCCAGGACTACTACTTCAGAATCCGTAGATTTTTGATATGTTTCCTACCAAAACCTGAATGCAGGGTATAGGCCATCATGAATGAAAAAAAAAGATTTAAAAAATAGTCTTTAGGAATTATTTCACGTGTTCTTGTTTCCCAGCAACTTCCTCTTCCTTTACTTCCCAAAGTAAACATCTGTAGATTTACAGAGTTCTGAAATTCTATTGTGCCATGAAGATGCTTTTGCTTTTTTGCAGTACCAGGGAACACTAAATGTCAAAAGAAACTCATCTCTTTACAGTGTCACTTACAGCTCTCATAATAATTTGTTTTGTTCTGCTAGCGTTTATTTCTTTATGAAGAACAGTCAACAGTTCTGGAGGAAATGTTCTGCAGACTTTGAAAACCTCCTCCAAACAGCAGGTTGCTGTGTTTCATGTGTTACACACAGATGAAATGACGGTGGATTTCCAGATGGTCAATTTTTTAATGAGTTCTGTGCCCAGATTCATCTACTCTGAAAGTTCAAACCACCACCAAGTAAAGCTGCAAGGTGCAATAAACACAATGCACTGTAGCTATGGCTCAATAATCATCTGCATCATGGGACCTGTGAAGGTTTCACCGTATTCTCTGATTAATTTATGTAATTTCTTTCCACTCTTTAATCAAGGACTCTTAAGTAGAGGAGATATCTATTAGTTGCTGCAAACCAGTACCTTTGGTCTTCCTTTGTTTATTTATTCAATAGCAGTTGTCTTATTACTGTAGGTAGAATTCAAATTATTATTATTAGATTATGCTATCTCTCAATAACCATATGCAAATCACAGTGCATGTTCTACAATATAGTATAGCATTTCAATTCTAAACATTCAATTCAATATTTCAGTATTTCAAGGCAGCCGCTTCTGAATGTTATTTCCTTAAACCTCGTGACTGACTGACACAGAGGAGCTGCAGAGCAGCCTGAAGAAATTACAGTTTATGTTTCAGCACAGCTATTAATCCAACTTTTTGCTAAACATGAGGTACTATATACAGCTCATTACAATTGTGACAGTTAAATAATTGGACTTCTAAGAGCAGTGGGTTTTTCCATTGGTATGTTCTTTGAAAAATGTAATTATCATAAATTTTCCTTTTTCATATGGTGTTTGACTTCTCTGTGTTTGATTGCAGTATTTTGAAGAGTTTTTTGTACTTCTTCCTGCGTGATAAATTCATTGTCATCATGAAAAGAATCTGTGGATATTTCATCCTCTGACACCAGACCTCAATTTGTGGCTCTTAGGTCTACTTCTGATATCTGAAGAGGGTTTGGCCATGCAAACATCTCTGACACAAATGCTCAGACATCTCTTTCATTGTTCCTATGTGATGAAAGAGATCCACAATAAAAGCCCTGAAAGAAGACTTAGTTGAAAAACACAATATCAATAATCCACCTTTATTAAGGTCTACCAAAATTCTCTTTGGATTTTTACCTGTCAGAAAAATAACATCACATCAGAAAACTTGGGTAACACTTGCCTTAAATTAAATTGAGAAGGGAGGGGAGGTAGGGGGAAGAGGGGAAAGCAAAAAAAAGACAAACAACAAACTCAACCAATTGAGAACAGATTTTTATAAAAAGCTTGACATATGATGGAGACATTACTCTGAGGATTAAAGATGTGAGTGTTGTGTGGGAACAGAAAACTTCTATTTTGCAATTGACACTGTAGTGAATTATGAAGTCTCAGGCTATTTTTGCAGTTAAGCTCTTAAATATCATCAGACCTTTAAAGATCTTGTCTCATCTGATAAATATATAGCAATCTCTTTTTATTTTACAAATGCTAAGATATTGGAAGGCTTTGATGCTTTTATGCTAGCAGTATTGTGTGAGCATCACTAAGAATGAACTTCTATTATTTTATTAATAACTGTTGCAAGTCTCTCTGCTCTGCATTGCCTTTGTCAAAATAGCGAATGTGTATTTGGAATCAATATCCTGTAGTGAAACGTGCACAACAACATGATTAATCAAATTGTACCTCTGATTTTTAAAGGCTTTAGCAGGATCTTTGGATTTGTTATAAATTTACCAATTATTACCAAATTTGCACAATTTAGCAATTATTAATTATTATGATATAATTACTGCTGTTGGTCTGTCCTAACTTATTCAATAAAATTAGTATTTTATGTATAAATTGTGAAAAGGCTATTATTGATATTTAAGAAAACATTAAAAAACCCCAACAAAATAAAACTTGAAGCTATATGTGGAGAAAAGTAGCAGATACATGGTCCAGGATAGAAAATACACAGTAAATGTACAAATTCAGGTCTAGATTTGGATAGTTTTCAATATAGTTTAAGAATAAATGAAATAATTATCTGATTGTTGTTAAGCAAAATTTTTGTGGATAACATCAGCATTTAATTTTTAGTAACCTACCAGTTTTAGGACATTCAAAATGTGTCCATGTGAGATCTGTTTTCCTGGAGAGAGGGATTAGAGAGAAAATAGGGCTGGTTACCACTGAGGATAAGAAAATGGCTGTAATTATAACCATCATGACTGCAGGGCCATTCAGTGATCTGGAGTGTGGTTTGGCTTGTACCCCAAGTTATTCTTTTACCTGCATGCAGAAATTGATTTTCACTGCCGGTTTTATACGTGTTTTAATCCACATGTTGCTATAGAGGACAATCAGAATAGAAAAAACATTAATCTATTAAATAAAATGCTTCTTGCCTATGCTTCAACTTTCCAAACATTTTTCGTTTATCTGCAGGAAAAACATAACACGCATTGCAAGTGCTTATTAAGAAAAGTGATGGTTCACAAAAATTCTCCTATTGCTCATTGTTCTCGAGACGGCAAGTGCAAGGCTCTTTGAAATATTTCTTCAAGGACTGATTCAACAGACACCACCACTGAAATTAAAATGGTACCAAAATCAAACTAGAAGCCTAAGAGAAAAAAGATTTGTGTAAAACTAACAGAGCTTCATTGGTTTTGTTGATGTTGGATCATTTTATTTTACGACATACTTTACTGAATATATGATACTTGTAAATCTTTGGAGCAATGTTATATTTTGCTTTGTTTATTTCTCTTTCATAAATCTGTGGTGTTTTTGTAACTTGTCTTTGTCACATAGCAGAATTTTAATTTCTACATGTGTTTCCTTTGGCGCATAAATAATATCCATATCTTTTATACCTTAGAGACTGCACTGAATAGAGAGTGTTTTACAGAATAGATTTTATGAAAGTAAATGTAGTGTTTGAATGCCATCGGTAGCTGGTGGTTGATATTCTTGTACCTCCTGCAACAGTCCATTAACCAGAAGCATAGGAGATGGATTTTAACAGCAAATCCCAGTGTGTGCTAAAACTCAGTTGAGGCCTGAGAGATCTACACTTCCTGAGGGCTTTTCTTCTTTACCATGTGTTGAAGTACTGGCACATTTGCAAATCCTCTTCTTTCTCTTCCTGATAAAGCACCAGACAGAATGAAAAATAAACTCAAGCTTCACAGCTGCATTTTAAAATGTGTAAATTATGGGTTATTGCCTTTTCTATTAATGAATACCATTAATAAGACTTTTAGCAAACAACATAATGCAACTCTTCGTCCTTTTACTCCCCAACATTTTAACATGGGCTACTTGGTAGAGACCTTCAGTTATCAAGAAGCCTTCACTCCCCTTCAGTAAATAGTTAAATCTCTGCAAAGCATATACAAAATAGCACTTATCACTCTATCTTTATTACTTATAACTGTTTTGTTTATGTCATACAAAACAGGCAAGTTTTCTGACAAGGACTGAGTATACTTTCTGCATTAAACTAGCTATAACTATGGTATAATTTGATGGAAATAGAATATGGATGCCCTGGCAGGTAAACAGCAGGAAATACAGTGTCTTGCTTGTCTTGCCACTCTTGTAGAGGTTAGGCTTCTCATTTACCCATCAGTAGCTTGCCAGTACTCTGGGCAGCAATTTTTCTGTTTGGAAAATTTCAGTGTGCTTTGGAGAGAAAATAATTAATACCATTAGCACTGTCTCCTCATTAATTTCAGATGATGTTGCAGAAGTGATTATCAGTTTTCAGAAGAAACAGTTATTAAAGAAATGCATTAAAAGTACAATGAAATAAAACATTATCTAAGCTAATTTAGCAAGTGTTTTTCCTTGCAGTTGAAAAACAGAAAGTAACTGGGTTAATTAAAAAGAAAGATTTTATTCCTTGCATACGTAGGCTATAAAAGGACAACTGTAGTTAGTTCTCTTTAAAAGTGACTGTGTTTGCAACCATCCTAATTGCACAACAAATTGTGTGATGCCCTGGAAGTTAGTGAGTAACCTTTTCTCAAACAAGAACAGAATCCATTTCAGTGCTGCCTGGAGTGATCCTGTCTGCTATCTGGCAGTATTGAGTCGACTAACTGCGACAGTTTGGGGATACTGAAGTCGTGTGCAGCCTCTTTACCTCGCAGATGAGGGGAGCAACCTTGTTCTCCGTGGCTTAGCACCTGGCAATTTCAGTGTTCAAGGAGCCTTTTGCAGGTTGTATGTTCCAGTTAATGGCTTCCAGGTTTTTGTCAATGAGAGATTTCTGCATGCCAGCCCTGTGGTACACTTTCTTCTGGTGCATTTCCCAGTGCAGTCTTTCCACAGGATCTTGTGCCTGGCTCAGCCCTGACTGTTCTGACTGAAACTCTTGGTGAGGGCTTTTCCCAAGCACTCAGCATGAGCAGTCATCGGAATACATCTCTGTATCTGACAAGATTTTGCACTCAGTGTTCCTCTTTATTTTGTCCCAGAAGTTCTTCAGAACATTTAATTTCTTCTGTAAATGTTTTATTTTTCTTCCTAAATTCAATGCCTGTATAAAGTTTCCCCCCATTTCTATTGTGTTGCAAATGTTGTTCATTCTTTGAGCTGCAGTCAATCTCCTAATGCTTGTCGCTATATATTTTTCTTTTGAGTTGTTTGGC
Source organism: Acanthiza pusilla (assembly GCA_036630365.1). NCBI lineage: Eukaryota > Metazoa > Chordata > Aves > Passeriformes > Acanthizidae > Acanthiza > Acanthiza pusilla. The sequence continues at coordinate 23,916,822 of JAXCHO010000164.1, forward strand.
CCATTTTACTTTCCTCTCTTTTCTTTTTCAAATCCAGACTGCATCATAATAGAGCTAACAACTTAATTTCTCTGTGTTCAGGCTTGGTAACATATAAAACTGAAACAACAAACAGACTGACTTCTGTCAATGTGCATAACAAAACAGCATCCACAGAGATTTAATATGGCACAAAACAAAACTGGTATTCACTGAAATATGAAGCCATCATTACAGTCACCATTATAGCCCTGTACTAAGAAAAATTGCTGTAAATTAACATTTTACAGAGATGGAATTAAAGACCTAGGAAATGTAGATTGTATTTTATTGGAAAGCGAAGCTTTCAGTTACTGTATGACTGAGGCACCCTACAAATACTGTGCTTTTTCCCTCCTGTCAACTGAAACCACTCACAACATGCTGAGGTTGATGTTGTCCTGACCTAACCCAAGGAAGGTTGCTTGAGGTAAAACTAGGGTCATATATGAATTAAAACATGTATTTCTCTCAAACACTGAAAAGTCTGGGGCATCGCTATTTGGTACCTCTCCTGCACTCCATCCTCCCTGCTCAAACCATGGCATCACCAACTTGCATGAGTTTAAAACAACTTAAGCTTTTTTGCCTCTGTTGGATGGATGTTTCCTACCTTAGTGTTTCATAAAATGTTTACTTTTTAAACAGCCACTTAGCCACTTACAAACTGAATGTTGCCGCATTTTTGTCAGGACAATGACGTGCTGTTGGGCCTGAAGTAAAAAACCAGTGCACAACCGTGATTGTTAATAAGACTGACAGCTCGCAAATCCTAAACAAAAAAATCTTCTGCTCTGGAAGGCTGTGGTCTAGCAGTTATATATAATGTTGTGATGAAGATGACAGAGGTTGCAAGATCATGTCTGTTTATTTACAACTGAGAGGCTTAAAACCAAACATTGTTTATGGTGATGCACAAGCTTGGTAAACTCATTTTCTCTCTCATCAATTGTGTTTGTTCTGTAGATTGTTTTTGAAGATCCTGCCAGAGAATCTGACCTATACAACTGACCATGTAGTTGTGTAAGGTATTTCTGTCTTTTCCTAATTTACAGATTTCTTCAGCCCATGGAAAAAAAAAAAAAAAGTTTAAATACTAAATTCAAGCATATTTCTTCAGGTAATTCTGATTCAGTTTGTTGTTTCTGCAGCCTTGCACACTCTCTGAAGATGCAAGTGCTGTTATGAAGTACTCTTTTGGGATTTGAATATGTAAGCATCAATGAAAACCTAAGGTATTGTCGTGTGTAGCTGGATGCACGCTCAGCAACATTTCTTTCTAGTAGTCTATGACAGTAATTTATCATTTGTACTAGTCTTGAACTTATTTCCAAATACAGGGGGGAAAAAACCCAACTAAAATTTCTCCATCTTCTTCATAGTATAGGAAAATCATGGATAAAATGGTGCTTTTCATGACAGCCATATGACTTCAATTGTAGCTCTTTCCTTTATGTTTTAGCATGTTTTTATATGAATTAACAAGCTCTAAACAAACTAAATGCAGAGCATACTAAAAGCCATAAATTAGGAATTTATTCCAAAATCTGGTCTGAGAGTCTGATTTTGAACTTTAGGATAAGCCTTGAGTCTCTATGCTGTGTATTTTTCACAAATATGAAAGATTAAAGGGATTGGCTTTTTCCTTATTCCTGTAAAATCTTATCAGCCAATAAAATTAATACTTTGTGAATTTTTAGATTCCTTTTCAAGTTCCTACACAAATCTCACAATAGACAAACATGTTTATTAATATCAAAGACTGTTTTGACTAAATGCAGACTCAGTAAGAAGAGAAATTTGGGATTATATGTCTAAGCTATTGGTATGGGAACAAAAGCCCCTGATACCTCATCTCACAGAATTACATGATAATGAACATGCAGAATTAATATATTGTAATTTCTCACTCAAGTGAGTGAATTTTGGCAAAGTAAAACCTGGATATTTGATGTCTGATTGAATACCCAGTGTTAAGAACTCAGGCCAGATTTCCAGAGGACTGGAAAACAAAGACTTGCAGACCATCTGCGTTCAAAAACCTGGGAAGCCAAGCTTCCTGCAGCATGTACATCTAGCTGTACAGCACACTGTGGGGAGACCCAGCTGAAAACTCAGAGGTGGCCATCAAATCTGCATGTTCAGGTCTCCTAAACGAAGCCTTCAGCTATGGTGGCATGTAGCTTGTTATTGTAGTGGCACTTTCCTAACAGAAGCTTAGTCCAAGATCAGGAAAATATTATTACTTGTTGCTGCGTTATGCAGTAAGTGAATGTTAAAGGACAGAAAGAATTTTGTATGTCCTTATCCTAGGTATTCCTGTGTTGAGTGAAGCTGATTGTGATCTAAACTAAACTCTTTAAAATAGCTTTATTTATAGTATTATTGACCTGGAAGAGAGGTGATGAACACCACAAAGCATTTGAGGTGAAAACACAGCCTTAAATGACACGACTTTATAAAAGGCTTTTATTGAAACAGTAACTCAAAACATCTTAAAGGAGATGCATGTGAAAGAACAGAGGGGCAAAACACATGGGAAGGGAAAAAATAGATTAAACTATGGATGTAAAAGAAGTTTAAATTAGGGAAAACTAATAAGCTGGCAATTGTCCAAACCTAAAAAACACCAGTAATCTTCCCTCCTTTAGGAGCCATAAGCAATCAGCTATTTTACTAAATAACATGTTAATGTGAGAGGAGGAGGCAATACATTTAGAATTTATATAATGAGACAATTTAAATTTATAAAATGATACAGAATATCCACTGAGGTTAAAAGTGTAAATATTACGTTTCTTCCTTATCACAGGTGAATAAATCAGTTGAATACTAAAAGCTATTGTGGATTTCCTTCAGAGACAGACTAACACCAAAAAGGTTTGGTTCTACTGGTAATTTTCATTTGCATTTTTGTAGAGGCAATATGCTTTTATTTATTTATTTACACTTTCAATTACTAAATTACCTGCTTTCTCTAACATAGCAAATTCTAACACACTAATCCCATTCAGATTAATATTCAATAAATGTAATATTGCCTTTACTTTAAGAACAAAATAAAAAATCAAGTTAAGGAAAAACCCATGGAAACAAAAGAGCTGCATAAACCAAAGATTTCAGTAAAGAAGGCTTATATATAAATAATACATATATTTTTATACATGCCTCATCCAATATACAAAGATATTTTTTCCATGGAGATATAAATGAGCAAAGGTATCCTCAGAGAAATATCAGTAAAATAAACTGTTCAGGGAGTTTTCTCTATCATCCCTGTTTGTCTCAGGGTTTTTGAAAGCTGCTCTGTTAGATGAAATTCTTTCCACTCAGTTTGCTCTGCAAGGATGCTTTAGTGGAGATGAAGTGGCCCTTGCTGAGGGAGAGGCCCTTCGAGGGCCCTTTGGCATCTGCCCTTCAAGCAGCCGTATAATCAAATTCATTATATCCCATATTCCTCCTCCCACAGATGGCATCATCTCGATCCATTTCCCACAGGCCAACGTGGCTATGAGGGATATTTCAGCAAGGTCCTTCCAGTTGTCTCTGCCAGGCACCAGCTGCAGTGCGTGTACCACACACAGCCTGTGACTGCACCACATGGCACAGGGACCTGCCTGCCTCACATGATTCCTGCTCAGAGCCCAAGGATGGGAGGCCATGTGAAGGGTGGAAATCACTGTTCTTATTTCTGGTGGCCTTCAGGATCTCCAGACTCTTCCTTTGAGGTGTACTGGATAGCCCCCAAATCACTTGCTTGGGGGTGTCCCTCAGGCACAAAAAGTGAGGGCTTTATGTAGTACTGGAGCTGAGCACACCCACATGACGAGTGTGAGGAGGAAGGCTGAGCCAGAAGGATGTGTGCCTATTTGTAGTAAAAGTCTATTTTGTCCAGTTGCTCTTGAGCAATACTTGTATTTGTGAGAAATAACACTCTGAGCAAGAGCAGCTTCAGGATATGCCTGAGGAGTCATGGGCACCTCTGCTTGCAGTGGCTGCTGAGGGAAAAGTACAGGCTCCCCTGAATCATCTGCAGGTCATCCAAGAACATTATAATTGGGCGATATGACCTCAAGTTTTAATGCCAATCTGCCCTGCAGGTTTTAGTCATGTGGAAACCCCAGAATCAGTATTTGCCTGGAAATGCTGAATCAGAGGTCCAGGCAGTAGGGTACACTATTTGTGATGACACGCAGGCTCAGTTACTCAAGGCAGAAGACCATCACATGTGGGATGCTTTTTCCTGCTTCTGTGTTTACATGCTGAACCTTTTCTGTGTGTGTGTCTCCTGCTGACACTTCTCTGTTCTAAGAAAGCTCAAACAGGATAGAAAGCCTTCCTGCTTTTCTTCCACAGGCTCCTGTGTGCCCTCCAAGGCTAAGGCACTTTGGACATACAAGCACTGCAGCGGTGCCTCCAGCATTGTAGGGTAGATGTGTGAACATCTCCGAAAAACAAAAGGCTAGAACATGAGTTTTGGAGGAAAAACAATTCACTAAAGCGTTAGTGCAAGGAGGGGAAGATGTCTTCTGGCACTTATAAAAGATGTCAGTCGGTGGGAGCAGGAGGATTCAAAATATATGGCAGGTTGCCTGGAGGAGAATGGCTTCTGCTCAGTCTTTTTCAAGACTGTGATGTGTTATTGCAGATGCAATATTATTATTATTATTTGCATATGTATGGTTGTTTTATCTATGTAAGTGCTTTCCAATACATATAGTAAAGCTATTCCTCCAAAATCCCTGTGCTCCATAACCAAACTCAGGAGAGAGATTTGGGTTGTGTCTATTTCGGGGTTCACTTTCTGTGCTCCAGGCAAAGTACCTCCTACAGATGAATTAAGTATCAACTTTGTATGCATAAGACAAACCTGAGGAAATTTACTTCTTTCCTACACCAGTTTTACTTGCACAGGAGACAACCCACCCCAAAAATTTGAGCCACAGCAGAAAACACAGTCCTCTCTGCAGGTCCAAGAGTATAGTCCTCTTGCTTTATACACAATCAGCATGTTGAAGCACAAATTGTATGTACAGGGGCTCTCTGGAGTTCTGAAACAGGAATAAAATCCAAGGGCCAGCCATGACAATGCATGTGTTTGAAAGAGCACTGCTCAGGCTAATTTCTCTACCAAATGTTTTTAGGATTTCTTAAAATCATGCAAACAGTAAAGATCAGTAGCTATTTCAGCCTGGCTCTATGTGCAGCCTAACTAATTCTATTTTTAAAATAATCTCCATATATCACAAGTAGTTTGTTCAACTCATGAAGCCAGTCAGCTTATGACAAAGGCATTGCCATACCAGTAGGAAGTGACTGACCTGAATCTGCAAGCATAAATTTGAAATATCACTACAACTTTCCAATTGCTTCATTCTTTATTCATTTTCAAAATGGAGTGACTAGGCAAGAGTAATAAACTCTGTGTTTTATTTACCAGATTGATTTAACTATCTGCTAAATTAACTATACAGTAGAAAAAAGGAAGTCATTGTTTAGTCCAATGATGTTATTTTTTATGAAATTCTTACTTTTCAGTGTAAGCTCTTTCCTGTAATAAGTCTTGCACAGTTTCTTGGAAATCAGTCATTCGCATCACACTATGTTTTTCTTTACTTGTACTCACTCAAAGTTTGTTAACCTATGCTAACTGCTTCTATTAAATAACATTGAACAGTTTAAAAATTAACAAATGTCAACTTCCTTAAATATTTTTGGTCCCAGACGATTTATGAAAATATGCTACATGAAAGGAAAGTTTTCCCTCAATGAGAATCATTAGAACATACCCCCTAACTGTTGCTGGGTTGCCATGATGCAATAATTCAAAATTCAAAGGACTGTATCTGACGAGATTACCATTTCAGAAGACAAATAGGAAGAGGACTCTGGATGCTTTTAATATCAAAGGTCATATCTTGTTAAAATACAAGTTTGCTGCACCTCATGTAGGTCAGGCTAACTAGGCAGTGACAAACACGGGTTTATGCTGAATCAAAATTGCTGTCTTATTTTCTTTGAAAACCCCTAGAAGTGGACTAGTTGTTAAAAGAAATGTAGCTATTCATGTGGCAGTGCAAGCAGTTATGGTTAGAATGTGTGAGAACCTTGAGTTTTAACTGCAATTTTACTGCCTGACAAACAACCAGAGTCTTTCTCTCCTGCTCTTCCATCCTGTAAGATGGAAGTGGTATTCAACCCACATGTACTCTATATAATGTTATGATAGAAACTAAAAATATGTGAGGTGTTTGCAAATTTTATTACTATTTAAGTACTGTTATGCATTATTACCATATGATTCATTAATCCTCTAATAGATAACTTGCTTCCCACTTGCACATTCTGTAACCTACTTCCAGGCTATATCATGACCAGATGGAAATTAATTTTTAAAGCTTTATCTTGGGTGTTAAACCAAATTATTTATTGTAGATGCATCCTGTGAGTCACTAACTCTCCTGGAAACCTTTCTAGTTCAGCTGGAGCTCTGAAATAAAATTTCATTCATGTCACTGAATCTGCCAAATAAGACTCCAACTCAAAACTAAATGAAATTAACTTTAAACTCTCAAAACCCTTCTCCTTTGACTTTAAACAACCGTAATTTTACTTTAAAAGCATTTCAACTACCCAGTCTATAGAGGGAATCACTTATGATTCTAATTTTGGTTTTGCAAAGACCCTTATCAAGCTCAAAGACCCTTACCAAAAATGTGAGAAGGGATAGCTGTAGACACTGTCTCTCAGGGAAATAAAGATAAATTTTAAAAACAAAGAACTTAACTTGAGAGTTCAGATGTTTTACCACATTTTTACTACAGTTTCTTGATGTACATATTAAGGATGCAGTAGTATGAAACTGTAGTATGAAAAGTGTAAATGTGAAAAAGCCACTCAGTTGAGTATCAACTTCATGCATGCATTAAAATCTGTATTGATCATAATCTCTTCCAAGTTATTTTACCATTTGATTTTTATTCTTTTGTGCATTTGTTGCGTTTTTTCTGCTGTCTGTCCAGTTTGTGGGTCACTTCTGTAAAGTTCTGAAGACAGTTAATAGTCAGTGTAGTCAGTAGAAGCAGGGCCTGTGTTTGTCCTGCAGGACCAAGTCTTCCAGTATCAATGTCTCAGTTATATTATTAAAAATGGATGAATATTCATACAGATCAACCCTTTAAAAAATTTGCCCTTAACCTCTGCACACCCTCAGGTCACAATTCTCTATGGATGCCAGGTATTTTATTCCAGGTGCCAAAGTTATCATATTGTTCAGGTAACTCCTCCAAACTTAAGCCTGTTGAAAAGAAATCTCATGATGTTTATCCTAACCTTATTAATTAGGACAAACACACATCTAAGCTAACATAATATGGGACCCTCTTTACCAAACATACACAGCAGATCTTTAAACTTTATTTTGTCACATTTTTTCCTTTCTTCTTCGGTTAAATTAGGCATAAAATTCAGAAATATACCCTTTGCAAGTTCTGTTGAGAAGTCAACACGTATTTTACTACAGGGAAAGCAAATACATTGATCATTGATTTCATCAGAAGGCCATTAATATTTTACTCCAGATCTAAAATGAATATAGACTGAGAAGTATTGTGGGGAAGAAAAATGATGTGTAAATGTGAAAAACTACTGTTCCTTTTACCAGAGAGATGATCAAGGTAAACCCATTAGCGAAAGTAAATAATGTTGCCTTGTGGCTAACATTTCAGGCCTCCACTGAAAATGTAAATCTCTAACAGAGACAAAAAAAAAAAAAAGCTTATCATTGGTGCAGGCTGGCATGAAATTGTTCCTTTTCACTGCTAGAAGCATTTGCATCTCAGTGCACACTAACTATTTTCTTTTCCAATGCCCTCTAGTGCTAATTGAAGATTTTATTACTAACTGAATATGCAGGAAATGCTTACCAGGAACCCAGAGCTTTTGAAAAGAATGAAGTTACTTGCTAACTTGTTACTTAGTGCAAGCACTTGGGCTTCATTAATAACCACATGTCCTCCTCAAGTTAGCTGAAATTATTACTGTTTAGATTTAAAGATGACTCAGAAAGAGTGGGTGTAATTCCACATGTTCAGATCAAAAACATATTGATGGAGCAAAATTGTGAGCTGTAGATAAAAATCCACAGGAAAGATTTTACAAAGACATGAAAATTAATATCATCAACACCTAACTTTTGTGCTGAATTCTTACTCTTATCTTTTCTGGAAATCTAATTTTCTAATTGGCTTATTATAGTTACCTAAAAAAAAATATATATACAACTCTTGCAATCACCTATATTAGAAGAGCAACACAGCCATCACAATAGGAAAAATAAAATAAAGCATCTAACTTATGCAACATTTGTAAATTGGCAGAACAGATTTTGCTTCTTTAATAGTTGCTAGCCAAACCAATGACATCTAAAAAACAAATTAATTCATTCTCATATTAGACTTAAAACCAAACGTGTTTCCCTGTCAATAAGAATTAACTCATCAGACCATATATTTTAAAGCCAAATATACAACACTGTTAGGAAACTAGAAAAATATGGAACCAATTTTCTTTTTAAGTTAAAAAAAAATAATTCTAATTAAAAATGCCTCTTTGGGTTTGCAGTTTCAAAACATTTCTGAAATATGGAGAGTGACTCAAAAGCAGGAAGTGCATTTGTGAGGAAAATTATGCAAAACAAATCTAGGGAAATTTATGGATGGAGGATAAAAAAATCTGGGGTGGGGAAAAAATCCAGGTGTCTTCTTTCACTAAGGACAAGAGTGCACTAAGGCATGAGGAGCTTTTTTCAGAAGTGCTGCTAAAAGTTGTGCAGCAGACCGAAGAATGAAGTGGGATTAGGTAGCACTTTGCATTTTATGTAATACTTCCAAGTTTTCGAAGTACGTGCAGTTATTGATGAATAAATCCCCACAACCATGTTCTTGTAAGTAGTGTTATCCCCTTTGTATGGGGAGGGGAAAAAAAAGTGGAAAATGAAATTATTTGAGTCACTGAGCCTATGACGAAGTTGGAAACAATATAAGTGTCTTACCTCAGTCATGTCCGCAAAGGACAAGAGTGACATGTTTCCACATGCTAACAGCTAGAAATGGATTTCACTATTTAAATTCATCTCTAAAAGTTGTTGTTTAAAAAGACTGAATTGAAATAGCTTTCTAGCTATTGCTATAATTTCTCCACAGTAATGCCTGTGAACTTCTCCATTGCTAACACAAAGAACCCTTTGAAACTGGTATTAGTGACTGCTCCCATCCTGTACTTAGGAAAGTAAACCAGAGAGGGTTTTGTTTATTTAATTACTGGTGTTTTCAGAAATTCCCCAGTGAGAGGTGGAGACTGCCCTGCTGTGCTTTCTGCTGGCACCGCGGCGAGCCCCTGGGTGAGCTCACAGGTGCAGTAGTACTTGACTGCTCAGTCTCTGATTGGGCAAGGTGCTATCAGGATTCATCAAGACAGCTGTCCTTTGACAAGAGCTCTGCCTAATCTATATGTTTGTGGATGGTTAAATCACTGCATTTTGTCATTACGTTTGGTATAGATACCAGTTATGCATATGACAAGTTAGGTCACTTGAAGTCTTGACGTTTTACCCTCATTCTTCTTTTTCTTAAGCACCAGACTTTGCTGTGTCCAAATTGTGTCATCATTTTTGTTCAAGAAAATGCATTCTGGCTTCAGAGTTTCATCCCATATTACCAAAAGCAAAAGGCTACAGCAACAATGGTCTCCGTTTCACTGCTGAAAGTTATATACATTGGTAGGAAATTGGACTGATCAATGCCACAACAGAGATTTTTAAAAAATCATTTGAAGTGTCTGTGCCCAAATGTTTAAATAAGTCTTCTGAAGCCCAGGCCAAATAGACTGTACCCATTTCCTTTGAACTTCTTTCACTCTGTTACTTCTATGTGACTTCAGCCTGCTGTCATGGAACAGTGAATTGATTTTGCTCTTCTAAAGAAATAGTCTTAAATAGCGGCAGTCATCTTATCAAGCTTTTTACATAAAGGCTTTTCAGACTTTATTAATTTAAATTCATATTAGAGGCCTTCAGGGCATGTTCAGTAGTCATTTTTTTTTCAGTTGCTTTTGCATTGTGTTTATTTCCCCTAAAAAACTCCCCCAGGCAGGGCTGTGTTCCTGACACATTTCAGATTTCAGCTCTCCAGCTTTGGCCTGTCTTCCTATATATATCCTGTTAGCTTTGCTGTTGTCTGTCACCTTGTGCGTAAGCCAGACTGAACATAGCGAAGATCCAAATAAATCCTTGGCTCTGGGCTTTGAAGGGAGGAGGAGACAGGTTGTGATGTGCAGGAATAAGGAAAGAGGCTGGTTTCATCTGGCTTACTCTTTTGTGAAGAATCCAGACTAGCTATTGGAAGTGCTTCCCCATGTGGAATGTCATCTTTTCAGTATAACCTACTGGATATTTGAGCCAAATAGGACCAGATTTCTTGTACACAGAGCTGCAGCTAAATAGGATTGCTGGAGGTGAAAATGAAGGAAGAAGAGATGTCCTCTTGTGAAAGATTGCAACCAAGCTTACAAGGAGAAACAGTGTAATTTTGTAAAGTATGGAAATTTCTTCAAACCTCTGAACAGGAAATGCTCAGACTTTTTTCTATGTCGCTAAATCATCTTTAGGAAAATAATAAGCATGACAATTTTGATAGAACAGTTGAATATTAAAAACTGTAATTGAAAATGGAGTCATAATGGAAACATTTTCGTTTGAAGTCCTAATATGGGTGAAGATAACAGAGCATTAAAGAGATGTTCATCTCCAGAGAGCTTGTGAATAGAAGTGGTGTACCTGGTCTTTTTGGCACAAATCCATTGCATTGATTACTAAAATGTTTTAGGATGGCAGCTAGTACCTTGACTAAACAGCCCTGATCTCTCCATAAAGCCACAATACAGTGGCTTTTAAAAATTCCCTTGCAATATTTTCCCCATTTGATATTGATGTTATTGTGAATATCTATTTTGTCTTCCTGCTCGTGAAGTGCTGAAAAGAGAAGCACAGACTTATTCTTCATAGCTATTATATATTATTTATAAAGTCTAGTCTAGTGTGTTCTGAATTTGAGGATCAAGCTATTTCTTTACCTCTATATCTGTTGTTTATGGGCTACTGACCTTCAAAATATCATGTCTTAAAATACAACAGTGTTTTATGTAAGTTGATAGACAGACAAATAGGTAGGTTTCTATTAATAGAGTGATTGCTGTGACTGAAAAATTTAGTTATGCAAATGAACAATCTTTTTCTCTCTGCTGAATTAATTATTAAGGAATAAGAACAGAGACTGAGACATGAATTGTCAGCAGAAGTATAACTCAATGTTTTTTTGAGCTTTAGTGAGACTCTGCCTGTCCTTCTGAAGCCATGCCCATCCCAGCCCATGGCTGTGAGATGCTGCGGATGGCAGTGCCCAGCTCTGGAAGACAGAGGACTTCCACTCCTGCTCCTTACTTCCAAGAGAGAGGCTTGGTACCCTGGAAAGTCTCCTGCAGGATTTCTTTGAAATGATGCACCACAAATTTTATCTACTGTACATGTTGGTCAACTGAATGGAGGCAAGGACCCCCCTGAAAACAGCAGAGAATACTCCAGGAATTTCATTCCTCCAGACTGACTGAGAAAGCACTTGAAGCTGATGAGGAAAAAAAATCTGTCAGCCCAGGTTAGTTAGGGGTTAAATGAATCAAAGTCAAGCCCAGCTTGCTGGGCTGCTGCTAGGCAACAAGTAACTGCATTCAGAAATTCCCCACTAATTGATTCTTGACACCATTCCCCCTTGGTGTGTATAAATAGAGAGCTGTTGCTGGGGGGTGGAGAGGAAAAGTTGGGCTGTGGTGAGCACCTGGCACATCCTGGCAGGTGAGTGGGCCATGCTCAATCATGTCCCATCGAGGAAGGGTTTAAGTTGCTATGAGGGATGGCAACCACTGAGGATTCCTATTTGATAAAGCAATGCTGAATTTATGGAGCAAGGGAACCCACAAGAGCCCCACAATATATTGCAGCACGTCACCCTTTAATGCGTGTCCACTGAACACACGGCTTGTGCATCCACTTGCTCTTTGCTTTTATGTAAGTGACCAGCAAAGGACAGGGAACCAGCCTTCCTTCCATGGCTGACATTTGGCAGGCTGGCGTGCTAGGTGTAGTGTCAATAGGATATCCTCCATGTGGGAGCCTCAGAACACACAGTGGGGAGCTGGGAGAGAGATTTATGTAGGTTGGAGAAACTGGAAGAGTCAGGCTGATGAAGAAAAGGGGAAGCTTGCCTGAAGGAGAAAAGCAAGCCCAGCAAGTGTCTGAGTCTTAAAATCTTCTTTTATTGATGGCTCACTTCTGGAGTCTTTATTATATTGGCTCCATGCCTAACCCTGATAAGGTTTTACCCTCACCACCAACTGCAAGACTCAGGCTTTTTAAAGATTGCTCATGAATTAAGCTATTGTTCCTTATAAATAAACCCTAATTCCTTTTTTTTCTTTCTCATACATTATTTATTTCCTAGCTCTTTCTTTCACTGCAGAGAAATGAAAGAGAGAGAAGGAAGAGTACAGAAGTGAAGAGAATGAAAATGGGATGTTTCAAGGGTGATAGAAAGAACATGATTGTTTTTTGACAATGGTAAAAATTCCCTTTCATGAGATGGAGGTAATTGGCAGATGTCACATATCTATATCCAGCATGCACATGCTAAAATGTGTGATATTCTTACTCTATTTCTTTTCTGACATGATAGAACAACATGCATTGTTATGTCTTTTTCTATACATTTCCACATTTTCTTGCAGACTTTGGGGGATGTTTCTTTTTCTTTGACATCCCCTGTGAAGTGCTGTGTTTGTGCTGCTCAGGTGATGTGTCTCCCTAAGCAGCTGGAGGATGGGGGTGAAAGGATTCAGTTTTTCAGACTTGTATCAGTTCTGAAGCATATTGAGTGATAATAGAGATCACTTGGGATTGTCATTCATTTCACTTGGCCGATACCTTCAAACAGGGTTTCATTTTTATGTTCAGGGAGTTGTATTTAATTGCTAATGACCACATTCATCCCCTTGCTAGATGGAATGTAACTATTGCCAGTGAGCGCTACACCATATTTTTGACAGTTTCATTTATAAATCAGTAGCTATTCCACACATATTTACACTGGAAATACTGCATTAATATATTTTGGCATGCTTTCTAAATATGCTGCTACTGCTTTTTTAATACATCTAAATGCCTATCACTACCTCTATTTTTTTCATTAACATTGATAAAATCTATTTAAAGAGCAAATTAAAATTTTCTTTGTTATTAGAATTGCAGGTTGTCTGCATAAGGTATGAGATAGAAGAAACAGGAGACCTGACTAATATACATTCATTTATAAGTAAGAATATCCTGGTACACTTACCCTTTTTAAAACAGAAAAACATTCTGAAAGTATTTAGGCAAATTTAAATCCTGACCTCTGTTGTTTGCAATTCCATCAGGAACAACAAAAGTGAAATGCATTACCCAAGAGAGTAATATGGAGCCGAGAGAAAAATCAAAGTGACATATTTATTCCTTTTTCTTTTTAAATTACATCTAGTTCTCTCTCAATGCAAAATAGTTGTGCTGCCATTTCATACAGGCTTCCAAGAGCAGCTGAATAAGCTGTATCAAAAACACTTCCTTTTTTACATTTAGATCTAGTTTATCTCCAAAATTATATAGCAATATATATTGAACATAATCTAATTTACACCACCTAGTTATTCAGAAGTCTACCGATTGCATCAGTGCTCTTAAACTAACCTTTTGCACATATCAGCATTGCTAGATTGGCCCTGAACTTCTCATTATTTCTAAATAGTTCAGATTCAACGCCTAGTACATGCTTATCTGGATAGTAATGCAAAATTACTGTGCAGAGGGAGGCCACATGACAAAAAGCCAGTGGGCTGCTGACTCCCTCATGGGAAGCTTGAGAAGCCCTTCAGGGAGATCCAGAGATTCATCTCCAGCGTAATTACAGGGATGCCTTAGAGAGTTCATATGTAAGACCAATTAGTCACAGAGTGTGCATTCCCTTTGCAATATTTTTCTCTCTCATCTCTAACACTCTTTGCCACTTTTTACAGTATCTTTTCAGTCTTTAGAATAAAATCTACAAACCACAGCATGAAGATGAGTTTAACATTAGGTAAAAGTAGTTAACGCCTACACGGGGGAAGACCATAAATACATCCACCACTCTTGAAGAGCCAAAAACACATCTACACATGCTTTGAAAAGAGATTTTAATCTTGGACAACCTTTGGAAAGACTAACTAAAGAGGACTCAGCCACTGCTACCAGTGATTTCTTGCCTCTTTACCTTGCTTTATGAAAGAAAACACGAGCAATTGCTGTATCAGTTTAATCTTTTGGTATTGTTAAATATTGTTTCACTTAAAGGAATAACTATTCATTTTCTTTTTATTATTAAAATATTGGTGCAAAACAATAAAAAGTTCAATGATGACTTAAATGTACCAGAGAAGTTATTAGTTCTCATTCTATAACAAATCTTAAATAGAAATTAATTGCCATGATGACTTCAAGTAGCCTCAGCTTAATAAAGGAATTATGATTGTCTGCATTTTGAATTGTTGCAAGGCAATCATGTAATCAATAACAATATCTACTGGATTCTAGCATCACTGTATAAGCATTATTTATGAATGCTTCCTGGCAAAGCAGTAACTCCATTTTCCAAGCCAAGTTTCAGTGAAAAATTCTGGCAGCAATTAAAGACGAGCTTCCAAAAATATGTACATGAAATAAATAAGATTTCAGTCTTTTAGACATTATCAACAAGAAAAGGTGACTAAAGTCTCATACTGAGACTTCTATTAATCTCTTTATCCTGTCACTTTCTTTTTTGGATTTTGGCACTAAGGCAAAGAAAGTGAGATGTTAACGTATAAACAACTTGCCCCTGCTTTACATTAAGATGGTCTAAGGTAATCACTTTTTCATTTTTACAACTTCCCATTTCGTTGCTGTTGAAGAGGCCTTTTTTAATGCATAAGACTAAAATCGACATATTTGTGATCCCTCACAAATGTGCTGAAGAAGAGCAGGGCCTTCAAATTCAGCCTTATCCTGGTGCTATCAGTCTCAGCTGGACACATTACTGACTGTGTCCTCAGAGGCATCCTCAGGCAGCTTCACCTCACGTCTCATTGTGCTACACAAGGTAAAGTTTACCTTAAGACCTGGAACTCCCTACACAAGTGACCAGGACACAGTCAGAACAGGAATATCTGCCCCAGTTGTTCACCAAATAGCCCCCATGAGGATCTGACAACTGGATAGACAATACTTCCTCTGGATGAGGGGAGCACCCAAAACGTGATGTCAGACCTGTCTTTGGCTCCTCTCGGTTTGTGTCCAGATGAATCAGGGGACAGGCACTACACTGGATGTGCTAACACCTGCAGAATCACTTGTGTCAAACACGAGAGCCCCACAGGCAGCCAGGTTTGCCCCCATCCCCTTCCTTCAATTTCCCTCATGCTCTCAAGCACATGGATGCCAGCATCTGTCTGTGAGACCCCTGCCAAAGAGAATTTCATCCTGCCCAGAATCCTCACAGCTACAGAGATGAAACTGAGCACAGTAAAGGACTAGATTAATATTTCATGCTTGCTGCAATGTGATTTTTTAGCAAACACAGTTTCAAAAGCAAGAGAAGGATGAATCAGCAACTGATTTTATAATCATTTTTTTGAGATTTTGCAGAACTGTCTGTTATTGACATAAGAGTATATTCGTTTCGCTCTATCTATCATAGTAAGGAGATATCTGAGACAGAGTCCCCAGGTGTTTTAGAAATCCCAGGAGAGGCAGAAAGATTCACACAGCACCAGAACAATCACTAAAAATTTCTGGAAATTAAGTGCACATGAAGTAAAGAAAAAAAATATTGCCAGACCAGTGGCTATAACTTGCCAGGCCCCAGCAATGGGATTGACACTGAGCACATTGTGCAAGCCTAACCAAATTCCTCACGAGGAGCAAGTTCAGATATCTCAGTTTATAGTTTTCCTAGTCTGCTAAATAAGAAATAATATAAATCCTTAAAAGGAATAATGTTGGTGGTCACTATAAAAAGCACATTAAGACATGCAGAATTTTAGAATAGATGGAGCTGTGCAACAGCAAAGGTGCTCAAGGTAGGATAAACAGGCACAAGTAAGTGGAAGGAGTAAAGTGAGCAGACAGTAATTTGTTTCTTGAAAGTCAAAAAATGGAGTGCCATTGTACACAGGATGTTGATTAGCTAGTTTTGGGTAGGAAAGTTGTTTTTTAAAGTGAGAACTTCTGTATTTGTAAGAGAATTTCCAGGCTATTAAAAAGTGTTTATTGGTTGTGTTTACTGACACAGTGTAACTGCAAAAAGTTATCAATCAAAATGTGTGGGAGATGAAATAACTTAGATAAATATATCCCTCATTAGGGAAAAATTTGCCTTTGCCTTGTCCACTAATCATCTGCCAAAAAGCAGTTTGCATTGGAAATTTTCCATTTTTATGCTAATTCTACTTGACAGTAACTGAGATTTCAGCACTGGGACCTATATAAGGACCTCAGGAAAAATTCAGAATTGTCTGTCTCAGAGCTGGGAGAGTGTACAAAATATTATTTTTAAGGAAAAGGGATATGAAATGGCAATTTTTTACATAGAACTAAAACTACCCACACACTATAAAAAATTATCTAAAGCTACATGTTATGCTGGAGATAAAATTGAACCTTTGGGCCTTAGTTAGCTCATCTCTATCATGTCTAATGAAGTCTGTAGAACTATAACGTATAAACAGTCAGAAAGAATAATTACTGTTGTACTAAGAAGTAAATACAAGTAATCATTTAGGAACAAATAAATTGGTTTAGTGAAAAAAACTAAACTTTTTTTTTTTCTTCATACCATTAGGATGTAGGAAATATAATTGACAGACAAAATATGCTGTTATAATCACAAAAAGCAATCTTTCATTCTGTCCATATTTTAGAAAGAAAAACAAAAACCTGTTGGTAATGCAGGTCAAAAAGCAAAGGAAAAATACTTTACATTCCATCAAAAATTTTCCTATGCTTTTTCACATTTGAGATGTTCAAATTTAGGAATGTCAAAATGACATAAGAACATACATCAGTATTGAATTGGAACAAACACACATCTAACACAGTATCTTGTCTCTAACAGCGGCCACAGTGATGCCTAAGGACAAATTAAAAAAAGTCAAGATATACAATGTGATGCTTCACCAGCATGAATGTGTTTTGCTTTCACTACTTATGGGTCAGAATATTCAAAAGCCATATTTTATTCTTCATGTAAAATTGTTTAAGGAAACTGGTAGCTTTTATAGCTATACATGAAAATTTAATATAATTCACAGATTTTCATTGACATAATCTCTTATTTCCATTGAACTAAATATCAAACACCAGTAAATATCTTTGTAATATTAACAACATCTACATCACAGTTACTTGTTTTGCATATATCTTGCTTGATTTTAATACAAATCAAGAGGATAAGTGTTTAAACCGAACAGAAGCAAGGGGTACTTTGTGAAACGCACTGCTGCTACAAACATATTTTTTCTCTTGTTTTAGCCTGTTCTGCTCAAGGCACATCAGCTCTACTGGACTTTGTGTCCAGACAGTATTCCTGCTGTTGGCCTGGCAGCCAGAGAGGTTTGTGTGGAGAGCATGCGCAGGGAAAAAATCTTCAAACCCTTCAGGCAGCAGTGGATCAAAAAGAGTCTCTCTGTATGGACAAGCAGATCCCTATTTCATATTCACAGCACATCACGTGCTCAGCTGGATCCTTTTTATGATTTGAAGAGATTTTAATAGGTCTCTCACCTCATTTTCTGACTATGTTGAAACTATAGCTCAATCTAATATGCATCCATAGATCTTGTCTCCCTTTGCTTAGGGAAGCTTCACCAATCTGCTAAGCCTTTTTACCTCTAATTTCAGTGTTATCAAGGCCTGAAGCAAATCAATGCCCATCTTGCAGGAGGTTACACCACCAGGTCCACATGTACTCTACATGAACAGCCGCTGAGGAAATTTTGGAGAGGAGGTGTACAAATGGAAGGGATTATATTGAACAACCAGCAAGCACTTTGTATACTGTGTTCATATTGAATTAAGAAACCTTGGACTTGGAAAAAAACCAGCTGGACAGTGGTGCTAATTACTAATAGGTCCCTTACAGCTAATGGAAGCAGAACAAGGCCTGACTGTTTTAATAGATGTTACTCTTCTCGGTAAGAAAATAGCACTTTCACCATTTTCTATGGCTCTTTCTTCCAGACATTTCTTCTAATCTTCTTTTGTGTTAATTCAGAAAAAGAGGCAAAATTAAGATTTATCCAATAGTGACAAGTTTTGAAGTCTATGGAAACTAGCATGGAGAGCAAAAAAATTATGCAACAAGTGGGTTATATCTGTCAAATAGATCACTTTGTCATCACAACATTACATTTACTAATTTCAGGGGTGTTTAAAAAAATATGGCTGCCCAAATTATTAGTAATTATTACAATATTGTTATATCTACATATGGGGTCAACTCCTAATGTTAGCATCAGTCATTCATTTTATAGTAACATGATTTAAATCGCTCTGAAAGGACAATGAATTGAAAGTCCAAGTAGCATAATTGTTACTTTGAAAACAAGCAACCTTCTTCGAAAAAATTACTTCAAGGAACATAGGTAATGCTTAAGTAAGCAGTAAGTATAATATATGTTTTCCAAACCTAGGTTACATTGTAATCAGTGACTGCAAAAATTTTATAAAGAGTTCTGTTATATATCCACCACAACAATAGTAATTGTAAAACATGTAAAATATGCAAAGAAATAGCCCTTTTTTACTTATCTGAAAGCATATTCTCATTGAAATGAAGACACATCATGACAAAAAGTTCATGTACACCAACAGCATTTGACATAGTGATAATATTTTGGTTTATATAAAGGGGAAAAAAGAATAATTTCACTATATGAATTACTTCCATGACTGATGCAGCTCTTTGGTAATTTTATAAGCATCTGTGCTTTCTCTATTTATGTAGCTATAGGATTTCCTAAAGTTGGAGTGGTTTAGTAACATCCTGAAGGATTTCTGAGATTTGTGAGCATACTACAATTGACCTGAGCATTAGAACCTGCCAAAGACCTATATACTCTATGCACAACAAATATTTGCTGAGGTAGGCTTCAAGCAAAAGAGGAAAATTGAGATGTCTTTGTAATATATCAGTCTGGATTAACAACATATTTGAAAGACAGTTAAATGTTGTAGAGGAGATGGCTGGTAGAAAAATAACTTTGGCAAAGCTGATGCAAAGGAAGTGCCAAATAGCAAAGATTAATTCCCACCCCCAAACAAATCTAAAAAAACCCTAAATCTGAAATGTTTGTTTTTCCACGGTCTTATTTTCAGAATTCATTTATTCTGCAGAAGCCCCTTGATTGTGCTCATTCTCTCCTGTTAAGATGCAGGGTAATTGCAAATGATCTTGAGCCAGATCTTGAGCATCTGTCCATTATAAGAGGGATCTAATGTTGGTTGGAGAGTGGAATTAAGGGGCATTTCTTCTTGGTAGAAAATTTTTGACTCACATGCCTTCCCAAAATGTAATGATGCCCTCCCCTCCCCGCCTCTTTTCCTTCCATTCTCCCCTCCATTCCTCTCTTCCCACCTCCCTTCCCTCTCACACTTCTTCCTTAACCTTTCTCCATTTCTGTTTCCATTTATCCTTTAATTTCTCTTTTTATCTTGTTTCCTTGCCTCTTTTCTTTCTATTTGCCCTTATTTTTTTCTCTTCTGTACTTTTTTTCCTGTCTTGCTATACCCAACTGTGGGACTTTTTTCACTGCTTTTCATAGGGGAAAACAGAACCTATGTCTGAGATAATGCACCTGAGTAATCTTCATTAGTCTCTGTATTATTTTCTTGGAAAAAGAAAGACTGCATCATTGTGGTCAGAGGTCCCCTAGGGGGTTTTAATACTGATGTAATTAAGATATCATGTCTGGCAAGATATCTTTTCAGATGTTTGTTAAGAAAAAAAAAATGGAGTCTGAATTTAAAGGAAAACGCTCTTCTTCATGCTTGTACCTAAGATAAGAGACTGAGGACTGAAGTCTGTAGCAGTTCATGCATCTTTTTTAATGGTTTTTCAGGCCATCCATATTCCAAAGACAGTTTCAGTCATGCCATATGAAGGTTCTCCCAGTGACTCGTGCCACATCTGTCTTCCTAACCCCACTATGTAACCTTATGCAAATGGATCAAAAACCCCAAAGGCTGAATAGAAGTTGACTGGACAGAATGTAACCAGAGTAAAACCCTATCTAACATAGTACAAAACAGTTTGGATAGATTTTCTAGGCCAGTTTTTGTGCCACACTACGGTAAAGCCAAAGATAAATGTTGTTGTGCCTATAACAAGGACAAATATGGAGTTTTTTATATATATATATATATGTATGTATGTATGTATGTATGTATGTATGTATGTATGTATGCATGCATTATGGATATTTCATATAGATAAACCTCATGCTATGACCAGTTATATGGTTATCCAACTAATTTAAGAATTACCTAAATTCATTGCTTTTATTCTTTTCCAGATCTAATGTAATAAAAAGAGCTCATATTTTTCTTTTTAAAATATGGCAGTTAGAAGGTGAAAAAAAGTCCAGAGAAAAACTCGCATTTATGCAACCAATATTTGTAAATATCCAGCTTGCTGAAAGGGTAGCTACAACCATTTCATGCTTGGATCAATGCATCACTTAAAACTCAGGTGTAAATGGAACAGTTTCATCCACACATCCCAGTAAGATTGTGAAGCAATCCAGATGAGCCAGTGAACCACCTACATTAACTACCAGGGGACGAGTCTACAGGTGAAATACTTATAAAAGCTTTTGAACTATCTATCCTTCCTACCTTCTATGAGCATAAAGCAAAGTAAATGTCACACTTTGTCCCTTGTGACTGCAAAATGCTTCTAAAGATAGGAATTCATTTAGTATAGCACATGCATTTAACATTATGAAGTTGTGTTTTATTCCTTCTGATGTAATAAACCTGTATTAAAACCATAGCCCTGCAAAAGACATACTGAATATGATGTGATAAAACCTGATTGTAGATGACAGGAGACACTGTGCTTCCTTATTTATTTGGTTTTATAATTTGTAGGTCACTTACAGTCCAAACTAAAATAACAAATCCAGATTTCACCCAACCTTAGCTCAAATACCTTGAAACAGATTTTAAACACATCGTATTTTCTCACTCATTGAGGCATTGGCAAATACTGCATCTTGACTGGACTTCCAGGAAGCCCTCTGGTCCTTCCCCCATGCCCCAAAGCAGGAGCGAGCTATACTCTGTGTCATTTCTGACAGATGTTTGTCTCTTACTCTTAAAAACCCCAAGTGACAGTGACTCTACAACACCCCCAGGCTCTCTGTTCTCATGTTATTCTACATTTGCCTATGGAATTTTTCCTAAATGTCTAATCCAAGTGTCCCTTACCACAGTTTAAAACCATTATTTCTTATTCTACCCTCTATGGAGATAGAGAATCTCTTTATAACTCTGCTTTTCCTTTCAACTGTCCTTTAGATATCCAAAGTTAGTTATCATGTTCTTTTGCTGTCTTCATGGTCTCCTCAGGAAGGGCACTGTTATTCAGCATCATTGCAAAATGAGGAAGAAATATTTTCTGGTAATGTTTATGTAATTATTGTCAAGGGAATAGTCTTTCTACTAAATCAGTTCTAAATGGTATTTACAATGGGATTATGTTAGGAGAAATGATAAAATTGTTTATTTTTGTAATTCTGTGGAGATAAAATAAATAGAATGGTCTAATGGGAACAATTTCAAGAGGGGGGACCCTGTAATTAATTTTTTGGGCTGCAGCTGGCTGAGAGTGTCTCTTCCAGTTAAACAGTGCTCTTGTGTTACCCCAGGTGCTGCTTGTTTAACAGAATGGAAAGGGGTCAAAACAAAACGTGAGGGCAGTGTTACGCATGTGAGTGTGTGGGGCATGTGCATGTGTGTGTGTAGCAGGGAATGTTCTGGAAATGCTTCTGAAGATGTTTACAGCCCTGTGTGTACAGACACGTCAGGTCCTGGTGTCACTGGGAAAGGACAGGACATTATTGGGAAAGGGAAAGGACAATATTGGTTTCTACTGATTATTTGATGCCTGAAGTGACTTCTTTGCTTTCTTGTAGTCAAATTTCCACTTATTTTGGCTTTCCTGGGAATCTTTCAGCTGCCTCTTGGGACCTAAGGCCTTTCCTCTAGGATAACACTATCAGCATTAGCCTTGTGACCTTGCACATATCTGTCCCTGCTCTGTGCTGCCATCACAGGACTCTTTTTATCCCACTATGTTACAGCTTTGACTACGATTCAGCACTCCAAGGTGAAGCCAGAAGAACTTTTGCATCACAATTTTCTTACTTTTCTTCCCACTGTATTTTTCAGGAGGAATCTGTTATGGTCACATGTACCTCCATCATGTTGGGTGTAGGATGTCGAAAAACCTCTTTCTGGTGAGCAGAGCGACTTTTATGAAGCATCTGAGAGTTTATGTTGTCTACAAATATCAAGTCTGTGTTTAACTTTTATGCTTACATTTCCAAGATGCTTTGCAAGTTCCTCTCAAAATCTCTCTTGATATTTACATTTTTGAGCTCATTCTTCAAATTTCTTGAAATTAAGAGTGAGTCAGAGAGCCAACTTCTCTGCAAGTTGAGTCAATGAGCCATAACACCCTTACCTTATTTAATTTATAATTGTTATTACTTAATGATCTTGAAAGTAGTAAAATAAAATTGTAATAAACAACATACAGAGATTAAAGTCAGATGCTCAATAAAGGGTTTTAGTAACTTTACATTACAGATTATAATGATTAGTATAATTCTTTCTGATATACAAGTACCATAGCAGCATTTGACATTTAAAGCAATTTGTAGAAGAAATTTTACATACAGCTAATTTTACAGAGAGAAACCCAAACTTATTTTAAAATCAAGACATGGATTGCTGAGATTTTAGAGACATAATATAATATAGAATTAAGCAATACAATAATTTTTTAGACACTTGTTTCCCCCTCTACTATAAGAGGAATATATAAGCTGTTATAAAGTCTATGAAAACGCCAAGAACCTGTAAACAGCAGCTACCAGCAGGAAATGTGAGTGGCCCTTCACGGCCTCTGACACTTCATCTCTCAACACTTACAGGTATTTTGGCAATAGTTGAACTTCCTCAGATCAATCAAAAGAGACATAAACCATTGTTACCCAGAATTTGAAGCCATCCAAAGAGATCTGGACAGGCTTGAGAGGCAGACCTGTGCAGAGCTCATGAAGCCCAACAAGGCCAAGTGCAAGGGTTGGGGCAATCCAGAGCACAAGTACAGGCTGGGAAGAGAATGGACTGAGAGCAACCCTAAGGAGAAAGATTTGTGTGTATTGGTGGATGAGCAACTCAATATGTCTTGGCAATCTGTGTTCACAGCCCAGAAAACCAGCCACGTCCTGGGCTGCACCCAAAGCAGAGTGACCAGCTCACCAAGGGAGATGGTCCTGCCCCTCTGCCTTGGCTTCATGAGACCCCACCTGGAAGAACTGCATCCAGCTCTGGGGACCGCAAGACAAGGAAGACATTGGCCCACCAGAGCAAGCCCATAAAAAGCCACAGGGATGGTAAGAGAGCTGGAACACCTCTCCTGTGAAGACAAGATGAGAGTTGAGGCTGTTCTCCCTGGAGAAGGGAAAGCTCTGGGGAGAAATTATAGCACTCTTCCAATACGTAAAGGACAGCTACAGAAGGGCTAGCGAGAAATATTTTACAAGGGCAAGCAGTGATAGGACAAGAGGGAATGGCCATAAACTGAAAGATGGCAGGTTTGGATTAGATATAAGGAAGAAATTCTTTACTGTGAGGGTGGTGAGGTGGAACAGATTGCCCAGAGAAACTGTGGGCGCCCACCCCTGGACGTGTTCAAGTCCAGGCTCAATGGGGCTCTGAGCAATCTGGCCTAGTGGAAGATTCCCTGTCCATGGCAGGGGGGTTGGAACTATTTGATCTCTATGACCCCTTTCAACCCAAACCATTCTATGATTCTCATATGTTAACTTCTTACCCTAGGGAGATTTTTGCATTTGTCCATTTTTTTCTCATGGAAAGTTGTTGCAGCATTGAAGGCACCATCCAGTGGCCACCCAAGTGAAACCAAGCATTGTACTGTATGATGATGAATTTTTTTAGTTCTCAGTTTGCTGCATTAGTTGTTTTAAAGCCACTTTCCATCAAGAGCCGTGTATTGGTGCGTGTGTCCCAGGGCAATGTGCAACTCAGGAAACATTGCATTTGCAGAACATGACATGGTTCTTGGAGACCACCCCCTTGTCTTAATGTAAATATGTCATATAAAATTATTTTCACCCACTTTTCACCTATTGCTCAGAAGGCAAGTGGTTATGGAAACTAGATTTCCATAAAGTCCCAGATAACAGCTTTTGACTGTGTTGGTTTCTGTAAGAGTATAAAATAGTATCCTAACAAGATTTTATGGCTAATCTTCCATGGTAATTATGAAATTTATTTACCTCACTACAGTATGTTTGAAATTGTATTTAAAGATTCATGTGGTGTTTATTCAGTTCCAGTAACAATTTAGTTTTCCACACAGCAGCAAGTCATACTCATAAAAATCAGACTCAATTTAAAGTATTGCCAGTGCACCAAATAAAATTTACCAACTTGGAAGTATGTTTATAGTCTGAGTGCTTCCTTTTTCTCTTAACCTAACCAAATGAAAAACATTTTCACTAATATATATCTGTAGTACTCTGCTTAAAAAATATCTCAAAGAAGATAAAGGCTTTCCTTGATCCTACCTAACCTATTTTGATAAGGACCAAAGGAAATAATAGTTTATCACCAGATTTTTATTTGATTGTCTTTATAAGAGGCAAATATTTGAAATAGGAAAGTCAAAGTTCTAGTGCTCCTATTCACCTATTAGGCTGGCACTAGCTTAGACCTAGAGTTTGTGTCCTCATTAGCAGCCAGTGTATTTTTCTGCAAGAAGTGTCGTGTTTTATGGCAGCAGCCTAAGCAAGTAGTTCATTAGTCCACACTGAAATTGAAGGTCATTGCTATTAGATTTTGAGGCTCATTTGAGATCAGCTGAAGTTCAAACATATATCTGAAACACAATAGTAAAAGCAAACTGTTGCTCTGGTCTGTAAAGTCCCAGGACTCAGAACTTGATCTTTTCTGGTCTTCAGCTACAGTTCTTTGGATACTGAAGTTGGAAACTAAAGAGTGAGTGTAGCTTACAGAAGACAGCTGCTTTCTGCCCTAAGGGATGAAATTAAGAAATAACTGCATATACATATGAAGTTTTATTTTTCTAGAATATAGAGGTCTAAATTGATAATGTAGAGGTCTAAATTATCAAACAGAAAATAAAAAGAAAGAAGCATAATGTTATATTTAGCTATGCTGTTAGCTGACTAGAAGTATCTCGGTTCCAAATTTCCTTGGAATAAAGCAGTTTATAGAATCTGTGGGTCAAACATCTGACAGTATGTCCAGAACTTTTCTGTACTGTAATGTACATATTTGCTACTTTTGTAAATTGCCTGTTATCCAGCCAGAAATTTTTTTTCTGTGATGAGCCTCATCATTGTTGCACAATGAGAATCATATTTGATTAAAATATCTTTTTTGAAGCATGCAGCATCTGTTACTTCTGCTCTCTGTCTCAAAATTCCCATGGAGTCTGCTGTAATTGTTCATTAGACCTCCCAAAGCTACATTTAATGTAAAATAGCTCCATTAAATATCACTCATCTATCGGAAATGAATCCAATATACAATCCATGTGCAATGCATGGCTGATTCTAGAGTAATAACTTCTTCCATGCACAACAATAAGCCTTACTGTAATTAGTTTCTTTATGTAATACACTGAATTTAACATCATAATATACTCATGCAACTCATGTTCATGCTAGCAGTAAAAAAACCCCAAAACCCCAAACCTGAATTCACGGAGATAATGTAGAGATGTAGATTCAGGGAGTTCTGCTGCCTGTAAAGGGCAGATGCCTGGAAGTGAGAAGAGCCAGACATTATTTCAAGTCAGTTTTTCATGGTCTTAGGCTAGTCATTAATATCTATGCCATAATTATACAATATGTAAAAGAGGGATAATGATGTCTGATGACTCTGTGAAAATGTTTTGTGTTTTTATTTGACTGAGAATATTATTACTGCTGTTCTTCAAGGAATAAACACATCCCTTGGGACTGTGGAGGAGTTTCGAAGAACATAGAACATGAAAGAGAAAGTTTTAAGAGTCCCAGACAGAAGGTAAGTTAAATCTTCAAAGCTTTAAATCCTGTCTGGAACATATCAGGCATGGGAATTGAAAACACAAAATGCCCTTCTCTATGCCCACAAAAGTCATAGGTCAATAGGATACAGATATTTCCTCACAAAGATCTGTAAATTAAGAGGACCTTACACCATTTTGAGTGCTTGATCATTTCTAGTGGATTTTATGGTTAATTTGCTCCTGAGTTTCATTGACCTCAAGTCAGCTACAACTTACTATAAATGACAGGTACCATCCCCTGTGCAAGGATCTTACACAAAAAAATACAAATGTGCAGATCACTAATCCCACCCCTCTAAAAAAAAAACATGTAACAAAAACAAACCATTAAAAATAGAGTAATGAAATTTCATGTTATGAAAGTTTAAAGGAAGCTGGAAGCAACTCAGTAGCACACCTCAATACTGGACCTGCAGTATTGTATCTGGGACATGAAGAGTCTGGGCAAAATTAGTTCCTACTAACACTGGTGGTTTTTAAACTTCTTTTCGTTCACTTTTCTACTTTTATCTACAAAAGACGAAGGGAAATAAATAACTATGCCTGAAAATTATATATTTTGTTACTCATCACTAGGCTTCTATCCAGTACATACTTACACAGTTCTAGAGAAATCAAGGCAGTGGAATGTAGTGACATAAGAAGTGATGGAGTTTATGACACATGTATAAGACTGAATAGTCAAACTATGAATAGTCTATAAAGACTCCCCAAAAGTCTTTATATACTTAAAATTTTATTTTAAAGTTTCTATCTGATACTGGACTTGCCAAGGGTATGCAGGTTACCCTTACGAGTTTCATTTTGCTCTTTCACTTGTAATTTTTAAGATGCTGCCTAACAATATGTTTATCCAGAGGAGAAAATATTTGATGGTTATATCTAGTAAAGAATATGGACAGTAAATACCGTGTACAAATATTTTAGGTAAGCAAAAGGGTAGACTTTCCAAGAACCATACAAGACAATTAATAACAACAACAACAAAAAAAAAATTACCAGTTCTGTGGATACGAGTACACTTGATTTTTATTTTTTGCTCAAAAATTGTTCATGTACATAGTCTGCCAGCCAGGATCATGGGGCAATTAATTCCAAATATTAGCAATTCAAATAAAGCAGGGGTTTTTTGATAGTTTTTAAGTTTCCAGCTTCCCTGAGAAAACTGCAGAATTTCCTATCTTACCACCTATGAATAACAACACTGTATGGGAAAGAATGCAGTATTTTATTCTTTCCACTCTGTGTTTAGGTTTTCCCACCATTTTGAGAAACATCTACATTAATGGCATTAAAAGCATAATTTTATAAAATCATCTCTTTATTCTGTTTCCACATTCTTAATATTATCAAAAACAAGGAATTGTAGAAAATATCTTTATCCTTGAGGCCAGAGCACTGATAAAACCAATGTGTATCAAAACCTCTGAGACTGTTCTCATTTATTTCAGCAGACTCTGTTTAAAGCACTGTATCCAGAAGGATCTGTGTATCCCTGAGTGACAATCCTTGTCACAACAAGGTTACAGCAGATAACTCACTGCAATTCTCATTTGCAATGAGTAAGAGAGGGAAGATTAGTCATTCTGACTTTTTCCATCCATCTTTACAGAAGGTACTAATAGAAAGAAGGGCTATCATGAGCATACAAAACCCACATACATTATTGCAGCTGCACAAATTAATATCAGTATTAAATTCTCATGCATTTCCACCACAAGATAATCAGTCTCAGTAAAAATAATCTTCATGTAGCTACATTGTAGGAGAGGACATTTTTTCAATAGTTAATTGAAATTTAATTCTTATTTGTGATGAGAACATTTTGTAAGTCATTTAATGGAAAACAAGCTGGTTTTGAGTGGGGGAATTAATTGAGCTGAATTTC
The DNA here is from genome assembly GCA_036630365.1 of Acanthiza pusilla. NCBI lineage: Eukaryota > Metazoa > Chordata > Aves > Passeriformes > Acanthizidae > Acanthiza > Acanthiza pusilla. The sequence continues at coordinate 23,945,268 of JAXCHO010000164.1, forward strand.
CAACAGATTTGTGACTTGTCACTTTCCTCTCATTTAAAGGAAATAAATATCTCAGGTCACCTTCTGATGCCTGTTGTCCCTTTTTCTAAACTTCATCCCAGGATCCTCTGCTTCCTCTCCTATTCCTTATTTATCTTTCCCTGAGCTGTGCTAAGGTTGTGTTAGAATTATTCACAGTGGGTAGGCATGAGGCTCTTAATCAGCTGGCTGATATCTGAATGAAAAGGACTTTTTTTATTTCCTGTCTCTCAGGAGATCAGGAACAGAATCCTGATGAGACCTCACCCCCTTTGTCAGATTTGACTGAAACTGGTTAATATATATAAAAAGATATTATAGAAGGACAGACATATGATCACAGACAGTGAAGCAGAATTCTCACTATCCCACTTCCCCCCCCAAACCCAGAAAATGAACATCAATCACTGAACTACTCTCTGCCTATGCTCAGCAGGTATTTTGCAGGAGGTAGAGTATGAGCTTCTTTATGGAAGATTTTGCCCTCACTGCTTTGAAGCAGTCCTGGTAGAAAATCCTTTCTGTTTGACTTTTTCTGTAAAAATCAAATTCTTTCATTTCAAGGCACTAATTTCCAAGTAGGTTATTTTGGAGGTGTTTTTTGTGGGAAGCTTAAATGGTGACTGTATATAATGTTAAAGTAGCAACTATAAAAATACGTGTGTAATTCTTCACTTCCAAAGATGATAAAGAACTTTACAAGTTCTGATAATTTTATGCAAATGAATCTCCTACCCCTTTCAAACTGCCAGGGTAGTTCTCCAACATAACTGCTTAAAATAGGTGTAATGGCAACTTTACCAGCTGTACCTAGGCTTTCTCAAAGCCTATTTTGCAGCTGTCACTAACTTGTGTCGGTCTTGTTTCCATCAGTAATGTATCAAAGCAAAGTTTTCAAGGAATGACTTGTACAGTAAACCAAACAACACTTATTTTCTTAGTATCTATCAGATGTTAAGAAGGTTTCTCATTATCCTAAAAAGAGTAATACAATCTAAAAATCAATCAACATTTTTATGCATCTTTATATTGAGCAGGTGCATTGTACTCTCAGCAATCAAGTAGAATTAATTCCATAGAATTAATTTATTGAGCTGTCTACAAATCAACAAGTTTTTCTGTCTCATGGTCTGTAAAAATACATCGGTGTCCAATTTCAGAGTAGATAGAAGCTACACAGATCTCAGTCTGACTCAATCAAACAGATGGTGTTCCCCAAGGCATGGTATGGGGGCCAGTCCTGTTTAGTATCTTTATCGACAGTTGGGATGAGAGATTGAGTGCCCCCTCAGTCACTTTGCAGGTGATGAGCTGGGTAGGAGTGTTGATCTTCTGGAGGGCAGGAAGACTCCGCAGAGGAATTTGGGCAGGCTGGATTGAGGGGCCCAGACCAATTGTATGAGTTCCAATCAGGTGAAGTGCCAGGCCACAACAGCCCCATGCAGTGCCACAGGCTGTGGGAGACTAACTGGAAAGCTGCCCAGCAGAAAAGCACCTGGGGGTGCTGGTCAGCAGCAACTGAACATGAGCCAATGTGTGCCCAGGTGGCCAAGAAGGCCAATGGCATCCTGGCCTGGATCAGCAATAGTGTGGCCAGCGGGACCAGGGCAGTGACTGCCCCCCTGTACTGGGCACTGCTAAGGACACGCCTTGAATGCTGCATTCAGTTCTCGGCCCCTCAATACAAGAAAGACATTGAGATGCTAGAGAGTATCCCAAGAAGAGCAATGGAGCTGGGTGTGGGTCAGGAGCACAAGCCTTAGGAGAAGCAGCTGAGGGAGCTTCGGGGTGTTTAGATGTTTCCTGAAGTATGGAAGATTAGGAAGTCCAGGAAGACAGAAAGGCAGGTCCTATGGTGGCTCGTGTCATCCCCAGGGGTTAGAAGATCCTTATGTCCATGTCTAAGTTCATGCAAAGTTTTACCCACATGCTCACAGATCAGGTCATGAAACTGTTCTCCAGAATTGACTTGATTTGTTTTTCCCCCCTGAGGCTTCAAATTACAAAATATTGAAATTTAATCCTTTAAAAAGATTAATTGGAACAAAACCATAGGGCTTAAGAAGGGGACGGATGGATTTTTCTCCCCATGCAATTACAGTGCAAATAAGATGCAGAACTCTACCAAGTTACCTGTAGGAAAGTCATCTTTGGGCTGAGATCAAGCTGAGAATAACTTTGGAGACAGCAAAGGACAAACTGAAACCACAGGCTACGCTGAGAAATTATTTCAGTTAGCACGTCTTGTTACATGGTGTGTGCTGTTGGAGACACTGATGTATAAAGTATCAGTTTTGAGACACTTGGGAGGTGCAGATGGATAGGAACATTTCACAAAGGCTATAAATCAAATTTTTCATCATATTTTGCTTATGTGCTTTATTATCTAGATATACCCATCCGTAGCAGTGTAAGGTAAATTTAAAAAAATTCAATTTTATGCCAAAATAGCCATCCGTAGCTATCCACCGGTGAATCCATATTAGAATGCAGAGCTTTTGATATTTAAAAGGATGGATATGCACAATTTAACTACCTACAAGGCACAAGAGGAATTCTGCTTCAAATAAATCATAAAAATAGTAATAAGATTTGTATAGTGTGCCCTGCTTTGCACTGAAAAATATTGAAGAAAGTTTTCTAAAGAAATGTTGGATATAGTCTTGTGTATGTGTCCAAGGGAAAGGGTTCTTCAAATTAATTCATCAGAGTCCCATGCAGAATTGTAGTTCTTAAAAAATATTAAGGTATCTTGATTATGACTTCAAATTAGTCTGAAATTCAAGGAAGAGTACTGCTCCTTTGGGGGAGCAAACACCATATTAACCAAAACAAGGCAAATTCGCTACCGTAGGTGTAACAGAAAATATGGGAGATAACAAGAACCCTGTTTGAGAACTGGTTAAACCTCCCCAGCTCTCTGACTCAACCAAGCAGCAATTAGGACGTGCAGCAAAGAGGATATGTAAATTGTGCACTCTTGTCTGCTGAAGTGGTAATCATATTCCAGCTGGGTACAGATGAAGTGCAGAGTCATGTTTCAAGATCCAAGGGGGAAAAAAAGTTTAAAACACTTCCTTAGTTTCCTTTTAGCATTCTCTTTTGTCACAGCTTTCTGCTAGTCTTGTATATCTCATTCTTAGTTGGTCCATACATTATATATGAAGCCCGGGTTCTTACCAGGAGGCTTTGGATTCCAGAGGCCAATAGTGCCAAAATGTGAAGTGAATGCTTTAGGCTACTTTTGCAATGGTGCACTCTCTTGAGGACTCTGTCAAGATAAATCTTGAGTATAGCTCCCACTTCCACTATGCCATAGGAAATTTACTCCAATGCACATACAGTCTCCTAAGAATTCAGCCCAAAAACACAGCAAGAATTATTTCCATTTCAGCAGCAACCACTAAGAAATATCACACTGACATATCTGTAAAAATTTCTCATAGATCTGGGCTTAGGATCAAGTTTGACTTTTAGAATAGGTTGGCATATTTTTTCCATGTGGTGTTCAACTCAGATACATGCTATGTTTTGCATTAACTTGGATCAATGAAATATCTATTTTGGGCAACAGCATACTGGAGGTGGAGTCACTTGCCTGGAAGGTAGCCAGTCTTTACAAAAGAAGACCTTTGTCATTCTACATTTTAACTGGTGGGTGCTGCTGCAACACTTTGTGTGAACAGCCTACATATTACTTTTCCTCTTGGTTCTGGGAAGTGTCTAATAATGAAGCCTACATGAGGAATGTCTCATAACTGTAGCTGTCACCACAGTTCCTTATTCCCTGGATATTTTAGATCATAATCTGCAAAGCTAAAAGTATCTTAAAGGCTCAAAGCTACTGAAGCAAAAGCACTTAGTACCTACCATATATCAAGGTTTTTGAAGCGAAAAAAGCTCATCTTTGGCTAAACGCAAGAAAATAACTGAAACACAGAAGAACACAATGTCAGATTTCTGTGGCTGAGCACTAACAAAAGTGTGACAAACAGCTGATTCCTGCAGTTAATATTTTAAATCATATACCTTAGCAAACAAAACTCTTTATATAGAAGTCCTGGGAATTTTAACTCAGAAATTTTACTAAGATATTCTATAAATTCTTGATATAAACAGAGATATGTTTCAGATTAAAATAGTTTGTCAATCATTACTACTATAAGCTATTTTGTCAGTGAGATAAACATAGAGCAAATAAAAATTAAAAACATCTGTCCCAATTATTAGTACTGACTGACAACAGAAATGTGGATAGACACAAGTGATTGGGCAGAGTTTTCTAAGGTGCAATTGGTTTTTTTTGGTGGACATTATATTCTTGTTTATTTCATATTTATATCAAAATATAAACATGGGTTTAGACAAGTTTCAGTGAAGCACGGCTAGCTCTATAATTTCCATATGAATATAGGCCTGAATGTTTGATAAGGATTGATAAGGAAAGTTATGTGCTTAGAGTAGACAGTGCAATAAATCTGTTAAAACATCCTGTGGCCATTTAATTAATTATCCAGTATCTAGGAATAGCTTGAGTAATCTATGGTTAAAAAGGGAAAGGGAGATGAGGCTGGTAATAAAATAAAATAAAATAACATTTAACAGCTTCGTCTTGTATTCTCTGAAGCTAATGACAAAGCTTATATTGTGTACAGGGTTAGTTTGGGTTTTTTTAAGTCATAGAAAACAATGGAAATGTTCTTCAGATATTTTAGTAATTGTCAGCTATCTTGTAAGGTAAATATGTACTAGGCAACAGACATAATTTTCCCATTTTAAAGGGATGTTGGATTCCTTTAAAGATTGTAATTGTAAGGTTATGTCTTATTCTTTTTAAGCACTGTTAAAAATATTTTAGAATTGTAGTCTTAACGACTTCAGGCCTGCCACATAATTTAATATGATGCTCCTCTCTCATTTGATTCATCATTTTTGTGGGTTTTTTAAGGAAGCATATTGTGATTTGAGTATACAAATCCTTCAATATATGTAAAAATTATATACAGGGATGATTTTAATGTTTTAACTCAATACAGTGTTAGCAGTGTTGATTTGAAAAATGGATTTCAGGGACTACCAGGAATCTACAAACACTTTAATAAAACATGATCATATTTGATTAGCATTTTTCTTGGTGCATCTATATTGCTATGAGAAATATTTCCACCACAAGAAAGATCAATTGAAGTGCACACATTTTATTACTTACAGGAAAATATTGATGTAGTTATATGTATTTGGGATAATAAAATAAATTTAATGAAGAAACCAAGGCAAGTTGTGACTTGTGATTTGTGTCAGTTATATTCATGCAATTCACTCCCAGAATTTATTTATACAAACAGTTACAAAAGGAGGGAAATATGAGCTGAATAGACATACTTAAGATGGTTATGAAGCAAAAGCGCAAATATAGTAGTCACTTCTGTCTATGGTTATTTATGAAAAAACTATGACTTTTATTTCATAATGTCTTTGAACAAATCATGCTTTCATTCTTTCTTGTTCTCTTTGCTGAGTTTAAAATAATTTTTATTTATATAAGCTGAAAGAAAAATGTTTTAAATAATGCAAGTAATAAACATCATTCAGGGTTTACCTGGAAAAAAATAGATAGACTGTTGCTTCCAATATAGGAAGAACCCTAATGGGAGTTATGGCTATTCATTCTTCATTACCGTGCCACCAAATCTGCACTGCAAACTTTGTAAAAATACTTTAATCTACAGTATGCTTACCACTGTTTGAACTGGGATTTTTAGTGCAATTTCCTTGTCCAACACTACTAGATGAGGCATTTCGTATTCTGTTTCACCTCATTGCTAGGCTTCCCCTAATGAAAAGTAGACTTCCTGAAGTACAGCACTTAAGAAGAATCTTCAACAAAACCTTCCTGGTCTTGTGGAAATTGTAAAAAAGTCAATTAATTTCTTATTCCTTTGAAGACAAAGTGCTATTCTTCACAAGCAAACAAATAAACTTTTTTTGTTTGTTTGTTTAAATGCTTGACAATATTAATTATTGCTTTATTTTTGACCTGTGGAAGCGCATGACTGAACACCCATGAAAAAGAAGGTAGTGTTCAGAGTAGCTCCAGCTGTAGGGGTTCCTTCGGTTTTAAGCCAACAGTTTTTGGAAAATGTTCTTCCAACTTCCAGGGAAAAATAAGCATAGATCACATTGAACTGCAATGTATAGTATCTACAAAAAATAACATTAAGGACTAAGAGGGCATTGAAAATGTTAACATTTTATCCTTCAGATCACACCCATGAATTTGACAGAAGTGCCTTGCAAAGTGCTGTGTTTTCCCAGGTTTTAGAGAACAGATCTGTGTAGCATTAAGCATCCATATTTGACATCCTTTACAGTTAAAGGAGTAAAAAGTGCATGAAAAAGGAACAACCTTTTCCCATCTCTTCCCACTTAGACATAGATCTTCCAGTTTGATACACAGCAGGAGATGAGAAAGGTGACATCTGCAATGCAGCTACTTGCACAGCTGGATTCTGTGGAGACCTCTTCACAGCTGCCAATCCTGTCTTTCTTTATTAACAACTTCTTTTGTCTGAAAGTACCTTTTTCTTTTTTTCTTTTTTTTTTTTTCTTTTTTCTGTTGATAGGGGAGCTAGTGGAGCCTTGAGGAAATGGTGAGAAGACAGCAAAAGGTTAGGAATCTGCTCTTTCAACGCTGTCCAATCCCTTAACAGAAGGGCTGCGGAGGCCCATCAATTATACTGAAGTTATTGTGTTTTGACAAGAATTTGCAGGCAAGTTAGGAGAAGAAAGGAACCAGAAGTTTAAGTTGAGGCATGGCTAAGGCATCCTTGGGAAGGCATTTCTGAGGGGCACAACTAAAAGTAGACAATTCCAGTGGTGATGGCAGCTTGGTATTGCAGTGGACCATTTGAAACCATTACTGCCTGGAACTTTTGCAAAACAGTTGTTTAAGCACAGAAGTGCAAATTCATGAACAAGAACAAGAAAATGGTGTGTGTGTGTGTGTGTGTGGCTCAGGATGTGGTGGGAAGATATGCTGCTATTAGCAGTCAAAAGACTCCACTTAACTTTTAATCTGTCTGAGCTGCAGTAAAGAAGCCGCATTTGGCAAAGATGTATGATAAAGGGTTTTTTTCTTAAATTGGAAAGATTAGTGGGTGCTGTGGTGGGAGATCAAAGGGCCTTTCTCTCCTTTTGCTTTAGTACAGGAGAAATGCATCAAAAATACATCAAAAAAGAGTGTGGTTGGTAGCATATGAAAAACAATCTCAAAGTGAACCACCCAAGAGGGACAACAGTGTATTAATCTTTGTGAACACCCAGAGAGGTTTCAGCTATCATCACTCATAGAAAGGTATGTCTACCTTCCCAGATTAGAGATTTTTTTAAAGAAAAAATGAAAGTAGGTGAATCCAGAGTAGCCATTTTTTGTAGCCAGTTTAGTGTAGTTCAGTGTGCTCAGTTGTTGTGAACCCTGCAAAATATCTCATATGAAATAATATATTTTTTCAGATTTTTTGAAATGGCAATTAAATGTAAGTTAAGGTATGTCCCTTTATCTAGTCCTAGTAAATGAACACAGTTTTTATTTATTATCTTATTTTGTATACATTTAAACTCTCTCTAGATTGTAAAATACATGCTAATAATTTAATTGGTAAAGGGAAGAAAAAAACCCACAGAAATCAAGCAAATCAGAATTCCAGTCTTTCACTTTCTTAATATTAAGATTTTAAAACATAACCAGTGCACACTAAATCAGTGTTTAAGGAAGCCCAAATACTGCAGTTCTGAATTGGCTTTAGCCTATTGTCGTAAAAAAGGCAATAAAGAGTACTCTTGCAAAAATAAAAAGTTAGAAATAGGTCTTCAATTTCTGTGATTGACTTGCACTGACATCTCTTAAAACAGTCACGAAATTTCTTTTTAACTATGTAATATCTTATGACATACTCGGCCTTTCTTCTTTGTTGAAGATAACTAGTCAGGTTAATGTTAGAACAGTCTATGTAAGATGTATGTGCTAAATTAAATCCTTTTTCAAGTCAAAGCTCGGTGTAACATCTGATTACAACAGAATATGTTTCAGGAGTGTGGGCAAAGGCAGATTTGAGTGGACAGATTTACTTGCTTTCTTGAGGAAGAAGATTGCTAGACAAATCTTCTTTTAAAACAATCGTCATTTCTAGTCGAGAAAAATCTTCGGTGAAATACCATTTACTTTTTTTTATAGATGCAGGCCTAACTCTTGTGTCCTCTCCAGTCTCAAGTCCACAGTATTCTTAAAAGCTTCATTGGAATTACTGCATGTATGTATCTGCTGAAGTATAAATGGCTTATTTTCCATATATAATGAATAGAGTGCATGACCCTGACGCATTTGAAGCAATAAGTAATGCTTCCATTGGATTGGTATCACGGCAAATGTAGGCTGGAGTGGACATTCAGTAGCTGAAGTGCATTGAATGTGTATCTCTGAGAACAGCACAAAGCCCCAGCTACAGCCACGAATTACATTATTGAGGAGTCTCCTTGCATTCACTGATGCATTTCAACAAGATTTTTTGCTATGTAGATCAAAGGACTCTTTCCTGGTAAAATGTTTTCTGATAAATATTTTTACTGACATATTTAGTCTGTTTTTTTGTTCATAGGTTAATTTGCAATAATTTAACTTCGGTGCATATGAAATATTTTAAATAATTCAGGCAATGGTTTACAAAAATACATGTTTCTCTATATTCTCTGCCATCCCAATTTGATTCAATGGTTTCTTATTTGGCACACTGGCTAAACACAATTTCATTTCAACTGGTAGTTTCATTTCTATGCCATTCTCTACTTCTTAGCCTTCCTAGAGCTTTTGAGCTGAACAAGCAGGGTTTTCAGTGCAAATTATATTCCTTAGTTTCTGCTACAAAACCAAAAAATTTTCATGGAAACACTTGTTGGAGAAAGTATTTGTTTATACTCCAGTGCCACTGTTGGCTTTCTTTTTGTTTCTCCAAAGGTTTTATCTAATTTTGTACTTCTGTTGTTCTGTACCTACAGCATGTTTCCCAGACGTGCATTTTTTGGTTTGATGAATATCTGAACTCAGATGATTTCCATTCAATTACAAGAAAAGCCTAGTTTTAGGCTTTCTTCAAAAGAAAATGAAGAAGCAAAAAATAATTCAGTGTAACTTTGGAAGAAGGGAAGTTTACTGTGGATGTGTGAGATTTGCTTAATGCATTATTTAGCAGATTTTGTTATCTCTCTTTGTAGAGATTATTTTAAATTAATTTCTGCTAATAGAAAATAAATTGCAGGGCTGGAAAAGATGGCATACACGTTTTAATCAAAACATTAAGTATAGCTGAATAATGTCAGATTTTGAGGCTGAAGAAACTTATCTCATTCTCTCATACATGTAGAAGGAGAGATATGAGAGAGATCTGAGTAACATTTCACATGAAATCCCAAGTGCCCACTTAAACTCTGAATAGTAACAAATAAATACGTACAACACCTATATGTTTTCCAAGTAATGAGCCCTACTTTTACAGCTTAATCTCTCATTTTTAACCCCCCTTATTTTCTTTCTAAGTGCTATAGTTAAATTCCTGACATAATGATCACCTTTATCTTTTAGAACAAGAAGACGACACTTCATCCATTTTATCACTTCCCTATGACTTCAATTTTGCATTGTAAATCCGAAAAAAAAAAAAAAATCCAGTATAATGTCCTCAGTGTATCTCCCTGCTCTATGAGAATTAGACATGCTCTGCCTAAATCAAATATTTGGCATTACTCATTATCTGATACTTAAAAAACAGGGGATCATCATAACGAGGGTTCAGGTCAGCCAAGGTTCCTCACAGACATACTCTGAACAGGAATTCCACAGCCTGCTTTCAAATACAATTAGCAGTCACTTTGGTTTTACTGACACTTGACACAGGAAATGTCAGGACAGAATTGTGAATAACAGGAATAAAGCTTACCATTTTATTTTATTTTTTTTAGTAGAAAGGCAGCTATGAAATGTAGAGGAGAAAAAATATCATTTCATCCTGTAATGGACTTGTAGACAAAAAGTTCTCAGGATACTTGATATAGAGCAGGAACTCAGGGCTAGGAACGCAGGCTCCCCACAGGCAAAAAAAGCTAAGTGTGATTTTTTTTCCATAGGAAATGCAGGGAATAGGGGTGTGTTGGTACTGAGATGCCTCAGTCACTGTGCTCAGGATTCAAGGCATAGTGTGTTCCCAGGTCCACAGCCACTCTGATGACAGGCATTTATCTTCCATCTTAAAAATTATGGCCTTTACTTCTGTGTTCATATCACAAATTAGAAACAAAAATGTTTAGACCTGGAATGTCAGGTTTAATTTTATTATGTGGGTGTCTGTTTTTAACTTCTGCTACCTAACTTTTCTCCAAACTTCTTTGGCTTTCTGTCTACCTTCCTTCCAGGAGAACATGTCAGCCACTAGCAAGTGCTCCAGGGCTGCTCTCTGCTTGCTTTTTGTCTGCCTGGTGAAGTACACACGTTCTTCCTGTGCAACAGTACACCTGTAATGGGAGACTGAAGAAAACATCTCCATGGTTCAATCTGCAAGTAGTTCTGGATCTGGTTAGTTGCTGCTAATGCTGATTCTTCTGATAGTGCAGCCTAGAGACCAGGATGATCACTTGTGTTTGATTTCAGGGGTAATTCACTGCACTATTAAATAAACATTTGATTGCATTGACCATGCCTGGAAAATTATCTACTGACATAACTATTTCCTGGAGGTATTTAAATTACTAATTCACATAGATTAGAATTTGAAATATCTTCCTTTTCCCACTTAGATGATTGACTTTTCTTAACCATTTTTCTCACCTCACTCTAAAATGAGTAAGCTGTTGTTCTGTCCAAATTATGAAAAAGGTACTTTTGAGCACTATAGAGAGATTTAACATATACCTACTCCAAGATAACTTTAGTAATGTGATTCTACCTAAATACCTAATCTTGTCCTTGAGGAATACTAAAGGCCAAAGCATACTGCAAGAGTAATCCCCAATTTCTTAGTAGATACTTTATTTTTTAACAACAGGCATTAAAAAAATTAATTATCAAGCAGTGTGTTTAAAATGTTTTTTTCTTTTTTTTTCTTTTTAATCAAGGTTTTCATCTTGCTTTAGTGATTAGAAAGGTACTATGCCAACAGAAATTACCTTCATTTGTAATATTCATAACAAAGGACTTGGATGATTAGGCAGGGCAACATAAGGTGACTTAGTACACAAATCCCAGAAAAAAAGTACAGTAGTATTCATTGTTTTAAGGTCCAGTGACTGGCCTAACAAAGACTATATAAAAAATAGACAGTGGTAACAGCTGATCCAACATCCACTGAAATTAATGATCTTTATATCAACCCTAATAATGAATGAGCTATGTTTAACCAGTTTTGGAAACTAACCTCCTTCCTAGGATTGCTGAGCTCCCTTCCTTTCACTGCATCCCATTCTGGCATTGATAAAAGACACTGCAGTAAAACTCACCTAAAAGGCCGTGACTGATTGACTGCAGTGTTTTCATCACATAGAACTTGGTCCTATTAAGACTCAACTCTAGTTGCACTAAAAGCAAATTTTTCCTCTAGCTTAAATGTGAGCTAATCCAGAGCCTAAAAGTATAAACTGTAAATGTTGTTCTCTGCATGTGATTGCTTCCAACTGTTCTTTTAACTAGCTCATGTCACAGACAACAATTAGCAATAAAGTTAGTTTAACAGGCTGATTTCCATTTTCCAAGGGAGAATTAGTGCGTCTTTTTCAACATTTTGGTTTTACAGCCCGTTTTAACACTGTGATCTTACTCATTTGTTCCGTTAATCTGGCTAGGGACAGGTATGGGAAAAGTAAAGGAGGATCAAGTTGTATTGTAATTGGAAGCCCCAGTTAACAGTCTTAGAGTCAGATCCAAACCCATTTTCTCTGTCTCTGGGCCTAGGTTTGAAAACTGTTATGACCATTTTCCACAACTGCTGCAACTTCTATTAAAATTGAAGCCTGAACTGTCCTCGAACACGGCTGTGCAAGTCTTATTCATACAAATGAGAGAGTCATTTATGCAAATGACCAATCATTCAAAATAAGGTACAAGCTGCCTGGAGATGCTGATATCTATTATCAAGAATTATTAGGCGTATACGTAACTTCAAGACATTACTAGGTGAAAAGTTTGTATTTTTAAACAGAGCTGAATAATCCGTAGGTTTTTTTGTTTGTTTTTACAAAAAAGCCTTGACTATTCTCAAGTGCATTTACATTATTTTTGGCTGATGCAAAAATGAAATACAGTTCCTCTGGAAGATTCAATGACAGCAAGTAGGACATATGGTTACCAGGGAAATGGAGCATTCACTAGTCAGATGCTTGGTTGACTTGTATAATAAATAGCTCACTGAACATATGAATTATATCTGGAAAAAATAAATGATTGATCTTGTAACACTATTAAGAAAAATTCTAAATCTATTCACATCAATAAGAAACCTCTCATCAAATTTATCAGTGTCTCCAAAAGTATTCAGTAGTATGTAAGTCACATTGCAGGTCTTGATGCCCAATTGGAAATCAATGACTGCATCAATGAAGTTCTGTCTGTGTATATTAGAAAAAAAATTTAAGTACTCAAAGGATTAAAACACAAACAATAAATTTTAAAATATAGTTATCCACATTTTTTTTATTTGGAAGTGCTCTGATATAACATAGACCCCAAAAAAAACCTTCTGAGAGTTTAACAGCTTCTGTTAGCCTTGTTTTACATGAGCTTATTTTTTCTTCCACTTTCAAAAGTCACTCACCAAAAATCTCTTGTTTACAGAAAATTTAATTAGTTTATATCTGCATATTTTGCCATTAGAAAAAAAAGTAAATCTTTCTATTTGCTCTAAGGAATTTCTGACAGTTTTCAAGTTATACGCCTGCAATTTTTTCATTGTAAAAAATCATCTTGTGATTACATGTCTAACTCTGTGCTATATAAATAACATATATATATATAAAGATACCTTTCTGAAGAGACCTTTAAAATACTAAAGGGAAGTTTCCTATTAAATGTATAAACAAAGGGGTGAAATATTCAAGCATATTGGTTAGTAGTAAAGCCAGTATTAAAAAGATGGGTTTTTTGAAACGTCTATTTCCTTTTCAAAAGTAATCTTTAATCTTACCTCTCCAAAAAGGTAGTCTTTAATGGCTAAAGTAATTGAGACACGTTATGTGTTAAAAAGAATCTTAGGAAATATAAAGTTCTACATAGGACTTTCTATCAAAGTTTGTGGAGCATCCTACCAAGGTGAAGCCAAAATTGCTGTGATGATTTATGTTAATAACTCATGTAAGATTCCCATTAAAGCTTTCATTTAAATAGAGATTGAACTAAGAATATATTCATGCAGAAAACCCCTGTGTACTGAGTAGTTACGAAAAACAAATGAATATCATTTTCCTCTGTAATGTATTGTTACCTATAGCTATCAAAGAGCACCTGGTGAGCAATAAAGGACACAATATTATATATCTGAATAGCAAGATCAATCTTGAAGAATGATGAATTTGAGTAACTATATCTTTATATAGAGAGTTCAGCTGCAATATGTAATAATTCCATGACTGGAGGTTAGCAGCTGAGATGGAGCAAGTATGCAGCATAACAGCAAACAGACAGCCATGAACTTCTGCTGTTTTTTCCACAACAAAATCCTCAATATCAAAATTCACTGAGACCAATTTTGTTTCCAGATGTATTATGCCCCAGGAGAGATTTTTTTAATTCTTTGTTGAGTCTGAAGTGGAGATTGGTTGCACTTGCTGCACAAATGCCATACTTAATGGCTGATTTCAGGGGAAAAAAAAGAAAAGGAAAAAAAAAAAAGAAAAAGAAAAAATAAAAGGAAGGAATCATATCCTTGACATTAGGCCAGAAAGCACTTTACAGACAGTCCCTTATCTCAGAGGCCAGCCCTAACAACGGCTGTGTACCCTGAAGCCACTGGTAACCCTGTGAGCAGGGTCACAGGATCCAAGTATTTGGCATCTTGGTCCTTAGACCTGATTTTTCCTTTTATAGCCTTCACATGAAAAAAGCTAAATTGTATGCCAAAGATCAGTGTTTCCAAGAGAGCAGGGCTTCCTTTGCTCCATTCCTCCAACACATGCCTCCTTTATATGGCTGAATTCAGATTAATCAGTCATATCAGGTAGAAGAGACCATCACAAAATGGACATATTTTTGGCACTAAATAGACCTGGGTCCTCTGTTGAAGCCAAAAACCCCAATCTGTGTTGATCCCAGAGAGAGAAGTTTAACAAACATAACCTATCAGACTAAAGAAGAGAGCCAAGCTCATGTCACAGCAAAAATCCTTCTCAGGTGCTGCTGGTGAAATTGTCAGGCATACTGATTTTGCTGACATTTTCTCAGCATTTCAGCTGAAATTGCTTCTTCACTCCATGCCATTGATTACCGTGTTAAAACTTGAATGCTATTATCAAGCAAACGGAAACTCTTCTGTCAGAGGTGAAGTTCGTTTCTCCTTGTGTCATTAATTATCAGCACAGGTTTCACAGAGCATCTTTCAGGGCCTTAATCACTAATTTCAAAGCCAAGCATTAAAAACCATCAAGAATTCTAAGTCATATGTGGATGTTCTGAGTGCATTTTCTGGACCATACTTAAATCATCATAAAGGACTAAAAGGATTTTCATAAGCTAAAATAAGTTTTTCTTTTCCTAGTTGTGCCAAGTTTATATTCCCAGGGATAAAGAGGTTCTGATGATGAAGGTAGCATACTAATGGGGTTTTTCTTCTAGTTACCACAGATGAAAGCCTGTAGTATATTAACTACTTTAGAGATGCTATTTGGCAAAAAAGCTTCCAAAAGCTGTTGAAAATATAGGAAGAAAAGGAGTGAGTGATAACGTCTGGTTTTCCAGTAACTCCCTGTTAACAAAGAAATTCTTCAGAGTAACAGGTAAATGCTGACAGCATCTCCTTGCATCTCTTCACTTCCATGTCTTTATAAAGCAAAATATAGATGTTAGTCTAAAATCTTTAGTGATGTATCACAGGTCATATGTACCAGGGAGCACTTATATGTTGGTAATTCCCCTGTCAGTATTGTTTTCCTTACTTGCCAGCCAAGGTGGCTGCTTGGCACTGAAATTTATTGAAATGCTGTCTAAAAATTTGAAGTATTCCTTCATCTTAGTCCTACTACACCAACCAGCTATTTTGTAACAATGATTTTATAACACTTTTTAAAATTTTTGACAGTTTTTAAAGAGAAGAATTTCAAGTGCAGTATGGTCAGCTCTAAAAAATAAACTAGAAAATATAAATTAAAATTGGGAGCACAGAACACACCTGTAAAGGTACTGCCCTGGATCCCCTATTAATTTTTTTTTTAAAAAGGGAAGAAAGTGACTTTATTTTCCATCCAGCACAGACCAAAGTCCATTGCTTTCTCTCTGCATTCACTGGTGTTTTGATTTTTTATCATTACCACAGTGAAATACCTCCCTCCTGTCCCATTACTCATCTCTCCTGTCATTAGTCAATGACATGTTGGGGAGCTACACCATAAGCAAAGGGAAAGATGCTGGTGAAAGTATCTCTCTTTTCCCTTTAATTCATGTATCTGCACATTTTGCTTAATTGCAAAGCACAGTTGGTTAATTTTTATTTTTAGATAATCAGATTTTAATCCATTTTTTGGCTGTTGAAAGAGTGTAAGTTAACACTTTTATTCTTTGATCCTGAATCTGCAAACATACCCACGTCTCATGCAGTACAAAACCACAGCAGGAGAAAACATACATGAAGTATTTTAGACCTATATACTTATTTTCTAATCGTATTTTCTCCTGTCTGATTGGATTGCTTCTCATTACTCTGGTGACTGTGTTTTATTACAATTTGGTATGAGAACAGAAAAAGTTATGTAATTTCCATATGTTTTGTACATTTGTATGTTTCTGGTATTCGTATGCTAGAATACATGATACACTGTTGTTTGCAGTCAAAAATATCAGAAGACTGTTTTGAAACATGAGATTCTATCAATAAAAGCTGATGCTGTCTTAAAGAAGATGTAATTTATTACAAGAATGTGGAGAATAGAGGGTTAATGTGACCTAACCCATTTCATATAAGATTAACAGAGAATGAAACTGAAAATACGTGCAACATTGATATCAAAATGCTAAAAACATTAATATTCAAATATCTTCTTTTAAACTATAGTTCTTCTGATGCTTTAACATGTAGAACCCTGCATTGGGTGGCAAGGTTTGGTGGCGGTGGCCATTGAATATTTAATTGGCAATTGAATGGCAATTGAATATTTGCTGTCCTGATAATTACCAACACCAGAACACACCTGGCCAAGCATTTACAGCAAATGAGTGAAATTACTCCCGTCAGTGTTGAAACATATGTTGCTTTTTTTTCTCCTCCTCATCTTCACTGGCCATGCAGAAGGAGCTAAAAGGGTTAAAACCTAATATTTCATTTCTTTTGTGCAACAGAGAAAACATTTAGCTAAAGAAAATCACAACTAACAATGCTTTGAGCTTTCCAAATCACCTGCAAATGCATTTTGCTGCAGAGCTTGTCAAAAATCTCAAGGATTTCAACACCCAAAAGTCAGGCAGGCAAGAGGAGGATGGCCTGGATGGAGGAGGCTTGCCCAGGTAGCCCAGCAGAGCATGATCTATTATCCTGCACTCTGCTGATCCTCTTCTGGGAAGAGGGTTGGGTATTACTCACTGGAGGTCTCAGCCTAGTGGAAGCTGCATTTTTTGAAATGGCAGATTAACAATCACAGGACTTTTTTTCTTGTCAGCTTGATGTGAGGTTGTTTTTTTCATGTTTATCATGTCTGTTTGAAACTCCTCTGTCAGGCATTTTGGATGCTAAAATAAGCTGTGAGGAGGTGGGCTAGTGGTGAAAGAACAAATAGTAAAAAGATGTGCATGAGAAAGACAAATGGAGACCTCTGTCACGTATCACACAAAATACAATAAAAAAAGCTGTAAAAATGGGTTTTAAAAGTCTGCTAATTTTAAATATTCTCCTACTTCTGGTGGATTTTTCCAAGAGCAATAATATATTTTAAAAAATTAATTCTTACATAACTGTACATATTTTAAGTGGATCCACTATATTTTTTCAAGCTTTCCCCTAAAAATGTTTATTCATAGTGATAAATACATGAATTTCTTAGAAAGTGAATAAAAATGATGAGACATTTTTAACAATATTCTAGTGCTTTCCAGATATTGCAAATATGGAATCAGAAACAGAAAACCCTATGATGTCCATGAGTCCTTGATGTAAATTGAACATTGGACAGCATTATTTATTTTCTTTATCATAGTTTAGTCCCTCATAATAGAAGAAGAAATTTAATTTGTTACTGACTCATTCAAGCTTTTAGGCTGTTCTTTTGTGTTCTAGATTGAAAAGATGCTACTGAATACATGTAAATCAAATTATTGTGTGTTCTTTCAGAGATCATTTACATTTTGTTGAACCCAGAAAATAAACAGAAATACTTTGTGCTATTGCCTACCTACATAATGCAACTGAATCATAGATTTATTGGCAAAAGCATTTAGTTCCTGAGCGTTCAAACTTCAATGTTGAAAAAGCTTGCAAAAAATTACATTTCCGTAGAAGTGTGAAGGGTCATAAGAATTTTCCTTCATCTGTTTGTACTATGATGCATGAGGTGAGTGCTTAGATTGCTAAGGTTTATGCCTAACATATATTTAGCCTAATTAACAAATGAGGTCAGCAATTAGAGAGCTGAAGGGAATCAGTGCATGAGCTTAGCTATGTCATAAAGGTTATAAGGAAAAAAATCACCCGCTAAAATCTTCATATTAGCCTTGAATTGCAGTGATAAAATGCCAGAAAAAAAAAAAGAAAAAGACTGATACAAAAGTTCCTCACAGAGGGCAGAAAAGCCATTTGAGCAATGGCTTTGATCATTGCAGTGGCTGATCAGCAGGGTAATGACATGGGAAATTACATATTCACTGAACACATCCCACACATCATCTGCTCAAGTGGGCTCCATCTGGCAGGTGGGGTGGGCAGGGAAGTGGGGGTGCTCTGGTCTCTCTTGGAGTAGTCACCACAGGCTCCCTCCTTGGTGCCAGCAGGACCTGCGCAAACAAATAGCACAGACGTGATCACCACAACTGTTTGAGGTTTTAATCCTCATTTTTTGCGGTAGCGAACAACTTCGGCTCCTCCAATCACCTGCAAAGTAAGCAGGATAGATGGTCTAAATCCCCTGAGCCACCCACGAGCCATCATCTTCAGCAGCCCTAGAAATACTTCAGAGTGCTCTGTGATCCATTTTCTGGACACGAATCACAAAGGGAGGAACATAATACACAGGGATAGAAGAGAAGCTGTCTTTACCAAGCACATGGCTCTCTGTCATAACAAATTACCTTGTGATGCTCATGATTAATTGTGCTGCCACTTGTTGTATGGCAGCACAGTAACGCAAGCCAAATAGGCACAATGCAAGACTGTCTGCAAAATTAGTAAGCTTTTTAAATGTAATATTTATCACTGTCTGCCAGATGTGACAATCCTTCGACATATACGTGATCTTGCCTGCGGTGTCCTGAATGAAAATGGATCATATAGAGTCCTGGTTCAGTGCAGGGCCAATGAACCTATGCAAGCTGATGAGCCAGAAGGTGCTATGAATTAAAATTAATTTGTGCCAATCTCTCTCGAGCTATTTGTGATATTATTGCATTCCACTCTGCCTCTTTTTCTGTCACCATGCTTTTCTATTTGCGTCATGTTCTTTTATTCTTTGCATATATTCTCTTGCAATTGAGATATTTTTTTCTTTCTTGTACCCACTACTTATATTTTGCACCTGTTTCCAGATTAGTAATGTGGTGCTATAAAAACTGAGTCACAGTAACATCACAGAAACCCCAGCCCAAAAAGTCCAAATCCTTTGTTGAAATCGAAGTAGCAGTTATGTGTAAAGATTGCAGATCAGCCCGAGGTACTCTACTTCTTGTGCTTACGGCATGATCACTCTACATCAGGCAATAAGCTATTGAGATATATATTGAGAAAAGCACACAATCAGGACAAAAAAATTCTAAACCACCACATATTGCTGCCTATTAATAGCTCATTACCTGCTGTCTTTGATTACGTTGCTTTCCACTGCTTCTCAAGGGAAACTTCTCAAATTTTTCAGAGATTTTTTTCAGAGGTAAATCTAAAAATTAAGTACATGATGGCAAATTGTGTTTTTTGGAATGTTACTAGGAATCCAGATAGCCTTTGAAGATTTGGGCTTTGATACTTACTGAGCTTTGATCTCCCTGAGGTCCTACCACACAAAGGACAATCCAGGCAAACTGTGCTTTTGAGAGATTCTCTTTCTAACATTAAGGGAGGCTATAACCTTAGGTTCTGGATTAGACACAAATATTTTTGCTCTCTAACCTGACTCACTGCACAGCCACTGAACATTTTCTCCACTCCCTGGCAGAGCAGGTCAGTAACAGAATGACGTGGGTCTGTCTCAGCGCTGTAGGCACTGCTATGCTGAAAGTCACTCCATCTGCTTTTACACGACTGTGTCTGCAGACCTAGGAGGGTAATGTTTTTAGTTGTCTACTCAGCAGAAGAATATGGTGTTTTCATTGAGTAAACTGAAAAAAGATCAGGACAAAGCGGTTTGCAGTTATTATTATAGCAAACTAGGACTGGGTTACACAGACCAGAGAGACCATGGTCTATCTAAAAGAGATTCATTTTGTAATTCTTCTGACAGTAAAAATGATACAAAGGACTATATTTCTCTGCTCAAATCAGTTATTGAAAAAAATCTATGTATAGAGAGAGGTTTAGAATAATTATTGCAGCTCAGAAGTTTATCTGAGATGAAAGAGATGAGCTTTCAGAAGAAGCACTGAAGCTCTGCTTCTGGAAGGAAATGCATTATTTAGCTTATTAATGGAGGGCATAAAAGCACCGAATGAAAAGCAGCAAAGGGAAAATTTAGGACAAATAGTTGTGAAAATAGTGTCCTAGGTGCTTTCCTGGATCTTTTTTTTTTTTTTTCAATTTACTAGGGGAACCACTAGCAGTGCAGTAGGAAAATGTTCAGCACTGACAGATGGAGACATAAAAGGATTCATCAGAATTATTTGTGACATCACTTAACTTTTGTAATACTTGAGAAAGAGAATTCCTTCTTTCTGGAAGCCTTCATTTTACTCCTTTTTTGACTTTTTTTCATAATGAATTCTCAAATTATTTGGTTAGTAGATGTTTGGTTGACATATGGACCATGGCATTTATAATCTGTGGAAATGCACCAAGGCTGACTCCAGTTCACATTATTTTTTTTCTGCAGCTCAGAGCTGTGTAAAAAAAAAAGACATTACTTCTGGATACATGATATATTGTGTAAGTTAGGAAAGAATCTGCCCATGCCAGTGTTCCACTAATAAAGGAAACAATGAAACGTGTGTTTAATAAACCCAAGCCCATTTTTGAGCTTAAGCACTCAACCAGCTCCATATTAATCCCAAGGCAAGAAAGTAACAGCTCAGTGTTATGAATATAGCAGCACACCTTTTATTTAATGAAAATGGAAGAGAAAAAAGTAATTCTGTCATTCTAATGCATGACGACGAAGCAAGCAACATTTTAATAAAAGGATTCATTAGCTTTCAACCCAGTTTCAGGTTCACTTGCCTTAAGAGATTTTAAGTGCATTTCTGTCTTCTTGGAAATTTGTCTTACCCCTTGGCAAAAGGCCACTCTGAGACTTGAGGGGTACTGCTTTCCTCACCTGCTGAACATCTAACACTTAAAAAACTTCAGGTTACTCTGGGCTGAAAAAATGCATCAGACTGACTAGATACTAATTTGAAAGAATAGGAGAGTTGGGGTCCAAGATACAGGCTTGATCATTCATTTTATGCAAGTTACTCTTATTAAATGCTAAAACAGTATTTTAGAACAAAGTCTGTAGATAGGACCCAGAAAAAGCTGCAGGCTGCCGTCCTGCTGTGTCTCTTTTGCTCTGTGAGCCCTGGCTTCAGTCCTGCACCATGGGGAGCAAAAGATTCACAGTCATATCAAAACTGAATTGCCTTTGGTTGTCCAGGGACAGCACATCGGGAGCAAGAGGTATCTCCGGAGCCTGTGTGGTGCAGGGGTAGTTTGTGGTTGACTGGGAAGGTTCTGAATGTGTGACCAAATCTTGTAGAAGGTTCATAAACCTTGTCTTGGATCTGTATGAGTTACCTATGACCTAATTTTAACCTGGTCATGATTTTAAAATGCTTTTTAGGCAAGATAAGACCTTGCAAATAAATGTGACATAATTCAGAGGGTATTTTTTATATTTTTTTATAAAAAACCCCATTATATAATATCTTACCTGAAGCTCTCTAGTAAAGTATTGAAGTATGTGCCCAAAACTATTAATATTCATTTACCCTTAAAGATCCTTATTCCAAGATTAGCTAGATCCCAAGCTGCAAATGACCACACTTCACTGAAATGTTTTATATTCTCCCACATAACTCCTACACACATTTTCATAAAGTTGGTTTGCATCACTCTTGGGCTATCTTCAAGGACCAAATCCTGTCACTTTTGCTCAGGTTCGTGATGCCTCACTCCGCAAAAAGTCACATTAATTTTGGATGCTTCCTCTTCTCACGCCTCTCCTGAGCTACAAAAATCACAGAGTCTTTCAGCAACATACTTGACGCTGACAGCAATTAAATCTGAGAAGTTCTGCCAATAATCCTTCGCTCCTCAGAGTGTGCTGACTTCGCTGCGAGGTGGGATGTACTGTCAGGCTGTGCGCAGCCCAGAGCAGGAGACAGCCTGTCTGGCAGCCCTCCAGTGCCTCGCTACCTCAGGTTGAGTTAGCTTCCTTATCGTGCAGGCAAAAATTAGTTTCTTCGTGTAATATACCATGTTCAGACACTGCAGGGATGAACACCAAGGAAATGCATTATGGAAAAGAAATGCATGTGCGAGTGGAACAGCAGCTGTTGCCAGACCTTCTATCTGTGTCTGGGTTTTGCTGCTACTTGAGGGAAGCAAGACAGAAGGTCCTGTTACGCAATGCAGAGCCGTAGGTTATGTAAATCAGATGCAGTAAAACTTGACACCAAGGAAAGCATAACTTTGACCCCGTTCCAAATAGATTATTAAACACCACAGTAATTTTCCTTATAGCGCTGAAGTCTGAATCAATCCTAATACGGACATCATTTACCCTAGTGTGACTCTATTGATTTAGCACAGTTTTGCATCAATGGGGGCAGCAAAGGGTCATGAAATTAGCTGTAGGTGACTTGGTAGTGTATAATCCACTCTTAAATACTAAGTATAAATGACTAATTTCATGTCGGTTAAGCAACCTTCACTCATTTCTATATAAAAGGAATTTTAGTGGCATTTAGTATGTCTCAAAAGAACGTTATTCTTTATTCTGATGCCCAGCAATGGCTTTAGTTTGCAGTGATTATGGCTAATACATCTAATCCTGTTAGAGAAATAGGGGGCTCACCAGAGTCCATTAACATGAGAAACTAAATGCTATCTAATGCCACAGTATAAATGTACTCCATTTGAAAGAGCCCCTAAGATAGTGTTTTATTGTGCAATCATCTGATTCATACCTAATCTGAAGCAAGAAAAATATAAAAATGAGCCCTGACATCTTTCTGCTTATTTATAATTATCCTCTTTCAAATTCCTTGTGATTATATTGATTAAAGTTTTTTTCAGTTTGTCTGTAGCTGAAACACATTTCTCAGTTTTAGAAGTTGACTTTATTCTGTCATTTCCTTAGTTCGTAAACATATATTTAATGTTTGTTTATAAGGATGAAAGTGAATTCTATTACAATGCAATCATTGGCAGAGCTATTAAAAACTGCATTTTCTCTCAGCATTTTCCTGACATAGCTGAATTTGGGTTCCCTGAACACAAGAGACAGAGCTTTACTGGTGAATAAATTTTTCACATTCCTTTTAACAAACAAGAATGCACTGATGCACATATATACAATTTCTATGATTTTAAAAAGTCATGTCCCAAAATTTAAAATATTTTTAATAGATAACAGGCAGATGTTATAGACAGTCATGAGCTGCCTTATGATAAGACTTAGGTTAAAAGTCACCCTCTGCTCCGCCTGCTTGATCTGAGCCTCTTTGCTATGCCTTTCAGAAATAAATATTGGATTAACATATTAAATAGCCACAGTGCTAGTAAACTTCTGGGAAATAGGCAATTCTGTGAAATCAAAGGGTTGCTGCTCCATTTTGACTGAAAAATGCGCTGCAGTCTGATGCTTCGGGCTCTGAGCGAGACACTGTGGTTCAGTTCACAATTTCCAAGATGCGTTGCTGCAGAAGTCCCCTTCCACTGGCAAGGGGAGCAGAAGGGATCCCATAAAATCTGCATGCACACCTTGACTACCAAACCTCTTTTAAGCCTGCCTTGCCCAATCTGTATGTTCTTCAACAGGCTATGTCTAAAATACCTCCTACTTTACCAACAAGGTTCTGCTATCCGATATGATCATTCAGAATGGTAAAAATTTATTATTTTTAAAGATTTCTCCTTTAATTCATGAGTATTCTTTAAAATAAAAACTAAAAATATAGAGTATATTAATAAAATCATTATAAGAGTTGTTCTGTCCTCCAACATCTTTTCTGCAAATAATGACAACAGGAAATGGATTTGCTTCATTTCGTAAACCTGTACTTGGAGGAAGTTACAGACCCTGTGTTTGCTTCACCAAATAAAAATTAATTTCTTGAATTCACTATGCCAACACATATTCATTTTGCAGCTTTCTAATATTTTAAAATCCAAAACTGCATTGTTAGGTGCCTATTTACATTTTATTTCTCACACCTACAAAAATAAGTTCTTTAGTTTACATGTCAACAATTCTGATATTATATATCCAGCCGTCATCTCTTCTATTAAAATTATGGAATTGCCATCAGTAAGCCAATATACATATATATTTCACATACAGAATATCTCCATCTCTGATGTAATCTATATTTTACATCACTGAAAAGGATCTGTATTTGTTTCCTATACATAAGTAAGCCTTTCTGCTTTACCTAACATTGTCTAATTATACATAATGAAAAACTGCATAAAACAAGCATTTTTCTAACTTTTGACTTAATTGAGTTTACTTTTAACAAGTAAATCCATTCCCAAGGCTACTTTAAGTTCACATCAGATTTCTGCTTCTCCTGGAAAGAAAGGGGATGAGTGAGATGGGAAGTTTTTTCCCTCATTTCATATGTTCCATGTATTTTGTCTCTGAAAGAAAAACTTCAAGGAAGCAGTTACAAACAAGGAAAAGCTTTGAAACTTTGAGTCGCAGAGCAAAGAGAAGAATGGTCTAGGGGCTTTCTACAAATGCCTGAGCTCTCCTTCTGAGAAGCCAAGGCTAAAGTGCTTCTGGAAGAATGTCAGTGTCCTCTCCATGCCTCCCCTTAGGATGTTGCTGTTGTCAATAACAATATGTGATCAGAAAATGATATAGTATGAGGACCTTTGCTTTCTCCTGTCAGTTCCTTTCATGGGAATTTCATCAAAAAAGACCACATAATTCTCTGAATATTGCATTCAGAGCTAAAGTCCTGTATTATTCAGGTTTGTGCTTTTTTCCTCATTCTCTAAAAGGAAATTAAAGCAAGAAAGGAAATGGGCCGGAATAATCAGGTGGGTTTTGGACCGGGAGAAACCTCAAACACTGGCAATCCTTAACAGTACATCAAGAAATTTGATCATGAACTTAGTCACCAAAATGTCGGCACCACTTAATGCCTTTGCTACTTCACCATATTTTGTCATTTGAATAAGTATTCTTGCATTTCCAGTCCTTCTCTTGCCTAGACCTTTGATGCATATTGCACTTCCTATTTTAACTTTCCTAATCAAAATAACTTCACAATTCTCCAAACCCTCCTACACTACTGAGCCCATTTCCATCCCCTGATTTTTTTCTGTCTCACTTTCCCAATGCAAGTCATATAAATTACTTTCTAAACTTTGAAAATACATATATGATGGGTGGAATTTTAAGGTTCTAACTATTTCTTTTATTTTCCAAGGCTGCCATCTTTGGTTTTTTCCACATGGTACTATTTTGGCAGTGGGAATGCTGTACGTAATTGTGCTTTTCCTGTACTTTTCCATATATATGTAATGCTTAAAGAATGATTTAAAAAAGTAAAATAATGAACTTGTCAACTGGAGTAATCACAAACACTTGTGCCTCCAGTCAAAGAAAGGAAGGTTATTTACTCAAAGGCAAAATACTACATTACCAAGCTCAGAGAGAAAACCATTGTTTTAAGTATTACTTGGTAAGGAAAGAAGGAAGAATGTTCAGATGTGCTGATACACTTTGGTAGAACAATGTTAACAAACATGCCTATTCCAAAAGTCATCTATACTACAGTATAGAAGAAAATTCTTAAACCTACTATTAATCTGGGAGAAATAAACAACATTAACACTTAATTCTGTTTGTAGTAAAATTTATCAACTATTCATACCTAGTGACAAATTATATTAATAAAAACCATATTCTTGATCCAAATATTTTAACTAGGATGTAAATTGGCTCTAAAACTGTTTCAGTTGAATAATACTGCCAATGTAAAAATATATCCTTAGAAGTGTCTGGAGTTTTGGGGTTTTGTTGGTTTTTTTGCTTTTTTAAATTAAGAAACCATGCTATATGGACAAGCAAAGTGTTGTTTCTACAGTCTGAACATGGTTTTGGCTTCATAAAAGAGCTTGAAATAATTAAGAGATGAAAGGTAACTTCTTGCTGCCTCTACTGAGCAAGCACTCTCAATTCTATGACTGCAGATGGCAAAAAGAAATGTATTTAATTCAATAAGTTCTCTCACCTTTGAGATTTACACAGGTCACCTTTCTAATAAAGCAGATTAAACTGTGAAATTATAGTTATTGTTTTAAAACTGCAACAACGCTTGAAAATTGTGTTAACAGTGCTTAACCTGTCTTTTGTCCAGTTAGGGTCTGTCTTTTTTTTTTTAAGTTCATCTTTGCTTCACAGATGCTCAGTGTGAAAAGATGTAGGACATGCGATTCAGTTTTACGTTAATATGTTATCTTGCTCTTAAGACATTCACTAAGTCCTTGTTCCTTAGCTATTATTTTAGATAGATGTTACGCAGGGTTTTTTCCTAAGCTATTAGTGCTCCACAGAGGTTCGTGCTGAAAGGGTGTTCTGGGTTTTCATACGGTCAAATTACATTGAGAAGATAACACAAGTATCAATCTTAATAAGAGGGCAACATTCTGCATTGTCAGATTCTGCAGGTCAGCTGCCACAGTTATTACATTTTTGGCAAGGCTTGGAAATTTTTATGTTTTTTATTGATCTCCCTTCTGGTCTGAGTTGCTGTTCAATAGCTGAATTACTAACCTAGTTATTTCATTATAACAAGTGATAAATGATACTGCTTTTAGACCTATGGTGCCTTATTTCAGATTCCGGGTTCCTAACACAGATTCAGCCAATACTGGATCAAGCTAAAGGCTATTCCTTCTTTGTGAGGGACGTATCCTCCCCTTTGAATGTAGAGTCACAGAATGGTCATATACACAGTTTGTGCTTGCCAACAAAGGTCAGAAGGCAAGTATTAGCATTCAAGAACATTCAGTAGTTTGGAAGCTGCCTGGAGGATATGTCTAGCAACTTAAGGCTCAAAATCCTGTCTCCATCTGTCTACTGCCAAAGCACAGTAAAATATGCCTGTGCTCCTTATGCTACCACTCAGAAATGTCAAGATAGTCACCTTCCAGCACGAATCAGAAAGAATCACTTCTGAAAACAAGCAACGTAAACTTCTGGTTTTCTCCTGTGAGCAGAGGTCTGTACCATAAAATAACATGCAAATTTCATAAATCTAGTCACCTAACAAAATAGCTAGAAAGTGCTTAAATGTCTGGTGGAGGTGTCTTATTGCCAACATCCTTCTCAGTCATGACCCAGCTGTACCATTGTTTGAGCACAGACCCTAGTGCCTTAATAAGTCTTAGAGCTGAAAACATTATCAATATACCTAATTCTTCTGATGCAGTTGTTTTCTCAGTCAACATATGCAGGACTTGATTCTGTTTTTGACTAGATTCCTGTAAGTGTTGCAACAACTTGTGTAATGTTCCTTATCTCTTGCTGGCTATGTAAGATCAGAAGGGGAAAGAAATTAACAGAATGGATGAAGGCACTTCTTAAGCAATAAAAGTGAGTCTAAGGGTAATGAAAGGGCTCTTGGGCACATCCACCCATTCTCAGGGTTATGGCAATGACACAGCATTGACCAGTAATGACCTCTCTGCTGCCAATACTGATGGTCTAATACCATCAGCTTGTAATTATAAGTACTGAAGAGAACATCCAAAGTCTTCTCAAGCCTGTCAGGTAAGTGAGAAAAACCAATAAAAAACTAACCTTTTATCAGAGTTTTATGCAGTCATAAAAGCCTCCATAGCTACAGGACACAGATACTTGCAGACAAAACTATTCATATTTTGCTTTCAAATAATGAAGAGCTTAGGAGAACTGGCTACCTCTTCTGTGATTTCTATGCCCAGCAAAATAATTTATTCAGCAGTTAAGGAAATGTACAGCTGAAAGTTATCCTACTTTCCTGACCAAGGCAACAACCAGTGACAGAAGTCTACTTTTCATTCTTTTCTCCAGGTCTTATGTCTCTGCTACTTCCAGTGCCCTAAATCATGTATACCTTTTTTTTAAACAGAAATAGAAACAATTTTTTTTTTTCTGACCTACAAAGATCACAGGAGACAATAAACACTCAGTTCATTAATGCAATCTTTTCAACAGTACAACTTACCACTTACATCATTTAAAAATAAATATAGTTGCCACAGACCCACATATGAAAATCAGAATGAAATACCCAGATGGAACCACATATGCTGACATTTTCCTGCGTCATCAGCAAATCAATCTTGGTTAAGCATGCAAAACGAAGAACCTCGTCTCCAACAAGGATTGTGTTGTACTTATTGTCTACAAACATGAAATAAATAATTGATTACCTGTCAAGAACTCTGAGCTCTTGCAACCTCTTTTTTAAAGTAAAATCAGAGCAAATGAGGCTTAACACCTCAGGCAGAATATACATCTACTGTTCTGCACTGTTTTCATTGGCTGCTTGTCCATTTATGAGCTCTTCAAGTGCTGTAGGTCCCGTCTTCTCCATACATATGCAACAGAATTATTCAAGACTTTTGACACTCTCTGGTCTGCAGGTGGAATTTTGTGGAATAGAAATTTTCTCTCCACTGCAGATCATACTCAAAGAATACTTTTTCTTAACCTTCTTTTAGGGTTGGTCCACAGTATAGTTGCCAACGTAGCACAGAGCTACTCAAGCAAACTTCCAAGAATGTGAATTTTGAGCCACATTTTGCCTGCCTATGTTTTGCCTGCTGCATGGAGCAAAACTATCAAGAGCCTGACAATATTGCAGTCTGCTGTGGAGGACAGAAAGAGCCAACACAATGAGCAAATTGAATTCATTTAGGATTTGACAAAGCAATTAGACTACAACTGCCATTATTCCTGTCTATTCGGTATTGCCACAGGAATCTTAACTGGCCATCCCAGAGTCACCCATCCTTTCCACAGACACCAAAACCTGTGACTGATTAAGGATGTCAGTACACGTTGGACAGCTGAGGAAAGGGAAGGGACCTGATGCACTTGAACTGGAAGGACCTGTCCACTTTGGGATATAGCATTTTTCCCAGGCCCTGCTGCCTTATCTTGTTCCACAGCTACAGGTCCATGTGGTCCTTCATGTGTCCACGGCGTATTACACAGCATTGTGGCAACACTGGTCAAAACTTGAGCTGTTTCAGTGCCATGAAGTTGGTGACCTTCTCATGCCCCCATTCTGGCCCCACATATGTCCTGAGGCAGTATTTACCTGGATTTAAAATAAAAAATCAGTATACACCAAAGTAGTTACAGAGGAAGTAGATTATTGCTTTTGGCACAGCTGTGCTCTGGTTTTCTTCTGCAGGGCCATTTCACTCTTAGATTGGCATGACAGTGAAGAGTGAAAAAGTGAAGAGCATCTCATTACATGACTCTGTGGTCCACCTACGTACCAAGGAAACTATCATGTCATGCTGTATGTAACATACAAGGTGAAACAATTTAAACTGAAAAACTTTTTTTATCCTTTTTCCACATAGGTAATTTGCATGGATGTTACCAGGTAATCAGTTTGAAAGCCAATATTGCAGCAGCTTGATGAATAACTGGGAAATGGTGTTTTTTTTCTGAGATCATTCTTTTTTTAACATTCCTCAGATTGTTTCAAACTCCTAAGGTTTTGATTGAAATAAATCACATGTGTATTTAAAGTATATCCTTTACTGCCACAGCAATCATTGGACTTTCAAGCCTTCAGCATAAGAAATTAGGCATGCAGCAGAGGAGGTAGCTTAAATTTAAAAAGAAGTGTTGCATTTCCATCAGACAATTTGCCCCTGTGCATTCTCCAAACTGATTCTATCTTTTCAGGAAGGAATACCTCAATGTTTAATTAACATTTATTACTTAATATTAGTATTAAGAACTGCAACTGAGTACTGTTTTTCTGAAGTCTTTGGGAGCCTACCAATTAATTTTTAATAAACAGCACCAGAAAATATGGCAATATATGGTTGCTTGAACATCAGTATTCCACCAGGGTTAGCACTGCCTTGTCCATAAGAGTTGTTGATTAGAAAATCTTCCTTGGTATGTGGCTTAGCCAGGTTATCTGACTGGGTTCAAATCCTTATAAATCTCTGAATTATTTACCACTTCGTAGTACTACCAATGCAAAATAAGGTCAGTCCCAAAGAAGGAGGATGGATCATGATTCCATGGTTCAAGAGTGAGAGCACTAACCTGATGTGAGGAGATCCACCTTTATTCTCTGCTCTGAGAACATTTACAGGCCATTCATCCAAGTGTTACATAAAGGAAGAAGAATCAAATTCACACATCAGTAGAGCCTTGAAAAGAAAGTTACATATCTGTGAAGGAATGTTGCAATTTCATATCCTTTCTGATAAGAACATTTGCCAAATTTATATCTTCATTTGACAGTTACCATGTTCTTCTTCCCTTTTCTGTATGTAATGCCTGTTCTTTGTATTGTGAGACTGTTTTCTCTAGACTAATCCAGAGAAAAGGAGGAAAAACAGATTGAAAGACTTGTTGACCAAAAGCTGAATGTGAACATTTTTATGTACCACAGCTTCCAGCAATACACAACTGTTTGTCATCTCTGCCATGCCTGCCTTTCTTTGAAATCCCATATCTCTAAACATTAAAGAGGCCTTTGATTGGGAAAACGATTTACAGAGAGCATTCGACCCCATGACTGCAGATTGTCTTGGCATTTCAACACATCCTCTTCCATCCAGGTTCTAAGAGGTTTTATTATTGCAACAACAAACTACAAATAGAAATTCCCAGAAGGAGGGGGGGGTCACTGTATTTTAACATGAAAAGAATTGTGTTTTGAAATCTATACAAAGACAGAAGAAAACAAAAAAATCATTAGAAGAGTAATATAACTGGTGACAGAGTTAAAAGTTTAAAAAGGAAAATGGGGCTTCCAGATGATTGATACCAACATTCAGATGAATTAGCCACTCAAAAATATATCCAAATTAATATAAATCAAATTATGTCATGGCTGTGACTTTTCTCTGCTAGAAAAACCTATAAAATGAATAAAAGGGTTGATTACAAGGCTGTAGACACATCATCAGAAAACCTGCCTTGCAATCTATTTGCAAAGTTCAGAATCAATTACAGTAACAGAATAGAAAGTCCAAGTGTTAATCATATTAAATTGAACAAATTAAAGGCACACATACTCAAACCTAGTAGAGAGAACACAAAATAAGGTAGTACTTAAAAAAATACTATCTTACAACATATTATGGAAAAAAACTGACTCCATGGAGTTATTTTCTTTATATATCTGTGAAAAAATTTCAGGGCCATTGCACAATTCCAAAGAAATAAAATTATCTTGGCAGAATTTAGAGACAGAGAAAGGAATTATTCATTCCGCTCTAATGTATACAGAACTAAAGATCAACTGAATGTGTTGGTCAACCCTAAATGTCCAGCAAATTTAGTTACTTGGTCCTCCCATATATATTGGCTATTAACCACATTGAGAAGCAAAACCCATCAATAGAAATCACTGTATCTTTGTATTTTTTTTTTTTTTTGTCATATTTTTAAGTGGTAGAAGGATGAGGGTGATAGCAAATAGATGTATGGTACAGGAGATTGCCTCTTAGCTTTCTGTCACCAAAGTGATTCCCTTTGCATTTATCCAGCTCTGGCTGATGTTCAGAAATCCTTGCTTAATTTAGGGTGAGAAAGTTCACAAGTTAATAATAGCTCTTCATTTGCATTTTGTCTTTCACTGTTACACTAGGAAAAAATATTCCAATGCTCCAGTGATTTTCTTTTTTACCATTTAACCAGGACCTGAATGATGGAATTTTGCGATAACCTCTGGGCTTATTGCTAATACTTGTAGCTGTTTATGAAAGCAACATATTTCATCTACTTACCCATCACTAATTGCTGTATAATGGTAAATGCATATCAGCAGAAACTCTTGTACCTGTGCTCTTTCCAGCTGTATGAATAGCTGCCTAATTTCTGCTTAGTGAGGTTTCAGTATTTTATTCCCTGAAATCAATTTATCTGTCTATTTTCCTTTAATTTAAAAGTCTTTATTTAAGGAGATCAAGGGGAGAAAAATCACCCTTTGAATTCCACAAAAAAAACCAAAACAGAAGCATATGGCTGTTCCAAATGTATATTATTTACAAATAAAACTACTGTAAGGAAACTGAATTAGAAAAGATTTCTACTTGACAAAGAGTTAAATATACCTAAAATTGTTCATGAGCTGTGGCTCGCTGCAAAGGCTTCTTTCTCAGGTTCATACCAGGCTGACGTACAGATCGTTACCTTCCTTATTTTACTAATGAACATAATGAAATGAGAATTATGAATATTGTTCTAAGATGTGACATTAAAAATTTTTAGTTTCTTATAAATTGCTTATCAATTTAATGTGATGTGAGGTAGGCGTTTTAACAGAATAAATATAGCTCTAATTTCATGGGGGTTTGTTCTTATATTATTCTATATGAAGTTTTAGTTATTCATAATAATAGGGTATCTCTAAAAATCTTTTACTATGTCTAAGTGAAAACATATTAGAATCACGATCATACTAATGGTAGAAATGTACTCCTAAAAATATATATGGCACCATCTTCATCTTAATTGCTTGTTAGTTTTATAGCTAGAGAGTTAATAAGAACTCAGTAGTAGATACTTTTGTGGTGCTGAATAAAAAATGGCACAGCCTAGATAACTGTTCATATAAATTCACAGGAGAAAATGGTGAATATTAAACAGAATAGTTAAAATTAAAGTTGCTTGAAAAAGACATGACTATGAGACAAAAAATCTTATATTATTGGATGCCTGGCCTCTTGAAGTAATTTTTTAAAATTTTGTCCACTTCTGTATATTTCTGCTACTTTTGCTATATGACAATGTGACTGAAATCCCAGCACAAATATTCTAATCTCTCAAAAGGCAACAGTATAAAATTCTTCAGAGTTTATTAAATCCTACTACTCATTCTTACTAATGTGCAAGTGTTTTGTTTGTGATCATGCACTAAGTAAGTACAGAACAAGCATGACATTGCAATTAAGAACTTAACCACCTACTTCATCCACAGATGCTGAAAGGCAGGCAATTTATTCTCAAACTGATTTTCACTTGAAAAGGAGGAGTGGAAGAATATCCAAGCCTGCTAAATAATGAGAGTTGCGCTCTTTGGGAGTAGGAGGTTCTTAGGGGAAATGAACTAAAAGGAAAGGCAGAAAGCTGAGTAAAGGCACAGAACAGGACCAAAGATTGGAAGGACTGAAGTAAAATAAATTTGAAGTTGGCAGAAACCCCAGTGAAGAATTATGTTGTTATAAAAAGCACCTCACCACAGGCAAAAGCAATACATTCAAGGGTAAGTTTCCCAAAATATAAGTAAATAATTTACCTGTTTCTCTCTGACTGGCTCCACAGTGCAGTCTTCTACAGAGACTACAGGGAAGATGGATGGATATACCAAATGGATCTCATTCTTCTCACAGCATCTCAATCTGATCCTTAAATTTCACAATAAATTATCAATTTATGAGGAAATGAAAGTGTCTGCTCTCAGCTGTTTGGTCATTTGTGTTCAGTTGCGTGGCACAAGTATCTGATCGATGTGCACCATTAATTATTCCTACACTTTGCAGGACTCTATACGTGACGGTTTTGACTTCATTTGAAAAGTGAAGCATTGTATCAAATGGAAGCAGTAACTTCCTCACCACATAGAATGTGAGTTAAAATATGTATTAAATTAAATTGAATTAAAATACCACACCATAACACAACATAAATTAATCTAAGGAACCATTTGAAAATGGGAAAAGATAGACTGAAAATCCTATTCTCAGGTCAGCATTTTTCTAATGAAAACATTATCAGAATATGTCCTGGACATATTGCTGCAAAGTAGGTACCAAGACATAGCAAAACCAAAGCTGCACAACTAACAAGCGTCAAAGAGAAGATCAAAGTCCACTTGTCTAAAAGTCTGAATTCCTGGGGCATCCATCAGACTGCACAGCCCCCTAGAATGAGTTACACTGCGCTCATTCTTATAAGGGGAAACATATTAAGAGAAAGCAGCCCTGGATTTGGAGATTTTGCTGGAGATGTAAACTTTTGGTGACAAATCTCCAGTAAAAATCATATAATTTCTCTATGAGACTGATGCCTTAATTGCTAAGATCACTAATCCTATTTCCCTGACAGCATCAGAGGCATTATAAGTGAACTGGTACTGCTTCAGTCACCACCCCAAGTAAGTAATAAATTATCCATGACAGTCATGGGAGATCTCAGGATCTCTTATTCCTCAGCCTCCAGCACATTCCTGGGCCAAAAAAAGCATGTTGGGAGACTCCCAGAAGAGCAGGATGATCTTTTTGTTGCTCTTTTCTAATGGTGCCCTTTTGAACAAGGTCACTTCCTAAAACAACCACAAAGCCATTGTGCCTGACTGAAAAACAATCAGAGTGCTGATTTTGTACACATGTATAGTACAAAACCAAGAGTAAATAACCAACACATGCAGCCAGTGCACAGATCACAGGCAAAACAATAAACTCAGGAGAAATTTTTTGAGCATGCAGGTGCTCCATGGCCCACTGGCAGTGGGAAGAATTCAAGCTCTTCAACAAATTTTAAGTCACTTGTATGAGAACACACTTTGGATCGTGCCTCACTATATATTTTACTATAGAAAAAAAACAGGCGTTTCTAAATTATATTGACATTTATCATTTATAATTTATCACTTAAATGGCAACATCTTTAAATACACACTTTGTGTCTTTTCAAAGAAATAGAACACTGCAAATGTTACAAAACCAATATAAACAGCCACATAAAAGGACAAATTTCAGACTATACTAAAAATGACTATGTACAAGAGAATTGCTTAGCAGTGTTCTCCAGTGTTCCAAATACCAAACAGGGACTGTAAACACCTCTGTTTCTGCCTCTTTGAAAATATTCTAGTGTACGTCAGTCTTGTTATTAACCTTCATGAGCTGCCTTAGGACTTTATTCAAAATTTCATCTCAAAGAATCTCATACAAAATTATGAGTGTTTGAAAACAAGCATTTATTATGGAAGTTCCTTTTCAGTCTCACAGAATTTCCCACTAGTGTCTTACCATTCCAAACATACGGAAGTTAAGAGTGAACACAACTAGCAACATAGACTATTACAAACAAAACATGGCATACAGCATTCTTTTGTTCTTAAGGGTAGTACTGGTATCAGAGTAACAGACACCCACAAAGTGAACCTCACCCTCTTCATTTCTCTCAGCTTTTCAAACTGTAAAAAATCTCTTTCAATATTCAACTGAATAGAATAAGAAAAAAGAATTAATGCCCCTGTCCTGTTCAGCACATTACATATTCTTGATAGTTACCAGCTATAGAGGATGCACTTCAGTGCTTACTAGGAGTGAATCATGCTCACTGCTAAAAGCAGCTTGTAAACAACTTCAAAATGCATTGGTTATATATTCCTAATTTCAAGTTTGAAGGCACCATTTCAGAATTTACATCAGCCTCTTTCCTTGATCTGTCAGAAAGCTCTGATTACTGGATACTTTGCTGTCCTTAGAAAACACGCTAGGGTGGATACACTGCAGCTTCAGGAACAACAAATTCAGGTATCAGTAATAAAATACCTTTAATCTCTAATTTATTTTGTCTCTTTCATTTGCCAGCATAAGACTGATGATTCAGAGCAGATCCACTGCAAAATGGATTGAAAAAAGTGGTCTGCTTGTCTATTTGAAAAAAATATTTTACTTTCAGAAGTTGCTACTATAAGACAGAGAAAATAGCTATCCAGCAATCATACATCAAAAGTGCCTGTCATATGTCCTTAGTCTTGCTGTCTCCTACCCACTTCTTACTTCTTCTTTTATTCAATTCATGGATGGATGAAGTGTCCTGTAAAGCACATTTTGTGTCTAGACTGCTGTTGAAAGATTTCTCTCTGCCACGTGCTCAAGGAAGAGTCTGTGACAAACTATTATTTTGACGGCTGAACATATATTAAATTTTTGGGAAAGAAACCAAAAACAAAAACAAAACCAAAAAAGTTTAATGTTTTCAAAGTGTTAGTTTATCAAATTAGTGCTTTCAATATCAGTTTTGCACTTTTAAGGCTTATTCATGGAATTCTTTTGTCAGTTTTTACATGTGAGAAGGGCAAAGTTCCTAATCACACAAAAATTTTGAACAGCTTTTGCTCAAGCTTTTAACTTAAGAAACCTAACTGTTTCTGACCCCTTGAATGTAGGAAGAGCTAAGTAAGGACACTTCAGAGACTGCAGAAAATACTGAAGGACTGACTGTTCTACCTGAGAGTGCTCTTACACCCAGTGCCTCCACTCCTCCTCATGGGTGAAATTTCTTAACAGGAATATTTAGGGCTGTCATGGCTACTTGGCTGTATATTCATTCATGATGAAAAGAACGTAGACATTTAGTGCAAAAAAACCTGAAAAAAGTCACAAAAGTAAAAAGCAAAACAAACTAGAGAAATGTTCAAGTGTATTTAAACCTCAAAAATAAAAGTGACATGAATTTCAGAAACTAGAAAGCTGAAGATATACAAGTCCTATAAACAATTTCAGACGTGTGTAGCCATTTTAATTCCTTTAAAAAAAATCTACGTGTATCCACCATGAATTTTAAGTGTCTACCAAAACCTGACCTCTGTCTGCTGAAACTGAAAATGGACAGAACACAGAAAGATAAAACACTGCATGATTTCATCGCCATTAAAATGCATTCATATACATTTTGGTGTATGGATGTGAACAGTACTTCAGAAGGAAATAGGAACACAAAAGAAAACACATTAAGAAGAATTGCAGAATAAGGATATATTGTTACATGAAAAGAGTTTAACAAAATGCAAGATTAATATGCACCTCAGATGTTCATTTTATTGTTGTCTGCCTTTTTTTAATGTCTTTTTAGCTTGTTCTCAGTTGCTTTCCCCATGAATCCAGTAAAATCATTGCATTAACTAAACACATAAAGGTGTTGTTATTCTTATTACTATTGAGTTCTAAGCAATTTTACTTAGCAGATATGTTCTAACAGAAATCGGTTATTTATTGTGTATCATGTGACTGCATTGATAGACATTTTAGGTGGCTGAAGCACATAGGAAGGCAGAAAAGTAAACACAGATCAATAAAGATTTTTAGCTGCTATTCAAAGAAACTTTTCATGGGTTCAATAAACAAAAATTATATTGCAGTTACTAATATCTTCTCTCAGGAATCATTTCAGTGGCATAAATGATGCCTAATTATACCTGCCCAGTCTATTTAATACATTAGCTCCAACGATAGCATAGAATGACAGTCTGCAGCTCTGTCAGCTGGTGTCCTAGCTTGACCTTATCCCTGTGAACCTCTCTGTTGATCAGCAGGTTCCATCTGACCCTGGGTCTCCTCACTGGGTCTGATCCTGGCTGGTGGATTGACTTCCCGGCTTGACCTTGGATCCGCCTCGTCAGCACAGACTTGCCCAATGCCCTGGGCTAGGGCTGGTCCCCCTGTGCTGCTGCCCGTCCCGGGGAGCCCCCACTGCACCTTGCTGCATCAGGACTCTTCCAGGGCCTTCAGATCCCTCCTCCTCCCCAGATGAAGAGGCTCAGGCTGCCCAGCTTGATTGACATCCGTGACAATCGTGCACTGGCCCGGTAGTCGCTGTGATGCGCATCTTCCCAGGCTCAATCCCGGTAGGGTTGCTTTCTTGCCAGACTGATTGACAGTCAGGGAGATCGGATGGGCCATGTAGCCAAAGATAGAGTCTTGGTCTGACAGCTCTGAAATGGTTCCATTTGACGATGCAGCAACTTGGACATGTTTGTCAGTAACTCTGAATGCAAGCAGAAAGGGCAAAAATTCCTCAAAGCAATATTTGAAGAAATTTTTAAGAAATGTCTTGTTCTGCAAGATGCTTTGGTAAAAATTTGATCTCCTTTAAAAAAAAACCTAAACCTGTCTCTATGCATATTCTGAATATGCTGAGTCTGGAAATAAAAATAGCTGCTTGATGTTTTGTGATCTCATTTGCCCTGCAACAGTATCACAGCAAGAAGACTGAACGAAATTTTTGTTCATTTCAAGGGGTTTTTTTTCATACACCTAATCACTCACATCTGCTGTCAGAGAATGGATGAATAACAGAGAGTTTGTTGCACAGCTGTCACTGATGTTCTAATTTGGCTTCTAGTAATAGTGAAGATGAACAAGATGGAAAGGAGTCAGCTTGACTCCTTGAGCTCACACTGGGCCACTAAGGAAAAATTGCAGGAAGAAAATTATGTATAGCATCTTTGATCCAATTAAGAGCTTAGCTTTGAGGTCAGCATTAAACATATGTGGAACTTCTCGGCCTTGTAACTTTGCATGTTCTATATATCAATTTGAGAAGGAATAAAAACATACAGAGGTAATCCATTTTCTGTATAATAGCATTCAAAAATAAATGTACACTTGGGAAATACAAAGAAGTTAAACTGCGCATGAAGGCAGTTGCCTGTTTCTTTGGAATTATCTTATTGACTACACATCAGCTTTGAAAAATTTCCATTTCTTCTATACGGAAGGGACACCAAAGAAGTTAAGCCCTCCAGACAGGTGTACTCTGGGTTGAATTTTTTAAATTCAGCTCAGAAACCAGTACATGGTTCCTCAAAGGTTACTTCAAATACTGGATTGTATTTTTGGTTTTCAAACCACAGGTCTTATTTTGGGAGTCTAAAAATTATAAGGTTGGGTAAAACAGCATCTTCTCGATCAGAGTATAAGCTGTTCCCAGCCAGCGATACTGATTTACCATCAACAAAATACTGGTTTGAATTTAAAACACCTTTTCCTTCCATAGCTGGAATTTTTTCAAAGCCATTACATAAGAAAGTCAAATATTCCTCAGGACCAACCAGGAGGGAAAAGTGAGCACTGCCAAGATGCTGATTATGGTTACAGCACTTTGCTGACAACCACTCCTATATGCATTTACCAGGATATACAACAAGCCAGGTGACACCAGCAATAATATTTTAGATAGAACAAAATAATAAAGACGTATCCCAGGCTTTAAGAGATAAAGTGGATACTCTTAGAACATAATAGAAATATATCAGTCCTTGCCTTGCAGCTGCAAAGGACACTCTTTTCACTAAGCAGTTTTCATTTCTTCTGTAATTAGCTAAGAAGATCACAGACTAATCATCTAGTTGAGTCTTTTCCTTCTCAAAATGCTTGGCATGGGATGGGAGAGATGAGTGGGATAAAAACAAAGGACTAAGGGAGATAGTCCAGCATCACATTATCGGAAGTTTGGTTGGTTGATAGCCTATGTTATGTCCTAGTTCTGTGCAGTAATTTCTTGTTAATCACAGAAATCTTCTTCCTGTGTTGTGTATAGTGATTCCACTGCCTGGATCTGGAGCTCTACAGTCTTGCAGAAGTGCTGTGAGCTTTATGTTGGAGGTGTAGGGTAATAAAATTTCTCTTAAATTTGTCTGCCCTGGTTTCAAAGCAGCCCTGCAGTAGCTGGGAGAAATCTACAGTAATTTAAGGACATTCTCTTGAGCATACTCTTCAACAGCCTGAAATCTAGGATGCCACTTTTCACACCCTCTAGACAACCCCTTCTGTTTGCAGCATGACCCAGCTGCTCTTTGCACAACTTCATTTCAATGCAAGTATAATATTTTAAATACACTTTTTGTTTAAGTATTTTTTTAAGAAAAATAGAAATTTTTAAATAGTGAGAAAAAAATCTGAAAAATCCCCATTGTAACTAGAAAGTACCTAAGAAGCCACTGCAAGGAAATCTAAGTGATTCAACAAATGTTTTAAATGGAAAAATTAACATTAGGGTAAAAATTCCTATTGGGAGGCATTCTTAAAGTCTTGCTCTATGAATTACAGTGGGATACTCTCAGTAATTGTAAGGAACATTAACCATAAGGAACCTAATCATTAGCAGAAGAATATAAGTGCTGGATTTTTCAGTTATTCAAATCAGAAACTGATTACTCCCAAAGTTTCTGAGCAATTTACTCTAATAGTAAGGACATTTGCATAATAGCCAAATTTTAAAAGAAGTCGATGTCTTTCAAGATGTAATCTCCCCTTGTACAAATGCCAACTCTGCTCCTAATGTGGGGACGTTTCGTCTCAGCAGAAATGCCATGATAAATGTACTGAAATACAAATTTTCTGATAGAGAGGAGAGCAAAAAGAAATTGTTTGGACATACTTATATTTTTGTCAAATAAAAGTGTCACAGAGAAACTCTATGAGAAATGCTGATTAATTCTTTTAAACCACAGCTGAAATGACAGTTTAAATCATTATAGTTGTCAAGATGTACTAAAAAAAAAGATATTAATAGTACTTTTTAATTTGTTCTAAGGACTAAGATAAGTAAGACAATCTGAAGTGGATTTTACTAGAGCATTATATTTGGAAGCAATCATATGTTTATAAATCAAAATTTTACAAGCAAAAGAGGTCAGAAAACAATTCCCTTACAACAGGGAACATCAGTTCATTTAAGTTAAATTGCTGCTATATCACTGAAGGTGTCTTTCATGTCCAGGTGACACATACAGGCTTTAGAAATGCATTTCCAACAGACAGAAAAGAAAGCTGACTACACATATGTCAAAAGAATCATTATTGGTAGGACTAAAAACCTATGTAAAAACAGGCTAATGATTTTGAACAGTTCGCCTCACTCTCCTGCCTTCACTTCAGTCTTCTGCCTACACCCAGATCCAGAATAACTGAGGATTGGCAGGAGCTGTTTGGAAGGCATGTATATTTATTAGGGCAGATGAGGAGAACTGCATTAAAACAAACACTTTAAAAATTTCTTATGCTTCTACCTGAAGCAAATTCAATAATATATTTCTACTATAGTCTCAAGTCCTTTTTGCAAACAATGTAGTACTAAGGCTGTTGCTTGAATCAATGGATTATTACCAATACTAGAATTTTACAATAAATTGCTTAACTTTTATCAAACCTCTAAGTGCCTTATTGTTCTCAATTGGGAGAATTTAGGAGTACACATTCAAAATTGGTTTCTTTGCTTCTTTGAGGTTTTTCCCACCTTCTACTTTGTTTTCAGTTCCCCATGTGGTTCTAGAACAGAAGATTTAATAAAGAATAATTTTTAATGGGTACCCTAAATCGTTTTAGCAGGATTTTTTTCTCTAGTTCAGTTAATGATTCTACATGCTTAATGTTTTGCTAGGAACACTTAACAAAACTCTTTAAGCATAGATAACATCATATGTAAATGAGTATACTTTAATGCAAATTTTGTTTCTATATGTAAAAAGATGAACCTCTTTGGCCGTAGTTTGTTATAACAGGAACATTTCTCTGATTCCTGCTTGGTTTTACTATAGTAACCTTTAAAAGTATAGGCAAATCTATATATTTTTACTGCTTAATTAAATGTAGTTCAGCAACGGTAGGGTATGCTTATAACAACAAAATCTAAAGTTCACATCTAAGCTTTGATTTGAACTTTATGATGAATTTAGAGAAAAAAAGTGCAAGTTTCCTTCCCATAGAAGGAAATACTGGCAATGTGTGAGAAGACCCTTCCACTGGACTAACTACATGAATCAGCTTTTCGAGTGAGAAATCCCTGGCAGGAACATTTTCATAGAGCCACTTGGAATACCCTCACTGAAAGGAGAGGTGCATATTTGATAGGCATTAAAAAAAAAAAAAAGAATTAAATTAAAAGTGAAATATAAATCTGTATCAAAGTTTTGGGATGCAACAGGACACGTAGGCTAATATCTTTCACAGAATCAAACTAAATAAATCAATACATACTGCTTTTTAAGAGCTTTGCTTTTCATCTTTGTCATCTTTCTCTAGTTACTGTAAAATAGCAATGAGACACTGCTGCATATATCAGAATGGTAAGTGGCCTCAGAATGCTGATTTAAATGCCCTGTTTCTCAAGTCTGTTACATAAAGCCATTTGCCCCCCTTTTCTGAAGATCAAAAAGAAATTCATGTTGTATCACATCAAAAGAGACTGACGAAGGAACGAAGTGAACTCGGAGTTTTCGCCTAATTACAAAGTATACAAGCTGTAATTTTATTAAATAATTAATGTCTAAGAGTGATAATCACAATGTGAAATGACCTAATATCTATTATTCACAAGCCTGATTTATCTTAGTAAGCATTGTTTGCTTACTGAAAACTTGCTTATTTATTTATTGAAGAAAACCTTAAATGTGTGTAGTTTTTTTTCTTTTTGTAAAACTGTATTTTTCCTATCTATCTGTTTCAGCTCTCAGAGGCTTTCTAGACCTTAGTCCATGTATTTTTGTATCATAGGCACATTCACTACTCCCATACAGGAAACAGTACTGGAAGTGCCCCAGACAATTTTGGAACATTTCAATGCTGGAGCAGCAAGTCAATGCTAATTTTAGCAAAAAAAAAAAAAAAAAACAAACCCTAATAAATCCAACAATAGAAATCACAGTAAAAACTACATTTTTAACAAAGACAGACAGGACTGGATGGCTTCTGTCCTTCCATTTTTATGCCTTCATTGCACTGTCTGGACAAAAGTGTTGTAGGCCAGACCCACTCATTGTGTTCTTGAAGATAAGATGGCTTATCCTTAGCAAGAATATGACAATCCATGTATCTCTCTTCTTGAAAGAATTAGCTGATGAAAATTATGCTTCTTCAAATGCAGGAATTTCCTCATTCTTTCAAAATTTTGTTGAATGGAGAAAAAAAAAATGATGGATGTAGGAGCTTTCATTAGAAAGCTGCCCATGTGATGCATTTGTGCTGGCACTAAGATGCAGCTGCCAGAGACTGTTTTTGCTGCTGAAAGAAGTTTTTTGAAATTATATGCATTAATATAGCTTTTAAGTATACTCAGCATTTCCATGGGACTGTGAAACATCCCCCAAACTCTTACAGTAAGTCATAGGTTGCAAAATGTTATTGCAAAGGAATAAAAGGACAGAAATAGGTAAATGTAAAT
Source organism: Acanthiza pusilla (assembly GCA_036630365.1). Lineage (NCBI taxonomy): Eukaryota > Metazoa > Chordata > Aves > Passeriformes > Acanthizidae > Acanthiza > Acanthiza pusilla. Next base: position 23,988,234 of record JAXCHO010000164.1, read on the forward strand.
TTAATTAAAATAAGCTCATCTATGGGGGCATAGGGAGACGGTATTTTTCTGTATTGCAGTATAAAATTGAAAAGACAATTGTCATGGATACATTCAGCTAGCAATACAATAGGGAGGCAAATCTTCCACAATGTACTTGTCAGCACACTTATTACACGTACAGAAAATTCCAGAAACAATAATCGCCCATGGTTTCTTCACTGTGCAGCATTAACAGAAGCAAAGCAGGCTGGCAACCAGAGCTTTGCCATTCCTTTTGTGAGCACGTTTTTAAACAGAGTGCAGTGACAGGAGGTGCTCAGCATCCTTCTCCTTCCTCCCTGAATTCATGCTAGGCGCCCACCAACATCCCTTTGCATTTAAATAACACAACTGCAGGTCTCACTCACTCCTGACTGAACACCCAACATAATTTCCTCGGCCTTTTCAGCAGTCACTGCACTGGCAGCATAAAACAAAAGGAGAAATTTGAAAGACCGTTTTGTTTCTTCATCCAGATCATTGCTGTTTATTCAGCATAGTCAATGTTCTACAGTTCATGTGGATGGATAAACAGGAATGGCCCACGGCAATATGAGAGAGCTACAAATAGGATCAAGACATATTTTTATGATTGCTGGGCTCATATCATTTTCACGGTACAGATTTGAGAGGCTGCTTTCTCTGCTTAATACTGTGTGCTCTGGACATTGATTTTTACATTGAAGCATTCGGAAATGCAGTTTAACCAACCTTTGGGCATTTATCATTGACAACAGTTTGGGTGAGAGGCAACTTATTGATCTGTTAATTGAGCAATCACTGCCCCATCTTTACCACGTGTGTCCTGCTAGTACTACTTTTACTCTGTGACCCAAAATCCTGTCTCAAAGATCTCAGAATCTGAAAAAAAACAAGAATACCACCCCAAAAAAAATTTTTTTAAAAGCAGTAAAAAAGCTGCAGAAATGCATGAATACTCTTAAACAGAAGCTTTATATATTATATAAACTGACCTAGAAACAGAGCAGAAGCCATTGCTTTAAATATGAAATCCCTGTTGTACAAAGAATCATCAAAAGGACATAAATGATGATGAGACTTCGCTCCTGACCTTTTCTGTAGGGGTGACCAGTGGACCAGCGCAATGGCATTCTGTATACCTGTGGTAGAGCACTTCGACAACAAGACTTAAAAATTATAACTAGATCTGGGTATAATGGTGATATGCTGATATTGTTAACCGATATGTTTTATTATTTGTCTGTAAGTTCAGAAAGGTTTTTCTATCTGAATTGTTTGTTTGGACTGTGGAAGAATAGCTGACATTTTCATTTTGCTCCTCTTCTTTTCTTTCACTCTACCTGCCTCTCCAGTGAACTATTTCATATAATTCCTCTCTTAAAAAATGAGGTCAAGATTGTGTCTGCTTGTGATCTCTTAGTAGCAAACTGGGAGGATCAGTACCAGCCTCACTTCATCCCTACCTGAGGAATGAGCAATTGGTTTTGACTATTACCTGAAGCTGATGGAAAACTTTATAATTCCTTAATCACTTCCAAAATTTTCTGAACTGAAAATGCCAATGTAATGCATAATTCATGCCAGTGAACTTCCAGATTCCCTGATTTCTAAACTTGAATTCAGTTCTGGCAGAAGTAGACGTTTTAAATGCTTTCTTATGCTACTTCCTTCCTCTCACCATTTTCTGCTTAAAACATTAAAATGTGAAGAGTGAGCTGATACTAAAGGAAGAGTCATATTGGGTTCAAAGCAGACAAATCAAAAAGAAATGCCTGCATCTGTGCACATTTGAGACAGGTTCTCAGTTAGGCTGAAAATCGTTTTAGTTCCATATATTTATACCAAGGCATACAGGTAGGTTATACAAGGAGTTGGACCTCTCTCCCTGTCTATACTCTCTTTTATTACAGGTACATTAAAAAATTGCATTAAGTGAAGAATTTTAGAATTTTTAATCTGCAATTAAAGTCATCAGATGGTACCAGAAAGTACAGTCTTACTGACTGTATCACGAAATAGACAGATGTAGTCCATCAGTTTTGGAGAAGGGAGTATTACTAAAGAAGGCAGTAAGAAAAACAGGACTTTCTCTCTGTACTCTGTTTGGAGCTAATTCAAAAAAGGGGCAGAACTGATAATTGTTGTCCAGCTGGAAACCTAGAAGAACAAAATTTCTGTGTGCCATCCTGAGTACATGCTGTCTAGGATAGGGAGACATAAAACAAGGGTGCTACTCAGTGAAAAAAACTTCCCAGATGCATCAGAGTTAGTATGAAACACTAACTGCTCCTCACTGAAGGACTTTAGGTTAAGTAAAGTAAATATACACTCCTCTACATGCATAAGCAAAAATAAGTCAGGATTTTAAATGAACTATTCACTAGACTGTCTAAGAGTCACACTCATTTCAATGAGATGGGATTAGGCTCTAGATAGATATGATTTGGGGAAAAACAATTCTGTACAAGCAAACATGATTATGTTTCTGTTACAAAACAGTAACAGAAAAACTATCAAATTCAGAAAATCTGTTTATCAAAATTGGGTAAATGGAGTCCAGGAAAAGAGAAATGGATTAATTTATCAAAGACGCTAATAAAAGAAAACAGTGATACGAGTCATATAGTATCAGTATATACAACTTTTTTCCAAAAATTTAAATGAAAAAATTTCATATTCAGAACTAAAGCCTTAGACAACCCTGTTTATCATCTAAAATACAACTGGGATGAATGTATGAACTGTGAGATGAGGTTATTTACATTGTAAGTGTTCAAATGCCCCTATGTCAATACAGAGAGGATTAAATCTACAGATTTCCACTAGCAAAGGAAATGCTTTTCATTATGACATTGGAAATGATAACCATGAGCTGTTCTTCAGGAAACTCAGCTTACAGTCTATGAAAAAATTCAACAAGCTGGGATCTAACTGAAGAGGAAGTCACTAAAAAAACCTTCAGTTCTTGTTATTGTAGGGGGAAGTGGGAAATTGAAGCTCCACAGAAGACTGCAAAAATGAGTCACTCCAGATGGAGAATATTACATTCCTAATTAAAGAGCACATACAGTACTTCATGTTTTAGTGCTCTCAAACAATTTCACTGGCCATAAACATTATGCTAATGTCTGTTGTGGGGAAAACCATTTATGACAGTGACAGTATGTGTTTGGGTGGATGGCAACAGCACAACTTTATTAAATAGTTTTCTTTTCATACGGATAGTTCTCCTATTTCTTTGGTTTCCAGAGAAATCTGAAGCATCTGTTGAGATGCTGCTAGATATGAATTAAGATGCAAAACGATATCATGCACGTTAAAGTCATTCACCTATTTTAAGGTGAACTTGAAAGCAACAAAGACTGTGAATTACACACTTTCTTAGATTTTATTGCTTAAAAGCAGAACTAGCTGATGCTTAGAGAGCCCAAAGAAGAATAGCATAGAACATATAAAAATCTCTCTTTGAAATGCATTTCCACAGTGACAGATACTACTTTGAATTTTATCTTAATAGAGACAATGTCACAGCAAAAATTTGCCATTCACTTAATTTCTTTTAAATGTACAATGATATGCATCAGCAGTAACAATAAAATTGATTGGCTCGTTCAACACAATTCAGGCTCTGGAGAATGATGAATATTCTTTCTTGCCTGCTTTCAGTTCTGGTTTACACCTTTTGTTAAATGGTAAAATGTATCAGATTTCAAGACAAATTTTGTGAGTAAAATGAATTTAGACTTACCTGGCATGCTATCATCTCTCCAGCAAAAAACTTTTGCATGTCCTGTCTTGCAGGAGAATTGACTCTATAAAGTGTTCTGTTTAGACAAGGACTTAAAACCACCATTTAATATCAAGAAGTTCTATCAATTGAAACACAATGTACATAATTCAAAATGTAAGAATACTAACAAATATGATGATGTGTAATTATGCTTAACAGATATGATGCTATTTTAATTATGGTTAAATAGACTTTAAATTAAATACATTAACTCTGTTTCTGAAAAGGACAAACTGCAGGAAGTATGCACTACAGTACGAAATATTTTGGCATTGCTGTGTTAAGAAGTCAGACAACTACCCAAAGGAGCATGCTGAAACAGCATTTTCATCCTTTAATAATCTGGAATTGTTTCATTTAAGAGAATTTCTCACTGACCTAAGTGTAAGAAGCTAATTTTGCTTTGAGAGCACTAGACCCCCACCTCTTAAAGCATCAAAAAGATTGGCATCCTATTAGACTCTCCTTCACCCAAGCTGCCAGCTCTTCGCAGAGCTCAACCTCATTTGACATTCTCCCCAACAGAGAACTCAGAAAATGCTGAAGAGAAAAGGGAGAGGCAGCAGCCTCCAGAAGCAGATCTGCCTGATACTGCTTGGTAAAGTGGGTCCCTGAACGGGCCTTTTTCTTTTGTTTAATTACTTTTTATTCAGATTTAAATTTGAACTGTGGATTTCAGTAGCTATTAGTAAAATTTCTTTATCTTTTTTATACCTATGGTTTCATGGATATATACATTTAATTACTATACATTTATAAAGGTATATATATGTATAAAACCATACATATGTTGGAGTGGATATCTATGTAACAGTGTACGTATGTCTAAATAAATAAAGTATATATTTATAAATATTTGCACACCCCTTCATATACATTTTGAATATACAGTATATAAATTGCATATAAAGGTATGTATTTTTATATCCAAACAATTCCTGGGCTAGTCATGCGTCTACTTGAGAACATGTAGGTATGATGGTATCACGAAATGGCTGTCAGCCCATCACAGAGCAGTATAAAAACCACACATGTCATGAAGTTTAAGAAACGTTTTGAGTTAGGAAGCTGGCTATGATACTGGGCCAGAGAAAAAGGTCCTTGATGGAATCATGGGCTGATGTAAGCCTCTGAGCCAAGAGACCAGCTTAGAAGGAGACGTGACAGTAGAGTTGGCAGCTTCTACTCTCCGGTTTTGCCTCCAGAGTTTAGAAGTAAATCCAAGACTCCTCAGCCTTACCATTCTTTTGGCATTGTTAAACACTTGTCAAATCCATGGGCAAAACATTTGTTCACCCACAGTCATCTGTCAGTTCAAGCACAGAATTCAACACTGTCCCTCTTGCCTTCTCTTCATGGATTAGGAGTCACCAGCGACATTCAGGATTGCAAACAAGCAAGGTAGGGAACAAGAACACCCCAGCCCCACCTCCAGTTCCTAGAAAATAACATATTAGCACATGTTGTCCTAGAAGATTATTCTTAAATTTGAAAAGTCAGGGTCTCAGAAGTAAGGTGGTTCATGTAACCCTAATTTAGCCATATAAGCAATGCAAAAGTCACTGACTGCAAGATCACAGCCTATACTTATCCATAAGGCATTCAAATCAGAGCAAATAGACCTGCTCTAAGGATGAATCAAAGATGTGTGCTGAAGGAGCCTGCTTACAAGACTTTTACTTGTTGCAGAGTTTGGAAAGAAAGAAGTCATAAAACAGGAATACAAAAGTGGTCTCATACTTTAGACACCAAACTTACCCTGGGGAGCTGGATCCTACTTTTGTTTTCTCTGAGTATTCACAGTCACCCATACAGGTCATTCCCCAGAATTTTCCAGCAAGTTAGTGGATCTGGAGTTAGCAGATTTATCTTCCAGACAATCCTCAGGCAGCTTTTGCACTACACATATAGATAGATCCAGTCTCTGCGTCTTAGGACCTGCATCTGCATAATGGAATTAATATAATCCTTGTCTTCATACACGAAGTTCCATAGTGAATTAGTTGCAGTACTATGGTAATAGAGAAAAGCATCTGAATAAATATCCAGCCCTTCAGAGAGTGTCTGAACAATGTGTAGTCAACAAGGAATGGCACTGCACAATGTACAAAACACACAAAATATTGAATTAAGGTTGTAAGGGCAACATTTATTCTGACATTTCCTACCGTGTGAGTTCTGGTCTCTGCAACCTTAATGTTCTTTTAATATTGTTTCTCAGCATAATGCTTTTATAAAAATGCAATCTAAGTACCCATCCATATAATAACATTTTATTACTTTGTCAACGTCAAAGTCAAAAGAAATACTGGAATCTCTGAAGCAGCTACCTAGTGGTTTTTAAAGTGAAATATACGCAGCTCTCTTGAGTATCCTAAACTAAGGAAGAAACTCCATGCTCATATAGAATTTCATTAAGTCTTCATGGAAATATCTATGAGTACAGATTGGAATAAAAAAGAGAAGTAGACTATTACTTATATCACCCTCAGATTTTAGAAATATGATGATTATGTCATCTATTGTACACTGGTATTATAACTTATTCATTCATCCTATGATGTTCTCTTTATCTGCATTAGGCTTAAATATGAATACATACATTTTCTGTGATTCTTATAATGCATTAATTGATTTCAATGAGAACAAGGTTTAAAATATTTACATACAGCTCTAGTAGAAAATTTTACTTGTAGTCCTGTCTCAAAGCTATGCCTATGATGATCGTATAAAAATGAAGCGATGGAACAGCTTTTGCATTTCTTGCAGTACCATTAACATACCAGAAAAGTAATAACTTTCAAGGATTCTGGCTGGTTCATCAACAGCTGCACTTAATTTACCCTTCTGCTAATTTGCAGTGCTTAAAAACCTATCAAATGACACTTCTAATCGACAGCGTACTCTGTGATTACAAACTGATTAAACTCTATGATCTCTCACTGCCTTGTAAATACTTCTGTCACCTTTTCCAACAGAAATTAGTCAGAATTATTTCCCATGCATTTATGTTCTGTTGTTTTATTGAGCTGAGTTTTAACTCCTTAAGTCAGCTGCAATTGTCAGTTTGTTGTCACTATCTAGTCAGTTCAGGAGTTATTTTTGTTAATATTTCACTCTTTACTAAAGCAGATAGTATGAATGAGGCTGGCCTAAAAAGAGCAAATAGAGATGCCTATTTTGTTAACAAGTGCTTCTTGAAGTTCTGTATCAGTGCAGAGTACTCCTAGGCTTCCAGTTGCCCATTCACTGAACCTGAGGCAAGCTATCATGAGTAAAAGCATCTGCAGACATCTCTCTCAAAACCAGCAGGGACAGAGTCTTTTCAGACAGTTGTTTGAATGCCAGACTCATTTGGATAGCTTTTACCTTATTCAGAGATGATTAAGTCTAGCCCCTTGGTGACCTTTGCCAACAAGGATCATGGAACGATTGAGTTTGGAAGGGACCTCTGGAGACCATCTAATTGAACCTCTGCTCATGTTGGGGTTGGCTGGAGTCCACTCAGACTTTTAATGTCTCCAAGGAGGGAGATTCCTTGTGCCAGTGCTCACAGGATAAAAGCTTTACTTATGTTTAAGTGGAATTTCAAATGGATCTCAATGGAGTGTTATGGGTTTCAATACTTTTGAGAACAAAAAATGCCTCAGGCCATTTGTCTGTTGCTTAAACTCATGAAAGAATGTAGCTATGTCCTTTGCTTTAAACTTATAGGCTTTTTTATTAATGGAAGTTTAACAGAAGATGGGCTTTTCAAACATCTCTATAGCTGTCTATCCCCATTTTTAGGTATACAGCAAATTCAAAGGAATCTGGCTTCTACCAAATTTTAAAACATAAAACATCTGCCTCTATGTGATGCAGTATAACTTTCACATTCATGTTCATTTGTTGCAAGTTGATTTAGTCTGTATCTAGGTGATATAAGTATGCATTTCCTGTACCCTTAATTCATAGAATTCAAGCATTTAAATCAAGAAGACACATACAGAAGAAATGATCAGTTCTGAACACAGTTTTTGGAATATCACTTTTGTAATGCAAATTTGAGAATAAGCAGATTGAAGGTCAGGTTCTGAATGTAATTATGGTCACTATAAATAAATCATGAAGAATATTAATTAGAAGCAAAGGATGCTAATTTCTGATTTAATTTTAAAATTTGCTATTGGCCATGTTCTATAAAATTTGTCTTTCATTTCAAAGAAAATGCATCCAAAAATCACTTTGTAAAAATAATTTTGAAAATAGATGTTTTGGGGGCTTTTTTCTTTCTGCTCTGCCACTATTTTTGAAATTATTTTTCCTTATGCATGTGGGTTTTCCCATGATACAAAAGGTATTCCAGTTTAGGAAACATAATGCAATCAGGAAACATAAACAGTACTTGTTTACTCAAAACCAATGGCAACTTGTAAAGCATTTCAAATCACTAAAGTAGTAGTGAACTTTGAGGCAGTACATGGGTAAAGTTCTTTATATAACAATTGTAAACTACTAAGAAATTGTAATCTATACTGCAAAAACTCCTACACTAGGAAAGATGGAGTGCACAGACAATTCACAGTATCTCTTAGTGAATTTTAAATTTGTGTGTCGATATCACCCTTCCTTTCTACACAACTGCTATCAAAACAGAGGTCACAAATATTTGCATTGTAAAGGAGTGCTTGAAACATTTGGAGACTGGCAAAATACAGAATAACTGGAACAAGACTTCTATATCCCAGGCCTTACAGCTCTGCCTTCCCTTTCCACCCCCTCAGGGGTCCATTTGGACTGAGATGACTGATTATGGTCTGCTTTTTTTTGATTATTCATTGGACATACAAACATTCATTCCCTCTGCCCTCCACCATAAATCTGTTCTGCAATTATAAAATTAAATATTTCACTTTCTGTGTTAATACTCATGGATTTGGTGGGTTTTTTTCCCCAGTCAAAACTGTCTTTGCAATAATCCAGCACAAAATGTCACAATAAGACTGTACAAGATATCACAGTTCTAGTGGAAATACTGCTTTTCTTACTTTAAACTTATCAGCAGAAATGCTTCATCAGTTTAGCAGGCAGATCTGTACTCTTACAGTATCTCTTATAGAGCCTCTATTTTTCAGGATTCTCTAGTATTTGAAACAGCATAAATCCAGAATACCTGTTTTCATGTTTTAATTCTTTTGGATATCCCAGAATGGATCCCAGGGGACATCTTATGCCAGCTTTCTGACAGTCACTTGGCACAGCAGTAAACTCTCATTGGTTTCTGAATAAAACATGTGCCTATCCTGTAGTCCTCGAGCACTCCACATTATGTCAAGTGCTTCAAATTTAATGGAGAATGTTAACTACACTCTGCCTGTTTGCCAGGGCTTCAGCTAGTTAAGATTTTAATTAAATTTTTAGGATTTATTTGCTTATTTTTTATATTCCAGAGGAAGTGACCCATTAGAAAACCCCTTTTCTGAAAACAGGATTGTTGAGAGTCTGTATGGGGCCGAGGAAAATAGGGTGAGTGCCTTCTAATAACACAACACAGGAAAAACCAGCACCCAGAGTTCAATGGAAAGAAGAATCAGATAGATGGGAAAGAGAAATGGGGACAGAAACAAAAAAATCTTGATTTTCTTTTTAATACTGTGCCCATAGATACCCGTTCTATAGCCAAATATTCAAAATTTAAAATTGCCAGCTGAACTATAAAACAACAAGAAGACTTTTTGTATTGTGAACTGCAATTCATAATAATTTTATTGTAATTGCAAAGCAGAATGTCCCTCAAGGTCTCTTGACCTTTGGCAACACCTCAGAAATTCAATTCTTTCATAAGAGTTACTGGACATCACTAATGGAATTATGAAAGCACATGTGGTGATCTGACATGAATGCAAATGACTGGGTCAAAGCACAGGAGAAGCAAGATTTAGGATGTTTAATTCATTCTTGCAGACTCCTCAGGTTTTTTAAGACTTGGCACAGTAAACACCCCACAAAGGTGTGTGAAACTGGATGTGGTTTGTGTTGGTTAGATTTCTTTGAAGGAGGAAATGCAGGAGAGAGTGAATGGCCCCTGCTAGGACAAAGAGAAGGGGAACTTGACTGATGCTGGCAGCAGTAGAATACAGAGGACAGAAGTTGTGAAGGCTTCTTTGAGTAAAGGCAGTGAAAGTGGGGGTCAAATAAGTTGACAACATCTTTCTTCATACCAGCAAGCAGAGATCTTGGGATAAGGAAGTATCTGAACCCTTAGACTCTCAGTGGCTCACAGCAATGCAATACAACTTTATTAAATAATCAAATGGCAGCAAAGAGATCAAGTGATAATTAAGAACATGACATTCAAAAGCTAGTTTTGGATTAAGTTTTGTTTGTTTTCTTCTTATAAAATTAGACACACATATACAATCAGGTAAACAGAGTATAAGAGTTAGGGAATTCTCATTAGAGAGGAGCTAATTTCTCCATTCTGCAAGCTGAAAGGTTATTGCCTAGATTGCTCTCATTCTCTGAAATTTCTTTTGTCCCTAGACCTGCACAATCATGCTCAGACTTTTACAGACTGTACTCCTTTTTCATGGAAATCTGTTTGGTAGGATTCTGAAGGAGGCAGTGTCTCCTCCAGTTCTGTGTTTACATTGTGCAACATTGCTATGATCTGAGTGTCACAGACATCTGGGAAAAGGGTCCCTATCCCCCACATTACTTACTCTACATCTAGGCTGAGAAGACCCTCTCAGATATGCAGAAAGCTTAGCCAAAGATAATGGAAAAGAGTTAATACAAGGAAATAAATGTTACAGTATTCAGTAAATTATTAAATTGATCAGTTACATTGTACCGAATGAATTAGACTACTTACACTGCTATGTATTAAGAGTAACCTAACTAAGAATTAAGCCTATATTAATACTGATTTTAAATAAAGTGTAAAAACACATTTCCTCAGCTCATATATCACTGCTAGTTCTAGACAGGAAAATCTGAACAAAAAAAATTCTTGTTATGGATTATTTCAAGGTTGAATATTTTGTTTCTTTCAGCAAGGGAAAGTTTTACTTGCATGTGACTTTAATTCTCATCTGTCATTTCCTGCAAATGAAATCACAAAAACCAGGTTGCAAAATACCCATATAGACAAAAATAATGAGGTAATTCAGAGTAGGACACATCCTGAACTTTGCAGCACTAGCCTAAAAGGAAAAAGATTGTGTTTCAGTCCATTGCTCTGAATAAAACAAGGCCCCAGACTCAAGCCTCAGGCCTCACTAAGATAGAAACCATTAGGAGGTATTTACTTCTCTGTGAAGTCTCCTCCCCAGTCCATTCTTACCTTATTTTACGGAAGTGCCATCCTTTATCTGGGACATGGTCCTAAGGGGAAGATTCTCAGTTAACGTTTTTATCAGTGGTTTAAGTTAAATTGAAGCAAAATTGAACCCAAGCAAAAGCCTCATTTTGTTCCTGGTCCTTTTTCATTACTACTAACAACTAAAAACAAGCCTGCACATTCCAGTCCCCATGGAGCTAAAAATATTCTTCTACAGATAGAGATCAAAACAGTTTGCTCCCTGTTTGAAGTACATGGAACTAGGCAAAGAGTTGTAACTCAGTCATAATTCCCTTCCTGACCTACTCCCTGGGTATTAAAGCTGTGCATAACCCACTTTCAGGCCATACAAATTCACCACATCATTGTTAATAATTGCTATGGGCCTTTGTGATTTCTTCTGTCATTTTATAAATACGAGCAAACCCACAGCTCTGATAACTGAATCAGCATTTATGACTTTGATGCTATTTCCAGTATAATATGTACCATGGCCTCTTGGTACTCCTTCGATCCTACAAAGTGTAGCAGTATTTCTTTTTCCTTGTTTGCATGTATAAAATACTGGAGAGCTGGCTTTCAGCAAGAATAAAGGTTATTCAGACACTGAAAGGCACTTTCTGAAAGAAGTTTATTTGAAACATTCTTTAATGTGAGGAGTGATGCTAATAAAATGAGGATTTTTAGGAAATTTCCAGGGATGTAAACCTAAAGTTATATCCTTGAATATTTTCAGTTTCACAAAAAATTCACCTCCAGAATCTATTAGAAAGTAACAATAGTCTAAATTTTACAGGTTTCTTCAACAAGTATTTGGATTTCAAACTGCTGCAAAATAAATGTTTTCTAATAGAGAGGTGTCAGTAAATTATTGGAGGGCCTATTGGCTACTGCTTCTGTCAGTGCTACTTTTTTACAGTGATGTAAAAATTTGCATTAATAGGTTTCTATTTAATTTTGTAGATGACTTCAGAAAATAAAAAAGGAAGGAGAAAGAACTGTTCAAATGCCATGATCAAAACAGATATATCCCATTACAATTAAATATGTGATACTATATGTGAAAAACAAACAATTCAACTATTTTTGTAGAATGAATGTCTCAAAAAACAGTCCCTCACAAATGGCTTGTAGGTTATTGTAAAGTTAGCTGCCTTTGTGAACATTCTCTACAGTGTCTTTCCAGATGAGCAAGTAAGTTCTTTACAGTGTTATGAAAAGAAGAGGTGTCAAATAAAAGTAGGAAAGCATTTGTGTCTCCGTACACAGCACTAGCAAAGATCAGTGCTAGAATGCATTTTGGAATGGCCCCAGGAAAACAAGCAAACATTGAGAAAGAGCAGAAGAGAAGGCTGTAATTATTAAGAGATTATAAAACAAACCTGTGATATCAGGCTGATCAGGCTTAACTGTTCTGTTTATTTAAGAGGCTGAAACATGACTCAATCACAGTACATAGTTATTTGCATATGAAAAACCACTACAGGAAAGATTTAACAAGACTCTATGGCTACCAAAAAAAAAATCAGAGAAATCCAACCTGGAAATAAAGCTGAAGTATATATAAACAAGTTTTAAAACAGTCTATTGCAGAGGGACCTAAACTAAATTATATGGCTCCTTCCAGACAAGAATGTGCACCTTACTAAAAGGTGTGCTCAGTAAGCTTTTATAGTGCTCTCCAAATCTGAAATGGGTTACTACATGAGTATCTGTAACCTTACCATTTAAGGAATATTTGTATTTCACAGACTGTTTCAATTTGTCAATTCCTTTAAGTAATAAGGATCTATAAAAGCGTAAAAATCAGTTGGCTAACAGAAGTGCATTAATTTCTCCCCACTTTGAGACTTCTTGTTAAAATTCCTGAGTAGTACAGTAAACTTTCACTCTTAGACAGAGAGAACATATAAACTATATGAAATAATATTAATTATACAGTAGAAAATGAAGAATTTTTTTTAATTGCCAAGAGGTTTGGTCATGTTATCATTGTTCATCTACTCTTTAGTGTACAATCTGCTCTAACTCCCAGCAGCAGCATCTCAGGAAGAAAGCTCCTCCTCAGGTAGTGATCTGACCTTCCTGACAACAATCACTTTTTAATCTCCAGCTACATATTATTTCAGATGCCTCACATGGTTTTCTAGAAGAAAATTCTAAAGTGCATTATCAATCCAAAAATTCACTATTCCTTCCCCAACATCTTACTGGACACATTTCTCAGCACTGAGGTTTCCTCAGCTGCAGGACTTTAGGTTTTCCTCCGTCCTGGACCTGGCATCTCCCCTCACCTGTTACACTTAAGTCCTTTTTCAGTCAGTAAACAAGACTTCTTTTTCTTTCCCTTAATTTTCTGAAGGCATTTCTCAGAGCATAGCTAACAGACAGAGAAACAATCTGAATGGTGGTGGACAGAGTTCAGTGAGGAGATGTGAGCTTAGGCTCTGCCTTCAGACAGAGGGGCTTGGTGTCTGGGAGCAGATTGGGTAAGGGGAACATTGAACTTCTCTCATTGAAGCTGCTTAGTTTGGGCAGGCAATCACTAAATACCTATTTTAACTACAGAGTTTTTGGCAGACTGGTTTATTACTTGCAGTCTGACACCAGAATTTGATTTTTTTTTTGCAAGAACCAATCGAAAGTGCTAGGGCAAATATGGAGAGAAGTGTCAGATGAACAACTGTTTCAAAACTGTCAGAGGCTCATAAATTATGGAGCAAGGTATCACTGAGGACCTGAATAGTAACATCTCAAGTTGTATTATTGATTCTGTTCTTCCCTAAATTGGCAAAAAATGCCTAAAACGTAGCAGCTGCCATGACTAGGTTTGTCTGCGCACAGAGTTTCCCTAGCTGAGTTCCCAACAGCATGTTAAAATAAATGCAGGTTATCTCTATTGATATTCAAGCTTTTTTGCCTGCAAGAATGTATAATGGTTTTGAAGTCAGATTTGACAATAGTTATGACATGCTATGCAAATAATGTCAAACCTACTTCCACTGACTGTAGGGGAAAAGACTTGAAACTGTTTATACTAAGCTTCCCTACTGAACAAAAGCTAAACATGCAACAAATAAATGTTCCTGTGAAAGGTGAAAAACTGAGTGAAAAGAAGTTTTAAGTAACATCGGTCAATAACAAAAGGACACACAAAAAGAAACAAATAAAGCTCTGGATATAAATAGGGTTAAAAAAAATTCCATAAGGTAACAAAACAGCCTGTATTGATGAAATGTGTAATTACTGACAATGACTCAGATGGTAATGACAGAGACTGTCTCTAAGGCATAGGAACACATCTAGGCCAAAATAACTTTCTGCTTCCCCTTATCACACCAAGCTAGCAGTAAGAGATGTTCCTTAGTGATCCTTCAGAAGAAAGCAGAAAATAAAAATCTGATGAAGCGCAATTTTGGATTCAAATAAAACCTTTCACAAGGACTAGAGAAGTTGCTCTGAAGAATATGTGGATTGGATCAGACTGTATAGTTTTCTTTTTAAATCAATGTCTTAAAGAACATTCTGAATATTGCACAAATAAGTTCATATTACTTGGCCAGGATAATTTTATGTTTTATATATGGGTAGGAAAGAAATCCTATAACCTGAGATCATGTTGTGTGGGCCAAAGTCTCAAAGCCTGATTGAGTACTAAACAAGAATTAAATAGGAACTGAAGAAATTATGCAAGTGGACAGAAACTTGTGCTTATACACAGAGCTACTTTTCTTTGCTTTTATTTTTATGGTGACCAAGACTGTCAGTTTATCAAAAATAACTTCAACATTCAGTGTGACAGAAGCTTAAAAGCGTCTCTGGTCTCATTACCTTTATATCATTAAGAGTACCAAACATGCCCAGCCAGTGCAGTGAACTGCCTTTCCCAATTACCACACTGCAAAATTTTTAAGAATGGAAGAGCTGCTGCAGAATTGAAGAGCTTTGCGAGTTATTTCAGTGTTGCCCATCCTTTCCTATCATAACTGCTGACATAAAAAAGTATTCAAAAGACAAATTCTGAAACTGGGAAAATATTAATCAGAACTTCAGCAGAGTTTTTTACATAGATGCTGTCATTTGCTGACTGTATAATGGCAGCAGAGTTTTAAAGCTCGAAGGCTTGACTGCTTTTCCTAGATTGCAGCCACCCAAGACTTCCTTTGGGCACGTCTGTGTGCGAGGCATTCGAGTTTCAGAGCCTTACAAACTCTTCAGAAGGCCCAGCACAGCACAGCTTGGCGCTGAGATGAAGCGCTGTCCCAGCCCTGAAATGAAAGCCTCTCTGCAGCAGTGCTGTGCACAAGCAGTGCACTCCACAGGCAAAGTCACTAAGCTGTCTTTGGTCCCAGAGTGACACTGCTTGTCACCTGTGTGACTGTGGAGGCTCTGTGGTGGTTTGTCTGCCCTGGGTAGGGATGTAAAAGCTGTTTCATGTTATAGTGCCAGTTTGCTGTAAGGAGGAAATCGATAACCGCTGAACTGCTAGTTTATCTGCCTTCTGTAAATTTAGTAGATAGCATCACTGTAACGTTCCTCATTTTCTATGGCATCCTAAATACGGTTGTATTACTTTCTAGATAATATAGATGGAGATAAAACTCTCACACAGAACACAACCAGGATAGCCAATACAAAAATGTGTAGAAAATTGCTGATCAAAAGCCCTTCTTGAAATATAACAGGTTTGAATGTCTTTTCAGGTAGCACAGACACAAGAAGGGAAAATCATGAGCTTCAGGTTTAGATTTTAATGAGGTCAAGTTCAATATTTTATTAAAATTACTGTCACAAGGACTCCTTTATGGCACAACATTCTTCCAGAAGAATTAGAGCTTAATCAGTCATATTGCAGAAGATATAAATTTTATAGACTATCTTCTGTAACAGATTTTTAAAATAATTTTAATTGATGCTAATAACTGTAAGACCTGATTTCTTTCCTTTAGAGTGATGGACTCTTCCTATATTGTTAATATCTAAATGTGCTATGTACAAGACAAAGGGAAGCAAAATATAGTGCAACAAGCTTGAATGGAATAAGACTAATTCTGACTTAATTGGGGCAGAGGGGAAAAAATCACATCTTAATGACATTTGATGTGAGAACAGATTTGCATGAAAAACTATAATCTGATAATTAAGGGCTAAGTATAGGACAGTCTTTAGCTTTATAATATCTCTCTAGGCCATATTGACACAAGTAATAAATATTTAGGAGGCCAAAATATCTTTTTTTCCTGACCTACTGGAAGCAGAAGGTTTGGGAGTGACTTTTGTAGAAAGAGTAGTTTAAGGCCAAAAGCTTCTGTTTCAAGTCCTGAAACAATAAACTGACACTTGCCAAAATGCATGGATTAAAGCACTTCACCAGGAAAATCCTCAATCCATTTTTTAAAACATGTCATTAATCTATTTTCTAGATGGATTTTGAATTGTGTCAACTACAGTTCATGTTAAACTAAATTTGGATTTTATTATCTAAATGTCAACAGAGCTTTAAGAGCTACTTGTTTTTCACATGTTAAGTGGTGTTTCGTGAGATATCCCCTGGCAAAGAGTACACTGTGAGCTGTTTCAGGTGGGGGCTATTTTCATTCTTTTTGTGGCTGAACCTGTCCTGTGATCAAAAATGCTGGCTATATTTCTAGGCAGATGTTTTCAGATGAGTACCTCAAAATAAAGAGGCTCTACTTCCGTTGTGTGCTTTGGTGTAGTTGAGAAATCCAGAAAAAGATATCCCATTTAAAAATAGCAGGAACAAGAACATGAAAGGCATCTGAACTAACTCATTTGTATGGTTGTGTTGCCTCTTCCTAGTCCATGCCCCTTTTTATTGTCTTCCTGTTAAGCTTTAAGCTACTGGGGAGCCAGATTATTTATGAATGAGCTAATGAGTGCCTTTCACCTGCCATGGCTCAGATTCAGGCCCCAGGATCCTGAATGGTGCCCTGGTGACTGAAGGTGCGTGAAGCTCAGTGAGGTGGTCCAGTCTCTCTGTGCTGGCTGTCATGGATGCCTTTAATTGGTCCCTTAATACACTATCAAAATTGTCATCGAATTGCTTCCTTGTTATCAGCCTTAATGCAGATGTGAGTTTACACAGGACCCAAATATTTCCCTTACAGGATGAGAATCTGTGAGTTGAGATGATGCAAAACAAAGAAAACCTGTAACATACCTCCTGTGTCACTGCAGGCTTTTAGCATAGCTTGGTTCCTACCGTAGTAAACTTAGCCTTTTCACAAGCACTCCATCCACTCTTGAAATGATTAGAGAGAGCTATTTTCTTTCTTTTTTTTTTTTTTTTTACTTTGAAAGGAAGTTGCTCCTGGCCTGAAACCTTACAAGCCAAGGTTCAGCTCAAAACATATTTTATGGTTGAGTTATTGCAAACCATTTAAATTAAGGATTTATAATGGAAATGCTGACACAACTGCAACTCTAGCTGTTTGAATGGCACCACTATAATTATATGAGAATTTAATGATTTCAGCTGCAGCTGAACTGACAAGCAGCATAACCAAATAAACACCAGCATTTATACAGGCCGTGAGTGAGAAAAAACATAGTAGCAGACCTGGGTAAACATGCTCATAAGAACCTGATGGAAATTTTGATAGGAAAAAAATCAGGAATATTCCAGGCTATAAATAAATACCACCTTAATTTCCTTTAGAGTGAAAAAGAATAGAGTCACGATGCAATTACAGAGTCCTCCTCTCCCTTTATATAAAAAGCATGTGAGACCATCCGGAGAAACACAGGATGTGTTAAACTACAGACTGACAAGTGACTCATCAATAAGATAAAAATAGATTTAAACTGAGAAACGAGCTGAGGGAAATGGGCTTAGCAGCGAGTAGCAGGCAGGGAAAAAGGGAAAGCTTGAGAAAGCTAAAGAAGGAATTGGGAAGTACTATTCCAGAACATGCATTTCATTTCTAGTATCCTTTTCAATGTCATATGTTAACTAGCATTTTAAAAATTTGCTTAGTGAATATTGTGCACTGTTCTCACAAAACCAAAGTTCATACACAGGCTTGTGTCCAAAAAAACCCTACCTTTTACATTATGACCAAATTATCAATATCAGTATTTTTCTACTCTCAGATAAAGCTATTTTAATAAAAACAAGTTTCTGATGTTGGGTGTTTTCATTTCAGTCATAGAATTTTCCATTTTAATTTGGCAGCCACCTTTTTTGTAATGTATTTCTCTGTGAATTTCACAATCCCACTTCACACCTTCAGGGTAGCCCTGAGTGTGTAGCAGTTTCTAAAGCAAACTTTGCAGGAGTCTGCTCATAAAACAGCACCTTTTTGAAGAATACAATATATCTATTCATATTTCATTAAGCAAGTATCTTTTCTTCCTCTTTCATTTTTTTGAAATTTTAATTCTCTTCAAAGGGTTTCATCTGACCCTGACAAGAATTTGTGTGCTATCGTACCAGGGTTTCATCAGATATCCTCATCTTCTTAGATCAGTGAGAAATTATACATTTATTAATGATATCCCAGAGACTTACAGTATTTCATTGAAACCTTCAGATCAGAGAGCTATAATACTGATTTCAGTGATTGTAGCATTAAATCCGTGGCTTTTATTTACACTGTATTGAATATGGAGAGAAAAACACAAAGGCATAAAGAATTAACAGACAGCTAAGAGGAAACCCAGACAACAAACCCTAAGAGGAAATTTTTTTGAGAGTCTTATTTGACCCTCAACAAAAAAAAAAAATCATATTCTTCTCCCCCATTTAAAAAGAAACTATAATTTGAATGGTCATATCCAGAGTAATTTAAGAGTCTAAAGCTGAAATGTAAGCAAAATCCAGGTACAAGGGCAGAAAAATCTGCAAAATAAAATGTCTATGCAAGCTGTCGTCTGACTCTGGAAATCCCTAAATTCTATATTTCTTCATTAAAGCATGTCGAATCTACTTTTTTTTCAAGTTTTGTTTTTCAGTATATACTATAGAGTCTTTGTATTGACCATGTTGACTAGGTTAACAACTGCCTGACGTCTAAATTTAATCAGAATCCTGAAATTAGGTTTCTCTGCTGCCTTCATTGGTTCTAGCCTTTATTATGAGAGCAATTGGTACATTTTACTCTGCAAAATACAGAATAACACATAGAAAAAAAATCTCAGAATGGGTCTGGAAAGCATGATTTCATTACCAGGCTGATGGATTTAAACTTTCAGGACATGCAGGCTCCTCTTGCTTCAGTTCACTGGTGCAGTGTATCTTGAATTCTACCCTAGTCAGTCACTTTGGGTTCAACAAATGTGACTGACACAAGAGTAGAAATTTCTGATCATTTATCTCCTGCTTTCTTCGATTAATACAAATCTGAATATCTGAGTGGAAACCAGATCTGATATAGTGAAACTACAATGGTTTTTAACAATGAAGACTGTTCAATACTAAATTCCTGGCTGTACAAACATCACTTGGAAATTGTACTGGGGATAAACGATTTTAAAGGGTAAAGGGTTAACTGTTGTCACTTGGTTAAACTTGCAGATAATTAATGGATTAATATCATCACTCCAAAATTAAAAGATAATGGCATTTGCATCAGGGCTTCACTGGCAGGGATCCAACAGCGGGATAAATAGCAGATAACAGGGAAAAATTAATTACTGATTATGATGAAAAAGTGCAATACTCCTCCTTTTGTTTCATTTTTATTTCAGTCTTACGCAGGAAGGAAGCCCCCAAAAATAGGAAGATAAACATTAATGCAGTTATGCACTTTTGGCTGTGCCAATTACTTTCTCATCCCTGTTTTTTGAATACTTCTGACATAATGGTAAGCTTGTTTAACAAACTAAAAAAAGAAATCCACCAAACTACTTAATGAGTCAAATGACAACTAACATTAGTATCTGATTTTTGTCAGAGTGTTTGTGCTATTGTTGTGCATTTAAACTTCATAGCTATCCTGAGGGGACTTTTAACCACACTAGCACTGCAGGAGAGTCAACATGAAAATCAGATGAGTAATTATCTAAGTAAAATTTGCCTTGAATACTAATCCTAATATAATTTCCTAAGAAAATTTCACTTCCTCATTGTCTTTATCAATTTTTTAAGATATAAACATGTATATACACACAGATCAGGGAAGAAAAATTGAGACATTAGTACTTCAGATTCTGCCTTTGTTTAAATTGAATATAAATAGGGAAATAAAACACTTTTGAGTGCACTTTCCATTTATGTTCAAATATATGATTATGTAGCTTTTACTCATTAAGCATTTTCTACCTCCACTTCCACAATAATTTTGTGAAATGAACCCACAAGTACCACTACTAATTGATACATATTTATGGAGTGGGACTTGATGATCCTGATGGGTCCCTTCAAATTCAACATATTCTATGATTGTTTTAATATGATAAAAATGAACGGAAGCTCATCTCATTGGATAAAGGGTAGATGAGATAAAATGTGTTGCAAAAATTTGATAGTATAGAACAGACTTGTTTTCCTTGATATCCTTCTTAATTATCCTTCATTTATACAAAAGAAGATAAATTTCCTGAGTTTAGCCTGTTTTAATAAAACTATGGATTCTTTATTGTCACAAGATTGTTATGTATTATATCAAATATTTTAAATATTCTATATTATAGATATATCTAAAATTCTCTGCTAATCTATTGCAGAAAAAAGGAATAACAACAGGACTTAAAATTGTTCAAAAGCATTTTCATTTAGAAGAAAAGAAAAAGCCATTGCCTTCCAAATCATAGAATACATTTCAGAGGATTTTTTAAATTAAAATGTTAATATTTACAATACCCTATGATAAATATTTCATATACTAAATAGTTATAAATATTTAATGTTTAATATTTACCTAGTATTTAATATTTCATTATATTTTTTTATCAAGTCTGCTGAGTATGCAGAAATTTCTGCAGGGTTTTGTTTTTTGGTTTTTGGTTTTTTTTTAGTGGGGTAAATATTTAATTTGGTTTCTTTTTCTACTTTCTTGGATTCTAAGGCTTAAAATGGAATATAGGCATCTCTATGGAAATAATTAACCTAGAAATTTACTCAACTCTTTTTTTTCGTTTACTTTAATTTTAGGACTGTAAGCAGAAAGTGACAGCTATCTATATTTTCTCCAGAAATGCTTCTTTTATAGCTAGAATTCTGTTATAAAGAATGCTTAAGGTTGCTCAAGTTTAAATAGATAGGCTCTTCAGCTCCCTTTGGCTGGATTCAATAACTCAGTTCTGCATCGGTGTTTGGCCCCTAAGACCTGATACACCAACTCTATCCTCAGCACACCTATTCCATCAGGTGTGCTCTAACACAGTGGGAATGGTTTTTTAATTTCTTTTACTTTATGATTAGCACAGTCATTTGGGATGCTTGCCGGAAGTGTCCGGGCTCTGCCTGCCATCAGTCTGCTCCTCTGGAGTCATCCGGGCTCATGGCTAGAGTGCTCGTGCTGGGGCCCAGATCCCCTTCCAGTCCCCAGCATGAGGAACAAGGAACAGGAGTTATTTCAGTATTGGCTGAAGGGACTACTGGAAATGAGGTCTGATCTCAGAGGAGTGCCCGAACCACTTCGCTACGGATTCTCTCTGGCCCAATGAATTTAATTGCTCTGTTTAAAGCTGAGCATGATGCACAAAGGGAGGCCTGTGCCAAACGTGGCTGGAATTTGCTGTTTGCTACACCCTGCAACCTATGCGTTCACATGCCTTCAACGCATATGTGATTGTGTCACTGTTATTCTCCAATCTCTAAATTTTCTCCTTATGTGGAAATCTTGGGTAGTTAATTCTGTTCTTCAGATGCTGAAGGGGATGTTGCTGTTTTTTGAAGTCACAGACTCAGATTTATCGCCAATATTTTAAACCACCTTTGCTCTTTACGCACTTGAGGTACCTTTATTTTCCATGGCCTGCAGGGAGGGGTGGTTTAATATACCAATTCCATATCAAACGTGATTTTAAAGAGAAGAGGAAAAAAGCAGAGAGAAGATGAAAGTAATAGCAATAAGATCACAAAGCTGCATAAACCAGCTATATGTGCTACTAATGTGTTCTGTTATATTATTTTTAACACTTCAGATTCCCAGGATGCCCATTTGTTTTTGTTGACTAGTTTCTGTTGCATTTCCTGGAAACTGTTTCTTCTGAGAAGCTCGAGTGTGAATGACAGTCTTATATATTAATTCAAGGAAATTAGGATAAGTGAGTACAATACAGGGCCTCAAGTGTGTTGGTTAAGCAGTGCAAAAGAACAGATTTAAAATGTAGGGCAGTTTACAGTTCTCATGATGCACAGTAGCAAAGCACTCATTAGAATTCTAGCAATATTTCTGCTTATTTTCAAGAAGTATGTAAGCTGTAAAATGAACGACAGATAAGCTTTGCATCTTGGGAAATGTGTGATTAAATTACAGCAATTTAAGATAAAACACACGAAGAGTTATCATTTTGACATGCTATTTGCTAAAAACATCCTCTCCTATTTACTCTACAATGCTTTAGATGTTTAGTCTGAAATATATGCCTGCGTCCCTTATCCAAAAACACGTGATTCCTGTTGGAGAACGTGGTACCATTATTCCCTAATTCACTTGTTTTTTGACATCTCCTCCGCAGAACTGCATCATTTGCCTTTTACACTGATGTAAGATTTAATCAGAAGGTTTGTTATTCAGAAGGTTATAGCTCCTGAAAGCATGAACATAATGACAAAAGCGTAATGCAAACATTTTAAAGGTGGTTCCAAGAACAGCAGGCCTTTCCAGAGAGGATTCTCCACTGTCCAAAACCAACCCTGACCTCATGCTACTGCCTCCCATTACTGTGGCACAGACCTTCTCAGCTTTTCTGTCTACTTTCTCAAAGCTTGTAGAAATTACAAAAATCTCTACTTTACCTGGCAACTTTGAAGCTGACAAAGTGTGTAAAGATTTACTAATGGGGAGATACTTGAAAAAAAAAGAAAAAAAAATCAGAGTGATGTGGGATCAAAGCTTACTTACAAAGAACATAATCAATGTGAGAATCTTGTGGATCTGTTCTTTCAGAAAGAATTTTAGTGAATATGTGTCTTTGTACAAACCCCATGCAATTAAAATGATAGCCATTCTGGTTAACATCAGTTTTACAGATAAAAGTGTGTTGAGTTGCTCTACAGCATTCATTAATAGACAGTTGGCTCAGTTTTCTTTCCACATATTTGTGTGTGTCCTTTTATCCCTTCCTCTTAATTTTTTTTTCCCAAATTCTTCTTTAAATATAAAATCCAGAGACTAGTCCTGCATTTATTTCTGGTCCGACTTTCAGCTGCTGGCTCTTTTACACCTCCTGCCTCCTTCCTGTCTGCACATAAGAGCATGAAAGAGTGATTGACAGAGAAGAAATTTATTGCATATGCTATAAATAAACCCATAGTGATCAAGAGGAAAATTGTTTCCTAATACTTTAAGACCTATGAGAATGACAGGAAGGCAAAAGGAATCACCTTGTTCAGGAAATACCCAAATCTAAATGTCAGGCTAGCAGATGAGTGAAACACATAAAGCATGATAAGTGATCATCTTCTAGTTTTAGACAAAACATAAACTTCCACTACAGCAGAGGATTTTATATAGCTCTATGATGTAATCAAATTTAACTTTTGTGAACTTCTGTAAATTGTTCCATTTAGTAATTTCTTGGAATGTCTGTTGTTTAGTCTGTCTCTACTGCTGGAATTCTCTTACCCACTGCAGAAACACTGAACGCTTTCTAAGTAACATTTGGTATCATGATTGCTTCATAACAGATCCATCCTAAATGTAGAAGTTATAGAATAATAACTAATGTATCATCTCAATAAAATAAGATCTCATCCATACTTAAACATATCCATATAATGGAGAAATAGAAAAATCTCCTGCCAGCACTGCAACTGCTATCTTGACCGTTGCATAAAGCCTAAGAGATCAGCAGAGGCAAAGAGTTATCTTCTCAAATATGCTTCAGTGGTGAAAGAAGAGTAGGTAGACAATATATTTCAAGAAGTTGGTCAATATTTTAACTTTACCTGTGTCTGATAGAATCAGACCTAAGTGACTAAAGAAAGATCAAAATGGGCTCTTGAACAGCATGGGCATTTCTGTAATTGTGGTGAGGAATCCTTTACTCCATGTCACAGAATGACACATTTCATGCCCTCAGGCCTCATTTCAACTTCCTCTCAATGACAACTACACAGTGTGAGAATGTGAATATGACATACGTTTGCTTTTTGTTTGTTTATTTGTTTGTTTGTTTGTTTTGAGAAAATTTAGAAAGCTCAATTTAATTTTTCTTCACCAGCTGCATCAGAAACCAAACCATAGTGAGCCACCATCCAGGACAGGTGGTCTACACAAGACATTACAGACCAGGCTGTGGCTTACAGGAATGTCTTTTCAAGGGAGACATCATAGTGCAGACCTCTCTTCTTGAAGCAGATTATCCTGAAGTAAAAATGGCATAGGTGAAAATGTAATATGTGTCTCTTTCCTCACCCAGCCTCCCCTGTTGTTCTCTGTAAATATGTCCACATATTCCCCTAGAGAAACAGGGAAAAAAGAAGAGAACACTACTGGAACTTTAACGCTCATATTGCAACATCTGTACAATTAGAGATATTTTTTGATAATTTTTTTGCACCAAATAACAAGTTAAGGAATACTGTGTATATTTAGTATCCAAAACTAAATTGAGAAGTACTTTATAAAAGATTATCCTTCCAAGTGTGTCTAAAATATGTTAGAGACATGAAGGTAGAATGACTTAATTAAGGCACTACCTTAGTGTGATTAACAAATGCCTCATAAAACGTTTATGGAAAACTGATTTAGAGCTTCTGCACTATCATAATTACAAATTTTCAAAAGTCCCTAAATGCTTATTTACATAATAGAACATAATGGCCCTCGAGTGGTCATTTATATCTACCTCATAAATACCATCCATGTTTAGAAGCTCTTTACAATGTGCTTTTGCCTAGGTGTCCCAATATGCATATGAAAACTTTGCTTTTATGATGTAACTCATGATGTCATCAGTTAATTTGGTTGTTTATTTTGGTGTTTCCTTCATTTTCTCGTTTCTGAACAGGAACACAGCAGTTATTTTACTTTCTAGGTTTACATTTTGCACAGGTACTCCAGTCACTTGTGAGGACCTGTAAAACTTAGAAGGAGGCATGGATTATATGGGAATAAAGTTGCAACAACTGTGGTTTCCGAATTTACACCTGACCTTGTGTAGTATGTCAGAAGTAGCTTCAGGTTTTTTTGAGACAGTTATGCACCATATAAAATAACAAAGTCCTGTAACTGTACTAAGTTGATTAAAAGATGCAAGCCAAAATTAGAGGAAGTACTTTTTAAACAAGTCCTACTTAGTGAAATGTAGTTTCAGACAGATCAAAAAAGTGCTGAGCATATTTGTGCAGAATTTCTTCTGAAATAACATGGCAAGGACACATTTGTTTAGGAACCTAACAAGTGGATGAAGTAGATTGGAATTTTGACCTATCTGAAGATGAGGGTATGATTCAGTCTGTTCTTGAGTAAGAAGTAACAGGAGAAAACAGGACCTAAGATACTTAGCCTGCACACTTAACAATTTACACTAAATATTTAATCTTGCATATGAGAAAAAAGATCCAGCTTCTTCCCAAAAAACCCTTGGAAATACTGAAGACCACAATATTATTAGTTGCCAGTCAGGACAAATTTGCATACCAGATAGTATTAGATTTTCCTAAATGGCTAATATTTTTACGTCATTAGAAATCAAATAACAGTGTCATCATTATATGTCTCCAAATAGGATTACCTTTGTAATCTTCTTCAGATTCCATATATTGATTATAATATTGTTTAGTGATCTAATCACCCAGAGCCATGATAATTTACTAAAATGTAGCTAAAGAATGTAACAATAAGGTGAAAGTGATCACAAAGGTTTAAAGTTGCTGGTGCCATCTTGAAAAGAATGCCAGCACTTAGAACTGGGCTTAGAAAGCCATCACTAGAGCTCCATTCAAGCACAGTTGACCTGTATTTCTCTAGCTAGCATTAGTATACAAAGACCTCGTGTGCCATAACTGGACTGAACATTTGCAAAACATAGCAGTGCACTGAAAAGCTTTTTAATCTTGCCATGATATGAGTGGCATTCTAAGGAACATCAGAGAGGCAGATAAAAGCTAGAAGCTGAACATCTAACCTTTGTGCATGGAAATCATGCCCATGATGTCAGATGAACACTTAAAACACTCATATCTATTTAACAAAATATAAATGTGAGGTAATTTTCCATTTATAGTCATGTTCTATGACAAATAGAAGGAGCCTCATTAGAATGATTTGTAATGAGATTCTGCCTTCAGAACTCAATTAATTCAATCACAGTTTAAAGTGTCATCTACAAGAGTCTACACTGGACAAATTGGTAGAAACAATATTCTAATTACTTTGAAAGACTGAACAGCAATACCAGGATTTATGATGTTGTCAAGGAGACTAGTCATTAGTAAGCTCATGAGTTGCTATCTAAAACTATTGCAATAAGGTTTTTTGCATCCTGAACCTATTCCTACTTACACCTTCTAAAGCTGGGCTGCTGGCACCTCTGAATGCAGAGGGTCTGTGTATGAGAGAGATCTAATTGCACAAGGAATAATACTTTTTTTCTGAGCATCAGAGGAGAAAAGATCTTACCAAGCCTGACTGAACCAAAAATATTACCAAGTGCTGTTTACCATACCCTGACTCAGAGCATTAACAAGTTAGACTCACTAAGCCATGGATATGAATTCCTCTGTACTTTGCTTCAGTTGACTTCACAAAAACCACATCAGGAAATGTAATTTTCTATTGGGTTTTGTTTGTCTGGGTCAGAAAAATATTATTAGCCAGTTGAAAGGGGCTAAGATTGAAAGTATCTGAAAAATGGAAAACACTGCAAGAAAACATGCAGTGCCTTTCAAAGTACTATATAACATCATCAACACAATAAAGAAGTTCAGACACAGATTAATAGGGGATAATGAAAGGTAAACAGTTCTTGCAAAAACAGTGATCTGGAAAAAGCAGAAAAATCTAGTGAGACTTACTCAAGAACTCACTTGTTTTAACACATATTCTTTTAAAACCAAACACTGAGGAGACTTGTAGCTAAATACATGTTTAACTACTGTAAAGTGTTCATATGTTTAGATTTAATCAGTTTACGAGGAAGTTCATATACATGAAAAAAAATCCCGCCATCCCTTTAGGAGATATTTAATAATTTTCTCAATGCTAACAAACAGTTATCCTGTCCTAGAGATATAATGCATGTAAAAATAATTAAATTGTCATTGAAAAATTCAAATGATTAACAATCAAAAATTTCCAGCTGCTATAATATTTATCTGTGTATTTTCAAATCAAGTTACTTTGCTTTTAAATTCTGTTCCTAATCACTACACCAGGAATATCAGTACATCTACAGTGCCAGGAAAATTACCCAATTCCTATCACGGACCACTTTTTCTTGTTGTAGAAATGGGTTTCAAAATGGTGTAAACTAAATGCTGTCAACAAATTGACAGATAAAATAAAATACTTGATAGACATTGTATCAATAAATGGTTACAGATTTTGAAGGCTTAAAATTAACTATAGTTCATAGAGATAATTTAGTGTGAGTTTTTAATTGCCATATGTTTCCACCAGCAAATTTCACTTTGAAAACAGATTTCTTCATCACACAGTTTTCATAATGACAATCAATAGTGTTGAACACTTTGATATATTCAACCACTCATATTGGAAATATCTACAATCATTAAAATTAAGTTTCATGTTTGTGAGCAATTGAATTCATACTCAGTGTCTTTTTGCAGCTCAGGAACGGATTCTGATTTCAGAGATCATATTCTGCAATTTTTAGTAGTTATAAATGTAATTTGATCCCCAATATGATAATCCCTTTAAATTCCCTGATAGCAGTCTATTCCCCTTACTCTCCACAGAAAGATGAACAAGCCAGCTATCTAACGTATGGTCAACACCAAAGCTCTGTGGAAGATAAACATTCAGTTTTGTGGCAAGTTTTGAGGTTTTCTCTTTGCTTCTGATCAGCATTAATGTAAGGCAATAATTTTTAATACTGTATCAAAGGTGTGCTAAAATATTGAAAAATAACTGAGCTATCAAATTTGCCTCTTTTTTCCTCTTTTTTCTTTGCTCTCTAATCGTTTTTCGTTTTTTCAAACTTGTAAAGCTATCAGAAGATTCAGGATTTTAAAAAAAATTCCCTCATGTAAATTTTACTGAAGTAATTTTATTTCTGTGAAATATCACACTCAATAAACCCACGTTTCAAAACAATTTCACTTAAACAGAAGAATGCCAGTTATCTCTTTTTATTACTATGTATGTCATCTCGCAGAAGAACATTATGGCTTATTGCAGAGAGTGTGATGGCAAAAATATGGGGTGCACAAAAATTCCAGCGTAAAGAGCTCTCCATTGTTAGATGTTTGCTCTAATGCCTTTTACGATGCTGTACACAGGACCATGTGCAGCTCTGCAGTGGCAAAAAATGTCTAACTCATCATTCAGCTGCTGTCTAGAAACTTTTGCAAAATAGCATCTGTGTTTACCCAAGCAGACGTTCCCAATGCATCTGTAGATCCTGCACGTGGTACTGAACTCTGCAGTCAGGTCCTCCTCTGTGCGAGCACTGCATCTGCCAGACCAAGTGCAAATACAAATAAGTCATATTTAGCTACAGATACTTTCTGAGCTCTCAAAACACTACTAACTCTCTAACATGATCTTCAGGTGGCAAATGTTGTTAACAAAACTCTCAGTTATGAAATTCCACTCTC
Source organism: Acanthiza pusilla (assembly GCA_036630365.1). NCBI lineage: Eukaryota > Metazoa > Chordata > Aves > Passeriformes > Acanthizidae > Acanthiza > Acanthiza pusilla. The sequence continues at coordinate 24,017,265 of JAXCHO010000164.1, forward strand.
AAAACCAAGGATATTCATCATTTTCCCCTGAGCCAACACAGCTTCCTAAGACTTATGAGCACATTGGAACTCATATATTTAAACTTCTACATTATCTAAAAGCATAATACAATGGAGGTCTTCTTCTTGAACCACACAACAGAGATGCACGTGGGTGTTTTACCCTTTCACTTGCTCTGTTAAACATGATGCTGAAGAAACAGACGTCTCCAGACTAAAATAATTAATTCAACTCCTGTTAACTTGTCAACATTTTGAGAACCAGACTTAAGCTTTTCTGAATCCATATCTTGTCCTCTGCCATTTTAATTTTGAATGTGGCTCTTGATTTGCAGACCGGACATTGTTCCATGTTCCCGATGCTCTTTTCTTCAGTCATCTTTCTGTCTTTAGCCTAAAATCTTACCTCTAGACATGGTAGGTACAGATACACTGAACTGCTACCCCTTGCTCTAATTTTTGGCTGCTATCTGGTTTTTCTTTGACTGTCATATTTACTAATCGCCATTGTTTTTGATGTTAGCTGATTTATACTGCAAGAACAGCTTCTGTCCTGCCATGGAACCTCATGCACACCTTATTTCTGAGCCTGATCATGCACGTCTCTCAACATTAATTTGGTCATAACGCCAGTGAAAGAACAGAAATTATTACCTTGCACTGGAATATGATTCTAAGTAATCTTTCTCCCTAATTACTGAGACTGTGTGGTGGTAAACAGTGCTTCCATTTTCCTCTTTTCTTTAAATCATATCATATATTCTTTGAAGATCTTAAAAAGAGATATGACTACAAATTAGCTAAGAGATTTCAGCACTAGCTATTGGATTGTTCTTAATACTCAGACTGCATTATGTTATTTCAATGCTTACAACAAGAGATGTATATTACATTCAGCTCTCTCCTTCTGCACTAAAAATCATGCTCTATTTGTCTCATGACTACCAGTTTAAAAGTTGGATTGCAAAATTCTTTTTATTTTCCAGCTAAACATATATTTAAATATTGCATGAACCTGGCCCCTTTCCAGCGCACATTTTATTAAAGCCAGCTGTGAAGTAATTATTGAACATGCTAAAAATGGCTTTTGAGAGTAGAACAATGTGAGTTTTGTCCAATTTTGATTCGCACACTGAGCTTTGCAGAAATACTACATTCCAAGAACTCAGTCTTTTATGAAATGGATTCTGAACAACTTCAGAAACATAATTTCTGAGAACTGTGGGAATCTAGGTCAAGGACTGATTGTAGCAGAATTTGCTAACATAAAGGAGTATGTTTTTCCTAAATAAAAAATGTGCTTTCAAGCAGCAATGAAGACAAATAATGAGGAAAGCACAAGCAAAACAATTAATTTTCAGAATAAAAACATTCAATATAAAATTCAAACTACATTGCTCTTTACAAAAGTAAAAGGCTTTATTTCCTTGAGATTTGTATTCTAGTGCCATGCTGACAGAGATGTTGCATATTTCTGATGAATTTCCCAACATTTATAATCTTTGGGCACATTTGGATGTATATTTTTGTACCATATGAACTACTCACATGCATTTTTATAAACATCTCCCTCACTTTTTTAAGCATAAATGATAAATAATTCTCTTCAGAGGGAACATGGCCTAATTTTGTGTTTTTTATGATTACTCATATATTTTCTAAAAAATAAAATTCATACTTCTAGCAATAAGATTCTAATTGGTTCTGCATTTGCATGCCAGTGGATAAAAGTATTTAAAATCCTACTGATATCTATTGCTGGCTACATGCAGCCCAGACACTGCCTGTTAAAAAGTGATTAGAAATTAATATAACTATCTCATGTATTCACAGCTTGAGATCTGTAATATGTAAAGAAAGATCACTCTTAAAGGGGCCATGCTTGTGAATGCTGTATTTAATTAATGCCCTAGGGAAAGAGGAAAAAAGGAGGAGGAAAAGTACTGCAGCTGAATTTATTCTGAATTTGTAGTGATGTTAAACATTGCATGCCAGGTTTAATGGCATGTATTCATCTAGCTAACATAGTGTCTTACTGAGAACAAATGGTGCTGTCTGCCTTCAGGAGACGAGGATTTTGAAGTGAATATGGGAGTGCACAGTAGATTTCTGCTTTATTTTCTCTATTGATTTATGCTAGGCCTGGCACCACAAGCACACAAGCTGCTCCATGTATGCAGGTCAGCTTCGTGCACAGAATTCTTGTTTATCTGTAGTGATGCCTTTAGGTTTGAGGAGAAGGAGGCTGTGCAGCAGCAATCTGTACAAGTCATACCAATCATTTATATCGAGACTGACACTTCCCTTTTTATTCCTATCTGCTACTACTCTGTGTGAGATGAAATTATGTGTGGTATGAAGGCATTACATGCAACAGATGCATTTAGAAAGAGCAAATACTGGAGCAAATTAGGTCAAAGATAGAAATATCCCAAACAAACAATTTTGCGTCATAGGAGGAAATTTGAACCTCACTACAGAAGTTTAATTTTTTTAAAAAAACTGAAAGAACACAACAAAATGCTGCAATACCATTCAACAGTGCATCAGCACAGCAGAAAACACGTTCTTACAAATGCCACAAGAATATAACTCACTGCAGCAGTCCTGGGTCAGGCTCTTTTTGGACTGAAAGTTGTAGCTGAAGGAGCACAGGATCAGGACAAGAACAGGGCTAGATCCCACCTGCCCAGCTGTGACTGCTGTTTGGTAAACCAAGAGAGAAGAAGCCCCAGCTAAAACTGACAGAATTAGTCGCAAGCCAGTCCTCAAGCAGTAGGCACTTTAGGAGAAACAGACTAGACTGATGTCAATAAAATCAACTCAAGAGATCAGGAAACACAGTGTCCCTTACAGCTGCTTCTGTCCTTAGCCAAAAGGAAATGGCTATGAAGGCTGGACTTTTTTGCTTGTTATTTTTTCAAAGCTCAACTGCTAATTAAGACTTGAAGAGAACATGAATAACAAAGGCCTTTTTGTCTGAGTGGGAGCTTATTTCAACGAAATTGAAGTCTGGGAAAACACAAAATGTGTATTTCTGTTTGCATCAGTGAAAATTTCCAGACTGTCAGTACAGTGATATTATCTCAATCTGTACAGAGAAGAAGAGTAGCGCATACTAAATGTCAGACTGAAGTGTTAACCTTATTTAATCTTTATCATTTAACTGTGAACGATTTAAATGCATAAATACCTGCAGATGGGAAAGCACCAGGAGCAAAACAATGCAAGGTGATGAACACAACCCAAGGAGATCCCACCTTTCATGGATCAGGGCATGAAGGTGTCAAGGCTTTTCCAGCTCTGCCCAGCACCTCAGCCATGGTGCTGGCCACAGGGCAGGGCTCTGCCCTTCCCACCTAAATTTTTACTACAATTTTCCCATCTGCAAACTCAGACAGCAGCAAGTCCCTGGCCCTACACAGCCCCATCCATGTTTATAGGCAGCATGCCAAGGAGATTTGTCTTTTATTTGTAGTTTAAAAATGGTTGCATCTGAGCACCATTCAGTCTTAAGAAATGCTGCAGTGCTGGTCACAGTCCTTGTCTTGGTTTAGGTACACTACAGCACTTGTAGGGAAGTTTGTTTTCCCTCTTGAGATTGTATTTACACAACAACTAAAGGAAGTTCACTCATTCTGATTCTTCTAAACTAGTTTGAGATTTCTGCTCCAGGAGTAACGCAAGGATAGCATGTGGTGACGCTCAGCTTCAGGTAAATTATCTGAGTCAGAGCATCAGATAAAATACCTGCGTGCATCTTCACCAAAGCTCCCTCCCACAGACTGCAGCCTGCACTGAGCTCCTGTGCCTGCGGATTTGCTCGTTGTCTCCAGCACTTGTATCTCGGCTGCAGTATAAAAATATCCTCCAAGTTGGCTTTCAGAAACCATCTGCTTCCTGCAGTGGAGAACTAGTGCTTGGGACCAGGATTCTTGAGAGCAGCTATTTTCACTCTGTGATGACTACTTCATTTAATAGGCTGCTGTAGCTATCTTGCCCTTATCAAAAAAGGTAGATTTTTTTTGTCCAATTTCTCCTTCAACAAGAAGGCCAACCCACAGGCCCTGACATCTGTGGTGTGGCAGAGATTCACATGATTCATTCAAACTCTAAAGCTGATGGTCACTCGAATGAACTGAAGAATGTTCTTTGTTGCAGGAGGAAAAGGATTCCAGACCATGTCACCTCAACACCTTTGAGGCCTGAATCATCACAGGACTGATGTTTAACTCTGACATAATGAATTTATATTGGCCAGCTAGATCTAGCAATTTCCCTCATGTATCAATAATAAAACAATATCTCTGAAGCCCCTGAGGAAAGGGACACTTATCACTGTAAGCAGGAAAAAAGTGTTTTGGCATCCACATAGAAAATAGAGCAGATATCTACATTTAATTTCTGAAATCCTCAGCTGTGATGTCACCCTCAAACTACTGTAACATAGTAGCAATAATATATGCAGGCATAAAGTACAATTGAACCTTTACCATAATTGTATTAAATATTTTCTGAATTCAATATTGTTCTGTGTTAGAAATTAATAACTTTTCAGTGGTTGTTTTTGAGGAAGGTTTCCCCTTTATTTAGCAGGCTATGTACTATCTTGCATAGAGCTATGGCATCAGGAAATGGCACAGCCTCACTCAAGTCCTGCTTTTTCTTTTTCGGAAAGGCTTAATCTAACTGGCAGAAAGAAAAAGAACATAATAGAAACAGTATATATTTTCTCTGTGGGGCTTGTAAAAAAGAATGCAATGCTTGAAATTTCATAATATTTTTTAACTCTTCCTGAAAAAGCAGTATGGCATCTGTGATATTATACTTAGTGTAAGAAAACCATGAATATTTTTCTTCAGAGAAGCCATTTTAATTCTAAGAGTTTGGCTACAATTCCTAATGCAGCACTGACTGACCCTTCATGAGAAGAAGGAAACCATTTCAAATCTGCAGAATCTGTCTTTTTCCCTATGCAACCACTATGTTCTCTAGGCTAAAAAAGAAATAGGACAAGCAACTATACCACTGAGACTCAGAGTCAGGCTCTCTGACTCAAAACCCTTATTAGGAAGCGTAGGCTAATAGCACTTCCTTGGAGGTGAGCTCAGATTTGTACAATAGCTGTGTATAGGTAATGTACCCTTCACCTTCTGTCATACCAACTAGAATCTCAAAAGAACAATATAGGGGTTGTGGGTTATGTGTATAGCCTTTAAAATGCTACATTTTTTGGTTTTCTGCATTCTCCTGAGGCATAAATGTCACTTTCTTGACAGTTCATTGACTTTCAGGGCCAAAAATACAGGAATCCGACATGGTGTAACACAAGTATGGTACAACAGACATCTATGCTGCAAAACTCTATTTTTTGAGATAAAAGCAGTTTAATAATTAAAATATTTTTCTTTAAAGTTCCACAGGAAAACAATCTAATTTTCAGTGCATAATTTTTTTTACATAAAAAAATAATTTTAAAAATTCAGAAAAATAGAAGTAATTTTTAAAGGATGAAATAGCTTTTAGCTTTGACCATCTCACATTAAAGTTCATTAAAAGGGCAGATAATGATTTAACAGATTCATTTAAGTTCGACTGCCATTTTTTAAGTCTTCCCAAACAGAGAGGTTATACATATGTATTATTGTCACTGGGAGGTTTTATGAATGTGTGACTACATTCTTACATGCTAATATCTTACTAACCTGTTTAGGGGAAGCATATCTTGAACAGATGAGAGGAAATTCTGAGAATTCTAGGGTAATAGACAGGATCCAGTATTTGCACTCTTGTTAGGAAGAAGCAGTTTAAGTGACTCTTCTGAAACAAAAACACTCAGAAAAGGAACATACAGGGCAGAAATTATTTTTTATTAACTTTTATGTTTTTCTTCTTTTCACTGTTTCTGCTGTAAGAATGTCAATGCAGTTGATTTCTGGAAAAGGGGCAATTTGACTGATTAAACCAGGATGCTGCACTTTAAATATTCAACTGGTTACCATGGCAACAGTTTTACTTTGACACACAGCTTATCTTGTTTTAAGGAGTGCAGCCTGTTGTTATGGCAATTTGGAGCACCACTATTTTTTCCCACACACAGAAAATAAAACAGTAGTTAAAGTGAGTTCAATAATTAAAAATCTAAGCCTGATTTAGTATCTTGTAGAATGTTGTAGTTTATCAAATTTAACAAATGAAACTTGACTGAACAGAGAAAGAAAGAAGGAAAGTTCATGAAGATATAAGGATAAAGGATTCTAATTTTTACCCCTGAAAGGAAAAGCAGATTGTAGAGGCATTCATAATGATGAAAATTCAGTTTTCTGCTTTCATGAAGAAACATGTTGTTGTGTCTTGCTGATTTCTTCAGAAGCAAAATCTAGATAAATGGATACAGAAGAACCAACACAAATTACCCCCCAAAGCTCTCAGCATTGCTAGCAGAATGCATATTCTAATTGAAATTTCATAAACAGTAATATTAGATGATCAGAGTTGTGACCTAAAATAAACATTTTTCAAAAAAGATACATTTTTTCTGAAACTAAATGTACACACTACTCCCTACTGATACACACACTTCACGTTACATGCTAAATAATCACATACAAACCTGTGTGTTTTAAAGAATGAAATCTATATGCCTTTTGCTACATGCATATTGAATGTGTCCCTACACTTTAATCTTCAGAAAAACTCATTTCATATTTTTGCAAGAGCTGGAATGGTCCTGTGAGTAGAGGATAAAGCTGAGAGACATCCAGCCATCCGGAAACTTTGAAAAAAAAGAAAATCGGGAACGAACTTTATCCAATTGTCCAGTCTCTAACGAAGAAGTAGAAAAGGTCTCTGCACTAAGCACAGCCTAGTTAGGATCTACCTGATGTACTTTAAATTTGGAAGTGCAGTCGGGGTTTTTTAGTCTTTTTTAAGTTATAATGCATATTGATTTTTCAAGATTTACAGTATTTCTGCTGGGGTAGTTGCTGGAGGTTCTCAACATCCCTATCACTCTTCCATTTTTTACTATGGAAAAAAAATTACGTAGTATATAAGATCTATCAACTTAACTTTTAATTTCCTCTTTCATTTCGTCTATAAATAAGCAAACAAACTTTCATAGCTGTGATGTCTCCAAAGATTTTTACAAACAATATTCTACACAAAATATATAGGTAGAAATTATGCACATGATGAATTCACTTCCTGAATATCCATTTTGGGAAAGAAGCATGAAAAGAGGGATTTTACATCAAATCTGAATGTTATGCCTCAGGTCTCTGTTTTTGCAATGGCATCAAAGTTGCTTTGGGCTTTCCAATTAGTTTCTTTAAAACACTGTTATTGTCTTGCTATAACGTCTCCTCTCCTTTCTTCTATGCCTTTCCCCCCCCCCGCCGATGATTATCAGGCTTAACAAATATTAGTCCCAGTCTTGTCCCCCTACCAGTGGTGTCTGTGAATTTAAATTCTTTCTGAGCTTGTATCTTTGAGGGCTCCAGTCCCTCCAACATTTTGCTTCTTTATTCCTGTTTCTCAGTTTTTTTCAATCTTACTCATGATACATGAGGACAGATGTGATTTCAGATATTCCTTTCTCTTCCTTTAAGAAAATCCTACTGCTGCTTTTGTTATGAAGAACATTACTTTGAAAAGTGTTTTCCTGTACTTCATATATCCATGGAAAGGATGGGGGAAAAGCAATCTGAAGCAGTACAACATTAAGCTGGATGAAGCTTCCAATATAAAATACATATGGCTGGCAATGAGAAAGGTAGCAGAGGCAACTAAATGTCTTTTGACTCTATTTTATGGGTGACTGCAGACGTATGAGGGGCAGATGTTTTTCATTTTGCCTAAGGCAACACAGATCTGTGAGCTGGCAGTGAACTCATCACGAAAGAATAAAACAGTGATCAGCTCATACAAGGTATCAACTCTAAGTATTTGGTGTTTTTTTAGCATTGTCCAGTATTAGCTATTCCTTCCTTCTGCAGTCCTATGGAGGAGAGGGCTGCTGTTTACCACTCTGTTCAGACAGACAGAAGAGACCCAGGCTCGGTGGTGAGGCACCTCCAGAGATACCTGTGAGTCCCTGGTCTGTGTCTTGCCCAGGACCTTGAAGATGAGTGCTGGCAAAGGGTGGGACTGTCAGCAGGGACTGCCTGGGCTCCACCCACCAGCAGTCCCCCAGGTGACAAGCTCTTCCAGAGATGGTTTTCCTGTCCTTTTTGGCAGTGGAAATTCAACATGGTTTGAATTATAGACATGCAACACCTTCCAATAGCTATGTGAGCAGATGGGAATGCAGTTTATATTGAACATCTGAGAATTTCATCTCATTGTTAAATATATTTAACAGCAGCTTCTCGGTTTCAGATTATTTCTTTAAGCTACTTGGATGTCAGCCTCATACATTCCTAATTGGAAGATTTCAGGAATATGACTATTCTCTCTGAAATTAGATTTGCTTATTACTTATGTTTCATGATTGCTACCACTGCCTTCCCAATTTTGATTCCTGTTTTTTTAGTCCTGTTCTTTTCTCTTTTCATGTCCTGTCTTTTATGTATTCCTTTGTTTTCCTTTTTTTTTAAAAAACAATGGGAATTTAATATTCCACAGACAAGATTATTAGAATGCCATTCAGTAACTGAGTAATAGGAGATTAACAAATCATAACAGAGAAGAAACAAATCTTACTCATTGGTTAAATAAACAGTCAATTTCTGCTAAATCTGAATCCCTACCAAGCCTACATATGATTTCTCTGTACATCCATTAGTTGCATGATGAAATCAGTAGATTTAATTTTTAACTTAAAATTTTACTCCTTTAGCTCTTACAGGGACATACAGTCAAATAATATCTGCACTATTTGCTCAAGCTAAGCAAAAAGGAAAAAAAAACCAGAAGTTTCCAATTAAAAAAACCCAATTCTTTAGCTCTGAATCTTTCTTATGCCCACATCTTCAGATCACTACAACTGACTACAACTTTCCATTTATAGATTATTGTTACCATTATCACATTCTCTAACACTGTCACAAATGCTTAACTTACCATTACGTCTGGATGCCCCCAGCAATTTCACTGAATAAAATCCAATTGCAGAAGGAATGCTGGTGAACATGATAGAGAGATACAACAAACTGAAATGGCATTTCAAAATTTTGCTAGATCCTTTCTGCTCAGGCCAGTCCAATTACTCGGCTTGTTCTCATTACCTCCTTTGATATAAGTGTTTGATGGTTTGCTGCTGTGCACATTATCACATGTGGAGCTGGCGGCAGTTTGCGGTTGCTTTATGAAGAATCATTTCCAGAAGGTGGGAAAAAAACAGCCCTGTGCAGACTTGAGTTGGACACTATAGGAGTAGGGTCCCAAATCTCACTTTTGTAGTTTACTGTGTGGGCATGGAAAAGTAAATTTGATATCATCATTCTGTCAAGTTTCTTTTTCAAGGACAGGAGGCCATCCTTGCTGTTACTTTGTCTGAGTCAGCAATAATAGCAGTGAGACTTGGGATCAATCTAGAAGAGTATTTCCAGTAATAGTTTCACTTGTTTATTGAGCAGACTATTTTTTTTAATAGCAGGACATTAGAGATGGTCCAGCTTGCAAACAGTATGTGGGCCAGAACTAGTGAAGTAAGCAGGAACAGCTTTTAACTACACCAGAAACCTGCAACGTCAGCTGAACATAGCACAGAAATCCTTGGGACAGCGGTGGAATGTGCCTGCATCTTCATCTGCACCTACACTGCAGAACAGAGATTCTCTGGGGCCACTTGTCTTCTGTGTCTCTGGTGCTAACATAATGTTCTTCTTTTTGATTTCTAGTCCCCTCTTCCCAGCATCCCTAAGCGCAGCTTCCTAATATACTCCGAAAGATACTAATATTTTTACTCAGTCATCCTCAGTTTCCTTCATGCTTCATAATTGTCTGCAGGGTGTGGTAGCAAAGGTTACAGAGCTGCTAGCCTATAGGATTCTGTGTACGTATAGAATCAAAGGGATGCCGAAGCACAAAAAAAGCAAGAAAATAAGAGTCTCCTTTCCTCTGAAGAAATCAAGGTTTGGAAATTTTGTGGCCTGGAAGGAGTCACACAAACTTAGCCAGGGTCAACCCATTACAATATCATTGTCCAAGGAGTTTAATATATGTGAAAATAGTCATGAAAATACAGAACTTAATGTTTTAAGTACAGCTTTTAAACAAAGCTTGACAAAGCAAGCTTGAAGTACCAGGAAAAATTAGTGGGTGAGAGATATAGACTATGCTGAAATTCTTTCCAGTTTGCAGAGAAGACATCAGAGAGGAACATGAGCCTACAAAAAAAAAAAAACAAAACAAAACAAACAAAACAAAACAAAACAACAAAAAAATGAAAAATAAAACCAACCAAAGCAACCCAACTCTTTCCATGTGTAAATTATTTGTCGAGCTTCAAAGTTCATCAGCACACAAAAAGTAAAAATAATCTTTCTGATAAAATCAGATGGGGAAAGGAAGAAAGGGAAATTCTCTTGATGTATTAACATCCAAAGTGCAAGCCCCAGATTAAACATTTACAGTCACTGACATTTATTCCCTTAGTATCTTCAGTCTTTCATAGATCTTACTATCTTCCTTTCCCATCCTTCTCCTATCCTTGTCTCTGCCAGAGCTTACCTCCACAGGAGAGAAGCAGAATACCTTTTATCTCCTCACCAACAATCTCAAATTCAATTGCTTAGCCTTACATTGCAGAAAAGGCAAACACCAAGTGAGCTGCAAGGCTGCATACTTCAGCAGACAAGAAAAGTCTGGGTGCTTCTTTTTGCAAACTCTTCTGTGGAAAGAGTAAAATTGAATAAAAAGTAAAAATGGAGTGGGTATGCTTGAGAACTTATACTACTTTAGAAAGATTTGTTAGAATATGTCTTCCAGTGCCCTAATATAATTTTCCAGTTACACATGATCAATAATATGCCTTGTTCTATCTACAGGCAAGTCTTTAGCAAAATTTTCACAAAACCTAGTAGAAGCAAAATTATGCCATTGTTTCATTTAAGGAAAAATTTATATAAAAATAATACTTCCTTTCATATTTGAGCTACTTTTTACCACCTACACTTTGTGGTGAATCTGTCCTTTAAAGAATGCAATGCAGTGTGGTGGTATGCTGTAAGATAATTCCTTTAAAAGGTTATTGACATCAGGTTTTGTACAAAACCACACAGGAAACACTAAATGATATGTTACTCTCCTGCTACTCCTTCTTTGCCACTTATTATGGGAAATTGCATGGCAGTCTGAGCTCTGAAGGCTTTGGTTACCTCCATTTCCTTGTTAGTATTGTCAGATTGTGGTTTGACACCTCAATTAATATCTTTGAAAGTAATTATATATTTTCAGGCTTGATTTTTTTTTCTTGTCTATTGCAGGCTGAATTTGCTCATGACACCATTTTCATAAAGTACATTCAAATAGGAGATTCACACGTTACTTTTATTTCATGTTCTCTTTGTCTAGCATTATAAAGTGTGTGAACCTATTTTATCTTAAACATGAACAAAAGAGCTTTTCTATACCAGAAATTACACTGTGCTAAAGCCTTTCTCCATGCTCACTTCTGAAAATTCAACATGGAATTGTAGGTAGATCTCTCTCCTTTGCAACTGTGTTTTACACAGTGTAGTGCTGCCTCAAGGCACATAAATTAATGCAGAATGAGTTAGCACAGATATAAGAACTAATACATGAAAAATTACACTGGGTTTTATTTTGAGGTAACATAGCAATAATGCTTCAGATACTTAAGTCACCAGGGAGGCTACCCATGGCACGGGACTCTGATATATGGATATATGTTTAGTTTCTGCAGATTAGACTCCCAGCCTTAGGGAAATAAATAAGTGTTGTTAAAAGGATTAAAAATATACTGAAAATAAATGTTGTTTTCTCAATGTTGTCTCAATAATTTTTTGAAACAAACGAAAGAATTTTAATAAAATAAGCTTGGTACAAGCTTAAGTAGGATATATCTGGGAATTCTTACATGGCTTTGGTTTCAAGCAACGGAGGTATCTCTTTTAGCAAATGTAAAAATTAACAAAATGAGTTAGTCAAAAGCTGGACTAAGAACACACAATGGAGGTGTTTCTAAGTTTTGTCAGATTTGTGTTCTCTTGCAATATTTATAATTATTTCAGTGGGAGTAGAGCAAGGCAAACTCTCTGCTCCAGAGAGTTTCACTTGGTCATACCCTTAGTCAGGATGGATGATGGATATCTCATTGTCTTCCATGTTTCGGCATTAGGATGTACAAATACAAATGAATTCATACTGATTTCATATTGCTTTCAGAAATAATGGAAGCACAGCTATAACATATATAGGCTTCTGTCTGTCTATTAACTAATTCATTGAGATAATTTAAGTATATCAGCTCTCTAAAATTGTCCTGACTGTATTTTGAAAGAAAAAAAAGCAGAGTTAGAATGAAAAATACAGTTCTCCCATAAGCAGAACATTAATGTTAAAAATCCGAAACTCTGGTCACTGAATCAAATATGTAATTTAACCTAGACAGAATATAAATTAAACACATTAGAACAAATATTGCAACTTAAGTTTCTTTGCTATGTTTATTTCACACACGCTTGTGTCTGTAACTTTGGACTATTAAAGGGTTTCTGAAAGAATAAAGTAGTAGTGATAATAATTAAAAAATGGTTTTCAACTCAAGATAAGACATTCATTAATTTCTATCAGTTTAAAAAAAGTGAGAGACCTTTTTCTGCTCTGTTTTTCAAATATATTTCAGAATTTTTCTCACAGAATTTTTTTGGCATTTTTTCACCACATTTCAAATACACACGTACACTAATGACATCTCTTTACCATGGGAATAGATTTTTTAAATTTGCATATGTCGAAAATAACTGGAATGAGTAAATATCCTAACCTAATGTGTCAGGAATCTAATCTTCAGGAAGTCAGCTAACACTGAGGTTTTTCTTCTAAATCACTAGAAAAGCATTCCAGTTCCAGCAAAGGAGAATTCAGATGTTCAAATAAAGGGCAAATAAGAAAGAGACATGGCTGTCAAAGTCTACAGGGGTAGTCTCAAATGTCGAAAAAGCAGCTCACATATTGCCCTTTTAGTTAGACTTCTTCCAGCCACAGAAAAGAGTATTTCTTAAAAGTAATTTTTTTTCTTTTAAAACCCACTTGTAATAGACTGCATTTCATCTTTTCACTAGTCTCTATGAATGCAATGTATTAGTCATGCATTTTTAAGTTTTGATTTGAAGCTAGGTTTAATTCATTCTCTTCTTGGAAAAAACTCTACAGTGCGTACTGAGGCTTCTACTTTAAATATTCTGGAGGTTATAAGCATGCCCTTTTTCTCAGAGTGCCTGTATTGTGTTAATCATAATTAATTCACTTTACAGTAACAGGAATAGCCAAGTATGTTTTCTTCTTCAAAAATTCTACCCTAGTCCCATTATTAATTAATGCAGTATTATCTGACAATAGCTGTCACTTCCTTGACTGTACATCATATCACCTACTCTGGATTAGAATAATACAGTAATCTGTAATGAGAGTCATATCTGACAGAAAGAAAATGTGCTTGGCCTTTTTTTCATATTCAGATTATTTCTGAAGATCTTTGCCAAACTACGATCTTCAAAAGAATTCAAAGGGTTTTACTCGTTTTATTCCACAACAAGATTTATCTGCTAGTTCTAATTCCTGTGGATTTTTGTGTTGTCAGCCTCTCTTGCCGTTTGAACCTCAGGCAACTAACATCACTTGCTGTAGTCTTCAGCTGCATCCCCTTCAATCATGAGCAATTGCACTTGCTGCACTATCAGAAGCTTAATAACCAAGCTAGAGAAAGTCTTACAACAAAGATCTTCCAGGTAACTCAACAGAGAACAACCACAGCTGCAATTAGAGCTAGAGAGAGATCACTAAAGGGTAAGGCAGCCTCCTGCAGCCATGGACATAAGTTAAATTATAAACAGATGCTATGCTATTCCTTTGAATTTTTGTAATGGTCAAAATAATATTTCATCCATCTTGCAAGAAATATTTTTCCCCCAGTGGAGAGGGTAGTGTCCTAAAGAATTCAGTTTCTTCCAAAACGAAAGCCCCATTCCACCACTCAAATTCAGACTGGACATAGCAGTCAAAACTATACAGAGGCAGAACAATTGCTGGCGCTGCAGCAGCATTTTTAAGATAGTGTTGAATTAACTTCAGATACAAGAAAAAACCCAAACATCCACAGAGTCTGACTGTGTTTGACCTCTATTTCCCCATCCTAAGCCAACGAGCATCTCTTTCGAGATAAAAGGAACATTGGGAATGGGATAACAAGAACCTTGGCAGGTCACTTGCTAGAAGCCTGGTGTTGATCTGCAGACAGCAGCTGGAGGAGAGAACCTGCCTGACATCTTTTTCTCCTTCTCTGAATCCCCAGACAAACCTTCTGGGAGCCAGACTGTGGCCTGGGGCTGTGAGGAGCAGAAACAAGCTGTCCTCCTCCTGAGAGTGGAAAAGGTGAACTGCTCAGCTCATTGTGGCGGAAATAGCAAAATCTTGCTCTTTCCATTCACTTTGGTGAATTCTTTTGTATACCACCATTTGAATTTTTAAAAGAAATTTTCCAATTTGTACCTAAGCTCTGCACTGTGAATTATATGCAACACTTGCTAGAGTGTGATGGGGTTCTTGACACTGTCTGCAGCTGAGAAGTCCCACTGACACTAGAAGGAAGCTACATGAACCAACAGATTTGGCAAGGATAAAGGGCAAAGAGGTTCAGCAGATGTTGTAAGGACAGAGATGTATATGTTTTCAAAATTCATTTCCACAGAAATATGATCTAACAGATGCAAGAGCAGACTCTAATATACAGCTCTGCTCTGCAAAGTAACCATCTCTGCCAGTGCACTAAAACTGGTCCTGCTGTGCATTGTGAATTATGTCAGTTCATGTTGGTGAAAAGTTTTATACTCTACAGCCTTGGCAAAACCA
This sequence comes from Acanthiza pusilla, assembly GCA_036630365.1. NCBI lineage: Eukaryota > Metazoa > Chordata > Aves > Passeriformes > Acanthizidae > Acanthiza > Acanthiza pusilla. Next base: position 24,032,301 of record JAXCHO010000164.1, read on the forward strand.
ACACAATTAAGTCTGAATGAGCTGCTGTACCATTCCCTATCCTTTATCAATAGAGGTGTTTCATCTGTTTAAGCATGTCAGTGCCAAATACACTAAGGTAATTGCACTGAGGACATAACAAAAGGGCATCATTTCACTTGCAGCATTTTTGTGACAAGTGATAATGTGCAACATGGAAAGAAGCCGAGAGTTTCTAATAGCCAGGACTGAGTTTGCTGAGCTGCATTTTTGGGGGGGTGGGGGGGGTGATGGAATCTGCAGTTGTAAACATTATTATTTTGTGTGGCAAAAGAAATGCATACTTTTAAATGTAGTTGGCCTCACTGAGGTTTTCATTGTGCTGACTACATGAGTAGGAAGTTAGCAGAGGCAATAAGGGCTTCCTAATGAGCCGAATTTAAAAGTCCAATACAATCTTCAGCTTTTCTCAAGCAGGTTTGAACTAAGTCCCTCAGAGGGCCTGAAGAGAATGCACTGCACTGGTCACCAGGATTTATCAGTGACAGAGGAGAGCTCTACCCTGCTACATAATACAAGGCATTGTCCCCTCTGCTCCTGACTGAAGGTGACGTGCTGAGGAATAGGATGGGGGCACCCCAGAGCCTCACCCACTCACTGGACCCCAGAAATCTGCTGCCCTGGCAGACTGCTGACTTCCTCAGTAAAGCAGGCAATGCGCCAATCTGAAATTGTGCTGTCTCTGCACCAAGTTCAGCTTCTGCGAAAGTACTGGCAAGAGTTGCACCCATGAAGCTGGAGAATTAATGTAGCAGTGGCTTTTAAAACTGAAATTCAACAGCCAAGCAGCTGATAGCATTATTTATTGGGAGCAGAGCTCCCAAGACTGATTTCCTTAAGCTTTTGCCAGGGAATTTAATGCCACATGCAAAAAAAGTAATGTTTTGGCTTTGCTGATTCTGGCCAGAACTATTTGCCACTACAGTGAAATAGATCATTCTATAAGTTGTGTGAAACCTGTCAAAGACCAAAGAGAGATGCAGAATTAATGATCTGACCACTTCAAGGTCCAGCAGATGCGTTTCTGTATTCCAGAGAGCCTTTTAAATCATCAGATTTGACACAAGAATAATTAAATTCATGAAGAGTTGGTTACTCTCTCCAAGGTATCCCAAGTCCTTCACTGGCATACTGAGGTATGAATCAGTGTTTCATATTTGCAATGTATCAGAGAGGTTTGATTTGACAGGATGCAAGATACACATCTGCTACAATCATCTAGTCCATTCAGCAGCAGTTAAATGGTTAATTGGAATACACAACTACCAAATTGTTTCTTTGGTGTTCTAACATGTTCTATTGAATTTGCTATTAAGAACTTTTCCAAGGGTCCAGTGCCAATGAGGTTCTCTGGTAGCTCACAAAGACTGAACAATTTTTTAACTTCTGGTAATAAAAACTAATTTTTAAACTACTGTTGCAATTTCGCTTATCGGTCTCTGGTGGAAATAAAAGATCAGCTACTCCTCAGAGTACCTACCACATCTATCTTAGGCAGCTATGGAATTCATACCCCTGAAGGGAAATGTTTCAGCTGAGCTAAAGATCTAGGCATGATCACTTATTGTACACACACCTCAAACAGGCTTTTTCTCTACTGCATGTGCTCTCCTTCACTTATAACACTTACTTACTCACTGTGATTATTACATTTTTCTTGTATGCCCTTGCTGCTATGCTAATGCTATTGGGTGCATGCCAGAATCCCATTCTGATGACTTGTAGTCTATTTGTTGAGAGCATCTGATGCTTTGGGAGTGTATTTTTTATGAAGGTAATATCACTTTATGTAAATGTATACCCAGTTACACAATACATGATGTCAGGTAAAGAATAGCACCGAGAGAAAGAAACAAGAATAGTTACTATTACACAATACCTGTCTGCTCCAGTTGACATCTGGACAATTAAGAAGGAATGATTTTCCCCATAGGCAATAGCAATTTTGTCCTTGATAATGTAATCTCCAGAGGCTAGGGATAAGGTTAACCCAACTCTACATGTAACATTCAGGAGAACAGAAGTAACTTTGAAGAAGGCCTTAAGCTTAAATTTTAATTTTTTTATAACTTGACTGAAAATGAGGTTGTACCCCAAAGGACACAAAATATGCTATAGGACACAATTAAAGAGGAAACGTGCTGAGAGTCACGCATGCAGACTTCTGATGTCAAATTCTTGAACACAAAACTCAGCCTTTTGGGAGGAGGAGAATTAAATTTATGACCTCATGCAAGAAATTTTTCTTAAGTTCTTTCCTGAAGATCATTTAATTAGCTAGCCTGTTTATTATGCTTTTGGAGTTGTAGTACCTTGGCTAATGGAGCTTTAAACTCACTTTTCTTCTGATCATTTAGCTTTTACTAGATTGTTTGAATTTTTATATGCTGATTGGGGAAGGCGGACAGGATAAATGAAAAACAAAAGTACAAATGTAAAGACAGAAAATTGCAGGAAGATGTTTGCGTGATGCAGCATTGCCATGGCTCTCTGCAGTCTGTATTACAGAGATAATAGTGTGGATCAGAAATCCTTTAAACACCTGTACACCCAGCAGCTTTTGAAAGCTGATAATGGTTATTTTGCATGATCTTTAGAAAGAATAAAATGCTTTGTAGAACTCACAGGAAACTTTTTATTATTTTAGTGGTATTTTATTGTGTTGTATCTGAACTAAAAGAAAATCTACAAACAAAAGCCACACACCCACATACAAAATTTTGGTTCCGGGATTGCTGATGAGATTAAATTCCATGAGGCAATAGCTGTCTACTAAAAACACAGCTTCTAGTCCTGGAAAATCTTCACGATGAAAGCATTTCAAATGAAGTCAATTTACCTGTCTAGCGTACTGTACACAAGGCTCACGTAAGCAACAGAATTTTTTGTGTTCATTGGGTGTTTCAAAAAAATTATTGTAGATAAATAAAATCAAATATATTTAGACATGGTAAAAGCTCATCTAAGCTTTATTTGGTTAAAACATGGTGGGTTTTGAATCTTTGAGTAAAAAAACAAACCATCAAAATATAATATATAGTTCTATCAAAAAAGAGTTTTAGGACTGATGACTAAAATCGGCTATTTAACAGCTTGAATACACCTAAAGTGAGTCGTAATTAAGATCCATGGAAACCCATCTAGTAGCACAGGAAAGCACTTGTACAACCAGCCAGAACATGTAAACAAAAAACTGATCTGACAAACCCAGTTCCTTGTTTCTAACTGAGTGTGTTGGAACCCCAAAGTTGTTCTTTTCTGTCATTCACAAATTTTATGCAAATATAAAATGTTTAAATAAAAAAATCAAAAGAACTCTACAGTAGAAACACTCCTCTGAAAACTTATTCCACCATCCACTGTACAGGGGCAGTAAGAAGGAAAGAAAGCTGAAACTGAGAAGCTATCTAGTAATGGAGGTAAGGGGCTGAAACAACACAGAGCAGAAAAAAATTACAGTTGCTTGTTCCTGGAACCGAATTCCAAAGAGTAAGTCTCTGCTGAAAATGTACAAGATGACATGAGAGTTGATAGTCAGAAGTTCAGAAAAATGTGGGCTCTCAATAGTCAGAAAAGCTCTCTGGAATCATGAGAAGATAGAAGGTCCTTACAGATTTAATAGCAAAGATGACTGGACAGGCCTACAGCTGATTCAAATATTGCTTTAATAAAATGAGTCAAGACACTCCATCACTGAAGACTCTATGCCAACTTCTTCAAAATCTTAAATTCAAAACACAACTCTTCTTGACATAAGCACAAAAATGGACAAAACAAGAAGAAAAATTACTAAATAGTTTTTAAAAAATACGCTAGTGCCCCTCAAAATAAATATCATAACTGAGCTGGGAAAAATATATGTAACTCCAGATATCCTCAAAGTTCTGTTGATTTCTGAGAGATTCAAGATGAGACCCTGGCTCAAAACTATAAACCAGTTGCAAAATTATTTTTGAATGCTCATGTTCCCTTATGCAGAGTTTCCTTTCTAATAAATACTCTCAGACTGACATCCAGAGTCACTTACACCCAGTTAGGGATATGCTCTCACCATTATTACAGGAGATTCATGTCACTAGTTTTTTTTTTCCTTTTGTCCATTCAAAGACTTTGGTTGCACTGTTTTAGAATCTTTCTGTTCTTTCCCACGGAGAACATAGATAAGTTGCATTCTTTTACTTTTCTAATCTCTGTGTTTGGCATCGGGTGTCATTTAGTTGTGACCAATGGGTTTAGGAGGTGGGCTTTTCACTGACCAGTAGTTGTTGGAGTATGTTAGAGTATAAAAACCCTTTTCTGTAAATAAACTGCCCTTCTCCGCCCTACTTGGTCTGCCTGGTTTCTCTCAGCAAGCTTCTGCGCCAGGAGGATTCGAAAACCATATTTGGTGACCCCGACGTGATGAGCCTATGAGGAGATTTCAGTGAAAAATCCACCTCCTAAACCCATTGGTCACAACTAAATGACACCCGATGCCAAACACAGAGATTAGAAAAGTAAAAGAATGCAATTTATCTATGTTCTCCGTGAGAAAGAACAGAAAGATTCTAAAACAGTGCAACCACAAAAGACCACTACTTGAACAAAGAGATATAAATAATCATGAATTGTTCATAGGTCTCATTTTCTGAGATGGGCCTTTAGTTGCCCAGCTTTCTTGACTAATATTGGTTAATTTGTTATCTTCAATATGGTCTCTCTTATTAACCAATCTATTAATCTAACTGTCCTTTTCAGATAATGTAATACCTTCATATCCATTTCCCTTATCAACTAAATTAATTTTTCTCCATTGAAGCAACCACATAAATCTTACACTGTAATGTGAGATAAGATGTAAAAATGCAGCCATGAAAATTTCGGTATGACCTCATTTTTGATAATGTGACACATGATTCTGAGAAAATTTGGAAGCCATGACTGCATCTGTGCAGTAGGTCTGCAGGGCAAAGCTGGTGCTGGCAGTCTGACATCAATGCTGTAACTATAACCCTGAGCTTAATGCATGTTAGTGGTCAGAGGGCATCCTTTCAGTTTCTATTCCACAGGAAATAATCTATCTCATATTCTCCAAAATCATTCCACAGTGTGAACCAAAAATGAATAAATAGGGATGATCAGGAGATTCCCTTCTCTCTCCCTTATGTACACTGGTGTAGATGCATCCTGAGTTGCAGGTATTTCGCAGAGTTCTCAATTCTTTACTTAAAATTACAAAATATCCATTTCAGTGTTACCAGAAGAACAAAAGTTCTGTTCAGCCTCATAAGTGGGAAGGAAATGGCCACTGGTGTTCTGGAGCAATTTGGTTGAGGTGATTATATCAATAGAGGAAGCAGAGATTTTGCAGAGGCAGCAAAGACAAGAGACCACACGAGTTCAGTAGATCTCTGCATACTTGCAAGTTAGCTGCCAAGAGATGACAAAGAGAGAACTTTATATTTGAAAAACAAGGTATTCAGAAAGTGACATTGACATTTCTTGGCTGCAACACTAACACAGGAGCTACCTGCAAGCTAATCACCACATGGGATAATAGATCACTGTGAAGCTGAGCTCTAATACTTCTAAATGACCTCACAAAGCTAGGATTCACTTATTTGTAGTTACAACACACAGCACAAAGACTGTTAGACTAAAGCAGTTTTTCTGTCTCCTTGTGGACTCATGATTATTTGATAGACTGGTTTATTTGACATGAGTGGTTTTCAATTAAAAGAAACAATCACATTGACTGACATTAATTGTGCTTCAGCTAATAATCTTCACATCCCACAGCAGCATTTCTGATTATTTTGCTTGACCTTGATATCAAACTAAGCACCCTAGAGGTCATCCTTTTGCATTCTTAGCCACCATTGCACCTTTTCCAACCTCTACTTAATAGTAATTTTGTCATATTGCAAAGTATATTAAATGCTAGCTTCAGCAGTTCAAAGGGTTCACCATCAAGCTGTTGTAATATTTTTCACCAGTGACTTTCCGACAGCCAAGCAGGGCTGATAACATTCAGAGTAGACTGCATATATGAAGCCTGGAATATGAAGTGGAAAATGACAAAGTTACCAGGTTGGACCCCAAAAATTTAGATTGATACAGACAAGAGAATAACATCTGCTTTTACAGAATTTCACTTCTTTTTCTAACCACATTGGAAAATTGTAGTCAATAAGGTTTTAAAATACTCTGACAAATACTATGGCAAATCTGTGCAAAATTCCATATTTTTCTGTACATTGTATAAATATCCATTGTAGTCCATTATTAGTATCTGAATTAAAACATGAAGGAAAAATCCTAAATCATCTTCATCTAAGTGGAAAGATTTCCTAATAGATTATGCACAATACACATTTCATTTCTGAATCTTTAAAAAACTCTTTGGCTACTTCAGTAACATCTTTATAGAGACAAAGGTTTTAAAGAGTTAAAAAATGCTTTCTAGCAAAAATGAAAAATGTCAGTACATGTGGCTTTATTTGAGAGAAAGCAAGGGTTTCTAAATGCTTTCTGGAGGCATTTCAAAGTTATTTTCTAAATATGCAAAGGAGATACTTATGTGTAAATTGCTAACAGTGTAAGACACATTGCTACAACAGCAGGGATACTTGATACTATGGAATTCACACATCAGAGTTACAAATGTAGGAAGAAAGTGGAGCTTTGAAATCTTGAGGGCTAAGGCCCTTTACATCGACTTGCATTTTTAAAAAAATTGTTTTCAACAGAGGAACATTCCATAAAAGCTGATAAAGAGTGAGAAGACTTCTATATATGGACCGTATGCACTGTAAATCCCAACCATAATTTTAAAATGCATATACCCTTTTGTCATGGTTTTTTCCCTCTACATTGACATCCATCCACAGTGACTCGAGGTTGCTTTACATCAAAGGACAGATTCTGAAAATTTGTGAGGACAACTCAACAAGAAGGCCCAATCACTCTTTCTTATAATCCATCCACTGCATACTTTAGATGTTTTTCCTTTGGCAGAAGAATGAGTGCCCTGAAGTTCTTTTTCCAAGCAGCTGATTAGAGCCAAGCACTCAGCCTGGAACAGCAGATGAACAGAGGATGAAGGATGTTAAGCACATTGCGAGTTTGCCTGTCCTTTCGCTACTGCTCTGGGATCTAAAGAGCCATCACTGTCACAAAAGCATATGCACAGGACCTTTATGCAAGGATGAATTTTATTTGATCCTAAATGGACTTTAAAGGCAGTGAAATGCATGTCACTGATCTGCACCCTGGGAATCTGTCCAGTAAAAGCAGGCTGCCTATTTATTAGGCGCTGTTTATGTGTCACACACATAGTCACCCAACCTTCAATTATATTAAATAACCTGAAAACAGAGTCCAGTATGGTTCATCTTAGCCTAGGAAGAGAAGAATACAAAAGCTTGAATCAGATACAGCAACTCCTTTTAGGGGAATGGAGCACATGCTATAAGAATATTTAGGTATCATGCTCAAGGAGCTACTTGTCTCAAAGAGAAGGATTATTTTTCCTTCTATTCTGGTCAGAGTAATTGTTTTTATCATCTTCCTTTTATTAATACAGATTTTGACACATTTTTATAGCTAATTTTTAAAGGATCCAAACTGAAATCAAGGTGACGATAATTCCTCCCAATTTTTAGAGTCAAAGAGCATGTTCTTCCCCTATCCACTCCTCACCCTCCTAAGGCAGGCCAGCGCCCAGTGACACAGTGCAGAGTTCCCAAACCCACTATCGTTTGAAAATTTCCTCAGTTTTTCACTCCAAAAGAATGATGTTTCCAGCCCTCACCTGAAGATGAGGTTGATTCAGTGTAATGTCCTGCAATTGTCACTTCATCCAACTACCTGCAGTGCTCCAAAAACCAAATCAGATTCCAGAGCAGCTTGCGAAAATTCCTTCTTGGGGCATGGCAGTCATACTTTTCAGAAAAGATTAGTCATATTTACGGACTAATATTGTGTTTCCAATGAAATCACTACTTTTTTTATTTCTTACATTGGAATATCCTTGTGCTATGCTACCTGGTGTTAACAGCTAAATTTTATCCACTTGTCCATACAAAAAGAAATAAAGTCTGAGCACTTGGCTGTTCTGTATCATTTGAACAACACTTTGATGCCTTGTCATCACAGACAAAAACATTACAACGACTCTTTTAATGAAGTAACAATAAAACTGTTTCCCCTAACAGAATGAGTCAGAAGCCACTGTTTGGTAACACATCAGCAGATACCAGCTCCTAGTGGTGGCATGAAGTGACAGGATGAGGTCCATGATAGGCATGCATGCACATATCTTCTGTCAATGTTAATAGATGTCATGGGGCAAAATGCCTGAAGAGCATAATTTAAATATTCCCTTGAGAATTGGTTAAATCATGCTTAAGAAGACTTGATATTGCAGCCACTTGAAACGACTTCAGCTTCAGTAGCTTTTCTACTCATCACTGTTTTGGGGTGCTCAGCACATATCAGAGATACTTCATGCCATTACAGCTTGCACTCTTAATAGTCCACTTTTTCCTTTGATAATTTTCTTGCATATGTAGGAAAACTGCAAGAACTGTGTCAGAACATTACTCCTACAAAATGAATGGCATAGAAAGGATAATTTGGAATGGATCAGAATTGAGGTCTAGTAAATGTTTCTTTAATTTAGTAGTACTTTAAACAACCGCAAACACCGTCTAGTGAGGAACTCTCATAAGGCACTGCCCCAAAATGTGACTCAAATGCAAACTTCCACAGAGCAATTCAAATGCAAACTTCCACCACAGAGCAGTGTCTTTTGGACCTGCAGTAGATTCACTGGCTCATATGCATTCAGCAAGTATTAAAAAAAAAAAATTTAAAAAAAAGGAAAGAGAAGCTGTTAGCACATACCTCTGGTTTCTTTTGAACCCCTTTTGAACCTCCAGATACTGGTTGACACACATTTTTAGCAAGACAAAGACATTCCCCAAAATTCGAATGCCCACTTCCCTCTCTGCAGGTTATCTGTACGTGAGACCCAGCCCTGGGAGCAACAGTAGCTGGAAGATATGCTTTGAGAGTCCACTGAAGCTTGGGATCAAACTTCTATGTTTGAACAAATGCCAGATGCTCTTCAACATCTGACCTACTGTAGGTTCTACAGAAGCTTCTACTGTTCATGCAGAGGACAGAAAGCCTCCTCAAAGGCATCGGAGACCTCCCCTGTGTGATTCTTGCTATATTATTTCTTCTCGCCTCACCGCTCCTGTGCGAAAATCATTGTCAGGTTAAGCCTATCCCTAAAAGTGTGGCAAAATAAAACAGCAGTAGAGACTTTAAGGAAGGAGTAAGATAGCTGCAGGTTTTTTTTGCAGAAATTACTTTTCCCAACTGGAAGAAATCTGCTTTTGGAAGGTCCTGATAAGTTAGCAGACTTTTTAAAAACCAGCTGAATTTCTGTTCCAGATTGGCTGAAATCATATACTGTTTGGATTATTTCATCACTAACTATTTCAGTGACGATATATTCTGTCCCAGCTGTAGCTGGCTTCAGCTGAATACACTGAGGTTGGGAGATTGATCTAATTGTTCAATAGAGCACATATAATTCTCTTCTGCTGGTGGGGCTTCGAAACAGTTTAGTGATTAACAAAAGTTAACAAAGTGAATTGTTAAAAATTTATAAAGGCAATGTTAATATGTTGGTTTGAAAGTAATGAGAAATTGCACCGGGGACATATTCACATTATATTTTCTCTTTCCCCTTTCCAACACTGACCTAGAAAACTGAGGTTCTTGTGCAATTATAGTTTCAGGAGGTGAGGCTTTTGAGAAAACTCTAAATTTTGCAACACTAGTCATGCTGAGGTAAAGACCTACTTGACTCCAGTTAAGTATCATTGTTCCTGAGTACAAAGTAGAATGTGGAACTGCAACTTTTTTATTTTACCCAAACCCTTAGCTTCTATTATTTAAAATGTTGCCTGCAAAATCATCGAGTGAAGTTTGCAGAAAGATTGAACACATTTTTAAGGTGTGACTTGTCATTTGCATTTCTGATACAGAAATGGCAGTAATATACAGTATCCTGCAGGGAAGAGCAGACTTCACTTGTATAATTTTCTACTTGTATGAAAATGCTCAGCTTGCATTAGTCCTCCATAATCTCACATTAAAAATTTTAGCCACAATAAATGATACGCTTTTACACACCCTGGAAAGATTCTTTAGCTTGAAAGCTGCTGTGGAAATTTGCCCCATTGAAGGATCAAAGAGAATGGAAAAATCCATTTGGGGCTCGCAGCCTCTGGTTCCTGGCTCAGGTGTGTGCAGAGGCCGCTACATGACTGACCCAACTATGCACTGTCACTCAAGTGCACTTTCTCTAGCAGAGGCACTAGAGTTGTTCCACTGTATTTGCTCACAAGCATATTTTGGATTCACAACCAGGCCCAAGTTAGCTTGGGAAACTCTGCACCCATCACATGAAACAAAATTCTTGCTGACCAGAGCCATCAACTGAGATGCAAAGAATAAATATATATTGAAAAATAAAATAAATCCTTTGCATTTTGCCAGCTTAGTATATAATAAGGTACATTTTAAACAGATGTCTAAAGCTCAGATTCCATGTTGATCTTTTGGAATGACATGAGTATCAAATAATTTTAAACAGAGAAACAAATTATTTTAAAGGTCTTCTCACTGTTGGCCTAGAAAATCTATATAGTGAATTTTTAATAGAAGCTCAATTTGGGTTAACTGGTTTTAGTTACTAAAGTATGAAGGTTGCCACATGGGAAAACAGCTGCAACAATTATCATGATACACACAGCAATGTGAGACCGCTTACGCTATTTGCCTCATTGTCTCCCAATTTTTAAGGCCAGTAAGAAAAATTAATTCTTCTTATTCAACGTGTACTAAATATATCATTGTATTTCGCTGAAATTTTGCTAATTTTCTTTAAAGTACAGCTTTTCAGTCCTCCAAAGATTTTAAATGACAAATGAAATGTAAAAAACCACAGTGCTCCATAAACATAGCTTGTCTCAGAAGAACACCAGGCCAGCTCAAAGCACAGCTTATCAACCACTGATAACCCACTTTTCCTTTTGATTAAGCCCTACTTCTCGAGAGGAAGGTAAAGAGCATTTAGGCAATGCCTGCCTGCATGACCCAGGCAGGCAGCCCACTGCAGCACAAGACTTCCACACTGTCACAGGCACCAGCATTTTGTGCAAGTGTCTTTTGATAGATCTTCTAAAGCTTTAGCAAGGTAATGACAGTTAAAGACAAAATACAGAAAACAAGTTGGGGAAAAGATCTTAGAAGCCGTGCAAACTCCTGATAAAAAATATAACATTAAAAGATACAAAATAAAATATTAATATATCTCTGGACATACCCTGATGTCAAGTCTATTTTTGCTCACTTTGCTCAGTTGGGAAAGAAATAAACTCTGTATTTTTTCATATTGGTCAAACTTCAAAATTGCAACCAGGTCATGCTGCAGAGAAACAAAACCTGATCTTTTTCTGTCAGCTAGTGACAATTTCCTTCTGTGCTGAGGACAGGAGAAGTTTGAGTGTTGCTGAGCATCAGATGGTAACTGCATTCCTTCAGGGCTGTATCTGAGCTAAGAGGACAGCTCTCCGTTGCTTACCATTATGCCACAGTTAATGTGGGAGAAGGTTTCTGGTTTTCAGAATTCAAAGTGAAAGGATAGGGGTAGAGAGAGAAGCAAAGATCAGGATCAGCAAGAAGAAGGGCTTCTTGTAGCTGTCACTGTGGTCTGAAGAAAGAAATCACATTGCCATTTTTCTGTTGATTTGTTGCATATTCTAATTTTATTCTTTACTGTTCTCATTGTCATACAAAGAATTTTTCTCTGCTCTTAGTGTATTTTTCTTTCTTTTTCTCTGAATGTTTTTCTCTGAATAATACAGTTGAAAATATAGCAGCAGTCTTCCAGGTTTTTTGTTTGTTTGTTTGTTTGTTTTTTGTCAAAACATTATTAACAACTTTTACTTCCTTATAATATCATTTTCTAAAAAATACAAAAAAGACCTGATAGTCATGGAGGAGTACCCCATTAATACTAATTGGTTTTAAATGACTAGTCTGTTTTAAAGGTTACGAAATTATTAGAATGCTACTTCATTCCCTTGAACTATAGAGGAAAGACATTTTAACCATGAATAAAATTCAGAACTGGCAAATTCAGCCCAATAGGTTACTGCTGTATGATTCAATAATTTATGAAACATAAGGAGTGCAAAGAAGTGTTGCCAGGCTGCCCAAATTTTTCAGTCTGCATTTTGGGTCATGCTATACAAGTTTCAGTCTATCCTATTTCTGATTAGGATAATTTTCTATCATTCCCTATGCCCATGTATAGAGCTTTTTTAGAGCAAACATTTAGTAGTTCGCTTCCATATATCACTTTTTGTATCAGAGTAAGCTTCATAAGTTGAAGGACTTTTTCCTTTTTTTTTCTTTCCTGGAACAGGCTGAGGCAAAAATCCATTGCCTCAGATAAGTAATTTCCTTGTTCACAGTTATACAGCATAAGTCACGCCATTGCAACGACTTTAATATGGCCATTACAGGGCATTTCAGTAGCAGGGTATAAAAACATTTTTTTGTACAAGTGTCAACAGTGCTGAAAAATATATCAATCTCTCCTTGTTAGTAAGCATGAGATGTTGCAAACCTTTGCAAGATCTTGCCTGAATCATAGATTTTCATAAGTCATTCTATCATCAGAGGTATGGTTAAGTAACCCTGGAAATATAGTACTTGTTTACTTGCATGAGAAAACAGCAAAATAAAATCTAAATAAAATGTGATCTCTTCTAAGAATGCAGTTTAGCTGCCTTAATAGCTGTCAAAAATTCTACTTGAAAAACATGAGCCATTTGAATAGCCCTTTGAAGCCTGTTCTGCCTGCAGCTCTACTATTGGTGATGCATGCACAAGATAGATTGTGTGCCACATTAGCAGCATCTTTACACCCCAGATTCAGACACCAATCTTGCCAAATTAGCTGCAGCTTCCACTTCCTAAGAATGAGCAGTACATGCTATATCCCAAGCAATTTTTGGTAGCGTTCTCATGGCTGAGCAAATATGAAACAATATAATTTCACTTGAAAAATTAAACAAATAAAGCTATGCTTAGGTATCTTCTGAAACAATGATATTTTTGGTCTCCTCAACTTTAAGAAATTTTGCCATACATCAAATACTGTGTCCAGGTCTGATCCCCCACTTCAAGAAGGACATTGAGGTGTTGGAGCGTGTCCAGAGAAAGGCAATGGGATTGGTGAAGCGTCTAGAGAGTAAATCTTTTGAGGAGCAGCTGAAGGATCTGGAGTTGTTTAGCCTCAAGAAAAGGAGGTTTAGGGGGGATGTTATCACTTTCTACAACTGCCTAAATGAAGTTGTAGCCAGGAGGGGCTCAGCTTCTTCTCTCAGGAAACCAGTGACAGGATGAGAGGACACAGGCTCAAGCTGCACCAGGGGAGGTTTAGTTTGGCCATCAGGAACAATTTCTTCCCTGAAGGCATGGTTTGGCATTGGAATGGGCTATCCAGGGAGGTGGTGGAGTCACCATCCGTGGAAGTGCTCAGGAAACAACTGGATATGGCACTTAGTGCTATGCTTTAGTTGGCATAATGATGCTAGGTCAAAAGTTGGACTCAATTACCTTGGAGTCTTTTCCAACTTTAATGATTCCATGTTGCCATGAAATATTTCAATTCATCATTGTACCTCAAAAGCAAAAGAGCGTCTGGTCACCTGGCATATTCTGGTCACCCCCACATGTTTTGGCAGTCCTCATGGTAAAATCCTTGTAGCAGCATGGCTAAAGACGACAGTTCAGCTGCCTTCACAGATTAGAGTGTTTTATGCCTAGCACACAAGAGGGTTCATTAGCTCTGCTGACAGTACGCTGTGGAAACACACAAGCTTGCACTATCTAAACCACTTGCCATACCAAAGCTGAGTTTGGTTGGCCAGAGAAATGTTTAACTTGTTTTGACAAACACTTCTTATAAGGCAATTTTCATTTAGTGCATTCCTACAGAAAACAGTTCTGTTTCATGCCCACTGGAGAAAGTTTACAATGACCTAACATCCAATAGTACAAAATTTCTCCTTGTCCTTTGGTCTAGGAAGGACATGTGCAGCAGTTCCCCAATTCCCAAAACACAACACTGGGCCCAGGAATATCCAAAGAGAAAACTTTCACTTGACTTTGAAGCCCTGAGGTAGTACATACCTCGAGTAGATCCATTTTCATTTGGCTGCATCTGAGACCTGACAGGCTTAAACGCTCCTTCTTTTAGCAAAGTGCAGGGCTCCTGAGGACAAGATCGCATAACAGAAAAATAAGACAATCAAATTAAATTCTAGAAAATACTTACAAGAAGTAATTAATCTGCTTGATTTTCTACACTTCCCAGTCATCTGCAACTTCAATGGCTGACAAATCTGCCACATCCCTTTTTTCCTTTAAGGTTCTCTCCATTTCCCTTCAGTACTTTCTCCCCATAATTTACATAGAACTTCTCTTTGTCATGTTGTGGCATTTTTAAGGCTGCTACAATATTTTGCAAGTCATACATCAAAAGAAGCATTTGCTGTTTATACACTTTAGAAATGTTGCAGCCTATTAGCACACTTTTAGTTCCCATCCGGGAGGCCACACGTGACAGCTGAGCCACACAGATGGAGATATGTCACAGTCCTTTGCTTAAATCACCTCTCCTCCTTTTGACCCGGTTGTGTCTCAAGCTTTCCCACCAAAAACAGTGGCTTTTTTGACAGGAAAGATGTTGTGAATCACTAGCACAAGGTAGTGGGAAAAAAATGGGACAAGCTAGAGCCAGGAGCTCTACTCTGATGTAGCCTAGAGCAACAACAGAAGCATACCGAAAATAAGAGGGTTTCTCTCTTACAGAATGAGTTGATATCTCTAGTGAGACATCAGACTGAGCAAGAAAACTATCTAGGGAGGACAGGCAAGGTACCTAACCTGATGAGGTTGACTGCATCCAGAAACTACAGCCCAAATATCCTCTGGAGTTCAAAATTCAATTAACTGCTTGCTGCCCGCACCCTTGTGTGCAACTGTGCACCTGATCCGTACACCTGCTGTTTCTGAAGGGGAAGGGACACCATAAGACAGTCTGCTTTTAATAAGACACTTCTGTTGTTATAATGCAAAAGTCTATTCCAATATTTCCAAGTGCATCACAAAGCTGAAGAGTTCAGAAAAACATATTTAAAAAAACCAAGAAAAGAAAGAATTGAGCCTCACAATTGTTTATTTTAAAATCAGACCAGGTATAAAAGAACTAATGCTGCCTTCTTTATTTTGAAGTTGTGTTTAAATTTAGCCATGTATTGTGTTGTTACATAATACCAACAGCAGTGAAACTTTGAAAAAAAATTAGGATCTTTACTTTTGTCCAAGTTTGTGCTAAGAGATTCAGACTTTGTCCTACTTATAAAGACACTTCAGATAAGGGTAGCCTACTTGCATCTTATTACTTTTCCAAAATAGCACAAAGCAAAAGAAATATTAAAAGAAAATGGTCTGAGTGGGAAAAGGGAATCTCTTTCCTAGAAAATTATTCCAGATGCAGCCAGCAAAAAAAAAAAAATATACAAACTAGGAATAAAAGCTTTCACTAAAATAACTATGGAATCTTATCTGGATTCTAGGATCTCTGCAGTTCCTCAATTTCTTCTCTCACACCAATAGTTTATCTGTGCTAGGCCTAAGGAAACAAAACAAACAAAAAAATCTCATAAAACATTGTTAAAAATGGAAATTTCAGAAATTGTTAGTTCACATGGGAACTACATGAAAGTTGACAGTCTGAAATTATTTCAAACTGCATTGAACAACTGCTACAAATAGGGTTTGTTTTCTCTTGCTTTAAGGTCATAGGAATAGCCAAAGTTGTCTTCTTCTTCAACACAGGGTCCTAATTACTGAAAGGACACCTAAGAAATACTCACATGTTGGGTTTAGTGCAGTAAATCTCATTATTTTTTCGCAGTGATCTTCTCACAGTTGATATTTTCAGTCCAAAGATAGGGTGTGTTGCAGGAATCAGGCCAGTGGATGCAAAAAGAATGGGGATTGTAGAGAGCAAAGGGCCTGAGACTCTAAGGGAAATAAATATCTCACCTAAGTGTTTCAGGGTGTCAAATAATCCCCAGCTCACACTCACTCGCAACTGTGGGCATTTTTCTTCTTTATCTGGGCTAAATGTTTCCCTTCATTTGTATTAAGGCCTATTAATTGTTTTGTGTTTGATCAAAACCTGATTAAATGAATTTACCATTCTTAATCAAGAAAACAGCCTCTCTCTTAAAAGTTCGACTACATACAATAAAAACTTAACTTTCAGTAAGAGGAGAGGTGGTTTTAGAGTTGTTTTTTACTATTTTGTAATTTAAGAAAATGAGATTTGTCTTAAAGAAAGTGAGAAGTTTTACTTTTTAAAAGAAGTTATAAATGAAGGTTAAATAAAAGAATTTATGATGTAAAATTTCTATATTTTCTGTAATAAGTGGCTTAGGAAGTAATAAATTTGCAATCATGCATATTTCACTGAAATCAACAGATAAATTTACAACTCAGCTCTTCTAAATAAACTTTAAAATCCTTCCCTTTGCCAATGTTCCTATCATAGCTAAAAAATACAGTTGTATGTTAGAGTGAAAAAAAATAATAAAAATAATCTCAAGGCCTCACCCATCATGGAAGCTGAGATTCTTTGGGGACATTCAACCACACATATGGAAAACTTAACAACTGATACATTCATTTCCTTCCCAAATATTTCATCACAGACTGTATTTTAATGCTCTAAAAAATGCAATGCAGCGGAGATTCCATGTAGCTCCCGAAGAGTCCATGTAGGTTTCCCCCAAGCAATATCGCCCCAATATCAAGCATTAGACTTGCAAAGGAACTGGGCAATGGGCGAGAAGCATCCACAGTTCAGAGGCTGCTGGGTGTTTGTGGGAGCCTGCTAAGGGCGTACAGCCTCCCTGCTCCTTCCTGGCGAGTCCGAAGGCATTAACAGGTTCCCTGCATTTGAAAGAACCCACATATTCTGCCTCTTTTCCTCTTACCCACTGTGTCTGAATTAGATGAGTAAAGCTCTGTCCTCTGTTTCAGCAGGATAAAATAAAGGAACTCCGGAGAAGATGAGAAGTTACTCCAGGTGGTATTGGAGGGTTAATGGAGTAAAATTTGCTTCTGTGCCTGCAGCTACTGCCATTCCTCTGCTTGAGTAATAGAGCCTTAAACATTTAAGTGATGGATGTTAGTGCATGCCAGCTGCAAAGCAACAGAGCAGGCTGTAAACACATTTTACCCGTTTCTCTCTTTGTTTTTTAATGCACTCTTTTTCTCAGCCGCGGTACTCTCGCCTCTCCAGCCCTGATTCACACTGACATGAGCGGCCCAGGCAGGGCAGGGAGGTACAGCCCCATATGACTCACAGCGTTCAGCAGGTTTTAGTCATCAGCCTCACAGGAGCTCTGTGCTCAGCACCCCAACTGCAGCGTTTCACCTTTTCAAATTTTCTCCCTGTTCCTTCAGCTGGAGGAAGCCATTCTTGTATATCTGTAGGATTTTTTTGTTAAGGTGGCCGATGTGCAAACATATGTACATTTACACACCTCCCAGTAGCAATTTGAAGAGAAACATGTTTCTCTGTCCATTAGACCTGGGGCAGAAGCTATCACGTTTGTGCAAATGATTTCTTGTGGAGGTGCAGCTACTTGTTTCTCACAGGACAGTACTTGAGCTATTTTGTGAAAAATCTATCTTCTGCCCTATATTGAATGGGGTGATATTCCATAAATGAGATTGTTTTCTGTGTAAATAAATGGTTTCATTAGTAAAAAACATGTTGGGTATGCTTAAACTGGGAGCATGGAGAAACCTGTGCACTTCAGTGACAACCCCAACATGTAATAACACAAGCTTCAGTGCGCTACTCCTCCCCTGCATATCCTCTTTTTATTTGTTGGGAAACCCATAAAATGAGTAAAAAATGTCCAGGCCCAGATGGCACTGAGAGCCCTGGGGACAAGAGATAAGGTGCTGCAGGTAGGTTTGCTCTGTAGCTGTAGCACTGCCATTGCTTGCGAAGCCTCCTAAATGAGCTGTGTGAGGCTTGTTGGAGACAAAGCTTCTCTTTTGGGTAGACACACTGCTAAACAAGGGGTGCCCCAGGACAGGTCTGTGTCTAGCTGAAACAGTGACAACAAAATGCAAATGAGACCCGATTTCATTAGGCTAGATACATTAAGCATTTATTAACAGTGAATTTTTAGACTACTCTACAAGTGCATCTTCCTGCTTTTACATACACTCTTGATGGCTTACTTTTCAAATCCTGACTTCCAAAATCAAAAACCTATCTTAAATTTGGCAACTGATTTAGGTACTGTGCAGTGCCAGTGGTTTCTTTCCCTCTTGCTCTCCCTGCCTGCAGTGTGAGGGGTTATTTAAGTGCAGAGGTGTTTTCTCCTCGCATGTTCTCTCACTGGGCTCCCACAACACAACACACATTAAAATGAATTCTGATGCATCATCGGTGCCATTTATTATTTCCCCTTCTTACATCTGCTCTTGAAGCTTTTCAGCTCTCTCTGCCCTGGAAGGTTCTGACTATCTGTAAATAAGGCTGGTAGCCTAGCAACATTGACTGAATGCACTTCCCTTGCTGAAAAACACTGGGCATAATCAAATCAGCTTCTTATGCTATCTGCAGCATTAACACTGTGAGTTGAAAACAATTACAAATACTTCATGTACACCTGCATTATTTTGAATTGGAAATATTTTTCAGATCCTTCAAGTGAAGTCCGTATCCACTAAGTGAAAAAGAGAAACGTGCAGCTTAGTAGCAAATAAACCATCTCCAGAACACAGTACAACAATCAGACTGAAAGGATTGATTAACCTGACCCCTCAAGGAGACTAAAGAGAAGGCAAACATCCTATCTGAGCATTTGTACTCACCAGCACAGACAACCAGGCAATTTGGAGCTACCTTAGGTATCTGACAGAGGGAGAAGTGCCTTGTGGTACGGACATGACATTCTCCCAGGCAGGAAATGAGCCCATGTCATAAAAATTGAGCAGCTACCTACAAAAAAACAGTCCACAGCACCATCTATAATCCTTAGGTCTGTCTTGCTCTAAAGGGGAAACTTGCACTGTCAAATTGCATTTACCACAACATATTTCAGGGGTGGAAGCAAGACACAGCCTTCTCCCTCTCCTGTCATGCTTTCATGCATGTGAGGAGCAGCACCATCCTGAAGGACAGACCTCCTGTTCTTTCCACCCTAATGGTTATTCACCCCAGTAAAAAGAAGAATGACATAGGTCTTTCTTAACAGAACAGTTAAACAAGTTAGAAGATGAAAAGCTGCTTAATTTTATATCAAAATTATGTCAGAAAAAATTCTTCAGTTTGTAGTACAATGTACAGACTTCTCATCTTCTTGGAAGCTGTATTTTGTGTGAGCAGAACTTTGTATTTTCCAGCTGCTACATCTCTTCACTTCAGAATAAGGAAATCTTTATTCTGCACTTTTAATTGACCTTTTTAATCTAAACAAGTTTGACTGGGCAATGAGTGAATGAATGGTTCCAGCATAATGTTATCACAAGGCAGAGTTGGTGATGCCAAGCACAAAAATAGCTCTGGCTTTTTCTCCTGTTTCTCTCCTCTCATCACTGATTAGCACAGACAGACAGCAAGAAATCTGGTTTTACTTCAATTTTATAAGCTTGGGTACATTTTTTTTTAATTGACTGGAAAGATACATAATTCTATAATAAAAGTAACCAACTGTAAGAAACACACACTAAACCCTGCTAGGATGAGGTTCAAGTAGAGAATTTCTGCTGATATTTTTGAAAGCTTTATTTATGCTGATAAATAACTTCATGCAGCTTAAAATACAAAATTTTAATTTACATTGATATAAATATAACTGAATCAAAACAGCCATTTCACTTTCTTTTCATGTTCAGTTCTGCCTAACCAGCTTATATTGCTGAAACCCGGCACAGAATGTGATTTACAGCCAGAGAAAGAGCTTGGTTTTTGTCTTTGTCAACAGCTTAAAGCACACCTAACTCTGCTTTCTTAACTTGGTACATAGCCCAGCATGGATGGCAGTGAAGATCACAGGCTTGTAAAGACAAATGCATTTATTTCCTGATACCTCATTCCAGGCTCTGAAATCTAACACTGTCTGCTCTAAGTAATTGCATTTGCCATCCTTTTATCCTCACAAAGTGGCAAAGCACTCTGCTCTGTAAAATCATTGCTTGCCACCCTGAGACAGAGACTTAGGAACTGGTGATGTGCATGCCCTGAGGTTGTTGCAACCTGGGAGGTAAAAACTGATTTTGCTACTTTGGATGAAATTGGAGTTTGTTGGAAATGGGAGCAATTTCACAGAAACCCTGGGAGACCTCTCTGCCTGTTTTGCACCACAGTCTAACTCCTCTCACAATGATTATTTCTCTTGCTGTCAGCCTTCCCTTCCTTATTAACTGATGAGAAACCTCCACAGTTACCAAGGCAGGGACTGCAGCCAAGAATCTCCTAAACTAACTGGAAGAAGGTTCTGACCTTGAGGAAACCTAGAGTAACAGAAAAGTGTGTGTGAGAGGGAGGAGGTGATCAAAGATTAAACCAAATGAAGAGCCTTGAGATGTGCGTGAAGGATTAGGAATGGAAGGTGAGACATGGAGTGGGAGACTGGCAAGCAAAAGGATCAGGAGGTCTTCCAGCAAAATGGAGGATGAAAGGTCAGAACTGCAGTGTCAGAGGAATAAGATGCAACTGAGACTTACAGACCAAGTTACAGAATGTCAATACATTAAAATGATGGAGTGGAAGATAATTGCCAACTGGAGTTGAAAAGGAGTGTAAATGCTGAGAGTGGGAGGAAAAGTGAAAAAGTAAGGAACTATATTTTTGATACATGCTCTGACTGTTTAAGTGTGGGAATATCATCACACCTATGCACTGTGTCTCTGATTTGTTTTTGAGATTCAGGGGAAGAATTTCTCTTAAAAAATCTTAAATATGCCCTTAAGAAACCTTTTTCCTACTACAGAGAATATTTTTCAGTTTCTATTTCTTTGTTGGCTTTCTTAAATAAGAGAGAGCCATCATCTGCTAATGAGATTCACTCCTTCCCCTAAATGCAGAGAGATGGAGCTGCTCATAAATAGCTAAAAGACTTGTCTGGAGAAGTAACTAAAATGTAGTGCGACCACCCAGTCCTGGACTTTAGGAAAACATTTTTGAGGTAATCAAGAAATTACCTAATCAAGGTTTATATTGTGTTCAGTTTGATTAACACACTGAAATCGCAAAACTGAGAACCCTTTTCTTGTCTACCTGGCTCTGTGTTATGAGTGGGCAGAGTTAACTGTGTATTTTGTTCACTAACGTCTCAAACACTCTGTAATACATTTAAAAAATCAATTCAAGTACTGAAGGAAAATGGGCATACTTAAAAAGGGAACATTAGGCACCGATCTGAGTCTACAGAGCCTGCCTCTGTAGAGGTTTGCCCAGCCCTTTGCAGGGCTATATAAAGTTGTAACACATCCAGCTGAAAGGAAACTGAGCGTGCCAGATCTGTAATGAATGATTGGTGCTCTGCTGCCTTCAGATCCCCCCAGCCCCTCCTCATTTCTGCAAACAGTCATTATTTTCTGGAATGTCATTTTGAAGCACATTTCTTCCTCAGTGCTGCAGTGCCCTCCAGCGCTCAGAGAAAATGTTTTGGCTTCCATTATCAGGAATCAAAAATACAGACACCATTTTATATCTAATTGTGAGACTGAACTCTTCACGGTATTGCAGATGACTCTTTTGTTTCGTTTCCAAAGTCTATTGTTGCTTGAAACACTTCCCACAATAAACAAGACGCTTGAGGTGAATGATTGTCACCTCAGTGAGTCCTGTTCTGAAATGGGTCAGAATGCACTTCTCAAGGAAAGTACTAGCAAGTGCCTACTGACTGCCTTCAAGAATTCCTTTTGAAGCAGTGAAGTTTGCCCAAACACTTAATGTTGCAGGCTATTTTAATGAAATACCCTGGTTAAGTCACAGAGTGAGTCTAAGTTGCTTTTTTTCAAAAGCAATTTTGCCATTGTATATCTCTAGTGCAGGGGTTTAAGAAATTCCACCAAGTGCTTTCCTGAATACAAATCAGAGAACCTGCACATCCAGAATGGCTCAAAACAAACACCTGGTTAGATTCAAAAAGTTTAGGGTGGTATTTTCAACAGACTAAATAATTTGGTTTCAGGCTTCTGACATTAAAATAAGAGCTGATAACAAACTATATATATATACATATATATATATATATATGTATATATATATTCTGATAAATTGTGTTTAATTGGGAGATTAATCCCAGCTCCCTTTTATCTATGCATTTTTCAGTCAAGAAGGTGTCTTTTTAGAGAAGCTGACAGAGCAACCAGGAATTGTATAAATAGTATGGAGAGAACGATATCCCTTATACATTTTTTCACTCTCTTCCAGATGTGATGTACCTGAGTGACACTGCAAAGCTGACAAACTTCTGGTCAATTCACACACTTGCAGGTCAAATGTGCAGGGATCTGGTAAATGAGATCAATCAAATAAGGAAAAAGGGTTGGGAGTAGGCTGTGTGCAGAAAAAGAGGTATACACAAGGACAGAAGAGATGAAAATAAGAACTTGTTCCCATGGGAAAGATAGAAAGGATAAAGGAGCCGCACAAATGCCTTGCACTTTCCAGTTATGATCTTCAATCTCCCTCTACCTTTTGGATTGGCAATTTTGTAGTATTATGACCAACTAATGTAATAGCATAGCCTTTCAGGGAAAGATTCAAAAATTACTTTCTTTCTGCAAATGATCTCCCACAGAACTGAAAGCAAAAATGTGAACTTGAGTATTGATAACAAATGGTGGTTGCTTTTGGAATTGAGAGACCCTTTTCCCCAGCATTTAAGTGTTTCCCAGCATTCTCATCCTAGGAAGAAGTACTTGTGCTTTCAAACACCTTTTTTTCAGAAGACTTTCTAAACACACTAGCAGAGATCCTAACAAAAAGGGGCACATTGGTGTTCATATTTGATTAGTTGCAGATGCCTGAAAATCAGAATGGACAGCATTTAGATAGTAGTTACACCAGAAAGGCTCTCAAAACTTGTGCTTCATCCTTTTCTTGTTTATACATCAAGAAAAGCTGTAGAATCTGACTTTTAATGGGACCATCTGGATCTGCTCACTTTCCCCAAAATATTATCCTCTCCTGTAGGTGTGTCCTCTCCAAGATGGTTCTGTGTACAGCGATGCCTAATCTTGACAGACTTGACGGAAGTTCACAGAACTGCTTTGGCTACAGTTTTGAAGTGCTGCTATCACTCACATGCCTTTATCTGCACATACCCTGTGAAGCAGCAAGGTTCCTGACCAACTTAAAGCAAAGCCTGCTCTAATCCAAAACTGCAAGGATAAGTTTAGATATATATAGCACCCTCACTCAAAACTGTAGGTGAGGCACAAATGGAAGTTGTACAGAGCTCAGTAGGAAAGGCTTACCCAAAAACGCAATATTATTCCAAATGCTTCAAATGAGCTTGAATAGGAGAACAAATAAAGGGTGTGCTCATTCTGTCAGTAGCATATTGTATGAGATAAAATCCACAGGCTACCAGCGCTGGCCCAATGCAAGGGTATTCTCTCAAAATTTTGAGGTTAAATTGACAAGCTAAAACATTTCCCAAAGCCACAGGCAATAAAGCTTCAGAAGCGTACATGAAGCATGTGCAAGCCTTAGTAATGCTTCTTAAAGGGAAATTAGGCTACAGCTACATTTGTGAATACTGCTTACAATAGTTAATGACCTTAACCAAACCATAAAATTTGTTCATAAATCGTTAGCTGATCAGTTAGCTTATCAGTTGAAGTACACAGAAAAGGACTACCATTTAAAAAACCCTTATCATTGGCAAATAAATGCCAATTAATGTGATTTGTATTTTTGCATGTGTCATTACTCTAGAACAGCTTTGACCTACAAAAATAGAAATCCATAATATGAACAATTAATCTCTAATTGTAAATCCACATTAACATGCACTAAGTAAGAACAGACACTAATTGCATTAATAATGCAATGTAACAGTGATCATTCGATTTAGGACAAATTACTCCTATTCAGCAATTGTTTTTATTGCTCAGTTTGCCCTAACTATAGGAATCTAGTATGGTCAACAGAATTGTTTTCATGGCTCTTCTGTATAAAATACTGTGAGGGCACACCTTATCACACCAGCAAAGGAGAGTTGGTTTATACTGGCATTTGTTGCTGACTGGTCTCAGTTGAAGAACTGTGCTGAAATAGGAGCACCCATTAACCATAGCCCTCCAGGGTTCATGTATACCCTCCTGTGTCAGAAATAAACACCTGGGGGTGTCTATTTTCCTTATTTTCCTCTTGCAAACATTCTTTTTGAATACCATCCTTTTCAAGTACTTTGTGACCCAGACTGATCCTTGAAGGCTCTGGTTTCCAATGTTTATTATAATTACTTACATACTCAGGCACCATGTTAGAGAGAGATTCTTGTGCTCACTTCATAAACAGCCAGTATAAGAAGAGATTATCTCAGTTATTCTTCAGAAAACCTTCCTGCCTTGGATTATCAATCATTTTATTAGTTACTAAAAATGCTTACAGAAAGGTTCTTAGCCCAAGAATTTTACAGCTTTGCAATGTTGATAGTGATAATGTGTATTGCTAAATTTACAAATGTCTGAAGTGTTTTCAGATTAGATTTAACAGTTGCCATAGCAAGAATTTAAATAAAAAAACTCAAGACTTTGAAAGGATTTAGGAATTCTAATTTACTTTAAAAAAAGAAAAAAGTTGAATTATAAATTATGACCATAGATTTTGATCTTACAGTGTAACTGGAAAGCTGTTACTGAATTTCTACTGTTGCATTAACTGTAAAATATATTCATTGGATTCAGATGTGCAAAGACAGTCTAATACTCCTAAAAATTAGGTCAAGTATATTTCTTTCACCTAACAAACCGATGTTTTTGTATCATTTGACTAAATGTCTCAACTGCATCCTCTGAAGTAGGGACCCAAGACAGATATATGTCCAGAGTTTGAAAGTGTTTTCTTCCACAGATTTGAGTGTTTTCACTCTCCAGAAATGGCTGTTGATACATGTTCAGAAAAGACTTGTTGGCTGGCAAATACAGAACTGTGGAAGCACAGGGAAAACTGCCAGGTGTCTTCCATCCCCCTGGAGCTCTACGGTGTGACTGGGCAGCTTGTGTTCACTCAGCATTCAGAGGCAGCACACTGCAGGCTGGAATGGCAGGGGTGAGGCCAAATTTTCCCCACATCACTGCACTTAGTTTTGTCTCAAGTCCACCATGGCGCTGGGCAGCAGGGTTGGGAGAGGAAAGCTCTGGACTGCCTCACACTGCAGTGTGGGGAAAATTCTTGCTTTGCTGCACAGCGACAAATGAGATGAGGCTGAAAAATGGAAAAAAATAACAGCAAGGGATGGAAGGAAGAGGTTCAAGAGTGTGTGAGGGTAAATGGAAGCCTTTGACTGAGGGAAATCAGGAGAAATGGCCAGGAAGGGGAGAAGGTTCACCAGCACACCTTTTTGTCCTGGAAGCTGACCATACAGAGCCATTAGGCTGGATGCTGTGAGTTATGCTGGCTTCGCAAAACTGGCCCCCAGATCTGCAAAACTGATGTGCATACACAGCCCATTTGAGTTTAGAGTCACTATTTGCCTCATTTGACTTGAGTGCTACAAAAGCTTACAGATAGATCTAATTTCCCCTTGTTCACAAACTCCTGATCACTGATTTCGAAGCTAAAAAATACTTTGACAGTTGTCTGTCAGCTCTTACTAGAATGTTGCATTTCCCCAGAGTCAGTATAAATGAAAATATTTCTGGAGGTTATAAACTGTTTTAAAGGATGTGTTCTTAAATGGTGCAAACATCAGACACAGGCATGAATGTGTGTGCCATTAGTAGCAAGGAACTTATCTGCTGAAAATTTTATGAAATATGTTATTGCATAATTTGAAAATTATTATTGCTCTTAGGTGAAATATTACCTGTAGGCTAAGCTCCAGCTGTATGTCAGGTTTTATGATCAAAATAACAATAATAGGGTGTGACGCTGAAACAATATTTTGTGGCAAGACACCCTCATTTCAATTCAGCTGATAGACAGTGTTTTTAGGTGTTTGTTTACAGGAGTTTTTTTCCCATACCCATATTAAAAATTGAAATTGAGTCATAAATTCCAATATTCCTTTCCAGTCTACATGAATTATATTTCTTGTTAACATGCTGAAATAAACCAAGAGTCATTAGCAGGGCCTTGTTATTATGACTTCAAAGGACCTTCCATCCTGAGTCTACACCAAGCAAGCTCCTGAATTTATGGAAATCATCATTTACTTTGTGTTTCTCTGCAGCAGCAGGTGAAGAACGATGTACTGATACCCACTTTATCCTGTGAAGCTGTTTGTGAGTGAACACGGCCATTTTTCCAAGGGTTGAAAACAGAAATAAAGGCACTAGATGGCAGCAAACATCTTAAAACCAGGCTCTTTCTGAAGCGTGGCTGGGGTCAAACAGCTGTAGGTAACCTTCCAGCTGTGAGATGGCTTTTGGAACTTCTTCCATGGTTCAGCTGTTAAAAAAGACTCTCTGTTAAGAAGTCGGGATTTTCTCAAGCTTCTGAAATACAATTTGAAGTCAGAGCTTTGCTGGTATTGCTTTCTGAATGAAAATGAGGAAATGCCATTTTGGAGCATCTCACCCTTCTCCCAGACACATACCTGTACTTAATTTTGTGTCAATTACATGCAATTGTTTAGGGCTGAGTTCCTATGCTGTCTTTGTAAACTGTAAACAGAGGTGGTTCCAGGCTGTTTGGTTGTTGGACTTTCACTGCGCTGTACTCAATCTCAGCTCACATTGCCCAGGCTCATCACACTTATTTAACACTCTATTTTCCCAACTGCAGCAGCTTTAGGCACACTGAGTAAACACGTCCATTTTTCTTGAATGTCTTATCTGTCAATGCAATTTCCCTGACCAAGATGATGTGTACTGCTTTATTAAAATACTGCTATTCAAGCTAACAAGTACCACTTATGCTGCTGTAGAGGGAGTTAACCATAGAATTCCTACAGATTCTGGGAAGCCAGATGTTTCCTAAAGATTTGTTTTTCCTTTATTAGGAAAAAAATGGATAATAAAGGTTTTGTATGCCCCTTTGTAAAGTGTTCTTTCACTGAACTGATTCATTACGCAAACTTTTCAAGGGCTATTTTTGTATCATGCAGCTGTAAACTAAGGACATGTAAGGTATAGGACTGAGCATTTATAGACCTTGAGATGTTTGAGAGCTTTCTATTTGTTTGCTTCGTGAGGATGGATTCTGTGTGGTAGAGTACGGGCAGACACTGAAGCAGCACTGAAAGATCATGGAAACTCCTAATTTCCACGGAAAGCTTTCAAATCTCTACAGATTAATTTTAGATTTAGAACACACACCCTCTGCAGCCTACTGCAGCACTGCACTGCCCAAGGTGTGCCCAGGAGACAACAGTGTCAAGGAAAACTTAGGAATTTCAACAATGATGACAGGGAAAACTAAGGAAGTACCAGCTTTTTCCAGGCTCCTGCTTCTGGCTGGTTCTGGTTCTTGTTTCATCTGAGCCATATGTTGAATGTCTTCTCTTTGTGCAAAAATGGAGACCATTTAGTTGATTTACAAAGTCTGAAGATATTGCATGCCTACACAGGAGGAAAGAGCGTACAGCAAGTGACAGGAGGTGAGATGTGAGCCCAATGGCTTACTTTCTTGCTTCACAGGAATATGATAATCTATGTTCCTGACAGCTGAGACCTCACCTTTCAATTAATGATCAGGACCCTTTCTCCTAAATTTATTTTCTGGCCTTCCAATCACACATTTTTCATTGGTTTTCAGTCTGCTTTTTAGAACTGCTCCCTTGGGTTAATCTCCTCCTGCTTCTGTTTTTTTGATCTGCTGTTGCTCTTAAAACATGAACCATTTACCATCATTTTTCTTTCCTCTTCACTGGAATCTTATCCATCTCTTGAATCTTCCCTTCGCCATAAAAAGAGGAGTTACGAAAAGAGGGTGGCTGTTTTAAAAGAAGTCTAGTTAAATTTTTGCTCAACTAACATTACTGAAAATCCTAACCTATGAACAAATTAGATGATGCTTCATGTTATGTTCTGGCTTTATCCTAGGCCTTGGGAATAGCTCCTGCAAGGAGCATAATGTCAAGTATTTAACAAATGCTTGAACAGTTACTTTGGATCTAAATACAGAGGCAGTATCAATCAACCTTGTATAAAATTTTTCAGCTCTTTCCTACCAGGC
Organism: Acanthiza pusilla; assembly: GCA_036630365.1. Classification (NCBI taxonomy): domain Eukaryota; kingdom Metazoa; phylum Chordata; class Aves; order Passeriformes; family Acanthizidae; genus Acanthiza; species Acanthiza pusilla. The sequence goes on from JAXCHO010000164.1 coordinate 24,060,844, forward strand.
CATTTCTGGAATTGCTGGAAGCAATACTAGTCAGCTGCAGTGAATTTAATAAATATTTTGTCAGACCATGCAATTAAGTCTGGTGTTTATTATCCTGTAAACATTTATAGAGCAGCACCCAGCAGTAGACTGTGCTTTCTCTTATCATTGAAGTCCTGCATTACACTGTACTAATGCAGCTTCAGGAAGCATTTTATTAGGAGGCCTTGAAGTAATTGTTAGGTTTAAATATGTAACTATTTATATAAATTAAGAAATAACTCTTGACATGGCTTGTTTATTAACCATTAAGAATGAACTTTTTCAGATTTGTGAAAGGAAGAATCTCCTTTGTGTTCAATATTACCAGACACAGAAACACGTTTACTTCTCCTACCCTAATCCTCTGACGTAAAATTTAAAAAAAAAAAAAAAAAAGTAATTAAAAACAATTAAAGAAAGACAACCTTGATTTTATCTGAAAATGCAGTGAAAGGTTGGAAACTGTTTGCCAAGTTAGAGCTTTTTTCCTTACAAGGAAATGCAGTTTTGGGAACAAATAGCATTCCAGTCTTTTCCCCAGTGGGCATTATGCCATTGTACTTGCAGACATTGTGTCATGGAAATGTGCAAGAAGGCCTCAAACAGCTCAGAAATGCATTGCCTGGTTATATATTTATTTTTCTACTATTTTAAAGCTACTGTCAACCCTTATTCAATAATAGAAAATGACACAAGCTGAGGCTTATGGACTAGAATTTTTTCTGCACTACAGATTTAATGAAAAGCCAAATTTTACATGAATTTGAAATAGTTAATAAAATTTATTCTTACTGAAATATTTTAATATTGGTAACATCTTAAAGCAAGCATTTCTGCAGGTGATTCCCATGCTGGCCAGAGTCAAACTTTTCAGTGTAAGCAAGGAACATGTTCAAAATTCAAAACAAAGCATTTCCCCCCTTTTTTTTTAAATGAAAATATTATTCTTTAGCAAGAATTTTTAAGAGATTTCTCCTTTAGCACTCCCTGCTTTCACAACAGCTTTTAAAATACACGAGAAAATTTATATCAGATGCCCATCTTTCTTTTCTGATTTTCAAGATAACTGTCTTATTAGTGGGCTATTTTTATAATTAGTAGGGGGTTTCAGTTACTAATATTCTTAAATGAATCTTTCTTGGGAAGTTACATTTATTGTACAAAGTGTGATTTCTGCTTGGAGACTTTTTTATTCCTTGATACTAAGCAGTAAAAACATGGTTTAAATCCACATGAGCATTTTTACAATCTATTGTTTTCTTGGGCAACACAATTTTTAATAAAACACAAACTCCTTTATAGTTCTCCAACTTTCATCATGCATCATAAAACATCAGTTCAACTCTAGGTGTTAAAAATTCTCTTTTGTGACCTAATTCAGATTAGTTCTCAGCAATGCACTAATGCTTTCTCCAGCCTATTGCTGTTTGCGTGGTGGGGGGACCACAAACACAACAAATTTCCTTCTAAGGGAGATAGCCTAAATTCCTTCTGCTGTCATGCTGAAAAAAAAAAATATTTGAGATAGAACTGAGGGATGACTGGAAACCTGTACTGGTTCAGAGACAACTTCCATAGGACTCAGTTGCTTGTGACTCTTTAGTATTGACTCTGTTTTCCAAGACCTGAGAGCCTACATTAGAAAGAAAATACACTTTCAAAGGCCCTTGAAATTTCAGGTTCATTCATTGGTACCAATGGGGTACCAATAATTCTTAGCACAGTAATATTTGGAGAATAAAGAGAATAGTTTGGTGAATTGCAGGCTATACTTTGCTCCCAGGACAGCTGTGAGAAGGAGCTCCCAACAATATTTTCAAGAACGCTCAGGGGTTGTTCATATTTTTGCTGTCCCAAGAAGAGACGATCTGAGAAGTGCTTTTGACCATTAAATTCCTGTGGATCACATCACATTTTCCTTTAAATCTGAACTTTATTGTCTATGGATTCTGTACAGTGAATAGATACTGCAATGTGTAATGATAGAAATGTTATGCACAAGTACAACGCAAGTGTTTAACCCCTTGCAAAAGGAACTTCACACTGGCTATTGGAAAAGATTAAAGCACCAGCAGGAAGTCCCTGTACCTTTGCCACTCCAAAATAAGCACAAATAGGGGTATTTTACAGATAAGATGCACTTTAATTTATTTCAAATTATGCTATCAATGTCAGTGCACATTTTTCCTATTTATCCACACATAAATGTAGATATAAGTTAGCCTTTCTTTAAAGCTTTGCCAAGAGCAGAACAAAAATAGATGAAAGCTCACAAAATCCCATGGTTATAGTTTACACTTTCAGTGCCCTGCTTTATGTGGCATTCAGATCCTTTGTGTGCTCAAGGGAAGAAGTGACACTGGTGTCCACTTCCATTGTTGGTACTATTTTGGGCTTAACTCCAGTGTGAACTGCAATTATAGCAGAGCTTCCTTTGGAGGGATGTGAAAGATGAATATGGTTTCCTTGTCCTTAAGCTGAATATTCTCTCCAGTGTCATGGTATGTTTACATATGTTAAGGATATTATATTTTTAGCTATTAGAGAAATCCAGCATTTTTTCTCTTTAGCCCACAGACTTAATTCCATGGAAAAAAAAAAAAGATTGTCACCACAGGTGACAGGAACTAGGTCTTTGCTTTCTTAATGATTACTATCTGTTGAATAAGTGGATTTGCCCACAATTTCTGTTTTTACATGACAAGCTGATTTCAATTCCTGCTTACTAGCTTGGCAAGTAAAAATTAACACTCAATTCATGCTGCTCTAATTCCATACAACAATGCCAAAATTAAGTCTTCAGTGATAATATGTAAAACAGTTATGACCTTGCACAAGTTATCCAAATAACAACTACTAAAGATGCCTTGAAATAGGCATAAGAAAAAAAAATTTTTCATCCTTTTCAGCAGCATTAATGTCTGTCCTGAAGCCTGGCTTGTAACAGCCAAATTCATCTGATAAAAATATGGATAACAAAATGATGAATTATCTTAATCCATTTTTCAAAGAAAAAAAAAAGTCATGATTTCTTAGTCTCAGGTTCTCTCCGCAGTAAAATATCCTAGATAACAGAGCCCATGGAATAGTCCTGCTTACTAAGAGATAGGTCTTTTATTCTGGTAATTTACAGTCACTAGAAACCACAAATTTCCAGATGCAAAATTTTTATTCAGAATGGCTTGGTTTTAGTTTAAAAAACAAACAAAACCAACCCACCCAAGCTTCTTTTCTCTGCTAGTAAGCAGAAAATAGGGAAAAAAAAGAAATTGAAAATTCCCTTGCCCTCAGAGGAAATTAATGCAAATCGATGGATTGTCACCAGAAATACAAATTAAAGTATTTTGGATAGAATAACAACCCTATTACAAATCCAGAACATCTCTTCAGATGGCTGATCAGTGGCTATTAACAGTTTCTGTACATACACACACACTTATGAATAGTAAAGGCAGAAGCATTTATCAAGCCACTCCACCAATATGAGAATTACCACAGCTAATTTGTAAATTGCCTTCCATATGTGAGGGTTTGTGACTTGTCATTCTGGCCACCACTGAGTACAATGAAAGCTTAAATTGCCACCACCACACCAGAATACCTTCTTTAGAAGCTGACTCTGTGTTTCCACAAGAATATTTTTATTTTCAAATTTGTCTTCCCAGTCATTGCTCACAGTCAATGATTAAGTTGTGTGACAACAACCATGACTCAGTGACTAAACATAGATGGTCTTGGAGATATGAGATATGAAAGATACGAAATCTGTGTCCTGTATTAAGGTTGTGCCACACCCTGGGAACTGGCTGACAGGAAAATAGCAAACTGTTGGCGGCTCTGTAAATTTATGTGTCTCTGGGAGGCAGGGTCATGGATTCAGCTCAACAGGGCACATATGCTGCATACAAAAAAAGGGTTTCTTCATCCATTCATTTTTAGCACTTCATTCTTGGTAGTTTTTCCCAGACCAGGACCCTATCAAAATAGTTTTTCCGTTTTTGCAAAGTCATTGCTTTTGTGAATTCCTTAGGCAAGAAGCTTATCCATCAAAATGCAAACAGCCCAAAATCCAGGATTCATGAACTTCATGATTTCCCATAGCTTCAGGAAAGCAGAGCAGTCTGGAGGACTACAGCAACTAATTTCTCTGGGCAAATGTTCAGTTTACCCCTGCAAATACCTGGAATTGAACCAAAGCAGTGCTCACACAGCATCACAGTTTCCCCATTCCTTATCTAATTCCCCATTTGTAATATAATTAGTAAGTATCAGTAATACTCTACATTTACTAACTACTTGTATGTAAGTTCAACATATGAAATGCCTGCATGATTTTCCCCACTATCATTTGTTTGTCAGGCAGTGTTCTGACCCGACAAGGCTATATTATGAAAGCTTCATAAGCACACTGATGGAACAATACACTGTTTTCAAAGGCAGGTAAGCTTTTAAGATAAAATTCATGAGTGGTTATTTTTCCTTACAAATTTTCATTACTTATGTGTCAAAATCGGTTAGTAGTATAGAAGCTCAATTCTGTATCTAGTAATTTCTGTTCTTTTGCTTTTTATTCTCTGGTCAATCCATCAGTAGTGCTTTCTATTAGTTAAAAAGATTAATTACATCAAATAAGAAAAATGGTTGCTCAGCAACTGAGATTCCCACTGAGCCTGACAATGGTAAATGGAGGAAATTTCTTGAAGCTCTTATATGCTAGCTGAAGGGAAAAGAATATTTATATTATTTTAAATATTCCCGTCATGAGTGGCTATAAATAACAACAAGACTTCTAAACAAAACACAACTTTTCTTTTTCATTTTTAAATTCTTCTTCCCAAAACAGGTAAAACCTTAAGCATTTCTGTCCTGGGGTTGACAGTGAAGGGGACAGAGGAGTGAATGAAACTAGTTCAATTTAATATTTAATTTCTATATTGTCTTTCACAGGTGTCCATTTTTATAGTCTGAACTGCTTTCAGAGTAATTTCTCAGTGTCTATTAAATGACCAGTGATCATGGAGCAGTAGCAGTGAAATAGAAAAGCCAGAGTGTGTGTGCATGTGTGGCTCTGATTTTTGTATGGACATTAGGACTGGACCATGCCCCCTTCCTTCTCCTCATCTTGCCAGCCACACACAACCAGGAAATGCTACAGTGGTTCACATAATTTGGGCGGTAGTTAGCAACCATAAGTGATCCCAATTAATTTACCAACTGATTGGATATGCCTCCAAAAAATCCTTACAGTTGTAATTCATTATTGGTTTCATAACATTATCTTCCTGCTCACTTTCCAAGGAGATCTACTGGTCTAGAACTGACAGAGCTCTGTTCTGCAGTAACAGCACTTTGATCAAAGCCCTGCTTTAACACAGACCTGACACTGACCACTTGCCCAACTTCTGCCAGTTCCCAGACATTGCTGAGGAATCTAACCTCATTAAATTCCTATGCAGAGATATGATAAAGCTCCCTTCTTATCTACTTTGCAAACACTGCAAAACATAACTGTAAGATTGATGGCTCTTTCACTCTAATAATGGAAACCACGTGACTTGTCTTTTATTAAAGTTAATAGTCATCTTTGTATTCCTATGTTCAAGATCTAGAAACTCTTTTTTCCATCAACAAAATCTTAAAAACTAGTTGACTCTCTGTTTTCATGGGAATGATTCTTGGTGTAAAAATCTGTAATGGGAAAATGTCTACAAATGCTCAGTATCTGAGTTAAAATTTAATATAATCATAGTGTCAGCATTGCGTATCTCTTTGAGTTGGGAAAATTTATTTCATAATGTATAATATCTTATTGCTATATTATTCAACATGGGCAATTCAAAATGCAGCACATGGTTAGTAGGGACAGGTAGTCATTTCAATTTTCCATTTATTTGTGAACTAATTGGTGTCCAAGAGCTCATATTTGAGAATTCAAACACTGTGGTGTAGTTCTCTTCCTCAATTTGTCAAATGCTGCTACAGCACCTTCACTGCTGTCTTCAGAATAATAGATGTTTCCATTCTCTGGTGTACCATGAGAAACAGAAACATTTTGATACATCTTTGATTAAAGGTGCCTACAGCTACAAAGCAAAACATTGTTTGCTGCCAATTTTTGTTCCTTCAGCTGAGAGATAAACTAGCACATTATTTGCATTACATAAATCTCAGTCCCAAACAAGATGCATCAAGTCATTTAAGAAATTTAGGGAAATAAAAACATGTACTTTAAAATTACCTTTAAATTACCTGTAGATAATACTAGTATGCTTTAATTACTTCAGAGACCAATCTGTAATTTTCTCTATTTACACATTTCTCTAAAAAGAGTGCATTAATAGTTTAATTTTGAAACAGTTATAAAATATTTTCCAATATTTACATCTTTTGGATGGTGTTTTATGTTGACAGTTTACTGTCAGCAACTGGAGAACTTTATCAGAACTATCAGTAGCAATTAACATTCATTCTTTTTCTGGAGCCAATCTTTGTCCTCCAGTCAAAGGCTGCACGTGGACTAATTGATGACATGGTCAAAGTTCAGGTGGAGTTTATTCTGAGACAATATGTCTTTTGAAAATATTTAGTTCAGGTTCAATATACAATTTTTTAAATCCTTTTTAGCTGCTAAAAGATATGAAAATATTGAACATGAATTTCACTGCACACTTCGTAGGCAGTCTGAAGATAATCAGGAATTTCGTGTTCCCACGATGATAGTGCTAACATTTCATGTGGGACAATCTCCACTTCTGAATCACTGCTTTGGGACTTCTTGGAAGAATGGGGCAGGGGCAGACCTCAATACACTAAATATATTAAATTCCTCCTAATTTCTCCTCCACCATTTTTATACAAGCTTTGCCCTAAGCACCTGTTTTTGCCATCAAGCTCTGACACTTTCTTTTTACAAAGCTCTTGACAGCACTTATGCACAAAGTGTGTTTACTTTGAGGTCTTATGGGACTGGAGTCCTGCAGACCATATGAACTGTTGAGCCTGGAAAAATACATCCAGGTAATACCTTTAAATATAGATCTTTCAATGCCTGAAATATAGATCTTTCAATGCCTGATTTCTAGCAATATTTGAAGCCTACTCTGTGGGCTAAATGCACAGAATTGTTGTGATAAAACATACCAATATAACTACTAGACCAGTATTTGATATAATTAACTTTTCCAAATGATTCCCTCTTTGTCCATTGTTTCTTTAACAAGATACACAGAAAAAGAAAAAAATCAATTCGATTTTAGAAGCCAGTCTCAAGCAGGGAATCCCATCCAGGGATTTTACGTCAGTATTATCTCAGTAAGTCAGTAATATCTCAGGATAAACAGACTGTTACAAGGTAGAGTTACTGTTTGTGAATTCTATAGCATGTCATGATTTAACCAAAAATGTCATGGCTTTATTCTTCTGCTAAATTATGGGATGAGTGAATGAAATGCAGTTCTTTTAGAAAGAGATGGATGATTTCTCTAACACTTATTGAATGAATTAATGAAAAAACAGGAAGAAGACATTCTCATTTTTGGATAAGCTTGTTTTCACAAAATGGACTGAGAACATTACCAACGCTGTTTATGGACACCACGTATGAAGCCCCTGTAGTGATGCCAGCAGTCTGAATGGATGTACTGCCTGATGCCCTGAAGAAAGGCCAGACCTTTGTCACAGGCCAGGTCACATTCTGGAGAATTGTTCAAAGCAAAAGCAAGAAGAGGAGATTTTGTGTACCCTCCATGGCCCTCATCAGAACTTGTCGAATGCCCAACTCTTTCTGTTGACAGGCTTTTTGTTGGCAAATTTGTTTTCCACTTCTTGAAAATAAAAGATATAAGCAAATGACAGCACATTACCAATGTCAGAAATGCTTCTCTGTACGAATTCCATGGTATTTTGTCTCATTATTATCCCTCCTTCTTGGTCAAATCTTTCTATCAAATAGAAATGCCAGGAATTAAACAGAGATTTGAGAGCCGCAAACACAAGGCACCACTGTAGATTTTTTTACGTATCAATGCAGCAATAATGACACAGAATTCTGAAAATCTACATCATTTACTGAATGTAAAGAGACTAAATGCATTTTCTGAGAACCGAGAATGCTCATTTTTTTCCCCTATCTTCAATGATTTACAAAACTGCTTATTCATAACACATGTGTCCAGCCATACACAGGGAAGTTTGACTTGTGAAACACATTTATATTTTGAACTTCACTTAATGCTCCATACTTTTACATATAGAGTGTGACCTGTGCATGAAGAGTTATTAATACTTTTCTTTTAAATGAAATTTTGACTGGAGTTGTCAACACCACAAGCCATCATACATTTTAGTAGAACACAAAACACCAAAGGCGTTCTTGGATTTAATGCAGACATTTCAAAGGGAACAATGTCTATTTGGAGAGGGTATTCAGGGGTTACAAGTTTTACATTGTTTTCTGTTCTGCTCTCTTGGCTCTCTGCACTGCTGACTGGGCTGCAGTCTTCACCCTTTGACATTTACCAAATGGTTGCTAAACCAGCTAAATATCTAAAAGGCTTCCAATTGGGCATCTTCAGAAGGCCTTCACTCATATAAATGATAGAGATACCCTTGGGGAACATCACTCAAAATTGAACTTATTCGTCAACTGGAACTTAAATATGTCAGATCAGGAAAGTACAAAAATATTTCCGTGTTGTGTTTGCTCTGATGAAGAGCTTTGCTTTTGTATGCTTAATCCAACCCTGAAATGAAGGAATTAGGTTTGTAACTTTAGGTTTGTACCCACAGAAGTCTTACAAATAATCCATGACAGTGTAGAAAATAGAATGTTCTGTTAATTTACACATCAGAAAAGACCAAGATGGACCTGGCCAAAGGCAACCCTCTAGCAAGATTATTCAGCATGACTGTAATGACTTTTCAGTCCCAAGACTTTACCTGCAATAATGGTAGCAGGGTCAGACAAGTGCATATATTACATATGATGTCACCTTTTCAGAATGTGTGGAAGGTGAATACCTAAGAAATGATAGAAGCAACAAGAAGGATGGTACAAGTGCAAAAGGCATTCTACTCAAAAATTTGCATGGCTGTGACTGAACCAAACAGTTTTAATAGCAAGATGCACTGTGGACCATAACGGTACAGTTAAGGGAGTAGATATGGGATTTTTTCAGCACACAATGAAATAATTTTGTATTTCTAATAGTGAATATGAATACTGGCCACTATTTTTTATTTTACATGGCATTATACTACCCTATACCATTTATTCTTTAGACACAGGGTCCCAGATAATTAAATGGAGGGGACACAAAGTAAAGCAGAAACACGTTTCCATCTCTCCATGTTTTCATCTTCTCTTGACAGGAGCTCTGAAGCTTTCTTGTGAGTCCAATAAAAATCGATCAGAGAATTTAGCACCTATTCAGACAAATATTAAAATAATAAAAAATCAAAACCAAGGAGACAATTTTATGGGCACATTCACAAGTAAAAGAGCACTGAAATGAGAACAGAGTTGACGAATAATATATGTCTCTGACCTGTGTTTTCAAGGTGAACCTTTGATAGATGGTTGAAAAATTTCATTTTCATGCAACACAGGTCTGAAAATTTCATTAATATTAAATTTCACAGTTTATTTCAGGTGTTTATTTTTTTCTACATTGGAATTGTCTGTTCTATCCTTTTATTTTGCCACATTTTTATGTGGCTGTCAGGGGAAAGGGCCCACTCCTTAACTTCATCTCTGTCAGAGAGGAGTTTTAAACCTTCGTGAGGGGATGTAGCTGCTGACAAACTCTATTCCAAATTGTCCGCTCCTACAGAATCTGTGACATCATGAAAATGACATAACTACAATTAATTCAACAAAATTATTTCTCATTTATGTATGTCAGAGATAATAATTCAGTGCATTGATTTTTCTGTTTTTTTCCTGACTTGGGCTATCTTTAACTGTGGAAAATCAATCAAAAGAAAAGTAATCCTACCTTAGTATGTGTCCTGATTGTCAGAGAAGTCTAGATAATCCTTGTGTAGGTGGAAGCGATCTTCAAAATAATTGTGGTAAATTAAGCAATGTAGCACATGTAGCAAATGAAATGCACAAACAAGGAAAGAAAAACAGGAAAAAGTGTTTTATTTAGCCAGTTATCTGCAGCTGGGTACTGTACTTTGCAAGATGGAGAGAGAGAAGGATAAGAAATGAATGGTGAGTTCATTCACTTCCAGGCTCACTTGAACAGAGATAACTCTAAAACTGCCTTACTGGATTCAGTACAGATTTAAGTTACGAGGCAAATTCCTTCTCTTCCCTCCATCTTCATTTTCTCATAGATATAAATGCCACTCTGAAGTGTGCTTTGTGCACTGAGCATTCCTTTCACATGCTGTAACCAGTGCAATGCTTAATATATGACCTTAGCCTGATAAAGGCCAAGGAAGAGTGACATCCAGTTGCCCTCTGAAAGCATCATACATTTTTATCTCATACACTGAATTCTTTGGTACGATCAAACCTAGAAAACAAAAGATTTTTTTTTTTCAACTTGAAATTAGTTCTCTTTAGTCATTCCTCAAAAATGGCATAATTTCACTCTTTCTCCTGCAGATTACCTGGAGGTTACACCAGGATGATGACAAAATGTCTAAGTGGGCTTTAGAAACCAGGGTTAAGAAAAATAGGAAGCATACTGCAAGAGTGGATCTAGATAAGAAGCCACTAATAAATGTTTATAAAGTCACTGGATCTTCACTTGACCTGGTCTAAAAATATTTACTAACGTTAAAAGCTATTTCCACTTTTGTAAAGGAACAGCTCAGGGTAACAAAAATAACTTGCTATTCATAGGAGCTGAGCAGAGGAAGTACCTACTTTGTTCAGTTGTATGAAGAACTGAATGGGGGAGAAATGTCTTCTCATAAAAAAGACAAGGGGTACTAAATACCTTAATGTTTTGGAAAACCCTGTTCGCGCTATTTTCCCCCATTTCTTCAGTCTTTCTCCACAGTTGCTATAGACTTCAAGGTAGCAGGTGGTTCTTCTCCCTTTGTCCTAGCACTTCCCTGCCTAGGGCTGTTCCCATTGTAGCCAGAGCTGTCTGGCAGACAGAGCCCCATCTCCAGCATCTACCATCCAGTCCCACAGCAGGTCCCTCAATTCCTTTTTTACCTTATAACTTTTCTTAATCAAATGTAAAATTTCATAGTTCAATACAGTTAAATTTCAAAATGTCTTTCCTAGAATAAGATAACATTTGGTTCACTTGAAAAGACTACCTTTGTTCACGAATTTAGAAAATTGATTTCTTATTTGCAGTTTGCTGAGGAATTCAGCAAGTACTAGCATTTTCCATGAAAGGATCTAGAATTGAAAGGGAAGTTGACATACTGACATAATAGTCTCATTCCTGTGTATGCCAGAAGACTGCAGCAAGCTTTTAGTTAAGAGCTTTGAAAAACACTGCTAAACACAAATGCTTCAATTGTAATACTCCAGCTATTCTAATTACAGCAACTAACAAAGGTTTTGTGTTTTCTGTGCAGCCATCCAGTTCATAGTTTGAGCAGAAGACATTTCAGTTCTGGAAAAGTTCACTTGATACCACGATTTTTGAAACCATTCTGAAGTTAAAACCATTAGGAAGATTCCATATAGTTTCTGCACATTTCCAACATTTATTAAGAAATCCCATGCCTTCATAGTTGTAAAGGGCTAAGAGTATTTAAACACTTGCTATCAAAAAATTGTAAATTCCTCTCAACACAGTTTGAAATGCTTCTCTATAATAATTAGTGTATAATGTTTTCTTCTGGGTGTGGACATGAAGTTGAGCCAACTTTCCTCTTTTGTTAGTATTTAATGTCCAGTTATGACTGAACTCATAACTCTATATTTAGTATTCTAATTTAAGAAGTCACATTTTGAAACATTGAAAGATACAGAAATTTTAAATTCAGGGGAGAAATGAAAGAGGGTCAGTGGGAGCTGCAGAGTGCTTAGAGAAAAAGAGACAGAAGCCATGGAGCTAGGTGTCTGAAAATCATTTAGGAGGCTAATTGACACCCCTCTATTTTTTGAACTTTATTTTAGGCTCCTCCTTTCTTAAAAAAAGTTTGTATCCACAACTATGATGAAAAACAATCATGCAAAGTATTTCCCAAACACCCAGTCCTACACCAAGAATGAAAGTCATTAAATAATTTCTGTTTTGAAATTATCTTTTTAATCTGTATTCAATGTTGATGAGTAATAATTATTGTTTTTTTGAGCTTGTCATTTTTGCTTTAAGTGACTTTTTAATGATACATTTCCATCAGTCATTTCACTTCTAAAACAATGGACTTTAAACTATGTAAAGAAACATTGCAGGAGGTTATGAAAACCTATCTAGTAAGAAAACTGAACGAGACTGAGGTCTTGTGCATGTAGTAAAACAAATCATGAGAAAATAGATTCCAGCTCTTTTTTTCCTCTTAATGATTGGGAGCTATTTTAGGTATGCGGTATTCAGAACTTAGGGACTTATAAATCCAAGTATCTTAAAAACTGCAGTGACAGAAAAAGCACTAAGAGATCTTTTCTCTGTAGAGAGTAAACGAACCCCACATTTCTAACTCTGCAGCTTCCTATTATCCCAAGAGACTTTTTTTCATTAGCACTGACATTAATTTTCCAGCAGCTGTGGGGGAATAGGCAAAATGTACATTTATCTTCAGAACCTCATGGCTGCTGTTCTCTTGAAGCATTCTCTGACAGCCACTTGTTTAAACATCTAGAAAAGGATTGGTCTTGACAAATAGGCCTTTAACCAGAAGCAAATTATAAGTGATGATAAAACTTGCCTCTTGTGTGTCACTTCTGCCTCTTTCACCTCTTCCTGCAGCTACTAGTATTCCTGTAGTTTTCTTTGGCATACACAACACACACTTCTCATTTTCTGTTCTTTAGTCCCCAGCAGACTCTGGGAAAAGCTCTCACTTGCATTGCAAGGGTACAAAATACAAAATATATGATTATACCTGACAGGCAGATATCATCAGCCACCGCCTATATCTACAGGCTGAAATTTATACATCTATATGAATTGTACAATTATTCTTACCACTGAGAAAAGGGTTTTATTCCAACTTCTCAGAGGACCTTACAATGACTCACAAAAAAATTCTGTCATTAGATAAATGTGTAGTAGCTACAATGCTATATAGCACATTTACTACATAGCCCATTTATTCAATGTAAGGGAGATAACTCATATCAGAGAAAGTGAAAAAATACCCATCAGCCATAAACAACACATGCAAAATGTGAAACAGATTTCTGATCTGAGATTATATAGAAACATAGAATATGTTTGCCAAACTCAGTCCTGTAACAATAATCCCTTACAAACTTCTTTAGAAGAAAATCACATTTTTTAACCAACTAATCTAGGAAATTAGAGGGAGTTGCTACCATTTCAGAAGTTCTTTAAAATATATTCCCTTTTAAAACTGCCTTAAAATACATCCACTTAACGCAGTCCCATAAGTTCACTTGCCTGCACTTGATACTTAGGAGAAAGGACAGAAACTAGTTGTATCTAAAACAATCTTGTATACCCTTCTGTTTTCCAAATGCCAGTGATTTACAAGCTTCTTGAATGAGGGGCCACATCCACACCACAGTTTCCCAAAGAGCTGACCCTATGCAAGTGCACCAAACCCTTCAGCCACTTGTCCCAATGAGCTGGGCACAGAAAAGGAGGCAGAGGACACTGGAAGGGAAGGTGAGGGCAATAAAGCACTGCTTCACAGCGAGACAGAGCTGAACCTGGCAGGAGCTGCTGGAGCACTTCACTGATGTGAGAATTGGGAGCTACACAAAGTCTCATTAGCCTTTAGTCCCTGCCAGCTTGGCTTCACAGCTGGTGTGTATCTCCTGCACATGTGTGGTGTGTGGCAGCCAGAGGGGAGCTATCAAAGGCTCTGAATCAAGGGTTATGCTGCTATAAACACAAAACCAGCAGGATTTAGGGCTCCCTGCTGAGCTGCGTTCAGGCCAGATGGAAGTATGCAGGAAGAAAAATCCTAAAGGAATAGGATGCGGGTGCTAGTTGATCATCAAATCCTCACATTACATTTTATCACCAAATTCTGACCCATTACTGGTCATTTTCAGGGTTGTGGTATCTTCTAGGACAGTCTCGTTTTCAGCCCCATAAACCTATAAAAATTCAGACCTTTCCAATGTCACAAGTAAGGCCAGTCAGTGAATAATAGCACTGTTGTATCTGAGTCAACTGATCTAATTATTTCTCATGGCTTAGAAGGGATTTCAGACATTCACAGCTGCTTACACAAAGCATCACCTTTTTAGTCTGAGAAAACATGGTACTAAAATTTCACATTATTATTTCAGCTCAGGCTGAAATCTTGCTGGTTTAAGACTGGTCACATATTTGCAATTCACTTAACTCGTGTGTTCCTGTCCTCCTCATCCTAATACCTGCTTTTATAATTGATGTTGGTGTTCTCCCTAAGGCTCAAAACGCATCCAGCTTCATGCTCAGTACGTCTCTCAGTTGTCTGATTACAGCCAGCTTTTCTTTCACTACCCAGCTTAAGGTAGTCCTGAAACATGAAATAATAGCAAATATTGATGTGTAAAATCCTGAATGTTCACGTTATACAATCATAGCAGTTAGCAAATAAATATATAAATAGTTCAACTATCATTTCTGTGACAGATTTAGATCTGGTTTATAAAAATCTAGGGTTTACCTTTTGCTCACACGATCTACAGCTATTGCTAGAAATGGTGACCACAGCTGCAGTAATATCTAAGCCCCTTCTGACTCTGTGCCTAACCATGCCCTTGTGCAGGAAGGAAAATAGTGTCTATTTTCTAGAGATAAGATCCAATACTGAAATATATAATAAACATTCATTGATTAGAGTTGCAGCTCCACGTCCTTCTCTGCTGAAGTTCTTGCTTTAAACACAAGTTTCCTGCCTGGGTCCCCTGTGCTGGCAGAAGGCAGGGGGATGGCATGGGGAACATGTGCCACAGGGGAGCTGCCTGCCTCCACCTGGACATGTACTCATGGCACCCAAGAGCCCGGTCTGATGGAGCCTGGAAATACTGTGAATTAGCTGCCAGCCATAGCTTTGGTACTTGGAAGAGGCCACTGCTGGCTCCTGCTTCAGCTTGGGTTAGGTGGTGGCAGAAATTGGGAGCAGGGACTAGTTTCTGTCACATACCAAGCCAGTGTGGTAGGTGTGCAAGGACTCGAGAAGCACTGACTTTCACAGTCAGGTGTTTTTTTTATTATTTGCTCCACAACCACCATTGGTGCCATCCTGTTCTTCCCAGTTACATTCATAGGAGAATATATGTTCACTGTGTCCCAGACATCCCAGGCTGAGACCACTTATTTTGTTCTCATTCTGCCTAACTACGGAATGCTGCTTTGGGCTTTTTATATATATTTTTCTTTCTCTTACTTCATGCCCTAGCTCTCCACTCAGTTTCGCTGCTTTTTTTCTGAAGCCTTTCCAGCTTATCAATGCCTTCCCCATAACATAGTGCACTGAACTCAGTGTGATTCTTTAAGTGGAACTAAGTTAACATGAAGAAACACAGGCACCATCTTGTTTTATCAGCTGGAATTCTGATATAAGCACCTCAGAAAAGATTTGCAACTACATTTTGTAGCAGCCATAGTGTTCTGCAAACTCAGTTCAATTTTTTTGTTCTCCCTCAGATTTAGCTTTTTTCCTTCACTTCTCATTAACATAATTCTTTTCTTCCTATTTATACAGATAAAATCCTTACAAAACTCCCCTTTCCTCCAGAGATTTGATTTTAAAAATTCATAGCCTTTAGAAATCCATCAGCCTAAATCTTTGCCACATAGTATCATTGTTTTTTGTTGATGCTTTTTAGTCTTAGATTGTGCATGTTCATTGCTGTTTTCATTACTTCCAATACTCATTTACATTTTAATTAATTAGTTTTATTTTATACCTTAATTTAGAACACTCATTAAAAATCCATTACATTTTAGAATTAACATTAAATTAATAGAATGGAATAGAAACATCTGGGAAGAATATAAAGCACATACAAATTATCTCCTAATTTGCCTGTCAGTTTTCAAAAGGGAAAAACTGATGGAGAAATTCTCAAAACAAGGACTTGAAGAACAGGATCACACTTCACTCTAAATGTATTATCTCTGAATGTGTTCCTGAGATATTTAAGACCTTTGAAAAAAATTCCTAAAGTTTAAAAGAATTGTCACTTTTTTCCTATGCCCTCCGTGGCAACTGATGGGCTGTTTTTTAGGATAGTAATAACGCTTTAAACCCATTGCAGAAAAGGGGAGTGAATGTTCCAGATGAGCACCTAGAAGGAGAATAAGATTCAGAAACAGAGACTTTTTTTTATCTTGGGCATGTTAGTACTGGCAGTAGAAAATACAGAGTTGAGTAGAATAAAAATGGTGGAGATTCATATATATAATATATAGTTTCTCTGACATAAAAGAACATTCAAAGATTGGGAACTGATTCTGGGATATCAGCACCCCACCATTTACACTACAAAAATTAATCTCTGCTGAAGTGAACATATTGTGAACAGCTGTCGGTCAATGAACGGATTTGTAGATGCTAACACATTTCTTTTAATTAAAAAACAACTAATAGGTTGCTTATTCAAGCAGGATCTAAGGAGGTGGGAAACTTAAGATAAAAGATTTAGTCTCGACTGTGTGGTAAAGTTTTTCAGTACAAAACCTTATGTCAAAACCATGTGGCTTGTGGCTTTAACTGCTGTATTTTGCTTTGGCTCACCCTATGTCACTCCAAGAGGAGTTCAGTATGCACAGCTGTGCACCTTGGCTCCAGGGGTAATTATGCTGGTATAGCTGAAAAAGTCTCTCCCAGAGGCAAACCTCTGGTCTGATGCATGGGGAATAGCTATGGCTTCAGGAACATCCTGAAACATTCACCCCAACAGATCTCACCTAAGCAGCATTTTAAATTATCTGCTGGGACATATTAAACTGCCATCTGAATGACGTACTGGGGCTATCTCAATCAAGCCCAGCTAAAGCAATTAAGTGAATAGCATTGGTATGACGGCCTTCCAATTTTGCATTTTTACCCTTCTTACAGGCACCAAAGGTTTGGGCCTGCTTGGATGAGCAGTGAGAGAGAAAATGCTTTTTTCCATTTTCTCTGGCAAATAAATGCCTCTGTGTACTCTTCTTATGCATGTGATATACATCATTCAGCTTATCCAGGCTTTCCAATGTATTACACATATTTCACTACAACAGCCCCTGTTCTACTGCTTTTAAAATTTCAGCATAAAGAAAACATTAATCATCAGTCTTAGCTTTCCTGTATTTTTTTCTTCCCTGTGAGCAAGTCATTACAGTATGTCTGATTATTAGGAACAAGGAATAAACATTTCCCCTCTGTGAAGAACAGGAAACAATGTTTGGAGAACAATCAAGTCTATTCTCCATGGAAAAAAATGTAGCAATGGGAGAGAGGCTTGACCTTTTTCCAAATTAAAAAAAAAAAATAAAAAAAGAAATGCATTTTCATCTGAAGAAAAAGAAATTAGCTCATGTATTCACCCAGTCTGACCTCTTTTCTAAACATGTATTTCATTGTAAAGTACACTTAAATATCAAGTATAACTATGAAAAGAAACCAAAATGCTAAGAGTTTTGGACTAGTTATTTTGCTTTCATCTTGTGAAATTCTTGTTTATATCTGCCTGCCTGTATATATTATTCCAGCCCATTGCAAATTATGTTTTCAGCTGAACATGAAAAAAATACACAAGATACAAAGAGAGGCCATTCGCCACATGAAGCACTCATGAACATGCACTGCCACCTGCTCACAGCTGTGGTTTACATGGGAAAGTCAGCCTGGGAAATAATACCAGCAAAAGCAAAGTAATTGCTCTGACCACAGTCCAGCTGAGGTCTTGTAAACATCAGCAGATCTCTGTGATTTTCATTTTGTTCTGTACTTTTTCCAACATTTATTAAATATCAGGGAAAAGAGAAAAAATAAAAAGACACGAATGTGTCTGGCAGTGCTGTGTGCAGTGGTACAACCATTGGTTACTTAATTGGAACCAGTTCAAAACCATACACCTGTGTATGTCTCCTGTCACCTGTCTCATCCCATTGCGTTTTGTATTACAGATTTCTGTTGTATTGCATATTTCTTCCCTTTGCACTAACAACTAATTCTTCAGTGTGGGGCAGTATGTGATTTTGTTGCCAGAGCACCTAAGGAGTCACAATATGGTTCCCAGTCTGGCCCAAAGGGAGGAAGTAATAGATGCCAATTTTTAACTGATGAACAATGCTTCCCTGTGTGTCAGCTCAGACATGTGGTTTGTGCATCTGGGAGCTAAACACGAGGTTTAAATGTTCCCACTCGCACCCCACACAGCAGAAATTTGATGGAAATTTTTCTCCTCGCTGTGCAGTCCAACAGCTGCACTGACTGTCGCAATATTGCCATTAAAATCCCTGGGCTGGCGCTCCCTCTCTGGCCCTCTCTGGCCCCACAAGTGCCATGAGAACACTGCCATCTCAGTACACTACATTTCAGAAGGAAAAGCAAGTTTACTAGTCATATCCAGCAATGATGTTGCCAAAGATCACAGTTTTAGTACTAGTTTTGCCCTTTTGGTTGGTATTTCCCAACGTGTAATGACAGAATCTCAGGGAAGGAGACACCTTTTTTTCCCTCTTTTCAAAGCATATTTTCAGATCTTTCAGTTAGGGGGAAAGAAAAGTCTTGAAAAAAATGAAGCATACACAGTTGTGGGGGCACAGAAGACAGGGGTCCGCTGCAAAGAAGCTAATACTTATTTGTCATATTTTTAAATTCATTATTTTACCGCTGAACTCATTTTCACAGACAAAATCTTGGGGTTCAGACACCTGGCTTATTGAAACAGTAAAGGCTCCTTACAGACCCTCTGCATGCTTAAAGCAGACACATTTCCATCCCTGAGCTCCCAGCCTTCGTGGCTTCTTGACAGGAACAATGTAGTTGCTCTGATAAGCATGACCAAAACCAAGATGACAAGAAAGGGCAGTTAGAAGATCTGAACTGTTTATTCTAAGAGGAGAAAAATATGTTATACAGGAAAATATAATGAGTGGTGCCTGACAGGTACAAATTCCTACTAGGAGCTCACAGGTGACAGGATACATTGTTCTTTTAAAGGCTTCACATTGAAAAATTGCCTTGAACTGATAACCCTGAAACTCATTGTCATTATGCCACAGAGCTTAAAACACCTCCAGAAGAAGATTAATGCATACGGGAAAATTCAAACACTGACATGCACAAGGACATGAAGATGCTGTGGAGAATTTGACCTAGAGAGCAAGAAATATATGAAGCAGTACCTGCAGTATGTAAAGATTGCGGGGGTTTTATCCCAGAAAATAATACTCTATTGGTGCCTGCCAAAGCACTCAGCCTCCATCTGACATCAGGCGGAGAGCTTGTTGATTAATATGTATAGGATAACCTTTCTGGCACATTTTTTAAAAATTACTGGTTGCACTGTAGCTGCGTTTGGGATTTTACTCCCTCTAGAACCAGACAGTCTGTTAAGTGCACTCAACAAATTATATGTTTACTGAATTTCATGTTGTATTAAAAAGCTATTATTCAGAGGAATGTTCTCAATGGTTCATTCAGCTCTGGGCAAGGCTCTGCCATATGGGCTGTTGTTGACTGAATTTGCAAATCCTCCTACACATGCAGCAAAATACCAAGGCATCATAAGAACAAGTTAACTTTATAAATCTCAGTCACCTTTTCCCTTTGCTTGAAACAATGCTGCTATTTGATTATTTGTAAAATTCCACTTGGGATATAATGGTCTTTAGTCTCAATATATCAGTGCACTGCACAGAGATATTAACTTTCACTTCAGCAATTAATCTTGCAAACTCAAAACTTTTTTTTTTTTGTCTAAGAAAACTCATCTCTGGGGGCTACTTTAAAAATATAAGGAGCAAATCTGTCAATAGCTGTCTCAACACTGAGTACAGAGCAAATGACTGATAACCATATCTTAGAGATTTAGCTGAACATTTATTATAAACTGTGGGAATATTCCAGCAAGCTATAATTAGCATCCATTAATCACAAAAATGGATTAATTTATATTTTCGCTTTCCATGCAGGTTTTAATACATATTATGGACAGCGTTCCGCCTACCTTGTGGGTCTTTTCTATTTTAACTCAGTTTTTAAACTGGCTTGTTTGTTTTGACTGGCTTTTGCTTGATACCACCTCATTTGTAGAGTTAGAGTTTAAAAAAAAACAAATCAGAAGTTGGCAGTTGTACACTCCTTCATAACTTTTTAATCACATTAAAGAAATTACGTATTATCCAAAAAATTAAATTTCATTTCCACTGGCAATGGAAAAACATTTCTGAATTAGCCTTACAGCAGAAAATTACTATAATTCTGCTACAACCTGTGAAGAATTACTCTTGGGTGTGCAACCCCTTCTGGCCAGTAGGAACACTGAATTCACTTATCCTACCTTCTTTTTTGCAACATTGGGCCTTGTTCTTCCTGTACATCCAGCTAAGCGGTAAATATATTTTCCATTTTGTACAATACAAAATTAGGGTTAGCTATGGACCTGTTCTGAATCTATTGACAGAGGCAGTCCTCTGTGACTCCTCCAGCACAGTGGTGGTGACACCATTTCTAATCTGGCAATGTGCAGCTCAGAAACTGTTGGTTTTGGCCCCAACATATGCCAGGATTTGCCACAGAGACATGCCATAAAGTTCTTGAAAGGAAAGGCAGTGTTTGCATTTGGTGTGTTTGGCAACTGAGAGCTGCTGTGGTCATAACCTTTGCTAGTTTCATAGAATATCCTGAGTTAGAAGGGATATTGAGTCCAACTCCTGGCCCTGCCCAGGAGAGCCCCAAGAACCACATTGGGATGCGATGCTTGAGAGCATTGTCCAAACACTTCTCCAGCTCTGTCAGGCTCAGTGTTGTGACCCCTTCCCTAGGGAGCCTTTTCCAGTGCCCAGCCACCCTCTGGGTGAGGAACCTTTTTGTAACATCCAACCTAAACCCCTCTTGGCACAGCTTTATGCCATTCCCTCAGGTCCCACAGTTGGTCACCACAGAGAAGAGATCAGTGCCTGCCCCTCCTCTTCCCCTCATGAGGAAGCTGCAGGCTGCACTGAGGGCTCCCCTCAGTGCCCTCTTCCCCAGGCTGAACAGACCAGGTGACCTCAGCCACTCCTCATACAGCTTTCCCTCTTCCCCCATGTTCACACCTCCCTTTTGGATGCTCTCTAAGAGCTTTATGTCTTTGTTATACTGTAGCTCCCAAAGCTGCCCCCAGCACTCAAGGCGAGGCCGCCCCAGGTCAGAGCAGATCAGGACAATTCCCTCCCTTCCCTGGCTGGCAATGCTGTGCCTGATGTCCCCAGGACACGCTTGTCCCTCCTGGCTGCCAGGGCACTGCTGGCTCATGTCCAACTTGCCATTGACCAGGACCCCCAGGTGCCTTTCCTCAGCACTGCTCTCCATCCCCTTGTTCCCCAATCTGTGCACACCCCCAGGGTTGCCCCATCCCCACAGCGATATTACGAATGGCTGCATGTATGGCAGCATTGCAACCAGCAAGGATGGACAAGGCAGCACTCCAGGCATGACATGAGAGCTTGTACAGAATTCTGCTGTGGGTGGAACAGACAAGGCTGTATCCTGAGAAACTGCATGGAACTGTAAAGCTGAATTTGACAGCGAAGTTGCAGGTTTGAGTGACAAGCTGGCTGGTGATGTTGTCCACAGTGACAGGGACATGTCTGCAAGGATTTGAGGAAAAAGACGGATATCTTCATTGGACTTTAGCAGCTGGCAAGAAACCCATAAGATGATATCAGGGAGAGGCCAATCAAAACAAACTGGAGGTTTGATATTTCAAGCCAGTTTAAAAAATACAGACAATGAGGAACTGTTTGAAACAATGGTGAATTTTCAAGTTCAAGTTCTTTTTATAGTTTGTCTTGAATTTTTTCCAAAAGAACACTACCTTGGTGTGAAAAATGGCTTGCAAAAAGGGGAAAAAATCCTCCATTTCTCTATTTTCAAAGAACAGAAAAGGACACAGAATTAATATATATTTGGTGCAAACTCCCTTCCACTAAGTGATTCTTAGCAGCTGTCCATTTCACTGTCATCTCCCAACACCAACTTTTGTATTTTCATGTTCTACCTTCCACTGGAGAAAATCTGACCTTGTCTGATTTATACTGTATATGTACATATGCCATATTGCATATATGCTGTGTGTGGCCTTGCACCTGCTTGTGACCACATGGACTTGCCTGGTGGTCACCACACTGTTGGCTTGGTGTCACTGGAGCCACTCTGTCACTCCGGCTAGGGATGGGGGACAGCACTTGTCTTCTCTGCTTCTTGGTTCCATTTTTGAGCTAACTGTATGACAAGCAGCCCAGCCTAGATAAACAATCCCATACTTCATCCTAAAAAAGACAATTATTTCCCAGCTACTGTGTGGCTGGAAGATGTCAGCATCCTTCTGCATGAAGATTTCAGCTCTGGCAAAGTCTGTCTCACAACTGAATGCTCCCTTGCCTCACAATCCCTTGCCTCTCCTTCATTAGCACTAAGTTGTCCAGAGGATTTACAATGTCTTGCATTCAGTTCCCAGAAGAGCAAGAGGCTCAGGAGAAACTTTACTGATCACTTCTACCAAAGTGAGTGAAAGTTTTCAAGGAGATGTTTTATGGTATTCATTTTCCAGTGGCTGACTTGACTTGCCATGCTCCATTAAGACAGCCTTGTGTACTAAGCATGCCTCAGAAATGGAAAATTGTGTCTTACGGTAAATTAGACGCCAACCCCCCAAAAAAACAGGATTAATTCCTATAGGATATGTGCTGGCACAGTTCCAAGCAGCTGGGTTTGCACAAAGAAGCCTTTTTTTCTTTAATAGATTCTGGTGAAGTTTTGCCCCTGTCTGTAAAAATTGCCTGCATTATCCTGAAAATAGAAGCAATTGAGCTTTCCTTGACCTGATCTGGAGGGAACATAAAAAAGTTAATTTAGTTATGAAAGCTATTTAATTTATGCTCTCAAAGTTCATCATAAAAACTTTGTTGAAAATTATTTGGGAAAGCAAAGAGTGCCTCAGACATGCTGTTAATTACCATCCATTCGTGGCTGTCACCCATTCTCATTCCCGGGGAGTGCTCTAGAAGTTCTGAATGTGCAACAATTGCACAATAGTATCCAAACCAGACACAGGATTTCCTAATACGCTCCAGTTGCATGCTGGAGAACTACTAAAAACAACTATTTGTGTGGCTTTCTGGGATGCAAGGTTAGGTCTCCAGCATCATCACATTGCTTTTGCAAATGCTAGAACACAAGCAAGGCTGTGCCCTAAACAGAGATCCTCATCTTGCATGAAGGTTTTTGTTTTGCAACAAGGATTATCTTTCAAACAATCACCTTATGTTGAGTAGTCAAAAGACATGTAAGGATTTATTTAATTTTTAATTAATGTTTTCATCCTGTGGGTTGGTTTGGGTTTTTTTCAGTTAGGTCGCTTTAAAAATGTTTATAAAGCAAGATTAGAAAGCTCAAACATTGAGCTCTGCATGACTGAATTATGACAAAAATAAAACTATAATTCTAATACTATAATTGTCTAGATGTCCTCTTGGATTTTGTATTTTCTATGAGGTTTTGTTGTTTGGATTCTTTTTTTCTTTTTTAAAGCCTGCCTTCAAAGTATTACTCTATTTTGGATCTTACCTCTTGCTTTTGGGCAACTTAATTTTGAATATGTCTATAAAACATGATTTTTATGGGCATCACTAATTTTATTCTCAAAATTACATGTATTTCAACCCCCTACCAGGTCTCTCTTTATTTGTTGAAAGTCTGATCAAGCCTGGATTAAGGAATTGAGGGTAAGGGAACATTCAACTAGAACGCAGAAAGAAGTCTGTGTGTCTGATGTATGCCTCCCTTTATTGTACCAGGCATCTTCATTTTTGAGCAAAGCATTTTAAAGAAATAGGTGATAGATTTTGAGACATTATTTGATACACTTGGAGTAAATAGGCAATTTTTTAGGCGCAGAACCCTAATCAATTTTAATTCAATGATACCTCTCTTTCAATTTTTAATGTACTTATTATCACAGGTCAGTACAGCAGGCAAGAGTCACCATTTTCCCAGGTGAATCCAAGTGCTATCCAAACTATATTCAATTAGAGACTTAACTACACTTACAAATCTGTGCTCTTGCTGTTTGCAGAGAGGCATGCAGGGCTCCTGAAGTGCAAGAGACCTGACAACTTGTACCTGACCGGGACACCCATTCCCACACAATATAATTAGGTCTTTCTGCCAACACTTTCTGCATGCAATTAGTTTTTTAACTACTTGCATCCTACTTTCAGGCAGAAAGAAAATGACACAGGACAATAACTGTGTCAAACCTGAACCTAGACATCAGACAAACCCTGCATGCAAACTGTATCTGAATTTGAATCCTTCCAAGTTAACAAGTGCTTCCAAGACTCGAATAAAAACCATCTGAATGCGTGTAATTTTTAGAGTGCTCTGCTTGTTTCAGTCCATCATATTTCCTAAATTCTCTTTTAAATGTAACTGAAATGTCTTGGATATGTGAGAAGTTTCATACATTTGAAGTCCTGAATTATATTCAAGCTCCAGGAAACAGGCCCATTTAACAGGAGGTAGATCTGTGTAGGTGTAGATAAACTACCTGACAGACAAAAGGCTACAGCTCTGATGCTGGACTCTCATACTGATATTGCCAACTACTGAAGCACACTTTTGTCTGCTCTCAGAGCTACAACAAAAAATTATCACTACAAGAATGCAGCTGCCTGTAGAGATACAGAAGAAACCCACAGAAAAGTAGGAGATGAAAGGGAAATATGTGTTAACAAGAGCCAGTGGAAGCACACAGGGCTTCATTAAGAGCCTTCTGGTCCCTTGGGGGCTTTGCTTCACAACCCAACATCCCTTGTCTGAGCTAACCAGCTGGCAAGTGTCAACCCTTCCAGGACTTGGCTCCAAACCAGAATGGCCTAATTAAAGATTAATGCTCTCTGACAAAAATTAGTAACTGCTTCACATGCTTCAGAGAATACATAAAAATATTTTCATACTTTACAAGAAAATTAAAACTGCCTAATTGGATTGCAGCTCCAGGAATTGCAGGTATTCACCTGGATATCCTTGTATGATAGTTTCAAAGCTGATTTGAAGCTGTATTGTCATGCATTATCCATCACTCAATTGACTGGCTTCCAAAGCTGCTATCAGACCCTAAGTCAGCTGTAACTCACAGCATTTTAGGAAATATATTTCAATAGTAACGTGAGGTTTATGCGACATTTTCTAATCAGAGTTTAACAACATGCATCACATCATCAAAGTGAGAACTGAAAGGGAAGCCTACTGTTTCAGTGTGCCTACTTTTACTAGAGTATATCTAAAATGGTAATTAATGTCCATTTTAAGAACTGTTTGCATAATTTTGTAACTAATTAATTAATTTGATGTGGCATCTAAGACTATGTCTTTAATGAAACAGAAATCAAACAAATTATATGAATGAGCCCAGAAAAGGGTATTATTATAAGCAGGGAGCATCAGAATCAATACACAGTTCAATCCTTTGATAGTTTTTCCTCTGGTGTCAGGCAGAAATGTCTCCCACTTTGTGATTAAAAGAAGTTCTCCTCTCAGGATTCATTGTGATGCTCGCACACACGTTGTCAGCAGAGATTTTGTAACAAGCAGGGAGACAGTTTTTCAGATGGCTGCTCTGAAAAATGCTAAATGTTCAAGGTTTTCCAGCATCTGTGTATTTTAAGAAAACTCACCCACACAAAACTGAGCTTTCTCCAAGAAAACTTCATAGTTTCTAAACCTGTTTCATTTATTCATCTTTTCCATTATATTTAGACTTAGTTTGCTGCTTTATTTTACTTCTTTGGGTTTTGATTTTGATTGTCTCCTTGGAGCAAACTGCTTAATGATCTTCTACTTTGGTAATCATAGAACTAACACACAATGCTGGGAAGAACTGATTAGCCTGATTCTCAACTGAGTGTGTACCATCATTATCAGAAGCCTGAGCCAATGGTTACCATATTCCCTGGGACTGCTGCCATTAGGTCTTCAGGGAATGTTCTACCAGATTTTAAATGAGGAATGACCTTTAGATAAAATGGCTGCATCCAAACAAACGGTTTGGACATCTTGTTTTAGCTGGAAATGTATGTTGAGCTGAAATTAATTTTAGATTTTTTTTCTGATGTAAATATCCTGCTATACTTGATCCATATTACTTTGCAATTTGAAACTGCAGCATTGTGTAGGTTAGCAGCTTTTGAAGTGATTATGAAACCTGAACAAGTAGAGAGCTTTAAACAGACAAAAATTCGTTATACTACCTACTTGTATTAATTCAAAGGTGAACAATTTGCCAGAAAGCACTAATGTCCTTTCTCACGAACCACATTTGCAATTTCTAATTTATCGTGTCTTTATACTCAGGAGGCTGTTAAATTCAATGAAAAACCATTCTGAACTGTTTTTGCAAAATGTGTAGAATAATACTTGGATTCACAGAATCATAGAATGGCTTGGGTTGGAAAGAACCTTAAAGATAATCTAGTTCCAGCCCTTCTGCCATGGGCAGGGACACTTCCCACTAGACCATTTATCAAAGCCCCATCCAACCTGGCCCTGAATGCTTCCAGGGGTGGGGCATCCACATTTCCTCTCAGCCACGTGTTCCAGTGTCTCACCACACTCACAGAGAAGAATTTCTTCCTAATATCTAACCTAAATCTACTCTTTTTCAGTTTAAAGCCATCTTCCATTGTTTTATCACTACATGCTTTTTGTAAGAAATCCCTCACAAGTGAAAACTTCATGTGTGGATAAGAATATATTCATTTTTCATGTATTCTTGTAAGGCCCTTGGAGAGCATTCACAGGATATCTCTGTTTCCATTAACTTCAGATTCACAATTTTGTATCTGGAATTAATGGAAAGATGTGCTACACCACGCCTAACCTGGCAATTCAGTGTTATCTACTATGCTTCTGAGAAGTTAGTACTTATTTTAGCAAGTATAGAATATATTTTGGGATCATTTAACAAGCTGTAGCACCTTACATTAAAGTTACTGTAAAGAATTTTCTTTTAAATAACCACCAGCACAAATGAGAATCAGACCTCCATTAGGAACACATAAAGAACTAATGTGGATAATTTAGTTTCCGTTTTTGTGAAATCATGCCCAGGGGTGTATTTAAATGTTGCTAATGTTCAGGGAGGAGCTGGATAAATTGAGAGAGAACCTAGATACAACCTACCATTACCTAATCTTCCATTAGCTATCTTCTTTCCAAATTATATTGCTAGCCCCTTCATTGCCTGTGACTCACGATGTGAGAGATGTACCACAAAACACAGCCCTCCAACTGGGCAACCTCCTAATTTAGCCAGAAGAATATGGTGAAAGCTGGATGTCTACGTGCAGACAGGGGGAAATCACCTATTTTCATTGGGAATTAACAGCTGCAAACTTGGCCAAAATGGTCCTTTTCTGGAGGATCCTAGTGGTTTTTCTCCACTGAAAAACATGAAAGTTGCATAATCCATACTTCATTTCAGTCCAGAATGCTTGAACGGATCTTGGTGACATCTGTTCGCCAAGTGAGAAACGGGAAACAGTTGCAGAATTTTCCCTGGAACTGGAGGTTCTGGTTTGAGCCTTAAAGAATGCAGCCTTTGCTTTCACTAATGCAAGTAAGGACTTAATTATGGACTTGAAACATATGCATGAGAAGGAAGGAATCTAGCAAAACTGACCATACACTGTGTTGCAATACAAGACTGCTGCGGCTCCAAGAGGTTGTAAGAGTGGCCCCCAGGGATGGGGGCTGGAGGAAAGCAGATTACAGACAGCTACGTGAGAAAGTATGGCCTCCCTTTATCTGCAATCCAGAGAGAAAGTCATCCAAAGTGCAGGACTTTTCCAGGCTTTTGTCATCATATAGTGACAGGGAGGATGGCAGTTCACAAAAAAACTTGGTCAAGGAAATTCTCTTAAACACTTTTCCTAAACATCCAGTCCTTAAAAAGTAGAATAGCCAGAATATTGAGCTCCACAAATCGTTTTTGCAAAACCGAATGCATATCAGACCACATTTTCAGATCTACACTTCTGAAGTAGGCTTTTCTCTGATGATCTTCAGTCCCTTCTTACAAGGCATATTTACACAGTTTTTGGCAGGACTTAACCCCTAACCAAGAGAGAAAATCACTTATTTTTCTTTGCTAATTATACTATTACCTATGCTTAAAATCAGTGAAAGCAAATAGGTTGAAAATTTGACCCTAAACTATACGTGGGAGGCAGGGTGCCAAGAAGTACTGAAACACATGTCAGTTTTGTTTTCTTAGCAGGAAAGAGAGCAATTGTGAAAGCCCGAGGATATCTACACTGGGTGGTAAAGCTAACAGCAGAAAATCAAAGAAATCTTAGCACTAAGTCAACAGTGTAACAAAAAATAGGAGTCAGCTCTTCGTGGCCATGCAGATTATCACTCCGATAAGACTGTGATAGAGGGTAAGAATTCTTTCCCAGTATGATGTTGACACTGCATAAGCTGTAATCTGTTGTTCTTTGGCTTTCAGATCTCTTGCTTCGCAACACAAACACTAACAAATTGACAAAAGCTGTGTTTGCACATTAGAGCTACTTGCAAACTAGCATTTCAAGTTCAAGTTTGGACATACAAGCACGCAAAGCAAAATGAAGTGGAAAGCTGTGATTTTAATGGGGATTTAATCTCTTTTGTTCTTTGACCTTTTGCGGCTCTCAGAATACATCAACGCTTCTGTCGCATGAGTTGCCTTATTGGCTTAGTTCATGCTGATACAGCCAAGCAAGCATTCAAGTGTGACTACAAGTGTAGGGTTTGATGGTGTATTGCACTCTTTCTAACAGCAAGCACAACAGTGCTATCAGCACAGCTCAATGGGGTACAAATCCTGTGAATCAGCCCAGGCCCAGCTGCGATCCCAAGTGCAGTGACTCCTGCAGCTGGACAGAAAGAGCCTCAGAGCTCAGGCAGAAAGTAACTTTAGAAGGAAAGGCTCAGGCAGCTGGCAGCGCACTCAGTCTGGGGGAACCGCCAATCCAGCTGAGTATCTTTCCTGTGGAAGGTCAGAAAAAGGCAGAGCAGCACTGAAACTGGACTATAACACAAATTTTTCAAGTCCGATTATTAAGAAAACAGCATACAGCATTTTAATGTATATAATAGGGGATTTTATTTCCCCTTCCCTTTTAAACTACAGAGCCTTCTCAACTAGCAACCCTATAATGGAAGTCTCCTAGTTAAAAGTGCAGCAGGAATTGAAGAGCTACAAAAGGAACCCACAGGAGAAAAAGAACCCACAGCAGGAGAAATGAGGGCCACAACAGTGATCAGTCAAGATGGGGACAGCAGTATTTTGTGGATTACCTGTGTGATAACAGGTCTAACATTCTTTCACCAAACTATTAAAGAAAAGAAAAAAAACTAGGCTTCTGAGATTTCTCATAACAATCTGTCTCTCATGTGAGTCCTCTTTTCAAAAATTCAGCTGGGTTCACTCTACTAATGATACCCATGAAATAAAGTGAGAGATTCTTTCCAAGCGTTTTTCCATCCAAGCCACAACTGAAATTCTAGATAGTAGCAGTGATATCTGCTATAACAGGAATATTATATAAGAAAAAGGTGTTATATTTGTAGTGGAAATCTGAAAAACTATTGGTATCGATGCTTCACATTGTTAGAGTTCACCAAGAGAAAAATCTGTGGGTATTGATCAGCTGCAAAATGGATTCACAGTTTGTAGGGATCAGATGCAACATAAAAACTGCAGGTGTAGTATTCAGAGTTTTTCATGTAAGTGATTCAGCCCCAGAGGGAGAAAAAAGTTAAGCCTATTACATTGAAAGAATTGACAAAATTTAGGAGTATACTGGGTATTCAAATATATAGACCTGCCTAAGTTCAAAAACCTTCATGTTATAGGCCAGGGAGCTGTGATGGAAGAATTGTCCATGTGTTCACGAAAAGAAGTAGAATGAGTGAATGGGAGTTTGGGGAGAGAGCTCTTACAGACATGTGGGCCTGATCATATCTCAGATAAAATCGTTTGGTATTTTCCTCACATAATGAGGTTTTTTTAAGTTAGATTTTGTCATATATAACAGGACAAATCCATCTTCCTTCAGGACGATGTTTTTATAAGGCAGGTCTAGCTTTTGTTTGGGTATCACCTCTTTACTGCAACTATGCCACAGCTGTATTCAGAGCACGCATAAGCCATTTCTCACTTCTACTTTTTGACTGCATATTTCTATTTTAGGATACCTGAGGTAGGAAAAAAAAAAAAAAAACAACTCAGGTGACCAGAAACGACCCTGTCTTAAGTATGAGATACATCCACATACATGTGAAAATAAGATGTGTGACCTGCAGTTGTTTCAAAATTCCCAGAGCATAGGAGCACGTTGGACTGCCAGCTTGTACCATCTGGCAGACATAACTCTCACACTTCAGAAGGCTGGCTTTCACGCAGTTAATAAATTCCATCCAAATCTCAAAGTGTTTCACATAGGCAGCTGAAGAATACCTCTGATAAGGCATGCTTGCACAGCTTAACAGACCACCGTGGAATGCCATTTCAGCTTTTCCATTGAAGGAAATGGAGATAACATGCCTGAACAGTGAATGCTGAAACCAAACAATTAAATAAGAAATAAATGTACTGCAGAAGACTAAAAAGGAAATAACCAATGAAACTGAACTAATTTTTAGAGAAAGCCATTTATTTCAGTCAAAAAATGGCACTGGTATACCCAGGGCCAAATATAGATAGGCCAATGCATCACAGTGGGAAAAAAAAGATTTTACATTTTGTTCATTTTGTCTTTTCCAAAAGAACAAAATCCATGGAACTGCTTTTGGGAAAATATCCTTAGGCATTAGCATTGCTATCTGCTTTCCTTCTTTTCTTTTATCAAAGACAAAGCAGACTCACAACACCCCAAGCATCCCCACACTTGCAAATAAAGGTAATTCTATATATTCTTATAAAAAAGGGAAAGCCTGAAGAGCTTATAACACTGCATCTGGTTGAATAGCCTCCAAATACAAAAATATGTGGAATTCCCTTCTGGGTCCCACCCAACCCAACAGTGCATCTCAGATTGTGACACTGTGAGGTGAGCACATGAGCTTGGGGCATTATCTGTGGCCCCTTTCCCCTACATTCCCCAGCACTCAGAACTGTTGTATTAGGAATGTTAGAGCATAAAAGCTTGCCTAATTCTTACAAAGTCCATATATAAACTTGCTGCCCTTGAATTTGTCTAATCCTCTCGGAATTTCCTGACACACAGAAATACAGGTGGAACAGGCTGAAAGTCTCCAAAGAACACTTGTAGATCCTGCTAAAAAACACTTGTAGGTCCTGCTTGGATCTCACAGATATTGTTTAGAGAACTTACATTCTAAGTTCTATATTCATGCTATATTTCAGGAAACTCTCCTTATTAATATGTCACTCTCCTAGGGTCTACCTTTGACCTGAGCGTTCAGTTCTCCGACCTCTGAGAATACAGATTCACCTAACTGACTTAAATTGTTTTACCTGGAAATGGGATAATTCATTGAAATTGAAATCAATTCACACAAATGTATGTGATACAATTTAGCCTGAAGCATGCAGTAATGTGCTAAAATAAATAATATTTTTAACAAAACAAAACAAACTACTTTGTGTGGGAGAGACAATGTTTAAAAATATTTCAGCATCTTTGTGTTTCCCATTAGTCTCTCTTGGATCGTGGCAAAAAATGTAAACTTCGGAGGCCAAAAGTTTTTAGGCTACTTTACCTCTGTGTGAGTCTCTATCCTACATGGAGTTCAGTGTCTCTCTGCTATTGCTGTGGTTGCTCATGGCATGCTAGAAAGTTTATGAGTCAGTGACCAATACTTCTCTTCTGGCATTATAAATGGACATGGCCTTTCCTGCTCAATGTTTGTGTAAGTAGGTATTGTGAGAACGGCTGAAGAAAGTAGTAAATACCAATGCTGCAGTAGCCAGCAGCTTCACAGCTACACTCAATCAGCTTAGCAAGAAAGACTTGCAAGTCTCGTGAGCAAACAGCTAGAAAATATTTCTACAGAAAGATCCCTATAATCTGTTTTGGACTGTTTCTATGAAGAAGCAGTTTCAAGGCCATAGTTCTTTCTAAACAGTAACTAATGATTCAAATATTACAATAATATGTGTTATGGTTTTGTTATTACAACTTAGAGATGTGAACTGCAAATCTGATAAAGAAATATCTTTATTTTGCATATTCCTAGATATTACATGACAATAGCAGCAGAGATTCAAATGATTCATTGTGAAAACACTGTTACTGTTACTAATTAAAGGACAAATGGACTTGTAAAATTCACAAATTGCAAAATAAAATGGAAATTCAATTTCTAGTATAAAACTTTAAAAAATCTGAGTTGATATCACTCTGGAAGTTTAGCACAGATACAAACATATTCCTGTTTTTCTCTACAATTTTAAGTAAAAAACTTTTAAGACTATATAAATGTGTTAGCAAAAGAAGAGTTAATCCTTTGAGAACAAAAGTTTCATCTATTACAATGCTTTGTTTAAACTTCAACTTGTGTATACCCAAAATTGGACTTAAGCTCACAAATACAATTCTACATGTAAACAGTAAATTATATAAACAGCTCACTCTTTATTAGCCAAATTGACCATTTTATAGAAACAAGCCAAAGTATAAATACATATACTTTTGTATCTGTATACACACACACATGCATGAAAGTTCCCAGAATTGCTATGGGAACCTTGTCCCTTAATGTACCCTAAATCTGTATTTGTTAGTTTGAAACCATGAATTTTTTATTTTTTTTTTAATTTCTTTTAACATAGTGTATTATAGAATATCCACAGAGGAAAAGAAGGAAACTGCTTTCCTAGTGCTCCACAGTTTTCATGCCCTCAGCTTCTGAAATATTTAAGACTATTAACTTGCTGGCAGGCTGCCAAGGAATTTTAAGGCATCTGTGCCTGTGCTACTTATTTTAAGCTCCATCTTCCAACGTTATGAAATCAGCAAACTCTTTTGACTTTCTTAGTAATTCCATTTCATGTGGTTCTGGCTTTCAGACAGATTCAAGAATGACATAATCGCCTTTTCCCACCCACAGGTTTTGCACTGTTGCTGTTGGTTACACCCTTCCACGTAATGAGCACCACGAATCTTTGTCTGATCCCATATGCCCAGAAATGGAAGACAGCCCAGCAAAGAGGACTAAAGCACAGTTTCTTGGCTTTCTATTGAGCACCATAGGTTGAGTAAGGCTTCGGGATTTTTCCGCTTCTTAAGCTACAGTGCAGACCTTGTGAGTCCAAAGTCATGCTACATCCAAAGGATGTGAACCTATTTCCCAATAAATTTTACCCCCATTACTGAAGCAGCTATCTTAAATATAGTAGCAGAGAATAAACAAACTCAATGAAGTGCTTCTTTTGATTTTTTACTACAGCATTTATGCAAATGCACTCAAAAAATACAGAATTCTTCATTTTCATTTTTAAAAAAAACCTAGAACTTGGCTAGTATGCATCAATAAGAACTATTGGAATCATATTTTGCATTATTAACAATACTGGATAAAGTACCAAGCTCCACATCAGCAGGATAAATATTATAGGAAAAAAAAGCACTTTCTGGAGTTTGTTATCAACATTAGAGAATTAGAAGCAATTTGCAATCCTGTCTCACTGTCCAATCTCACAAAGACTATCCTGACTTACCTGAAGACTACAAGAGTGTTCATACACAAAAAAATATGGCATGCTAACACAGCATAGGGAGTCCCTTTGAAAGTCTCCAGAAATTTTGCTTTATGCTTTTCATGGTTGGTCAAATTTTTAAGTAATGCACAGCATCGTGGCTACTTGGGTCCCTTAAACCCAGGACTACTCAGAGGCATTGGCTCAGGTCTGCTTCGGGGCAATTTCATATGAGTAGGCAATTATATTGCTGCTCTAAGAGCTGGCCTGAACTGCCAGGCAAATAAAAAAACATGTATCATGCTCAAGGAAACACCAGTCCACGTCCAGAAGAAATGGAGAAGAATGCATCAGTTATAATATAAAAATCAATTACCCAGACTGAAAAAAAAAAAAAAATCCTTACTTCGGATTTCCTTGTTTTCTTCAGTAATGAGCCAGTTCTGGAAAAAAATTACAACTGGGCAAAGTGAGGCAGTGACTCGGCATCAGGATATGCAGCCTAAAGATAGAAGACACAGTTCTCATGGGACCTTGTCATAATCAGCTGCATTCATAACTCTGCTGGGCCCTCTTCTGAGTTCAGAGCAGCTGAGAGCCGTGCCTTTCTCTCACTCCCAGCAGTGAGGGATAATCCATTTGAACAGGCATCTAGCAGGAGAAAACTGAGATAGGCTAGAAAATGAGACAAACTGATTGTGATGGCCATCAGAGTGAAACTCACTGCAACAGGAATTACATGTGAAATGGATTCTGAGGATTCTTTCTTTCTCTAGACTCTGTTCACAGCGCAAGCCAAAGGAATATTTTTTTTCTGTGATGAAAATTATCTGACTAATAAGTTACGACATTTTTAAGAAAGGGATAAAATGAAAATCCTATTCTATTGGTGCTGTTAACAAGTCCAAGGCTCACTAAAACATATCCTCTCGAGGCAATAGTTAAGTTCTAGGAAGTTTTAAGAAATTTATCTGTCCTTTGCTGACAAAATAAAATTAAAGATTATTTAGCTGACTAAGGTCTTAAAATTTTACTAAGTCTTTTTAACTCTGCCTATAATGAGATCTATTTCTTCTAGTAATGCAATTAGTGTTAATGGATTTTCTGATACTAAGAAAGAAAACTGGTTTTAGCTGTAGTGGAATTGTAGCTATTTAAAACATTAAGTTCACCCATCCACATTAACAGTGACATGAAACATTTCAGTTTGTCATTAATAACATTACACAAGCACTTCCAAAAATCTTTTACACCCTATATATTTTTATTATACATAAAGACAAGAGTAGCTATGAAAGTATCCAACTTTTACCATTACCTCATGGTAAAAAGATAATATTTCTCTAGAAAGATGCTAAGAATCTTTCTAATCAGACAGTAGAAGACATATGTCATGATAGGCTACATCAATTGATATTTTATCTCTGGAGAATCTCAAGGGTAAAAATCTGAAGTGCTTATCCAAACTTCCCTAACAACCTTACCTGTGGGAACACTTGGGGCAAGTCATCAGCTAGAATCATCACCCCACAGTGGTCAATCTTAATGGAAACCCAAGGCTGAATTGCTGGCTAGAGCTGAGCACACAGAATAAGCATTTCCTCTTCTGGGTTTAACAATACTCACATCAGTAGGAGGTCTGCTTTTTGATAATATTCTCCAAAAATATTGTCAAGAATTTTGCAAAATTCTGCTACACTTACTTAGCAGCATATTTACACAAAGTTAAAGCAATTTTTTTTTAAAAAATACCCAGTTAATCAATAGACAAAAAATATCAGATCATCCATCCACACATCAGAACAACTTGCATTGAAAACAGTACATTGTAATGAGTGATTCATGATGAATTGTACTCCATACTGGACACAGTAAAAACGGTATTTCTCAAAATAATTATTATCATTAAAGCCATGTTCTCCTCACTCTGTTTTTAAAATACCCTCATGTCTGGCATAAACACTCCTGCATTTAAAAGAGCTGAATTTAGTTCTCAGATTTCAAAAGATCAAATAAAATTAAAAAAAAAAAAAACCAAGCCTTTGGAAATGTTGGCATTTCAGTATACCTGACAAAAAGACAAATTCTAATACTACATATGTTTCAGCAAGTATCATCAATGTATCGAGTGCTTACACATCTCTTTTCCCACTTAAACTTGCAAGAAAAACTTCTACTGACTTCACTGAGGGATGTAATAGCAATCCAGCCTAATGAACTGAAAATCCTGTTGCTAATTTCCAAACAGTTTAACAGAAGGAGTGTTTATGGTATCTACATATTACTGCATATTATTTATTGTACCATTCGGTTATTTTTCATTTCACTAGTGACACAGAAGAGACTACGCTGTGTTGAGCTGCAGCTGACATGTAAATGTTGCTTTTAAACCATGTAAGATTTCTTATTTAAAAGTAAACTTTAAAGTTTGGGAAAAAATAATACTATTAATTAAATCAATTTTACTTGTCAGTTTTTGCCCCATACAACATCTTTTAAAGACTTTCTTTCAGAGGGAAACAAGACTGTTTCATTCATTCATGGGCAATACTTTGGCTCCATGTGCATTTATGTAAGTAAGAAGAATTTTGGACCTCCTTTCTATTACATCAATAAGCTTTTCAATTCCTTTTCTGCCTCCTTGGCTCTCCCAGTATATTTTGTCAAGGAACAAAGACTGGAGCAACTTCTCACGTAAACGCTGGCTCCTCAGCACTGAAACTGCAGATGCAGGGAATCTGGAAAAGCACAAAGAAATTCATCAGTTTTTGCCATTACTCTGAATTGCATTATTTATGCTGTGGTTTAGCAATCAATTGCACAAATATAGGCTGCAACTAAGCAAAGGAAGTCCATGCGTGCCTAACCATACGTATGGTAAGTGTATCTTTTACAGCTGTGGGATTACTCATACATTTTTAGACACATCCTGTCAATGTCTTGGACCAATGATATCTGTTCCAGTAGCTTAGTGTCTCACACTCAAACCAGGAAGAAATTAACAATCTTTTTACAAAATTAATAATTTAAAACTTACTCATTGATTCCTTGTAGTATTTTGAAGTCAAGATTGTCCTCGTTTCTGTCAAAGAAACCCTTATTGTCTATAAAGGCCAAGTGCCTTTGGTCATGCCTTCTCTGAACTACATGTGTCAGGTCAACAGCATCCTGATCATTACATTTCAGCTTCAGTCCTTGCTGCATGCAGGAATCTTCCTTGAGAGGTTTGAATCCACAACAATTTCTGTCTAGTCGATTATAGATCTAAAACAAAGTACAGCAGAGTGCCAAGTGAAAACAATACCAAAGTACTTGGGGCAAAATGTCACTGTAAGACATCGCTCTCTGACCCAGCTGACAGGAAAGCAAGCTCAGGACAAGCATAATTAAAGACAGCAGTAAAATGGCATTGAACACCTGGTCCTCATACCTTAGGTACTGCTAGAAGCAATTCCTCAGACTGTGTATTTTATACATTTTATAGCCACGATTAGATATGTCAGTAGAAATTCTTTGAAAATAATGGAAAAGTAACACATAGTAACTGGAATAACAGGCTGGTAAATAGAATTGTTTTCTTTTTCAGAAGTTTTTTTTCCTTTTACATTTTCTCTGCTGGAGAACAATAGAAATAGCACAGTCTGACACACACAGAGGGTGTTCATTTTGTGGGATCTATTAGACTAACAGTATGCAAAATAACTGAAAAGACCAGTAAGGGGCACAACAACCCATCAAAAGCTATAAAATGGAAGAACAGTGTATTTATAACCACAGAGCAGCCTCCCTGTGGTATATACTTTGATGACATGATGGTCTAGACTATTTTTTCCCATGCACAACCTCGATTATTCATCACACAGCACTTAGCTGGAAGGAATACGTACATCTGGCCTAACTTCAGTGGTGTAAATGTTAGGCATCTCTTTTGACTCAGTTGCTTCTGTTCCCTTTCATAAACAATGACAAGAACAAGGCACATCCAGAGCAATGGATGCCATTTTAGGATAACCTCAAATACAGGAAGGATAAATCACTCCTTGAAAGTGCTTCTACCCCTGTTGACTAGAGGAGAGTAAATACTCAATATTGCTACAGCCCTGAGCACACAAATAGGCCTGGATTGCCCTTAGAAGTCTCACCTGGGACTTCCACACACTCCACCTTTGCCCCTGGGTACAGGAGCCCCCTCCCTTTAAGCTCAGGCAGCTCAGCTGTCCTCTGAGTCTTTCAGAGGAGGGGAGGTGTGGGGGTTTTCTGCTGCTTGTTCTGCTACATGGATGTTCCTGGGTTGTTGCTTGAGGTTTCCACCTGTCAGCCTTGGAGCTGCAGGTTTCTCTTCCTCTCTCTCCTATCATGAGCAGCATTCATTATCTGAAGGCTGTGGAGCCCCTGTTGCTTCCAGTGCTCCAGCTCCTGGGATCTCTTATTCAACTCACACAAAGGTAAAAAAGTAAAAGAGAGTACTTCTAGAAAGACTCTTTTGATGCGTAGACCAAATTCCCTTGCACCACACTTCATTACATGCATTAAACAGACAAGGAGATAATGTTCTTACAGACAGCCTCTTCATAAATATCTTGCATCATTTCAGTGCTAAGGCATTATGATGGAACACTGTGGAATAAGTGCATATAGTTTAGCATAATTCTTTTGTCATACATTTATGTACATAAGAGGTCCAAACCCCCAACATTGAAGAAGCCATTTTACATTTATGTCCTTATTTTGCTTGAGTTCTTGCAGAAGGCAAGTAAAGGTCAACTATAAGCACTTTCTATCCTGCTCCTGTATTTTATAATATCTGAAACCAGTGATTAGGAAGATGTATCACAGGTGCCAAACCTATTCTTCTGAGGGAATTGTGTTTAATACAGAATACTTTTCATCATTATTCTATATTTCTAAATTACTCATGAAGCACAGATTTTATTTTTTTTAATACAGAACTCCTTCTTGGCTTTTTTTTTTTTGTTTTCAAGTTTTTGTATTCTGCTGCTGACAAAAGTTAAAGTCAAGTTTGAGGGCACCCAGATGAAATTTTAGTCTTTAAGAACTATGAGATTCACTTTCACTCACTTTCTGATATGTTCTTGTCTGGTAGGCAACTGAAGTATAACTCACTCTGATACCAGCTACTAGTACAAGAGTAATTTGTTTCTTGTCATGTGAAGTTCAATCCTGTTGCGTTTTAATTTAACCAACCACTCCTTCTGGATAATAGCTCTATTATGGATATTTAAAGCTTGCCTTAGAAGACCTTGAAATTAGATATCAACATAGAACTCATTAGAATTTTTTAACTGTTAAATGGCATAAAAACAGTAACTCTGACACAATTTGTACTATTCCTATAGGGGTGTTACTACATTTAGCAACAGATTCATCCACATATGACTTTATACCCATTTCTAAGTATTACTTGCTCACAATGGAACTAAAGATGGAGTCATTAGACAAGTGACAATCTATTTTTAGAGAAGAATCAAATAATCTGTTTAACAGAACAAATCTGCAAAAAACTAAGTAAAAAAAAAAAATTGGTATTCATTCATTCTAGAACAGGATCAAGAAGAGCAGTGATAGGCTATGCATAAGCCAAGACATGATTTTTACAAGAAATGTAACTCTATTTAAAACTGAATTACATGAACAACCAAACATGGTGCATAAAATTAGTGCTTGCTGCAGTTCCAAATAAACCAGTAAGCTGCAGGAAGCTCAGTCACCTGGACCAGTCTGGCAGGTAAGGACAGTTTAAAGTAGTGCCATATCTCAGGAAGCCATAAAATTATCTTCCAGATGGGTGGTTCAGTTCAGGCCTTGCTAATGCAGGGAGTGTATTAATACTCCACTACATAATTGCTGTAACTGTAGCCACAGGATAGCACTGGGCAGTGCCCCAGTTTGATGTTATTTGGAGAGCTAATGATGATGTGCAGTATTTAATCAAAGAACAGCAAATTTATCATTCCTCAGTTGCTGCTCTACTCTTTCTTTTCTAAGACAGTGGCTAGGTTTGTTGTGTTTTTGTTGTTTTTTTTTTTTTTAAAAGCAAAATTAGCCACTAAAACTGTTACCTTGCTCCAGATTGCAGCTCACCAAAACCAGTTCAATTGCCTCTGGGGGCTGGGGAGGTGCAGGAAGGACCACACAGTAAACAGAGATTTACAGTTGTGAACATAGTCAAGATCTCTGTTTAAAGAAACAAGAAGTGAAGGAGAAACAGTATGCCTGCCTCAAGGTGAAATAAGTCAAGGCAAAAGCCTTTACTTCCTCTTTAAAAAGAAATTAATCAGTTAGGTTCCTGGTCCCCTGAGTAAAAACTGCATTTTGGGTATTTTAATCATAAGAAACAACCAGAAATAATTTCAAACTATGCAAATATCTCTCTTCCCCATTTTAAAAAGATGAAATACACTAAAATTACTTTCTCTAAAAATCCTATGTTTGCTCACATGACTTTTGAGACAAATAGCTGTGTTCAGCAAACATTTTACCTGCAAGAGAAAATCAAAGAGTGCCATCTTGGACCACTCATGATGATGGATTTCAGTACAGCCCCACTCAGCTTTGGGAACTTTACCATTCTGCCAGCATTTCTTCTTCAATAGCTGCTGATATTGTCCCCATGTTAACCTCACTGAAGAATGGGTACTATTATCTGTTGGACTCAGTGAGGAATCCCAGAGAATAACAGGACAGGCTTGACCGCCTGAAAAAAAGAAGAAAATACATTAGTACAGTGCAATACTGTCAGTTTTATTTGATTGTTCTTCAGACATTCCCTTAGTAATTATACCATTTTACAGATCTGGCAGATTATCAGCCAGGGGCTAATATCTTGACATCCTTTGGTTA
Organism: Acanthiza pusilla; assembly: GCA_036630365.1. NCBI lineage: Eukaryota > Metazoa > Chordata > Aves > Passeriformes > Acanthizidae > Acanthiza > Acanthiza pusilla. The sequence continues at coordinate 24,101,735 of JAXCHO010000164.1, forward strand.
ATATGGTCTTATTCTACATCCATAACCAGCCACCACAGGAATGGACGCATAGGCATAAATGCCTTCAGTGTATGGAAGACTTTCTCTGTTTGAAACAAGTGATTAATGTACAAAATCATACACTAAACCAAACTATTAAAAAGTTTCTAGGAAGGTTAAAGATCTACAATGCCACTGTGAATCAAAAATGTAATTTCCCTCTGATTCCAGCGAACTGCTGAATTACAAGAGCTGAAAACTTATGTCAAAGGGGTTCTTTTGCATAACGGAAATAGAGACACCAAAAAATCCTGTACTCAAAGTGGATTTATTTTGTTATTTTTAGTATTTTAAACCTATAAAACAGCTCTGAAAAGATATGTGAGAACACTAGGGAGTGTGAGCTTAGCACAAGTAAACAATTTGACAAGTTTGGGGGTTTTTACCTAGATATGAGATCTGTTTTGTATAGCAGATAATTTAACCAAATTCTGTAGCTCTTCTGTGTAAAGAATATCCTTCTCTTCCCTGAATTAAGACAGAGGATGTCTCTCTGGAGACTTCTAGTGCTCAGCTTCACCATGAGAATAAATCTCATCAAAGAATTTAAAATGAGCTATTCCAGTATAAGAACTGATAAATATATTTCATGCAACATCAAGTAACAGACATATCTATCTTATTAGGAAACTCTCCTTTTATTCCTGATGCAATGCTACTGCTGCTTAAACAGCCAAGGACCCATGACTGACCAAGGCTTGTACACATTAAAACAAAGAAATCATTTGTATTTTTAGGATGTGTAGACAGAATATCAAAATATGTCCTGGTACAGGGAGGAAGAACCATTTAACTGCAAAGTTTAACGGCTGTTTACTAAAAAGTGTTGGAACACACATAAAGCTTTAAAAATTATTCATATTCATCTTGAAGTTCAGTGCAATGAGTCTACCCTATTGCACAATTTATTGCATAGTTAAGTGCAGCCTAAATTCTCTCTTTGTCTTCCACATGCCCATGGAGACAGAGATAGATTTGAAAAAAAGCTTTTAGGGAAGGCAAGAGGTCCAGGCCACCTTCTTCAGAAGCAAACCAGACAGAAAATAGCACATGGAAAACAGGTACCAGTGCCAACAGCGAGGTAAAAGCTGCCAATGTCAATGCTCCATTTGTAAGCAGCCAGGACTGTGAAAAACAATCTCCATACAGATGACTGAAAAAGCAACTTGTTCAAAGGATGCTGACTGTTCTAAAACAACAGGTAAGAAATTATCTTTGCCCATACCTAGCACTGAAACATGTGCTAAGTTCTATCTCCCATTCACCGAACAACATGGCAGGCCCTGCAATCCAACCCAAGAAAAAAACCAACTCCCTTCCAAAACAGGAATGTACCTGATTTTCTCTCTGCCATGGCTTGCACATACAAGGTAGTTCTTCTGAAGCCAAGCCAACCCAGCAACCCACCACCTCTTTAACTTCCAGCTGTCTGTCCAATGTTTCCTTAGAAACACAGAATGTGTCTTTCCATTAAGAACATCAATCTTCTCTTTCATTATGTTCAATATTACTTTTATCAGCGCCATGCTCCACACTCTTTCCCTCACTGAAAATCAGGCTTCTCCTCTACTGAGGTGCCTGAATAAGCATTTAGGTAACTTATTTGGGAAATCCTGCCCATTTTCCCATCTCTCCTGCTCTGGCTCTATCACCTACATTGTACATTACTTTACCCAGTTAGGCCAGCAATGGGCTAGGCTTCTTTTCCAAGAGAGTTGGAGAAAGTTTACATAAGCATTGGAAATTCTCACCAAAAAAAAAAAAAATAGCTGTCTTCAGGACCAAATCTGATCTATTATTTTTTTTTATCTCCAGTAACAATTTATGTAACTATTCATGAATTCTTCCACAAATCAAATACATAAACCATTTTCTAAGAAAACAAACATCTCCTGTCTACCCAAAAAGGACATGATAAACAATAGTAATATAAATACTTGAAAACTATGAATAATACCATGCCATTATTTCCATTAAGATACAAAAACATTTTTAAAAGACTAAGGTTAAATACAGGAAATGTTTGCATTTAAGAGGAAATGGGAGCAGAAAAGATGAGCCAAAAAAAAATCTTTCAACCCTATAATATAAATTGGATTACAGGAATATGAAACAGCAGCTTCAGTAAAGAGCTGTGACTCAAATTTTTGACACTTGCAGGAAAAATATGAAGATGCTGAATCAAAGCAGATAAGGGGTCTGATTCATAGCTGCATGAATTGGCATGACCCCAAAAAATCAGTGGAGCTTTTCTGATTCAAACCTCATGAGGATGGGGCTGAAGTTACCTGAACAGTGAAAAGACCTATAGTCACAACTGGGAAGGCTGAGTACATTTCAGAAAAAGTCCAGTGTATTCTGTATGTGCTTCTTTCCCAGTCAGCTTTACATATTAACACAAAGGACTACAGCTTTTCTGTTGCTGCAGCTGCACTGCACTGAACCTCGCCCAGAACTGGTTGGCTTCATTTTATTTTTATCTGCCATTTTAGATATATATATATATATATCTACTTAAATATCCAAAGATGATCTTCAAAATTGTATGGTAAAGAGTTCTCAAAAGTCATGCTGAAACCATCTTCCTAGTCACTCATACACATTTTTGAATATCAAAATATTTCTAAAAATGTCTTAGCTAAGTGAATAAGCAAACACAAATGAAACCTCAGGCTGCTGAGACTAACTACCTCAAGGTACTCAAAGTGCTTCATGTGCTGCCAGGTAATGTATCACTGCATGGCTTCTTCAACACAGGCATCATCTTAAAATTCCACATCACTTTGAAAATAAGCAGCATGCTTCTAAACTACATGTGGTTAAGAGCCACATTTTGCTCTTGCAAACATTACTCTCATCTTGTGCTCTGACTTACAGCTACAGCATTTTTTCTAACTTCCTCGAAAGAAAATACTTTCAAACATGCCCATAAGATCAACACTAAAACTAGGAAACCTTTCATGAGGTCATTAAAGCCCTTTCTCAAATTCATCATTGTTCACGCTAAGGCAGTACACCTCACCACTGCCACATTTGCAAGAAGCAGTTTAGCTGCTCATGCATTAGCAGGAAAGGATAATTTAGTGTGGAAAATGAGAGGGACTAGCATACGGAGCACGATTTTGAGAGTTTAAGTTTTTAGGGAAAATATAAGGAACAGAAGCAGAAAGCAGAGAGAAGTTAGGCCATTTATTTTTCTTTCTTCCCTATGCACCTCATTGCAATGTTCTGCCCTGTGCTCATATGGGTGTCAGTATTAAGGAATGCATGAAATGTGCATTAGTTGCTCTCTAGACTACAGACTGCATTATTGCTTATACATGAACTTCTCTACCCAACAGAATATTAGAAATATGCCTCTCATACCCCTTTGAGAGGTACAGCACTATGTGGAAGCATTTTAGAGCACTCTGAATGCATAAAGCATTGTTAGAATTTTATTCTTAGCTCTGACATTAGTGATTCACATTGCATAACATTCGATGGGATGGCAAGAGCAGGCTGATAGCACAGGGTACAACACAGAGAAAACTAGGACACCATTTATCATCATGCAGAGGACAGTAAAGCAAAACAAGTGCAACCAGTGGAGCTACCATGACATTCATATATTTGCACTAAACCAACCATGAAAGGTGTTACTTGAAGAATTTCTTGCATGTTTGGGGATAAAAGGACGTTCTGGACAAATAGTGGGTTCAATCTTTAGCTAAAATAAAAGGAAAAAAAAAAGCTGAATTGAGTACAACAGCACATATTATTCTCAGGAGAGGATAAAACATATTTAGTCAGATTCCAGATATTGGAAAACCAGGGGGGGAGAGAGGCAGCCATCAGCACACAGTAGTTCAGTCCCTCAGCAAGTGGTGCAACAAAACTGCACAGCAACTGCACAGCTATTGAACCAAAAGCTGAATGAAGAGCCCAGCCTCATCGCCACTATCCAAGGAGCCTGAGTAGGATCCTTACAGCTGTCAGCTGCAACAGAGAAGCCAGCCTGCTCCAGCCCACGGAACTCCAGCTGTAGATCAAGCCTAACAAACACTGCCATCATCCCACCCTGCAAATGCTGCTGATGAGCTGGAGGCTGTACAAGCAGTCATTTGACTTAGCTGCAGTGCAATGGTCATTAAGGTAGGGCTGTGACACCAAGCAAGGTCACTTATGTCTCTACTATTCCTCAGATTAGGGTTACAAAATAATGGAGTTTCTTAGTGCTGTGGTATTAATGTGACTATCCCAAAACTCAGACACATAAGGGTCAGCCTTCATTTATTCCACAACAGACACAATTTTATGATTATTTCTTGGTGTTTTACATGCTCGTCCTTTTTTTTTATAGACGTTTGGAGACATTTTTCACATCTTGTAGGTAGCAATGGAAGTAATGAATGACTGCTTGCGTATGCACAAAATCATGCTCTTTTAGACTGTTATGCTCAACTCAAAAGGGCTTTTCCTACCTATACTACTCAGGCTTTTTACATTCAGTCAATTCATTGTAAAAATATGAGAGAAAAAGTGATGATACCGGATTTTTCCATCCATGATGGATGATGGAAAACTTAGAGAAACCACAAAAAAAACACTTAACACTTTTACAGGGTTTACAATTAATTAGGAAGGTGATGGCAGCAGACAGAGAACAGTATTTTGTATTTTGCTAGACTTTTAAAAAAAGTCAGTGTCAGGTCTGTGGGAATAAGGCAAATAGAACCTGTACAGGGATTTACTAAGCAGTTCTTTGAAACTGCTTTTGACAAAATGAATGACAGTTTTGAAAAGCCCATTTTTTAAGATTTTAATGCTACATCAAACATGTCTTGTTGGATCACATCACAACTGAGGCAAGCTAAAGGGATGTGTCGGGGAGAGAGATATGTCAGCCCAGAAATAGTGTACATCCATACACACATGCACAGTCTCTAATCCTGCACTGCTTGCTTTCCCATGTGAATAACTGATCCACACAAGCCACTGCAAAAAACAGTGCCCACCTATCTTAACTTAAACATACATAGGTCATTGAAATGAGCTAATTGCTCATATTATTTTTAAGAATATATTTTCGCTCATTTTCTAAACACAGATATCTTCACATAATGTCAAACACAAGCATGTAAATAGTAAAGAGCTCAAGTAGATATTAGGCAACTGAGCTCCAGCATATTTCCAGACTAAAGAAATCATGAGAGACAAGGTACAGTGACTGTTCCAAATGGTCTGCTCAGCCTTTAGCTGGAAAAAATGAAGTGAGACCAAAATAGTGTTATTTCTCTTCTCATCACCTAGCAACACTCCTCTTGCAATAGGAACTTAGCCAGTTATGAGGAAAAGAAAATTAGAGGGCAGAATGACACACTCTGTCCCAGACAGTCCAAAACATACTGTAAGGTGACAGACACTGAGCAACACAATGCACAATTAGCCTAATAGCAGTTTTCCGAGGTTTGCAGTCTGTCATCTCTGCAGCCACACTGTGCAGGGCTCCCCCAGCCGAACTACCTTAATGCCTTATGACAGCTCCATAGCAATAGATCTTGTTCCTAAAAATAAAATAGGCATAATGTATCTTCCATGCTCTGCAAGTATGAATAATATTCAGAAGCCTCCAAACTGTTGTTCCTAGAGATTCATTCCCATTGTTGTACTGGCTGCCAAAGGGAAGGTTTACAAAGCAGGAAGACACTGGAGATCACGAGGTTGTCTTCCTGCTGTCAGACATCAGAAAATCACTCTTGCATTACTTTTTAAGAAACGTAAACTGATATAAAAGTATTTGGTATAAGCTGATTTCAAAGCAAGAAATGAACAGCAAAAACATAGCTAGCTATTTTTGCAACAATTCATCAAAATGCATCGTAGTCCTTTTGGATTGTGATTTGTGACTGTACAAAAATAGGAGTTATGCTGAAGACATATTAGAAGAAGGTAGCAATGTTTAAAGTAGACTTCTAACTCATATTACATGTCAGAATTCTACCTTTAATTTCACTAAAGGTTAAAAATCAAATTTTTAATAGAAAACTCTATACCAATTGTGTAACAGGCATATTGAGATATTTACTGTGTTTATGTACATAGATGTGTGTAGTGAACCTCAAAAGGTACAGCAGCATTCACTGAAACATAGTATGTTTGGGTTTTAACTACCAGAGAAAAGGGAAGCACTTTTTAAAAAATTTTCAATTCCCAAGGGGATTAGAGCCATGAAAGAAGATTCAAGCTTCTGCAGGAAGGTCCCCTACCTCTCTGAGTAGATTATCTGACCCCTTCCCTACCACCTGTGAGATTAATTTTTCTGCCAAGTTTCAATTGTATTTTATTAAAGTCAATTCTAAAAGACAAGAACTTTATCTTAAAATATCAGAATCACAGAGATCCAGTGAATCACAGAGATTCTGGAATCTCTTTCACCAGTTTCACTTCAGGCAGTCTGTACAATGTCATGCAATCTACGGATTACTCTTTCTCTTTTTTCTTGTTCCAGACTCGTGTGAGGAAACTGTTACTGCCCTCAGCAACTCTATGATATTTGATGCAGACTTTGGGGTATTCATCCTTTGGACAGGATAACTGCACTGCTGAAGTTAACACAGATACTGGCTTTATTTCCCTGTAACGATGGGGTTAGTTCTTGGGCTCGCAGGAGTTAAAGGGGGTAGCTGCTGCTGCCCCAAGGCTAACGCGGAGCAGGAAGGAAACCTCTGCACCCCACCTGCAAGCTGAAAACCATAGGAATGTGTTACCTTGGAAGAACTCTGATCTCCTGCTTACAGAAGGTAAGCTCCTGTTTAGCCCCAAGATCCTGTCCAAATGAAAGGCAAACACCTCGCTCATGTCAAGAGGTCTTTTGACAATTCCACAGTGACCTTGATTACAAGCAGCTCCCGTAGTTCTGGGACCTCCTGCAAATACTACCAGGACTGCTTTGTGCGAAGGTAGTTCTTGGATGCTCTCTATGGGAGAGTCTGCCAGCATGCGCATGTTTAGGATGTCATCTTTGCTCAACCATGAGGGAGAGCTCTCACTGTAAATCCTGATGTTGCTTTCCTCAGGCTGGAGCTGTGCCTGGGGAACTCCAGAAATCCTCCCAGGTCTCTGGTGACCTCTCTCCCTGATAGCCATTCCTTTATGCCTGTGTTCATCCAGTTGGTACTTTCTCGCCTCCAGAGCTATTGCTGGTCCCATTGTGCCTGCGGCATGTGTGGCCCTCCCTGGCTGTTGGGCAAAAACCTCTTCCCAGCCCATAAAAGTGGCTTTTGGAAAGTGTTGCCCGTAGGACAAAGGGGTTGCATTTTTCTTCCTGCGCTTTGGCTTCACTGTTCCTCTGATGTTGGCAGGCTTGCTGCGTTTGGACCGCAGGGTGATATAAACTACATTGGGTGGCAGCAAGGTCCCATTGCTACCAAGCTGGGGTTCCTGGAAATTGGGTGGTGACAGGGTGCCATCCAGTGGGATGCCCAGAAAAGGAGTTTGAGCTGCATCTTGGAGACTTCTGGAACTGATCTTTTGATGTCCTCCTTTGTGCTGCGGTAAAACATGACCCACTTGGCTGACAAGGAATCCCAGGTAGATCACACAGGCAGTGCCCACTAGCAGATTCCTTCTTGTCCTTGGGCGCCTGCAAGTCCAGAGCCTCAGAACCCGTGAGGGCCACAGGCAGCAAATAAACAAGTTTTTAATTTTACTTGGCTGATCAAAAGTGGTCATTTCTCTAGTGAATCCACATGATGAAAACAGCATAAAGTCTTCTGTACATTCCAACCAGGATGATGATGCATGATTTCCCTTCCCCAATTTCTATTTCTCCTTTTCCAAGTAGCTTCCAGCATGGGTGATGGACAGAGGCTACTGATATGCCTGGGAAAGTGGTCAGCACTTCGGATGCTGACACTCCACCTTCTCAAACTGTTAAATTCTTATCAGCCACCACAGGGGAAGTGATTGGCTTCAGAGAATGAATGGAGCCAGCTGCGTAAGCAAAGTTTACTGACTTGTAGTCTAAAAGATCTATGTATCTTCTTTGCAAACTGCAAAAAGAAAACAGCACTTCATTTCATTACTCTCATATAGCATCTGTGGCTCTATATTTTTCAGAGAAAAGAAGTTCTAGATGAGACAGTATGCATGTAGAAATTTGTCATCTTTTACTTTCTCAATTACAGTATAAATCAAACACCAAAACCATTAAATATAGGCTCAGTTTGCAATCCCAGCTGGCTGTATTCCAGGATTAGAAGAAAAGCTTGTCAAACCCTGATCATTATCTTTTCCTCATGAGACACAGTCTTCATTAAACTTCATGTTATGGAAATGTTGTAAATTATCCAAATATGAACCACCAGTGACGGTAGTAAATATGCACATATTCACTAATATAGAAATATATTAGCAGTGCCAAATTTCCCTAGTTGAGTATGAATATAGTTCCCATAATTCATAAACAGACATTAAATTTGAAAGGTTAGTTCTCTTCACTCTTGTAAAGCCATAAAAAGAATCTAGCTATACTTTTTAAAATAAAATGACAGTGGCTTACATATCCAAGAAACAAATACGTGCACATTGTATATATATTGCTATAAAAATAAAATTTCTTACCTATTCAGCTTGACACATCCTTTGTTCTGGTAAACTCCTTAGGTTAATAAAAGTAACTGAGTAAAAGCTGGCATCTAGAACGTATTTCACTTTTAAGTATGGTTCACATTTAGGTAGTTCATTGCAGACTAAGAACTGTTGGGAAGCTAACTTTACTGAGAGGTGGTTGCATATGAACTGCTATAAACTCACATGAACCTCACGCTATGAAAAAACCCCAAACCAAAAAACCCCACACACAAAACCACAGCAACTTCTATTTTAAATTCTGTAATGAAAAGTCCTGTGAAGTATGTGCCTTTCAAAAGTGCATTCCATCTATTTCTAACTCCTGAGGGCCCCCTAGTGCACTGCATGCAAATGTACCAAAGAAATTTCTGCGTTTAGTTTTTTGAGGTATTTTAGATTAAAATACTGCCCACCCCCTGGATTTCAGAACTTTGGGAATCATATATTGTTGTCATGATTAGTGAAAAAAAAGATAGAGACTTCTAAAATGCTATTAATATGCTACTAAACAGCTCAGGAGTGTATCCTATTTCTGCTTTCTGAAGTGAGGCATAGCATACTCCCTGTACAGCTGGAAAAGCTGAGGCAGACAGAAGTTAAGGGCAAAGGTCTGGCATCTGACTCCTTTCCTAGTCTAAAATAACGAAATGTATATGTTCACTGTAATTCAAAGTAATGAAGATATTAAGTTAAGCTAGTTAAGAAGTTAGTTTATGTTTCATATTGGTCCAATCTGAATTTATAAAACTTTATGAGTGGATTTTTTTCCACAAGCCATCACTTATCTTTACTTTTTGTCTAAATATGTACTGTCAAGTTAAAATTTCAGTATCCATGCCCATTACGAGTAAAAGAGCCTTCCTATCACGTGTTTTTCCCAAATCAGAGGTGTTGGAGGAATTGGGATTGTAAAAAATCTCTCCATCCACTTCAGATCTTCTCTCTTTTTTTTTTAGTTCAAATCTGACTGATGGGACATACCCCAAACAAAGAGAATTTATTCAAAAAAGCTCCAGATAGGTTGCTTGAGTTGGAAACGTATCACACTGCAACAGTTGTTTTCAAATGCCCAGTTCTTGCACGTATCACAACCTGTCCATTCCAAGCGAGCAGCATCAAAACATAGTACATTCCAGTTACTAACAGCTCTCCTCTGCTACACTTCTTTGAAATTGAAATTTTGTAATCTATGTAACCTTCCTACTGCTACTCTTTAAAGATTATCTGGAGGAAATTATAAAAGGATATGGAGAATTGTTCTTCACTCTTCATTTCATTTGTAGCCTTGAAATCATAATGTGGCGTACAGAGTGATGTACAGCATTGACTGCTGGGATTTTTTGAGGCTTTCTAAATGTGATAATAGCAACAGTATTTCCTTTATTTCTCATGTTCAGAAGGGAGAACTCATGTACTGGTACACTCTTTGGAGTGGATGGTGGTAGAAAATTAACTAAATAGAATACAGTATCTTGTTAGTTTAGCAGATATTTGCCTCTAATTTTGGATCTTTAAAAGACAAAATACCAAGTTACTTTTTTTATTTCAGCCCTTGTGATGTACAGCTCCAGCACCCTAGTAAAATACAGCAAAATAAGGAAGGCTGAAATTACTCTGGAGTTGTCTGGGAATAAAAAAACATTTCATCCTGTTTCAGGAGAAACAAAGAAAATAGTTTTTGTTCAGGTGGGTAGTATTCTTCTTTCTGAATCCTTGTAACCCAACGCTGCAGCAAAGTACTAAAGGGCACTACTGAGCTGAAACTGTACTTCCTCTGTGGTCATAAAATATTTAAGACAAATTTTCAGCACAAATAGACTGAACAGCAGTTGCTGTCTGACCAAATTCTGGCCTACATTATTTCACTCTGCTACCTACAGTTAGCCTGTAATGTCTGTCAGAGTCTGTATTTGTTCCTTGCTCTAAACTATATCTGTGATATTGCCATCTGCATCCATTAAACCCAGCTTTTCACGTAATTTCTTAATATATTTGAATATTAAAAAATACCCAGCTTTTCATGTAATTTCTTAATATTTCATGGTCAGTGTTGTACCTTCCAAAGGTTAGGAACACAGGAATATAAAAATGAATATAGGAAAACAGCAATGAATGGAGGAGGAGAATTTAAGAAGTATTTTCTAGTCCTTCGCAGTCCTAGTTATAGTTTGTAAATATGATGAATAGCTGAATTGACTATTTGCAACTATTTTCTTCTTTTTTTTTGTTTGGTTTTTGGTGTTTTGTTCGGTTTATTTGGTTGGCTTTTGTTTTTGTTTTGGGGGGTTAGTTTGTTTGTTTTGTGGGTTTTTTATTTTTGTTTGGTTTGGTTTTTTGGGGGTTTTTTAATTTGTTTGTTTGGGGGTTTTTTGTTTGGTTGGTTTTTGTTTGGTTTGGTGGTTTTGGGTTTTTTTGTGGTTTTTGGGGGTTTTTTTGTTTAACTTTGAAATTCACCTCCATCTATACCTGCATTTGTAGAGGTCTGCTGCTGATGCTGGACAAGCTGCAGACGCTGAAGCAGCTGGTGGCCTGCACTGCTGCCATTCTTCCTAGCAGGCAGTCTCTGGCCAATTTGCAGAGACAGATGGAGTGTGCCAATGTCCACTGGTCACAAGGCCCTGCACCATGACTTATCTTTATCCCTGGACACCCAAAAGGATTTAGTCACAGGCTAGGCTCCTTAATGTATGTGGCCTTGCTTTCTTCAATGTAAAAGAATAACATTTTTCTTAACACTTTTTTCTTCTGAATGAAATAAAGGAACACATACTTGCACTGCTTTTAGAGTTCTCTTTTTTGCGGGCTACATTTGTGATTATTGTATGGAACATTGCTCCTCTTGCATGCACTATAGCTATACTGTTTCCATAGAGATGTTCTGCTGTTCATCTCTAAATGACACATGGAGTGACATTTATGTTAAAATGATTGTTAAATGGTGCATTCCTAGCTTTACCAAATCCATGGGACTGAGAACTTATTCTCCAGAGAAAAAACATAATTCCTTATTATGCATAATGTAGACTTGATGTGCAAAATATGAAGCATTACTTTAGAAGGCTCGTGCTGTGTTTGTAAGGAGATCAATTTGGGCTGCCATCTGGAAACTGTACTTCAAGAGTACAGAGAGAAATGTTTGCTTCGTGACTAAACATGCTGACTAATAGTCTGTGCTTTAACTGGTCTGGACCAAATCCTTACAGGGCAATCTGCAAAGATCTCTTCTTGGCATCATGCTAAAGATTTTTTCCTATTTGATTTTGGTTGCCAAACAGCACAGGGGCTTCCAAACCAACAGGTGGTAATTTTTGTGTTTAAGAAAAATAAAAACCTGGATGCCCTGACCAGGCTCAGGGTTTTTCTTGCCTTGCTGCACACCATAGGGCTGGCAGCTGCTGCATGGCCTCGGAATGTCCCTTTCTTCTCCGAATGCCTGCCCCCCTCTGCAGGTGCCGGCAGCCCCCAGCCTGTGACAGCCTCCAGCCAGGGAGACCTCAGGAGCGAGGGGAGCTGCATGGAGAGCAGTCATGTCTTTGAACCATGGCTGTGTTCCTGAGCAAGCGCTGCTGAAACTTGGGTGCCTTTTCTGGAGCACAAGTCCCATGAGGAGCAGCTGAGGGAGCTGGGGGTGTTTAGCCTGGAGGAGGCTCAGGGGAGACCTTATCACTCTCTACAACTGCCTGAAACAAGGGCTTGGCCTCCCAGGAAACCAGCAACAGTATGAGAGGACATAACCTCAAGCTCAGCCTGGGGAGGTATAGGTTGGACATCAAAACAACTTCTTCACAGAAAACATTGCAATGTACTGTCCAGGGAGGTGCTGGAGTCACCGTCCCTGGAGGTGCTTAGATGTGGCACTTAGTGCCCTCCCTGGTCTGGTTGGCACGGTGGTGTTGGGTCACAGGCTGGACTCGAATATGTCAGAGATCCTTCCCAACCTAACCGAAGCTGTGATTCTTCAGTTACGGTCACAGCACCGGCCTGCTGAGTGCACAGCCGCACTTCCACTGCAGAGGCAACTGTGCCATCAGCGCCCTTACGGCCGGGAGGGGTAAATGTGCTTTTATCACGACGTGAGTACATTGATTTAAGGTTTCTCTTAGTGATTCTTCCCCGCCAGACAAGAAGCCGGCGGCCCGGGATATCCCCTCCACCATGACGGTGAGAGAACTGCAGTCAAAAACCACCCGCCCTTGGCCTCCGCCCCACTCCCGGACGGGGAAGAAGAGGCCGGTGCGAGAGGCGGATGGAAGCGGGCGGATGGAGGCGGGCCGAGGCGCGGGGCGGCGCAGGCGCGGGGGGAGGCCGCGGTGAGCGGCGGCAGGGCCTGTGCGCGGCGGGGGCGGAGGGGCGCGGGCGGCTGGGCCGGGGCCGCACGGACGGACTGGACCCGGGATATGCCGGTACGGGCCCGTCCCGGTCGCCTTCCCGCCCGGAGCGGAGCGCCCTGAAACTCGCCACGGCGGGGAGCCGGGCACAGGGCGCTGGGGGAAGGAAGGCGTCCGGCTGGAGCGGGGTCGCGGGCATTCCTTCGGGGTGCGGTGCTGAGCGGCCGGGCTGCCTTGCCGCGGCCGCCGGGCCCAGGGCTGGGCCGTGTCCCGCCCGCAGCTCGGGCCTGTCCCGGTGCGATGGCGTCAGTGAAGCCACAGAGGCCCGTGTGGAGCTCAGCTGAGCGTTTTCCTTGTTATGTGATGGCACTTAGCTAAAACAGTAACCGAAAGAACGTCTTTTAAAAGAGTTCAGCTCAGGGAAGCAACTAGACATTTTTTGAACAAGAGTCCAGTTATAGTGTCACTTGGGGACCATGCTCTCAGCCACCTCGGGACTGATACGAGTGCCCTAAGTTAAGGATGAAAGTAATTTACCCTTAATGGTAAATGGATGATAGGAGAACGTACAAATAAACAGTCAACGTTTAAAAATACCCACTCAATTAGCAAGCAGATTCTTTGGAAGCTTAGCAGCAGGAGGGATCACCGTTGGGGTGAAAGCTCTTAAAGACAGGCCTTTTGATTTTGGCCCTGTCTGCAAAGATAGCAGTGATGTGTTGCTATTGCAATAAGCATTCTAATTTGTTGTGGGTAGCAAATGGTGTCCTGTTTCTAAGGGAAGTGTGAAAATGCAGAGCACACCCCACTTCAGTGGGGTGAACCAGTGAATTTAGTAGGATAGGAGCAATGTGTGCCAACAAAATTCCAACATCCAACAACAAAATTGTATTTCTTCTGCTTCTTGGGAATCCTGAAGTGCCGTTCAGTAAGGGCAACTTAATGGAAAGAAAGCCTTCAATAACAATATGAATTCAAGTTGCCTCTGGTTGAGTTTCAAATACAACCACTATGCTTTAAGATCGTATCAGCTTCAGCAAATGTTCACGTTTGGCATTTGTTACCTCTGAGTCTTTGGAGGCACATATGCAAATCCATCTGGCAATAACATAGGTTTGAAGAGAAGAGGCTTTTAGTGAACTCTTGGTAGCTCTGAGAGCAAAGCTCTCATGCAAAGTATGTACAAAAAGTATAGTTGACTTAATACTGTGTGCCAGTTTATTATTTGCTCTTGACATTTGATCATACAATAGTAGGATTATTTAGTTTGGAACAGACCTCTGGAGGTCATTGGTTTAACTCCCTTCTTAAAGCAGTGCTATCATCAGTTAGAGCAGGTTGCTTCAGGCCTTGTCTGATTTAGCTTTCCCTTGAAGGATTTGAAATGGAGTTGAAAGTTGGGTGTGAAATGTAGCCAGGTTTGGAACAAAGTGTCCCAAGCTTTGGAAAGTTACAGGGTTCCAAGCAGTTGGAATGAAGCATGCTCTTGCTTAGTTAAGTGGAAGTTGTGTTTCATTTCCGATTTTTGGTCTGATGATTCTGGTTCTCTGGTTGTGCAAAAGGCTTCAGTGTGCATAATACAGAGATTTTTGGAAGATAAGCAAGCAGGAAAATACATTGCCACACAGCACAGCTGTCTGTCTGTCTGTCTAAATCTTCAGTAGATACAAAACTGAAATATTTTTAAAATAACATTTCTCTGTGCAAAACTAAAAGGACTGATCAACCACTTTAAATAAATAAGTCATTATGCAGGTAAGATACTAAACCTTTCAAATTTGAAGGCAGAAGTGTTGATTGGTGCATTCACAGAGCTGCAGTGTAATCAGCTTTATTTCTACATCCTTAACAGCACGAGGTTCTTCTGTGCAAAACCCAGCTCTTGTGCCTCACTTGTCCACTAGATGAGTTAAATGTATTCACTCCGTCAAGTTTGATGGAATGAAGAAAGCTGATGCCAGCCTTTGTGTGTCTTAATCTGTTCACAGCATGTCACAGTGTACCCTGTGAAGTCAAGTTTTTGAAGAAATCGCAGCATTATTATTTGTACTGCTCAGTGTCTACAGGTCCTGGGTAAAAAACACTTTGTAGAAGAGTCAAATACAGTGAAAAGTTCTTGGAGAAGCTTATCCTCTAAGTAGGAAAGAAAGATGAAGAGTGAGGGAGAAAAAGATAATATAAATGGAAAGAACTGTGCCATTGTAATAATGTGCCTTACTATCACTGTTTCTTTTAAGTACTCAAGTTAGAAATATATTGGCATCTTTCAAGGGGAAAAATGATAGAAATTAAATTGCTATATTAGTTGTGGAATCAAACCTTTCATTCGCTAATGCAAATAATTTCAGGAATCACTGATGGCCCTGCTGAAGCTGTGGATGAAAGCATAACCTCAGCAGATAGAGTTCTCAGTGTCCCAAAGACTGTGAAGGTAAGACTATGTAAAATAAGATGAAAGAATGTTCAGCAGCTCAGCTCTTGTGCAGAGAATGTAGTCCCAGCACCTTTTACAAGACTTGGCAAAATTTCCACCATCCTATTTCAGCTTTTTTTCTCCAGGCAGTAGCTAGTCCACCTACAATGGGGAAAGGCAAACTGCACTGGGATGCTTTTTGATTCAGTATAAACAGTATTACTTTGACGAGGGGATTGCATGTGTATTGCTCTAAGAGCATATTAAGTATCCTGTTGCAATTTGAAGTTAAATTTCCAAATGCTTTTTTAATATGTAGTCTTTCAATTGTGGTATTAAGATTATGTACACGAAGTTCACGTTGTTATGGTTGTTGTCAGAGACACCTTTTCTGCCAAAGTTATAATCCATATCAAAAGTATATGTGTGGCCCATCTGTTGAGTGTAACCTCAAGATGACTCTCCCACTTCAAAAAGACAGAAGTATTCTGGGATTAAAACTGTCTTTGTCTTATTATGTGGAGCAAAGAAATTTCAGAGGCAGTTTTTCCCATTGCTCCCCACAGAAAAATGAATCTTTATTCATATTTTGTGTCACCCAGAGCAGTCCCTGTGGTTACCTTATGATTACATATTGATCCCACTGTGGCATCTATAGAATCTCTGCACCTGTTTCTGACTTCTTGACAATGGCTCTGCTGTAATTTCTTCTACCAATTAATATTTTGTCTAACCCTGATTTTTTACACACCCCAGTGTGACCCCCCCTTTGTCTACAGAGATAAAGAATATTCTGACAGAGCATCTCACTAAAGCATCAGTGCTTCCCATAGCCCTCACAGGTTCAAGTCGTCATAACCTTTGAGTGCACCTCTACATTCACTTTGTATGTGTTCAAACAAAACACACAATATTGGTGGGTTTTGTGCGTCTGTTCTTAAGTGACTTTATTCATGGCAGATGACTTTTTATGACTTCATGACTTTTTATGGCAGATTTTCATGGAATTCTACAGTACGCTTTGCAGTTCATTTCAGTTTTTGAGAGATTCATGTGTAGGGACCTTTAAGCTTCAGATTTCTGAACTAGGTTGGTATTATTTAATTATCTGCAT
This sequence comes from Acanthiza pusilla, assembly GCA_036630365.1. NCBI lineage: Eukaryota > Metazoa > Chordata > Aves > Passeriformes > Acanthizidae > Acanthiza > Acanthiza pusilla. Next base: position 24,118,242 of record JAXCHO010000164.1, read on the forward strand.
ATTTAATTCCACTCTTTGATTTCAGATTCTGTCAGGACCTGCAGCAAAACAACTCCACAAAAAGAAACACCTTCAGAACTAAGATGGATATCGGGAAAGCTTACAGTGCTGTTAACACCAGCAATGGAACAGATCTAGCTATTGGCTTTACCTCTTCCATGGTAGCTGTCCTTCTATTTGGGACAAACTTTGTGCCTGTCAAGAAATTTGATACTGGTGATGGTAAACTTATTTTTTTCTTTTCTTTGGTTTGCTATTTTTGCCAATAGAAATAATATTTTACCAGCAAATATTAGAGTTTCAATACTAGTTGTAAATATCATCACAGCCTTCATCCAGAGATTATGTTTAATTTTCTTTGCTGTTGTTAGGGTATAAAGGAGTAATACTGCTTCAGGATGTGACATATCTTTTAGAAGAGCGCTCTTACAGGTTGTGCACTTTAACAGTGATTCTGTACATTTCATGAGAATTTCACAATGGAAAGTAAAATGTAATTTCTTCTGTCCTTGTGGGGATTCTCAGATACATACTGTGTTATTTATATGGTAAAAGTTGTTGGACTTTGGTAAACATGAAACATAAAAGATAAACATATTCTTAGGAGATTCACACATGCAGTATTCTACAAATTCTGTGTTGTGTGCATTTGATTTTTCCACAGGCATGTTTTTCCAGTGGATTCTCTGTGCCTCCATATGGATGGTTTCTTTGGTGGTCAATTTGATCCAGAATTGCCCCCGGTTTTGGCCTCTGGCTATGGTTGGGGGTTTTGTGTGGGCTACAGGTGAGATTCCAAAACGAGATTTCAATTCTTGAAACACAAAGTAATAGTCCTAGCCCCCCATAAAAGGGTGATAAAAACTTCTCCATATATAAGATAGTAGTTATTTAGTAGTTGTTCCATTCCTTAAAGCCTCACTGTTAATAACTGTACCCTTATAGTAAATACTGTTTTATTATGCTTATTTTATAAGAGGCAAATTCACACCAAAAATAACATTTAAAATTACGTGGAGGAAAAGTCTATGTTCAGTGTACTTATTTTTTAAAAACATTGTTTCTTACCACCTTGTAGTTTCCTAAATTTCTTTGCCTTCTGACCAGGCACAGAATCTAAAGCAAATATATGCAAGATCACATTCTATTTTTTAGCTGATTTCAGTTTTTGTTTTTTGTATTTTAGGCAATATTACAGTTGTCCCAATTGTTAAAACTATTGGCTTAGCTCTTGGTCTTTTGATATGGGCTTCTTTTAATTTGCTGACGGGTTGGGCAAGTTCAAGGTAAGTATGTTTTAAATCTTAAGTCATTACATAATTAACATTGCCAATCCTTCATTGTTAACCACAGTGAAAACTCACCTGTAGAGTCATTGAGTCGTTCAGATTGGAAAAGACCTTTAAGATCATCAACTCCAGCCATTAATGTGACACTGCCAATGTCACCACTAAAGAGGATTAATCCTGTGTATTAAGACTTTTTCCTTCTCAGTGGAAAGTATTCAAGTTAATTATTTTAGCTTTTTGTATTTCCTCTGTCTTAGTAGAAAAAAGAAGGTCCATTGGTGTTAATGAGTCAATAAATAACATATTTCTTAATGTAAAGCTAGTACATATTTGTATTTTTTTCTTCTGCAGTGTGATTTGATAAAATAACTTCAGTTTTTAAATATACATATTTTAGAAAAGCATGTTAAAGATTGTTTTTGTAAAGTAAGCATAGCTTTTTGCAAGCCAACTGAAGCACTGATCTAACACTGAAAATCTATACTTAAGCAGAATTATTTACATGAGTCAAGATTTCAAAGACTAGGTTATGCTTTAACTATTTGTATAAAGCCAGTGGAACTAAGTGAAACTGGTTAAATGTTCCAGGTTTGGTTGGTTTGGAATTGACCCAGAAGAGGTATCAAGACCAATCTTAAATTATATTGGAGCTGGACTTTCACTTATAAGGTAAAAAATGATTCTGATAATTAATTTCTGTAATGTAAAATATATATTTAATGACCAACCACAGGGATGATTTAACAAGAGAGTGAATATATTGAAGAATTCTTTGCAAATCAGTTTACTACCAATTTCATGAGCTATCCGCACCAAGCTGGTCAGTGTTCATGTAGAAACATACACATTATCCAGTACAGGGGTAAAATGGTTATCCATAAACACAGAAATATATTTTTATTCTGGTAGGCATGTTCAAGGCAAAGAAGGGATGCACTGATTGCCTCCTTAGCTATGTTATTCAAATGGTTCACTTTCTCCAAATGCTGTGAGAAGACTGACTAGAAGACTTGTTGAGAAAACCTCAAATTTGTGATCTCACTTCGCTCAGTCAGGGGTACAAATCTTAATCTCTTAACTATAGAATATGCCACAGAACCCCTTCCCTCATACTTTGGGGTCCATGAAAAGCCTGCTTTGCATGATTTCCTGCTGTGATAGCTCCATGATTGTAGCTTGATAGCTTGTAATTCTTAAGTCACACTTCAAAATCCCGCAGTGTCTTCCTTCAGGATCTTTAGAAGGACTTTTTTCTTTCTTTTTCTTGTTTTTTATTTATTTGGGTGCATACATTTTGGTCCAAACAGAGAGGAAAGAGGATCTTTGTTATGTAGCTGTGTTCTTGCTTTCTAACTGGGTGGCTGGGAAGATGGCCCTAAATCCTAGGGGCTTACCATAAGCATGCTGACAGAAGATGGATGTAATGCCTTTCAGAAAAGGAGGATATTAAGGACATGGAGATAATGAAACCATTTTTGATTGGTAGGAGAAAGCTGCTGTCTTAGAGTCATGATTTTTGCTTCTGCTTTTCTTTTTTCCTAAGAATCTGCAGCTTTGTATCCCTTCCTGTTATATGTGGCACATGAGTTTGGGAGGTAGTAAGAAAATAGTAGCAGTACTGTTATGCCTGCCAGATGAATTCATGCAGCTCACCACCTGCTTCCTGTTTCTGAGATATCATGGAGGAGTGGCCAACAGGGAGAAACATTGTGACCAAACTTGTTTTTTCCTGGCAAACTGCACAAAGCCCATGCGTGTTGCTCTGTGGAGCTCAGAAGCAGGCTCTTCATGTTAGCCTTCTGTGTGGAATCTGCACGTTTCCTCTGGAGGAAACTGGCATCCTTTTACCTATGCTTACTCCATTAGTACGTGATGAATCCTTCTTCAGATGGAAATATTTTGTTTACATCTAGGAGAATAAATTCCTAGATCATTAAAGTGTTGTTTATAAAAGTAAAAAACAGATCCTTCCAGTTCTGATTGCAGGCATTTACCTGACCTCCTGGAGGCAGGATTTAGAGTAGTAATATTACCCTTTCTTCTCCATTTTATTCACTTAGTGCACTGAGCAGCACTGACCAATACCCCTTCTCCTTCTGCATGCACACAAGGCCCTGTAGCAGCAGTGTTCCATCACTCACATATGATGAAAGACTAAAAACTAACATTTTTCCTTGAGCATAGAGCCAATTTTGTGCAGGTTATGCTGTTACATATAGAATTTTCAAGCAGGTGTTCAATTTATGTGTGGTTTGGTACAAAAGGGCACTGTTAGCTAAAGTATCTGTTGTTAATGTGGTTGTAACTACACACTGTAAAAAGGAGACCTTTCAATCACATTGCATAAGAAGAAAGATCTATAAAGTGATACAAAAATTTATTTATTTACTTACTATCACTTAGGTTAAATTAATAACTTTAAATTATTGTATTTTTACATTTTTATATCTTTTATATATAGAATCATAGTAAGTTATGACTGTTTAAAGCAATTGCATTTTTTAAATATATTGAAGTGACTCTAGGGTAATAATGAAAAGAAAGCAATATGCCTGTAAATAAAACTTTTGTCTCTGGACACTAGATGTTATGTTCTTATGAACTGACATGGTATTTATTGCTGTATTTTTCTCTTCTGAGTGCTGTCATATTTCTTTTTATAAAAACTGAAGTCCAGAGTTCTTCAGCTTCATTAGAAAACACACCTTTACTGAGAGAAAGTGTAAGTACTCTACAGTTGTTATTTTACAGCAGTGAAAGTAAATATCCATTTTAAAACAAAAAATGTGTTTGTTAGGTTTGCTAGAATTTATGGTAGGCTACATAAAAGAACATAAACACATATTGATTGTACCTTAACTTTTGGATCTTGGATATCACTTTGAATATTAGCAACAGAAGAGGTATTCCCAAGTGTTCTTTCTTGTTTGTCTGCTTTAGATGGCTTAGAAAGTCCTTTTTCATTGTAATGGAGATTATATAAAAGACAGAGTATATTACTTTCTTATGTGAGTAAAGGAAGCAATTTCAATTAAATGTTAGCTATAGAGCTGTGTGGATGCTTAGGTGAAAAGCCAGATTTTTGCCACGTTGTAGAGCCAGACTGTCAAGAGTTGCCGTCTGTCATCACCAGCTGTGGCACAGGTTAGAGGCCAGTGAAGGGTACCACACTGGCTATTGCTCCTTAGGGAGCCCAAAGTATGCAACAACAGCTGGAGAACAACAGGCTCCTGCTGCCATTGCACCTTACTCTTAGAGACCAGTGCTCAGTGACTACCTGAACAGAGCCCGAGAGTTTTCTGACTGTGCTCTGCTCACTAGAGGTTCCAGTCTGCTAGACTAAATCACAGAAGACAGTTTGATTGCAGATTTTAAGACATCAAGCTAAACTAAACTTGCATGATAACTCTCGCTTTTTTGCAGTCTATTAATGCTTCTGAAGATATCACTGGTAACTCATGGGTGGACAGACTTTCTCCAGCAAAAAGGAAACTCATGTAAGTTACTAACAGTTCTTTTACTGGTACAGAGCATGTAGCCAGAGAAAGTAGTGAAACACAGTGTAAGAGCAGAATTTATGTCCTGTGGTTTCCTAGCAAGGTCACACACTAATAAAGAACAGGTTTTTACATAGTAGTGTAGTAGGAAAATCTATATATGAATAGTTGCACAGCTGTTTAGATTATTCCATTGGCAATGTTGAGTGTGTCTAACCTCACCAATTAAGTATCAGGTATTACTGTGAAAAAATATCATTTGGCAAAGTAAATAACAATATCAACTCAGTAGTTACAGAGCTGTGTTTTATCACCTGGTTGATTAGCAATCCAGCATAGAGGAAGCCTGTGCTAATGACATGCTTTCAGGTGTGTTTTCCAAGCGAATGCATCTGGAGAAGGCATGGTAGTATGGTAAGGAGACAGTAGAAGTGCTCCAAAGTGGAAGCAAGCTGGCAAGGAGCCGGTGTGGGGAGTGGAGTCCACCAAGGGCACAACGACCTGGAGATGGAAAAGGGGACTGAAGAGGCAATGAACGTGGGGAGTTATAAAGGGGATATAGATTGCAACAGGAAAGGTGAGGGTGGGTGCATTTTAAATTGAAATTCTGTTTGTTTTCCCCTAGCTCTGCTTTTAGGAAATCCTGGTTAGTTAATTTCCCTTGTCTTTAATCTAGATTGCAGGCTTTTGGGGCAGGAATTTTCTGCGTTGCTTTCCCAAAGTATAGGGAAACTAAGTGAACCGTTTCCCTACTAGAAAATAAAAATGTGCTAAAATTTATTGTTTTTATAGCTAGCAATTTTTATATGATGCATAGTTTTTAGCTGCAGTACGGGATTTACATATGTTGTCTATTTCCTTAATTCATGCTAGGCTATTTTCTCCAATTTTTGTTCTTTTTAAAGAGGCTGTAGCTTGGCTGTAGTAGCTGGAATACTCTATGGTTCCAGTTTTGTACCAGTACTTTACATCAAGGACCATGGAAGAAGAAATGAAACTATATACACAGGAGCAAGTCAGTTTGGTAATAGATCACTTCTACTTTATTTCATTGTTGTGTTCTCCTCCTTTTTTTAAGGCATAGGGTGAAAATCTTGATATGCCTGAAAATGTACCATAACAGTTTATCAGTTCTGCACTACTTTAGATGTCATAGTCCTAGCCCTAGCATTCCCTTTTCCTCAGAGGTGAATTACACCATTAAAAACACTGAGAAACTGCCCAAAGGCTACCATACTTAACTCACAGGTGTGTTTCTGAAGGCATTAAATGCTAGCATTCTCAAAATACAGTATTTGTGTGAGTGGAGGATGACTTAAACAAGGGCGCGAGCTTGCCAATTGCCAACAGCAATAAAGGAAGAGAAGACTGATCATAACTGATAAGGAGAGCAGATATGTAACAACATAAGTAATTAAAACTGTGAGTTTTTAAAATTGAAACCATTTAACATAAGCCTAATTGCCAATTTCAAACAGCATTCCCTCAGAAACATTTTCCTTAAGGTTTAGGTTATACTCCCATCAGGTAATGCCTGCAGCAGCTTAAGAGCAAAGTACTGCTGAGAATGTGTAATGTTGCCATTGCCATACACAATTTCTCTTGAATACTGCAATGTATATATTCCCCAGCCAGGCAAAACAGATGTTGTCATTACCATAGCTGCCTTTCCTGTTGAGAATTTACAGCTCCAACGAGGCAAGGATCACCTTGCTACATGCTTCTGCTTTCCCATGTTGGAAATACTCTCTTTAGCACATACAAAGTCCATAAAGGTTTTATTATTGTTCATGATTATAGTGATCAAAATTGTGATACATCCTTCAAGATTAAAAAAGGACAAAACTGAGTGATATTTAGCTTACATAGTATGTGCAGTTGTTTTGCCCTTACATGTACAGAACAAAACAAGGCTACCTACAGGAACATAATTGTAGATGGTCAAGAGAGGATGTAATTATGTAAAATCCCCACCCCGGTTTTATAACCTTGTCTGAGGATTTTCTCAAGGTTTTGTTAAATTAATTCAGTAATATGTAGTAGAGTTTTGAAAATAACAACTCTCAGAAATGCATAGAAGTCTGTAATAACTGCTGCGTTGGACTCCAGCATTTAATTCATGTTTAATAGATGCTATTGATTGTATCCATCCACAGTTAGACTGGCAGCTGAGTTCAGCACAATGAGATTTGAATTATTAGAACTAGCATCTCTGTGCATTTTGTCTATATGAATGCTATCAGTGAAATTAATTTTGTTAGAATTATTAACCAGTGTTTTATACTAAAATAATATTGTAATTTCTCCTTCAGATTTAGATTATGTTTTTGCACACTTCAGTGGAATATTTCTTACAAGTACCATCTACTTTTTGATCTACTGTGCAGTTAAGAAAAATAAACCTAATATTTACCCCCAAGCCATATTGCCAGGTATGACTATTTTTTTAAATTAGCAGTTCATTTCGATTACTTCCTTGGACCATTTTGTGGTGATCAAGTTTTGTGTTGGAATTGTAGTTCACCTTTCAAGTGTCTTCATTTCACTTTTTGTCTCTTTTGAAAGAGCACTTCTATTAGATTGATAAATTAAGGTTAGGAGACAATGATAATTTTTGTTCTAATCTGAAACTAGAACAAAATGGCATTGCAGATTTGCAAAAACTGACTGCCAGAGCAGAGAGACGTTGTGAACTTTAATTAATTTTCCAACTTCAGTTGGAGTAGCTGATTTTTATCCTTTGGGCTTTGGCTTAGATTGCCAAAGCCAGCTTGTTAAAGTAGTTAACATACTAAAATACATATATGCGATTTCTGTATAATGCTAGAAGTATAGAATTTGCACAAATTGCTGCCTATACCTTGCTGTACATGTTTTGAATTGGGATTTATTTTTCTAGGGTTTGTTTCTGGTGTGCTTTGGGCAATAGCCAATTGCTGCTGGTTCCTGGCCAATCACTATCTCAGTGCTGTCGTCAGCTTTCCAATAATTACTGCAGTAAGTATATAAAAAGTAAAATCTGTAACTGGAATTAAAAGTGAATGGATTTTTACCCTTCTGTTTGTGGAATTGAGATGAAATTATGATGGATCTAGAGCATTTTTAGTCAAGACTATACAGTGCCTCCTCTGCTTGTCTGTGCTAGTCTTTGGATTTTCAGGAGCACAAATGACTGTAAGAAGTACCATCTTGGTCAGTGTCAGGCATAAGAAAAACCAGAATTGAGAATATGAGTCTTTAGGTTATGTAAAAACCAAAGCTTTGTAAACAGAATTTTATCAGTATTAACTATTTAACTGAAGGGATTAAAAGAAGAAACATTCTATGCTTTCATCCCGGAAGTATGTTTTGGTCTGGATGTTTTTGAATTTGTAAGTTTAGTCATTTTGCTTAATTAAGTCAGGCATTTTTTCTTTTTACAGTTCTTGAACAAACAGAACAGATTATGTACTACTGAAAATAATGTTCTTATGGAAATGAGGGGAAAATAGGTTGGCCATTCTGCCTGTTTTATTCCTGTTTATGATGCCCTTTAAAGCATAAATTCCAATCACTAGGTAAAAGTAAACTTTGCATTTGCTCTCTTGACACTGTACTAATTGGTGATGCAAAGGTGGCGGATGATAATTAAAAAATATTAAAACCAAAGTTTTGCTTAACAGCTGTATTTTGGAAGCAAACTAATGAAACAACTTTAATAGGGATTAAGCTTTGCCTCAAGATGCAGTAAATCAAAATAAACTCTGCAGTATGCAATAAAAAAAAGAAAAAATACTTGGGATCATTCTAATTAAGAATTGAAGGATTAATGGAAAGCAGCTTTAGTAACTTAGTTATCAGTATGCCTAAAGGGCAAGGATATAAAATTGTAAAATGAAATATGTAAGGACAGCACTGATGAGAAACTGCCTATCTGGACCACAGAACTGCTACTTTGTTTCACCCTGGAGAAAATTTTCAGAGGTATTCATCACATCTGTTTAACACCTTGTTTCATTTCTTAAAGTGCATTCCTCTCACAGGGCATGTTATCTAGAAAGTGAAATAACCCCTCAAATAATAGTTGGCAACTCCACTGGGAAACAGCACCCACACATACATTCAGCATGAGACACTGTTTCCTGTCTGTGTCTGTGCCCCATCAGCTGCATTGAGGATGCAGAGAGGAAGGTCACTGGCTAAACATTTGTCAAGTGTTTTCTCAGAACTGCTCTAATGGGAAGTATTAATAGGGCCAATTCTTGCTTCATATTCAGATATTTTCTGACATGAAAATATCATCCGACATGAAAATGCAGATCATTGCTCCCTCAGGGGAAAACTGTATTACCAAGAGTGCCTGGAAGTTGCTGTTGTGTGTCACTGTTTGCTCTGTTAGCCAGGAAACCTGTACAACAACATCACAGATAATCAGGAATTTCCCTGACCTGTCTCCCTGGCTGGCTTTGTGCTTTGTCCAGATGCCAGCTATACAGGAAATGCATCTATGTTCCACTCTCTATATCATACCGAGTGATAAAATCAAACTTTTTCCAACTAGTTAGTCATGCTAATAAAATAAATGTTAGGAAACATTGCGGACTCCAATTGGGAGTAAAGTGAGGCATGTTGTTTGGAGCCTGCTGAAAGAGCATGTAACAGCTGGAGGAGACTCCACACAGTAATTTAGAAAGATGTTGTGCCTACTGAAAAATAAAAGCTGTTTCTTGCCTCTTTAGCCCTTCCTGAAGATTTTACTGTATCTTACTTAGTAAATATTTCAGTGATATTTGTCCTTTTGTCATGAGCGTTTCACTTATACAGAAATACCTAAATGTGTTATCCAGACAAAATACAACCACCCTGAGAGCAGTAATGAGAAGGAGTAAATTTGAATGACATGCTGTAATGTAAAAATGAATCTTATTCTTTAGGGTCCTGGCCTTGTTGCTGCAATGTGGGGAGTCCTTGTATTCAAGGAAATCAAGGTAATGTTATTAGGTCTCTTACCTGATATCTCATGCTTGTCTTTAGCTGTAGAAACAGCATGACTTGGTATACAGCTATATCTCAGATTTCGCCTCCTCACAAGTATTGCGTTATGAAACTGAAAGTCATAACATGCAATTTTTAATCTTCCAAGAAGTGAGAAGAACTGTGAACAATTTTTGCAGGAATTAAGCTTTTAGTTTCATAACTGTATGAGGAGCAGTGGATGTAAATGAAAATTGTAGCAGAGCCAAGAGGCAGGATGCCAGGCACAGCCTGAAGACAGTTTTCATTTGAGCCAGTTCTTTCAGTGGGGACAGGGGAATGATTATTGTCCCAATAAGCACATCAACAAATAGATTACATTTCTAGGATCAGGTTCAACAAAGGACTGAAAAATGCAACAGAGGTTAATTGGCCTTTGTAGTTGCAGTGTAGTGTAAAGATCCTAAACTGATACAGCAGTGATTGTCTACAACAAGCTAATTTACTGGATTTTTACATATAGGGCAGAAGTTATTTTTTGGTGGAATTTGAAGCACTGAATGCTAGCACTGTAATACCAGGTTATCTTTGCCAGTCTATCCAAGGTCCATAGGTACCTAACCTGCTATTAGAAGTAATCTTTCCCTATATTTTTGGTGATTGTGTGTCAGGCACCATTGGATCTAGAACTAGTTCTGTGTCTCCCACTGCAGATTAGTGTTGCACCACAGTAAAGATCATCATGTTCATTATGCAAATATTTGTAATTCTCTAAACCTTTCATTCTTTTCATACTTTTTAGAATAATCTCTGCATAAGTGCTTACTGCTTAAAAATAATCTGATAATAGGCAAAAGCCTTTAAAAATACCTTCAAAAATTGCTGTATTAATTTTATATTTTACTAGGTGTATGGATCGTAGGTTATTTGTATTCAATTTTTCATTAGCAAATACGTTATGGACATTGCATGAAATTAAACAGTTTCAAATTTACCATTTCATATAATGGATTTATTAATTTTGTTATAAAATGAAACTCAACTACTTTATTTTACTTTTTCTTTAAGTGGTATCAGTTATGACAAGATGATATTTTTCTTTTCTTTTGCCTATGCAGGGACGGAAAAACTACCTGTTACTGTCAGTATCGTTTTGCATCATTTTAGCTGGATCACTTTCCACAGCTTTTTCTAAAGTTTGAAAGGACCTTCTGGACCAGTAGATGGTGCTAACATTCAACACAAATAGAAAGACAATGTTGGTAGATAACAATACATAATAATTTTCAAAATGTATGTCCAACATTTACCCTAACTTGCTTCAGCCAAGTGGAAAATAAAAACATTTGGCATGAAAGAAAATCTGGAAATACTTGTTCCTGCATTTATTGGAATAGGAAAAAAAATCAAAGGACTTCATTAATTAAAGCTAAATGATTTTATTATTACAAATTATTAGTTTTTTCATTCAGGTGCTAAACTTCATGCCATCATAAATTGCAGCTTACTGTTGTGATGGTGGGTAGCGATTTTGATACTTAGTCTGTAATACTGTATGTGTTGGCAAGCTGATTTGTTTTATTGTAGCATTTTGTCTTACTGACTTAAATATAAGAAATGTTTGAACTATTCCTATGGAACTGATATACATGAAGATAACAAAGCTTTTCTTTTATTTAGAAGCATTATTCTTTAAAATCATCATTTTACATAAAAATGTGATCTTCCAGTCACTTCTGAATTATGAAGGAAATAAGAGTAAAAAGGGTGCTAGAAAACAAATTACTTCTGTTTCACAACATTTTCCATAACCACCACTAACATGGAAGACTGTTTATTTTCTTACTTGTGGCAGCTAACATTTATATATGTGAAGCACATTGTCTTAGTCTCCCCTTAGTCCTTTCTTCAGTACATTAGACAACCCCAGCTCCTGCAGTCCTCCCATGCTTGTAACTTGCTCATAATTTCTCTTTGTCTTTCCTGATAATAGAATGGTATGGCTGGAAGGGACCTTAAAGATCATCTAGTTCCAACCCATCTGCCAAGGGCAGGGGTGCAATTCACCAGACCAGGTCGCTCAGGGCCCCATCCAGCTTGACTCTGAACACTTCCAGAGATGATGAGACATTGGCAACTTCTCTGGGCAATCTTTTCCAGTCTTTCACCACTGTCAGAGTAAAGAATTTCTTGGTAACTTCTAATCTAAACCCAACCTCCTTCAGTGTAAAACCATTGCCCCTTGTTCTGTCGCTATCTGATTGTGTAAAAAGTCCCTCTCCCTCCTTTTTATACACCCTCTTAAGCTTCTGGAAGACTACAGTGAGGCTTCCCCAAAGCCTTCTCCATGCTAATCTCACTAAGTGGGCTAGGTCTATGTGGAATACTAGATTTGTGTAGAAGACATGGCAGTAAGGCCAGTCTTTCAAAAACCAAGAAATGCAGCAGTACGATTGTGGGTATTCTTCCCCATCCAGTTTGCAAGCTCTGTTAATAGTAACACATCATAGTTTTTGCCATCATGGCTTGATATTTTTGGCATGTTCAGATTGCAAACATGATTTTTCCTTTCTCCTCTCCACCTTTCTTTGTCTGGTCTTCACCAGATTTGATCTTAGAACTGTTACTGAGCTTGCTTTCTCCCATCTTGTGTTGTTTATTCCTACCCAGGTGTCAGAACTTGTGTCTGACAGGTTTTTTCCACTTTAAGATGTTTTTCTAATTTTGGTCTCTGTCTTAATCCTGTCCTCCAGCAAGGAAACAGCATTTTTCAGCCAGATGTCATCTGCAAATTTAGTAAATGTAGTCTCTAATTGGTGTAAATAATTAATGAAAATGCTGCATGATACTGGCCTTTACTTACATTTTGGTATCTAATACTTCTTTTTACTTTTCAGGGAACAATTGATTAACCTTTGAGTACAATTTTCCTGTGTCTTGTAGTGATTTTGTTTAGATTGTGTTCTCAGAGCTTTTACATAACATCTGATAGAATTGTTCAAGTCAAGGTACATGATGTATTCCACCCTCATACCTGATATTGGACAGAAAACTGGTCATTTGTTCTGTCCAGTTCCCAGGTCAGGCACAATTCCTCCTCGCCAGATGCTTGACTGTTACTTACCTGGCCATTATGCTATTAACTCAGACAAGGAAAAGTAATATATTCACTGTGATTTTGAAATAACCTGAATTAAATTGAACATTTATTAATTTCCTTGTTTCTGTTTCATTTCTTAAAGATCAGAATCTTAATGGTTCCCTTCTTTAATATTCCAGGAAGATACTGTACCAGCAAGTTGCTGGTAGACAAAGAATGGGCAAAACCAAAATACAGTGTTCTCAGGCTCATCAGTTACAGATATGCTTTAATATGGCAGTTCTTCCCAGTCAGTATTAGGGTTTTTTTCCGATGTCCCTGTTCACAGTTGTGCTAATGCTGGCTGCTGATTTTCCAACTGTGCTTGCCTGTGCCTGGTCCATCTGGGGAGCAAGACAGGTGTAGGCACAGTACTAGTTTTGAAACTTGAGGGCTTCATGGTCACTGTGGCCAAGACAGCCACCAATCACCATTTCAGCCACAGAGCCTCTGTGGGAGCAAGCAACAGCTTATGGAGGGCACTCCTCTGAGTCAGCTCCCTGAGTCACTGTACCAAGAAGTTGTCCAGGTGTTGTAGGAATCTGCTGCATCTGTTTGTACCAGCTATGAGGTGTTCCCAGCTGACACCCATCAAGGTGAGTTCCCTCACAAAGACAAGGGCAGTTGGTTTGGAGATGTCTCTCGGTGTTCCTTAATAATTTGTCAATATCCCCATCCTGACTGAGTGGCCAGCAGCAGCCTTCCTCAATGACAGTGCACACTATTCTCTAACTGGTGTCTAAAATTATGGTCACTTTAGGTAAAGAAATGTAACTTTTAGATAAAGAAACCTGGAGGCAATATTCCATGCTGAGCTGGCATATGGGAGATGTTACAAACTACGTTCTGTTCATTGTCTCTATAATAGCCATGACTTTAAAGGCTCAGGGTATTAGATTTACTACAGGAAAAAATTCCAATCAAACCAGTAACCAGAGGGGTTTTCTTATTCACAACTAGACATGGACCCAGCTCAGCTATGGAGAAGGTACGTGGTGCTGTGGCTGCCATTATTTCCATGATCATGAGAGGCAGCACTACAGAAGAACTTCCTTTCTGCTTGCCCTTCCCACCCACCTCCACACATTCCCTGATCTTACAGCCTCTACTGTCTCTCCTGAGGGATGATCTTAAGTTAACTGCTGATATGGGCATCCATCTACCAGATATGATTACAGGGAGCATTGAATCTTCCAGGGCAGGAGCACTTTTGCATTTCCTAGTTCTGTACAAGATCATTGGCTTTTCAAAAAAAAAAAAAAAAAAACAAAAAAAAAAAAAAAAAAAAAAAAAAACAACCAAACAAAAAAAAAACCACCAACCAAAAAACTGAACTCCTGTCTATAGCAGATGCCATGTTAATAAGTGTTTGATGCAGTTCTCCAGTCTATGTTATAAAGCTATCAGATGTGCAAACTTAATTACTGACTGTTAGGGCATTAATTAAAATTCTTGGTTTTGACAGCTCAAGTATGACCTTTATTAAAATGTTTTTAACAGCTATATTATTGGATTTGACTTGTTAACTGCAAAAAAGAAAAAAAAATTCCCCCTCTTCCAGCACTTTCCTGTGAAAAATCCCATGTGGTTTTCCAAAATAGTTTTTGCGATGTTCACTTGGAATATATTGTATAAATATTCCACTCATTTCTGAGATTTTCTTGGTCTTGATGTTTCTAGCTAGAAATAACACTGTTGCTTCTTTCATGTAAGGATGCTGGATTAACAGCATGTTTATAGAGCTATTTGTACAAAACAGTCTGGCACTAACTGAATTTAGTAAGAGAAAATTCTACAGCTAATGTAAATTATCATGGTTCTGTTTATATCAGCATGTATTTGTATAAATGGAAGAATCACATTTCTTGGAGGAAATTAAACTTTCAAATATTTGTTTATGCCGGTTTAACAACTTTTAAGAATATATTTGAGCTTGCTTTAAGAATTCTCTGGTAATACTTAGAGGCAAAGTAGCCTTTAAACTATAGGCAGACTGTGAGTTTTGTAAGATTTTTTTCCTTGTGAACCAGGGAGCTCAGTGTCATTTTTTTTAGATCTACCTTACCTGTTTATTCCTTCCCCTGTGTTTATTATCAATGGATATTTTGAGGCTCACTGCCCTTCCAGAATTTTATTTCTTCGTATTCTTAGTAAAAGTGATTGTACCTGGAAAAATAATTTAAATGCAGTTGTTCTTGTCTTCAAATGTAAACTGTGAAAAGTGGTGCTTTTTTATTCTTATATAAATTTTATATTTTATTTATATCATCACTTTCTTTTTCAACTGATATTCAAGGTTGATTGAATACTATTTCAACTGTCTAATCTGATCCTTGAGTTTTCTTGCATCTGGCCTGAAAATAGAAAGTAAATTGAGATGATGCATGCTAACAATTAGTGTCTTTTTTCTTTTCATTTTGACCTTGTTTTCAAATAGATAACTGATGTTTAATGCCCTATTCTGTAATTACTGAATGACTAATGGATTCCACTTTCCTTTAGCTGTATGTAATGCTGATAGATAGTGACAATGGAGCATTTTATTTTAATCGCTGAAGTGGTGATTGTTACATTCTTCATGCTTATCATAAAACATTTTTTAAAATCTAAAATATATTTAATTTTTAATTTAAATACTGAACAGTTCTTGTGTCTCTTAGTGCACCAAAGGGCCTGTTTGAGAATCTGACCTGAGAGGGGAGATAAAGGACACAGGACCTGCATAGGTCCTGTTACTATCTGTGATTCAGGCAGTCATTGTGCAAGTAATTTGCAATGATCTCAGGTTTTGGTATTCATATAGGAAACAATTCACTGGTACTGACATAAATCACACCTAGAGATACATCCATTATTTCCTATGTCCTGGCATTTTTCATGCTGTAGATCTTAAAACGTTTCCTGCAGAGCCAGGAAACAAACCACACAGTTCCCAGGGCCAAAGCAGGGAAGAGATGGGGAGGGAGAGGCTTTTTACCTCACTACTTAATAAAATGAGAGAACTGGTGGAAGCAATTTTTCTGTGCGCCTTGGTTTGCTGCAGTGAGAGAAACTGTCACAGCACTCTGAGCTACTAGGCAAAACCCAAAGGACATTGTTCCTTGTTATCATTCAGGGACCAGAATAAAAAGGCTATTTGTGGATAGATGCTGGGGAGAGGAGCACTTGTTCAGGAGTTGCCGAATGGTTAACTGCTACTTGCACACCTGAGCTTTGAGCCCAGCCAAGGAACAGACCTGGGAATACAAAGCCCACAGGCTCTTCTCAGATCCATCTTAGGAGAAGGGCTGATCTAGTCCTTAACTGGATAGCAATATTTCCCATCAGGCAATGCCCTGACTCTGCAGTTTATTTTCCAGATGATTTTGTGTGCAATTGAAACTTGGAACTTGTATAAAAGCAGATCATGGCTTGTGTTCCTTGAAGCATACTGTGCTCGTCACGTTCAAAGGGAATGGTTTAGACTGTTGGCTTGTCTTTCTTCCAGATGTGCTTGCAGTGAGCATGCATGACCTCATCATCCATTTCTGCTTCAGATGTTTGTGTCTAGCATTTTTGAGTGAAGTAGTTGAGTTTTAGTCCATAAATCCAAAAACTAGCATTTCTAGCTAGCTAAAGCTTTATGTGATTAAATTGGCCTTGTTTGAATGTTTCTAGAAGTTGGCAGCATATCACATTATGTGATGTTGGTAATGTGAACAACGAGATATTTATTACAAATAAATTAAGCGCTTGCAACTTGTGACTCACAACATACATTGTGTTGTCTTGACTTTCGAGAGGCTAGTCACCACAAAACTTTCTGCTTATACTCTTTCAACTTTTGCAGATATTGAAGCAAAATGCTTGTCTTTTTTTCTTCTTCACTGATTACATTGATTATAGTTTAGAGCCAGACAGATTCTTTTTCTTAACTTAGTGGGCAACCGTTCATTCAATAAAGCAATAGAGAATTTCGAAAAAGGGAAGATAAGCTGAACTCTGTAGATGTATTCCTGTACAGGTTTGGTGATGTCAAACCATGCTATTCTTTAGCAGATCAAACCTTTTCTTATTTTTATTTGGCAATTGCCAAGTTGTCCCTGGCATTTCCTTTTTTACAGGAAATAATGGTAATCCAGTTAGACTGATCCAATTAATAAACTTCTGCTATTGAATCAGGATTTCACTCGTGCTTCTTGTTATGTGGGCCAAGTTGATTAAAGATTATGCCTCTACCCCACTGTTTGCTACTAACAGAAACCTTACAGTGAAACCAATGGATAGAATTGTGAGAGGGGTTGTGAACTTATAGGCAAAAAATCAGCCACATTAACTTTCTTCACTGTGAAGAGGTCACCTGAGGAAACTCTGGGAGTGGCAAATGGAACTTCAACATTAAGAGTATGTCCTTGCTACTTTTTATCTGATTGTTGGGACAGAACTGCTCCTTCCTAAAACCCTTTTTTTCCCTTTTGTTTTACTGTGGTGAGATTTAGCTTTTTTTTTTTTTTTTTTTTTTACCTGAAACTAAGCATTTTGCAAACATCTGTAAATTTACTATGCCCTGCTAGGCTTTTTTTTTTGCTGCTTCTCCTATTTAGTATAATTTCCATGCCTTTACAGATAACATCTTGAATTTACTAGAAATTCAGAATCGTGGCTGCTCTAAACACAGTTTTGCATATGATTTGTTGTTTATCAGCTATGCCTTACACATTGCATATTGAATATTGTCTGCTGTTTGTGTCTGGGGCTGTTCAAGGATGAGATATGTAAAATTTCATAGTCTCTTTCAGTTAAAACTTCATAAAGTGTCAGTCAACTGGAACTGAAAACACAAGACAGTATCTTGTTTACTGAGCCTCCATGAAATGTGCCCTGATTAAGATGTGGAGGCCTCTTGCACTTCTTTCATGAAGGAGAACCAAAACATCATGGTTAGACTCCAGCAAATGGATTTCTGGGTGGCTAGAAGGCACAAAGAGCTGCTATGCCTTGAAGTTGCTCCTGAAAATTTAAAAGAGTAAAGCACTTCAGCAAAACTGTTCCCTTGTGTCCAACATTAGTTTATGTCTGTATATATGTTGCTAGAAATGTTATCTTTCAGATTAATGGCAACTTGATGATGGAGAATTAGTCAGAATATGAAATTTTAGGGCTGCCGTCAAAACATTGCAAGGAATATCACAGATTCAAGTGACCCACTTCTGTTTATTTGAAAATACCTAAATGTGTAAATGCCAATATGTCTGTGTAGACATGCAGAGATATACTCAAAATTAGGTCCTTGAAGTTATAAAACATCTGAGAGTTTTTGCAAGTAGCTACCTGAAAATGTCAGTTCAGTGAGTAACAGCAGCTGAAAAATGCTAGTATGTTTGAAATTATTAAACAGTAAGTGGGGAAATATCACTATGCCAGTGTATAGTTTCAATTCACTGATCCCTGCAATACATTTAATGGATTTTTTTAAAGTCATAAACAATATAATCTTTCCTTGTATGGAATAATTCCTAATTTAAGAAGAACAGGACCCAGCCTGAATTATAGAACCAAAATGTGATAATAACATGCTCATATATTAATAGGAAGAAACATGTTAATAAGAATTGATTAGTAACTATGGGTTATGCAAGAACAAGTGAACACACCACAAGGATATTAGAAATTAGGTTTGAAAGACAAATGGAAGTGACATTTTCAAAGAAACCATAATCATTGTTTTGGAACTTATTCTCAGAAGATTTAGAACCCATTACTATTATAAATGGGTTCTGAGGCAATTAGTGAAAGATAAGGCCATTTCTGACTATCTGTCACCAGAGTTGGTCTGAATGGAACCTCTGGCTCAAGTCTTTAAGCCACCTGATTTCCAGAAAGAGCTATTTCCTGATAGAAACTTTTTAGTTCCAGACATAATCACTCAATGACTACTATTTGCAGTCTTCAGCTATTCTACTATATATGTAGTAGAATATATATATTCTACTACATATATATATCAATATAGAAATTATATTCATTTCATTAAGATGCTCATATAAATTCCATGGCCATGTTAAGTATATAAGCACATTTTCAGTGTCATTTTTCAACAACTCACATTATTGGGATGTTCCCAAGCACAGCAGATGTCATGGGTAGTACTGATATCCAATGCCTAAATTAGAACCTGAACTTTATCATTTAAAATCTGTTTACACTGACCAAGAGCGTTAAATTACATGCCACAACTTTATAGAAAACTCTGAGTTATTCCTTCTAATGCAAAACTTTGCACAAACCAGAGGCTGTTTCTGACACGTATCATTCAGACTGTACTGTGCCTATGAGAGATTACATTGTTTGCTTGCATTGTACCTCCTGTGGCTTCTGTCCTGCTGCTCACTGCACAGCAAAGAAATTTCTCCACGGAATCAACGTGTGATCTCATAGTACAGGTGGGGAGCACTTTTGTTTAGGGGTAATTACATTTTTTCTTCAACTTCTGTCCAAATTTGTCACCATGGTTTGTGTTAATTGTGATGACAAGTACAAGGAACAGTAAGTCAAAAGACAAAACTCCAGAAGACAGTAAAACAGAAAATGTTCAAGAGACATGATTGAGAAAAGCAGAAGGAGCAAGCTACTAGAAATTAATGTGATGAGAAATATAAGCACACCGTTTATGTAAGACTTCCACTATAAGGACAATGAGCTTTTAATTAAGATGTGGCAGACAGGCAGAAATTCAAGAAGTGCAGATGACAGATCAAACCAAGAGGAAGATGATTATCTTTCCAGTGCAGTAATAAAATTAAGAAGCAATGAAGTTGCAATAACAGTTTCTGATTATATGAGTTAAGGGGACTTTCAGCAAATCACTTTGGCATATTGAATTGATTATGCTTTTAATTTAGGGATTGTGGCATGTTTTAGCATAACTTTGCTCAGATAACAACTTGGAATCTTTCTCTTCCAGCCTTACACAGTGAAGTAAAGGAGGCTGAAAAGAGCAGCCTTTGTACAATTTTATCTGCAAATTCTTTCAGTATTTCTCCCCAACCATTGCAATGTGTCCTCAGCATAACTTATTTTCCTAACTACTCAAGAAATAATTCCATTATTTCTCTGTGTGTTTGTTCTCAAACTAAACACTACTTGGCAAAAATTCCCATTTTGTCTTCATTTTGAAATTGGTAGGTGCTAAAGCTGGCTAATAATATTTGAACCTATTAGAGAAAGGATGTAGTAGAAAAGAAAAATAGTGATTTAGTCCTCTTGTGACTACTTGAATGACTATTAGAAGCAAATTCATTTAGGAAAAAGTATCCTTTTATGCAACTAATAATATGAATTCATAGTTTAGTGATATTTCTGTCGGTTTAATAATAGAAGTAAATGCTCTGCTACTTTAGAAGGAAAATATTCTTTCAGTTTAGATTAAGTATAGTTCTTAACAAATAGTATTGAACTGATCCACATGCTATCATTGATAAGGCAGTGTCTCATTTAGTTCTCCTAACATTACCACTTAAAAGAAAGATAGCTTCAGGGAAGAAAATATTCCTGCTGGTGCTGTGGTGTAAATTCTGATGGTTTTCACACTTTTAAATATTTAAATTCAGGCCCAGAGCCAGTACCTGGAAACAGGAAGTATGCATCTGTATACCAATATTGGTGCCAGTTTGAAGGGATTCTCTTCCAGAATCTTGTCTTCTGCATTAAAATGAGATTTGAAAGCACGTCCTTCAGCTGGAGAAGTTTCACAGGAGGAGCCCTGATATGGATGAGCTGTGTGACAAGCTCACCAGTGGATGGAACTGCAGCTGTCCAGTGGTGTGCCCACAGAGACATTAATAGGGGGGGATAACATATGCCAGTCTTGACAGGAGAGTGGGTCAGGTGGACAAAATGTGTGTGCCCAACCTGTTCCTGCATTGTGAATTGGAGTGGGAGCGGAAGAAAAAAATTTCCTAAGAAAGGATGTTCTCAAAAGCAATTTTGCTGACAAGAAACAAGGGCAGGGTAATTTTAAGGAGTAGCAATGTGCTTTGGTCAGGAAATGATAAAAACTGTCTCTCGGTAGCCAGGATGCTTTGAACTATTCAGTAAAAAATTGTTATTTTAGCCATACTGGTGTCTGTAAACATGGGCAGAAGGAGTGGGTCATCTGTCTCTTCCTGGAGCCACACCCTTTGCAACAGTCACTTGTACAGTAGAGAGGAAAGAGAATCTGAGCTACTCATAGAATCACTCCCTGTTTCTTAGATAAACATTAAAGATTTTTTTCTATCATATTGCAGCAGGTATCAGAATAAACCAGTTTTTCCCTTTTAAACGTGGATAGGAAAAAAAACACTGATTACCTAACAATACCATCATCATTGCTTTTTTATACCCCCCCCCTTTAATTCTTCTATACTTCTACATTGTTCAAGAGCAAGTAAATGTGATTATCTACTTCGACATTTATTCTATATTTTTAGTATTAAAATTTTCCTATCAATTGCAAATACTGAAGATTCAGAGAAATTGTCATCACCTGTGCTGAGCTGTGGAACGGTTTAATATGAATTATCCAAAATGCTAGCCTGTTTTTTTGCTGGTTTTTTTTTAATTTCCTATATTTATTTATCTTCCTATGGAATAAATTCTGAGAAAAAATATAGATGTGTATGTAGACTTGTACAGAAGCATAAATGTACTTATATAAAGATGATTAAATTATTTTGCTATATTAAAATTCACAGCAGTGAAAATCTGCATAGCAGCATTACAAATTCAGGACTGTTAGTTATCATGAGCAGAGATTTCTAATGCAATTTTCTCAATAATAAAAGTAAAATCAAAGATGTCATTTGGCAAATAGCCATTGCAGATTTACATCCTGGGCTGCCTTATCACATTGAGGAAGAAAATTATTCTGCCTTTCCTAGTAAGATAGAAAACCAACCTAAGGAAGTTATGCTTGGACTGTTCAGTGCTAGGAAGATAAAAACTTTGGGCACTGTCCAAAACAACGTGTGTAGGAATGCTTTTTTCAAATGCTTCCCCAGAAGTGTTTTATATACTCCACCAGAAGACATGTTTAATCTGAATTACTTTCTCCTCTTTTGCAGTGTGATCAATAAGCAAATCAAACAGAGAAAGGAGTGTTGTTCATGGATAGTTTTGCTTTTCAGACAGAGTGAATTGAGGTATCAATGCCTTGTAATGGGTTTGTGACATTTGCAAAATATTGGGAGAGAAATACAAACATGTTAGGAAACTTCAGTCTGAACACAGTTATAGGGGTTTGGGTTGGGGATTTTTTGCATTTGATATTCTGGGAAAGTGTGTGTATATGAATAAAACCTCTTCTAGCCTATAAAGAAATTCCAAATTTAAATTACTTATGGATCATTTTCATATTGAATTTTTTCATAACAGAATACCTCCTTACAGCAAAGAATCAAAATAAAGGAAGAAGTAGGGATGAAACTCATGTGCTACAAAGATTTGCTTAAATGCCTAAACTTCAATGCAAATGTAGAGTGTTGTGTTCATTAAATGTCAAAAAAAAACCAGTTTATTGAGATACAAAAATTTTTGTGCTTAACTTGTTCCAAAATACTGCTGCAACTTGGAAAGTGTCATGGTGATAGGGGAAAAAATGTTACTGTAGCACAGAAGATTCAAATATTGTTCTTACATCAAAGCACAACGGCGGCTGTAGATGAGTAAAATATTTCCATATTATTGTAGTTTTATAAACCATATGTATTTATTATTTTAGGCATGTAGAACTCCCACCACTGACTGGTAATCCTGCTCTTGGATATTTTTCCTGAAGGAAAGCTGGCTGACCATCAGTTAACTCCACTCTTGTCGGTGACAGAGAAAATCCTGCAGATGCCAATGCCAATTGAGACTTGATAAGATAATCACAATGCCAATAGACAAAAGCAGAATAAAATATTTATCCAGAGCGGGTAGGGGCTGTAGAATCTCCACCTGTGATACAAATGAGCTAGGCTCAAGGTGGACAGGAAGGGTTCTTTGGTTTCCCTAAATTCCCACAAAAATAGGGTTAGAGTGTTCTCAGCAGTGCAAAAGGTCAAGTGTCAGAACACACAGGAACAGGTCTGACATTATGAAAACTGAGCAATATAACATGATGCACTTCAGGTAAATCTTGACAAGCCTTAGCGGGGAAGAAAAGCCTACTACTCTGAAGAACTGTTCTTTGCCATTGACCTTGGAATGACCTTGCCAATGAGCTTCAGTCCACACTGTTGGCTTGGTAAAATGTTAATCCATAAACTGAGAGTCTACCTGAAGATTTTGACCAATTTTTATTCTAGAAAACACCAGGGGGAAAGAAAAAAAAGATGAAAAGGAAGAAACCCCACCTTCCTAATTTTTTTAGACAGAACATATTTGAAACCAAAAGAAAAATTATTTTTGTTGCTGCTATTGACTAACTAAGAAACTGAAAGAAATGAAAACTAGCACATCAACTACAACACTGTTCATACTTTTTCTTTACAACAGAGATGCATCTGCGAAAGAAAAGGCATTCCCAGGTAAAATATGAACTATAACTCAAAATGCCATCAGAAGAAGGGTGTCTATTAAGCTTTAACTTGCCCTTTCTCACTCAAAAAACATCTCAAGAAATGTATATGTTAAGCTGCTGGCTCTTGTTTCTAAACTTTCTCAAGTCATAGATTCCCAGATGAATTCCTCTGGGAATGCAGGATTTTCCAGTTCAATAGCTTTCAAATTGTTTAGTTCCATATAAAACATGAATTTTAAATATGTGTAAATTAAAAGTGTTCTTTCAGTGAAAAACATTTACTTCAGCAGATTCTCATTAATGGACCATAAGCAATTATCAGAACAACAGCATTCTCACCGAGAGTCTGCTTTAAACATCCATGTTTCTGATTTTCACCTCCATTCATCTTCACCCAGAATTCAGTTATATCATGAGCTAATCTTTTTGTTTGCCTGGTTCCATTTCTAGGCATGGAGTTTGGATTAAGATAATTTAAGAAAATGTAGGAGTTTAGGAGCACAAAAAATGCACTGGAAAATTGTATGGTGTTTATTTAACTTAGGTGTAAATAGGGCTTTTAAAGCACGGTGTCGTTTGTTAAGATTCTAACTAATGATTTAATAGGAAAGCATTGCAAAATCATCTGTTGAGGAAACAGCATTTTAAATATGAAAGCTCATAATGCAAGTCTTAACAAAGAGGAAAATGTGTGAAATAGACTTTCTTATATGATTCAGGAGAAAGGAGATATTTCCTGGGGAAATTTAAAGTGTTGCAGGCTCAGAGGCCAAGGCAATTTGGGATGTAATCTTTGGGAAGAGACGCCTTTCCTCTCCTCACATGTTTTAAATCAATTAATTGAAGGGATATAAAATTAATGGGCATCGGACTATGTTTCAAAAACTTCATTTCCTTACTCTCTTTCAAAGACTTCAAACAAATCATCCTTTTTCAGTGACACTCCCTTTGGTTTTTATTTTACTTCAGGCGATACCTCATTTTCTCATTTAAACAGTACCTGAAGTTCCATTTTCAGGGTATCGTAGAAGACATCCTTATATACACATTCAAAATTCAAAAGTTGCTTAGTGCTCTATAGTTTTCAGATGTTTCTTACATAAAAATTTCCTTTATTGCAAAATACGCAAATAACTGTGCCCCTGTAGTAAGAGAAAGATCATTATCCCTAACATTATTTGTTTTGAATAATTTATCAAATTATTATTACAAAGACTACTACAGTATGTGTTTGGCTCATTCCTTTTTAAATGAATGTTTGACTTTTTGGCTGTGGTATAGAATAGCTATGAAATAAGGCTTGGGGAAAAAAGTATAAAATTGCATATATAGATTCAAAATTCCACATTTTTGCAAATCAGGGACAAGTCCCTCTAAGCATCAGTCTTCTTATCTAATCCCTCTTCCATTTAATTAATAAAATCAAAACAGTAAATCTGAACCACTGCCTCAAAATTCAACTCTCTCCATGTGTACGATATCTGGATCTATGTCTAGTGCTTCATGACACCAGGGGTAATGCTACCACAAGTGAAAATATTTCACCTGGAGTTGGTGAGATTAATTACAAATGATTTGCACGGTACTGATGGAACTCAGTGTTAGCAATGGGGAATGGTTTAGTCAAGAATGAGAGAGTAGTAAAACATGCAAAAAAACCTTAAACACAGGGTTAGTATTCCAGTACTTCAAAGTGAATGCACAGAAAACAGTAGAACAATCTTATTATTACACTTTTTGTTCAAAATATTAGCAAATAATGGAAAAGCAGTAAAATTTCAAGCAAAAGAAAAAGGGAAAACAACTTAGTGATGTTAAATACACTTTTTAAAGGATCCTACTGCTGTTGATGGCAGAGCATTATGTTCTTAAACATGAAAATGAGGGCACACTGAGGAATATTCAATGATTTTGTTGTTGCTCAAACTACCAATAGAAAGTAAGTTAGTACCATCTGCCATATTAGGCAACAAAAAATATGCTCTTTGTGCATATTTTAGTCTTTTTCAAGATCTAATATATACTTTTTAATTTTTCCACCCACTACCCCTCTAAAGTAAACAGATACAGCTCCTCTGAGGTAAATAGAAGTTACAGTAGAACTCTGATATTTTATATTAATGCAAATTTACCTTACCTTTGGGCCAGGAAGCTGGAAGTGACACAGAAAGCCAGGTAGACAGGTATTTTATTGCTTTTACTCAATTTTGTACTTTGAAAGAGTTTATTTTGAAGGGATGACTAATTCTAAAATATTTTGCACAGGTTATTTATTAATGTGGAATGTAGGGGGAAGGATTTCTTAAACCTAACACAAAGAAGAAATTCCTGGCATGTCACATTCTCTTCTAATGTAACATTTAACAATGTTTGATTGCTGTGCTTAGATTGCCGAAGTTATTTATATAGCTAGATATTATTATTGCCTTTGACTTCAAATATAAGAATGAATTCACAGACATCATTACTGCACAGTCCTTTGAATATACTCTAAGGTCTTCTAGCTGCACATGCTTTAAGCATTCTACCCTAGCACCTGTCACAATGAATCAGCCTCTGAAGTGCACTTTATTTAGACATTCTATTCAGAAATGGATTCCATGAATTTTTGTTTGTGGCTGTTTGAATTCAGCTCACTAACTGGGATTCTGTTACACCTTGTGCTCAGGCAAATTAACATCTGAACAGGATTTGTTTGCTGATCTACAGAGTGATTCATTACTAGCTACAAATCACAGTTCCTTCTGGGAAGGCTCCATATTGTTAAAGTGTGCCTTGCAGTAAGTATAACTGCTGAGATAATTATAATTTGAAACCTGGAACTTTAAGATTACTTCAGTACAAACACAGGGAGCTGAGGTTTTTGTGGCATTTATTTGAATCCATGCATAATTAAAAATGCTCACACATTTATGCAGTTGAATTTATTTTTTTTTTAAATGGGTTAATATCATCAGGAAAGTAACTGGAAAATAATTATGTCTCCATTATTCTAAGTAAGTAATGAACCACTTTTTCTCCTAGCCCATTGTATGTATCTGTCTAACAACATGTTTGCACCTGCTTTACAAAGAGTGTTCAGGATATACCTTAGGTCATCAGAAAATTAAAAATTAAAAAAGAAAAATTTTTAAAAAGAGTTCCTAAAATGATATAACAATTATTAGATTAGATTATTAATTTCAATTTTCAAAATATTCTTTTTCCTGCTTTTGATATGTTCGCATCATAAATATAGTAGACTTTTCTTAATTGGTTTTGAGAGTTTTAGAAAACTCTAATTGATGGAATTTCTTAGAGTTTAGTCTTCTCTTAAAAGGTATTCTGATAAAACTGTCAGATGCTAAGATGAAGTTATATTAAGAAATTCATAAAGTGGAGTTACAGAAATGTTGTTCTATTTTTTTTTTCCAGGTCTCTAAAAAATTTCTAATGAAAGAAATTTTCATTAGGGCAGCTGCTCCCCCATAATAAAGGAAAACAAAATCTTCACAAAACTAATGTGGAAAATAATTCAAGAATTGTAGAATTTTAATTGTAAATCTAAAGTCTGGTTCTTATCTCTTTGAATTCCATATTGTGTCACACCAAATGATTTTCAGAGAAGGTTAGTTATGGTGCTGCATTAGGGTGTACAAAGAACAATAGGATGGGCTCTAAACTCTTCCACTTCTGGAGCAGGGTTTGGAAGGGGGTCATGTTGTTTATCTGCCAGGAGCCAGCAACAGAGAAAACTTTCTCAGTAGGTTATTTAACCCTTTCTGGAGAACTTTCTTTCTTCAATGTGTTACTGACTTGTTCATTTCTACTGGCAAAATCTATACCTGTAAATGTTATTTCACTGGGTGAATATTCTAGGTACTAAAGGTTGTTCTCTCTAAATAGCTACAAATTTTATGTTCAGGAAGAGATAGGAAACCCTTTTGAAATAACTCTTCTTTTATGCTCTTTGATGTATCCTTCCACAAAGAATCTCATACTGCAATTGTGTGGAATTGAGCCCAAATTGGCATAGTAGGTAATTCCTAAATCACTGTCTTTGGGGATCTCTTCTTCCACTACATAGCCAAATGATACATTTTCAGGAGACCGAACAGACCCATCTTACCCTTTCAAATATTAAAAAAAGAGAGATTTTCCACAGATTTTCCACTATTGTTGCAAATACGTTGCAGTTAGGAAATATGTATGATTTAGTTTCAAATGCTGCTGGTAGAATTGGCAGTCTAATGAAATGTTTGTGCAGCTTACTAGACCAAAGAACACAGTGTTTAATTTCACTCTGTGAGACAGAAAAATAGTTTATTGAATCATTGTACCTGAAAGTGTAGCCCGCTGGGAAGGTAAACTTGCAACAGATATTAAAGGCTTTACTGCAGTTCTGTGAAAATGTAATGCTTGAGTCTACAGACAGAGATTGTAGATTTTCAGAGAAAACTCTGTATCAATTCTGTGTGTCAATTATGAGTCTATTCATTGACAGATTACTAATTTATCTATAAGTTAATGCACTATGAATAAGCAGAACAGGACCAGAAGCTATTCTTTTATTTAGAAGGCATATTGGGACCATACAGGACAAAAGGAACAAAACTGAAGAAGAGATACTGAACAGAGACATTTAATATGGACATAAAGTGCTAAGCAAGCTGAATAAATCTAAATAGAGAACTGACAAGAACGTCCTAAACAAACAGGTGATTTAACTTGAATTTATACTCCAACGGTCTTCAAATATCAGTTTATTTATCTTGAAAACCACCTAGCACTCCTAGATGTTCCCAGTGGGTGAGATTTGGGGCCTCCAAAACCTTTTATGTTCACTCTCTGAAGCAATCTAGGGAAAGGAATAAAAAAAGCAGAAAAATGCAAAAGAAATATATCAGAAAGCTGCCTTTGCAGGTCTCACACTATTTAATTAGGACAAGATTATTCCTGTGGGTGGGGACAGAAGGAGGCACTGGCCTGGAATGGGCAGCTGTGAACACTTCTCAGAGCATCCATTGAGAAAAGGTCAAGCCTCAGTGGGCCCTGTGTTTCCTGGTGGTCGATTTCAGTGTTTCTCTGTGGTTGCCACAATGACATCATTGTTTTGTTGTGGTTTACTAGGGAAAGATGTGACTTTCTCTTGATCCCAATTATTCACCTTGTGTTAGTTTCTGTGTTGTCATCTTTTTCCTTTGTTTGTTTAAAATTGAATTGAAGAAATAAATATTTCATTTACATTTTAATTTGATTGTGCAAAGGAATACAGAAATGTATCTCAAACAACAACTCTGGATTACTTTTCCAGAATATGAGGGAAATTCAAAACTCAGAATGATAATGGGTTTGTTTGCAGATTTTATAATGTAAAATAGAAGCTTGTCCTCTTTCTGTTAGTAATATATCTTGCAGATGAAATTCTATTCTCTCACTGCACATTTCCAACCTCTTCTTTTTTAATAATTTTTTGATGCCTTTGTTTTCTATTATATAAATTCTATATTTTTAACCTTCCAGGTTCAGAACTATCATAAAGCTCCAAATACCTGCACCCTTTCTTACCTGGAAGGTCAAGTGTGCCAACAGCATGCTGCTTGTCCACTCAGGTAAGAGGAGCTCAAATGAACCATGTGTTAAGTCTCATTGATTGGATTTACATTCAGCATTATATAGTTATATATTTAAAACCAAAAAAATCAATCTGATTTCAAATTGCAGTCCTGAGGAAACAAAGGAGTGGACACATCTTTTAGCAGTATACAATGTCTCTTCTGCTTTTTGCAGTTAATGTTACTTAGAGTACAATAGTTAGATTTTAAAAAATCTGATATGAAAGGTTATCAGAATGGGGAAAAAAATTTCTGAATTATATCTTCATATTTATTTGGCAAAAATCTCTGAAACTAGTGATTTCTATAGTATACTGAGATTTTGGGATTGTTTCATGTCCTTTTTCTTTCTTCTCCTTGCTTTTTTCCAAGGAGAAAGCAAATGTTCGTAGAGGTACTTGTCCAAGTCACTGCAACCTGCATTAGTTTAATACTTCTCCTTTATTGACAGCTAAGTTAATACAGCAGCATTAGACTGCTGTGGGGTTCAAAATGTTGCGGTGTTTGTTCAATTGAATTACACCAGCAGAAGTCCTCAAAATTGAGAAGTTGTACCAGCAAAACTGCATTTCTCTCAGTAGAGCTCACATAGCTCATTTACCACATTGGTACAGTGTGATCTCTTTAATACACCCTCATTTATACCAAGAGCATTCTGCTTCTGCCATACCCAACTCTGCTGTCATGGTAAAGCACATCTGAAGCTGAAAGCATTTAAGAATACAAATGCATACTGTTTCTCAACCTTAAAAACCCCTGTGCAGGCAGAACAATATGTTCCATCATGAGCAAGTTAAGCAAGAGGCATGTTTCCCCATTTATTTTCTCTATTTCTATTTGCTATCCTCAGCTTACCTTACAATTTTTTTGTGATAGTTCCCTTCCAATATTATTATCATTTGGTTTATTGATGATTATATTTTTAAAGACAAATTTGTTTCTCTAAAGGAGATGTCTGCGAAAGAGATTTTGTCAACAGAAGAATTAGCTTCTTTTCTTCATCCTTTGAAAGAAAGTTGGCTTTGAAAAAGTCTTATCGCTGTACCAAAGATAATGTTGCAGACTGTTAAATCACAATCAAAGAAAGTTAATTAATCTTCAAATGCATGTTCAGCACAGTTCGTACATTAAGTATATGAGGCATTATTTTTCAGTAAAAGGTGAAATGAATAACATATAACATTTGAGAAGTATGAATTTTAATTAAAAAATGCATTAAAAGTATATGATTTGGGGTCCACAAGGCTGAACCCCCAGATGACTGGTTTTGTCTCAGATCAGTGCTGCTGAACATTGTTATTCCTGGACATCTGCTCCGCATTGGCTGGAACGCGCTACTGGCTCCAGCTCACCTCAGGCTGACAATCCCTGCGTGGCTTTTACCACCAAGTGCCACAAATCCCCAGTTTGCCTGGGCAGAGGGGCTACAGGCCAAAGATCAAACTCATAGCAGAGGGGCAGGACACAGAAGCAGGATAATGGGTGCTGCCTTTCCCTGGGATGCATTTGCCCTTTCAGAGCTAGCAACATGGACATTTTTTGAAAACTTGCACAGAAACCTTTCCAAGGAACTTCGAAAACTCTGAAGTTAGATATCTCTATTCAGTTCCCTTTTGCTAAGCACATTCAATTTGAGGTCCATTACCAATAGATCCATTAACTAAATTCATTTGCTCTAAACAGGGACATTTCTACTAATGCTTGCTCTTTTGTTGCTTCTTATGATCTTTCAACTATTTTAAAGAGATGCTGCCAGTATATTATTTTTAAAAGAAGCAATTTCTGAACTCTGAATTTGGCTAGAACAGCTGCTAAGACCATGTCTCTGTTTTAAAATGTCACTTACAAAGTACTTTCTTTCCCTTTGCCATCTTTTTTTCCAGTGTAACAATTTTCTCTGTCACGTTTAACTCAATAACAGGAATTTTCGATTTTGAGGTTGGTGACCTCCTCCTTCATAAAAAATCAGCTTTCAACTACTCTGCATTTTAGTGAAATAACCTCATAACATTTTCCATAGCAAGATGCTATGATGTAATTGCTGTTGAATTATGATCTCTGCAAGATACTATGAACAAGAAAAGCTTAACAATCAAAATGAAGTAATAGCTGAGCATATTTTCTTTGTTTAAATAGTCCATTGCAAAATTTCTCAGTGTGCAAGTTTTCCTTTAATAAGCATTGTAGTACAAATGTATGATGTTGGAAAATATGCTCATTCTGAGGAGACAAGGAATTATTTAAATTGATTACTTCTCAACACAGCTGTTCCTTTAACATATGGAAGGAATTATTTCTCTCCATTGTCAGCTGGAAAACAGTTAATTAGATTCTCATTCACATGTAGAGACAATTAGGCTATTAGCTATAAATAAGGCACCTGAGAGACACAAGGTTTTTTCTCTTCACCTGCTCCCTGCCAAGATTTTGTTTGTAGAATAATGCTGTGCTTAGGAAGCTTTTTTTTCACAAATACCCCTTCAAATAGGTGTTTGGTTCCAGCTCTTGGAGGTTTCACGAACCATCTGATGATCGGTAGGTCTTATTGACAGTATCATATTAATGATTTGGGTTATACTGTACTGTTGCTTCTGCTTAGTTGGAAGACTGAAGGATTTCAGTTGTAATACCACATCTAAAATTCAGCCAGAAACCTCCTATATTTTACCTATATAGTGCAAAGAACCTGAAAACTGTTTGATGTGCACCAACAACAAACAAAACAATTATTTAATGGCGCTATTGGCTTTCTACTGTTCCTTCAGCTAAGAATTCCTTTAGTATGAAAGCTACTTAAGTTGGGAAATGAAGTGATATTAGATAGGTATGATGTTTCCTTAAAAATAGAGAGGAACAAAACAAAAAAGCCCCTTATATTTTATAGCTAATAATCATTAATTATAAAGCCACTCTAAAACTTGAATTTTATTATTCTGCTGAATATAAATCCTGAGAAAGATGTAATGGAGCCATCCTGTTCAGGACTAAGAGTTGGTCTTAGGGATCCTTGTGGGACCCACACAACTCAGGATATTCTGTGATATTTTCATTATTTGCAACAGTGCTGGACCCGTCCAGCTCACCCCATTGTATGAAATCTAAAATGTGGGTTGAGAGTAAACTTTTGCTACTGTTGGGTCAGAGTTTTCCAGAATGTGCTTTCTAAGACTGCTTTACACAGCTTTTGATATGTACCATTTAATGAAAGGAAAACCCAGGGATGTCTTAGACTGAGATTTCTGGGATACATTATGCCTAAATAAGTAAAGAAGGAGAAGGAATCAAAATTACAGTAAATTCCTCTGCAAGGGTATTTTATTGCGTTTTAGTCTGATGAGAAATGTAACATAAAATGTGTTAGGCTTTGATTCCCAAATTCTGTGAATGTCAGCAAAAAAACTGCACAACATTATTGATTTCAAGGGCTTGGCTGCAGAGGACAAATTATTTTTCACAAATACAACAGTAAAATGTATATCTCCTGAAGGAAGCCTTGCAGTACCTAGAAAACAGCATGATGTTTGGGGGTTTTATGGGACTGTATAATTTTACAAGTGAATTTTCATTTTTGGTAGATAAACAGCCACCAGTCAGATTCACACAGGAGAGAAGTTACAAATTTTATTTCCATTTCTTTGATATGAGGCCTGGCTCAAGGCTGCTCTGATCCCATCCCAGTTACTTCATACAATGAGAGGCTTCAGAAAGGCTGCTCTAAACTTGAGGACAGCTAAAATTCAGTGATATAGTCACAGCAGAGGTTCTCCACAAGCTGGAACTGAAAGACCAAGGCATAGCACTGAGTGTGCTGCCTGCCAGCTTCCTTAGTAGTCTTCTAAACTGTGGAAAAAACTTAGCAAACAAAATAAACAATCTTCTGTTTTCCACCTCCCAGTATGTAAAGAATTAATTTGAGGGGGGAAAAAAAGAAGTGATTTGTGATCTGAAATATATAGTGTGGAGAAATGCTTTCAGTCTACAGACTTCTTCAAAGGCAAACGTGAAAGGTAATTGCTTGAGAGTGGCTTAAATTTGCTGTACATTACTTACAACTTCTTTAGTTAGCATTCCACAAATGGAAAACTGTTGAACACTTCCATGGAAAGATTTTGTGATGCAGGGAAGGGCCACTTTATAGAAAATGTTTCAGTCCTCAATTAAAACAGTATTGCTTTGCAGCACATTGCTGCCATGTGATTTGGGCATAGATATGCAAACAAATGCATTATTTTGAACAACTAAGGCAGAACGGTTTGTAAAAGAAAATAGTCTAAAAGTTTGAAAATATTGCAAATATTCATCTCTTGAGAAATAAAGCAAGAAAAAAGGAATAAAGCAATAAGCAATAGATTTTTCTTTAGGTTACTTTTTATTTATTCCCTTCCTTCTAAACAGAAGCAAACAATTTATTCTCTAGAGCTCTGAAAGGTTAATTACTTGCAGGAAAATAACGATGTGAAGAATATCCAAGTAATAAGAGCTAAAAATGTCAGATGCCTGGGGATAAAGCAAATATTTCTGTGTTTTTCAAATCACTGGCTATTGTGATTTTTTGAACATAAGGAAGGATGTTATTTTAAATAAAACATTACCTTTTGCATAAGGGGAATTGTCAATGCATGCAAAGAAAAAATATCTGTTTGGAAGAGATGGAAGTCTGTGAGCAGTATTCACCTTTTTAGTGAAGTAGTACAGTCCAGCAGGCAGGGATCTGCTCTGCTGTTGGAAAGCACACTCCAATGTGTGCCCAGCAACAGGCAAGCACCATCTGAATTCTTTTCAGAGCTGCCAAGCTGTGAGACTAGGTTCTGTAGGAGAAGACACTCAGAAAGGTAATGGGAGAGTGTATTCAAAGAGTGTTTTACCATCCCTAATCATCTCACTAAGCTAGGAAAAATAATTGGATTATTGCACATAGACATCTGTTTTCAAATAATATTGGTTTTCTCCATAGCAGCTTTTTCTGTGTCTCTCTCAAGACATTAAAAGGAGCGGTTTTAAAAACTTGCTTAGAAATCCCTATTTCTGAGGTGGCTTTGCATCTGAACACTCAAAGTGTGTCAGTTAATGTCAGTTAGAGACATTCAAGATGTAGTATTTCACCTGTAACTTAGGGGCAAGGGGCAAATGAAGAATTTTTCAAGTTTTATAGAATTCCTGAGATACAGTCTCTCATTACCCTTTTCAGTAGATTACTGTAGTTGCTTAAGCTTGTTCTAGTGCTGGAGACAGAGAATCAGTATGTATTTTACACATTTTGGATTTAGGGCCCAAGAATGGAGCAGCACTTTAAAGCTGAGTGATTATTTCAGAAAGCTGATTCTCTAGCTCCTGTAGCACAAAAAAAAAAAAAAAAAAAAAAAAAAAAAGTGCTTAGTGCCAAGCCTCTTAATTTGTTTCTGGTATTGAAAAGTGTGGAGAAAGTTATTTTTTAAAAAAAGCTTGCTTTTCAAGTATTTTCTTTCTGCTAATTTATTTTGTTTTGCTCTCAGTCTTCATGACTCCCATGCCCAAAAATCCATACAGATTTGTAGAAGCTGCTTTGCAGAAGTGTAAATTTGACCTCTGCACTCTCCTGCTAACTTGACAGCCTGCAATTAAGTGATTGGAAGAGATAAGGTAAATAGAATTTTAATGCAAGACCTTCCAAATCATGTTCTGATTATACGCTCCGCTCTGTTTCGTAAGGCACGTTCCTGCTGCAGGTTGTCGCCTGCTCTCGTTCCCTTGCTTCCCACAGATGAGTTAATGATGTTCCTGCAATCCAAGGCAGTCCCAGAGCAGGCAGAAAGGGAATGGGGATTTGGCTTCTCTGTTGTTGACAATGAAGGCATTTCAACAGAAAGTTTTTTCACATAGTACACTTTGTGATTGAAACAGATTTATTGCTTTAATGACCTGACCTTTTTCACAGTTGGGCACAATTTGGTTAATTTTGTGAAGGATTTTATCTCCCAGGGCAGCCTGTTCTGTGGATGCACTAAATGATCTGTCCTACATTTTAGATGTATCAGAGCCACAGTTAATTAAAATACATATATTCTGTGTAATGTAACAACAGAACTGAGGCCAATCCTGGCTCCCAAGGAAATTATCTACGCTAACCAAAAGTTATTTTCTCTCTACGCTGTGTAGCTGTTTCTTTTATTAAACTTATTAAAAGCATTTTAAGCTTTGATGTTCTGCGGCCTTTTGGCTGGTGTTTTCATCAGACATTATTCATCCTCCTAAAGCATATGTTCTGCTTTCAGACCAGATATGGGCACTTCTCAGTAATTTATTTCTGTTTAAAATTAAAATGCATTTAAAATGTATCATATTGGCAAACCTGGAGATGATAGTCTTCTTTATTTATCCACACGGCAGAAAATGCATAAACTGTAATAGTGTCAGTTTTTCTTTATTAACCTAATCTAGCACCTGTGAGAAGATGGTTTGTTCATTATATTCTTAAATATATATATATATATATAAATATATATATATATAAATGTCCTTCTTGTATCTTTCTTATCTAGAATGTTGTCTTCTCCTCTTACCATCAGTTTTAATGACATCTTGCTACGGACATCCTTATCCCTATTCTGGCTGTGAAAGTTTATCAGACAAGTCAGTTTTTCTACAGATAAGAAACTAGTCATGGAGGATGATTCCTCTCGTTCTTCTATGGGCAAGAACAATAGATTCTAGGGAACTGATTTCCAACTAGTTGGTCAAGAAATTTGAGGCAAGGGTTCTGCAATGAGGACAAAGAGATTTTTGAAGCACTACAAGCACAGTCTCTAGAATTACTTCAATGAAAATTGCCCATTTAGATCTCATTTAAAAAGTCATGTTGTTGAACCTTAAGACCATCTTATGAAGAATATTCAAATACTTTTCATTTTAAACCAGCAAATGCGACTTCTTGCTTTGGAGATATGCGTAACATTTCTAGATTTTATTGTTGTTGTGAGGATAATGTTACAAATCTCTACATACAAATACAAAGAAAATATTCATTTCCTTGGACCATAGGACACAATCTTTTTGGTGCAAGAATTCAAATGTGCTGAGGTCTATGATGTATAAAATAAATTTGATTGAATTTGTCGGTGGCATAGGGTATCCACATTTTTAGAGCATCATATGCTTTTTTGGATATGGTGTGTGGGATATACTTCACAACAGACTTAGTTTCTCTTTCAAGCACTGTTAGTAGTAAAGCAGCTTTGTAGGTTTGGACACGCATTTTCCACTGTCCTCTTGTCACATGCAATAGTGTCATATTAGCACATCCAGACAAGGTAACAAGTACATCTTGACCATAATTAGTTTTCTCACTTCTGCCGTTTCTAACAGAGAGAGGGTTCTGCTCCACTTTCTCACCAGGTTAGAAAATTCCTCCTTACACTTGTCCCAGTCTTGCATGTGACCACCATGCATGTTCATTTATTCTCAAGGCACTACTGTTTTACAGCTCTTTGCCTTTCTTAGTGTTTCACGCAGCAGATATACCTAGAGGGATTAAGTTTATTCCCACTGGCCTTCATTTCTTCTGTGCTAAATTATACCACTTTCTTTCTCTCCTATCATATGTGGATCCCTTCTGTTAGCCCTTCCCAGTTTGCACTGACGTTGCTTTAAAAAGTACTGCACAGAAAGACAGATCCTAGTTGTCTGAACTGTCAGAGCTGCTGCTTGTAAACTGAATCTTTGACTGCTTCAAATGAGATCTGGAATTCCAACAAAACAAAATCCGGCTTTGTGTACTTGTGTTTTTATTCAGGACAGCCTAATAGGAGACAGCATTCTTGCAACTCTTGAAATAAAAATAAGCAAAAACTGGGTGTACTGACCTGAATTCATAATTAACAACTTGCCATTTATGGAATCTTTGCTGAACTATCTTGGCCTTTTTTAAGGGACACTGACATAGTTGGGCCTTTATCTTAACTTAGCTCTTCTAAGTTACTCTATGGGAGTTTTGTTATCTGGAGCAAAAAAAAATTGTAACCTAAAAGGAATTCATGGAGGCGAGTTTTTAGTCCTCGCAAGAGATAACAAATGGATAGAAATTGGGTCAAGTATCAGGATATTAGCTTATCAGTGGCTAATTCTTTGCATCTTTCTCTCCTCTAATCACTTCTGCTTCCCCTGACAGAAGGTCTTCCAATTCAGAATTTCCTGGCACCACAACTGATGGTGCAGCTTGGAGTTCTGCAAAGGCCTTCAAGATCAATACGGTCTGAAATTTGTTACTTGCAGCCTGACAGTTTAAGAGCATTTTACAGCAGTGAAATGTCTCTGTGAGCCGGGAAAGAAAGAGACAGAACGAAAGTGTAGCTCAGGCGTGTTGGCTGAATTCTGGCAGCTGGTTGACCTGCCCATGAGCCATGCAGGCATCTGTGGAATGCCAGCTCTTCCTCGCTGACAGCTCTGGATGCAGCGTGTCCCCGACAGTCTCAGCTCCAGCTGCTATAAAAGCAGGAAAAAAAGGAAAAAACAAACCACCAACCAAAAATGTGCTGCAGTCTGTGCATATTGAGTGTCTCTGTAGAGGAGGCATCAGGCATCATTTTCTGGTGCTTACCTTTGGGATAACGTTGGCTGCTGATTCGTCTCCATCCACACTGCTATTTGGGATCTGAGAACACTAACAGCCCTACTATTTTGACCTTTTCTGCTTTTCATTTCTGAAGAGCTAACAACAAATGCTTCTTCTCTCATCCAAATACTTCTTTTCCAAGAATCTGTCTTCTTTTTTCCAAAGAAAATAAGCTGTCTTCTTACTTTATAAACCTCTTATCATTCTCACTCTTTTTCTTCTGGACCCTCTATTTGCCATTTGCTTTGAGAACTTGTTTCAAGCACGCCCAGTCTCAGTCCAGTGAGATCCCACGACTATCAACTGGAATAAAAGAATAACCCCTTCCTCACATGTTAAGTAATATGCATCAGTGTCATGTTGAGATTTGGGGTTTTTTTTGCAACAATCTGTATGCTTTGAAGTTTTTGGTTCATTATTTCACCAGAATATGTCTGAGACATCAACATCATGTTGATTATGTTTAGAGATGTAGCAAAAAACTTGCCCATTTGCTCTCTAAATGTAGATCTCCTTCATTATTTAAAATACTAAATAATGTCACACATGTGACCCTCTCTTGCTCCCATGGAATATCTAAGGGATGTTTGTTTGTTTTCCTTTAGGATGAGACTTACACAATGACTTTGTGCAAATCTTTCTGTTTGTTTATACCTTTCTCCATGACATTGTTATAAAGTCTCTCTGCGCACGGAGTATAGCTGAAGTTGCATTGATCATTCTGAGTTTGACATAGATCCTTTCAAGGAGGAGGCATGAGACATTTAGAAATAAAAATTAGAGAAATAGAAATAAACTCTGTTAACAGTTAACCAGAGGCACAGTATGGAGGTGTCAATATTCAGTCAAGCTGCTTTTTCTCTGGTAGTTTTTGGTTGCTTGATTTGTAAAGAGTTAGGATATGTGATGTCTCAATTAAAGAAGAAATCATGAAAAATTAGATCATTGTGAATAACTTACTCTTTATGACTGTCTATGCAGATCTGTTAGTAGCTCAATATTAAATATCTCCTGTTTTTTCCGGATTTGCCAGTGAAATCCGTGAATAATGATAGTAAATAACAATGTGCTTGGGGCAGAGATATTGCAGCAAGCAATGCTTCTTGTTCTCTGCACAGGAATCACTTTTCAAGGAATTTCTCCTAGACATGACACTTATTTTCTGGTTAGAGATATGAAAAGTTATTCTACAGTTCTTTGCTGAGACCTCTTATCTGTGCAGATTCCTGCAACTTTGGGGATATTAGTAATTGATAATGGAGTCCATCAGCTGTGTGTCAAAGGTTGTTTTGTTCCCTCTACAGTTGACATTAACAATATTCATTGCATTGGTGAATGAGTTTAAGGTGACCTTCTGTAAGTCTCTTATTTATGTAAATCTTTTTATTATTTTTCTATAGAGGTTTGTACTAAATCAGCCACAATTTTTGAGATTCTAGCTGAGGGGAAAATGTTATCATTTTGAGTCTGTCTTTCTGGGATGATTGTGACTGAAATCAAAAGTTACAACTTACATTTCACCAAAGTGTGAATAATCATGTTGAATTTCATTGGGATCAGTTACTCAAGTAATTCCGTATACTTGTTCTCAACTGCTCAAAGTCCTTCAAACAAGAACTCAGGGAATTTTTTTACCTAATCCAGTTTGGGTTCTTTTAAAAGGAAAAAAAAAAACAGCTTTCATACTTCATTTCTACTTTCAGGTTAATGTTATTTCCATCTTTCTGGAAATAGTGTTCCTCCCTCAGCTGAACTAATAAGCAAGAATTCTTAGTTAAACTTGTTTGCTAATCATTGGTCATGTAGGAGTAATTTTTTTCTTAAGATCCTTAATTATAAGTTTCACACAATACGATGAATCTGGTAATGAATAAAATCCAGGCAATTTAATGTTCCTTATCAACTTTGTGCTGTGGGGATTTAAAAACTAAAATAACCCCATCAGAATTCTTGCACTTATGGTCCCGGCTTGAAAGCTTTCCATTTTTTATGGACTAATAGGGTTGTGTGATTTCTTGTACTTCATCAAACATCTCAGAGCAACACCACTACAATTTCAAGAATCTTAAACCATGAAAGTGCTGTCCATCTGCTTTGTATCAACATCATTTTATGGGGTTTTAGAACAGAGGACAGTTTCCTGGGAAAATGAATATGCAGTTTTAGCCTGGTTTGCCCTGTGAATGTCCAAGTCTAGGTTGAACTACATTATGTTTAATGGTGATGTTTTCTATTGCCTCTGACAGAAATTTGATCCAACTTTTGTGAATGATGTTCAGAATTTTACTGTATTTCTACATGTTGCATAGTTCACTTATTTAAGACTGAGAATGTAGTTCTTGAGTCCCTTGCCTATCCTGTTTCATGAAATAAAACAGGGAATTTCATTCCACTAGGATTAATTTGTAGCAACAGAGTTTCTACAGAATATTATGCACTCTTAAAAAATAGAGTACTTGCTTTAGCACAGTTTCTGCAGAAACAACGTGCTGTGGAATTTCATTTGTATAGCTCTGTCTTATGCTTGAAATGGAGGAACTATTATACCATATTTGTTTATTTCAGCAATTATTCAAGGATCTAAAAGTTCACTGGAAAAAAAAGAACCTTCAATAGGATTTGCTCTTCCTAGCAAGTCACATTCTGCCCAGTTTGTTTTGTCATGCCTTTGGGTAAACAACTCAATGAGGATGTTGTTAGAAGATGAAAATCTTTTCAAGCAATTGCTCACCAAATGGTATGGCTCAAGGAGACAGCTTGATCTTGAGCTGTGCAAGAGGGCTTTGTCTTCACAGTAAAACTAATAAAAATAGTTAATAGCTAGAGACTATAGGGATGGGTCTGATATACAAAATCTGACACAAAGTCAGTGTTAAAAGTTATATTTCTACAGCAACAAGCATGGTCAGCACCTCCAATAGAGTAAAGCCATCCTGCTCACCAGGCATAGTGCCAAATGATTCACTGCTCAGTTATGGAATTATCTGGCGTTAACCTCCTCATATGCAAAGATTAATATATTTGTTTTAGCCATTTTGCTCAAGTGTCTTTTCTGTTTTAAATGTGACATCCCCAGGTTAATACCCAAAGAGTAATACCAGTCCTAAGTAAAGGTGCAGATTTACTGGAGATCTGTCTTAATTTTCTGTGGGAGCATCATAATATTTTAATTTGTTGTGGCAGATCATCTAGTTACTGTCAAATTAAAAGTAAGGGAAGAGATACTGTAGAACAACATGTCTTGGAGAAGTTTTTATTCAAATTTGTCTTCTCAACTTCTTTCCATAATCTACGCAGCGCTCTTGGATTTAATGGGTTTGGATTCTTTTCCTCGCCCTTTTAATTCTTTTTTGGGTTTTTTTGGCCAATGCTTATCCCATCTTCTTCTCTCTCAGTAGGAATAATCTAAATTGCTTTCTCTGGACTTGGGGTTCCACTCAACTGGAAATCATACAAAACAATTCTTTATCTAATGATAAATTCAATCTGCCTTTCACATACCATGTTCTCTCACTAAAAAAACATTGTGCTGCTGCACAATGGAAATGCCTGGAAATGCCCACTACATTCTTGTCGACATCTCATCTCTTTGACATGCAATTAATCTTAGAGAATTTTTTTTACGTAAGTCTCACATTAATTTGAAGATCACAACTCTGAATACAATTGTGCTGGATTTTTATTTTTTACCTGCTAGCCAATTTTTTTTCATATTTTGAGGGAAGATTTCCCAAGAAATTTCTGGGGGAGAAAAAGAATCTGCATCTGAAATACCATGTGTTGTGCAGAGAAATATCTCAAGAAAAATACACTCAAACTTCCTTGTAATTATGAGGTTCCACAAGTTGGTCTGCTCTTTGGAAGACACCATCCTGCTTCTCTGAGTGCTGCTGGCTTTCTCTGTAGGTTGGCATGAGAGGAATAAAGCCATCATCTTGCATCATTCTTACATTCTTTGTGACTGAAATTCCTTTTTCTTTTACATATATATCACAAGAATATGCTGTTTGCATCTCTTTTCAGTTCCAATCTGTCCTAAGACAAACATCACCTAAGCTCAAATCTTTTATGATCCTTAAAAGGTTTTCTGTCTCAGCCATTCTGTTACTGCAATTGTTTGCAATTAAGGGACCAACTCAACTTTTGTTGACTGTCTTGCTTTTTACTGTGAATCTTGTAAGCATTGAGTAAGAGATGGGAAATGTAAAGGATGATTTTAGATTACTGAAACTGGAAATTAAACATTAAAAAAAATCAGGCTACACTTTAAAGTCAGTTTGCTACTGGCTTTTAAAATAATGTAATTACACTGCTACCAATCCAAGCTGAGCTCCCTCATCATGGCTTTTTTTTTATTTAGACATGTATTCTCAACATAAATTTCCTTTAATTTCTGGACACTACTGCTTCCTCAAATTGTGGTTTAGTTACCCTGCTCTTGTACATCCTAAGGTTCACTGCTGACAGTATCATGAGTGCAGCATTTTTCACTGCTACCACCTTATGGTCACTTGGGACTCATGAATCCATTCTCCAGGACAAGTCAAGTGAAGCAAACAAACAAATCAAGGCTTTGAGGATAGTTTATTAAATTTTTTTTTTTTAATTTCTGCAAGTTATATGATTAAGTCTTGAAATAATCCCACCTTACTCAAAAGGAAAAATCCATAAAGAAATGCAAATATCTTATATGGTCCCAACGCAATTTCCCTCTGATCATTTCAGACAGGTCAGTCATCAGGAGGATCCTGTCCCCTCTGTGAGCCCACAGAAACTCCCATCTCTTTCTGCAGCTGCATCTCAGTCCCTTGCCTGGTTTTACAGACTTCTGCTACCAAATTTATGCCTCACTCTTTCAGTCCCTCCCTAAGCACTGGAGACAAGCACCTTCCCAACTATCTCAAAACCTGAGAGCCTTGAATAAGTCTTGAAATCCTGATTTGGCAGGTGTCCCCTTTGTTCTGCTACCAAGGAAATGCCACCATTTTCTAAAGCTGGCATAGGCTGGAGAGGTTTCCTTAATCCCCACCATTCCATTGTTCACATATATCCTTTTGACAAGGGCCAAAGTTTTGGTGACCTTCCTCTTTGCCTGGTTTCCAATGGTGAAAGAGACATGACAACCAAGGGTTTACTTGATTGCATTAATAAATAATGTATTCAATAATCTAACAGTTTAATGTCCTCAACCAGAACTAACAAAGTGCACACAGGTGTCCTTTGTAGTGAACAATCCCTCTATGTTAACTTCTCGGTCATTTTTTTAAAATATTATTTTGTTATCATAAGGAAAAGAGAAAATGTGTAATTTGATTTTATTCCATGTTTAACCTGATTTTACAGTGAGTTATCTTAGAAAACACAATCAGCAGTTCTAATTCTCTGCAGAAGAAAATGAAAAAAGATATTAAAATCATGTCTAGAGTCTTTAATGGGTAGATATAAATGTGCTAATCAGTCTAGCTCCAAATCCATCAAAGCAAAGACACATCAAGTAGCAGAGGTTCCATAAGGTCTAGATAAAAATCCCTTTCAAATATTCTGTTAGTCTATGTATATGAATTTGCATTCTTAAATAGGCTTAAATATGCACAAGGAAAATGGATTCAGCTCTGGGCTATTATCATGAAATATTGTGACACATCTATTAATAGAAAGTAATTTCAATATCTCTCTATCTAAAGTCAGTACCTGAATGACTCAACTTTAACACAACACCCTTAAGAGTGTTAGCAGCATGATTTAGTTTGTTTCTCTTTACATCTCGGGGTGCTTTTACAACATATAGGTGGACATTGGACTTCAAAAAGAGAAGATAAAGCATCCTGTATTTCCTTATGTTCATTCAGGAATTCATGTTTGGGAAATCTTTGTTAGAACTTCATGCAGTAGGTCATGTATGATCTAGGTTATATCTGAATATTCAGGTTACACATCAAAAAAACATAGAAGAGATCCCTCTGTCACGCTCACCTTAACTTTTCAAATTCACTTTATTCTGGGATGTCACAAAGATGCTAGCTGACCTGACTCAGTCAGAATTCCTTCTAAGACCTGCAGTGTCCTGGCAATCCTACAAATGCACCTGCATTGCAGTAACGTGAAGAATCTTTCTTTGCAACTGAGTGCTACTTTAAAGAAATGAAGTCATGTATACCTGAGATACATATTCTAGAAAACCTGGGAATAAAAGATCGTCTATTTATCACAAGTACCTTTAAAGAACTTGGATATAATAAGGGACAGATAGCTCATTTTTACTGTCACCAAGACTCTGCCTTTTATTTTGTTGTATATTCACTGCCTTTTGCAGTCAGTGGCCAAATGTCTTCTCTTCCAGTAAGAATAGTATTTTTCTGCTCTGAAGAGAACAGCTCCCAAATAGCTCATATCTACAAAACTGTTGGCAAATGTCTCTTTAAGCAGTGTCTGTACCAACACAGCTAATTTGGGCACTGAGTCATGAGGGTGGCCTCCCCTTCACTTTCAGGTTTTGGTGAAATCTCATGAGAAGTTCCTTGGACAAATCTTTTCATTTCATTTCCCATTGATAGGGAATGCCAGAAGCAAATTAAATTCAGTCAGCCTCTGTTCATGATCTCAAAATCTCGTGAAAGTCAGGAGTATTATAGAATTATACAATGGTTTGGCTTGCAAATGACATTAAGAATCAACCCCTTCCATCAAGACACTAAAGGAAAAAAGAATCATGCTGTGTTAAAGACCAAGTTAAAGACCAATTTCAGAAAAATAATTTCTGGGATTTATTCTATTTTTAAATATTATTGTGCTGTGCTATTGTATTTCTTCTGACAATACTAAGATGCAGCTTGTAGTACGTAATGTTTGAATGTGGCTATTTATAATTTTATTTGCATATGCACACCATTTCTCCCTATTAACTACTCCAGAATATATTGTCATCCTATATAAGCAATCCAAAGAGGGCACTGTAAAATGGTAATAACAAAAAAATCAACTGCACAAACCTCCATGTCCCCTCAAGCCTTAAGTCTTGTATAAGGTAGTGGTTTTTTCATTAATTTTCCTTTGAAATACTGCTATAATACTACACATCAAAAGAAAACCTAGAAGGAAAGCCCTGGGGAAAAAAAGCACAGATTTGAAGCTGATGCGAGCTACTCTCTGCTGTGACTTTTTTCCTACAAAGCCTTGGTACAAAATAAGTTAGCAGTGGTATTAAAAAAAAAAAAAAAAAATCTAATGATGCTGTGTAATGCTGTCTTCTGACAGAAGAGCCTTTCA
The DNA here is from genome assembly GCA_036630365.1 of Acanthiza pusilla. Classification (NCBI taxonomy): domain Eukaryota; kingdom Metazoa; phylum Chordata; class Aves; order Passeriformes; family Acanthizidae; genus Acanthiza; species Acanthiza pusilla. The sequence continues at coordinate 24,163,089 of JAXCHO010000164.1, forward strand.
TAAAAGCGACATAAAACCTGGGAGTTTCATACTGCAGAGGAAATGCCAACTACTAGTTTGTTAACTATTAAATTTGTAGTTGATTTTCTTTTAAAACTCTAAGCTAAATTAGCTTTTAGGAACTTCCAGATACTTTATTTACTTCTTTCGTTTTTTTACTCTTGTCTGCATCTTAAAATCACCCTAGAATTTAACATGCAGATTTTATCCACTTATAAGTCAACTCTTCATGTCATATAATTCCGGGCACAGGAAGCTATTTTGGTGTCTGTTGCAGATGTAACATTGTGTAACGAAACACATTATCTCTAAAACAAAATTACCTGAATATTTTACTCCCCCAAATGGACGTTTTATTTTCAGCTGACTAATTTCTGGTCACGGTGATGAGCATGAGTAATTCATCGGTATTTTCTATGTGTTTTTTGTAACTGGCATTTGTAGGACAGGAATTCCTGTCAGTTAGCAAGGTGTCAATGCCTCCTCACTGGAAAACTGAACAGACACATCATGGCAGTGAAAAGAGGGCAGGGCATCACAGCAGGGCCAGTGGGATACTTTTGGCAGAAAATGTCGAGTGGAGCTTCTGAGAAGGAGGTAGAGGTGGAGACTTATTCAAAGCATGAAGAGCACTCAATAAATATATGAATTACAGGATCTAGGGAAATAGAGGAGGAATAAGTAAAAGGACTAAGCATGCATTAAGAGGTGAGTATGATAGATATTAGGAGCAGAGAATCATTTAGGGAATTCCAGGTTTAGGCAAAATAGATGGAACTTCAATGAGGGAGGATTTTAGCAAAAGGTTTCAAAGAGAGGATTGATCTAACAGCAACAAAGATATTATAACACGCTGTCATTTTGAAAGAAAAATTGGTGGGGAGCAAGAGACTAGTAGAGAATTTTTCAATGTGAGACATAAGCACCAGAAACCACTGAACAGTAATAGGAGTTGTTTTTTCACTTCACAGGAAGATATGGTGATTTAACTTAGTGAGGACAGGTGCAGTGACAAGGACAGAAGCATTACTGGAGAAGAAGCCAACAGATATTAATTAGGCATGGAAAGCAATAGGCATTCTGAGGAGATGGAAACACAGCTCACACAACTGGAAGAAGTAGTGTTAAGAGACAGCAATTTCAAGGTGTAAATAATCATGATGCCAAAATGTAAGCAGCAGAGCTTGGACTCAGTGCACAGGAGGAAACAAAAGCTGAGCCCTTGTGGGTGTGAGGACAGTGCAGCACTCAAACCAAATATAGGGGCACAGGTCCCAGAGGAGGGGTGAACAGCAGGTCCTCAAGCTTTCTGGGACAGACAGTTCAGAGCCCAAGAACTTGCAGACCTGGGGAGGACACTGGCAGCTTTGTTTTCTCTGTGATAGTACAAGCCCCTTCACAGACAGTAAAAGGAAACAAAGAGGGAAAAATATAAGAAAGGCAGGGGCGTAAAAGCAAGACAGAATGGCAATGGGGGAAACAGAGGAGAATATGTAGGCACCGGTAAAAATCTGGGGAAGGATGCAGGAAGGAGAGAAAGGGATTAAAAGTAAGGGAGTAGAATAAGGGAGGAGATGGGAAGGAAAAACAGGTCTCAAGTTTCAATGGTAAAAGAGTACCACTGTTATAAATACTCTGAGAACTATAGGAGACGTAAGAAGAACAGTTTGTGATCCAATGTGCAGACAGAGCTGAATAAAGGGAAAATTAATCACTCATGAAAAACAAATACTTTATTTGAAGCATAGAATTATAATAAATGGTCGCATTGCTCACTAGACAGCATGTGCATGCAAGGCAGGCACAAGTCTTCTTTCTCTGTAAACCATTTTGTTAACCTATTATTAGCTTTTGACTGTTGGATTCTGAGAGGTAATATTAAGAAGGGAATAGGAGACAAGTCTCATCTACCGTGTCAGTGCCAATGGTGTGTTCAAAGCTTAGCTGCTGACATTATAAATTGCAAGCTGGCCAAATGGCAGCTATGCCTGCTCTTTTTGCTTTCTCCCTCTCTTCTCCCCATGCTTTTTAAGGTTAGCAATTGCACAGCAAATAGACACAGCAGCAGGATTTATTTATGGAGGCCATGCTTTCATACCTCCTCATTAGTTTCCATTCCTTCTGAGAATATTCAGTAGGTGTTACAGAAGGTCAATATCTTCTGAGAATAGTTCAATAACATTCTGGCCCCTCTGCTAAGTGTCCTATACCCCTAGACATCCAACAAAGAGTAAGACAGTTAGAGAGTGCTTTTTATTTCACCTTGAGAATTAGGATATATTTTGGAGTGATTTTTTTTTTAACATGCAAAATCCCACATTTAACATTCCATGTTTGGGGCAGCAGGACGGTCAAAAAGTATAGACTCTAAATCCATTTATTCTTGCTTAATTGGTGTTACACCATATTTCAAAACATTGTGTTAACATGCAGCTGATGAGCTACACAGTTTTTAATGCTAAGCTTTCCCATATTTCATTGGGGTCAAGAGAAAAAGAAGAGAAAATTAAATAGTTATCTTCAAAGGCCACCTTGCATAGAGCCAATATGTGACCTAAAACCTGCTTTGGGAGAGTTGATGAATGAAAAGGATCAGAGTTGCTTAGTATCTCTTTCTTATAGTAAAATGTAACGAATGATATAAATAAATATATGCAAATAAAGGATAGTGTGCTAGCATTGGGTGTGTAGACAGATGGTGCAATCATTGCATTTTCATAGCATTGTTTTATGACCTCAAATCACAGTACTATGCTCAGCCCTGCATATTGGAGTATGTGTTTGGCTTGAAACATGGGAACAGTTCTATATTATCTGAAGAACTCAGGACATAAGAAACCAAGTAAACATTAGAATATGCATTATGTAAAAATATTTTCAAACAAATGCTTGTTGCAACTCTTCATCTTTGTTAGCAGAGACATGCTGTTAAGTGCAGTCAGTCAGGCTAGATTCAGAATCTGAAAGAAATTGAATACTGGGAGAGAAAAATGTTATATCTTTTATGTCCTAACCATAATATAGCAATCAGTGAGGTTATAATTTAATTCTACAAAATATGATTATACATTTCCCCTGGAGTCAAATGAGTTCATTCAGATGAATCTTTCCTTCAAAGAATGTCTTTAATGTTCCTGAATATTTCTGGCTGCAGCTCTTGCTATTCTGTTCACTCTTGCACCAAAATGAAGCATAAATCAGATCTATCTGCATATACCAGAAGTATTCATCACCTACAATCACTATCTCTATTTTATTAAAAAATGAAAGGATGTAATTGCTAAATGACATCCAAATTATTATCAACACACCTTGCAAAGACAATAGGATGAATATCACACTAAGATTTCTTTGTTCACTTCACAGGCTTATACAGACACCTGACCATCATTATAGTAAATTACCAAAACTGAGAGTCTTTGTCATTTTAATGCATAAGCCTTTTTAAAATGCATTTTTTCCTTTCTCAGTCTTAGGACTATGAACTGCATCATAGCACCTTTAGAACAATTTCTGGTTTTTTTCCTCTGGTTCTATGAACAATGGAGAAGGGGAAACAAGATAAGAAAATTTAAAGTTTTTTAAGGCATAGAAAAAGGCCTTGCCTGAAAAATATTTTCTACATGACTGGTATGGTAGATAGAGACATCACTGGAATCAAAGATAAGTCCTGTTCAGCTAAAGACTGGCAAGATGTTACTCCACTTGTGCAGGTGACAAGGAAACAGAAAACAACTCTGTTGTAAGCCTATCTGTAGACAAAATACTATGGAAGAGAGAAAGATGGAACAAGCTGTAAAAAATAAGAAAAGGTGTCTGTGCAAGCTAATCTTATTATTATTACAGTAATTGAGAAAGGGATTTCATTTTCTAAGGGGAAGTTTGAGGTAATTAAGAGATGCAGTGTAAATGATGGTGTGTCCCAGAAGGAAAAAAAGAGAAGACTTATAAGCAGCATTAAATGAGGCTCCTGAGTGCAAGAAACTTTTAGCAGAAATTCAGAGGAAAATTGAAAGGACAAGGTTTTTATCTTCTCTGATTTCAATCCCTTGACTTAGTCTGAAAAATTTCAGAGACTTCAAATGGAATTGCTTGCATGAGCTAGAGAAAGGAGCATTATTGCTCCTGGCCAAACTTCATGTTAATTACAAGATAAAATTTGGGGACTGAAATTCTGTGAATGGTTTAGTGGTAAAGTTATGATGGGAAGGAAACAAATAATACCCATTCAATAAGAGCTTTGCAAGTCTGACTTCTCAAATCATTGAACAATATTTTTGTTCCCTTTGCTTTTAATGACATATTAACACACTCTACAACACTGTGGGTCAGTATATTTTTCATACACTACTTCAGTGAAGTGATTTAAGGGAGTATCTGAAATTAAAATTCCTGTGCAAGTCAGTGACCTTCACCTCCTTTGCCTTTATAAAAGTGAAATCTGACAAGCCAAGGACATGGCTAACATAGAGATTGGTAGTTCACATATTCAAACCAGAATTCTTTCTGTTCATCAGTTATGATAACAAGCTTTGATCATATATTCTCTATATGTATACTTGCCCATGCCTGAATCAGAATATAGGAAATCAATCTTCTTTTCTTCCTTCCTTTTGAAGCCATATTTAGGTACTGAATTATGAGCCCTTTCCGACTACCACTGTTTCACACACTACTCCGCTAAGTTGATTGCGAACAAAATTTATCAAACAGTCTACACAAGCAGAACACACATATTGTTGTCATGCAAATAAGTAATTTGGGATACTTCTGACTATTCTCTCAATAGGCCAAGGTGCCATCTTCTGGAAGAAATAGTCATCATTGCTATTCACCAGTAAACTGAAGGAAACTACAGCACCTCAGCTAAAAAATAATAAATATGGATTTCATATGTGGATTTGATAGCCCCCTCTGGGGCTGTCACAAACATCTGTTTGTTCTATTGCGTAGGTGTGCGTGAAAAATTATTCCTCTGGAAAATGTATGTTAATTTTATTCTAAATACTTGCAAAGAAACTGTATTACATTATTAGGCACTTCATATGCCCAGAAGTGTTTAAGTTCTACATTATCTAAATTTGTGTAGCAAAATGTATATTTGTGAGTAACTTTGAGCAGGATTCTGACACTGAGCTTGAATTTCTATTTCCCTGAGCAGATAGTAGAAAAACAGTTGGTGTAACCATCAACCATAAGCACAAGGCTTTGAAGTATTTTTGTTCACTGATCCCAGTGGCTGCTCTGCAAAATGCATGTTAGCTCCTGTTCTCCCTCGGTGGAGACCATGGAAGGTTAAGGTTCTAGGGAGTAGAGTGGGAGATTGATCTTCTTAACTCCATCAGAAATAACTGCTGAGACCAACAAACCCAGTTTTATTAAGGACCCCCATCAGTACTCCCTATTCTTCAGCCTATTGTGGCTGAGTAATATTGCAGGAACAAAGACTGCATGAGGATGTTCTTGCATTACTCCCTAAAATGTTAGGTGATATCAGAATCTGGCTACTACCAGTGAAATAAAACACTTTTCAAAGCAACAGCCTTTATTTGCATATCAGTCAAAGAAAAGTTAATCAAAATTAACTTAACTACTTTAGATTTAAAAATATTCACACAAAGTGTGCAATTATCAGATGCCCAGTATTCCTGGTTCATGATCCTTCATTGTAATTATCTCTATTACCAGAAGTTACTCTGTCTAAAGTACATTCTGATGTCAGACACTGTACATTAAACAGTTATTAAAGATCTAAAACTGTGAGATAGTCACTAAATCATATGAACTGTCAGTGACTTGAAGCAGCAATGCTCCAGAAAATTGTCCAGAAAAAACAAGGGAAACCTTATTGCAAGGAATGCCAGGACCTGTTTTCTGTAAGAGTTGCAAATATAATCATTCCTCTCCAATGGCTTTAAATGTTAATGTACATAGAAATAGTGCAAGAAGCATTTTTAAAAGGCTTTGTTTTTTAATGACCCTTCAATTTTGAATTGAAGACCCACATGGATTTGGGATTTTGCACCCTTTGTTTCATTCCTCCTCTGTGGTCTGAGATAATTTGATCACTTTTATGTCAAGCTGGTGCTAGTTAGTTTTCATTTTTAACTAAGCACAAGAATATTTTATATCTCAGTAACAGTAAAAATATGTAAAGAACTCTTAATGTAGGTGTCATCTTTCTAGGTGTTAACCTCACTGCCCAGACTAAAGATACGTTAAGTTTGGCTAACAACATGCGCTATTACTCAAAATTATAATAAAAGTAAGAGATAGAGGTTTTAATACCCATTCTACCTTATCACAAGCATTGAAAATTTTAAGAATTAAAAAGGAATAGGATTATCTGTGATATTGAAGTAAAGCTTTAAAAAAAGTTTTGAATTCATTTGGAAGATGAATTGCAGTAAATTGTATTTTCCTCAGAATATTTGTTAATTAGTGTGAGAGAGATATGAGCTGTCCTGTGAAAATTAAATAGCTTACATTTTAAAAGTGATTAGTATTTGGCATGACATGCTTAATCTTTTTGCTGTTACCAATTCAGTATAGTTTTTCATAAGCCATATTGTCAGCAATTTTGTTATAATAGTAGGCTGAGACACGTGGTATTCTGTATTTATGAAACAACTAAATGTTGTGTCATTCCCTATTAAAAACAGCATGAGTACAGGAAGATTTTAAGCAGATGAGTGCTAAAATCCTGGAACAATCTTAAATAGCTTTCTTTTTTTTCTCCTCTCGCTTTGATTAAGGTTCACGAAGTAGTCATGGTGTTCGGTAGAAACTACTGCCACTAAAGCCAGCAGCTGGATCACAGTAAAGGATTTGAATCAAACACATCAAGACTGTCATGGTGAGTTGATTTCTGATTACTAAGAAAATCTATAGAATTTATGAAGGCAAGAAGAAAAGATTCTGTGGAACAAGATATAAGTAACAATCAAAGGAAAAAATAATCACAGCACTATTTCTTTCTTGATATGGTAACAAAATTAGAGAAGTAATCTCAGTGATGAGTGTGGACACTATTTTCATTTAGTCTTGTACATCATGGCAACATCTTTGCTGTCTTTCTGTTGAAATAATGTGATAAAAATCAAAGTTCCCTGAGTTCATAGAGATGATCTATGAACTTCCTGTACCAAGGAGTCTTTTTTTGCTTCCTTGGGCTAATCCATATTATGTCATATTTTAAAAGAATATTAAACGAAAGGAAATTTCATTAACTGCTTTTAATATTGGAAGGGTATATTCTAAAAAGGAAGCAAAACAAAATCAAAGTATTTCATACCTCTGCCTGAACCAAAATATATTTAGTTATTTAATTCTTGGTCTATTAAATCTGGAAGAATGATCAATAAACAATGATCAACAACCTCTACTGGGGCTGGCTGTCCGTCATACTGAAAGGCAGACAACATGGTGGCTTTTCTTGATGGCTTTTCTTCAGTCTTATAGTGATTTGGCTGATGAAAATGTCTGTGCAGGAGAGTGCTGTGCTTTTTAACAAGACTCCAAAACAAATCTATTTTCCAGTTCTACACTTTTGTATTGTTGCCCAACTGTGTGTTGGCTAGAATTTCATGCTGCCAAATCTGATTGTAGAATCAGAGTCATAATTGTATAACTTTCCCCGCAGGAAAAGTATTGCACAAGATGTAATCTTCCTCATTCATCGATCCCTTGTACTGAAATTGTGTGTTCTACAAAAGAAAGAAAAATTTTTACAAAATCTAATCTCCAGAATCTCCAGGGATCTCACTGAAACTCTTTAACTCAAAAATTTCTTCAGCTAAATCACAGCAGCTTGTGGCATTTTTTGCCTGCAGACCCCAATATAATCTCAAGAAAACCCCAGTACTATTGCCATAGTCCTTAGGGAAGCAATTGCAGAGTCACTCCTTTTTTCCTTAAGATTTCCTACTCTTAATTTTCACAGAGGGAACTGAGTATTTGAACACTGAATACTGAATGAACTGAATATTATTTATCATGCTTTTTTAAAAAATGTACTTACTGCAGACTTCTCACTGGGGAGATGAAAACACACAAGCGCAATTAATAAATTGTTCACTTGGAAGCAGGTGAAGCTATATGCCCCCAGAAACCAATTATTCTTAAAAAGAAAATATAAACTAATGTATTGTTATTCTTACATTCTTTTATTACTTGCTATTAAAATAATTACGTGCACACAAATATTTTAAAACCTTGACTTGAATAAGTTATACTACTGAACATATATTTAGAAAAGAACTTCAAAGTTAACTCAGTTGATTTTTTTTAAGCAATATATTTGATTTAAAGTTAGTTCTGGACAAGAGCTTGTATAGTTTCCAATACAAGGAGACTGCAATAGTTGCTAAACAGCAATTCTTTCTTTAGGGAAATACATCTGGCATGTAATAAAGGAGGCCATAGGTGGAGGAAAAAACAAAAAGAAAGAAACATCATAGGAATGCTGAGATGGTTGTTTCCATAAAACTGATTAACTTGTGCCAATTTGAGAGCAGTCTGGCAGACTTAAAATACAATGTTAGCAAGAATATTCGGTGACTATGAGTAAAAATGTAAACATCGGTCTTCAGCAGTCTCCAGCATTTTATAATGGTTGTTTAGAGCTTCTGGGAGTGCACACATAGAAGCTAACTCCAAGGACCCTATCACAGCTCCCTAGAGTCAGTTGGGCATTCCAACAGAATGAAGAAATTTAGAATAATCCTTGTAAATTTCACTGGAAATGGGAATGTGAGGTTCCTATTACAGATAGCTAGATTAGGTGCCTAAAGCTGGAATAGCTGGAATATACAAATTAGCTTTTTCTGTTTCATTAATTTGGGGCTTTTTTTGTTGGGGTTTTTTGGGGGTTTTTTGAGACAAGGAGTTAGTGATACAAAGCAGTACTGAGAAACAGTCTTCCCATTGTTTCTATACATGAGTAACCAAGGACTCTAGGAAGCCTGCTACCCATATTTTTGGCATAACTGTATTTGTTGTCTAATCAAATTACCTCGATGAAACATCTAAATTGATCCAATATCTTTACGCTCAAAAAAACCAAAAAACAAAAAACAAAAAAAAACCCAAACAAACAAACAAAAAAAACCCCACCAAAAACAGATTTAGAGCCCAGTAAGGATTATGTGATTCAGTTTCACCTTTAGTCTCTGTACCAGTGATAGGAACCCCTCCAGGTACTGCTCTCTGAATCATTACTTAAGAGCTGAGTGTCCCTTGATGGCCTCAAGGAGCTATGGGAGGATCATATATGAGCTTCATAGGCATTGCTGTTGTGCAGAGTTTTTATGACAAAGCCTGAGATCTCTTTAGAAGTGTCACATGAGAGCAGCCCAGCCTGTCATGACTATTGTTTACCAACCAAATAGCAGGATGCTGACATTAAACACAGGAAGGAATGCTGAAAGTAGGGATTTCTACTTTAAGTTCTTGTATAAACCAACATTTCTTTGTCAGGGCAAGCCTAATGGCTGTCCCATCATCTCACAAATCAGGAATAGCTACTCAGGAATAGCTACTCACCATCTGTGGCCCACAACACATACCCAGTTAGGAAACCATTGTGCCCAGTTCTGTTGCCTTCACTCCTATTTACAGCCCTGCTGTGGGGGGAAGGCTGAGTTTGTTTGAGGTTGCATTTTTAGCTGAATCCATGCCCCCTCTAATGGGACCGATAAATGCAGGGACTGCATTTGAGAGCAGCTTCATGCAGAAGGCAAGGAAAATTCATATGCTCTCATGAAAACCACTGGGCAGCACACAAGAGTAGGAGCCTGAGGAAACAAAGCACATGAGTAATGGCAAATGTTTTCCCTGTGCTGCATCTTCCACAGTGTCCTTGTCCCAATCATAAGTGAGTCTCAGGGTGGCAAAGGAAATGGGATATGCAGCACATAATCACTGGCCACGCCACATGGGGAGATTTTGAATGATCAACTCCTATGTCACGTGCGATTTTGCCGATCTTGAAATATGTTAGTACATTGTACTAACGCACTATGGAGCTTTCAAAGTGCCTGCTGATTGTGTTCTTTGTGCCCCTACAGAGAGGGAACTGCCAATCTGCATGGGGCATATTGTACCCAGTTAATTTTATAGGTCACGTGGAAGAGGGGTTTATGTCCTTGCTGAATAAAATTTCAATTTAAATGTAACTCTCTGCTTGTTGTCTAGAAATGTGGAGTCACATTTAATTGGCTTGCATTGATCGTTTAAAACTGCTTATTAGTTTAATGCAGTTTTTTGACAAAACTGTAGCATTCAAATAAATGGAAAGAGAGGTTGCTACTAGCAATTGTATTCAAATTTTCCATTTATCAATGTATGGATTTATGAAAAACACATCTATAACCTCCAAGATTTGCTGGGATTTTTTAACTATACACTAAAGTGTGCTTAGAAGTTGGAGGCTGAGAGAGAAGCATCACTGTTTCTTCTATATGTACTTCTTGATCTGTCTGTCTCCCAAGGAAATAGTCATGGTTTTGCACCAGGGATAAGAGCAGTGCACCAGTACTAGAACGGAAGTCTGCAATATCCCTTAGAGGTAGTCAAGCATTTATAAAGGTATTTGTACAGCATGAAAGACAAGTAAATTAGTTCCTCTATTTGCATAAAGGTTTTTCAAATCTGCTGACCATTGTTAGTATGGTGTTTAAGTAAAAATTGCCTTGCCAATTTACAAAGGAATTAAATATTCTGCAAATACCACCTATCAAAGTGGGGAGGAAAAAAACCCCAAATATTAAACCAATGAAATAAGTATTTCTTGGCTTGGACTTCCTTTGGTTTCATTCTCAAGAACTTTGGATGAAGAGGATAAACAAAACCTGACTGGTCTGACCATTGTCACTGGTTCCTCTTAGGAAAAGGTGCAATACACAGCAGCTTTGCTGAAATAAGCAGAGTTTGTTGACTGTTTCCAAGGGAAGGAACCACTCCCATGAAGCTCCAAGCTTTGCCTCTACTAGTGCTCAGTAACCCCTTCATCAGGCTGTCATAGCACAACATTTATATTTAAGCCTTTGAGGTATATACAAGGGAAAAAAGACTTTTTGCTGCCTCAGTGGTCTGGTTAATAGGCATTATCGGAGTTCTTATCATGGTAAATTCTGCTTCAAAGAAAACTTTCAATAGCTCTATTGTGACTTGATTAAAGTTGTTTGTTCTATTTTTACATCAGCCTTGCCTGCTGGTTCCAAATATATTACACATTCACACCTGAAGATGCCCCTATCTTTTCTTCGTTTCTTGTTCACACTTTTAATTGACAACATTTGAACTATTGAGTAGCAATATCCACAAAGTTGCTATGCGGACTGTGCTAAAGTTTAGCTTGTTTTCTTTTGAAACTTGCAGTTTCATATACTGAGTTGGACTGTTGTTGACAAGAACTTTAAAATTCCACACTGAAAAAACATAGCTTTTTGGGGGAGAATTGTGATGTTTTCATTCTTTATAATGCAGGAGCAGTGTTTATCTAAATTCTCAGTGGCATCTACACAGCATGTGCGGACGAATGTGACTCTACATTACAATGTTTGCCATGCCACAGACTATATATGTGTACATGAAAAATGACATTTCTGGCTTTTATAAACTCATTATAATCCAAAAAAGTATGCGTGTCTTAGCTCTAAAGTACTCAAATTTTCATCAGGCAATAAGGAATATATATATATATTCTCTGTTCTGAAATGTAACCTAGGGCTTCTCTGTGCCATCATGGTTCCAAATGGAAAGTGTACTAATGTTATTTTTGACCATGTGGATAAATGAGAATTTTACAAGTTTTAAGCCTGCAGGCAATAGCTGTAGGGAAGAGGGAATATAGCAGACATAATTCTACAGAAATTTGCCCAGATGAGCCCAAAGTATATGTGTGTAAATCATAATTTATATAGTGTTTCTGGTGATCATTTATTCTACAGACTAACTATACCCATTATTAGAAAGTCATTCATTATTTCTTGCTTGTGCTTATCTGGCTTTCAGCTCTTCGCTGCTGTTTCATATTACATCTCTCTCTGCTATATTAAATATCCCATTAGGACCCAGCAGAAGTAACTCTGCAGGAAAGTGCTTATAAGCTATAATCAAGTTACCTTTTGAACTCTATTTTGAGAAAGTAGAGCAAGCGACTCACTGAAGATCTTATATTATTTTTTAGCATGTTCTCAACATTTTTTCCTAGTTTTTAGCTTCTCTTTTCACTAATTTAAATTTATAGAAACTGTCAGGAAAGTAGGTCAAGTATTCATTAACCTGACTGTGTGCAAAGATAATCATTAAACTCTGTAATTGACTTTGCCAGATGTTCAAGGCACCTTGGGGTGAAGATCATTGGACCAAAGCAGTAGAAAGATGTTAGACTTGTTTACATGTACCCCAAAATGTTCCTTACCTGCTTGCCTCTGTTGTTCTTATGCTGGCCAGCTGGTCACCCAAAACTTTTGAGTGAACATATCCAGATAAAGTGCATTAAAAACTTTTAAATCAAATTACACTGAAGAGCATTCACAAGATATTTAAAGGAAAACACATCCCCAATTCTGTCCTTTCTTTTAAGTTAAGAAATAACTTAAAATTTCTTGTTCCTCTTGATGTCCCTCACTAGTTGCACCTTTATTTTATCCTTTGCTTATTTGATTCTGGCCAGCATGCCTGATCTATACCTTTGTAGTCATCTTCAGCAATCTAATTTAAATTCGATTTCCAGTACAGTCCTTTCCTGCACTAGAGAATTAAAAATTACTTGTTAAACCTATCTGATTTTTTCATTACTCTGCCTTTCTTCCCCCAGAATAGTATTGTTTACACTTTTATTCTAAATACCGCATCGCTAAGGAGCTGCCAGTTTTCATCAGGTTTTTTTAGATCAGTATCCAAGAAGAGTTCCCCTATGAAACCTCTGATTTATGAAGTCTGCTTGTTGAAGAGTGCTATTTTTTTTTTTTTTTGTACTGCACCAGGTTTTCAAGCCAAAGCCTTCCCACAGCTGTATTTTGTCCAAACACGTCAAAAGTTTCAGACCACTTTGGGGTTTGTTAAACTATGTGCAGATGCTATAAAAAAGAAATAAAAATCATGTACATGCAATAAGCATGCAGAGAATAACGACTGCCTAAATGTGGCAACTTGTCAAAGGATTTTGTGGTATTTTTTATTTCCTCTCATGAGGAAATAAACAGGAGAGGGAAAACTTACCTCAAAGGAAAAGTTTGTGCATCATTGCAGCTGAGCTGCAACATTTTTAAAGTGCACGCAGTAATACACACAGCTGAAACCATATGACCAAAATTACAATATTCTGCCAAAAGAAACACCAAATTCATTTAAAGCAAAACAGAATATATTTTTTGAAATTTTTTTGAGAATTATCTGTCCATTTTGATTTTCCATGACTCTCCATGATCCGACCATGAAGAAAATCTCTGAGAAAAATCTTATTACTTGCTTTCTTTTAGTAAAAATTATTCTGACTTGTATCTTGCTTGATGATGAGATGTCCTAAGAAGGATTTGACCTGCAACATTTGTCAATGAAAGGGATGCCACAGAAAGAGCAGATAGCTCAAAGTGTAACTGCTGTTGGTTGCAGCAGTATTAAAACCTGGCTGTCTGATTTTTAAACCAGGTAGATATTTGCATGGATTCCCACCGTGGGTTTAGATTGCAGGTTATGAATACTTCTTTTAAAAAGTACAAATTTCCCACCTTGTTCTGGAAGGACACCAGAGTGCCTCTAGCTGTGCTCAGTGTGGATGGTCTTCACGAGGAATTTTGCTTTGGGATTTTGGATTATACTCTATATTGTTGGAATGCAACAATTTAAGCTAAAACTACCCCAGCACACAGTTATTGATTTATCTTTTATAATAGAAAATTCAAAGGCTATATATATTTACAGAGAAATAGAGACCTAGATGAAGACAACACTATTAGGCATTTAAATGATGCCTGGATAAAGCATCCATGGATCAGAAATGTAATAATTCTTGGTTCTTAGAATCCTACCCAACAGTTTTTATTTAGTTGTTTTAACATTTTTGGGCAATTACAAAGTCAGAAAAAGAACAATAACTGTTAAGCTGTATTTCATCAGAAACCGGACGATTAAAGCTGATGGGTAGAAATGTAGATAATCAAAACATACATTAAATTGTGTGAGATCGAAACTGTAGGTATGCACTACATCTTTTAAACAAGCAATAAAGGCTGAAGCTAAAAAGTGCCTCAGCTTTTTGAAATCTCAGAACATCTATACAAGTAAAATTCATTGCTAAATTGCTGCTTTCAGGCCACTGGAGACACAGTTCATTATCTGCTAGTTTTATTTCACTTTACTTCAACAGAATGCAGAAACTAGGGATTCATCTGCCTGTGCCCTCTGAAGACTTAATTTCAGAACACACCTGTAGGACAAAATGGAGTCAGACTCGGTACAAAACATAATGATGGCCCCTGCTGTTTCCTTTAATATGAACGTGTGTCGCCTCCTTTCATGTCAGAGCCCAAGGTTTAAGGCTTTTGAGCCAGGTGCGAAAGATTGCATTCAATGCTCTCATGTCTGAGAGGGGCACACAAGGGATCAAGGGGAACAGAATGAACTGTTTCTTTTAATGAAACTATGATCCTGGACAAAAAATAATCCCGAACTCAGCCAGGAAGAGAGCACAAAACACAGTATGCCGCTACAATTCTAGCTGCTCAAGCACTTGCGTAGAATTTTTGTTTTATTATCCTTACCACAAAAATATTTCCCAAAATGAACATAGAAATCATCCTGGGATAAAATACAAAACCAGGATAAATACATTCTTTGAAGTTATATTATTTTTCATTAATATTATATTTACATTCTTAATGGTATTGGAAAATTCAAGATAATTGGAAATAAATCCAAGCAAGCATAAAAATTATCTTTATGATGTTAGTCAGCCAAACACTTGGAGAAAATACCAAATATTTTACTTGAAATGTAAAGCTGTTGCTTGGTCTTGCAAAACTGTACATTTCAGCTATATTTCAAAACAAAATCAGAAAAAACCAAAATCAGAAAAACCCTGGAGGTCATAGCTTCCTATGGTTTAACCATACATTCTGCATAGTTACTTTGAAAATGTTTTCTCCACTTGTGTTACTCCCAGGGCTTTAGAACTGTATACTTAGTATTGAAATCAATTTCTCATTTTGATTCAAGCTGCTCACAGAAATATGGATTTTTTTTCATGCACAATTTAGTTGAAGGAAAGGAAGAAAAGCTCACCTAAATAAAAAACTCTGCTAATATAAGCTCCTTCCCCACAGGCTATCAGCTGTCCCCAAACCCTACATCTTTCCTAGCTCTGTCAAACAATTTTCATTTTATGCTTCTCAAAACCTTCACTATTACAGATGAATGTTATACCCATTGCTGATTACATCCAATGTGTATCTGTGTAAAAGAACAATCTAAATAATACCCCAAACAAGGAAGTCAAAGCCCCAGTGAATTTAGATCCTGAATATTTACCAACATTAGGAGAATGTCATGATACTCGTCACTTGTAATTATATAGCAATGACCTTGGGATTTCTGAATTTCACAGCTCCCTTCTGCTCTCTCTGTTCTGTTTTCTGTAGGCTGTTTCACAAACACAAAATTAGAATTGTAAATTAAGGCATTACATAAAGGCACTGGATTGGAAACTATACCTACTTCACAAAATGCTGTTTCATTTTACAGAATTTTATTTTCTTCACAGGAGTGCAGTGGCAAACTGTGGGTATGAATAGCCCTACAAATAATGTCTCAAATGCATTCTTCATTTCAGTTGTTCACACTTTTGATCATGTCTTCTTACGTATTTGCCCTTTAATTAGCTTAGCCCTGCTTCCTCATACTGTAACTCTCTTCCTCTTCTTCCTGACTTCTTATGAGTTTTGGGGGATGTTTTTGGTTTTTTTTTTTTTTTTTGGTCCACTTTAACATCTGTTTATCCTACATGTCTAATTGGCTGTTCCTTTTCTTGATTTTAGTTTAAATATATCCTCAATTTGGCTTTTTCCTTGAAGGGAGCATTTTGGGTTCACATGTGAAGGCATTGATGAGCAAGCAAACTGTAAACAGTTCAGAAGGCTCTTGGCGTCCGCTGAGGAAAATTTCTTAATCCAGGTGATAGACAGCCCAAACGTATTGCCATTCTGCTACCGCGCATCAATTTCTCTCTGACTTTAAAGTTGACTTTGATAATTCTCTAGCACAAAAGTTTCATAGTTGAGTTACTGAAACACCTTCCATTCTCACAACTTTATAAACTGTATCTTTTTAGACTACATTCCATCAAAGCAAGATTTAATTGTCGACGTTTATATGTTTGGTATCATCTAATGTTCAAAAATGTAAATAAATTCCTAGTGAACATTTTACTAACTTTGCAGTTTTGGTATTCAGCTATTCATACTTGGGAGGTCTGCTTTTTCTTCTAGAAGCTTAGGTGCTGTAAAACAAAAATTGCAATGCCTCAAATATGAAAGATGGAGATAACTTGGAAAGAGTTATTGAAAAAGCAAGAACTGTCAAATGCAGTTCCTATAACATTCCCAAATGTTATAATAACCAAAGCCATTAACATCATACCTGCAATCATACACAGTCATAAAAATACTGTTACAATCTTTCAAAAGTGAAAAGATGAAATGGTTGGTTAAGAACAGATAACATCAATGAAGCTTTTCTGCTTGGTCATTTTTAAAGAAATGTACTTTCTACATTGCAGCGGGAGCTTTGGGTCAGGCACAATGGTGAGGTTTCATTTGATTTAGTCAAAACACCAAGCTGGAACAAACAGCTGGAGAAAACAGGGAAAATGAGGGAGGCAATGAGCAAGTTTACTCTGACTGGGGCCTCCCTCCACAGCAGCTGCAGAAGGACAGCTGGACAGGGTCACCAAAGCACCCAGGGGCACAGGGTGCTTTTTACAGAGAGAGGAATCTCAAGAGAGGTGTTTCAATGAGCTCAGTGCTAACTAAATACCTCTGCTTGTGCATCAGTATTCAGCCAATCTACTGTCCCATCTACAAAGAAAAGACATGTAAGGGAAAAACAGTCATCCATTAATCCCTCCTCTTCTGTCTGCCTTTTTCTTGTGGAAAAGTGAAACTTATTGTCCGTGTTCCCCTCCGCAGCTGCAGCCTGAGACCTAGCAGGGGAGTTATGATCACTCTACAGCTGGGAGCTGTCACCAGAGCCAAATTTCATACAATACCTTTAGCTTAAAATAACTTGACAGAACTGGTTTCTGTTTTGAAACTCTTGGTGGATATACATTTGCACTGGAAAAAAAAGAATGTTTCTGCATTGTTCCTGCAGTAAGACCCTCCAGGTGAGAGTATCTAGCTCAGACGGTTTTTCCAACAGAGGAATGTCTCTCCCCGTTCTCCAAATGCAAGTGTCAGTACTCCCAGCTCAGCTGCAGCCATGCTGATGAAAAGGGTCTGGAGAGGGAAATGAGGAATCAGGAGGTCCTACAGCACAGGTGCCTGCACAGTTAGCCTGGCCCATTAGGTCAGGTGTCCCAGGCTCTTCAGGTTTTGGGAGGTAGATCCTATTAAATCTCTGTCATTGTGAAATGGGAAGAGTAATCTTTATCAAAAAATAGCCCATTTTTACTGCACTGCTTGAGGCACAAGTGTATGAGATAGAGAGATAGATAAAGGTACTGCAGTACATCTCGATGTTTAGAAAGAGCTGCTGCAAATGGGGTCTTTTCTATCTTTCTGTGCCTAGACATTCTTGTGCTGCTCTTAAAAAGTCCTTTAGTTAGCTTTGCTCTGAGCTCAGGGAACATGGAGGTAGGTGTTAAATGAGGACTATATCCTCTAAAGGTAAGAGTTGCCCTGCAAAATGTGAATGTCTTAGTTGTATTGTCTGCAAAGTACACTGACAGAGCTTTGAAAGCAGTGTAAATTAAATATAATTAAGCCAATTACGTTTGTTTGCACAGCTAAAACTTTTGGATTGTAGGATTGATGTATATAACGAAGGATTTAGATTTTAAATGCTGTATTCTGAAGACTTATCCATACATTAGTTATTCACATAGCTGTAATACAAACTGAGTTTGGTGATCAAATGGTTGAGAAAACGAGAGGGTCACTTCTTTGGGTGTCGTTTCTACATATGAACTACATAATCTTCATGATTCCAGGTGGCAACATGGGCCCAGTTGTACTTACAGTGCTTCCTCCTGCACTTTCTGTGTTTCACTAAAGCAACAAAACAGCTGACAACCTAGTCAGTGTTTTCAGCTGAAAATTTTCTTTGCTTAATGAGCAACTCTTAGCTATAAAACCAGCATTGGCACAGCAATTGTCTTGTGGGTCTTTGATTTGATGGATGACATAAAACATTCCTGAAAGCATTCCTAATTAAACCAAGGAAAGTTCCAGCATTAGGAGAGAGCAGAAGTGTATCTGAGATCCATACTACTCCATACTTGGAGAAGCATGGCAAAAGGTTGACTTTGACTGAATCTATCTGCCTCATGTAGGCTAAAACTTAGAGATACAACTTTTCCCCTGCCTATCCTGCATCTGTTTGAAGCTTATCAGCTGTTCCATCGAGCCAGAGTTTGGTGCACAATATTTGTTAACCTTCAAAGGAGTAGCTGCAGCCTGTGGATAAGTTAGCTTTTTTCTTCAAGCTGAAAAAGAATTTTAACTTTTTTCTATAGTAGCAGATTTACAACTTAGTGCATTTTTATTTTTAATCATGAAACTTATAGTGGTGATACAGGCGGATTTGTTTACTTCTGTGATGTTCCTCCTACCTAGCACCTAATGTGAGCAACATCAAAAAGACTACAAGGTGCTAGAACTTCACTAACAACTTATTTGAAAGTGTCTAATAATTGTACTTATTTAATTCTAAGTCCTAGTTTAATTCTAGGTTCAGAATTTGTTTTTGAATACTTTGTCGTAGAAACATGAGGTGACTGTTCTTGATAGCAAATGGCAATTATTCGGATTTAACGAAACATTAATGTAGTGGTTTGGTGGCACCATGTGTATCGAATGTTTGGAGGTGGCTGTCCCCCACAGATCTGACAAATAAGTTCCTTCAGTTTAGATACTCTTTAGACTGAATTTCAGCTGTAGAATTGCTGTAAGTAGAAATAAAAGCAAATGCTGACCATCCCAATGAAGTCCAATATCTTCTCTCAGTTGTTTGAAAAAAATGCAATTCTGATGATTTATTTCTTTGCTATGTAAGGAATTAGCATATAAAGTCTATTGTTTTCTTGAAAAGAGTTCTTAAACACCAACGTGCTCTAACTTTTTACATTTTAGTCGGGAGGGAAATAACTATTGCCTTTCTAATACACAGGCATGTTTCTTCTAATAAGAAGTTAAAAATGCATTCAAGTAAGGTAAGCCAAAACTATTTTTCAAAAGCTAGTCTCTCCTCCTTTTTCTGCTCTGCATTCCACAGTTCAGCAATGCGTGTGTTTGTAACTCTAGCTTCTTGGCTTAAATATAATTATACTGAGAGAATGGGCTGGAAACTGCGGCTGCTTCTTTATGTGTTGTTGTTATTAATGTGTAAGAAATTTTAAAAGGGGAAGATCTCAGTGGATTTTCCATAGAGCAAGTGTTTATTTGCAGCAAAATTAACTTCAATGGGTATCCTTGCTAAAGGTCCTTGAAAAAGAGGAAGGCTGAAAAGTGACAACTCCCACTGGGGCTGAGCTTCAGAAAATACACGTGGGTGGTATGTACCACATTTGGGGGGGTTCTGTTTACTCTGACATAGAATATCTTGAACTTTTGTAGTGGGTCAGACTGCTTTTTGAAGTAAAAGCTTGGTTGATTTATTATATTATCAGGTGAAATTATCTGTTGCAAACACATGTATGGTTCCTACATATCTCAAGTAATTTTGACTAGATCAGAAGCAGAAAGCCACAGAGGAAACTGTACAAGAAGGAAAATCCTATCTTTAGAATGTAAGTTCTCTCTCATCCTGCACTGAAGAGGTAAAGCTTTTATTTTACTTGTCCGTGAAGGAATATTTCACTTATTCTTCACTTTCTTGGTTCAATTTCTTCTTTTTTTTTTCTCACCTGAAGAGCTTTTCAGCTCAGGCATTAGCCCTGGAGTATGTAGGAGTTAGATTAACTCTTAAGCAAGATTAACTCTTGAAGCAAGTGTGTTCTAACTCGATATGCTCAAAAGCTAGTCCAAACCTTGTAAAAGAAATATTTTATGTGCGCCTAATCCATTTCATCCATTTTTGCTGGTACACTGCGTATTACTGGTGCTGTTACAGTAGATGTTAAAGTACTTCTCGGGGTTTCCATAGACAGCAACTTTTATTTAAACTCCTCTCTGTTTTGTATTCTTTTATATTAGAAATCAAGAGACTGGCCGTTCATAATGTCTATTTTGTAGACAACTTTGCCATAGCAACAGTATGGACTTAGCTTTGACTATGGTAGAGATTTTTCTCGTTTTCCAAATGCACCATTTTGTGGATGTGTTTGCGTATGCATGTATTTCCTTAGTCTGAGGAGTTCTTCTCCTTCAGTCCCTGACATTGCTGCTCAGAGGTTACCAGTGCTTTCTGTCACATTGTCATCCTGAGAAGCTGCTGAATCTAAGAAGCTTTAAAAAAAACATTTTAAAGTCTGAAACTTTGAGTCTGCATAAAATTTATCTCCTCTCTTGAGTTCATCTCAGCTGACCAACTTGTTTTGAAACACGTCTTGCTGTGCTGCTAAATGTTAGCCTTCACATCATAAAACAGACTTTAACCGTGTGACTGTTTATGTGATGGGGAATACCATGATCTGCTGGTGACAGCAAAATCAAGTGCCAGATAGGAATGTCTCAAAGTATTCAAGACAAAACTCTGTGAAAAAACTTTTCCTCATAAAGAATATGCTTTTGAACACCGCTCTTTGTTTTTCAGACTTGTTTTCGTTAGCATCAATCAGGAAGAGTGGTCAGTGTGTAAAAATAGTGACATGCTGGTATTGGAAATTAATTGCATTGTGCATTTTTCGGTATTTCAGTGAGTGACTGGATCGCTACAAAGGGACTGTATTTATAAATTTCACTTCCCCTTAGCTGAAAAACCTCCAGTTTTTATCTAAACTACAGAAAACATTTGGTTTCAAACAGAACTGAGTAAACAAAACCGTGCTTCTCAGAACTCTTGCAGCATTACAATTTTAGTAAGGAAAAAACAAGAAGGCAAAAGATTGGGCTATTGATGTGAGTTGTAGGGACCTGGCAGTGTTTCGTGCAGCAGCAGCAGCTTTGCTTGGGGCAGCCCCGGGGCCGTGCTCCCAGCCCAGCCCTTGCCTGCCACGGAGCACATCCCATCCTGCGAGGCAGAGCCTGAGCACACGGTGTGATCCTGGGAACTTTCGTGAGCCTGTGTGCCAGAGAGGGGGAGAGAGGGAGACCTAGAGCACAGGCGAGGAGGGGAGGAAGGCAGGGAGGGAAGGGAGCTTGCTGCACGCCCTGCTGCAGGCGCTCAGAGGCAGCCGCACCAGCAGCGCTCTGGCCGCCGAGCGATTCAAAGGACAGCACTCATTGACTGTGTTCACTGAATCGCTGAAGGACAGATATGACATCCAGCTGCTGCTTCTATGTGCTCTTGCTTATTGGTACCAAGGGTAAGTGTCCCTGCCTTGCTTTCTTGTTTTCGGCATCGCAAAGCTGATAGCTGATAAACTTCAGGAGCGGATTTCTTTAAAAAGCTATGATACCTTGGTGTTATTTTATATTTCTTCGTGTCAATTATTTTTCAATAGAATCGAAGTGCAATGCAGTCTGTCAAGGTTGCTAGCTACATGACAGGATCAGATGGTTTTGCACTTAATGCCTTGAGAGTTACTATTAATAGTTATAAGCTGAAATTTAAAAATGAGAAACATTGCTAAATGTAAAACAGCCAAAACATTGCATAAATACTAGCTGTAAATATTTATTGACGGTACCTACAGAACTGACTCATCTCAGGTGCCATGAAATCCACACTTTAGACTCAATTCAGTAGTTTGAAGTGATATTGTGCAAGTGCTACTAGGATTTGTACCTCTCAAAGGGCAGATTGTGTTCAGGTAAGGAATTTTCAGCATGATAGGAAGTATAGCATGCAAGAGGGAGACTGAATAAAATTTCAGTTTTCCTTTAGATACAAATCCCTTCAGTGTGGTGGGAGTTACACCAGAGAGCCTGCTTACTTTAGTAGTGCTTTCTTCATTTCATTGGAGTACCCTGTTTGTAAGTGCTGCTTATGACTTGGTAAAGTTGTCCCTGTGAAGCTGCTGATGCTATTCTATATGTTGAACGTTCCTAGTGATTGTTTATCATTTTCTTTGATTGTAATTATTATAAATTGCTTTCTGTTGCACAATGTCAATACTAAAGTAGTGTTTTATTAATTGTGTAGATGAAAAAAACTACTCTTTGTAATATGAACAGTTTTGTTAAACTAATAGGAGTGAAAAGTTGAATTCTGTCACCTTCTGTATTGTGCAATAGCTTGTTCTCTCTCCTGCTTTTAAATGAAACCTTTTTGGGTTCATGTGTTCATACAATCCTGCTTAAGATAAGATTTGTAAGGGGTTTTGCCCTGTCTAGGAGTCTGGGAAAAAGAGCTCCACACACAGTTATTTTTATGGTTACAAATCAGTTAAATCAGTGGAAAAACTGTAAGCAGTTCTTGTATGTTTTGGATTAATACATAACATGCAAGCTGCATGCATGAAAAAAAAAAAAAACAGTGGTATTAATGTATTTGGAATTAAGAAAGCAATGATAATGAGATTGTATCAATCCTGTGAGCAAGGTCTGGTTTCATATGCACCTGCGTTAGCCATGAACTATAATTCAATATTTAGAGCTAATACTTCCAGTCACTCAGAATAAAAGCTAAGTGTTTTCAGCAAATTAAGCTTTTCACATTACTGTTTTCTATGCCAAAACATTAAAACATAGAAACAGACATAAAAGATGTGCAAGTTGTTGTTATAATTTCTGCTGTTAAATTTATCTCTGCTATGGCGTTAATAAAACCTATTGGAATATATTAAAGTGCAAAATAGGATTGCAGATGAGGGTCGTGAATGACTGCAGCCTTCAAGTGATGATGGCCATTCCCTTTTTAGGTGCTCATTGGCTCCTCATATATAGTGTATTATAAGAAAGCCACATGGCTCATCTAGACTACTTAAAGACAGAAGCAGTGAATCCATAGATTAAAGCACATGTGTGCCTGCAGTCTCTGCCACCTGTTAGTGCTCTGTTCTGCCCCAAAATTCATTCCTGTTCAGTGCCACATCTCCTCACCTTGCTCAGTGCACAGTTCACAGCTTCACTGCCTTTCAGCGTTTTAGCCAGCACTGTGAATTGTAACCACACCTACAAGCTACTGATCTCATCTGCTCAATAGACTTAAACTCTGCTCTAGCCTTTAGGCAAGCTGATATTAAACATTTCTGGAGGAAGTATAGCTGTCCCTAGAAATTGGCCTTTTTTTTTTTTTTTTTTTGTGTGGGGGTGGGGGTGTGTGTGTGTGTGTGTGTGTGTGTGAATTGCTACAAGTTCAGCTGCGTTTGGTTGTGGAGTTTTTTTGTGTTGTTATTTTGGGGGCTCTTTGAGGGTGTTAGGGTGTTGCTGCTTTTTTTTTTTTTTTTTTTTTTTAATTTCTACAACATCACAGATTCTCCTAATTATTTAAAAAGTAAAATAAGGAATATATATTGCTCTGCTCTTGCCTGACCTACCTGTGTCCCTTCAACCTGTGCCTTTAGTTTTCCTTTCAACAGCTAAGCTAGTAATTCACAAATATCTTCAATAACTTCTTTTATTTTACTCTCTTCCTTGAGATTCTTCATTAAATCTTTTTTTGTATATATGGAAAGCTTTCCTTCCAAAATCTAAATATTCAAACCAATTCAAGCAATCAAACTTTTTATGCACTGGCAACTGCCTGACTAGAATCTTCCCACGTGGAATACAATATTCCAGGTAGTGTTTCTTTGAAAACAAAACAGCATCTGTATCATGTTTTTTGTCAGCACAACAGCAGTGATTATACCATGGAGAAAAGCAAATTTCAGACTCCGGTTGTGGAAGTGGCAGCACTGGATGGGTGGCCAGGATGAACACCTGCCAGGGTGGCTCACTCCCTCACAAAGCCAGCACGTCACTTCAGGTGTGGCTGGCATTGCACTGGCTGCTGCTGCTGCTGCTGCTGCTGCAGCTGCATCTTTCCTCTTAGCAAAATAATCAGCTGTAAGTGCTGCAACAACTGCAGTGCAGGGTTGTGCCTTCAGCACCCCTTTGATTAGCTTTGTGGGACAAAAGCTGTTTTGTCCTCCTGGACTTTGGCTAAGGGACAGAATCTCAAACAATTCATTTATCAATCATTAAGCAAAACAGAAGAATATTACTATTGAAAAGTATTCAAAGTGAGTTCCAAAAGGGATTTGGCAGGCTCCTAGTGAAAAACAATTACAACTTACTATTTTAACCCTTTATGCTCTGTGTCTCTATCTGATGTTTCCAATCCTATTTTTGTTTGTACCTGCCGTTCCATTAGCCTCCTCTTTCTGTTCTCCCCTCAGATTTTTTTCCTTCCCTTAACCTCACTTTAAAATGCCAAGGAAATCTTTCTTTAAACCATCAGGATCTCATTACTTGCGCTGGTACTTCGTGCAGGTGACAGCTCTTTTCAAGGCCAAGATCATTTATACCAAATGCTTTCTGTCAAACGTGGGAAGGAGACCATCCTGAATCCTTTGGAAAAGTACAAGTTTATGATTGTGCAGGAGAGTGCTCCTGTTTACATAGTTTGTAACGTATTTTAAGATTCCTTCCAGATTTGTAAATAGGAAAGTGAAATTACTTCAGCTCTTTGCACAAGCTCAAATAATCATTGTGCAATAATAATATTTGGTTATTTCTTTCATTTAACTTGGGCATTAATCTGACTGGCTTTCCTGTAGTTAGGACAATGTGCATCTTGTGTGTGTATATATATATGTGTGACATGAAAATCAGTATATTTACAGAAAATCAGAGAAGCAGGGTAGATTTCCTGAGGAAAATTTACTTTAGCATCAGTTAGAAGGTAGTGAAAAATCTACACAATGATAAACTGGAGCTTTGAAACTTAGATCCTGCAACTGCTTTTTGAGCAAGAATGTTTTCACCTCCTCGTTACCAGCACAGGAGGTACCCAATTTGAAAACCTGTATTGAGTGTTTATAGCAACTCTACCAGACTTGAACCATTTTCTCTGAAATTTTATGTGCAATCTGTGGACCTTGAGCAAGAAGACAAGCAAAACTTCACCAATTGTTTTTCTGAATGTGAGGAATTGGTATTTTGCATTTGTTGATCAATTTAGGTAATCTTGTATAAAAGCAAAGCCTTTTCTTAAACAAATAAGTACTTTTGAAGTATTCCTCTGCAGTATCACTGCGCCTGAGAGAAAACCCTCTGATGGGCCATCCTGCTAGAGCTGATGAGGCTGTTCAACTTGGTTACAGTAAAGTAAAAATAACCTTTTCTAACAGATGGTACAGATTGCTAGAGACCCGTGTGGCACTCAGAGGAACTGTCACCAGTCATCTCACCATGGGTTTTCTGTTGGGTGCCATGACTTGGAAGCCATCAAATCAGAGTTTGAAATGGCTGGTGCAAGGCTGGGAGGTGCAGGAAGCTGAGAGGATCAGCTGAGAGGATCTTGGTTGTGTCTGAAAGACAGAGATGAAAATGTACTGGTAAGGCGTGAACAAGGAGAATGAAAGCAGGGCCTAAAGGGGCAGGTAGATGGGACGACAGAACACAGAGGTGAGGGGAAAGGCTAAAGCTACTCAGAGAGGGAAAATGGAAATCAGGAAGACTATCAGTCTGGGAGAGTAGAGACTGAGGAAAGGGATATGAGAGAGGGAGCCAGCAGGGAACAGTAAATTATTTAAACGAGAAGGACTGGGAGTTCTGAAAGAGTGGAGGGAGCATCTGAAGAATGAAGTCAGAGGATGGTGAGATCAGAGCTAGGATTCTGTACACAAAGAAGGGGATGAGATGATGGGAAGCGGGTAGTGATTAGACAAGAAAGGATGGGAGTGCAGCAGCCAGGGCGAAGCAAAGATGAGACTGAGCTGCAAAAGGAGCTGTGCTTGGTAGGGTGAACACTGCGTTACAAAGCCAGAATGAAACGCAAGGTTGTCGTGTGAGTTACTGTCTCCTTTCAAAATGTCTTCTCCTGAGTAACAGCTCTGCTCAGAGGCTAGTAATTAGTGCTATCAGATAACTCTACGCTCTCAAAAACCAAAGGTCTGGAGAGCTAAAGATCCAAACTAGTGATGCAGCATGGTGTGCCGTTTTAAAATGTTGGAGGAAAACTGATTTCCTCTTCTAATAGTTAATGTTTTCTCTGTCAGAAATTTGTTAATTTTGTGAAGTCAGTGCTTGAGAATTTAGGCAAAGGGCACAGTCTTAATTTGTCTTATGTGCCTATACCGAATTTTCTTCACATTATAGCTCCACAAAAACTTGTGCTTGGTGTCCATTAAAAGGATGAGGCAAAAATTATGGTGAATTATGCTGCCCGTGTGACCCTTTCTTCATTTACTGTAGAAGATAAAATGTGGATGAGGCTGAGGATTACAAAATTAAGGCCATTTCATGAAGGCAACTGAACTGTGCTGTGGAAAACATTTCTCTTCTCGTTTCTTGCTCTAAATGCCTTACAAATGGATAATAATTATATAGCAGATTTTCTGGGGATTTTGGCTTGGTTGTCCTGATGTGGCAGTGTTCATAGCATGGCTCCCACTGGCATCTGTAAAACTGTGCTTTGAGTAGTCTGTGAAGCTGATTCTGAAAGTAAAAACCTAAAATTAGCAGAAACCCTTGCCATACATATGATAATGTCTCAGCTCCCCATTTGGGCAATAATATCATATTCTAAACTGTAATCTAAACAATCTGTAAAGACTTAAAAATGCGAAGTCTGATTATTGTAGCTGTATGATGAACTAAGTGGGAATTTAATATTGCCACTTCTAAGTTGTTAAACTGTAGACTAAGCAGCAAGATGCTGGTAATCCACCAGGAAAGTGATCAAAGCATAGACAAAATGCCTTTAGTACCCTATGGAGGAGTGTTATCAGAAATGTATGAAATTTTAAGATCTTGAGTTTGAATTCATATTTAGATTTTATGCTGCTAGTAACTGACATTGCACATGAAGTGGCTGTGTATAAGCAAAGAAGTCATGCACAATATTCAGCTCCCTCCCTGCTGTGTGTCCCCCAAGTGCCAATACGGCCCTAGGAGTGGGAAAGACTGTGCAGTCACTGAGGCTCAGAGATGCACACATATGTCAAAGCAGGTGAAAACTGCCTCTTTCTCCTCTGTTCTGAAGGAGAAATAACAGGCTTGACCTGGGAGAAGAGACTTTTCTCATCACAGACCTGATTGTCAATACTATGCTCAACATAGGGGAAAAGGCATAGTGTTTAGAAGGGTGGAAGTGGTATTTCTTTAACTTAGAAATATATTTTTGCCCTGTTTTGGTTTGGTTTTCAGTTGCAATTTTAATAAAATAGATAGGAATAAATCAGCTCTTCTTTGGAATAAGGTAAGAGGAGCATCCCTTAATGAAACTTAAGTTCTGCCCACGTCGTAGTTAAAAGCCAAAATTTGTGCGTATGGGGGAGAAAAAGGACTACATTAATGAATTTAAAAGCCACATGATTGTATGTCAAATGCTTTGCTTAGTTGGGACTACTTAATAGCAATATAAGGTTGATAAAAATGATCTGCATTTTTAGAGGTTTGACTCAAGAAGACCCATCTGCCATAAAAATACACTCCCTGGTGTCATTTCCTAGACTTCAATTCCATGCTAAAACATGTGAATTAACTGTTACATTGTCTTACCTAGAAATTATAGGCACTGGTTTTCAGAAACAAATTCTTTTCTAGTATTCAAATAACACTGCAAACCTCTAATTATTTTGATATTTTTGTCATATTCAAGATCTGTTTTATAACAGCATCAGTTTCAAAGTGTTGCTCAACTAATTCAAGTTTTTATGGCTGGTTTGAAAACACATTCATTTATAAATGCTGCTTTGTCTTCAGTATGGATTCTCAGCACCATGCAGAAGGATTACAGCCACCTTCTACTTTTCCAAATACATATCAGAAACAGGTATTGAATATTTGTCTTTTCTACACCCCTAAGACTTATGTGTCACATGAGGTCTTTCTTTTTCTTAATATGCTTTAGGAAAAACATTTTTAAATAAATATAGATTACTTCTATAGCATACCTTCCAATACATCTTTTTGTTCTACCACTAATTGATTTTATTTCCATTTTTTTTCTATTTAAATCTTCATTTACATATTCACTGCTTTCCCATCATGATTTAACTAGAGTGGTTTCTTGCCCAGATAAATATTTTTTGTATTTATGGGTGTGCAGCTTTGAAGACTCTCGTGGGCAGTTTGCAGTGTTTTAAGTACTGGGATATGATCTCATAAGTAACAAATATTTTATTCTGATATAATTCTCTAATTCAAGCTATTTAAAAAAAAATGTGTCCAGATTTTGATAACATGTAAAAAAACTTACTGAAATCAGGTATCATACCAAAAATTATGGATATGTCCAGCAACATCCTGTACATTTTATATAAGGAAGCATTAGGAGCTAAGAACATTTAATGCGCATTCACTGAGAACTTTAGGTAATTGTATAGGTCAGATAAAGTAAGAACCTTACAGGTTTGGGTTTGGTTTTTGTTTTTTTAAAGAGGTACTGTCTTTGATATAATAGACATTAAAATTCACTGAAACCACAGATGGGTCAGGAGAGCACTGCTCTGAGTGAAGCCGCATTCCACAGATCATCCCTCAGTGCTGGCAGTGAGAAAACAGGGTCAGGAACAGACACCACCTTCTTTTAGTTTAGATGAAGTGACATGAAAGGAAGAGAAGGAGGAACTATAGGCTGTGTGGAGGTTAAATCCACAGCAATCCATGCCAAAATATTGGTTAGCCAAACTGCATCTAAAATGGAGACACAGTTCTGGATGCTGTTTCTCTTCTTTTCTAGTTGGGGTGTCTGAACAACTTACAAATATGCGCTGCTAATGTGACATTCCTTTATGTACATTAATAAGTGTATAAAATCTAAAGATCTATTGCTCTTAACCTGCATGCACATTTTCATGTAATCTGAAGAAGAAGAAATAAGGCAGATGTCTCTGGTCATGGGCCCCAAACAGCTGGATTACATGACCTGAGAGGTTTTTTCCATCCTGAATAATTCCCCAATTCTGTGGTTTGACCAGCTCACATTATTCACTTTAAGAAAGTCAGAAATCCTATTAACTTGAGATAATTTCTGTTTTATGCACTTTAACTGGAGTATCTCAACTTATAGTGGTGAGTTATATGTAATAGTAAAATACAGTAGAGATTGAAAAACTTGTAATTTTTAAATCGAACCAAAGATTAATGAGTCAGAATCCAATAATAATGCATTTATTTAAGTACAATCTTCAAAATTATTTTTCACAAAATAGTTCTGTGAGCTCTTAGAAAACAGATTTGCTAAAATACTTTCAAATTATTTCACTTCAAAGCAGAACAAAGGGTTCTATATTTTATAATACTTCAGAAGGGTGGAATCTCATAGATTTATAGAGCATAGGGCACAGCCACCTCCCAAATATGAACTTGTAGTTCTACATTAAATTTATATTCTTAATAGTTATAAATGGTTCTTAGTAATAAAAGTACGTGAATAAATAAAATGTATCAGATAATTCTGACTCTGGCTCACCAAGAAATAATATATTTTCATTGTTACAAAATTAATCTTGAGTATGCTTAGAGCTTCACTTAAAATTATGCTGGCTTATTTCCATTGTAAGAACTATCTTTGCAATCCTTTTAGTCTTTACTAAAACCACAATAAAGGGAGAAAAAGGAAAAAGAGAAAAAAAAACAGATCATGTTTCATATTTCAAATACTTTGTTAGGGCTCCCAAAACATTTTTTTCTCTGTCTGGAATCTTAGAAAAAGTGTAACTGAGATTTTTTTTCAAAAGACTTACTTAAGATTGTGTTACTTGGGAGAAAGGGAAAAATAGTGGAATCTGAAATTGTGACTGGTGTGAAGCTTGCTTAGTTCAAGTGATTCTGTAACAAAACTCGATGCTAGAGTGCAAAAGAAGATGGAGAAAGAGATAATAGGATCTCCCACTGCTACCCTTCAGGTTCTTTTCCTCAGACTTGTTTGGGCTGGCTGTTCTCAAACTTATTTTTCTATCATCAGCACTGCAAGGTGTTCATTCTACCAGGTTGTCGGGATTTTGTGGGGTTTTTTTCCCATCACAAGAACCTACCAAATCTGGAATAAATTGATAACTTAGCTACAGTTTCTGGTTGTGGGTGGGGGTGAGAGTGAAGATACGCAATAGGCAAAAAATGAAAGGCAGTCTTGCCCTTTTTGACAGAAGAAAAGTTAGGCAATGTGTTATGATCTTTTAGATTGTTTCTGCCTTGAGGACAAGTTAATGATACCCACATAATTCTTTGCTGTTCTGCTCTTTTTCAAATAATGTATTCTCAGAGCATCCTACACTATAAATATCAGAAAGTAATTTCCATGTTCATTGCCTTTCTAATTTCATTCCCTTTTGATTGCAGCTTTCTCTTAAGGCTTTGGTACAAGTACTTTCTGTCTTATCTGCTGGATTTCTTTTTACTTCCATGCATGAATGCACATGTACACAAACTTCCTCCTGTGTATGACATTGTGTCATGAAGTCACTTAAATCTGCCTTTTGTTTATGGAAACTTAAGAGAAATATTACAAACGTCTGTTGTTTGTTAATTTAAATAATTTAGTTTTCACGAGTCAGTGTTTCACTTTTGCTTACTTTACACATGACTGACTGGGTTAACTTGGTGAAAGCAGTGAGTCTGAAATGAACTTCTTTACAGTTATCTCTAACTACTGTCCATATGTATTTAAATTCAGAATGTTGGTTATCTACATGAGGTGAAAGACTGTTGCTTGAGGGACACTAATTTATTGATAAACATCTGTCCTTAATCTTTTTGGCTAGAGTAAATTTTCAATTATTGGATGACTCAGGTCCAGTAAAAAAGAGCATTCACTAGCTTACTACCAAGTGTGTTATGAGATACAAAAATAAATGTGAGATACATGGCAAATGCTGCAATAGAAGAAACCTTTTTCCCTAGGATTAAAGAATTCCAAAAATGCAATTCCATGTATGGAGCTTTGGAGGTATTTTTAAATTTTTTTTAATTACGTCTTTAAATCATTAACTCTTATAAATGGAATGTCGTGTTTCAAATGAGAAAGAAAAATTACTTGCAACAAATTTCTTTTATCTTTGGGGCTCAGAGAACAAGGCCAAACACATTCAATAGTTGTGAGAAAGAATCAACGTGTGGGAAAGGAATTTCCTTTATTTTGATGGCTAGCCATTGCCTTTCCAGGCCTTCCAGATGGGATGGGAGTGACTAGCACAGTGTCTTTAACACATTTGGATTGGTGCCTTCATTTTTATTCAATACACACCACCACTTGAACAAAATCCTAGTGTTTCTTATGTCCAACTTTCAACTTCATATTGCTCCACTGTGAAAAAGAAATCAGTGAAATTGAGGAGTTACACGGATGCAAAAAAACCACAAGGGGAGAAGGAAAGCTTACCTTGATGTATTTTCTTTTGGAAATCATGTCATAATATGGAGATAGAACTTGTTTCTAAACAGAAATAATAGATATCTTTTAAGTCTGTTTATTTTGGGAGAGGAAGAAAAGGGTAAATTGAGTGACAGAAAGGTTTGTTTCTGTTCGTTAATTTGTGGAATGCCCTGCAAAATCTGAAGGTTTGGATGCAACTCATTTTACTGCATATTGGGGCTTTTAGAGGTCTTATCTCTTTCAGATCTTTATGTGCATCAGAATCTTTTTATTTTAAATTCTGTGCAAGCAGAACAAAATGACAAATTAATAAAAGGTATAAAAGCCAAATCCTCTGGCAAGGTTCCATGTCACCAGTCTGAGTTGCCCTATTGGCAATCTGTGGCCCTGGAGTGGATTTATCTGGCAGTTAGACAACAAGGATCTTGCAACATTATAACTGGATTAATTAGACTGAATTATCCATGTCATGACTGATTACCAGCTTCAGTGGTGTTGTTAGGAGATTGGAGGTGATATTTTCAAAAAGATAGTACAAATTTTCTGCTTTGGAAAATGCTTCTGAAATTAAAACATTGTGCAACACACAGCAAGATATAAAGGTACTTTATGAAATTAAAATCCAAGATAATTACCAGATTTCTATGCAAGAGTCATAATATATGCACCATTTTTGCTAAAATGCATTGCACTATATTGTGTTTAACGGAAGCAAACATAAACTTAGGTGTGTAGTTCAAGTACTACATATTCCTACAATGACATTTAATATAGTCTGCTGAAGATAAATGTAATGCAATAAAACTGAAAACGCATTTCTGGTTGCAAAAGTAAGAGCTAAATATAAAAAAGTTGCTAGTGTTTTAGAAATTAATCTGTCATTCTGAATAAATGCCAGTGTGTCGTTTGCACGCAAACAAACCTAAAATTACAAAAATGCATATGCAATACATATATTTAGAAAATGTTACAGACATCAGGGCTGGACAATTACCAAGGCAGAGGAGCAAATTACAGAAGAGGCAGTGTGGTGATAACAGTTTAATTATACTTCTGTGAGTACCTGTACAGATGTTTAAATCCTTTAAGCCACAGATGCTTTACCTCAGGGATTAATGCTAAAGTGCCTATATCCGCTAGCCCTAGGTCTATTTTGGTACACAAATTTTGCCCAAGATGTTACTCCAAATGTGTGTATATTAACAGCACTAAAGTACAAGGGTATAAACTCTGTTTTGTTCTTGTATGAAACTGGAATCTATTTTCAATATGCTATTTATTGACAGTTTAAAATTTGGTTTTATTGATATTTAAATGATATGGGATTCCTGTTACATATTACCAGATATCACCAGAAAGCTTCTCCTAAAAGAAAATTTTAGGAAAGTCTTTATAAAATTATATGTGGGAAAAAGAATGCATTCTCACTGATAAAATTAAAATAAGTTAAAGGAAATTATGCAAAAGTTAACTTTTTATTTCTATCCTGAAATGCAATGAACTGACTTCATCCTTGTCTCAGTCATATTTTATTCAAAAATCCCTTGTTTAGTGGGAAGAAGCTGAAAATTCTGAATAAAACCAGGAAAATTAATCTAAGAATGAACTTCATCTCTTCATTCATTTCTGCGTATTGTTGTAATGGTCAAATTCAGATAACAAATTATTCTTTCAAAAGACCTTTTTAAGATGTCATGTCTTCTTTTTTCTGTCATTTGGTGATTCTAATGCATCAAAGTTGGTCAGTCACTTGTCACTACTATTTTTTAATCATTGATTAAATATCTTGTTAGTTAAAGTGCTTCATAGTTATAAACTTTTATAACCTTGTTCTGATGATTCATCTTTGAAAATGAAGGTAATAGGCCTATGAGGTCTGTTCTATATTATGCTAAAGGTTTTTCAAAGCCATTTCACATTCCCTTGATATACCTTTCAGCAGAAGGGGGTATTTTTTAATCAACTATCATCTTTAAGTATTAAAGCTAGCACAAAAATTCCAGGTGAAATTGATTTTAAATTCAATACTTTCTATGTTGACTCTCTCTGTTTTATATGAACAAAACATTCTGTATCAAAGCAAGAATTTCTAAAGAATACTTCCAGTCTTCTCTTGCTCCAGCCCAGCTCCCACTGTGTCCAGAAGTACAGCAACTAAAATAAGTTAAGCGAGATGGGAAAAGTGCCACCAGTTTTTCATGAGTCTTTTTGAAGAACTTGGGCTTTTGTAGGTAAAATAACTTTCCATCAGAAGAAGTACAGGGTGGATTCTTCAGTACCATAGTCATTCCTTGGTTCTCAGAATTTAAGGAGTCTTTTTTAAAAGCAATTGGATTTCCTCGACCACTTTTAAACTGCTAGCTCAATCCAACTGAGGAAAAACATCTCAGCTTATTTGGCTGATGGAATTCATGAGTCATTTTGGATTCATGACACTGGATTTCACATTAGTCAAATTCTTGAACATACACAAAAATTTTCCTGATATGATGATTGCCTTTATTTGAACCTACATGCAGCACAGTTGAGACTGGTGTGACGAGCAGGTACCAAGCAATGAGCAATGCTTTTGATTAGTTTAAGTGTTTATGACTCAGTCCCTTCAGCCCAGAACTGTTCCCTTTCCAGAGTCATTCTCGCTTGTTTTATGGAAGCTACAAGTAACTGTGTTAAGTCTGTCATCTTGTACCGCACATGTCCCTTATTTGGATTCTCAAACAGCACTTGTGACCCAGTCTCTGTATTTCAAAGAATGCACAAAACCAGCAAGCTTAATGAATCAATTCAGTTGAAAGCAAAGCCATGCTGTCCTGGGAACATCTTGTTCTTGGCTTTCCCAAATGCGTTCCTCCTTTCTATTTAATTTTATGAGAGCTTAAAGAGAGGCTGTCATGTTCTTTCCCAGTGATTCTGCTTCCATGCAGCAGAGGAAAAAGCCTTACCATCTATCCCAGATGACAACCCCAACTCATGCTTATTCCTTTAGCAAAGGAAAGCAGTCTTAACTTAGTCTTACGTTTAAAGACTTGCAGGAAATGTTATCCACTTTCTCCTTCACCGCAGGCGTCTCTCACAGCAGTAAGAGTTTCGAAGCAGCCAGTCTGGACAAGCTTAAAAGGTGCATGAATGAATTCTTGTTTTCCCTTTGAAAATTTGAGACAAATTTGGGGGATTGCAGGGGACCCTAAGTACATCACAGTTAGAAAAATTTAGTTTGCAGTATCATGACCATGCCCTACTAAGTAGAACATTTTTCTGTATTGAGACAATAAGCATCTTGTCACAAAGAGGCTTGTTTGTGGTTTTGCTGTTTGTACTGATACCAGTTCACTTGTTTCTTTTCTATTTGTTCTTGAAACATTGCAAATATTTTAATATTTATGCTGTTATGAGAAAGAGGAATTTTCTGGTATGGAATTGCTGAAATGTATGCAATTATCTCTATGTCATGGGAAGGCAGAAGATGATTTTCTGTGTGAGGTGTATACAAAGAAGAAGCTTTTCTACTTGGTATCTGAAAAAGCAAACCTTCTAATATAAGCAAGTCTGTCACAGGTTTATCACTTTTCATCTTCTTTCAGCTGCTGCTAAAAAAAAAGGACAAACAAGATACAAGAAGAGCAGTTTGATTTTTTCAGAGTGGAAAATCAATCAAATGTAAAAAAGACAACATTTAATACCACATCACAAAGATGGAGTGATAGATTATTATCCTGGCATGGTAAACTCTAACGTCAGTAAAGTCTGTATTTTTAGAACAATAACCATAATTTTTAATTGCTGTTATTGCAGTGCTATCTTTATCCATTTCCCTCACATAAAAGACCGAATTTTAATTTCCTCAATCTGAAAGATAATTATTTCAATATTATCTAGCATTTTACAACAGTTTTTACGGTCTTCTCTCCTGTCTACCTTTGTCAGCTTTGCCAAATATTTCCTTTGAGAGTTGGAGGGGGCTTTTCCATACATAAATCTCCTGCAATCTGCAGAGTCCAAACTTCTGTCTTTTTTTGCATAAACAAAGTGATGTTAACAAGTCAGTGGACAAAGACCAGTGCTTTCACTGATTTTATTACTAGGATGAAGTTGTTGAGTTTTGATGCCTTATTATCTCCTTTCCCAGGCAGATATTTACATGCCAGGGTAATCCAACATAT
Source organism: Acanthiza pusilla (assembly GCA_036630365.1). Taxonomy (NCBI): domain Eukaryota; kingdom Metazoa; phylum Chordata; class Aves; order Passeriformes; family Acanthizidae; genus Acanthiza; species Acanthiza pusilla. The sequence continues at coordinate 24,199,037 of JAXCHO010000164.1, forward strand.
CACAAAATGAGTAATGCAGAGATTCAGAATAGATATCATCAAGATATCTGTTCAGAGAATTCAAAACATTAAACATCATGAGAGACTTATTCTTTGTGGCAGAGTACAGATTTCCAAAATGCAGCAGCAAATTCATTAATTAGTTCAGGGATTAATGCTATTTGAATAATTAATAATAATCTTTGGAACATGCTATGAAATTCCATTGGTACTGTGAGAAGATAAATGCTTCATTTAAACTGCCTGGAGATCAGCCCTTTTAAGCACGAGGTTCAGATCAGTCTAAACACGTCTGTAGCATGTAGAATAAAAAGCTTAACAAAATGTAAGAGGTTTTTTGATGGTGTTTGGGGTGTTTTTGTTTATGGTGTTTTTTCCATGCTGGTATCTTTTACCAGGTGGTTTGGTAGTCACTCAGATTCCAACAGGTACTTCACTCACTGAAGGGAGCCTCAGCTGCCTGCTCAGCTGTTTGCTAAGAAAGAGGCTTAAGACATTAAGTACTACACATATTCTGTTTGCTTAACACTATGCCTACATAAGCTTTTTTTGCTACTTCTTTTTGGGTGGAACAAGTTAATCATAATGTTCTGAATACAAGCGCAGAACAGCAGGGAAGTTTATGAGCAATATGCAAGTGTGAATTCAGCCTGGGATTAGGATATAGCTTTATTTTTGCTACCTATACATAAAAGGCTTAAGGAACTAGAGCTCTTTTTTAGTAATTGCATAGATTATACAGTAGTGGATAAAAGCAAATCGACTTTTCAAAATCATTCAGTGGCCGTTAGCTGGAATGTATGACTTTCTATGAAGGATACTTCTGACAGCAAAAATTAGTCTGTACATACACAGGACGTTTATCTCAGTTTTCTGCAGCTACAGCTCTTACATTTCAATTTTTCAGAGCTGTAAACATTGTCAAGGGCTTAACTGGAAGAAAGTTCTTCTGGAAAAGATTTCTTATGAATCTGAAGTATTTGATTACATTTCTGGTGATTTCTCTTAGTCCAAGAGAAATATGAGTGCAAAAAATCAGATGTTGTCAAAGAACATATTCCTTGTTAATCTGGGAAAGTTGTGTGAGGGATTTATACTTTGTCTTATGAAGATAGCCTTGAAAAATAGTTGCATGTTTCAGAATTAGCCGTTTACTATCTGAGTAAGCATCACATCACATTTTGTAGAGAGTATTTGAAGTGCTGTAAGACAGCAATGAAATTTAAAATAGAACTTGCATTTGATTTTGGTTTTTAAATTGTTTATTTTATTTTTTGTAACAGTATCCATTAAGTCAAATGGTATCTCTAAGGAAGTGATATTCCTATTTGAAAGTGCTTCCAAAATAAAATTAGCAGACACTTGCAGCATGGCTAAAACTAGCAGACACTAGGATGGCTTCCTGAAGCTTTGGAAGGGCAGAACACTGGATAGTGCTCTGTGCTGATGATGCTTTTCTCCATTTCTGATATATTGTGGGCTGAACAAATTTAATTCTAGAGTAATTTTAAACCCTCTCCATAGTATCTGCTGGGAAGAAGTTGATCTCATATGATAAAAAATCTGACTTGGCACCTTGCACTCCATTACAGAAGCAGTAGATCAGTCATGCTTTTTTGGGAAAAATACTGATGGCAGAATTTGTCCCTCAGGTGCACTGGTGGGACTGGTAAGGCATCATGCTTCTGCAAATGTGGGTAATTGCAGCTGCTGCAGTGCAGAGAACTGAAGAACAGAGGGCAGGCAGAGTCCTCCAGCAGTCCTGGCTGTCAGCATCCCTTGGATGAAGTTCTGTGTTCTCTGAAATTAATTTCTATAAAGCATGGGCTCAACAAAACAACATCTGTGTATCTAAACTTCACACTGGTATATTCTGACCAATATCTCCACACTTTTTGGATCAGACTGACAACTTTTCCAAAGATTTCATAATGGCACCTTAATGTTGTCTTACTCATTCTTCAGCAAAATTGTGCAACAGATTTGATTTTAGTTTACTTGTTCTTTGATCCTTGATCCATTTACACCAAGAAATTTCTTTAAAATTAGAATATAATCAAACATATATAGATCTGACTATTTTTTATAAAAATACTTATATATCTGGGTCTAAAATTTCAGCACTAATTAATGTCTTAGAATGGTTTGGATTGGAAGGGACCTTGAAGATCATCTAGTTCAAACCACCATGAGCAGGAATACCTGTAGCTTACCTGGTATATTGTTACCAGAAATTAATTTCTAGTGCAAACCAAAACAATCCTTTAAAATAGTGGCTTTAGGTCGTTTGTCTTCTATGCTTAACATTATGATCTTTTTGTGAGGATGCATGGAGAGGAACTACCCGTTTGCTTTATATGAGAGGAAGTTTGATTAGCTAACAATAGAACAGATTTTTTCCAAGTTCAACAAGTACTTCATATACTGTTTTTAAGTGCATGTCCAATGAACTAGTATGTTTTTGTTGCTTGATATTCACGTTTAAATGTAAATAAGTATTTATAAAAGCATAATATCCAATATCTTTAAACACACAGTAAGCATATTTTTTCTCTTCCTATTTAGTCATTTGTGACTCTTTGGAAGATCATGGTTCTGGAGCTGGCAGCAGGTGCCCCCTGGGCTACTTCCCATGTGGCAACATCACAAAGTGTTTGCCCCAACAACTGCACTGCAATGGAGAGGATGACTGCGGCAATCGAGCTGATGAAGAAAACTGTGGTACGTGGCTGAGACTTTTGTTTGTATCCAGCACCTGTAGTCACTGGAGCCGAGGCTGAAACCTCACACCAAACAGAAGGGGTGTCAGGAATAAGAAAGGTACATGTTTTGCAGAGAATGCATCAGGTTTGCTTTAGTTAATAAAGCCACCCAACGAGCCTTTTGCTAGAGAAAGAAGAATGGGCCACATTTTTCTTTGTATGTGGTATCAGTTTGTCCAATTTTTTCCCTGCTTTGAACTTCTTTGTACATGTCATTTTGATGTGTGCAAATGGATGTATGTGATCCATCAAAGATTGTTGCTGAGGAGAGGTAGATGCATGCTCCAACAGAGTTTATGAAAAGCTTAATGTGACTTAATGTGGGAAACAATTTAGAAGAATTTTCAAAGTTTTTCAGAAATCATATCTGCCCTAATTAGGGAGAAACGTGCCTGTGTGAGTGTACTGCACAAGCTGCACTACCAGCAGGCTTTGGGGGTTGAAAATGTAAAAATCTCAGGGCATAGAGATAGTCAGGTCACTTCTGCACGCTGTTTTGATCCTTGTCACTCTGGATTGTGGCTGTGATCTTGATTTGGCTTGCAGGCTTGACCTCTACTGCAAACTGGATGGGACCAGGGCTTTGCATGGACACTGAGCTGTCCATGCTGCTTATTGGTGAGCATGGCCCTGGCACAGCTTTAGCCTAGGCTGAGCAGCATCTCTCACACAGCGCTTGGACACAGCTCAGAAGTGACACAGGCCTGGGATAGTCTGGAAAGGGGAACCTATATTCTGTGAGGAGAGAACTTAGCCATTTATTTGTCAGCTAAGACCACAGGGAGAAAAAAATCGACCCTAGCACGTTTCATTTACTGCTGTTATCACCCTACTTATGGCCTGGATATTTTCAGAGGTGGTCTGCAGAGCTGCTGATCTGTGGCGGATGGGGGAATGAGGCTTCCTATTTGCTTTGTAGTTTTCCTGTAGCCGTGGAGTACAGCTACATGCCTCACATGCTGCCTCCAGCTGCCCGGAGCCAAGGAGCTGAACTGTGTTCCTGTCCCAGACAGGCACATTGCCATCAGATCTGGGTGGGAGGAGTGGGAAGAATTAAAATATTAAGGGAAAATTCCAAGCTACGTGTACCGAAAGAAATTTTCTGAAAGAAATTTCAAGTAAAATATGGTAAAGGTGTTTTTCACCCGCACTCTCAGCAAAGTCAGTGGGGTTTTGAAAGTAGCTGTTCTCATTGCATGTGAAGCTGATTTGCGTACCTATGTGAAGTATCTTGTTATTATACCTGTGAAATTTTAGTATCTTACCCCTTATGAAAGAAATTTTAAATTCTAATCCCATCTAATGGACCTGCACCATTTTGTAGTTTTATATCATTCGCTGATGTTATAAACATATTTTCTGTTGTAAATAATCAAAATCCTGAACAAAAATTGTTTACTCTGTTCTTTTTCTGTAATCATCTTGACCTACAGTAGCAGAATTGCTGGTGATGATGACCCTGATGTTTAAGAAGTCCAAGGACCACAAACCGTTGCTTTATCCATATTTCTTTTCTTTACAACACCACAAAGTCCATCATACAAGGACTTGCTGAAAATCTTAATATAATCCTAATTATGATATACACAGTTTTGTAATGGGAGGTACAAGACAGTATAGAATCATAGAATTGTTTAGGTAGGAAAAGACATTTAAGATCACTGAGACTATTAATCAAAGAACTCTTTGCGTCTCATCTTATAACTGATACAGAACTGAAGTATTCTTGGATTATGAATAACCAATCCTGAAAATTCAATTAGGAGTAACATGGGTTGTCAGTGAGCAGGGAGAGTGCTGCAAGAAGTGATTTATTACAGAACCCTGAAGCAACAAATAGCAAACTTCATCAAGTCCTTAGTAATGCCTTAGTGTTCTTCCATAGAAATGAACACGAAAGACAATTCAGCTGTGATATTGAATCCTCTTCTATGTATAGTAATTCAAGAATGAGTTAGCCTTGATTTTTGAACACCTAAATTACAAAAGATGAAGAGTCACTGTATTGACTTACTGGGAAAACTATATTACTGGTGTTTTTCCTATATCCTTCTCATTTGGAAATGCATTCATGTAATGTTCAGTAGTAATGTTTTCTCAAAAATTGGTATTGCAGTCAAACTTTTTGTTGTACAGTTAGAGACAGAGTCATTTCCTTGTCTGAGGATATGGAATGTCCTGATGAGATTTTCTGCAATGACCCCGCATTTCGTAAGTGGGGAGATCTTTGCGCGACAACTCTTGCTTTATGACTATTCATCTTGCTTAAAATACAAGAAAAGAGGCCTCAGTGATTAGTTCCTGAGACAGAGAAACAATCTGTCTTTTTTCTTTTCCCTGCAATTCCAGGACCATTTCAGTATTTCTGCCTCATGCCTGCAGTTATATCTGGCTCTTTCCTCCCTTTTTTTTTTTTTTTTTTTAATTTATGACTGGTTTCCAGTGGAAGTCATTGCTCCTGGTTATAGAAAAGAAATTAAGAATTAAATTATTCCAGTGTAGTAATTGTTTCATGCAGTGCCATTGGAAATTTTAACTTATCCACAAGGTATTCCAATTAAATAGCTCAACTTTTCAATTCCTGAGCACTTTTTCATCAATTTGAGGAACTTTGAGGTTACCAGTCTACAAGATTCAACCCAACAATTGTGGGATGGACAAAAAAATCCATGTAGACCTACAAAGAAGTTTAGAAATACCTTTTTTCTTTTATTTTCCTTTTTTTAAATGCCTGTATCTCAAGCAAAGCTAAGTAAACCAACGGTTTCACTAATAATTTTTTCAGTAATGATAAAACACTATCTTAAACCTACAATAAAACCAACTGTATAGAATGGAAATGCAAAGCAAAAATATGTCATTAGAAGTAATGGTTCCTTTCTTCTTTTAATGAACAAATTTGTCTCATTCCCCACTTTATCTCTATAAAGAAATCAGAGTTGTAACCTTTGTAAGACGATATTTGTAAGAAATCATTGTTGTAAGAAATTACTGTTGTAATCTCTGAGATTTTTTGCAGTATTAATCTTGTTTCAGGCACTGTGTGCCTAGTAATAGCAAAACATGATTATGAATATTTCAAACTAAACCAAAACCTCACTGAGAGATGTGTTTTCAGATGTGCTGTTATCACTGCTCATACTGAACCAAGGCGCATAAAAATTGGCTTTGTGGTGCCCTCTTCAATTCTGCTTCCTCTTTCACTTCCACCATCCTCTCCATGTCCAAATGATAAACATAAAACTAAGGTCCAGAGTGGTGAAGATCTCAAATTAGGATCATAGGTAGAGCTGGGAACGAACTCAGACTTCTGTGTTAGTGCTTAACCTCAGGGTGTGGACATCCTTCTTGCCAGATCAGCTTCAGCAGCTTCACTGCTGGAAAAGAGTGAATTATAGCTAATATTTCACAGCAGAGTGAAGCCACTCATCTCTGAAAGCTCATGCCTTTGGTACCTAATTTGCTTTCCAAAACCAATAAAATGCTGTGTGTGATGCCCTAATGGGGAAGAGCTCGAGGCAATGTAGTAAACTGCAATAAGAGGAGGCAGCTGGCAATTTTTCATGCCCCCTGTGATGGGAGGCTCTGCTTGAATTATGGCTAGATAACCTCAAATGTGCATGGAAAATACAATCCTGCCTTTTGAACCTGAAAACATAGTCCATCAAGTAGAAATGGGTGTCTCTGCAAGTCGGTCACAAAAATATTATTTTTAAATAAAAATAATTAAAAGTTTTGTAATTTGTCATAAAGCATATGGTTTTGAAAAATTTCCCTTTTTAGACTTGAGAGAGCAGTAAATGTTACTCTGCTGTTCTGTTCCATGCTCATCCTTGCTGAAGCACTGAGTCCTTAATTAGGCTGAGGGCATTGTGAAGCAGTTTAGCCTCTATATCATTTCACTTAGAGTTATTTTTGTATCTGTATGCGAAATTCAAAATGTGCAGGGAAATAAGATAGAGCAATTTCAGCATCCTTCTGTGCCCAAACTTGTTTAAAGATCAAGTAGGCAAAGCAGACCAAGTTTGATACTGTTTTGTCCTACTAAGACTATATTTGATTTCATAATGGTTTCAGCTTCATTTTCCAGAGAAGAGCTTTTCCCATTTGTTTACAGCTGTAAGGTTTGATTCTGTAGCTACTTGGCATTTATAGATGGGAGGTTAGAACATTTGTTTATTTTATTGCTTTTTAAAATGTGAGCAGGGCTAAATGGGCATAATCACAAATTCTGCTCACTTAATGCTGTCGCAGTGTTGACATGGGAATTGTTCCTAAAATAAGTAACAAATACTTCTTATATGAAAGACATTACTGCTGCAATGTTACTGTTAATGCAGTCTAAACAATCTCTAGGCAAACTCTTTGATGTCCAGTGGCATTCTAAAAGTGCCAGGTACATATTCCCAAGTACAAATTCATGGAAAGAAGAGTTTTGAGATCTCTGCCTTCACGGTGATGTTTAATGATAAAACAAAAGCAAAACTAACAACTGTAGATAAAGACAACAGTTGAATAACACAAAACAAAAATAATGTAACAGCAAAATTTATGATGTAGATTTTCACTGGGCCTACATGTGTTCTATCACGTCAAGGTGTGTGTTTGTTTAGATTAACAAATTTTGACATGTGAAATATTGAAAAAACCATATGAAAAGTTAAATCATAATGCAAATGTACTCCATGCATTTGGAAGGAGACAACTAACACTGCCAGTAATCATCCATGGTTATTTTTGGTTTTAAAATATCTACTCTCTAATTAACTTTAGACACACACAAAAAAAGTTCTTTCCTCTGCTCCTAATTAAATATTTAAAATTTTAATCTTACACTTTTTTTTTTTTTTTTTAAAATTCTCTGATATGCCTTCTACTTAGAAGGCTGAATGAACAAGTTTTTGTCCTAGATAAGGGTCAGGTTTCCCTGACTAAAATTATCCTACTATTACATGCAGTGATAAAAGCACAATGTTCTCAGTCAAGCAACTTTTGTGTAATTATCTCTGCTGGATACAGCACTAGGTCAGTTACCATTTTGTAGTCATAGCATGCTAATTACAAAGTGCTGCAAAAATTCTTAATGCAGTTAAATTTTGAACCACTGGGTGACTCAATAGATGTTTTTCCTGTCTGATTTTCTAAAACCTTTGTTGCAATGTTGTTCCTCATATTCCATACATTCTGCTGGATGACCAGTATGATTTGGTCATCAGAACTGTAAATTAGCTGTGATGTTAATATGATGCCAGTTCCTGGGGAGAAGCCTCCCAGTAAATTGCAGTGAAGCTTGCTTCAAGTTCCTTGTTTCAAAACCACCCATCAACTGTCAAATTTAGTTTGGGAAAAATATAGAAACATAATCAGACCTCAGACAGTATTGGGCTTTCCTCTGGACTTTACATCCTACCTGGCCAATTTGAAAACATATTTTATGTGTCTGGAAGACTAAGATTAATCCTTATTGCTCTGTCACTAATATAACTAACACTATGTGTCAGCATCCTGTAGCTACAGGTTCTGAAAATGCCTTGTGTGTAAACTACAGGTGCCTTCATTTCTTTATAAATAATCCTTCTTTCAGATTTAAAAGTTTTTCCTAACTTTCATTAGAGTTTGACAGCACACAAGCATGCAGTCAGAATCTATACAGCTGTTGGATTCATTATGTTCTGTTCTAATTTAAAATGCAAACAATATGACCAATGTGATATCTCCAGTCACACCACCTAGCTTATGAAGCAAAGCCAAGCCTGGTGAGAACTAACCTGGACTGACTCCACTAAAATCAACTGAGAGTCTCTTATTCCTATGCAGTCTGTGATATATAAATTTCATAAATAAATGCCTCAGTCCTTTTTATCTCAAACTTAATTGGTTGAGCAGGCATAGTTTATGCTTCATTTAAAATTAGGGTTACTGTCATACCACACTACTGAAAAGCTCTTATCCTCCATCTCAGAAATGGTTGCTAATATAGGTTCTTCATTTTTTACTAATATATCTCTAGAGGAAGTGTTTATGTGCTATTAGTGAAGGTATAAGCCCTATTTAGAATAAAAAGTATTTTAACATAAGAATTGTGAAAAATGCAACACCAGAATTCTTATTGGTTTCAAAACAAAAATCACACACATTGGCCCCAATCCCTTGCACCTCCACAAACCAGACTCTTTTGCCATGAATGGGACATTAAAAACCAGCAACTACTGTTACATGTTTGACTACGCTTTACGTACTAGCAATAATAAAACAAAGAATGGAATAAAAAATGTGTTACTGTTTAATTTTATCTTTTTTGTAAGCAGTACCTTTAATTGTGTAGAGTAGTTAATGGAACAAAGTAGCCTGAGCTATTTTGAGAGCATGAGTTTCCTCAGTGTTTAAAAATTTGGCTTCTGGACAATTTTGCTGATAGTTCTGCAAAACTGTTTTTTTGGCAGCTAGGCAATGGTTGCAGTGTGTCTGCATTTGTTTTTTAATCACAGTGTCATAGCCACATTTTTCCAGTCTAGTGAAGCAAGAACAGGCATGCAGATTTAATTTGTTTCTGACTCCGGAGAAGCTTTTCACTGGCTAAATGTATTTACCATTGTGTTGCTCTGAGCCCTAAGAGGTCTCTGAGCAAAAGACAGCATTCCACTCCCGAGCTGTAAAGTTCACTTATAGATGTTCATTAAGCTCTGTTGAGCTCATGGGCTGGAAATCACACCCAGAGGTTTCCGAAAGGACTGGGGCAGGGAGTGGCTGTTTGAAGTCTTGCACCTATTTGCCTCTAAAAACACAGACCTCACCTGTTACCGTGTGCCACACAGTCACCAGGTGACTGCCTTGCCTTACTCAATAAGTCACAGCACTCCACCTCTTTTTTTAAAAAGGGCCAATAAGAATTCAACAGCATAAATATAATAACAATCTGTATAATAAGATACTGTTTTTGTATGTGTTTCCTTGAAGGTCTGTAAACATACACAGAATTATTGCAGTTCTGTAGTTTCATTAAATCATATTCTAGATTGCTGTAGCAGAAATCTAAATTTCTATGGGGTATTTTGAAACATCTATACGAAAGATATGTGTTTTAATATCACAAGATTGCTCATAAGGGATGAAAAATTTCATTTTTGTCTCAGCACATTGCAGAAGACCTTGATGTTTTTATGTTTCAAATTAATGCTAAAAATGAATAATGTTGCAGCTGGTCTCATGTTTTCCTGGCTTGGCTTTTTTTCCCTTCATACTTAAAATACAAGATTTGAATGTATGAGGTGCTATTCAGTTTTGAGCCTTAGACAGCAAATTCTGTTTATGAAGCATAAAGTAAACATTTGACAGTAAATAGTATACTCAAAATGTATCAAATACCTGGGAAATGATAGGATTTTCAAGCTTCACATGGAAAGTTTTCATGTTTGGCCAAATTTTTTTCTCATTGTCATTGCCATTCATTCATTCATAATATATAGCACTGAAATAATAAGCTTTACTCTGATGTACAAATCTCAGCACATGGAAGAGCTTTGCTGAATTTCTGGGGGGTTTTAATCAATTTTGTTGCTGAGATTTTTAAATATTGTTGATAACTAAGAGGAATTTGCATTTCACTAGACTTGTCTCTCCTAGTCTCCACTGCAGTAGCTTACTGCCAAGGGAACTTTCAAGCAACTAAAGATTCTATAGATGTATTCGGGCTATTTGATTATTATAATTTAAAAAATTGATAATACTTCAAGAAAAACAGACTAGAAAACCAGACTAATCTATATGGATTAAAAGTTATGTTATAGAACTACAAAACTCTGTTCACAGGAATAAAGACGCAACATCAAGATGTTTGTCTTTTGGAAATTTGAACCTGCCTATTTTCTTAAAAGTTGCACTAGCTTAATTAAGTTGCTTTTAAAATCATTAAAAAAAACTTGTGTAAGTATTTAATCTCGTTCATCCAGAGAACTGTAAACCATATGCAAATGAATTTGTTTCCTGCCTGGTTTGCTATGATTGCATTGTCACATGTAAGCAGACAAGCTACAGGTGATTTAATCAGCAGGTACAGGGCACAGTCAATGTGCAGTGACATGCAGTTTGGTGTGGGGTAAATTGCCTTTGAATTGATTGATAAGGTGTCCAGCTCTAAGATCTTAGTTTTTTCCGCTTGGATATTTAAGCTAAGACTGTGAAATTCCATCCTAGCTCTGAATGCTTCAGGCACCACAACCTCAGCTTTGTAAAATCTGTGTGGTTTTGGTCTTGCTGTAAGTTATTAGGCTGTATCAGGATGCCTCAACACTGTGGAAAAGGGCAATAATATTCCTTCATCTGTAAATATTTTTAAAGAAAATGCTTCTTGTCTGAAGGACACAGTTTTTCCTTGTACAAAAAGCTATCTTTGTGAAAACTCTGAAGACATTCCTTAGAGCAAGAGAAAGTTTATTTGAACAACTAATAAAAAGAAATATGTCCATGGGTTATGACCACCAACAGCAAAGGCAAAATCAAAGGGTGATACAGTGTCTCTTTAGAGTGTTTATCCATTTAACTGATGGTATTTTTCTGCATCATAACCCATGAAGACATGGCCGAGAGAAGGGGGAAGTCATAGAGATAGCATCCTGGTCATAAACTCCATATTAAGTAAGAGATGTGTCTTTAATTGGGGAAATATGACACTTTCTTGGATCTGTCATTGAAACGACTACTCAAATCTGTAGTTTGTTAGCATTAACGTGCTTTTTCTCATTCCCATCAGAAGTGGTAATTGGTAACTTTCAGCAAGAAAAAGAGTATTAATTTGTAGTCAGATAAATCCAGTTTGCCACCACTTATTTCACTTATCCCAGGCAGAGGAAGATTTGAAGATGCCTTGTTTTCTCAGATCTCTCTTTTTTTACAGAAGCACAGCCAACATAATCTATTTTAGAACTAGCTTGGGGTAAAAGCAATTTCTCATCTGAGCTGTACTCCCTCAAATGGTAGATTTGGGATTTCAAGACCAGTACTATTACCACTCATTTCTTAAAGTGTTTGGAGAACCTCACCTCGAAAGGGGTGAACAGGTCACACACCTTCATATACACTCTAAAGGACCACAAAGTGATTTACAGTGCTGCCATTGAGTGCTTCACTGAATGGTCATACGAAACACAGTTATTTGCACAATGCATTCTTTCAGGTTTTGACAAAACAGTTTGTATAAAACAGAGACTGTCCAATGCTTGGGCACAAAGCTTGGCCCAAAGCATATATTTCCGAAGGTCAAAAGATGCTTAATAACTTGTTTTATTATATTCAGATATGCCTTTTTATTTCTAGTAGAAAACATGTCATGAGAGAAGACCATTATTTAAAATGAACTTACTAGAAACACCGAACAACTGGAATGATTCCAGTACAAAATAATCCATCTTCTCTGTGAATTTTTCCCCTTCTTTTTTATGGCCACCCAAAAATACACAGCTGCCTCTAGACTTCCTCAGAAATGTTGATGAACCTCCCCTTTGTAGCAAATTACTCCATCATTCCCATTAGTGTGGGAGGCACTGCTCGTCCTTCTTCCCTGCGGATGTGAAATGCATTGATGGTCACTTCTTGTACAGGCTTTGTCACATAGCAAAGCATTTTGAAAGTACAAAAGGCATGGAATAAAACCCCACATACCCACTCCTTAGTGTCAGAACAAGGGAAATGCAGAAAAATTATACTTTGTATTTTCATTGGCTTACAGCAGGGTTAGAATTTATGGCTCTTAATTGTATATTCAGAATCTGCAGACTGTTAGTTTTCAAAATCTGCAAGCTGTTAGTTTTCCAAAACTTTGTGTGAACATAATTATGAATTAGAAAATCCAAGAGTACTTTGAGACTATATTCTTATTGCAAAATATTTATTTGGTATGATTAATACTTAAACAATAATGTCATTTTAAAACTATCTTTCCAATTTTCTGTTTAAAAATCTTACCTTCTCTGTGTATGTTGTACTCCCACATATTGCTGAGTCCAGTCATACAAATGAAAGTCAGTGGATGTGCTCCAGTTAAGTATTCAGGAATAGTGATAGAGAAAACCTCATTATGGCCCCTTCTACAGGGCAGAAGGCTTTTAAGGCACTTGTCACTTGACAAAGGATCTGTTCTCATCACTTCATCAATTACAGATTCCATGGTGCAGGCAGTCCTAAAACTGAGCTTCTTTTGAGCATTTAAAACAGGCAGGAACAGGTTTGCCAATACCTTTCATTTTGTCCAAAATGCATTAGGCTCCTCTGAATATTAGCTTAATGATCTAGACTGGCAAAACTGCTAATGGATCAGAGCATGCAAGGTGCCCTTGAGGAAGTTGGTAAAATGTTCTTGAATGCCTTATCAGGTCTGTCTTTTCTCTTACTGGAGCAATTCCTGAAGACAGGCACTTACATTTGCTTTGAATCTTTCGTCTTTCCAGTTTATGCATAACAAAGAAATAACTAGGTAAAGGATAATTCACCTGAAGTTACTTAATCATTCACAATATCATTAATCAGCACATATAGCACATCTTGTCAGCTTAGATGGCAAAGAGGCAAGCCTCTTTCAAAAACAGCTTCATGTGTAGGCAGGTTTCAGGAGATGCTTTCCAGGTAGTTTCCCTGCCTGTCTGAGAAAACAACTGAGAGGTAATGTAACATGAAAAATGAGAAACCATTTCAGAATGGGAAAAGCTGCAAAGAAGTAAATATTTTTTACTTCTCCCTGCCTATCTTGAAGCCAATAGATACAACAATAATGCTTAGATAAATATAAAGATTTATAGAGAAATGTCCATGAGGAATTGTATTTAAGTATAACTAAATTATTAACCCGTGAAATTGCAGGGACGAAGACCATTGCCAGCACATCATAAAGGTGGGTCTAAGACTGTCATGACTAGCAAAGCAGAGCTATCCTGGGAGTTCTCATATAAATGATGTTTGGCAGTAGGAATCCTTACAGTGTGCTGCTTTCAGTTGTCACGGATGCTTTGACTCAGCAGCTAGCGAGTGCCATCCCAAGGAGCATTTCTGAGACTGGTTCATATTCATTAAAAGAGGTGCTTTCAACTAAAATGGTGTGACCATTGTCAAAGCTGAAGAGAAGTCAGACTCAAATCAATAAAACTAAAATCCAATCACAGCTTTTAAAGGCAAGTTTCCTTTCCCTTTCCAGCCTGTTTTGAAAGTGGCTACATGATTTGTTAATTTACAGATCTCAGATATACAATAGACTTCCTAGAAACAAATAACTAACAGATCTTTAGTTGTTTCTAGCACTACTATATCTTGAAATGTTAGAAGGAGCTGAAAGGTTTGCTCTTAAATTATTGCTTTTGTAGCCGTAAACTGCTGAGTTCCAGTACATATATGCACAGTGATCAAACTGGTAATATGGAATCATGCTTTGTTTAAGATGTGTATTAATCTTATTATGAACATTCTGACTTGAATATGTTATGCCAAGACCCTCCTTCTTTTGAAAAGCAGTGTTCTTTTGGCCTTAATCTAGATTTTCAGGAAAAAAATTGTAGGCTGCGATAGTGTGAGACATCCTTCTGAAAGAATTAGTCAGAGTCATAGTAACAATTTCAACTTTTCTGGACAAAGTGGCAAACCCACATGTTTAAGGAGGTAGGAAAATATGGTTGCCTCTTATTTTTAGACTCCTATGTAAATAAAAATTTCTGAAGTCACAATTATACTTATTCAGTGTGGCTGTCACAGAAAATGTTGTTGAAGGTATAATAATCTGTTCTTACTGTGAAGCTCATATTCTTTGTAGATGTGTGTGACTAAGCATCTGTATAAAGATAAGGTTATCTAATGGTCTATGAAATGCTCTGGAATAAAAACCTATACTAATTAGAAAAAAATTGATGCAACTAAATTAAGTGAAGATATTTCTACCTTCAATTTTAATATCTTCTCTTTGTGGTCTGTTTATGTTGTGTGTGTTTTTGGTTTTTCTTTAGAAGACAACAATGGATGGTCTCTGCAGTTTGATAAACATTATACAAAGGACAAATACAATAAACTGAAATCTCTGTATGCATTTCAGACAAAGACACCTGAGTGCTGTAAGTAATTACAGATATTATTTGAGTAATTATTAATGATGATTCCTAGAAAGAAATGCAGAGCAAATATATGCTTATCAGGAAATACAGTGCAGTTTCATTTATAGTAAAACAGAATTAATATCTCAAATGAACAAATGCTAATTTGAAGCTAATTTCAGTTCCATTAAGGATGATTCATTTTCTGCAAGAGAAGTGTCAAACATATTGCAATTAGCAAATGCCCATTAGGAGGGTAATATAAATGTTTATCAAAATATGCTGATATTTCTGGAAAGACCAGGGAACAGGCATATATTTCAGAGTGAAATGAAGGCAACATTCTTCCCAGTTCATTTCTTTGTACATCAAATGAAATTTACAAACCCCCTCCACTTATGCATGTCTTTGTGATAATTTTGTGATCCTGCTGTCTATTATAATGAGCAAAGACTTCCTGACTCACTTTCGACCCCTTTTCCCCTATAAAATTATGCTCCTTCTAGTAATAAAAGAACATTGAATAATCCAAAGAAGTGCTGCAAAAAACCCCTGCCAGATTCCTGTATATCATGTCTAAGGTTCAAGAGCTTTTACAAGCTCGTTCACAGAAGTAACATAATTTTTTGTGTTCCTTTATATTTTTTGTTAGATTCCTCCCAGGTCTAAATCAATTTTGTAAAAACACATGTCTTAATTGTGTTTAACAGAGCCTTCTATATCTGTCTTTGTGCTCATTGTTCTTTTATGCCATATTTCTTTTCTCCACTTCCCATCCCACCTTTTGCCCCAACCACGCGCTTGTTCTCATGCAGTGGCTGGAGATGTGCCAGCAGAGTGTACCTGCCAAGGGCTGGAGATTTTCTGTGATGCTGCCAAATTACGTGCTGTGCCATCAGTCTCTTCAAACATAACCATAATGTAAGTAGAGTGGTCTCTTGCTCTGTTCAGGTTTCACTGTCAGTCCTACAACCTTTTCAACAACCAATGCTTGGGAAGCACTGTGTCTCTCTGCTGACAAGTACTTTAGTATTTTAAGTACAGATTTTCCTTATGTAAAAGGAGAGAAAAGAAACAAAGAAACTGAAAAACTCTATGTGAATTGATCATTTCATGTTTGTAAGAGTGAATTGAGCTACAGTTTCAGGGTATCTAAGGAAATGGGCAAAATAAATGCTTCCTTTTAAGACACAATGCTTAGAACCTGTTTCTTATTCTATGATCCTGCCAATATTCCTAGTCTGTGTTCCTGTCAATAAAGTCAATAACCTTGAACTCAGTGGAACTCCCTGCTGGAGCAAATCTATTTAGCTCTCATTTGATGTCTCTGTTATTTAAAAGGATTTAATGTGGGCTGAATCATCATGCAGATATGTATGTGTTAGCCAAAGTTTTTAAAGAGCTTATGGTTGATGTGCGCTTGGTTTGCACATTGCTGTGCACTTTTAGGTGTGGTGAGCAGGGGGCAGCACCCCATGTCCTTCCCTGAGGATCTCCCCCACAGATCGGGGGTAAGGATCTTTCCCTATGGTACCAGTCTGTGCTCACACGTGCCTGAAGTTCTTGTTGGATCTATGTTCAAAGACTGCAACACTTAATAATGAAAATTGATGTGGAATATTGAATATCTATTTTAACTGGCTTCTGGCTCAGGGTCGACACAGAATTCAAAAATACTGGCCCAGTTCTAGGTGCAGAAAAAGCACTGAGTTGGTTCAGCTGGGTTTCAGGTTAAATTCTCTTCTAATCACACCATGTCCTGCAGGAATTTTGTTCTTCACAGGACACTAGATTGTCCCCAGTGGACACAGAACATAGGAATGCAAAAACTGGGAAATAAACTCTATATGCATTTGAGGTTTGAAATGAATTTGTAGTTTATACTCAAATCTTTTTAATTCTTAGATTTAACTATTATTTCGTCAATTTTTCTGGGGACATGGAATTTTTTTCTTTTTTTTTTTTCTTTTTTTTTTTTTGTAAGAAAGTATTTTTCTTACTGTTTAAAGAGATACAAGTATACATACAAACAGAAGTAGCATGTTCAGATGGTTTCATGTTGCTTTTATTACTTAGCAGTGTGAGAGTTGCCCTTATTGATCAACAAAATCACGGTAGGAACCTGGGACAGTAATTTTACTGTGTGCTTTCGTTCCTACAGGTCTCTCCAGAGGAATCTGCTGAGGAAACTTTCTGCTGATGTTTTCAAGAAATACCAAGATCTTAAAAATCTGTAAGGGAGTGCTGCAATGTAAAATACCTATCTAGTGCCTTAAATATTCATCCTCTCTTTCTCCCATAAGTACACACACAGAGCTTAACGTTTGAGTAACAAAAACCTGGTTTGTCTCACCCGTTGGTACCTCATGTGTATCCTGTTTGGCTCAAGTACCTTGATTTGACATCTGTCTTTTTGCAAAGCCGTAATTTCTGCATATTTAATGGTTTAAGTTTATGGAGTGGTTTATACTAGAAAAATGCTAAATTTTCGTTTTGTCTGAGGGATGTTACATTTATAATAAACAGTAATATGCCAAAATAAAGTAACCTAATGGATTTATTCTGAAAAATAAAGTTTGGAAAGTCAAGCTTTTCATTATCATGGGAAGCCCACTCCCATGGCACATGGTCTTACTCCTAATTATGTCCAGTATTGACTTGATAATGCCCCAACAAGTCAAATTATTATGGCAATACAACATTGTGTTATGTTTTCCAGTGTGCAACATATATGTTGTTCAAAAATCATAGCCTTTAAAAAGCTTTCTTTATATAGAAGTAGTGAAATTAAAAATTAAATGCAGAAGTCTAGAGCAGGGTTTCTGTGTCACCAATTCAAAGTACTCTTTTATGGAAACTGTGCTGTATTGCAGCACCATCATGTGTTCTGAAAGTTAAATCCCATTATGTCCCTTCAAGTCTTGAAAGGTAAGTTTTCACTAAAAGAAATACATCCATTCCTGTCTGTATAAAACATTTGTTTCTGATATTAGCTTCACACCCTTCTGATAGATAATTTTTCATTTTCCAAAAGGTCTTGAGCAGTGTTTGACAGAAGCTCATTTTGTAAAAGCCAAAGTCAGATTTCTTATTGCTGTTTATCAGGAATGCATTTGGATGCTTCATTAACTGTAATTTAATAAAAAGGGCTTATGTTTAAATATCACTTAGAGAATAACATTGTAATGCTTTAAAATTATTTGAAAAGTATTTAATATTTCCATTTGATAATATTTTTCAAGTCATTATTTCATTCAAATACATTAAAAACTTCTAAAAACAGAATTAAAAAATTGAATCTTTAATTTACAGAAGATTAGAAAGACTTGATTTATTTTTTATTATATTATATTATATTATATTAAAAATGTGGCATCTTGAGAATTCTCTGACACTACAAATGGAAAATTCAAAAAGTATTTTGATTTGATATTTTCTGTGAAAAATGTTCTTGTAGCAGAGATCTGGTTAAACACAGAGGTCAGGACACACAGGTGAGCCCTGCAAGGTTAGGACCTAATCAAGAAAGTCGCAAACAACCACTCCATTGTTCACATCAAGCAAAGTAAGCATCCATTTGAGAGATCCTTGTAATTTTACTCTTTGTGTGAATTTCTTTGAAAACAACTTTGCAGTCTTTGCAGCTATAGCTGTGAACTGGTTATTGTCAAGCTTAAGGTGTAACAAATTTAACAGCTTCTTTTAATGTATCAAATGTGCATTCATTTTAGCCAATAGATTTTAATTGGTCACTTACGTTTGCTTTAACTTTTTTTGTTTTGAGAATTTATTGTTTTGGGTTTGTATCTTCCTAGGTATCTTCAAAATAATAAAATCAGAGCTGTATCTGAACGTGCTTTCAAAGGTTTATACAACTTGACAAAACTGTAAGTATTGCTTTTAGAATACAGAAGTAAAAAGCAGCAGGCAGAGAGAGTTGCTATGGATGTTTCTCTATTTGATTCCATGTTAGGAACTTGCAAAACAGTCCAAAACTTTAATTCAGTGATTGAATTGAGAAAGCAAAGACAGATTAAGAGCTCTCTGTGCAAGCCTATCTGGCAGGACAGTACTTTGAAAAGACAAGTTGGCTCCATACTTCAATCCTACTCCTCAAATCCTTAGAATGGAAGAAAGAGGCAGAATGGTAATTACCCTGCAGAAAGCCAAAGAGAATGAAGGAGTGAAATGAAAGCGAGAGCTTGTGATGGATGAAAACTCTTTAACACTGCATGTTGGTTTACAGAAGCAATTCAAAGTAACCAGCGGAGGTGATAAAGGAACGTATTTTTTTCTTTATTTTGCAGCAACTTTTTGAAAGGTGCTTCTAACTTCTAAGGGAAACATTCAGTGAAAGAGACGATGCATAAACTGCACTGTTTGGTTCAGAATTTTAACTGCAATGTTTTTAAAAGGAAAGACTTTGAAAGTTGTAGCTCTTTTTCTGTCCATCACACAAGTGTGGTTGATTGTCTGTTATTACAGCTGCTGTTAGTATCTTCCCAGATCATTTAGAGTACCCCTCCCCATTCATTTTCAGCCCTTCTTTTTCCATTACCCTGTATCTACATTTATGACTAATATCCTTAACAAAGACTGAATGGGATCCTGGGAACATTCATGGAACAAATCACTCCACAGAAGGAAACTGGAAAGGGACTAAAACATGACACAGTGAAAATATTTAGCTGGCTGTGCTTTCTTATAGATAAGACAAAGTGCTCTATTGTTCTTAAAATCCTTGCTAGAGAGAGCTCTCAAAAAATGGCATGAAAATTACCATAGTCAAAAATAATAATTATGAAAAAAATAGGAGTATTCGGATGAATTATGAAGGAAAAAAATAATCTTAAAACTCATTTTCATGCATCTGCTGCTAATTAATAATTCTGTTCATTTATCTTTGGTTGGTCTTGTTTTAGATACCTGAGTAACAACAAGATAACGAGTTTGGAGCCTTTTGTCTTTGCAGACCTCCACAGACTTGAATGGCTGTATGTTGTTTTCTTACTTGTATGTTTATTAAGTCCATAAATAATTAATTAAATACAGAGAAATATTTTGATTGCTTTCATTTTTGTGCATAACATTACTAGTTAATAACTTAAGGAACTTTCATTACACAGTGCAAGGTAAAAATGCAATGATTTTGGTGAGAGCAGAAAATAGTCCTTAAGTCTTAATGGCTTCAATGACTGATGACTTATAACAATAGTAAATAATGTTTATTAGTAATTGCTTGTTACAAATGAATATAGTAAATAACCCAGGTACTATAAAACAGCAGAATGATTGGGGCGGGGCAGGTATTTTCCTGTAAATAGTGCTTAAAATGTCTATTCAAAATTATGTCATAACCTGAAATATTGGCTTTTTACTACTTTTCAGACAGATTTTGACTAAGTAAAGTTATTAAAAATAAACAAATAATACGTCTAACATTCTTCTGCATGTTTTTGACTGTTGGGTTGCCACAGAATACTGTTAGGTTGTGTTGCTTTGTTTTTACAGAGAATCCATTCAGTGTCTTGATCAAAAGAAAACCCTTTTTCTAAGTTGAAAGTAATGATTTTCTCTAAGATACTTTTTTTTAATTAAATTCTTCTGAAAGGAAATAAATTCAGTTAATATTTTAACCAGTCAAGGAATAGTGTGTTAATTTTTTTAAGTAGTCTGACTGGACTTTTGAAGAAATTCACTACAAAGCTTGTTACTTTGTATTATCTCTTCAGTTTAAGACTAAAGTCAATTATCAATCTGACCCATATCATTCTGTAATTTATAGGATAATTGAAAACAACAGGATAAATCGGATCTATCCATTGACATTCTATGGACTCAAATCACTTATTCTTCTGTAAGTATGAAACAAGATTTAAAAAGTGTTATTTCAAAGAACAGAATAGGAAGGGCATATACATATAAAAACCTTTTTACACTGTCTGTTCTTGCTCACCCCAGAGTGCTGTAGTACCCCTGCAGCTTTTCCTTAACCCCACGCAAAATGTGCTGGAGTAGGATTTTGGCAGCAGTGGACATGCAGTGCCTGGAAAAGAATAGGGAGAAGGGTGGGGAAAATGATAAAAGGTATCACTGAGAAGGCAGGGTTGAGGCAGCTACAGCACTGGTTCCAGGTGTCCTCCAGAGCCGGGGAGTGACAGGAGGTGTCCCATGGTCCCTGCCCTTGGCAGCAGCCTGGCCCATCTCCCCAAGACCCTGTCTGTAGTCTGCCACTACCCTCCCCAACCCAAAAGGTGAGGGACCCTCTTCCCCTGCATCCCAGAGGGAAAGCTCCCTCCACATCCCACTTCCTCCATCACCCACAGACGTTACATGTTTTTACTGAACAGTGTATTTTTATTGGCTTCCTACATTTCATTTTAACAGCAGTGAAGTGAACAACTTGCCTTTACCTGGTAATTAGCAAGTTAAGGATAAAATACTGCTAAATAGAATGACACAGGGGAAATATGTGGAAGTTTAAGAAAATAATATTATTTTCAAAACTATGCAAGATTTAATCTTTTTCTCAGAAATACCTGAGACATTAACTTTTTCTATAATGTAACTGTGTCAATATAACCAGCCAAATTATTCCTCTTTTTTTTCCCTCAGAGAGATGATGAATAATTCTCTTGCTCGTTTGCCTGATAAACCTCTGTGCCAATATATGCCAAGACTAAACTGGCTGTAAGTCTGCCTTATTTCACTAGAATAATATTATTTTGTTGCCTTTGTATGGTACTTCCATGCCACTTTTTCTAATGGGGCACTGGGTCTTGCAGAGTTTCTGCTGGGTCACTGCAGGGCTGATGGCCTGAAGTCATCAGTTAAGTGTGCACAAATATTACATATCCACTCTCTGCTGTGTAGTCAAGAAGTTCTGGTAGTATTTTTCTTCAATTACCTTAGAATAAGTGCCTGAGTTCATTTTCAATGATTGATGGGGTTTTTTATATCTCAGAGACCTTGAAGGCAACCATATCCATCATGTGAGAAATGCCACTTTCATCTCCTGCAGCACTCTAACTGTACTGTAAGTAATTGGATATCTTAGCTAGCCAGAGTGAGATGTGTTTCTGCTGAACAGTCAAGTGATCCATTGCAGCTAATATAAAAGTTTCCTGAGTATTATGGTTATTTATCTCCTGAGGATATTAAATTAAAATTAAGTGAGCACCACACAGAATAACCACTGTTCACATTTTATAGCAAAGTTCATCATTGAAATATGTCACTAAACTTCACTGAAAAGATTTTGGCTGATACTAAGACTTAGAAATTTCCGTTATAACCTTTTTCTTGGAGTCAAATATCTCATAATGAAAACCAGCAAATGTACAGAATACATAGCTTGTTGCTTAATTTGATTGGCTGGTGGGTTGGCTGGCTCATCAACTTTAGAATTTTCCCCAAAGTTTCTTCAGTGATGTAACCATCTTCAGATGTAACCCTCTTCAAAAAATTCCTTCTACTTTTTGGTAGCTGTGTAGGTTCCATGGCATGTGTCACTTTCAATTTTTAACTCCTCTGCAGTACCCATATTCTTGCCTTTCTTGTAATTTTTAAAATCCAGGTTGTTCTTTTAAGGAGCAAATTTGGTGGCAGATTAAATAAAGGTGAATGAAAAGTCGCACAACCGTGTGCTTGTGTCTGAGACGTGGTTGGGTCACAAGCCTTCCAGCCCACCTTCCTGCCCCCAGTCAATTCACACCAACCTTCCATGGGTGTATGGGTGTGTGCATGTATATATATATATGTATATGTGTGTGTGTGTGTGTGCGTGTGTGTGTATGTATGTATGTATATATGCAGAAGAACATGCATGTACAGGATGTGTAGACAACAAATGTTATTGGCCAAATGATAAAATGGCAGATTTCTAGAGTACAATTAGCTTTTTAACTGCAAATATTTGAAGATGCAGAGAACAGAGAACTTTTAAAGTTTATAAAACCTCTCCAAAATCAAATAGATATCAAGAAGAAACTTGTTTGTTTTATTCTTTCAGGGTGATGAGACGAAATAAAATCAGCTCTCTAAATGAAAACAGCTTTTCTTCTCTCCAGATGTTAGATGAATTGTGAGTACATTTCTTCTCTTATTTGTACAAGTCACAAAGTTTTGTAATTTGCATTGAAAATATCATTCATCATAAATTCTATTCCATACAACATGCCCTAGAGATGCCATCCTTCCCTAAGGTTTTTTTAAATAAATAAATAGTATTTTATTAAATAAATACACTATTAAATGAATATATGGTATTTTATTAAATAAATAAAATACATGTATCAATCATATTGGTGCTTTTGTTGACAGGATCATTATGTTCCCTGAACAGAACAATATTAATTCATGTTGCATCACCACAGTCTAGGTGCATGTGTGTCCTCAGTGCCTTTTGACAGTTTGACAGTTTTGGTTGGACTGAGATGTTTGTTCCTCTGTTATCAGGATTTATGCACAGTAAAATTAAGGTGAAAGATAGAGATGAAAACTAAGGTACAGATGTGCTGTTTAGTCCATGTGAAAGAATTTCCATCACAAAACAGTATGTTCAATTAATTTCCGAATTTTTCCAAGCCAAATTAATGGATTTTACTTTCTTTTTGATGGAAATAAAATAGCAATATATTATATGTCTAATGGTATTTCTGAGCTAGTGAGACAAAGAGAGATCTGACAGATCTAACTTCCCACCTTGTTTTAGCACCATTCTTTTATAGTCCAAGTGTCTGATAACCTATAGAATAAATAATATCCTATTTGGCAAATAAAATTGTGTATATTGAAATTGCAAAACTATTCAGTAAAATAAGTGAGTGTATTTAGAACTTACTGAACCCTGCCTCTTTCTGCAGAGATTTGGCTAGTAACAAGATTGAATCACTTCCGCCATATATATTTAAGGAACTAAAGGAGCTTTCACAACTGTAAGGATTCTTGGTTATTATTATATATAACTGTATACTTCTCATTTGATAGGATGCTTTCAGTCATATGTGCCAGGAAAGAGAGGAGCACATTTGTTTGTATGCATCATTTAAGTTCTGCCTAAAAACCACTTATCCCAAAAGTAATTGCATAGCATTTTGTCCAGAATAATTTTTTAAAATATGTGCATTTTCATGTCCTAAAAGATAGCATGTTCAAGTTCTACCTTTTTCTAGATCTTATTAGTACATACAAAATGAGCTATGCTAGCTATATCATGAGAACTAGTAATTTGATGGGAGTGTTTAACATGATACCAGGATTTAACTCTAAAAATAGATCATAAACTCATAAGATGCCTTGTTTGCAACTGTTTTGTTCCTGTAAAACAGTTCCTAAAAATAAGGTATTATAAAACCAGACAGTTTCTCTTTTTCCCATGACACATATATAGGCAAATTCTCAAATGCTGCTGTTGGAAAGTCTCAATCTTTCTTGCATAATCTGAAAGAGGCACTTGTCACAACAGTGAAGATCTCTGGAGGAGGGGAAATAGTACACAAATATAAGAATAACTTCTTTTGGGAATTTTCCAGCATCATTGGGATCCAACACATACACTGGGGCAGCCAAGTGTGTACAGCTGCATTTATTGAGTT
Organism: Acanthiza pusilla; assembly: GCA_036630365.1. Classification (NCBI taxonomy): domain Eukaryota; kingdom Metazoa; phylum Chordata; class Aves; order Passeriformes; family Acanthizidae; genus Acanthiza; species Acanthiza pusilla. The sequence continues at coordinate 24,223,460 of JAXCHO010000164.1, forward strand.
TGTGCATTTTAATTACAATAAAGAAAAGTTATATAGAGGAGTAAAAAGGGCTGTGCCTCGAAAGACTCTTGCACAGAGTGACAGCATGTAACGCAGTTGTCTATTTTTGCATTCTGTCTCTGTCTCTTGAACTCACACCCAAAATCAATTTTAATTTATTTCTAAATGCATGCAGTTCAGCTAGGTTCTTTTATTTGAAAGACAAGTCTGTAGAGTTTAATAACTAAATATTTGTGTAGTCAAAACCTTTAAGCATCAGGGTGGGAGGGGCAATTGTGAGTCTGGGTGTGTGTACATGGCAATAGTGTGCCTGGGAGGCATCTGACACCTCTTTCCACTGGCTTAGGAAGATAACACTAAATGATTATTAGCATTTGCAATTGTAATTACCAAGTGTACAAGTCCCTCTACAGGACTAGAAAAGCAAACGGGTCATGTAGATGGGTCATGTTTTTAGAACAAGCTGTAAGGAGTGTGGCCAAAATTACTTTTGCTGTATTTACAGGAACCTTTCTTACAACCCCATCAAGAAAATACAAATAGACCAGTTTGACTTTCTAACGAAACTCAAATCCCTGTAAGTATCAAGTTTTTATATTTTAGCTATATTTTCTTTCTGATTATGCACATTTCCCAGAGAAGGACATGATCCAGAATGCGTTTTGTAAGAAATTGCCCCTGAAGAATTTGGGGGGAGTTTTTGCAGGTGCACTGGCACAGCAGCTCTAACTTGAATTCTGCCAGCAGAGCTCCTCCTGAAACTGTGAGATAGTGTAGCAACAATCTAGCAAATCTGAAATTATCCTGCAGTGGATTTAAGCACATCTTCACTGGTCACTTCACATCTGAAGTAACCAGCTTGGCATAAAGTACAGCATTGGATCTTGTCAGACATCACTTCAAAATCATAGAACAGTTTGCTTTGGAAGTGGCCTTTAAAGGCACCTAGTTCAACTCCACTGCAATGAGCAGGGAATCTTCAACTAGATCAGGTTGCTCAGAGCTCTGTCCAAAACTTGACCTGGAATGTTTCCAGGGATGGGGTATCTACCACCTCCCTGGACCACCTCTTCCAGGGTTTAACCACCTCATCATAAAAAATTTCTTCCTAAGATCTAGTCTAAATCTAATATTTTTTAGTTTAAAACCATTACCCCTTATTCTATCACTACAGGCCTTGCTAAAAATGGTTGTGGAGGTTAAAAACCAGATGTTTCCTTGGACAGGAGTGCAATAGATTATGATTTGACCCGTGAACTGTAGCCAGCAGTACACATACCTCTGGCCAGGTCGGCTTCCTCAGAGTGATTGGAACCCCCTGGCCAAACTCAACAAAATTTGGTAAATGGCTCATAAATTGAAAACACTAAATCTGTATAAGTGTCATGAAAATACACAGCTGAGCACAGAAAATAATAACCAATTACCTCCTTAACAGTCAAATTACAACATGATTTTTATCCATTTATCTATTTTTATCCATTTATCTATTATTTAATACCAAAGAACTCCTACAACTCAGTGGCCATAGCCTTCCATGATTTGTAGTTAAGAAACTCTATTTTGGCAGTTTGTAGAACACTCGTTCCCTCTTCATCTGTTTGAAATAGTAAAAACAGTTGGGGAAAGCACTCCCTTGGATTCATTGCAGCACTTAAATAAAATTAACACACTTCCACGTTGGGACTTTTTCATGTCTGCCAGCAAAACTGCCCATTAACCCACATCAACTAACCAGTAAGACTGTACTTTTCTCCTTTTTTGCCTAAATGTGTTCAGAACTCACATGAATATTACATTCAAAGCATTGAGCAATGAATCCAAATAAGGCTTCCCACAAAGAGAACCAAGGACCTCTGACCAGTTGCACATCTAACCAGTGAATGGGATGGACTGGAAGAATACAGAAACTGAAGTTCTAAAAGAACAGCTTACAGAGTTAAACTTTATTGATCTAGCACTGCAGTGGAAGCAGTATTGCTGCTTTCAATACATATATATATTTTTTAAAAATTTTAAATAAGGGATTCCTCCTGTGTGTCACAAGAAAGCCAGCATTTTCTCTTACATGCTGTGTTCTGTGTCCCAGCTTCCTGCTGCTCTTGATGTAACGAAGAGTAAGTTCCTGGGTTGGTTGGTTTGTCTAATAAAGCACTCCCTGGGATAAAAGACAGAAGAGATGTGTAAAAATATTACTATTAGAACAAGTTATTATTTCCCCAGAGATGATGAAAGAACATCAGTAGAATAGTACTTTGAAAGGGCAATATTAATCAGGGATCCTTGAATTCTCATGACTGTGAGCAACGCTAGCAGAGTTTTCTTCATGAATCTGGAAAAACAGTGAGTTTATTAGAATTAATTGCAATTCATTTTATTCCACTTTAGATTTTATGCAGACTTTCTGGTCAAGTTTCAAAAGGATGACACCTACGATGCAATTAAAATTCTTCTCTAATTTCCTATAGTCATAAAATCACAACTAAATGCTCATAAAATTTAGGGGTTTTACCACTGAGTTTCTATGGCCTTTTATTGAGAATATATTTTTACAGCAGCTTGGAGGGCATTGAGATCGCAAACATCCAGAGGAGAATGTTCAGGCCCCTGAGAAACCTTTCCCACATGTAAGTAGATTATTCTAAGTTGCTTTTTTTTGGTCTGAATTTTACAATTACAGAATACTGAATAATTGGAAACAAAGGAAAAGCAGTAGTATGTGAGCAGTTGTCAAACTATGACTATTTTTGACTAATTTTTCTCCTTTCAGAATATGTTTTCTAAATAGTTGCTAGACAGTTTTGATATTCTGACAACCAATCTCTTATCTTTTCTCACAACCAGATATTTTAAGAAATTCCAGTACTGTGGGTATGCCCCTCATGTGCGCAGCTGTAAACCCAACACTGATGGGATTTCCTCCCTTGAGAATCTTCTAGCTAGCATCATACAGAGAGTGTTTGTCTGGGTTGTATCTGCCATCACCTGCTTTGGAAACATTTTTGTCATCTGCATGAGGCCTTATATCAGATCGGAGAATAAGCTGCATGCCATCTCCATAATGTCTCTCTGCTGTGAGTACTCCATGCCTAGAAGAATATCTTTTTAGTCTGCTCGTGGCGTGTATGATATTTGTTATTATAGCATAGTGATGTATAAAATGATTGCAACATTTCTAAATGCAGCGTGTCAGTGATTTTGAAACTTTGGTTTTTTGCATAGAAACAATCTGAATACTATGCAAAATTTTTAGCAAAATACCTGAGAAGCCTTTAGTTTTGTGTTACAGGTCATCTTCCCTTACTAGTCCTAGAAAACTAGGCACATGACTTCTGAACTAGCATAAGGTGGAAAAAACTAAATTTTGAATCCAGCAGAGATAGCCTACTCAAAGAAACTTATCTTAAGCCAAATGTTAAAACAGAAATAAAGAAAGAAAGACCTAATAAAAAAGGGTTGCATGAATATTTCTATAAATACAGGCGTATCTTTTTCTATTTGCAAACCAATTTTACCAGAGCTTAAAAAAGTGGAAACAAGTATGAAACATGGACTGTCAGTCCAAGTGAAAATTAAAAAAAAAAAAAAGGAAAAGAAATATAAAATTAGTTATATTGCCTTAATTATAATTCTTAATAGCATTCAGATGTAATATTGATTTTATATCTATGTATTAGCTAACTTGTAAGTATGTACTCATACATATATTTGTGTGTGTGTGTGTGTGTGTGTACGTGTGCGTGTGCGTGTGCGTTTGTGTCTGTTTTCCAATATACATATACAGAGAGAATGGGAAATTCAGATGTGTAAATAATGATGTTAAGCACTGTGCCCACAGGTGCTGACTGTCTGATGGGAATATATTTATTTGTGATTGGAGCTTTTGATCTTAAATATCGTGGAGAATACAACAAGCACGCTCAGTTGTGGATGGACAGTATTCACTGTCAATTGGTTGGATCGCTGGCTATTCTGTCTACAGAGGTGTCAGTCTTACTGTTGACTTATCTGACTTTGGAAAAATACATCTGCATAGTTTATCCTTTTAGGTGTTTGAAGCCCAGAAAATGCAGGACAATTTCCATTTTGGTTCTTATCTGGATAATTGGGTTTGCTGTTGCTTTTATCCCACTGAGCAATAAGGAATTTTTCAGGAACTACTATGGCACCAATGGCGTCTGTTTTCCTCTTCACTCAGAACAATCAGAAAGTTCAGGAAGTCAAATTTATTCTGTTGTGATTTTCTTAGGTAAGTTGCATTTCTTCTTTATATAATATTAGAGGTGTAAGTGAAAGTAGTTTTCAAAAAAATAAGATAGCTGGGATGTTCACACCTCCTTGGATTTAGATGCTCCAGGAAGCATTTAAAGACTTTTCCAGTATGCATATTTTATTGCATTAGATGTGTACTTACTTGTCTTAAGATGCATGAAGGGCTGAAAAAGTAGGAAGAAATTATTGACCACTATGTTTCTGAATTAATAGACTGTTAGGGAAGTAGAGCAATAGTAAGACCAGAGAAGAACTATGCAGTTTGAATAAGATGGTAGTAATTTCCAGCTATCAGTGAATAAAGTAAATACCTGAGCAGAGGCATGAATTCAATCTTCAGCTGAGGACAGACTCACATTTTCTGGCCATTTAGTTCCATGGGACTAGTAGTTTACATGAAATGTTCTTCTTTATTACCCAGACTGAAAATAGGTGATGTAAAATTGCCATTAAATTATTTGCTTTTAAATTATAACAAATTTTAACTTTTAAACAGGTGTAAACTTGGCAGCTTTTATCATCATTGTGTTTTCCTATGGGAGTATGTTCTACAGTGTTCACCAAACAGCTATTATGGCTACTGAAATTCGGAATCATATTAAAAAAGAGATGATCCTTGCTAAACGTTTTTTCTTCATTGTATTTACTGATGCACTGTGTTGGATACCTATTTTTATTTTGAAACTTCTTTCTTTACTTCGAGTAGAAATACCAGGTAAGTCCTTTCTTTTGTGAGGCTGTTTCAACAGTGCCTGCATGAAGTGTTTCTTCTACTTCAGAAGAAAAAAGAATTCAATGAAATGAACTATATTGCTGTTATTAACTTCATGTTCTGTATTTATGTATATATACACAACATGATGAACTATATAGTTTCGCTATTTAATTGAACTACATTACATTACTATAATCATCAGAGATTAGCCACCTTTGAGTTTGATAAAAACTCCAAAATTCAAAACATTCAAGTCTGTCTGCATATAACATCTATAAAGTGTACAAAATATTTTTGAAGATCAAGGCTGAGTTGCATTGGCTTTTCTCATCTTAGAACTTTTGCTGGTTCTGTTGCCTAAATATCTCAGGACAATATAGTGTTTTCTATCTTAATTTAATAATGTAACTTATTTCAAAAGAACTTTATTTTACAAGCTGGTACTTACAGTTCAAATCATTAAGTTACATAAAGCTTTGCTTATCTTCTTCATGTTGTGAATATATTCCCATTCAAAAATAGTGTAACCTAAAAGATTATAGTTGCACCTGAATTTTTTTCCTTTTCTTTGCAATATCAGTACATGCCAGGAAAAAAGCCTCTTTGTGTGGGGCTTGTAAGCCCTGCTAGAAAAGACATGTGAGCGTAAACAGAACAATCAGCAAATGCAGATCCAGACTCAATGTACAGATGTAGGTCACAATACTGCACTGGCAAGCAAATGTTTTAGCTTGGAGAACTTTACCTGACCAGGAGGGCTGGGGTTTTCAAAGTCTGGACTTGCATTTCAAATGGCTGGAAGTTACACTTATTATGTCAAACATTCAGTTATTTTAAATCTCCTAAAATGCTTCTTCATGAAGTTACCAAACCACCTTAGATACTTGAAAGAAAATACTGTAAAAAGTAGAATCAGGTACATTATAAGTCAAGAAACCTTGAAGAAATCTTGCTAAATCATCTTGGGTTCAGCAAATGAATGTTCTGTGTTAGACAAACCAGATTAAACAGTACTCATTCATTTCCTGAAATTAAAGACATGACAGCTTGTTGTTGGACTTCACACAAGTTTTAAACCTACTTTGATACCATTTGTTTTTCCTTGGTGATACATTGTGACAGCTTTAGAATGAGGAACCCGTTTGTTTCCAAAACTGTAGCCAATGTGATAGATGTCAACAGGAATGTACTGATATTGCAACAAAGTTGTAAAACTGGAGAGGGGCGTGGAGGGGTGTCACGGAAAGATATCAGTTATGGGTTTTGTGCCCCTTGGAACATTTCTGTAACAGTTTTATAAGTCAAACAATGCATCAGAGGGCACCCACTGACATCTTTCAGCACTTTAATCCTGTCCCTTCTCCACCTGCCCCTTGGATAATTTATTTCCCAAATAGTAAGGATACAAACTCAGACACAGGCAGATGGTGTGAACTCAGAAACCCTTACCAACAGGAAAAGAAGGAAATACGGAGGGTTTATACAATGGTCTTTTTCGGGAGGAATGGAGAAGTCCTGGTGCATAAGAGAGAAAACCAGGCTCTGAGGGGATACAGGGACTGGAGAATATTGTTCTGCAGAAGGACAGAATATCAGGGGCATCGTTAGGACTACATGTCCTCAGTCATAGGAAGAGGATGGGGAACAGATCACAGGAAAAGATAGGGAGCAAAGCAGAGACAAAAAGTTTTGGGGCAAGAAAAAGGGACTCAGTCAGAACAAGAATTCTGCCAGAGCAAACGAAGCTATGGCTGGAAAGAGGGATAAACAGAGTTACTGGGAGAATAGTAAATGCCAGGTTTTGCAGGGAGTCCTGGAAACAGAGGGAGGTAAGAGGGTAGTGCAAGTTTTACAGTGAGAAGAAGAAGAAAAGCACCTGTTGTGCCAGGAGCTCAGCCTAAGAGCAAATGAATCACCTTATCTCACCAGGAAGCTGTGCTGCATTGGCATCAAGTGCTTACATTAATTAAAGAGTTCAAACACTGGAATGCATATTACAGCTGCCTTTCTTTTTCCCTCCCTAAGGTACCATAACTTCTTGGGTGGTGATTTTTATACTGCCAATAAATAGTGCTTTGAATCCTCTTCTCTACACTTTGACTACACGACCTTTCAAAGAAATGATTCATCAAGTTTGGTACAACTACAGACAAAGAAGATCCAAAAGAGGTAAAGGCAGCCAGAAACCATATGGTCCTTCATTCATTTGGGTAGAGATGTGGCCAATGCATGAAATCACACCAAAGGTTACAAAGCCTGTGCTTTGTACAGACTCTTCTGATGCTTCAGTGACTACACAGTCAACAAGACTAAATTCATACACGTAGTTACATTTTGAATCCTCGTGGTGACATCAGCACAGTTAGCTTCACATCCGTGGGCTTACTGCTTTACAGCAACGACAAAAATGAGGGAGGTGTGACACCAGGGCTCACTGAACCACTGAGGGAAGAAGAGGGAGCCATGTGTCTGTTTGCAGGTAGAACTGGCATTTTACCATCTCACTGCAGTACCTGGCATTTTGACAATTCATCCTAGATCTGAATGAGAAATCAGTTGTTTGGGGCTTTTTTCTTCCAGAAGCCAAGAGCGTGGGGGAAAAAAAAAAAAAAAAAAAAAGAATTGTCATTTAAAACATCTCACCCTGAAATCACATTGTTCCAAAATCATCTATTTATGGTGAAGTGTGTGTGTGTGTATGTATTTTCTTTTTCTTTTTTTTAAATTTAATTTCCCATTTCAACAGTTGATTTTTTAATTTTTTTTTAAGTTTTAATTGGTTTCCTCATTAAGAAATGTATTTTCTCCTCAAAGTTTCTGACTGGCTCTGTTTAAGTTGCAACAGCTCTTAAAAAACTTTAAAGAGCAATAGCTGGTAGAAAAATATTTAAATTTCATAATTAGGCCAGGTAACTATATTTGTCAAAGCCAAACAAGTGAAAATTGTATCCCTTCTGAAAATTTATCAACTGTTTCACTCACGAAGTGAAAGGCAATACTGAAATTGTAATGATACTTCTAATACAGTTGCCAGGTTGGACAAGGCCTCGAGCAACCTGGTCTGCTGGGAGGTGTCCCTGCCCACGGCAGGGAGAGGCTGGGCCTAGATGATCTTTAAGATTCTAAATTCAGGCAGAACCAGAACTGTGGTGAAGAAAAAAATAAAAAAGGAGAGGTCTGGGGGTTTTTTACCCCGAGTGAGTGTCCCCCAACCCTAATTCATGGAAGTTTCCCCCTTCAGAAGAATATCTTACTTTGGAAAGACTGGACTGAGTATCCCAGCATCTTGCTGCTGCTCTTTTCCTCACTTTTCTTAACGGGCTACCAAAAGTAGCTCACCACAGCTTGCAGACTTGAACAAATTCCAGTCATAAGATGTCTATGTACAAGGGAGACAGTCAAACAGAAAATTATCAGTCTTAGGAGGTGTCATGACATCTACATTTTAATCATATTGTACATCTGACTGGATGCATTATAGTTAAAGTAATACAAAGGCCACAGCCATTCAGCACTTTTTGGAGCATTATTTTACTCCCAGAAATACAAGGGTAAAAAAAATATTATCCCATCTGAAACAATACCCTAGAGGCAGTTCCTTCACACATTCTTACTGAAGAGAATCTTTTCTATTATGAATTATTACAACTTCCCTTCTTCTTTCAGTACCATATTCAGTCTGATGGCCTAGAAGCCCAAAAAGGTAAAAAAATGCTTTTTTTTGCATTGATTTGAAACTACTTAATATTAAGTTAAAAGATACTTCCAATGTTTGCACTTAACTTCTTAACAGTATAAGAAGTAGAATTTTGAAAAAGTGTGACTCACACTAGGACTGTTTACAGAACTTTGGATTATCTTGAAACTGAAGATTGTTAAGCATCTTGTTTCCACTACTGTATGTTCTAATGAAATAAAATATTATCTGCTGAATGAAATGCCTTCTTTTCCAAGCTGTTTAGCAATATTTCGGGTTGTGGGGGTTAAAAACAGCTAAGTGAAATCCTGCCACGTGGATTGCCTTTAACTAGGGCAATTAGAACTCTAAGTCAATAGAACTTCCTTATTCTGAGGGGCCAAGCCCTCTCAAGGACTGCAATTGGCTTTGAGGAGATATGCAAGGATGCTTGTCCTTGCCATTACTTGTTTTTCACTACACTTGATTATGGTTATATTGAATGTCACCTTTGTTTCTATCAGTAACACAACAATAGTCAAAACTTCAGAATTTTTGCAACATCTTTATTGTTTTGATAAGCAAACTACAGTTGCTCTTTCTAAAAGTCCTACAAGAAAAAATAAGGCCTGCTAAAAAATCATGGCAGGGTGATGTTCTCCTGCAGCCTGCCATTGCATTTCAGCACATTTTTTCACAGTGCACAGTGCTTGGTAAAGGTACAGGAGTGTCAGCACAGCTATTTATTACAGATCAGCCATCTTTCAGACCAAAAGGTTCTATTAACAGTAAGTTCTAGACTAACAAACTAGTCAATGCTAAAGGCAAAGATAAAAAATAGGTAAAAAAAAAAAAAAAAAAAAAAAAAAAAAAAAAGCCCTGAAGTGCTTCCCCAGCGATGGGAGAATACATGTCACAGATTCTTTTCTAACTATTGGAAGCTTTTACTTACAGTTCAAAATAATTCATCCTATCAGTAAACAATGCTGTTAAACTTCTACCCAGCAGAGATACATGGTCCATCATAAGGCACTTTATTACAACAAAAGGTAGTGTAAAATTGCTTGCAGTAATAAAACATCTTGCAAAAAATCTGCAGCTTGATAGATATACATTGCAATACTGCTAAAAACAGTAAGGTTTGGGATATAAGATTTTTCTTAAGCTCATAAATAAGCTAAAACATGCCACATTATCCCATACTGAACATGAAGAAAAAGTGTGCATAACAAAAAACTGAAGTTAGTTCAAGTTTCTCTGGGGTTGGCAGGATTTCTGCTGGTGACAGCTCTTAAAAAGGAAGGCTGACAATTCTTCATCATAGGACACCACTTCCCTTCCAGTAATGAGTTCTGAACGTAGCACACATAGTAACTTTGTATCTACCACGTTAGCGCAAAAGAAAGTAAAAAAAAAAAAAATGCAGAGCATGAGATCGCTTGAGCTTCAACGAAGTCTAAAAGTCAAAACTGATTCCCTAAACAAGGTTTTCTTATTCGGTAGACTTACATAAAATACCCATACGAGAGCCCTCACATATTTGTGAAAGAGCTCTGAGGGAAAACAAAACTCCACGTGAGCTCCCTAAGAGAGGTGATGGAAAAGAAAGAGCCCCGCCGCCGTCCTACACGGGCGGGCGGCTCGGCGGGGCAGGGCCAGCGTCAGCCGCTGGGCTTCAGGGACTCGTAGCCCTCCCTCAGCAGGTCCCGCCACGTCCTGAGGAACCGCGCGTTCTCCGAGCACTTGGTGGCCAGCTCGTCCACCTGGGCCGACACGGCCGACGTCGCCTCCAGGATCTTCGCCAGCGAGAAGGCGGCCTGGAGGGACGGCAGAGAGGTTGGGGGTCGCCGGCGCCCGGCCCCGTCCCCGAGGGGGCCCTGGAGCCCGCCCGAGGGCAGCGCGCCGCACTCACATCGCCGATCTGCATCTCCACCTCCTCCAGCAGCTCCCGCGTGTCGCCGCCGGGCAGCTCCGCCGGCCCCGAGCCCTCGCTCCCGCCGCGGGCCCTCCGGGGCTCGGCGCCGGGCGATCCCTCGGGCAGCGCCTCGGCCATGTCCCGCTCGTCTCTCCCGCGCCGGGCGCGCCTCCGTTCGAGCACCGCCCACGGCACTCCAGTCCCGCTGCCGCCCGGCGCCGCCCGGGAGCAGGCGGGCGGGCCGCGGTCACCGCCCCCGCGGGCGGCTCTGGGAGCTGTAGTCCTGGGCCGGCAGGGGCGGGGCGGGAGCGCGGCTGGGCGCGCAGGCGCGGCGGGGCCGAGGCCGGCGGGGTGTGCGCAGGGCGGCCGCGGGAAGCGGAGAGTGTCCGGGGCCACTGACGATGGTGCTGCACCGCTGCCCGTCCGCCGGCCGAGGTAACGCGGCGGGGCCGGCTGGAGGAGCCGGGGCCGGGGCTGCTGCCGGGGCCGGGGCTGCTGCCGGGGCCGGGCTGGGGCGGCCGCTCGGCGGGGCGGGTGGGGCCGGCGGGGCCGGCGGCTGGCGCGGCGCCGAGGGAGAGCAAAGGTCGCGGCTGGGTCGCTCCGGTGTCCGGGCGGACGCGGGGCCGGAGCGGGGCCGGCGGGCGGTGACCGCGTCGCTCCAGTGCCCAGGGCCTCTGTGCGCCCGAAGGAAGGAGGACAGGGCTGCCCGCACCCCAACTTTGTGACATTGACGAGCTTTTATTCACCTGCAACGGGGTGCGTAAGAAGATGGGCGGGGTTCTTGACACTAGGTGTTAACTGTTTTAAGGGGTGAAATAAAGCAGTGGGACGAGTGCCCTTACTCGGGAAGTAGTTGTGGAGACAGCATCCTGGCAGCTGCTGCTCTAGAGCTGCCGAAGAGCAAAGTTTCTCCTTGGGGGTCGCCTGGCTCCTGCCGGCGTTTCCCATCGCGTTCCGAGCCCGTGAGCTCTCCGTAGCGAAGTGCCGCAGGCTCAGTGAGCCTGCCGGGAAAGACTCTGCCCGTCCAGCGTTTGCACCCACCTTTGCCATCATCAGCCGTGTTCTGAGCAGAGTTTCGCTTCTTTTGCATAGGTGCGAAATAATTGTTGTTTTTTTTGTTTTTTTTTAATATGCTGTGTGATTCTTGGTACCGTCAGTTATGGTTAAATAAAAAAATCCTGAAAGTTAAGTTAAAGTTTCATAATATATATGCATAGGTGTAGTTGTTATCAACCTTGTAAAGTACTTGTTCTCAGATTCTGCCTGGTTGCAGATAAAGAATAACTAAGAATCATGAGGTGGTATGATAATAGCTTTTATGTTATGTTGGTTGGGTACAGAATTCCTGTTAAGGAACCAACATGGATAATACTTGCTACCTTGCATGTAGAGGCCTCTATCCTAATTGTCTCTGGGCAGAGTTTTGACACGGGATACTTGTGCTGGTCTTGCCACTTGCATTCTCAACTAAATATTTCAGTCATAACATGTTGGTGTTTTTACTTATTTAGTTTTGCAGAAATACTCCACTTTAAATATGGTATTATTCTTCTTCATCCCTGAAAATAGAGAATTCTTTGAGGAAGGAAAATTATTAGTCAAGGCACATTAGTTCACAGACCTTTTAGCTATGACTAGTTTTCATACTAACCATGCTAGGATTTTTTATTATATCACACACTTTTTTTTTCCCCCTGAAATAGGAAAATATGACATGTAATAGCCCTCTGAACAGAGTCCTGGTTTGGTAATTTGAAACTTTTTTTTGGTCCATTTGCTTACAAAGAAATTCTAATTTGTTCTTGCAGCAATTACTGTATCTGCAGCAAAGGTAAATGTTACCTGTATCTACTGTTCCTAGCTTTCGCTAAGCACACTTGGGTTTAAGTCTGTCCTTTTATTATAGACCATGGCATTTACTTTAGATGAGCTGTCTGGTAGCCCAAACTGTGTGTCTCAACGTGTGCTGAGATGTCAGAAGAGTTGAACTTGCATGTCCTGTTTCTACAGTTGTTTGGTCATTTTTAATGAAGTCCAAAATAAGCCTTTTGAAGTTAAAAATTAAATCAGAACTTAAATGTGTTTCACCTGTGTACACATATGTTCTTTTATGTCAGCTGTTCATGGCTGGCCTGTGTACTGAGTGAAGAATGCTTAAAGGGGAAGCTTTTATTTTTTTTTCCTTGATGAAAAATTACACAGCATCCTCCTAACTTGAAGATTTAAAAATCCATGTTTATGGTTCTTCATCTTCACATTGCCTTGTAGCCTTTGGGAGGTGGAAGCTGTCATATTTGTTGTGCCATTTGCATCTCTGAAATTTTGAAAAATTTGGGGAACAATTGATTTGACGAAGTTGTTTCTTGTTTTTGCAGCACGACAGTGCTTTCATGCTCTGAAGTTGATAAAGAAAGATTGCCTTCCATCACTGTGTGTCTCAAGATGTGCCTCTACCACCTCTGTGCCTCGCATAACTACACATTACACAATTCATCCACGGGACAAAGACAAACGGTGGGAAGGTAAGTGAAACATTGCATTCTTTAAAAGCTGCTTACTGTTATTTTTGTTGTTATTACTGTTACTGTTACTGTTATTATTATTATTATTATTATTATTGCTGCTGCTGCTGCTGCTCCTGCTGGGTTTTAAAGACACTATAATGTGTTGCCTTTTTTTCTTTTTATGGAAATCCTGTATCCTTAAATATAGTACTGATACTTCAAGAAAAATTTTTGGTTGCTATCTCACAATGAGTGTCTTTAGTGTGATAAAATAGCATCAGATTAAACTTTATGCTTGTTTCCATAACAAAAATATACAAGCAGCTTTTGGTTTACTGATTATCACAACAAGATTTAGTTCTGTTCAGTATGTATCTGCTTGGTTTTTTCAGTTGTTCTTGCTATGAGGGTTTAGGTTTAGTGAGAGGTTGGAAGAAATTGGAGATAGGGTTATGTTAATATAATTTTTTTGTATTGAAGGGGTAAACATGGAAAGATTTGCAGAGGAAGCTGATGTTGTCATTGTTGGAGCAGGCCCTGCAGGCCTTTCTGCAGCCATTCGCCTCAAACAGTTGGCTGCTGAGCACAGCAAAGAAGTGCGTGTTTGTCTGGTGGAAAAGGCTTCTCAGATTGGTGCGCATACGTTGTCTGGTGCTTGTCTCGAGCCAAGGTCCTTAGAAGAACTCTTTCCAGACTGGAAAGAGCGAGGGGTATGTATGAGCATATAAACACTGAAGTTAATTGCTAATTACTTGTACTGAACTTCATATCTGACTCATTGTGGTATCAGTACCTGGTACCATTAGTAATTAGTACCATTTTAAAATACTTTGATGAAACAAAACAAAAACAGGTACCTTCTATTTAGTCTATGTCCTATAGTTTGACAATGCTGAAAGTTTTCTGTGCACACAGATATGCTGTGGCCTTTGCTCTTCTCTGTAGCAGTCTTACTGCTTATACACAATATGTCTGCTGCAGCCTGGGGTGCCCTGCACTTGCTGCCTTTGTGCAGAATCCGGCTCCTCTGCGCAAGCAGGAAGATGTTTGGTTCTTACCCATGACAGAGTTGTTACTTCTGCACAATAGCTCTTCATGGAAATGGCACAGAGTACACTGACTTCTGGGCAGACACTGTGGTGTAACTAAGGCCTGAGATGATTTTAGGAGGGAGGATAGGAGGAAATTGGCTGCCGTCTCTCCCAGCCAGCTGCCAGAACAGCCAGCTGCCTGCTGTCACCTGAGAGCTGCAAGAAGTCAGGCATCAGCTCTTTCATTTACCTTACTGTGATAAATATGCAAGTTCAGCTGCCTTCTTTAGAAAGGTCTACAATATTGATGTAGTACAAGCCTGTGTACAATAGATGTTATTTTCAAGGCTATATTTTATTTTTTTAACCTCAGGAGTCTGTTGATTCTTGCCTCATGACTGTCTCATAAAGTACTTTAACTTGTCTCTTGTGATACCTTCCTAGAGAAGTGCTATACTAAACCTGTACTTGACTGCCAGTTTGTTTGATTTTGTTGTTTCTGTTGAATTGGCTAGGAAAACAAAACTCTGTATTTGTTCTGTTTTATCTTTCATAGGCTCCACTTAATACTCCTGTAACTGAAGACAAGTTTGGAATTTTAACAGAGACATCTAGAATTCCCGTGCCAATTCTTCCAGGTAAGGTTTAGTGAGGGAGAAGAGAATCAACTTCCTATGTGTCTTTTTCAACTTTTCCATGAATCAAAACAAGTTTAATTCAGTGTAGCAAGTGTATGTAGAATGTAATAGGTTACAGTGATACACTCTATGTAGGTGATGGCTATGATAACACATGACATTACCTTGACGGTAGTAACTGTAGATGTGACATCTGCTGTGTGCAGCTTCAGTTATTTTACTCAGTGTCCTATGTTTTATGTGTGTGTGTGTCTTTTTCTGCCTAGGACTTCCGATGGTTAATCATGGAAATTACATAGTACGACTGGGCCACCTTGTGAGTTGGCTAGGTGAACAAGCAGAAGCTTTGGGTGTTGAGATCTATCCAGGCTATGCAGCAGCTGAGGTACTAATGACATCAGTGTGTGTATATGAAAAGTGGCTTTGGAACCCCCTTCAGTGCAGTCATGATCATTTGTACATGTACATTCCTTTTAACAGATATGTATTATGAAAACTGTGTCTCTGTGTCTAAATTCCCTGGCTCAGATCCAGAAAAGTGCAAGTGGATCATACAGTATGTGAATGAATACATAACCTTCATGTTTGACCATTAAAGTCATAGCGCTTAGAAGTTCTGCTTTAGAACTTTTAATTAATAGATTCAAACTACAGATCATTACAGTGGTTTTTGTTTGTTTAAATATTTCCAAAGGTACTTTTTCACGAAGATGGTAGCGTGAAAGGGATAGCAACTAATGATGTAGGCATTCAGAAGGATGGAGCACCTAAAGTAAGTATCTATCTTCCCTATAACTAGGGGTCTAATTATGGAAATTGTGATACATCTGCTTCTACTGCCATCAGTAGTCCTGCAATGTTAGACATGTTGTAAAATTCAGGACTTGTCTTCCCTTTCTGTATTTAACTGGACCGATTACCTGTGAAAGTTCTGGTCTCAGAACATTGTCAGATTCTTCTGAGATTACTAGAAAATACCGTTTCAGAAAAGTTTTCTTGAATGAGATATTGTAGGGGTGTTTTGACATATGTGGAATCAGGAAACAAAGAAAAGAATTCCAGGAACTCCTGGGAAAAAGGTCCAAAGGTGAAAAAGAAAGCTGTAGTCCAGCTGGTAATTAGCAACATGTAAGAGAGTGTGCTTCTGGCTGGTTTGGTTTCCTTGATATTTACAGCTGCAGTTGCACTTGCTGACAGTCTGTCTGCCTTGTTGGGGCAAGGTACACCCTGAATCTTTATACCTTTATGCTGGTTGGTCATATTTCTGCATCCAGAAGGTGACTACCTGCCTAAGTGTCAGATTTGGATTTTTGATTTTTTTTTTAGTGGAATCCAGAACCTGCCCTAAGTGTGCTGTTTCCCTGTTTAATATGTTGGGAGAATGGGGCACCTCAGAACTACTCAGAACTTTCACACAGAATTATTTGACTACATAAATTAGGAGTACAAGTTTTTTCTTGGCATTTACTTTCTTTTATAAAGTTTCTTTTTAGTTTCCTAGAGTTTCAAAGACAAATTCACTTTCACATAAAGTGTGGGCTGTTTTTCCCCATTTAAAGCCAAGAAGAAAAGACTTGATCTTGTTTTGATAGACTATAGCCAGTGGAGGAGTAATTTGTTTTTCCAGTGTGATACTGTGTATCTGCTTTAGGGGACGGACACACTCTGGTTTTCCAGTGCATGTTTTGTCCAGAAGGTGGCACAAGGAATGTGTGCAGCTTTTGTGGTAATGAAGATTTATTGGTTGTCTGGGTTTGTTTTAAGATGGGAATGAATGATTTTAGGTATATTTTTTTTAACATCCTCAAAACATAGATTTTTTTTTTTCCCCATTTGTTCTGGAAGAACATGTCTCAACTTCTTTAATATGCATAATGAGTGGGCCACTACTGCAGCTTTTTTCACTTCACTACCGCTCAATTCAAGTGTTTTAAGCTGTCAGGTCAGCTGCTACTACCTCCAGTGCATAAAGGTTCAGGTAAATAGATGTAGTTTATGTAACCTCCAAGGCAAGAATATCTTCAATGTGTTTATACAGAGCCTAATCAAATAGACTGTGGTTAATGAATCAATTTTCACCTTGCAGTCAGCACCAACCAAACAAAAATGACAGTGGTAAAAATACTTTGTAAAAAGTTGCACATTGATTCTTGTGTAGATACTGGAGAAGGTTGTTAACTATGAAATACAACTCTGTCACATTACAGAAATGTTTCAAATTCATTAATTTCTAATATTTATAATGTGGGATTGTAGTTAGTTTGTTTTATATAAATCTACTTCAAATTGGACACTAGATATTTTTAATCTTTAGATCAAGAGGTAACTTTTTTAGTGTTTTGTAAAATTAATTCATGTTCAGATTGACAATCAGAAATTCAAAGAGTACAAAAATTTGGCAAAATCTTGTGACTCCTGTTTAAGTGTAATTCTCAACTAGAGGGTACATTTTCATTTGCTAGGCTTCTTCAGAGTCTTATAGCCTGTAAGTTACAAGCAGATTGCACCTGAGAGACCTTTCAAAACCAAAGCAATAAGCTTCTCATGGACCTATGCTGGCTTACCTTGAGATGGTTTAATTGGGTACTATTGGAGATCTTCATGCAAAACTGTTTTCCTTGTCTTTTTCAACATTAAACTTTCTGACTGAAACCAAGCTTTTTTTCTTTATAAAAAATTTGCAAATATAATCTATTTTCTTGTCCAGTGTGCTCATAGATGCAGATGATGTAAATTCATACCATAGTGTGCCGGTGCCTCTTATCTGATTCTCAATCTCATTGTTGTAATTTTTAATGAGAATTTTTTTATAGCTATATTTTATTTTAATTTAATTTTAATGTATGTTTTAACATGCAAGATTGAGTCATGTCATGGTATCTTTTGTTTGGAAGCAGTGGATCCTTTTGGGAGCAGGAGAGATGCAGATTTTTCAGATATGGTAGTTCTGTCTAGTCTCTGTTGTGTGTTGGGGCACAAACACACACAAAATGTCTTAATGTAATGTGCTTTCATGAGCAAAAATTAAAGTGTAAAAAAATTACAGGTAACGATTCTTCATCAGAGTTCCTTTTCACCATGTGAATGAGCAGATCTAAGTATCCTCTGATCTGGAAAAGATTCTGTTTTTCAGTGACAAATAGTTCACTGATAGTGCTGCTTTACTGGAATCCCCTTCCAAGACTTGCCAGGAGTACATCACGGTTAGGTGGAAAAGAACCTTCTGTAGAACCCTAATTTGCAATGATTTGTAGGTTCTGAGCTGTATTACCAAGAAGTGTAAAATCACTTTATTGCTCTTCATTTTCTTGCTCCGAGTTTGGTGTGGCACAGACCTAACAGCTGATGAAATTCTGTGCTTTTTCAGGCTACCTTTGAAAGAGGCTTGGAACTCCATGCTAAAGTCACAGTCTTTGCTGAAGGTTGTCATGGACATCTAGCTAAACAGCTGTACAAAAAGTACAATCTAAGGGAGAACTGTCAACCCCAGAGCTATGGCATTGGACTGAAAGAGGTACCACTTGCATAATTTTAACAATTAAGACTGTAAGACTTTAAGGTAGCTTCTATTTGCTAGTTTGTGTAAGAGATAAGAATTAAAGATTTTGAGTTACACTTTCAGACTTCAGAATCTTTGCTGTTCTGAAGCTGATCAGAGCAGATGCTCCCTGAATGTCATGACTGTTCCGTTTCAGCTGCTGCATCTCTCGTATCTGCTATAACTAGAGGTACCTGTCAATCTGCTCTGTTAGCATTTGCAAATTATGTTCATTTGTGAAATCTCCTTTCAATACTTTGACTAAATGAGAGAGGGATTTGTGCTGCCTAATTTTGGGGGGGTTACTACATGAGGAGGGGAGGAAAAACTTTCTATGGGCTTTCTGTATATTAAAGAAAGAGAGAGAGGAGAGCTGTTCCAGGTGATAAGTCGTGGTCTCTGAAACACCTTCTAGATGAGGTTTTCTTTGGAAAAAACCTCCCTTCACTGGGCGTATAAAATTGGGATAGGAATGAGGTTTCCTTTTTAAAATATTCTACACTCAGGAAATATTACTCATGAAAAAGATCTGTATTATTTTAGAATATGTTCAGAGTTTTGACTATAACCTATTCTTTATTTATTACTTTTAAGTATGTGCTTACAGCTACAAAATATTTGTTAAATTATTAGTTTACACTTCTATAGAGAATAACGACTCTGTAAATATAAGACATAATCTTACTTACAGTTTCTAATACTGAAGCTGTCATTAAAGAAGGGTTTTCCTGTAGAGTTCTTGCTTCCAGAGGAGACTGTGTCTGCTTTAGCAAATGGTGCAGTGCAGTAGGAGTGGATCTGAAGTGAAATAGTTGGTGCTGATGAGCTGATATCCGTACTATGCACGCTACAGGTTTATTTTTACTTTGGACTGGCTGTGATCTAGTCCCATGGACTGAGAGCCCTTTTATGACTGGAATGCTTTAGTTGGACTTTTAGGACCCTGTCTTACAATTTAGTTTCATGTGAAAGGAATCCAGTTTGTGCCTTCCATGGTTGCTGTATGATGCTAACCAAAGCACAGTAAGTGAGAGGAATCAGAAGTTCCACTCAAAAACGTGCTCTTTAATCTAAACTGGAACATTAATGTAGATATGCCCTCCATGCTTGAGCTGATCTTGTGGTGCTCAACTGCCACTGAACTGTGCCTGGCACGTTCAAAAAGCAAAAAAAGATGTTTTGTGAAATGAGCAGAAAATGGACTCACTCCTGAAAACATGAAAATGCTTCTCTGAGTTCATCATGGGTCAGTGGAGCACTGGAAATGTGTAGGATACAGCAGAGACAGGGCAATTTGTTTGACAGAAAATATTTAGATCAACTCAGGCATATTGCTTTGTCCTGACCATGAAAAGCTTACAAGATAATTCATAGAATCATTTGGAAAAATTATGTTTTTAAAGAAAAAAGTCTACATAAGTATTGCATTCTGTAGCAGAAGTATCTGTCAAAGTCATTAATATTAGGAATCTTGTGGTTGAGTGAAAATTTGGGGCGTACTACTGGAGTCTCAGTCACATTTTCTGGCACACAACATTTAAAGAAAGAGAGGTATTGGGAAAATCTTAAATGGTAAACTAAAAAACCTATACTTAACAGTTGGTATTTTGTTGTATGAATTTTTGCATTGCTCATAGCAGCAAATTAATTTTCTCCTATATGTAATTGTGTGTTTGTCTTCTATTATATTATTGAAAGGCCATTACTTTGCAATCTGAAGTAATTTTTTTGTTATCTTCATTTCAGTTATGGACTATTGATGAAAAGAAATGGAAGCCAGGAAGAGTAGAACATACTGTAGGCTGGCCCTTAGACAGACATACATATGGAGGATCCTTCCTTTATCACTTAAATGAGCGTGAACCTTTAGTTGCTCTTGGATTTGTGGTAAGTGAAGTTAGTTTTCTTCGTGCGTGCATGTTGTTTGATCTTCATTTTTATGCAGTTTCTTTTCTCAGTTTTAATGAGAAAACTAAAATACAAGAATAGGAACAGACCAAATTTATTCCTTTCTCAATCTCAAGTGTGCTTATGCCCTTATTAGGGAAGGCTAATTTGTCGTATTAATCTGTCTTTAATCCAGTCTTTTATTGAGACCAACTAGAAAATCTATGAATAATTTCCTTGCAAACCAAGCAAATTTTTGTAAAGGCAAAACCAAATGTCTAATCAAAACTGTGCTCAAAAAATTTTTGGAAATTAGGAAATCTAAATCACATGCACTTTGTACAATTCCATTTCCTAATTCGTGTGTCAGTCTTGTGTGTAACTCTGCTTTTTGAGAGAAACATATAAAGTGGAAGCACTGCAGTGCTGCAAGCAATGTCCCTTTAATTTCTGAGTTCTCCACTTTGTTTTTAGTATTCTCCACTCCCATTGGCCTTGCCCTCTTTAGCAACTGCTTTTCTTAATTGGGCAGGCAGCTTCTTCCTGCTTATTGCCTCTTTATGAGAAGCAGTGAGATCTCTAGAAATAGTCTGGTGTCACTCCGGCAGCCAGTTGATACAAGGAGCAAGGGTTGGAAATATTCTCTATCACCCACAGTTCAAAATGAAAAATTCACTTTTTATCCTGTTCGTGTGCTTCAACACAGACATTGTGATAGTCAAGCACACAAACTGGACTTTTAGCAGCATGGGACTGAGTTGACACTTCTGTCTGCTAGATTTCAGAAGGATTACAAAGAGTATGAAAAACTCTATTTCTGTCTGTTTTGTAAGAAACGTTGAAAAAAGCTTGTTAGGTTTCCTCAGACATGCATGGTTGTCCTGTACAGATTTCCAATATAGGAATTAATAAGTACATACAGTTGATATTCAAGTATTGTTTGATTTTAGCAGGGCAGAGAGCTCTGATTCTCACAGAAAATGGGAGGTAATCAGTAATGTTCATATTCTCTCCAGTTCAGAGGAAAAAATCAACTTCTGTGTGAACACACACAATCACTTTTTTGTCTTTGAACTTTATACCTATTTCAGTCTGATATGATTCTTGTAGAAGGGTAGTTTTACACTTATTTTGAAACTTGTTCATTAATTTTATCTTGTCAGGAAAGCAGATGCAAGCACTTCACTAAAAGCAGTGAGCTGCCACAGAAATCAAAGTCTTGATTGCTGCTGACTCGTGATATATTCTGTTATTTATCTCCAATAAAGCTTACGGAAACCAGAAATAATCCCTTTCTCAAAAGAAACAAATTCAGCAACAGAATTCTTTTTAGGGATATCTTAAAGATGGGAAATGCAAAGTAAATATTTGGGCAAATTCTCAAATGCATAAGAATCCTGGGCATCCAGCCCATTGGCAGTCCTTTTTCCCCCATTTTCTACTTTCATTGCTGCTCCCCTGTGCTTTATTACAATTGCTCACCTAATTGGAAATTTTAATTGACTACTAAATAATTTCAGTGACTGTTTAAAGTATGTGAGGACAAAGACATAACAATAAAAAAAATTGTTTACCTCTTCCTTCAGCTTTTCTAGGGTAGAGGTAGAAACACAAATTAAAAACACGGTTTCATTCTTATCCCACCCATTAAACCATGCTTAATTTAATCTACTTTATTCCAAAGACAGCTGAAAGGTGGTTACAATGCAATTAAATATTTTCTTTGTTTCAGGTGGAGCCAAAAGCAGACTTGTAGGAGCAAATTTTCAGATTTGCTTCTGCTGTACTTTTTATAGGCTGTACTTTTGGCAGCAGTTTCTTAAGTAGAAAGATCCTGATATTGCTTTACTATAAAACAGATTTAAAGACTTGATATGGTAATATGCAATTGTTTTAATTTTGGTTTTTTTGTTGAAATTTCATACCTTATTTTTATTAATGTGCACTTTTTGTTTTTTTAAGGTTGGTTTAGATTATCAAAATCCCTATTTGAATCCATTTAGGGAGTTTCAGAGGTGGAAGCACCATCCTAGTGTACAGCCTACTTTGGAGGGTGGAACAAGGATTGCCTATGGTGCCAGAGCATTAAATGAAGGTGGTATCCAGGTAATTATTTTCATGACATTTTTGTCTTTGGGTTCTCTATAGCCATGTATATAGTGCTGTAGGTTTGGGTTGCATGCTATACCAAATGTTTTGCTGGACAGAAAAGCCTTCTTGTCTTGCTGGGTACTGGCTGCTGAGATTTGCTAGACTTAGGCTCTGTCATACTGAAAATCTTCTAACGTATTCACTTTCCTTTCTAAATGAAGTATAGAATCATAGAAATGTTTAGGTTGGAAAAGACCATTTACATCATTGAGTCCAATCATTAGTCCACCACTGCCAAGTCCACCACTAGCCGTGTCCCTAAGTGCCACATCTATATGTCTTTTATGTACATCCATGGACGATGACTCAACCACTTCCCTGGGCAGCTTGTGCCAGTGCTTGACAACCCTTCCTGTGAAGATATTTTTCCTAATATCCAATCTAAACCACCTCTGGCACAACGTGAGGCCCTTTCCTCTCTGCCTGTCACTTGTTCCTTGGGAGAAGAGACTGAACCCTGGGGAACCCCACTAGTGACCAGCTGCCAACTGGATGTAACTCCATTCACCAACAGTCTCTGAGCCCAGACATCCAGACAGTTTTTTACCCAGCGAAGAGAGTTTGTCCAAGCCATGAGCAGCTGGTGAAGTGGAACTTCCACTGCAGCCAAGTATGTTCAGCAGCAAAGATACCACAGACAATCTTTTGTTCTGCTTGGAATCTTGGGGATGACAGGGTAGTACCACTCATCTGCTCCTGTGGTGTCTTCCAAATTACTTGTTTATCCTAGCAAAAGGAACACCTTTTCAGTGCTTGAGCCTTAAGTCACTGGTGGTGCTGAAATTGTAGTTTGGCAGGGAGATCTTTACCTCTTCAAGTACAAATACCTTGAGTTTCTTTCATGCACAGCTTTGAATTTCTGCTTTTGTGGAAAGTGGAATACTTAATTCATTTTGTTAACTTAAATAGTCAAAAGGGTAAAATTTTGAATTTGCATTCATCGAGACTTCAGGCCAGGTGAAAGGGCTGGAAAAGCTTGTGAAAAAAAATGGTCTAGAGTTTATATTTAACAGTTCTAAAGTACTTTCAACCTGTTAGTTTCTCATCTTGAAACACAGGGCATGGCAGTGTGTTAGGTACTCCCAGATCTATTTTCTAGATGCTCCTTGCAGTTTGGACCTTAAAACTAGCCTGAGTGTTCATTATCTGCAGCCTGTGGGTTGGGGTTGTTTCACTTTGCTCTCTGACTACTTTGCCTTTCCATTTTGAACCTCTTCTTAGTGTAAATGTGGCTTCACGCAGTTTTTGCAATACAAGTAGAATTTCAGCAGCAGCATTAACTCTTGTCACAGTCATGGGGAGTTAGGCTTTGACCCCAGCATGAATTCCTGGGAGTGCGTCATGTGGGTTCAGGAAGCAACTTCTTGATTATACCCATGATGCACATTTAATCAATCTGAGTGTTGATTCTGTCCACTCTGCAGTGGAAATATCTCATACCACATTGTAATACAGCTGTCTTACTGGCTTATTTCAAAAACCATTGCCATTCCATTATTAAGGCAGATAAGATACAAAATACCAAGATGTTTTATTCTGGACTTTCATGCAAGAGGGGCTTCTTTTTCTACGCTGTGGACTTGTTTCTCTATCACAGATAGTCATTGAATTTCTGGCTTTGATGACTTTCGTTTGTTTAGATCGTGACTTCCGTTGCATCTTCCTTATACTAAAAACCTATCGCTGAAAGAACACAGTATTTTTTAAGTCACTTACAGACTTAATTGTGCTAAGTTACACCATCGGTAGAACTACAGCTCTTGCACATCTCTGCCTCATCTTTGGACTTCTTTTCCGGATTTAAACCAACATGTCCCTTACTTTGCACTGTTTCTATTATAAAAGCATGGTCTGTTTTACTTTTTTGGTGGTTTTTTTTTTAATTTCCTGTAGATAGATTTGTCTAGTAGATATAGAAGTCACGCGTTTAAAAGACTTTTTTAAATGCATGGCTTCAGGGGAAAAAAAGCTTTATTGATGATTCACTTAGGAAGAGTTTTAAGATTAGCTCTTCTTTTGCACGTGTTGCTTTGATTAATAACTGTAGCAGTCTGACTCATTTGTATCACTTTTGCCCAGGAATATTTTCTTATGTAAGCCATTCTGTACCTCCAGCTTTTGATTTTGGTAACAGGATTGCATCAAATAGCTGTATAGAATTACCATCAACCTCAACTTTTTTGTCTGTTTTAGGTAACCTTATGACCATGGATCTTCAGTGGTTAGCACGGAGTTAAGGCAGGGAGAGAGTGCACGTGGTTTTTGGGGTATGTGGGAGGAAGGATCAGAGTTTAGCAACTTAAATCTCTGTAGCTACTATTTCTTATGTTTATTAAAATTGCAAAATGGAGCAGTTAAATTCCCATGCACCCCCTTTTTATCTCCATTTTATCAAAAACTTTTGAAAGGTTTAAGAGTTTTGTGGAAAAAATAGAAGGTGGTGTGGTTGTTGAGCGGTGTATGGTATGAATATTAGGAGGAAAAACCTTTATATTGATGACCCATTCAAGTGTCAAATATTAGTCACTTAACAGATTTTAAGCCCTGGCCTGAGCTAAGAGGAGGCAGAATGTGAGGTTTCCTGTCTGCTGGCAGGAAAGACTGCAGGGAGCAGGTGTCTCCCCTTCTCCAAACCAGCCTTGTTTTGTGTCTGTATCCCTGTCTGAGAGACAGGGAGGGCTTGTGCCATACAGGCATGATGTGTTTCTTCCACTGACTGTGAAGACAGGCACCAAGTGCCATAGTACTAATCATGAGAATTACTACCAAAGCTGCAGGATGTGCTACCTTCTGTTACATGACTAATTTTTAATCTCATTTATTCTTTAGCAGTATGTTGGTCACTATGTGCGTATTACATGAAACACGTGGAGTTTTATTTTTCATTAAATAAAACTACTTGTTTAGGGTAAAGTTATTTAGGCTACTGCAAAACGAATTCTTTCAGACAGTTTTAATAAAAGCAGGATGCTAGATTAAGAAGTGCTGCTCAGTACTAAAGACTTTTGGAGGAAGGGTATGTTTAAAACTTTCCTTCAGCAATTTGAGATTTAGGCTTTGATCAGAGTTCTCTGCTCGAAGTTCTGCAGTCAGTCTGCATTTTGAAGCTGTTCCTTGTCTAAAATCTTAATCACCTTGGTAGTTGAGGTATTCCTTTGTTAATATAAATGTGTAACATAGTATATTAATACTATTGACCTGATATTTGCAGATCATCTGGCTATGTTAGGTTTGACCATACTCTATGACATTATGCTTACAGAACAGGAGTAAGACGGTGATTTTGCACCAAAATATATTTGCTGAGCAACTTCTAAAATAAGGGGGAGGGGGACAGGCATAGCACTGTGCAGTTTCACAAAAAAAATTGTGGAAAAGAGCACTGTGACATGAGACGCATACAACGTACTGTGTTGAAATCGGTGAAACAAATGGGGGTTTGGGTTTTTTATTTAAGAGTTCACTTGAGGTTGAAACAGGAAAACTGTATCAGCAGGAGACACTACTGGAGTTTTGTTGCAGATAAAGCAGCTGGAGAGAGGATATAAGGAAAATGTTGTTACTTTCACTCTCAGCCCAAGTACAATGTCTGTATTCCTATATGCATACTATGCTAAAATTCCTTGAGTTAGTGGAGTATCTGGTGTATGTTTAGAGAGTGCACATGCAAGTCTGAAAATTGAAAGGACAGTCAAGCCTTATGCCAGTTTAATTTCCAGAATGATATTTTCACTTTAAAAAGCAAGAACAAAACAACCACCTTTCTTTCTGTTTGCTCTTCAGTCAATACCCAAACTCACCTTCCCAGGTGGATTATTAATTGGTTGCAGTCCTGGACTCATGAATGTTCCCAAGATTAAAGGAACACATACTGCAATGAAAAGTGGCATGTTGGCTTCAGAAGCCATTTTTAGTCAATTAATCAATGAAAATCTCCAATCAAAGACAATAGGTAAGATCACTGTGAGTTGTAATTACCTTGTGTTCAATTAGAACCAACAGCAGCAATTAATCTGAAGGAATTAGTTGGAAATGTGAATAAATCATGAAATGGGTGTTTAAAATACATTTATTGTTTATTTACTATTGGGAATGTCAAAGTATTTAAGAAAGAAATTAGTATTTGCCCAGTTATGAATAAGTATTGACCCTACTGCTAGAACCTCTAATGACCATCTAAAAAGTAAGCTTATGTTTTCTTATAAGTAAACAAAAATAGCTTTATTCCTACTAACATGTTAAAAAATACTGCTTTATGGTTCAGAAAGCTTTACTGAAAGACTGCCAAAACAGGAAAAAAAAGGGAACAGATTAAATGTAAGCAAAACATGGTGAGAATTTTCAAATTTGCTCTCACTGTTGTTAGGATACTGTTTTTGTTCAGTCCTTTTTTCTGTCTTTTAATCTTTTAGTCATCTCAGTTTGAAACTACATGTATTTTATGTGTAATACAAGCACATTGAAGTAATCACCTGGCCACCTGTAGTGATTTGTTTAAGCCTTACTTGTCCCCTTAAATCTGTTCATAAAGTCTGTAGAGATAGAATGAGAATTTCAGTCACTCTGGAGATAGACACTATAGCCAGCTGCCACATGATGATTATTTTAGAAATCTCTCTGTACTGGTGGGTTCAGTCCTAATGAGAGCTCTCATTCAGCTGAAATGTGCCATACACAGAAGGTGTGAACAATTAAAACTTCAACTTGAGAGGCTAAAATCCATCTGAAGCTATAAACACCATTGATGGGTAGTGTGCCACTGTTGATTATGGACAGGATTTATATGCTGTTTTCCAGTTTTGTCAAGACTACACTATTACAGCCCACTTTCCTCTCTTTGCAGGGATAATGGGCTTTGTGGGAAATATGGACTGAAGCATTTTCATACATACAGACAAGGCTTAAAACTGATTATTTATTCCTATACAGTAGTAATGGAGAATGGTGAAGGCAAAGATCTCTAATTTTTACTTGAAGAAACATTTTTTTCTAAGATAATTACTTAACTACACTGCAGTAGATGTGTCAAGTGTGCAGTGTCTAGTATTTGTAAAGAATACAAAGAGTTTAAATAGAAAGTTTGCAGTCAAATATATCTCATGGATGTGCTGATTACAAAGGGAGAAATTACCTAGCACTGGCATCATCCAGTGGGCCATAGCCATAGTTACTGAAATGGGACTGTTTGTGGTTGCAAAAGTTTTATGGAGAAAGCTTTTGAAGTTGACATTAGAACTGTAAACCTGGCTTTGGATAACAGGTGAACTCTCCTGGTCAGAACTCATATTCTGTGAATGGTTGTTTTTCCACAGAGATGCCAGTGTAGCCACCTGTCTGATTATATTTTGCTAAGCTTTGAGGCAATTTAATGCTACTTGTGGCTCATTTAATAAGAGGTTACAAAGGAGCAGTAAGTATCTGCCAACAAAACAGGTCTCTTGATTCAAGAAGCAGAAACATGTTCTCTAGTATATTCCTGGCTTACAGTTCTGAAATTCTCGTATTGCTCACTTCACTGCTAGCAGTTGCTTTTATTCAGCATTTATTTTTTTATTTAAGGGATAGCATTGATGTACTATAGGTATCTAACAAGTAATGTACTGCCTTAGGACTTGATGTGCAAGAATATGAAGAGAACCTGAAAAAGTCCTGGGTCTGGAAAGAGCTGTATGCGGTGAGAAACATCCGACCATCCTGCCATAGCGTACTTGGTGTGTATGGAGGAATGATATATACAGGTATATTTTACTGGCTACTGAGAGGAATGGAACCATGGACATTAAAACATCCAGGTAATTTCATTATCTCCTGAAGAAGATTTTAAATTTATGTATCAGTCTTTTCTGATCTTAGTTTAAGCTAGTGCACATCTGGTCCGGTGGGGAGGCCTTAAAGTGTACAAAAGAAATTGATAAAGCATTGAAGCAGACTTTGACTTATTAGCTACCATATAATGTAAATGAAGACATTAAAACACTGCTTAGTACAACTTAATATAGTTTTTTTGTCTCATGAGAAAGGCTACCTTTTATGAAGTAGTTCATTCTGATGACAGGGAAGTTAAAACAGCTTAAATTGTTCTTAACTGCAAATTACAGTAATTCTATACTGAAACTTCTTAAAAATATATTTAGGACCAGATTTTGCTCAGCTCAAGCCAGCCAAAGACTGCACACCTATTGAATACCCAAAGCCCGATGGAAAAATCAGTTTTGATCTCCTGTCCTCTGTGGCTTTAAGTGGTACAAATCATGAACATGACCAGCCCGCTCATTTAACTCTCAAAGATGACAGCGTCCCTGTGAGCAGGAATCTGGCTGTATTTGATGGACCAGAGCAAAGATTTTGTCCAGCAGGTAGGTAACAAAAATGTGTGTGTCAGCTGTGTTTGCAAGATGAAAGACTAAGTACTTCAAGAAGGGTCCACCTGGCCCACTACTTATTTCAAGCATTCTATCCCAATTCTCCTCCTAGAAGGGGGTTCAATTTCAGATCTTAAAGTATGCTAACAGTACTTTTGTGATAACTATTAAGCATGGAAGAAGGGAATTAAATCACATTACTAATATACTTCCCTCATTACACTTCTTGTTAAGTAGAGCATACATGCAGGGGGGAAACTGTTCAGTGAAATGATAGCTCCCTTCTTGTCTTTGCAGGAGTCTATGAGTATGTTCCTCTGGAAACAGGAGAAGGATCAAGGCTGCAGATAAATGCTCAGAACTGTGTCCACTGCAAAACATGTGACATTAAAGACCCAAGTCAGAACATTAACTGGGTAGTACCTGAAGGTGGAGGAGGACCAGCTTATAATGGAATGTAAACTGACAAGATCAATTCAGTGACTTCTGATCACCAACAAATATGTTGGAGTATTTTATGCTGCAGTGTAATTAATGTACAGCACTGACTTGAATGTTAAAGAGCTTAAGACTAATGTGCCATTCTGAATTTTACATATGACTGTTGCATTAAATGAAAAGCTGGTGCCTTCTGGTTAAACCGTAGCCTTATTTAAATAGGACTTCTTTACAGGAACTGTATAGCAGGCACAAGTTCTTCTCAGGACTGACAGAGAAGCTTTGGATCTTGGATTTACTGCTGAAGTTCAGTGATAACAGGACCCATATCCAAAATTGTGCGTATGGTGGAATAATTTAGTACCCACCTTTTAAAAAAGTATTTTCTCTCTCTAGCTGGAGTGATTTACTATATGTAATCCTACCTGGCAGTCAGGGAAATAAATCAGTCTAGAAAATTGTCACTGCTTTAGTTATATTTTAGTTATCTTAATTAATTAGTTCTATTTTACACCAAATTTAGAGTTGGTTTTTTTTTTTTTTTCCCTGATGATAATAGGGAACACCTATTGTAAAGTTATTTTTAAAAAAATAATATTTGCATCTTCATTCTATGTCCACCAGGTTTTTTATTCCTTACAAGAAATCAGGCCTGCTCCAATAGAAACTATGAAAATGCTTAAATTCTCTTTGTGTGAAAGCAGGCTGCTTAGGAAGCACTATTAAGCTGTGAAAACCACCACTATTGCTTTTACACATTAGAAAAATACCCGAGTTGCAAAACACAAGTTACTACAGCTTAAAAGAAAAGAAAACCACATCACCTTTGAACAGTTTGTCTTTATTATTAGACTTTTGTTTTGTAAACACTGAAAACAGCAGAGGGCAAATGAAAGAAGCAACTCCATTTATCCTTTTGCATAAGTTAGTGCATAGATTTAAATGTTTAGGGAAAAAAAAATCAAGCAAACATTTTAGCATAAGCTGCTTTTTCTTTCTCCTTTTGGGCTTTTATCTTCTGCTTGATTTTGAGTGTTTCCGTCTGGATAGCTGCTCGAAAAGAAAATAACGGAGCTATGGTAATCTCTACATTGTCTCCTCACAGGTTAACACCAGGTCACTGCTGGACATTACCTATGTTATTTCATTTAATTAAACTGCATTTATTGATTAGGTCAGATAGTAGCAGCTAAAAGCCTTGTCCCTTGCTTTGTCTCACCTGTTAAGGTACCCACATAGAGGAGTGTGTAGCAAGCATAGAAGTGGTGCCAACACTGAACTTAGCAGCTAAAAATCTCACTCAATTAGATGAGGAAATTAAGCTAATAAGAGCCCTGTGAGATACAGACATAGTTAAGAGGAATGCTGCTGACCTACATAAGCAGGTTTTCTAGTGCAACAGAAGCAGCAGTGCTGTATAAAACCAGGTTTTCCACCTCAGTGGGTTCTGTGCTCAGAACCATCAGTGTTTAAGAAGCCAGCATTTTAGGCTTCACACTGGTATGAATTCCAACTAAATACTACTCTGGATACTGTGTTAAATTCTTGAACAGAATTTATAAAGAAACAGCTTCTTTTACCTTTGTCTTCAGGGGCTATTTCATGAGCCTTTTTAAGATCAGCCTTAAATGAAAGAAAAATATAAATTAATGACCTGATGGAATTTTAAATATAAGGCGAAAAAAAAAAATTATCATTACCAATGCTTCATCCAGATCTTTTATTCCCTGCCATCCTTGAGCCCGTCTGTAGAGAGCTTTAGTATTTGCTGGATCTATTTTAAGAGCCTGTAAATTTAATAAAATTGTCACATTAACATTTCTTATACTTCACAGCCTCCCATCTCCACAAATGGCACAATTCACACCAGCAGACAATCTTTGCAGTTGGTTTGAGGGTAAGCTGTCAAAACATTAACTGTGTAAAAAGGAATGCTATAATGCAGCACACTGAATAGCAAGTAATCAGCCTCAGTAGCACTGCACCAAAAGTGGTCTTTTGTGAAGGATGAGCATACATGAGGCCCAAGTGGAACAGCTGTGTGTGTGTATATATAGATAGCTGTCAAGGCTAAGGAGTTGCTGCAGTTCAAATTATCCTAACCTTGAGTCTCACAGTGCAATTCTATATTGCAGCTCCTTCCTTCGCACCAAAAACACCTCAAATGGCATCATAAATAAAACACAGATATCCTGTAAAGATTTTTTTCATTGTGGGCTAAAAAGATAACATGCAAGCAATCCATCTCATCATGCTTCAGGAAGTTTGCCAAGTTCCAGTCATTACGCCTTTTTTGAGCTGAATGTTTTCAATAATGTGTATATGCCAGCTCTAATATGACAGTATCAAAATAGGAAATAGAGTGGCTGGGCAAAGAGATTGTTCCACTATTTGATTACATTGAGGTATTCTGAAAAAATAATCAGATAATTTGGTCAGCTAGCTTTTACCTTCTCACCTGTGAAGATCACATTTTTATTGCAGTTAGTTCTACAGTCTGTCTTTATTAAAGAATATAGTTTCTCAGTGATTAGAGGAAATGTCTTCAGAGCAATGTGTTGCTTTATTAATTTAATTTATTAACTTTAAATCATTAACAGACAACACGTTTTTTTAAATCACTTCAGTACTGGCTGTTAATACAAAGGAAGCATTACTGTGGGTGCTCCTCCTGATCTACTATAAAGCCTTCAGCCTTTTCTGTGTCAAGAATTAGTTGTCTGGATTGTATACACAGAGGTAGCATTCTTTGGTTTTACCTTGACCATTGTGCTTACACCTATTTCAAAGCAAGGTTTGTTTGAACAGGTTCAGCTGTTCGTAATTCCTTATTTACAGCAAACAATGCGTGTATTCCAGGTCATTAATTTACATTGCTTTGGGCCTTGTGAAATTGTAAAAGTGAAAGTGTATGGTTTCTCATTAACGATTACCTAGAACTTTATTAGCTAATTTTATGAAATTGGTGTTCTGATTAAAGCACTGACACACAGTTATGAGACAATAGCTAAATACCTTACAGAAGGCTATTATAGCTATGAAGTTGCCTTTATCTAACAATTCTTTAATTTTAAAAAAAGCAAAGTGTAATTTTCTTCCCACAATGGCAAGTATTATTATTAGTAGTAATTTCTACCTGTAACACTTTTGTTTCAGTTTTTACCATTTTCTTGGTGACAGATATCCCATCAGACCATTTTCCTATTTTCCTCTTTCCTCATTCCAGATTTGTCCATTCTAAATATAGGTTTGTGAAAGTTTTCCACCATCAGCAGGCTAGAAAGCAAGCCAGCTTTCTAATGACCTCGCACACACAGATTAGCTGAGACTTCTGCTTTCAGTATGAAGCCCTAGGAGATGCTCCTCGGGATCCTCTGCTACCAGATAAGAGCATTTTTTCCTCTGCTCCCTTCAAATATTAGAGCCTTACTGAATTATTTAAAGTTTCCTCAGATTTACTGAATTTGCACTATGTCCATGTCATGGTTCTCTTTTTTTTTTAATTCTAGTGGTTTTCTTTTTTTCCATATTTATCATTACCTTGTTTCTTTCTTCCTATTCAGTCATTTTATTTCACCACTAAGCCTACCTGAAAGGTTAGTTATTTAGTTAGAAAAGTCACTGCCATAAATAAAATACAAGGCCATCAAATTTAGAAGGAAGTAAAACATTTTGCTCATACTAGTCTTCCAGGGAGAAGTACTCTTCTTTCACTGAACACAGTTTTGGTCTTTGTAATGTAAGAAGTAGCTCTGCAAACCAAACGGACAATGACGTGTATTTCTCCTGACAGTAAGCAATAGCCCTCTTTTGTTTGTTTCTAATGATTCATTTAAATTTCAAAATCTTTTTTAAAAGCCACATATTGGAAAGTTAGTACTAACTTCACCATGAACTTCTAATTGTTTACTTTCATATCTTAAGCTTGTCAGAAGACTCTTTGAAAAAGCTTTGTAGTTCCAGTCTCCCTTATCTAGACAAGCCAATTCTTGATCAAAATACTAAACATTACATTTACCTCTGAACAGCTCTCAATGGCTCCCTGCCAATCTGACAGTTTTAGTTTGCAAGCACCGATGTTTAGAATACAGCTTAAAGCAACAGCTTTTAACTTCTGTTTGTCTGCCTCCTCTGCCAGTGCTTCAGAAGCTTCTACATACCTGCAGGAAAACAGATTCACACAGAACATGCATTAGTGTTGCAACTTGCATTTTGTCCTGCCCTTAGCTATCTCGCCACAGATCCATGTGAACTGGCCTATCCATACTACTTCTAAAGCAGCTTCAATTCAACTAGTACAGATCTCTATTAAACCAAATACATAAAACCCATCCTAACACAAAAAAAGTCAACTCACTAATTAATGTTTTCCTGTAACTCTTAGTCCTCCACTGTACTAGCACTTTCTCATTATTAGAGAAAAGCACTATTCTACAGCAGGAAAACATTACAATTTATCTCAGTTTATTCTCAAAAAACATGATGCTCATCAGTGCCAAAAAATCAACACCACCACCAACCTTCCACATTCACGGGAAGCTTCATCTCTTTTTCAGTCCCCTCAGTGGTATTTTAATTAGCTCAGGCATTTATGGCTAAAATTTGAAGCTAACTTTACTTCGTAAGGAGTATGGT
The DNA here is from genome assembly GCA_036630365.1 of Acanthiza pusilla. Taxonomy (NCBI): domain Eukaryota; kingdom Metazoa; phylum Chordata; class Aves; order Passeriformes; family Acanthizidae; genus Acanthiza; species Acanthiza pusilla. The sequence goes on from JAXCHO010000164.1 coordinate 24,257,222, forward strand.
TTATGAGCATTAGTAACACCACCTTCTTCCAACTGTCTTCCTTCGTGACTTTTCCTGAACTTCAAATCTGACACTGGTTCAGGACTACGCCACAGAAGTTACTGCATCTCTGTTTCAATAGCAAACTTCTTAATTTACAATGTGTTAATGATGTGGGTTTTATTTAAAAAACAAAAATTGTGCTTGCATACATTCACATTTTAAGCATGCCATGAATTAATGCAATCTTTGCAGATCAGCCTACGTAAGTTCAATTTTTGCATGCCCCATCTTTTTTGTTGTTTGTATACAACTTTCAATCATAGAAAAAAGCAGTACTTAAAAAGTAAATTAGATGCAGTCCCAGTGCTTGTTCTGTTTGCTGGGCATCATGCAAAAGATGAGAACCAGAAGAAAGAGGAAAGAGTAAAAAGGTAAGGAGAGTTATAACACAAATATGTATTATGTTCAAAACAAATGGAACACATGTATAATATTTATAAATCACACCAGAACATGAAATACTGCAACCATTCTGGAAACAAAATTAGAGCTTCCAAATCAAAGAAATCAGTAAAGTGAGTATCAAGGGAGATAATACGAAGTAATATATTTTTTTGCAAAAACAAAGGAGTCAGTTCTAACATTTTTTTTAAAGGCTAAGAAGCACTAAAACAAGAAAAAGAACAGAAGACTATAATGGTTACTGTAGGTGAAAAGAACAAGTCAGCATTGTCAGATGGTGTGCCAGGTGAATTGTACATGAGCCATGGGATACCCTGGTAAGAGCTATTCTATTCCTATCAGTTCTGGTCAAGTGCCAGCTAAAGGTCACCATCATAAAGTATTGGATTCTAAGATACAATAACAGGGCACGTCCATGAAAGTATGGTCTACAAGGAATAGCTGGAAAGGTCAGATTTGTTTAGTCTAGAAAAATTACCATGCTTTCCACCTACAAGGACAAATATGCACCAAAGAGGCTCAGACAGGAAAAGCCTTCACTGGGTGTGCTTAAAAGTGAGCAAGACACCCAATTCTAAGGGATGATGTAATTATACCTGGCATTTACCTAAGAATGGGGAGAGAAAATGGACAGATACAACACAAAGATCCTTTAAGAACCATTCCAGCCTTTTTTATGTACAATTTCCAAAAGGTTTGCATAGAAATCCTTTTTACTTTGGGGTTACTGTTTCTATGGTTTCTATGATGGGCTTTTTGAGGGTAGGTCGAGACACTACATCTTGGGTTAATATTTGCAATTAAAGGATTCATTTATGCTTCAGAAAGATATCAGTTATTTGAAACCCAGTCGACTAAAAACTCAGCTGAAGCATCAAATATGCCTAAATTTTTTTCTGTCATTATTGTTTCTGCTGGTTAACCTGTGTTCCTTAAAAAGGCTGGGATAAAGGTCAGTGAGTATAACTTTATTTTTACGAGATGTTCGTATACTTAAAGCAAAAAGCATGAAAATAAGAAAGGGGCCATATGGAAACAAAAGCAGAAAGACCATGATTTTGAAGGCAAGTCTGAATTATACATGGAGTCAGGATGATGGTATGGACCCTCAGAAAAAAACAGGAACGAATGAATAAGGGCCACATTTGTCTTAGCTTTTTATAAATCCTAGGAAAAGTATTTCCCTCTGTTGCTGTCCATTAACTACCCTGTAAACTACTGTGCTTTTCTTCCCAGCTATGCACCAGCACAGAAAGAGTATTATAAAAAGACTGTTTAGTCAGTTCTAAGCAATACTTCCTATCTATAGCTCTTACCTAGCAATGAGTAGAACATGCATTTTTTAAATGCACAGATCATTGCTTAATAGCAGCATTAATTTGGGTTACAGGAACTACCTGATTGAGTGATGAGAGCCTTACCGTAAACTTTTACTATACTTTTTAGCTGCCATTGCCCAATTTTGCGATTTGAAGAAAGTATTTCCTATATTCTTTGTGTCTTCTGCTATGGCCACAATCTTGTCAACCTAATGAAATAGATGGGAAACATAAAGTATGAATGTATTTATGAAAGAACTATTGAATTAACTAATGTTTAATAGTACCATCCCAGGCCCATCCTCTTCAAAGGTTTATAAAATCTCAGAATAGAAATACTCCAGTTTTGGACAAAATACTACCTTCCAACCACTTCTATAATATTCTCTACTTTATATAACACAAATGTCTGAAAGATGAAATCTCTAGTGGGTTTTCTACAGTATAAAAGGTGAGAAAATACCAGAGACAACATAGCAGTCCAGCTCTTTCCCCTAAATGCTGCTACCCACACAGAGCTATATATAAAGGTGTTGACCATTATTCAAAGAAGATATGTTAACCATCAAAGTATTCCATCAAGACTGTCTTATTCCTGATGAAATGTTGCCTTCTGCTTTTCGAAACAGTATCAGTCTTGTGAACTCTGCACACTCTCAAACTGGAAGTCATATCAATACAATTCTCCTTCTCTCTGAACACTTAAAATATCAGTGGGAGGAGAAAAGGAACAACTGCCTATCTTTATCAAATCCATCATTTCTATTTCCACAATCATATACATTTAAACTTATTTTTCCAGTGGCAATAGTTTATAATTACTGCTGTCTATATGACAACTGTCTTAAGCTCTGTCAAATATATATATTGCCATTTGTAATACTATCAGTTTACACTTCTACCCTACTAGAATTAGTAACCTTGGAAAAAAACTGATCAGTGTGAGACCAACGTCACTATGGTTTCTGTACTTGGCTTATATGAATGTATTTTAAGTTAAAGGACACAGGCACCTGCGAACTTCGATTCTGCACCACATCAAATACTACCCAAAAACATTTTCGTAAGTTCAATTGCTTCTCAATAGATAAGGAGTTTTGCTTTCTAGCTCAAATGGATTTTTACTATTCTAATTCTCTATTTGAAATCAACACATCCATCCCCTTTTCTTCCTCCTCTCACAAAACACTGTTTGACTTACACAGTTTGTCTAGGTCACCTTCGTGAGAAAGTAAAAACCTGCAGAAAAGCTACTTTCACCAGTCTGATCCCTAACTCCCAACAATAGATCTTCCTTCAGTTTGAACAATTTAAAAAGTAAGTAACCCCACTGGGAATTGAGAATGACTAGCTCTGATGAAGTAAAAATCTTTTTTAAAGGCTGATCCTTTATTTCTAATAAATGTGGCAGAGTATGTTAAAGGGTGGATATTTTAAAAATTGCACAGAAAAAGCGTGTAGATAACAACATTAAGTTAGTCATCTGCAGGACGGAGTAATAGTACTTGCAATTTGACACTACAGCACAAACATAAGTAAAAAGAAACCAAGAACAGAAAATAAGTGTGACAATTTTAAGTGAGGTTTTAGTTACTGGGGAAAAAAATCATTTGCAATTAGAACTGAAAACAAAAGAGAGATAACAATCCCTTCCCAAAGCCTTCTCTTTCCCAAAAGAGAATGTCACCGTTTAATCAGGACCTCAAATCCATTCTTAAGAAAAAAAGCTTAATGATCATCATCACAGACACCATGTAACTCAGATTACCTACCACTCTTGCAATCTGTAAAATATCTAAGAAGAAAAATACTTACATCTTTCAAGTCTAAATCTGCATCTTCAGGAAAATCTGGATGAGCATCTCCAGATCCATCCTGGGGAGTAATTCCCCAATCATCTCCTTCCTTTAGCTCTCCACATTCAGCAATGACACACAACTGAAAAAATGAAGCGTAAATAGCAGTATTGCTTATTAAGACAATTTAAAAAGTAAGCCATAGCTTCCAAGTACTCTTTGAAATTTTTGAAATTCCGTAAAAAGGCTTTTTCATCTGTTGTTTGGGTGCATTTATTTCAGAAACCCATCACATCATTAGCCCATCCTCATCAAAAGGCTTTTATCACACGAAGTGTTGCGTTCAGAAGAGCAGCATTCCAAAAACACCATACCCACGCTTACGGAGAGGCTGGAAGAGGAACTGGCAGAAAGCTGAAATGCAGCTAAACACAAGACCTGGAAGTTCTACTACATTAGAGAAGATGGCTCTTTCTTCAACTGCCAAGTCTTTTAAAGTTACAGAGGTATTAATTCGTCAAACACCCACAAACTGGTGTGACCTACACACCAATTGTTTTTCCAGAAACATGACTTCTGACATAAAAATTGTAAGAATTACGTATCATTTAGGTGGGATTGTGAATTCCACCTTTTAATCTCATCACCCATCCTACACTTCTAGCAAAGGCTTCCACCCTCGCAGCTGTGTTGAACAATAAATGGTTTGTGCAAAGGAAATGTACAGCGCAAGAACAAAAGCCTCTTAACAAAGACAGTAAAATGGAAATTAGCAGTTAGTAAAAATAACTGGCTAACATTTAATAGTTCTAAATATTATACCAAGCATTTAGAAGAAATGAATATGCATCATATAATGTAATAATAAACACCATCCCTCAGTGCTTTGCATTTTGCTTACCTTAGCAGGATTTTCTCCTTTTACTTCAACATTTTCCAGCATTTTAACTACACCCATTCCTTTGATCACTTGGCCAAATACCACATGTTTTCCATCCAGGTGAGAAGTAGGCACCGTGGTAATGAAGAACTGAGAGCCATTAGTACCAGGCCCAGCATTTGCCATGCTCAGCAGACCTGGTTTATCATGCTGCATTGGGGGGGAAAAATCACAATCAACATTTAAAACACCTTTTATTAAATTATATGGAAGACTCTGTAAGGCTGTCCATAAACACAGCCAAGATGGCCATAACAACTTGGTAAACCAGACAGTTACGTACAGTTGGCAACTAATTTTACCTGCCATGACTGAAGAGGGCAAATGCTCAGCTCTGGGTCTTTACTTGCCCCCAACCAATGCAGCAAGCACAGCCACATGTGTGACTTGAGGCTGTAACACCTGTCTACTACCCTCTACTCCATCCCCTGCACAGCTGCTAAGTTTAGGCAGATCACCTGAGAAACATGTGAAGCTCCTCACTGAATTATTTAAGACCACTTAAGAAAGGAGGCTAAACACCACTGAAACAAACGTCAATGTTACACTGCTAAGATGGGTAAGTAATGTTAATTTTATGAGGGCTATTCACACAAGCGTCTTTATTAATTTATGGGTTGGTGGTTTTGTTTGGGGTTTTATTACCTCCTTCACTTTTCCTAGACATAGCTTTTAATCTGTTGGGATTTTTAACCATCTAATTATTTTGCCACTTAAACAACTAGGCCAGAAACGAAAAAAAAGAATTATTAAACGGCCCAGCATAAGAAGGTACTGTTTATCTTGTTTCTTGCAAGTACTTTTTCCTTTTTTGAACTAAGACTTTTCTTGTCCCATCACATGGATTATTTTGTTTTCACCTGTACTGCAAAACTGTGGTTTTCATATGTGTTGTAAATCTCTTGCTTAACCGGCATGAAGATATTATTCTCCCCAAGTTGGTCTGGTTATTAAGTGCAAGGAACTCTGTTTAACATAAGTCAGGATGTTATGCTAAGACACTGGTACACATCTAAAGCATTCATGCTGTGGTATTGCTCAGAAACTTTATACTGTGGGAAGGAGAGGAGGGGGGTAAAAATTGTTACAGCACAGAGGACATGGAAACAGATCACAGAGCTCAATGGGAGGTTGATTAGTTTGAGATAACAGTCTAAGACAGGTGTACTTAAACATCTGGTTTTTCCCTACATTCTCTACCAGTTCAAAGAACCTGTTGTTTTGAAAATCATTTTCTCACACTATGTTTGGATTTCCATGGGGGTAAGGAGAACTCCTTGCCTGAACTGTTCATCTGGTCATAAGGCACAATAAGTATGAATCTTTCAGTTGGGATTTGGCTTACAAACTGTGAAAAGGGTCCACGGCTGAGAGCCAGAATCACACCTATCCAACAGAAAGCTACTGGAATCTTGGCTTTGTCTATCCTAACCTTGAAATTCACCCTGGGAGTCAGAGATGGCAAGAGCCTGTGTTCCAAAGCAAGAGAAGGCAGCTGGTAGGATTGCAGCCTCCAAAAGAAATATCTGACATTTTGCATTGTAGCTGCTGGCAAACAAGTTAAACAGAAAGGTTGCACCATAGCGTATTTTTGCAAATGCCATTTGAGGCTGGTCACTGCTTCACTGCCCAAAACCAGTAAATCTTACCTTTTTCCCCCCTCTCTCCCCAGTTACAGCTAATGCTAGACTGCAATCATTTGTAAACAAAAAAACAAGTAACAGTAAGTTCTGGTGTTGCCTAATACCTGCAGGTTTACCATTCATCTGTAATGATCTGGGGGCACAAGTTGGAAATTACAGAGAGCAGTCTGGTGGCTTCAGTCTTCACACACACAACCCCATTTCATCTGGGACCAAGTCTCAACATCAGTCCCAAATTATGAGAGTCTCTATTTATAAGGAGAACTGTTGTAATTCATCCATTTTCTTGCTGGGAGTGTTTTGAAAAACACTGCAGATGGAGTGTCTTTCCCATTATGGTTTCTGCTGTCATTCTGTAAGCTTATAAAGCAAGCAAAAAATCTGAACAAAATCATATTCTCTGATGGATCCAAGGCTTGCAAAACTGTACCACAGTTAACAGTGCTTGGGGATTGTGTAAATTGGGTGTTCCACAACAGCACAGCCATTAGCTGGAGAAGTGACATCAAAAAAAGCCTAGTGGGACTGATCTGAGATGATAAAATGACTACTGACAAAAGTTTTGCAGTTTACTGCAATTTGCAACAATCCATGCAAACAACACAAGAACAAACAATTCAGTGTCCTCAAGCATCAACAAAAACAACTCTTTGTTTACCGAGACAGTGGGTGAGAACACTTTGCAGGGCTGCTGGATTAAGTGCAAGATCCCGTGAATTTCTACGTCTTAGAAATACGTACGAGATATTTTAACTCCCAGTAAAATTCTAACACACTTGGCAAATAGATAACAGGAATCAAGCTCTCAGACTCTGTGCAGGATCCAAATATGTTCTTCAACTCATCTCTAGCACTCTGACAACATTTGTTGTAGCTGAGAAGTCAGGGAAGTACAGAAATGGGAATCACTTGCATCATGTTCATAATTACCTCCAGATCTCAAAGAATAACCAAAGACATGATGACACAAAGCCTCCCCCAGGGAGGTGGAGATCCTGTGACAAGGACCAATGAAGAAGAGATGCTTTTAGGATTAGTGCTGTGGGCACCACCAGAGCAAGTGTCAGTTCAGAGAACACAACTGGAGCTTTATGATGAATACTGGAGTGATATTTCCAGCTATTGCTCCAAATTTAAGTCCTTTCAGTCCTATGAGGAATGGCTGAGGGAGCTGGGGTTGTTTAGCCTGGAGAAAAGAAGGTTCAGGGTGACCTTATCACTCTCTACAACCACCTGAAAGCAAGGTGGGGGGGTTGGTCTGTTCTCCCAGGCATAAAGCGACAGGATAAGAGGACATGGGGCCTCAAGTAGTTAAGGCTGGACATCAGGAGGAACTTCTTGACAGAAAGGGTTGTTAAACATTGGAATGGGCTGCCCAGGGAAGTGGCGGAGGTGGTCAAGAAATGACTGTATGTGGCACTTGGTGCTATACTCTAGTTGACACCGTGATGTTCAGTCAAGGGTTGGACTCATTGATGCCAAAAGTGTTTTCCAACCTAACTGACTTCTGCGATTCTGTGAACTTGGTAAAGGATTTTGATGTCTGAGGAGCGGAAGATTGCTGAATTTTCTTTTACTAAAATACTGTTTGGAGGCAAGTACAACTGCAGTCAGGGCTTTGCTTTAACCATGGGACAACGATGTCTCTGAGTTTTTTAGTTAATGCTGTTGTGGAGTCCCTCATATGCTATCACATATAACATGATATGAAAATAGCTAATGCCACTGCTGGCAATTGTTACTACTGCAGCAGGAGTAACATCACTGAAATTTCACAAACTGAACAGAATCAGTGTTTTCAATAGAGTACCTGATAATGAAAGTTTTCATCTTCAAATTTTTCACCATATATACTTTCTCCACCTGTGCCATTTTGGTTTGAGAAATCTCCACCCTGGACCATAAATTGCTTAATAACTGTAAAATAAAATAATTATAAAATGTATCAGCAAGGCACAAAAGGCACAAGAAAAAAAAATTCTAAGATGAAGAGCAATCCTTGTCACCAGCACCTAAATGGGACCAAAACCCATCTTTTATTTACGTCCCCTAAGTACTCCCTTCCAGTTATGTGGATATCACTTGGTTTTTAAACCTTTACCTGAAACTCATTTCAACCTATTTACAACTCAAGAGTAAATTAGTTTTGCAAATTACTAGTAAATTTATAATTTACTATTGTCAATGCATAGTAGCAACACATAGTCATCAGAAGGATCAAAAAGTAAAAAACTTACCTTCAGTCAAGTTATTTCTCTAACAAGTACTTGAAATATTATTTAATATTATTTCAAATACTCACGGTAGACAACTTTTGTTGCCAAGAGGAAAACAGAGGATTTCACAGAACTTACTTCTGTGGAAAGGACATCCTTTATAATGGAGAGGTTTTCCAGTGGTAGGCCCTGTTCCTTTTTCTCCTGTACATAATGCACGGAAGTTCTCAGCAGTTTTAGGGACAACGTCAGCAAATAATTCAAAGACAATACGTCCAACTGAAATGATAAAGAGAGAATGAGCCATTTTAAAGTCTTGTCCTTTGCATGGGGATGCATTGAGTATTATACGTCAAAAGAAATTGATGTTTCAAGGTTATTATTAATTATTATTAAGATTACTTTTAAATTTCCATTTTGGGGTTGGTCCATGGCAATTGCTGAGAGAGTTATACCGGGTTTTTAGTAAGGTTATTATAAACAGTGAACTCTCCTGTGAAGAATAGTATAGGAGGAATAAAGACAGAGTCTGCCAAAAACTAATGAAAATGCCAAATGCATTTTCTGCCAAAAAATGTGTGTGGGAAATCACACACACATATATTAAAGCCAAGTTATGTGTTTTAATATGCACACTTATTTTAGGTCGATTTTAATATATATGTAGTTTGTTCAATCAAAAGTAGATACAATAGAAAGAAATCTGGTTTGTGGAGACTTTTAGTTGATAAAAAATGCTTGTGCCAAACACATACCTTACTCCTCACTCTCTTAAACCCGAATTTTACTAAGACACAGTGGTGCTTAATATGCATATGACTATGGCTATTTACAGTAAGAGACACCATAAGCAATTGTTAAATGCAAAGCTGTACATGTTTTAACTGAAGGAAATTAAACCTGAGTAGCTAACAGATCCTGTAAGAGCCGATAAATGGATTGTGTGTCGAGTTGTCATTCCTTCACAAACTGGCTTCTCACAGAGCTATTTCTCACTCCTAGCAGCCACCATCAGTTGATGCTCCTGCTTTCTCATCAGCCTCACAGTCAATTAATTAACATAACTTCATTCTACCGGAAGCTAAATGTAAATATATTGATTCTAATTAATACAGGAATGAAAACAAATTAGAGAACTGAAAGTCAATAAAAGGCAAATCATCTCACAGACTTTCTTCTTTTATTCTTCTGAGTAACAGAATGAATAAAAGACGGCAGTATCCTGACAAGATTTAGGCAGTCTCTATCTTTATCCATATACATTTTTCAAACCTACACTTTCAAGTAGTACCCCGGCTAACTTGCCGTTGTTTCCTCATTTCCATTTTGACCGTTTGCCCAGATTTTGGAATGACCTCTGGCAGCACTAGCGCTGCCAAGAGAGCCCGGGCTGCCAGTTTCCCTGAGCCGCAGACCCCACTTGCGGGCCGGCAGCCACGCGAGGCTCGCCCAGACAGGCCCCGGCCCGGCGGGGCCCGGGAGTGGGGCCCGGGAGTGGGGGGCGGCTCCGAGCGAGGCCGCGCTCGGCACCGCGCAGCACGTGGAAGGCGGCGCGGGAGCACACGTGGGCAGCTCCGGGAGCCCAGGATGGGCAGGGAGGGTGCCACGGGAACGCGCGGCACGGGGGCACCGGCGACGGGGGTGCCCCGACCCCCGGCATCACCGCCGGCACCCCCAGCCAGGGCGCCCGTGCTGCCATGTTGCCTTTCTCTCCATGTTCCCCGGGCCTGTTCGCTCTGGCAGGGGAGCCCCGGCGGGAAGGCCCGCTCTCAGCGGGGCCGCCCTCCTCCTGCTCCCGCTGCCGGGGCTGTGCGCTCGCAGCCCGCGGAGGCCGAGCCTCCCGGCCCGGGGCTCCCCCACGTCCTGAGCGCTGCGGCCCGGCCAGGCCCTGAGCCGCTCCTGCAGCCCGGGCCAGGCCCGGCGCGCTCCGCACAGCGAGCCCGGCCCGGGGGCTCGCCCGGGTCCCGCCGCGCCCCCTCCCCACCTCGCTCGCCCCCGATGTCCACATCGAAGAAGGCGCGGGGGTTGCTGGCCTTGCTGGGCCGGGCGACAGGGGACGGGTGCGACATGCCGCAGCTGCCCGCTGGTGCGGTGGCTCCGCCCGCTCGGCTGCCCGCGATCCCGGCCGCCCGCGGGTCGGGGCCGCGCCGCGCTCCTCCCACCGGCGGGGGCGGGCGGCCGGTCCCCCGGAGCCGAGAGCCCGCAGATGGGTGCAGGACGGGCCCGCCCCTGCTCCTGCCTCCCGGCGGCCTTAGGTGACTCGGAGATAATCCCCAAGGAGGGAGCAATCCTTTCTCGAGGTTATACACACACACACACACGGCCTGGAAAGACGGGGAAGGAGAGAGGGTGTAGGTTTTGCCTGGGTTTATGTTTTATGAGAGAAATGGCAGGCTCTGTGAAAAGTGGTGATCCATGGTAAAATGGGCAAATTGTCAAAAGTGGCTATTACCCCATAAAGGTTTAGAAACGCTGAATAACTCTAGTCTTCCTAAGGTCTGAAAACAATATATGTTTCATCCCAAAGGATGAATATCACGATAATTGCTCCAAGGCAAACAATTTCTTTCAGAAATTTGTGTTGACCAAGGTATGCGAGTACTAACAATACACTTAGTTGGGGCTCCTCAAGATGCAGGATTCCCAAACAGCTGAATGGTTCAACACGGCCACATCCTGTACTCAATGGCATCATGGAGGCAAGGGACATGTGGCAAAAATAGAAGGGGTCTGACTCCTGCGAACTTATAGTCCTTCTGGGAATGATGCTGATCAAAATGAGCCTCTTTATTTCCTGGACTTCTCTAATCAATCCCAGAAACCTCTGCATTCATTCTTTGAGTCATTGTGTCCTCCAAAGGCTCTCTCCTCTAATTCATGTCTGTATATTTGGACTTGAGCTTCATCAAGCTGGTTTTCATCTCTCTCTTGGTATGTTCTCAATAATAGATGTGTCAGAGGGCAGTTGTAATTCCCAGATTGAAAGAAAAGATAAAGTAGCATTGATATTAATAACTGCAGTCCATCTACTGCATTGTGATCATTCCCACACATCTGTACAGATGTTGGGTAGGAGAGGTGATCGGCACTGAGTGTTGATACACATTGCATCTGGGAACCCTTAACAGAAGGAAAAGCCATCTGCTACCATCTGGGAACACTTAGTGAGAAATCAGTGGAACCACACTAACGCATTTCTCACTCTGAGCCAGGTCATGCAGCTGTGTCAGGGATTTCACATGCTTCACGATGTCAGAAGCCACCAAAGCTTTGAGTCATCTTTAATTCACGACGCATTTGGCCACGGTCACTGGCTGAGGTATTTTTATCATTACACTTAGCATCGATGCTATAGCAGTAGCATAGAAGTGGTCTCACACCAGCAATGTTGGCCCAGAAAGCCAGCTATATCCTGGAGTACATTAAAAGCAGTGTGGCCAGCAGGTTGAGGGAGACTATTCTGCCCTTGTGAGGCCCCACCTGGAGTGCTGCATCCAGCTCTAGGGGTCTCCAGCACAGGAAGGATGTCAACCTGTTAGAGTGAGTCTGGACGAGGACACCAAGATCATGTAAAGGATAGAGGGATGATTACAGAACCTCTTCTATGAGGAAAGGGTGAGAGCAGGAGAGGAGCAGTTCAGCCTGGAGAAGAGAAGGCTCTTGGCGAGAACTTACTGCAGCCTTTCAGTACTTCAGGGGGCCTATAAGAAAGAGAGGGACAAACATTTTAGTAGGGCCTGCTATGATATGACAAGGGGTAATGGTTTTAAACAGAGGGAGGGTCAATTTAGATTAGACAAAAGAAAGAAGGTTATTACAATGAGGGTGGTGAAACTGAACAGGTTGCCCCAAGAGGCGGCAGATGCATCATCCCTGGAAACATTCAAGGCTGGGTTGGACAGAGGTCTGCACTACCTAATCAATTTGAAGATGTCCCTGCTTATTGTAGGGGGGTTAGACTAGAAGACCTTTAAAAGTCTCTCCCAACCCGAAATATTCTATGATCTCAGTGAGTCAGTTGCTAGCCAAGTGAGTACAGTCTAGAAGAGATTTCTTTAGCAGACATCAGAGTAAAGTGTGCGTTGTTGGTGTGTGTGTCCCCCGCAAGAGCTGTTGGCAGCTTCCCCTCAGGAAGAAGCAGTGATTCATTGTACCAGGAGTAGACTTATTCAGTCCCTGCATTTTTTTTACTGGTGAAGTTGGAATAGTCTAGATTCTAGATGAGTAATTCTTTTTACACTAGTTGCTTGGAAGTCCCTATGTGCCAGGTACTTTAGAGGTACAAAGAAAGAGGCATCTCTGTGATAACTTGGAGATGCGAGCTGAACAAGAGAGAAATCAAGTGATTTTCTCAGCATCAGCAGGAGATTCTGGAAAATATGTGAGCCGAATTAATATCTCCCAAGTACTGCAGTAGCACAATTAGTTTCATATTAATTTATAGTCATTGACAGATTGTAAAAACCAAGCATAGTGTGACTTCTGTCAAGAATTTACTGAGTGATTTCATGTTCAAATTCATAAATTATACACTGAATTTATATACAAATAACATCTTACAAAGTCAGATTTGCTTTATAAGTCCTCTAAAATCTGTTTTCAAGCAGTAAAATCACCCCTGTGATCCTCTAATACTTTGTGATCTTGTAATTTAGAAATATTCCCTATAACCACAATACCTCTTATTTTCTGACACTTTCAATAGTTTATGTAGTAAATACCTGTAAAGCAGTACATTGACAATACTCACTATAACTGAATTGACTGTTAATTTTTTAATTCAGCTATTTCTTTTTCCTCACATATAGCTTTGGCAACCCAGTAAACTAGTTTGAGTATTATCAATAGATAAACGTGTTGTGAGTGCTAAAGTCCTGAAGCAAATGGCTTCAAGTACATCAGACTTGCTGGAGTATGACCCCCCCCCCAGCCTAATTAAACTCACAGATCAGCCTGTTATAAAATATTTGGTTTTGCCTCTTCTTCCCTCCCTGACTAATTAAGCCATCATTGATAAATGCATAGAAATGTGTGTATCATTCTAAAACTGATACGCTAATGGAATATACAATAAGCAAATTTATTTCATAATTATTCTAGCCCGTGAAATTACATTCATAAAAGAATAAACTGCAAAACAAAGATTATTTATAGTTGTTGCAGATTGTGTTAAAATGGGCAAATATGTTCACGTACAGACTAGGATTTTTTTTCTTTTTGTTTTTCTCACTTCTTTTTTTCACCTTTAAATCTGTATTTGACACTGTGAAGAAAATTGAGGCTTAAATATGCTAATTCCACTGGAAAGTGCTTTGGCTCAGTGCAGGACTGCATTGTCTAAGGATATTAAAAGCCATTTTGCTTTGTACAGAAGTAATCATATGTCTGTGGGGTTTTCACTGAACTGAATTGCAGCTTCAGAATATGGTGCAATACTGATGGGATCCATCTGACAGGAGACTGAAACACATACCTCATCAGCTTTTCAGAACAGCCATCAAGAAGCTCCCAACATGCAAACATTCTTGGAAAGGATGCTTTCCCTGCTTGCTGTGAAATAGAGCAGCCACTCAGCCTTCCCTGTGCTGTGTGACACACAGGGTGCATCATGTGCTATTCCCATGTGACCTGGCACATCAAGCATGTCACCTTCATGAGAGACATATGAGACAGGAAAAATAAATCTGGTTTTTCACCATCAGGTTTATTGTTACCCATCTGCACCAAGTCTTTTTCTGCATAAAATTGAATAGAGGTCCCAAATTAAACTCATACTGAGGAGTTATTAACTCTGTGCAGATTCCTCTAAGTTGAATTAAAATGCAATGTTAAACAATGAAAGAACCACATGTTCTTGTCTAAGGATATTTTAAAAAGAAAATTTTCCACACAGAACTGGCATGACAGAAACTGAAAATAAAGTCATGCATTTACTTGTCACTAACTTTCAGATATGCTGATCCTTGAAGAAATTGTGAAGAACCAAGCAAGAATAAGCAGACATTTTGGCTACGTATTTTAGGTCTGCTTAAAACATATTTCAGAGGGAAATATCAGAGTAGTATTTAGGACCTCAGGATGTGAGGAGGCATGGAAGAGAGTGCCTGTGACTTCTGCTAACAGTAGAAGCCATAGCTTGCAAGGAGAGGCCCAAAGTGTCAGCTCACAGCTGGTCACTGCTTCAACAGTGCTAATGCAGGATGTCAGTTTTGTTGCTAAATTCCTGCCATCAGTTTTGATACAAATGTATGTTCTGATATTACTGCAATTTCATGTAAATGCATGTTTATCACAGTTACCACCAAAAGGTACTCAAATATCAATTATGATGACTGCAGTCTTTATTGTGTAGAAAGCAGTTTTGATCTGCAACTAATGTGGGTAGGATGGAGTCCAAGGTGAACTACATCTGCATGGACTTAAAGACGAGCGCAGCCTGCAAACAGGAAGACCCATGATGGATTTCACCATAGAAAATCTGGGACGTGAGGATTTCCAGCTAGACTTTGGATGGAGTCCTGAGCAGGAGACTTAAAAATACAATCTACCAATGCCAAGAACTTTGTTGTGAAGAGGAACCAAACCAGGTTCCAAATAAATGTTTGAACAATCACAGGTATGTCCATTTTCAAGCTCTTCTGGAGGAAAAAGTACCCTTGTACCCTTGTTTTAGGAAATTTGACAAGATACATATGTACAATAGTGATTTCAGAGGACTGTAAATACCTATTACCTTCACACAACCCAATTATCTCCACAATACTTGATATTTATATTGTGGTGATTAAAAGAAGACTTTCCTGATCTGGCCATTCTCTTTGCTTTTAACACCAAAGACTACTGAAAATTAAATATTTCATTACATACATCAATATTTCCCAGTAATTTTGAAACAATTAAATTAGTATTTTCCTTCAAACTGTCTTTGGTTTTTAACTGACTGTGTGCTCTATTAAAAAAGACAGTAAAAGTGCTTATTAGAATTATGGCAGCACCTTTGTGGCTCTGTTCAGGGGCTGGGGAAAGTTGCTGCAGCAACAGCTCAAGTTATATAATGCTTCAATGAAGGATGAGTAAGCTGGTTTGCAGGGGGCTGCAATCCCAAGCTTTCCTTTTCTGTCAGTTTCTGTCTCTGCTTGTGAAGTGAAATATATTTTACAATAGTTTTTTAAATCCTCTGTGGAGAGTAATTTAGATTCAATGTGCTAAATAGTAAAAATAACACTATGGAGAGAGAATAATTCTAGGCATTTCTTAATATCACATTTTAGTTGGCATGTTTGAATTGGCATTAAAAACTGGATTTTATTTATTTTACAGAATGAAAAATGTTGCTAATGCATTGCAAAGCAATGTAGCAAGAGTTATTTGTGTTCATGTAACCTAAACAGCAGGAATCACCACACTAAGCAGTAAATCATTAAAAAACATCTTGGATTAACAAACTTTTTGTTAAATCTTCAAAGTTTACCTGTTCTGGCCTCTGACTTCTCTTTGCAGTACCTCCAAAGCCTAGTTCTGACAGAGGTTTAGGAGCATTTTGGATTTGTGCATTCAGGACTGAGCAGAGTGTAAGGAAAGCATCCATAAAGAAACTCAACATTTCATCCAGGTATAAGTGATGGGGAGGCAAAGTGTGATTTAGGAGACTTGGCTTTTAATCTTGCCTGTGCTGGCTATCAAACTCAGTTCCTACATTTTCAGGAGAGAATCTTTAGAGAGGTTTATGCCCTGTGAAACATTGATATGCTTTTCCAAGCATTCAGCTATCCCAGGATTTGAATGATCCTTTTTATATGTTGACAGTTTCTTAACAAAATCCCATTTTCTGCATCGAGAATCTGTCTCCTTTTCTGACTGAAGTTTAAACAATTAAATTGTCTTTCTCTGCACATAAAGAGTCTGACCCTCAGGCAGAATATCAGTTTTTTATTTTTAAATGCCATTTTTATTTCCTCTATTTCTTAGAAGAGTGAGGGCTGTAGACACACTATCTTGCTGTAAATGATCTTTGCTTGACAGCTGGTGTGGCTGTTTTCTTTACATCTGCTGATATTTTGCACTCAGGGGTTAGTGAAAAATCACTGTATTTGCTTTGCCAGGTGTTCTTTATAGCCAGACTGTTTGGGGTGTGACAGTGCATACTGCTTGTGAAAATTATTTTGTAATCCTTTGTTGATTCCACTATCTTCCCTTTTCTTCTTTTCTATTTTTTCTTTTTTCTTTTTTTTTTTTTCTTTTTTTTCAGAAATAGCCTTCAGAACACTAGTGTCTTACTGTGGTGTTATCAATTTCAGACCGTAGTGATAGTCACACACATTAACAGAAAACACTGGTAACTAATTTTGCACTGAGCATCAGCCAATATGTAGGGTGCATTTGCACTGCTATTTTTGAAGGCAGTATCCCAATTGTCTTCACTGATTTTATCTTGTTTCACATTTTGGAGTGGCATCCAGGCATAGAAAGTGGATAATTTTCAGATTAAACTAAACCAGGTATTTTTTAGAAACACATTCAGTGTTCTCCAATCACTGACGTGCATTCTGCTGACAGGACCAGATTACAACCAGTCCAAAATAAAAGCCTGTAAAATGTTTGTGGTGTGGACATTGGGAGATAACTGATTGTTAGCCTCTGATTCCATCCCCGCTGGTCAGCACTCCTTGCTAACACTGATGGACCATAGAGTGGCAGCCATGGTGTGTGCAACTTTTACTCAGGACTGCTCTTTGAGATATGCAGTCCCATGATTATTTCTGGAGCTGGATGCCTAGATTCTCATTTGTGTTGATTACTGTGTCAACTATGATGTTTTTCATCTTGTCCAGCCACACCCTGCTATTCACTTGCCTTTCCCGTGTGCTGTCATCATCATACCCTCTCTCTTCTGTCCTTCAGCTTTGGTCAATTTGGTCAATTTGGTGATTATGGTGGAAGTAAAGAATCAAAAGTGATAACAACATCCAAGCTGAAAGATTTACATTGGGTATTCATTCTCACAGATTAAGTGGTTAAAGCCCTTCTGAGAATGGACCTCCGTACAGGGTCAGTTGAGCATTACAAGATTCAGTCTGGTGTTACCGAGGTTCAGCTGATCACATTATCAGGCCAGTAGACAGTCACCTCTTATTTTAAAGAGAAATCAGCTTCTCCAGACAGCAAAAGGCTGACTCCGAAATATATCCACCACCTCTTCTACCATTACTAGATGTTGAGTTTGAAGACAACTATTGTAACGATTCATAACAACTATTATAATAACCACCGTTCTCCATGTCTCATCTTCCATTTTCCTAAAAAGAGCAGGAAGTTATTGTGATTCTGCTTTTCTTGGGGTTTTGGGGGGATTTGTTTGTTTGGTCGATTTTTGTTGCACCACACTATGCAGTGACTTAGCTGGTTGAAAAGGAGCATTTGAAGTTATGTCCTCTTGGTGGCTGCACTGAGGTGTCATCCTGCTGCTGGGCAAAACCACACAAGCCTTTCCCTCAAATTAAACGAACAAACAAATAAACATAAAGCTCCAAATGATACATAAATACTGTAGCCTCATCTAATTATTTGTGAATGGAATAGGTCTGTTAAACAGAAATGAGTGAAAATATGCACCATCTCAACAGACCTACCATCCTACAAAAATATTGCTGCTTGCCTGGTCAAAGACTAAAGTAAAAGTTCAGATTCTCCAAGGGAATCACAATACTTCTACAATTATATGCCAGGGATCTCTCCATTACAGACATTCTGCTCCTGACTAGGAAAAATAATCAGATGAAAACTTTCCTGTACTAGTGGCAGATTAGTGCATAGAGCAAAATGAGGCATGTGAGCTTCCTGAAAGCCAGCAGATTTTTGTCAATCTGTAGGAGGTTTTTTTGTCAATCTGGGCTGGTGTGAGGAGGAGGGAGGCCACTCGGACACCACATTCTGCTGTCAGCCCAAACAGGGAAACAGCCCCTTCTGATACAGGTAGTGCTTTGTGTGTGCTTCACTGCACAAATGTATTGTTGTAAATCACGAACACATGATTTACATGTGTGCATACACACGGCACACATATGTACACAAACTCAGTTCTATATACATGAAATGTATTGTGAAAGATACATTGTCCACCTGTGGATGTGGATGAAAAACTCAACATAATCTGGCAATGTGTGCTTGCAGCCCAGGAAACCAACCAAATCTGGGCTACATCGAAAGCAGTGCGACCACTGCAGGTCGATGGAGGTGATATTCCCCCTCTGCTCTGCTCTTGTGAGACCACACCTGGAGAACTGCATGCAATTCTGGTGTCACCAATATAAGGAGTTGGAACTGTCAGAGCAAGTCGAGAGGAGTGCCACAAGGTTGATAAGGGGACTGGAGTACCTCCCCTATGGAGACAGAGTGAGAAAGTTGTGGCTGTTCAGCCTGGAGGAGAGAAGGTTTTGTGGACACCTCACAGCAACCTTCCGGTATCTGAAGGGGCCACATGGAAGATGAAGAGGGACTCTTTGCCAGGAACTGTAGTGATGGGACAAGCAACAATGGGTTCAAACTGAACCAGGGGAAATTTAGGTTAGATATTAGAAAGAAATTCTTTACTATGAGGGTGGTGAGGCGCTGGAACAGGTTGTTCAGGGAGGTTGTGTGTACTCCAACCCTGGAGGTGTTCAAAGCCAGGTTGGATAAGACCACGATAAACCTGGTGTAGTGGGATTCAGTTCAGTGGTTCATGTCCCTGCCCATGACAGTGCAGTTGGTGACTCGATGGCCTTTAAGGCCCCTTCCGGCCCCTTCCCATGGATCCTCCGTTTCGCTGTACCCCGGCGCCCCCCGCACACGCGGCACGGTGCGCTCGGGCCTGTCCCTTTAAGGCCGCCCCTGCGCTTACCACGTGCTGGGGAGGGGCGGGGGCGCCGCGCAGCCAATGGGGACCGCCCGAGGGGCGCGGCGCCACCGCGTTGCCGTCCCCATCTCCCGTCCGCCGGCGGCGCGCCGAGCGCTGCCCTGCCCTGCTCGCCTAGCTCTGCCCGGTGCGCCCTGCCCGGTGCACGGCCGCTGTCCGCGCCGCCGGCCGGGAGCGCTCGGCCCCTCGGTCAGGTGACGGGAGGCCGCCGGGAGCTGCGCGGCTGAGCGGGCCGGCGCTCCCTTCGCTTCGCCTCGCCTCTCCTCGCCTCCGCGGAATGCTGGGCGGCACCGCAGCGGCTCCGGGGATGCTGCCGCGGCCGCCGCCGCTCGCCGCCCGCTGAGCCGCTGCGTGGGGCGCGGTGGAGTCGCCGCCGGGCGGGGCGGCGGCATGGCTCCTACCCTGCTCCAGAAGCTCTTCAACAAAAGGGGAGGCGGCGCGGCGGCCCCCCACGGCCGGGCTCCGGGGGAAGGGCCCGCCTTCAGGTGAGCAGCGGCGGCGGGGCGGGCGGCGGTGGGCCCCGGGGGCTGCCCCCGCGGAGCACGGGCGGTGGCGGAGGGGCCGGCGCGGAGCCCTCGGCCGCGTGCGGGGCGTGGGGCGCAGGTGTGCCGCAGCCCCCGCGGGGTCCGCGCCGCTGAGTTTCCGGGGGAGCGGCCGGGGGCGAAGGGCGTGCGGCGGGGGGCACGGCCGCGCCGGGGTGGCTCTTCTCCCTCCTTTCCCTCTCGTTGGCTCTCTCAGTCATTTTCTGGGCGAGTTGGCGGTGGCACGCTCGGGAGTCGTGGGGCGCTCGCCCCTCGGCAGCGGTGGGGGGGAGGCGCCGGGCCCCCTGTCTGGCGTTTCTGTGCGATTGCTGTGATAACTCGTGCCCCGGTCTCATCAGCACAGGAAAATTAAGAAACGGCTTAATTGTTGTGACCTAAATACACGTGTGCAGTCTGGTGACCCGCTAAGCATTAGGCACCTTTCACTGCCCCCTGCTTTTGATACCGCACATGCTGAAAGGTGAGGTTCAGTAACTATCGCTGCTTCAGGGTTTATGTGTATAACCTTTATAATAATATTGAATCTCCGTGTAATACTAAATTATTAGTGTTTTCTGAACCTTCGGGGACAGCATTTTACTCAGGCTGGTGCTTTGGAGCTTTGTTCCTGTGACATCTGTGCTGCTCACAAGACCGAGCGGCCCGGTGAGTGCAGTGACAATCACATGCATGCCCGGTAACCTCTGTGCCTGTTTTTCTGTGCGGCATGAGTTGACTGGTCTTGTGATCAGATGGTACACGGGGTTGAATTGGAATCTGGGCTTTCACCGCTGAAACTGCTAAGGATGGTGAGGGAGAGGGGGGTGGACAATATTTTGGTCCACAAAATGCTATAGTGCCAAAGTATGAAAGATCACAGTAGTGGAGCCATTATAATTTCAAAGATGGTCCGTGCGGGACATGGCCATTTGCATGGCTAAAGTTGCAAGATCATGGAGAAAAATGGTGTAGGGTGAAAATGACAATATATTTGGGTTATAAGGTGATTCCTTTCAAAGTGATTGGATACAGTATTGGACCTGTGTTCATATTAGAGAACAAATCTGGTAAATTTTGTGAAGCTGTGGAGTCTATATGCTATACTTGTAACTGCAGGTTACTTCTGTGTAACTGCTACATACTTCTTGTAGCATTTATTCACCTTATGACTTAAATATCCCCTTTAATATGGAAGAAAACAATTTTCCACATTGAAACTGATAGTTCCAGACTATCGCTATTATTTTGCATTGTACTTAAAAATACTCTGTGTCAGAGACCAGTGCTGTTGGCTCTGGATTATTGGATTGGTATTGGATTATCAAGTATCTCCACCAAGGCAGATTCCTTGCACAGCGTGTTTCCCATTAAAATCAGTAAGATTATTCCATCTGGAGTGTTTTATGAAGTTAGGGATTGTACTTTTTCCTTCTTCCTATTTCCTTGGGTAAGATATTCCGCACTTGGTTTTCGGTTTACGTAATGTTTAAATGATGTGACACTTCAAATAAAATCTGTTATAATGAAAAGACTACTGTAGGTACCCTTCTATCGCGGTGCGCGGGCAACACCCTTCACTCTTTTTATCCCCTATTTTCTCTCATTTCCTTTCTATCTGTCTTTTTTGGACAAACCTAAGGTTAATAAAATTATTTGAAATATTTTACACGTGAATGGGTTTGGGGTTTTTTTGCTTGTTAATATTAAGCTTCTTCCTTTTGACTTCTAAGTATGCTGTAATGCTTTTTCTTTTTTTCTAGTGATCTGTTCATGATCTGCGGGAGCATACTTACAGGGTCTTAAAAGCTCTGCAGCAATGCCTTTAATAGACTTTCTGTTGAATAGTAATCTCTGTTTGAGTGGAGAGATGTGATTCGACCTAAGTAAGGTGGGAGACTTAATCCTTTGGTAGTTTCTGTATTAAGTATGTACTGCTGATCAGCATTACATGCAAAGTGGTAGAGCCATTTTCTAATGACGAGACTGTCTTTTTAAGGATTTTTTATCAGTTTTATTCCTTCTTCATGTTTTGGTTAGTGAGGTCCCTCCACATTCAATATGTCTTGCTGTGTTTAGGTTTGTTAAGGAGCCCTGTAAGACCAGTAACAGTCTGTATCCTTGGGCTTTAAATTCTTATAAAAGCCTTGAAAGCCTAAGTGTATTCACACACCCTCCTTACCCTGAACAAGAGGAATCACCAAAAATCTCTTCAGTAGTTAATGCCTCCTCAAATGCATGTAATTTGACAACTTTTTTGAGCTGCATTGCTGGGAAGCTTTCAGTTTTCTAGTCTGCCCAGGAACACCAGGAAAAGTTTTGTTGCAGAGTGCTGTCAACCAGGCTTGAGGTTTGCCTTTAACAAGTACTGTGTGTGCTTGTTCTGTTGCACTCTTTCCTTTAATGAGAGTTAAATCTTGACCAGAGGCCCACATTGCTTCATCTCTGGCTCTGAAGGAAACGTCATGCTTCAACGTCCATGCTGCTTACCAGGATGAGCTGGCACAGCCTCAAAGAGCAAGAGACATGGTGCCTATAGATGAATGTGGAGCCACAGGAAATTGTTTCCTGGGTGCATGAACATTAACATATTAATTTGTCTCAGGAGTTCTCTTTTAAAGAAAACCTCTAAATTGTCTCCACTAACTGCACTTTGGCTCACAAAGCCAAGTGGCTTTGGTACATAAACTGGATTCCTGTTGGAATGAATGAAATTAGAAAGTGTGTTCCAACCACTAATGGATATTCAGTCCCTGGGACCATACTCCAGCTGGTCAAAAGTAGAACTCCAGAATATGTGTAGTGTGAGTGTCAAGTCCTTAGCACCAATTATTGTGCTCTGTGGAGCTAGTCTGGTTGGGCTGCACTACATGTTCACATAAGCACAACCCTTACTTGCTGGGTGAGGAGTATGTGTAAACATGAGGTGTAGATGCTAATATAGAGTTTTTAGGATAGTAGGACTTTTTACTGGCCCAGGCCTTCTTTCAAGATAATGGAAGTGTGAAGGGGTAGAACGATAGTAGTTAGAATTACAGAAGAGCTTAATTCTTTTTTATCAAAAAGAGAAATTATAAACCAGCTGGAGAACAGATGTGTATTAGTGAGATATTACATTTGTTCTAAGCAGTTTCATACACAGACTTGAGCTTGTGGTTTTTTACTGCTGCTTCTTGCTTTCTTTGACTGAGAATATGTGTGTAATACATATGTAAAGATGTATGTGTGCGTATACACACACCCCTTTCAACAGAGACACTTTAGTGACTATAGTTCAGTATATTTCTTCTTAGAGGCTCTGGGAAAACCCTAATTACTTTGTGTGCAAGAAACGTGTATTTACGTGGATAAATTCCCCTAAAACTTATTGTCTTATCAAATGTTACTTCCCTTACAGGTTTGATTTTGCAAAGTTTGTACAATTTTTTTGAGTGCTACCAGGGTCATGTGCTGAGCAGAATCATAGAATTGCTCATGTTGGAAGGGAACTTAGAGATCATCTAGTTCCACCCCCCGCTGCCTTGGACAGGGACACCTTCCATTAGCCCAGATTGATCAGAGCCCATCCAGCCTGGCCTTCAACATTTCCAGGGATGGGGTATCCACCACTTTATGGGCAAACTCTTCCACTGTCTCACCCTCACAGTAAAGAATTTTTCCTAATATCTAATCTAGACCTATTCTCTTTGTTTCAAGCCATTCCCCCTTGTGTCAATATATGCTTTTTTAAAATATTCTCTGCTTTTTTGTAGGCTCCTTTCAGGTCCTGAAAGGCAGCAGTTAGGTCATCCTGAAGCCTTCTCTTTTCCAGACTGAACAGCCTCAATTCTCTTAGCCTTATTCATAGGAGAGATGCTCCATCCCTCTAATCATTTGTATCCCTCGTCTGCACTTGATCCAACAGATTGATGTCCTTCCTGTGCTCGAGACCCCCAGAGCTGGATGCAGTACTCCAGGTGGGGTCTCACGAGGGCAGAATAGTCTCCCTCAGCCTGCTGGCCACAGTGCTTTTAATGTAGTCCAGGACTTGTGTGGCTTTCTGGGCTGTGAGTGCACTTTGCTGCGTCATGTCCAACCTTTCATTCCCCAGCACCCCCAAGTCCTTCTCAGCAGGGCTGCTCTGGTCTGTTCATCCCCAGCCTGTGGTGACATCAGGATTTGCCCTGACCCAGGTGCAACACCTTGCACTTGTTCTTGTTAAACCTTGTGAGATTCCCATGGGCCTGCTTCTTGAGCTTGTCCAGGTCCCTTGGTGTGGCATCCCATCCTTCAGGTGTGTGGACAAGCACAGCTTGATATTGTCAGCAAATTTGCTGAGGGTGCACTCAGTTCCATCATCTGTATTCTCTGAGGGACACCACTTGTCACTGATGTCCGTCAGGACTCTGAGCTGTTGACCACTACCCTCTGGATGTGACCAACCAATTCCTTACGCACTGAACAGTCCATTAAGTTTTAGGGTTTTAATAGAGTATGAGCGCATAGTATCTCAAGACTAGAATGTCTCAAGTGCTAAGCATATATTTGAGTAAGGTATTGGGGGGTGGCTTTAAGGAGATTGATATGGGTTGCAGATAGTTTGATTTTACATAAATTGATAGCAGTTTTTCTGTAATTGTGTTTACTTGATTCTAGAAAAAATTTCTGTGCTTTTTCTGTACTTTTCAACATAAAGTCTGAGGTTATCCTTAAGCTGCAGGTTCAGACTTCACCTTAATTCCAGTCTTTGATAGTTTGGTTTGGTTTTGGTTTTTTTTAAATGAAAATAAATGTTTTGTAGTTTTTGGAAGACTGCTTTCACTGCTGAATGTATCATTTCTGCACTGCAACCTGTGATGAAATTTCTTTGATACTGATATGTTTAATGAAGGACTGTTGTACAGTAGGGAATAACTTCATTTTATGTGGATTTAAAAAAAAAGGTTGTATTATTTCAGCTGTGTGTGAAACTTACATGCATTCTGTTTCTTCGGCTTTAAGTATCAGCTGCTCCTTCTGGTGTCTATAATGGAATGGATGTCATGTTGTAGCTGCAGGATATCTATCTGGTAACAGTTTGTTAGCTTTGGTATATGAGATCATTTGTTTGGCAGCTGGTACTAGTGATTCCTTTGGTCATAGTGCTGAAACGCTTGGTGAAATCCTACTTGCTAAGCATTATTTCACAGCATTTATTACCAGCCTGGCAATGTTCCACCTTCTGAAAAAGGAAAGAAAGCAATAGTGAGCTTGGAGTCTGCTTGCATGTCAGTTTGTTCGAATGAAACACTCCTCAGAATGTTCTTGTGACCTAATTGGGTTTTTCTTGAGCTTCTTGCAGTTTTGTAGCAGTCCAAACAGCAATAACACTACTGAGCACACGTTTATATCTTCATACATGGAAATATCCTTATTTCCATGTAAGGAGAAATGCATATGGCTGTAAACCCTTCAAAAAGCATTTGCAAGCAAATCACTATTTTATATGCTGTAAGAAGGGCAGTCCAGCCCAGGGCCAGATCTGAGCATGGGGCAGGAAAGGTCAAAGTGCAAGTCTCAACTATACATCCTTTCACTGACAGCTGAAGGTGAGCTTTAAGATGCAGTATTACACTTCTGTGCTGGCATTAGTCTTTCATCACTAAAGTGAGCTAAAGAATAAGTTCTGCAGAAAGAGATTTATTACAGTCTCACTCAAGAAAACACCTTAGAGAGGAAGTGATTGAAAGTATGGTCTTTTGACATGGAAACCACACTTCCAGCCTGGGGCATTTTTGAAGGAAAACAAACAAACCTCAAGTCCTCTGCTTTTGAGCTTTGCCGGAACTAAGGCCATTCTTCTTCTTCAGTTGTTTGGATTTCCCCTCTGCTAAACACTCCTATCACTGAACAACCTCTTGGTTGTTCTCTTGATTTCCTCTAGCTTTGCTCTAAGACTAGCTCAATCTCTTAAAGTTGCAAGAAGACACCCCAGTTTTTGGGGTTTTTTTCCTTTGCTACAGATGACTAAAAAATGTGTGGAAATGGACAAGCTACTGATATTCTGAGAGGGATGAATGTACCTTGGTTATTTAATTTAATTCCATGGAAAGATGCGTTCTTGCCTGACAATCAAATGGGTTTTGCCTGTAGGTTACCTTATTTCTGATTTACAAGTAGCTTATGCATGGAGCTCCATGCATTGATTCTTAAATTGATGTGCAGTTGAATAGGTGCTTGATTCCTTATTCTTAGGGCATTTTTGCTGTTGACAGGTCCAAAACTGGGTAAGTGGGTATGGTGCCACATACTATGCTCAGTGGAAAGTGATTTGGGGAATGGTAGAAGCAGAAAGCCTTAGAGGTACCTTTCCTTGTCAGTAGCGCAACTTAAAGCAGGAAACTGCAATTTAACATAGTGATGCTAATGCTGTAAGGGAATACCTGTTGATATAAATGGCTTGATTTAAATGAGAAAATAAAGCTGCTTGGGGCTGAAAAATGTGGACAAGCATTCAGAAAAGATGAATTTGTGCAGAAACATTTTAAAAACTGATGCAGTGCTTTGTTGCCAGTAGAGGCTGGCTTCTTGTAAACTTACATAAACTTTGTAACTTTCCTTATATAAACCAAGTTAAAGTTGCAAAATAGCTTTATTAAAATTTAGGGGAAAGGAAGGTGGAAGAGTTTTGACAAAAATGGTTTAGTCATTAGTCATCATGTCATCCCACTTTGGTGTTGTGAGATGTAGGTGTTTCCAATGCATGGTAGTGGCCTTTAGCTGTTGCTTTGGTCTGAACAGTGGGTAACAGCTGACCAAATGTCCCGAGAGAGTAGATGTGACATAGTAGCTGAGGTCAGGGGGGACAGGAAATGGAATAATTGTTCTCACAGAAGTAATTTCTTGTTCTGACATTTCAGTATTATTGAAGCTGCTGAGGACTTCTTTTGCAAAGAAAATTCTTTAGATTAATAGTATATGTGCTACAAACCTTGGTGATGTACCTTTTCCTGTAAGAATTCCTTCTGACACTCACAGTCATGTGCTTTCATCATCATGTACTTTGCACCTTAGTGATGTTCATGAATAGCTTCTGAAGAGTAGATTCAGTTTTTGAGCCATGTGTTGTGTTTTATATTTGTCAAGAGTTACTTCTAAGTGCACCCTTGATTAAGAGCACACTGTTGTCTTGTATGCAGCTTAGATGAAGGGTTCTGAGAAGAATGTTCTTAGGCTGTCCTAATTACCAGTATTTGCTGTGTGAAGGTTTCCATGGGTACACTTCTTAGGCAAAAGATGAGGAATGCAATTCTGTAGGGTGGTGGTTAACAGGCTTGCTAGAGAGAATAAGCAAGAAAAAGAGGACTTTGAATTGGGTACTTGTGTGAAGACAGCAAATACCTGTCTGCATTTTTTCTGTGTGCTTCCTGTGATAGTGTCGGGTTACTGCTGATCTGACTAACAGACATGGACATGGCAGTTCACCTTTGCGTGTCATGAATCAGCTCCTCTGTGTGTGCTCTGCTTAAACTTCTCAATGTTCATGCTCAGGTTATTCTCTGTTCTGCTTTCTCTTCACCTTACCGCTGCCTTTCTCAAGTCCCTCCATTTGCCCTGTTTGTATGGGTTTGTCACTCAAATACCTTAGTGATGTTGTGTTCTAATATGCAGGGCTAAGGTCACAAGACAAGCTCCTGTGCAGGCTACAAGGCAAAATGTTCTGAGGCGCTGAGAAGATGAGCTTTGGAGTTCTGGCAACAGTGCCTGTGTCTTCCCCATGTCTGCTACGGCAAGGGCAGGTGCATTTACCTGACCAGCAGCTGAAATGTCTTTGGTCAGTCAGCACACTTCTGGATATTGATGAGATTCTTGGAATTCTACTGATAAATGGGCACGAGGGCTTTACATCACACTTGCTGCTGTTATAACTGAGTCATGGTTTTGCTTCCATAGACTGTACTGAACTGAAACTTGAGATGTGTGTGATGCAATTACTGAATCAGTATGGAGCTTTCTCTGCAGGATGCTCTCACAGTGCAATACAGCTCAACTTTTCTCCTCCAAGGTGCTCAGTGGAGGTTTAGATGTGCTAATGAAATCAGCTGTATTAAGTAAACAATCTGACAATATTTATTTTTCTAATAGAGGTGCTAGCAGTCTGAATTTGGTATTAGCACTTTCAAATTAGAAATCTGAACACATTAGTACTTAATTTTTTATAATGGAATTGGGAAGTTTCTTACAGTAGCAACTCTTAGCTTTTGTTTTCATTGAGTTTACTGACTTTTATGAAAGAAAGCAGTGGCTTGAATGAACTCAGTGCTCTGAATTTCTGTGCAGAGTGTTTGCACTGAATTCTAAATCTGGGTGTTATCCAACACCTGAAATTGCTCAACTCTTGGGGTTGGGTTTGTTAATGCATGGCTTCAGGAGTACAGAAAATCTCAGCAGAGTACATTAGATAAAGTTTTTGAAGGAAACTGCAGAGAGAAGGATCTACAAACTGTTGAATACATGGTTCTGAGCAAGTAATTATATTATTATTATTATTATTATTATTGTTTCACTGAATGTGGATAAGTTTACAGAATGTAATATAATGTTGTAGTGTTAAAGCCTTCTATGGTCTGGAAAAGACAGTTACTGAAACTTTTTAAAATCTGCAATTCACAGAAATTAGTTTATGTTCAGACAAATTTTTGTTGTATCTTCTATTTTTCTGTGTGGGCACATGCTACAACTTATCCAGCTACTGGTGAACAGCTAAGTGCTTGTGTCTGTCATATTTCATTGCCTTTCCTTTCACATTTCGCTAAAATGACCTTTTAAAATCTTCATGTTTAACACTCTGCTCTCTAACTTGCACTCTAAAATGGATTGTAGATTTTAGGACAAATCCTACCATAGGAAAGGTCATGGGTCTTTTGTTTCTGAAGAAGAAGGAATTTGGTGCAGAAACCACTTTGCTCAGCTGTGCAGCAGCAGGGTTAGTCAATGCACGTGAGGGCTCTAGTCTTGATGAATGGCTCCTGTGGTGCAAGATGCTACTGCATTCTCCTGTGCTGTGCTGGAATTGGGTATTGGCTGGACATTTGTCACTTCCACAGTAGTGTTGATGGAATAGTGTTGAAGCCCTCTCAGTCATGTCTGTGTAAAGGTCAGTGGTAGAACCAGCTGTTCTTACAATAGTCTACGTTAAGCTGTCACACCATGCAGAAATGGTTATGGAGGGCTAATCCTCAGCTGTGTTGAGAAGGCTGGAATGAAGAGCAGGGAATCAGTAGCCACTTCAGTTCACTTAGCAGACAGCCACAGTGACATGCATCTGAGCTCCTGCTTGGTCTTGACTTTTAGCCTGGAGGAAGGTTGTTCTCTGGTTGTTAGCCAGTTGAAACAGCTTCAGGAGTGCAATCTCTGCCTTCCCAACGGTTATAAAAGTGTTTCTAGATCACATCAAGTTAAAGAATTGGAAAAATTAACCCTCTCTGCTTATAGAGGTATTTATGATATTTGACTGTGAATATAAATCATACTTAAAAAGTGCTAAAATTATTTCAGATACAATTTTCAGTTTGGGAGTGGGTCACCTTATGACTTCAGTACTTGGAAGACTTGGGGATATATGTCAGTTACCCCCTGTGAACTAGATCACAGTACAGTTGAGTTCAGAAAAGTTCAGGTGCTAAATTTCTTGTGTTCAGAAGTTCCTGTAAGCAGTCTTACAGACAGAGGTATATTTGGGAATGCTTTTGAATGGAACTAGGGAAATAATGTATGTTTGAAAATAGCTATTTTTGTTTGTCGCTTTATTATAGCACTTGGTGGAAATGCTGTAAAATGCTTATGTATAGCTGGACTGGATAATGGGTGCAGGGATAGGTATGCAAAGAAGACAAAAATGCAAACAGAACAATGTCTTCTGTAGTGGATGTGGGTTTTTTGAAACAAGCAGTCAACTCAATGAACCCATGTGCGCATTTATAGTGTATCCGTCCAATTGCTTTGTTCTTAAGCAAAATACATCTGTGTGGAGTGCCAAAGATTACTTGAATCTCTGAATTAAACTTTGTTTACTGCCTAAAGAAATAATTCTATATTTGTATTTAAATGTGTTGGCATGTGAACTAGAAGTTTGATTGACATTAGATTTGATTTTGGCTTTTTGTTTGCATTACTGAAGCACTAAAAGGTGACCATAGTCTTCCTTAGAGTTGTATCCTTGGGCCCTGTTGTGACAGAAAGTGAAAAGAAAGTGAGATTTTTGTTTGTGTTTAAATGAGGCTATCCTGAATCTGCAGCTGTTGGGATGGCTCCTAGTGAGTCTGCTCTGGTAGACTTCATCTCAGGAATAAATCAGGTCTGTTATAAAGGATTTTGTTGTATGCTGTTTTTATGGGGAATGCTAAAGGAGCTTGACCAAGTCTTACCTACTCATGAGGAGAAAGGTTTCTAATTTGTCTAAGTAGGTAATTGCTACATAAGCTTGCTGTCTGAAATTTGTTTGCATCTGTCAATGTACAAATTGTCAACATGCAAAGCATTTTCATATTGCAGGACAAGGATGCAACTGGATTTTTTGTGTGATTTTTTTAGTTTTTTGCCCAGATATTTCAGGATTGATGGACTGATTCTTGGCAGCCAAATGTTAGTATGTTACTGGGTGTGGTCAGCTGTAATTATGTACAAACCTGACTGGATAAACTTTTAAGTCTACTGTAATACCAGTGTTTTTGAGAAAATGTTTGGGATCCTATGTGAGTAATTTAGAGAGGTTGGCCTTCTCTAAGGAGGGGAGGCTGTTTCATAACTTAATGACTATTTATACATTCAAAGTCCTACGCAATTGGTGGTAAACAGAACATACGTCTTTAGCATAGTGGCTTGCAGCAAGGTTAGGTTTGCCCGTGCCAGTCAGCTGCAGGACTGTGGTTTGGTTGGTTGGTTTTGTGTGTAGTCTTTTTCACTGAGAAGGTGTATGGTATGAGTGATTTAATTACCATGGTCTTCTGCACATGGTCCCAAGCCATGGTTCCTCCTTCCCTTTCCAGTGAAACTTGAAAATAAATGTGTCTAAGCCTTCAAGATTCAGTTCTAGTTATTGGAAAGTCACTTTCCATGCTGTCTGCACGAGAGGGTTAAGGAAAGTGTTTTGGATGGAATAGGCAAATTATCATAACAACAACAAGAGGAGCTAAACATATTTTTGGCTACAACTAGTGAAAAATGCCGGAGCTGACGTTGTATCCGTCCATGTTATCACTTCATTCAATCTAAGTCAGGATTTCCTGGCATTCATCTAGACCAAGCCAATGGACTTTGCTGTTCATGCTATAGCAACTTTTGGGTGATCAAGCATGGCTTCTTGTGTGTGTTCTTTCCCATATTCTTTCTTGCCAGTTGGGTAAATCAGTACATTCTCATAAATATTCAACTTAGTTTTTCTTCCTTCCTGTCCTGATTATTGCAGAGTAACCTTTCAGTTGCAATCTCAGTTTTAGAAGGATCGAAACACTACTTGTTCTTACAACAGTTTAGCATAACCATTTACAGAGGTCTCACCAATATTATGCTAGCTGGTCAAAACAACTGGACTGCTTCAGCTCTCAGCACTGATAGAGAGCCACATCTTATATCTTTTCATATATTAGGAATTTAGGAGGATGCTGCTAGAACAAGGTAAATTAAAATTATATTTTTAAGTGAAGTGATACTGCTGAGTTTGTGCTTTTGGGTTAGTTGAAACTGACCACTTCTGAAGGAGTCTTCCTTGGAAAAGGGACATGGGGTCCCTGGATAGCACTTGCCTCTAGCCCTTCTTGAGAGTGTTCTTTTGTACAGTGGGAGTGAATGTTGAGGACAACGATGAGAAATGGGGATTTGCAATCTTTCTGTGCCCCTGGAGAGAGTACCCTAAACTTCTGCCTGTGAATCTTGAGAAAGTGCCACATCCTCTGGAGTTCACAAAGCCCTCTTGTGAATCTAGCCTTTTCATGGTGGAAGTGGGGGAAATTTGTAAAGGAATGGTTGCTGTTAAATGTAGGTGTTTTTAGTTGCTTGGAGTGAAGGTGTGTGTTATAGCAGAAAAAATACTTTTTATTTAACTAGAAAAAATGGGGGGGATATGTTAAACACCAGGCATTGTTCAAATCTCTGAATCTGTGTATTTATGTATGTCTAATAAATAACATTATTTCTTAGTAATTTTTTTATTTTCATATTCTAAAATTACTCCTTTGAACAGAGGCTTGAAAGCTGTATACAGACTCTTTCTTAAATAAAAAAATGAAATAGGGCTTTATAGAAGAGGGAGAAGGAACAGGAAAGAGCAGGCAACCAAACCCACGCCTCAGGATACCAGCCCTAAGGTGTGGTGATGTCTGTCTTGGCCTGCTTATACTTATGTAGGAGATACTGAGGTCTGAGATCTGTCAGTACTTTTATACAGCATTGCAACGCAGTAAGAGCTGGTACAATGTTATAAATATCAGATTCTGCCTTGCATTGTTGCTCAAAATTCTCCTTCAATGTACAATGTGTAGTTTTTCCTTGTGTTCAAGAGAAGGTGGGGAAAGGCAGAGGCAGGATAAAAGATTTCTCTTAATCTCATTTTCTGGCAGAGGCAGTTCTCAGACGTGCCTTGGCAGTGTCTGTATTTAGTAGCTGTGTTCCTGGCCGCTGGCCCAGTCACATGGCGCCGCTGGAACAAGTGACATGGGAATGATGCATGAGCTGAGACCCGGCGCTGCATGCCGGAGGAGGTGGGGTGGCCCGGCCGGCCCCGGCCGCCTGTGCCCAGCCGCACGGCACAGCCACGCTGCGCCCAGCGCCCATTGCTCCCGCGTGGCTGCTGCTGTTTGGCTCGAGCTGCTTGGCCCCAGACAGCTGGAAGTGCTCATTGCAGGTGCCTTGAGAAAATAAACAGGGAAAGCAGCGGAGTCAAATCCTAAAGAGTGTTAAATTACAAGTAAATCTTCGGTTCTTCGAAATGATAAAGATCATCACTATGAAACAACTTCTGCAAAATACTTGACTGACTTTGGGTCAGCTGAGCTCTCCTGGCTGTTAGAAGCTATGGAGATGAGGGCAGAAAGTGGGATGGGACAGGGAAAGTTTGTTAAGACTAAGCATGGCTTTCTGTGTGGAGGAAAGAACTAGGTGGTCGATCTAGGGTGCTAACCTTATTTGCAGACTTTACCTTTCTTTGTTTAAAGACCTAGTTTAACAAAACCACAATTTTCTTAATGGTAAAACACAATTAAATGTGTGCAACTTTTCATGCAATTACAAGTCTTTAGTTCTTCTCTTTGCTTATGATGAATTCTACTTCTAGCAGCTGAGAGCACTGTCTCTGTGCTGTTTGTGGTCTTACTTCAAACACGTTGTACTTGCTGGGTGTTTTCTTTGATTAGTGTTTTGTTTTATTGTGGGTTTTTTAATTTTTACATTATTACTGAGATACCATATGAAAACTAGCTCCCAAACTTCAGACTTGTAGATAAGCTAATGGACAGCGATTCCTGTTATGGTAGCGTTTCCTGATAACTTATAGAAGTTGAGTTGTGAAGCACTGGTTTAATGGGCTGTTCTTTACATTTGTGGAAGGCTGATGTGTGCAGTTTATGGTGACTAACTTACATAGATCTGTTTGTTAGCCTCTATCAGCAATGTGTGTGTGTGTTGTCATTTTTTGTGCATGCCTGTGATGATATTGCTTTGTAGCAGCAAAGATAATGAAAAAATGCTTCCAGCCTTACAGAAATCCAGTATATTCCCCTTTCCTAAGCAGGGGATCTGTGGAATTTTGACTTTTCAGTGGACAAATATATCCAATATCGTTTTACATTTCATAGAGTAACATGTAGAATTAGCCTAAAAAAAAAAGTGACCTCTCTGTACAGTGATCTGATGCTGAGAACTTTATTTTCCTCCATCTGAACTTTCTTCAGGAAAACCTATCCTGAGAGAGCAGTCCTCCAAATAATACCTTCCTTCACTTGTTGCGTGACTAATCTGCAATGTATCCCGCCTAACTTGTGTGAAACTAGTAACTATGTATCATGCTTGAACAAGGTAGTTCATGTAAGGTTAATAGAGCTTCACCATATTAGGACTACTTTAAGTCATTGTGGAAAAGGAATGTGGTGTGGCATCAGTGCAACTCTTTCGTATCTGAGGTTTTAGAAAGAGAAGAAACAATGCAGGGTAAATGATTCAAATTAGGAGGGAAGAAGGGAGCCAACATCTTCCACATAAGCTATTCAATGGACAAAAAGAGGGAAAATCATCATTAGGCAATCCAAAAGAAATTCCATTTAATCTTTACATGTGTTTTGGCACTAATCCTGAATGTCTGGGTCTAGGCATTTTTTGTGTATCAATTTTGCCAAGTGTGTATTTTGCAAAAACAAATGCTCACCAAAACAGCAGGTTATGATTCAAACTTTGTTTTCCTAAGCTTCTCTAGCCGCTTCTAAAAGCTGTTTGGAAAATAAAACCTTACAGGGCTCTCTGCAGATACTCTCTTAGATTTGAAAACAGTGCTCAAGTTGTAGTGGACTGTTGTAACTTACACAGAAAAATATTCTTAACTAAGTCACATATATTTATTTCCTCTTTCCCCCACCCCAATTTTTCTTGCTAAAGTGTTACCTTGAGTTGAAATCATTTAGACAATTGTCTTGCAGTGAAGATGAAGGACAGGAAATGACCTACAAACAGAGCAGGTGACATGCTGTCACATAGCCTAGAAAAAGAGTGATTAAACTCTGCTTCACAGAGGATTATATCTGCAGAGCAGGACACTTTCTTCCATTTTCTATATTATCTGCTTTATGGACTCCAGGTGTTTTCCATGTGTGGATTTATGTGTTATTTTGTTGTTGTTTAGAAACTGTTCTGTGGATTTTCAATGTTAATTCCCCAGGTACTTTGGGATTTATATTATTCTATAGATTATTAAATTGACAGATGGGGTAGTGTTGTGAAGCGCATCTATTTACATTTGTGGAAGGCTGATGTGTGCAATTTATGACTTACTTATGTAGATATTACAGGATCTTACAGGAGTTCCTTGTTCTAATGTCTGATGTGAATTTGAGAGTTTGATCCATGTTCCAGAATTTTGGGTTTTTTGGGGAAAAGATAGGACAGAAGTGAAGGCTACAAAGTGCTGATCTTGGTTGAAGTGTAACAACCTGGCCATCAGTTACATATTGCATTCACACTTCAGAGATGACTGGGAACACTGTTTAAAGTAGTCTTCCTCAA
Source organism: Acanthiza pusilla (assembly GCA_036630365.1). NCBI lineage: Eukaryota > Metazoa > Chordata > Aves > Passeriformes > Acanthizidae > Acanthiza > Acanthiza pusilla. Next base: position 24,292,217 of record JAXCHO010000164.1, read on the forward strand.
TGAGGTGAGGGCTAGAGTTGTCCTCTCCTAGATCATTTGAATCACTTGAGAACAGGCCAAAGATTTCACTTGTTTGCCGCATTTGGGAGGAGGAGTGGTTGTGATCCAGTACTTATCACTTCTCTGGGAATTGAAGCAGAGCTGGTTTTTTTTATTGCTATACAGCAGAGCAAGTTGTTCAGCCTAACCTTGCTCTAGTTTTTTGCTTCACTTTTGTCCAGTGTTTAGAAGTTGGGGTTAACTGAGATTACAAAATCATTTTAAGGGTGCTGTGCTATTTAGCAGGTAGCACATAGCACTAGGTTTTGAAATCTTGCCATGTTTTCTAACTCTACTGCTTTATTTCTGGTTGACCATTAACTAAGTTATTTTCCCTTTTTGACCTGGAAGGGAAGTTGCAGTAGGGCTGTCATCTTATAAAATGTCTAAAATTTTACTGATGGGGAGAAAGCCCATTGTAATTCATGTGAGATGTGAATTATGAGCAGATATGTATGGATAAGTTTTTTTAAAGCAAAGATGGGGAAGAGAACTTTGTTCTGCAGTAGAATTACCAGAGCCTAACAGAATATCCTATGTGCAGCTTTGGTCACTGCAATACAAGAAAGATATAAAGCTACCAGAGAGTTCCCAAAGGAAGGCAAGAAAGATTGCCCAAAGGAAGGCAACAAAGATGGTGAAGGGCCTTGGGGAGAAGCTGTATGAGGAGTGGCTGAGGTCACTTGGTTTGTTCAGCCTGGAGGAGACTGAGGGGAGACCTCATTGCAGTGTGCAACTTCCTTGTGAGGGGAAGACACTGATCCCTTCTCTGTGGTGCTCAGTGACAGGATCCAAGGGTCCTGAAGCTGTGTCCAGAGGTTTAGGTTGCATATTAGAGAAAGGTTACTTACCCAGAGGGTGGCTGGGCACTGGAACAGGCACCCCAGGGAAGTGGTCACAGCACCAGCCTGACAGAGTTCAAGAAGCGTTTGGGCAACATTCTGGGGCACATGTATGACTCTTGGGGATGCTCTTAGGCAGGGCCAGAAGTTGGATTTGATGATATTCTGTATTCTGTAATCTGATTCCTTTGTTCTGTTCAAAAACTGAAAGTTACTTGGTCAGGAGTATTTTATTAGATATTTTTGTCATTAAATTATTAAAACATTAGATATATTGCTCTTAAATTATTTTAATAGGCACATGACTATAAATTTTCATGAAGTTTTTAAAATAGCTTTTCAAAGTAATAGTGTCAAGTTCTTGTCCAAGTATAAAGTAGTATTTGTCCGTAGAAGTAAAAGCATTACAGTGCAGAATATCTAGTGTGTTTCTTGGTGTTGGTAGTTGGGTTTTTTAAGCTGATAACCATATGGCCATGATGACAATTCTTAGTTGCTCCTAAGCTGTATGAGGTTGCTAGGGGTTGTCAGATGACACTTGCTCACATGAGAGCCATTAACAGGGTGTTGTAGCCAGTGTTAGAACAACCTTGCAACTAAGGGCGAGTCACTGCAAAAGCAACTATGCTTTTTTTTTTTTTTTTTAAAGAGGCCATATGGTTCAGTCTTGTGACTACATAATTGCCAGCTACCTAAATCACATACCAGGAAACAAACATAGCTAAAGTCAATATTAGCTGTTGTATCTGCTACAGCTTTGCGCCAGGCTTGGTAGGAAAACCTCTGACAGCAGCAAGAGCAAGTCTACGATGGCTTCTGAAACCTGAAAGTCATGTCTGTTCTGTCTGGAATAATTGCAGGAGTACATTAGCTACAGCTGTCTTTTTGTATTAATGGCTTATAGAATCTATGACGATTGCTTTGCCTTTTTTTCCCTCAATTGGAAATTCAGCAGACTGCCTTCCTCTATAGGGAAGGAAGCTGATGGCAAATTACCATTGTTAATGGTTGATCGATAGTGAAGAAATCTGCTTGAGGCTGTTTCTCTTCAGCAGGTATTTAGTTTCTTTGACGGAGCTTTACAAGAGGATTTGTAGCTAAGAAAATGTGTGGGGGTACGCCAAAAACTACAAATGGAACTGGGGGACAAATAGAAAGAGCAAGAAACAACAACAATGTACCACTTGGAAACAATCTGTCTTGTACCAAATCGGATGAAAGAATTAGAAAGTCTTTGAGAGACCAAAGTGTCAGCTGTGTGAACAAAGTGACTAGACTGCTGCAAAACAGGTATGCATATGACTTCTTTGATGTATATGATTTTTGACAAAGAAGGGACGTTTTTGTTTAACACTCTATTTATAATCATGTGCCTGAGAGGCTATTTTGTAAATAGAGAAAGTTCTGTTAGAAGCTTGTTCTTGAAGATGATGCTGACTGAAACTCCAGAAAGTCTTTCCTGTTTGAAACTGAACCTACATTCTTGACTCTGATGTGTAAGATTTATGTATATGCAAACTGAGGCATAAAGGGTAATTGCCTTTCTTTTCAATCAAGGTGAACTACTCTCACCTTCTCTTTCTAGTTTCCTAATTAGTTTCTCCTCTTTTACTTTTTTGCCACCTCCCATGTTAGTGGGTCAAGTACTAACAGTGTGCAGAGCAGACAGGAGAGAATGCTGTGAAGTGGGGGAAGAAGGGAGAGGAGAACCTCTGCTCTACTTGTAAATTACCTCTAGTTCAATCTTAAATCGAAGTCATCTGAAGTGAGAATAGTGTTTATTTAACTTTTGTGTTGTCCTCTTCAGATGTGTGCCAGCAAGTTTCCAATGTCAGACTCTTTACAGCTATGTAACTGTGTTGAAAATGCAGTTCAGTGTGGCTTTTTCAAGTTCAAGCACACAACGGTGTTAGAATTAGTATTCTACCTTCAGGATTGCTGGTGTAAGAAGCAGAAAAATATAGATACATAGAGATGTTTCAGCCTGTTCGGTTCTGTAGCCTGTAGATGTTGCACTGAAGTAGTGAGTGGTTAGTCACTTTGAAAAATAGTGTAATGTTGGCTGAAGTAGTTTTTGAATATAAATGAATAGGTCAGTCTTCAGTTATTGCATGTATGCTGATATTTATAAAGGTGAAGCAAAAGCTCTCTTTGTAAAGATCAGAGTTTGGAGATATGTATTAACTGAAAGTATTCATTCAGGGCAGAATGAGGGAACATTTTTGTGACTTCTCTAAGAAAATAAGCCTGCTTTCCCCTAAGTAAGAGAGATCTCCTTGCCTCTATGTCTCATAAGTGTAAGTGAAAAAATGTTGAACAAGACGAAGGAGAGTAGCTTATATGCAAGTGTAAAAGAAAATGAGGCAGGCCCAAGCTTCTCTGGCGGGACAACTTTTCGGGATATCTGTAAGCTGTTTCATACTTTTAGCTTTCTTTAAAAAAAAAAAATCCATAGCATTTTAGTATCTCTAATAGACCTGGTTGTACTATCATATGAACATGGCTTGATTTGGTTTATTTCTTTTGACTTGAAGATGTTTATTAGTTCTAGCATCTTTCACATACAGGAAAGATACAATCTGAAGGTGAGGCTGGGTAAGCTGAACTGCTCAAACAGACTGATGATGTTGAAGGAGCCACTTCTTCCTTTGATTTCTGGTGTCACTCTCTTGCCATTTCCCCCCTTGTTCTGGCTTTGGCCTTTCCAGTCTTTTTGGAACTGACTCCCCTTAGGGAGTCAGCTCACTAAGCAGACAGGGAACTGAGTTGGGAACAAGAAAACGCAATTAACATTCTAACTAGCCTCAATACTTATTTGGAATGTAGAGGGAACATTTTAATTTTGTCCTTTCCTAAAGGTATATAGTTCCATGGGCAAAGTCAGTTGGTGTAACTCATGCTGCCACCAAGAGGTGGAGGTTCCACTGCCTTCTACTACTTCCTTTTTCCAGCTGTGTTTCTGGTCCACTTTCATGTGCTTGGACAGACTTCTGTTGCTGCAGAGAGTTCAGTTTACAGAAGGGTCCAACAATTACCAGAGCAGACACAGGTAACAGGAAGGGTCACTTAGTTACAAAAATGGGTGAAAGGATATGTGGGTCCCTTACTTTTGTGGTCAAATAAGAAAATGTGTTCAGTCAGAATAGCCACATTTAACCTGAAATGTGAACATATGCACAAAATCATATTAATTTAGTTAATGCAGTGAATTTTTAAGAATATGCAGGACGTGGCATTGCTAAATAAGCAAGAAGCTGATACAGAGATAAGGAAGTAACATTTTGGGGTTTTGATTTTTACACATGTGAAAACAGCTGACCAGTGAGTCTGTGTACTGCCTGTATTCTTCAACACTCTGCTTTTAGGAGATGATTGAATACTCCTGCTGTCCCTGTTTTGGGGGATCTATGTTACATAACCTCGCTTAAACAATAAAGGGTGGAAGTACTGTAAGCAGTGCTCATCAGCTTTTGTGACAGGAATAAACATCCCGGTCATCTGACTAGTCTTGGGCCTGCTGCTGGATTCCATGTGGAAGTAATGAGACTTCATGGACTTATATGCCTGTATAAATTGCCGATAGATATGTTTGATGTTATCAAATGAGCTTTTTGTAGGTTGGATCTCTTCTGTAATGGGTAGGACTGCTGCAGGAGCTGCATCTGTAACCAGTGGCATCATTAAAACATAACTTTGATATTTGGTTAGAAATATAAAGAAGCATTATTTGAAATTACTTTCCTAGATTTGGTGTACTAGTCACATAAAGCTCTGTATGATAGGTTTTATGTAATTTCTTAGGTTGTTGCTGTCTGGTACTAGAAAATCTGTTTGTAGTTCTGACAGATTGCAGCAATCTTTAATTCTAGCATGTCGTGTGGAAAGTTGGCTTCTACTTTAGCGTAAAATCCAGTTCATGTCTTAAACAGAAGTCAGCACTGCATGACCAACATGAAGTTTGCTTTAGTGAACAGTGAGGGTTTCCTTTCATAAGGAAACCTGAATTTGTGCAACCCAGCCTGCATGCAACTCTGCATTGGTGGGGAGATGCAGGGCTCGATTGGCTCAATCTGTGTCTGAAATGAATCTTTCTCAATTTAGACTTGCAGACCTGTGGTCTGAAGTATGGATGGTGCTGTACCAGTTGTGGAAATAAATAACATTTGCTCTTGCATAGAATTTAAGCTAAAACCATAGAGATGTACCTTTACTTTGTTATTAAAGGAAGGAAAGACCTGTAGCCTTTTTTAAAAAACAGCTTTGTTACTTGAGATTGTCTGTTGCAGAAAGTGTGTAAATAGCTGTGTAACTGAAGAGATACTGGGGTATCTGATACTGAAGAGTATCAGGTTCATGTGTCAGACTAGGATGAAGTGTATTGATGGCTCTGACTTCTGTTGCATTCTGTGTAACTGGATTTTGTAATAGCATTGCACAGGCAGTGGGCTGAGAAACTAGTAACAGACTTCTTAAACAGATGGTGTAGTTGCAGCTCTCTGTGTATGCGAGGTGTGTAGGATCTTTGTTGGGCAACTATCAACAATGGTATCAGGTCTGGTCTCGTGCAGGTTAACGTAATGCTGTGACTGCCTTTGAAAGGGAAGACTTGAAAAGAAATCTGCCTGGCACTCCCAGCCATTCTGGAGGCATCATGTTACGTATGCATCAAGAAGTTTCCTCACTGTGGATGGCAAAACAGCCTTTAGCATCATTCCATGATGGGGAACCTTCATATTATGTACATACAGCGCACTTGTATCAGAGTACCTTGCAGTGGAGATGGGTATGTGGCTTATTCGGTCCCAAGATGTTTAAAAGTAGAATAAAACCTTCCAGACTGGAGTCTTTCAGGTTTGAAAAAGATGCCTATTTAGGCTTTTTTTTTTTTTTTAAGCTACACAGAAAGAGCACAAAGAAGAAATTAAGCAGGATTTACTTAAAATTATTTTAAATTCACAAGTCTCCAAGTATATTCCTAAAGCAGTTGTACGTGGTTACCTTACTGACTCTAGCAGGATTTGATAGTGTTTACCTCACTATTGATTTATGGATGTTGACAGAGCATGGAATAAAAGAGATAGCTTCATAAATTCTAGTCTTTCATCTGTATAGGGGTTTTATGCTCTTCTTTCAATTCTCTGCCTTCCATTTCTGTAAGGCACAGTTTGGGAAAATTCCTACATGAAACTGCCTTTTGGGTGGAAGATCAGTGTGGCCTTGACTGAAGTCTGTTATGCAGTTTGTTAAACCAACAACTATTAATAACAGTTGTACTCTCACCCCCCTGGTGCAGTCCATCCAGGTCAGGGCTGGGGCAATATGAGTGAGCATCAGTGCTCTGTGGCATTGCTTTATGCACTAGTAGGTTTTTTCCATTGATCTCAGCATGTCGGCTACATAATGTGAAAAGTGTTTTCTGTAGCTGAAGCTGAGGCCAAGCAAATCTCTGTGCTCTGATGGGCAGACTGACTCCTTTTGGAATTAGGAAATGAGGTTTCTTGTCATTGACACTGTGATCAGTTTGGCTCCTCAACCCCCATGGTAGTGCAGTGAGGCAGGTCATGTGCCATTTTTTATCTCTGGAGAATGGGCAGATCGTGGCTTGAGAGAATTGTTTTGCTTCAGGTTGAATTTCAAGGGTGTCTTGGTTTCATGTGCTAAATGAAACTACATTTTCATTGTAGTTGGAGATCAAGTCTCAGTAATTGATGGCTGCTCTGTAAATTGTCAAATGTCTCAGAAAAGGGGGAAAAAGAATGGAACAACATAAACCTTGTCTTTCCGTTGCAAGACTTAAATGTTAGGAAAATCTTAACTTATGTTGTCAGGAATAGGTCAAAAGGAATTAGATTTGTGTTGTTTGGAGAAGGATGAGGGAGGGTGTGAGCTTTGTGCTGTTGGAAGGCAGTAATAGGTAGGATGGTAATCCATTGTGATTTTTTGCCACTGGGAGTATTTTACAAAATAGTACACTTACCTTACAAGATGATCCAGGCTGTGTACAGAGAAGAGAGTAAGTGTAGTTAAGGCCTGGAGCAGATTGCTGAGAAAGTTTTGTGCTCTTTTCTGGAAGATTTTGGAAAAAGATTGGATGAAAATTGGTCTGGCTGTGCCTGCTTTTGTCAGTGACACTGAGCTTAGACACTTGTTTGGAGTTCCTTTTTGCTTGAAGCTATGTGATTTGCACCCTGGTTTCTGTAAATGCTAAGTAAAAGGTGTGTTTGCCAAATACTTCCTTCGCTTAAATGAACCGGCAAAGTAAACATCGTATTTTAACATCCTGTGTTTCTAATCCATAGCTGGTCATCTTCGGAGTTGGACTTGAATGAAATCCGCCTGATAGTTTACCAAGACTGTGAGAGGAGAGGCAGACAGGTCTTATTCGATTCCAAAGCAGTCCGCAAAATTGATGAAGCTGTGGTTCAGGTATGAAACATTCATTTTTCTCTTGTTTTACTGTTCCTTTCCTTTCCAAAAGTAATTATTTTAATAGGACAGTGTCAGCTTCCTAATTTTGTGATCTTTCCCTGGGATAACTGCAACAAGAGTGTGTTGATTACAAAAAGCCTATGCACATATCTGGTATTTGGTATTTATTATAAAATATGGTATTCAAACTTAACAACTGGGACAGATTTGCTTGCAGGCGAAGAAATATATTTCCCTTTTAACTAAGTGTTTCTTGAGCCTTTTCAATATTGACTGGGTTTGCTTTTTGTTGTTGGCCCTGGCTTTGCAATCCTTCTGTTCCAGTTATGTCTACCATGTGTGTAAAGGTGTTTTTGTTTTTTTGGGGTTTTTTTTTTATGTTTGGATTAGTAAAGTTGTTGCTTTTATGTGAATTAAAACAACCTCACTGGCTAACCTTGTTGTATTGTGTAAGTATGACACAAGGCAATATATATTGCCATGCAAGTTTTGGTGACATGCAGAAGCAAGACCAGATACTGTAAAAATGCAGGTTTCTTTTGCTTTTCTGCAAGTGCACAAATTGTGGAGTAAAGCTTTCAGCAAACTTAAGTCATTTTAATATCGGTAAACCAATAGTGCTTTCTGTTCTGTAGTGATTTTGCTTGGTTTTTTCCTAATACTTCTGTGTTTCTCGTCTACATTGAATTTTTTCAAATTTTTTGTTTTGAATTTCTTTTAGAACCAACAGCTTCAGCTTATTAGACTAGCATGGTTTATTGTTGAGCTATATACATACCTATATAAGCTATATAAGAATAGTCACAACCTGTAGAAATTACTTACGAAGATGCTTAAAAAGCAGCAATCTCTATTTCAGTCACACTGTAAATATGCCATTGTGCTGAATGAGTAAGACTGATGAGCATCATCAGCTGATGTCTGATCATCTACTTAAGAGTGTAAATGGGTCAGACTGGTTGTTAATCTTGCTTCCCTCTTCCCCCACCCCCTCCCAAAATCAAGGTCATTACCTTGTATCTTAAAGTTGTTTTAAAACAAACAACATGTTAGGAAAAAATGTATTTCATTTAAATACTCAAAATATTCCACTTGCTAAAAGTTAACTACAAAATCTCCTATCAGAAACTCTCTGTGCAACACTGACATAAAACAGATTATAACCTCTGCCATAACACGATACAGGCTATAATCGGTTCTCTAGCCAGACACTAATCTAGGTATCCTTTTAAAACAGCCAAAGTACTTTGAATGCCATCCAAACACATAGATTTAAAAAATGATTTTGAGTGTTTGGTTGTTATCAAACAGCAAAACTAAAACTTGATTCATTTAAAATTAGGCAAAATTACTCTCAGGCTCAGTCCTGTTTAAACTAAAGTCGAGAAAGAGTATGTGTGTATACTGTGCATTTTTCTGAAATTTGGTTAATCTTATTCACATTGAATATTCAAATACATTGTTTGTCTTTAACCTGTTAATTCTACCAAATGATGGGTTATTCACCCCTTGTTTTTGCTGGCTGTTCTTCTGTTTTAGAAATCCATTAATCTTTTGGGGAGAAAAAGTTATATGCAATTTGAGTGATTAATTGTGCAAATGATTACAGGAATTGGTTTGTAAGAAAACCATAAACTGAGATTTTGTTTATGTAAATTTTGGCAAATATTGCAAAAAGTAATTCATAACAATTGGGAATGATTTTCCTGTGAAACTGACTATTTACTCTGATTATGTGTGATACTATGAAAACCTATCTGACAGGGTGAGATGTGAGAGTAGCTCTGCACTTGCTCTGATGCTGGCATTCTAAAAAAAATTTTTTAAACTGATACATATTTTTTTGAACCAAATAAGAGTGTTCTTTATTTCTGTTACTTTCCTGTAGTTTCAAGAAAATTCTTGCCGTAATATGTTTAGAGATGGGAGTTCTTATATTTACTTTAATGGTTTTTATCACATTGTTCTGTTTTGACATAGAAAATGGCAGATGAGGCTTCTGTAAAGACTTCTGCCAAGAACTGCCAAGCAAGCAATGGGAGCAACAATGTTTCTTCCCATAGTCCCTCAATAAGCTGCATGCAAAATATCAAAGAACAGATGCCCAAGTATCAGGTAATATTTGTTGCTTTGTGGCTCTTATATACCTTTTTACTGAAGAAGTTAGTTTATGAAAGCCTTCACTTAGATGCATTGAATGACTTAGGCTTTTATTACGTTACAAGTTAATCTGAACCTTGAGACATCTTCTCTATCTGTAAAGTTTTGTTAGAATAAGAACATGTGTGGGTTCATCTTAACCTTTAGGTCTTTTGTGGTCTTATCTTTCATGCAGTTGTGAAATCAATCTAATAGCATTTTGTCATAAGAAGTACTATACTGTTCTCTGTTCTTGTCTGCTTATGGTTCAGGGCAGTTCTGAAGAAGCTGTTGAACGTGGTATATTAAGAGTCCCTTTAGGCTGTCTTACTATAGCATTAAATTTTTAGGTACTCTGGCTTTTTCCCAGTAAAAGCGTTAGCATTTCACCTAGAAAAATGGAATTCGAAGCATCTATAGATTAAGGTGGGAAAAGAAAATAATTATATTTAAATGCAAGGTGATTTTTTTCAGAATTAACAGACATCTCTTTATATTTGCTATTGGTGATCAGTCTTTGAAACTAAGCAACTGGTCTTTGAAAATAAGCAACTGGTCTGAAGACTGCATTTTGAAGTATAATCACAAATTATTTTCCAATTAAAACATTTCCAGGAAGCTTTTTACAAGGGCAGGGGAGGTGAATTTACTCATTTGAATAAGGCAGTTTATTTTTTGTGAATCCAGACCACAGAATCCAAGTCCTGTTAACATTTACAGCTTTTATCAAATGCTTGGTTGTATGGGAATGTTGCTGGACACAGCTATTTCTTTGGAAATGCAGTAGATCTTTTTTCCTCTTTCTTGCCTTTGGAAGTCCCCCTGTAACAGGGGTAACACTGCTCATCTAGTGAGCAAAATGGAGGATCTCTTTCTGCTGTACCTGTAAAACCCATACTGAGTGCACACTGATCTTACTCTGCATGGAGAAGATGAACTTCTTTGTAATCTCCATTCCAAATGCATCACTGTGGCACTATAAGAAGTTGAAATAGCATGCCAAGTTATTTTTTACTTTGCTGTTCCCATCTTCTTGTCTGTGCAGTACACCAGACCAGCCTCCGATGTCAATATGCTGGGAGAAATGATGTTCGGCTCAGTGGCAATGAGTTACAAAGGCTCCACCTTGAAAATTCACTACATACGGTGAGTGTCCTTTTCTGTGATGCACTGTCTTGTCAGGCACTTGGAATTGATGACTCACTGAAATGACTGTTTATCCTTTCAGCTCTCCCCCACAGCTGATGATAAGTAAAGTCTTCTCAGCCAGGGTAGGAAGCTTCAGTGGAAGCAACAATAAGTAAGAACATCTTTTATATATATAATTTTTTTCCTTTCTCATCCAGTGCATTTGTCTGTCTGTCTTTTCTCCTTTTGTAGTCCTAGCAGAAAATCAGCAAGGCATCTGTGGAGAAGAATTCTCTTAATAGATCCTAGTTAGGCCAGCCAAGTTTTTAATTTAAAAAAAAAAGTCTCCAAGGGTTTGCTCCTTAATTTGTCCAGAACATGCAATAAGGTTCAGAGGTTAGGTGCTTTGGGCAATCAAAGCTTCAGTCTCTTCCTGCTGTCAGAAGGGTAAGGAAGGGATATGCTGAGAATGCTTTGTGTCCCTGTATCCCAATTCTGTTTCCTTCAACAAATACGCTGTTCTGTTTTACCTCCTCCCCAAAATGGGCAAATGTGAATAAACTGAATCCCAAATGTGACATAAAGAAACTTCCAATAATTCAAATATAAAAAATGAATGCCTGTTTCCTTCCAGTTTCAGAAACCTACTTGTCCTTGAATTTGATTGTAAAGTTAATGTTCAGCCTTCTATTTTTTTATAAAATGAACCAAATCCTTCAGCTAATATTAATGCCCATTAATCACACTTTTCCCCCTATTTTAGCTTGCAAGATAGCTTTGAATACATCAACCAAGATCCCAGCCTGGGAAAGTTGAGCTCGAATCAGAATGGTTTGGGAACCTGTCGCAGCGGAAGTAATTTAGGTAAATATTTCCAGGTTCTATGTCTTTCTGACAACATGAGGCCATCTGTTCGTTCAGTTTTGGCTTTTTTTCCCAGTACATCACCTCCTTGGGTTTTTTTACTTTTTTTTTTTTTTTTTTTACTTTTATCTTTTTTATTTTGCATTTTTTCCCATTTTCTCTACGTTGCTTTTGTTTCCTAGGTGTGTTACAGCTGTGTAGCAGCAAACTGCTGCAGGGTGTGTCTGAAGGAGGTCCCCTCCGGCTCATCCGCAGTGCTTCTTTCTTTGCAGGTTTGTGTGGAATGCCAGCCACAGTGTGACCCATCCATATGCACACACAAATCCAGCTCCTTCTGAATCTTTGCAGGACATGCATAATTAGTCTCTAGAAACAGAGGGCTTAAAATAGTGGCAACAAGTGTATCTGGCATATACTTGAAAATCTTTCTTCTGAAAAAATGGCTAATTTACTGTGTTTAATTTTAAAGATATTTTGTTGAAGTGTTTTTAAAGATGAATAAGCCCTTAGGTTTCTTAGAGAACTTATGTTTCCTGGCTTGTTGCTGGTTTCTTGCTAAGGTGCAGGTGTCTTGCTGGTGTACAGTTTCTTCTTCTCTTACCTCTTGCTACTTTCTTTTTAATTTGATGGTAGACATTCAGAATTCTTGAGGTAAATCTGGGAGGCTTTAAGGGTTTCTTTCCTTCAGCAATATCAATTTCTTTAATTCTCAAAACTTTTATCGGCATAAAGTCTCCTTTTACAGGCAGAATGATGATCCAGGTAGGTGGGTAGGTCTTAGCCCTAATTACTTGTGTTAATTGCGAAAACGTGAACTGAAATACTGATGTGGTTTCTTCACAACCTTTGCAAATCTTGCATGCTCTACAATTTGAGTGACCCTGCACTACTAACACTTCAACATAATGTGACATAGGCTGAATGTTTCTTATTGTGAGGCTTTGTGGACAGTAAATCTCTGCTCAGCAAGTGAAACAGAAGCTTTTAATGGACCTTTGTGCTAGACTATTTCATTATGATCTTAACCTGTGTTAAATGACAATCTTGCATACTCAACGTTTATCAGGAGTGACAGATGAGGGTGCCACCAGCCCTCACTTTCAAAGCATATCTGATTTCTGATAATGCAAACTGTATTCATGTTCCTAAGCTCCTTAGATATGCTTTTACATTTACATTGGGGCAAAAAACCTTCTTCTAATAACATGATACTCAGCATAGGCTACACTGTTTGCTGCCACCTCTCTTCACACCATACTGCTGATTTTGAGCAACAGTACAGGATGTAATTTTTTTCGTGTATGACCTTTGAACTTAAACATTTTTTTTAAAATGCTGACAAATAGTGTGATGAGTTATGTAATATTTTCTATTGATCTGGTCTGTTTTAGCACACAGCACACCTGTTGATATGCCTAGCAGAGGACAAAATGAGGACAGAGACAGTGGCATTGCTCGGTCAGGTATCTGCTGTCTATCTTGTTTGCCTGCTTTTGTAATTGTTACAAGTCTTTGGTGTAATGATTCACCTGAAATACAGACACTTCACGACCTGTAAATCCATAATTGTTTTTATCTGCTAGGTGGTTTGCCTTCTGCATTTGCCCCAAGCCTTAATGCAAGAATATTTGTGATTATACTTGTTTACAGTGACCATGTGCTGGCTTCCTAACCAGTTTATAATTTGGAGGAAGAACTGATTGGAGCCTTCACTAGAGCAAATGAAGAGAAATGTCTTTTGCACTTAATAAGAAAGTTATATCAGATGACCAGAAGTTGTCCTGTCTGTTGTAATGGAAGGACGACAACTCTTGGGACAGAACACTTTTAATGAGAATAAGATAAATTTTAATATGTTCTAGAAGGGAAGATCCCCTACTATATATCAAACGAATGTCCCCTAGCAGCAAGATTTATTTAAAATAATTTACTCTTCTGTTGCAAGTGAGTTGTGTGAAAAAGATCAGCAAGCAAGAGCAGTATACATGAGAAATCGTTCCCAGTTAAGAGTATGAAAAACAGTATTTAACTAGCATTCTTTGTAATTCATTGTATGTGGGGTTTCTTGCTTTCTTCATAGCATCTCTGAGCAGTCTTCTGGTTACTCCTTTTCCATCTCCAAGCTCTTCATCATCATCTTCTAGCAGCTACCAACGTCGCTGGCTCCGAAGTCAGACAACCAGTTTAGAGAATGGAATTATTCCAAGGTGGTGAGTGCAGCACCTTTCTTTTTACAACAGCTGTTTGGCAGTAATTTAAGCTAAATAGTGCTTAAGCCTCTTTTCTTTAAAACTACAAATCCTGTTATTAAATGTTCTCAACTGAGGGTATCTTCTGTGTGTGTTGCATACGACTGCCGATACAAAGAAAGATTAAATTTTGGCTGAACGTGAACTTCAAAACACAATTTGAAATATAATAATTTTTATTGAATATATAGGTGTGTTTGAACATGGTACGAATGTATAGGCTGTGTGTTAAGCCATATTCTGAAAAACAAACTGAACTGTTTCTGAAGGAGCAGAGCATCCTGTTGAGATGAAAGGGACTGTAACAGCACTGCTGCCATAATTACTTTATACTATGATGAAGTCTGACTAGTGAGCAGTTAGTGAAATTTTGGAGTAATAGCCCATGACGACTCTCTTGGCTGGTACAGGATGTTCCTGATGTGACTTCTGCCAAAACAGGAAGAAAAAAAAGCTGTGATCAAAAAGCTTGGCTTCTGTTTTGGAATTTTATTAGCTTTTGTAGCTCAGTGGCATAACAAAGCATGGAATGCAGCAGACTTTTCATAGCTAATAAGCAAATTCTTCCCTTGTCATTTGCAAAATAGCAAATGGTTCTTGATTATCCTCTCTCTGTACTCATCCACCTGCACCCAGAGACAGCATGGAATTAGTGGAGACCTACAAGAAATGTGTGCTATTTGGCTTCTCTCCCTTTTCAGTGCTTTCAGCTAAGAGAAGCATAAAAGCTGCCAGTTAAAATATGTAGTCAGTAAAAAAAAAAAAAATTAAACCTCCTTAGAAAAGACTTCTTTCCATACTGCCAACCAACATTTGCAGCTTTTTCTAGATATTCTTAGTCCATAATTTTTAACATGAAGAATCGTGCCATGGTACTAATGTAGCAGTCGTGCTTTCTAATTCACACTTGCAGTTGAGAATAAGCTCATTGCTTTGAGTAAACTGAAGTACTTTTTAGTCTAGTTTGCTAAAGAAATAAGGCAGAGAGCAGCCCATGTAAAAAAGGTTAAAACATCAAGAGTAAATAAGATTATTCCAGCTCAGTTTAAGAAGTTGCCAAAGGTTCACAAATTTCTGCAAAGTGTTCTGAAACTTAAAAGTTGTTTAGAGGAAAGTAGCCGCTTTGGGCTGCTTATTCACTGTATGGAGTTGTTTGGTTTTTTTCCCACACTGGAGAACCTGTGCTGGGGAAAGATACTGGAAATAAGATATCATTTGCTGTCTAGAACTATTTTTGAACTGGGATTCTTTCTAAGCCAAAAAGCCTCTTCAGATACTTGTTTTCTGGTAACCTGCTAGGGAAATGGTAGGCTTCTGGTTGAATATTTCAGTGCCAGAGTTTGCACCCCGGTTTGTACAGCCAAGATTCTACAGTCTCTGTGACTGATGTTTTAGGCCAATACCTCAAAGAAACTGAGATGTCTAGTTGGAACTCCACATAGTCGATTGGCAAGCAAGCTAGTTTAGCAGCTTTGTTGAAAAGGCTTCTCTCTCAGACCTAAATTCTTCAATTTCTGTTCCTGGGAAGCAGTACAAAAGCTTGTGATGTTTCTTAGATGCTGACTGACCATCCTTTCCCGACTTCCTTGGGAATTTCTGTCTCTGCATGCAAGTTCCTGAAGTTCAAATGAGGTTATGTTTTTGTCCTGAACTCTGTTTTCCCACTAGCTGTTTTCTGCTGGGGTTTTATTGTGTGTTTTATCCTGTGTTCATGGACTCATACCTCTGTGATGAGAAATTTTTGTTTATTTAACTTTGTCAAACCAATTAAACTGTAAACCACTTATTTTTAGAATGGACTTAGAATGAATGCTTAGCCCTGAGTCTTTCCTTTTGTTAATTGCTTCTTACTGTTCTATAAATACTACAGACTCAATTTCAAGATCATTCTGATACAAAAAAACTTCAAACTTTTAATTACCACTCACTGCTATTGCAGTCTTAACTTACAAAGAAACTCCAAAACCAAGCTATTTCCAGATGAGCTGCTGCTCAGAATGTCTCCATGGCTGTCTTGTCTTTTTTTACCCTTTTCCCCTATAATTTCTCAGTAGATTAAAATCCATTATTCATTTAAAGTTCTTTCCAATAGACATTTTGTCCATACTGTTTTATTTCTTTATGTATGTAAATGATATCTATAAAAGATGTTTTTTCAGTGAAATTGATCAGGATCCTTTAAGGAGGAAAAAAATCATAATTTTGTAAACCCAGCAGTATCAATATCTAGCTCTGCAAGGCTAGTATTTATAGAAGAACAGGGTGAGGGAATTGCCACCCTTTTGTATAATCACAGTAAAAATTATGTTGGGCTGAGATTTGTGGATGTCCTCCTAATCAGTTGCCTGTGCAAAGCACGGGCTTGGAGTTTACACCAGGTGACTGTGGAACTTGTCTGATTGAGTCTTGAAAACCTCTGAGGATGGATATTTCACAGCCTCTCTGGACAAAGCACTCCCCTTGACTGACCATTTTTCCCCCATTTGACATTATCTGCAAACTCACTGAAGGTGTGTTTTGATCCAGAGGCCAGGCTGATAATCAAAACATTGAGCAGTATTGATCCTAGTAGCAACCCATATGTAATATTGAGAAGCGGTGCAATTTTGAAACATGACAGAACTATCAAGGGAATAAACAGAACTTGAGGAAATAATAAAGGTTGTAAAATACCCCACTGCATGAGTGGGGTTTTTTCCTCTCTGGCATTTTATTCATGGTTTTAAGCAGAAAGCAAGTCTTTTAAAGCTGAAGTCTACACAACTTTGAGCTGGGCAAACATGTATGTGTAGGCATTAAGTTTGTCTTTTCACAGTAATTACTAAGTGATGACATTTAGTCTTCAGTTAAAATAGAAAGTTTTATTTTGTATGCCAACAAAGTGCAAATAATCCATCTTAAGATGCTGGAACAATATAGGTAGTGTAGAGTATATTTTTCCCAGCTTCCCTCAGGAGCAGCGGTACAGGTTCAAGAGCATCATAGATATGCTGCTGAGGACCTAGAGAGGAGCTCAAGTGCTGGATGCGGTTCACAGTTCTAAGGTTACCTTTAAGCATTTTTGGTTATGATTTTGTGTGATTCCCTCTTCTTCATCTTCCTCAAAGATTAATCCGGGAGGGAATCTAATAGTTCTGTTTCAGAGGAAAGTGTTCATAACAGGCCTCTCTGAGGACTGTTTTCTTCCTATTTGAACAAGCATAGGACTTATCCATCAAAATGTCAGCTATCCTCTGTTCAGAAACATGTGACAGCAAAGCCTTATGTAGACAGTCAAAGGAGTCTTATGAATTTATTACCTTCTGTTATATAGAGAGGTATGGATAGAAGCTGAATTCTCTCTCAGTATGTAGGTAACTGTCTTTACAAATCTGTCTTACAGGTCCACTGAAGAAATGTTTAGTATGGCTGATGAAAGCTGCAGTTCCAATCCTGCAATGGTTCGGAGGAAAAAAATTGCAATCAGCATAATCTTTTCTCTGCCTGAAAAAGAAGAAGCACAGAGAAACTTCCAGGATTTCTTTTTCTCTCACTTTCCTCTTTTTGAGTCTCACATGAACAAGCTGAAATATGCAATAGAAAAGGTACAGAATACTAATTTGGCATAATGTGGAAAAATAAATGTCAATCAGAATGAAGTATTCTAGAATCTGATAGATGAAGAGTGGGAGAAGGTGCGTGGTTTCAAGCTTGCCTCCCTTCTTACACATGCAGTCTTGAGCTTGAGCCCAGTGTAGGAACTCAGCATTTGCTGAAAGAGGTGCAGTTTCTTTTTTAGACAGAATTAGAATTGAGAGTTTTATGCTATGGGTGGTTTTTCTTTCTCTCTTGCCATATTTCACTATGAGGTTTCCTTGACTCCCTAGAGACTGTGGAAATGATGGTACTCTATCCTTTCATGCAGTCTCTAAAAGAGAGACACAAAATACTTGTTGCTGTCTTCTCACTCTCAGAAATGTTCTCTTCTCTCCCCTTGTCCGGTATTAGGGATTGGTCTCTTATGAGGTGGAGGGAGGTTGGCAACTGTTGCTGTCCTGAGTGGCTGTATAGGATTGGGGCTAGATCTTAGTTATTTTGACATGTTAATGAAGCTTAAAAAGATGAAGAATGTGAATTCTTTAAGCAGCTGTTTTGTGTCTTTAACTCTTAATCAAGGCCATGATCTCATGTAGAAAAATAGCAGAATCCAGCCAGAGAGTGCAGGTTTATATCAGCCGTGTCATGGATGCCCTGGGAGAATTCAGGTGAGTTGATGGAATTCTGAATTACAAGGAGAGCACTTTTCATGCCCCTTGAAAGATATTTGTCACTTTCAGTTATAAGCAACTGAATGCAAGGTCTTGTATTTTAGACAGTCTTGAAGTTAGCATGAATGAATTTTCTGCATTGGGTGTTGGGTAAATGTTTTCAGAAAACTTTAGCAAAACCAGCTCAGTCGTTTTCCAAATGAGAATGAAAGTAGTTCTGTTGCACTCACGTGTTCCTGGGACTGTCAGTTAAAGTCTAAACATCTCATCAAGAGCTGGCTTCTGCTGATACCTGCACAGTTAGGTGGATTGATGTACTCAGGCAGATGAATTGTCTACTCCTAGCCATAGATGCTGAACAATGTAACTGGCAAGAAAGTTGCAGTCAGAATCTGTTTTTCATACTTAAGATAGGAAGGAATGGTCAGAGGCTAAGAGTTGGCCCAGGAAAGAGAAGGCTTTAATGGAATAGAGTTTCTGTAGTATCTGTAATGTGCAATTGAATCCCTGCAATGGGAATAGAATGGGTTCTTTTTCTTTTACATTTTCTCAAATGTGTTTCTGAATGGTTTCTCTGAATAAGGTACACATGGGGAATGCAAGAAAGGGAAGCCAAATATGTAATTAATATGAAGACACTAGGTTACTGATACTATGAATTAAACAGACTAGTGTTCTGGACACTGGTAATTACTCTTTGTTTGTAAGTCTCCTAGATCTTACAAAAAACAAAATCTGGACAGCAGAAGAGGAAAGGGGCTACTTGTATTTATTTGCAAAATTGAAATGTGCATGTTAACACTTACTTTTTGGGAATTTTCTTTGAGCAGAGTTACCATCTGGAACCTATATTCTGTTCCAAGGATTGCAGAGCCTGTGTGGCTTAATATGATGTCCAGCACCCTGGAAAAGAATCAGCTGTGCCAGCGTTTTCTTAAAGAATTTACGTTTCTGATAGAACAGATCAACAAAAATCAGTAAGCTTCCCCCACTCCCTTTTTCTTAAAAAGCTTGTGTGCTTCCTAGTGCCTGTGAATATGTTAAAGCACTTAATGGATTGTTCTTTTGCTGGTGTTACTTTGGACATCCTCTTTTCTTGCTAGGTTCTTTGCTGCTTTGTTGACCGCAGTGCTGACATATCACCTGGCTTGGGTCCCGACCGTGATGCCCGTTGACCATCCTCCCATCAAGGCCTTCTCTGAGAAGCGCACATCCCAGTCTGTGAACATGCTGGCAAAATCCCACCCTTATAACCCTCTCTGGGCACAGCTGGGTCAGTATGATTTGGAAAGCTCCAGACTTCTCTGTGACAAGCACCTTCTCTGTGACAAGCACTCCTTTTAGAGAAGAGCTACTTGTGATCCCAGATCACATTTGCTGCTACCCATAGGTGTCTTTTACCTGGTTAATCAGAGTATTTGGAGGTCTCTTTGCATATCCTGCTTTTTATTCTTCTTGTTCCTTTTTGTCATCCTCTGTTACTCCTGTAACAACCAGACAGTGTATTAAGAGAGTGGAAGTGCTGTGAATGGTCTGAGCACTTGGGGAAAGAACAAGACAGAGTAGACTGGATTGAGAGGAGTTATCTGGGCCGTGGAGGCCCTTTATAGTTGAAATTGGCTACCTCCTTTTGTCTCTTACATAGCTAGGATAGACAGCAGGGCAATGGATTAGCAGTCTGGCAACTGACAGTACCTCCATTCATTTACTGTTAAATGAATGGGCTTGGACCAAGATTTTTTTTTATGCTCTGTGTCTCAAGCTGGTCTCTGGCAAATATTTTATAGCTTATAAATTATCTTGATACAAGGGACGAGATAACTGATGTCAAATGAATAGGTGAATGAAAGCTGAGTAAACAATTCTGTCAGTGCTAAATATTAGAAAATTCCTCCTCTTCTTGGCAGCAGATGCAAATCTGACATCACCCTTCACTTTAGCTGATACAGTATACTGCCATGTAAAATAACACACATGCACACTAAGGCAATGATGTGACTTGCTCTGCGATATTGGTGGTTCATGATAATTCCCAGTTAGGCTTGTTTTTCTCAGTCACCTCTGTGAAACTAAGAATTGCTACTTTGGCCATGTAGTTGTAGTGAATTGTTTCCTGGTTTAAGATGTTTTTTAAACATTGTGCTGAGGTTAGACTGAAGGGGAAATTAGAAGTGTGCTCATGGTGTTGAGGACAGAGCCAGGCCTGGAGTTATAAAAACCAGCTGGACTGGAGGCGTAAGCTCAGTAGTAGCTCTTGTGGTCACTCCCAGGAGTCACCACTGGTGACTAGTCAAGAGTCTGTTTCTCTTCTTGTCTTGCCAAGTCCTCAGTGCCTGAACTCAAAATGCTCTCTGGCTTTGTTTCATTCTTATAAAGCCCAAAAAGCTGTTACTGGGTGGTTGCGAAAACTGATCATGAAAGTGAGATGTTGCCCTCTGCTGGTCTTCTTTAGGAAGAGGGAGGAAAAACAAAAAATCAAGTCTTAGTGCTTAAAAATGGAAATGACGAAGGATTTTAATGTACTTGTCTTTCCACCTTGAGACCTCTATGTTTAGTATATGTTACATATCAATTGCAATTACATACTGATACAATTGTAAGTCCCTCTGTCAGGAAGACATACTTTCTTAAGTATCAGCTTCAATCTAATGGTATTAACAACAAGTATTAGTATGTTTTGAAGGTCACAATATTTACTTTTTGTGCTGTCTTATTAGTATTTATATAAAAGCCACTTGTGCAAATGAACATAAAAGCTGAATCTGATTTCCATAGCAACTGTTCTCAACTCAAAAGTATATATTCCAATTTCATTTCCAAATTGCTTGTCCTTGTGGCCTGCCCGCCTTTTAGATTACTGAGTGGTCTGAAGCTGACTTTTGGTCCCTGAGGAAGGAATTTGCTGGCTTGTTAGGCTCTGGGGTTGTTGCAAGGGTGTTCCTAACTGAGGGAAGATGGCACCACTGATGCCACCCCCCAGCAGCCTCTCCAGTGCATCACTGCTGTCATGGGAAATGGCAGATCTTAGTGGGGGAGACAGTAAGAGATCCATGGCATTACTGTCTCGTTGATCCTTGTTTTTTAGGAATGGAGTTGGGAGCCTTATTCCTTTTATGTTCTGTATAGTGAGGAGGAGGCTGGACATAAGTGTGTTCTTTGGGGCTCTTTTTGTTGTGTTAATGTTGAAAACAGAGGCCCCCTTGCCCTTGGAAGAAAGCTTTCTGAAGATCTGTTTATAACCCTTAATATAGTGTTGCTTCTTGAGGTCTAGTACAAAATCCTGATGGCAAGCTGTGTTCAGAACAAATTCGAGCAGCCCAGGGGAAGGATTTAGCACCTAAAAGCGGTCTGGTAGATTAGCAGGTAGTTGATCAAGCCTCAAGGCAGAGAAGCCTGCTTTCCACACTTAAGGTGGCTGAAGAAAAATGAGCTTTTGCTGGCAGTCTCCCGTGTGCTGGTGAGATCAGCCATCAGTTTGGTTAAGCGAAGACAATTTAGTGAGTGTTCTTTAATGGCTGCCAGGTGAGGACAACTGGGTTAACTCAACATAGAAGTAGACAGTTTTTGAGTTAGCCAATCTTTGTCCAATAGAGCATGTGAACCCTCCCTTACTGGCTATGTTTACTTCTCCCAGAACTTTGGAGTAGAAATCCTTTAGCTGATAGATAATAAAGAGCTGGAGAGGAGCCACTCTCCCAAAGAAGTGTGTTGAAAGTTGGATATGCACAGCCTTAGTTCTGTTGGAAAAGCAGTTCTTCCGAATAAATGATCTGGCAAATAAGCAGTTCTTGGGGGGACTCAGATGATGTTGTAGTGCCTACCTTTCACATTACAGTTGTATTTTTATCTTCTCCCTCTCCACTGCCCCCTGCCAAAATTAAATGCTCGTATGAGTGAGGTTGGCTCCCACATACATAGCATGTGCCTTGCTCAGTAAGGTAGTTACATGCTTCTTTTTTCTGAACCTCACTTATTAAGCTAATTTTTATTTCTTTTTTCTTTTTTGATATCTTAATTGAGATTTTCTCTGTGTAAAAATGCCTGTTTAACAGAAAAGTCACTGCACTAAAACAGAATAACTTTGATGTGAAAGAAAATTGGTAAAAAAATAGGAAATAGTATAGCTGGCTTCAGAGTTTTGCTGGATCTACATTCTTCTTTGCCTCTTCTTGTGTCAGTTTCCAAGTGATAATGTCTTGTAAGCATTGTGTAAATAAAAAGTTTAGAGGCTCTGAACAGAAATAAAATGAGTAATAGCACCTAATTCCTCACAAAAACACCAAAACACTCATAGACAAAAGCCAGGAGTAAGAAGGATTAGGGGACTTTGTTACTCTTTGTTAAAACTTCTATGAATTTACTGTGAAAGAAATTAACTGTCTAATTTGTGTCCATAGTAAATGCTGTTTCAAAATGTGTTGACTTTGCACAGTATAGGTTATATTACAACATACCATAAACCTGTGAAATTTTTGCTACCCCGTGCAGGTGATCTCTACGGTGCCATAGGCTCTCCAGTTAGATTGACTCGAACTGTTATTGTTGGAAAACGCAAGGAGCTGGTGCAGCGCCTGCTCTATGTTCTGACTTACTTCATTCGGTGCTCTGAGCTGCAGGAGAATCAGCTGACGTGGAGTGAGAAGGCTGGGGAAGGAGAGCAGGTGCTAAATGGAAGCAAGATCACAACGGCACTGGAAAAGGGAGAGGTAGAGGAGTCTGATTATGTGGTTGTCACTGTTAAAAATGAACCTGCTCTTGTGCCTCCAATCCTACCTCCAAAGAATGATGGAAGTAAGAACAACACTACTGCAGAGTGGGTGCATGAGCCAGAAAGCACTCAGGCTGTCCCAGTCTCTTCAAAGGAAAAGAGGGAAGCAATAGGAAGGGCCAGTCAGAGCTCTGAAGCATCTGTTGACTGTCTAACTACCAGTTTCTGTAAAGGAGGAGCTGATGGTAGGAAAAGAGCTGTCACTGATACAGGAATTGTATCCTACCACTCTGAAGAGTCATCTAAATTAGAGGATGTAATGGATGTAAAGAAGAACAAGAACCAGAATGAGAGAAAAGTGGAAAAGCCATTTTCTAGTAGGTCATCTGCTCTACCTTGTCCTGAAAGGTCTGGCCACAGGAATTCACACTTAGAAAAGGTCACTTTTCAGATCGGAAGTTCGGCGTCACCGGAGTCAGACTTAGAAACTCATAGAAGAGAAATGGAAGAAAATCTGAAAGCATTAACTAAAAATCCAGAGGTGATACATTGTGCCTCAAGTTCCACAAATCTGACTGTGGATGCTCCTCAGAATCAAGAAGACAGTTGTGAAGCTGCCTTTATACCCATCAGTAAACATAATGTTTGTCATGCACAAATCCCACCATGTGAGGAGAAGGAAAGTATACATAACCAACATATGGAAAGTAAAGGAACTGAAGTGAATTTAATGAGCTCAATATCTAGTGAGCTGCTTTTGCCCATGGATAACATAGAAACTGTAAAATTACCAAACATGAAAGAAAATAGAACTTTATGCTCTGGCAATCTGGAGAATTATTCTTCTGACTGCGTAGAAGCAGATTCTGCTGTCAAACAGGATTCTCCTAAAGTAGGTGCTAAAGATGTCCCCTATGGGGATTCTGGAAGGAAAACCTCCTTCAGAGTTGAAGGGGACATTCCAAGGAATGAGAGTTCAGACAGTGCTCTTGGAGCTAGTGATGAAGAGGGTGATTGTTGTGTCCCTGATGAAGTGCATCATGATAACATGAGCAAACGACTTGAAGAATTTGCAGAAGTGGAACTTCCCTTACCAAGGTAAAGTAGTCTGATTAATTTAGAACTAAATGGAGTCAATGCCTTAGCTACTTTGGACTTGCTTAGAATTTCTAGGCTGAAATCTTCTGTGATCTTGACTAAATTCCTTGCAAACATATCAGTAACAGACATAACAGTAACAGTGATGTGGTTAGAATTCTTGTAAGCAGATTTGGCAAAAAGAAAACAGAAACAGAGCAGGTTTAGGGTAGTGAAGTCTATGACAAAGGTATACTTGAAATACTTAACAAAGGATGATCAAACTTTTTATGTAAACTGTCTAAAACACTTAATGTAGACATGTCGATAGAACACCTGAGGACAAGCAAAACTTTGCTTAAAAAGATAACTGTTTAGATTTTATATAATTGTAAAGTCAAATACAGATTTGGAATCAACATGGGCATCCTCTTTGAGAATTTTTGAGCATTACATGTGCACATGGAGTTTGATGCTTAAGGTCAGTTTCTAGACTTACCTTAAGCATGAGAATTGAAGAAAACTCAAATTTAGCAAAATTGTAAGCTGCAGAACAGGGAGCTCGTACATCCCACAAACTCTAATGCATATGAATTTGCCTATTTACAAATATGAAGAAATCAATCTGTTGTTAAATTTCAGCTTTTAAAATTCTTGTTTCAAAGAGCACTAGTAGATGTTTACTGGTGTGAGCATTTATGTATACTTGGAGTACAACTGTTGATTAATACTAACAGTAGAATCAGGTGTGACTTTGCATTCTTATAAAATATGAATGCTCTCTGTCAAGCAAGAATCTTACCTGCTTTGTATTTCTGTATTTCAGGTCAAATACCATCAGCAGTCAATGTGTGAAAAACTTTGGAAGATCACTTCTGGGTGGTTACTGTCATACTTACATACCTGATCTAGTGCTGCATGGAATAAATAATGATGAAAAACTCAAGCAGTGTCTGCTAGCAGATCTACTTCATGCAATGCATGTGAGTTAAAGTATCGAGTCAGAGTAGGAGTTGTGATATTACTGAAATCTACAGAAGCAGGTTATTTCAGTAGGTTACAGGTTACCTGTTCTGAACAGCCACACTGCCATGTCTTCCTTCTCGAAAGATGTAAGCCCTTTATTCATTATATGCAAAGCCTGTTTTTGTGCAAGAATCATGTTCTTTCCTTTATTACTTTAAAGACTTCTCTTCAAAGATAAATACAAGGAAGATTGTTTGCAACTTCAGGTTACAAACAAGGCAAAAAACCTTGAGCTGCTTCTCTTTTACATCACAATAGCAGACAAAATTATGTGTATTTCAGAAAAATTATTTGCAAGTTGAAACATCTTATTTTGCCACTTAGTGGAATGTGTTACAAGGGAGGTAAAGTCTTGTTGAGGCCTGTGTGATACTAGACTGTAGCAGAAATGGCTGACTACAGAAGGTAATTGTCTATAGGTAAGAACTTTGCCTTGTTCTTTCTCTGCTGTAAGGACTGCTAAATTTTAAAATTTATAACTAACCTTACTCTGGAATAACTGTGTGACCTCAGGATGCAATTTAAAATGCTTATCTAGTAATTGTCAGCATGTTGTCTCTGTAGCACTTAAGAATCATCCTGCTGGCATGACTGCATGTGCTATCCAGAGCAGCAATGTGTGTGTGATGTTTAAACATCAGATTGGTCTGATAAGATGCTGTCTCTCCTTTGATGGATGACAAGCTCACTATGAGCCTGCAGTGCTCTTGCTGCCAAGAGGGCCAATGCTATCCTGGGGTGCATTAGGAAGTTCATTCCAGCGGGTCAAGGAAGGTGAACCTGTCCCTCTATTCAGTCCTAGTGAGGCCGTATCTGGGGTTTTGTGTCCAGTCCTGGGCTCCACAGGTCAAGAAGGATGAGGAGATACTGTAGAGAGAGTCCAGTGGAAAGCCCCAAAGGTAATTAGGGATCTGGAACATCTCTCTTCTCAGAGGAGACTAGACTAAGAGGGGATCTCATTAATGCATATAAATATCTTAAAGGCAGGTGTCAAGAGAGTAGTGGTCAGCAGCAGGACAAGGAGCAATGGCCATAAACCAAAACACAAGAAGTACTACCTCAGCTTCTGAGGAAGAGCTTCTTTATGTTGACGATGGCAGGATGGCTGGAACAGGCTACCCTGGGAGGTTGTGGAGTCTCCCTCTCTGGCAACATTCAAAACCCACTTGGACTCATTCCTGTGTCACCTGCTGTAGGGTACACTGCCTTGGCAAGGGGTTGGACTAGAGGATCTCCAGAGGCCCCTTCGAACCCTAACAATTCTGTTATACCCGGCTTGATTGTGCATAGTAAAATCCCTCACATATCTCTGAAACATTGAATGTACTTTCACCATCACTGGATCAGTGTAATTATTATGCTCTTCATTTTGAAAGAAACTTACCTCTTCAGGGTAGGTGGGATACATGAAGAAAAATAAAATGGAGTAGTGATTTTGAGGCACTAATTAAAATTAAATGCCTTGATCAAATTGGCAATTAAGACTTACCTGATCCAGTGTTGCTGAATGTAAATCTTGTCACTGAAGTTGGTATTCCTTGTCATTTTTTGAGATGCTCTTGGTTCCCTATTGGACAAAAATATTCACTGGATCACTTTCTTATTCACTACCTCAGAGTGAATAAAAGTAGAAAGTATCATCACAAAGCTGTATTTTGTTTCTGTTGCAGCATCCAGTGCTAGATGAGCCCATAGCAGAAGCTGTCTGCATTATTGCAGACACAGATAAGTGGAACGTACAAGTAGCCACAAGCCAGAGGAAGATGATGGACAGTATGAAGTTAGGCAAGGATGTTCTGGTCTCAAGTCAAGTATCCAGTCTGTTGCAGTCTATTTTACAGCTTTACAAACTCAACGTCCCAGCTGACTTTGTAAGTATTTCTTTGTTGAAAGCTGAAGTTAATGAAAATTGTTTAGCTCAGATAGCAGATGTGGAGTTCTGTACACTGTGTTGCAATATCAATGAACTGATGGCTGAAATAATGCAGAGCTGTTACAACATATTGAAAAGAATCCATGCTACAGTAATGGATACTGGTTTGGCAGTAATTCACATTAAATAGATCAGATTAAAGTTAACAACTCTAAAACACATGTGCCAAAACTTAAGTTATTTAGGCAATTTTAGCATGGTCCTCATGTGTTTATGTTTAGGACTCTTAATTTTGTTCCTTGGTGGGTTGATTTTTTTTTTTTTTTAATAAGTTCCACAGTTCTCTGCTCTGTAAGTTGTTGAAGTGTCTGTCTACCAAATCCTGGTTCTGACATACAACTTTCTATTCTTGGGGCTTCTATTCAACCCCATGCAGTGGATGCCTCTTTTCTCTCCTCTCTAACTAACTGTGCCTCTGTTCATTTGACCGTTCTGTTTTATACATATTTTAACAAGTGCTGTCTTGAGTAGCTTTGCTGATGGCTCCGTAGGATTGATGGGATGAGACACCTGGGAATGGGTGGGTTGCAGCAGGGGATGTTACTCTGGCATGTCACATACTCCCTATCCCACAGTATCCTTTCCTGTCCTTATTTGTCGTGGAGTTCATGAGAGCAAATCAGGAATGCTGGCTTTGCTGATTACAACAAAATTACCCACAAGTCTGACTGTGGTAACCGTAATACAGTTTTTAGCACATGATTGTTGGTGAGGGGAGATGGAGTGGTTTTTTTCCGTAGTCACCCCTTTTCTAATTAACAGAATTGACTTGTCCTTCAGCAGATGGCCTTGAGAAACTTTGTAGGAATCCTGTGTAATGACTGCGCCAGCAGATGGGAGAGGAAGATAGAGCTAAACACTAACAGCTGTAAATAGTGTTGGTTGGCAGTGTTTTGGTTTAAATTGGTGGTACTGATTACACTAAGTTCTTCAAGTCAAGTGCTAGGCAAAATATGTGGGTACATTTATGAGTGTTTTCTCTGGATTCTTCTGGGCATCAAAAAATACACAACTGTGGTTGAAATTGTATCTTAACACTAGCAAAGTCATACCTTAAATTCTGGCATTTTTAACCTGAATAGTTGATGTTGCAACTGAAGTGTTCTTTCCAGTGTTACCTTAGGATTTGTACATGCAGTTTCTATATTATTTACGTGGTTTGGGAGGGGTCTGGAGGCAGAATGATTTTCAGGGTTTTTTATTTCCTTTTCCTTACAAAAAGGAGCTGTGACAATGCTAGTAGTTTGTAAATTTTTCATAATCCATGTTAAAGAAACTTTCATCCTTCTGTCAGTGGATTTTGCAACTCTGCTAAAACAACACAAATGCATGGAAGTTAAGTATTCCTAAACATTAGGAGAAGTGTGAGCTTTTAATAGTAGTATTTCTGTTGATTTAATTTGGATAAAACATATGTACTGGTGTACTAATATCAGAGATGACCACAACATAGTATTTTTGAAGTTTCCTTTACGAGTGCGTATCTCTTTACGTACAGTTATTGTTCAGATGAATAAGTATTTTGGGGGTTTTGTGGTACCAACAAAAAACAAAACCGAACTTGTGGCCAGATGAAAGGCAGGTGGTGCTATCTTTGTTGTGGCACTTCAAACTGGTAATTGTGCTGCAGAGAGCTTTGCAGTATGCCCTGGTGAGGGGAAAGTGCTGATTGCATCTGCTGCATTTCAGCAATATGTCAGAAGTTTTACCTGAACCTTTAAACTCATTTCAAGCTACTCTTCTATTTTTAGAAGTTATTTGACTTTTTTTCCATTTGGTCAATGAGAAAAACTGCAGAGGAAGCTAATAAAAAAACAAAAGAAAATGCTTGTGGCACTGAACAAAAGGATTTATGTACCATGCTTGTGGGGAGAAATGTCTTTTGGTTCTTTGCTGGTATTCAGAAGGAATAGATAATATGATGTAAACAATCCCTCTTTTAAAATAATGTGTGATTCTTCCTTACTCATTCATCATACCTATTTAAAAAATATCCATAATCCTTAACACAAATACTGGAATTGAAACATGGTGAGCTGCTACTTTGTGAATCAGCTTCATGCCCCCCGAAACACTGAGGAAGCACTCACAGATTTGTTGCATAAGGGTTACCTGTAATGGAGAAGATAAGAGTGCTTCCCTTTTGGCTAGAATCAGAAGTGTTACAATTAAAATGACTTGAGCGAAAATTTGCTTGAAGCAAATTGATCAATCTATGGTCAAAAAGCTTCTGCCTTTCCTCCATTGGTGGCAGTGATTTTACTCTACTACCATGTAGCATATTTTTTAAAATGCCTCTTTATCTTCCATGATTAAGACTCGATATTAGCCCATTGAAAAAATAGCTAAGCATCTTCATCTTGCTCCAGATGATCAGAAAAATACATATTAGGCTACCTACAAGCCTGAGTGTTTTTTTTTTCTCATTAGTTTTTTAATTATCAAAACTGGTTTCACCAGATCACACTTCTAATACTTAGAGGTTTCATTCAACTCGCAGTACATGGGACTATGGCCTGAAGCTATTTGCTGCTACTCTTTCTAATTGCTGTCTGTGCCTGCTGGATGATTATATGTTTGATAATGTGAGGTTCTGCATGTGCTTCCTGCTTTCATCTCCCGATTTCGGAGAGCTGAACTAATTTAACTTTTTTGAAGTGGTCATCCCTGTGAAAAGAAGGAATATGTCAAATTGAATGTACCTTTGTCCTAGAACAAAATACCTGATAAGACTTCCTACCTACTCAGCTTGTGAAGACATGCTGCCTACTGACCTTGTCTTGCCAGAAAACCCCTCTCTCTCCTTGAAGCCGAGGTTCATCTGCTCTCTTGTAGTTGGTATATGAGAAGTTGTTCTGAATCACATGACTGTATTTAAAAATAATATGCATTTCTAGCATTCCACTGCCAGAAGAAAAGTGGAATGATTAAATTGATGTTTCAACTTGAACTATTACCTTTTGGCAATCAGCATCAAATGTTTAAGCAATTTTAAGGAATTATGAAAACAAATGCCTTAAATGGCAAAGAACTAAATGTAACATAGTCGCTACAGAAAAACAGTCAGCAAAGGAGTTATAATTCTGTGATGAATAAGATACTGGTGTCTTCCATGTCTTGAGTCTTAGTTTCTTGAATGGCACTAGAGCCTTAGAGCTAGAATGATAATTTTAGAAACTGTCTTTCAGAAAAAAGGTACTGACTTATAACAAAGACATCTTGATCCAAGAATTGTGGCTTGATTCTTAGTAAGATGTCTTGAGTGGTTTTGAACCTCATTAAAAGTGTTAAGGTGGCAGAAACACAGTGACTTACTTGAGTGGAAATAGGGGTGCAGTTTGTGCTACAAACTTGCTGCCCAAGAGAGCTGGAATGCCCCTGTTGTATGAGGGGTTTCCTCTTTGTGGGGTAATGTAATTTGTTATTGTTTATAGCACAATTGTAATAAATCCAATTGCCTCTTCTAGATTTTGGAGTGAAGGTTTAGTTTATCTTGTAAGATACAAGGTAAAGTGATATGCTTGTATTTCTGTAATATTTGCATGCAATTGCAAAAGCTGTTCTAAGGTTTTCGGTCTGTGTTTACAGTGCATAATGCATCTTGAGGATAGACTGCAAGAGATGTATCTCAAAAGCAAAATGCTTTCAGAATATCTGCGAGGACATACAAGAGTGCATGTAAAAGAACTAGGAATTGTATTGGGGTGAGTATTGCAGGTATCAGTCTTAAGCAATGGCAAAAGCTGGGGCAGTTATTTTTCCTTTTCATCTGAGTGTTGACAACTTGTTCTCACAAGGATTTGCTTTATATTTAACACTCTTCTTTCATGTGCCTAATAAGGTGCAAAAATGGGTTCTACTGAGCTATCTGGAAACCAGGAGGAGACGTTTATATAGCAACAACAAAATACTTGTCATTCTTAAATCTTCAGAATAAAGGGAGTTTGGGTTTCAGTCGTTAGGAAGTTATGCATGCATTCGTACACCCTCTCTTCTGTTATGACCTTCTTAATGAAAACTTCATCCCAACAAATACTTCAGAATTCATGGAAGGTTAGGTGGTGCATTTGTATCTTGAAGGAAGAGAGGGTCTCAAAAAGCAGGTGTAGGAAAAAAGCTGCTGCCCTGTTCAGAAGCTGTCTTCTAATAATAGTATTTGATTGGCATATAACCTTTAGTGATACAGCAGAAGGGGCAGAAGAAGTAATAGTACACTTTCTCAATATGTTTTTCAGTATGTAGATTAAATCTTATTTATATTTTTACAGACTGTTGGAGATTTCATACTCAGAAATGTTGCTGTAAATAGTGAAACCCTGAAACAAGCACTTTTCTCTGTGTGTGTATATGTGTTAAATGTATATAAATACATACACACATCCTGGCCTCTGATCAGCTTCACATTTGGAAATGGTTGTAAAGTGACCATTATGCTTGAGAGACATTTATTGAACTGTTATTGCATAATAATTAATAATTCCAGCTTTTGGTAATTTTTGTCAAGAAGGTGCTACTACATAGTGAACTGAGTCATATTCAAAACCTGAAAAGCATAATCTTCCATAAGCTGATCTTTGGTACTTCGTTAAACTGGGCTTATTGGTGCCTACACACTGGTAAGACTACAAGCTAAGGCTTGTGGTTGAGCAAATAAATAAAAGATCTTTTATTTAAACCACAAAAAATTATATAGCACAGAATGTAATGCTGCTATCTTTTGACTTAAGTGCTAGCATACTTCTTACTTTTAAGCATTATTTACCTACCTTTACTGGTATTATATGAGTATTAACAAAAAATAATGATTAAACAATGAACTTAGTAATAGCAAGACACTTCCAGTTCCTTTAAAAGTGGATGAAAAGTATCATCTTGTGTTTCTCTTGCAAAAGTGACTGTATATTATTTTAAAGTCTATCTCTCTTTTTTAATTTCTAGGATTGAATCCAATGACTTGCCTTTGTTGGCTGCTATAGCAAGTACTCATTCCCCATATGTTGCTCAAATACTCTTATAAGTTAAATTCTCAGGATAGTCATTCCCTTAAAGTAATATGATGAAAATGGGAATGTTGAATGAAGAACTGAGGTGCCAAACACTGGTAAAGGGGAGCACTGATGAAAGCAGGTGATGACTGTACATTCTACCACCTTCCGATTCTGATTTCAACCGGATGTTTTATCGGAGGACTTCAGTTTACATTAACACAAAAGGCATTCAGGTTTTTCTTACAATCTCACTTCTGACTTAAATCAAGAGACTGCATCCTTGCATTTTATTTTTATTCAAAGGACAAAAGTTAACACTATGTGGCAGACCAGGTGCTGCCATCCAAAACGCTGCTCAAAACCATGAAGTACCAGTTAAAAGAACAAGTGGGTTAGAATGGATTTCATAATACTATGCTTGTGAGTGTGGTGTGGTGTATGTTTCTTTGCTGGGGAGGAGGAGGAGGAGCTGTAAACTCTGTATATAGCATTCCTATACACAAGTGTATTAGGTGGGACATGATTTTCTTGCAGAGCATACGTGTGATTTTGTATAGTGGAAGTGATGGGCTCAGAACAAGGATCCTGGATTCAGCAGCCAGATGGCATGTGGGAACGGAGGTGTGCATGAGGTTGATGTGACTTTTCCCTTTAAGGACAAGAGGTTGAGAGCTGTGGCTGCTTCTGTTTTAATGAGGAGACATTCAAATGGGCCCATGGCTACAAGTGGAATGGACTTCCAAAAGAGGGATTTTGTTGGGAAAGCCTTATGGAACTTTTGCTACACGTTTACATTTGTTGCTGATGCAACTTCAGTAACTGTTGATTTGCTGTATGACTGTAGTCCTGGGAACTCAACTTGTCTTGGTGTCATCAAGTATTTCTATCTCCAAGGAGTATGAATTTGAAAAACTTCTGAACGATGCCAGTGCTGTGAGCACAAGTCCATGTGCACATACACCAAACAATTGGCACAAACCGAAGACAATCGTATTGGGGAATACAAGGCAACAAACAACCCCTACCAAACCTTTTGTCAAAAGTATTACTTTTTTTCCAGCTATGAGTTGTCGCTCTGAGTAGGAATAAAAGAAGAACGTTGTTTGAAGTAAAACGAAATGGGGGGGGCAAACCCCAATATTTGATATTACTCTGAATGTTTGCAATTACCCTTTTTGATTCTACAGAAATCTTGAACTATCATCCAGGTGCCTTTCCTTAATAGGTTAACTACTCTGACACCAGAAACTATTTCTCCACTAGTTGATACTGGCCTTTGGTGTTTCTAGAAAGCAAAATAAAATTTTGTACTTCACTGTTTTCACGTGGTTGATTAAAATGAATGTAAAAAATACTTTTTTCTGCGTAAAGCACTGTTAAGCTGGATATGACACTATGGACCAGACTGAGGAGAGAACAAAGGATCGAAACCTTCTTAAACGGAAAACTCAATGTTGGACCATTCTGTTGTGCGCCACTGTGAATGCAGTGTCTGAAATTGTCACCTTGCAAGCAAATTTCTGGCAACACAATTGCTTGAAAATAGTGAATTCTAATAAGAAGCTCCTGGTCACCAGTTGTGAGTTCTCCTTGTTGGTGGTTACAGATTTTTAACACTGAAGGGACACACTTTTATTAAAAGTGTTTTTATTTCCTACTACCTTGATGTTTGGACTTTTCTACAGTAAACTTTCGATGATTTGAAATAATGAAATGTGCTTATTGTGAATTGTTTAAATGTGATGGGGTTCTTGATTAACCTTGTGTTGCTTTTTGAGGGAAATAGGTAGACTGGCCTACTGTGAAAAGAGGTTGTTTCCACGTGGAGGGATACTTAATATTCTGATACAAAATTTCTAAAACTGTTCCTTCTATGCTGGTTTTCTGACCTGACATTCCAAATGTTTCTTTTATTGCATTTTCATACTTCTCCCTAGTATTCTACCTAAAAAGGCTAAAATCTTTCTATGGTTCAGGTTTTCTCCTCCTGCTTATAGTTAAGCAAACTTTTCATATCTTTGGTGTGTGAATCCTATCTGCTGGAAAGTAAACTTACCTCTGCATATGGCTTTTAGCAGATACCACTTTCTATTTCACAAGGTTAAGACAAAGAACCGTAGAGCAAGTCACATATTCTTAAACTACCCTTTTGATGGAAAATGTGTGTGTGTGCATGTGTAAGACTATGAAACTGCTTTTCTGAGTGTATATAGAAATCCTCATGTACTTTCTCTATTTCATGTCACTCTTAAATAGTAGCTGAGATCACGAAAAGTCAGTCCAGTTTCTTTTAAAGTATAAATGGGGTTTTTATCTGAACAGACTCTGACAGTTCTTTGAAGAAATACATACTAACAGATGGATGTGCTTTTATTATCACAGAGTTTACTAAAGAGGACAGAGGTTAACAAACATTCAGTGATTTCAAGATTAATACCATCATCAATAATATACCTGATTTTACTACATCAACTGCTTAAAAAAAAAAAAGTTTGCCTTGGGGCAAGACATCAATTAACTTCGTGGTGGCATGTGAGCCGATGGTCAAAAGCACTTGTATTTTCTTCAGCCCAGGCTAAAACTTTATAGTTCTTGCTGCTTTCTCTAACATTTTGCTGCTCTTCAGAAAATACATGTTGAACTATTTTATTCTCACAGTTTTAGTTTTGCGGGGAAGAAAATTCAAAATGAAAGCTCTTTATTACCTTTAAAAGGCTTTAGACTAATGAAAGCTAATTACATATTTCCCTTTCCACCAAATGTACTACCTCAGTTGACAGGATTCCACTTTCTAGGGCTTTTTTTTGACTCGAAGTCTTTAACTTGTTTTTGGTAGCATCTTGATGTTTATGTAAATTGGTGTGGCATGACAGGGCAGTAAGTATTTACAGATGTGTTTTTTAGACATTTTTAGGGCATGTTTCTGGTTTAATTTTAATAGGATGAAAAGTGATATGAATGTACAGCTGTGTTGAAAATTGATAATGTAGCTTAATTTTCAAATATTCCAAAGTTGTTTTTATCAGTATTATGTAGGTTTTTTGTAAACTTAAATACATACTTTCTTGGTTAGGTGGGAGTGCACAGTCTTTCCAAAATCCCACATAAATGCAGTTTACACACTGAAATTTAAAGAATGTATGCTGTTTTCAGGCAAGACTAAGCATAGGGGAGGAATGAACTGCTAAATTGTAGAATTTAATCTAAATTAATTCTTTAACCCCAAACGATAACATGACATAAACATTTTAATTTAAGTAGGTACTCTGTGAACTAATCTATACAGCGTTCTTTTCCCCCCAAAAGCTATTAGACACTGATTCTGTAATTCGCAATTCTGTTGGCATCTTCCAGAATTATAGATCGATTTTCCCCACTCCCTATTATATGCATCTTTACTCTTAAAGTCAAAAACTTTTTTTCAGATGCATCCAACTCTTGTATATAAGGTTTATGCAAAATGGTCACTTACCCTTCAAGTATAACTTTTACTTCAATTAAAAGAACCCAAATAAAAATCAAGTCTGAACTACTGAATATAGTCTAGACATTTTCCTTTTTTTTTTTTTTTTTTTTTTTTAATTTTTTTGGGGGGTGGTTTGGGGGGGGAGGGGGGTGTTGAGGTCAATTGAGGTAATTTGACATACATGGCAAGTTTTCCATAGTAGAAAAATGTGTTGCTATTGCATGTTTGGAGAACATAGGCTTTTTTAGGAATGACTGAATACCAATGTCAAACTACATGTTTTTTTTCTTATAGTTGTTTATGTACACTACCATTTTGGTCTATTTCTTTGCGGCATTTGGTGCAATAAACTTTCTGAAATCAATGGAAGTGGTATTTGATATCTTCCTTTAAAAGCTTCTGAAGGAGCTGTTCTTGTTGTAGCCCAGGTCTAACAGTGCATGGACTATTAGGTAACCCATTAGCGAAGTAAGTACCTGTTACAAGAAGTGTCTAATGAGAAGGCTACACAAAATTTGGAGCCTGATTGAACACTATTGTCATCTTTGGAAGCTTTACCCCACTTACATGCAAATAACAGCTCTTACAGTGTGAAAAATGTGGGCAAAAAATAATGGGAAGTGAAGACACTTGGCTGTTGGAATAGGTCCTGCAAAGGTTCCACATACCTGTGTGGCTGATACTTAGTTATTTCCATAAGCGTTTGGGCTGCCTGAAAAATGTGTTGCTATTAGATAGTATGTTCAATTTTTTAAATTGCTCAACCGAACAGGAATGAGTGAGCTCTCATGTGTACTAGGTTATGAAATGGTTAGTGCATTTGATCTGAATTAGTTTCAAATAAAGAGGTCTTCGATTTCTCTCAAATCTTCCATTTAGTATTCTGAAGCTTATTGGAAAATCCTTATGTAGAAATAAAAAAAAAGAGATGATGAACTGTAATTGTGGTGCTTTGAGCAGGTCACTTGTTACATGTATACTGAAATGTTTGTTTGCTTGTTGGTCAGGCTCACAGGGATTGGAAGACAAAAAGCCCAAGAACTTTGGCAGCAAGGACTTGATAGCGAGGAGAAAACCCAATTACCTGTCTGGCCTTCTGTCATACCAGCTGCATCTACAAGCTGCTTACCTTATTCTGTGCCTTGCTTTGTTGTGTACTGAGTCCCTTCTAGGCAGGTGAAGTGGGTTTGCAGAGGAAAAAAAAAAAGTGCTGTGGGGTTCATAAGCTGAATTTGTCTCGAAGAGGCAAGGGAAGAGAGAGATGGGGACACCTCAACTAGGAACAGAAAAGGACTGAGATTGCTCCAGCCCCTGATCTCTTTGATACTTGTGAACCATTGGACTGGCTTGGTGATTTGTGCAGTTCACCAACCTGCTTTTCCACCCAGGCCTTGTAAGACTCCATGAAACTCCGCTGCTCTGATTTCCCTACTTTAAAAAAATTGTAGTGAAGCTGTTGATCGTATCAGCTAGTTGAATTTCTTTCTAAAGGGCACTGAGGCAGTCTCTCGCAATCCAAATGTTTGGGATGGTGGCAGGTTAGGAAGAGGGAGATGCAGAGGCTGGCAGGCATAAAATAGCCAAGAACTGGGAAAGGGTGGAGACCTCCATTAATGAGTACTTATGAGGTATGGCTGAGAGGACAGCCAAGGAGCTTTTAGAACTGACAGCTGCAAAGGAGAAAATAATACCTAGATTTGAAAAATTCTCAAACTCTGAAGTCAGATTCCATGATTTATTCAGAAGATGTGACTAGAAATAATACAAACATTAATAGTGAAGAAACAACTGAACGGTTTTCCTGCTTATGTTGGTGGCAAGGAGGATCACAGTTCTGATGGAGGAGTTCTCTTATGTAAAAATCATTTCAAGGCTACAGCAGTAAACATTAACTATATTGCAAAGTAACTAAGTCTTGTGCCAAAATTCTGCCAGTCTTTCTCCCTACTTTTCTCTCTAAATGAAAAAGTTACGTAGCAAAGCTTTCTACTGATCATCTATGCACCATATCCTTTGGTT
Organism: Acanthiza pusilla; assembly: GCA_036630365.1. Lineage (NCBI taxonomy): Eukaryota > Metazoa > Chordata > Aves > Passeriformes > Acanthizidae > Acanthiza > Acanthiza pusilla. Next base: position 24,329,371 of record JAXCHO010000164.1, read on the forward strand.
TTCTGTATTTACACAGTTGAAGAGATCAATCAGGACTAAACATATGAAACAGGATTTTGTCTATAAAGGACATGCAGCCAAGTGGCAAACCCAGAGACTGTGACCTGTAAGGCTTCTGATCCCATATAAAATTAGCTTAAGTGGACACATGCTAGTAATCCACATGCTGGAAAATTACTCTTATAATAGTTGCAGTCAGTTGTCTGTCTGGCACAATCCCAAAGCTAAAACAGTTTAAGCAGTGCAAGTAGAGTAGCACTTTGTCTCGAAATCCTAAAGGTCAACACATGGCTGAAGGGCTTAGGAGTGACAGTCAAGTACTCAAATATAATCTCATAAACTGGATTTTTTCCATTTGGAGCTACAAGAGAGATTCCACTGTGATCTTACAAAATGTTGTTTGAGAGAGAGCAGACTTTCCTGAGGAATGAGTTTCTCACCAAGAAATAAAGCTCCCACTCCTATGGACAGAGAAATGTTTGTGAATGTGGAAATATGAAGAGATACTTAAGTCTGCTTGAGGTCTTCCCAGGGTGAGTTTGTGTGTTCTGGTAAGGGTGCCATAGTGTCAAGGGCAGGAGTGTTTTGGCTCACAAAAATGTTTTGCCTTCTGTTGGAATTAATTCAACCCTGCATGTAATGAAATTGTTTCAAATGTGTCCCTAATGTTACTGTTTTGGCTGTATTTTGCTACCTCATCTCTTTTTCCCTGGGCAAAGTGAGCTTGGGGAGTTTTGTCTTCTTTTCTGTGTGCCAGATAGATGTTTTAATTTTTCATTTTCTACCATATTACATCACTTTTTTTTTCCTTTTCAAGATCTGCACAAGCCCTGTTAGCCTCAAAATGGACAAATCTCCTTAAATTGTTCACTTTAGCTTTGAAAAATACAGGGGAATGTATTTTGTTGAACTTGTTGTGATTCTGTACAACATGCAGCTTTTTTGACCTTGAAACACAGCTGCTCAACAAGCAAAGTGAAATTAAAAATCTCATTTCTAAACCATCCCATCACCTCCTCCTGCCCTCTTTAAGGGACTGACTCACGTAAGGGCACTGCAATCAGGGTGCAAGTGCTTTAATTCTGTAAAGGTTTGTTTCTAATAGAGAAATTATGCCTTAACTTTTGATTTGGGGAGCAGAGGTTCCTGGGTGCCTGCATCGTTTCAGCACATTCACCATGGGGGTAAAGAAAGCCTAGTCCTGCGCCATGGTCTTGGTCAGGAATATTGGGAGCAGGCTGCCTGATGGGGGGGATAAAACAAAAATGAAATTAGCACTGAGAGAAAGCTAACCTTTTTCCTTTGCCCTCTTGTTTACTGCAATTACATTTCTGGCAGTCTCCTGTCACGGTTTGATGTCCCTGTCATGGAAAGAGTGACTGCAGCCCAAGGCTTGTTGAGCAGGGTGCTCTGGATGCCGACCTGCTGCCACTGCCGAAGCCAGGGAGGGACTGAGCTGTGCCACTACAGCTGGGGACATGACCACCAGCGTTCCAGGTGAGTTTGTCAGGCCTCTGGCATTTAAACCATTTGTGTTAGCCAAAGATAGACAGCTGCCTCTGGTTTTCCATGTGCCATTTTCTTCCCACAAGAATGCAGTAGTCTCTCCTGTTGCTCAGGAGTGGGTAAACAACGCAAGCAAAAGATGCAAAGCCCATTTGTAATGTTGCTAAATAAATTCTGAGTCTCGCAGGTAATTCGTTGGCTGCTGGGAGTGGCTGCAGGAATAGCTGTGCATTATTATATGTTTGAATTAAATAAGCTCTGGTGGCTTCCCAGGTGCAAGTGCTGATGCTCTTGATATATAGGCAAGCTGGTAATTACAGAATGCTGTTCTTGTCTTCACAAGGCTTCCTGTCCTGAGCCTTGTGATGTTAAGACTATATTTCTGCAAAGGACCTAATCTAACTAGTTCATCTCTGGGGTCATAGTAAATTTTACAGGGAAGCTGCCTTTCCTCCACCCTGCCTTACTTTCCTTCAAATTAGTATTCTCTCTTTTCTTCTAAATATACAAAGCTTTTTTGGCATGTCTATTTTTGTGGCCAGCAACTGCTCTGCCAGCCCTGAAAAAAGCTGGTATGGGCTTTGAGATTAGTGCTGAGATTTCAGATCTTGGTCTAGTTGGAGAGCTAAGAGCTGAATGGTCCCACCCAGGAGGCAAAGCTCTTGAAACAGGGTTCCCTAGGAATCGCTGTCCCCCTGAACCCAAGCAGCAATCTGCACCTGCCGGTTGTCTCACTGCATGCTGCTGAGTGTTGCTAAGTGCCATTCTTTTCTTAACAATTGGGGACTGTGCTAAAAGGAACAAAGATGTTAATGGTCTGGGGTGAAGTCACTGCAGCACCAGCCTGCCCTTTGCCACGTGACAATTCCAATCGTTTGATGATGGTTGGCTGCCAAAGCGCACACTGCTGCCCTTCTCAGAGCTGTGACGCAGAGCTGGGTTGCATTGTGGCTGAGGTTGAAATATGACCGTGAACTTTACAGCGTGGTGGACTTGCTCAAATTAAATGCAGTTTTACATACTCTGTGATGATGTATAGCACAGAGCATCCTGATAGCTCAGCTTGACAGTGCTGCGCAGCACTTTGCAGCAGTACTGAGATCATCTCTGGATTCGCTAAACCTGTTTCTACTCACCCTGTAACACATCTTAATCTCAGTACCATGCTGGGTTAACCACACTGATTAACCATTCCTAATTCTTGACTAAGCCTGACTGGTGGCAGGTCAGGAATTTTCACCCTGTGTCTGTGGCTCATCATAAAATCAGCTCTTGCTTGTTTTCTCAGCATTCTGGTAATTGCCACTGCTCATTAGAGGAGGATGAGGCGATTGGCCAAAGGTAGTCAGGGATTCTGCGTCAAAGGTTAGTATCTGATCTGAGTCCTCAGATAATGACTTCATCACTGAACAGGCCAAGCTGGGCTGGGGGGAGGCATACACCTCCCTTTTCCCTTCCTGGCAATTGCTTCAAAGAGTCAGAGTGTTTGACATTCAGCCACATCTTTTGTAAAAGAAATAAAAGAGAAAATGTGTGCTCGTTCTTATGTACTGTGTACAACTACAATTGTGCCTATAAGGCTAGTTTAGCTAAAGTATCTGCCACGTGGATGCTGCCAAATAAATATATTTTGGTTTTCTGAACACCTGCTTCTTTGCTGTTATGCATCTTTATTTTTTACTTTAGATGCATGACTTATGTGGGAAAAAGTAACTCATGACAAGCAGCTGAGCAACACTTAGGGAGACATAGCAAGAGTCAGTAACCACCGAGAGAAGTGCTAGTTTTCAGAAAAATAAAGGCAGAAGTGAAAGATCAAAGTCTCTGAGTGACTTTCCTGTTTGAGGCAGTGGGAAGGTGTTACAGACAAGTGTGTGGAATGTACAAGATGTTAAGTTGCCGCTTCACAGAAACAGCCAGTTTTTACAAATTGGCGTGCAGGTATCTGTAATGGTGCTGTGCCGTGGCAATGCAGCATGTTTGTGTCTGTTAATATAGAGAACAGTGATATAATGCAGCTTTTTCTTGGAATTATGCATATGGGCTGAAATACTGTAGCCAGTGTTATGGATTTAAACTATGTGAAAGGATAGGGGCAGGAGGAAATATAAGAATGAGCAAAAAAGTAAAAATATGGGTCATAAATGCCATTTCACTTTGTCCCAGTGTCTGAGTTCCTGATTCAGTCTTGGTGCTGCTTGTTTTAATCCATGTTGTGGGAATCCAAGGATGAAAAGCTACCATAACCAGACAAGATGTGACTGTCATTCCCTAAGGGGATAAATTGCCATGGCAATCCTGGCTGTCGCTGTTGGGGAGCTGGCTGATTTTGGCCAGCTGCTGGGTAGCTGGAGATGGTGAATTCCCTTGGGGATAAGGTGCCTTTTGGATAATTAGACAAGTGTGCAAACTGTCTCAAAACAAAGGCCGTTAAATGATTTCTCCCTGCTGCTTGAGATTAAGTAATGGCTCTTGGAAAAGTGAGTGACTGAGAGGCACCACCAGTTTCTGAAGGACAGCAAATGCCAAACCCAGTTGGAGCCTGAATTTTTCACACATGTCAAGGGGAAGAAATGCAAGGTTTGACAGCAGAAGAAAGAGAAGGCTGGGCACCTGCTATAGGAATAGTATTTATAGAATCCTGGAATAGTTTGGGTGGGGAGGGCCTGTGAAAGATCTTCTAGTTCAACACTTCCCTGCAATGAGCAGAGACATCTTCAGCTAGATCAGGTAACTTAGAGCCTCATCCAACCAATAATCAGTACTTTGATCTTTGTGGTCATAGTGAGGATGAGTTTGGCTCTCTCAGCTGTCACCTCGTGCAGGTGCTCCTGCTAGCACAGGGGAAGAGGACAGTAGGTCTGTCCCTTTCACTGGAGTCTGCTGAAAGCTGTGATGAGATGGGAATCCGGGGCTGTGAGTTTCACGTTAGTTAAGCCAGTCTGCCGCTGATCCCTTGTGTTTGCTGGTGGAAATATGCCCTTACCCACCTGCTTGCAGTAGGGGTCAGATGAGAGCTACCACTGTGATGCCTTGAGAATCCATAGCCAGGTGTTAGGGACGAGAAGGAGAAGCACGACTCCCCCTTCCAGCATTGCCTCCCCATTAGCTCAGGGAGCTGTAACATGAAAACTGGCCCCGAAGGGCTGGGGAAGTACCAGAGCTACAGCTGGCTGTAATACCGAAACGTGTGTTTTGTGGGACCACTGCCAATCCAATTCTCCTTTTCCCCAGCTGCAGCTAGTGTAAAAGCTGGTTTCAGATTGCTTGCCTAGCTCTAGATTGGCATCAAATAGCTCAGCTTTGCAAACCCTATTGCTGTTTGTGGTTTTTTCTATCGGACCTGATTGTTACTCTACCAGAGACTATCTAAGGTAACCTATTGAAATATATCCTAATTTCCCCCTTCCTCACTACGGAAACACCCTGTGAGGGTAGCTGTCATTATTTCTAACCTTAATACCATGCTAAGAAGAGCAGTAACTCTTGGGAAATGACAGAATTTATTCATTCTGTTTCCATTATTTTCACTCTGCTCCCTGGCCATTACAATGCTCTGTCAGGGATGTGGGGCTGGCAGTGGGCACCAGCAGGAGCAGGAACCACTTCATCCAAGTATCTCCCACAGCTGTGAAAGCTGCAGAAGGACACTGTGTAGCTCTTGTTTCCTTCCAGAGTGGAGTCCCTGTTCTGTGTGAATTATGAGCACAATTGTCAGTGCTCCGAGCACTGGCGAGGGAAGCTGCTGATAAATGAGGTGCAGTAGCAGCAGCTGCAAAATCGCTGTCCTGCTGGCTGGGGAAAGGCAAAGTCATCAGAGAATTAAGATGAACTGCTAAGCATATTTTGCACTCAGAAGGCAGTTCCATAGGAATTAAAATGAAAACGCTGCCATAGAGAAGTTTTCCTAATTTCTGCTGGAGCTACAGCTGTTATTCTTCAGGTCTAGTATTCCTTTTTGCAATGAACTGCCCCCACGCAGCTTCTTCAAATAGGATCAAAAGGGTCAGCTGGAAAAATCTATAAAGAGGTGGAACAATTCAAAGAAGAATGCAAAGGCTTAGAGGAATGACTGCTTGGAAATCAAGGTCAAATCATGCCTTAATAGCTGAGAGTAAACCCAGGAGTTCAGACATCTTAAATCAGACCCTAATGATCGTTAGAAGAGTCCACATGTCTTTTTTAACTCCTGTCTTGTGCATGGAAAAGTGGCTGTATGCCACCAACAGAGAGTAAGAAAATGCTGTGTTCCTCTTTCAAAGCTTTTTTTTTGTTCTCTCGAGATTGAGATTTCACATTAGCCATCCTATTAAAAAAAATCAGTAGGGAACACTAAGGTAGTAGTAACCACTTGAGCTGTGCTGTGTTCGGCACATTGGAGTCCCACTGGTACTTGGTCATCTTGTTGATTTAGAAAAAAATTATATTAACGATGTCAACTTCAAACTTGTTCTTCAGACTTTTACTTCAGTGTGACTTGTTCTCAGTTATTTTGGTCACATTTCTCCGGTTGAAGACTTGTGACTGTTTGTACCTTTTGCAGTGTATTATTTCAGTTATTCCTGAAGTGTAGCAGATCTTTAGTTTCTGTGATTTACTTCTCAGCTAGTTTCCTTTGCCCAAGGGAACTGGAAGCTATTAAAACCATGCCTTTTAACCATCAGAAGAAATAAAGCTGCCCTCTGTCTTTCACTTCTCCTGGCACCCAATGCTTTCTGGTGCAGTAAAAATTCAATTTAAAATTACCTGTAGATGCGACTAGCTACACAGATGAACTTTAAAACAATAAAACTTTGAATTAAAAGCGTTTTTTACCATAGGTCGGACAGTGTGCCATCCTCAGAAATGGCCTAAAGAACCTGGCAGAAGTCTTTTGCTGAGTGGCTGACTTCTACCTGGTCAAATTAGAGTAAAGTAGAACTTTAAGACTAATTCTCTGTGCATTTCTCACTCGAGGTCATGAGCCGAACTTGAACTCTGAAATCGAAAGCTGGGACTCTCCTAAAGCAGCTCTTCCGAGGAGCCACAGCCTGTGTGTCAGGTAGGATATGGCTTTCCCCCATGAGGTGTGCTGGTGTCTGCAGGGCTGCAGCTGAGCTCTAGGCTTGGCCTTCCTGCCTCAGATCCAATGCCTGGGCTGGCAGCAGTAGGTCCATGTTTGTGTCCCCCTAGATGAATCCCCCTCTCTTCCGTGGGCAGCACTGCTCTCCCTCGGTGCAGGGAAAGGCAGCCCAATGCAGGCCAGCGGTGGTGGCTGCCAGGCACACAGCAGTGATTTACTCCTTTAACGTGACAGCTCTAGGCTCTTTCACCATCTCTGTCTGCCCAGGGATTGTGAAACCTCTTAGCACTCTGCAAAATTCCTCAACTAGAGTAATTTCTCTTCCCCAAAGGTGTAATAAGGTGAAAAGCTGGCCCCTCAGCCAGTGGTTCAGTGCAGCCTCCGGGAGGCTACAGGGCAGAGCATGTGGCTGATTCATTTCTCTTTCACAAGACTGCCTGTGCTGTGGTACAAAACGGAGTTATTCCCAGGGGCTGGGCTGGCTGAGGTTAAATATGTGCCTTCCTTTATCAAACCTCCTGCAATTTCTGCACGTTTCACAAGCGGGTTGAGTTACTGATGAGTAACATTTACAACCAGAAACCTCAGGCACTTCAGAAAATCAAAGAAGAGTTGGAAGGAATTATGTGTGTTACAAAAATTAATTTTTAGGTGTTCTGACATGCAAGTGTAACCAAGGATAAATCAATGAGTTATTTTTTTTAAAAATAAACTCTTTGCAGCTGAAAAATGTGATCACTGAAATGAAACAAAAAAGCTTAACCTGCAGAAAAGCTTAACCTGCAGCCAGCAGTTTGGCTGTTCCATAAACTCCCTTGGCTAGCAGGCTGTATTTGTGCTGTCTTACCGTGTGACAAATGTGCTTGGTGCCACGGTGATGTCAGAAGTTGAAATCTGTTACTGGAGAAGGGCTGATGTGAGACTGGCTAAGAGAGAGGGGCCAGATTTAGGAAGAATTCTTGTTCTGATGAGAGGAGAGACCCCAGGGAGATGTTTAATCACTGCAGGTTGAGGGATGTTACTAGTAAAGTTTTCTATTCTTTGTGTTAACAATGACATGTGATGCTGTGCAAAGTGCACTGATCAAGTTACTCTGTTCTCTTACTGGCCAGAATTCTTTCTTTGCTAACCCTACTCTTTTTTTTCCTCATGTTCATCTGGGCATATCTAAAATTACATGGCCAGCTTTCCCAGGCAGGTACCTGCCCATGCTTATAAAGTTTCTGGAAGGCCACAAACAGATTAGTTACCTCTTTCCATTTGGCGTCTCAGAAGGGAAACTGCTGAGACAAGATCTTTCAGGAACATAAATGACTCCCTTTGTGTATGCTACAAATGAAGAAACACAGGTAAATATCACCCATGGGGGGCTCCTTTGGAAACTTTTCATGTCCAGCACTATTGCTTTGGTTCATGTATTCCAAGCCATCAATATCTTCATACCTGAGTTAGGAAATTGGGGATTTAACTGACAAATGCATGCATTTTCAACAAATCATGTATACGTTAGAGGCTCCTCTACAGTGCAAGGTTTGGGGATTACCACTGTGCTTCTTCCTGGTCTGGAGACTGGAGTGGAAGGCAGCAGGAGACCTGCAGTAAAACCTTGTTTTTCAGGCTGTTTGATGTGCAGAGGGCAGTGTGCTCTGTGACCTGCCTGTGACAGGGTGTGCAGCGGAGCAGAGCTTAGCATCTGTGTTTGCACACAGAGTTTTCGAGAATTCTGCCTCTTCCCTTGGGAAGAATGCTCTTCGCTCATCTTTGTCACTTTGGAGGGAATAATTACCAATGTTTGTGGGTTTTCTTCATTTGAGGTAGGTAATATACAAACCATGGTGGCACATCCAGGCTGCAGTTTCAGAAAAAATTTGCTTGAATTTAAGGTTGTTGAAAATCTAATGTTCCAACTTCAAGTCAATGCGTCATGTGTCAGGCTTTCAGCAGCATTAAGTTGCCAATACCTATAATAAAATCCTTATCCATCTGGCTATCCTTAGCCATAAAAACAACAGAAAAATCTCAGCTACCATCCAACTCTAAACCTGTTTTCTTACTGAACCAATCTGGATGTATCATATGCCATTTAAAAGCTCATATCAATAACAGAGATATAATCAGTGCTTTTGTTTGAATATTTTGCCGTTTAGAGCACTACTTTTCTCTCAAAACCTGCCTTGAGAAAGAGAGCATCTATTATGATTTTTTTCCCAATTTGCATGGATAATTGATGTTTAAGATGTTAATAAGCAAAAGGAAAAAACCCCAAAAAAGCCCGTGTGTAACTGATAGGATGAAGATCTTATCACTGCAGTTATTCTGTAAGGGGACCAGAATTTCTAGGTTGTCAACTCTGTGTTGATTATTTGCACTCCTCTTGTGCTTTGCCCAGCACTCAGATCTGATTGTCCTTTAATGCTGCTACAGTAGGGTTTTTTTATTACATTGCAAAACAAGTAATCATAATTACAGGTGCTGCTGAGTAGTAATATTGACATACAGAAACCTGACTTCTTTTAAATATCATGCAGGACAAAAAAAGAGAAGAATTAATATCACAGGCAGTACTATATTTCTCCCCATCTACCTGGACTGATGAGAATTCATCTTTTTGCTTGGACAACATTTTTAAAAGACAAAAAATTCAGCCAGTGCAATCAGCAAAATTCTTCCTCTTCATTAACTAAGTGCCCAAGAGACAAATGGACAAAAAGGGTAGGCTCCTGTGTTCAAAAGGAGGTTGCAGATTAAATGATGCAATAAATTTACCCCTGGGCTAAAAGCAAATTTTCTTCTAGCATAAAAGTCACCTTTCAGATATGTTGGAATCTTTACAGGGTGCAGGCTAAAATGATGGGGAATAGCTCTTTAGAGCTGTGGGTGAGATAATGCAGAAATGGTGTAGATCTATGGTGGTGTTCTTCCCTCTGTCATTGAAAACAGGCTGCAGTGGCTGCAGTCATCCAGATGGAGAGGAGAAACTCCCCAAAATGGTGGGTTGTCTTTAAGTATTTAAAGTTTAGTATGAACTAGCTGGCTTCCAAGTAAATGTCGTGGAATGCTGTGCACAATTAGGTAAACTGCTAAAACTCGTAATTACGAAGATTATTGTTTTTCCCAAGGTGACTCTTAACAGTGAATTTCCCATATGTTATCCACTTTATGGGACTGTATGTCTTATTTCACATTTTAAGTATTCAGTACTATATATTTTTAATTTATAGCCAAAGATTTCAGCATCTGAGAAGGTAGGTAAATACTGTTTGCCTCACGTTTGTAGCCAAGGCAGCTAGGGAATAGAGAAGTCAAAGGTTTGTGATATGATATATTGGCATTTAAGCAAATGACTAGCAGTCTCCACAGAACTGAAAGCATGACCTTTTGTGAAATGACATTCTTTTATTGAACAAATGTGTTTTTAATGTATTCTGTTATAGCTGCTTGCTGTTGTGATTATACGAAATTGAACTGCCTTTTGCAACAGTGAAAACTACAGTGGGAACAAAGGGACTGACCTGGTTTTGACTCTATTCTTTTCTGCAAATCTGCAAACGCATTTGTTGTAGCCTGTGCAAATCAGTTGCTGCAAATATAAATCTCAACTTCTATGGTTTTGCAGTGGGGCAGTCTGTAAGTCATGAGTTTGTGACAGGAGAAATGAGAGAAACTTGAGCTGCAGCATCTTCATGGTTTTTTTTTTAAACAGAGGCATTTAGTCAAGCCAAGTAGATCCCTACTCGTTTGCTTGCAATTTTAACTCAAATGACAAACCAACAGTGGCTGAGGACAGGTTATGTGGGTTCCTTGCGAAACCCCTTCATGAAAGAGACAACATCCTCTTTCCCTCAGCTGAAGGCTGAGAAAACAGCAGGTCAAATTTCTGCTTGTACCAAAACCCCAATTCTTGGTAGTCCTACAGCAAGCACAGCATCAGCAACTGTAATTCCTGACATTTTTAACTTGGAGGGGGGGAGTGAGAAGGGTAGATTAAATCTGTTTACTTCGGACAAAAACAGAAGGTATGTTCATTGCCGAGAATGTATCAGCAGAGGGCAAGAAAATAATTTTGGTAGTTCAGCATTTAAAACACAAATATATTCTAGGTCTTGGACAGAAAACCTTCAAGCTTTGAACGAGTGCCCAGCTGACAGTGTGGAGGTGGAAAAACTAACTTTTGCTTTGGACACAACACTATGTACAGTGAGACATGAGCTGGAACTGCCACCTTCATCTCTGAAGCCTTCATCTCTGAGCCATTTTGCTGCTGCTCTCTTGAACAGATACAGCTCAAAGCTCAGAATAGCCCCTAACCCTATCACTGACCTTGCTTACATCTGTGGAGAAAGAAGCTGCTGAGGAAGTGCATGACCTCTTCATTACGAAGATCTGTGAGAATTATTGAGAAATTCATTATTCCTCTTTGTCTTAAAGGAAAATACCAGGAAAAAATGCATTAACATTGGGAAGGGAAAGATTGTCATTAGTGACTTCTGGATGAAAAGTTTGAGATAGGCTGTTCTACTAATACACATGGAGGGAAACGGAAGGCCAGGTGGACCCAGTAGGGGCTCCCTGTGGCATTTGTGACTTGAGAATCCACTTAGGACATGCTTAGTGTGGTGGTTCCTGGGTCTGTTTATTAGTTTGTGTCTTCAGAACATGCCTGGTTTTGACAGATCCTTTCTCTTCCTCTTCCAGAATAACTCACAGTCCATCCAGGGAGTATCTCCATTGTATGAAAGTGTAAATTACCTCTGCCTAGGGAGGCAACTCCCAACCTTTCCTGGAGCAACCATGTGATGGCTGGATGCAGTTTGGCAGCTTGGTGTGTCTGATCCGTGGTGGATCCGAAACTGAACTGCTCTAGTTTTGTTTCCTTCTTATGTTTGTGTCTAAATTAAACACTAAGGAGTATTGAAGAAGGATGGCCTAGTGGTTAAATGTGTTCAAGTGACAGTACAGAACACAGAACTATTTCTGTCTCCACCACATCTATGGCCAAGGACAAATTGTTTAAGCTCTCTGTGTCTCAGGGTTTTCCTAGCTATAAGATGAGGATGAAAGGCCTCTCTGGATGACTGAATGACCCGAATGCTTTGATTCCCAATAGAAAGAAACAGAGAAAGTGAAAAAAAAAATCCAAATTGATTGTAAAAATAGATAGTTCATCATTATACTGCCACTGGCTCTTCTCCACTTTGTCAGAGCTGTTCTGGTTCTCAGTGAGAAAGAAGATGCCCTGCACATCACACAAGATATACAGAGTCAAACAAGAGTCAATCTCCAGCTTTCTCTGACTACTCCAGTGAGCATTATAATGTTAATGGCAAATAGCAGAGAAATGGTGTATTTACTCATTCTGATTTCACTTGCTGTAATGGCAAGTAATTCCCCTGAAGTCAATGGGATTGCAGTGGTGTGAGAGCTGTATGAATTTCTCTGCCCTCAGGCTGATGACAAAAATTGTTTATGACCATACCATAGTAAACATATATAGAAAAGGCCTCAGAGCAGGGTAACATTCCATAAATGATATAAAAGCAATGTATTTAGCAGATAAGCATTTAAGAAGTAGGAGCCTGAGGAAGGCTTGCTGTTTGGCTGGTATACAGAGCTCTCCCCAATATTTTTGCTTTTCCACCCCAGCACAGAGCTTCAGCTCTTCTAGAATCAAGCTTCCCTCCCCAGCCATCATCTGCTGGCCAAAAAGGTTCACAATAAAGCAAAAACGTGGAAGGAGCTTGTAGTGAAGTGAGGACTGGTCTCTTCTCCCAGGTAATAAGTGATAGGAGAAGAGGAAATGGCCTCAATTTGCACCAGGTGAGGTTTAGATTGGGTATTAGGAAACATTTCTTCACAGGAAGGAGCGCTGCAACAGACTGCCCAGGAAAGTGGCTGTGTCACCAACACTGAGGTATTTAAAAGACATGTAGATAGGGCACTTGGGGACATGTTTTACTGGTGGACTTGGTAGTGCTGGGTTAATGGTTGTTCTTAGTGATCTTAAATGCCTTTTACAACTTAAATAATTCTGTGCTTCTTTTGTGCTGCCCTTGCTTCAGTGCAACAGGATTTGCTTTGGGTCAGAAGGATGGGGGAGGCTTGAGAGAAAGGAACTCAGAATTCACACCTCCTTTTCTTTGCAGCTGCTCGGTTTTCTTTCATCTACAATAGAGGATTTGGGTACATTCTACATACAACTCACCTGATTAGCTAAAGGGGATTATATTAATGCAACTTTGAGTGTAGGAAGTCTTAAATCAGCTTTAATTTTACAGGAGCATATTAACTGCAGTGCTCTTAAATTCTTTTTTCTTTAAATGACTACAAGCATGTCCTTGGAGAAGGTTGGAGAAGTTTTTCTGCAACAGCTGAAACTTTTGGGAGCTTTTTGAAGGAAAACTCCATTTGCCAGTTTCACAGCCTCGTCAGAAAAATCCCTTTACATTTCTTAAGTCAAGCCCAGAGATATCCACCTGATAAACTGCAGTAAGAAACAGGTTATTCTGAGTGGTGGCCTTGGGAGGAAGGGACAGCTTGCCCCAGGGAGTTGAGGTTGGAAGTTCCTCATTGGAAAGCTACCAGGAAAAGTACCAGTGCTGGGCTGGGAGAGGGTGACTGGGAGATGGGGGAAGCATTTTTGAAGTGCAAGGAGTAAGTAGAGCAAACCCAGGGATGTGGTTGGTCTGGGGGATGGTCTTGCTGATGGACGGTTAAACAGCCACATCACCAGTCCACAATATCTCAGTTACTAAAAGCTGCCTACAACTTAGTTATTTTCTTTTTCCAACAAGGAAAATATTATGTCTTGTGGGAAGTCATGAGGATGACGTACCCAAGAACGTTGCATATTTGATCACTAATCATATAAAGTAAACATCTTCTAAATATTTCCAGCAACATCTGTCCTAGTTTAACTACTGGTTTATGTTGCATTCCTTTATGGAATAATATCCCAGAAAGCAGAGTGAGTGTCACTGCCATCCATTACAGGAATTAAACTTGTGGGATTTTCCTGCTTATTGAAGCTGAATGCCCTTCATTCTTTAAAAAATGCTTTCTTCTCATTTTCCGCCATTGTGTAATCCTGATTGTCCAAAAATTTCAGTGCTTGCCTATGATCTTATATACTTAATATTTGGCTTGGATAAAAAGGGAAAACAGTGGGATTTCACTCATTATGGGGGGGAGAATGCAGAAAATAAACCCAAACTGCATCAATTTAACAGGAATACAATCTTAATTTTCTGGGGGTAAAAAAATAAAACCAAATCCAAACAAACAAAAAAACTCCGACCACCCATCTTTGAGTCAGTAAAAGAGATTAGCCTCATACTCCAAAGGAGAGGGGAAAAAAATCAACAAATTACTTAAAACTGAAAAGAATGAGCAATAGCAAAGAAGAATGTGGACAGAACTCCCCCTGTAGATGAGGCCACTAAGACAAGGCACATTTATCCTGTACTAGGATAAATAGATTATATGAGCAATAATAGGAAGTAATGTATTAAGCAGGTATACATGCTGACATTTTGGACAAAAGTATTTCATTTTTACTGACAGGCACTGCCTTCTTGGTAGATTTGTCAAAAGACTAAATTTTTACAGTGGAATTTACAATGCGTCCCAATTCTGAGCAGAAGTGTGGGTATATATCTTCACTGAAATAATTCTTTTTTGGGGGAAAACAGCAAAATCTTTCTGTCAGTGAAGAGACAACTGTTTTTTAGAATAAGAAGAACAAAGAAAAACTTCTGGTGTTACTAGTGTAGCAAAATTCCAGCAATTTAAAGAAGTCCTGGATGTGAATTCTCTGTGACTTTGAATTCTCTGTGACTTTGAATTGCACAGAAAAGTTTTTTGAGGCCATGAAATACCAACAGATACTGGTTGTGGAGCTACCTCTGAAAAAGTCAAATTTTTCACTCCCAAGAAAGAGTAACCCCAAGAAATGCAAGCACCTTATAGCTCTGTCAGTTCTATAAAGAAACTGAGGCATATCAAGTACCAGTTTGCCTATAGGGATGTTTACCCCTCCTGTTCCTCCCAGGAATGTCTCTCGCCCAAATTTGGGTATACTGTAAGATGAGAGTAGCTGAAGTTGTGCAGAAGGAGAAGGGTGAGGGAGAGGAAAACTCCATAATTTCATATTAAGGCAGCTGTTCCAACATAAGATGAGGCCAGTCTGTTTCACTGAGTTGTTGCCAGCTCAATCACTCCTGTGGCAGCACTTCTTGCCCATGCGAGTGGTAAATCCTCCCACTATTGATCTCAGGACTGGAAAAGAGTTGTTTAGCATTTCAGATCATCACTGAGCATTTTGGCTCACTCACCCGAACAAGAGAGAAACATGGAGAGAACAGCTGTATGAGGCTGGTTTTCTCTATGTGGATTTTTACTGCTGGATGAGGTTGACTTGTTTGCTGATGCCCCTATGTTGATTTTCTGCACTATCAATGTAAATCCCCTCACTTCTCATCAACATGGAAACCAGTAACCTGGCATTGGATTGCTAATACCCCAATTTCTCTTCCCTGTAAAGGATGTTGGACTCAGCTTCTGGAGTTTCAGGAGTGAGACAAAGGGTAATGGACAGTGGGACTGAAACAGCAAATACAGCTAGGCTTTTTTTTTTTTTTTTTTAAAAAAAAAAAAAAGGAAAGCTTAGATGTGGACTCTGCAAATCAGAGATAGCAAGACTGACCTAAAGATACAGAGTTAGTTTCCATAGCAATGAGACCTATGAGTTCTCAAAATATTCAAGTCTCTATTAGGCTAGAAGCAGATAAAAATAATTTGCTTACATAAGCGCATGCCAGATCTCATGCAGCAAAGAGTTCGATTTTAAGCACATGAAGATAATGGGTCTCTATATGTACCTGAGTCTTTTATTTGCCTGGGAAAGAAATACTCTTGGCGTGAAAAAGAAAAATGCCTTTATGTCCCTATCTGGCTCTTTTTCAACCCTGACCCCCTTGCCCAGGACCTCTGCCTGCGCTTTCTGCTGTTGTGCTCTCTTTAATGCAGACTTTGGGTTTTCTCATGGGGCAGATCTGTTCCATTTCACCAAGAATGAGAGGCAGCACCAAGCACTGCTCCTTCCTCCAGCGTCCCCTCTAGCTTGGCTGGGGGCACCTAGGACCCTCCACCTCATGATTTGGGTGAGATCAGATACGCTGGCAAAGAGGAAGGAGCATGCTCTGAAAATAGGTGTTCTTATTAGGCAGGTACTTGCAGGAACTATCCTTGTCCCTCCTTCCCACATCTCCAGCAAGGTCTAGGTGGAGTTCCAGAGACGTGACTGATCATGTACTGCATTTCCTAACCACAGACCCTGCAGCATTCCAACTGGAATGGCATGAAGGGAATGAGAGTCTCTGCCACCACACCACGCAGTGCACAGGTGCGGTGCACCAAGGAAATGTGTCTGGCCACTCTGGTGCTGTCCCAGCTAATGCCACGCTGGTGTTTACTCACCTAATGCAAGCTGGATGTAGGTCACTTGGAATTACATTGCGAGGGCAGGACTGCAAATTTTAAATGCTTCTATCCTCCGTTTTCAGTTGGTTTGCTGTAAAAAGGCATAGGAAGCCACCAGTAAACATGCTTGAGCTGAGTCCTTTTGTAACCAGTGGTACTAAAACATGTAATAGTTCATGAGCCTGATCTCTGAGGACACCATGTTCCTTTAGAAAAATCTGAAATATGTTCTTTGTACTCATGAATTACACCAAAACTATTTAACTTAGAAAGGCTTTTCACAAATTAGCACTGTTTCCAAGACTGAAGAGAATCTGAAGAAAATCAGAACTGAAAGGTATGTCAGGGAAAGCAAAAAGCCAATGGTGAAAAATAATCCCCTGAATATTTCAGGCAGTTAAAAAAAAAAAAAAGTGTTAATGACTCTCAGCATATTGGGAAGACCTAATTTAATTTTCTAATAGTGCAACCTTTTGTGACACACTCCATTAGCTAATTGAATGCATTTCATTTATTTGTTTCCAACTTGGGTGACTTTGTTTTCCTATCCTTCCACCTTCCTGGGGTGAAAAGCAAATATAATATTCCCCAACAGCAAATTGCTGTTCCTTTGTTCATCCATCAATTTAAACTAGGATTACTTTCCAAGCACTTAATAAGGTGCATGTCTTACGAATGCTTTATAAAAATGACAGAGCTGCAACACTGCCTGGTGGTGCTGGCTCCCTTCCAGTGATGGACTGAAGACCACCATGGGATCACAGATTTTATGGAAGGGATTTTTGTGTTGCAGCTCGTCACCAGGCTACAAGAGTCTCAGCAACACACTGCTATAATAACCAAAATAAGCTGCAAGTTGACAATGACTTCCTACTCCCAGCATGAGGACACCCGTGCCATAGTTTGGAGAGCAATTACAGCTTTTGGAGACCAGCTGGCCCATCTGTTCCTGGTGCTGCTGCTACTACCAGCAAGGTGGAGTTCAGCTCTGAGGAGCTGCTCAGGCTTTTTCTTGGGTCTGTCTCTCACAGCGCATTGAGCCCCCAACACCTCAGGCAGCAGCTCTGCTGTTCAGGGTGTACAAACAGGCAGCAGGGAAAAAAGAAACTGCTTAATGCACTGTGAGAGCTCCTTGTGCTGTGGATCCCTGCGAAGGGAAGCAGTGTCCTGAGGGCAGCAGCTCCTGTTTGCAGCATACAGGGGTGAGAGCAGAGGACAGGGAGGCTGAGCAGAGCTGTGTCTGTGTGTCCTTCTGCATGGCCTTGCCTTCTCCTGCAGCACATCTGAGGCAGTGCAGAGACGTGGTCATATCTGCTGAGCAAGAGCAGGACACCTTTCCACAGTACTGAGCGCAGGCGGGCGTGTTTGGAGACCTGCTGTGACTGTGAAGGCACTTCAGTCATCACCTGCTTCTTCCCAGGCAAGTTCTAGGGAATTTGGGCATTTCTCCTTTTCCAGTGGAGATCACTGTGTTTCATACATTAATACACCGTATTGCCCAGCGGTTATTTTTGGGGGAAGGTGAAGAAGTCACAATGAAACTCCTTGGGCAGTCCTTCTCCATAAGTGCCCTTAGTTCTTTTCACAGCTCTGTGTTTTACCTAGATTATGAATACCTCAGCAGTCAAAGCTTCTGGTTGTGGTGAACGTCTTACACTCACACATTGCTGGCATGAGGTAAGTTCTTTGCACATGCATGGTTTGGTGGAAGAGCTGTGCCAATCTCATGAGGCCTTTTTCTATTGCCACTCTCCAATTGCTGTGATGCATTCCTAGCTACATTCTCATTATTAGTTTATGTACATGAGATTTCTTTCAAGATACTTTAATCAAAATAACTGGCAAAATTAATTCTCACTATAAAAGGAAATGGGGGTTCTGTGAAACAGGGCTCTCTCTTCAAAAGGGATTAAATATTCTCTAGAGGGCTCTTCTAGCTGCTTAAAATGTATTGTAGTTTAGCTCTGGAATACTTCTATGGATTTATGACTAAATATCAGCTAAATACTTTATTCTCTATGGTTTCTGCAGCAGTGAGTGCCAGGGGTAGGATTTCATTAGATCTGTTGAACTTCAAAGTCAAGTATGCCAATAATTTGCCTATTCCAGTGATTTTCAGAGAAGTTCCTCATGGGGAACTAAGTAGAGCAAATGTTAAAAAATTAATAAATGGTTACCATGGACTTTGGTACCAATGTGTTGCTTCATCCTCAGCAGCCTGTCAAATCAGTATGCTCTGCCAAAGAGAAACAGAAATGCAGTAAAATGTTAATCTCAACACATATGTGACACCCTCAAATAGTGTTGGAAAGGAAGACTAGGTCCATTTCCACCTGGGAGATGTAGATGGAGGTGTGACAATGAAACTAGAGAATATGAAAAATGACAGTCACTACTTGCTTCTATGTTGTGCAAGCATTGCAGAGACAGGGGGCTTGGCAGTGGATTAGTCCTTTAAAATGTTGAAAATTATTATCTAAACAGTTAATAAAGTGTCACTTAGAGAAATGCCTTCCTGCAGAGAAATGCCTTTAAGCAGAGGAAGAGTAGCTGAAAAAGCAAGGGATTATTTAAAATGCATCTAAAGGTCACAAATGGAAAACAGAAAAGGGATAAGATCCAAAGTCTATGACAGACTGTACCTCTGAGGTCATGGGACACAAATACAGCCAGGACAGCAAATATCACTGTAAATAAGTCAAGGTTCAATTTTCAGTAATAAGCTGTATTTTAAACTTAACTTGCTCAAGTGAGATAACCACATGTATTACATTTATCTTGGGGAGAGAAGCAGCAGTGCAATGTATGTGTTTGTCAGCAACACTCCAAGTAGTCTTTATTTGAATTCCTGTCATGCTTATCTGAAGGCAGGACTTGGACCATATGTTGGTAAAAGAATTGCTACGAACAGCTGAATCAGAGGCTCAATAGAACAGGGTGGCATAATTGTTCTCGCTGACTTCTCTGGTTCTTCATCTTCCTTGCTTGGTGTAGTTGTTCAGGTCCTGTGCAGTCAAACAGCACATCAGACATAGATCAAGCACTGACAAGTGCTCAGGCACTTTCCTCTTCCTTGGCCCACAGAACCCAAATAACTTCTGATTTGTCCAAACTGTGCTTAGAGCAGTAGCTGGACAAAGCCTTCAAACTGGCCCATGTCCTCCAGTTTCTACCCACACACAGCTGTCCTTCCCTTCATCCCTGCTACTCCTCTTTCCCTACATTTTCCTTAGGACTCTACTAAAACAACTGTGTGTGTCTGGTGGCTTCTTTCAACTACTGAAGCATTTAGACAGGCACTTCTAAAAATAAGCATTCCTGTTCCCAGCTAAAGTCTAAACCAAGATCCATTTGTGGATCAGCACAGGACTAGCAAGTCTGAACATCAGGGAATAACTGCTCCAAGGGAAAATTGGATTTCTCTCCTGCAAGTGCCATAGCTTACTTAGAAACATTATGAGGAGGCAGCTGGGTAGGCACTGGTGCTTGGATGCAGGCACACAGATGGAGATGCTCATTCAGATGGAGAAGGACTTGCCAGCACTTCTATGGCTGTCACAGCAACCCACAGCACAGAAGGGGACACAGATCCTTTTTCAGTGCTGGGCACTGAAGGCTGGGTGCCCCACAGCAGCCCCCTGAGCTGTCTTGGCTGACATACTTGGGGACAGCAAGGCAGCCTGCCCTGGGACATCCATCACAGCTATCAGTAGGAGTTACATTTTTTGGTGGGTCATTTTTTGTGGGCATTTTTTTTTTTCACCCTGATAAAGCAGAGATAACCCTTTGAGACATAAGATGAGCTTATAGCAACTCTGTTTCTCAGATATGTCAGAGGAAACAAGTCAAAGTTTTTCTATGGTTTTCTCTGGCAGACATGAGCAATTCACTGTACAAACTCTAGTAAAAGGAACAACAGCAAATTGCTCTTTAAAATGTGATTTGGTTTGATTCTAATGTGCCATTTGCACTAAAGGGACATGATTCCTGATTGGAGGCGGGGGGGGGGGGGCTTAAGTTCCCAGGTCACTTCTGCCTGCACAGCTCAAAATACAGCTCCAGTGATCTTATCTCCCCTTTCTGTACCCGCTGTGTGTGCTCAGGCTCAAGTTCACAGAGTCAAGTGCCCCAAATCAGTTGAATCCATATTGCCTTCAGGGTCAAAAGCTCAAGTCCCTGACACCACCTGCCCCACACTCGCCTTGCCTTGTCTGGACAGGCAGCCTGACTGTTTCTAGGAAGTGCAAGCAGCACCAAGGGCTGGGGGATTTGGGCTGAGTGTGAGGTCAAAGCCGACATGACAGAGCAATTAGATAATCAGCTTCTGCAATCAGTGGCTATTAAACATCTGCAGCCCAGGCAACACAGTGATTGGCATGGAGCAGTGCTGAGGCTGAGGGTCTGTTAGCTGAGCCAGCAGCTCCTTCTTCCAAAGACAGGCAGTGTTTGGGAAAAGCAGATGATCTGCCTTCAGCTCCTCTGCCCCGCCATTGCTATCAGGTGTGGCAGGGAGGGAGATTGTCCTCTGGGTTGGATTTGGACCATGGGTCATAGTGCAAAGTTTTCTATGTCAGGACAGGGCTTGTCTCCCTGAATGCATTTAGATTGCTATCATTTGATAGAAGCTTCATCAAGTTGGCATTTTAAGGGGTTTTGTTTTTATGGCCCTAGCTGTCATGGAAACAAGCTCAACTGAGAAAGAATAAACTAGAGTAAAAGCCAGAAAAAGAGGCAAAAGAACTGTTTTAATCAGTAACTTAGGGAGCTCTGCTCCTTGTGTCCAGCGTGGAGTTTATCAGGAGCAAGGCTTGGGAAGACAATTGCAATTGCACAGAGCAAACAAGCCCCACACACATTGCTGACCAGCAGACCTGGTCAGAACCTCACTGTGCAACCCACTCAGGCTTTCATATGCTCAGTCCAGACATACAAACTTTACATTGAAGTCCGTTATTTTATTAAAATTAAAATGAAGTGTGACTTTTGCTACCATCTGTCATCTTCCTTGCTCTCAGTGAGCACATGTGAGGGCCTACAAATGTGGATGGCACTTCACTGAGCAGGGAAATTGCTTCCCTGCAACACTTGCTCAGTGTGGGGGCAGTGGAGAGTGAGGGCCAGGGCTTCTTCTGGTGAGATTGTATAGCATGAAAGCTTTGGAGGTGGGAGTGCACAGCCCTTCTGCACTGCATTCATTTTCACTCTAGCTATTTCAGAATAGGGCTGGGTGATTATTTTTGTATTTCTTTTTAATTTACTGGAAAACAGCTCATGCTATTTATGAATTTGAGTTCAATTTTGCAAAACTTTCAAAGGAGAAAAAAAGAAATGTGTTGTAAAAACAGTTTCAAAATGTATTTTTTCTTTCTTTTTTTTCCCCTGTTTTGAAGGAAACATGAGTGGTTTTGGTTTTTCAATCCTAGAAAAATATTCTTGTTTTAGTTTATGCAAAATATTTTCTCTCCTGTGTTTTCAAGTTGACTGGCCAAATACAAATAACAGGTTCTTTCATCCTTGTTTGTGCAGGCAAAGAGACTGTCCCGTCTCTTTGTCGTTTTAACCAAGGAATTTTCTTTGCATTTATTCAAACTGATTCTTGTCTGTCTTGTATCAGAAGAGCTATTGTATTCTCTTGTGTAAATTTCACCACACTACAAAATAATATTTATGGCTCTACAAAGACATTATTTAAAGCATCATCTAGAGACATGATACTCAAGAAACCAAAAGCATTTGTCTATAGAGAGAGTGCATTTGTTTGGTGCAATCAAGGAGACAAATAAGGGTTGCAAAGTGTCATCTCTATGGTGACAGCATTAAGGCCCTTGTTCAGTATGCAGTGTCCTTTCACTTTCAAAAATTTGGGGGTGTTAACACTGGCAGAATCCCTGGGAGCCAAGAATTACCACTTTGTATAATGCATTTGAGAGCATTATTCTAATAAGTCTGGGTGTCTTAAACATGCTTGCTTAGAATATCTCAACAGTGTATTTGTGCTGTAGAGTAAATATAAGCACTGTGTTTTACCTCAAAAATCGTTAAAGCTCATATGATACATCATGAGCTAGAAGTTTTATTTTTATAATAAATTGTGCTAAAAGCTATTTACTTTAATTTCACTAAGCAGCTTAAATTGTTTTTATTTTAATCTCTGTTGAGAGCAATATCTGCAGATCAAAAATGAGAGTAGTGAAATTTGTTGATGCTTAGATATTTAAAAGAGAGACCTGGAATCTATGTCTGCTATTGATTTTACATGAAGAAAATGGTTCAGATCCATTTTAGTACTAGAAAAAGCCCACTTGGAAGTACAAAGTAGGCCATAAAATCCATAGACTGTAAAAAAGAAACCCCATTGAATACTGAGAGTTCATTTATGAATAGATAGCTGATAATGGGAAAAACGCTGTACTATTATGCTAAATTTAACATTCCTTTGCTGCATAGGGGGCAGGGAGCAAGGCAGGAGGGCCTCTGGTCACCTCTGCAGAGCTCAGCTTTCACTGGCCTCTCTCATGGCCAGAGCTGCAGATGTGTCAGGTTGTTAAATTTTGAGAATCAATATCACAAATGGAGTGTGCAGGAATAGCACACCTCCTCTTCATGGAGGTTTTTCATGTGTGCAAGACATACCAGTCTTGCATACCTTATTTGTGTTTTCCTGGGTTTGGACTCACAGCAGACCCATTTCAGCAGGAGATGTTTTTTGAGGAACGGCAGGAGATGTTAGTCAATGCAGTGTGGGCAGTGTACATCTTCCCTGAACAGACTTTGCAGGGAAATTATCAATGAAGATTCAGTTTGCCCTACAAAAGTAGTGTACAGCAGGAATGCAAAACAGATGTTCTGAAGGATCAAAGGAGGCTTCAGAGGGTCTGAATGCTGCTGATTTTTGTCTCCCTGCATCACATTAAATCATAAAAGATCAGGCCCTAGAAATTAAATATTTATCAGTTTTGTACCAGATATCAGTTCCTCTCAGAGAGGCCTGGTGCAGTTAGCTTCCTTATTTTCAATGGCTAGTTAGCTCAGTCAATTATCTCCATCAGCTTATTACACTTCTACCTGCAGCTCTTTCTTATCATGTTACTGAGTATGTTCCTTTGCTTGTGAGTAGGGGGAAAACAATCAGGGAGAGTTTCTTATCTTCCACTTCTCTGCATCCAGTGGAAAGATCAAATAGGAAAGTCTGCCCCTCTGTCTCGCTCTTCTTCCTCCTGGGAAAGGTGGGGGGAGGGGATGATCTCTTGTGTGTTTGGGAAGAGAGCACCAGGTGCCCATGAGGACCAAAGGGCAGCTGTTCAGAGCTGATCTCCCTGTGCCTGGTCTTTTCTATTTGAGGGGACTCCTGGTCAGCTGCAATTTCAGTTTATCCCTACAGCTTTCCTTCAAAGGTTTTCAAGAGGCATGAAAGACCCCTTAAGCTCAAAAGCTGGTTTTGTATGAGCAGACATAAGTCAAGGCAAATTTTCTAACTGCAGAAAACTCAGGCTAAAACCAAACTATGAAAGGTTTGTGCACACACTTAGCCCTGCTCACTTGGTCCATGGGGTGTGGGTCCTCACTTCCAAATTCACTCCTGCCCTTTCACCAACTTCCTGGGTTACAGCAAATGCTACGCAGTGTCCTTTAGCTCCCCAAAATTATTTTGCCTTCCTTCGGGAACCTGTGCATCTGCTGTTCCATTCATTTTTCTATCCCAGTTATACCACAGTTCTCCAGTTCCCAAGATTCCTTATTTCTACTTGCTTTTCCTAGTGGTCTCGCTCTCTCCTTGGGAAGTTTTCTCCCTGCCAAGCAGACTCATTTGCTCCCAGGAGAGACCAGTTTCCCCTCCCTCACTGTGTCCACTTAATGAATTATGTCTGTTTTCAACATGGTGTATAACAGGCAAAACCCATGAATAACTTATATACTTCCTCTATTTCTGGTGTTTTAAGAAGGGTATACTTGGAGGGATATAGAATGTTAAATGTTGACATGCTGCAGCATGTTGTAAGAGCATCTCAACTATTGAAAAAACTTATTTAAGAGAAAAGAAATTGTAGTATATTTTCATACAGCCTGAAATAAATCAAAATCCTAGCCTATCTGGGGCTTCTGAAACTACTATGCTATCAACATAACAATGTTAAATATAGCCATGTTGTCACATGTGAATTTGCGTGCATATGTGTGAGAAAAAATGTGGTGTGTGTCATATCCACATACACACATTTAAATTATTTCAGGAATCAAGCCGTAGGACTTTTTATTATAGCCTATTGCAAATATGAATTCAGCTGTAACTGGATGTGTAAGAGGTTCAAAATAAAGACCAGGATAAGCGGAAAGGGGAACAAATTTGGGTGTCTGAAGCCTGTTATCTACTTCTGCACCCCACGTTGCGCATGAGGCTGACTAACATGCAGGTTTGCATAATTACCAGGGTCTGTAAGCATCTGTGAGCATACAAACCCTGTGGGATCCTGGTCACACAGAGGCTGCAAACCTGATGCTTTGTGTGTCTCTGCAGTGTTTGGGAATCATCCAGGCGGGATCACTTTATGGCTCATATCACATTAGACCTCGCTTCCTCGAGCAGCTCCTGCTGCAGCTCTGTCTGCTCTAGCCATGTGGGAAAATGCAGCCCACAGCCACTCAGCCCCTGGAAAGCAGGCATTGTGTTAGGCCATGTAGCTTGCTCCACTTTTTCATTTATCAGCTGTATTCTCTCTTGTTCCTTCCTTAGTCCGGCCATAAGGATAATTGAGAATGAAACTGCAAAGCAGAGCAAAACCTTTTTTCTGCCTTCTGCAACTCAGGTAATTTCATAGTCAAAGTCTTTCTCACCTTAATCTCTGCTCCGCTCTAGAAATGTTTGGTGGTGAAGGCACTGAATTTATTCACACAGCACCCAATTTTGCCAGGGCAGTGATGTCATGTCTGCGAGGTGACACGTATGAAGGATGGGGGCTGGGCACCACAAATAGTTAGCTTTTCTGGTGCTGCCTGTCACTGGAGGTGTCATTCCTGTGGAGGGAGTATGTTCAGGCTTCCTTGCTCTGTAGTCATGTCATGATGTAGTCATCAGGGCCTAAAGACAGAGAAGTGAGAGAAGCTCATTATTTAAATTATTTTTGCTACTAACTTATTTTAGTATGCTATATTTTTATTTATCTTACTTACAAAGCAACAGTTTTATATAGCTGTTCCACTTTGCAAGAACATTGTGCTTGTTATACCTTTTGTTAGAGTGCATCTCCAACAGCAGGGGTCACATAATCCTTTTTCTCCTCTAAAAATCTGAAAATGTGGCATGCCATGAAACAAAATTAGTCTCCTGGTAAAAAGCAACTTTTTATCATTTTTGATTGGGTGCCTACCTGTTAAAATGGTGCTTTCAGTTTTACTTATATAAACATGTTCAGGAAATGGATATGTATTGGCCAGAGATATGAATTTAAAGTGGGTTTGGTTTACTAAATTAGATTCTATGATTTTTTTCCAAACCACAATTAAAGTGGCTTTAATTTAATTTAATTTAATTTAATTTAATTTACTTGAATGCCAATTTAACTTATTGAATACAAAGTCACTTTGAATAACAGAACCCAGTGATTTTATGTGACTTTTCATGTCATCCAGACATGCATCTACATGGAATTTTAGTGCCGAGTTTTGAAAAGGTCTGGATTTATGGAATGAGATGCTGATGAATAATCAGGTGCATATGCAGAAGGCACAGGGTAAGAAAAGCAAAATTAAGCCATACTCCCAACTGCTGGTGGCACATCTGGCTGGAAAACCTCTCAAGCCCCAGCCAGCATGAGCACCTGAGCTGTCTTTGGTGGCAGCAGAGGAGGCTGGAGGGTGAGGCACAGAGCTGAGCTCAGAGTTTCGCTCCTGCCCAGGCTCAGCAGCCTCCACAGCACTGTTTCATGCCCAGTGAAACAGGGCCAATGGTATCTGCACAAGCAGCCCTGTGCTCTTATGGTCTGCATAGACTAAATATAAATAACTAAATCAGGTCTTTTCCTTAGCAAAATAGAGAGCTAGGAAATTCACCTGAAGGCTGGTGACTACGGGCTGTGTCTCTGCCCTGCGCTGACAGGACAAGAGCGTTACGGGAACTTGTAAATCACCAAAGTCTCTGTAGCATCAATTTACAGCCTGAGATTAGTATTGATATTTTTGCTGCCAAAACTGAGGGCTGTTAGAGCTTGACAGCACATGAAGGCAGATTTTTGCCTTAATGGTTATCGCAAAGTACTTGGATAATAGCTTCAAAAGAGATATCCCAAATTTAGTATGACCAAGGTGTTGAGATTGTGATTGTCTGAGAGACACACTCTTGTTACCATTCCCATCATCACCTCTATAACTGGGACTTTATAATGATTCAGTCTTTGAACATAATTTAGCCAGACAAACCCCACACAGGTTTCCAGCTGAGGAGGAAATATTTGTCATCCATGTTTCTGACAAAAAATGTAAATTTCTAGAAATACTTCATCGTTATAGTGGAAGACAGGCTTTTCTTTGGACAACAACCAGAGCTCCTTCTGCACTGCCCTAAAGCTTTGTCACACAGAGAGATTGTAAAGCATAGTGTGGGTTCAGGCTCCTGAAAAAGCCACAAGCCACATTTTTAGTTAAAAGGAAAAACATTAGAAGCGTGCTGACAAAGTCTCCTACTGGAGCAGCAGCTGATGATGCCAGATGACTTCATTGCTGCTATAGATTTAAATCAATTCCCTGCTGGTCTACTGATATTTATGCTATTGCTTTAGGTAGTAGAGCTGTATTGATCCAAAATGAGGTTAAAAAAAAAATCATCCTCCAAACTATCATAGTTACCACAAAATAAAAACAAAAGTGCAAAACAGGAGGGCGAGATTTCACATGGAGCTGCTCTTGAAAATGGGTGGAGCAAAACAGGAACAGATACAAAAATTTTTTGTGAAACATTTTGGAACCGGAATAGTTCCTAAGTTTCTCAGTTAATCATACTGAATTTTCATGTATAGGTAATATTTGACTCCTGTTCTTAGGCAAGGGCTTAATTTCCAAGCCTTAGATTTTCTCATGATGCATATTAACTGAAAATAGATCACTATGTGCAGAGAAAATTGAAACAAAGATCACTCCAGTCCAGTTCAGAGTCAGACCAGCCTCTCAGTGAATGCTGACAATTTTGCTTTGACTGCATTGCATTAACAGGGAGGGACACCTTTTAAAACTGGATTCAGTCCTATTCAGCATGGGGCTAAAATTTAAGTATGGGTACTTCATGTAATGCTTTCTTTAACATCATATCCATATTTGCAGCATCCTGTAATCAGCAGCTGAGCTCTGCGCTTTCTTCATTACGGGGTCCTGCTAATTTATAGCATTTTTCCGTGTTGTTTAGAGATTGTGGGAAATCTACCCAGGATTGTTTCACTAATCCAGTTTACAGCACAGCCTCAAAACAGTCACATCGGCACAAGTGCAGAGGCAGTGAGCTGTGCCATAGGTGCAATAATAAAAGGCAGGAGACTCTAAAATGAACTTTGCTGCCAGAGAAAATACAGCTTGGAGTTGTGTCCTGATTTTTCCACCAGGTTTATTATTTTTCAGCTCCATAGTCTGAACTGTCCTGTAACTGTACATTCACCTTTTCAGAGAAGAATCCACACTAATTACATGTGTTATTTTTCTATCTGGGCTTCAGAGGAAACAATGTATTTGAATAATTGGTAGAAATTGAATTGTAATTTAATAGAAAGCCAAGCAGTCTCTCAGTGCTTCCCACTGTGTGATTAACATTCAGTGAGGAATTCCCTCATGTTTGTCGTACAGAAAGCAAAGTTTAGACTTTTGTTCTTCCTTGTAGAGGGAAGGGAAAGGGTAAACAAAGGAAATCAATTATAAATGTTCCATTAATAAGGACGAAGATAGAATGTATCTGTCACTGGGAAAAACCCTGGCTTGATTCCCAAGGGACTGACTGCCTCTCAACAGTTTTGGCTTAGCAAAGGCGTTTGAGCAGGCTATTCTTGGTCAGATAAAGAGAGGCAGTGCTGGCAGCTCATGCACTGTGCAGACTCGAAATCTCTGCAGTCTGTGCCCTGGCTTGGTCCAGAGGCACTGATTCTCTAGGCACAGCGAAGGACATATTTATTTGATCAAGCTTTTGGAGAAGGCTGTGGGTATGTTCCCAGAACGATGAATGGGGGAAGAGATGTTAGTAAGAATGACAATTATTTAAATAACACTGAGACTGGTTTTCCTTTTGTTTCACTGTTACTCCTGAAATATTAATTATAAGGTAGGACATTAGATTTTATTTATACTAATGTAAATAAATAATAATATAAATATGAGCAGTCTTATTCCCCAGTAAGCACATATGCTACTAGGGCATATTTAAAAGCACAGAACGAAATCGTTGCTAAATACAGAACCATTGCTTAAATTTACAGCACCCTTTAGGGAATCTCCTACTTCCTCAACAACAACAACAACAGAAATAGTTAATTCTACTGGCCAAAGAGTAACTTCCAGATGACATTAATATGACCAGCTGAAGCTGGTGGTAAGGATTGCTGTTCGTGGTGAATATAGTTGTGCATATTTTGTGTAATGTTTCAGAGAATAAGGGCCAAAATTGGCTTTGTCACCCTGTGATGAACATCTTTAACCTAACTTAAACCATAACAATACATAGCAAATACCATGAGTTGTGCTTGGTGTTTCTCTGATTAACTCTTTTCAAATTAATTCCATGTGTGGACTTTTCTTTTTCTGGAATTCCTGGTTCCAGTTTAGCTGAAACATCCCAATTGCTTTCCAGTATAAAATGGCCACAGCTGGTGTTATCTAGCAATAGCTATTTCATGATGGCTTAATGAAAAGCATAAGCAGGCCCTAGACATGTGTTTACAACAGAACCTATTAATTTCCACACAAGCTGTAGGTACTCTGTGATTTTGCAGGAAGAGTGAGCTGCTCAGAAAACAGAGCCCCAGGACTTGTGACTCTAAATTACTGATAAGGAGGTTTTCTATTTTGTTTTAAAACTGCTAAGTCAAGCCAGACAAAGTGCTAAATAATAGCTTTTGAACAAAAAATAAAGAAACAGTGAAGGGCTGTTCCTCTCTTGCAGACTATAATTTCAAACATTGCTCCAAATATAAATATGCCTCCCCATTCATTGGGGACAGCATAGGCATCAACAGCTCCTGCATCTCTCTGCTGTTTTTTTCCTTTGTTTTTTGCCTATCTTTAGTGAAAAAGATACCTTGGGTACCTCAGCCTCCTGAACACACCCCTGCAGCCACGATGTTCAGCTGCTTGGTGTAGGAACCCACCTTCTGAGAACTACCCCGAGGTCATCACCAAACGAGAGGCACCAACCAGTGCTGGATGGGATGCCCTGTGCCATTTCCTTGCAGCAGTGCCAGTTCCAGTCCCTCCAGCTGCCCACCTTTGGTGCCAAGGGCACTCAAACAACTGCTTCTCAACCACCTGGTAAGATGTTTTGGGGTTTTTTTCTGGTTTATTTTTAACGCAGATCAGTTCACTGATCTCATTTTCCATGTGGCCTCAGGGGGGTGCCTTGGGAAGGAGCAGTTGTGCCAAAACAAACAGCGTGAGATGGGAACAAGTGGCTGAAGGTCAGGAGTGCTGAGCTGGCGCTGTCCCCAGGAGCTCTGCAGCCGGAGCAGTGCTCCCACCCCGGCGTGCAGAGAGGTGAATGAATGCCTTGGGGTCCCTGGGGGTGTACAAACCAGGGGCTGCAGCCATCAGCAGGCGAGGGCTGCTGCAGAAGGATGGTTAGAGTCTGACAATATAACCCTTTTGGAGGCTCTGACATCCCAAATAACCCCTCAGTTGTGGCACTTGCATAGAGCATGATAGTTCACATTCGTGTGTAGTCATGGATCTTCTTTAGCATTTTCCTTTCTTACGTATATGTTATAAAGACAGAAATAATGGGGCCCTTGAAACACAAGGAGTGTTCTTTTAATACCCCAGTTAGATATTTTCAAAAGGTGACATGTATCACCTGCACTGTACTTCAAGTAGTATTTAACTCTGCTTTTATTAGCTTATCATTACTTTTCCAAATTTCGTTAAGAGCCTGAGGCTGGAAAAGTGCACAAGAAATACAAACAAGCTCTACCTTCCTGTCAACTGCTAACAGTCTTTCAAGCAGTCAATCAGGATCCTCTATGAGAATAACAGAATGATATAGTGAATAAGTCCTGCTTGGTCAGGTTTATTACTTAGTTTACCACCTTTGCTTCCTTGAGAAGATGGTTTCTGAGGCTATATGAGAAGGTCAAGCCCCTTTTGACCTTAGGGTTGCCAGTTGGATCAGGAGATGAGGAGAAATTCTAGGACACAGCTGTGGAGGTATGTGAGTGCATTATTTTTTAAAAAATTGAATCAAGACAAGGGAGTCATATATTTTGTTGAAATATGAACCAAGAAGCTTACAGATACTATTACATAAATAAATCCCATTTTATTTTTAAGGAATTATTTAAGGGATTAAAAAAAAAATAATCTTCTTATCTTTAAACCACTGGAAATGGAACAGTAAGCATCAGCCTATCTGAAATATTAGGAACTTTGAACATAGATGCTTGGTTCTTTATCTAAAGAGTCCTACGCTGCATATGAATAATATGCTAATGATAAACCAGTCTGCTAACTTGTAAATCTGCAATAACACACTTGCTTCACTACATGCAACAGAACTCTATAAATAATCAGGTGAATTTTACTTTTCCTTTTACAAGGTATCAGTGTCACTAATAGCAAGCTGTGCGTTCTCGATTAGCGATTATGCTGCTGAGATTAAGTTACTTCTGGTGCTTTAAAAATAACCTTGACTATTCCTCTTGTCTCAGAATTGCCTGGCACAAATCTTTCACAGGAGCGATGCCTGTGTCACACAATGCTGTAGTGACATTATTGGATTAAAGACAGTCAGCAAGAAGAGTCCAAAGCACTTCCCAAGATAAGTTTCTCAGGAAAAGTGCTTCCTACAGAAAACCTATGCTCCTAAGAGAGTGTAATCCGCCATCTATGGAGAATAACAGCAGCGTTACCATGATATTAGATAGAAAGCAGGGTAGAAAAGCTCTTTGGTAGAAAAACCTCTCAGGACAGCATATAGCAGAGTATTGGATTGAAATAAGGTTATCCAACTTGACAATTTTCTGAAACTTGCTCAGATTTTTAATGGTATTAATAATGCTGCAGAAGAGTTGAGTAGGTAAACTGATAGGCTGTCTTTGTCTCTGGGTGCTGTTTATACAACTTACACTGTGCAATTTTACCACTATGTGCTCCTTCCGACAAGGTGTGGGGACAGTATCGTGTTCAATTGACAGTATCAATCTCATGAAATGACCTGTTAAAAGGAGAAAAGATACAGAAGGGGGTTGATGTGGCTGCACAAACCTACCTGTGCCATTCTGTTAACAACAGAAAAGTAATCTGGAATCAAAGCTAGTGTATTTGACTTCCTTCTTTTTAGGAAGTTGACAGAAATTTTATGTTCTCTCTCAGAAATGACTGAAAAGGGTGTGGTAGAGAGCTGTTAAATAATCACCTTTCTGAAGAAGATGAATAAGAAGCAGTTGCAACATTTCGTAAGCCAAAACCTAGAATTAAATTCCTAGAAACATATTTAAATATCAAAGGGAATTCTTTTTTTCACACAGTTCATAGCTAAATTGAGTCACCTCTTGCCACAAAGAAGTTGCAAGGCAAAACCCGTGAATGAGATGTAAGAGCAATTCTGGCAAGGATATTAGATGATGTGAATTCTTAATCTGACCCCAAACTGCAGGTTTTATGTTCCTGTGACTTGTTCCTCAATAGTAGAAACTACCTCTGTGAATCACTTGAAGAGCACATAGATGAGTGTGTGTTCAGTGCTACTGGAGCATATATCCTGTATTATAACTCAATACTATCCAGATATTGGTTCTAGTATTTTGGTATTTAAGAAAGAAATAGAATATTGAAGTACAGTTTGTACAATTCTTGTTTAATAATTACAAGATATAAGTGCATTGAAATGTATCAGTCTCTAAATGAACTCATTATTAGCATGAGTCTATACACAAACCATCACTATAATATAAAAGCAGTTTACAAAACACATACAAATTCTTTTAATAACGGTACATATTTTTGTTAGCCCATCAATTTTATTCTGGGTTCTGCTTTTTTACACTTGTACATTTGAAATTCAAATGGAACTCTAGCAGGATAACACCTCAGAAGCTGCTTTTAACTAGAAACCCTGAGAAATCCTTGCTGATGCCCAGCAGGAGGTTTTCATTCAGCCCCTGGAGCAGAACCTCATTTTCTCCTTGAACACTGCCAGAGCTTTTTCTTCAATATGGAGGTGCAGGGCACACTTTTAAGTAATGAATGGGAACTGCTGGGCAAGGCATAAAAGCTTCCACATTGAAAAAGCATCCAGTTTATGTCACTGTCCCTAGGTGTTCATGGTTTTATATGCCTAGCACACAATAAATAATCCCTTGTGGTTGAAAAATACCCAGATACTTGATATGAAAAATGTAAACAGCAATTTTTTTTCTTTTTAGGCATCAACTGTCCTGTGAAACAAAGACTGTGGTACCATTTAACATACATTTCTTGTCACTGCTTAATCTTAACTGTGCTGCCTGTACTTTAATCACCAATCTGTCATATTTAACCAGGGCCCACTGGACAAATGCCGACAGTGCAGATACACAGTAAGGCTGCCCTTTCCCTGCATTTAATAAGTCTGCTGGAGACTGCCCCCTGACAATTAAATTATTTGTCTTCAGGAAACTGGAGTTGTAGAGACCCTGATTTCCTGGGTTTCAGCTTCTCTTTGCGGCTTTAGGGTGTCTTTGTCCAAAAGGTGGATCCTGGGCAGCACCTGTGGCTCTTTAGGCTCTTCTGCGTCATGAAATTTATCCAAGTGAGGACCTGCAGGTCTTCTTCCAGAGTTACTTTTTTTATGGTTTCACCGAGTAATTTTGTTGAGATTTGGTTTTTTGGTGCTGGCAAAAGATATGGAACAAAAGAGCCCCAAACAAAAATCTGTCTGGCATGCCTGTCAGAGATGCCTTGGTTTCTGCCAATCCTCCAGCTGCTGGTTCCATCTGTTGTCTCCTGCTTTTTTTTTCACTTGTAACCACCTTAGGGCACAAGCCATTTCTATGTGTGCGAATCTAAAGGGACTGGTATGGCACAGTACAAATCCTTAGTGCTTCAGCAATGCTTCATATAATATTAAAAATGCTCAGTGAGAGATTTCCAGTATGTATCCAACCACATCTGAAATTAGCTTCCCATTAATGAATAATCAAGGATATCAGTGTTCCTTACACTCTAGTTAAACATATGTGGCAGCTCTGATTTGTGTACTGCAGCGTCTTTATTGTCACTTTAATAGTTTTCTTTTCCCCAAACATCCCTACAGGGCAGTTTCAGAGCATTTGATTGGCAGTGCCTGTCTGTGCATGCCCACTGGCACATGCTGATCTTATGAGTAAGAGCTGAGCTGGTGGACACTGGCTTTGAATCACTAAGGGTTACTCATTCAACAACATCGTGCTGCTGCCTTCTCCTCCTGACCCTTCAGCTGCTCCTCCCAGTGGGACTTGCCTCAGTCTCTCCTCCTCTTCCCAGTCTGGTCCCCCAGTTTCACTCCTCTTCCCTTTATTTTCCCACAAGCCAGATTGTTTGGTGCTCTGTCATGCTGGGCTGGGAGTGCACCCAGCCCCTGCCAGGGACATCAGGGCCTGGGCACAGCCTCCTGCTGTCACCTGCAATGGTCACCTGCAATGCTGTGCTGGGCTGCCTTGCAGCTAGCAGACAGCACACACAGGCAGGCTCAAAGGCTTCATCCTCAAGCCCCTGCCTTCATGAAAAAGCGTAGCCGTTGAAAACAGCTGTGCAGCTGAATTGGTGTTATACTTACACAAGCGATGCCATGCTTGTTTGGTGTGCTTGTGTTGGTACTGATTTTCATACAAGAAGGGGGATAACCTTTATTTTTGCTGTCTGTATTTATGCTATGCAAACTTCTACAATTGATGGTGCATCTCTCATCCTGAAAGCAAAAGACCACCCTTCTTGCTGGCATGCTTGTATTTTGTGTAGGAAAAGCCCAGTAAGTCACAGAAAGATAGGAGATGGGAAAATAAGACTGCTGCATCACTGTGCTGCAGATTAAATCACATGATTTCAAGATTTTCAGCAGCAATGTCAGTAAAAAAGCACTGCAGAATTACATGCAGTTTTGAGGCAGCCACATGGTGGACATGAGGGCTTCCTCAGGTCTAACAAATAAGCTTTTTTTATTGGAGATGGAGGGAGATATGAGGCACTACTGCAGCTGCAGCACGTGGTCTGCTTTTTCTATCTGCGTAGGCTTAATTGTCTGTTTTGTTGTAAAAAAATTTCAGAATGAACAACATACTTTTCCACCCAGGTGAACAGTGTTTGTTTCAATCCACAGTGCGGCATCTCAATTTCAGCTGCAAAGACTTTGGCTTGAGATGCCAAGCCCTGGGCTAGAACAGCTGAGCTGTGGACACGTGCTCTTCTGCCATCCATGCTGTGGAGGGGGGGGGAGGTCAGGAAATCAAATGTTGGGTTTAGTGACACAATACACCACAGCAGGAAAATTCACCAGGGCTCATCTGTTGGATCCTGAACACTTCTGAGAGCATGTTCAAAGTCTTTTGCTTTGGTGTGGGGTTTGGGGTTTTTTTTTAGTTTGGTTTGGTTGGTTGGGTTTTTTTATTTTATTTCTTTTTTTTCAGTGGGCTGAGCTGCTCTATGGATTTCACTCCAGGGAGCCATGGAAGAGCTGGCCTGTTCTCCGTGATCTCATGGAGCAAACTGCAGGAAGACATTGCAAGGACAAACAGAACTCTGAAGTAGATGACCTGCAGCCACATTAATTATTGACCATGTTAGCAGTTGATGAGTTGTGCTAAATTGATCTGTGGCAAGATAACGTGAATTAAAAGCTGCTTAAATATTTAGTTTTGGGCTCTTTCTATATGGCATGAATTTGAATGAAAGACTACACAGGAGTCATGGCTGGAATCAACTTTTCAGTAAAGGCAAACCATCAGAATAAAAGGTACTATTTAAATGTAAATCATGATTTATCAGAGGAGGAATCTCTTGCATGTAAACGTTTTAATGGAGGACTGGAAATCTTTCCTCACAAAATTTTCTAAAGGTAGGATGATAGATTAAGATTTTCTTGCTATTAGTTTAATTCCTCCATATTTTACTTTAATTAAACGTTGCTGCATCTGAGGTAGTGCACGAAGTGCTACAGGAAAAAAGAGACTAAAAGCCTGTAGGAAGTGAAGGAGGACTATTGGCTGAAACTCCATATGTTTGTTGCAGCATTGCAATGCTGTACAGCTGGAGCACAGCTTGAGTGAAATGAATCCGTAGATGACTGGTGAGAGGAAGTAAGGGGGCTAATTCTGACACTGGATACGTATATATGTGTGTATATATATATATGTATATGTCAGGCAAAAGAATTTGCTGATGACTCTGCACAGGGCCTTGTAACAGAAGTCAGTGCCCTGAGCTAAAGTGCCGTTGCCAGTGAGATAAGTCCCACTGAAGAAAAGGGTTGGCATCACTCCATCTGAAGAACTGCTCAGATCTCCTCAGAATGCTCAGATCCTACTGCATTGCCTCACAAACTATTTTGAAAGACTTTGTGATATCAGTAGTAGAGTTTTGAAGGTTGACACACATTCTTGGTTGGTTTAGGTGCTGCAGTTCCAAATAAAACCTTCCCTGGCTTCTCCCAGCCTCTCTACAAAGAAACATCCTTAATGCAGAGCAGGCTTGGTCCTGAAGTAGAAATGTGTTTTATTTCAGCAGTTTAGTGCAAACAGGCTTGAGTTATCTTTAGTGAGAAGAGGAGACTCCTACCGACTGTAGTTTTTCCCTTATAGTCCGTCTCACTTCATTCCTTCATGTAGCAGAGAGCACTTTGGTATTCGAGGGTATTTGTCTTGTTTTTTCTCACCCTTCACAAAAGCTGTCCTCTGCTTAACATGCACATTTTTCCTTCGGAGCCATTTTCCTCTGTAGGCTCTCTGAGCTGGCCAGCTGCCAAACAGTAGGGTGAGCTGCATGAAAAAGCCTTGATCATTGACAGGCTGTCTTACAATTTCTTTCTTGTATTCAAGATGCAGATGGATGTTATTAGAAAGGTTTTTACTTCGAATGTGCGCGGCTTGTCCACATGGCTGAGATTAGAGCTCAATACTCATATAGTGCTTTTCATCCTCAAAAGGGCTTTACAAGCTCCAGCCCTCGAAACACCCCTACAAGGTAGGTGCACACGTTTTGTCATATGCTTTATAACAAGGAGGGACACATGCTAGTAACTTGTTCAAAGATGCATTGCACAGCAAGCATTATAAAGGAAGGAATTATTTACACTTTCCTAATGTTCTCCTGTGATGTCTTCCTATGGAAAAAAATAGATTGAAAGACTTCACCATGGCAACATGTCTTCCCCCATGAAAGAAGCGATTAGTGACATCAAAAATTAAAATGTATCTCAGGTTATAGTACTACCAGATAAAAATGCAGCATTTCTAAAATTTATGAGGCCAAATATGCTACTGCACTAAGCTTCAATTAATACAGCAGAACTGGAGCCTACAGGGATCGTCAAAGAGACTCAAATTTGATAGAAGATTTGGAGCACTTGCCTCAAACCATACTTCAAAACAGAGGGAAATGATTATAGGAAGAATGATGAAAAATGCCTTCTCAGTTGAAAGGACAGTGCAGGATTATTTTTTTCTTCCGCTTTAACTGCATGATTATAATTAAAACAGCTCCAGTAACCTGAACAGTCCCAGTATGAACTCCCTTCCACTGAAAGTTCTTGTAATATTGTACCTCATCTTAGTGAGGGGGCTGAAATAAGCTGTAGATGTGAATGATATCTTTATAATTATATATTCTCACTGAGATTGGTGCTGCATACAGTAGGGTGAAGGACTGGAATGGTATAAACTAGTCTTGCTTTTTTAACCCCAAGAAAGGTTTCTTGCTTTTTTTCCAGAATACTTCTACATTTGATCTTATCTCCCTCTTGTTTTCCTGGGAAAGGTATCTGGCCCCACAAAGTACTCTGGAGAAAAAGGAAAAGAGAGTTATTTTCTGGTTTTATGACTACTATAGTGTATTTCAGGTAAATTCAGGGAAACGATGGGCACATAAATTAGTGAAATTTTTCTTAAGGGAAATTACAAGTGGAACAAGTTATCACATTTTTATGGCTTCTACATACTTAACTTTTAATGCCAGCTACCCTATTTCACTTTATAATTGTGCAAGCGAGTGCATCTAGGCAAATCAAGCATTTTCAGTTGCCTTCAAAAGAGTTGCAAATGCCCCTAGAGGACAGAGATACCGTATGATTTAGCCTTAATAATTTGGGTTTAAGGTTAAGAGATGCTTTTTCAGGGCCACGACTTACCTGCATGGTTTTGAAGAAAAGAGACACATGTGCTCATTGCAAAACCATGATGTATGTAAGTGAATAGCTGAAAGCTATGTATTGCTTTGGATATCTTCAGTACTTTTTTTTTCTCTTTAAAATTTACAAGAGCAAAGATCTGCAATCACTGCAGAATGGCTTCAGGCCACCATAGTCCAACCTTTTTCAAACGCCATCACACCCCCATCCACCTAAAAGTTCCTTTCTTTTTTTCCACAAGATTACCCTTGGAACATTCAGTTTTGAGGCTCTCACAAAGCAAAGTGCAACTTGATTCCCATGTGCACAGGTCTTTTAAGATCTAACCACAGCAGGAAAATACTTCCCCTAGCTTCAGTATTGGTCTCCAAATCAAAGGAACTGAATATCTGTGTCATTATTGATGGTTTCCAAAAAAAGTGATATTTTTGCTTACAAGGCCCCTCTTTGTACTTTGAAGATGTGCTGATGTGTATTTTTAATCAATTGTATTTACATTGCCCAGCAGTATCAACCCACGCACTGGCTCAGAGATGCACATATAAGGTGAGAGGGACCCTCACTGAAAGCATATTGGTGATGAGCGTGGGTTAAGAATTACAGGTACTTCTAATAAAACTTCAGAAAGTCTCTTGAAAATAACAAAGTATCCATGCACTTCTCCAGCACTGAGAGTATTTTTGTAACGCAAGGGACCAAGACAGATTAATTAAAGCTGAAACCGTCTCCTGTGCTTCAACCCCTCTGCTCTGCAGCAAGAGGAATCTAACTTCATACCTGAATGCAGGAGTAATGCAAAGGCTTGAGGCAGCATTGTTAGCTGCTCACATCAACGGAATGAAGTTATACAGCTCACTTCCACCTGAGAGAAGAACTATTTTAACAGTTTGTGCGTCGCTAACAAGACACAGATGTCGCCATTGGGCAAATGGGGCCAAGATGGTTTTGTTGTTCGTCATGCGCCTCTTCCCAGGGGCACAGCTGAGTGCATGTTGGAGAGCTCTCTCTTTCTGGGGGTTTCAAGCAGTGCATTTTTTTTTTTTTTTTTTAGCTAGAGACCCTCCTCTGCTGCAGCATTGTGAGAACTCCCTGCAAGCCCAGCAGGAATCAGAGACAAGTAGAGGGTCCTTAGCTGTTTTAAACTAGCAGGATTTTGTTGGTCTCATTGAAACACAAGGGCTTTAATCAGATGAGGACCTGGGCTGTAAAGCAAAGGCACACTGAAGCAGGAGAAGTGATCCACCCCAGCTCTTCTCCCACCAAAGGATCTGCTTCCTCATGTGAATGTGGCTCGTGCACAAACAAGAGCAGGTGGATGCCAATCTCCACCCTCCATTTTATTTGCAGGAGGGTACTTGTGAAGTATTTCAAGACTTCCTTAAACCAAGGACTAAATACACAGGTCTGTCTCCATTCCAGCTAGCTTGAGCTGAAGGAAGAGAGATAAAATTTAAATGCGGATAGCAGGAGTGTGGTTACTGTGGCAGTGCACAGTACTCTCATCATGCCAGTCAGGTGCCAGCATATATCAGCAGTCTTTTAAGTGGCCAAAAGAAAAAAAAAGTTCTTGGCGAAGAGCTTCCCCCAACAAAATCTTTCAGAGCTCCTGTGTTTTCCAAAAGTTTACATCTTCCTGAGAGTCACTTATTTGCTACAAAGCATTAATCTCAACTACCTCTTTCTGTCCAATTACTTCCCACATTTCAGTTTCTCTTCCTGACCTAGAAAACATATTTACAAGCTATACTTGGTTGGCTACGGATCTTCATCTGCAACTTCCCTCTTCTACTTGCCCTGCTAAGCACAGCAACAAAGACAGAGGCTTTTTCTTCTTATTTTTAATTATTTTTCTAGAAAGGAAATGTGAAACAGGCAGTGTGTTCCCATGTTTTTCCAGCAGTGGTACAAGAAGGCAATGGTGAATGTTCTCAGCACAAATCAGTTGTTGCAGGAGTAGGAAGATAGTGTTTATCACAGCTAGCTGCTGAATGTTTAAAGAGTATTATGAGTATCTGTTACATAAAAGAAACAAATAACAAAATTAACATAAAAACCCTGAGGGAAAGTGATAAGTTATTGCTGTCTGTCTTAGATCCAAGTAACACAAGGAATACATTGTGTAAACTTCTACCTCAAAGCTAGTGACTGCTTAAGAGTGCAGTACTGCTTATTTATGTCTGGTCCTTCACATCTCTGTTTTTGTATGACTTGAGGATTTCTTGCCCCAGCTGAATTTAATCCTTGAATTTATCATTACGTATTTGTACAGAAGCTGAACGTTACAGTGGGAATAGGGATCTCTTTGTATTAAGTTCATTGCAAAAAGAAAGGAATAGAAAGTCTTCATTTTCACAGCTGACATTAACAGAGAATGTAGAGTCTGCAAAACAAACTTGGTCATAATAGTGTTTTGAACCTGAACTGTTCATGTTTTTTTATGGTGTGTCTATTAAGAGTAATCTTTGAATACAGGTGCAGTGAGGAGCTCTGCACATACAAAGTCAGGCATATTGTCATTAAATTGTCCAGAATGATCAAGATGTTTTCACTATAAGCTTAGATCACCTTGGTAGCTTAACTCAGTGTCCATTTACCTGGAATATGCTTTCTTTGGATAAAGTAAAATTAGATTTTGAAACTCTTTTCTTCCAGTTACTGGATGGTTTCTTCCTGGAAGAATAGATGGAACATAAATTGATGGAGTATGGTATCATTAATTTGTAAGTAACAAAAATATAAACTTTTATAGAATTCACTGAACTTAGAGCTGATTCTACCCATTTAAATTGGTACCTAGTACTTGTCACATTATGATATAGGTGTGAATATGCTTTGCCAGGATATGCACAGCAGAGAAACATTCCCTTAAGTACACACCCACACATCCCCATATGCTTTGAACAGATCTAAATGGTGACTGAAGGATGAAGGCTGAGCCACACAAACATTATCCACAATGACTATTAATTTCAAAGCAAGGCAATAATTCATAAAGGTTGTTGGGAAGCAATGTAAATGCAAATGCTCTTCTAATAAGCGCCCAGAGTATTGTGTTGGAACATGTTTGAGATTCACTATAGTGTGTTAAGCAGGGAAGAGCGTGGATGATTTCTGTGGAAGATGGTGACAAGAGTAAAGAGGTGAAAACTGACAGGAATGTGGCGTTCAGGGACTCAGTCCAAGGAATAGTCTAGCATGGGCTGACTTAGCAGTGCAGTAAGCAGTGCTTGGTGGTGGAGTGAGGACAGGCAATATCTGGAATAATTAATCAATAATTCATTATGGAAAAATGCTACCAGCTGTAAACTTAATTTGTAGAATAATGCCCTGCAGTAATGCCAGAAGTTATAAATATATTCATATTTTTTGAAACAGCTACTACAAACTGAAGCCAAATGCTTCAATCATATATAATATATAACAAAGATGACTTAAAAAAAAAAAAAAAAAAAGAAAAGGTTTCTGATGGCAGTCAGTGAAAATTAGGCAATTAGTATAGAATCCTAATACTGAAAATAGTACATTTAGAGTGAAAGGTCTTAATAACAATGTTAGCAACAATTTTTTCTCTTATAAATATTTTATCTCTTTGTGCAGGAATAAAGTTCCTATCTCCTATGTGCTTCATTTTCCTAGCAGAGCTTTACATATTTTATTTATCATTCTGCATGATCTATTAGATAACTTTATTATCTAGTGTTTTATGAAAAGCAGTATTGTTGGATATTAATGATCATCTGGCTATCTATCATTAATATGTATGAATTAAATTCTTTTTAAGACTTGGCCAGCTTTGAATAAATAGTAATCATGTCTGTATTTGACTTTTAGACAATTTCTACTTTTGATACTTTGGCACAATCATGTAATATTTGGGTTGCAGAAACTTCAAAAGATTATTTTAAACAACTCAATTAGAGTCATTTCAGAAAGAGTAAGCTTGTATTTTCTTTTAGGAAATATATTGATTTAAAAGCAAAACACTGAAATGTGAGCTTGGGCTTTAAATTGTTCAGTAATTTAAATGTCAAAGACAATGAGTGAGAATGAAATAATTTTTTCCTTATTTGGGATGTCATTTACTGAAATATATTATTAGGAATATATGTGACACCAAATATATAGATCATGGAACTGTTATGATATACATTCAACAGTTGAAATTGTTCCTATGTGTATCCTGCCTATATTAGATTGTGGATGACTATTTGGAAAGGAGTGGAGTGCATTTTTTGCCCTATACATAATTCAGAAAGTGTCATCTATCTCAAACAACACTGGCTTTAGTCTCTCTGATACCTTTGCCACTGCGTAGCAGTGAAATTTGAGAGCCAGCCCAGAGCACCTCTCTGTGCTGGCAGCCTGTCCCAGAGCACACCAGCACTGAAGCTCTGACTTATTGCTGTGTGTTTTGCATCATCCCACCGAACCAGCCTCTCTCCCCATGTGTCCTGATAATGACAAAAGATGCTATTTCACTGTTTCTCTCTGTGGTTCAATTTCTGTTTAAAAAAACCCTCAAAATGCTGCTGCTACTGTTGTTAGAAACAGCATTTTGCAGCGCTTTCCCTGTCTCAGAATACTTTACCTAAGAAGTTTAGCTGCTACTGTTGTTTCTCTTTTCACAGAAGGAGAAGCCTGGGCAGATGTTGATGTGGGATCTGGGGCACACCTTCCCAGTGGGGGTACCAGGATAGAAGACTCACAGTCACCTCCCATCATCACTTCCACTCCTGAGGGATGAGGGGCAGACCTGTACCATGGTCACAAGCACAAAGGAAGTTTGTGTGGGTTCTCCTGAACTTCAGGAGTACACGCTCGACCTCCAGGAGTTCCTGCTAATTTGTTCAATGCCTCCTGGGTGCTGCTGCCATACAGCCACCTTTCCTTTTGTCTGGGCACCTTTATCAGTACAGCTGAAGGGAACATTGTGTGGACTGTGAATTCCTCTGCAAGATCATGTAAATACTTGGACAGTACATGCTGTTGCTGCTAGTGTTAATCTAACTAGCTAAAGCTGGTTTGCATACATTTGCAGCTACAGCAGAAGTTTAATGATAAATATTCCCAAATGTAGCTGTGCAAATAGTGGCACATTCTGAATAAATGCACTAAACGCCTTTTAGTAGTAAAAAATTCTTCTGTTTTTCCTTCAAGATAAAAACAAAGGATGATTTTTTTATTTATGGCACAGGCCAGGTTCTCTTTTGTACTGTTTAGAATTTCATACATATTATGAGTATAAAAGGATCATAAAACCTATGGTAAACATTCGAGGATTATTTCACTATGGACTATGTTAGACCACTGATATCCTTCTAGACTAC
Source organism: Acanthiza pusilla (assembly GCA_036630365.1). Taxonomy (NCBI): domain Eukaryota; kingdom Metazoa; phylum Chordata; class Aves; order Passeriformes; family Acanthizidae; genus Acanthiza; species Acanthiza pusilla. Next base: position 24,372,272 of record JAXCHO010000164.1, read on the forward strand.
CCTGTGGATCAGGGGTGAAGAGTGGTTGTTACAAGTGATTGCTGGTTGACAAATAGCCACAATAACAGGGGCTTGTTGTGTAGAAAATTAATGGACAAAATCACCCAAACAAACAAATAAACAAACCCACATGCCCTTCATCATATTGTAAAATATACTAAAAACTGGAATTGCAAATGGTAGCACCCCCAGCCATGTATAAATCCCAAAAAGTGTGAGACAGCATTCTTGGAAATGGTGCCACCCCTGAAGACAGAGCATAGAGGCTGACCTTATTCAAAGGAAGTTGCCTCCTCTTGGTGGTGGCCTTTCTTGTACCCAAAATAACTCACCTTTGACTTAAAATCTGACAAAATGGGCTCCTGCCCAGTCCAAAGTGGATGGCTATTCTTCTTAAGGTTGGGTCTGGAGGAGTTCACCAGGGCAATACCTCTGTCCCCTATAACTGTCTACCTCCATGAATGGTTATAGAAGGATCTTTTTATAGTTGCCAAGAAGGTGCCAGGGGAGAGCTGGGAAGGAGAGGGGGCAATTCTGAGGGCTGGAGCTTGGCTGCAGGAATCTGCTTCAGCTGCCATGCAATCTTGAGGAGATTGATGCAAACAAGTACTTACCCAAAGAAATGGGAGAAAAGAACATCCCTCGGCTATAACCATACCGACTTTATATAGTTTACTAAACTCCCTCAAAGTGGCAATGTTTTATTTCCCTACCAGGGCAGACTGGCACTCCCTGAGCAAACTAAGTGTTTAACTGTGGGTGACTAATTACAGGTGTAATGAATTAAAAGCCATGTGGCTAAGTCAAGTGCAAGCTTTTCAAAGTCTGAGCATCTTCTTAAAAATGAGGTTTAGCAAACGAACAAAATGCTCCCAGAACTGCTGAATTTGTTTCTTAGCATTTTAATAACTGTTTGACCTGATCATTTCAAATTACCACTTGAAAGAAATAGGCAGAAGGCAGATACCCTGTATTTCTAAGGCAAAATACTTCTCTAAAATAACACAGTGATCAGTTATAGCTATCCAAAAAGATATTATGCTGAGCTGTCATATTTCGTGTTGCAACCTTTTCGTATTGTTGAAATATCAACACTATATGTACTGCCTGTGTATAGTTAACACTTGGTTTCCTGGTGTAATACAGGCAGGGAACCTGTATAATGTATTAACACGACCAGAAAAACACCCCTTCTCAAAAGAAGAAAAAAAATCCATTGTAAATAAGGATAAGGCTAGATAATGTAGTCTGAAGAGTAAACAATAAGCAAAATGAATGGCATGTCCTGGCATATATGTGTATTTTAAATCATATTGATTTTTTGTTGAAGCTGGAAAACAGGAAGACAGTAAAAGAAAATGGAAGTTGCAAAAACATTTGACACTGTAAATTATATTTTGTTGAATACTTGTAGTGAGAAATAGAGGTTTCTGGAGATAATTGGATGTTTTCCCTAATAATAGCTGTCCTTACTCCGAATCTTGATGATTATTTACTGATTTATTGGGTTTTTTTTCTATTCAGAAATAACTAGATTCATTTCAGCAAGAAAAAAAAAACAAACAGCATAAAGGACAGGCTAGTATGTGCCATGGAGGATATGAATAATCAGAAGCATTTGCATTATACGAATATGTTGCTTACAGACACAAAAAAGGTGTTAACACAACACATCCTTAAATATTATTGAGAAATTGTTCATATATATGTACATAGTTCTCCAGCTTTCATTCATTCTAATTGATAACAATTCATGTAGCATGTGATAGGCCTTTGACACAGATCTATAACCATCGAGATTTGTTACACTGATCAGAATACAAGAGCCCCCAAATCCCATCCTCTGAAGTTAAATATCCCTATGAATCACAGGTATTGTATTACCAGACAGCACAGCAAAAATTAACCAGAGCAAAACATTCGACTTGATGCTGTTACAGCTAATAGGTTTGAAATGAAAGATAATTGCATATTAAAATAGAGTGGGTAGCTCTGTTTTGATGTAGAGATATAAAGATGTCAGGCAAGCTCAGCTGCAGCAGCAGGGAATGGGTGCCCTGAAGTGATTGAGGAGTGAAGCCCAAGAGAGCATTCCTCACATTCCTGTGGCACTCCTCCTGTACATATGCCCCACAAAAAAAAGGAATTCCAGCACTCCGGATTGGTAAATGGAGCTTTGGAAAAGCTGGCACTTTTCTATAGCTGCAGGCTTGATTAATTTGAAGAAATTATTATCATCTCAGGATGATGAACACAAGGCATATTTAAACTGTTATTTTTTAGGACAAAGGACATGACATTTCCCATCTGTTACTTAAAAAAAATAAAAAAATTAAAAATCCCCCATAAGGTCTTCTAGTAAGCACCAACAAGCAAGATGTAGAGAATGTGGAGCACTCCCTAGTATTTTCCCAAGATCTACCCAGAATAAATTGGTATTACTGCAAAAATATTTTGCTGACACATATGAGTGGGATTAGCCCAAAGAGCTATCTTTGTTAATGAGCCATATCTAGAGATTCAGTAGGTTTAGTAGATTACTGTCTGAAAACACAGCATTTTTGAGAGCCACTTATGTCTAAAAGTGTTACATTTTTTCTCCTGAGACTAGCAGTGGATGTTTTGTAAGGAAAAGATGGTTATCCCCGGGAATTTTCACAAATAAAAAAATCAAATACAGATGACACTACCTTACTTGGAACTGAAATGTGACTGCTGGTGACTGGGAATTAAACAGATTTATTAGTGTTGACATTATTTACATTGCGTGATCCACATCAGCGAAGGGCACACATCACTTGTGAAAGCAAATACATTAATAGTATTACCCCGCTGTTAATGGCACGTTAATAACACCGCCGTGATTCGCGTTTGTCAGGCTGCTGCGGAGACGTGCTCGGTGCCGTGGTAAACAAAGAAAATCAGCCATGTTGCGAGATCCTTTATTCTTTAAAAACTTCAGTTCACGTGAGAAGAATCCGCCGCTAGATAATCCCCAGAATAGTGATAAATTAACGATTTCACATCCTCCCCTCCCTCGTTTTTACCCCATGTAGCAATGACAGAGGGGACAGCCGGCTGATACGGATTACTTTTGAGAAGCGTGACAACAGGTGGCCTCCCCGAAGTCACTAGATCCGGACGATCAAGTCTTTATTTATTTTTTTTTAAGAGTCCAGCTTGCCCATCCCCAGTATCCATGCACTGGGCGCACCGCCGAAGCCGTGCCGATGCGCGTCCCTCGGGACGGCGGCGGCAGCCGGTCAGACCTCTTTTTGTGCGGCTAAACCCGCAAAGGACGCGTTCCCAGGGGAGGATGCTGAGGCACCGCCGCCGGAGGGGACCCCGCGGGTCGCGACCCCCGGCGACCCGCCCCCCCCGCCTCCCTGCTGCGGCCCGCCCCGGCCCGCCCCCCGCCGCTCCGCCTCCCCGAGCCGGCAACTTCCCCGGCGCCGAGGCGGGCGCGGAGCCCCCCATCAGCCCGGATGGGAGGAGGAGGAAGAGGAGGGAGGAGGCGACGACGGTGCCCGGGGGGATGCGGCGGAGCGGGCCGGCGGGAGGCGTAGAGCCGGGTCGAGAGGGAGCGCCGAGCCCTTGTCGCCGCCGCTGCCACCGGCGGGGCTCGGCCGCCGCCTGCAGCTCCGGGCGGCGGCGCTGCTGAGCCCGCGGTGCCTGCGCGCCGCGCCGCCTCCCGCTCCTCGCCCAGCGCTCCGGCCGCGCAGCGCCAGGCCCGGCCGCCCTCCCCCAGCGCCTCCCGGGCGGCGGCGGGAGGCAGCAGGGGCGCGATGGCGTCCTACGTGGATAACAGCTTCCGCCAGGCGGTGATGAAGAACCCGGCGGAGCGCAGCCCCCAGGTAGGCGCCCCTTCCCCGCGGCTCCCGCGGCTCCGCGCACGGCGGAGGGGCTGCCCCGCTGCCCCCGCCCCGCGCAGCCCCGCGCAGCCCCGCGGCCCCGCTCCGGGCAGCGCGGCCAGGGCTGTGCCCCCTCCCAGCCCGCGCCGAGCTCCCCAGCGCTCAATTCCCGGCCGGCGGCTCCCGGGAAGGGAAGACGCGCATTAACGCGACAACTTTCCTCCTACTCCCTGATTTTGGGGGAAGGAGAGGGAGAAAACGCCAGCTGGGTTTGTTTTGAAGGTTGCTTCCGGTAAAAAGAGAAATGAACTTAGAGTATAATTTTTCGGTGGTGTGTTTTTTCTTTTTTCCCCTTCTTTTCTTTTTTCTTTTCTTTCTTCCTTTTTTTTTTTTTTTTTTTTTTTTCCCCCCTGTGTGTGTGTGTGAGTGTGTGTGTTTTGTTATTGCCCCGGAGTACGGGTGGCTCTGGATTTGAATTCAATCCCTACTTTTACATAGCTGGCTGGAGCTGGCAGCGCTGTTTCATAATGTAGGGGCTGAGGTCAGTGGTATTCTTGGCAAGTCCTTGCTCTCCAAAGTAGGGTGAAATCCTTACACAATGGCACCAGGCAGGAATTTTTTAGATACCTGCGCCGGGCTCCTGGAGCCCACTTTGTCAGAGGAGTGTGTGAGTTGAAGCTGTTTGTAAGCGTAGTTGCGCTTAGAGAGGCTGAGAAAGGTTAAGCTGGGGACTGGAGTGCGTACAGAAACATTTTGACTTAACATGACCTGAAAAACAACTAAACTGAATGAGTTCCTTCTGCTCCCGAACGGTTGCTGCAGTGGCTGTTGCTGCCAACTGTCTAAAGACTAATAAGCTTTACACTGATCCCCACATCAAGCCGCGGTTCAATAGCTAATGATACAAGGAGTTACTTTGCTCGGAGTTGTAATGCCATCTGTCCTATTTTCTAAAGGCTTGTCCTGCTCTCTGAGCAGCCCCTGTATTCGGGTTTTGGGGAAGAGATGCTGTTAGTGATTGTTTTGGCAGGCGTCTGACTGGCTGGTGATGATTTCAAATTGGGGCAAAGAGGAAACCTTGACTTTCGGTCAGCACCCATAAGTCATTCCTCCTACTATAGATACGTCATTGTGGTAATGTTATTTTTATCCCCATGCTCAAGGAATATGTGTGAGAAAATAAAACTTCTCATGGAAAAACATACTGACTGCACAGGCATCGTATGTGGCATGCCTTTTTGGCAACTCTATTTTTATTTCTTTTTCTTTTATACAAAAAAAAAGCAAGCTGCTTCTGGAACATGTTTTTGTGGTGCTAAACTTGTTTCTCTGTCCTTGTTTGACCTTTTCCAAATGTCTGTTTGCCTTCAGTGCTGGACCCAGCCCTTCAGTGTGTTGTGAAAGCTGAAGGAGGCTGAGTGCTCTCTCCTGGGGAAGACACTCTCTGCAAACTCGTAGCGAGGTCACTTGCATTGGTAGAGGCACAGATTCCAGCTGGGGAAGCCTAGGAGCAATGTCCAGCCTTGGGAGATGGTTGTTGAAGCATGATGGGGTGTTCAGGAGGAGTGATGCTGGCAGATGCTCAGAAACCAGTAGGTCAGGCTGTGGGGCCACCAGGCTGGGCTGGGGGGGATGGTGCTTCCCCTGTGGCATGATCTGTGCCATGTGAGCTGTGAAACTTTCTCATGTCCTTGCCAGTTGGCCTTGCTGTCTAGAAGGGATAATAAAGAAACACAAAAGGGCAGAAAGTAAGAAATGACGCAGTGAAGAATCCAGCCTGAATGCAGGGATAAAGCCCATGTGAAGGGCACGGAGCAGACAGCTAAATTGGGAACACCAGGACTGCGTTAATGCTGTAAAACTTCCCGAATCAGCACACTGGCAGCCTGCTGTGGCAATCGCCACAGGAAAAGAAGCCCACCCTTAAATCCATGAAGCTGACACTGGCCCAAAGTAATCCACAAATAAGACCAAATTTGTGGGAAATAGAATGTGTTGTTAGCCCTGGAAATACTTGAAACTGGTGTCTGGTTGTGCCCTCCTGTTGCTGCTGGGGAGACTGGGCTTGCAGCGGAAAACTTGGTTGGCGTTTTTGTAAATGGCTCCTATTGAATTGTGTGTGTTAAGAGTTTTCTAATGTTGGTTCTCTGTTTAGGAAGTCTGGTTTTATTTAACAACACTATTGGAATTTGAAAGAAGCATGCTTATGCATATCATCTTTCATCATTAAGTAAAAAGGAAAAAAAATACATAGAAAGATACAAAGACCTTGTTTTTCCTTCTTCCCTTAAAGTAACTTTTTATTGTTTCTCTACTTGTATTTTCCTGTCCTTGCTAGGCTATCTCTTAGAGATAGCGACTTAATTTTGGCTTTTGGGAAGTCATGAGGCTTCTTTAAAGTCGAGAGAGGTTTGGAAAGAGAAAATATATTTATCATATTCATGTCAGTACAGGAAATAGCAAGAGAAGTATGTTAGTAGCATATTTGCTTCTTACTTACATTAACAAACTCTTTGGGGCTCAGCTTCTCCCAAATCACGGTGAGGTAAATATCTGTTTGACGTTACTGTTCACCCTGGATTGTCAGGGTGCAAATTTGGCACCATGCCTTCACTGCAGGCTCAGAGGAGAGCAGTGACAGAATGATAGCCAGTATGTACAACTTCGAGAAGTAGGGCTGATAAACATTGCTGGAGAAAGCAAACTTAACTTGGCGTGAACTTCTGTAGTGCAAAAATCTCTGGGTAATTTTGGACTGGACTGTTTTTTTTTTCCTTTGGGGTAAACAGTGTATTCTGCTATTGCTTTCATAAATTCATAACTTTATATCTCTTTGGTATATCCAACTTTACATAGTTTTCCTGAATTTTGTGGATCACAACTCAATATTCTGTTGGCTAAAGAAAATGAAAAATTAAAAAAAAGAATATATATGTGGGCTGCACTTTAACATGCCTGTTGTGTAACTCTCCTCTGTAATTGCTGTATTAAACTATTCATTTTCTCTTTGAAGATGTGAACTAGGAAGTTAATTTAACTACTTTGGGGAATCTAACTTTTAAATGTTCATAAATTACGAATGATTTTATGCCCTTAAGCTGTGAGTTGTAGCAGTCTATTTTTTTTCTCCTAACGTCCTCTTGCATGTTATAGCTTTAAGTCTCTACAAAACAAATTCTTACTGGCATCACAGGCCATCTTAGAAAGCATGCGGTTTTACACTGGTGTAGCTTGGCCTGAAAAAATAGGGCTGCTTTTGTTTTCAAACAAGAGAAACGGAGCCCTAATCTTTCTTTATCCTAACAACTCATTTACATGGCATGGTATGCGAATAGCTAGTTACTTCAGAAGCCCTGCATACTGCTCACTGTTTTCATGCCATGTAGTGACGTCTGCAGGAAGAAATTTTTTGAATGTGTGCCTTATATATGTTAGATGCCTAAGGTTTGCTTATGGAAACTGCCGGTGTGGTACATGAAGGCAGTTCAATACAGCAGTAACGAAGAGCAGAGATGTACCAGCATCGGACCACATCTTCAGGGCACAGGGGAGAGCTGTACAGTAGCCCTGAGTTTGATACTAATGCGTCATTTAATGTCAGAAGAGATCTAAACAGGATGCTGTTGTTAAGCAGATACTCCCTTCTTGAACACTTGAGAGGAACAATGGTTTAATTATAGGATGTACCTATGCTTTTTCCAAATAAACTTTCAGCTTGTTCCCCTGTTGTGTTATTTTTATACTTGTAACCAGTGATAGCATGATTGTGTGCAATCTTCAGATAAACCAGAAATGAACATTTCCTTCTTGCTCTAGTGATCTCTTAACAAATAAATACAGGGCTGTGTAGTTTAATGTGATCAGAGAAACTAAGCGTTTTATATGTGAGTCTAGCAGAAGAATTATATTTAGTCTTTCAGGCTGATCGTGAGTCTGTATATCGCATACACTAGAAGATTATCTTTTTCGAAAGAGCTTATTTCGGATTTCTTTCATTTGAAAAACAAAAATATTTTGGAGCTTGAGTTTTTCTTTCAGATTTTTCTCACTGTCAGTGTGCTACTGTGTTGCCATCTTTGTGAGGCTGGCATTTACAGAGGTGGATAACCCCTGTTATCAGGCTGCTAACAGCAGTGTAATACTGAGAATTGATTCTGTTGCTAAATTCTCCTGCTGGTTCTTGGTAGCCCTGAAAAGTGAAGGACTGTGACAACTGATGCCTGGTATTTGGCTGTATTGCATTGTTGTAGTGGTGTTTCCGTAGTGCATCTCAGGGCTTTATTATGTGGTTATTCAGGAGTAGCCTTACTTTGCAAGGTTTGATGTTCTGTTTCTTTCTGGGGAGCCCATTTGGCCAACAAAATTAGATTCCTAACTGTGCTTCCCATGGTGGTGTTCAGGCTTTCTGCTGACTGCAGTGGCTAATTCTGAAGCAGGGTCATGAGCCTGTTACGTTTGTGTTAACGTTGGGAGCATCGTTAGTAACACAGCTTAATGAAGAAAGGTTGTTGCTGGTTCTTGGTCCAGGCTGCTTTCTTGCTCAGCAGTGGGCTTGAAGTGAAATTGCCATCATAAAGTCAGCTGTAAGGGTAGTTGGTCTGAGCGAAAAAACCCCAAACCTCTAGATGGGTTTTGGAAACTTCTTCAAAATAGTTGACATCCCCTGAATGTGTCTGAAAAACTGTACATTTAGTGGTGTCTTTTGGTGTCTCTTGGGCTGTAAGTAGGGGAAGTGGATACAACTGGAACATAATAGACACCTGTATCTAGAGATCTTTAACCATCAGGATTTTTCCTGCTGTGTTTCAGCACTTAACTGGGAGCGTAAAAACCAAAGGAACTATTGGGAAAAAGTGAGACCTTTACCTAACAAAGCAGATCAGGTATTTGTTTAGTATAGAAATAATATCAGAGAATGTATTTTGGAAGTAAGTGTACATTTTTTTTTCTCCTAATGTTTTTTTCTCAAGTTGGTGTTGCCACGCAGCATTATTTCATGCCCAACTAACTTACTTGTATGAATATATCTTTTTGTGGCTGATAAGTAAAGCTGAAAATCCTTGCATAGCTCAGATTTTCTTGTGAACTCTAATCTCAGTCTGTCGAAACAGCCCTGGAATGTTTGATTCTGAACTTCCACTGTCAATTTCCATGTCCTTCCCAAAACTAGGGGTATGTACTGCAGTGGGCTGCTTAGTATCCTGTTTGTTTTGAAAGAAACTATGTTTACTTACCAGTCTTTTTGATGGGGGGTGTGTGTGCATTTTCCCATAGCCATTCATATCTTTGTGGCCAAGAGCTTTGAAAGTGGCAAGAGTATTGAATTTTTAATTTCTTTTGCAGTAGTTCTCCCCTGTCATAGGGCTAGGGAACAAACTTCCTGCATTTGTAGATTTCTGTATCTTTTAATGACACGAGTTTTGCTAACACTTGCAAAGACCTCACTATGACCAGGAAACCTTCACCTATAGCATAGAAATAGCTGCGTTGAAGCCTTATCCTGAACACTTGTGTGCTTTCTCATTACATCAGAAGATTGCAGCTCGGTTAGCTGTATGTATCCGAGCCGGTTTGAAACTGGGAAAGCGAGGGTTTAACTGTAGCACTGATAAGCTCTGTGTAATTTCCTACTTGATTAATTATCTGTTTGGTAGAGTTTACTTTTGATTTCTGCCCTGCTGTGGCTGCAGAAGTGTTTGCACGGGGTTCGGGCTGAGTATGTTCCTGTGAGCATGTTTTTGTCAGCCTTTGTGGACAGTCTCTTTCCTGCACTTACAAACTGGGAGCCTTTCTGTGGCATTCTTGCCTGGGAGATTTACTGAAGTGAGCAGTGCTGGGCCCAAAGCCCAGAGATCTTCTACTCATCCCAAGCTTGTTTTGTCCATTTGCCCCCCGAGGTGCTGCTCAGACATCTGAGCATGTGTCTGTGCCCTCTGTGATGCTGAAGGGACAGCAGCCCCCCACCCATCCTCGCCCACCCCACTGGTGGCTCGCGTGGAGCCACTGGTGCTGCTGGGGAGGCTTTGGTGGTGGAGGAGGATTATTGCAAAGCGAGACTGATTGCTGTAGGTAGGCTTGCTCTTCTGCCAGAACTAGTAATGAGCGAAATCATCTATTGGACTTCTGAGACCAAAAAGACTTGATAGCTCTTTCATTCTTCTTCTTGGGTGTAAAAGTGTAGGGCAGTGTAGAAGTGTAGGTGTAAAAGTAAAGGACACACAGGCATTTTCCCATGATCGTGTTTTTCTTTAGTAAGAGGATGGAATCTTCCGTGGGTCATCTGTTTATTCATGGAGAACCCTTGGTACTTGGAAAAAGAAAAGATAATTTAAATGTAACCTCTCAAGAGGATTCATTTATTTTACGCTTATTACAATAAACCTTAGCTAAGGTTTTTGGAGAAGTTATTGTTTATTGAAATCCATTGTTTTAAAAAGCCTGTATGCTCGAAAGTTTTTAAAAGTCTATGCTTATGCAAATTACTGAGTAGTAACTACTAGCAGTAGCTATTCATTGTGTTGAATTACTGATCTGATTTTAATATTTTTTTATCTAAATCAGAATGTTGCTACTTAATCTATTAGCGTGTTTGAGGAATAACTATATGTACACTGAACTGTCATTGTAAGAACTTTGACTTCCTCATTGAGGGTTTTTTGTATCCTCATGAGAAAATATATTTTGGCTTGTGTTTTGGGAACTTTCCCACAGTAGGAGATCTAATTTTTGCGAGGTATTGTTTGGGAATTCAAAAGGAGCACTGGCAGAAAGATAGCTCTACAAAGATGCTTTGTGAAGGGCAGCTGAGCCTGCGCCCTTGTTTGCTGCAGCCAGTGTCGCAGATTTAATTTGCTGGGTATATTTTGCATGAAGGGCTGTATTTGAATAAGTCTCAAAATGGAAGTGGTGCTCTGCTTCCCTTTTTCTGAAGTTGGTGAAGTTGACCACTTTTTTTGGAAAGGGGGAGAGAGGAGCCCTACTGCAGTGCTTTTCTTACAGCTTTGTTTGCAGTTAAAATTAGCTATTTGTTCTCTCTGGGTATCTCTGTTACGCCCATAGAGCTGTAGATGTGTTTCTTTGTCTGTCTCTGTCCTGTCTGACCTGAGTAAGAGTGATTAAATATTTGATTTAGAGCAGTTCTAAGGAATTCTAGTGAACAGTAATGAGCAGGATGTATATCATTACCTGAGCAAAATGCTGAAGGAATAAGAAAAAATTAAAATATTTAAACTTTAAAAGGGCATGAGTTTGCTTTTCAGCACTGATAAAAATTGAAGGAATATTCTGATATTCATATTTCTGTGGACAGCATGATTTTCCTGTTTTTCTCATATTTGTTTTTATTCTGATAAACAAGAACAACGCAATGAAACTGCATCTGGTATCAGTGTAAATTACCTGGGAATGGTTATTGAGTTTCATGGAAGACACATTTGTGGAGCATGCTTGTTGTTGACTGTCTTTACTGGGCTGTTTGTTTCTCTTTGCTTGTGTTTTGTATGTCTTAAACTTAAAATAAACTTTGCTTAATAAATAAAAACATTTATCATGTAGTTGTTTTGGGTTTCCAAAAGGGAAGGTAGTTCCTGTCCCCCATGGATTGTTTGTTTAGTAGTTTGTTGTTTTGTTTTGTTCTGTTTGGTTTTTTTTGTTTGTTTCTTTTAGTTTGTATTTGCAGTTCTGTGTTTTTAGGGATACTGGTCTCTCATCTTTATTTTACATTTACTTTAGTTGAGAAAAAAATATTGATATAGCCTTTTCCATCTGAAATTAGTCATTCACACTTTTTGCCCTGTTAAGCAAAAAATAACTCAAAACTTAGAGGGGTGAGAAAGAGTGCTACACAAATGTGATTTGTAAGCAGCTGATGGGAAAACAAGGCTGTACCACCAATGCAGGTTGAAGAATTTCTGCTTGAGGTTTGACTTGGTGAAACCAAAGGCTAAACCTGTTGTAGTACATCATGTTTCTTCAGCAGCAAAGCTAGTTGTTGTGGGTTGGCTCTGGCACTTTGTTTCCCGTGCTGATGTTCTCTGCTGCCTCATTCCTGCCCATCCAACTGTTTGTGAGGCTGCAGTGTACACACGATAAGTGGTACAATTGTTAGCTGAACAAAAGAAAAGGAACTTACTTTTAGAGATAACATAGTAGGGTTTTTGCTTTCTAAAATTTAAGTTACTCAGTCTGGTTTAGATTGTGGCTTCAAATGTTTGTGTTGGTGCAACTGAAGGTGTGAAGACCTATGCTATAAGACTGAGACTAAATGCTTATGGTTGTGTGTGGGAACCTCTGAAATAGCTCAACCTCTCTCATAGAGTATATGCTGCTCCATTTTCAAACACTGTCTGGAAGTATATGAAAAAGTAAACTGAATGGAATATTATGACTTTACTTATTCTTGATGCATTTCCTAAAATGAGAATTTTTTTTTTTAACTTATGGGGGGCATATGTCAAAGCTTCTTGACAGAGTTCTTCCATTTTTGTTTGTTCTGAGGATTAACATCAAAGGAAACTTTTGTAGAAAGTCTCTTGCTCTAAGTTTTTTTCCCCAGTGGAATATAGCAATGGTAAGAAGCCTGGGTAGTAATGCTACCTTTGTGCTCACTGAATTGGGTGGATGAGATGCTAAGGTCTGGGGTTTGTTTTTTTTTTTTTTTTGGTATTGTTACACTGAATCTTGTCTGTGTTTACCTTGGTTTGTTGTGTGGTACCTGAAAATTGGATGCTGGTGGGATCTCTTCCTGGGGGTGAAACGAAGAAGTGACACTTAATTTTAACACCGTGCAACTTAAGAGACACCCGTTTTTCTATTTGGTATGTAAAGTGTGTTGGGACATTCCTAAAATATGTACCCTCTATTGTTTTTGTTTTGACTTTGAGGTAAGTGCTTAATCTTGTCAGGAAACCATTCCCTCGCCTGCACAGAACATTTCCTCAAAATACATGACCTTGCAGAAACGAGTTACACATTGCATTATGTGAGAAGCCAGCACTCATTTGAATGGTTGTGTGGAGTTTTGCTGTTTGTCAGAAGACATGTCAGAATACACAGCATAAATGGTAGTAAATATTTAGATACATTTTGAACTGAGAGAGAGAGAGAGGCCTGTCTGTGCAGTATTACAGACTTCTTTGTGTCCCTTGCCAGTGGTGCTGTGGGTGTTCAAAGTGACTTCCCTCACCAGTGCTGTAGGACAGGCAGGCAGTGCCAGAACTCAGCTCCCCATCGCTGACTTCTACTTGGGTTCAGTAGCTCAAGCAGTCTTTGAAGGTGCCATAGCCATAGTAAAAAAAGATGGACTTTTGTTTAAATAGCTGTGTCAATATTTCAAAGTTGTGGCATTTTGTTGTGTTTATGTATGATGGTACTTCATGTTGAAATGGCTTTGAACTTTGTATGCTATCAACTGCAAAACTAAAATGTAGTCATTCTTATCTCTTGATCTCAACCCGTGATCTTTACCTTTTGTGCTTCCAATTCCCCTTTCCATCCCACCACAAGGGAAGGGAGTGAGTGAACGCCATGTGCTTTGGAATGTTTCCTCAAGAACACTAAATTGGGGAATGCTGTTCCTAAACCACAACAGGAGTTCTGCCTGGGGAATTCTTCCTCAACTCTGGAGGAACCACAGTCTCCAAAAAGAGTCAAAAACTGGAAAGAAAAAAGCAGGTGCTGGGTGCTGCTGAAGTAGGTGTGGCAAGGGTGTTTAACACGGTTTGGCTTTTTACCCAGCTGTTGAATTCGTAACAAGATGCTGAAAACTGAAGTGATGTAGTTGATCTTGATGCACTTTGTGATTTCCTGTTGAGGGTGGTTAATAACGGGCAGTTTTGCCAATGAAGGCATTAAGCAGCCCATCAATTAAAATTGTATTATCTTAAGAAAAATGATAAATGGGAGTAGTTCATAGATGATGCTCTGAGTGTGGAACAAGAAATAAGATTTTGCGCTGGTTAATGATGAGTGGTGTTCAGGTGGTGTCTCCCTCTAAACTCAGTTTGTGCAGTAACTAAGGAGCTTGAATAAATTCACTGCTGCAGTGCTGGTGAGCGAATGGTAAACACTCCCAGTGAGGCAGTTTTCTCTCTGAGTTACAGGAAAGTAGCTCTTCGGGTCTCAGTCTGAGTTGCATTTCCTGCTCACTTGATCCCGTGGTACACATGGCTACATAGTGCATCCAATTTGTTGGGGGTCTTCAATGGCTTTGTTACGAATTTGTACAAAGCACCAGAGGTCAGACCATGGTGTGAATGGCACGCAGGGGTCTGATTGGAAGGCTGAAGTATCTCATGTGTGCCATAGATATGGAAACACAAGTGGCTCCGCCAGCTACATGCTGACCAGGACCAGGCGCTTGCTGGAACGAGGGTAATTGAGCTTCCGTCCTTGTCACGGCTTCTCCGTTACTGCTGAAAGCTGCTAATTAACGCCAATGCCTTGTTTTAATTCAAGATGACTTAGCTGGAAGATGCCAACTCCTTGGTCGTAGGCCACTGAACAACTATCAGATGGCAACACAGTTCCAGCTCAGCTGTTAAAAATGGCTTGAGGTAGCAGTGCCAAGGAAAGGATAATAGTTGTTGTAGCTGTGTTGTAGGTGTTTGCCAAGGTGGAAGAGAGTGTATCCCATCCATGCTGTACTTTGGCAGCCATCTATTTTAGTGCTATTAGGTTGTATTTTACCAGACTGAGTATTGATGGGTAGCTGGTCTCCACTAATCCTAAATCCTCTTTAAGAAACTTGTACAACTCTTTAATTTAAGATGACTTTTAGAGGAATATCACTTTAGTAGTTGAAAAACTTCTAGACTACTGGATATTGCTGGAAAATGTGATTGACACAATGCATGACATGATGGTGTAGAAATGCTGTGTTAGCTTTGTAAAATGGTTCTAAGAACCCAAAACAAATAAAATTGAGTTTCAGGATAGGCTACTTCTTTCTGAAGTATGTTTCTGAATTCCCAGGCAAATTATGAGTCCATCTCCCTTCTGATACTCATTCTTTGTAGCTGTCCTTGTGCTGTGGTTTAACAACTGTCTTATTAATTTGACGTCCTGTAGTTTCTCCCTTTCTAAACGCCTATTGGAGTGGTTTTGAATTTTGTGCCTTAATCATCACTTCAGGTATTTTTCTTCCTAGGTGAACACTTAGAGCAGTGTGATTGGGCTAATACTTCATTTCACATTTATTTATTTCTGAGTGGGGAAGGAAACTCCCCTTTATTTGTAAATTTCAATACAGTGTACCTTATACAAGTTATTTTTCACTTCTAAAACAAAATGTACAAATACTTCCAGTCTGCTATCACCGGAATTGTCATAGATTTCTACCTTTACCAGGCAGATAAGCGTGCATTGCTGTTTAAGGTCTAATGTTCTTATGTGACTGAATATTTTATGTGAATTTAAAAGTGGAGAGAAAATAATGGCACTTTCTTACAATCCATCTTGGCTTGATAGTGAAGGAACTTTTAGCCATGACGAAAGTAACACAGTTTATAGTGACACAACCTGCATAAATCCAGTTGGATTTGCTGTTGACATTGGCCCACGTTCCAGCATGCGAGTTACCTTACATTTCTTTTGAACAAAGGAGGTCTGTCTGAAACAGGTGCTCTAATGGTTACCCTGGCCTTCATAAATAGCTTTTAGGTGAAGTATTACTTCTGTTAACCATGAGTAACTTCACAAGGCACCTTGGTTTATTGCATGAGGTTTCCATTTTATATTAAAAAAAACCCCATGGCTACAGCTTTGTGGTGTTTGGTGCCTCATACGTCGCTGTTTATTTTTAGAGCACACTTATCACAATTTGTCAGCCAAATATTGCCCTGTCCCTTCTGCTATTAGATAGCTGCTGAAATGCCATTCTCAAGATAACTTTACCTACCCTGGTTGTTCCAGGGTAATCTTAGTTTCAAAAGGAAATAATCTAGAACTTGCCAGCTCTGCAAAACACATAAAATAGTAGAAGACATGTTTATTAAATTTTGCAACCATATCACAATGTGTTAAACTTAATGTGGCAAAATGGTTTTGAGAGTCTGTGGTAAGTTGCCTGAATGTGTTGAAAGGTTTGAATGTTACTTATGAACACTAGTGAAGGATATTTCTAAACTGGTTGTAAAATGAGCCAGGAGATAATGAAGAAATAGCTGTGCCAGTATCTAGGCTGGTAAGATATGGCTGCTTGCACACTGTGCATTGCTTCAGGAAAACGGTGTCACAATTTCTTTTAAGGAGAGAGGAAAGTTCTGCTTTATACAAGTGACATCTGATACCTTACTTGATTTCTTTTCCTGTTTTTTCTATTTATAGATGTCTTCAGTTTGGGATTTATCTGAAAGCTAAGGTCAGGAAGTGCCTTGCTCCAAAAATGCTACTTGTTGTGGTTTTCTGGCATGTCCTCTCCCCTCTCCTTCCCAAAAGAAACTGTACAGAAAGTATTTTTCCACAATGAAACGCAGAGCCTCAGCTCTGCAGTATCATGCTGTGACTCTGGTATATACTGGTTCACCGCCAAAAAGGAAACTTCTAAAAATCGTATCTTGGTGTCCACTACAGTTACATGACTGATTAAAATGCAAAAGACAGTGACCATATAAGTTTCAGTTATTTCTCCTTTTAAGAGAGTCTACATGTGGAATGGGATTTGGAGGCAGGGGAGCACAGGCTGTATCCTATTTGGTAGGAGTTACTTCCCATGAAGATTTTCGGATGACTTCAATGACTTTGTTTTACATAGGGATACATTTATAGTTGGGGGAAATGCTCATCCATTCCATGCTTCTACCAACCATGTAAGGTCATGGAGGATCTTAAGTATGAAAGGTCTCTCCCACCTTGGAGGTCATGAAAATAATAAGCAAATGATCATTAAACACATGCTATTTTTTGTGAATTCTAGTGTATGAAAGAGGTTCTCCCCAATTTACAAACAAAAGGCTTAACCACTTAAAATAGTCCTCTGACAGGGTACAGCAATCCTGAGGGCAGCAAAAATGTGGGACTGCAATGAAGGCTTTTGACTAAATAACTGGTTTTGTCATAGTCAGGGTTCAGTGCAAGGTCTTAAATTCAGGATTGATTTCTCACAAACAGCCCTGTTTAGTCATTAAAGTTTGCCCTATTGTTTATGCAGCCGTATAACTGAACTTGTATGCTTGTGGTATGACCACTTAACAAGCACGCATTGTGAAGTACATCTGAGGAATAACTACTGCTAAAAGCAATTTAAAATGAAGGTATATATGGAGACATGATTAAAGTCTTTATTTAAACAAAGGTCATGCACCCAAGTCTTCTTGTGATGTTCCTCTTTTTAAATTTTATTTAAACCTATGCTACTTATTGAAACCTCTGATGGCAAGTACCTCCTCCTTTTTGGAATATGGGTTTGAAATATGTTATGTAGTCTGTAATGATTATTTTGTCATTTGACTTTCTTTTATATTGTTTTGTACTTCCATATGCAGTAAATGATATTTAGAGTTAGGACTGTCAGCAGTAGTTGAGCATTTTGGTTAACTTCATATTTGTGTATCTGTTTTTTGTGTAACTTTTAATAATGGATCTGATTAGTGTTTAGTACTTTGCATTTGGTTTTAAGAGACTTTGCACTGTGTTGTCTTGAGCAGGTTTCAGGAAAACAAATGGTGAATTTAATTGTCACTGTTTGACCGTCTCATCCTCACTGTGCAGTGCCAGTTGAAAGAGGGTTATGAAACCAGCTCTGTATGTCTGAAAGTTTTCTTAGCTGTTGAAATTCAAAGTACTGAACACAATGCTCTAAATTTATTCTAAAAAGTAGTGTGACATTTCTTAAGAAACAATCACAAACAAAATAGTTTTCTGTATTAACCCTGTTTTTAACCTTTCTGGTGCCCTGATAATTGGGGTATCAGTTTTTAATTCTGTATTTAACTAGCAGATGGGATAAAACCCCAAGTGTCACATGAGTCCCAGTGTTCAGAGTTTTTATGAACTGGTGCTCCTGTTCCTTTTTTCTTGGCCAAAATATTCCATAGACTGTGCAGACAGAGGGTAACTTTGTGTTTTCACAACTTTTGCCTTCAGATAGTCACCATAATAATTAGGCTGCTTTCATGTTTTTCTTGTATTCTTGACACTGTTTAAAATAACAGGGACCTACAGTTATGACAAAAAAGCACCTTTAACATCTTCCTAACTTCTGTCTTGTGTTCCAACTGTAAGCTGTTGAGGAATGCTAAGCATCTTTTCAGGTGCTTCGCTGTCTGTTGAAAGTTGGCCTTGAAACCACTGGAATTTGGTTGCATGTTAAAATGAGTAAGTTTATATTCCGTTTAATGAGTGGTTTTGGTAGCTTTAAAGTAAGACAAGAGGCTATGTATTGCGTGCTGAAGATGATCCTTTTTGCATCTGACACTCGGTTTCTTAGTTTAGTGTCAGCTGTCTAAAACATCAGAATGGACACTCGTCTTTTAAGATGGATGTGTGGGTTTATATTTTTTTTTTCCCAGAAGAAAATGATGAAATAGTGTCAGTAAGGAGTGAAAAATGCCAAAGTAGTGTGTGTGGATGATGTATGACTGCCTCCAGTGACAGACCATCAAACGTGGTGGTCTGCAGGCAGCACAGTGGTGTTCAGCAGCAGCTTCTTGGCGTTGAGTCATTTCAGCAAATTCCAGCTCTAAGGATAGCATGGCCCTGCAATGCCTGCATTGCAGCTGCTCGGGAAGGATAACCTGCTCAGAGTACGCTTACAAAACTTGGAGATGCTGCAATCATGAGTCATTTAGAAAATTTTAGTTAGGAACCTGCTGTTCGGGGACAAACACTCACATGCAGGAGCTTTTCAAATAGATTTCAACTTAATTCACTTATAAATTCTTTACTTTGATAGTATTAAAAGGAAATTATTCCTGGGGGATTAATTTGCCAGTTTAATTAATCTTCTCAGGAGAAGAAGATCTTCTGTGAAGATCTTGCTAAAGGTTTTTCCTGTAATTAAAAAAACCCAAACTAACCAACTGACAAACAAACAAACAAAAAAGGAAAAAGAAGAAAAACCACAAAAGGGGTCTCTGTGTTTAAATAAGTGATGTGTGAGACCACCTGCTAACCAGAAAATTGTCTTTTGATCTGAGACAGATAAAGAAAATAGTGAGAACCTTCCAGGTAGGTGTGAGATAGTGACCTGATAAGAAGGCAGAAACAGTAAAAATGTTGCACTAGTTAATATAGCATCCCTCAGATAGTGGGTCATCTTTTGTGCGTTTCAGCTTCCATATTATACTACCATCACCTAATTTTGTTTCTTTGATGAGCAGAAGGCTTTTTTCCTTTCATCAGTTGAGAATCTTCCAGTTATTACCAACTGTAATTTTAATTTTTTTCCCCTTGGTTACTCTTCTCATTTTGCTGTTTTATTCTCTCTGCTCTTTTTCTTCTCTTCACAGTTGCAGGCTTTCTGTGTGTGGAACTTTATTTCTGATTGGTTTGTGCTGCTACAACTCCGCTTTCTAAAATTGAAAATTATTCACTTTGGTAATGAACAATGCAAGAAAAATGCTTTAAGGGGTAAGAGGCATTCAGTCTGTCAAAAACACTAAAGTATTCTTGCTGCTTATGGACAGATTCCTTCTTCAGTCTAAAAAACCACCCTTTTTATAAATCCCATATAGTGTCAAAATCTGAAGGGTGGGTTAGCAATTGCTCTGACATCTCTTAGTATGCTGAAATTAAAAAAGAAATCCTAGGATTATTTTTTTTCTTGGCTTGTTACTTATGAGAGTGTTATTTAATCAATAGTTCGTAGTTTACATTTGCTTTTTATTAAAAAGTAAAGTTCCAGTAACAACAACATGATACTGAAATGACATATGTTAGAAATGGTTTCTGATTGTGTTTATATTTAAAAAATACTCTAGTCAAACATCTGTTTGCACTTGGATAAAATCAAGAAAATGACCTTTCTGTCCTGTGGGGTGCGTGTGGTTTCTTTGGTTTTATTTTGCATTATGAATAAATGTGTTAGGGCAACTGGAACTAACACAGCTACACTGAAATGGTATTGCTTGGCAGCATGGGATGTTTGAAACAGCAGGAATATGCTCTATATGTTCAGTTGTGGAGGCTTTTTTGTTATTCTGTTCTCATGATGCTGTCTTCAGTTAGTGTGAGTTATAGTAACTATTAATACAGTCTAACATTTCATAATCGTGCTCAGTTTGAACAATTAAAGTATGTCTGTAAGAAAGGAAACAAAACTTCTCCCCTTTGAGTAGGAGGACTGTAAAATACCGTAAATGACTGTAAGAATGAGGATGTACTTTCCAAATCAGTATTTCGTATTTGGAATTGTGGGTAGCAGTTTCTCAGTCTTTCCCCATGTCTGTTAAAGATGTAATCTGGAAAATCAGTTGGCAAGTAAATTATTCAGATGCCATATTCCAGCTTTAAAAATATAGGTGGCATCCAGAATTGAACATTAATAAATTTTAGTGGAGCCCTGGAGGTATTTAGTTGCATTTCCAAATAGTTTTGAGAAATAAAGTTTCATCTCTTGGATTTTCTGTGAGCAGCTGCTTGTTTGACAAAGTAAAGGTGGGAAGAATTGTGGATTTGGATATTGAGAAATGCTTTAATAGTCAATCTAAACTTAGAGTGGAAGGTAAAGATATGTTTTTGCATGGGTAAACAAATATTGTAATGCCAGATTGCTTTGCTGTCTTCTGCCATTAGAGCTGGGACATCAAGCTGAGGCCTTGAGTCATCTCTTTTCCAGATAATTTGACTTCTTATAAATAAACTCTGGGGTGAATTTTTGTGTCCAGCTCCTTTGAGCATCTCTGAAAGTTACAATACTTCCAGTGATAGCAGTGTAGAGAAAAAAACCCCACTTTTTTGGTGTTTCTGCATTATGACTCGTCTGTAATTGCTACCGTGTGGACAGCTGGAAGATGTTGCCTGTTTCAGAAGGCACATCTTAAGGCTTTTTGGTGGTAGGCTGCTGTTTGGAGTGACCTTATGGCCATTTAAATTAGCTGAGTCATTTAAAAACTAATTTCGAAATGCCGCAATAGCTTTATCTAACCCTGTCTGTCGGCCACCCATGTGCACTTACCTCCAGGAGAAACACACTCTGGAGAAAATTATTTTTGTGTATCTTCCAGGTCTTTAACGGTGACAAAGTTTTTGATGCTCTGCAGTTTGACTTGGTAGGTGAAGGTGTAAGGATCACAGTCTTCAGCAGCTAATTCAGTTACAGCCTGTGTTTATGTGGGTTATTCGTTCTCCGTGGTTAGTCTATAAAAATATACAAAACAGTGAGGATGAGATAAAAAAGTGTTTGTATGCAAAATAAACGTAAAGTCCAGCTTAAAAATATATTTTGGATTATATAATATGAACAGGTGCTAATATTTAACAATGATGTGGGCAATAATTACTGTCTTGGTGAACTTGGAAATATTAGCTGCAGGCATTTAAAAATGTTAATAACCTTCAGTCCACTAGTCCAGACAGTTCCTGAATGCTGAGGAAGTTGTTAAATAATGAAGTGCAGTGATGTTCGCCAGAAGCAGCCTAACAGCCAACAGAGTAGGTACTACTGGATGTGACATTTTCACATGTAGGAGATGAATATTAACCACTTTACCAGAGCAATGTCTTTTTAAGAGGTTGGTGGTTTTTAAAGGCTAAGCCCCAGATGAACAGTACAGGGAAAGGAATGAAATAGAAGAGGATAGGAGGTCAGAGTACATGGTGCATGTTTCCAGGTAGCTTCTTTTTCTGCCTCTGTTAACTGTCCCCTCTAGCACTTGGCACTTGATCTGTGGTTCTTTAGAAAGACATATTGTTTCATTTATTGTAGTGGCAGAAGAAACTAACTTTCAGAGGGAGGTTGTATAAGGAGAAAGAAGTAGAATTTAGTTTATAGCAATTCATCCCATATTTTTGCTTAAATACAACTGAGATAAGTTTTAAGGTAACCTCATTAATTTTAGTTTACAGAAGGAAGTATGTGAATATCTTTTATTGTAAAAACTTGTGTGAAGAGCTTTTTCAGTATGACCAGGTGTTTCACTTATTTCTCCTTTTTTTTGTTTCTCTCCACTGTTTGTTGTTTTCTTTCAGATTCAGGTAGAAATGTGCTTTAACTGTAATTGGATTTGAGCATCTCCATAATTTAAATTAATTGTATTGGCAAAGCTGTTCATGCACTGATTTAATAGGCTCTAATGTCATCTATAAATTGCATGCAGTACTGTAGGTTGTGGGAGTTTCTCAAGTCTGGACTGAGATGCTCAGAAGGAAGAGGAATGTCAGTGATGCTCTCCTATACAATGGTACCAGTCTAACTTACGCTCTGATGTTTTTACATGCGCAAAAATTCTTCTGATCATGTCATGTCACCAAATACTCATTTTGTTCTGAGAACAGACATTAACTGTACTAGCAAAGCAGCTTTTGCAAATGTCTCCACTTGTGTCAGTTAGGTTTGACTGCTTTGCAGGCTGTTATTTTTATAGACCTGCCTGGAGAGGGAGAGTGTAGGTGTGATAATAACAGCTTTCATTTTAATAAAACGTAGTGAAGTGTTTGTAGTCTCCTTGCTCTCTTTCCATACAAGTATTACTTCACCAATGAATTAAGTGACTGTTAGGCTAATTAATGACTAATTAAATGACTGTTAGCTAATTAAGCTAATTTTTGGATGTCTATGATGTCAATTGGTATGTCTCATCTCACTATGCTGATATTCGTAAGGGAAACTGAAACAGTCCTAAAACTTTTTCTGATAGATTTCAAAAACATGATGCAACTCACTACAAACCTTGTTTGGAGAGCAAAAACGGTGAGAGAAGAATGCTCAGGTGGTAAATATTGCTGTATGAAACCATTAGGCAGGATGATCTAAAAGTAGATGCTGGAATAATGACTGTATTTCAGGAGGATGAGCATGGATTGATTTTGTCTTTTGTAATATTATTTTTGATTTTACTAGTTTGCCATGTGCTTCAAAAAGAAGTGCTGCTGTTGTAAGGGGAGAGAGGGGAATCCTCAGATCCATGATTGTATGGTTTGAGGAGGGGCATAAATTTTTCCTATGGGGAGACCAGATATACTTTTAGTAAATTAACAGGAAGAGCAGCCTTTCTATACTTTTATGCTTGGCTACCAGACAGTGCTTGCAGAGAGAAAACTGGGAGCTAGTTAAGGTTTTTGTCCATCTTTTATTGGCAATATAATACCTGTAAATGCAGGTTTAAAGTATTTAAACACTTCAATTTTTTTGTTGCTTAAAAACTAGTTATGGCAATTTGAAATTGAAATCAACACTGCTAATGCCAATTAAAACAAGCAAGAGCTTTCAATTTCAATGAAATGTCCTTACATGGAATAATTACATTTTTTCTTCTTTACTTAAAACCAGGCAAACCAAAAGAAAACAGAAGGAAATTAATGGTGCTGGCATTGGATATACTGCTACCACTGCTTCAAAACAGAAGCAACATTAAAAATTAATACATAAAACTTGGAAGTATGAAGAAAATTAATAACACTTCAAGATGCCCATTATCTCCAATTTGTTCTTTTACAATAAAGATTATAGGCTCTCTTATTTCTGTACAGGAACATATTCTAAAACCTGACAAAGACCCAACCTTTTGTTGCTGAGACAGCCAAGCATTTATTTGACTTGAAATGATCTTGAAGTGTTAGGAGTAGCATCTGTATTTGTGTTTGGGATGCTCTTGTTCTCTCAAAGGCTATATGGCATTCAAGGGATTGCAACAGAAATCATGGCATAATGTTTTAAAATACGCAAGTATCTTAAATAAAGTTTTTTCTTAGTTCTTGGTTCCAGACTGTACTCGAGAGAGGTTTTATTTTGGTAATCTGAAAACAGATCTTTTTCTGTCATGGCTAAACAGTAATTTTAGAGACAATGCTACTTGTGTAAACTATGGAGGCAAAAAATAGACTTCCAGTAGTTGTAACAGCTTGTTTTTCGTGACTGTGTTGTTGCTCATAGGAAGGTTTGCAATTTGTTTAATTAAAGCTTGCTCTGTAGACAGTGGAAAAGGTTACAATTGTTTTTTTACCTGGTGGTTCTTTTTATATAGTTTGAAAACTGACGTGCCAAATTTGACAGGGAAAAATGTTTGTTTATTTTCTACACCTGCAGTTAAAGAAGCAACTCCTTCAAGTAGTCATAATCTAGATTTACCACATTTAAAAGTGAATCATTTTAGCACTTTTGACAGCGTGCATTTAACAGCACGTGTTGAGCGTAGCAAAGAGGGAGCAGCAAGTAGATGGAGCGGTCCATCAGCAGCTGCCAAAACTGTACATTGGATTTAAGCCATAGCTATTAATCATTTCTTCTGTGAAAAGGAAAAAAATGCATCAAAAGCCTTTAGGGCGTTGGGAGGGGAAATTCCTTCCCTCTGCTAAGCAGAGAAATATACTTTATTTAGTCATACAGCAGCTTCTTAAGTTGTCTGAACTAGTGGAGTTTGCTTATGAGATGTAAAACTTTTATGAATTTCATCAGTTGCAGATATACTAGTAAAAGGTTTTGCTGAAAATGCAACTGGGGCCATCAGAATGAATTTACTGTCTTTTAAACAAAGCTGCAAAGATTTCATCT
The DNA here is from genome assembly GCA_036630365.1 of Acanthiza pusilla. Taxonomy (NCBI): domain Eukaryota; kingdom Metazoa; phylum Chordata; class Aves; order Passeriformes; family Acanthizidae; genus Acanthiza; species Acanthiza pusilla. The sequence continues at coordinate 24,396,770 of JAXCHO010000164.1, forward strand.
ATTATATTCTCTTTCTGTGTTTCCACAGAAGAGAAAGGGAAGGTATAAACCATCTGATTTTTAAATTTTTTTTTTTAAGCCCAAAAAATCACAGAATGGTTTGGGTTGGAGGGGACCTTTAAAGGTCATCTAGTCCAGCTGGGCAATGAGCAAGGCCATCTTCAGCTAGGTCGGGTTGGTCAACCTGACCTGGAATGTTTCCAGGAAAGGGACATCTTCCACTCCTCTGAGCAACCTGGGCCAATCATTCATGGGCCACATCATAAAAAAATTGTTTCCTTCTATCTAGAAGATAACTTTGTAGTATTTCTAAGTTACAAAGTTTGCAACACTTAAAATTACTGGGACAGCATCCTTTACTTGTGTGCTGTCGCGATCAAAGCATAAGTTGTGCTGGATTGAAAATAGAACTCTAGAAATGGGCACTTTGGTGAAACCTGAAGAAAATGTTTTTGTTCAGATTTATATAAGCTACCCAGACCGCCTGACTTGCTCAGATTTAAGGGATGTCTCTTGCAAAACCCCCGCAGTGAGTCACAAACATTTTTATCTCAGGAAACTTTGAATTTCCATTTCAGGAAGTGGAATATAAATAACCTTCTGTAAGAAGACCAGAAATTCTTTAGAGAATATAAAATTTTAATAGTAGATAATAAATGGCTGATATTTTCAAGGCCATGAATTAGTCAAGTGCGATTCAATGGTATTTATAAAATTTTCAAAATAAATTTTTTTAACATGTTAAATATTTTTCTAGATCACTGATGCTAAAATAGTTGAAAAGCCTGGAGCTGGATATGGCTATAGAGAGTCTCTGTTTTTATTTCCTTCTTTAAAATTTTGAATTAGGGATTTGGAGCAGGGGTTTGAGTTATTAAAAAAACTTAGTAAATGGCTTAGTATGCACCAGTACTTCTTATTTATGCATCATTGGTAAAAACTGGAATTTCAGTCTGCATAGACTGATAAGGTACTTTTGGGTTCTGTAAGGAATGGCTGCCTCCCAGTAGTCAAAAATGTCACTTCTGTTGCATCATCATTTAAAGAAATCTCTGCATCTTCCAATGCAGATCATGACTCCAGAAAAATTCCTGCTCCTCTGTCCTGGGTAGCTGTTAAATAACTTTCATGAACCTAAATATTTTCTTAAGTGCTACAAGGGGTGGTATTATTTCACGTGAGACAGACACCTTAAAATTTTTCAAACAAGTTTTGCGGATAGAATACTAAATTGGCAGCAGCAAAATGAGAAGAAAGATGCCATTCATTCAGTGAGATGCAGTTTTGTTAGGCATTCACAGAGGAAAACCTGCACATATATTCAGGCTGACAGAGCAGGGTGTGGACCAGGTAAGAAGAGAGAAAGCAGAATCTTGAAGCTGTTGGTAAAGACAAAGCAGCTCCTGAAAAATGAGGCACCTATTGGTGAATGATGCTACAGCTTGCTTTTGAAATGAGTAGGAGTGGTGCAAACCAAACTTATTTGGCAGCGCTGGCTTTTAAGGCCTTCTCAGCCTTCCTCTACAGATTCCTTGTTCTGCTCTAACAGTGACTGGAAAGGAATCTTAATGAAGAAGAATCCTAAATTAGTTCTAAAGTGTGCAAGGAGGAATGTTGCTGGTATCTCTTTTGGTCCCAACCCTCCTCATGTTTTTCATGTTCTCTTCAGCAATTATGCTGTCAAGGATGCTAACTGATTGACAGCTATGCTTTGCATATTGGACAAGTGAATGACAGAAGAAAAGCAGCCTTTGTGGCTTCAGGAGAGGCCTGATTTGTGTTGGGTGGAATATATGCAATTTTATGCTGTTATTTAAAATGCAGGATTTAATTGAAAGAAGTAATGCCAGCTCATTTGTGTAGCAAATAGGAAGGAAGTAAACATTGTAAAATAAGTATGCAAATATATTCTTGTGCTCTAGGCTTATTAACTTGCTATAATATCTTTATGGTACTGCCTAGGAATAGCAAAGTTATCAATCCTAGCAATCTTTTTGGGAAGGGTTGGATTTTTTTGTGATACTTCCATTATCTCAACTCTTAAAGAAGGTAGAGAGTAATATTGTGGGAGAAAAATCAGTAAAAGTTTAATATTAGACTGTAATTTAATAACAAGTTAACAAGTCTCAATGGCAGGAAAAGTACTCTTCACTTGCAAAAGTGAAAGACTTAGCACTCTCCTTGTTGATACTGTCCTGACGAAGAAGGCCTTTCTTATGGCATCTTCCCTATATTTGATAGTTAGGAGCCTTAGCTGAAATTTTTATGGTACTGAAATATTTTGTTGTATGTGTTTCTTACTTGTGTCATTTTCCCAGCTGCAGGACTTTCTAAGCAGAACCACTCTGGTAAGCAGAGCTCTTGAAATGCCAGTGTCTTTCTCCACTGGAAAGACTGTGCTCCATCCTACAAGTGCATTTTTGATGTGTACAACCTTGATACTCCTTATACACATGTTCAGAAATATTTTAAATATGTCGAACTACATTTTACAAACTCTCTTGTGATTTCTCTGTATACAAGCTTCAGGTTGACTTAAAACCATTACTGGCTAATTAATGAAAAAATATACAAGAATTTTTCCTAAGTACTTGTAGTAAGGCTTCTCAAGCTGCGTGGTGTGATTATGCCACTGTGTCACAATATTGTTAGGAAAAAGGACGTGTATACAGTTTTTGTTGGATAATTAAATGAGGCATAAAAGGATAGCCCTCTTTGGTCCTGACCTTGTGAATTCATTTAGCTTGCAGTTCTCTTATTTTAGTTAAGATGTTGTAATGCTTGAACTTGGCGATAGGAACAATACACCTTGCTCAGATGCTTTCCAACAGTAAAACAGTGGTTCTTGAATATATACATTTTATGTGTATTTGTTGGCATCTGCCATCTATCACCTTAACCTATGAGCTCCTCTTTTCCCAAACACTGTCCTTTAAGGAGTGTGCTTTCCCTCTGCTTCCAGAGTCCATTGTGGTTATTGTGGGCAATGACCTGCAAGGGTTTATAACAAGGTGTGTAAAGTCTGTTGCTTGATTTCATGGCCATGTTTTATAGAAAATGTTGTAAAAAGAAATACTTGATTGGCACTGAAAGGCAAAGTGAGATATTTTACCCCAAACAAAATATGTATGTAATGCATGCTGTCCAAGGAAACTTAAGAGTTCATTAAAGGTCATTAGTCAGATATCTTGACTTCTTGGCTTTCGTTATCATGAAAATATTTCCATGTTGCTGTCGCCTATCTAAAAATAGTGACTACATCCCCATATTTTTGTGCAGTTCCAAACAAAAATGCATCCTGTTGATCATATAAAAAATATCCAGTGGATATCTACTTCAAGAAGGCAAAACTGGTTTTTAAAAAAGATTTGGGGGGGTTCACCAAGCAGGAAGTGAGATGTTTGCAGGTGGGAACTCTTCAGTTTTTTAATAATAAAGACCTATCTTTCAAGAAGAATAAGTTCTTTTATTCTGTTCTTTCAGTTTAGTTCTTTAGCCTCAGAGTGCTATACAATCCAAATGCCAAATAGAGAATAATTTAATGGAAGATATTTTCTTATAGTGTTTTCTGTCTGAAAACAAATGAAAATGAGGCATGTTTGTCCTATCTGGGGGAGATACCCAACAATCGAGGACTTCAAAGTGCTCAGACAAAATGTAGCTTGTTACAGGAGTGTGGATATGCCAGAAGCTGTAACTTGCTTTAGGGTATGTTTATGCTCAGTCTTATGGCTTCGTCTTTGCTCAAATCATGGAACTTTTTCAAACAACAAAACTTTGCTTTTTCACAAAGGATATACAATCCAAATAATGTCATTGTCAAGCACTGATTACCAAATACGCATCATGATTGTGGAAGACTGGGGTGGTATGAGTGTTGGCAAAAGACGTAAACCTGAAACTGGAAAGCTGACTATAGCACCAGGATGGGCACAGGTTTGTTATGAGGCGTTAGGGTGGTCCTGGAATCTCAGAATGTTGGAAAATATTTGGTATGTGTTGTAGTGTAGTCAGGAAGGTGAAGCAAACACTTCTGCCAATACATTTCAGTATTCAAAAGTATCTTTTACACAGTGCGAGTTTCTGGCAGGGCTGTTGGAACAGCATGGATGAAGCATAATTAATTTCTATGGAGTAAACCAAAAATGACCGCTAATCCCCATCTCACTTGAATAAGTTGCTGTCAGAGATAGCTGTGCTGGTCTGTAGCCCTTCCTGAAGGCAGCTTCAAGGGCTTGTCTAGCTCCTACCCCCTTAACCTCTCTCAGAACTATTTTGCTTCTCACCTTCTCATCGTAACCCTTTACCTGCTTTCACTCTGTAACTTTTAATGCTCATTGTAACCTAGGCAATGGTCCTGATAAGATGTCCATAAACCTCATTCTGAGTTTGAAGCTAAAGGAGGTAGACAGACAGAGGACTGACTTTTCTGGATGCATAGCTATTGTGTTTGCATAATTTAATGGGGGGAAGAAAAGAAGAGAAAGATTGTTGTGATGGATGGATTATGAGTTTTCTGCCCCGGAATTTGGAAAGCCCTAGAGATGGGAGTGGTGGAGAAAGAAGTGCTTATAGAATTAATGAAAGGTGAAGGAAGATAAATGGAATCAGAATATTCAGAAACCATGTTTTTAAGGAGACACTGTGCAGAGAAAGTTTGCTGCAGAGGCCATGATAAACCGGGTGACTCACCAGCTGCTGGGGAGCACGCGGTGGCTGGGGCTGCGCTGTAGAGGCAGCCGCTGTGCATGTGATTGTGGAGGATGTGCCAGCTGATGCTGTGGGCAAGCTTTTTGGCGCTTAATTTCTCTGATTCAGTTTTACAGCACAGCTGCTGTGTGGGACCAGCTCCTGCGCGCGACTGTTGCCGTATTTATGGAGTGCAAATGCTCAGGATTCATCCTTGACTGCGGCAAGGAAGGTTATAGATAATAAATGGTAATTGTTCGGTAATGAGAGAGGTGTCACTTCCCAAATCAGCTTAAGCTATGCTTTTCTTTTAAGCGATTGTAGTCTTTTGTTTGCTACAGCAAGTGAAAACTTTTACACAACAGAAAAAGATGGTGTGGAGGAATTATCCTAGCACTGGATCAATATGTTCAAGTGTGATCTCATTCAGTTCCCAAAATGGATTTTGTCTCTACCTCTAAAGCAGCAGCTGGTAGAGCTGGGGAGTTGTGATACCACCAAACAGTAGCCTCCCAGAAAGTGCAATAGTGCAGGTTTCTCCCTGTCAGCACCTCTTGGAACTTTTGCCTGTAGTAGGAGCTGTTATTTTTAAATGAACTGGACAAAAACATTTGGGAATTTTCCGATCATAGTGAAAGCTGGGGGAAAAGAGGAGTAATAGGTTTCTTTTAGAGGGACTAATTCCAGGTAATGGGACACATCACTCAGTAGCTATGCAGAGGATAAGCTCTATGCTTTAATGTCAATATTTTTAAAGCTGGGTTCACTGTGCATGCTATTTAATGCTGAAAAATGAGTTTAATACAGGAAATCCTGTTTGGGTGCCACTGGGAGGATGGCAAAGGAATGTATTTCAGAAACAAACTTCTTCGGCAGAACCAACAGCTCTTTTTGAGCTTCTTTGGCAGATATGGATATGTCAGGCTTTGGTTTTGTTTTTTTGGTTCTCCAGTTCGGGGGGGGAAAAAAAAAATCAAACTAGTAATATCTCTATATTTGTCAGGATCAGCTGGTCTGGAATTATATTCCTTCTATGTTTCTCACTTTGGATCTATAGACTCAGTGCTTATAACAAATCCAGGCTTTTATTAGAAGCTTAGTATTTAAAATATAGCTTTATACCGGCTTTTTATTAGCTTTTCTAAGTTTGTGATTGTGTGCCTAGTCTCATTTGTAGGCCCTGAACTCTGAATTTACAGCTCCATCTCTCCTTCTCCCTGCTTTCAAAGGAAGCTTTTTATAGTTCAACAGAGCAAACATCTTGCCAATGTTTTTCAGACTCTGTAACTGCTGTGGAGCACAAGAACTAGAGAGCTGAGGGAATAAAGTTGCTGTTTTCGTAACTGTAATTGGTTTTGCTCTTCACTCATTTCTTATGAATAAGAGGACTAAATTGAAAGCTTAATTGACAGCAGATATATTCAATAGGAAAAAAGATTTGAAGGATAAATTGGGGAAGTAGTTCTTTCAGCTTCAAAGAAAATATTGAGGATTTTCCTGTCTTGTTAATTGTGATGGGTGTATTGAGTGCTGGAGTTGGTTGTGAGGCAACCTTGCTTCTCTGTCATCCTAGGTGCTTATCGAAAAGGGTACAAGTGTATGAGTTGGTTTTGGTTTAGTTGTGGTTGAACAAATGTTTCTAAGTAATATTTTAACTTAAATTTATGAACAAATGGAGGTTTCTATGCCTTGTTCAGAAAGCTAGTTGTTACATGGGCAACCTAATTTCTTCTCAGTAGTGGAGGCCTGCATAGATACTTCTCATCCATTCCTTTCTCTTTCCTCTTTTCAACATAGCTTAATGCACACTGAAGATACTCAGCTAGGAAACATGAGTTTAACACAACTGTTAAACCATTCTAAATTCTTTGGAGTCACATTTAATACCCCAGAGCTGGTTAGGAGGAGGAGGGAAAGTGGGAGAAACAATACTTAGTACCACCCAAATTGAGCAATGAGTTATCGCTGCATGTGGTTACTGAGAAATCCAAAATGGTTGGTCTGTAGAAGATGAAGTTTTAATTATACCCTCTGAAATGTTGCTTGCCCTTATTTATTTTCTCAAAATTCTGGTCAAGGTTTTCTGTCCAGAGTTGTTGCAACTTTGAACTCATTTCACAAATGTGAGTGAATTTTTATATAAAATACCTTACAGAACTGGTGTCAGTTCAGTGTTACGGAAGGAGAATCATACGCCTGGCACACAGAGTGAATCTTGACACTGTCAGCTGATGAGCAGTGGAAAAAAAAAGGGCATTTTAGACTTAAAATATGGTCATCAGAAGACTCTTGTAATAGGAATTATTATGTGGAAGTGGAAAAGCCCCATTTAGAGTCATTAGGTTCAGTGTTGATTCCTCTACTGCATGCAGTGAAGTTTTTACTTCTCTTTCAACTGTTTTAATTCAATAAATTCAGTCTATGCAACTCTGTTCTTGCTGACAACATCAGGTAGGCATGTTTATTATGGTGGGGTGTTTTGGAAGCTTTAATGGCAAGAAGAGTTCATTCACCCATGTGTAACTCTTGGCATTCAGGGTGTGGGTGAAGGCTGAAGAAGGGCTCTGTCTCACAGGTATGCAAGAACCACAACTTCTCTGTTTCAGCTCATGGAAGAAAATGATCTATTGTTAATTATGTCACCTTCCTGCTCCTCATTATGGTGCCAGAAGGTAGGAAGGATAATAGGGAAGGATGTGTGCCAGAGCTGAGATGAGTATCAAAGATAGATTCAGGGGAACTCAACTTACTGGTTTGGGAATCCTGACACCAATTATCCTGCCTGGGCTGGTACTAAAGAATGAGGAACTGGGGATACCTCTCTCCTTAGTAGTATTGACTTCATAATTGTCAAATTGGCACCTGAATGTAATCCTGAGTATCTGTCACTTATTCATCTGCCTGCCCTGTTTCTTAAGCTTCAAACAAGTAGCTTAGTTTGGGACAGACACGGGGCAGGGAGTGGAGGGAAGTGAGTGATACCACTTAGCAGTAGGCACTATTAGCCTCGCTGAGTTATACAAACTTCTGCCTCATCTGTTCAACTGTGTTCCTGTTGCAAACAGTAAAGTGTGCAACTATAAACCTTTACCTATTAAACCCCCCTGAGCAAGGCAGGGCACCATTCTGCCTACTAATAGTAGGAAATGAATTACTTAATTTCCCTCTTCTCCCTGACAAATTGCTCTTCTAAGGCATTCTACCTGGAACATTAAGTGTGAATGAAAAAAACCTTGCTAGTATTTCAGTCATGGTGGGGTTTGTGGTTTTTTTTTTTTTCTTTTCCCGTGGTGTATTTTTTTCTTAAACTTTTAGCTATATCTTTCCAGTACTACAAATAGTTGAATACACTGTGCTTAGTGCTCTTTGACTTGTGCTTGGTCACATGCTCTGTTTGTTCCTTTTTATTTTATGGCAAGGATAACCATAATCTTAAAAGCTAAACATTCTAATTATTGAGGTAATAAATAGTTAAAGTAGCTGTAGCCCAAGGATGCAAGCCATTGTACTATCTCCTACAGGTGTTTTCTCATAAAGGGCAGATGGCTGGTATGTTACTGACTCCTCAGGGACAGCAAATTAAAAGAAGGCAGATACATTTACTGCTTCTAGAAAATAAATTTAACTTCAGGTAATTTCATTCTTTTAAAGGTTTCTCCTTGTTTTTGTCCTTGACAGAAAGGTTTATGTAAACTTTATTAACAGCTGAATTAAGAAAAAATAAGGAATTTTGATCTTGCTGTTCAAGTTACAAGCCTTTAGGAATTTTTTATGGGGGTGAGCATGTATAAATTACAGTTTTTTGTATATAGAATTTGTAGTATAAATGTTACTAAATCTAAGCAATCAAAAATCACATGGTGGGCATCAATTATTGAACTGGTTTATTAATAAAATGAGAAGAGAGTTTATTTTGTTTTTCTATGTGATACACCTGAGCCTTGTTTTAGGACTGAAATAGAAGAGGCCAGTGGGTGACTGAATCCATCTTTAGCAGTGTCAGACTGCTATGCAGCAGAGTATTTCCTAAACTATTTCTATTCCTTTCCAAATTCCCATTGCGGTGGTGCTTGTGTTACTAGGTCAGCTTTGTCTTTTAATAGCCTTGTGTATATTCTAGTGAACTTTATTTCTAGAGAGCTGCAGCTGCCTGTGACCTCTTCTGTGTTTTACCATAGCCAGCATTTTGGGAATACTCTCTTGCAGAACAGTTTTTTCTGCAGCTCTCCTGATTCTGAATTAAACTGAAGGAAATGACCAGATGGGATCTTGAGAGCAGTTTGTAGAAAGGCTCAAATAGATTTGCTGTTACCACAGTATTTACTTCTCTCGTGGCTGCTCTCAAAATGGTCATGTTATCAAATAGTACGCAAGTATTTTCTTATTAGTTCATACATGCTTTTGTATTATGTATGACTGACTTGTTTTTTAAAATTTTTCTATTTGTTATAGGCATAAACTTGGAAAAAAAATTTAATAATGAAAAGAGTACAGTAGTACCTTTCTGTACTACTGCGGCTGTAGTCCCTTTTAAATATTTGAGTTTTGTGTTTCTTTATAACTTGTTATGTTTTCCATATTTACAAGTGTTCAATGTGGCACTACAGCGGTAGTGGTGTTCTCTGTGGTGTTTGTTAGAACCATCTGTCTTTCTGGATCCTAAGACAGCAACAAAAAACCACAACCAAATGTAACTAAAAATGTGGGTCTGGGTATGGCAATAGTTGACAAGGCTATTTTCTTATGTGCCATGTTTAAATGAAGCTACTGTGGGTGCTCTGTGCCCTGTGTGTACATGCTCATCACTTGACAAACCCACTGGAGGCCCAAGCATGGGTGAACTCGGGCTTGATCAAAGCCTCAGATTTAGAACATCAACCTTTGTGTCTTTTTCTTGTGTTTTGCATGTGCTGTTAACACTTCTGTATCCCTTTTTTTTCCTTTTCTCTTAATGACTGTTGTTTTGCCTTTTGTATCATCTGGTGTTGTGTTTTGTTCACCGCTGTTAGCAAAGATGCAAAGAAGGTTATATCTAATCTCCCGTTATGCATTTTGGAGCAGCCCTGTTGCACCCTCAGCAGATGTGCAGATGACACCAAGCTGAGTGGTATGGTTGTCACACCTGAAGGACAGGATGCCATCCAGGGGGACCTGGACCAGCTTGAGAAGTGGTTCCCTGGGAACATTGGGAGGTTTAACAGGACCAAGATGCTGCATCTGGGCTGGGGAGACCTCTGATATCACCACAGGTTGGGGATGAACAGATCAGAGCAGCTCTGCTGAGAAGGACTTGAGGGTGCTGTGGGTGAGAGGCTGGACATGATCCAGCCATGAGCACTCACAGCCCAGAAAGCCAAACGTGTCCTGGGCTGCATCCAGAGCAGCGTGGGCAGCAGGGCCATGGAGGGGATTGTGCTCCTCTGCTCTGCTCTGGTGAGACCCCACCTGGAACACTGCATCAGCTCTGGGGTCCCAGCACAGGAAGGACATGGAGCGAGTCAAGAGAAGGCCACCAAGTTGATTAGAGGGATGGGGCACCTCCCCTATGAGGAAAGGCTGAGAGAATTGAGGCTGTTCAGCTTGAAAAAGAGAAGGCTTCAGGGTGACCTAATTGCTGCCTTGCAGTACCTGATGGGAGCTTACAAGAAAGATGGAGAGAATGCGCTTGCAAGAGCATGTAGTGACAGGACAAGGGGCAATGACTTCAAACTGAGAGTAGGTTTAGATTAGATATTAGGAAAAAAATACTGTGAGGGTGGTGAGGTGCTCAAACAGGTTGCCCAAAGAAATTGTGGATGCCCCGTCCCTGGGAAGTGCTTAAGGCCAGGCTGAATGGAGCTCTGAGCAACCTGGTCTAGTGGAAGTTGCCCCTGTCCATGGCAGGGGGATTGGACAGAGATGTGAAGGTCCCTTTCATGCACAAACCATGCTGTGATTCTTTCTTTACTCTCTGCTAAGGTGCTTGAAGAAGCTTTGGATGTTTAGTTTGCTTTGCAGTTTTCAGCTCTATTTGATTTATGATGACACTACTTCTTGTCACATCCAGGTGACAAACTGTGGCTGCTGTTACAGAGCTGCTTAGGCAAAGAAGGAGAGGAGATGAGTTCTTGGGAGTGTGGGAAGGTAGTAAAGATAGATTTTTCAAAAATACCTGTGAAGATTCGTCATCACTCTTTTAAGACATCGGTATAGCAGAATGAGTTCTGAAACTGCATTGGTAATGTCTGAGCAGTGAAACATTTACAAATGGATGTAAACACACGCTGTCTGAAAGTAAAGAGATTTTGCCAAAATAGGGATGTGAAAGCCATGTGTCTCATTTTGTTCTTGGTCTCCAATAAACCCCTTCCTTTCTTTTGCGGGATAAATAAATGATCAGACCGCATCTGAGTATGTCTTGTGTGATTGTAGACCAATTTTTTGAGCAGGCTGCATTGATGGTATCAGTGGTTTTTTCAAACTATTGTTATCTAGAACATATAGGCAAACTGTCATGCAGCAAATGCTGTAGGCTTAGTATTGGTGATGCCAGATAAGGAGAGTGTAGACTTGTTCACACAAATATTCAATTTTGTGTAAATGATTTACTTTCTTTTTTCCCAGTTCATCCTGTAATTGTAAAAAAGAACAACAATATAAGAGTTGCTTGTTAAAATTATGGTTATTCTTAAAAAATTGAAGAAAGTTCAAGCACTTCATATTGAAGATAATGAACCTAATTTAATTTAATAAAATGAATGTAGTGTATCTGTAATTCTTAGGGTTCAAGGCTGAGTGCAAAACCTTGAATTAGTTGAGCAAGAAGATTTTCTTTTTATGGAGGATGTTAAACCTCTTTGTCACACCATTTCTTAGTGTGCTCCTATGAAATAACAATAAGTATTAAATCACAACATTTTGCACTTGCAAGCCTATGTTCCAGAGGATGAGTGGGAAAATTTAAATATGAAGATCTACAAAAGTCCATTCAGGAGATAATGCCTTTTCCACTCAAAAAAATAAAAAAGAAAAGAAAAAAAAAAAAGAAAAAAGTATTTTCATAGACAAGGAAAGAAAGGGGCATTTTTTTGTTCTCATTCTGGAATGGCAAGTCTTCATTTCCATCTTAAGGCACAATAACTATTCAGTGTGCAGCTATTATTAAATTGTAACTGTAGAGAAAATATAGAAATTGCAAATGCTTATTCATTGACCACAAATCCAGTGAAAGGTTGTAGGGCTAGTAATCAACTGTATATTCTCTGCACCACTTCAGCATTCAAATCTCAGATGCAAGTATAAAGTATATTTGACCTTAAATGTTGGTGCTATTTTGTAAGACGATGAAGCAGTATGTGACTTCTTCTAAGCAGAATCAATAAAAATATATAAATGCAAAGGGCTACATAAACATTTGTGTAGCAAGTCCTTGGGGGTTGGGAACCACGCAGAGGAGAGGAGGAAGGAAAGCTCCTTTAATTTGCTGGCACTGTGATACCTTTGGGAAATAAAGTAGGGAGAACAGTATAGTTCATGATCTTTCATGATCCTGTCTTTGCTGCAGCGGAAGTGCTCAGATGGGCTGTACTGCTATAGCTGTTCTTCCAGAGAGTTTGTTTTGCTGGGAAGAAGGTGATATTTCCTTATGCAGTAAAGAAGGGGCTTCCTTTTACCCCCAAGCCTTTGTGTTTGTGCTGCAGCTGACTTGCTCAATTATGCTCTCTATTTTAAGTGGCTGTTACAGCGCTGCTTTCTTTTGTCAGTAGCTCATACATAACAAAGCAACCTCAGTGTAGACGATATATGGCTTTGCCTATTTTATGCATCTTGTGGTTGGAGTAGGAAAAAAAAAAACCAAAACTTGAGGAGGAGGCATTAAAATCTGCCCAGAAGTCACCGGGCAGCTGTAGATTTGGACAGCCTGAAATATTGCTTTCTAATGAGAATGTTGCATGGCCTTGTTACAGGGAGCAGTCTTACAAAAGGACTTCAAGGTTCTCGGTTCAGTCATGTTGTGTATGGTACCTAATCCAGATTATAAATGTAGTGCTGCAATAGCTTCTTTGGTATTCAGTTAAAGTAGACTCACTATACTATTGCTGCACTTTGAGCATATGCTAAAGCAATAATATTTTTTTCCTTTGGTCTAATACAAATTCTGTCAACTTGATCTGAAAGCAGAAAAATACCTCTTTATTGTTTTATAGTGTATGGTGCTTCATCAGCTTTGTAATGTTTGTTTGCTGCAGCATCTTTTTTTAATTGGTGAAATGTGTGCAATGGGCAGTTGGGAAAACAAGCAAAGAACATTATTAAACAATGCACTTTTGAAGCCTTGTCCAGGGCATTTTCCAAAAATAAGAATATTTTCTTTTTTTTCAGGAAAAAGGTAAGTGGCAAAGAAGTATTATGTTAAGATAATTTTCTAATGTAAAGACTTTTTACTGTTGCTGTCAAAGTATGTCTGACTACAAGCTGTCTAGCTTGTACAGCTACTGTTTACTATTGATATATCTGCAAGCTATGAAAGTCATTGTAATCCTTTGGTTGGTACTCCAACGTTACTTTTTTCAAGAAGAATTGGAAAAATATACTCCTTTCTGAAAAATTATATGAGAACTTAAATAATTCTGTGTTGTGCGATGTGCGTATAGCGTACCCTCTTAAAAGCCAGTGAGTGCCTTAGCCTGTTTTCAAATGGGATTTTTTTATGATAGTTCCAGATGTTTGTAGATTGTGTGATTCAGCACAAAAAGGATTTTTCAAAGGGTTTTAGCCATAACTAAAAGGGCAGTAGATCATCAGTAATCTGTGTCTGTGTGAACTGGTGCAGAGTTTAATTTTGAATCTGGGCTTGTTCCTCTGTTTGAACTTTCAGGCGGAGGGATGAGTGTGTGTGGAGGCAGCACAACTTGCTGTTAACAGACTTTAATGCTTTTCTTTAATAAAAACAAGCAAGTCAGTTATCTGAAGAATAGTGTAAAGCACTTGGTGAATACCGAGTGTCACTATGTTACTGTTGGTGGAAGTCACATTCTGCCAAACACAGAGTCACTAATTGATGCTGGAAGCTTCTGGCACTATTGAGTGTAAAAATAGGTGTTTCCTGCTAGCAAGCACAAAAGAGAAAGTTTCCTCCAACATAAGGCATGTAAAGTTTTGAGATTAAAAAGCAAAACACAGTTTGTGTTCAGAGCTGTTGTTCTATATTTATAAGGAATTCACTAAATTATGAGCACATTCAGGGTCTGTTGGGTTGTGCTTTTTAACTCAGTCAGAATTGCTTATGGTTTTCATTCTGACTGCAATGCTTGTTTCCTCCTCAAGTGCTTCTGAAAATCCTTCTCCCTTCCCCTATTTTTAGTTGATTTTTTTTTCTTTCTTGCGGCCCCCACCATGTTTCTGCCTTTTAAATCCATGAAGAAAACCCAAAACTTAATTCAAATTTGCTGCAGTGGTATGAAGTTTAATACAGAAAATCCACTGGATTCTATATGGCTTGTCAGGAATATCTATTTATCTGTCTTCCTTATATACATACAGAAAGATATATCATATATATCTTAAATTTAGACTGTGTGGGGAGGTGCAGTATCTTTCAGCTCAGGTGTCCCTGAATTTGGAACCAGCTTGGGATTTAATTGCCTGTCTGGCTGACTGTGTGTTCACGTTTCCATCGTGAAAGATGGGAACGTTTTTATCTGAGGGGTGAGACTTCTCTGTAGGCTTGGGGTGCACCCCTACTGTACTAGCCTGGCTGGTAGGAGCTGCTGGGAAGAGGGTGCTAGAAGACATCTTGGTGAGGTTTTTGAGGATTGTCGCTACTCTCTCAATGCAGAACTGTCTTCTGTCACCAGCATCCAAATCCAATGGTGAGTGTGCTATGTAGCCTGCGCAGGACCGTTACCTTAATACACTTTCTCAAGAAAAACTTAAATTATACTTCTATAAACTAATGGTACTGATAAAATATCTAAGTATTTCTAAGGTAATTTAACTTATGATAGTGTTAATTTGGTATAGCTTAATGTGATTGGTGTCATCATAAGGTACATCATAGAGGAAATCTTTGACAATGGATCAGTGAAGTTTTAGTATCTGATAATGGTAGGAAGTGACTTTCTCCTTTTCCCCCTTCTTTGTTCGTGAATCTTCTCCTACTCATGACACTGGGGTCCGTCCTTGTCTCCTTGAGATGCAGCTTCAGAAACCAGTACTGAAGGCCCTTGGTTTCCTTGCCCTTCCCTACACTTGTCTCCCTTGTTCTTTTCATCACTCAGGAGTGAGCTTAAAGTACAGGGTACCTGCAGATTGGAGTGGAGTGTGATACATGTTAAACCCATCCTAAACTCATGCTCCTAATAAAATGTTCCTAGACTGCCATCTCCGTTGATGGGTAATACAGGCTTTTACACTATGCTTCTTCTGTGTCCTCCTTGAAAATCTGAGGTATGACTGAAATACAAGCCAGCATGTACAGATAGGCCTTCCAACTACAAAAATCTTAAAGAAAGCACAGATTTATGTTTTCCCACAGGTGTTTTTAAAGTATCACTGGATGTACAGTATATGACAGCTCCTAAACCTGATAAATTAATGTTAAAATACAAAGCTAGTTTCACCGTTCAGTGGTTTCTGTCATTACAGTTCAGGTTGAGAGGTGACTTGTATAAACTATTGCATTTCTCTTCTGTTCACCTTGTTGGTCCTTCTGTTTTTTTGTTTTTTTGTTTTTCTTTTTTTTTAAGATAGTGGTCCTGTCATTTCAAAGAAAGGAAAAAATACACCTTGACCCTTACTTCTAATCTTCTCATGTAACCGATGGACTGCTGAAACAATAGCAGTCACATCTGATTCAACAACATCTTATTTATAGATGGAAGCAGCTGCATCCTCTGTCTTTGCATGCAAGAAGACCTATTGTTTTCAAGTCTCCTGGTTAATGAGACTGTGAGAAAATGAAGGCCTACTAAAAGCACTATTAGAGATAATTATTTAACACAAAAAGGAATGGAAGATGTGGCTTGCTCTAAAATCTGAGCTAGGTGTAAATGAAGAAGTGATCAGTGCCGACAGTGTAAGTTGTTGGATAGCCTTGAGTTTACTCATTGATTCTTATATCGTATTTAGTATTTGGCTCATTAAAAATACCAATTTCCACAGGTCTGCAATTTCTGGTGAATGAGGCCTGAATATTAAATAAGTCCAGCTTTGGGGTGAACTTATTATCTGCCAGGGGTGCCCCGATGGCATCCCCAGGTACCTCTATACAGTCCTCATCGGGTCCTTGGGGCAGGAAGTTGCTGAGACCTCAGTGGGGCATGGGTGGCACTGTCTGGTGGTACAGTTTTCAGGTAGGAAATGCTCCTCTGGGATCTGTGACCAGCTGGCTGACCTCTGAATCCGTAGCATGGAATTTGGGAGCTGTAATAGGTTGTTAATCCCTCTGTTGTCATCCTCATTTTTCCCTTCTGTTGGATGCCGCAGATGGAAGGAATGATTTCTGTCTTCATGGGAGAGCTCTCCCAGGCTGAGCAAAGTGTCTGAGCTTCATCACAGGTCGCTGGAAGTCTGTGGATGAGCAGCCAGGAGATCTTTTTCTGTCCCATTTTGGTCAGGTGTTCAGTGGTGTCATTTTAAAAACCGCAGTCTGTGAAGCACAGAATGCAGCTCAGTACAGTGTGTTCTCCCCTCCTGTAGCACATGCTCTTATGAGCTGTAAGGTGTTTCTGTGCAAATTTAAAAAAAAAATCGGTAAATGTAGCTATAGGATGACAGGAGCACGAGGAGTGAGCATTTATTTCTTTAGTACAAGCTCAAGTAACATCAGTGCTAAGTTGGCTTTTGGTCTTTTTTGTGAAATATTCTTTTTTAAAAGCACATACTTTTGAAATCTTTCAAGTGGAAGTCTCTGACTAAGTAATTAAGTGTGGAAAGATCAACCAACACGCAGGAACTCTGGTGACTTCTGTAGAATACATGTAGCTTACAGCCAGTTTGTCTTTTGTAAGCTGTCTGTCCTGGTGTAAGCAACAAAATTTTGGTAAGATGACCGAATGTTTTTAAACAACCTACAGGAAAAACATGAAGACTCCAAGAGCCCTTGAAATTTCTAGTTTGAATGGTCTTGTTCCAGGTTCTGTGTTACTGAATTTCACTGTACCACCTTTCATTGAAGTGGGATTTGGAAGACTGGTGCGTGATGCTTGCTTGCAGGCAGTCATCCAGTCTGGGTAGCTCAGGGTCTTCTCTTGGTTCAGCTAAGTTGATCAGATCGGCCTTTTTAAAAAATTCAATTTTATATTAATTTTATTCATTTATCTATCTATCTGTCTATCTATCTATCTATCTATCTTCCTATTATCAGTTAAATTTTGGCTTTAGTTTACTGATCAGTTATGCTGTTTAGTACTGATGGTTATGCTGTTCCAATATAGAGGATATTTTTGTGGGGAGGAGGGAGGGTAGGAGTTGGGTAAGACGCTTTTTTTTTTTTTTTTTTTTGGCATCCATTCTTGTACTTTAAAGGTAATTAAAAACAAAGGACTTATTTTACTGGTCAGCTTGTTACTTGGTGCTTACATTGTAATGTGTTTATTGTGATTTCAGCTTTTGATTTAATTCCTCTAGAAAGCTTTGTTTGTTAAATTAGACCTTTTAAATGAAAGTCATCAAGGTAATATCTTTTTCTTCTGGAACATAATTTTAGTTTTATAAGAAGTCATTATTAGGGAGATGTTTTGCAGTGTTTAGTTCTCTTGACCCTTACCTTGTTGAAAATCTAGCTTCAGTAATCTTAGTATTAGACTGCTTTGTTGCACAGATTCTTTGGTAAATAGATTAATCTCTCAGTCTTGTGACTATTAATCTTGCTCTGCTGCTTAGGTTTGTTGAGGGATTTCCAGTAATTAGGACATCTTTGTGCTTGGTCTCAAAACAGTTACTGTTTATTTTTTCTGGTGTTGTAATGGTGAAGTAGGAAACAACCAGATGTATTATTTGGTTACTTTTGCTTTTCATGTTGCATAAAAAGCTTATAAATATCTAAGTAGTTTTTTCAAGATACTGACCTGAGGCAGAACCTTCTAAAACCGTATTAACTGCGGGATTCGGTTCATGTAGGAGACGCTAAAAGAAAAAAAATACAGACTTCTTTTAAAAAGTGCAGACACTTCAGTGCATCTTCTGATACTTCACTGTGGTTGCTTGTAAACTGTGAGCTACAGTGGGGCTAAATCAAGAACTTTAATAATGTCAAAATGTATTTCTGCAGTAACACAATTCTTGTTGAATGCTGTGTAGGACTTCAGACAGTCACGCGGTCTCTTCTTGCTGAGAGTTTATACTTATCAAAAGGCCTTTTTTTATTTGCCTCCTCATGCCTTTCATTAATATAACACTCTGGAGAAAAGTGTTGACACCGGGGGCAGTGGAATACTTCTTGTGAGGAAATCTTGTGTATGTTTTGTTGCAAGACTATTTCAGTATATTGCTTCCAATTATTTAATTTTCAACATTTTACCATTGCTTCAGATTTTTCAGACTTCTTTAGGGTGTTTTTTAGTATCCAGTGAATAGAGAATAGAAGAAGAGTTTTGTGTGATGCTGCTTGGTCAGGATTATTGTGTTCATTGTGTAAATGGTCTGCCCAAAATCCTTTTTCCATATGGGATGCATGTTGTTGTTTTCAGTGAAGCATGCACTCACCAACAAAGCACTTCCCGGGATTTAGGCTGGACTTACGTGGGCCATCTCAGTGTTCTGAGGGAACTGAGACTTTCTCTGCTGGCTTGAGGTCAGAAATAAAACTTATTCTTGGTAATAGTCATATTAAGGACTGAAACAGCAGGCTGTTCAAGTGAATGAAATGCTATTAACCAGAAGGGCAATGAGAGCATTTTTTGTTATTTTAATTTGCTTAAGAGAATGAGATTACAGCCAGAAAATTGTCTTGTCAGACAGCCAGATATTGACTTCCTGGTCTTCCATTGCCAAATATTCCAGCTTCTCCAGCTCCTCCCTCCCTGAGCCCTCTGCCAGCTCACCATGAGAGCCAACAGTGAGAGCCTGGGCTTGTCCTTTAATTGTTTGTTGGGCAAAATGTTGCCTATCAGGGATCTAAGCATTGTTTGTTTTATAAGATCTGACAATTTTTGTAAGCTGTGTTTACTTAAAAACTAGCAAAACTCCATCTTTCTCAAGGTCACCTTTTATTGGTAACATACAAAAGTATATTTATAACTTGAAAACAAGTAGGATGCTCTGATTTGCTAACACAGAACTCACTTTTAGTTACTGGACTAAGGAAAACTCTGTATTTAATATTAACTTTAATTTAGAAAGCTTGGAAAAGTTGGTCTTTGGTTTCAGGTAATTTGTGTTGGTATGAGGTACTTTACAGGTTTGGGTTTTATTAATATTTAAAGAGTTACTCTGTGAGTTTAAGAATCTGGGTAAATATTTGTGTTTTCAAATGTCTGATGTTCCCAACTTGTGCCTTCCTTGTGATTCTCAGCCCTTAAGGTTGTTTCTTCCAGTTTATTTGAATTTCCTCATTATTTCTCTCTGGTTTGAAACTAGCTAGTGGACTCAAAAGTCACAAAAATTGAGATATATACAGGATGTGTACAAAAGCCTTTGTTCTTCAATCAAAAGAATAAATATATTGTAACAAAAGATGAGGTCCTTGATTCACTTTTTTGATATGAACTTTTGAAAGACTGGTTTGTTAGTAATTTAAGCTCTCAGTATCTCATTTCTCTAAATTATATTCTGACGTTTTCAGATCAGGTTTGCAAGTTTCACCAGTTCCTGTAAAGCTGTTAGCATAATACTCCTTTTTTTTTTTCCTTGACAGCTTCTAAAATTAAGCTTAAACTCAGGTTTTCTTTGCTGATAAACCATTATAACTCTGGTCAAATTTCCTCTGCAAAATGATTTTTTTTTTTGCAAGACTTCCTAGGTATAATTGAATGGAGAAGAGAATTATAAGTAATGTTTGAAAATCTCTGAAATCAGATGTGCTGCAACTCTACTACTTTGTTACTGTGAATTGTGCTATTTTCTTTGGTTGCATCTCTGGATCAATACTGAATGTAGTATTTGTTTCTCTTCCCCTGTCCCTTGGGAATTCTAAATCACTTTCAGCAAAAATAAGACCAGTTGGCCTTAGATAAATTCCCATTTACCAAGTGAGAGCATACCAATGCCACAAAGTGATCAGCTATTGCCAAAGCTTCAAAAGGAGAAATGCCTAAGGATCTATTGTACAACACTGCTGCTTAGAAAGTCCTTTATTCCACTGTTTAAAACATAAAAATGATGTAGTTAATTCCCAAAATGCTTAATATCTTTGAAGTAACTCCAGAAAACTAATTCCAGAAAGCACAGAACGAAGAAAGCTGTAGGCTTTCTTACGGTAGCCTGAGCCTGGCATTGTCCTGTCAGCTCCCTGCACCCTCACAGGTTTGACCATTCCCCCAAATGCCAAAGGAGCACGCTGCCCCACACCTCCACCATCCCCATGGTGCAGTAAAGGATATCTCGTTGACCTTGAACTGCCTGGAATTATCAGCTGGTTCCCTAAAGGGCAGATGGTCTTTTCATATACTTTTGTGGCTAGCTGTGCTCCATGCGTGCCCTGGGTGTGACTGTATGTAACCTTAACCTAGTAAATAGCTAACCTCAAATAGCCACCCTCTTACTTCTTGCTCAGCTGGTACCTGCTGTAAGTTCACAGTGCAAGTTAATAATTTCAGAGAGTATGTGTTCTTGCATTAAGGGTTGAGCTTAGAGTCTTGCCACGTGCCATGGGAAAGAAAATCAAAATATCCTTGGAAGGAACCTGCTCTATAATTTAAGGTTAGAGATCTATGACTTCATACACTAAAATGAAAATGTAGTATTTCAATTATTAACCCCCTCCCCCAAAAAATCCCCAAAACACAAACCAAGGGATTTGGTGTTCTTGACTTCTAACTAAAATCTTAAGTCTTAAAAAACACAAAGCAAGAAAAAAAGCATAAAGGGAAGTGCAAGTCAATGGTAAAAAAAAAAGTGCAGACCTTGACCCCTGGATTAGACAACTGTGCAGAGCCAGCTAAATCATTACTGTAACACTGGGGAATCTCCTCTGGCAAAACTTGCTGTTGAAACTGGAGGAGCAACTGCCTCTGTCTGTCAGCGTGGTCTTTCATCTGTACAGTACCCACCCCAGCAGAGCTGCCAGAAGAGAGCACATGGTGCATGTGCAGCATCAGTGCATAGCTTGCAATCATAAAACCATCTCTGGGAGGTTGCTGAAAGGTCTTCGCAATCCTCCAGGGCAGGTTTTTAATTTAGCAGGGCACTCATGAGTGCGGGTTCCCCCAAACTGCATGCAAGGCAGCTTTTGTGACAGCACTTGCACTAAATGTAAGTGAGAAAATAGTATTTGGCCGAAGTGGAGTCAAACTGCAGATAGCTTAAATTTGTTACTTGTGACAGTGATCCGCAGCCAAATCTTGCTTTATTTTCAGTCCATTCCATTGTGGGAGGATAAATATAAAGCATCAGCTTCGGTCTTGGTGTTCTGCACTCAAAGTACAGAAGGGAAGGAATCACAGAGTATTTCGAGTTGGAAGGGACTCACAAGGATCGTTGAGTCCAGCTCTTAAGTGAATGGCCCATAGGGGGATCAAACTCATAACCTTGGCATTATTAGCCCCACGCTTGAACCAGCTGAGCTAATCGAAGCTGCAGGGTCCCCTATTTGAGAACAGACATAAAGTATTCACAAAATTTACAAGAAAATTATTGCATTGCTGGTTGTTTTCATAGACACATCAGTGTATGCGCTTGTTCTAGAGCTCCTGGCTGCTTTTTTTACCTTTACAAGTGCCAAAAAGCTTTAGTTAAAAGTACAGCTGGAAACTCCGTAGAACTTTTACCAGATTTTGCAGGATTTGGCTCGCCATTAAATGTGTGGGGTCTTGGAGCTGCTGCTGCATTCATTCAGACTTTTTCTAGTATCTGAGACTGCCAAGAGAGGTGACAAGTTCTTTCCTCCCCTGCTAGTTTCTTTGAGGCTGTTTTCCCTTTAGCAGCTGCTTTGAGACCTCTAATTCATTTCTGTGCTGACCATCAACCCTGTGTCTGCCTGTTGGGGCTAAATCTAGTATTAGTGAAATTATAGAAGGGAACCCAGTAGAAATATAATGAATCAATTTCTTTGAATTAAGGATGAGGAAAAAGCAAATGGTACATGTATTTGTAGTCTACAGCAATTGATAGTTTCATGAAGGAGCCAAAACCCTCACATTTTCCTTCTGAAAATTCAGGCTTTTGAAATGGGTTAAGAATGCTGGTGAGGGAGGTAAGGTGGAGGGGCTAATGTGACAAGGTAAAACCTTACTTTGTCAGAAGCCCTCAACTGTAATGCATTGATCTTCTAGGTAGAAACAATGACTTCATAATCTGAAAACATTTGTTTGTATTGTGTTGTGGATGACAAGTTTGCAGTCTGACTGCTGTTTCTTGAACTAGAGAATTTGTGTGAGACTGCTGACCACTTGCAGATTAAATAGATAAAATCTGAGAGACAAGCCACTCCTTGATGTGTGACACTAGAAATGTAATCATGATCTGTGTTAAATGTAACTGAGAATGTTGTCTTGAAAGGAAAAAGTCTTAACACTTACAGGCTTCCCTGTCAGTTGTTATCTGGATTACACGTGCTGTGATGATTTTTCAAAGAGAGGTCAGGTCCTGCAGGATGCTTTAGTTGAGAGGCAGCAGGCACACGCTGAGGAAAGCTTGTGATGATGCAGGGATGGCGTAACTACTGGGCTTTATTTCTGGACCTTGGGGCAGTGGACAGGATGCAGAAAGCACCTTGGATTTCCACAGAGCTAGTTTTGATCCAGTTCTGTTGCTCCTGAGCCGACTCCCTGTGGATCTGCCTTCTGCATCTCCCTCTCCAGGGTTTCTGTGGCTTATTTTGCCAGCAGAGAAGAGCTTTCTAAATGCAGTGGAGGCTGTTGTGGGTACTGCCTGACTCCTGACTTAATGAGCCCTTCCTGGTGGGGCCGGGGAGCAGAGAGCAGGAACAGTAATTAGCTCTATTGGTACCAACACGCAGCCATGGAGGCCAGAGCGAATAATAAGCCTTTCTGGATCTCAGTTCCTCGTGCTGAACGCCACAGGTGTGGTGTCCTTGTGCCTCGCCCTCCCAGCCCTCTGCAGCCAATTTACCTCAGTCACCCTGGCCTGCCTTTGCAGAAGTCCTCTGCTTTTAGTCACACTGTCACTAATCATCCCTCTTCCCCTTTGCCTAAAGCTCAGAGTCCCCAGTGAGCATGGTGCATCCACATACCCAACAGATGCTGCTGGAGCAAGGCTCCTGGCTGGCTCCTGGAGGAGATGGCAGGGCTTGCATGTGGTTCTTCCCTTTCTTTAGCCATTCAGCGTCTTTGGGAAAGGTTCACTGCTGTTAGAAATCTTGTTTGTCACTCCTATTTTCTTGTGTCAGGCTCGGGAAAAAAGCTGGACAGGTGTTTGTTTGTTCTGTGTTTTAGGACTTTGGAGGGCTGTGCAAGCAGCCAGTTAACCTTGGTCATATTTATTAGTACAGTCTTTGGAGTGCTTAGTTGGTGATGTGGTGCTCAAACCTGCTTAGGCTTGGGTTCCTAATTGCAAGGGCTTCTTGCCACTGAACAGAGGCGTTCTGATGGCAGAGATTGCACCTATTGTCCATCTGAGTGCATTTGGGAGGGGTGTGATATTTCATTGCCGTGCTTTACCTGAGCTCTGTTTGGAGTTCTCTTAATGTTGAGTGAGTTGTCAGACTCAGGAGATAAGCAGTAATCTCTGATGAGGAATGTGCATACCTTTAATGTCTGATTTTGGAGACAACACATGATTTTCAGCTGCTGTGAAGGTATGCACTTGGTGTTTAAGAACAAGTGTTCTTTGCTCAGGAGTTGATAAGCACTATCTTGTTAAGATTTGGTAAATCGATGGCTGTCATATGCTCTGTCTAAAATAGTTTGCAAATCAACCAGTAAAGTTTTTACATATCAAGAACTGGTTTAAAAGTTTATGAAAAATGATGCTTAAGAACTAGGCCAAAATACTCTGTGATGAAACCAAGGATGTGTATTTTATTATACAAGAGGAATTCAGTGTTATATCTCTAACACGTGTTTAACTTGCACTGAGCAAAGCATGTGACATATGGTCCTGCTCTGGAAAGACTATGGAAAAACCTCTTTTCCCTTTAATATGGGTTGGATTAAGGTTCTGAGAGGCTGCCTGCTGTTGTCCTGTGGACAGGGTTTTCATGTGTCGGTGTGTTTGGTTTCCCAATGCCACAACACTTGCTGTTGGTCCTTTGGAGGCTGCACCACCTGCTGACTTGTAAATGTCTTTGTTGGGGCTGGTGGGGGAAGAGAAACGAGTGTAACATTTAAATGGAGGGACGCTTTTGAACTTGGGTAAAAAAATGCAAAAGTCAGCTGTGACATGACAGCCACACACCTCACTAGCAGTTCATAGAAATGAAACCACAGTTCAGTAGATGGTTTGTAGGCCAGCTGTGAGCAGTCACTGCTGTTGTCATGCCTTGTGTTCTTAACTAGGAGGTCCCTGGTCACAAAAAAATAACTAAATAACTGGCAAATCTCTGTCTCTTTATGGTTGTTGGTAGAGAAACTGAAAAACAAATGCAGAGCCAGGCAAGTCAGGGAACAGAGTAAGCAGCAGATCAGCTGAATTCACAGCTTGCATCCTTTTCAGAATCTCCTCTGTGTGCAGTAGTGAGTGGAAATCATGTCTGTATGAGCAACTGTAACCTGTGGCACAATGCAGTGTTTTAAGGCATCAATCTGGCAATTTGACAAACCGTATAGGTGTTAGGTCTTGGTGTTGAGCTGCCTGGTGCATGGGAGTGGATTTGGAGCTGATGGATGCCTTCAGCAGGTGTGATGAGATGAGAAGGATTTCAAAGAGCTGAGGAAGAGCTATCTAGAGCTGCTAATGGGGGATATTTGAGAAGGGTGTTTCCAGATTCTCTCCTATGGTTTCATAGTACAGCCAAACCAGCTGAATGGTTTGTTCCTTCCAGAAGGGATTTTTTAGGGGTTGGCAAAGTGAAGTTTCACTGTGTGACTTCTCTTGAAGTCAGATCAGGGCAGTGTCCCCAGAAAGCCAATCTGAAATATGCAAATTTATTCAACCCCAAGTAATACTTTAAAAAACAAGCCCAAAACTTAGATCCCTCTCAGAATTCTACCATTGCTTGTAGGAAGTAAAAAACAAACAAACAAAAACCAAAACAAACAAAACCACCCCAACAACAACAACAAAAAACCCACCCCCCCAAAAAAAAACCCCAAAAAACAACCCCAAAAGATAATTATTTGGAATTATAAAATGCGGTGTCCATTTCAGAAAAATACCTGAGCTAATAAGGAAATTCAGGCCTGACAATTATTCTGTGGAAAATATTTTAGTACTTTACGCAGAGGAGTAATGCCAACTCTGGAAGGATATGACCACCAGTAGCTTTTGAGATTAATTTTTGGGTGAGGAATGATTTGACATGCAGATATGCACTACAGTATGATCATTTGCTTGATAGTCTGGGAGTAATTTTCATGTGACCTACTCTTGTTGCTTCAAGTAAGATTTATATCTGTTGGAAGCAATGCTCTGAAATATGCTGGAAATTCAACTACTAGGAAAAATAAAAGAACATGACACTTGGCTATCTTGTGTATTTAACTTCTGGGAAAATTCTGTCTGTCTAAATGAAACTTAATACTTTATTTAAAAATAGGAATTTAAAGGATATATATTGGGATATAAACTTCTGAAATTAGTTGTGGTATAATATTTTCACTGTCTTCCTTACGATTTTATTGTATCTACTTTATTTTTTAAAAATTCATGAATATGAAGAGGCTGAACTCATTAAAAAACCCCAAACTCTTAAAAAGAAATAGTGCCGTTTTAGTTCAGTGAATACCCGTTGTTGCCTTTGTGGTTGGAAAGGGGAACTTTATTTTTGTTTTGTTTGTTTTGTGTTTTTGCTTTGGTTGGTTGTAAGCCAGCAATATAAAATGATTGTAAGCCAGCCACAGAAAACAAGTCCCTGTATTTTCTGTTGATTATAGTACTACCAAGATATTTTTGTAGTAAGTTCTGGCAGAGCACAGTTCTCAAGGCGTGCGGGTCCCTTTTGTTTCTGGATGTGAGTTGTCATGGTAATAAGCTGCAGCAGGGAGCTCCTCATTGCCTTAAGCCCAGCTCAGTGGTGACTGTTTGTGACAAGTGACCTCTGAAGGAGTGGTCAGGGTCTCCCCTGGCATCACGGCCTTCTAGAAAACTCCAGTTCACCAAGTGGAGGTGGCCCTGATGCTCTGGGCGGTTCTGAAATGAGTGTATTGCTGGCTGGTTTGGGATTGAATTGTGCCTGAGAACTGACTTTTCTTGACCAGAGGGTGGAACTTGTGTTTCTGGGTAGTTTTGGGGTTTGGTTTTGGTTCACAAAGGAAAAAATGCACAAGGCAAAGAGTGGAGTGTGATGAGATTCAGCACTCGGGACAGTGCTGAAACCCCCATTTCATTGCTGGGCTGCTCCTTCCCAGCAGCACCAGGAGGTCTGTTCCTGGCTCTTGTGTTGGAAGCAAGGTAGAATGCAGTTCTGTCAGGATAAATGTGAGCACTTGGGACTGCTACAGCTTCAGATGGAGACACATGATCACAGGTGATTGTGCAGAGGTGGCTCACAGGGTCACCCCTTCATCAGCGCTGGCACATTTCTGCCTTATCCTGGTACTGAATTTAGTTTGTTCACGGCAGAACGCTTAAACTGTTCACGGGAACAATCACCACGTATCAGCTGACAAGAGGCACCTCCTCTCTGTCACTGTGACTTTTTTGCTCAAGGTTTGGAATACCTGCCTCATTTAACACATCTGGTCCACCATGTGTTCATCCACCATGAATACCAGAGTGCTATGAAGTGTACATTGTTGGGATTTTTTTAATGATGCATTTGAAGAAGGAAGACTGTGTAGCTGTGGCTTAGATGTTGAAGTATCAGGACCTAGACTTTACAGAAACTTAATTTTTTTCCAGAAAATAGATTGCCATTGCCGATTGTAAGGGTGATTGTATGAAGGTTTTGTCTAGTCAGGTTTGTAGTGATGTGCTTCCTTCATGGCAAGTTGTTTGACTGGCTTAGTTATTCCTAGGTTGTCTGAACTAAAGTCCTTGTGCATAAAATGATATCATGAATATTAACCTGGCTGCTTTGAAACCTGTAGACAAATTAAGCACTCTTAAAAAAACCGAAAAACCCAAACCCACCACTAAAAGTATCTGAGAACTGTCACATCTTATTCCTGCTCTCACAGCTCTTGGGGATTCCTCTAAGCAGAGCCAACTACTAATCCTACTTTTGGAAGGCAGCCTTACCTGATACACCATGGTCTTCTTTTCCTGGCCACCGTGGTTATTCTTCCTGATGCTGATCTCTAGCCTGGAGTCTTTTGAAGTGCTTCTGCCATAGCAACTTGATGCCAACTAAGAGTTACTTTTTGACTGTTAACTCCAGGGCATTTGTGTATCACTTAATTTCTCCCTGTTTTGTTCCTGATTTTTTTAAAGATTTTTTTTTTAAAGTGAAAGCTGTAATTATTACTGTATATTTGAATTAACTTACATAAAATAGGTCTCTGCTACAAGTAGTTGTTTAAAAATAAGTACCACTGTGTTTAGTAGCTCATCTATTTGTTAGTGCAAAATTGATTTTTGTTTAATAGGATATTGGGTCTTATTTTGTATTGCTAATGAAAAACGTGGGACAAATAACACTCAAAAACCAATTTGAGACTCTCCTTAGCATTAAAAAAGAATCCTCTGCAACAAAAGATATAAATATTTGTGCAATGAGTGTGAAAACGGATTTAACAGCTTTAATACAAACCTCCAGCTATTGGCTATAAATATTGAAAATATGCAAAAAGACAACTACATATACTTTTAATGGTGAATAACTTAAGCGCCTTTTATAATTATGGACTATGCTGTCAATAGGAATGATCTTTTGTGGTGGAGCTGCTTGCATTGGACATGTGATCAACCTTGGGATTTCTGACTACAGAACTTGGGCTTTTGTGTTAAGCATTTAATTGTCTGACTTCTGAGAGTCCGGAAAGCAGAAAAGAAATGCACTGCACTACCCTGTAATTTCCTGTCCTCATTAGTTTGCTCATGGACTTCTATGGCATGGCAGGCTTTAATTTCCCGTCTACCCTTTCTATGTTCATCCCCTCATCTTATGGGATGATTATAATAATGAATGTCTTAATTTTTTTTTTCTTTATTCTGCTGAAAGCTTTATGACCAGCAGGGTATGTTGAATCAACTGGACTACTCTTGAGGCAGTGTTAAAAGTCTGTTAGTGTGGGTGGGTCACTGAACCTTCCAACTCATTTTTGTACACTTCTAATTAGAAAAAAAAAATGCTAAAATGCAAAAATGAGCATGTAATGAAATTGTCTTTTGAGGGATGCTCTTTAGAAAGAAAATAATCCACAAAAGAAATAAAGTATCTTTGAAAGACAGGAAAGCTGATTTCAGTGCCCCACTGAAGCATCATATTTCTATGCCATTACTTTACTGTGATCCTATGGTGTTTCTCCAGCATCTGACATTGAAGCAGTAATTCAGTTAAGTCTTTGGAAAAGCATGTTTCTGTTCTGTAGTGGAACTACTCCCAGGAAAATGGGATTTCTCCTTTTATTTTATGAGGTCTTGGAGTTGCTCCTGATTAGCTTCATGCAAGGGTGCTTCAGTTCCAGATTAAAATTGCCTGTTCCTCCTGTTTCTAATCCAATTTAAAAATTCCACCCATAACCCAGAACAAATGTCCCCACCCTCCCCATGGTGGAGCTAAAAATAACAATTTTTGTGTGTCAACAAGTCGTAACAAGATCAGTACAATATCTCTTTCCTGCTGCCCAGAGGAAGGGAAGGCTTGGGTTGTCTGGATGGTTTGCCCCTCTGGTGAAGGCTGATTCCCAAGCCTAGTCATGCCTGGTTGCTGTGGAGTGATGGTTTGTCATGAATTTCCCAGGATATAATGCATGTTAGTTGAGACAAATGCATACAGGTTTAAGATGGTAATATTTTTCAGAACTTTCAGGCAAATTTACAAAACCTATGGTCTTCCTTAAAACGTGGCCGATGGAATTCCATTCATGTAAGTACCAATGAGGGCCATTAAACATATGTAATTTCACTTAAATATTTAATTTCTTTTCATGTTGCTGCCAATTCAGCATCAGTTAATTTTTTCCAATAACTTGGGCTTTAGTTTGTTTTTAAGCCACAGATCTTTATGTAGAATAGTAAGAATGGCTTGCAGGGAAATGTTGTTGTAGCTTACAGTAAAGTTAAAAAGAAAAATTTATCTTAAATTAGCAGTAAAATAGGTTGGATACTGGCAGGCAGCCCCTTCCCACCTGAATTTGAAGGTCCTGGTGTAAGAAAAAGAATGTTAAGAATTTGTAGCACATGACAAATACTTCTTTTTAATCTCTTTATGGCTCAGTGATAAGTGTGCACATACCTGGGCATGCTCCTGCACAGCAGTTAGGAGGGTGTTCATGTTTTTTTCCACTGCTGGCACCCTGGAGGTGAAGAAGAAATATTCATCTTCATGTGTGCACAGCAGTGATTTTGGTTTGGATTGTGGCTTCGTTGCCCAATAAGAAAAAAAAGCTTGGCATTGCTGCTCTTGTTAGTACAATTAGTAGTCCCCCACAATTTGGGGACGTCCCAGTCTGAGCTAAAATAACTATTTAGTCAGCTATACAGAAATCTTTTTGAGCCTCAGGTGAATATTAGGTGCTTTGAAAAGTTCCTTTTTCTTTCCTATTCTTCAAGACAATGAATCAAGGAATTAGCTTGTATTTTATTTTTGCCTTTTGATTTGAAAGAAACCGAACTATTATAAGATGAAAGCTGCTTTCTGCTTGTTTGCCACATCACAGAAATGAGCAAATTTCTTGCTTGGAAAGCAATGAATTTCTCAGGATTTTGCTTAACTGTGGCAAGGATGAATAGTTGAGTTCGGCCTGGATTTTCACACCTTTATGCAAATCAGGACTGGAACCAGTGTAAGCTTGCAATTTTTAGAGAGGTTTATGTTTTTCAGTCCAAAAATAGCGAATTTTCACATCTCTAGCATATTAATAAAGTAAAAATATCTTCATTAAGCTAGTATGAATTTGGGGCCAGGATTCTGGTTTCTGTAACTGGCATTGCCAAATATATTTGAAGCATTAATCAAATGGATAGAAAGTCTGGGCATAAACATGGACAGATTTTTAATAGAATGGAGAGCAGAGGTAAGGCTGCAGACCAATATGCTTCTGCAGATCTAATTGAAGTTGAGCTCTGTTAAAACTTGAGTGTCTCTGTTTTGTTTCAAAGTACAGTCAGAACTTAAAAGTGATCCCTCTGACACCACAGAAACAAGCAAATTAAGAAATAACACTGAATTAAACAAATTTCATGCTGCTTCCCACACAGCAACCCAAGCATATGACTTTGGCTGCAGTACAGATTTAAGTGTAGATTAGATTTCAGTCTTTTAGCTTTAATTTAAATAAAAACATGCTTTGAAAACTGCGCTAATTTGTGCTTTTCATTGAGCTTCCATTGAGATGTTTTTTCAAGTGGTTGCCACAACTTTTGTGTACCAACATCAGCTGAGTCTTTGCATGGTTTTTTTTTTTTATTTTTACTTTTCATTAAATTTTTCTGGCTGGAAAAAACTACAAAGGAGAAGGCTGGTAGGTCCTCTGTGCTTTTGGATAAGTAGTCCTTCCTGTAGCAGAATATTTAAGCAGTTGCAGTGGTGATGATTCGCTTTGCTCCTCTCGACATTTTTAAACTCTTCCAAAAGTGACACAGGAAACAATGGAGAAGCTGTGCAGAATGACATTCTCTGAAGTTTCCATGGCTCGCTCTGCCCTCCGGTGGTCATTTGGGTACATGCCTTGTAAAAACAGCATCCAAAGCAGCATCTTGTCACCTGCCTACCTCTGTATCTCCTGGGCAGCTTCAAGGGACACTGCGAGCTGGCAGAAATGTTTGTGTAAGTCCCAGTGGGCTTGGATTCAGCTGCTGCTTTAAGGGTTTTGCTTCACTATGCGGCATAAATCCTGTAGGCACGTTCTGTCCTCGAAGGACGGAGTTCTTTTCCTGAGAGATTCAGAAGTTTAGCTTTTGTCAAGTGTCTTGAATACTGAAATCAAAAACTTTCATAACTTACATGCCTAAGTTTATGTGTGTGTGTTATTTTTGTGAAAAGGTTTCATTTCAAGCACTTGGAATCTGCTTAGGGTGTTGCAATACTTGGCACAAATGTTTCTGAAGGACTCTTGCATTCTGTCAATTCTCTTTGAATTAAGAAGTTGAAACAACTATTTTTGTTCCATAATGAGTATTTTTGCCATGTAAGCGCAGCATAACTTTTCCTGGGATAAATGTAAAACTGATGTGACCTCACACCAATAACTTGACATTCTGATTTTATTTTTTAAAAATTTGCTTTCTTCTTCTTTAATGCTTCAGGCTGACTGGAAGTGTGCAGTGCCTACTGACCATATATGAATATTTATTTACTCTTTTGACTCTACTGTAGTTTTTTGTACCTTGCACTATTGCGGAGAAGTTGATTGAAAGGAGTATTGCTGGTTTTTTATTACATCAGTTTCAATGCCAAACTTTTGGTGCTAGAGGGAGCTGTTCCCTGCCAGATGCCTCTGGAAATATACCACTTAAGGAATGGGCAGCAGCTCACTTTGGCACTTGTCAGAGACATCCACTGTTTGGCAGCTGAGATGTTAGAATGTTTTCTTGCTGCCTTTTTAAAAAATTTTTTAAAATCTAACAAAAGCTACTTGCCTTAGTTTTCTCAGTGACACATCTTTAGCCAGCAACTATGACGGAAGCATGAGTAAAGATTTCATTAGTTGTGTTTTTTTTCCTCACCCCTCCCATTTATTATCACTCTTTAAATTTTTTTTTAATCTCTTTTTTGCTTTTTTTTTTTTTGGTCAAGGACTTCCACCATCTGCAGTTCCTCATCTGGGAACCTACAGGATGTTGTATTTGCAAATATTTGACAAGTATGCTTGTATTTTGAAAGGGAATTATTTATTTTAAAAAAGAGGAAAAGAAATTCATTAAACTTGGCTTGTTTGCTGTTTGTGAAACTGGTCAGAATGACTTAAGGCCAGGCTGGGTAAGGCTTTGAGCCACCTTGTCTACTGAAAGGAGACCCTGCCCATGGCAGGGGTGTTGGAATTACAATCTTTAGTATCCCTTCCAACCCAGACCATTCCACTCCCTTCACTGGTTTAATGCATTCCCCCTGCACTGAGTCACTTCAGCTGCATTTCCCTAGGAGCATAACCTGTGTTCATCACTCCTTTGCACACCTGTAGGGTTGGTCACTAAGTTTGTGTCACCTGTCTGTTTTGGAAACCACATGCCCATGGATCCACTTTTAGGTCTGCAAGCTAGCAATCTTAATGATTCTCTGTTCTCTGGGAGTACTTTATGGCAGATAAAGTCTCTACCACTCCAGAGAAACCTCTGTGCATGCTGGCAGCAGAAGGTCACTCTCCTTTTTTTCTCTGCTTGTCTCTGCTTGTTGTTAGAGAGACTTTTTGGAAATGAGTCGGAGTAGCCCTTTCTGGCCAGGCTCTTTTCCATGCCCATGTCGTGTGCTGCTCTAAGCCCCTGATGCTCGGTGTGCCCTCCCAGGGCAGCTTCCCAGGGCAGCTGCTGGCGTGTGCCGCTGAGTCGGGCGCGTCTGGCAGAGCAGCAGCGGTGCCACGGGGACTGTCTGGCTCGCATCTTCCGCCGCCACCACAGGGCTCCCGGGAGCCTCTGCTCACCTCCAGCCTGTCTGGCAAGTGAGCAGGTCACTGGCTACAGCAGACATGTCTTTTCACACACTTTTATTAGTGTTTAAAAAAAAAAAAAAAAAAAAAAGGCGAGCCAGTACTGTATTTTCTCTTCAAAACCTTCTACGTGCAAAGTCCCTCCATCCCAATACATGCATAATTACGTTTGTCTTTGATGTGTCCTCTCCTCTTTGCAGGACCAAAGCCTCTAGGGGGTAAGGGAACAGAAGGGCTGGAATAGAAATGGAATTGCAGCATTTTGGCTTGTTTGTTTCTTCTGCTTTTTCATACTGAGTATTTGCCTTTTCCACTCTCATTCAGAATGAGAAACATCTATTTAGCCTTAGCCAATGAGTGTAACTCCTGGTGTCTTTTCTGATATGTGCCATGGTTTTAACAATTACGGCACATTTCTATATTTTGTGTATTTAACTGCATTTTCTTTTTCTTTCTTAAATTCAAATTGTCTCTGCAACTTTAATTCTTTGTCTTTGCCCAAAGAGCATTCTTTCATTGTGTCTGAAAACAAGTATTTCTGTACTTTCAAGGAAATTTTAAATACACAAATATTTCACAGTGATCAAACCTTTCCTAAATTTCTAGCTTTGATATATTTCATTACTTGAAAACATCTTCTTACAGTAAGTTATGAGAGTTGTGTTGGTATTAGTTTATTCTCAACTTTGTCAGCTTCAGTGAGAAGTTGTGGACCATTGCTCTGATTTTTAATGAATTATGGATAATACTTTGTGTCTCAACTAACAGGTTTTAAAATAAGTAAAAGGGTGATGAAACAGCATGAAATCCATGAGCCAAAGTTAAATCACTCTAAATAGAGGTTGTTGGCTTCACTGACGTTTTCTCCTAAGAACTGTAGTTATTTTAAGTATAACTTGAGCAAAGCCTCTAGCCTGACATTAGTGTTTCCATAGTTGCATTTTAGGAAGTTTTGGTCTTGGATGTTGTTTTCATATCTTTATTAATGTTTTGTCAGCTGGATATTGGAGGTCCACAATGGTTGAATGTAACACTTCACCATATTGTAACTAGGATCATATTTGACTTTTTTAATTACCACATGCCAATAATTTTCTGTTCATGCCAGCTTTTTTTTTTTCTCGTTTAAGTTTGTGGCTTATCTTCTGTTTGAAGTGGATACAATTTTCGAAGTATCTCTGTACAATGGGGTATTTTGTTAGATTGTTTTGTACTTTTTTTTCTTTTCCCCTGAACACGAAAAGTCCAATTTCTTATGACCTTGCTTTACAAAGTAAATGAAAGTTTTTGGGGATGTTGGCTTTGGAAAGCAGGACAGCGATAGTTGCAAAGTATTTCACTGTAATTCTGGACTAGGCCTGTTTCTTAGACACAGAGTAATGACAGTAAAAGCAGAAAGGTTTCTGTATTTGATGTGGACATCTTCCTCATGTGGGGTTCCAAAGTATAACCAAAGGTGTTCCTGCAGTTTGCCTTTAACCTCCTGGAAGTGTTCCTACTACCCCTGTTAAGAGAACTTTGGACACTGCTAAAACCAGTATCTTAACAGCTTGTACCAAACTGAGAATACTAATAATATTTTCCTTATTTTTGTAGGACTTGGAGATTGTGTATTCATATTTACATGGAATGGAAGCATTGTCTAATCTGAGAGAGCATCAGCTAAGGTATGATACTTTGTCATTAAAAACCATGTATGTTAATACACTAACAAGGCAAAGGAACAGTATTTTTGGTAACCATGTAACTCTTGTGTACCCTACCTCAAACTGGCTATCACTGCGTTCTTTTCTTCCCTTCTTCATTTTCCTAACACTTCCTCCTTGTATCTGTGTGCAGTGTATCTCTATTTGTTTATTTCTATTTCTATTATGAATACATATGTTTTCTTTTCAAACTTTTGGACTAGAATGAATGCTTTACATACAGAGTACAAGCCCATTATTGACGAAATAATTTATGTAATATAGTAATTATGAGAACAGAGTCTGTTTTTCGGCTTCTGTTTCAGTTTGTGCTTGTGGAAATTTTGGACACATTATGTACAACACTTGCAAATAATACTTGGTCAAAATATTCAATAAATGTCATCCACACTTCTTTATTAAAATGCCTCATGAAGCAAATCAAGTAAAAACTTTCACGAGAGCTTCCTGTTTTTTTTGTAAAGACTTGTGTTTGTTTGGTTTTTAAGTAATTGTTTCAGTTGTCCTCACACAAGCATCTTACATCAGAGGTTTCTAAGGGTATTTGGGCATCAGTGAGGCTGGCAGCTACAGCAGCACGTCTCCTGTATGCCCTGTGGGTAGACAGGATGAATTACTGCTGTTTTATATCCCGAGCTTTGCCAAGATTTGCCACATCTGAAGATGCTGAAGCAACTTTGACTTGATTAATGCTGGTTTGGGTTCTAATTTCTGGCCTCTTGCTTCGTCATTCTGTGGGAGTCCACATTCCCAAGCCAATATTCTGTAATTTGGAGAAAATAAAAGGCGGGGTTTTCTTTCTTCCAAAGTGCTCAATACACATTTTGCAATGTGAATGTTAACTTCAAAGAAGTCTCTGTAATTATTTCTATTTTGGAAGGAAGCCCCGGTCACATTCAGTCGAAGTATTTTGTGTTATGTTATTATATGCAATACTTTTAGCACACGAAGTTTTGCATAGCTGGAGTTGAACTGATGTTAACTTGTTTACAAAGATCAAAGTGTGCACATATGGTTGTGTGGTATGTTGATGTGTGCTCCTTGCCTTCCTGTGCAGCATGAGGTTCTCGCTGAGGAATGCGTGGAACTCGCTCTCCCAGCATAGCGAATTCCTCAAAGAGAGCTTCTGTTTACAGTACCATACATGGGAAAGACTGGGCTCCCAGCAGATGTTGGACTGAAAGCTTTTATAGTATCCTTTAGGATGCAACTCTTCTTGTGGCCCTGGAATGCCACAGAAACCTCTGCGATTCATTAAAACCTAATGTATTAAATGTAGCCTCTAGTAGTGAATAACTTACCATATGGCTGGCTGGTGATCTCATCTGTAATTTATTACATTTGTTTAGGAAGTGGATGAAGATCACATTTGAGTGATTGAGCAAAAATTGGACACCAGTATTGACCAGAACTAATTCAACTTTTCAAATATTTGGGGAAGCAATCTAGTTTGTACTGCTTGGTCACTGTAATTTCTCACTGTTCCACTGTAACACAAAAATTGAAAAACTTGGCGACTTTTTGCCTAAGAAACATTTTCTCTCCTACTGCTGTCCTAATAATGGGACCAAAATGCTGTAAAGCTCAGTGCCAGTGGTGAACTTGGTGACTTTATCAAGAATGTGCTTCCTTCTATCCCAATTCAGAAGGGAACAAAACTTGCTTGTTAAAGTCATTCTGTTTCCTGTGACTCCTACTCTTGGATGGCACATTGCCCAGCATCGTTCCAGACCAGCAGGGCACAGGCTATCCTTGAGCAGTTTTTAAATTTTTAAATCTGACTCCTAGCAATGAGTTTTCTTCTGGTATCTTCTCAGCAGTAACTTCATCTCTGTGCTCCTCTTCCCTCTCAAAACAGGATCAGAGAGGGAGAGGAAAACCCAGGAGGTAGAAGCAGACAGTAGCTTTTCAGTGCCTGCAAAAGATTTTGACAAGACACAATTTTATGGTGGAGAGCAGTGTCTGAAAAGTGATGGGTGTGTGGTTCAAAGTTTTTTTTGCTGTGCCAGGAAGCAAAAAGATTTTTCATTAGCTGAAATTGATATGCAGTAGATAATACTTAGTTTTTTAGAATAGAGACATTTTTCTGTAGGAAATGTTTTAGAAGATGGTCCAAAGTGTAGATCTAAAAGGCTGTGGTAA
The DNA here is from genome assembly GCA_036630365.1 of Acanthiza pusilla. NCBI lineage: Eukaryota > Metazoa > Chordata > Aves > Passeriformes > Acanthizidae > Acanthiza > Acanthiza pusilla. The sequence goes on from JAXCHO010000164.1 coordinate 24,433,251, forward strand.
TAAAACTTGTTTCTTAATTTTTATATCTATCTGCAAACAGAATTAAGATCTCAATTTTCTATTACCAATTTATAAATAATCATCATACCACTAAAAGCTTGCCACTTCTGGACAGAAAAAGCATTATTTCTTGGTGGGCTGAAATAATAAATCCTGCAAGAGATGAGTGCTAAGGTGACTTTTGTAGCAATCTGTTGACTATTGATATGAATGATCTAGGAAATGGCAATTGAATGTTACATCAAACCCAGATCAACTCTTACAGGCCTCAAATCAACTTTTGGGAGATTTTTTTTGTCTGAGCAGCAATTCTTGAGTGCAATTCTCAGTCTGCTTATGATATTATTGCTGGCTGCTGGTCATTGATACACTGAGATTCTGATGATGGATTATGTGAGGAAAGAGAATTTATTTTCCAAAATTTAAATATAGTTTCTTATTTGAATGTTCTCATGAGCCTCTTAGGTAAATCGCTGTCTGACTGTCAAATATCCTTGGGGTTTGCAGTCTGCTTCAGAGCTATAGAAAGGCCAGGGGAGGCAGTGGGATTTGTTTTGTCCCCAAACCCCAGTAATCCACAGGGCTGTTTCCTTAAGGCAATAGACAGAAATGGCAGGGTGATTTTTTAAACATCAAGTTAACATTGCATTTCCTAGTATGTGGTAAGTTCTATTATAGTTGCTCTCTATTATGCCACATTTGTCAGGCCGACAGTGAATACGAAAGCACTTTAATCCTCCCCTCTAGACAGAGGATTTTCCTGCGGGAAATTCTCTCCACTTTGAGCCCTCTGGGATTTTAGCATTAAAATCTCATGGTAATTTTCAAGTTGCTGAATTTTAGCAAAATGAGAAGCATTGATTTAGCAGGCAACATAATTTCTTGTTTTATCTATTGGGCCTGACTTGAAAAAGAGAGCAGTTTTTATATTGTTGTATCCCTGATTGTTGTTGTGCACGGTACATTTCCACACATTTCTAAAATTCAGATAAAAGCAACTTGCTTTTATCACATCACTTTGTAAAATAAGATGAGTATAATTCTTACTTACTTTTATAGAATTTTTATGGGAACAGCTACATCTAGTGTCCTAAATCGAATCTGATCTTGGATGAAATAGTAACTTAAATAACCTAGATTTTACAATTTGTTCCATTAAATTATGAATCAGCTTGGATTTAAATTAGTGGTTAGTTTTTGTGAGTGCTGAAGTTACCTGTGGAAATGCTGAGTAACTTTAGAAAGTGAAGTCTTTGTGACACTGATAGGAATCATAACTAAAAGTGACTTCTTCTCTTTCAGACTGATGTGTGAAACTGTTAGATATGAAAGGCATGAAGCAAATGAAGTTCTGTACTAGTAAGTATTTCTGCTTCTTTTTGTATGGTGTTCAAAGAACTAATTTATATTAAAGTGAGTTAAGGATTGCTTAATGCCAAAATTCCTTGCCCAGTGCGCACAGTCTGTAAATAGAAATGATCCACTTCATTTTCATCATCAAACAGCGGAGAAATTTGCTGCTGCCAGGGAGAGAGCTAACAAGTGGCTCTTGCTTGGTGGTGCATGTTGTATTAAATTTATATAAAATTAGAGTATGTGGGATGTCTTCTCATTAATTGTCATTTAGTCTTATTTCAATTTTGTGAAAGTAGTAGTGATCAGCTTTTCATGCCAGTGGTGCCAAATCGACAAATCTAACATGGTTTATAATTAGCAGGGCTGTGCTCTAGTGTCAACTCAGATTTTCAGTAGAGATCTGGGAATTGTAATTGCTTCATTTATGGAAGCAGTTTATTGAAACAAAAGGTTTATCAGATTCTCACTTATTGCCCCTAACCCAGATTCTAAATGCATATTTTTCAAAGTTATTTGAACATTAAGCATATAAAGAATGCACTTGTATGCCTTCTTTTGTACATATGTCATTTTTTCTACATCGAGCATCAGGAGGAAGATGTGATTGAGTAAACTCAAATGCTGGGCCTTTACTGTTCAACAAAGTTAAATTAAGGTCTGATGAAACCCAGTAATGTTATGTATGGTAAATACACAAGGTCAAAATCTATAGGTGGATAGATAAAATCTATAGGTGGATAGATAATTTTAATTAGACCAATATAATCTTTATTTTTTTACCCACTAATTTGATAGGGACCATGGTGCTGGTGATTTGTCCTTTTCTGAGCAGTTGGTTTGTGTCTGTTCTGTGTCACAGAGTTTTTGTTTAGATCTAATGTTTTGGTCATTTTAACCACAGACTTAATTTTGAATTATATGCTGAATGAATCCGTACTGCTAGCTAAGCATATACTCCATGCAGGCAAAAATTATAGGAAATATGTGCCTGAAAAAATACAATTCACAAACAGGAGATTGTGAAATCTGGGTTAACTGGAAGTGCATTTTGTAGTTCTTTTGCACTGATTTCCTTTGTCACTCCTTTCATGTGACTTCATCTTCACTTTGGTTGTTTGCCTGTCATTCCTTTTTAGTTGCTTCTTGACATTTTTTTCCCCATGATTTATTCAAAAGATTTAATGGGCAGTTTGGCAGTTTCTGGATATAGATGCTAATGCAAAATGTGCTTGCTCTAGCATTTCACATCTCTGATTTAATGTTTAATGAGCTAAACCTGAAAGTTAACACTTAATATTTTTTGTTTAAAAAAAAAAGAAAAATTCCGTATTTTGAAGCTAGAAATATATGAAATATATGTCCTGTTACTCTGAGCTGTAGCTTTACTTTTTTTTTTTTTTTTTTTTTTAAATGAATAATTTGAGATCTACTTAGGAAGAAAATCCCATGGAACCTGCAGTCTAATTCTTCCAGAGTTCTATTTTTAGGATAATGAACTTGGGAAGAATCCTTGTTTTTGTTTCACAAATTCAACCTATGTGTTGAAGATGTACTCTTCCAAAAAAAATAATTCCAGTTTTGCTATGTACATGTTTGGAAAAATTCTTTGAGTGCTACAGGAGGGAAGCAAAGTTAGCCAGGCTAGGATCAATCCACTCAGTTATGAGCTGTAGGAAATCAGCTTGGAACATGCAACCTGGTTACTTTTTAATGAACATATCAGAGTTTATCACTTGAAGCTCTTATTTTCATTGTGAAGGCTAAGGTATTGAAAGAGCATTACATTTTAACATTTTAGGTTGTTCTTTAAGTTACAACTTCTTCTTCTTCCCCCCTCATGATGGTATATTTGCATTGAAATCTGAAACTGGGTGCCATATTTATTAAAAGAGATACAACTGTTGGAGCTGTTAATTGACCTGTGTGTTTGACCTCCCTGAGGCACAACCTAATGTCTCAATGCAGAAAAGCTAAATCTTTATCCCTAAATGCTAATGTGCAGACTAATGCAGCTGCCCTGTTTATTTGATCAAAATTTTTTCATTGTGAAAATTGTGTGCCTGTCTGCATTGTCAGTGGTATGTATACAAAATTAAATTTCTATTGCGTGTATGCAATGCTGAAAATAATTATGTGCATTCCTTGCAAGCACAGCAGTTATTTTATCCTACACAAAAAAAAGTTGTTAATTTTCATAGGAGTTCTATAGATTTTTTTTTAATGACCAAAGGGATAAAATGGAGCACGTTGTTTAAAATTGGCTCATCTCATCTGCATTTACTTTACTATCAGCGGGTGTACATGGTAGTGACAAATTCTCAAACCCTACGGCCATCTCACTGTTTAAATGGAAACTGGGTTATTAGAAGTGGCAGTTCAGCTTGAGTTATTCTTCATTTGCCAGTCATTCTACTACTTTCATTTGATGGGAAGTTAATGATAAAAGGGCTTAAAACCTGCAAAGCAAAACTTCAGAATTGAGGTTTACTTGGCACGCATATTTGTTTTGTTTTTTTTTTTTACCTGCTACGTCTATACAAATCTACTTAAAGATCTCATTAAAAAAAATACTTACTTTGGTAATTTGATATGTATTTTATCAGTTTTCCGAAGAAAAAAATGTTCTGTTTTCATATCTGCATGATAGTAATTCTTGATGTCTCCAACAGTGAGCTTCCAATTAGCATTTTCTTTGAAAACCATAGTTTTAGCAGATTTGTAGAGGGTGTTTATACCTCTGGACAGTCAAACAAAGATTTTTCAGATCAAAATTGAATTTTGTGCTATGATGGCAGAGGAATCTTTGGCAATAAGTGCTCTGGATATAAGCAAATGAGTATGTCTCTAATAAAACAAGCACCTCTTTTTCCTCCTCATTAGTCATGTAAGGGCTGTATGTGTTTTTCAGCCATGCTGTTTGATATTTCTCTCTGTATGCATCAGTGGAGTTTGGCTTACTCCTGTAAGGAAGTCTTGTATATTTGTAAGCTTCCCTTATTTTCTTCACTAAGGATTTGGATTGGCAGAAAATATTTAAAGGGTTGATGAGCTGCAGTCCCAAGTCATTCAATAATAAAACCTGATGTTTCTGAATTGCAAGGCTATAGCACAACATAGTTTTGTGATTACATTCCCTGAAGTTTTTGAGCAATTGAATCTGGAAGTAACTTAGTTACTGCTTGTATTGTTTTTAAAAAATTCAAAGGAAATCCCAATCCAGGTTATTGTGAATTACATATTTTTTTTGGGAGATCCTACAAATGAAATCCCAATTGGAGATATGCTCCTACTTCCCACCTGTCCCTACTGACAAGATTGCATTTTGCATCAAAGTTCTTAGCAGTAACAAATTTTGCAGTCTGTAGGACTTTAGTAGTAGGCTACTGGTTGTGATGGTGTTGATTCTTAAAAAAGGCCAAGTGTTTAAAGAAGAGTAGTTATCTCTTGGACATCTTGAACTGAATTTTAGTGTTCATGTCTCTGGCTGGAAAAAGCTCTTGTCTAATGTCAGCATGTTTGTGGGCTTTTATGTCATTCAGCTTGCAAACTTTAAAAAAATTCAGCATGGAGACAGAAAAGTAGATGTTGTGTATATATACTGGAGATTAGGGACAAAAAATGTTTCATGTAAAATGGGGTTATTACTACACAGAATGTCCACAGCTGAAATGAGAAATAGCAAGCTGATTAGTTGTAAGTAACTGGCTGAAGCAGGCAGTGAGACAAAAAGCTGTATTTGTACAATTACATTTTTTCTTAATTTTTTCCCTATTCTCAACTTGTCATGCAGTCTGGAATGAAGAACATCTGCTTTTATTAAGACTGTAGTGCTTGTATGTAGGTGGAATGGGGAGGGAAAAGGGGATGAGAAGTGAAGGTTGTAAAAAAGATAAAGATACGTAATTTCAGCTGATCGTTTTTGATATATCTGTGATTAGAACTAAATTCTCAGGTCTAGTAGAAGTAATATCACCCTCCAGTCTTAGCCAAGTTTTCTGAATTACATCACCATGGTAAATCACAAGACCCAAACCCATTGGTTTTGGGGTAGGCATGCAGCAATCTCCAGGACTGGCTTGGCCCAGCCATCAAATCCTGAAACAAATGAAATCTGGAAAGAGAATAAAGAAGCACAACTTCCTGGTAGCTACTCAAATATCGATTGTTTTCTTTGATGAAAATGTTAGTGTCTTTCATGAGGTAGAGCAAAATGTCTCAAAAATGCTGAAGGGCAGTAGTTCTGTGCAAGGAGAGGTGAGAAATACATCTATGAGTAGTCTTTAAGAATGGGAATCTGAGAGTCACACTTTTAAGTCCTACAATGAAAGCATCATCTATTGAATTCATGGTTCTTTTAAGGTAATGTGTTGCCCTGAAGACCTTCAGGAGGACAGAAACCGTGCATATAAACCTACAAAAATTTAGCTAAAGTTGCTGTGCATTTCTGCATAGCCTGACTTGAAGTGTGACAAAAATGAGCTAGAAGTATCTTCTTTACCTATTCACACACACACACACACACTGACACACACAAAATATTCTGAGTTGGAAGGGATTCACAAGGATTGACACGTCCATCTCTTAAGTGATCAGCCCATACAGGGATCAAAACCACAACCTTGGCATCATTAGCACCGTACTCTAACCAACTAATCTCAGGGTCTGTATCTTACAGATCTAAAACTTAAATCCTAAAAGACTGTAGAAAAGAATTGCTAAGAGAATCTCCCAAGTAAGAAGTGATGAGACAAGAGGAACTGGTCTCAAGTTGTGCAAGGGAGGTTTAGATTGGGTACCAGAAAAGATTTCTTTACAGAAATGGTTGTCAAGCACTTGGCAGTCTGCCCAGGAAAGTGGTTGAGTTACCATCCCTGGGGGTATTTAAAAGACGTAGATGTGGTGCTTGGGGATGTGGTTTAGTGGTTATTGGGGCAGTGGTGGGTTAATGGTTGGACGTCATGATTGTAAAGATCTTTTCCGTCAGAAATGATTCTGTGATTTCTGGATCAGTATCAGAATTTTCAGGTAGACCTCTGTAGGCAATATATATATTCATGGTTCTTCCACATCCATAGATTTCTGTGGAAGTTCTGCAGCAGTATATTTACTAATGCAAAGAAGTGCTGCAGCAGGGCTGGCCCCTTCTGTTTTCTTCTTTGTCCTGAGAATATTCCTAAAGGTGTATTGTGCCTTCTGATAGTTGGGCACTTGCCAGAGTGTCATTGGGAATGCTGCCAGGTCTGCACTGCAGTAAATCAGGAACCTAAATTCATATGTTGTGTTGTGGATACATTTTCTGTGGGGAATTTTTTAGGCAATGTCTATCATTAAAATAAACGCATTCAAGGACTTGGCAGTTGTCTCTATATAAACAGACACTGAATCAAGGCTTCTTAGTAGTGTCAGTGATCAATGTTACAGTCTGTTGGCTCTGCATAGCCAATTCCAAATTTGTGTTATTGTTTGACCTGATTTTGAGGCTTCCTTGAATGATGACTGAAATAATGTTTTTGCACCTCCTTTACTGTAAATGTTTCATTGAAACCTATCATGTTTTTGTTGTAATTCTGAGAATAAAAACTTTGGTTTGGAGAAGCATTAGGAAGCTGAACAGAGTTGTCTGTCTTGGCCTCAGAGTGTTTTGGATGCAAGATCATTTTATTTTGCTACTTCTGTAATTGTTTTCTGGTGATTCAGGAGACTAATTTTTGTTCTGAATTTTTCTTCTGATACAAAGGGCAAATTCACTGTACAAGTTTAATATCAAGACTTCAATGACAATAGGTCAATTAGCTTGTATGCATATATTTGTATAATGTGTTTATTGATTGCCTGTTTACTCCACTGTCTTTGAAAGGCATTGCTGACACTCTGCAATAATCTCTAATTTGACCAAAATTCTTGTTTGATTTCACTAATTTTATTTCAGAAGTGAAAAAGAATACAAATAGATTAAATACTCTAAAGAAAAATATACTTCTCATTGCTTTTTTTCATGGACACTGAGGAATTATTTCCTGTGGTTCATTCTTCTGCATTTCCTGTTGTTGCTACCAGGAGTCAAGACACCAGTTTTGATCTTCTGTCCATTAATAAAAGAAAATCATGGACATAAGTTGAAATATGCACACTATTTTGTGAAAATCAGAAGTACAAAATTCAGAGTTATCAGTTTTGTTACTGAATATATTTTAACTCTGTCTTAAATTTATTTTTAATTCTAATCTTCACTCTAAATATAACTTAAATGTCTTCATGTTAGAAGAAAAGTATTTGAGAATTGTATGTTGCTGATGCATCAAGTACCAATCTCTTTTACTTCTGTGTTTGGGATATACCTCTTAATGTCATCAAGAGCATCTGAAATGCCCTGGCAGATGTCAGGTAACTGCTTAACTGGCTTAATAAGGAGGATTAGAGACAGTGCTGACAGTGTTAGTAAACAGTTATTCTGTGTTAGAGCACTGCAGTGCTAGTGGGCAGGATCTTCAGGCAATGAGATGTCTGCCTGAGAGAATTGTTCAGCTTAGACATGTCTGACATCCCAAGGCACTTCAAGGCTAATATCTAACTGAGGCAATGATTATTCAATTAAAACAATAAACTACCTATAGCTCTCAACACACAGAGGATAACCAAAATAAGCAAAGAGAAACAGACAGATTAATCTGCTGGAATAATATCCTATGGAGCATAAACTTGCAGAGCAATGTTCTTTGGGATTTCTTCTTTATGTAGTGCTTAAATGTCTGAAAGAGGTCCTAGTTCTGACATGTCAAATTTTCATTGTTTCTGCTTCTCTCAAGTGGAGATCTGGGAACATGAGCAATGTCTTTGGAATCACTCTGCTTACTTTCTGAAATTATTCAGCTTTGAACAACACTGATTATGATTACATGAAAATGTAATCTACTAGGTACACCTTGGTTTGTAAGTTCTTTTATCAAAACAATTGCAAATGTTATAGCTTATTGGATGATGGTACTATATCCAGTTTAAATATAAGTCTTGAAAAAATCATTTAGTGGTTGAAATTCTAAAGAATTATTGTCTCCATAAATCAAACCAGCTCTTTCACAATGAAGAAATTGTTCTTGCCGAACTCATGACCTTTTTGTGAAGTAGCTTGAAAACAGCTCTGAATGGAAAGCAGTTCTAGATGCTGATGTTCGACTTAAATTAGGGGTCCTTCCAGCATCGGGAATTGCTGGAATATTCAGTCCAGTGTTCTCCCAGGAGGGAGAATGACACCTCTGTTGCTTAGGTCTCAGGATAGACACAACTGTAAAAGGAATATTAAGCAGTAATTATATGGAAGTAATTTCCATACTTTTGAGACCTGAGTATTGTTTAGCTTTTTTCAAGTGCTGTTTTAAAGGTGTTGGCTGAGAAACCAATGACAAGAAGGTGGTCAGGACAGCAAAGTCTTTTGTTTAGCATGTGCCTTCAAGTCCAGGTACTGGATTTTGCCCTGAAGTGGTATCTTATTTGACAGAATTAAAGCATGTTTGACAGCAGTTGTCACAAAGACCTGCAAATTTTTGCCACTGTACATACTTATGATGTTCGTTATCTCAGTTCAACCTGAGTGAGTAAGCATGTGCTGAATATGTTCATTCTTCCAGAGGTTTTAGTAGTTCTGTATCGATTTTGATGGAGAATGAGAACTAAATGGATTGCTTTTGTTAAAATCTACCTATTTCTAAAGAAGTCTTAAAGAAAATGGTGTATCAGGGCTTGTTAGGATAGAGGAAGATGCTACAGATGGTACAGCTATTTGAGATTTATTTGGCCTTTCAAGAGATTGACTTAAATCTTTATTGTAGCCGAATATTTTGGAGGGTTTTTCAGCACCTTAAGCAATCAGGAAATCTGAAAGCTAAAATTGGAACACCTGTGCTACTGTAGACAGATACCTTACAAAATTGCTATGTGTGGGGGACATGTTTTCTTCTGAATAATTTCTTTGATATGCTGTTAATATACAATTCAGATACATAGTTACAATATAGATGTGTATATCTATACATACAATATATATATTTATATTCAGATATATGTGTTGCATAGTTGCAAGCATGCAAGTGCTGCTGATCTGCTTTATATAGAAATAAAATAACTATGATTAGAAGTAGTGTATATGTAGCTACTTGGTGATGGGGCATAAGAAGCTGCCCCTTCTTGGGGAGTAAATAGATCATAGCATGAAGAGTTTGATATACGTCCTGGGGACATTGAAAAAGCCTGCAAACTTCTTGGATCTTGTCAGTCTGGACATTTAAAAGCACTTCTTGATTTTTGAACTTTGAGTGCCTCTGAGGTCTCAGGAAACAGTCATATGCTAGAAAATGTGAAAGCCTCGGTCTGAAAATACTGCCTAAACTCATCAGTGCTGACAACCTAATGATGTCATAGGCCATTGCATAATTACAGCATTGAAGTTTCCAGACAGAACAGTTAGTGACAGCTGTGAAGTTTCTTTGCATGGTTCTGTCTGCAGTTTTTTGTGTAATTTTCAAAGCAGGAAGGTGTCCTGTCTGGCTGCAGGTTGTAGTTGTGTTAAAGGACTACGTCAAGGAAGCTGGGCAGGGCAACACAACGGGAATTTATGGCTTTCCGTTTCTAGCTCCTAAATTCCTGGAAATCAAGTTCTCTGGCATTTTGGGAAATTATATATAGATTCCCCAGGAAATCCCCTGCTCTCAAAAATGCTATAATACAAGAGTCAAGATTTCAAGCAGATTTATTAATATTTTGTACACCTTAAGTTCAGATATGAGTAAAACCTCTGTATTTTTGGCTATTTTGGTGTTGGCTTTCAGTTTTACACCACTTTAAGGTCGCTGCTAGAACCTGAGTGTTCTGAAAACTTTATCCAGTAGGTAACTTTATCGTAGTAGTTATAAGAGAAGAGCATTAAATCTCAGTACTGGAGTCCTTTTGTTGTTGTTTTTGCAGGACACAAATCTTACTTTCAGGACAGAATGACTCCGTATTGATTTTGTTGTTCTTACTGCCCCTAATGAGTGACTTTGGGGTTGACTTCATTCTGCTTCTCTGCAGGATAAATTGCTTGCGTCATCTAACTTTCTTGGTAATAAATCTTGTTTTCTGTAACGAGGGAAAGTGGATAGCTTTGCTGCATTTGGTAGGCTATATAACATTTAGCAGTCCTACATTTCACCCAGAAGAATATCCAGAACAGTAGCTGAGCTGAAAAAGATTCCCAAAACAAATCACAAGCTCCCTCCCCTCCCATCCTCTCCTGCCCCAAGAGCTGCCCTACTCCTCTGCCTCCTTTCCCTCAATCTTTGGTATTTCAAGCAATATATTCTGTCACTCAAGGCCAAAATGTGGAGTAGAACCTTGCCTGCAAAGATCTTTGTATGCCTCTTTGGAAGTGTACACGTGTCAATAATTCCTGATACCAATTATTTTTACTCTCACTGTTCATGTAGCCCTGCAACAGTGGAGGGAAGGTGCAGAGAGGAATTTAAAACTGTATAGGAGGTGCTGTTTGCCTGGGTTAGGTGAGCTTTGCCTTCACCCTAGTGTGGATCATGGAATCATTAAGAAAAAGATCTCTAAGATCAAGTGCAACCATTAACCCACCACTGCAAGGCCTGCCACTAAACCCTCTCCCCAAGCACCACATCTACACATTTTTAAAATATTTCCAGGGATGGTGACAGCCATTTTCCTGGGCAGCCTGTTCCACTGCTTGACCACCCTTTCAGTATCCAATGCTTGACCACCCTTTCATAATCCAATCTCAAGCTCCCCTAGGGCAACCTGAGGCTCTCTTGTCCTGTTGTTGCCTGGGAGAAGAGGCCAACCCCCACCTGGCTGCAGCCTCCTTTCATATGGCTGTCGAGAACAGTAAGGTCTCCCCTGAGCCTCCTTTTCTCCAGGCTAAACACCCCCAGCTCGCTCAGCCAGTCCTCAAAGGACTTGTGCTCCAGACCCTTCAGCAGCTCCATTGCTCTGTGGAGCTGTCACTGCACTTGCAGTGTCCCCATGTGTGACAGCTGCTGCTTCGGTGGCTGTGGTGATGCTGGACAGGAGTGGCATCCTTACTAAACCAGCAATTGGAGAGATCTTACCTCAGCAGATGTCTTTCCTTTTCACATCAGCCTGACTGACAGGTGCTATGGACCTTCCCCTCAAGGGAGGGAATAGCCTGGGCTTAAAAAACTCCAGTGTCTCTTGAAGGATGCCTTTGTGGGAAGGTTGTCAGCATCAACCCTGCTTCAGCTAATTCCTGATGAAGTGCTTACGTGGACTTAATACCCTCCTGCAAACCCAGTCAGGGAAGTGTCCTGTCCACAATAAAGCCTTTTAAGAGCAATTTGCTGTTGTCTCTTTGGCAGAAGAAATATCTTTAGGACAAATAGAATTTCTAGATTCTTCTGTGGGCTGCCAGGGGTAGGCTTTATTCTAGCAGTGAAAGAAAACTTTATAATTAGACTTATTCTCTAGAATTCAATTTTAATGTTTAAAATAAAATGTAAAATGTGATTGCAAAGAAAACCTTTCATATGTGAGTGCTCTCTGTTGGGTAAAATGGTATTTGCATGAGTCCTCAGGTGGCTTGAAGAAGTGCTTTTGTAGCTCAGCGTCCGCTTCTTCTATAGTTCCTTCTGTCTTTCATTAGAGACACAAAAGTCCTGAAGAATGCAAATGTATTGTTGATGAGCAAATGTCAGGCGTAGCACAGAAAACATGGAAGCTTGATTGAAAGCCACATGATGTTTGAATAGGATTGTGGAAAGCCCAGAATTCTTAAAATGAAAGAATTGCACGTGTTTCTTGTGACAGTACTGTCTAGCAAAAGCTGGCTGCCAAATGGCTTTGTTGAGGCTTAATTCTAATCAACTGAGAGTATAGCAAGTGTTGAAAGTGCAGGAGTTAAATATATTTTCATATGAAAGGAATAGATCAGTGTTTCATTTGCATTTTTTTTTTTTTTTCTGAGAAGCATGTGGGTTCTGGCGAAAGAAATGTTTGCTATACTTGTGGGATTTTTTCAGATGTTTTGCTCAAGACTATATTAAAGACACTCCTAGTTGTAAAAATGAAGAGAGTTAATACCCTATCTGTGTTCTTTGCTCTTGAAGACTGTCTTGGAAATATATATGACGTTTTGGCTGGCAGTGAAAGTTTTAGAAAAATACTGAGTGTATTTCAGGAAAAATACCTTGAATACAGACATGTTCTTTAGTAATATTCCACGGGTGTGACACAGCAATATTGAAGATTTTTTTAAAAGTTTAGATAATTAAAGCATTAAGTTTGGTAGATATGCATGATGCAAATACCTTAGAGCTTAGAAATTCTCAAAAAAATAAAACCAGTTATTAAGTATACATGAAGCAAAGGGAAAACAAATGCAATCCGATGGTATTCCTCAAGTTTGATTTATTTTTTTAATCAGTACTTTCAGCTGTAAAACGAGCAAATGCTTCATTTGATTATCTATAAAGTGGATAAAGTATGATGATCGTGATAGATAAGTGAGAAGGAGCAACAACTTTTGAAGAGCTCACGTGCAGAGAAAAAGAAAAAACCTGTGAATTGGCAAAAAAAAAAAAAAGATAAAACTGAGTTGGATGATTAACTGAGTGAAAAATCATGCAATGTGTGATCAAATAAGAAAAAATTAAACCACTGCAGTTGAATGCATAATCAGTCTAGGTGTTTGTTGAATGATTCAAAGGTAGATTCAAAAGTAGCCTTAAGAATTTGAATATTGAACATACTGACTGGTGCTTGTGAAAGCCAGTAGCTGCCTTTTTCTTTGAAGTTAAAAGATCTCCAATGAGAAAAGATAACTAAAGCCCCTTACAAATAGGTGGTTTGACAGAGGATTTCAGAAAGTTAATCAGCTCTTAAAAGGTGGGAAATAAAAGCTTGCATATTAGTAGATTTGCAAAAGTTAAAATACTTTCTATTGACTTAATTTTTTTTCTGCTTCAGTAATTTATCATTGGAAGAGGCTTTCTGGAAGCATAAAAAGATCTTCTAGATTAGTTTTGCTTTAGTAAAAAAAAAAAACCTGTGACCCCAGGTTCTTTTCTATCAGACTACAGTTTAATACTTGGTCAAACTGCCACTTTTTAGGAAAAGGGGAAAAAATATCCCTCCTCCAAGACCACAAAACTTATTATGTGATAATATATTGTGCTGTAATCCACATGGAAAAATTATTATTCACATCTTAGTACAGTTACTTCCCAGGTATTTGGGAAATCGCTCTGTCTGTAGCCATTGCTGAAAATTTCTATTTCAAAAACTTTAAACTGTGCTAATTAGTCAAGATTATTTGTATTTAGAATGACATCTGTTAAAGAACATGATAAAAACCCTAACAGACTTGCAGTTCAGCAGCAGTGCTGTTGTATGCCTGTCAGCATAGGACTCGTGAGGGAAAGAATATTTAAAGATATGTAACTTAACTCAGGTGCACATTTATGTTTTTAGGAATGATATTTTTGTTTGAAGTGCTGGTTTTCTTGAGTGTATCTGCTTTAGCCTGGTTCTCTGGACTTATGCACAGTCTTGATTTTTCTAGACCAGCAAGCTGGAGGGTGATACAGGTCTGTGTGAGAAGCAAGCACGTGAGGTGCAATTCAGAATAGGTAGCTTAGAACACTTCAACTATGTGAATCAGAATGCTGTTGTTTCAGCTCTGGGACTGTGTTATTGCTTCATTTTCTATTGTCTGTCAGTAGAAAGAGGTATTCCTGAAGTCTTCCTTTTGAAGATGTTGTCACTTGTCTGGTGTGCGTGGCTGACCAGTGTCACTTCACGGATCACGTCATGGGCTGGTAGAAAAGAAATAAAAGCTCCATCTTCTTACTGAGCTCCTCTCTTCTTGGCTGGAGGTTGCATCCCCTCAGTTTCCCTTGCTAATTTTCTGTATTTCTGTCCTTTCTCTCTTGCTTATATTCCGCAGTGAAAAATGAAAATGGAGCATGTTTTTAGATTGGATGGTTTGCTCTCAGCTGTTTTAGGCTAGCTCTTTTGTTTTGAGGACCAGTGTGTATGTACTTATTAAATTGACGTTCTTCAAATGAAAAATATGCTGCTAACATGTACATTGCCTACTAAGATTTAAGATTAGGTTTTAATACTATGCTGTCATCATTGTCAAAAGATGTGGGCTGTTCTTGCTTGAAGTTAGACTTCGTTGTTGCTAAAGACTTGAGACGTGTAATTAAAAAAAATGAAGGTGCTACAAATTAATTAAGTATTCTGCATCTCTTAGTGTCACTAGGGATGTGGTTTTCGATAAGAATGCTCATGCAGTTCATAACGATGCACTTGAATTCAATTAGTGAGGTTCTCTGGAAGATGCGGGAGTGGTACAAACTGAAGTACAGTAGAGATATTCTCAGCGCGGACCGTCAGCATGGAATGAGACTTCTACTGTAGCTGTTTCTAGTAACCTTAATCTATTTTATTTTCCTGTCCAAACATTATTTAAACTTACTTATCAAAAAAGAATCTAAGCATATGAAAAGGATTTTTTATTACTCAAGAAGCAAGATCTGAATCTACAGTAGAATGAACTCTGCCTTGATTACAAACTCTTCCTCATCCAGTTCCTCTACAGGATGAAGAGAGGGGAAAAGCAACTTTTTGCCCCTTTTGTTGGGAATTTATTCTTGTGCCAGGAAGAGACATGAAAGGGCTTAGTAGCAGCAGATAAGGGTGACTGACAAATCTGATGTAGGTTTACTATCTGTGAATGTTTCCAATGATCTCTTATCTTGTAGAAAGGCATGCTGATGCATAAAGGAAAATTTCTGTCTTGAGGAAAGGGTTAAGAAGAAGATGGCTAATATTGGGAAAGGATGCTTTATTTGTAGAGGGAAAGATGCTACCGTCTCCTCAGCAAGAGCTGAAGAATCATCATTCTTCTTCAATGGTTTCGATGGAATACAATACTGTATATTTACTGCAGCTTGGCCTTATTTTAATCACTTACAGTTATATTTGATTTCAATTGGGCTGTTACCAAATAGATAGATAGATAGATGCTTTTAAAAAAGTCAAGTAAATGAAATCAAGCATTCTAATAATGTATATATTTGCAGATCAAAATTAGAATAGTTTCATGGAATTATTTTGTAAATAAATGAATTGTGACTTCCTTCCATAATTTGGAGTATTTTTGCCTCTTTGATGTTCTTTGTAGTGCAAATTTGGTACTGCTGTGAGTAATTTAAATTAAGTGTTTTAAACTGTGTCTTCTTTTTTTTTTTTTTTTTTTTCTTTTTTTTCAATTATTCCAGCCCTGATGATATTGGTACCTGTTGGTATATCCTGCTGTCTGGTTCAGTCTTCATTAAAGAATCCATGTTTCTTCCAAGGAGCAGGTATGTCAGCTATGAATGTACTGCATTCTATATTTTAAACATAAGTCATGAGATGTAGAGAGTTTTTAGAATTAAAAGGCAGTGTCTTACATTTATTGAAGCACAGAAGAACAAATATAAACACGTCTCCTGCCTTTACTAGGTGTGGTAACTGTTTTGTGCCCATAGATAGAACTGAAAGTTCCTCTTTGTGGACAGTGTACAACTGTCCAAAGTGTCATGCAGATACTGTCAATTTAAAAAATAAAACCACCAAAACCCTGACAAATGGAGTGAAGTACTAAGTAGTCTCTTCCTGTGAGTAATCAAACTTCAACTCATAGGATGCGCTAGAACTCAGGACGATTTCCTGAGGCTTTACTTACTGTGCACAAGTGTGTGGTGCATGTTTTAGCATATGCTTAGATGATGTTACTGCAGGTTTTGCTGCTTCTGTTTAAGGTTGTGCTTCATGCAAATGGATTTGTAATGAAGAGCGGTTTCTTACACGGGAAAAAAAAGTTTGAGTGTGAGACACTCAAAATTTATATTGCTCCAGTGGAAAAAAAAATTATTTTGAGGTATGGGAAAAAAATGCAAGTGATTGCGGGGATTTTAGACAAAAGTGACTGAGCTGGATAATTTTAATGGAAGCAGAGCAGAATTATTTTAAAATGCTGGTTATATGCATATTCATTCAGACTACTGTAAAAGGCTCCTTTGAAGTCTATGGCATGTAATAAAATTTGTGAAAGGCAGAATGAAAAAGTGACCTGTCTCTCTATGGTATAATGATAATTAAAGCACTGGAAATTTTTTTATAATTTTAAATGGTGGGAAACCATGGCAAGTGTTGGTTGGCATATGAAATATTAGATCTTCAAATCTGCCTTTCAGTGGGAGAGCAGTGCAAACCTTGGGACTTTCATTTGATGATGATGGAATGTTTTTGGTGCAATCAAATGTCTTGTGTCTGTCAGGCACTGCTGATAAAAAGGTGTATTAGATGTGCCATTGGATAGTTAATGCTAAAGGTTCAAAAGTGATTATTGTAAAAAGTAGCACAACAACAGATTATAGGACCCCTGCTTCGGGCAGAGTGAAAATTGTCCCATTTGCCATCCATGAGCAGGCATTGCCAGATAAAAGTTGGCAGAAAAGTGCTACCTTCAGATACCATGAGAAGAGACATGTAGTATCTGAATTAATGTGGGTTGGTTGTGTATAGTCCATGGCAAGAATCTTCTGTTCCTTTAAAATACAGCAATGCTTGTGCCTCACTCACTTGGACACTTGGAGGGAGGTGAGATTTAATAAGATAAACAATGAGCTTGAGACTCTTCCTAGTGGAATGAACAGAAGATTACAACTGCTGTGACAATAAGCAGAGCATTTAAGGGTTGTTCACATGGAGAAATGCATAAAATGTCATCTGGGATAGTGTCTGATACCTTAGTGAAGTACAGGCATGGAATTTGCCATAAGAATAGGTTTCATGGTTGTGGATGAAGCCAAGCAGATGTCAAAGCTGGTGTCTTGGGAAACAAATGTAACAGGGACAATTTGTTAATTAACAAAGACAACTTAAATCCGTGAAAGCAAAATCAAGAAACTTTAATTATATATGATAAAAGTTATTTCTGGAGAGTGACTTTCAGTGAGTGGCTTCTAGTGAGGGGATTTGTGCTTAGAAGCTGTAGTCATTGAAGGGCAGGTGAGTGCCTTATTAAAATTTAGGACAAGGTTAATAAAGATTTTTTTCTTTGTAAATGAGTAAGTTGCAGTTGGGCTTTGGGTTCATCCATGAATAAGAAACTTGGCAAAAGTGAGAGGGCACCCAGTCAAATTTCTGATTTAGAATACTGGTGGCTAATAAATGATTTACTGATTTATTCATTTAGTGAAGAAGTTGCCTGAGAAGAAAATGAAGTTTTCCAGCCTTACTTATGCTGCCAGTGAACTGCTGGGAGAGAAATAGTAAACTGCTCACATATACCTACTGGGCAGAAGAGACTGATAAGCAGAAACACTAAAGTAAAATTTTATGGTGCTCTGGAAAAAAGGGAGAAAGACCTACTGAAAAGGTTGCTGTCTAGAAAGAACTGATAGGGTGGTATTCTGGAATCTAAAGAGCAGTGTCAAAAGTGGACAAAAGATGGTTACAGGATAAGTGTTTGCTGAAACTGACTGTTTACATATACAGGGAGTAACTATTTCAAGAGCCTTTTTGAGCATTGCATAATTTGTGAGTCTTGATGTCCTATTACTATTAAAATGAACTGGCTGTCGTTTAACAAGTGGAGCACATCCTCGTGCATCACTGACATCAAATGATAGGAAGATACTTAAACATTGCAAAGTAGAGATCATCTGATTTTGATTTTGTTTGTCATTTGAGTAAACTAAATTTGAAATAGTAAATTAATATTTACATTATTTTAGTGTGGGGTTTTTTCAGTTTAATCCATTTTATCTTTGCCCATCTAAAAAGCCACTAGGAAATTATTTTGCAACATGTGAAGCTTGTGAGTAAGAGAGCAGGATGGAGCCAAGAAGTCTGTGTAGGAGCAAGCAAAGATGTAGAAAGAAAGGTGTTCCTTTCTCCAAATCTGATTGACTCAGAAAATTCTCATTTCCCTAACTTTCTTTTCCCAGAGCCAAACATAATTCATTCCTAAGCATCTCAGCATCCAAAACTCTCATTTTTTTCCCCCCACTTTAAAGATATTCTCTCTTTTTTTTTTTGTCAGTCTGCCCCACACACCTGTAGTGAATCCCTTTGGACAGGTTCTTTGGGCTGCTGATCCTGCTCAGATTGCATCCTCCCCCTTGCCTGTCCTCCTGACCTTCTCAAGCTCACCTTCATTGAATGATGGCTGGGCAGTAGGTGACTGCCAAAAGTTTTATAATGTACTGGGTGACTTGTAAAGTTACTTGTAACTAGGTCCTGGACAAGTTTTTAATTCCAAATTTAAGTAAATGAGTTGTTCAAGATGGAATATTGGCATACATGAAGTCCTAAATTGAGTATTTTGCTTGGGAAACTTTAACATCCAAACCATATCTGTTTTTTGAAAATAGCATGACTTTAATTTTATTTCCCTGTTGTAATACAGTTTGCCTTGTTTTTGTTCAAAGGCCAAGCCATCAGCTAGCAAATAGCGTTCATGAGATAAGGTTGGATTTTATTAACTTATTTGGGAAACTATACAATCCACAGTTTTAAAGAACTGTGCTCTGAACAATTAAAGTTGCCATTTATTTGGTGACATAAGGTAAAGCTTAATCTTGTTCTCCTGTTTAATTTGTGTAAATTACAACAGTGAAATTTATTTTGACAGTTTAATGTGAGGAAAATCATCCCTCTTCCCTCCTACCCCTCTCCCCCCAGTTTTACTGTTAATTATTTACAAATGTCTTCGTTTAACATATCAGGCATATATTATGGTTAAACTAAACATTCCTTAATTCTTTCCTCCCATGATGACCATCAAAGTAGCACAAATGAACACTCAGTCCCCTCATCATTTCCCCTGGGCATCTGTACCCTGAAGCAGCTCAGATGGTAGAATGAGGTTTATGTGTGAACTGCAGAAAATAAATGAGCAGAAAATGCAATTCCCTGAAGGCTGTCCTGGCTCTCCTGTGTTTTCACATGGCCACTGACAGCAGCAATGCGAGAGTCCCACAAAATACCTTTAGGAATGGTCTTCAGCTTCCCTTGGCCTGCTCCATGCTCTCACCACGTTTGATCATTTGCTTGGACTTCCTGGGTGGTTTTTGTACCAGAGCTTTGCTTCTAGTGTGAACTCTACTGGGTTATTTTGTGTTACTTAAATGGGAGCTGCGGTACCAAAAGGTCTCCTGGACCTCCCACAGCTCACGTCGTGCTTGCTCCTGCCCTCCACAAGAGAGGATGAAGCTCTCTCTTAGCAGCAACAAAACACAGAATTGCTGGGCAGTTTTTCTCGGACTGGTAGGCTCTAGTACTTGGGTTTTCCTGCTTTTCCCCTAGAATGCTTCCAAGACTGTCTGGGTGGTGTGTGCTGTGCTGCTCAGACATCCTGTGAAGCTGAGCTGCCACCTGCAAACCTGGCTTTGCACTTGGCTGTCACTACTCACTCATCTGCTGTTTCCCTGCTGTAGCCTCTTCTCCCTCTCAGCTGCCACATCCAAGCAGCTCTTCCCTCACGGCCTTGTATGGTGATGGAGAGCTGCTTTCCCTTGGGCAAGTTCACAAATTTTACATACAGGCGCAATTATTTAAGCTTTTTCCTCTAATTAAAAGATTTAAGTTTGGAAGGTGAGAGAACATCTGTTTTTTACTATTTTCAAAATTAGAAGGGATGTATCTGTTTAAATATTGATGGTTTAGCCCTCTGGTCTTTCCCATACTAAAACAGCTTAAAAATGGAATGGAATATCTAATCATACTAGAGAGTCATTGAACAGATTATGGACTTCTTTTGAATGTGTATAAAGTAATAGCAAAACTCAGTTTGCGCAGAAATGTTTTGTCCTCATCCAAGTGTATCCTCATTAACTTATGAAAGAACCTCTCAGGATAAAATTCATTAGGGATTTTGGCAGGCTTTTTTATTTTGACAGGTAATGAATGTGAGTGTAATGGTGCTGGAGCAGAGCCCTTGGCTATCTACATGCGTTTATACAGCTTGATGTATCTGAAACATACTTCCTAATTTTTGCGATGTCTGGATTGTGCTGTTTTGTGTGGTTTACATATATCTAACTGATGGTGTATTTATATTCTGAATACAGCCTTTGATTGATCTTTTGGGCCAGTAAAATTACACTTACAGCTTTAATCACAATGATAAAATCCTTCTCTCAGTATATGACTCATATATTTGCAACTTAGTCTTTTTTAATAATGGCTATTACTGGCTGAAACCTATGAGATAACAGAATGAAACTGGGATTTTAACTGAAAGAGAGTGATCAGTATATACAAATATTTAAACCATGATAAAATCCCCTTAAAAGGGATTTTTTTTCCCCTGAGCAGGAAACTGAGAGTTTTAGAACAATGGTCTTGGGAGAGGCTCAGAGTTGTACTTTTGGGAACTGCTAGTTTAGTTGTTTAAACTGCAGAGGGAGTTGATCAAGAGCTGTGTGGAGCTTATTTAGCTTTTTCCATGTTCTGAGTTGCTTATGGCTAAGGAAACGTGAAGATCATACACTAGATCTTTGTAGAGAAAAATAACTCTCCAGGTTATAGTTTCAAATCTTTGGGTTTAGTTTGCCCTCGGAACTCTCCATCTCGAATAGAAAACGTCACTTTTTTTTTGCTGCTGCTGGATTTTGCTGTGACCTGTTTGTGGTTTTGGTATGTCTGCATCAAGCTGGTGGTGTTCTGATGCCATGCTCCTGACTGTCCCTAAGGGCTGGTGGGAAGGCACAGTGTGGGATTGTTGTGGGCTGACCCCACTGCTGCCTTGGCTTCTGTCTGGTTTGAATGCCTTGCTTCAGCATTTCAGTCCCACCAATGGAAACTGAAGCACGAAGGAGTGTGATCTTAGGGTTTGATCTAGGAAAGACTGAGGTCATAAGCTGAAGAAGGAAGTTGGAAGTAGCAGTGATGTCAGCCCATTTATGACTGTGTGGCTATCATGAATTACTCACAATGAATTTTAAATAGACATGGAGAAATTAACACTGATTGCTTTGTACTGCCTGCATCTGCCCAAAAGACTGCATGCATGTCATCCGAAACTGCCTTTAGAGTTTGAAAAGAATGGTGTAAGGTTTTTTTGAATCAGAATACTTAAAATTATTTTTACAGCTAATTTATCCTTCGTCCCATCCCTCTTCTGTTCTGCTGAGTAATTGAAGAGTACATTGAGGTCTCAAATTGATCATGACAGTATCTGAGGTGTTGGGAAATAGGAGACAGTTCCTAAATGATGAGATTGGCTGGTGTCTGGTGTTCCTGTCATATTTCAGTGCTACTGGAATTTTGTTTTGCAGAGCTGATAAAATGTTAAGGGACTTAATCTATTACACTGGCATCTTTTGAAAACAAAAATAGAAATTTAGTGTTGTGCGTCTGGTGCTTCCAGGCTTTCTTCCAAGTTTGTAATGACAAGATAACAATGAAGCTGGAAGTGTCAAATGACCTGAATATGTTTTCAATGAGCCTGAGTTGTTTTGATTCCTCTTCAGGAGAGGGAGGCTTTCAGGGATGGAAATGCTCCTGGTAAGAGAAAAGCAAACTTCAGGAGCTCTCACAAACACAAACTACGTACCAGTTTCTAGATGTATATACTTAGAGCTACAGATTTCTGTCTCTTTCAGTGCAAAAGACTTGATGATGGACTTGAGAAGGTCTGGATCACCTGCTGGTGTTCAGGTGCATTTGTGGAATGTTCAGAACAATTTCATATGCTTTCTATAGGAGAGACACCATTAATTGGTGGTGCAGAGCTTGTAGATTCAAGAGTCCTGATTTTGGTTTTTCATTGTTTCACACGTGGTCATTGCAAGCTGAGTCAAGATGACAGTTTTTGCCACTGGTAGTACATTTAAAATAAGTAAAGAAGTTAGGCTTTTCTTATGTTGTGCTTTATTCACTTCAGTGGTGTTTCTCTTCCCCAGTGAAACTGTGCTTGTGTGAAAATATGTGAAAGTTAAAGGTATCTACTTTAATGACAAAACTACACTTGTGATATAGACCATAGAAACAAAGTATGTAACGTTATAAATCCAGACCACTGCTTTTATGGAGAGTTTTGCCTGCGAAGCAATTTAGGTTATTTTTGCATTTGTTATACACAATATAATGAAAATTTTTCATTGGCACATAGCCAATGCCAAGGGAAAACCAAATCTGAGGTACCATGGGCAGTAGATTTTTTCTGTGTAAGCATGAATGTATCTTAATAGCTCAAAGTAACTGAAAAGGACCTTAAGGAAAAATTAAAATCAAGCAGAAGGGTTTAACAACCTAGATTCATGGGGCATAATTTTTGAGCAGAAAGAAAGGAGGGGAAAAGAGAGAATCCTTTAAGGTAGCTGATAGGGAAATGTAATCTTTGACAACTATGACTCATACCATTCCATTTCTTTAAATGTTAGCAAGGTTGGGTTAAAATTCTGACTGATTTTAGAAAAAACGTGCCGGAATAGTGGTGGGGGTTTTTTGTTTTGTTTTGGTTTTTTTTTCTCTTGTCTGGGTGTAAAAAAGGTATATTCCATTGAAAACAGTCACTTTTTTCCTGAAGACATTGTATTCTCATTGTTGAAAAATTTTGGTGCTGTTTAGTTGATTGCCTGGTTTCTAAAGTGTGCTGCAGTAAAAGCTGTCCTTGAAAACAGTATGGTTTCATTGCTGACTCTTCTTTTTAGCTTATTTTGTGTCTCATTGGTTGGAGGCACCTTTCTAGTCCCAGCATTAGTGTCTTTAATGGAGCATGTCACAATTTGAAGTCATTCAGAGCAACGTCTAACCAATCTTGGAAACATTGTTCATCTTTGCTTTTGCTTTTACTGCTCTTCTGTACATTATAATTATGTTGTATATGTTTAATTTCAACAGTTCTCACTTGTATTTTCTTTCTAAAATTTCAGTCTTGATTTTAATACTAAAAAGCTGTTTTCTGAAATAATAATGAATTGCTTGCATAAAAATGGGGATGTGGAAAAGATTAATAACTCTTTCCGAGGAACTAAGGAGGGGAAAGTTCACTGTGTAATAAAGTAAAGAGTTTAATGTGTTTAAGTTTAAAAGTTAAATGTGAAGCCTTTTATATCTGGGTGTCCACTACTGCTTACATTGTTAATTAAAGTTATCTATCTGAAGGAAATTGTTGCTTTTTCACAATTGATATTGCAGCTGGTGAGACAACCTATTATGTAATCTGTTCCTTCTGATTTAAGATTTCCTCTGATTCAATTTAATAGTACTTAAGGTTCTGAGTTTGAGTACAAACCTGCAAAACATCAAACCCCCCTTCTGTTATTTAGGAAAACTGCATTATAAGACCTCTTGCTGAGGTCAAAAGAAAGACCATGTTTCTTTTATGTGCTCTCGGGGTCTCTGGACAAGTTTTCTAAGTGTAGTGAACTGAAGTAATCTGGGCATTGCTTACATCAAAATAACAACAAAATGAACTGTGTGCAAAAATTGCATAGAGAATACCAAAAGAAGTATACCCATGTGGAGAGAGGGGAACAGAGAACACTGCTTTTCCTTTGCCTCACGTGAAACTCACAGGATCTAAACTTCCATAAACTTAATTTTGCTGGAGGATAATCTTGATAAGCTGAAGTAATGGTGTGTACTTATGTATTTGGAGGACTGTAGAAAAACTGGAAGGAAAACTATTATCTTGATTCTTAGAATGATTCCACTGCTGTAATTCTTCTGCAAATGGTCTTTTAAACCAAATGTTACTCCGTATTCCAGAAGATTTGAAAATGTTTGAGAGTTTTGGTTCAGCTGATGGTAAAATTTTTAAATGTTTCTGAAAAACAAATCCAGGGATACAAGACATAGTGTAACATGTTAAGTGACGAATAATTTATTTTCAAATTATAAATAGCTAAAAATTGTCACTAATACTGCTCTGGTTTACTTTGTTTATTCATTGACAAATGTACAAATCTTGAATACATCTTCTTTGTACACTAAAAGATTTATGGAAACTCGTTATTGAGGTAATGTGTTTAGCTCTCCATGTGAATGAATTACTTGTATTGAACGAGTTAGGCATGTAAGTGTGTGTGGAAAATGTCAAAACGTATGGTCTTATTTTACTTCCAAAAGCCTAGGTGACAGGTTATTTTAGTAATTTTAAAAAGCCGACAGTTTGTAATACCTTAATTATGAAAGTCTCTAGGGGGACTTAAAAATGCTTATTATGTATTTTTCAATATAAAAAGTCTTCATTTAGAAACTAATATCCAAAGTCTTTGTATGACATTGGAAAAATACTCCTCTGTTTTAATGAATTTCATGAATGTTAATAAGCCAAGCTGTGTTTAGACAAGGTCTTGCCTCTTAAGTAATGTTTTCCAACAACTTCTCATTCTTTGAGACCATTATGTAGATCTTGTGATGTCACAGTAAACTCCATGGCAACACAGACGTCATTAACATGAAGCATAAGCAAAGCTGTCTTTATTCAAACCATTTATTTATTTATTTATTTATTTATTTAAAGGAATAAGAAAAAAATTAGGTTAGGAAAAAAACCTTTCATCTTTGAATGTTTTCCAAGATAAAATAATACAAGAACTTCTAATGTAAAAATAAGGATAATTTTTCCCAAAGAAGGATCTATTCCTGGGTGTTCTGATGAGGTACCAGCCTTCTAGCTTTCTCTGCTAGAGATGTTGCAAAGCTGAACTGCTGCAAGAAGCTAAATTTGTTTTTGCCTCTACTACTGGGTTACAGTTTTGTTTGTTTATGTAGTTGTGTATATAGTTTATGAACACAGATCTTGAATTCAACAGGAAAATGCCATCAACATGTTTCTTTTGTTTAGTATACATAAAAGGGTTGTAAAAGAATACGAAGTAGTATCCTAGTCTGAAAAGTATCCAGGATCACCTGCTGCTATAAAGATCCTGAGCATCTACCCTTTTTACAGGAAATTTGCAAAACAATTTGTTATTCTTAACAGCACTTTTTCAGACTGAGTTTTTAATAATTTTTCAGCTGAATGTTTCAGTTTTAATGTTACAACATGAAAAGATAAAGTGAAAAGCAACAAATGTGAAACCTTACACAATTATTTAATTTTTTTACCTAAACTAGTGAAACTTGCTACCATACTCACTCTTGTAACCAGGTAAAATTTTGAAATTAACCTCACTTCTCAAAACAGTAGTCTGTTCTAGAAGAAAAACTGTGTAAAGATCATAAAGCATATGCTTCAGGGTTGACTGAGGCAAAGCAGTCATGACTATGGAAGGAAACCTCCAGAATCTAGCTAATTTCAAATTATTCACTGTGGGTTTTCAGGAACTTCTTTTGAAGTGCTTTCAGTAGTCAGCTGTAAATTAGCAGATTAATGCAACCTCTGATCTGGGTTGCATTTGCATAAGAATTAAATCCCTATGAGTATTACGTAGATAAATCACTATAGTCTGTCATCTGTAAGGATGCTAACTAAAAGTGTTCAAAATACTGATGAGGTTTACTAAAGTTTTCAGCTGGAGTTTAAATTAACTTCTACACATTTTTAGCAGGAATTATTTAAAGCATTAATTCACTATAAATGTGCTTACTCTATAATTTAATATGGTCTGGTTAGTCATCAGGCATTCTCTCTCTCTGGCTTGCTGGGTTCTTTGCACCCTCCTGCTGCAGCACCAGGGTTGTAATCCTTGGCACCATGACTCCTCTTCCCCCACACGCAGCGGGTGGTTTGGGTCCCAAGTCAAGCAAGGAGCTCTAGTGATGTCTGAGGCTTTTTTCTCCTGTGAAACACTCGTCCCAGGTATTATTAAGTGGCGTGTACTTAGCTGTGATATCGCAAGTCAGTCCCTTCCCTGACACATGAGCTGTTGTATCTGAGACTGTAAACATCTAAGCTATCATATGACATTAGATAAGCCTAATCATCCTTATCCATGGTATGCAGTGAGCTCATGTCTCCGGGATTTGCAAGTAGTGACAGGTCTGCAAATGCCTCTTCAACTTGTATTCCACTTGCCAGCATCTCAATTTTCCTTTCAACTGAAAAGCATTTCTGTAAAGCAGCTACTTGCTCTTGCTGAAAAGAATAAATTCTATAAATAGAATAATATGGTAGGAATTAAATAAGTTAAAGGAAAAAAAGGTAATAATCTAGTTATTACTTTGATATGCAGATGACCACTACATTTTAATTAAAAAGAATAGTTATTACAAGTCAAAAACAGCTTTGGCTTCCCCTGCATCTTTACTTGCTTTTCCTAAAAGACAGGCACTAATTCAAATGAGAATCAGAGAAGTCAGCCTATATTATCAGATAATTTGATGTTCTGTATAATGATCCCCTGTCTTTCAGCTGACAAGCTCTTGCTTTCATAGTTTCCAGTGTGAAGCCCTAAGTGTGGGGAAACCCTCTGCTGCCTTCCCTGCTTGCATCATCCCAGCGGAGTGCTGTTCACGTTAGAGTGGCTCTGCATGCATGAAGGGCTCTGTTTTTTTTCTGAGGGGTCAGAAAATGGCCACGCCAAATTTAGTTTTCATCAGAAGAACACTTAACACAGCTGTTCCCCTGGGAATGGCTTGTGTGTGTATATGAGCTTCTTAATTGTAACTTTCCTTCTTTTTCATCCCTGGCAAGGATGAGTTGGGTGGCGGTCTGGGTTTCAGAGCTCATTGATGTGAAACCCAGCTAAACCTAGCCTGGCTAGAATAAACCACATGGAGGGCCTGATGCTTTTCATTCTAATCTGGACATACCAAAATGAAATATGGTGGTTTTTAAAGAAAAAGATGCATGAGGAGAAACTTGACTGAATCCCTTATTACCTCTCTAAATGCAGATACAAAATAGTCCCCATTTTGTTTCCCATCTCGACATCTACTTAGTAGTGCTCTATATTTCATCAAGGAATTCAGTGTGACTGTTTTGCTTTAAAATTAAATTGAGCTAACTATCAGTTTGATGTTGTTGGAAGCTGAAGGTTGATTATTACATCAGGATTTGATTTTGGGACTTTTCAGAGACCGGGCGTTCTGCTCATGTTTGCTTCTGCATCATAAGATAATAATTGATGCGGTGACTGCAAGCAGGTGCCTGCCATGGCTGAGGCCATGGCACTGCTGTGGGGAAGTGGCATTGCAGGTGGGACATGCAGCACATGATCCATCCAGTGGAATGGAGACTCCTCTCTGCTCTGATACAGAGAACTGGAGCATAGAGGCAAGATTAGAAATGCCATAGAGAGCACTTGAATGTAAATGGTGGCGGTGGTAATAATAGCATTTTCAGGTGAGGGCTACCTAAGAGCAAATGAAGACATTTGGCTTGCATAACTTCAAATTCTAAATACGCTTCATGCAATACCTCTGTATTTCATTTTGGTAGTTTACTGTGATTCTTCTAAATGTAGATGTCAGCTGAAGCAATGCAATTTTCAAAAAAAGAGCTTTGAAGTATTGGGTTTATGTAATTTAAGATCCATTTTTATCATGAATATGTTAAAAGCTTGAGAAACTAAACTGAACTGTGCATAGCCTTGTGCTTATGGATTTATTCATGTACAGTCTTGAACAGATAAGGATTGGTTGCAGTGAAGGTGGGAGAGGAATAATGTTTACTTTAATCTCCATGTATATTTAGATTTTCTGCAGTGGCAAATATTGCATGGCAATGATCTTAAATCTATTGTACATCCAAGTCGAAGACTTCAGAACAAAGAAAGTTTTTGAATATCTGATTTCTTGAGTTTTGGCATAAATCATTGCAATATTCATACATTACATTTCTACTTCAATTGTAAATTTTATTATAAAAAAAAGTAAAACCTGTTTGGAACTTATTTCCTTGCATACATATACCCTGGAAAATTCTAAGAACTTGAGAAACAAGAAAATTTGCTACTTGTATTTTTCCTTTCATTAGAATATGCCTAAATAGAATATGGTTTTTGATTCAGAGGAAATGCCAATTAAATAGGTTTTATTCTCAACCAGCAGCTTTGTTCAAAATATTGTATTTACATATACATAAAACTATAAGAGTATTATGTGCTGAAGAATATGCATGATAGAGATGAGCATACTTTTTGGAGCTTTCTTTGTGAGATGTAGAAATAATTTTGCTAAAACCTTAAGCTAATGTAATGTAGGAAATATCAAAAGAAATAAAAGTTAAGATTACATTGCAGAGAAAACACTAAATTTTTGTGTGTCCTTTTTGCAAAATAATTGTCACTAGTGAAATTGAGTGATCTTTGATCTTTAAGAGGAAGAAAGAAAAGCGCTTCACACTGAAACCCTTCCTTGGTGTTGTGAAGTTTTCTTCAGATTCTGCATCACTTTTGATGAATGCATTTACATTCCAGTGCTGAGAAATAACTTTCCATTTGGGAGCTGGGTTGACGTGAAAACAGGAATGTGGAGGCCCAGGGTGAGGGGACAGAGCTGAATGCTGATAGAGAAAGTTTCCCTCTTCAGTAGCTGCTGCCTCTCCTGTGAGCTTTGAAAAGAGCATCTGTGTGTGCGTGTGCGAGAATGTCTGGGGACCTGGGGAAGTGGATGGGTCATGTCTGGAGAAAACTGCCTTGTCCTCCAGTGTCATGATGATAAGAGAAAGAACAGAACAAGTCACCTTAATACCTGCAAGTTTTTGGCTGTCTGTATGTGTAAGTGCTTATAAAAATTCATGTGTTGCTTGTGGCTTTAGATATTTTATTTAATTGAAGTGCTTTGTTATTTTGTTGTATTAGTAAATCTATTAAATTTGAAGGGGAATAAATGTGCAGACAGTGGTCCTGAATTATTCTCTTGTTGTTTGTTAGCCACTGACATATTTGTACTACTGTAGTTTTATAATAGTAAAGTTTTTTTTTTTTAAATGAAAACTGAGAGTGTAAATTTGGGAAACATGGAAACCTTTAATTTTCACTTAAAACTTGTCTTCTCTTAACAAGCATGAAACCTGAAAATTGATACCGTTGTTCTTTAGCCAGCTGTGTATGTTTTCAGTATAACAAGTTGTAAGCTGAGATATTTACGTAGTAAGATACACTTATGGATAAGGGAGCTGTCATCTCTGGTCAGTGTAAATTCAATTTAAATATGCATTAAAATGCAAATTAAATTGTAAACTACTTACATTGGTTAAAATACCTGCATTAAATACACACAGTGAGAAAAAGGATTTTTTAATACTACTTATTTTATTTGGAAATAATGCTTTTGAATAGTCAAGTGGGAAATTAGATTTTTGTCAATTGTTTAAAGGAATAGAGTAGTATAGTACAGTTATGGGGAAGTTGCTTGGGGAAAATATGTAGCTGACTACTGTAAAGTGGATTCCTGTAAATAATATTGTTTTGTATATCTTTATGTAGTTGACCATGTTTGGTTTTGGGTTTTTTTGTTTTGGTTTAATTTTTTTAAAATTAAAGTAAGTTTATATTCACATCATGCATTCAATATCCTTATGGGAATACAAGTTTTGTGATAGAAAAGGACTCCAGAAGTGAAATTATCTCTAGGACAGGTACTGAGGAGAGCATCTGTGAAGCTTAATACTCAGGGAACCTCAGAGCTTATGTGATAGCAGGGAAGAAACGTGTTGGTAAAGCTGCTGCAAAAGAAGGTTCTCTGGGGAATTTAGGTGAGGCAGCCCTTCTGGCTTTCTAAATTACTGTTATAACCTCTGCATCCCATATTGACAGCTACAACTGCAAAGATAACTTTAAACTGCCTTAGTTAGCTTCCTTTGGTGAAATTCTCTTATGCACATCACCACTTTAGAGAAAGGAGTTGCAAAGCTGTAATTCTTTCAGGTGTGACATTGACTTAATAGTTGCAAACAAGCTATATTCAGGAGCTGAAATTGATAAGGCTTAATAAGACAATTTTGATATAAATGATTAAGGAATGGTATGACACAACCAAATGTGAAGTATATATAATGTAAAATTCTCTACTGCATTTTAAAAACAAAAATAGGGTTTAAGCTTAAGCTCTCTATATGCAGAGGCTTATCTCAGAGTAAGGGAAGGAGTAAATTTGTTACATCCCCTAAGTATTGAAACCTGCTGATCAAGGCTCTCTACATTGTACCTTAGCCAGCCAGCACTCATGTAGACTATTTTGTGAGAAGTCTGGGTAGTCAAACTCACTTGGAGTAAGTCTGGCATGAAAATTTTGTAAAGAACATTGTTTAGTCAAAGTTACTGAAATAGAGCTGATATTAAGAAGATAATCTATCAGTCCTTCCACTGAAAGTTTATTTGCTTGTTACTGTTTCTGTGTGATACCTAACATACCTCAAGCCACCTTACATGCCTGCCCGTGGTCCCTTGTATGATGTTGTTCTGCTGGTATTTCAGAGAATCACAGAGTGATTTGGGTTCTAAGCCCCTTGCTGTGGGCAGGGACACCTTTCACTTGACCAGCTTGCTCAGAGCCCCATCCAGCCTGGTCTTGAACAATTCCAGGGATGGGGCATCCACAACTTCTCTGGGCAGCCTTTTCCATTGCCTCACATTCCCATAATGAAAAATTTTATAAAAGGCTTTACAGTTTGCGATTTTTTTATCAGCTCAATAAACAAACTGTATCAAGTGTTGGGTATTTGCTGCTCCTTACTGTATGCTAAAGTTTCAAATAACTTGTTTTCAATTAAATCGAGTTTTGGTGGCTTTCTCTACTGAGTGGCTAGTTACCACAGCTAGGGATTTTGGAGAAGAGTGTCACTGAAGTACTTTTTTGTTGGTCTTTTATTTTTGCTCTTGTGGGAAACTGATCAATTAATTCAGATACAACTTACTGACTTTGATGTCAGTGTTATGAATTGAAACAGCAGGATTAGCAATGCCTTAAGATGCCAGTTGTCTCTCAGAGCTGCACGTCAAACAAAAGCCTGTGTACAGGTGTGGTTCTGCAAGAGATGGTCTGCAGTACTGTGGTGGATGTTCTACCACAGTCAGAGATGGACAATCCTGAAGTGCCCAGATGTAGTGGACAGTAACAAGAGGGTTCTTGAATTTTCACTGATTATGTGAATGCCTCACTGGTGATGAATTTTCAGCAGAGACTGGAAGTCTGGAGGTTTAGCTGGTGTGGCAATCCAGAACTGCAACACTTGAAAGGTCATTTAACTTTCTTATGCCTTGATTTACTTGTCATCTTTCTTACGGTACTTCACAAAGTTTAGAGAGTTGGTTTGCAGCCTGAAGTGCCTCGTGATCTTTGGTCAAAGATAGTATATACATGTGATGCACTGTCTGCTCTGATAAATTTCATGCTGTCATAGGAGTCTGAATAGTCCAGGAATGGCATAGTTATTTGCTGTGAGAACCAGTGTGTTACTGGAGGTAGAAATTGAGAATCTTCTTTATAGTAACTGAATTAATGCCTTCTGTCTTAATATCTTGACTACCTGTTCTCTGGTGCTAAAAGGTGAAATCTAAACAAGTTATTCAAGAATAGGAAAGCACATCCAAAACACAGCTTTTTGTTTTTACTGTGTTTGCTAAAGCTTGAAACTTTTACATGTCAGCAGTGATTAGCAACAGACAGAAGTTTAAAGTTGATACTTACAGACAGCAATAGAGGAGGAAGAAATGGTGGAGTGGAAAAGTGTATATGCACTTTCTATTGAAATGAGTGCTTGCTCTGAGGCTGCAAAAATGTGTTGGCAAAAAATACAGCAATATGGGTTTTCTAAGTGGAAAGAGAATGTTTCTATTTGCTTCCAACTAGAATATAAAATAAGTTGACCTTCTAATCACCATTTTTTGCATTTTTGTTTTTCAATCAATGAGTTGGTTTACCTTCTCCTTTCTTCACTCCTCCTTTGTGTTTTCAAGGAAAAACTGTGGTATGAATCAGGGTATTGGCCGAGAAAATAAGTTTGACGCTTCTGCAACAGTCTAATGACTCAGTACAATGGCTTCATTTTCCGGTGTCTTTAAGAGTAGTTGGAATTGTATAAAATTCAAGATGGTATTGTAGAGTAAAGAACCCTGTATTTTGTTGCTGGACTGTAGGACGAAGCATGTGTTTGCCTCTAGGAAAATAAGCATTTTGTCCGCAGACTTCTTTATTGAATATTTCTTTTCAAGAGGCTTAGTATTCTGGAAAATTTTTTCTATTGTAGAAGTCCCATGTACCATTAAATGCGATTATTATTTTGATGAATAAGCACAGCTGGCATTTCTTTTCAATATCTGACTGCCTTCTTTTTGAGCCTATAAATGTGCTGTTGTCAAGAGATTAGCCTTTGGGGTAGCAAGTTAAATTGTTAATTTCTACTAATCGCCAGGCGGGACAGGAGCATAGATATGAACTGGCTAGATAGACTGTTCCATGGTATGTGAACTGCAGTTTGTGAGTTAGGAAATAAAGCTTAAAAAAGTTATCTTCCACAAACATTGTAGCTTCAGTGTGTTGCCACATTCCAGGATTGGTTAAAATTCAGATGGTACAGTTTTACGGAGTTGGGTTTGTTTTTCAAGTTGTTGCCCTGTGGGCTTCAGCCAGGAAGGTTTCCCACGTCTGCTGCACAGTGCCAAGTGGGAGAAAGGGAAAGGCCAAATAGTTATATTGGCTCTCAGCTATTTTAGGGTGGATTGGCTACAGCAAACTTAGAGGGGTCCTGAAGTTGCAGTCATTTTGGTGTCTGTCCTGCCTTCCAGTCAGTGATGGGAAAGGTCTGGCATTGACCTGGGATTCTTACCCCGAGGAGGAATCACACACCCCAGAAACAAACTTTAGCTGGCTGCCTTTCTTCCACACTGATGGTGTATGATTAAGGATCTGGCTACAAAGATCCTGGATTTCACTGAATTATGTACTGGTTCTCTGCATTCCACCTTTACATCTGCACTTCGAGGATTCTTTGCAGTGAACCCTGCAAGTGCACACACTCATCTAATACAGGCAGAGCACTCCAGAAAGCAAAATTAAAAAATCTTTTAGCTTTTTCCTACAGGAAGCAAAATAGTATCATGTTTAATTATTGCACTATGATGGGAATGTGCCATGAAAAGGCAGAACAACCTTTTGTCCTCATCTATTCAGTTCAGGAATACACTTATGTTCCTTACTTTATTTATTTATTTAAAGTAGAAAAGAGCTAATTGAAGTTGATCAGCCTTTTAATTCTTTCCTTCGTATGCCAGTTAGCTTTCATTAAAGAAATGCAGATAGCTTAGGAAACTTAATACTGTAATGTCAGAAGATACTAGATCAAACTCTGTAATGCAGTTCAGAGTCAACTGTGCCTCTTCAGTAGACAGCTCATGATTGACACCTGTTTTGGTGTTAATAAACTTATTTAGCAAATGCGCTTAGGGAAGTGTGTAAATACAAAATAGACAGTTCTTAGGGTTCTTGGGTATCAGTTAATTGCTGAAGGACATATGCATGAAACTTGTATTGTGCACGGGTATGTATGTTTTTCTTCTGTTTTACCATAACTGGATAAGATAAAAGTATGCTTATGAATTGTGTTATAGCTCTGATTTCTTTTCTAATGGAAATATTTTTATTTTTCAGTTTTGGCAAGCGTTCTGCTGGAAGCTTCAGACGTGGATGTGAATGCATTGTTTTAGAGCCATCTGAAATGATTGTGGTAAGAATATTTTCACTCAGTTGCTTTCAAATTTTACAGACCAGCTTTGGTAAAACTTCAGCTTCCAGTAAGACTTAAGAGCTTTCTTGTTTGCACATGGTCTATTAATAAGTATGTAATACCTATCATTTATATTGTTGTTAAATTTACTTTTGCAGATTTCTTGTAAAGCAAAAGTTTTCTTGTGCTAGCAGAATAGTTTGTGAATTTTGATTTTTTTTTGAAGCAGCTTTATTATTATTGGTAAAACATAGATGCTTTCAAGCATTAATCTCAGCTTAAGTAATTAATGTTTGATTGAATTGAATTTAATCTCAGCCATCTGAGCTTTTAAGAAAAAATTTGAACATTTTTAAGTTCGGCCAACCTTCCTGGGTGAAGGGAAGGGTATTTTGTTAGCAGCACCTGCTGTAGTCCAGTGGCAGAACATCGTCTCCAAGGGTTCACAGGCTCAAAAGTTTGAGTTGTCACCTTAGGGTGCATCATCTGAACAAAGGCAGAATCAATGGGCTAATTTTTCTTTCTCTCTGTCTCTGAGATAGAGGTAAGTTCATAATACAGGCATAACAATCATCTAAGCCATATATAGATAGCTTAAATATAGATTGTGACACAAACAATTTTTTTCCTAAAAAGCAACAGTTTCTGTAAAACTTGTGTAAATTGTGGTGTTACTTTGGCATTGTACTTACTTGTTACCAGTTTGTGTAACTCATATCTGACCATAAGTTCAGGAAACAGTTTGTTGTCCCAGTTTTGTTCTTTAGAAGCAAACAATTTCATTGGCTGTAGCTGTGTGAATGTCTGTCTGTGCTTCACGTGCATTCCTTGGTTAATTATAAGGAAGATTGATATAAAGATAGGCATAGGGAAAGGAGATGACTTAACAACGAGAAATCTTATGGACTGATGGATAATGCTGTGTCAGAGGCATGTATTTGCCACAAACGGTAACCTCTACAGTTTTTGAAAGGTGAAATTGAACACTTAAATTCAATCAGGCTTTCAAAGGAATAATTGTTCTTTGAATAGAGAGAATCCTATCCCCAGAGTTTGTTGGGCACCCAGGAGGTGTAGCAGGGTGTGAGCGTGACTATGTCAGATGTGAAATGGATACTCCATGCAGAGGGATAAGAATTGCCTGCTCCTCTGGTGAGCCAGGGACTGTGCTCATCCCTCTGTGTTAGTGCACTGAAAGCTGTACTTAGTGACATGAGCTGACTGATATGTGACACTTCTGACATAGGTAAGCTGCAAATTCACAGGAGTGTTTTGACTAATGTTTCTTTTCCTTGTCGAAAAATATGCAGGAACCTTGCAGGGTGCCTCATAAGATCATCTCTCATTCTGGGGGATAGAATGGAATAACAGGAGTTAACTGAATCCTGCTGTATAGCCAATGCTGGAAGCTGTGATTTTTTCCTAATTTCCTTGTTAGTCTCGAGTAAGGTTTCTATTAGTAGGGTGAAACAGAAGAAATGTTGATTTTAACCCAAATTACTGCGAAAAGATAATTGTCTTTTGGGAAAACCAGAATTATTAGTTCAAATATTTTCATTGCAGCATACTGTTGTGTAGTAATGTAGTCTTCAAACTCTGGTGGCAGTGAAACTGAGACGACTAACTTTATATTAGGATATAACAAATAGGTATCTTTTATTCCCCTTTTGTTGTTTGGAAAGGATTTTTTAAAATTTATATCCACTGTATTAGAAATTCTTCTTTTATGTCTTCAAAATATTTGAAGTGATAAAACTGGTGCTCCCTGTTGAAGAGTGAAGCTTTTGCCATAGATTGGTTAGGGAAGATGCTGAATAGATGTCAGTAAGAAAACAGGCAAGTGTTCTCTTGTACCAGTTTTCTTTCTGTAATGTATTGATAGGTGAAATGTTTGTATTTGTGCAAGCGTAAGAAAGGGGTGAGGAAAGGAGAATTTTTCTTCTGTCGTTTTTGAAAAGTGATCATATTCAGTGATGCTTTTCATACTAATGTTGTTGTACTTTTTTTTTTACTAGTGCCTTCACACTTAGTGCTGAAAATGCACGAAATTCAAAGCTAGCTGCTGTTTTTTCAAAATAGGATTTCTTGTGTTTCAAACAAGGAGAAACATTTTTCTCTCTTGTGGGAAAAGACACACTCTCTTGCATCTGTT
Organism: Acanthiza pusilla; assembly: GCA_036630365.1. Lineage (NCBI taxonomy): Eukaryota > Metazoa > Chordata > Aves > Passeriformes > Acanthizidae > Acanthiza > Acanthiza pusilla. The sequence continues at coordinate 24,469,391 of JAXCHO010000164.1, forward strand.
GTAGGTTGATTACATGGAAGAAAATGAGGAATATTTTCAGCGTCAAGCGTCGCACAGGCAATCTCGAAGAAGGTTTAGGAAAATCAACCAGAAAGGGGAGCGACAAACAATTATTGATACTGTTGACCCTTACCCTGTGGGGAAGCCACCTCTACCTAGAGGCTACCATACGGTAAGCTGTCTGTATTTGTGGTTCACAGAAAAACATAAACAGGAAAACTACTGAAAATAACAAAGTCAGAATTGCTAAATTCGCTGATATCTTCAACGTGTGCTTTTTGGGGAGGTTTCCCTTCCAAATACTGTGAATGTGGCTCCATCAGTACATGGACATGTGTGCAGCTTGCATCTTAGCTCAAAGTGCATTTCTTATGACCGTGAATGTCGTGTATTATTTTTTAATGTTCAAATCATTATGGGAAATTGTGAAGGAAATTCTGTTCTCATTTCCTTTTGCTATTAAGTTAAAATACAGTTAGTTTAGTGTGCTGTGTTAAAAGGTCAGTTAGTGAAGCGCTCATTCATGTACTTGATAACAGGTGTTGCCTGAAAAGGATTGTGCTGCATTGCAGTACACCAAATTGGATTAAATCTGTCATTTCTTTTTGGAATCCAGAACTTAAATGTAAAATTTAAATCAACTTTTGCTGGTGTTTGCCCTTTATACTTGGATTTTAGTGAGCTGTAGAGTTGGCCCATCATCAAGGAAATCATTTGGTCATTTTACTTGATTGCTTTTGGGGATGAGGGAGGGAACCTATATATGTTTCCAGACTTCTCTTGAGATGAAAAGTAACTAATAATTAAAACTTATTCTACAAAATATTTTCTATGGCTTTTAAACTGAGAAAAGCTCTATTAGATTAATATGTTTGTTTGGTATTGATTTCAGCTGTGAGCAAAACACTGGAAAAGCTGTCTTTGGCTCTCATTTATTTGTTTAAGCCCTGAATCTGGTAGAACCATGCAGGCATGGGTATAAATGACTTTGTGCATATTTAATCTCATTGAGTTTATTGGGCTGAATTTTGTACAATGTACGCCATATTCGTATAAATTTGCAGGATGAGAGCTTTAGTGTTTTTAAAATGCCATCTTTGGTACAATGCAGTTGTTAGCTTTTTCAATTTTCCCTTCTTTACCCTAACTCCTTGACTTGTTTGCCAGTTCACTGTATATTCAGTGTGTGTCTATAAGTGTGTAGATGTTTGATTACATCTGTTAATTATACAGGCTTTTCCTCATGAGTTGAATAATTACATTTTATGCCAACAGTTTGGTTTTGTTTATACAACAGCTTTTAATGGTTTAATTTTCAGTGCAGTTTTAATTGCCTCTAAATTTAATGTGAATTGAGCCAGTTCACTTGGTTTGAAGATAAACAATTTTACTGGCCTGTTTTTGAAAAAAAAAAAAAAAGAAAAAAGAAAAAAGGTGGTATTGTACTTCATAGGAATTACAGAAAGAATTACTTTTGTTCATATTATTTAGATGTGTGTATTGTGCTTAGCCGTCATAGTGTGATTTGTACCTAATTCTAGAAGGGCAATATTTAGATTACATAGTGCCATTTGCATTCATAGGTCCTTGCCTGTTGTATAAATTTCACTTTAGGTGTGCCTGATGAGTTTTTGTAAGCTTAACTGATACTAGAAGCAAAAATCCATCGTGTGCTATTCTGTTGTGCAAATTCATAATGGTTTTGTGTATGTGCTGGGAAATCCATTGCAAGTGAGATTTCATATTGAGATGGAAGAGATTGCCAAATAAACTGTAAAATTTACAATAATTACAGTCAAATGTTGCTTTTCAGAGAGTAATATAATGCATATGACTGGTTTATTATTTTTTTCAAGGTAAATAGAGTCAAATAAGCTCAAATGAGTTTTAAAATGTAGTTAACACTCTTCCTGCTGGTCCATTTCCTCCTATTTTTACAGTATTTGGTGATCTTGTAGACATTATTCTCTCATTCACTTCTACTAGCAATGTTATTTCTATTGCTTTAACCATACGTGTTACAGGCTGCGTTGTCTTTTCACCCTTCCTATTTTATGTCCTTTGGCCTCATTTTTTTGGTCTTAATTTCTTGGAAAATTGACTGAAAAAAGCAGGATTTTCTTGAAACTCATAGGAATTCAAGACATTATAGCACATATCTTGTGGACTTGTTGCCCATCCATTCTTTGGTCAGCACCTGTCAGGGTGTCATCTTTGCTTCTACTTTTTAATTTTGATAAAAAAGATGGAAGTATTAAATTAAATTGAAAAAGGATTAATATGATACATTTGTTTTCAAGTTTGCTCTTCCATGTGGATGTGTTCTAGTTTAGGTGTTATGTACATGAGATTCAAAGTAATAAAGCTGCTTTGATAGTGTCCTCAAAATCTTCACAATGTGTAATTTTCTTATATTCTGTTTCACCCTAAATCCATAGTTAGCATGCAGAATTATTATTTTTGCTGTTGATAAATTATTATGCTTTATTTGCAGTAGTCTCTTTTCTTCAGAAGGTTCAAACAGTATTTTCTGAAGAAAGTTTTCTGTATCGTAAAAGCGCAGAGCGAAATGTAGAGATGAAATGCAGATGCATGGTGTGCTTTTTAAGAACTAAAAATTAAATGCAGTGCTCTCAGTTGCAGCATGGCTTTCTGCAGTAGAGCAAACTTGTTATGGGATGGTGGACCCTCATTAACATAATTTTAACATTATCTTCATAGTGGTGGAATGTACTATGGCATGTCTGATAATGTTCATCTTTTCCTTTCCTCCTATATGGCATTCATTTCATTTTGGCTCACAGGAATGCACTAAACCTCAGGTATTGTAACTTACTGTGTATGGTCCACTAACAATTTACTTGTGGGTTTGCAGTGTGATATCATAATACTGATGCAGCATTTTGACTAAAATTGCCTTCCAGCCTTTGCTTTGGGAGTTCAGCAATCTCAGTATGATATAAAAATACTTACATAAAAGTGAAATGACGGCACAATGTCTCTTGCCCTGCTTGATTGACCTTCCTTGCTTTGACGTCCTGTGATTTGTAGGAAATGAGAACTATAAACAAAGGGTATATATCAAATATTTAGTGTTTGGCAAACACTTTACTCAAGTATCTCCTTCGTGACACAGAGGACTTAGACTTTGATTTTGACTTAAATAATTGGCCCCCATCACTGTTTAGTACCTGTATGTCAGCAAAATGGGGAAATGGAGTGTGACAAGATGAGCACTAAAGAAACAAAAAAAGGCTTTGCCATGGTGTTTCTTGCTTGACATCCATTCTGGTGGTTTCTATTGACTCCGTATAAAGAGGCTGGATTTTGTAGGCAGACTATGTTTAAATGGCCATTGTCTGAAACACAGGCTTGCCAGGCTAGGGAGAAGGTGCCTGAATAAGTCACGTATCTTGGAATGGTACCAAACCAAACAAAATATGAAAGTTTTTCCTGATATGAGACCTTGAATGCACTCAAAGTGATCTGAAGATCTGAGCAGCATCTTTTAAACGCAAGTGGCACTTGCAGTTGCACTTGTAAATGCCAAAGTGAATAAACACTGAGCATCCATCAGATGCAATGTTTGATAAAAATGCGTATTATAAAATTGTTAAATGTCCTCCGTTTCATGCTTGAGAAATCTCTTGTGATAGAGCTGAAAACAAATTGAAGTTACTTAAGTTTTTTTAGGTTAAAAATTCTCCCTTTCTTCAAACATTGCTTTGGTCGACTGTCCTGATTTTTTTTTAATCGGGAAATGTGTTTATTTTAAAAGTTCGTCCTGTGTCACATTGTTAAATTCATTTAACTGAAACATTTAGAGGGTTCAAATTTCAATATGTTTCCAGTATCATACGCAAGTGATTTCTGGGCTGAAATGTTCTCTTTCTTCAAAATGTATAGTGCACTTCATCTAGGAGCCCATATCATTACCTTCAGGTCAGTGCTCCCCAGTTTTTCAGTGGCACTAAAATATTACTTTTAAGAGTGATAGTGTACTTCTCAAATTATGGTAGGAATTTGAAATACTTCGTAGTATTTTACCCCAATGTTTGAAAGATCATTTGAAATGAAATCTAATGTTGAGTGTTGTGTTTAGGCATGTTACTTTTGGAACAAGTGCTAGTGATTTCTAGGGTAAGGAAAATAGAATCTTCATCATATACAGAAATAAAATGAATGTGTTTTATCACACAGATAAAATTACATACTTTTTAATCACCTTTTATACTTGGGTAAAATTGATAGTTCTTTTTCAGGAAAAAAAAGAGCTGATAAGTTTGAGCTGCTCTCACTTGAATCTAGAAAATTTTTTCTTGTGCTTCTCATGTGTCAGAAATCATCTTTAGCTAGATTAGTGTTAATGCCTCCTTACTTAATAGCAGAAATTGGATTTTAGCTCCTGAATGTGGATTTTCATTCTGTATCTATACTTAAGGCTGCATCATATTTTCAGTGCAAAGCCTTTGTTTAGAATGATTTGACTGAAATGAGTGTGGACCCATTCTCCTGAGAACCTACGTGGCTTTACTTCTGTTTTAAACTGTTTATTGTTTGGTTTTTGGTTTTGTTTAAAAAAACCCAAAACTTTAAAAGTGAGTAATCATCTGTGGAGTGAATTTAAAAAAGGATAGACTTTCACATAATATCTTACTGCCTGTAAACTTTGTGGCTGCTTCAGTGCATCTGTGAAGAATTAGTCATGCTCTGAGTGCTGCTGAGCTGGTTATTCTGTATATAATACGTGAAATATTTAGCGTAAATTGACACAAGTTCATAAAGGAAAAATCACTTTGGCCAAAATAAGGTGCTGTTCTTTAGTGGCATAGAGATTACAAATAGTCATTTGTAACACCCTGGTTTGTGGTAGTCTGTGTTTCTTTAGGTTTGATATGAAAGCTGAGATGTGAGCTTTTACAAGTCTGTATTGTGGTCTTTGCTAAAGGCAAAATATCACAGCTCACTGGGGTATGTTTAAAGAGATGCAGGTAGGCCTGTAAGAATAACGCTGGAGCACCTGCGGATAACCCTGAACAGAAAGATGGTGTGTGGCGTTTTACTCTGTGTGAATCTGTCCAAATTTGAATTAGTTAACAGGCTTATGAAATTTGCTGCCGGTGCATTCTCAGCCAGGCTTTCTATAGCCAGCTGCTGAAATTGCTGCAAAAGGGCCCTCTGCCTTTAGTAGCCTTTCTTATCCCATTCAGCTTGAGATTCACGTGAGGTGACAATCCGTTTATCTGCTGCTGGAAAGAAAAGAGCGGTGGGCACGGCGCCATCAATAACCCCGGCTTGTCCTCCAGTTACAAGCATGGAACGATTTTATCCTCACACGCTGCTGTGGACCATTGTGAGATGTGTTTAGGGCAGACAAGTATTCCTTCTGGATTTTATTGGAGGGAGTTGGCTGAAAATGCGAATGAGACGAGGGCTGGAAATGAAACCATGTCTAATGTTGCTGAGTCAAATCTCATCTGCAGCCATGACTCCTTGAAAAATAAGCATGAGAGTTTTTTCTAGCTTGTTTTTTTGTGTGCTATTTTAAAAAGAGAATAAGAGCCTACTGATTAAGTAGCAAATTGTAGAAAACTTTCTTCCTCCCCCTATCGACTTTTAAAACTAATAGTGCAAAGCATTGGCAAAGTAGCCTTTTTTTCCTGATACCATTTGGATTTGCATTGTCTGATGAGAGTCTGAAATTCCTGGATTGAAAATTTATGTTCAGATTGTTTTATTTTATGAGATAAGTTTGCCTTTTCCTTTGTGTTGTCTGCAAAATTACATTACAAAATTGTTGTGTATCGTATCACCTCATTTAGGAAGGATTTAATACACCCATGAATTTTTTTCTGCCTGAATTTGATGAAAAACCTTGGTTGTTTTTCTTTATTCAATGTATGTGGCTACTGAAATAACATGGAAATTTATAAGATGACAAGCAGTGTTTTCTGGTTGTTAACGCAGTAGATGAGAATTCCAAAAAGTTGGATCAATTTTAGCACTTTGTTACTGAAGTCCAGTATAATTTGAATAAATTTGTCCACTTTTTATTCTCCTAACTTTGTCTTGGCTTCTGTTTCAGATAGCCTGTTTTAGGCATCAGTTTAATGTTAAAAACCAGCATAATACCATTGCTTCTTTGCATGTTTGTTTATGTTGTGTGCCATAAAATACATGTTGCTGCACGTCCTTCCACGGACCACACTCCACATGATCATGAAATACCTCGTGTGCTTGCTTTTCAACAGTATGGACTTTGCAGTATTGTGGTGTAGCTGATATAATGTATTCATGTTAGTGCATTGTATTTTACATAGTAAATTGATGCCAGCATCATAAAGTAGTTGGTTGTCTTGTGGAATTTCAGTTTTTTAAACTAGTTTGAATCAGTAGAAATGGTTTTCAGATACTCAGTCTGCAAGTAGTCTGTTCAAAGGAACACGGTCAATCTTTCAAGCCTGGAAATAGCTGCAGCTTTTAATATTCTTGATGATTTTTAGAAATATCTAGAACTTCCATTCTAATAAAAGATCACTTAAAAAACAAACAACAGACTCAGTCACGAGTATTCACATTAGCTGCAAGAAAAGCTTGCTTTTAGGAAGAAAGAACCACATCTAAGAAAATTGTTTGATAGGACAGTGAGCAAGAAGATGTGGTGAACACACTGAAAGCTTGACTTTGTGAAAAGGCATAAAGAATATGGAGAGGTTGGAGGGAAAAGCAATTTTTTAAGCATCCATGACTTTGGAAGTGCTGCAAGTCTATTTACAAAGGAAAAAAGCGCCCAGAGAAACAAGTGGGGACAGGTACACTTGATTGTCAGAAATGTTTGGAGCACCGGATGTTCCAGGGTTTTGGTTTGTATGAGTTATGGCAGTTGGACCAATTTATATATAATTTATAAATTTTATATATAAGATAAATATATATACACACATATATATGTATACACATATACATACATACATACATACCTATATATCCATATATCCATATATACACACACATATATCCATATATATGCACACATGTATACATATACATATACACACACACACACATATATATGTATACACACACATATATACATACATATATATAAATTTTGGAACTTGCTGGTAACTGATTTTTCTCCAGATGGAGGAAAAATGTGAAGCGCCAGGAGGAAGGAAGCTGCTATGCGGCTTATGCAAAATGAAAGCAAGAAGGTTGCCTCACTTAAATAAAAACTGAACTGAACTCACTTTGTTCGTGGTTATGACACAAATTAATTTAGGTAATGTCAGCAGAAAAATGTAATTGTGTATCCACCTAAATTTGCAGGGTATTGCTGATGAGAAGTAGCGTGGTATGCAAAGTTTTAAACACGTTAGCATAAATAGTGCATGCTTGTTTGCCCAAACACACTTGTCTCTATTAATAACAAAACAGTATACAATAATTTATTTAGCATTTCTAGTGTTCGTATTGAAAATTAAAAAATACTGTATTGATTGTTCCGTTAATAAAAGAAAGGGGCTAGTTCTTAACATTGCCAAGTGCAAGTGTCCTTTTACCAGGAAGGATATTTGTTAAGTTGCTTTTCTTCATCTACAAAATTGTGTAATTTCAAAAGCAGCTGTTTTTATTATTCCATGATGGTGATGATCTGCTCATGATTTCAAATGAGATTGATGGTGTACATCATACTGGGAAGTAATACAAAATACTAAATAGTTATACATAGTCGGTATATTTGAACACATCCAGTAGCATTAATTCCTGATGAGAAGAGTGTGATGTAGGCTCATTTTGAAGTGAGACACTACAAAAATTGTGGGATAATTTTACCTGAAATGTGAAATTCTTGGGATGATTTGGGCAAGCTCATGGCAACCTTTTTTTTTTTTTTTTTTTTAATGGAAGTTGGATGTTTCTTCATGGGAACATTCACTGGTAACGTTAGAATGGCAATAAGTAATTCCCATCCCTGTGTTCTGTGTGTTCTGGCAAAACACCACCTTTTTAGCCACACAGCTTCCTTCCTTCCTTCCTTCATCTGTGTTGTAAGGAACTCTTACTGTTTTGAGTTATGTATTAAGTTGTGTATTATTGTTACTATATGGACAATGCTATCATTTTATTTTGTGTAGCACCTGAAGCAGAGCAAAATTGTTAGTTCATCATCCTTTTAGTAATGACTACTGGCAAGCTAATGCAAAATTAATGACATGCAGTGTGTTATTTACTCAACTTTCAGCTTCTGTCAGAGGTTGTCTATTTTTATAAATTACATCATCCCTACTGCAGAACTCTTATATCCATTGGGATTTACTGTTCTTCCATTCCCTTTGGAAGGGCTCACATTGATGTCATAACTGGATTTGTAATTGTGATTAGATTTGGAAACTCAAAGAGAAACATTGAAGCTATGCAGTATTTTCTGCAACTGAAGTGTCAGTAATATTTCTGAGCAGTGTGGGTTTTTTTACATATTAATGCCACTAGGTCCTGTTTACAGCTCGTAGAGTTGCCAATACTTTATAACCACACATCTGTGAAACTTTGGATAATAATAGCATAGATTTTCCAGAGTAGCATGATTTTATTGCTGTTACTGAATTGTGATGTGCTCTTTTATATTATGTAAAAGATTGTTTTTCTGAGATGTAGGGTATAAAACTAAATGTGAGGTACGTCGTCAAAGCAGAAAGTTGTTCATGCAGCAGAAAAATGGATTTTTCATAAGTCTTTTCTAAACTGATCATTGCATAATGTAACTAAATACAAATATTCAGTTTCTACCAGTTGGACTCCATGATCCTTATGGGTCTCTTCCAACTCAGCATATTCTCAGATTCTGTGATTAAAGCTGAGGAAAATTTAAAAAGCAAATACATTCATGTGTTCTTAAATATTTTTAAAATGGATATCCTCATTAACATAAGGTTGATCAGTTAGAAGCACTGTTTGTATATAAAGTACATATGGGGAAATGGGATCTGCCATATTATATCTGTAGAATGCCAATCCAGGTCCTTTTAACACTGGCATTTCTGTACAGATGAGTATCATGAGTGATAGTAGCAGTGTAGTTATTTGCCCACTAAAGGATGGAAAGAAGCTGTCAATTCATTTTTTTCCCAAACATCCGAGCCACTGTTATGTGACCTGGGCTTGACATAGTGACTTAAAGATAAAATTATAAGTATGGCTAGGTGGCAGTCTTTCCAAAAAAGGTTCTGTTTGTGAGTACTTTTAATAAGGCCTTGTATTTGACTTGACTAATTTCACTTTATCATTTTGCTGAGTGAATGTCAAGGCTCAAAATAATTAACGAATTTAGTAGTTAACATATCCTAAACAATTAAGAAAGTATGTATAGAATTGAAACAAGGGGAAAATGTAATGTTCTAAGTTCCAAGAAGGTCAGTGGCATTCTGGCCTGGATCAGCAGTGATTGTCACCCTGTACTCAGAACTGGTAGGGCCACTCCTTGACTCCTGTGTTAAGTTTTGGGTCTCTCACTACATAAAGGACATTGAAGTGCTGGAGTGTGTCCAGTGTGTGATGAATAAACCCTTTTCTACTTTATTGGGTGGATGTGTGGATCACAGTGCCCAGGCTACATCCTGCTGAGTGTAAATGCCTTTATTCGTGCTTACATCCTTCACTGGGTGACAGTTAGGAGAGCTAACAAGTCCTAAGTAAGCAAAGTAGTTACCTGGAATTTACAAGGCTGGTGTGTAAATTCTTCCCCTGTCCTTCATCACCTTGTTGTGTAGTCATACTTTTAAAATTCTTCTTATTTACACTTTCTGATGGAAAGATTTTTTTTTTTAATGAAGAAGCTTTTTTTTAAATGTAAGGTCTAGTTAAAGTGTTAGTATTCTGTTGTATGAGTCATGGGCATTGGGAGCTGGGCTTTAGGTTTGAGTGGTTAGCCTTAATTATATTTGAATTTTTAAACAGTAAAGTTTTGACATGCAGCTTGAACAGCTGGCAGGTGTTATGTGTATTGTTGATGTGGCTGGCAGAAAACCAACACAGTTTGTGTTCTCACTCTGTTTTGCATTATTTTATATGTATGTGTGTGTATGTGCATGTGCTAAAATGTAAAATATTTTACTTTTCGTTCCTTTTACTTCTAAATTAAGTATTACTCTTGAACACTGTAATTTGCTGAATGTAAAGGCCTGCAGCTAACTGGTTTTAAAGTCTTCAAATGTTCTGTGTGGCGCACAAAAGACCACTTTAAGACTTCTGACTTGGAATACAAAACAGTGTAGAACTAAATTATAAGGGAAACTCAGTCTGGTAGGTGCACTTCTATGTATTTTTATTTAACACTTCTTCATCTAGGTAGCTGATCTTGTAATTGCAAGGAAAAAATGTAGTGTTACATTTGCAAAACGGGACATCTGTCAAGTGACGGTTCCTGATTTATTTGATTGGGAAAGAGGAGAGGGAAAGGGCATTTCTTAGAATTTTATATTAAGTTCTCTTTATTTGAAGGATATATTGCCGTGGTTTGACTTTTTTCCTGTATAAAACCAATTTGGCTCATTTTGCTTGATAATTATTTTAAAAGTAAAGGATGGGAAATTGCATGGGGTTTGTTACTGATAAAAGATCTGCATAAATTATTTCTGTACAGTTGCTAGAGGCAGGGTGCAAAGCTCTCAAGATGTGTTAGTGCATGGTGCATTACACAAGAGAGGATATGCAGGGCCACGAGGAGAGAGTTCTCCCAAAAGAAAATGATCTTACTCTGGTAAACTCTTGAGTGTTGATTTTAATTGGGAACCCCTGGAGAAGGCTCTTCAGAGAGTCTCCTGGCATGAGACTGTGACTGGAGACAAAAACAAGAGTTATTTCCTTCCAACAGAAGACTGAAGTGAATGAAAATTCTCTGTAACAGCAACCAGCTCTTTCAAAGTTAAACTTCTTAAAACCCCAGGGATAAATAGTAAGTTACTCTGGGAGATGTCCAAGTACACATTTAAAAAGATGAAGACAGTCTAGTGGTTTTCTGCTGGTCCATCTATGTCTGCACCTTGAACAGAATTTCAGGTTCTCCCTTAAAGCTTCCAAGTAAGTTCAAGCGAAACTGTTAGAAAGCATATTGTATTAGCTTAGAACAAAAATACTGCCCCTCTGCTACTGCTGAAGTGACCTAATGAATAAACAAAGAACAACAGAAAACCAGCTAGCATTTACAGGAGACTGAAAAATCTGGGGTTTGTTTGGTTTGTTTGTTTTTAATCCATTAATATTTTATGTTGAGACATTAAATAATTGTTCTCCTGCCTTGGTTGGTCTCAGATATATTCAGTTCTGTGCCACAACAATCATCCTTGTAATGCAAAAATGTCAGCGTATTTCAGGTGATGGGTTTCAATGGGGCTAGTAATGACCATAACAATATAGAATTTGGACAGTTGATTGACCCCAGAAAAATCCCTGAGTTTTATTTTTAACAGTGCAGCAGTGGGATTATAAAGTTTTTCCACATTGTTATACAGTGAAGAATGTGCAATTTTAGGGTTGCCTCGCATAAGTGAAGAACTTGTGTCCCTAGATTCCTGCTGCGCAATTGGTATGGACACAACGATATGTGAGAGTTTTTGTGGGTATTTCTGTTTGTTTGTTTTTCCTCCAAGATAGTGGGCTGATTTGTATCTCAGAGGTGAGCCTTGTGCCCAGCAGGTATGGATGTCAAAGTGCTGTTTAGATCTGGTAAAGAGAACTTGCTACTCCTGTATGCTTGAGATCATGATTCTTGACCTTAAAAGTGTGTTGACTGTTTTGCTTTCATGCTTTTTTCCCCAGCTCAAAACCAGAAAGTACTTTCTCATGTTCTCTGATGTAATTAACATGCCATTGTTAAATCTGGTCATTACATCAATGTGAGAAAATTTTGTAAATGCTGGGAAAAACTTCCATCTATCCTGACTTAATGCATTTTTTCCACTTCAGAAGTACTGGAACAGTTAAGGAAATGAAACTAATCTGTGATCATTCTGCCAACTGAAGTCATTAATATCACAAATTTTATGCCTGATTTTTAACATTTAATAATGATAATGTATAACTTTAAAGCTGTGTTAATATGCATTAAACTTTAGGCTTGTAAGAATGCTTTGCTTTGTGTAAAAATCACAGGTAAATCAGTTAAAGATGACATAAAGTGACTTCACAAACATACATATTACATATGATTTTCACCTAGCAGGAGCACAAAAGATATGTTTTTTTTTTCTTTTTTATTTTTTCCCTAAAAGCGTTGTTAGATGTAAAGCATAAATAATTATGGAGTCCAGAGAAAAGTTTCTGTGCTCTGATGCTGTGGTGAGCCTTTGCTCAAGTCAGTTCTATAATTTAGATATTGTGGAAATAGGACATCTTGTCACATTTTGGATGAATGTCCATCAGTTATAGGTTTTCTTCATGTCTGTTCGAACATAATTGTTGACCGTGAGAGAATTTGATGGCAGGTATTTTAGATGAATAGTATGACTTGCTCCTGTTTTAAGATGGATGGCATGCAAATAGAAAGTTTGCTGTGCTGAAAGCAGAGCTGTGCACAGAAGGTGACAAATGAATCTGCTGTCAGAGGGAAGATTGGCAGGCCATGGCACATCCACCCAGCTGAGGCACCAGCCCGACTGCTCTGGGCTTGTCATTATTTTAAAGATCTGGATTATAGGTTCATCTGCAGCAGCAGTTCAGCAGAAGGGCATTTGTTCAAATGGTCTGTAACATTAGTAAATGTGTTATCAAAACAGCACACAGCACTCCATTGTAACTCTTGCTTCGGTGTCACCAGCAGTGCAGTGAGCGTCGTTATAGTGCTGGCAGTGCCACAGCTTTATGAATCAGATAAAAATAATGGGGCGAATACTGTGTCTTCATCCATGTGTTTTGGCCAAAGTGGTATTTTAGTACCTTGGAGAAACATATTTGGTAATTTTCTTTTATTCAACAGTTTTATTTAAAGTTCTCAAAGTTCTTGATAAAATATTAATAGGGATAGGTGTGCCTGGACCATCCCATGACTGCTTTATGCTGATAGATAGGAACTCGCTTGCATGAAATTAGGTCATATAGCCAGAGACTTAAATTGTTGGCAGTAAATTTGTCTGAATGCTTTAGAATAAGACTTATGCATTGTATGGAACATTTAAATGTATTGTAGCATTTTGAGTGAATTACTGTTCCAGCTTTTTAGTGGTTTCAGTTGGTGTTTTTTAAACTGATGGGAGCATCAGATTGTTACTTAGTAATCTCTCTCATAAGGTTAGTGGGAGGCAGAGAACAACAGCATTATAAAATTCAGGAACACACTCCTGGGAGCTTAACAGTTTTGTGTCCAATAGCCCTGAGCTTAAATTTAAGTTTTAAACTTCACTTCTTTCCAAGTGAGGAGGGCAGGGAAAAGAGAAGATAGCTGTGCCTTATTTTCCTTAAAATTAGGCACTCCATTCTTGTACTCTTCAATTTAGCTGTTATTCCACCTACACAGCTGTGTAATATCTGTGTCATTGTCCCTCCTTCACTGTGGATGTTTTTTCTAGCGACTGGAGTCATGTAGTGGCAGTAAATTTGGTGACCTTAGAGTGTTCTGTTGGTTTTTGTGTAGGTATTTGAACACGAAGGAAATGATACTTTACATTGTGTTTAAAGGGAAGGGGAAAATGTGCTGGTAATTTCTGATTTTGAGGTACTTTTGGGAAAGAATGTGTGTCCCTGTGTGTGTAATCTGAATAAAAATTTGAGTACTTCTGTAAATAGTTGTGAGTTAAGGTGACTACTTGAAACTGAAGAATTGAGGTAATCTTTTGTTACAGCATTTGTCATTAACCTAGAAAGGCTTAATACTCCAAGCATTGTTGGCACTGCTTAGGAGAATGACATCCATGTAAGATTGTGTTCTAGAATGTAAAATAGTTAAGAGGCGTTATCGTCAGATAACACATGCTGCTGAGATCTCTGCCAGTTCCTACCTAGAATTCAGTATTGATTATGAATCCGTAATTCTATGAGGTAGGCCAAGGATGTCCATATATCTGTAGTTGCTTTTGAAATGGTTTTTTAATGTTCTTTTCTGTGACTCAAAAAGAGACTCTAGATAAATACAGTATTTTGAAAGCAGCCAGGGATAGCTCATCATGTAAAATTATTGCATGTCAGATTTATTAACATCTCACTTTAATAGCCTAAAAGCATTTGCAGAATTGTCTTGCTTTTATTTTTTTCCCAAACTTTTAAGTCTAAGCAAGGAGTTCTTACATGGGTTTTGAAAAACCCATGAACACAAAGTTGTAGGTAGGTTTTCTATGATGTATTTATACTTGTTTATGATAGCAACTTCCCACAATATCTTGTTCTCATGTTTTACACTGATTTAAATTCCATTCATTTTTTGCTGTAACTTAAAACAATTCACTGGACTTCTGCTTTAATTATTTTTTATGAAATACAAATTATAGTAGGTAGTTTCTGAACTGAAAATGGACAGTACGTACGATCACACTGTACTGGGAAATGGTGGCAGTTGAGGAGGAAGGAGTAGGGAAATGGAATCAACCATTTATTTCTTAAAACTGGTTTGTCTCATAAATTGTGAGTGGTGTTTTCTTCACCTGGTTACATAAATGTCACTTCTCACATTTTGAATGTAAAGAAGTTTATTTCTCTGTTTTGGAAACCATTAAGTTTTTGTCAGTCTGATGCACGTGAACATCAATTAAACTTTGTTAAGTTGATAAAAATTTTTGCATTCATGTACAAAGAACTGGCTTAATTTATTAACTGGTGAGGAGAGTTGTATAGTAGTGACCAGTGTTAAGCTGTAAGAAAGTGTTTTCTGGCATTGTTTTATGAAAGTTTTGTGTTTCACTACTGTTTTGGTGGGTTTAATCATGTTTTCATGGTACTCTTGAAGGCTTATGCCACAGAAACCTGTGCTAGATTTTAGCTGGAGGTACAACTGATGCAGAGAGGATGCATGTTGATAGTTGCGTGTGTGATGGAGTTCAGAAAGTGGTGTGCTGCCTTCCTGCACTGGGAACATGTTTCTGTTTTGGCAGAACTTCATTTTTTTCCTGACGTGAGCATAAAATACCACACTCAAATTCTGTTCATGGTTAACCTCAAGGCCACCCAATCAGACTGAAGAGAGTTTTAATTGCTTTGTCAACAAGTAGTATTTTTAAATTTTATACTAGGAGGGGGTTTGCCTAAGCTTCCTAGAATTCATAACTTCTGCTACTTCTGATCAGCACTGCATCAGAAAATTGATTATACTGAGCATTCAACTGTTTTACAAGGCTTAAGCATAATTTAACATTTTAAAATCATCTGTTAGTTGCACTGGCACATGGCAAAGAGTTTCAAAATTCTAAACTAATTGTTGTAATTAAACAACTTACAGAATAACTTATTTTTTAGAATTTACTAGAAGACCAAGGGCGCAAGTGTTATTAAACTCTCATAAATGTAAATATATTCAATTTAAAATGTGTTGTGTATGAAAATGTGTCCATAGAATAATTGTGCAAAAAAATAGAAGATTTTTTCAGGATCTTTTCTGGCTTTACTGGAATTAATTTCCAGTAATTTTTATAGCCTCATTTGCTAGCAATCATTGCCAGGAGTGACGGAAATCAATGTGTAACAAACTAAACTCATTATCAGTGTACATGTTAATTTGGGGGAAGGCAGCTGCAGATTGTATGACACAGTATTCTGTAGTATCCAATTTTTTTCTGTGTATTTTGCCTGTGTAACAACTGTTACGTCTTTTCTTCTATTGTCCTTGTTAAAAAAAACCAAAACTTTGAAGTTATTGTAAGGCCAGATGGTCTCTGATTTTAAAGAATGTGTTGTAAAGATGTTGCAGAGAACTGCACTAAAGTTGAAGCCTAGTGGAAGTGTGTCATGTTCCTGGCTTGGTCAATCCTGTGTCAAGTGGTACAAACTCGTGGCACTTAAGAGGTGTACATTGTATGGGGCTTACAATTTAATTATTGCTGAGCACAGTCTCTGTTGCATTTCAGCTCCTCTGCAGCATGATTTTGCTAATACTGCATGAGAAGTGGTGTAGTGTAAATGGGAGTGACTGGGGAAATTTCTCAGTTTGAGATACAATTACATTCTAAGGGGAGAATTATAAATGCCATATTTATGTCAATCTCTTCCACAACCTGTATCCCCATGTGTTTTTAGTGGAAATTGTGTATTCAGTGTGCAAGGAGAAGCAGGAGCCATATTCAGAAAGACTTGAAATGGTATGTTAAAGGTGTCTGGACATGTACCTCCCACACCCCCTGGATGGGATGTCTGTGGCCTGTGAAGGGGCGAAGCTGCTGGGAATCCGAGAGAGCTCATCAAGTGCACTGTTTGTAAATACGTGATAAAAATGTTTACAGCTCTGCAGCAGCTGTCTTTTGGGTGGGGGGAAAGGGAAGTGATGCCTCTGCTCCAGCATGATCTTGTTGAAAAGTCGTGTTCAGTTGAGGATTTGGCGAGGTAAACGTGGGTCTTCATTCCCACCCTGACTTCGGTGATATTCTTAGGAGCCAGAAGCAAACGGATCCCTCCCTCTGGGGATGCCTTGATCTTCCGAGGCTGATACCAGACACAGGCAGGAGCTTGCTGTGTTATCTGCATTGTCCATCTCTACCTTAATGAGTGAAACAGTTAAGTATCGGAGGGCGCAAGCCTCAAGGAATGTGTCTTCCATTTGACTCGAATATTTCGGTGGATAAAGGGAGAGGGAGGGAGAGAGAGAGAGAGAGAGAGAGAGAGAAATCCACTTACATCACTCGAACTGCATTGAGTGTGTGCCTGTGTGCAGGTTAAGAGACAGACTTCAGTGTCTTTGCTTTCTGCAGGAAGCAGCAATGCCGTTTGTATCCTAAGAGGAATTTTTTATTTAGAAAAGGAAGCATTCTTTCTACCCAGGAAATGGCTTTCCTTGTGCGTTGCTATGCCAACTGCCTGCAGCCATGGTCTTCCAAAGTAAGCACAATAACGTAATTATATTGGCGTATTGCATTCAGACTCATGATTCTCTGGGTTTTTGTGTGTGTAACTGTGTTGCATTTTTGTTGCTGACTCTTTGGGCGGTAGGAGTGCTTGTCTTGATTGTGAGGAACAGGCATCATAAAATTAAATGTCCATCAATGTCATGCTGCTAAGATTAATTGTGCAAACTTGGTTAGCTGAGTGGAACAGAGATCACTGGTCACTACTCTGTCAGCATCATTAGCAGCCAGGGGAGGAGGTCCCTATTCGTGTGCGCTGCCCTGATTTTGGGGGAGTGGAGGCTAGTGGTGGCGGGAGGGGGGGAGGCTGCATTTGTGAGTGTGTGATTGCAAATGAAACAGGAGTATTAACAATGCTTGGCTGAGTGCTGGAGGCTGGTTCCTGCACCCTGACTAATATAATACTGTATTAAGCCTTTTTGAGGGAGTCTCTGTGCAGTCAGCCATTTTAGCTTTTTTTTCGTCCTTTTTTTTTTTCCCTTTCCCATTCCTCAGGCTCAGGGAATGGTTTTGTTCCCTTGCATGGATGCTGGATATGTAGGGTTTCATCAGGCTCTGTACGTCCTGACATGCTTAGACTTTCAGTGTTACAAAAATGGAGACTAACGCTGTCATTTGGATTGCTGCTCTGCACTACAAGTGCGAGGGGGGTTTTGAGCTTACCAGTAGTGACACTTTTAGCTCCAGCTTGGTTTCACCCCCTCCGCCTCTTTTTAATTTAATGCTGTAGAGGGTGACTTGCCATCCATAAGAAATTGGTACATGATGTGTAAATTCAGTTCAGCTTATGTTTCTTCATTATGAAACCACTTGCAATCCCAGCTAACCATGGAGTTATGGGCCAGCAGGAGAAGCACTCAGTAAGTATTGCGAATTCTATTTGTTCTATCAATAACCTGTCACGGGCAAACTGCATGGAGATTGAAACTGCTTGTCGTCCTGCTTCCCGGCTTTCCTGCTTGTGGATTTAATAGCGGCTTTGGAGGGAAAGCTGTACCTGAGGTGGCATTCATGTCGGTGGCTGTATTTGAAATTGTATTTAGCTTAGAAAAAGCAACTCTGTAGGTTGTTTTTGAATGTTAAAAATTTACTGAAAAAATGCTGACATAGTTTGGTTGGGCAGGAAGCTGTGAGCATTCAGTTAGAATCATTATGCATTTGTTAAAACTTCAAAGAAATATGTAAGCTGTATAACAAGTGATATAATTGTAGGTGATGATAAAAATAGATTTATTCTGTGTAGTGTATGGCTCTGGTGTTCTGTTGCCTTGTAGCATGGCGTTTAACATCTGTGATACACTTATGCTGAAATGCAGAAACTGTTAGTAAAACACAGAATGAACAAAAGGCATAAGTACTGATGCTTTCTAATTGATCCCATGAGTCAGCTACACCTTTGTCATGCTTTAATCCCATAGGCTGCCTGTGTTTATTGTTTGGGAAAAATGCATTCATAAGCAGAAGAGCAAACATTATTTAACAAGGCCTCAGGTGTCAGGAATTAGAAATTTAGGTTTTGCATGACAAAAAGGTTCTGTAAGTTCTATACGAATGTATAGAATCTTACTGCTCAGTAAAAATGTTTACATCTTCATGCTAGAATTTATATGGTTCAATATAGTTTTCTGTCTTAAATTTTGTTTCTTGGAAAGATATTTATGAATATATGTTCTGTGAATACTGTGTCTGTTAGAATGTGCATGGGAACATGTACCAGTATGTTCAGCAGATACAGTTAAAAATCATAAATCCTGGGAAGAGAGGATAGCAGGAACTTTTTGAAGGAGGAACATTTTTTTTTCAATAATTCAGTGTTGATTGTGTAGAAATACAGAAAGTAATCTAGAAATGTTTTAGAATATGTCCAGTGAATTTTTCTTACACGTGTAGCAGACATATCACAGTTTCTTATTGTAGACTGTTTTGTTCCTTTCCCTTCCTAATTGCATTCTAAGTATAAGGGAGTTCATGTAACCAAACCGTTTGGTGTTCATGAAATATTTAGAACTTCATCTAAAAAAACCCAAACAAAAACCACCTTCTTTCCTCCTGAAACTTAAGCACTGAAGGAGCTGAAATAGAATAGGATACCTTGAATATTCAAATAGGAATAAAATGAAAAAGCTGCATATGTATTGCTTTTCCCTGCTCTTTCTACTCTCCAAAGAATGCCAATGAAAAGTTCTAGATTTATGCTGGTAGCACAGCAAGTTTAACTGATATTAAATAAGTGCTTATAGATAAAGGAATAAGTAAACTAGCTTTTTAGAAACTCTACATTACAAACTCAGTCATATTCTAATTGTGTAACTTTGAGTTATTTGAATCAGAGATGAATTTCACTCTCCAAAATGGAGACTGGACCAAAATGTAGGAATAGTAGAAGGAAAAAGGTATTGCTTTAGAAATGTCCCCATATATGTAAGAGAAAGAAATCATACTTTCTGAGATGCAATTGGAGATTTTGCATGAACAAAAAACATAGTTAAAGACTGTATAGAAGTTTAGAACTAAACTGTTAGGACACAGAGGAGCTCAGCAAAAAACACCACTTTGGCAATGAAACTTTTCATGCCTGTTCACCAGGTAGACATTTTTTTCTTTGGAAGGTAAGACTGAAAGATGTAAATTCTTGGTAGAGAGGGAAGGGAAGCTTGGAGTTCCAAGGCATGCAGACTTTATCTTACTTTGCCTAAGAGGAAAACTTCTTGAATTAATCATTTCTGGTAATGAGTTATTTTCATGTTAGTATGTTCCCAGAATTCTAAATATTTTATTGATATCTGACTTGAACTTACTTCAAGGAGATAGTCTTAATTGCTTCTGTGACATCCCCACCCAGAGTCTTGCAGCTTGATTTGCTGGGACAATCTGGAACTGAATGCAAAAATCTCCTGTGCAAGGTTTCACAAAATTCTGTGAATTAATTTTAGTTAATGCTGTTAAATCTTAATGTCACACCAGTTTAGTTAGGGAATGAGGGATATGGTTTACACCTGCTGTTCTGTGAAAACGGTATGCGAACTGGCCATTGTGATAATCATGGTGAGAATGGAGAGAGGAAGAGCAAAAAGTGCTTTTGTGTTTCCTAGATTTTTTTACTATAAAAAATAAAATCAGCATCATCAATCAAGTGTGTTGGTCTTACATGCCTCATATTTCATAAATTGGAAGAGTGTGAAGCAGTGCTACAGACACATATCTGAAGGTGATGTTCCTTGATACACAACTACTGTCATCTGTTTAACAGGGAATAAAATTATGCTCTGGGTGAAAGATGGCAGAGAAAGGAAAACTGGATTGTTGCAAAAATACTTCTGCTTAGTTCTTTTATTTAATGTACTTTACCAGATTTTGTGTAATTAAAGGAATCTTAGAATGGTTTGGGTTGGAAGGGTCCTTAAAGATCATCTCCTTCCAGCCCCTCTGGTGTGGACAGGGACACCTTCTGCTAGACCAAGTTGCTGAGAGTCCCATCCAACCTGGCCGTGAACAATTCCAGGGATGGAGTATCTTCAGTAGGTTCATTCTATTTGGCTGTGTCCTTGCTGGTTGTAAGAGTCCTCTGAAGTACCTTTGTCGTGCTTTCATTACAATTTTCCAAATCTTAAATTTTAGGAAGATCAATGATGTTTCAAAAGATATTCCTCTGTGGATGTTGAAACAATCTCTTGAAAAGCTTCACGCATTGCGTCATACACCTGGTTTATTATGTGAAAAAATTCACTTGAAGGTCTAGTGCATGAAGATTCCCATTGTAGTCTTGGGCTTTGTATAGTGTTAGTTTTCTGTCTTATTTCTCTTTTCCCGTTGTGTCTGTTGTTTGGAGGAAATTTACTCAAGGTCGACTAAAAAAAAAAAAAAAGAAAAAATTGACAGGTATAATGACTTGTAAAAAGGGACTTGAGATGCATGGTTCTTATGTGGCTGTAATGACTAACAACTCAGGAATTGCACAGTACATTGGAGTGACTTACGGACAACCTGTAAGAAAGTATAATTTGACTTCAGGTGTAGTTGAACTAAAATCTGCTAATAAAGGACATGTTTTGCTGCTGGCACAGTGACTCTTCTTTAGTGATCATGGGCACTGCAGTCTTTGATGTGCTTGACCTGTCTTGAATTACTGAAAAATACTGGTTGTTTCAAATTGTTCAAATATGGTTGTTTTAGCTTGATGTGTAGTAAGGGTGCCAGTTGGTATGCTTTCCTAAGAAATCTAGAGCTATACTAGTAATAATTTTCTGTTGCTGGAAGAGATCATCAGTATTTTTTCTTAACTCATATAATAAATGTAGCCTGGTATAGTTATTTGTCCTTTGAGTGAGCATCACACAGGACTAATAAGACGTGGGAAAGAGATGTGGTGGTGTGACCAGATGGCTACAGTTGCTAAGCTTTTGCACATTTTTATAGACATATCTGGAAAAAACCTCTGATATATGAAAAAGCTCCATCTAGGTAGTAGTGACCTGTTAGCTGCTACAGCTGCTGATAGCTATGATTTTGTTCATCTTGATGAATTACATTGCACTGGGACCTGATACAGATTATCTTTTTTTTGTTGTCAGGCATCTTTAATTGTTGGCACTTACTGAAACCAGGTTTCTGGTTTGGCTCCTTCTTTCTGGTTATTCCTTTCCTTTTAATTTCCATATTTTGAAAACAAAAATATCCTATTTGGAGACCAATAAAGGTGGTGTGGATTTTTCACGTGATTAGAAATGTTGTTTCACCTCTATATGGGTGTATTATGATAGAGTCTTTAAATATCTTCCGCAAGATTCATCTGAAGATGGATAGCTCTGATGTAATGAGCAGCTGTTTGATGTTTTGGGCTAGCTTCATTGCTCAAAAGGCCAGGTTGTTCTTATGGTGTACTATTCAAGTCTTACTCAGACAGAAAAGCATAAATATTATTCTCTTCTGTGGCTTTTGAAGATGCTTGTAACTTCAGTGTTCCGGCAATTAATTAAGGTATTGCAGGGGCGGCATTATCTTAATTTTTCAGGTAGGTCTGCTGAAGCAAATCTGTGGCAAAACATAAGGACAGAATTTTAAGAGCTTAAGATGGTCATTCCATAGCATAGTAAGGTCTAAGTAAAAATTCAGAGGATGGATTTTATTGCTTGAATTTTCTGTATTGGCCTAGTTCAGGCACTCACAGCCTAATGATCATATGAAAGGTTGATTTTAAGTGACTTGCCTGGCATCCTGCCAGAGATCTGTGGTAGGCTCTGGCTAAATTCCTGTTCTGCAGGACAGCATTTAACTGCAGATTTCCCCAAAAGCTTACAAACGGCAAAATTTGGGTCATTTCATAGGAATGAAAGTGAATGCGTTTAGTGACCTGTAGAGATGGCCATGAGAGCATCCTTGGCACATAGAAGATGTCCTGCTATCTTTCTGTTAGGGTTTCAATGCCTGGGGATTGCACAGCATATTTCAAAATGACAGGAAAAGAAGGGAAAAAAAAAAAAAAAAAAAAAGGAAAGCCTACAAGTCCATACCAGGAGGGCTGCCATCTATCTGTAATGAAGTAGCTAAAATTTTTTCAGGTCAACGTGGATGATGTAGAAGATTGCACAGTAAGGGCATTTTTAGCAAGTTTATGAAGTAAGAGAATTTCAGGCCTCGCAATGTAATCAGTATTACGGCTCTGGTTTATATTCCAAAGTGACCAAATCTAGTGGTGCTGTTGGAGTGTTTGCAGAGAGATATTTTTGATGGTGCATACTGAAATGTGGCATTTATAGTCACAATGCAGATGTGAACCTGAAAAGGAAAGTCAGCTTCTTCAAAATGCTATTTTGAGACTGACAGACTAAAGCTATTTATTATTACTGAGTTGTTGGCACTCCTGCCTGATCATCAGACGTGCTGAAAATCTGGCTGAAACTGAGAGCTGCTGATAACCAACAATTAAGAAAAAACCAGAAACTATCCAACCAAAAATCCCAATCATTAAAAGAAGTAAAAAATCCTAAATCCTTTAAGATAGTGTTGACTTGCTCCTGATTCTATGAGTTAATAAAGGCATAGGAAGGAGAGAAACTTTAAAAAACAGAAGATAATGTATTGTGTTAAGTAGCCTAAGTTAAAAATGCTATGGAATTCACAGTATGCACAATTACTAGCATGAAGTTCATTGTAACTAGAAGCAAGCACTAAGGAAACTAAGGAAATCCTATGCCTCAGGATCTCAAGTTCATTATTCCACCTGCAAAATAATTGCAGTCCCTTGCTGAATACTTGCTCAAGGGTTTTAATCAGTGATACTCATGCTGGTACTTAATTTCCAAGTGACGTAAACTCAACAGTTTAGCAAACGAAACTGTAAAAATATTCCAGTGAGAGGAAGTAAATTAGATTTTTTTTGAAATTTCATTTTTAATTATCTAAGGCAGGGGATCTCGGTGATAGGTAAAGAAATATGCTGCTTATAAGAGGATTAGCAAATGCTGTGAGTTATGTTGCTTTTTTTCTGCAGTCATGATTGCTGCTGGTACTACTCCAGTATGCAAAAGTGAGGGGAGGTGTCTCGTATTCTGTATTCTGCTGCTAACATGACCTGAAGCTTGTCTGCAAAATACTTCTGTACTTGATAACTTTACAGGTTGTCTGCAAAATCGATGAAATACCAAGAGATAACTGGAATGATTTAAGAATATGAGCATTAGGAACTACAATTTCTAAATGGTAAACTAGAGTTGCGTAAATATTTAGGCTACGTTTAGACCATCAGCACTCTGGGATAATGATGTTGGTACTGGAAACTCTTAAGTATAATTTTTTTACGCTTATTTAAAATTTTTCTTCAATTAGTTTGCATATTTTTTATTCCTTGTTGTATTCTTGGCCTGAAATTGCTACAAATTAGCTCTTGACAGCATCCTTGATGTTTGAAAAACTGCGCTAATTTCACTAAGCCCTTAACGAATACACAGTGGTGTGATTTTTGCATGACTGAAGGAGACAAGATTTTCAGGATTTTAGGGTTATTTTTTTAAGGTCTGACTTTTATTTTTGATATCTTCATTGCAACAGCACATATATGACCAGACTATTAATTCTTTTCACTTGCTATTACTGATGCATTCTTGTTAGCTTTTTCTAAATTTCAAAATTAATAGAAGTAATACTTCTGGAAAGAGGAAAAAAAAACCCCCTTGATAGTGTCTTTCAGGAGTTGTGGAGTTGAGTTAAATATTGAATCAGTGTTTCCAGTGTTTGAGAAATATGGCTAATATTAAGGATTTGAGAAACATGAAATTTTAATGTTTTGAGATCTACCCTTGACCAAAGAACCTTGTACCCACCACACTTCATTCTCAGTATTGTTTTTAAGAATCTGGTAGCCATAGTGCAAGAAAAATGTGGCATGACTCCAGCAGTTCTGCAGTGTTTTTAGGATTCTAACCTCTGCATGCTTAACCCATCAATCTGTTCCAGAAATGTCACTGGCACTCGTATGGTATCCCAGAATTGGACGGTTGGTGGTTATTCCAATTTTGTCAGCTTGCCAGTAGTCTTTTTGCTGTTCATTTTGAGATGGTGATGATTCAGCTGAGAACTAGGGGAAGAATAAACTGTACTGAAGGGGTCTCTGCTCAGTGGGTTACTTGTGAAAGCTGATCCTGTGCCCAGAAGCTAAAATTTATAGGAGTGTTTATCATTCCTTCCAAACCCCCTGTTTGTACAGGGATACTAGAAGGACAGCTGAAGGACAAAAGATTCAATGCTGTTATGTGGGTGATGTTGAAGGTAAATAGCTTTACATTATAGTAGCACCTGACATAAGCAGTGCTGCTACTTGGCACCTAATATGTCTGAGGTGTAGGGGTGGAGATGAGCTATTGCCTGAATTTATTTTATTTTTCACTCAGGACAGATGCAGGTTCACACTGTTTGGTGACATAACTGAAGATAGGAAATTTTGTGTCTATGTTGTTTGTAATTTAGTCTTGTCGTGCTGGATTTGGTTACTAGACCTGCAAGATTCCATTAATTCCGTTAGCAAGAGTGTTGGTCCTTTGGGGAAAAGGCTGCATCTGTCTTTTTGGGTTGCTCTCACAGCAAATGTGAAGCTTGCTGCCCTGAACCACCTTCATGGTGTTCAGCTAACGTGGCATTCCATGCTTGGCCTAAACCTTAAGCTGCTCAAAAAGCTAAAAATAAGGCCATCAGTCCTTTTGTGATCACTGGTCTCCATTGCAGATGTCAGAACACAAAATCCTGGCATGTTTTAGTTCCCTGTTCATGAAAAGTGAAAGAGGATTTTCGTAAATGGGAAGTAGCTTGCTAAACCTCACAGCTTGGACTGAATAGTTTTCTAGCCTTTCCCAAGTCCTGAGTTATAAGCAGTCAAGTTGATGTCTCCAGTAATATGATGCTCCTTCCAAAGCCTGTCTGGAACACCTTAAAAATGCATCAAATAATTTGATCTACTACAATTTCAATAGTTCCTGTCCTTTGTGGTGTATGGAGTGTGACTACCCTTCCTTTAATTCAAATGGTTTTCTGATTTTTCCTTAAATGTCTTCTGAATTCCAGTTTAGTGACTACTGTAAACAACAGAAAGCTCTGAACCATTTGACAAACTGTGAAGACTTTGAATGTGAAAACGGTTGTGAGTCTCTACACTCAAATGTATGCATACCTCCATGGCATTTCCAGCTCTTAAATGGAGATGGAGATGACAATTCTCCTTTAGACTGGGAATGTGCAAACTGGTTTAACCCCAGCCTTCTCTTTCAGTTCCTGCTTCTTGATATGGATCAAGAGCCAGTTGCTTTTTAAAATAGAGGAAAAGCAGGCTTGTGAGTTAGAATGCAGAGAAGAGCGAAGTATTACATGATATCTGCATTTGGTAATCAGTTAATAAGCTAATAGAAGCCATGGCAGGCATAAAATGTAGCTCCACATAGCCCTTGTAGCTTTCCACCTGTAGATGACGGATTTCGACTGTCCCAGGCTTGGCTGTTGACCATATCCCAGCATTTGGTGACAGTAATGTGTCCTCTTGGTAACTGCAGGTACCTGATCTTCAGAGGCATAGGGACAGCCAGGAACCAAGCTGCAAACCCAGACAATAGCCTGGTGGTCAAATACTTCAGCCTGGGATTTCTTTCACTCAGTCTCTAAATATTGCCTCATTTTATCTGACCGTCAGCTTGCTTGCAAGCAGAGGCGCTGTGTTCTGGGTCATTTGGACAAATGGACTAGGTAGGATTTATGAGTTTATAGCAGGACTCCAAACTGTGACCTTGCAAGTAAGAACAGCTGGTTTAAAGCTTTCTTCTTTTATTCCTCCTCTGAAGAATGATTTCATTAAAAGGACGTTGTTCTATTTTGTAGGTCTCCCTTTGTGTGGGTAGTCATGTTGGCTTGTTTTATCGTTAAAAATAGGCTCTTACTGTTCCGTGCTGCTGTTCTTCCTGCAGAGCCAGAAGAATGGGAGCTGGGTTGTGCGCTTAGGACTCCATCCATAGCATTGTTTCCTAAATGTCTTTCTGCTGCTGTGTGCCTGCCAGCCTGCCAAATGCTGTAGGAGTTGCAGGAATGTCAGGAAGGTCTAAATGCAGGATGATTTGAAAGAACATGGGAAAGCCTGAAATAGAGAACATGGGTGCAGAACTGGACCATACATTTACTACTGGTAGTGGGATTGGTGGCTTGAAAATGGGGTGATGAAGGACATTGTACCTGAATGTATTTGGTCATGGTTGAAAAAAACCAATCATTCTAGATTTTGGGAAATCTAAACTGAATTTTGGAAATTATTTTTTAGTTAGCTATATCCTAGGTTTGCTGAACCATTACCCTGTTTTCATTTTAGCCCAAGTTAGTTTTTTGTGCTCTTGATTTGTTAAGTGTTTTCGTTTGTTTGTTTGTTTGTTGGTTTGCAGTTTTATGTTGTTTGTTGGTTTGGGTTTTTTTGGTTTTTGGGTTTTGAGTTTCTTTTGTTTAGTTGGTTTTGCTTTTTTTAGGGGGAGTGTTTGCTTTTTTTCCTTACACGTAAGGAAATAAAGGTTCTTCAAAACAAACACTCTGCCTTGTGCTGTTTCACCCGTCAAGGTACAGCATGACCTCTAAATCTTAATGTATTTCTGATAACAAACCAGGAAGAAAAAAGAACTTGTATTTTCCAAATACTTGGCAGGCAGTAGCTCTTTACACTGTTAGATTGCTCAGGAAAGAGTCAGATGTTAGACTTGGATGTGCCTCACTGGCCTTTTCAGTCCTGACCTGCATCAGCAGTGGATTTTCAGCTAGGTTTTTTGACCTCTGAATAAGAAGCTGGCTATTGAGGGATTTTAAAAAAAATATATACATAAATAATGTAGAAGGATTGTCCTTACTTTGAAGGAACCAGCAGGAAAAGGGAAACGCATGAATTTATGGATTTTTGAGACTTAGTAAAATGTGCTACTTAAATAATTAACTCTATGTCTGGAAGTGGTTGTTGGCTGGATTTTTTTTTAAAGCAGCAGAGAAGACTCATATTTTAAAACTGAAGCTGTTCATAGCTGTAGGAGCAGACTGAAAAACCAAACTAAAATGAGACCAGTGTTAGTTTCTTTTAATAACTGGGAAATTTTTATGTGTACCTCTCCTTGCCTGTTGATGTATGACTTCTGCAAATATTTTCTGTGGTCTGACTCTGGGAGTTTCTGCCCTATTCAGTCTTGCTCATTTTCAAATCTGTAGATCTGTAGGTTGTCAACAGTTGATAATATCGTTGTTGTTGTGGGGTTGTTTTGTTTTTATCTGGTGGTTTTTTGGTTTGTTTGTTTGTTTTTTGTTTGTTTGTTTTTTTATTGGTTGGGTTTTAGTGGGCTTTTGTTTTTTAGGGGGGATTTTTTGTGTCTTGTGACAAGATTAGAGACTTCTTGCATTGCAGGGCAAAGGATTTTGGAAATTTCCATTTGGCAGAGATTTTCGAAGGTCCCTGAATGCAGCTGCTTTTCCTAAATAAATCGTTACTGAAGTGTAGTTTCACAAACAGCGGCATGCATGTCAGCAGTAGGATATAGAAAATCTAGTTATCTACTTGTTTCCTGTTGAAGGAAGAGGTTGTTTAGGCAGTTAAATGTCACTCCTACACCTGCAACTTCCATTAGTATTGCACATTAGTATTCCTTCTGTGATGATGGTACCCAGGGAAAACTAAACTTAGGAATTCCTGAGATAGAGTAACATGATTATTTTTAGGGTTTTTTTTTGTTGTTGTTGTTTTTGCTATTTTTTTAAAGTGGAGGTTCAGTGTTCCAATTGGGGTTTTATTCAGTGAAGCATCCAGACAGAGATCACATGCTTAATGTAGTAATGACTAAAATGTCTCCCAGTTTTAAGAAAGTAACTTTCTAAATCTCTTGCACAATATGTTACAGCAAACAGCTCCTAGCACTGTGGTGCTGCTGTAAATCAGCAGCTGGTTTGACTCTCAAATTATCTGGCTGTTGCAAGGTGACCTAATGCAGTATTTGATGTAAATGCACACACTCCGAGTCTCTAAAGCTTATCTTATGGTAGACGGGAGAAAAAAGATGAATGCCACTGGTTGTGTCTGGAGAATGGGCTGCAGTTATTGGTCCTGGTATTTCAACCTGATTTCTGTAATGCTTATTTTTCTGCAGCTTGGCAATCTGTGATGTAAAAGTCTCTTTCTAAATAAACACCAGTGAAATATTTCATGGTGTCAGTAGAATATGTAAGTTGTTACATGGGTTGTGTTTTTAGGATGCTGTTGGCTCAAGGCAGGAATATATGAGATGATTTAAACTCTGTGTGCACACCTGCACAGACACAAATAGATAAATTTCTGAGAGTAACGTATGTATGAATGCCAGCATTTTAAGCAGAATAATATAGTGCTTCAATTGACAATGTCTGCTTACTCTAAAACAGCCTTGATTATAACTGGCTCTATACAGGACCTTGTTGTCTTGCTTATCTTATAATGTGGTTGTGAGCATTTGTAAAAATTAGGTGATTAAAAAAAACCCCACAAGGTGGAAGGCTAATGAAATTTACTGTTAGATATTACGGTTTCGAGTAAACGTCGCTGGGACTACAAAGAATTGTAGTCCAAAATTTATTTCAAAATTTATTAGAGATAATATTAATATAAAAGATGCGTCTGTGTTGATATGTGTAAATAATTTTAAGTGGCTTTGCATAGTTGTTGCTGCACTGTGCTCCAGAATTCAGAGGGCATCTTAGCACTTCGTAAGGACTCCTTGATGAAAAGAAGAAAAATGGTCCTTTACTTTTTCCCTTCTTATGATCACAATGAGCACACACTAGTAAGTCTTTTGCTCAAAGTAGTAAATAGTTGTAGTAGTTGATAGAAGTTGGAATCTTGCTAAGTGTGACAGAATAGAAACTATGGAGGCATTAGGAATGCATGATGGCATATACAGTTTTAAAAGCCTGCGTCTGTGTAAAATATTTTCATTAATTTTCTTTGACTACCATATGAGAAAAAGTGTAAAATAACACAGCCAGCAAAGCTTGGGGTGTTACAGCAACATTCACTGCTGTTCTGTTGCCATGGCATGAGTCCATTTGCTCTTGCAAAGCTCATAAAATAAGTAATAAAGCTGTTTGACTAGTAGTCATGTTAGTATAGCATTAAAAAATCATAGTTATGGTAAAATCATGCTATTTAAAGATTTTTGCAACATAGCCATGTATAAAGGGAAATGCTTGTTGTAAAAAAAATATTTTATCTTGTTGCTGTGCTGTTTTTACATTATCTAGAAAAATAATGAGGCTACCTATACTATCTGTAATGCAAATATGAAACCTTTTTACTCTGTGCATTGGTCTCAGAAGTATTATCTACAGGCTTTTAAGATGTTTTAAAGCAATCTTTCTTTTAAAATTCACCTTTGAAAATAGTATCATCTCCATTTTAAATCAAAATTAATTGCCTTTTAATTGCCCAACTGTTTTTAAAAATTTTGTATCATTGTTTTAAAATGCTCACTATTGTGCAATTAGCAAGTTAAAACTGGTGATTATGGCAATATATGTTTTTGCTTTATATTAGAAAATGCTACGGTCAGAATATTTGGAAAAACAAGCTTTAGCAAATGCTTTGATGTCCACTTGTGTGTTGAGATATTTCTCTTGTAATATTGCAGTCCTTCTTCTTCTTTTTTTTTTTGTTTGAGATGAAGCAGAAGTGTGCATCTTTCATTGTTAGACAAGGAAAATAGAGGAAATTTCCACCCACTTTTCTCCTGAGCTATTCCTTGATACTCTAAAGCAAAGATAATCCTTTCGTTAAAACTCCAAGGGTGGCATTGACATGGCTGCAGCCATCAGACTTCAAACAAAATTTCCATTTAATTGCTTGTGAATAGTCATGTCTCTCTTTAAATTTTCATCAAATTTCTTTCAATTAATATGGTATTTTATAGAGGCAAGGCTCAGTTTTTGCATGTGTGCACAGGAACTTCCTATATATTTATATCTTGAAAAAATTTTCCTTGGAAATGTACAGAATATGTAGGTGTTTACTAAGAAGCTACCAATACAAAAATCTAAAATGTTTTTATGTTAGTCATGTTGTTTTTTGTCATTTTTCCTTTGTTGGTTAGCCTGCTTCTGAATGATAAGTATATAAAACAACAGGCTCCCTTCAGATTTTTCTGCTTGGATGAGTGACATGGATCTGGAAAGGATTTTCTGGGTCACTGCCATTACACACTTGTGCAGCACACTCAGAACTTTGCCTCGCTTCGGTCTGAAAGCCTTCACTGCCACAGCTCCTGTGGAGTCTGGTTTGGAGAATCTCTGTGGCTCATTAGATAGCAGCCTTCTTTCAGCTTCCTGCTCATTAGGCTTTACACCTGCACTGCCTTTTGCTGGAAATATTTCTTTTTCCTCCTTTCTATTTCTGGACAGTGATCATACTCTCTCTCAGTGTGGGCTGAAAACGCTGCGCTCTTCCTGCACTTTTTCAAGTGTTGGTTTTTCTTCTTCTGATAATCCTGGTAGTTTTTCCTCTGACTCTATGGATGTGTACGGCTTTAAGCCATCTTTATTTAAAACATACAGCTGGGAATGTGTGCAGCATTTCCAAATAAGGTCTCTGCTGGGGTCGTGGAGAAAAGCCCAAAACTGTATTTCTGGAGGATGCATGCTGTGATCATATTGTGTTCTCCTTCTGCTGCATCACCTGAACAACTCAGTCACCTTCTGATCAGCTCATACATGGAAACTTTCTTACAGTCATTTCTGACAGGGAATTTCCCGGGTTCTTGGTTTTTGTTTTAAAGAGTGTGATTTCACATCTTTTCCTCTTGCTCATCTCTTTTATCAACAGTGTGTTTTTGCAGTCAAACCAACAGGCTTTTCCTCCACTTGGAAAGAGTGGAGTTCTAACATATTTTCTACGTCCATCGTTTTTCTCATCTCATCTTTTAAAAAATAATAATTGCTTGAGTAGCCCTTAATTTATTTTTCTTTTTTCCAGAATCAATTCACTTTGATCTCTTTTACTATTGCAGGTTAGTTCAGTGCAGTAAAATTCAGTGCTGTAGTTCAGTATTAAAGTGCAGTAGTTCAGATTGAATGGCTGCAGTTCAGAATTGAGCTATCTCTTCACCAGTGTTTGAAAAACTTAACTAAGCTTTGTTAGATTGGTGAGAATGCTGCGACAATGAAGCATTCTGTGATCAGGTGTAAAAGACCCAACAACAAGACAAGGTGTGGTGTAAGAGCAGCCTCAACACTTGGAAGGCTTCAACACTTAGAACTGTAGGCATATCCCAGGTCTTTGCTTTATCCGTTTAAAATATGCCCAGGATCTATCTTTTCACCTTTGGGGTAAACTCTTTGCTGTAGTGGTTTTCAGTTCTGAGTGATGCTTTAAAGCTGAAAATAAAATCTAGGTGCAGGTGCCATCAGTTTTACCCCTGCTGGTGAAATTGCTTTTTAGCATCCCTCATGTCCACTTGTGAGACTCCTGTGTAAGTGATCAAGTAGTCTAAACTGAGTCTGTATATGAGACATACATGAGCATTCTATTATTTATTTAAAATATTCTGCAGGATTTAAAGCATCTTCCTTGAAAATGTTTGAATTAACATTTCCTGTAAACATATGTGCTCACATAAAGTGTTCTTGAACTTTTTTGCTTTTATGTCGCTAGGCATAAATCTTTTGTCTGGTTTCCTGTGGAAACAAAGTTTGTGACCAGGTTCTCTGTTCCTTCCTCTCCCACAGTTACTTGTAATAGGCCAAAGAGTTCAAAATTTAACCTTGCAAACCTCCAAAAGCCCTCAAAGTGGGCCGTTTAGTTTCCAGCCCAGCAGTAGTTCTCAGCATATTAAGCACCCAAACAGCCACAAAAGGAAGTATTTAGAAATGCTTAACTGTGGGAAAAACATCAACTGGAACATGTATTTTCTTAGTATGAAAATCAGTTATTCCCAAGAGAGAGATCTCTGCAAAGCCAAGATTTATTATTTTATTTCTACTCCACGTATATTAAATAATGGGGAGCCTTTACAGAAGTTCAGTGATTGAGCTCAGTTTTCTACTCTCTTTCCCTAGAGATATTTCAGAAGTCAATTGAAATGCCTCAGAACAGCCTTTCCTTCAACCTAAAAAGCAGTCATCAGTGAGTGCCTGTCCCAACTTGTCGGTTTTCATTATGTAGATTTCCACAAGATGAATTCCCTTCCCAGTTTTATTCAGTGTTATTGGGAAGCTGTTAGTTTGTGGGAGGGTGTGGGATGTGCAGGCTCTGTCAGGGCTCTTAAGTGCAAGTGCTTGGTGGGACAGCAGAGTGCTACCGAGACTGGGAGGGTATGTCCCTATGCTATGGGGACTCCTATGGTATAGGGACATGTGCAGGCATAATACACCAGAATAGAGATTCTGCTGCTCACACTAGTTCAAAGCCACTAAGAATAAGGTTTGACCTAAATCTGATCACTTTATGAAATAAAGCAAACAAAATAATATAGAATACCAGATACTTAATGGGGGGAAAAAAAGAAAAAAGAAAAAAAGGAGGCAACTCTGAAAATCTTACTCGCTTCTGGAAGGTTTCACTTCCATTGCAGTGTTTGGAAAAAAAAGTTATCAGACTACGTTTCTATATGTGGTTAAGGATGTCAAAGAGTTTTCAGTACTTAAATGTATATCCACAGTCAAAACAGTTGTTAGAACTGTTTTAACTGTTAGAACTGTAGAACAGTCTTTTTTTTGATCCCCGCAGCAGAACTGCTCTAACTTTAGAGTCCATGTTTTGAAAGTACTGAATTATCCTTTGTTGCCTAATGAAGAAACTACACTTTTACCAGATATTTTCTGAGAGAGACTTCTGCGTAAATACTAAATAAAAATATTTTGATCTTGCATATTTGTTCTGTTCATTGTAAATATGTTATAAATGTTTGAGTTTGGATTTTCCGAAATCCAAGAAAAGCTTCGGAAAATTGTTTAACATGGTTTAGTTTAGTTTAGCATTATTGAGTTCAAATCCATCCTGCTATTTTTTCTTTTATATATGTGGTTCACTGGCACTGTAAAAACCTGTAAAATACAGTTTTTCTTTTTTTTCCCCCCACATGATTTGAGCTGTTGCCAATAAATTGACATTTGTGTTTCCTGAAGGAATAATGTTTATGTCAGATTTTCTGAAGAAGACACTTTTGAATACGAAATGCTGCATTAAATCTCTGATTCAAATACTTCCAAAAGAGAGACCAAATGCTAATGCATGTGGTCTTACAAAAGAGATGGTAGTTAAATTAAATAAGAATGGGTGTGTTTCAGTGGTGCATTTCTTACTTTTCCTTTAAAAAGAGCTGCTTCTGAGAGTTTTTCTTCATTCCCCAGGCACCCATTTAAATTTTACCACCCCTTTGCCTCTGCAGAAGTCAATAATCCTTCAAGCAAAGGATTCAGTGCATGAAGTGCTCACAGGATTAGCTGCTGAGAGCTGTGAGATGTGCAGTAAGTGGCAGTCAGGGTGTGTTTTATAAGGGAAGCAAAATGAAGTTCCTGTGTGTTCACTCTCTCACTCTCTCCCCAAGACCCGCAGCTCACATTGCATTAACTTGAATCTCTGAATAGTTTTTTGGGGAGGTTGTAGCAAAATATCAGTGGAGGAAAGTATTAAGAGATTGCCATGAAAGATCCTTCTAATACTTTTCTTTCCTTCTTTTTGTTTTTGTTTTGGTTTTTTGTTAGAGATGTTCTGCTGTGGGCTTTGTCTGCAAACAACTGCTTAATAGCTGTAGTATGCATAAAAATGCAATATTTTCAGAACAGAGGTTGTGTCTTGTGTAGGACTCAAGAGGAAGAACATTCTTAAGAGTAGATCTCAATGAAACTTGAGCCAAAGTTTCACAGAAGGATGTCTATTTGAGGAACTTTAGAGATTCAAAATACATGAGATACTGTTGTTGAAAATGAGTGATTATAGAGAAGACATAATTCAAGTCAGAAGATTTTTATTGAAGTCTTGCCAAAGTTTTCATAGAAAATGTGTAGAGGTTTCTCAGTATTTTCCACCCCTAGGTGCAAGGTGCAAGGAAATCCTGCTTCTGTGGGAATTGCATCCTAATTTTAATTGTATATAGTTTACACTTTTAGTTTAAATTTAACTCTGTGTGGACATGTCAGCCTGCATCAGGTCTGAGACAGAATCGATAGAAATTACTTTATTATTCTGTAATTACTTACATTGACTGCTGTGTTTAAAATCACTCAACCATAAAAATGTTTTCCTTGATGTCTCTGTTGGTTAGTGAAAGAATTATGTTGAAATAGCATGTTGATGAATACCCAACATTATTAAAACTGTTTCTTCCTTATCTTATTAAATACCACAAATGTGAGCATATCTTTAAAATACATACA
Organism: Acanthiza pusilla; assembly: GCA_036630365.1. Taxonomy (NCBI): domain Eukaryota; kingdom Metazoa; phylum Chordata; class Aves; order Passeriformes; family Acanthizidae; genus Acanthiza; species Acanthiza pusilla. The sequence goes on from JAXCHO010000164.1 coordinate 24,504,316, forward strand.
ACAGACTTACAAACATTTAATATAAAAATAAATGTTTATATAAAATAGTGAAATAAAGTGTTAATAACTTTATAGGATACTGAAGAATACTGCCTTGGTGATCTACACTTTTGTACTGCAATAAAAATTTCAGAATTTCTATCCTGATGGGGGCAAAAAATAATGAGAAAGGCTAAGGCACAGTGTTGATTTTGTCTGTTGTTGTTCTCCATTCATTGAAAAATCAGAATCCCAAAATAACTTTGTTGTATGTTACTTACTTAGATTTGTGGGACTGAGTGTGTCATCTATAAAAGGAATAAACAATTTGGTATTTTTGGCATTATGGTGGCTTTTATTATATGGTAGCTCTTATTACTTTATTAGTAAAGACGTACTGCAGAATAATTGCTCAGATGCATGTTTTTAGAGGTTGAAGAATCAGTGCTTGTGTTCCTTTAATTTCAGAAAGTGGAAATAGAGGCTATAAAGGTGATAGCGTGTGTTGTTTTATGTATACTCTACTTGCTTAGCCTGTCTCAGTGGTGCTTAATTACATATAAAATAATTAGTTGGGAATTGCATAACAGAATGTTATACCTTTGCGCTCTTTAATCCCATCCTTTTTGCAGATGTACTTCAGTCACTTTGCAGACTTTATAAATCTTTCATAAAGTGCTGAGCAGCCTTCAGTAGAAGACCTTGTTTATAAAAGGCTTGCTGATATGTCTGCCTTAAAATGAGTGGTATATTGAAGCTTTCCAACCAGAATTTGTCTGATTATTTAAAATCATATTCTTGTGTCTTTCACTTTGTTGCATTTATACTTGTTTTCTCATAGAACCACATTTAAAAAATAAAACTCCAAATGAAAAAGAAAAACCTCAAAAACCCCAAAGGAATCCTATTTAAAGAAATAAAAGGTTTTGGTGTAATTATGTTTTGGTATAATTTCACTTATTTTTTGGCTGTTCTCATACCTTTTTGTGCTATATCCAAGAATTTTCATTTTTTGTCTAGTAAACATTCTGAAAATGTATTTAATACTTTTTTTAAACACTACATTAGTAGATAAGTCCAGTGATTCCTTGAGTAGAAGATGCCTTTTGTTATATGGAAAGGCACGCTCTAGGGTAGGAGAAAAAAATGATGATCTTAAAATAGGAGGAACGTACTCAGAGCAAAGTAATTGTTAGTTTTGCATGCATAACGTGATGACTCACTTTGAGGGTGGAAGTAATAAAATAGTGCTTTCAAGATAGGAGGGGGTGATAGGGTTTATGGTATTGTGCAGTTCTGAATGGATATATGTCTTTGTCCTTAAGATAGTTTCACAGAATTGTTTAAGTTTTCATTTGGTTTCGGGTTTTCAAGAAGTAAAAATCTGGAGTTCCCAGATGTACTGTTTTAACTCTGGTTTCTATCCACGTGTACAAACTGTACAAGTGTGTGCATGAATGCACGTATACTTGCTTATTAGGAGCTACATTATAAATATATAATACTGCTTTCACCTTTGTCAAATTAAGACTAGAGCTTAGATCGTAACTATTTTATTGGGTCATGTTTTGTATTAGAAACTTTTGTCCCTGTTCCACATGATTAGATCTATGCATGTATCACCCTAATGTTTGTCACTTACGAAGGTTGTGCTGAGACTAGATTATCAGGACAGCTTTTTGACCCTCTTAATGATTACTAATTATTTAATGTAGTATCCAGATACTGTGTTTTACAACTGTATTTACTTAAGAACGAATAATGCATTAATTTTTCTAAATTATCCTGCTATGTTTTTACTCTGTGTGCTAGTTTCTCCTGATGGTGTGATTCAAAGTGTTCAATAATGAAGTTAACAACTATTATAGGTGGTGGCTTCAGCAAAGCTGTAGTTAAGTGTGGTGCTTGTTATGTGAAAGATACAAGTTGCTTTTGATCCTTATTACTTTGAATGACTTCTTAAAACTAGCCATAGTTTAATGAAAATGGAAAACAAGATAAAAGGGAGAATTCAGTTCTCACGTGTCAGTCTGTGATAGGTGATGTTCCTGAGGCAGAGGGCAGCTCCTTAGGCTTTCTCATACTGCTTATGGTGGATAAAGCCTGTGCAGGGCTAGGTCTAGCCAGTATGTGCTTCAAAACATACCAAGAAATCCTTTATTCTTACTGTTATAATAAATACTAAATTCAGTACTAAACTGTAGAATGGAATGACAGCTCAAAGCAAGCACAGAGTGCTTAATAATTTACTGATAAAGTGATTCTCAGTAGCACAGCAAACATACCCATTGTTCTGAAGTTAACTGCCCACAGATGGTTCCTAGCAATTTTTTTCATCGAATTATAATAGCACTTTTTCATGATGTTATTTTCTTATCATGTTGCATTGCAAGTAAGAAATTAGATGTAAGTATCCTGGTTTTGGGTGAGCATCTTTTTGCTGGTTGTTGAATGTTCCATCTTGTCCTTGTTCTGTTTAGCTGAAAAACATGGACCAGATGTTGTGCTCCAGGAGTGAAAGGTGTAGCTGGTGCTGGGTTTGTGTGGCAGGATTTTGGAGCTGTGGGGTTGCAGGGGTGGCTTCTGTGAGAAGCTGCCAGAAGCTTCCCCCGTACCTAATGGAGCCAATGCCAGCTGGTGCCAAGATGTACCTGTTACTGGCCGAGGGTCAACCCACCACACTTTCATAGAAGATTTAAGCACTTGTGGATTTTCATTGTCATCAGTGCTTTACTTTTTTCCCCATTGTGTACAGTGCAAATATTAAATATTTTAAATAGCAGTATGTGACTAAGATAGAAATGCATGTATTTCTCACACACATTTTTCATTGAGTTTATAGTTTAAATATTTCAGCGTATTTAATTTTTGTATTTATTTTTTTCTTCATGCAGTCTCTCACCTTAACTTTGGGGGGGGGGGTAGGGCAGTTGAAGTGGATGCTGCTTTCGGGCATGTAGCACAGAAATGTAGTGTTCTGCAAAGATGTGAGCATGTGCTTTCTGCTTGTAAATAGTCCTATTTGATTAGGATCAAAGTGACTGGTTAGGTTGCCTAAAGAAAAATGCCTGCTTCTGATCTTCTGTCACCACTTGGCAAGTCCAGCTCATGCAGCATGGCTTTGACTTGAGGAGTTACTCTGAAACCAGTAATCACCAAGCATTCAGCTGATTGTCTACAGCCAAAAAGATTCAGAAGGCTTGCTTTTATTTGCAGTGCATTCCATCAGTTTTTGTGGAATTCCCTGCCTCTTCCTTTTGCCTGTGCAGCAGTGAAACACAAATCCTTGCTGTTCATTTAAAACACTAAGTGTAGTCATTATATTGAACATAGCTTGATTTCATTTTTTAACACAACTGGATTTGATTTGATGTAAGGTTCTTTAAATTTTTTAATGCATTTTAATGCATAAAAAATAAATGCTGTTGTTAATGACATGGAGATATTTGCCGGGCACTATAAAAAATTGAACGTGTTTGGCTGTGTGCCACACTGTGTTCATATACAGTTCTCTATGGACTTAGTGTTTTTTTTTGGGATTGTGATAGTTAGTGCTTTATAAAAGGTAAAACTCTCCAAATATATCTGTGTTAGTTATCATTAAATGTGTGAATCTTAGATGATTTTTGCTTGTGTCTTAAAATAATATATAGGATTTCTACTTTGAAATAAACCTGGACTGCTTTAATTATGAGAGACTACTTTGAGAAGTAGTCATCAACACATTGCAAAAGCTGTTTCAGTTCCCTTGCATCCTGCCCAAGGAATGTGTACTTATTTGTGGAATGGCTCAAAAATGTTTAAAAAAAATTGTATAGTGGCCTGAATATCAGTATATGTGGTTCCATTTTGTGATAATTCAAACTTATAGATTGCAAAGCAAAGTAGCAAAGACAATAGATATTATAATGCGCTCCCTAATGCTGTAATTTCTCCTTCTGATACATCATTAACAGTGGTGAGCATAACTAGATTTTTCTGGAGGCAGCACTCATGGCTGTGTATATTAGAGTATTGCGTTTGTTAATTGCCTTTTCTTTGTTGATGAAGATCAAATCTAGCTCTAGGCTTACTGAAGCTTTTTGGGATTACTGGTATCTGGTTGCTGGTTTTAGCCCCTCTTTCAGGTAAAATGCTAGGAAAGAATTATATAAAATGTAGTCATTTTTGCTATCACTGATGCAGTCATTCTGTGATAATGAAGAAATCCTTTTCAGATGTATTAGAATAGGAAATGCCACTCAGTCTAAATAAGACTAAGGTTTGCAGTTGTCTGTGCATTTCACTGCAAATCCTAAAGCCAAGGTTCTTTCAGGGCATGTTCCATAAACAGAACTAAACAAGGCAAACAGCAGTGAAATCATTCGGTATCTTTAGCTGTATAGAGCTAATCATTTTCTCAAGCACACTCTCTTGTGACTTGGAGATTACTTTTTTGGTAACCTTTTATACTGATCCGCTTTTTCTGTTTTAATGCTGAATGAGGTCTTATTTCCATTTCCATCCAGGGAGAACAGTAATAGTGCCAAGGTAGCGTTCATAATTGACATGGGTGGACTCACTGCATGTGACATCCTCCATACAAACACAGCTCCTTAGAGATGAGAGTATCTGCCTCCTCTGAGTTGAAACAAACAAATTAATGGACAAAGATTTTATTTTTTTTAATTATTGAAGAATTTATTGCACACCAAAATTAATACATAAACATAGTTTTATGAACTAGCTGGGGGATGCAGGCTTCTTGGGGAGAGGTGTAATTTGCCCTTGAAATAGCATTTAAATATTTCTTCAGGCAGCAAGTATTTTACTTTGTCAAAGTTCACTTTCTGCAGTCTGGAAATATTTACAGTTCTGAAAGATTTTCATGGGAGCTGTGTGCATAAAGCAATAGTGAAAATATACATCACAAATCTTGGTGGATGATTGTTAAATGATCAAATACACTGTCTCCATTCTTCAGCACTGCATGTGAGCAAACTAATTTCAGGATTATAGCTCTTTGTAATTGTATCAGTCTTCCCACATTTCCTATTTGCTGTCATATTATTTGGCTCAAAGTATAATGGATAGCTCAGTGACTTGGATTTTCCTTGTCTCTAATGTACTTTGTCAACTTGAGAAACAAAAGAGTTTACCAAACCCAGAACAGTGCTTATTGATTTTTTAAAGTATGTAACTTTACTCGCTTGTTAATTCCCATTCTGCAGGAAAACGTTGCTATTGGATGTAGCACAATATTCATATGCATTTTTCCAAACCCCATAGCAAGCTACTGAAGAGTTTTGGCATATTGCTTCACTAGTGCTTGTCCTCAGATACATGTTTTTCTTAAATCTCTTATATTTGCAACAGTTTGGTGGTATTTTGCATGAGTTAAAAAAGCTGCAAAACTCAAAATTTTTATGCTGCATTCTCAAGCCCCAGTGATTTTCTCAGTATAGTTGGTACTGGCAGAGAGTAAAGTGTGACATACATGATTTGAATTAATTTTGTTGTGTATCTCCCACAAATTGTAATGTTGCTTTTTCTGCTCCACCTATAGCTTCCTGCAGATTTCACAAAGCTGCACCTTACTGACAGTCTCCACCCACAGGTGACCCACGTTTCATCTAGTCACTCAGGATGTAGCATCACTAGTGATTCAGGAAGCAGCAGCCTTTCTGATATCTACCAGGTAAGACTGGAATGGATGCTGATGGGAGGTGCAATTGCCAGCAGTTTTGCATTTAATAGCTGAATACCCTTGCTGATGTCTGTTGTCAGTTTTTTTCTGGAGAAGTACCCAGTAGACTTCAAAAAACTACTTCTTGTTTGAATTGTAATAATTTCAGAGTTTAGATGTGTTGCTTCATAATGTAGAACCTCTTCAGCGGTGGGAAGAAATAAATATGCAGTGTGCAGCCAGTGCTGGCCTGGCTTGAGGGGCATGTTTCCATCTTCCCACCCTGTAGAAACCTGATGCCAACCTCATATCAGTGCTTTCTCTGCTGGTCATCCTCAGAAAGATGGGGAGGTTGAACTGGTGGCACTTGTAAAAGTTACACTTCTGAGGTGGCTTCTTGTAAAGCTCTGTGCTATTCATTTGGAACAGCTTGAGTTTAGAGACTGTGAAACTGATCCAGAGTTTAAATATAAATTGGAAAAAAGTCTAAAGTGAAATATAATGAGGAATTACGCACTTTTCACTTGATGTTTACAGTTCTTGCAATGTCGGAGGAGGATGTGTCCTGATAGGAAAGTGTACCAATTTGTTATTCTGAAAAGAAGGAATCAAATCCAATTAAAATATATTTCTATCAAAATAATCATAAAGTAGTGAGACCACTTCATCATGAAGTACTGTTAACTAGAAGAGGAATAATTTTGTTTGAGATGCTTCTGCAATTGCAAATGTAGTCATTTAAACAATGGGAAAAGCATATCTAGAAGTATATACAAGTTCAGTTGTGGTCATAGTTGTAGAATATAGTCTCCTTCAGGTGAATAAGCTTTTATGCTTTTATTTTTGTGACGGAAGATAGGCTATAAAAAGGTCCCAGTTCAATTTAGATAGTAATTACAATAATGCCAAGGTTTATTTTTGCAAAGCTATCAAATTAGCTGAACACTTTAGGCATAACATATGTCAGTCAAGTATGCTTGTCAGAATTTCTTCTGAAGACAGGATTACTTTGAGACAGGATTTAAGTTTATAGCGTGAGACTGAAGAAGATGCAGAATCAGTTTTGTTCTTCTAGTCTTGTATAGATTTTCATTCCTTTCATTCCTTTTCATTCCTTACAAAGATTTCCTCTTCAACAGAGAACTAGCAAGTACATCTAGAGACACAGTTGTAGGTGGCATATAGTTGCAGTCATACAGTTACTGTCTAGATAAGTTGGAAGTAAATTTTTTGCAAAGACTTCCACCAGAATGTTCATAACTGTGAAAAAGATCATTGAATTTCTGTGCAATTAAAAAAAAAACCCACAAAACCCAAACAACATAAACAAATACAACAACTTCAGAGAAATACTTCTCTATATAGTTGCCAACCTGGTCTATGACTCCTACTAGTTTCATTTGCAGTGTTGGAATCAACATAATGGTTGGTGTTTGGAGAGAGTTAATGGTTTACTGAAGTATTTAGACAGAGAAAATTTACTTCTTAAGTATTCCTCTAAACTTGGTTTGCAAACATAATGCATAATCCATTCTTTAAAATATTATCTAGTTTCTTCAATTAATATGCAATTAATACTGCATTTAAAGTGATTTGGAACAAATGTATCGAGAACTGTGTAGTTCTACAATGTCAAAGGATGAATAATAGCTTATGTCCATATCAAAATCCAGAAATATGACCATCTATTGTAGAATGTAACCTCTTGTTTTTGTCTTAATACATATACTTGAAGGAATGTTTATTAAGGAAATGGTAAATTCAGGTGTGGAAACTGATAAGGCGTTTAAATTCTTGAATTCAACTTAATGGTACCAAGTATTGTTTGACTTGAATTCTCAAATTGTGGTAAATCATTAATTTCTGGCCTCAGTTTTAGTCATAAAGGAATGTAATGCAATAGTGTTAAGCTAGGTTAAAGTACTGCCAAAAAAGCCCCAAATCAAAATGAAATGGCTATAATTTGAATTCTCTAGGGCCAAGTTAAGGCTTAAATAAACAGTAATATTTTTTTAGATCAAGAGATCAGTCATTCTCACTCAATTGTTTGTCTTTTAATTTTCTACAAAGTGTTTATTCAAAAATAGTAAACTATAACCAAGCCATCAACATGTTGTTTTTTCACTTCAAGTTTAATAAGTCTTAGGCAAAGCTCATGATCATTGTTCCTTTGATTCTTATTTTCTGTATATGAGGGCATTTTTCTGTTCAGTGTGGTGGATTTCTGTTCATTATGGCTAAGTAGAAAGCAATGATTTACAAAGGTTTTCATCTTGTCTTGCAGTTGATAATTTTCTAAAAATTATACTGTTATTTAGCTCTTTACTGTTGAAATCTGAGGTAATGATATGTCATGTTTTGCATCCTAGTAAGTTTTAGTTCTGTAGCCTTAAGTGCAGCTGCTTCTAGTGAAAATATGTTCATGGCCTCTTAAGATTTTTTTTTAATAAATCATGAAGTTGAATCTTCAGATGCTTTCAGCATTGAACTGAGAATACTTCCTTTTAAATATTAATGCGGTATCTAAATTTGTTTGTCAAATGTTGCACATGAAAGAACTTCTTTTAGGATAAGAAGTACTTACCAAAATAAAATCAACCTTTGTGTTTACCCCACCCAAGTTTCAAAAACATTTCAGGTGCCAGTTAGTAAGGTTCTTAAATACTGTTATTTTTATTTTAGGAAATACATTCAAGTGATGAACTCTGTAGGGTGACTTCAGAGGAAGGAGATGCTGAGAGTCAGTAGATTTCTGTTGTCTTGTATTTGCCAAGAACAATTCTTTACTTCTGTCTTCTTTTGACTTGGCAAAGCAAATAATTCACTGCAGCTTCCCATGTATGGCTTCTTGCTCTTGATTCCCAGCCTTAGTTAATGATTCTTATAGGAACGCATATACCTGTTCCTATATGCTCCTAAATACTTCCTCTACCTGTCATGTATATTACCAGATGACTGGAGAGTGAGGAGATTTAAGTTCATGAGTGTGTATTATTCCCTCTCCCTGTTTTGGGAAGCATTGTTGTGTGGGCTCAGCTCTTTGCCAGCCTTTCTTTGCCTTATCCTGTCCTCAGGCTGGTGGCTTCCTGCCACCCTTACATGCCCTCTGCTGTCTGCCCAGATACCACTGGCGGTACAGGAAACCAGGAACATCCTTTCTGAGACCCTCCCAGGATGTGTGTATTGCTTGGAAATTTTCAAGATGTCAGCTTTGTTTTCTCACGATTCTGACATGGGAGCTCCTAGAAGAAAGGTCCACCCTTCAGCAGCTCTTCCCGAGGGAGAGCTGTGTTTTATCTCTCCAGCCAGAGAGTCCGTGCAGCCTGCCCTTCAGTCACTGTATGCAAAATAAAAGGGTTTTACCTTGAGATAAAGCCAGTCTTTCTGACTGTATCAGCTGCTGAAGTGCACGGCTCTGGGTAGTTCCAGAACGGCTGGAACAGCTTAGGTAAATTGTCCTGTGAGCTGCCCTCCACCTACCCGGTGGTTTCAATGAGATCCTGTGCAGGTCCTTATTGCTCCTGGTAAATTCAGGTCCTCTTAATCTACTCTGGAACTTCCAGAGTCCATACTCTGTATGCCTGTGGTCTTGGTAGATGTTGCTCAGTTCTGAGAAAGAGGAATTTGGCAACAGGGGAGGATGCAGTTCCTGGTGTGCATTGTCTGGATTGTTACACTTTTCCATCTTAGTGAGGAAAACTGCTCAGGCTGACTTCTGTGACAGATGTGGGCTACTGTGTTGTAAATTCTGTGGTAGAAAATGGAAGAACAAGTATGGTGAGTGCTGTGAAAATATTGGACTGGAGGAGTTTTAAGGTATTTCATGGACATTTCCACTCGTCAATGTAGTATGAAAAAATAGTGTTACTGCCTTAGATTTATGTATGACTTCTATACATGTAATAATTATAGCTGACTGTAGTACATGTGATAACTATTTAATAAAGAAAAACATATTGAAATTACATGGATTGAATTTCATTTTAATTTATTGATACTGTGAACTTTTACTCAGTCATCTGAGAGCTAATTTAAAGCAAAACTCCAGACATGATTTCTCTCTGTGGAGCAGCTGAGTCCGATGTGTCTGTATGACATGAGGGAATATTTCAAGCTAATGTGACTTTTGCAAGTCATTTCATAAGACAGGTACAGCCAGTATTCTTGGTGTTTTGTATTGGTATCAGCTTAAAATTAGAATAAAATGTGAGTAGTTTTGCCAATAGACATTCTTTATTTCATTTTTTAGTTTACTTTTTAGCCCTTAAATGACAATGGTTGAAAAGTAATGTGGAGATGTTTTTTTTGAGCTGAGCATGGCTTCTTTCTTTGTTAGCTAAATGGAATTGAGGGACTGCACCAGGCAGGAACATATTTCTGGTTTGTGCAAGAAGTTTGTTCTATTCTTGCTTTTTTTTTTTCATCCCTGGTATTTTTCTCTTGCATGTTTGGAGATTTTCGGTTGTTGATTTAGCTGGTAACAATAGTTACAAGAGGAATTTAGTCTTCAAAATTATGCTATGTTTCCTCAAGAAATTAATTAAAATTAAAAAAACAGAGTAATAGTTAAAATAGTCTGTTTAAAATACTAAGAAATCAGTAGTTAGTGTGGTTACTACTACAGGTTTTCTAGTTTTTTCTTGTTATCATCAGTTGGAAGTTTTTCCCAAACCAGAATAGAAAGAAAACCATGAAGGCCACTTAAAACAGAGCCAGTCATCTTGTTAGCAGCTCCCAAGGCTTCCCACTTTCTTTCCCTTAGCAAAGGTGGTGTGTGTATGATCAAACAGTTGTTACGCTGGAGTGAGAATTTCTTGATTGTGTAAAGGTAGAGATCGCCCTTGACCTCTTCTGATCTGTTTCCTCAAGAAACTCAAAAATTCCTTAGAGGAAGAAATGAGGCAGTAAATGAAGTCATCTTCTTTAGCTGGTTACGTAGTCCTTAGCAGTTGAAGAAACTAGTTTTTATTGGTGCAATTTTAGCCTTAATAGACACTGCTTAAAATTGGTCAGATTCTCCTTAGGTGTTAAATATGAGATACCCCTTCAACTCAGGCTTGAAAATGTCTGTCTTAGTCTCTTAACTCTCCTGTTGGTGATGTGACAAATAAAATATTAGGCTGTCACTATTATGAAATTCCTTTGAAGCTTCAAAAATTTTCTTCACAGTTAGAAAGATGACATGAGAATTTTTCTATCACAGTTGGTATTCAGGCTTTGGAGAGACATTGTTTCGTACTTCAGGCTGCAACCAGCATTTTTCTTGAACACAATGTTTTTAGATTTATTTAAGTGAAACTAATGTCTCTTTATTACTCAAGAAACACATTACAACATGCACCCAGGAATGGAAATTCTGAGGTGTATTTCATCCTTGATTTCATGCCCTGAGAAGATCTAAGCCTCGTGATTGACTGTAGTACAAATTCTGTTGGATATTCATCTTGTGTTTGGGTTTTCAGTGGCTGAGGTTCATGAGGAACCCCTACGCTCAAAGGAGCTCATGGAGGTTTCCCCTTTAGCCTTAGATGCAAGGCTATTGCTCAGTAACTAAAGGTTCCTGTGCAGACATGTGTGGTTTTTCTCATGCATGAGGGAGTACGAAAGCACTCAGATTAGGTGGGCCATGAAGTTTCATGTGTCAGCAAGAGGACCCTGAATACTTGATGTCATATGTGATGCTACTAAGCCTAAAAAAACTGTGATGTTTTTGTAGATACATTGCTGCATGCTTTTTGCCATGAAAACAGATCCAGTTATTCCTAATAATGTAACAGAATTGATGCAAAAATTTTTGCATGTGTAAACACAAGAAGCCCTCGTGGGATGAGGTCTTTTCGGTTTTCTGTTTTGGTGGTTTATTTTGTGTTTTTGGTTTTTTTTTTAAATTTATTTTTTTTCCTGCTCGGTAAACATACTGCTCTTGCAGAAAGGCTACCTTTGTCTTCTTTTGTTATCTTTTGCAAGATCATAGCAATTTCAGAAACTTGTTTGAAAAAATGTAATCTTTTTTCCTCAAAATGGTATTTTTGAAGGTGTCCTGAATTAACAGACTTTTTTCTTACTTTGTGGATTGTTGCATTCAATACTGAGCTTCTTTGTTGCAATGGTTTGGATTTTTTGATAGGAAGTTAGAAATAGTTTATTTCCGTTCACCAATAGCTTCAGTTGTCAAAAAAAACCAAAACCCCAAACAAAACAACAAGTGGAAAAAGTGAATGTCTTTGGGAAATCTTGTAGCCTTTAGAAGTATCTGTATTTTCTGAGTACAAAGTTACATTTAATTCAGTGTGAGAATTTGTTTTAAACAGCATCAGCTCTTCTTGATAAAAGAACTTCAAGAGTTTTACAGTTTTGTTTTATTGCTTTAAGACAGTAAAATAACTTGCCTTTTAATAATCAGATTTTGTACAATAGGTTGAAGTTTCTCATATATGTTAGCATTGTGTGACTAAATTGAGTTCAGCATTCATTTTGCTAATGTGCTTTGGAGAGAGCTTAATCTGGGCAGGTAGGAGGGGCACTTGTTAATAATGGGAAGGTTTGCAAAATTGACTGTGATTCAGTCCCACTGTCACTGGAATTGTCACTGTTGGAGACTTCAGATTCTGACAGATTGGTGTCATAAGCTGTGTGTCTACTGACTCATCGCCACTAATTTTTCCACCAGTCACTTTTGATGAAGGCTATTCTGCAGGAGTAGTTGCAGCAGCTGTTTCAAATGTATCACGGGGAACATGAATGTTAAACACAGTAGCACTGCTAATAAAAATACTGCTATCCCGGCTATCATTTTTGTGATTTGTTTCTATGCCAGTAACATCTTTCCTTATCCTGGTTAAAAAATGAGCAGCATTTCTTTTCCTGGCAAAAGCAAAACAAAAAAAAAGCCACAAAAACCCCAGAAAAAACAACGACGTAAAAAAAGAAACCCAACCCAAAACCACAAAGTGAGAATGATTTGAATACTACATAGATGCTGTTGTCATGCTTTTTATATTAACAATGCCCAGTTACAAAACTCACGTTGTGCTGTAGGACAGAAGCATTTAAGGCTCTCAGTAGCTGCCCTGATCCACCCCCAGCCATATGCTACTGTTCATGAGGTGGCTGTGTATAGTGGCATTAAAGTAACAGATGTCAGCCACAGACAGTGAGGCAGGAATTGGGGAGATGATTCTACAAAATTACCAATGCAATTTCTCTTACCTTCTCTCTGTTTGGAGAATGACCTAGTTTTGTGGGTTGTCTTTTTCACCAGCCTGAGATGGATCGATTAAACAAGCTTTAGCAGTAGGTGTATTTGTCCCATGTGTTATTTTAAAAGTAGACACTAATGCATTGTGTGATCCCAGAGTCTGAGAAACAACCCATCCCTTTAAGGTCTGTGAAACTGGATTTCCTGAGCCATGGCTTAAAACTTACTCATTAGGAGCTTGCATTTCCCTAAAAATTGTCATAGCTGAGCCTTGGCAGCTGCCATGGTATTAAATCAGGTTCTGAGAAAAAGCAGCCTTACCAGCCGTGACAGACAAATGTTTGTGGGATTTATTAAGTGTTTGGCCTTCAAACTGAATCATTAAAATATATTTACCTTTAGGTGCTATTCTGATGACCTCAAGCTATATCTGGACTATGCTTTCATTCATTTTAATACAATTTAAAGGAGGTTAAGTTGGATGGATATGCTGGGTAGTCCATCTGTGGTGTTTAAGCAATGACTTTGCATTTTTTCTGCATCTGTAAATTCTTAGGCAGTTTATCAGCAAATGAAAGCCATATTTTACTATGTTCAACTGGAATTGTAAAAGAAAAATCGAATCCTGGGAGACCGAGAGAGAACAAAATTTCTGATGCTGTACTTATTTCCCCAAACTGTCTGTTTAAAATTACATTGCTTTCCTAAGTGTCTGAAAATGTAAAGTTGGGGTGAGCACAGAAATTGTCAAATGAACTGTTTATTGAAAAAAAATTATATTCAACTAACAGTCCAAGACATTGTTGCTTGAAATATAACAGCCTTCAATCCCCCCAAGACCCACATATTAGATAATGTTTGTTGAATCCTTTGTATGTGTGACTGATTGAAACAAATGTTAAAAGTCCTATTTAAACACAGTGGGTTTGGATTGATCAATTGTTAGTTGTTGTAAAAAGATATATAAAGAAAAAAACAATATAAAACTACTGAATAAATTTGAGTGATCTGGTAGATGACAAAATTCATCTCGGTACATTTAACTAGAAAACTGCAGCAGTAAAGAACACATTTGAATGTTTTTTAATTGTTTATACATTAATTAGGCTACAGAAAGTGAGGCTGGTGATATGGATCTCAGTGGATTGCCAGAGACAGCAGTGGATTCTGAGGATGATGATGATGAAGAAGACATTGAAAGGGCATCAGATCCTTTGATGAGTAGAGATATTGTTAGAGACTGCTTGGAGAAAGACCCAATAGACAGAACAGATGATGACATTGGTAAGTATTGTGAAATAGTAAAATACTGCCAAACATTCTCCTTCACCTCCAACAATTTAATTTTGAGCTTGTGCTTTTATTTTAATCATTGGCCTTTGTAGTTGGTAAGTTTAGTGCTTATTATTACTATTTATACCTATATATATAAAGGGAACAAATACAGCCAAGGAAGAAGAGGAAAACACACGTAATATGGGTGAAACCTATTACTTGATGACCCTTTTGATCTCAAGCTTCAGCTTCTAATTGATATCAGAACAGGTTTATGAAGTAAATGTCACTGAAAACTGGAAAACAGACAGAACCTTGGCAAAGTTGACATTAATGTTGACATTAATGTCAACACTGCTTCTCACAGTATATTTTTAATTGTCAGTTGTGACATTGTGACTTGACAGTTGTGGTAAACATTGGAGCCTTTAAAACCTTAATGTAAATGTGCATCTAATCAAACTAATTTGCTATGTTAATATACAAGTAAATACATTGAAAGCAAAGCAGAACTGGAATCCAAATTTTAATCTAATCTGTTTCACTGGGTGAGATTTTTTCTTTTATTCAAGTATGACTAAATGGTGATTAAGGTTGATTATCAGATGATTAAGTGACTAGAGCATCTCTTATGTGAGGAAGGTCTAAGAGAGCTTGGGACTGTTCAGCCTGGAGAAGACTCAGGGGATCTCATTAATGTGTACAAACACCCTGGGGTGAGGATGTAAAGATGATGGAGCCAGAGTCTTCTCAGTGGTGCCCAGTGAGAGGACAAAGGTACAAACTAAAACACAGGAGGCTCCATGATAGCACAAGGAAATGTTTTGGTTTTTTTTTATTTTAACTATGACTGAGTCCTGGAAGAGGTTGCCCAGAGTGGTGCTCATCTTCCTCCTTGAAGATATCCAAAAACTGTTTGGATGTATTCCTGGGCAACTTGCTGTAGGTGGTTCTGCTTGAGCAGACAAGTTTGACCGGATGACTTCTGGAAGTCCCTTTTAACCACAACATTTCTGTGATTCAGAGTAAATAAAAAATTAGGGAAAAGATGAGGTCCTACTGAACTCTTTCAGTGGACATTTTAGATCAAGCTGGATGCAAGAATGTTTTTAGGGCATATAGTCGCTTGGCAGGACTGCTAAGTAAAATTGAGTCTGTAGTTAGGAACAATATAAAAAATGAAAATAGGGAAGTTCACTGTTGAGTACAACTACAGTTCAAGAGCTTGTAGAAGACAGAGCAGCAGTAGTCACCTTTAAGACAGTGATCATGCCTGGTCCACCTGAGATCAACTTTGGGAAACAGCCAGAAAATGATCAAGAACAATTTACTGTTAAGCCTAGCCTAGGAGGGCTTTATCAAACAACTCACTCAGTTTCGTGAAATTTGTCTTGCTGGGTTTTATATGGTCCTGCTCTAGTCATAATGAAATTTTTTCCCTGACTGGAGTATTACAAATATCATTGACTGTATTCAGAGCTCGTGGTTACATTACAATTCTTCCATTATGCTGACTTTTACTTTGCAGGGTTTCTGTTGATGATATGGCCAGCCAGTCTGTGTCTACAAAATACCCAGTAATTAAAACAGGCCACTGTACATGATTTATTAGTATACAGAAACCATTGTGCAGCATTTTAGCTTAAGCAGCCTCAGGCATCTTGCTGAAGAACTGTCTTTACTGTGCTTTGTTGTTTTGACATGCACGACTCAGTGGGCTTTTTCTCCTTCAGAACAACTACTGGAATTCATGCATCAATTGCCTGCTTTTGCCAACATGACAATGTCTGTGAGGAGAGAGCTCTGTGCTGTCATGGTGTTTGCAGTTGTGGAGAGAGCAGGAACTATTGTACTAAACGATGGGGAAGAGGTCAGTAGAAGTTGCTTTTGACTCTCCTATTATACCAAACATCCCAGATTCTGTGGGGTTAAGGTCCTCTTCTGTTATTAAAAAAAAAAAAAAAGGCACAACATTCAGGTAAATCAAGTGTCTTTTTGTTCTGGATTTTCTGAAAGCTTTTGTTAAAGCACTCACATTTCTCATGAAATAAAAACAAAAGAAAACATTCTCTGTAATGTACAAAATGTTTCCTGTCTATTTGAGCTGATTTGGGGAATTTATTTCAGTGTTCAAGTGCAGTTTTAAAACTTTATTTTTTTTTTTCACAGTCTTACATTACCTCTTAACATTAAAGATAAACTTAAGATCCCAGTCTTCTTGAGCTGGAAATAGCTGTACATTTAAGGAAAATGAGCTTGTAAACTTTTTAATAGGTGCTAAAAGATAACTTTTGCTTTAGAACAATTGTGAGAGTTGTATTTATTTAGTATGATAATGCAAAGTTAAGTGATTTGGTCTTCCTGTATCCTGCAATGTTTGATTTGTAGCTGGATTCCTGGTCAGTCATTCTGAATGGCTCTGTGGAGGTGACATACCCTGATGGAAGAACAGAGATACTGTGCATGGGGAACAGTTTTGGTGTTTCCCCCACCATGGAAAAGGAATATATGAAAGGAGTGATGAGAACCAAAGTGGATGACTGCCAGGTAAAGTGTCTGTAATACATGCAAACTCACACCCACACAGGTGTAGTGCAGCTCCATGATGAGACGCAGTTTTATTTTAAACTGAATATATGTAAAATCTTCAGTGGGTAACCCTGGGCAGTAGTTGGGAATACGGCTCCTGCATACCCACAGTCTGGGAAACAGAGTTACCTTTATTTGGATAAGGGATCAATTTGGATAAAGATGTTTGCCCTCATCCTTTTCCAGAATGTGAGGCCCATCAGCCTCTTCCATACATGCATTGCTTCCAATGTTCCCTTCGTAGATCTCCAGGTCCGTTAGCCATTACAGGTTTTTACTTCTGAAGCTAATAGCCATTCTATCTTACTTAACTCAGCTACTGAATGTCAGAGTAATACAAACTTTATCTCCCATGGTTTGAGTGAAAAATCTAATTCTAGCTAATCTGACCTTTCAAGGAAAAAGCCTTGATGTTTGCTGCAATACAAGCAGTCAGATGTAAAGGATGCTTTTCATAGCATAAAACTACTGGCTGAATCTGGCTATGTGGTTGCTACTTGCTTTTTCCCATCCAGAAAATAATAGCGGAGCCATGGGTGAATTAAGCATTTTGCTTGGTCCTGATGGCTAATTAGCTTCAAGTAGATGACCTTTGAAAGGGGTGTAAATGTGTGTTGACAGAGTCACCTGGTTTAGTTTGCCAATCTAACTTCCAAAATGTGCATAAATGGTTTCTTGGTAGAGTAATGTTTTCAACACATCCAAACTGTGGGACTTCTGTTTCAGCTTCTACTAACTGCTGGAAAGAAGAAATAGTGTGTAAATTAATTTAAAGAGAAAATTCTGTCACTGATTCTCATGCCTTTGTCCTTAGTATGCACATGAGGATTTAACAACTTTTAAATCAGAAAAAACACTGTTATTTCCTCTTATTAGAATACTCAGATTCATATAATAAGACGGTTTAATCTTGCCCCCCAAAAGAGACAAAGGTATAAAAATTTGTGTACAATACTGTCTTTTTCTAATTTGCTATGGTTGGTCTTAATTGTATTTGTATAGTGTAGGTATTAGGAATATTCCTAAGATATTTATTCTTGCACTTATTCTTGGCTGAACTGATGATTGTAGAAAATAATTTTCCTGCTGTATGCTCTAATCCAGAAGTAATTTGTTTCTGTGTGCCTGCACTCATTAATTGAATCAATGTTAGTTTTGTTAATTATTGACTTCAATAATAATAGCTATAAAAAATGGAGATTATTTACCAAAACAATAGTCACAAAAAATAAAAGCTAGGTTTTCACTTCAATCTTTTAACCCTTCTAAACACCACAAAAGAGGGTGCATGTAAGAAAAAAGGACTGGCTGGGACACTGAGCTTCATCTCCAGCAGTGAGGAGGTCAAAGCAGCTGAACGAAAATGGCTGAGAATACTAAATCATATTGCTCTGATGGATCTTGGTCTCCTCTAACTGCAGGATTGCAGTGGCAGTACTGTGCTTTTCTATTCATCTCCTTGCTCCAGCTGAACTGTTGGAAAGACAAATTTGACTCACTGCAGGTTGAGAAGCTACTTTATCTTGTCTATTAATAGAGTACTTGCACCTTAAGTCTAAATGCTTTTTTGAAGATTTTGCCTTTTAATACTGGTGCGCAATGATTCTTTCCAGTTTGTTTGTATAGCCCAGCAAGATTATTGCCGCATCCTCAATCAAGTGGAAAAGAACATGCAGAAGGTAGAGGAGGAAGGGGAGATCGTGATGGTGAAGGAGCACAGGGAGCTTGACCGCACTGGAACAAGAAAAGGTCACATTGTCATCAAGGTAAAAGGAAAAGAGAGTATCTCTTGCAAGAGTCTGTGTTCTCTAAACCTCCTAACTTGGCAAGGTCCAGGATTATTTGACATATATATTGTAGAAATAAATATTTGAAAATACTAATATTTCTAGAATTTTTTATGATTATGCATGTTGACAACTGGGTGATTTCTGTGAAAATTAATTACATGATTTTTAAAAATTTCTTGTCATAATGGTCAAGCTGTTGTGTTTGCTTAATTCATCAGTTAATGGATGGCAGTATTCTTTCTAGTGTAATGAGTCTTCCGAATGTTACAAGAAAACAAATTTGCATGTGTTGAAAATCTGTTTTAATAACTATGATTTTTTTTCAATTTTTTGTTTTCAATAGGGAACAGCTGAAAGGTTAACAATGCATTTGGTGGAAGAGCACTCTGTGGTAGACCCAACATTTATAGAAGACTTCCTGTTGACATATAGGACCTTTCTTTCCAGCCCAATGGAAGTGGGCAAGAAGTTGTTGGAGTGGTTCAATGACCCCAGCCTCAGGGATAAGGTTAAAATCTCCTGAATTATGTACTGTTATCATTTGCATTAAATATAAGCTGATAAGAATAAAATATGCTTTAGAGAGTATGACTAAACTTAATACGACACAAATAGCTGGTGACATATTTTAATGGCAGAATATGTGGCTAAAACTAAGAACATATTTTTCCTTATTTTGTTTAAACATTACTGAGTTCAGGCAAGGTAAATTGCCCATGTTTTTACCTTGCTGTGTTTTAACAACTTAGTTGGTTGCAAGTATATGGAAAGCTTCTTTTCCAATCAGCAGTATTTTTATTTAATATAGTTCAATAGAATTTTATTGTGTTTCCAAGTTTGAGCATATAACTAAGTTCTGGTTTTTGTACATAATACTAGTTAATTCAACTTGGCAAACATGTTGTGATTTTTTTTTTAAAAGAGCCTAGAAAATTAATGAATTTTTAAGAATCTGTTATACAAAAAAAAAAAAAGCCACCAAGCCCAACCCAAACTTGAGAAAGCAATCCAATATCCTCTTCCCTAAACATAATTTCCATGATGGGAGAATAAGGCATATCCAGTTTTGGCACACAGTCTCTTGAGGCTATATCGTGCTTCAAACTGTATTGCTTTATTTTCTCTTGTATGCAACTTTTTCATATGTAAAAAAATTACTAAAATTTTTCAGATGTCTTTTTGTAAATTTGAAACCAAGGGAATTACAGTACAGTGAAAGAGAAATTTGGGTTTCAGCTTTTATTTAAATCTGGGTATTTCTTCCAGAAATGTTAGTATAGCTGTGCCTTGAAGGAAGGATCTTATATTTTACAGGGGATAGGCTTTGCAGCTAATGCTGTTCAGAGCTATAATATTGGAGTTCATCTTTAAATTTATGTTGCTTGTCCTCCAATGGACAATCCCCTCAGCCTCTAAAAGCGTGAGCCAGCACCATTGCTTGTATCAGGTCTGAACACAGAGCAGCTCTTTGTTCTGCTGCCTCAATAACCAACCCTTTCTGGCCACCAGTAGCACTGGCAGAAAGGCACGAGGCAGAGAACAGCTTGGGACAAGTGGAGATAAACAAATAGAGAATAAGGAATCTGGAAGATTTTGGCTGTTTTGTATTGGAGGCTGATAGGCAGTGAGGAGAGCACAAGGGGTGAGTAAAACTTCCTGGAGGATCAGTGCTAAGGAGTATTCAGAGGGGGACACTGGACATGCAGCCTTAGCCATGAGTTTGCCCGGCAGCAGGGTACTTGATTTTACAGCTTTAATCCTCTTTAATGCTGTTCCTGATTGTGACACAAGAAATGTCATTCCTCTGCAAGTCAACGTTCAGCTCCTCCCAGCTCAGTGTCCTTTGGGTGTAGATGAGCAAGTCACAACTTTAAAAGCAGCATTGACAGTGAAGCTGTTTCTGCTGAGGTTTAAAATACATTGCGTGGTATGGCTTGCAACTTCCCAGACAATTTTAATAATCTGCAATTACCCTAAATTTAACCAGACATTGTCTGGATCTTCCAATGTCATCCACAGTAATGAAAAATATCAGAGCTGTTTAACAGGAATGAAGTTCATCTTCAATTTCAAGGGTACAAAAATCTCAACTATATTCCTGTGGCTGGGAGCTGCAGCACATAGAGCTGGGTAGTAGCATCTGAACTTGAGGAGATCTGAAGTGCTTGATTAGTTTGTTTATTAATTTCAGCAATTCTTCTGAATTCATTTGCTTTTCTGAAGTAAAAGGAAAACTACATGGAAATTGTGGGGGTGGCAGGGGCTGTTTTTGCATGCCTGGTGTCAGACCTTCAGCACATGAGGGTGCAGAGGTTTAGATTTTTTGCAGACACAAAGAATGGACGGGGGTTAGCACTAGCTGATGAAAATTTGTATAAGACTTTTTTTCCTAAGCTCTAGCTTTTGAAATGTTTAGAAATTTATCCCTACTGATTTACTTTCCCAACATAAAAGAAGAAATGCAGCTGTATTTTTAGAGGAAGCATTGAGTGGCACAATCGGTTTGGATTCAGCAACTTTTTAAAAATAGTGTGAATCAATATTAATTCAAGACATCAAAACTCTTTTGTTTTGTCAGGACAAATGATTCTGATGTTCCAGGTCAAATCACATAAAAGAGAGAATATTATAGTAAAAGCATATAGTTTTAAAAAATGCAGTTTTTATTTTGTGGCTTTACTTTCACTAGTGTTAATTGTATTCATTTAGAGTTTTTTCCTTAATAAATGGTAAAATACCATCTAAGATTCCTCTCAACTTGATAATCGTAATTGCTTGGGGGGAGTAGCTGGTGGAGGGAAAGAGGAAGGAGTAAATGGAAAGATTGACTCTAAGGAAAGGAATTGCATGTTTTTGCTGTTAAAACCTCTTTTCTGCTTCTTGCAATAGCTCCTTTTTCCTGCCTCTCTAAACATAGAGTTGCTCTTTTATAGAGGTAAATGCCAAATGAAGTTAATGGTGGCACATTTAAAGACTTAAGAGATTCAAGAGCCAATATTAAGCCATATCGTAAGCTTTGTGATCATGTGCTTGGAGAATTAAGCAGATTTGGAAATGTACATGAACAGGAAATTGTTATAAGTCAGAAATGGATCTGCCTCATTGTCTTATACCTGTGTCCACTATTCCCTACTCAAATTTCGATCAAATTGATGCAGCCAGTTTTAACTTTCTGACTTATAGTATTTGTTATGAAACACAGCATACTGTTGCTTATACAAGTGAAAACAATTTTAATACTTAATTTGTTCTATTCCCCTGAAAAATAAGTTTGATTTGGATGTGTATATATAAAATACATATATAATATTTAAGATATCAATGGAAATTTACAGGGCCTTTAAAGAACAGTATTTTTAAAGGACTTAGCAGTAGTGCTGTTCTAAGTATTCCAGCAAAATATTTATAATATTGATTAATTTTCAGGTTACACGGGTAGTATTGTTGTGGGTGAACAATCACTTCAATGATTTTGAAGGAGATCCTGCTATGACTCGGTTCCTGGAAGAATTTGAGAACAATTTGGAGAGGGAGGTAAGAGTGAGGGTTTTTTTCTGACAATTTGGGATTACAGGGAATAGCCAGGCTGTTGTTATATATCACTTATTATGCTTTTCTCTTGTAGAAAATGGGTGGACATTTGAGGCTGTTAAATATTGCTTGTGCTGCTAAAGCGAAACGAAGATTGATAACATTGACAAAGCCATCTCGAGAAGCCCCTTTGCCTTTTATCTTGCTGGGCGGGTCAGAAAAGGGATTTGGAATCTTCGTTGACAGTGTAGATTTTGGTAGCAAAGCTACAGAAGCAGGCTTGAAACGTGGAGACCAGGTATCTAATTTTAAAATGTGTCCTGCCATTGCCACCCCCCCACTTTTTTTTTGTTTCCTTTCTCTTCACTACATGAAAATAACATTACTTGTTTGAATTTTCAGATATTGGAAGTGAATGGTCAAAACTTCGAAAACATTCAGCTGACAAAAGCCATGGAAATCCTTAGAAATAACACTCATCTGTCTATCACTGTGAAAACCAATTTATTTGGTGAGTTTGTCTGCACTGTTTTTCTAGTTTTGATGGAGACCTAAATTATTTTTTTAATAGTTTACAGTAGTTTTGTTTGAAACACTTTTGTACTGGACAGAATAGAAGAAGGAAACTTGAAGGTCCTAAAATACCTTGGTTCATAATTGCAAAGAATTTCTGAGTAGGGACTTAATATGAAGTGACTTCACTCTCATAAGTGTATCTTTCTGGATTAAGAGGAGCTATTATTGTGACAATGTAGCTCAAACTTAAAAAATGAGAGTGTGTATGAAATGTTTAGTTCTCTCTCAAGAAAGAATCCTCTACTGGCATTTCAGTTGATCAATGGTCTTACTCGGTCTGCTAAATTTACTCAGTTTTTCAGACCACTATCAGTGTAACAAGCTCAAGGCTATTACAACCTTTCCTGCCAGCTAAGTGAAAAGATTCTTGCTATGCTCTCTATCTGTTCTCTACATTTTTCCCTCTAACAAGTGCTAAAGTAGACATGGAAGAGTCTTCAAGCAGCTCAGGACCTCAATTAGCATCATGAGTAATTAACAGATTGGGGGTTTGGTTTGATTTTTTAGCACTGGATTACTTATATAATTTAGTGATGTGTTCCCTGAGTATCTCTTTCAGGATCAGGTTCTTCAGCACAAGTAAGTAGGGCAGAATATTACCACAGCATGTCACTGCACTAACCGAAGACTTAATTTGCCTTTTTTTGCTTTGCAGTAAAGGTTCTAATATTTCAATAATTTCTGATAATTAAGACATTTCTTAATAAATCTGCATATGCTTATTTAGTTCTTGTTTCTCTGTGTGTAAGTTCTGTAACCATCCTTCTCACACTGGCTGTTTGAATCTCATGTGTTGCTTTACTATTTTAAAGATTAAACCTGATTTCTTCCTTTCTTCAGAAGTTGTTTTTTTCTAATTTTTTTCTGTCTTGTGGCTCCACTGCAAATATTGAAATCAGATTACAGTACAGTCTCAGAGCAGTTACTTTCTGTGTATTGCATGCAGAATTCCCTCTCTGCAAATCCCAGAAGGAGAGTTTTCTTTTTTCAACAGCATCTTCTTATCTGTATCTACTTTCTCTCTCCTGCCTCCAAATCCTATTCAACAGTACAGTTATTGGCTGGAATTACTCTCCTCCACTTTTGTGTGTCTTATTTCAAGCTTTTGAAGTCTCTCGGTTATTTGTTGTGTACCTCTGGAGATAAAGATGAACGTTAAGGACAAAATTAAAAAATAGTAAACCATAGCCCCTAATACTCATCATTAGTTAGTTGTTCTTGTTCCTGTGTTTTTCTACAATTCCTTAGTTTTAATTATCATTTTTCATTTATTATTATAAATCAACTCATCAGAGGATTTTTCCCTTTTTGTATGGAGAGTTCCTCTAACACTCAGAATACATGACTTGGTCTCCAGTTCAGTTCTGTTTGATTTATTTAAATATATCAGCATTTTTTGAGGTTCAAAGTTGCAGTAGAAGAACTAATTTACAAATTTATCAGATATTTCTGCCTCAGAGATGACTCTTTGCTAGGGAGCTGAGGTAAAATGAGAGGTTTTTGGTATTTCTGGCAGATGGATACAACAGCTCTGTCAAACATCCAAGGTGTCTCAGTAGTCTCCTGCTTTATTATATTTTTCTTATGACTTCGTTGCTGTTTCCCCTCTGATGTTTTTGATCCTGTTGCTAATAATTTCTTGTCCATCAGAGAGTTTTATTACTGCCTATGTGTTTAAACCTTCCTTCTCATTAGTATCTTTCTATCTCACTTTTGTCTAACCTGCTCTTTTTATACATGCTGCTATTCTGCAGAAGCCTTTGTCCTTAGGCTGAAAAGTCAAATTCCTTCTGTTGACACCATCTGTGTAACCATGTGGGCACTAGTGTATTTCTACTCTAGGCTGGGCCAATCAATTGTTTTTCTGATTCATACTACAGAAAATGAATGTCATTTTTAAAAGTGAAAGTGTTTTTAAAGTCTTATACCTAAATTAATTTAATACTGGAATTGAAAGAATATCCTATTAAAAAAAATTATTAATATTAAACTGGTCTGGTGCACACAGCTTTCTTTTACATTTATGTCCTTTTTCTTCCCTCCCTTTTCCTGTCTTGTGCAGTTTTTAAAGAGCTCTTAACACGGTTGTCAGAGGAAAAAAGAAATGGTGCCCCCCACCTGCCTAAAATTGGTGACATTAAAAAGGCGAGTCGTTATTCCATCCCTGACCTTGCTGTTGATGTGGAGCAGGTAATAGGATTAGAAAAAGTAAATAAGAAAAGTAAAGCCAACACAGTTGGGGGAAGAAATAAGTTAAAGAAGATACTTGACAAGACTCGAATAAGTATTCTGCCTCAGAAACCATACAAGTGAGTTTATTTCCTCCTAAATATTTCTTCTGCATTAAATTTTAAGAATTCCCAATGAACATACAGTTTTTGATTATACTTTTTCATTTATTAATAGAAATCATGCTTATATCTGAAAAAATAAATAGAAAAAAACATTCTGAATATTTCAATGAGCATAGACTGCTAGCAGTGCAACTCCTGACATCAATTTGGATGTATTTTGTTTCTTACAGATAAAGTAATGACACAAATACTTCTTTGTAATTTTCTGTTTTCTTTTAAGAGGACCATAACTGAAATTATTTCAGAATAATTCTGCAAGCAGGTTACTTGCGAAGGGCTGATATGAGCAATGATTTCAATGTATGCACATTCCAGTGGTCTGTAAGAATTTCTATGTAGTACTGTAAGGGAGACTGAGGTTCAAATTTTAACTTGGGTTCTTTGGTAGAACTGTGTTGTTTGTTTTTTTTTATGGAAGCTAAATATGCTATCTGATAGCTTTTATTCTATGAACACATTTTAGAAATAGAGTTCTGAGAATTGCTGGCAACAATAGAAGAGTGAATTTTATATGATATTATGGGAACCTAGTTCTTGGCCAAGGCAGATGGTATTGATGTAGTAGAGGTTGGTTCTGTAATCAGTGTTTTCTCTTGTATTTTTCTTTTCTGTGTCCCACTAAGGAAGAAACTATTCTGTGTAAATTCATAAAAAAGACAGTTGTGCTGAAAATGCAGGACCTTTTTTCCTGCTATTACTTAGAAAAAGTTCGCTTGACTAATGTTTGATATTCCCTACTCAATGAAAACAGTTCTGTAACATTATGTATATAATGTTAGTAATAGAAAGATCAAATTAATATAAATTATATGCAAATAATGGATATTTCTTAAATTGATGGCAGTACCTTTCAGTGGAGGAGAATCTGTAAATCCTCTTTTTATGTTGTTTGTCTTTAGCATGTTTTTGTTTATTTCACTGGTCTTGCATGTTTGTTCCTCCAATGAGCTGTGCATACTGTTAGGTCTGACTTTCTGCATTGGTCAGTATGGTTCATAGCATTTGCATAATATTTTTATGTTTTTTTTTTCTTTTTGTCCTTTATTTTCTTTCACTTTTACACTTTTTCTATGCAGGGACCTCTTTAGGTAAGATTCAGAAAAATATGACCTATTTTATTTTCTTTTTGCTAGCTCTGCTTCATGTGTTATATATAGTAATTTGTCTGCAAAGTCTGTTGACATTCAGTTGTTTTTGTCTTCACAGTTTGCATAGAGATCTGTAGCTGTAGATTTTAGTGTTTGTGCTTTTCTTTCCCCTCTTGTGTAGAAGCATCAATCTCATTCTTCCTCATAATTATTAGTGTCACATGTATTAAGGGACTTTACCTAGTCTCACATTTTTGGATATAAAAAAAACAAGAGGGGTGAAAAAGCTGATTTACTCTTTAGTTAAAGTAGGCATTTAAAGACTTCATGACCCAGCTAGCTTAAGAGGTGAAACTGTCCACTCTTTTTTGAATGTGAAGACTACAGAAGTCTCCAATGCCTCGAGGATGTACCCAGACAAAACCAATCTTTAAACTCAAATGTGGTTGCTCTTAGAGGGAGCTTGTCTGCTTCATGAGACATTAAATCAGTATCAAAGATGAATCTGAGTGGGAGATAATGCCTTCCTTCGGTCTTGCTTTTTAGTCCACTAAGGTCAAGTAACTTCCCAAACTGAGCAAACAGCACCATTTCCTCTGCACCTACTGGGAAATCTTCTCTTTGCTGTCTGTAAATGTCTCTTGAGGCATTCTGGGTACAGCCTCTGCTGGAGCTCTTTGTTTACTTTTCTGATGCAGAGTGGTTTTGTGCTCTGTAGGCTCAGTTGCTCAAAAAAAGGATTAAACACAATGCCCACCTCCCTCTCTAGCAAGGTTCTGCCTGGTCCCTAGTGCAGCATCCCAGACAAAGAAGTAGCACCTGGCTCTCCTCTCTGCAGCCCTGCAGTGGGATGCACACGATTTGGGTTCTGAGGGGAGAAGCATTCAGATACCTCTGTCATTTCATTATCCCTTCTCCCTGTTTGTCATTCAGCAGGAAAGTTACTTTGTAGTTAATGTGCTATCTCCCTGTGTGGCAGATGCATACAGAAAGCAATAGAAATGCTGTTTCCTTAAAACCACAATCTCCTTTCACTGGCATAACAAAATATTTTACCTAGCAGTAAATCTTCAAGGGACCTGGATTTTTTTAGTGTTGCTCTTTGTATCTGATATTTCTAGGGTTCATTGCTTGTTCGCATAAGTTAGAACTCGCTCCTATTCTAAGTTTTAAAAAGAAACTGAGTGTAAAGTAAATGCTTTCCAAATTCTTATAGGAATGCTTAAAATTGAGCACAGTTTTAGCCACTTCTTTTTTCTTTTAAACCTAACATTTTCAGCATTGATCCACTTTACTGAAGCTGCTTCAGTCATGACGCACAGGATAGGTATAAGATTATATAAAACTGACAAACTGCAAAAGGAATGCATAATGCAGGTGAAACTATTAATATGAGACATTGTCACATTGTCTTAATTTGATTTGAATTTAGAGAAAATACTGTTGTTGGCACACTTATAGAATCTGGTATATAGTAGTTTAGAACCACCAGAAAGCATTTTGAGATACAAGGGCTGTGGGGCTTTTTGTTTACTTTCTTCTTTTTAATGTGGAGTGGTTCCTACTTGAAAGACATGATATTGATTGCTGGCAAGTCTTTTAGTTGTAGTGAAAGACTTATTTGCTTGTGGCTTAGCATGAAAGTGCAGTGTGCTGAGTTGATCATCACTGCTTGTCACAGTATTTTGTGCTTGATGCAGAAGGACAAAAATACAAATGTTCAGATCTGGCTTAACTTCTGATTAAGAGAGAGTCCAATAACTTTTTTCAGTGGACTTGAGTGTTTTGGTCACTCTCATGGCTTGAGGTTTACACTTCATAAAATCTTTTTGGTAATACAGAGTTGTTTTTTAAAAACAAAACATTGAGAAAACCCAAACACAACATAGAGAGATACCATGCATTGCTTTCTCAAAAGCAGTTGTGTGCATGTAATTTAAAATGTGTCTAAAGTGCTCAGATACTCTTCTAGCTTTGCAGAATACTGTTCAATTCATAGCACTTAAAGAAATGGTACAAGAGTGTACTGTGTAAAGTAATTCATTGGTAAGCACAAAAGAATATTGGTGCTGTAACAGCTATCGGGGTAATTATCTAGCCCTTTATTACTTCTCTTTAGGATTTCTGAGGATGGATAGATCACTAGACAAAGGCTTAAGTGCCCAGCATTAGGGTACAAGTGGTCATTTGTGTTGCATCATTTAATTTACTAGACTGACTTAGTTGTAATGTTTGCAATGAAGTCAAAATTGTGGTTTACGCTTTACTTAAATGTGTAGATACAGATTTAGGTGTGCTTAGCTTTTAGAAAGGCCTTGCCTATACTTGCTACATTTTTAATGCATTTCACTTTCTGTAATGACTGCTATTCAACATTTTATTAAGGATTTTGATCTATGTATTTGGAGAACAGTTCAATGGCTGTCTCCAGCTCTACATCCTGTAGCAGTCATAGTGCTTCACTTTATTATGAACTCAAAAGCAATAAGCAAAACAGTGCCTACTATAATATGATGATAGCTCTGTCTCTGATCCATTTAGCACTACTGACCTTTGGACCTCACCTTACACAATTTAATGGACAAAACCCTTCACCTTTATCACAGAATACTTTATTTACAGCTGACAGGTATTTTGGAGAGGATGCTGGTAGCACCCAAGTGCAGCTGTTTACCTTAGCCTTACCTGGCATCACTTCAGTCTTGTTGAGTAAAGAGAAACTCAGAGCAGTGATACAGGGTGGTAAAGCCAAATGATCTCAAATGATCCTCTCTTACCTGTCTGTTGAAAGATCTTGTATAGCATGGCTACAATATATCACAAACATAGTTACAAATCCAGTCTGTGATGGGATGAAAAGCGTGTGAAATTCAGGTCTGAAAACAGCACTGAGGGGACAGCAGTGTTACTCAAAGTTTAGGTGATGGGGTGGTGCAAGAAGGATGAGGTATGTATCACCTTTTGAATGAACATCTAGGCCAAAATCATTAAAAAATAAGGAGCCTAGTAACTCCTCAGGGCTTTGTGGTGAGGATCTTCAGGCAGCCTGAGCAGGCAAATCTAATCACTCTGAGTGGACATTTGAGTGCTGTTGAGAAGCTAGACAGCAAGTTGTCTGTTGTCTGGAGAACTTTGACTTCTCAATAACAATTGCTGCATTAAAAATTGAAAGTATGAAAATGTAGCAATAGAGACATCCCTGAATCTGTCTGGTATAGCCAAGCTCTGAATGTCTCTAAGTCCTGATTTTATTTCTTCCTGGATGCAGTGACATTGGAATTGGCCAGTCTCAGGATGACAGCATTGTGGGACTGAGGCAAAGCAAGCACATTCCTCCTGCGTTACCTGTTAGTGGAACCCTGTCATCCAGTAACCCTGATCTCCTGCAGTCTCATCACCGCATCTTAGACTTCAATACTACTCCCGGTAAGGATCCTTTTGTTGTCGTTGTTCTTGACCTTTTAGTTTCCTTTCATAGTTCAGGTTTTTTGTCTGGATTTATAGAGTCTGAAGAGGCATGTGAGTTTTTGTTAACGGTTTGTTAATAACTGTTTTGTTTATTAACAAATTAGCCACATATTCATACATTTGAATTTGTTACATTTGCTACAATATACTTCACCCACATATAATAGATGTCTTTTTCACGTATGTTGTATACAGAGTGCTCCTTACTGATTGGATATTCTTGGTCAGTAAAAACCTGTTTTGCTTGATATAATTTGCCTTGATGGATCATTGTTTAAAAGACTGCAATATTTTCAAATAGCACAGCACAGCTTACAGTAAAGGGAAACGACATTGGACTGGGACACAAGACATGTATTTCAGTCTTTTTCTGAACAGACTTGCATAATTTGTACTACATTTGTAAGGGACAGAGTTTCAAAGTTTCTAGTTACTCACCCTGCCCTACAGCTGTATGCCGAATTCTTTGAATATAAAATCCCTTTCTGAAATAGATAAAAAATGAGCACATTTAGAGAGGATCAAAGCACAGGGGTGAGTGAGGGAGAAATAGGGGGAGAATGTGAGAAACTTGAGAGCCTTATCTTATAAGAAGGGTTTAGCTGGAGCTCCTGTTAGGCTTGGGATTTGGGCTCTTATCTGGCTGCAGGAAGGTTCTTAGTGGGGAACCTTTCCTGAGTTAAGTATACAAATCTTTGCTATTAAAAATATAGCTGCTGGAGGAGTATATGGTGATGGTAGCTCTGCAGACACTTGGTTATTTTAGCCTAATCTTTAGAGAATATCTCAAAATTTCTCAAAATTCTCTTGAAATCCCTCCTGAGGGATTTCAAACATTACCTAAAGGGATGGTGCTTAAATATCAGCCTACACACTGGCCGAGTTGGTACAATCATTGTGCTTGAAACCGTGATATTTAGCATTATTACTTCATCTCAGGTTTTTTTAGGGCTAGAGGAGACTGCAAGATTTTTTTTGATTTTATCTAATGACTAGTGTCCAACACCTTGAAGATATTCTTTATCAGTAAGAGCCTAGCTTTTCATCAGGACTTTTTCTATAAGTGGGTGAAAGTCCCATTCTCTAGCTTGCCACTTGCCTAGACTAGACAGTTCTAGGTAATTATCGTGCCCCTAATTCCAAGTGTAGCAATTGGCTAACTTCCAGAGCTCTAGGCACTGCTGACTTGTGCAGCTCAAACAAACTCCCATGCGATGGAAAGCCATTGCAGGCCTAAAGACCTTTCAATCCCAGATGGAGTTCAGAGAAGCTCAATGAATTAGTAAGGTTCTCCTGTTTGCATTTTGCTTTGAGGAAAGGAGATCAATATGATGCAATGCCATTGCTCCAGTGTTTTAACAGTTTTTCCATATCTTAGTAGAAAATGTATTTCTTCCTCATTTAAAAAGTTCTTTTTTTTCCTTTGCTTAAAATTTGCCTGAATGCCCATGTACTGAGTATTTTTAAAGGAATTCTCAGGCAAAATTTTTTCCTGTGTGAAAAGGAAGGAAAAGGAGGCTTGAAATGAAAAACATATACCTTAAGGGCTTTAGAGATGGTTGCAGTGTAGATAGAAGAGTTGAATTATATCTCCACGTATTTCAAGACTTGGAAAAAATTAAAGCCTGCAATTTTAATTCCTTTTACTACTTTGGTCTAAATTAAAGATGGAAATGGAGGCAGCTTGCAAGAAATTGAATGCACTGGAGGAGAAAGAGAAAGTGGTAGAGCAGCTGTCCTTTGAGGCTTTGAGAAATATCCCTCAGGATAGAAAATAAAACAACTTGCTCCTTTTAGAAGAGTAGTCTTTGAGGAGAAAGTGTGAACAGCTTGAAATCTGCAAGGAGTCATTTTAGTTTCTCTTCTGATTGGCTCAGGCTGTCTCAAATATACTTTTAAAGGTTTATTTTTAAATGTTCAATAGCACTTTGATTTCTCTTTTCTTGTGCTGCCTTTGCTATTTGATTGGAAGTCAAAATAATAGAGTAATGATGAACTGCCAGTCACTGGTATTTTTTCTTTCCCCTCACAGTCTTTCTAAGGGAATAGATTCCTATCATACAGCATTGCATTCTTCAGCCTGCCACTCCAGTTTCCTTTTTTGAAAAGCAGTGAAGGGGGGTGATTACGATTCCCTTCAAGTGTTTTATTTAAAAATTATTGGGCTGAATTACTTGCTACCATTGCTATAGCTGTAATCATTTCCATTGCTGGCAGACTTCTCTGTATTCTGTGTAGAGCTTTTGCTCCCAGCTCTGATAGGTAAGCACCCATTTTACCTGGGTGGGAAAATGCAGTGCAAAGATGGGACTTCTCTGTTTGATGTCCTCTGCTTTTTCATACTGACTTCAGTGATCCAGCAGAGCAGGTTATTTTCTTCTTGCACAGAACACTTTATTTCTAGGGACTGTTAAAACAATTTCCTGCCTAGGTATTGCTTACAGTAGCTTCCCAACTTCACAGCATTTCTTTGAGTGGCAAGTACTTCTGTAACAGCAAGATCCAGCTGAGGATCTGGTTTTTAATAATGTCTCTGAAAGGCTGTGTCTTTGGCATCTGCCTTCTTTGAGATGTCAAAAAATGTAGCAAATATTTCAGGCCCTCTCTGTATCCCTCTTCAAGTAATTATTGAAGGAAGATGGGTCAGTGTAGAGTTGGTGATAAAAGGCAAAATTGTCTTGCTTGTTATAAAGTATTTGTACATTTGACTCAAGGGCTTAGGAAGGGCTAAAAATTGGCCTGTAGTGATATCCTTTATGTGTAACTGATGATGTAATCACACTGTTCTAGTGTGTTTTGGTATTACTGCTTCTCAAGCTGCAAAAAAATACTGTGAGCTTAAAAGTTACAGGCTTAGTTGCATGAAATTTGTAAAATAATATATTTAAGCCTAAAATAATGTAAAATAATTTAAGCCTATATATAAATAAATATAAAATATGTAAGCCTAAAAAGCCTTTTTGGCATGTAAATGAACTCATATCAGAGAGATTTATCTTAATGCTTTCCAAATTATTATTTTGGAAACATGCAATATCAGTGGGGAGGTGTTAAGTTTTATTCTTTTGTCACAAGATTTATACTGCTGAATAGATCTTTCTGTAGTAACTTGAATACATGTTATGCACATTCAGGTCTTGTCAAAAAAACCCTGTAGTTTTATCAAAGTGAATGTTTTCATTAGGCAGCTGTTTTTTCAGTATTTTTTAATGATAGTCATTTCAGAAGCCTTCATTTAGAAGGCTTTCTATTATTATATATTTTATTACTTGAATGACCTCTTTGATCTAAAAAAAGAATTATTTTTAAAAAAATAAATAAAGAAAAATTACTATATGTTACACCTCACAAAACTAGAAATGCTTATTTGTAACAAAGGGAAGAAATTAAATTAATTGAAATACTTGTCAGTTAAAAATACCTGATGTTAAAAAACCCAGTGGTGGATAGCTGCGTATTTTTTTTTTTTTAAAATAATACAGTGATAACAACCAAAATTCAGTTGATCAGTGCGTCTGGATTTCAACACATGCAAGGAAATATGAAAATATGTATGGTTTTGGTGTCTCCCTATAGCTTATGGAAATATCAAATCCAGTGTTAGGCTGGTAGTTTTCCAGATTTCATAAAAAACAGTTCACTGTAAGTTTCATGTCATCAGTCACTTGATACAGGAATATATTTAGAACTTGAATATTTGTGAAGGTTCTTTTTATCCCTGGCTGCTTTAGTTCTTAATTAATAAAATACTGGCACAGAGAAATAAAGAGCAAAGTTTCCAGTCCGTTACTGACTCATTTATTACTATGATCTAAACGTATTGATGACAGAATATTTTGCTAATTGAGTACTTGGATGTGTCAGTACTGCTGCACTTCATGTACACGTGCATGCTGGCTATTGTACGAGCATCTTCCTAGCCACTTCCATTACCTGCCTTCCCTTTGTGGGTGGCACTGTGGCTGAGTGGCAGAGTTAGGTAAAGGAATCTATTTTCTTTGAAATATCCTTAAGGAGATTGACACTCCTATGACCTATTTGTTTAACTTCTTACACATCATTGTACAGGATAGTGTAGTTTGATGTTCTGGATTTTTCTCAGACTTAAACAGAATTTTTTGGGACTCAACACCTGTGAAAACCTGACTGTTCATTAGTTTGTCTGTCCAAACTTTGAAAATGTTAACATACTTTTGTGGCTTGCTCCATCTCTAGCCTAACTAACTTCTTTTCCTGGATGTTAATAGAACTAGCTTTTACTGAAGTGAAAACTGATAACACTAATAATTAAACTTAATGTGGCTTACTTGTTCTTTTACCAATAAGTTTTTATTTATTCTTTGCTTACTAAATTGCATGTAATTTTTTTCCAGACTTACCAGACCAGGTTCTGCGGGTTTTCAAGGCAGACCAGCAGAGTCGCTACATCATGATCAGTAAGGACACAACAGCAAAGGAAGTGGTCATCCAGGCCATCAGGGAATTTGCTCTCACTGCAACCCCTGATGCATATTCACTCTGCGAAGTCTCTGTCACACCTGAAGGTGTCATCAAACAAAGGAGGCTTCCTGATCAGCTCTCCAAGCTTGCTGACAGGATACAGCTGAGCGGCAGGTAAGATGGAGACTGAGCTAAAGCTGATGATGCCATTAAGTCAAAATCTTGTTAAAGGAGTGTTAGTTAATTATTTATGTTCTGCTTCTTGGCAACAAATTGTTGCTTATGCAACTTTTCATTAATACCTAGGCCTGGTGAAGTTCATTTTATTCTCAGATTCCAACTGTATCATTGCCGTAACTTTCAGCACTAATCGGGTGTATTGTGTCTTTTCTTTAAATTCTGTTTTTACAGGTATTACCTGAAGAACAACATGGAAACAGAAACTCTTTGTTCCGATGAAGATGCTCAAGAATTACTAAGGGAAAGCCAAATTTCCCTACTACAGCTCAGCACTGTTGAGGTGGCTACCCAACTCTCCATGAGAAACTTTGAGCTGTTCCGTAATATCGAGCCCACGGAATACATAGATGACTTGTTCAAACTCAAATCAAAAACAGGTTGCACTAATCTAAAAAGGTTTGAAGAGGTGATAAATCAAGAAACATTCTGGGTGGCTTCTGAGATTCTAAGAGAAACCAACCAGCTGAAAAGGATGAAGATCATTAAGCATTTCATTAAGATAGCGCTACACTGCAGAGAATGCAAGAACTTCAACTCGATGTTTGCCATCATTAGGTATTACCCAGTAGTAATTTTACTTCTGAGTGAACTCTTATTTATGTTAGTCTAAAAAAATGTCTTTAATAGAGTAAACCAGTTAACACTGCTAACATCAGCGCTTGGCAATCCACTAAGGAGGGCATTTTCTGTAATCTGAACTTTACTCTAAACTGAAATGTTTGCTGAAATATTATTTGGAATGCTACTGTTATGTACTTACTGCTCAAGAGAGTGTGGCACTAGAGAAACTACTGCACTTAAAGACAAAGACCAAAATAAACAACAGGTACATACAGAAAAACCACACAATTGTTGTAAATGACTGGGTTAATTTCCCCAAAACAGATAGTTTTTATACATACTACATCTTGAATCCATTCAGCCATGGTATGTTGTCTTTGGTTTTCTTTGAATCAGCAGTTTCTTGCATGGAACTCTGATAAAAGTCAATAACAGACTGTGATACCGTAATAGTCTGTAAATAAAGATCTTTTAATAAGAATTTTAAAATGTACTGAAAATCTCAGAAAACCTTTCTTAGTCTTGGAATGAGAAGGAAGAGAGAAAACTCTAATGTCTATGTTTATACACATTTTTTAAAACCCAAACAAAGAAATCAATCCCCCAGTATTGTCTGTTATGAAGAAGCTTGAGTAAGCTGCGTTAAAATCACAATGTTATCACTGTCTTTGACACAAGCTCTTGTCATCATTGTCTTGACATTCAGTCTACAGATTGAATGTGACACTTTTTCTGAAGTTGACTAGCTTTGAATACTATTCAGCAAATGGAGCAAGTTCCAAAGTCAAGGATCCATGCTGATAATCAGTCAGCATCTCTGAGACATCAAAATACTGAGGTTTTTTTCCGCTATTTCAGCTGATCTGAATGAGAAGTAAAAGCAGCCTGTCAGCTAGGAAAAATTCGCAAGAAATCACTCAGGAAAAATTCTAGAAACCAGACTTTTCCACAGGTAGAAATTAATAGCAAGACAGGTAATGTCCTTACAGGGGAAGAAATGGGGTTGGTACCAGCTACAGCTTGAGAATAATTTCAGATATAGAGAGTGTTATAAAATTTCATCTAGAAAGAGCAAAGTCAGATGGATTATTGCAGAAAGAAGATAGGTCATTGTGCTGTCACCACCTGAACATTGTGTAGGTGGAAGATGGTTTTTCCACCAGTTTATTAAACTGAAAGTAAGTGGTGATTCTGAGGTACTTCAATTATGATATTCTTATGAAACTCAGACACTGATTTAGAGTAACAAATACATACTCTCTCTAAGGTTTAATTACTCATCCAAGTGTATCTTTTATCTGTTTATGGTTACCTCATGTAGATAGCTCCTGTTTTTATGGGTTTTATAAAAATGATCTTAATTATTCTGTAATACGTGCTGGCAAAAAGAAGTTTTTCAATTTCTGTTACTTGATATTGACACTGGTGTGCTAAGATCTTCTCGCTATATGGCATTTCTACCATACAAATTTAACATGGTCTTTTCTAGGATGTTTTGTTTCTTTCTCTTGTTCTTCAACTTTTTTGCACTTTTTTTGTTTCAAGTGGCCTGAATTTGGCACCAGTTGCAAGGCTCCGAACTACTTGGGAAAAGCTTCCAAGCAAGTATGAAAAATTGTTTCAAGATCTGCAGGACTTGTTTGATCCTTCTAGGAACATGGCGAAATACCGTAATGTCCTCAACAGCCAAAACCTACAACCCCCCATTATCCCCCTGTTTCCTGTCATCAAAAAAGACCTTACATTCCTTCATGAAGGTAAGAGCAGAAGTACATCCTCGTTTACCAGCTAAGGAAAACTAACCTTCCTGCCTAATCACTGCTGCTGTTGATTGTAGGAAATGATTCTAAAGTGGAAGGCCTTGTGAATTTTGAGAAGCTGCGGATGATTGCGAAGGAGATTCGCCATGTGGGTCGCATGGCGTCCGTGAACATGGATCCTGCTCTGATGTTTAGAACAAGGTGAGTGTGTTGTACCAGGCAGAGCTTTCCCCAGCTCTGGGAGAAGGCTAGGTGTCAGGAAGAGGGGCTTTTCACATGCCCCTTCTATTGGAGCAGTATGAATTGTCTGTGTTAGCCATTTACCAGTGTGATGTGGTGGTCTAAAACTGGAGGAACCACTACATTTTGTGGTTACTGACATATATTAAAATGTTTCTTACTAGTCCATAGTTGACAGTTACTTCCTAAAAATGAGATTCTATCAGTGGGAGGGAGGGAGAGAAATTGTCTTGAAAACATATCTAGAAGTCTGTTTGAAACTGATGGGTGCCAGCCTTATAATTTTGATTTAGTAGAACTGGTAATGTGTCTGAAGCAGTGTCAGCTACTTGTGTCAGAAAACATGTAGTGAATGCTCTTCAGCTTCATATTTGACAAGCTTATTGCATACTCTTTTTTCTTAATTTGAGCTAGAAGAGTTTGTAATATTGATTGTATGCCTGAGTCAAGGCTCTTTTTAATGTTTTTGGGCTTACAGAACTGCTTGTCCTGAGGTTTGGTCTTTTTCTTTCTGAGCTTGTGGTCTTTCTCTGTCTCTTCTTAAAACCATGCTTTATTCTTCCTGGCTCTCACTTGCAGGAAGAAGAAATGGAGGAGTTTGGGGTAAGTGGTTGGAGACAACACACACAGACATTCATTCTTCCTTTACCATTTGCATTGTTTCCTACTTGCTATCTTTAATTTTCTGGTGCTTTGACATTTTTTTCTTTTGTTAACCTGTTTTTACTGACAATACATTTTAGTCTAGGAGTGCTTTTGATTCGAGATTAAAACACAAAAGTTCTAAATTATTTTTAAGCGGTTGTGGTAGAAGTGGGGTGTCCTCTCCCACCTCCAATTTAAATTGCTGAAGGAAGTGACTTTCAGTCAAAGAGAAATTACAAAATGACAAGGTTGCAATAGCTGAAAAAAGCTGGTAATTTCCTTATACTTATTAAGGAGTTATCACAATTGAATACAAAAAAAGTTAAAACTTACAGGCTCTGCTCAACTAACTTTCATATTACAATTAGCCATCATTATTACCTTAACAATTCAGGACCAATGCATTGCTTTCACATAGATATACATTCATTGAAATGTGCATGACATTTATTTCATCATGAACTAGCTGATCATTTTATTTTACAAAAGTGTTTTCAGTCTTGCAAGTTACAAAGCAGTTCTATTCTGTAAAACTGAGCTGTAAATTTTGTATATAGTCTGATTTAAAACATAGAGGGCTTTCAAAATGCCTTCTTTATATGTATTTGAATTTGAACCTCAACTGTAGTCTTCTGTCAGCACTGCCTTACTGCATGAGCTTTTCCTAATGCTCCAGTCCTCTCAGTAGATGGCTTATGTGAGAGGGCTACCTTGAATGCTTTTCTAGATGTGTGAAGTGTTATTGCCTATCTGGAGCAAAACAGGTTAAAGATCTGTGCAATTAAAATAGTGCCTGTAACCAAGTAAAAAGATTTCCTGGCCCTCATCTTTCTATCTGTTATAGCTGTTTGACTTACTGGAATGAGGCATGTAAGCTTTGACCGTAGACTGACATTCATGCAACCTTTTGCACGTTTCATGTTTATTGGGTGATGCCATGTTGAACTAAGTCATACCTTTGCTCTCTTTCTTCCCTGTCCTGCCCCCTTCACTCCAGGTCTCTCAGCCAGGGCAGTACCAATGCAGCCGTGCTGGATGTTGCACAAACAGGGGGTCATAAAAAGCGGGTCCGTCGCAGCTCCTTTCTTAATGCTAAAAAGCTCTATGAGGATGCTCAGATGGCACGGAAAGTAAAGCAGTATCTCTCAAACTTGGATCTGGAAATGGATGAAGAGAGCCTCCAGACACTCTCTCTGCAGTGTGAGCCAGCCACCAACACATGTGAGCATTGTCATTGGTTGTGGATTTCAAGAAAATTGTTCAATATAATTCTGTTTCTAGTCCAGTGAAGCAATTGGGAACAGTAACTAGACAATGAAGTAGAAAATTGTTTGTCTAGTCATTTTCAACTACTAAACATCTATGAATCTTAAGGAAATAATCTTGTGGATTAACAGGATAGAGACATAGTATTTATACAGGTCTTTAAGATGATGTCACACTGAAGGGTACAAGGGCTTTTTAGATTTGTCTGTACAAAGGGTATGGAGGAGTCAAAAGTTTTTCTATATTTCTGATTTACTGAGGTTATTAGTGTGAATAGGGATATGGTTGTTTTGAGGGAATAGGGGATTTTCTTATGTCTCCATGGTTCAGAGATACCTGGAGGGCTGTACCTGGGGTAGCAAAGGGCGACCTTATCCTGGATATTATTTAAATTTTGATTTGAGGAAATGCTGTATCTTGTGCCCTTCCCTTTCTGCAGGGTAGCAAAAACTAGTAATTTTATGTCTATGTTCTAAATCAGTTGTAGTCCTTATGATAGCCCACCATAACTTCTGGTCATGTTTTTGGTAACAATGGTCATTTATCAGAGCTTTATTTTGAGAAAGAAAACATTCATTGATAATGTACATCTTTTAAATGGAGTTAAATTTCCCCCTCTTTTCCTCTTCATCTTTTCTGTCTAAAGATATTTTTCTGCATTAATTGTATGAGTATTTGAGCACGTTTTAATTGTTAATCAGAGGGCTTTGCACTTCTCAGACTAAAACACCCACCATGTTTTTAGCTAGTAGTCATTCAGTGTTTTGTCCCCTTTCTTGCAAAGTGCCGAAGAACACAGGAGACAAACGATCTGGAAAATCGGAAACGTCACCGGTGGCTCCCCGGGCAGGCATCCAGCAGAAAGTGCAGCAGCAGCAGCAGCATAAAGCCAACCAAGCATTGCAGGTCCCAGCTGTGTCTCTTTATCCCTCTCGCAAGAAAGTGCCAGTGAAAGACCTCCCGCCATTTGGTAGGTGGAACAAGGAAGAATTTGGTTTAACGTGCTGAAGTTTGTTTGCTTATGTCAGGAAGACATTTTTAATCAAAAAAGGTTCAGACTTTTGTTTCTGGTAGTGCGATATGCAGGTTATGCCCATTCATTCAGTGTCTAGGTATAGTTCTCTTCTCTAGAAATGGAAAGAAAGAAATCTAGGCAGAGCATCCTGCCAATTTAATCAGTGTAAGTATTTACCTGTTACTAGCAGCTGGAAAGAATAAATGTTTCTCACTGTTTGCCCTGAGATCTTACCTTAGCTTTTCTAGAGGGATGAGGGACATGGAGTTCTTGAGTGACCCATCTGAGATGCCTCAGAAGTTTTGGTGTCTCTTCACAAGTTGAATTTTTAAGGTGAAATTCAGGCCTGCTCAAGCTGGCAGTCCTGTTAGAAAAGTGGTTCTGAAGTTTCACGTTGACAATTGAGCCTTTGGCTTCTACTCCCTTCTGCCTTTTTATTGTTGACTTTCAGTTGTTGCTGTCTCCATATTCTACGGAAAGGTACCAGACTACAGCAATTTCTTCCACCCTGATTTCCAAACCTCTGTCCTGACATGTGTATAAAAACATGTATGCATTATTAACAAACTCCTTAAATCACTTAAAGTATGGTAATATCTGTAGTAAGTATATGTAGCATAACTGGCCCTTCCTTTTTCATGATGGTTATTTCACAAGAGCTTAATTCTGATCTCACTCTTCATTGGTTTTCCTCATGAACTGCTTAGACTGCAACAAAGCATTAGAAGCAGCAAAATGAGCAAGAAACAATTTAATATTCATCTAGATCTTGTTGATTTTACCATTAAATTTTAATCTTAAAAGGACTTTGAAGCTCCATAGACTGCATTTTTTGCTTGTAGTGGCAAAGTTGCTGAAAACTGACTAGGTTATGCTGATCAGGCAGCTGTAAATTATTGATAGCAGGATTGTGATCCAACAGATCAAAGATAAAGTCCACAAATGCTTGGAAATAACCTCTACCACAAACATTGGCAAAACTGTCAGAGAAACTCTGTCTTCATTTACAAGGCTGTCCCAGGGTGGATTTTTGAGGGGAGGAGAAGAGAAAGATGGATAAATGTGGCCTGGGAAAAGCAGTTCTTGATGCCCTAGATCTTTACATCATACATCATCTTCAGGATGTTTTTACTCTTTAGTTTCCCAAAATAAGCTGGTGCAGAGATAGTTCTCAAAAATGAAAGAGAGGAAGGCAGCTGCAGGATGGCCTTGTTTCATAAGCCTAATCCTTATTAATTTTCTTTCCAGCTTTCTTTGACCTTCTAGGCTACTCTGAATAGAAAAGAAACAGGAGAGCAGTTTCAATTCTTACTATATAAATTTTCACTTCTCAGTGAGATTGGTGTGTGTCTGTATTTAAGTTAATTTTATTTCAAGTTTCTCAGTAGCCATTCCTATGCATATCCTCAATTTATCTATTGTATAGGCAGTATTCTGCAACATCGAATCTTCATTGTGTTTTCTGTGGCAAAGTATTTATCTTAGGTGAGCAGAATGAAAGACCATCTGAACTAATATGCAGTAATAAAGCACTATATTTTAAACAGCTATAGGTTTAAACATTTTGTTTCATTTAAGCTGGTGTCAGAAACTGAGAAATATACAGGGAAAAATGTAGTTTTTTCTTCCTGTATGGTGTCTGCTCTATAAATGCATTGTGAGACATAAGGATGTATTTATACTGCACTTTACATCTGCCTAATTTAATTCTCACTTAAAGGCATTAACTCCCCACAAGCTTTAAAGAAAATTCTCTCATTATCGGAAGAAGGAAGTTTGGATCGTCACAAGAAGCAATCTGAAGACACTGTCTCAAGTGCATCTTCGCAGCTGTCTTCTCCTCCTACTTCACCACAGAGCTCTCCAAGGAAAGGTAGTAGACATTCAGTATTCCCCATCCTGTTTCCTGAATCTCATGGGCTTTGGAAGCATCTGAGAGAGAGTTTGGACACTCGATAAACTACTGCTGCTCCTATTTTTGTCACATATGGTCAGCAAGAGGGCAGGAAATGTAGTGCAGAGTGGGATACGTGAAAGGATAGCTGTGAACCTGATTTCATGGGTACTTGAAAGCCCTCTGGTTATCAAAAGCCAGAAAAGATAGCCTGATATGATACAGGTTTTGATGGAGTAGGTTGCTTTCACTGCAGCTGCTTTGGACAAAAAATACTCCTGTGATCAGTGTTTCCTGCCTTCAGTGGAAGGATGTGCTGGTTGAAACTTAAAATCTTTGTGCAGCATTGACCACACTGGTGTATTAGAGGAATTATTTGCTGTCATGCATCTAAATGGGATGTGGCCTACGTGTGACAGAAATGCTTAAGATATTTGGAATTCAAATCAGAATGTTTTATATTCTAACTCATATTTTATACTACAGAATATTTTAATAGCAGCCTGATTATTTAAACCATTTGTATGAATATTTGAGGAATGGTATTGTACATTGGAGCTTTCTTGACCAAGATCTTCTAAAGTTATTTCATAGAGTTAATTTTTAAAGTGAATTTAGGACTTGAAACAGATTTTTTTAAGCCTGTTTGTTTGTTTTCATGGTAAGTCTGGCAATGAATTGACAAAATGGAGTATGGAAGCATTGTCCTGTAGCTTAAACAAAACAAAAACAAGCAAACAAAAAACC
Source organism: Acanthiza pusilla (assembly GCA_036630365.1). Classification (NCBI taxonomy): domain Eukaryota; kingdom Metazoa; phylum Chordata; class Aves; order Passeriformes; family Acanthizidae; genus Acanthiza; species Acanthiza pusilla. The sequence goes on from JAXCHO010000164.1 coordinate 24,546,637, forward strand.
CCAAACAACCAAACAAAAAAGCCACTTTGAAAGTATGATAGCCTATATGTATTGCATATGACTTCTAAGTTATTCTCTTTTCAGAATAGCATAAAAGTTCAGTTTAACAGTTGCATAATACAGCATTATGGTAAAATATTCATTGGGGTTGAAGTGACTTCTATGAAGTGTTATTTACTAAGGTCAGATGGAGGAGGAGAATATGTAGAGGATAGATCATCTTGAGTCCTTGTAAACTGCCATCATTATTTCTCCCAAATACTACATTAGCAAAGAGTGAACTTACATAAATATAGTCCTGCCTATGCAATTTTTGAAAAAGGAGTTAGAATTCCATACTTGACTCATAGTATGAAAAGCACTTTATTTTTGCAAAAAGCAAATAATAAACATTATTTTTAAAAAATCCTTGGTTTGATGGTTACATGAAGCTAATGAAATGTTCTTTCAGATAAAAATGACAGCATTAATTCCATGTTCTCAGCAGGTGAAATGGGGTAGATCAGTTGAAGTAATTATTATATTTATGAGTAGAGTGAAAGCAAAAAAATTTAAAACTGCAGTGACTTGTGGATGTGTTGTTTAATGATCTTTAACTTAGCTGGCAAGAAGATTCAGCACAACTTTGTTTAATACTAAAACAGAAGCTGAATTTGCTGAATTTGCTTCTGTGACATGGTTTGCAGATTTGATCTCTGGCTGTGTCAGTGCTACCTACCTCCAAATATCACCGTAAGTCTGGTATTAAGGAATTTGAAATTAATTAGCTAGCCAAGTATCACAAAGAAAGCTTGAAAACCTGCCCTTCTCTCAGCCAAGATACGTAATAAGCGGTCAGCCCAGACATCTGGGCTTCACGTTTGTGCTGTTCATCTCTGAAACGTGGCTTTTCAGAACAGAAAGACTGCATGAGAGAGTCTCTTGGATTACTTTAAGCAGTAATCTCAACCAGAGCATCTCTTTCGTTCCAGTCTTGGAGACAATGTTTATGCACAGGCAGTTTTTTGAGAAGTAACATTTCATAATGTGAGAATACAAGTGTGATGATGAATTTCAAAAGAATTTAGGGGAGGAGAGGAGAGAAGAAGGAAGGAGAGCAGTTGGTTTGTAAATGAGTAGTACATGTTCCCACAATCCTAAAGCTGATTAAGATACCAAAGACACAGTGTCACACAGTTTTGCTGTGTACCTTTTTCTTTTGCAGTGCTGTGTAAATGTAATTGTAGCTTTGTTTTATTGCCAGTTTTATTGCAGTATTGCCAGCTACCTGATGAGAACTGAGCAGGCATCTTGGAGAGTCTGATTAACGCGATGTTCCCTTTGCAGGCTACACTTTGGCTCCAAGCAGCACAGTGGATAACTTTTCCGATTCTGGTCACAGTGAAATTTCTTCTAGATCTAGTATTGTCAGCAATTCCTCTTTTGACTCTATGCCAGTCTCCCTGCATGATGAGAGGAGACAGAGGCATTCTGTCAGCATCGTGGAGACAAATCTTGGTGTGGGAAGGATTGATAGAAGAATCATGATTGAACCAGATCAATACAGCTTAGGGTAAGAATTTTATTTGTGCTTACTTGCATTATACTTCCATATAGTGTGTATGTGGCATCTCCATTCCTGCCAAGAAAAGGTTTTGCACTTCTAAGTGCATGATGAGGTGTACAGCAGTAAGATTTTACCTCAGTAGACATTGCCATCTGAGCATTTCAGTGGTACTGTAGATTATCCACTTTGTGGCAGACTAGTACCCTAGCCTGCGTTCTGCATGGGAAATTAACTGAATTAGATGAGATATTCATACAATTATTCAGTGATCAAACTGAGAACAGAAATAGCTAGCAATTTTCCAGTCTGCTTCATGGAAAAGTGCATATTTGTCTAACTCCAAAATATTTTACTCCAAATATCTCTTCTAGTCAACAATAATTGGAAGCTAAAATTCACATTACGCTGCTGGTTTTCTAGTAATTTTCTAGGTAATTAACTTCTGTAATGGTGGGGAAGCTAGTGCTGTGAGGAGTTCTCTAAATCTCTAGCAGTGAGCCTTGGAGTGAAAATAATTGGAGCTCTGGCTCTTGTTTAGTCTCCACTTACTTTTTTTTTTTTATTGGAGCTGTTATTTGGATGCTTCCATCCTCTGAATGGTTTCTGGGGTTTTAATCCTTCACAGTCTGTGAATGGCAGATCTGTTCCAAAACTGATGTACTTCAGCTTTGGGAATCTCAGGCTATGCAAACTCTTTTATCAGATGTCTGAAATATTTGGAAGAAGAGGGTTCCAGTCTGCATAGAAAGGTGCCCTGGTAGAAGAAATTCCAGGAGCCTGGATATCTGCTAATCAAAAGTGACACTTTGTCGGTTTTCTTTGCTGCTGTGTAAGGGGTAGTGTCAGGCTCACTTTATTTCTGAAAGGCTACAGAAAATATAGTTGCTCTATGAAGTAGCATGTGTTTCCAAAAATAAGGTTAAAATTCATTTCCATTTGCAGGAAATGTTGAAAAGTTAGCTTTCACAGTTTCCTAAGCAGGAAAAAAATATGAAAAGCCGAAATCTAAACCTGAATATCAGCCAGCTCCCACTAAGCTCTGTTTCTAGCTTTTGAACCATTTGCTTTGCATGGCTGGAAAAGCAGTAGGATTACCCTGTCTGTTCCCCTTTATGTGTGTCAATGTGGTTTGCCTGCCTTAAAGAGCTCTTGCAAAGTTAAGATTTTACCTTTTGAAATTACTCTGCTGAAGTGTAATGCTTCATCAAGTGATCTATCCAGTTCTGTTTGTTTGTTCATTTGTTTTTGTTTTATTGAGGATGTACTTGAAAGAAAAGTGTTCTATTCTCAAAATTGAATTAGCCATTAATGCAAACAATAAATACTATAAAGTGCATCAAAAACTTCAATCATAGAATCAAAGAATGGTTTGGGTGGAAAGGGACCTTTAAAATGCCATCAAGGTTACCTAGTCCAACCCACCGGCATGTTTTGTTTTTCTTTGATTGTTGAATTCTTTGTGTGTCTTGTTCATGACCTCCAATTCCAACACTGGATTTTTTGTCCCCCCCATCACTGTGTATCCAGCTCATATGCACCGCTGTCAGAGACCAGAGGCCTGTATGCTGGAGCAACTGTACTTTCTTCTCCTAGTACAGAAGAGCTGTCACAGGACCAGGGGGACAGAGCCTCGCTCGACGCAGCTGACAGTGGCCGCGGTAGCTGGACTTCTTGTTCGAGTGGATCTCACGATAACATCCAGACAATCCAGCACCAGAGGAGCTGGGAGACTCTGCCTTTCGGCCATGCTCATTTTGATAGTTCAGGCGACGGGGCAGGACTGTGGGCCTCAGGCAGCCATATGGACCAGCTGATGTTCCCTGACCACGGCACAAAGTATGGCAGGCAAAGTCAAGGTAGGGAGGGCCTCGATCAAGCACAGTCCAGAGCGAGCTGGGCATCTTCAACAGGATACTGGGGAGAGGACTCAGAGGGCGATACAGGTACCATAAAGCGGAGGGGTGGGAAGGATGTTTCGAGTGAAGCTGAAACCAGCAGCATAACTTCTGTACCAGCAGAGGAGACAAAGCCAGCTCCCGCGCCCGCTCACGCAGCAGCAGCAGCGAGTAGTACAAAGGGGCTTGTTGGTAAGTTAAGTTTTGTTTACCATGAAGTATTTTAATTAATTTGCTTAAGGTTTTTCTTATTGTTCTAAAACTGCGGTTTTTTCATCTGGTTTGTTCTTTTTTTCTTAAGTTGTAAAGCAAAACTGAACATTTTATAGTCTCTCCTAAATTTTCCCCTTTAAATGTGCGTTTCTTGCTAGGGAAAATATAATTTATTGTTGATTCTCAGTTCTGGCAGTGCTTATGTGTTTCAAGAGAGCCTGCCATACATTAAAAAACTAGCTCAGCTGCTGGACAGTATTTGGAGAGGTTGATGTATTTAGATATCTGCTCTGAAATGTGAATTTCTCATCACAGTAAGGCTCCATAGGCTATATTTAGAAATCTTAATAAATGTGGCCTGATTTTTATAGAAGTGTTTTACTTTATACCTTTGTATGACTTGTCTGATAATTGTGAATATTCCTTACTTCTGAAAATGGGAGCCCTTTGTGCTTAAATACCAGCTGAAATGTTTCTTTGGACTGCTGAAACTGAAGAGGTTTCAAAGAAGTTGAAGGGCTGAAGTACATTTCTATTCATTTAATAATGGAAAGATCAGATAATATATAAATTAGTAGGAAGGTGTCTCTGGCAGAGCTTAACATTTTTCTCATATCGTTTCCTCTATGCATCCCAATCTGTGGGCCATCCAATATCTCTGCATTTTTGCCTCTTTTCTTCCTTTCGTTTCCCCTCACTTTGCCTTTTGTCAGGTTGATATGAAGAACTATCTAAAGCTATTTTTTACTGACACAGCTGAATGTCTGCCAGATTGAGGTCATGCTGAGACCACTGCGATAAACTGCTTTTCCATTTTCTGCCCAAGTGTATTGCTTAGAAGTGGCCCTTGCCTCAAAGCTTTGGTGCAGTTGTAAATCCCTGGACTATGAAGAGGAGGAAGCTGTTCAGATTCATGCCAATCTCTAATTTTACTCTTTGATACCCTTGGTTTCCTCCAGAATGTGTAACAGGTGTGCTTCCAAACTTGCCTCTCAAGGCAGTGCTTGCCACTACATTTTTAGAGACTTGAAAGAACATGTGAGAGACCTGAAAATTAAAACCAACACATTGCCATGCAGTTCACTGCTATTAACTAACTGTCCTGCAAATGTAGCTCTGTATATCACTGTTCAACAGAACCTGCTGGTCTACACAGTTCTTTTGCACTGAATAGACATTGATTTCTTGCGGTATTTAAATAGAATTTTTCTGCAATAGAATTTTTCTACACAATTTCTTCTGATTTTCAGAAATCTTTGAATAAAGTTTCTCAGAAGCTTCTTCATGCTGCTTTGCTCAGTTAAAACAGTTTGTCCAAGAAAAATACTTAGACTCTATTGGAACCTATTTGGTTTGCTTGCAATACCAAGGATTTATTTTTAGTCTATAAAAAGTTGCATCCAAGCAACACCAGTCCATTGTAAGCTTGTACTGCCCTTTGAGTCAAATCATGCTGCCTAATGCAGGATGGTGTTGTCATCACCACTTATGCAAGAATATACAGTGTATGACAAGCTGTGGAAAGTAAATTGTCTGTGTCAGTAGTTTTTTCCTGCTGTATTTGTGAGGTTTGTCAGTTAAGTGGTCATGTGTTAAAGGGCTGGGCCCACAATAAGTGTTCAGTATTAACATCCCAGCTGACTTCTCTAAGTGCTTAACTCTGAAACAGAGACTCTTGCCTATCTGCTGTGTGTTCCTGCAGATCCTTAGGCTACTTAACTGTTGTTTTCTCCCTCAAAGTTCTCTCCAAAAGAGAGCTTCTCAGTATGGCCAGAGTTAAGCCTTGTTCAGGTAAACAGTTACGTCTCAGTGAGATCCACAAGCTAGGTGGTGGTCTTTACATCTCCTAGATAAAGTCATAATCATTGTTATTACAGGAATACTTTCAATTTTAATTTTGCAGAAAATACAGCTGTAGGGGCTGTGGGCAGTAGTGCATACAAATAGTATGATGATGAAGCCCACTTCTCTTCCATGCCTCTTGGAATTGTAGCTTATGCCTCATTAAGTAGGAAGATTTGTAGGAAGAAAATAATGTATCAGATGCTTTTCTTTTCCCCCCCCCTTCAAAATGCTAAAAATTAAAGAGATGAGCTCTTGGATGTGAGACCCATCTTCAGAATTAAGATAATCATGCATTTGAGGAGATGCCAAAATTCCTGATGTTTGCTACTTCTGTAGTCTTCCATGTTACTTTGATCACTGTGCGTTCTACTCTATACAATTGATGGAACAGCTTCAGTTGCGAAGTTTTAACAAATTCCCCATGTAATTTGGTAAATTTTGTTAAACTAATGCTTCACTACTGGAAGAACAGCTACATCCTGTGTGTGTCGTATATTCTGTACTTTCTCGATTGATTTATTTTTCACAAGCTCTTTGTAATTTGGTGGATTTTGTTAGACTAATGCTTCACTACTGGAAGAATAGCTATATCCTGTGTATGTTGTATATTCTGTACTTTCGCGATTTATTTTTCACAAGCTCTTTGTCTAGCATATGATAGTTAACCCTTGTAATTCAGATTTTCTCTTCCTGGGCTGTTGAGTTGGTTGATATTTGTTTAGCTTTTAATTGCCTATTCTCTTTTGAGCAATGTTTCTCTTCCTATCTCTTATGATTATCTGTTGTTCTTCCTGCAGCACGAAAAGAGGGTCGATATCGGGAACCACCTCCAACTCCTCCCGGTTATGTAGGAATACCTATTGCTGAGTTTGCTGAAGGTGGCTCCCATCCAACCAGGAAGCCTCCAGACTACAACATAGCACTTCAGAGGTCCAGGATGGTGGCACGGACATGTGAGACTCACGGGACAGCAACTCCACAGCAGCAGTCGCATGGGCATTCAGCTGGCAGGCCTGTGAACAAACCTCAGTGGCATAAACCAAATGAGTCAGATCCACGTCTTGCTCACTATCCATCTCAAGGGTTTTCCACAGAGGAAGACGGTAAATTCCTAATTGTTAGATTTTGAGTGTGCTGCATGCAAAACTGGTCAGTGCTTTCACAGACACAAAGCAAATCGCGCAAATGTATTCTGCTGTTGAAATTCTTGCCATAATTTGAACTCTATTTCATTCCAAAACTTGCTATTTGTTAACTTCTTGGAAGGGAAGGAATTCAGTTCATCCTAAATATAATTTAAAATTTGGCACGTAGGTCCACCTGAATCTTGGACAACCAAGCAGTTGGCTTAGGCAGCTTCTCTGAAGGTGCCTATGTTCACCTTCTACAGCCCTGCCTGCCATATTTTTCCACATTAACCATGTACTTAATGATCAAAAAAATATCCTGGTCTGCATAACACTTGCCCATCCACACCGCAGAGCATCATTGCTCAGGTTTATTTGGGTAGCTGCTCGCATTCTACCTCAAACTCTTTACACTGTGGACATGGAGTCTTCAGCTGTTTCACGTGATGAGCCCACTGCTATCTCGCTGCCTTGCTGGTCCAAGTGTGGCTACAGCTTTATGCTTTAGCTCAACTGTGGTGTTTTTCTATGGAGAGCAATGTTACTTTGGTCACTGAACTTTCTGTTCTGTACAATTGATGGAACAGCTTCAGTTGAGAAGTTTGAACAAATTCCCTGTGTAATTTGGTGAATTTTGAAGAATTTTGCTGGATTGCAGATTTAGGTCCTCAAAATTTAGGCAGGGTGATGGCAAAATCACACACTTTGATGCTTTGTTTTGCTAATGATAGACTAACATTCCCCTTCTCCCTCTAACTTCTTAGTTACTAAGATTTTAGGTGCAGGATGAACTCTGCAGTTGAACATGATGGAAAAAAAAAATAAAATCTACCTTCATTGAATTGCCTTAGACTTTGAGAGTTACCATAACAGAGAATTTTAATTGTTTCTACTAATGATGACTAAGTTGCAGATATATTTAGGGAAAAATGTAAGATACCTTTCTGAAGCTATTCGATATCTAGGAGTATCTGTTGTGCTCCTCGCGGTGAACAATGGCACCCAGCTCAGTTAAAGCAATTGTCTTATTTTCTTCAAGAACAGAATTACAAAGGAATACTTCTCATGAGACCTGAAATGTAGTGAAATTTAGATTGTTTTAAAGTATATATACTTATGCAATGAAATGGAAAACACATGAGCACAATACCCACAGTTGTTGTTGTACGCACAGCTTGTTTCATTCAGTAGGAGTCTTGTTCTTTATGAACTAAATTCTATTTTCCCTTATCCTATTATGTTTGCAGAAGATGAACAAGTCTCTGCTGTCTAAGACTTGGGCTTTTCTGGATCCAGAGTGAGCCACCTTAATGGAGAGCACAAGAAGACGTCCCTAGAATAGGAGCCTTGGAACTATGATTAAAGGATGGTGGACCTATTTGCCTCCTTCCCTGCCTTAAAGCAGCATGGGGCTTCTTCCTCTGCCCCTCCCCCTACTGTCCCCTCTCCCCTTGCATGTGAAATACTGTGAAGAAATCGCCCTGGCACTTTTCAAACTGTGTTGCTTGAAATGCACAGTGCAGCAATCTCCAAGCTACCACTGTCGCTGTCTGCCACATCACACAGTATCATTCCAAATTCCAAGATCATCACATCAGGATGATTAACTCTGGCTGCACTTCCCAATGCCTGGAAGGGTTTTTTTAAATCTTCCTTTTAGATTTTAATCACAATCCTAGCACTTAGTCTCATTGGGATAATGAGATAAGTTAGTTGTCAAATTACATTTGGCCTTTAACCTACAAAGAGAAAAATGCTTTGAGATCCTTCAAGGAGGCAGTGCTTATTTGCTTGTTTACAATGCCTTTGTTACAATTTTGTATGTTTGCGTTTGGGAGATCAAATACTGCATCTGAGTAGTAATTACAGTATTATTTCACACCTGTAAGCAGAGTTGCCAGCCTGAGCTCCTGGAAGAATATTGCTATCACATGGCTGAGCAGGGCAGAAGGGAAGGCAGAGGTTACAGGATGCAGCCTTTCCTTGACCATCTGGCTTTGCTCTTAATGTGCCCCACCCTGGAATCTTCACAAGCTTGTAAATGTTGGTGTTAATGGCATCCTCATCCGGGTCTGGTGTAAATGCAGAAACACAGTGCTTGCAATTGGTCAGTGATCGAAGAGGACACAGTGTGTCTCATACCTGTGCCTTGTGGAATACAGGATGGCATACTAAAAAAAAGTGTCCCATTGTAATAAGACAGATGGCAACCCCACCTTTAAGTTATATACTTTAAAATAAAAACCTATATAGTAGTTATATTAAAATAAAAAAATTAACTGGATAACATTGCAGTGAAGGCAAGTTGGGATGTCACAGCTCGTGTCAGCTGTTAACACTGATCTAATAAGCTCCATCTATTGACTTCGACATTAGGGGATAAATGAGCCTTTAAGTAAAAAGAAATAAAAATAACACAGTTAGATTTGCCAGCCTTTGCAATGCAGAAATAGTCACAACTGTTAATGGCTTCATGGAACACTGCATGTGTAGAGAAGGCCAATGTGTAGCAACCACCTGCTCACAGCTGCTATTAACCCTATAATGACTGAAATGACCCTCCCCTCTATTTTTGTGTTGTTTTTGCACAGACTCCGGAGAAGTGAAGGCTGCCAATCCGAGTAGTACTCAAATGTGAGGAACTGCTGGTCTTGGATTTTTTTTTTTTCCATTGAACTCAGCTGATCATATTGATCAGTAGATAAACGTAAATAGCTTCAACTTTTAAAGATCAAATTGCAGTGTTTTTTCACTGTATCAAACAAATGTCAGTGCTTTATTTAATTCTCTCTCCTGTAATCATAGCTTTTGTCTGTTTGCTTATATATCACATTGTCAGTTATGCATTTGTAATTTTACATGTAATATGCATTATTTGCCAGTTTTATTCTCAAGGCTATGGACCTCATGTGCATATAGAAATACAAAATCCTAGCTCTATCACAAGTTGCACAAATGTTATATAAGCATTAAGTAATTGTAGACCATAGGACTGCTAATCTCAGTTCGCTCTGTGATGTCAAGTGCAGAATGTACAATTAACTGGTGATTTCCTCATACTTTTGATACTACTTGTACCTGTATGTCTTTTAGAAAGACATTGGTGGAGTCTGTATCCTTTTGTATTTTTAATACAATAATTGTACATATTGGTTATATTTTTGTTGAAAATGGTAGAAATGTACTATGTTTATGCTTCTACATCCAGTTTGTATGAAGCTGGAAAATAAATAAATATAACATTAATGAAGTCCATATTGATTCTTACGCATTTTACATGTTCCACATACTTGAACAAATTTATGAAAAAATTTTACTTCTCTGTGTATTAATATTAAAGGGACATTGCCAAGTGATGTGGGCAAACCACTGGTGTGGAGTTTTTCTTAACATACAGTTGTGCTGCTGATAATTTTTGAAAACTTTGGTGTGTGTACTGTTGAATGAGAATGATTGATACTATGTGCATCCCCAGCAGAAACATTTGAGATGCCAAAAAAGGTCTGGCCTTAGGTGTATGTAGAATGTAAACAGTTTTAAAGATAAGATTGTGTTGATTTTATATTCTCAATGGTATAAAAGTAAGGAATACGTGTTTTAACATTTGGGTAGGGAGAAGTATGGAAAGTGATCCTTTTGAGTTTTTACTGAGTTTTTATTTCAAATTAAAAAATCATCCAATAGCATCCCTAGTAATAAAGCTGATGTTAATTCAATGTTAAACTGTAGATTTTATTTTTCCCCAGAGGTTAAGATTCTTAATTTCCAATGGTATGCCAAAGACTGGGTTAAAATGGTACTGCTAAACCCACTAACAGCCATATCCCTTTTAACTTTGAAATGCCTGGCAGGTGGTGTTTCCAAGTCTAAAATTAGTTCTCTGCAAAGAGAAGCAACAAAATGCTGTCTAGATTTAAGTCTTCCTAACATAACTCTAGAAATGATCCACACTTAGAATTGTAAGAAGGCTAAAAATCACCGAAAATATAGCACTTGTAAACATTGTATTTTTATTGCTGTAATCTCTAGCACTGTAAGGAAAGAAATTATCGAGACTGTTAGATTTGTGTGGTGTGAGTGGTACTACTCTCTGTGAATCTGTGGCTAATTCTTGTTGGGTACATTTCAACAAGCTAAAGATTACCATTGGTTTTGACATTAGTGGAATGAACACACATTTTTACATACTTTCCCTGCAAGTTTGTCCTCCAGTAGTACTAAAGGCACAGTGATGGGGAACTAATTCCTCTTACCAACTTGTGAGGTGTTTGCACACTTGTCAGTTCTTTTCTCTGTGCTTGATATATTATTGAATTAGGCAGCATTCCCTATTCTCCTGTTTATGCCTCCTTACTGTACTTAGTATTTTTAGAACACATTATGTAGAGACATCCTCAACAGAGCATCCAATACAGATAGCTTAATTCATTGTGGACAGGGGGTGATAAATAACACTTCACACTGCAACTGATTCAACAGAAGTAAAGGCCTTGGTGTGACTTCTTCTGAAACAGGTTTCATAGTTGTAGGAAGTGTAATATGAATTTTGTACTTACTGAGCGGATGCAGCAAGATGTGGACAAGTAAATACCAGTTGCTGGGATTTAGTGTTGCATTCACCAGAGTGGCACAGAACACTGAAATCTAAGGATGTTTGTTTGTGTGTTTGTTTGTTTGTTTGTTTGAAGAAATGTCATTCAATTATCTATTCTTTTATGACTTTTTCTTTTTTTACTGAAACATACTGAGGCAGAGGCTACTCCTTTATATAGTATATTGCACCTTGGAGTCAGCGTGGATTTGTAAAAGCTGAATTGAAGGTACTGGTTTAATGGATTGGTCTTGGTAATTTGGAAAAGCATGCATGTTTTACGTTTGTAAATCCGAGATTCAAATATTTGGTCAACTTAAGGTGAGGAACAAGTATCGTTTTAAAATAGTAAAAAACCAAAAGCCCTCTATTTTCTTCAAGACTAATAGGAAATGCAATATATTTCCAGGCTGTCTCATATGGATTGTTGCATAGTTGAAACAAAGTCAGCTCTGGAGAATTCAAGTAATGATTTAATTGCAAGTATTAATATTTATGTATTCCTTTATATGGGATGAAACATTAAAAATCCTTCTGTGAATAAAGCTTATGTAGCAGCAACAGCCTCTCTAACATAAATTAAATAACACAGATCTATTGAAGAAAATAGGAACATTGTTAAAATTACTCTGAAAATTGACCCCCTCAGGAGACAGCAGCCATTTGAGATGATTAATAGAATTTTGGTCCCCTATCTCTAGATTGTCCTTTAAGTAAGTTTTACAGTCTTGTGTCTAAAAATGGCATGCTTTGAGAGAAGGCTGGGAGAGAAAGTAGGTGTATTGCTGATGTAAGGTGTAACCCATTACTTTCTGTTCTCCATTGAAATGTGATAAACAAAAAATTAGAGTTTTTACTAGAATATGAAAACGTTAAAGCTCTCTCTTGGTTATGTGTGGTGAGTATGCAGGAATGAGTTGAAAGTATTCAACTACTAGCAACCATCACCAGCATAATCTTAAACTATTCTAATTTGATTTTCCTGGGCTTAAATTTATACAGTGGCACTCTATACACCTACACACAGATTTCTGCATTCCCTGTAGAGAAATGTGTCTTGCCTCTCTGTGCCAAAACTCAAGTTTGTGTTGAGCAGAAATGCTGGTTTCTCCTTAAGAATAGACTTGTAGCTCCCTCAGCTTTTTATTTGGTTGCTTGGCATGCTCAGTCTTATCTTTCAGTTTGGAGAATTAGTTTGGATTTTATTTCTTTATTTGGGGGATCCTTAAAGGTGTAGTTTCGGCCTAGGTAGTCTAAGGTCTGAAAGGAGGATTGATTTCCTTGCAGCACTGTTGCCCTTGCTGGCAGTGAAATCCTTTGTGAATGTATATTAAAACATTTTATATATAAACCCCCATTTTATATGTGTGTTTGTCTGTTAAAAAAAACCATTGTATACTACTGCAGCACCCACATTTTTAGCTAGGGTGTCTGCACTGGAAAGGAAGCCAGTGCAGCATTATTTAAAGGCATTTGAGGGGTGAAGTTTGGCAGTCTTTTTTCAGTGAAACTTAAACCCAAGTAGTGATGTTTAAAATGCCTTCTCTGTCACTGCCGAACTGTTTTGACATGCAGTTGTTATCTTCTGATACAGTTCCAGGAAAAAGGTGCTACTTGCCCCAGGGTCAGTAGCTGTGGCAGAGATAAAGTGCCTGGGTGCTGTGTTCAATATGTTTTGAGGCATTTCTCATAACTAGAGAAATACGAGGGGTTTTTAACTAGTTTTATTGAGTTTTGTGTAACAAGTAAGATGATCTGAACTGTGGCTTTCTAACAGAAGGTAGTCTGTGAGGCCTAGGATGGCTTTTCTGCCTTTGGTCAGAATCCAAGTAAAACACAGGAAATTGCACTGATAGAAAGCAACCTTCCATATTGAGGCCCTGCTTCCGACATCAGCATAGAGCAGGATTTGTTCTGATTTTACAGTCCCAGGAACCCCTGTACAACCTTGATACACGTATTGCTCTAAAGAAGAGATAATGCTGTTGCTGCATTTCTTACGTGGGAGACTGATCCATTGCTCTGGTTGTCAAAAGATAACGAGCCTCCATATGCTGGTTTATGTGTATGTGATTTTTGCATTAAACATTATTTAGGCTGAGCAGCTCTCTTCCCTTCTCCTTTCTTGTACCTATATATTACAGTGGCCATATGTTCTGTTCTTCCTGTCTGTCCTGTCAGAATAAGTCAAATTTCAGCGGCACAGATAGAATGGAAACGTCTGTAGGCACCTGCATCTTGTGCAGTTTGTTTGGGGGGTTTTGTTATGTTTGTTTATTTGGTTGTTTCTGTTCTTTTTCTTTTAATGTAGTTGTCTAAAATTGCTGCTTAAAATGAAGCATGATCTCCATCTTGATCTGAATTTTATTCTGCTTTTGTCACTGTGAATGAGCATGTCATTACATTCCCTCTTACAATATTCTGTTCTCTCTGTTGTCAGTCCCTTCCAACACTGTATTCACAACCATTAGTGCTTTGATGATTATTGTTTATTATTAACAATCTGATCACCAAGAACTCCAGCAGTAGTTCCTCTCCAAACTGATACATCCATGTCTTACAGCACATAGTTTATTCCCTCCCGTGCAGGTAGGTGGTTTATTTTACTCGATATCGCCTCTATCTTGCATTTTATTCCTTTCTGTATTTTATCCGGGATCTATAAACTATTTTGATTTTGAGATGTATTCTCAAGGTTTTATTAGGTCAGACTGTCGACTTGTTCGTTCCCCCCACATTTCTCATATGCTTGTAATGCTTCAGTCACCTGGTGTAGCTCTTCATGTGACAGCTTCATCAGGTCTTGTTATTTTATTCAGTATGTGGTATCAAATACTAGCTCTTTCAAAACTAGGATCTGAAATAAGTAGCCGTAGATGGATTATCCCTGAGTTTTGCTTTTTCTTGGCCATATTGTGGCACTGAAGACTCATTTTGTTTTTGAGGTATTTATTCAGTTGAAGAATATTTCACTTTTTGTGTCAGTGAAAAAGTCTAATTCAGATTGACTTGTGTCCATAATGATTTTCTTCTCCATCCTCCAACACACTAATTTGTCAATCTTTATTTCCTTTGCTTATTTTGGTTTGGGTTAGAGGATAGAATCTAGGTTTTCCTGGTTGCTCAAAAAATTTGGTTTGGTTTTGTTTCTTCCCCTTGCTGATGACACACATTCTGGACAGTGTTTGTGTCTTGGGTAACCTTTGAAATAAGTGAATATTTCACTCTAAGTAATGTTAGCTGAGAACTTGGCTGAAGAATTTTATTCAGGTTCTGGTACTGTGCTTTGAGAAAGCCTGTGACTTCTTGGTAGAGGAGAAAAAGAAAACCTGTGAAATGCAAGGTTTTTCCAAGGAAACCTGGAGTCTTAATTCCTATTGCTCCCTGAGAGGAGATAGTAGCACAGTGCAATGTTTAGGCTGAACAGCCCTGAAACTGCTAGAAGTCTTTCTGTCATTAGGGCTGAACATAAAAGTTTCTAAATGTTGAATTTTGTTTTAGGTTCAATTAATGTTGGCAAAATCACTGAGCTTCCTGAAATTTTGCATGCTATGCTTTGGTCCATGTGAAATTAATTTGGCAAGTCAGTCATTGTATTTATGAAAAGCTCCTAACAAAGACTTGACTGAAATTCATAGTCATATGGCTTATGTATTTATTGCTCTTGAATATAATTCAACAGTTCATTCATGTTTTAAGTGCTTTGTTGATCAAGAAAGGGTGTACTTTGCTGCTTCTCCTCTTCCCAGCACATACGTGCTTTTCCTCTTTCTCATGCCTCCCTTGTTCTTTAGATGCATAATTCTCCCTCCCTGTTAACCTCTTCCTGTTGCTTATATTAGCAGCTTTCTCACACAGCTTCTCTTTGCTCCTTTGTAGAACACAGCACCACCCATTTCCTTCCTCCCAAAGTGTGTTTTGTGTGCAGTCCTCAGAAACAATGGAAGGAGGCAGCACTTTAGGGCTCAGAAAGCTTGAAAGGAGTGTACCCGGACAGGACAAATTCAGACTTCGGTTCTTTGTCTGCATGTGCATAGCCCTTTTCTCAATTGCTGCCTGAAGGCTGGTTTGTTCATGTTTCTGTGTGGTGCCCATATATATTCATAGCATAACGCTCACGTTGTTATGATCTGATGAATACAAAGCTTTTGGGTTTTTATGTGCTGAAGTCTTTGTCAAATGGAAATAGAGTGTGGCTCACGACCAGTGAAGGGAGTTGGGGAGGAGGGGAGCTGAGGAAGCAGCTGTGGTTCTGGCCAGACTTCTCAAATGCAAACAGTAATCTTACAAGGCAGAGAGGTCTATTGTGTCATTCAAAAGATCTATTTAGTCTTAATTTTTTTTAAAAAATCACATTTTTGCTGCTTTTAATTGTGTTTAACCAGTATGCATTCTCTATAAAAACATTCTTTACAAAATAGTGTTGAAGACCTGTACAAGACTTGTACAGGACTGCACTACCTCCATGTTGTGTATGACATGCTCCCCAGGGAAGTGGGCACAGCACCAAGCCTGCCAGAGTTCAAGAAGTGTTTGGACAACACTCTCAGGCACATGGTGTGACTCCTGGGGCTGTCCTGTGCAGGGTCAGGAGTTGGACTTTGATGATTGTAGTGGTTCTATTCCAGCTCAGAATATTTTGTGATTACAACATTTGTTTGGTTGGGATGTCTCCATTCTGGCACATGCTCTTCAAGCAGCTGGCTTTCCAGAGTGGTGTGCATAGGCACTCTTTTTTGGTGTAGCTTTTTTGGTGCACCTTTGTGTTTTGCTCTTTTAATATTCTTTATGGAAACTGGCAAGTCATACATTTAATGTCTTTGAAGTCTCCTTGGATCTGTAATACACTTAAGATTGTGCCCAGTTCTTGGTTGCTTATACTGGGTTAAGGAGCAATTGGATACATCCTAATTCTTTTCTTGTAGCATGTAAGTTGGATGTAACATTGCCATTTCAGTTAAGACTGCTGCAGTTTGCAAATTCTGATAGTTTCTGAGTAGCTAGAGTAATGTCTTTAGGCAGGTAGTATCACCCTTTTCCATTAAGGGATTGGATTAAGGCTTGCAGAGGTCAGCAAGTGTCCTGTAGGTACTGCTGCCAATATTAATTACACTTTTCCAGATATTTCTGGCAGGTATTTGAAGGTTATGGTTATACCTTCATTCCTGTTGTCTTTGCACGAGGGACATAAAAATGTTACCCTTTGTGGGCAAAGCTCCCTTAAGGGCCTGTTTGTGTATCTGGTGGAGTCACTGTGCACAAATACAATTTTCAAAATGTTAGTCCACTTGCAGAGTACAAGTTAATTCAGTTAAGTGATACTGTCTATAACTATCACTAAGAGTATGAAGTGTTTAAATCACCTGGATCTGATGAAGACATTATTTTGGTGTCTTTGCAACTACTAGTCTTGGATTTGAGTGTCTAATTTCAGCCTTTGTTTTGCAGGATTTGTTTGTAATTTGAGTGCAGTGAGTTCTTCCTGAAGTAGGTGTGGCACACCCTGCATCTTTTTAAATCTTTGCTTACCTCTGAGCTTCTGTGATGTCACACTGTATCATTTGCTCTTAGTACCTTTTTTGTTCGTTTTTTATTCACCTAAGTATTGTTTGAATTTTTTGTTTCAGGTTTAGGGTCATTGAGGTTTCTGCATTTGTGTTTTAAATGAAATCAAGAACTCAGTGGTGTTTATGTAGCATTTGCAATGTCAGCCTTTATTCCTTTCATCCTTAGAACCTTGTCCTTGGTTTCAGTGTTGTCCTGATGATTGTGTCCTCATAATTTTAATAGCTGTGGCAGAAATTTCACTTTCAACCTCTGTATATTGCTAAAGAAATCATTGCTAAAGAAATCTTTGCAGCTGAATGTATTTGCTGCCTCCTGATGTGCTGATGCTGTTCCTCTTTGCATCTGCTGCTAGTCTGAGTGTCACAAACAATTTCTTTTCCTTGTGTTGAAGTGCACTAATGCTGTATGCACAAGGTACCCTTGACACTTAAGATGGACTTTTCTTGGGCATAGTTTCATTTACAGCAGTTGGTGTCTTTGGACAACAAGCAGACATTTTCTCTTGAGGATGCATCTCAGTATCAGACAGATGGCTATAAGAGAAAATGTTGACCTGTCCTAGCTTGTACTGTAGGAATTCTTAATTCTTCATGCAATTCACAGGTGCCTGAGCAGCTTTGTCATGGCAGCCTGCACTGTAATGTTAACTTGCTGATTATTTCCTTAAAACAATCTTCCATACTGGTTGTCCTGATAAGATGTTTCTAAAGGAATCATTTTTGTGGCTGGCGAATGGAGTAGCCCAGATTAGCAACTAGTTCTGCTGCAGATACATGATAGGTCTTCCTTAATCCATTTGGCAAAGACTGGAAGCAAGAAGTGCATAATTATCTAGGTATGTAGCTGGCATTCTCAATACTTTATAATGTGGAGGGAATAAACTTGCTTATTTCTACAGTGGAAAACCAATAATGCCATGTGTGTTTAACTAGATTTCTATAAGCAAAATTATACTCTTTTGCATTAGGATAATCTAGCTTTAATTTCCTGCTCCTTCATATTGCAACTATATTATCCAGTGTTTTAATTCTAACACTGATTATGACTTAGACCTGTATCATATTTTCCTCTAGTGAGCCATCCCAATGACTTAATGATTTGCTACATAATTTAATCCCAGCAGAAGTCCCAGCTCATTTCATTCTGGTGCAACCAGAGGTCTGAGCTGAGAGGGTCCTGCCCTCACACCTGATGGGCATTTATGAAAGTTGCCATTTGGTGTGGGTCACAACAAAAAGGTGTTGTGGTTGAAGCAGGAGCTTCTGCATGTTTCTGATGCTCTGAAAGTGTGCATAAATAAAAGGCACACATAAATAAATGGGAGAAATGCAAATTGCTGACCTGCTGAAAGCGGTCATGTCCCCCCTTCATCCAAATGAGCTGCTTGACAGTAGTTCATGTTCCTGTGGCATGATGGGCTGAAGGCTCTCTTGTGGGCTGTCCCACTTTCAGTGCCTTGTAGAATGCCTGCCTGCCTTGTGTCCTTGTGGAGACAAGGGCAGAGAGCTGACTTAGCTAGTGATCAGTGGTGTTCTTTTGATTATTCACCTAGGGTAGTCAAGTAAATTGCTGTTGCTGCTGTTTGGAAATTTGGGGGTTGTAGGTTAATGTTTTATACATTATTTTACTGCTTTTCTTCTCTCTTCAGCTATATATCTTGCAGTCTTTGTCAATTTAGCCTATACCAATATTTGTTTCGTATATAAGCTTTCACTGCACTGTACCAGCACAGTCTGCCCTTCATTTCAGTCCCTTCTCACTGTTTACCTTCATTTACTACATCCAATATATATACTTAATTTAGACTGGAGACCCCTTGAGAAAGGCAGTGTGCATTTATAAAATAAAATCAGTGGATAACTCTTGGCTTTTTTCTTTCTCAAAGCATGCTCTGCATTGCCAAGGTTACAAAAAAAAAAAAAAAAGCCCAGTTCTCTGCAGATTTCTTAAATTATAGATGCACACTTAAATAGTTTAAAAAACACTGCTTGCTCTGTGAAGGTCACCTTCTTTCTGAAATATTATTTTGTAAATGAAATGTGCTGGGATTTTAGAAACATGGAATTGGCCAGATGTACCCAATCAATACCTTTCACAAAAATGCTAAAAATATGTACTTATAGAATACTGCATGTTGATGACATAGCATTTATTCTTATTAGAATAAATTGGATTTTCCAAAGATGAGAGTTCAGTTAAAGTTATTGACCTCTTCATACATACTTAAGAAAGAAAAATAGTGATAAAAATGACTGATACTGGTATAAAGGTCTGGAGAATTTGAACAAATTTAATGCTTACTTCAATCCTCAACTTTTGCCCAGCACAAAAAAATTACCTTAGCACTTCCAGCTTTTTGTTACAAAAAGGCATATTTCATTCCAAGGAGAAAAATGTACAGGGAAGAGAATTAGTCCCAATCACAGAAGAGGCATCATGCTAATCTGACCTTCACTCAGTAATCTTCAGGTATACTCACATTCTGGCCAAACAACAAGCACACAGAACATATGTACTACACACAAATAAAGTCTTGAATGCAGTTGGCTTTGCAAGACAGGGTGACAGCAATTTTCACTGGCCATTAGTGCTAGAAACATCAGTCAGGTGAGATTAAATTTTTTTAGTTTACAGGTCTCATTTCTTGTCATAAATGAGTCTTAAAATTAATTAATACAAAGAACAAAGTACAATTCAGAAAATAAGGTATAAAAATAATATGAGAAAATTATTATTTAAAATTATGTCATGAGAATTAATACCTGAAGAAAACAGTAATGAAATCCTGTGCTTTAAAATCAAATTACCTATATTTGTAATGATAACTTATATTTTTAAGTTGACAGGCTGATTCTGCCTGCTGATCATTACTTTGAGCTGGTTTTGTGTCTCCCTTTCATCAAAGATGTGGTAAGTACTAAGTGATCTGCACATATTTACAGACAAGTAGGGTGCTGGGGCAAACAAGGCTTGAGGCAAGCACAGTGTGCTTGGCATGTTTATAGTCTCTTTTGACTGTAAGGGACAGTACAGGTGTGGCCAAGGCCTATTCCCTTGGGAACCAGGTGAAGGACATTACCAGGAACTTCCCAGCCTTGGACTACACTGCTGCTCCATGTGGGTGCTGATGGAGCTGCAATGTGTAGTCCAAGGGCAATCAAAGGAGACTTCAGGGCCTTGGGATGACTGGGAATGGAATCTGGAGCACAGGTGGTTCTTTCCTCTATCCTTCCAGTTTCAGGCAGCAGCATGGGGTGAAACAGATGGGCCCATACTATTAAAATATGGCTCCACAGCTGGTGCTATTGACAGTTCTGGATTTTTTGATAATGGGATGGCCTACACAGCACCAGACATCCTGGTGTCAGACGGGATTCACAGTTCTCGAAGGGGGAACAGTGTTCTTTCCTCACAAGCCAGTGGGGCTCAGTGGCAGAGCTTTGAACTCGACTGACAGTGGCAGGGGGATAAACCAGGATTGTGTGTGACAAGCTGTGGGATGACAAGCCAAGGTCAGAGGGGCAGGGTGCTGGTGAGAGCCCTCAGCCTGTTGCTCTGAGATCTGCTGGCTACACTGCAGCACTTGAAGCTTTACAGAGAGGAGCCGTAGGTCAGCCAGAAAAGGAAGGTCAAAGAAAGCTCCCCGTGATGAGCAGAGCTCGCAGACAGGTAAGAAGGGACAAGGAGGAAGCTGAGGTACTCAACTTTTTTCCTCAGTTTTCACCGGCAATCTCTCTTCCCACACTTCTCAAGTGGCTGGACTGCAAGGCAGGGACTGGTGTAGCAAAGTCCCTCCCTCAGTAAGGGGAGATCAGATTCATAACCACCTGAGGAACCTGAATATACCTACATTTATGGACCTGACAAGACACATCCCAGAGTTCTGAGGGAATGACTGATGTAGTAACCAAGCCAGACTCCATGATATTTGAAAAGTCATGGCAGTCAGGTGAACTCCCAGGTGACTGGAAAATGGGAAATGTTGCACCCATTTCAAAAAAGGGTAGAAAGGACCCTAGGATCCACAACTGGTCAGCCTCACCTCTGTGCCTGGGAAGATCAGGGAACAGCTTCTCCTACAAGCTATGTTAAAGCACGTAGAGGACAGGAGGTGACTTGGGACAGCCAGCATGGCTTCACCAAGGACAAGTCCTGCCTAACCCACCTAGTAGCCTGATCAAGTGATTGTGTTCCTCTACTTCACTCTAGTGAGACCCCAGCAGTGGGGTCAGTTTTGGAGCCCTCAGCACAAAAAGGACATGGACATACTGGAGCAGGTCCAGAGGAGTGCCACAAAAATAATAAGCAGGATGGAATACCTCTGGTATGATGGAAGACTGAGGGAACTGGGGTTGTTCAGCCTAGAGAAGAGAAGGTTCCAGGGAGACCTTATTGTGGCCTTTCCATGCTGAAACTTTTTAACAGGGCTTCTAGTGATGGGAGTGAAGGTGTAATGATTTTAAACTAAAAAAGGAGGATAGATTCAGAGTAGATATAAGGAAGAAATGTCTTACAATGAGGATGGTGAAATACTGGAATATCTAACACCTGCCCAGAGAGGTAGTAGATACCCCATCCACGGAAACATTCAAGGATGGGTTGGACAGAGCTCTGAGCAATCTGATCTAGTTGTAGATGTCCCTGCTCACTGCAGGAGAGTAGGACTAGAAGACCTTTTAAAGGTCTCTTTGAACCTAAACTGATCTATGATAATCTATATGTTAACAAAAGATCAGGTTCTTACTTGTACCCAAAGTATCTGCTATCTTTTCAAGACACCTAGAAAACATCTGGAGAATAATATGGATGGGATAACAAGGCACTGGGATATTGTGTTTAAAAAAGTGACAGAGAGAAATGGGGAAATTGAGGCTGTATTCCTATATTCCTGATACCAGTTTGTGCCCAAGGATTGCAATGTGCTCCAACAGGAGCATGTGACGGTTACAAATAGGTGGTATAATTGCATGTAGTCAGAGGAGAAATGAAGGAAGGGAAAGGCAGGATGAAGAGGAGGGCAGCTGAAGGACTGTAAGCAGTGAGAACAGGACTGCTCTGAGGATGTGCCTGTGTGCCTGCAGCTGATGTGCAGCAATGCTTCCCATGTCTATTTTGTCTTTTCTGCAAGATTTGCAACTGAAAAGCTTGGCACCTTGCATATGTGGGCCTAGCTGTTTCAGGGAGAGGCAAGCTAACCTGGAAATGCTTTATGAGCATTATGAGCATCCTGTATATATGTATCATGCATTATTCCTCTTTATGTATGAGGAAAGGCTGAGGGATGAGTGTCGGTGTGTGCTGGAGACCTCCTGTGATGGCTCTGCAGAACTGCGTTGCTTCTGGGAAGGTCTGAAAAGCTTATTTGGGTCTCTCTGTTTGCTAAAGTGCTGCATGTCTCTGCCTAAAAAATTCTGAGATGATTACTTAGTTGTGGAGGAGGTATTTTGCCTGAAGATACTGCTGCAAAATCCTGCAATTTTGAAGTAATAGTTTTGAAAAGAAAATTGAATTTTCTCCTAAGGTAGGAACAAGACTAAAAAAGTAGCTGAATTTTAGAAAATGGTGTGATATACACACATGGTAACTACTTGTATACTAAAGAGCTATGTTTACTATAGAGTAAATTTCAGATTTCAACGCTGAAACTGCAGGAGAGTTTTTTTCTCCTTTTTTTTCAGTCTCTTTGATCATGAGACAGCCCTGAGTTCCTGGCAATGGTTAGCACGACCAAAGAGAAAAGAAGAGTTGATAATGTGATGTTCTAACCTGTCTAATCCTACTTAAACTATTATAAATAATACAACTTCAGTGTCTTTATTATTGCATTTTGAGTAGTCTGCCTTCAGGCTTCTGGGAGCATCCTGTTTACATTTGGAGATTGTTACTCTGAAGATGAAACCTGTGATGTGAGGTGAGTGAATGAAATTGTTCTTTTCAGGACTTACAGGAACCTCTGTGTGTGTGTCCAAAACTTATTGCATCAAAAATATACTTTTATCACATGCAAACATCCTCACTAGCCAGTAAGTAATCTCTAGAACTGAGGTCTCTTTTCTGAAATTAAATATTTGTCTCTGCAAACTTATTTCAGTTATATTGACTTTCCATTATAAATTCAATAATGTGCCACTTTTGGTGTTTGAATGTTAGAACTTTTTAGTTATAGGAGGTGTCTATGTCAGGTGCTGTTACTGCACCAGTATCAAAAGACAACATAAAAATGAGACAGCATCTGCAGAGGGAGAAACAAAATACTTGATTTTAATTTTTTTTAATTCCTGTTTTATGCATGGATTTTCTGATATTTGAAGCCAAATAAGCTTTTCCATGCAATTTTCTATATATCAACAGTACACTGACTATAAATCCCAGGTAAGTTGTCACATTTCAGAGAGATGAGAGTTGTATGTGAGTAAAATATATGGTAGAAAATTTTGGTTATTCAGGAATGGAGATTAATATCTTAAACACATCATTAAAATTATCAAACTTTATGGATTTTCTTCAGAAATTACTAAATCCTTGGGGGAGCAGTTACCTTCTGCAAAATGTGCTATTAAGAAGCATATTTCAAGCTGCTTTATTATAGTATCAGAACGGGGAAGCAAAAATCTGGGCACTGGAGGTTTTTGGAAAAAACAGGCACCAAATGCTGTGAAACTTGTTTAGAAAAACAACATCATGCTAGCTGACAGCAGCATGTTTCAACTTGAACTATCAGCAACAAGTGCGTGACTGAATTTTCTTGGCGGTCAGCAGGCCATCATGGATGGGGACTGGTATGCAGACACTTGGCAAACAGGCAAATTACTCCCACTAGCTTTGCTTCCAAGCTGATGTTCCACTTGACTACTTGGATATTGCCTTTAGAAAAAAAAAAAAATCTGCAAATATATTTTAGTAGTGGAAGACTCATAGAAACAGTGATGTATGAAGAGTTGCCAATAGTAAGAAAAAATCTTCACTCTGGAAGGTAACAACAGCTATGACTAAACAGACAACTTCAAAAATTGTCAAAAAACTAGAATAGCTCTGAAGATGTCAAAATCAAGGGTAAATGCTGCTCAGCAGAATGGTTTTTGGAAAGCCTAAAGAAGAAACAAATCCATTTCATGAGAGATTTAAACAAAAAAATTTTCTTTGTCAAATTATTTAAACTGTTTGTATTTCTACTCATTGCTGAACACAGATCTGCCTTTAAGCTACTTGACATTTGGAATGGCTTTCTGTGGCTCTGCTTGCCAACTCCTCGTGCATGATGTTTAGCTTTGCCTGTGTACATGTTCTTGCCTGCTAAAAGCATGCAACATTTGCAAGGCATAGCTTGGATGTGTTTTCACAGAATCACAGAATGGCTGAGGTTGGAAGGGACCTCTGGAGGTCATCTGGTTAAAGTCACCTGCTCAAGCATGATCACCTACAGCCAGTTGCCCAGGGGCATGTCCAGATGGCTTCTGAATGGCTGTCCCTCCTCCCTGAGGAGGGACACTACACCTCTCTGGGGAACCTCTGGTGGTAATCAGTCACTCTCACAGTAAAAAAGCATTTCCTTGTGTTCCAGTTTGTGCCCATTGCTCAGATCCTCTCACTGGGCATCACTGAAAAGAGCCTGCCTCTGTCACCTTTACATCCTCCCTCCAGATATAGGTACACATGTATGTGATCCACCTTGAACCTTTTTTTCTCCAGGCTGAACATGGAATCATGAGAAACAGCCATAGCACTCTCAACCCTTCCTCACATGAAAGATGCCCTATTCCCTTTATCCTAGTGATTCATCACTGGACTTTCTCTAACACGTCCACGTCTCTCTTGCACTGGGGAGCCCAGAACTCCAGGTGCTACCTCACAAGTGCTGAGAAGAGGGGAGCAATCAACTCCCTCAACCTCCTGTCAACACTCCTAATGCAGTCCAGGAATCCATTATCCTTCTTTACTGCAAGTGCATATTACTGGTTCATGGTCAACTTGATGTCCTCCAGGACCCCCAGGTCCTTTTCCTCAAAGCTGCTTCCCACCTGAGTAGCCATTAACATACACTGGTGCATAGGGTTGTTCCTCCCCAGATGCAGGACTTTGTACTTACCCTTCCTGAACGTCATGAGGTTCCTGGCAACGCATTTCTCCAGACTGTCCATATCCCTCTGAATGGCAGCACAACCCTCCATCATGTCATCCACTCCTCCAAGTTCTGTGTCACCAGCAAACATGCTGAGGGTACATTCTGCTCCATCATCCAAACCATTAGGGAAAATGTTGCACAGGAGTGTTGACCCTAAGGATACACTGCCTGTTATTGCCCTTCAACTACATTTCCATCAATTTCCATCCCCTGGGCCAGGATATTCAGCCAGCTTTCAGTCCATCATGCTGCTTGTTCAGCCCATGCTTTAACAGCTACTCTCTGAGGTTCTTATGTGAGACAGTGTCAAAAACCTTATTGTGGTCCAGGTAAATAATATCCACTGCTCTCCCCTCATCTATCAGACCAGTCATTTTATTGTAGACATTTATCCCCTTGGCATCAAGCATTACTTCCTCTGGGTGAAGTGGTATTGACTACCCCTTTAACACTCTTGTCTTTGATATGCTTGGAAATGGTTTCTGGGATCTGCTACTCCATCACATTGCCAGGGATGGAGGTGAGGCTGACTGGACTGTAATTCCTGGAGTCCTCATTCTTGAAGACAGGAGGGATATTTCTTCCAGTCTGAGTTCTTCTCTTGATTGCAGGATCAAAGATTATAAAAAATGGCCTAATGACATCTACCTGCTCTCTCAGCACTTGTAGGTTGTCATGGACTTGTAGGACATCAGTGCACATAGACTTGTGTAAATCCAGGTTGCTCAAGTATTTCTTGACTTCCTCCTCTTCTACCAAGGATATCTCTTCCTTGCTACAGATTTTTCCCTTGATCTCTGGCAACTGGGGTTCCTGAAGGCCAGACTTGCTAGAATAAACTGAGATGAAGGCAGCATTTGGTACATCAGCCTTTTCCAAGGTCCTGTGTCACCAGGGACTCTGCTGCATTCAGCATTGGCCCTCCATTTGCACCAAAGTGCATGTGTAATAAAGCTCCTAAAGATGTTCATGGGCAATATTTTTGGAGAATTCACCTTTGAAATAATTTACTCTATTAACATAAAGGCCTTGCTAGAAGCATTGTGTACCAGCAAAATTCTCTTCTGTTACTGTATTAACATAAGGGCCTTATTATAAGTGAAACCATCTCTTCTGTTTCACAATCTGTTACATTATAATCATGCTCTACATACGGTTATTGCTGTTGGGGATAGATCCAGCTGGTACTTATTATCTCAACAGATTCATTGTATAATAGGAAACTCCATGTGCTTGTAACAATTGACTATAACCTACTTTAGGAATAGAAAAATATAGTCTATTTTAGTAGGAAGATATCCCCTAAAATTAAAAAAAAAAGTTTTGAGAAAATGAACTTTTTAGGTTTCCTTTTTATTATCTTTTTCTTTTATTTTGAATTGTGAATGGAAAATTTTTCAGACATATATTCAAGGAATAGATTTGTGGAAAAACATCAGCCAAATTTCAAGTGCCTTCAGTACATTGTATAACTCTGTGTGCACAGCTTGTGATGTATACATGGAAGCTGAGAATGTTTGCAGCTGCAAAACTGTCACATGCAGGTTTTAAAATGCTGTAGTTATGTTTCAAAGTAATATTTATTAGCAGATTCATTCATAAGCTTGACAAAGCTTCTGCATTCAAAAAATGTACTTTTTACAGTCATCATCATAATGTTGGATAGTTTAATAATAAGTTTTCAATCCTAAAAAATGAGGATATTAAGTAACTGAGTAGAAATTGGTCTATTTTAAGAAGGACTTCTCAGATGACAAGTTTCACACATCCAATATAGAGCTTAAAGCAATGCATCCTTTCTGCAGAATTATTAGACATTTTAATGAAAAACATTTGAGTTTGAATTTTTCATTCGCAAAATTAGCTTTTCCTGCTTTTCCTTTCTATGTGTCCCTTCCCACCCTCAATGTGCATCTTCCCAGTGTTACTTAAGGCAATCCAAGCATGAGATGCCTTTGAAATAGGCAGCCCCATCTTGGGCAAGCTGTTCTCACTTTGTGTTAACACAGACATTTGATATGCCAGATACAGAAACTGATATGACTAGAAACAACTTCAGGGAAAAGAAGTGTAGCTGGATCAGTTTCCCATAGCGAGTGGTAACACGGCAGAAGGAAAAGCAACATGTGGCCAGGGAGGGTGTGGTGCAGAGCAGAATGATCCCATTTTGGCAACTGCAGCCTTCACTCCTCCTGTAATTCCTTCTCACTCCAGGTTCTGTTATCTTTGTATAGTGACTGGCTGACTCGCTGATGTATGGAAATACATAGCCCAGCACTTGACTGGTCCTGCCACCTCGTGCCGTTTTCTGCCCTGTCCCCAGGCCCAGGCAGGCAGTGCAGCCAGGTGAGCAGAGGAATGTAGGGGTTCTGTCTGTATTACAGAGTCTGTTTGCTTCCCAGGCTTGTAAAATGCTGTTTTAGGTGATGCCAGGCTTGCACTGCAGCCAAGCTGTTACAAGAGCTTTTTCTGGAAATGATGTGACACTGCAAGTGGATCTTCAAAGGAAGAATGAGAAAGGGAGAGGATAAACTATTGCTGGATTAAACATTATGTTTACTTTCTCCATTTAGACATTAGATGCAAATGCAGGTGATATATGCTAGCTAGTCTAGCTACTTTCCTTGTATTTCGTCTGTGCTCTTTCCTTGTGTTTTACTTAAGGTGCCTGTGTGTACACATGACAACATATTTGTACTCTGTGCTTGTATTTAGCAGGAGAGCCTCAGTGAATTTTTGCTTCCATCTATGTTGTTTTTTCTAGGCATAAACTGAAGTTATGTTGTTAGTACAAAGGCAAATGGCTCATCTTGATTTCAGCAGAGAGGAACACCTGATTACACTTACATAAGGATATGAAGGGGGTGGGTGAGCAAATGGCTCATAAAAGTGACTCTCAACTCATTAAGATACAATCCCCGCAGAGACTGTGTGATGAAAATAATGCTAAATTTAATTAATGTCCCTAACCTACTCCCAAAAAACCCCCAAACAATGAAAACCTCAAACAAACAAAACAAAAAACAAAACCAAAACCCCCCAAAACCACAAAAAAGCAAAAACCAAAAAAACCCCTCACCAAAACTCAACGGCCTCAAATTTCACTGATTTCTTGTTCTATTAAAAAAAAAAAAAAAGCTTCCAAATAAGTTTGTTATCTGTGTGTTGAAATGATCACATTCAGTTTTAACAAAGGAAATATGTTTGTAAAACACTCTTGTTTTTCCCCTTGATAAAGAGATACTGAACAGAGTATCAGAGGGTTTAAAGATTTCTAAGAACTCTGTGAACAGCACAATTCAGTTCTCAGTTTCAGGTAGCTGGTTTTAAATTGGTTAACTTCAGTTTACTTTCTCAGAAGTTAAAAGCTAAACTTCTGCTTCCAAGGAGGCGGAAGAATGCAGTCAATCATAACATTTAATATCACATCAAAATCCCAGGGCTTTGTCAGTAAAGTGTTATGAGGAAATGCAAGGAAATATATTCTGAGGAGATGGGTGTCTGGGAAGAACATGGAGACTATCTTTATTGAAAACCCTCAAATGTGAAAGAGGACATTGGCATTCAAACTCATTCAGTGCTCTGTGGCAGACTTACTAAACTTATTGATACTGCAAGAAGTTAACTCAGGTGAAATTATTTTTATTGCCAAACTGGACATATTAACATATCAATATGTCAGTGCTGTTTATCTTATGGAATAGTTTACAGGGAGGGCCCACCCAGGGTCTGCAGCTGTGACCCTTGATTTTGACCATAACTTAGAAAGTCTGCTGTGGGGCCGAGTTCATAGGTAATGTTGTGCTGGTACCTGGGAGCTGGGTTGGCAGTGTCCTCATGGTGCTTGGATGAAAGGGAATATTTCTTGGGATCATTTCAAAGGCAGGCTCATACCTCCTGATGTCATACATTTTGTGTGTGTGAGTTGTAGAAGGTATTATTGACACCTCTGTCAGCAGGTTAAACACCATTGAAATAGTTCCTGGTGCTCATCTAATCCTGCACAGAGAACCCCAGCAACAACAGCCACCTGTGCACCTGCAAGTCCCAGGCAGAGGATTTGTATTTTCTTTTGTTGGACCTAAAAAGATTCAGCTGGAGGATGTCGTTGCAGTCACGCTAGAGAGAAGTAGATGATGACTAAACTTAATTAACATAGTGGCTGTTTGAACTAGGAAAGCTGAAGAAGAATTTAACATTTTTGAGCTGGATTTGTGTACAGTTGAAATTTATTCTCTTTCTCTAGAGCCTTTGAGCTGTCAGAAGGTAAAGTAAAAATTGCTTTTTTTTGTCTCTGTGTATGTACATGTGTGTATATATGTACGTAAGGGTGTATGAGTTCTGAGTTTGATCTTAATTAACACATCTCTTCTAATGCTGAAGGTAATTCCATTCAGCCCTAAGATGCTTGGGATTTCTCTCTTTATGTATGTGTATATACGTTAGGCAGAATGAAGCTTTTTTGGATATTTTTTTTTTTTTACTGCAACACAGATGAACCACAACACAGAAGGTAACTTTTAGGACCAGTTAATATAGTGTTAACAATTCTTCTTGTGAATTGATACTTAGTAATGTTTGTAGAATAAACATAGAGCTAGAATTCAAGTCCGAAATTAATTTTATTTGGTAAAAGTTCTGGCCCATTGTTTTCTCTTGTTTTTAACGATCCCAATAAGGGGGGCGGGGGAGGGGGTTGCGACTTCAGGATTTGAAGCACACGCTCTAGGAATGCGATGCTCATTTAGAGAGCCGGTTTATTTTTGGTTCGGTTTCTCCGAGGCTTTTGGGATCTTCCTCCCCGTGGCCGCTCGTGCCCTTCCCGGCGGGTTTGCGCGGCGTGCCGCGGTGAGCGGGCGCCCCGCAGCGGTGACTCGCGGGAACTGCAGCACGGCTCTCCCGAAGGGAGGGGGAGGCATGTGGGGAATTCACATGCAGAGGACGCTGAGATCCAAGGAGAGTTTAAGGGTATGTATTTTGGCAGTGCGCTGTTCTGTAGATTGCCACTTCTGCAATCTAAACATTACCTCTTTCTGTAAGCCTTCAAATGTACAATCTGTAGATAAGTTACCTATTAAAAGACTTACAGCTGTCGACAGCTCTGCTTAACATGGAGCAAATGGTGCAGTGGCTAGAATCTTTGCTAATTCCTTTTGCACTTAATTTAAAAACAAAACAAAACCTTGTATCATTTTGAACTACTTGTGGTTTATTTTACCTAACTGGGCAATAGTATTGCAGGCCCACATGTGTAGATCCTACATAGAGATGCTTCCTATGCACTGTGCAGTTTTAATGCTAAATATTGATATAGGAAAATTTCAAATAGTGAATCAGGGAGAGTAGGTGATTAAGTGCTAACATTATTGTTTATCAAGTAACTGTCTGTGTCTGCTTTCCATTCAGACAGTTGATTCAAGCCCCTGTTTTTTTTGATGTAAGGTTAGGTGACTTAGATACCTACATTCAGGATATCTGTCTGGAAAAGCTCTCACTCTTAGAGACAAGTTCAGTTGTGCCTGCATCAGTATGTATTGGAGGTGCCACGGGGAATCCCATCTGGTCTCTGAAAGGGCGTGGATCTATGATAGGTGTCTGGCATTGCAATGAGCATGTGCATACTATTCTTGGACATGAGCTAGGGGCAACTAAACTGAGTTCTAAAATTTTTTCCATCAAAAATAAGCTACTGAAAATACCAGCTGCTTTGTGACATGAACCCGTTCCTTTCTTTATCTAGTCTTTTCTTAAATTCTGCATATCAGCCAAGAAACATTTTCTGACTGATTCTTTGTTTTGTCTGATATTCTACATCAAGTTTTGATTTTAGAATAGCAAATACTGAATGCTGCTACATTAGCTGAGCTTTGTTGCTATGATATTGCAACATTACAAATTCCATTGTTTCCACAAGCTTTATGGTTTAGATGTGTCCAAAGTGACCTAGAAACCTCTGATAACTGAACTGGATAGCTGATTTGAACAGCCCAGACCTTGCTGTGTTGGAAGAAATAACTGCAGGGATCCAGTGTTTCTGTAGGCAGAGACTGATTTGACTGCATATGTAGACTATCGATATAGGCATATATCACTCTGAGTTACACAAACATAATGTTCTGTTGAAAAATGTATTTACAAAGAAAATGGCATAAGTATCCTTACAATGTCATGAATCAGCATTGAATGCAAGTGATTTAACTAAAATTTCCCTTTTGAAAAGGGTCTCTGGTGTGAAACTGCTACATATTTGTTATCTAGTATTTATTGTGTGGCAGCACTCAAAAGATCCAATTCAGAATGGACTCCTTTGTAGCTTGAATGGTTATAAAAATATAACATAACATAATATAACATAACATAACATAATACAACATAACATAAAAAGACAATGTCTGGCTGAAAAGGAATCTAATATTAAGATCTGTATTTAAACAAAAGTTACTGGTCAGAAGCATGAATGCATCTGAGTAGGAGGGACTTTGGTGTTCAAGGGCTGAGTTGATGCCAGTGTGCCAGTACATATTGCTGTGTGCTTTTTAGGTCAATCTGCTGACTATCCCCACCTACTTTGCTTAGCGTTCTGGAGCAGTCCCAAAGTGAGTGAAATCGATTCCTCTTGGCCACATATGGGTGTTCTACTACTGAGGAAAAGTCCAAAATGAATAAACAGACAAACCCTAAGCATGTCTGGTGTGGATGTCAGGTCCTCAGGACCAAGTAGTTTTCATTATAAATTTCCTATTTTTCCACAGTGCCTCCTGGTAGTCTACAGTCATGCTGCTTCATGCTCTCATGCTCCTTCAGTAAGTTGTGACTTCTCAAAAGGTTCTCCTGGCTGACAGAGACTTACAGCACTGCTTGGAAAGATGTGAACTCACCCGAAACTAATTTCAGGTAAGTAGCCTGAAGCTTGAAGTTAGAGTGAAAAGGTAGGGAGGTATAGTGATTGGGAGAAGGGACCTCTTTCCATACTGTTTTCTAATTCACTTGAGCCTCCCTGTCCCAAATGAAAGCATTGTCATGGATTCAAAGTAGTATGTACAAGTTGGACAGCCATTTTCCTGAGGAACTCATCCCAGATAAAAGAAACTTTAAAATAATTAAAATAGAGCCTACAAGGAAAAGAAGTCTTTATCCTGAGCTAGAGCAACGTCTGCAGTTAATCACCCTCTGCTCTTTCCACAAACAAATTAGACATTGATTTTTGGGGGAAAGATCTTGTGTATATGTTCCACATTAAATTAGTGATGTTTCAATCCTAAATGGTTTTTTTTACTGGATTCAAGCAAATTGATTTGCACAGAATGATGTTCTGTGAAACAATAACAATGCACTAATAGCATCTTCTGTGTTACTAGCAACAATGTCCTTAGTTTAACAGGTAATTGTCCCTAGGACTGAATGCATACATCTACTGTGAGTTATCATATGAAAAATTAACATCTGAGAGATGTTACTCCTTTTATTAAAGTTTAATATTGTATCAAAAATAACTAATATTATAGGAGTCTTTGTCATCTTACATTGTAAATTTCCTGCTCATGAGACAATTAGTGAAAGGAAGATGACTATTCTTTTATGTTTCTTCTTGGTTAACAGTCTTTAATGACATAAAATAATGTTGAAGACACATGTCTCTCCAGTATGGTAAAGTTTTCTGCACAGTTTCAGTGTATTTTCAGTATATTATTTCCACAGATGCCTAAAATGGATGATCAACATGCTGCAATCTTAGAAAAACAAGAATTAAAGCTTTCAAGATGGCTGCTGTTGAATTAATTTAGATAACATGAACTATTTTTTGTGCTGACAATGCTGCATTCAAATTATTTATTTCAGGTACCTACTAATTAATTTCATATTTTCATATAGTGGTTTTTTTTTCTCTTTATTTCAAATAGCTCCCTCCCCTACATGGAAAGATTGTTTCTCTAGCCTCACCAGAGAAAGCTGATCTCCGCTGACTGAGCACTGAGTGACACTGGAACATGAAAGGAATAAACAAGCAAAGTCCAAAGATGGGAAAATGTGGCAACAAGAACTTCTGCTCTTGTTGAGATTCACTAAAGTCTGGTGGGGGACCAGAAGGATGAGCTGTAATTAGTTGTAGACAATTTTTTTCCTGTTACAGGACATGACTTTTAAGGGGAACATGAGCCCTAGAGAAAATAGGTGGTTGCAAGGAGTTAACAAAAGGCCACTGAAAAGTTCAGAGTTACATTAGGTACCTACAAATCTGACAAGAAAACTTGGCATTGGAAAATCTAATTGAGAGGACAGAATTATATTAGGGTCTAGGTAATTATTACATTGCAAAAATTCTTAAGACCTTCACACAAGTCAAAAATACAGGCTAAATTCAACAATATGCCTCATCTTTGCTGCTAAGGAAAAAAGAAATGTTACCAGCAATAAGGTATACAGAGAAATTTTTTTTGGCACTGAAGAGAAAAAAGACCACAAATAACTTACTTGTTGTGATATTGTATTTATTTCCTTGAGATAAACTCACCAGTACTCTTAAAACTAAATAAATGATCATCCTTAGTAAATTTTTTTTGCCATATGTTACCTATTTTCCAGATGCTGCAGTCTTTAACAATAGGTGATAGTTTGCTGAAACTGAATGCAGTAAATTGGTGGAAAAGTGAAGGTTTAGACATCAAGTTGCTAGAGCAAACCATCTCCAGTATATCAGTGTGCTAGTTCCAGCTAGGGTAGAGTTTATTTCTTCTCAGTAGCTGTCACAGTGCTGTGTATTGGATTCAGAATAAGAATGATGTTGATAACACACTGGTGTTTTGGTTTTTTGCTAAGTCAAGCTTATCCTAAGTCAAGGACTTTTTTGTCCTTTTCTCATGCTCTGAATGCAAAAAAAAACAAACTGGAAGGGAGCATATCTGGAACTCGAACTGACCAAAGGAATATTCCACACCACAGAATGTCATGACAGGTCTATAAACTGGAGGGAGTTACCTGAAAGGGGGGGGCAGGAGCTGGGTTCAGGAAGGGAGGTCTGGCATCAGTCAGTGGGTGCTGAACAACTGCATTATGCATCACTTGGTGTTTTTTCCCCTTTCAATTTTCATTATTATTATTACTTAGCATTATTATTGTGTTTTTCTTTATTTTAAATTATTAATCTGTTCTTATCTCAACACACAAGTTTTACTTTTATTCTCCTTTTGGTTCCACTGGGGTGGGGGGGCAGAGAGGAGGGCTTGAGTGAGTGGCTGTGTGGTGTTTAGTCTCCAACTGGGCTTAAAACCATGACACAGGGTATTGGGAAATGGTATCAGAATAATTAAGGTAATGCCAGCTAGAAAAGACAAGAGAATCACTCTGGTCCACATTTAATATTGGTAAATTGCAGAGTAATGGTGATGAAGCATAAGTGATGTGCTAATAATTTGCTTGCTACTTAGAAAGATGTCTGTTGGGACATGGAGGCATATGAAGGCCCAGATAAGGAAATTATCCCCAAGCACCCCTACCTAACAAAGCCTGGCATGATTTAGTGTGCAGGGAGTTCTCTCTTTTTCATTAAATTAATGATGGAAATGAATCTACGCTGTGCCATGAAGCACTGTGCAATTACTAGGACAGTTTTAGAGATGCAACCTCCTATAATTACGAAAGTTTTCATCCCCTAGAAATACACAGTGTATTTACTGACCCTCACAGAAAGACGAAAGAATAAAAGGTTATGAGTCTTGTGTTTATCTGAGAAAGGGGCAGTTACTTCACAGTCTGTCTGCACCCTGTCTTCTCTACAGCCAGACTGGATCTGGAATGGCTTATACTTACTCTGAGTAAACCTGACATTGCAAAGATACTTGCTTGATTTCTGGAAGCATTGTACACACATTGTCTGCTGCTTAGCCATCGAGACAATGCTAATTAGTCTGGCAGTGTGCTGTGAGGATGTTTTTCTGCATTGCTTTCGGTGCTGAGGCTGGTTCAGGGGTGCATGCACTGTTATCATTTGTGCAGCGTAGGCACGTCTTGTGTATAACTGCTGGGAAAGAAAGGCCAGGGCTGCCACAAGAAATAACCTTCAAAGTCCTATGACTTTGACATCCAAAATAGCTACGTTTTGTAGAAACAAACAATGCTTATTGAACTTGAGATAGGAGGAAGCAAAATGGGTCAGATTTGGGCATTTTGCCCGAAAGGGCACCACCTTTGTCTGGGCAGTATTGACAGAGACAGATTAGAGCCACTTCCATTACTGAACCAAAGAATGCTGTAGCCAAGGTCTCGGGGAGTCATCCCTGCTGTGACAGCCAAGCCTGCTGTACATTTGTTTTTTGAAGTGATATGTAAAAAGCACTCATCTCTCTTGGATAATTCAAGACCTCACGTGTAAGGACTGTGGAATGAAGGATCACGTTCTGTAGTTGCAACCAATGCTATAGCTATGATGTATTTTTGGACCAGGGATGTCTGTCAGCACAGCTACCTTGTAGATTTGCAGATGTGTTTAGCCTCACAGTCCTTTATTATTCTTCTAATGTTGTCTTGGAATAGCTGCATATATCCAGCCATTTGTATATTCTTCTGTATATGGACATGCAATTATCTCAACCTTATTAATATATTTGACTATCTCAACCTTATTCATGTATTTGACTCTACTTTTCTGGGGCATATTTTTAAAGGAATGTGTACTGAAATGTGAGAGAGCATGATAAAGAGAAACCCCAAAGTACTCCCTGCAATAGATTTGTGTCTGGTATGAAATAACTTTCTCTGCAGTTGGAAGAGATGACTTTCTGTACCTACAGTCTTGGGACAGAGCCACAGCTGTAATTTGAAGGTATTTTATTCTTAGCTGAGTGTCACACTTTCTGGAAATGTATTGGAGAAAGGTCAATAGAGCCACTGTGCAATTTCAAAGAGAGGTTCTTTTTATAATGCATTTTGGAGGAGACACTGAAATAAATATTTGCAATCCAGCTTGGTAATTCCAAGCACCACTGTGTCACTCAACGAAATGTTCACTTGTGTAAGGGTTCTGTAACAGAGTGCTATTGAAGGTGGTTTATAGAGCAAACAATAGCTGGTGTCAATGTACAGTACTGCACACTAAATCAATGAGGGGTGCCTTTGACTTCAGGTTTGCTCAGGTTCACAAAAGAATTTGTTCACTTCAGTCTCAGCAGTCAGCTGTGAGACATGTTAGCCTCCTGGTGAATGCATTCTCATTTCTTTATTCTAGGACCTGTAGGTGACTTGCTGACAGAGGATGTTATTGATTAAAATAGCTGCATTTTTTTTTTAAATTTTTTTTTCTTCTTGTCAAGCATTGTAGGGGTAAATGATTGAGCTGGTGTCCTCACTGAAAACCTTCAAATAATTTCAGTCTACTTTATGAGGCAATACAGTTGGCTCCACATAGTACGTCCTGTTTCTTTATCTAAGATTTTGTTATAATGGAAAAGCACACTATTACTGATGAAAAGAATTGTTTCATACTGAAAACTTGTAGTACTTTTTAACAGGATAAAGCTAAACTCAAGTTACCTTGGGCAACATCAAATTTGGTACTGATGTCCCCAAAAGTCCTCACTTCTTAAAAAGTGGTAGTGTGAAACATGGGAAAAACCCCCAAACCTTGTAAGATATAAGATAAATAATCTGAATAGCAAAGCTCCATCGTTTTTGCCTAGGAAATGCATGAAGAAAATACTCCTAATCCCACCTCAAAGACATTTTAAAAATATAATTGAATGTGTTTCTGTCTTGCCTGTGCACTAATTTGCAAAGATGACCAAAAAGGATGATTAAAAGGCTTTAATAATTATTTCATCTTGACATAACATTTGAAATGAATCTCTGCCTGCTGAGTTCCTACTAATTCATTCAGCCCTCTTTCTCAACAACTGTGTGGGTTTACACCACCCCGGCTATATTTATCTATTGGAGACAGGATGCAAACACCAAAACTCCTTCCCTTCCACCCTGCAGATGGAGTGAAGTGGGCGTTGCTCTGCAGCCATATCCTGACACTGTCTTGCTGTACGGAGTGACTGCCTGGTGTTGGGAGACGTGGTGACAACCATATCGACACAGGAGGGTGCAACACTCCGAGCTGCGTAAGGAAGAAACAAAGACAGTAATCCAAGGAATTTTGAATTACTGAGATTATTCCAGGAGAGTGGTTGCCCACAAATTACCTTACAGTGGGGCCTGTTCGCTGGGTTGTGGTGAAAAAGGGAGCCAGATGCCACCATCTCACCCACGTGAGATGGGTCCTGGGCACTGAGGTGTAGGAACACGTTCATCCAGGGAAACAGCAGTCCCCGAGGTGGGCGGAGGGGCAGCAAGGGGCTGGGAGCTGCCAAGTGCTGGGCAGAGACCCGGGGGAAGACGGCACTTCCAGGACACCCACCACGACCCGGCCGCTGCAGGACCCCCGCAGGCCGAGGCCGGGCACGGGGCTTTGCCGGCGGGGGAGGCGCAGGGGCCGCTGACAGCCTGCCCTCGCTCCCGGCTCCGCCTGCGCCTGCCGACCGCGGCGGGGCAGGGTACGTGTGCTCGGGTGGCTTTTTCCCCCGGCCCGTTTCGTGGCGTCGCTGTGCGCTGCAGGCTGCGGTGCCGCTGCTAGGTGGCGATGTGCCCTCACGAACGGCGGCGGCTGCTGCGGAAGGCGCCCGCCTCAGCACGGCCTCCGCCGCCCTCCGGGGCTTCCGGCGTGACAGCCCCGCTGGCCGGGAGGTGCTGCTGTTGGGCGGCTTCTGCGTCAAACCAAACACGCAGATAGATAAAAATATATACTGTTACATATTTAGATTTTTTTTAACTGCTGACATTAAGTGACAGGAGGTTTAGAATAGATATTAGGAAGAAGTTCTTTGCTGTGAGGGCGGTGAGGCACTGGAACAGGTTGCCCAGATAAGCTGTGGATGCCCCATCCCTCGAGGTGTTCAAGGCCAGGCTCGATGGGGCTCTGAGCAACCTGGTCTGCTGAAAGATGTCCCTGCCCATGGCAGGGGGATTGAAATGGCGTGATTTCTAAGGTCCCTTCAAATCCAAACCTTCCTATGATTCTATTAAACCTGTTTTTGTTATAAACCTAATTAATGTGGTGAGGGGAACAGAACCCAAATCCCTGCTCTGCCTTAAGTTAACACACAGGTGACATTATGGTTGTGGGTGTCTCTGGAGCCAGGGTGCTGCCAAGCCATCCCATCCAGCCCCAGCCTCTCCACGGCACATGTCAGGGTGGTGGGGAGCCAGCAGGAAGGGGCATGTGGACAAACTTTAATATAAAGCTTAAAGCAACTACTGGCAGGGATAGGCTACTACTTTAGAGGCTGGTGAATATTCCTGGGTTTTGTGTGTTGTGGGTTTTGGTTTTTTTTTTGTTTTTTTTTTTTGGTTTTTTTTTTTGTTGTTGTTGTGTGGTGTTTATTTGTGTGTATGTGTGGTTTTTTTTAGTTTTGGTTTTTTTTTAATTTTTTTTTTAATGAAATACGAACATGATGCAAGGTATAAACCAAAGCGGTCTCCATATCTGACTGCAACTTTTGCATGTTGACAAGTGTGCTACCATCAAAGTACCTTTCAGTCTGGCTCTCCTCCTCTTTGTAAGAAAACCTTACGTTACTTGGCTGAACACAAGCTACCCTGTGCTAATTGATGTGCTGGAGGTAGCTTTTCTTCAAGAATGAGACAGAGTTCTGGGTTGAGAAAGCTTTGCTCTGCATAAACAAGTGGCGTTTGTTATAGATGGTCAAATGTGTTCCAACTTTTTGTTCTGACCAAGACATGCCAATGACACATCCAGTATTTTTTTTTTATGCTGGTAATTGGGGGTGGAAGGGAAAATTCTTTTCATCCATCTGATCCTGATTGTTATTTACTCAGCAATGACAATTATTTTAAAGAGAATTAATTATGAGCCAGTCACAAAACTCTAGTTCAGTGCAGCTGGTGGCAATAGCTGTTTCAAAAGCAATAATTATTACAGGTTTGAGAAGAAAGCTTAAATGACCCAGATGGTTAGTCCGATTAAACTGATCCAAAAGTCACCAGAAGTATTGATAATTCACTATTTCTGCTGGGTACAGCAGTGCATTAGTACTGGTCATGTCAGGGGACAGGTGCTAGTGAATCAGCTTGAGGAGACAGAGCTGTATCATAGCCATCCTGCTGTAAGCCAATTCGATAGACTTTTGAAGCACAGAGGCCCTGATGGTGAAAAGCTGAGAGGTTACACAGACACTGAATGAAATAAACCCCCTCTGCCAATCTGTGGCTGAGTGGTTATTGGCCCATACACCGTAAAGGGATAAAACAAACTAGGAAAATAATCTGAGAAGAAGAACGAGAGCAAGAAGAGAGCCATTCAGAGTTGAAGCTCTCTGGAAAATAATCAGGACACAGTTGAAGTAGTGTTTTGTTTTCTCTCATGTCTGCAAGCATTATATTATAACAAACACGGAGATTGTTTGGCAGTGGTCATATATGTGACTAGTTTTGGAGCACTTAACTCTGGCAGTGATACCTTTACAAATGTGTTAGTGGAAGCTGCTTCTCTATGATAAAAAGAAACATTGGACAGAAATGTTTAAAAGTGAGGAAAAAAGCAAAAAATACGTGGTGTGAAAATGTATTCATGACTGCTAAATCTGGTAATGCTGGGGTTAAAAAGAATGTAGGAAGGACCCTTAAGACTAAAAACAATATGACTGAATTATCATAGATGCTATGTTCTTTCTACACCTAGAGAATGACATTAAGGAAGCTTTAAAAGTTTGCCAAGTTGTTTCCAAAAAATTGGGCCCTTTGTGGAAAGAGCTGTAGTAGTATCAAAGAATGCACTCGCAGGAGTCTGTGGGGTTGCAGTGAAGTAGTGGTGCAGTATGTAAAGTCAGTGAGGTCATACATAATAATTTGGTGGAAAAGGACATCAAAATGCTTGGGTGGCTACTAAAGGAGTATGTAGGTTCTGCCTGTGATGCCTTCTTAGCTCTGCTAAATTGCAGGATGGGGACAGAGGAGTTTATAATCTGCGACATTTGTTCAAATAGAAATTGAAAACAAAAAATGGCTCCATAACAACAACAACAAAACAACAACAGCAAAAACACCTCCCCCCAAAAAACAAACAAACAAAAAAAACCCCACCAGAGAAAACAAGAAATGTTTGGGTCAGCAGGGAATTGCAGATTGAGGCAATAAAGGCAAATCAAACCAAACCTCCAAACCCTGGTATTTTTTGGGATCCTTGTTGCTGCCCTTAATCCGTAAAAATGAGGCTAGAAGTAGCTGCAATAGAAAAGAAAGGCTATGAACTGCAGGAATGTCTCATGATGTGGCCATTGGATTGAGTGAGGTTGTCATTCCAGACAGACCCATGTTTGAAAGTAACAGTTTCTGCAGATTCCAGAAGGAAGAAATGCTAAGGGGATATGAATTAGCTGGCCTGACCAAGGAACAGGCAACAGACAGAGCAGTGTTAATTTGTGGAATTAATTACTTTGTTACCACCTGATAACTATGATGCCCTTATGATAGGGAGATCACAAGAATGAAATTATCCACAGAGGCACCTTAGACCTGCATTTTAAGCTAACATACATATATGTATATTTCTGGCATTCGGATAAACACATGACATATAGTGGTAGTTCTTTCTTGTTACATTTGTATGGGAAGGTAAGACAAAGCCAACTGTCCCCCTAGGAGTTTCTGGAACAAGCTGCTGATTGTTGTGTGATTACTTGTGTTGAACAGAGTTGTGTTAGAAGTCTGACACGAAATGGAGCAGTTCTCTCCTTAAATTAGGTTTCTAAATTCTATAGTGTGCACAAGACAGACACATATCTGGCTGATATAGGTATCATACCAGTCTGTCCTTTTTTAGGAGGACTAAATTCCAAAATAGTAATGCCTTTTTATAAAAGCATAATGTGAATTAGATGAGGCTGTCCAGTAAATTGCAATATACTTATATTTTAAACAATTATATTGGATAGTCTTTCTTCAAATAAACTGTCTTATTCTTGTCCTCTATACTCATTGCTTTAGAGCTTAGAAAATCAGCAATTGCTCTATGCTGTCAATCCCATTTATTTCTCTATATACTTTACATTATAAATATTTAAAAATTGTAATTAACTGAAAAGTCAAAGTGAACAGATCTTGGTTGACAGGCTGTAATAATTTAAATTATCTTCTTGTCTGCTGCGCTATCCTTGAAATGAATGCAGTTAAAAAAGCATAATTTTGCCTAACCACTGTACAAATATTTTAGAAAATAAGGTCTTTACACCTAGAAGTATCTGTTAAACATATACTGAGCTGGCAAAGATACCAAATCAAATGGAAGAGATAGAGAAGGCTGTTAAGAGAAAGGATTAAGTTATTCATCTCTGAATGGCGTTTCCATTACTGTGAAACTACTTGGAATGAAATGGGCAAATAGCTTTGTCTGAAGAAAAAATAGCTTCAGTGTGGTGGTATCATTTGCTGAGGTTATTATGAGATGACTTTTATTCGAAAGAAGGGTGAAGAAGAGTTGGAAAGGAATTTTAATCAGTGTTAGCAGCAAGAAAGAAAGGACAGAATGTATGTGATTCATGTAGAGGAGCATACCCTGGGCAACAGGCACTTACATAGCTGGGCAGACAGAGTTAATTTCCTTGAGTGTTGCTTTTCTCGTCCCAGCCAGCCTGTGGATATAACAGTCAATGTTTGCATGGTGCCATGTACAGCCTTTCCAAACCTCCCTCTGAATTGGTCAGTGGGATTGGCAGTGCTCTGTGCTTCCTGAACTGAGCGTGGGGAAAAGAGGAAAAGAGTAAAAGAGGAAAGAGTTCAGAGAAGAGCAGGGGGCTGAGGCAGGACTGCTTTGGATCAGATTGCATTATCACTGGTGACCTAAGCATGGAGCCTGGATTTTCACGGCATGGTTTGAAGATTGTAGTGAGTGTTATGGGTAGTGGGAGAACCAAACGCCAGTGAAGGGAATGTGATTGGAGTTATATCAGGGATAATACAGTGGTTAGGGCTAAGTTAATTTCTTTTCCTTGAGGCATTGTAAAAGAAACTATTTTGAGTTCAATTATCACAATGAGTTTTACATAGAATGAAGCAGGCTGTGGTTTTGGAAAAGCCTGAAAGCTTCTCAGCCCAAAAAAAGGTGAATCCTTCTGTATTCTGCTGTTGCAAGGAAGACCGATGTCCTGGGGAGACCAAGGAACGGATTACTTTGAAATGCCAGATTGCTTCTCAGAAACCCCACTGTTGATCATTGCTTTTATCACTGTTCAAGAAAACTGGGAGGGGTTGTTTTTGGTTTACTTGGTGTTTTCTGTTGGTTATTTTTTCTTTTTTCTTTTTTTTTTTTTTCCCCCAAAAAAAGTGATACAAATCCACACAGAGGATGGAAATATATTTGATTTCCATTTTCTGGCTTTTAAATCCCTCCTGTACTTTTACCCTATTCAAGTGCATGTACCTGTCAAACAGGTTGCGATAGAAATATATCAATTTTTCACTGGGAAGCAGGTATCCTAGGAAAGAAATTGGCACAGTTGTTTCAGGATGTCATAGAATTAGCATAGAGACAGGAGCAATTTCTGCCTTTTCCTCCCTGCCTCCCCCTCCACCCCCCCGATGAACAGTGTCAATGGAATCTTAGAAAATTGCTTAGTTTAGTAGCATTGCTAAAAAGTGCACCTCTGTAGTATTTCTGGTTTGGTCTACTACTTCTCTGTATTATGTAAGAACCCTTCAATGCCGTGATATTCCAATACATTCAGAGTCACTGCTGTCTTAAGTCAAAGATATTTATATTTTTTTAAGAATAAATAGTGTAAATTGAGTCTGTCAAGTAAAGAAGTCAGCCAATCTTGCTGTGTCTGTGAGCAGCGGGAGAGCCAGGCCACAACATATGACAGAGGTGGAGTAGAAGGGTGATAGATAGTTGGTTGTTTACTGCATGAATTGGAGAGGACAGAGAGGGATGGTGAATTTCAGAGAGAATATATGGTATATTCAGCCTAGAAAAAAACAGGAAAAAATTAGTAAACCTAGGTCGTAGTCGAGATATGCATGCTTTCCATCATAGAGCATCCACAGGACTCCATTCTACAATTTAGTGACAGCTTGTGGTAAGCACTTATTGCTGCCTTAGGACTTGGACCCAGAATGCTCTAGTGGCTCACCATTATGCCTGCTGTTATAAGTTGTGGAACTTTTAAATTTTTTAAACTTAAAAAAAAAAAAAAAAAAATTAGCTGCTACATTTCCATGATATTTTTCTTTATAATCTGAATAGCTTCTTTTAGTAAGTCCAAAATAGTTTCCTGACATCTTGTGATTTGTGCATCTTTAGTAAACAGAAACAGTATTTAAAGAAGCATGCAATAAAATGGTAAAATGAAGGCAGTAATGTATATCCTCATTAGTAGATTCTATGTGCTACCATGAACCACTGCTGTTGAACAGTATATTTTATCTAGAAATATAAACATACAGTTGTTCAAGTTGTCCAAAACTAGCCAAGCAGGAATACAAATGGACTTTCATTCCCATGGCTGTGCTATACTGATAGTCCTTTGGAGTTTGTTTCCAGTATAATTCAGTGTAACTTCTTGCATATTCTGATTCAAAGTACTCTTTTTGTGCAGCAAATGTTCTGCCAACTGTAATACTGTCTTTACTAATGCTTATATAAATTGTAATCCAAACATTGTAGGAGAAATACCACAGAAATACCAAAGAGTGTTTCGCTATTTTCTTCAGCCTTCACTTAAAGTATCATTAAGGTACTTTAACCAGGGAACCATATATTGCATCACATTTTGACCCTATGGAGAATAAATGTAAAATATACATGATGGACAGAAACACTGCATTTACAGTCATACTGTTGGGTAGCAACAGAGCAGCTCTTTATTTATTTAGTACTAAGTCAACTTTGTGATAGGTCTTCAAAACAGGTATCTCGATGTAGTGTGAGGAGGGTGAAAGATGTCATTGTAGTTTATATAGCCTTGTTCACCTTCAGATGGGACAGATAGCAATTGTATGTTTTATGCTTGTGGACTTGGTTTATGAGACCTAGTAGGTATAATTATTTTAATTAAATTTATAAATTGTTTATTTTATTTTAGTAAATGGATTTATATTATGTTTTTTACTATTTCATAAATTATTAATGATTGTACATTAAATTATTTCAAATATTCTACTTTCACCATCTGCAGGAGCAGCAAACTTCTGTCATCACTGTCCTAAAAAGCAAATTGTCAAGAATATAAGCCTCTCTCTGCACTGCAGGCTAAACTGTGATGGGAAGCAGAGAATATCAAGCTCATGCTCAGTTTCTCCAGGGCTGTGTTGTCTTCTTTCTTTTAATAGACCTGCTGTTCCCCATCTTTGTTGCTCTCCAGTGGTTCTACCAAAGTGTGCACATGCTTGATTAAGTAAGATGTCAGTGTTGAGTCTCCTAGCACCACAGCACTGTGACTTTCATTCCTGTTACTGATTAAAAAATGGATCACTCCAAATTTCCTCTTAAAAGTATTTATATTGTGTTCCATCTTGTTGCTCTGCACGTCCACTTTAACTAACTGTTACTAAAGATGCATTGACATTAAAACTTGAAAATCTCTCAGTTTACTTATTATTCTTGCCTGCTTCGGAGGTTCTTTATACATCATATTGATACATTTATAAAATG
The DNA here is from genome assembly GCA_036630365.1 of Acanthiza pusilla. Lineage (NCBI taxonomy): Eukaryota > Metazoa > Chordata > Aves > Passeriformes > Acanthizidae > Acanthiza > Acanthiza pusilla. Next base: position 24,591,243 of record JAXCHO010000164.1, read on the forward strand.
TTTGCTCCCACTTTCAAGCAAATCCAGGACTCCAGTATTTTCAAGTTTTCAATATACATTACTTGTGTATATATGCTGTAAAACCTTTTCAGCTCCTGTGTTCCTGCTGATCTGTAATCAGTTTGCTCTGATTTTTTTCCTGTGTTGTGACACCATAGCAGAGTATTGGATTATTGTGGTGTAATGTTATACGTAATAACATGAAAACATGTAAAACCTAGAGCTTTGCATAGCCAATATACTTACATCCTTAAACTCAAACTTGATTTCTTTTCAGAACGCTGCTTCGATGATTAAAATATTTTGAGTCCTTCCATAAGAAAATGTAAATAACTTTTTTAAAAGCACATTTTTCAAAAGATTCATGCATTTATGAATCAAATGTGCACTCTGGAGTAGTATATGAATAGATTAAGTTCTTGCTAGAAATTATTTAGTAAGTTGATCTGACAAGCACTGAACCAGCATTTAAAAATCTGAAGACAGTATAGTGTTTCCCATGTCAGACCTTGAGTTTGTTCTCCTTTTGTCTATTCCAGGTTAAAATCTCCAGAACCACTAAAGCTCAAACATACAGAATAATTTTAGTGAGATGGGGATCTCAAAACTGGAACTAGAGCAGAGCCTGAATGAATCCTGCATTTGAGGGTTTTTTTTTGCCTTTCTCAGAGGCTTTGCTCTGGTAATAAATCAGTCTTTGAGTTGTGGAAAAAGCAAAGGCATAAAAATACATGTATATGTGAAAAAGAAGACAATGACAGTTTTATAGTTACAGTTGAAAGCTGTCATTTCCAGGTTTAGATACCCAAAAGATTCCCTACGACCTACCACATATTCAGAGTAGCTATTCTTAATCTTTGGAAGTTTTCTCAGACTAGATTTATGTTGTATGGAGTCCTCTTGCAGACCCTACAAATGTTAGCACTATATCTTCTTTCCAGTGTAGGTTTTACCCATTTACAGCCATTCTGTGTCAGCTGGTATAGGGTCCCAGAGGTTCATTCTTGGATTTCTTTATATTTTTGCTTATCACTTGCCTTTGACTTTTTTCCAAACAGTGGAAAATGTTGATTACCTTCTTATAGTCAGAAAAAGTATACTGGCAAATCAGTGTAAAAAGTATCCAATGTTATTAGAGTTATTTCTTCCAGGTTTTCTTCTGCAATGATGTAGCCAGACTCTCTGCATCCAGTTTCATAGCATGTAGGTTTATTTCTTGGGTAGAGGAGGTAGGGAAGTGAGACCGACCACGTGGCTGCTTTTCCCAGCCCCTTGGGGATCCCACATGGTGATGAGGTAAGAAGGGAGAGGGAAGTTGCAAGAGAAGGGAAAGAAAGTTGCAGTCTGAGCAAAAGCTTGCTTTGCCACCACGGTTAACAGGTTCCATGATGAATATGCTAATTTCTACTAACCAATTTAGGAGGAGATACAAGTTTTACATCATTTCCATATAGCCTATGAGAGTTTTCAGATTACCATAGCCGTTCTATGTTTGGACCTTGCAAAACTGGTTTTTCCAGTTTGTGGTCCACCTCGGAGGAGCTGCCGTGAGAACAATAGGCTGCTAATCTTTCCCTGCAGCTATCTCCTGATAAGCATATTGGAACTTTATTTCAGTTTTTTCTTTCAAGGTTTTTACATTCTTAGTATATTTTGTTAGGTAATAACTTCTATAAACTTTTCTATTTTTTCCTCTCCAACACAATGTGACACTCCCTTAAATACATGTCTAGATTTATGTAGGTATAATAGAAAAGAAACAAGGATTTCAAAAGCTGCAGAGGATGGCAAAAATTTCAAGTGGCAGGAAGAGTAAAGCAGAGCACAGATGGAGGTTCGGTGAAAGCAAGCCTCTCTACATTTGATGTTACTCAGAAGAATCTTATCAGGTTGAAGAGATGGCCAGAGAAGAACCAATTGAAATTCAACAAAGGCAAATGCAGGGTACTGCCCCTGCAGAGGAATAACCTCCTGCACCCAGTACAGGCTGGCGTTTGACCTTCTGGAAAGCAGCTCTGTGAAGGAGGACTTGAGGATCTTGGTGGACAGCAAGCTCTCCGTAAGCCAGCTGGGCCCTTGTGGCCAAGAGGCCAATGGTGTCCTGAGGTGCATCAGGAAGAGCATTGCCACCAGGTCAAGGGAGGTGATCCTGTCCCCCTGCTCAGCCCCAGTGAGGCACATCTGGAGTGCTGTGTCAAGTTCTGGGCTCCTCAGTACAAGAGAGACAATGGAGCTCCTGGAGCAGGCCCCGTGGAAGACTACAAAGCTGATGAAGGGACAGGAGCATCTCTCCTATGAGGAAAGGCTGAGGGAGCTGGGCCTGTTCAGCCTCAAAAGTGACAACTGAGAGGGGACCTCATCAATGTGTGCCAGTGTCTGAAGGGAGGTGTCAGAGAATGGATCTAGGCTCTGCACAGTAATGCTGAGCAATAGAACAAGCGGCAGTGGGCAGAACCTGATGCCCAGGATGTTCACCTGAACATGAAGAAGAACTTTTTGCTGTGCAGGTGACTGAGCACTGGAACAGGTTGCCCAGAGAGGCTGTGGAGTCTCCCTCTCTGAAGATATTCAAGAACTGTCTGGACACAGTCCTGTGCCGTGTGCTCTGGGATGGCCCTGCTTGAGCAGGGAGGTTGGACCAGATAACTCACTGTGGTCCCTTCCAACCTTACCCATTCTGGGATTCATGTTCCTTGTTTTAGGATTGGCGTAAGTCTTGGGGAAGAGATCCTGTAGTGATTAAACAATTCAGAGAATAAATCTAGCAGTTCAGGATTGAGGCAGCTGTGTTTTTTGGTTTAGTGAGTGAAATGAGGAAACAAAAAAGGACAGGTGCTGTCTCACAACAGCTTAAAAGCAAATATTTTCCCCTTGGTGAAAAAAGGCAAAAATCCCCAGAATAATTCCCTTTCTCTTAGAAAATTGTTCTGATTAAATGTAACCAGCTTTGAAAGGGAAAACATACTCTTTTTTCCCCAAGGTAACCCAAATTTTTAAAAGATATTATGTATTTCTTAGCTGTAAAAATATACCAAGCTTGACTTGAATTCACAAGGGCAAAAAGATTAAACTTCTCTCAGTTTTGTTATAGAAAAGCAGAAGTGTCAGGTTTCAACTGCTGTTTTGCAAGGCGTTAAGGACATACCAGATGCCAGTCAAAAAGCTGGAAGATCTTAAAACATCTGGAAAAGACTATTTAAAAACTACCTATCTGGCCTGCCTACTGCTGTCATGGAAAATCCTCTGTTGCTTCAGTGAACTCCACTTGGGTGGCTCTGTGTGCTCATGTTGAAATACCCTTTAAAGTTAAGGGAGAGTCTGCAGAGGCCCATAAGTTTGCAAGTGTAGAATTTACTGCTGCATTATTGACTAAAATACCTCTGTAAAGTATGTGTGGCTAAAAAATAGATTGGTCTCTGAATGCACCAGATACAAAAAGTCTCAATTCATGCTTTTACCTTATTAAGTAAGGAATGTCATCTGGAATGAGAGAGAGCAGAAAAAATGGTCATGACGGAAAGCTAAAATGTTGCTTCCTCTTTGTGTGAATTAGCCCTTTTTAGAACTTCAGGTTTACTCTTAATTTATGATACAATTTTTTTCTGCATTAAACAAAAGAGATAGCAAATAATTGATTGATATGGGGATAAAAATGATTGATGTCCCTTAATATGTACAAGATGATTGAAAGGATGAATTCTAATGCTGTAAAAGTAACACCGAAGTGTTTATTCTTCTGACAGGTGGGATGATGGTTTCACTCAGCAGCAGAAAGAGGGTGACCTAATGCTTAACACTGATGGGATGGGAAGGCTATGCATCTAAGTGGAGGTATGTACAAAATGGCTGTCTGCAGCCTTAACTGTTAATTAGTTCCACTACTGGTTCAGCAATCACAGCCATGTTTCGTGTGACCTCACTGGCGTGGCATCTGGGCAATTATCTTTGTGATAATGAGCCCCTTCATCCATAGCAGAACAACAGCATCTCTACTTGGCTTGCAAAAGATCAGAGCCAGTCTGTTTCTCATCAGGGTGCCTGCCATCCCCTTTGTATCACACCTTATTTCAAGCTTAACCTTTCACATCCTACATTAATTGTTTTTAGATTAAACATTAATGAATCAATTTTAACAGCATTGGGTGGAGGTGTGTGGGGTGGTGTTAATAAGCACAAAGTATCATCCAAGAAGTAATTTAGATCTTAAATATTCCTGTCTGAGTTTTGAAATGAAAGAGAAACAACATTCCAGATCATTGGTTACAAATGATTGTAATATTTTTCATCTATGAAGAACTGTAATTAGCAGAAAGTATGGTCCTTCCTCCTCAACAGTACAGTTTTAATGAAAATAATATTAACTATTCATATAATGTACAAAAATTATAGAAACAGCCACAAAAAGACTACCATTTTTTAGTATTTTTGTATTCCACACCATGGTGTAGAGCAAAGCCTTTAAAACATTTGACGCTTTGAGAGGTTTTTCTCTTATGTCAGTTCATTCTTAAACAGTAATGTGAAGATTTGCTTGATTCCACTGAAGTTATTGAACATGTTGTAGCTAAATTTCTGTAAGGCTACTCTTTCATGTTTATTGATGAGCTATGAAGGTTTTCTCTTGCTTAGAAGAGTACTTATGAAGGTATGTTGCAATTTCACGAGGTGTGGCAATCAGTGCAGGAACATGACATGAATTGCTAATGTGTTGGATTGCTTTGTTTTAACAAAGCAGAAATAGGAAATATAAATTGAAACTTGAATTCTGTCTCTACCCCCTAGGTTTTGCATACCTTATGTGCTTATACCTTTTCTCCCCGACTTGCACATTAACATTAAGCTTCTGCAGACCTTGATTAAACTAAAGGAGGGCTGTGGTTTAATTTTCCTCATGATCTGCGGCAGAGGTGCTGCTTCCAGCAAAGAGTAGCTATTGAGTTTCCTTGAAATGGCAGCCTGAAAGTTACCAATGCCTAATAAAATGAGGGAATATCAAAATATATTCTACTGTTCTCTTTTTTTTAATATAAACTCATGCTAATAATTCATCATCATGTTTTTTGACCTACAGAACATGTGTTTGATAGCTTTGAAAATATCTTCCTTTTTTTTTAATATAGATATCTTAAATTTGCTTTTATGTTCATTCAACTGTAACTCTTCACTTATAGTTTACCATGTCTTTGAACTGTATCATAACGCTTGTTGTTCTTTCCTTTGTATCAAATGAATCAAATGCTATTAATTAATTTACATTGTAACCTACAGACTTTCCATTATCACACTGAGAAGGTGAGAATCTAAGAGACTAACTTGTATGGGATATTTGCTTAAGAAAATCAGAAAGAGTTTTTTATATTTTTATATAAAAATATATAAAATTCTAAGTTGCCCTGATCATCCTTCTGCATGGCTTAAAAATTACTTTGAATTTCATCTAGTCAACTTTTATGAATGCAGTAAGTTGAAAAATCTGATATGGAGTTTAAATCACACAAGTAACTTAAAGGCAAAGTATTTAACCTCAAGTTACCTCTGTTGCTAACAACTTTCTCACTTGTTTGCACGGTGTGTTGGAGGGATGACAGTAGTGTTTTGAGAGAGGCGTATGTCACACTGGGCTGTCCGTACCTCATCAGCTGGTACTGACGCCATCTGATGGCTTTCTCTCAGAACATGTTGCCATTTATTTTGGATACCTAGTGAATGCAGCTTCTGTTACTGTGCCTAAATAGCCATTTCCCGCATTAATTATCATCTGCGCTGTTCTTCTATTGATCCATTCCTGTGTTCAGTTTGCCCTTTCAAGTGCTGCCACTGCTTTGATGAGAGAAAAATAAAAAAGTCTACTGTCTCTTACAGCCGTGCTTCCTTTTTGGTGCATAAGCAATTTAGTATACAGACTCTTTTGCCATTAAAACTCCCATTATGAATCTTTATGAGACATCACAAATGTGCAGAGTGCAAATACAAGAGCACAGTTCAATCAGCAAAGGTTAATGAAGACAGCCTATTAGTATCCTGCTGGGTTTGTTGCTGAATGCATTGTAGCAATGCTTGGAGGCTTTGCTCTCAAGGGAGCCTCAGTACAGTAAGGCAGGGAACACACCATATGTGGACAGAGAAATGGAGAATGTTTGTAAGTTCACAGACAAGGCTGAAAAAAGAGTTTAAATTAGATGACTAAATAATAATAAAAGAAATTAAACAGCTTGCAAGGACCATTCAAAAGTGTTCCTTTCTCTTTGCTTTGCTAAGGTGATATGAAAATGGGAAAGTTATTAAGCACATGGTACAGGCTGAAGCACTTCTCTTGTATTTATCGGGGCAAGTGCTCATCTTTGCAGCCAGGCCAAATTCAAGAGTTTGGGTGTTGGTGAAGTCATTCGATGGTCATTAAGGCCCAGGATCTAGCTGCTTTGTGTACCAGTCTGCTAAGAGTTGCTAGAGAACACAGCGCACAAGCTGAAGTTGCTCAAAGCACTCTGGTCATTGCAGATGGGCAAAACCTGCTTTTGATTCTAGAGGCTGTTTTGGTACTGAAGGTATTTCTGAGGGGTGAGCTAAATAGTAAGTTGCTTGGTTTACAGCAAATGACATCTGTATGCCAGGGACAGGTCTGTCAAGTCTTTTTGGAGACAACTGGCAACCAGTGCTATTTTAAATATATCTTTTGCTTCTCTGAGTATTGACATATGCAGGGTTAAGTATTAGTGTTTTATAACATTGCCAACTCAGGAGCTGCAACCTCACAATTCAAACACTAAAATTATGAAGTGTAATTATTTAGTGTGTTAAATTTGCATTGTTATTGGAATTTGAAGAGTTCTATTTTCCAGGTTTCTCTGTGTTTTGACAAGAAGGGCTTGAAACTCAGTGCTGAAACCCCTAAGGAAAGTCAGGTTCTTCTGTAGCTGATCCACTTCAGCTGGAGAGTAATAAAAATGCCAAATAGAGCATGGCCTGGTCACTCTGAAGATACCATATCTTTCTGATGGAGAGAGGGTTTTGAGAGAAGTATTTTTTATTACAGTGCCAATATTCTGGAGTCTGGAGATATCCTTCTCAAGTTAGAGTTGTCTCCTGCCAAAATGTGTAAAATGGACAATTTATGCCACATGGCTTAAACATGGGGCATTACCAACTGCTGTTGCAGAATTACTGATAAAAAAAGAGATAGCAGAACTAAAAGTAGTAGTTTGAGAAATGTGTTAAATGTAGCAAAAAGTCCTGTGATTTGTAATATCTCTTTCTATGATATAGCATGACAATGATTTTAAATGCCTGTGGCTATGCATGCTTTAATATGAGATTAGTGTTACACTCTTTGTCCATATTCTGCTTATATCAGGATGTGCTTAAATTATGTTGGAAACAATAAAAGTCTTTCCTGTGAATGACTTTAAGCTTAGAGAGTTCTGACACTTGAGAGGTAGCAAACACATTTATAAAGAAACTACTCAAGTCAATGGCTTGTGAAGGATGTTAACGTAAGTTAATGTCATCTGGGTAACAACAATTAGATGAAGATGGAGAAAATAAAAAATGGTTTTGCATAACTTCATTAGATATTATTTGTCCATGACTAAAAGTTTAAGCTATATCCTGAGTTCCTGAAAAGTCGCCTTTATTTAAATTTCAAGAAAGTGAACATTTATTAGATATTGTAAAATACAGTAATTTTCTTCTTAAAAAGTCACGTGCAACTTCATGAGCTTAACAGGCTTGAAAGTTGCTCTCTCTTGGGGCATGTTGCAGGTCTGTGTGGAACAACAAATGTAATGATTTAGTGTTTCAGATTAATTCCTTCTCTATCCACTTCTTTGATCCTCAGTGTCAAAGGTTGAATAGTTCTTCACCACTCCTTTTCCCTCAAGTGGATATCTGCAAGCCTTTGGTTTTTATGACATACCAACATGTAGAAATTTAAGAGCTCAACCTTGCCTACCTTGAGTACTGAGTAAATCCTGTCCAGCTGATGCACTTCAAACCACAGGAGTTTTTGATTATGTGGAGGGCTGATCCTTGCTGCGCATTCTGCTAGTTAGGTCTGATGGCATTTACAGTATGGTAAAGCTCCAACCAAACCCACCAAGTTTACATATAATTTGCTGTATTGTTTGCAGCTATGTAACACACTGCTGAATGTTTCTTTTATGCCCTCATGCTCTCCAGTCAAGGACTTCAAATTAATACTTGAAAAGCAACTATAACTTACCCACATAGTTCCTAGAAATTTAGCAGGGTGTGATACAAAATAAAGCATGTATGCAAGAGCATGAGTTATGACACTTACAGGCACCATAACTTTGTATTTCTTGACTTTTCAGTGTTAAAGGGGGAATTAAATTCCTAATTATACTAGCATTAATACAGTTTAGTACACCAAATACCTTTCCTGGTCCTCACATATTTTTCTTCCAGACCCAACCACCAGTTTCACTTTTGGGGCTTTTGGGGGAAATAAACAAAACTCTTAGTATGTGCTTAGGATCAGTTGATTTTTGCTCTGGGTTAAAAAATCCAGGTGATACTTTAGAAGAAATAACCCTCAGTATTTTGTTAATTCACACAGCAGGAATAAAGGAGAAGGTGAGAGTATTAGTCAGTTGTGGGTGCTTGTTAAACAGCGGCGAATGCAGAAACTTCTAAATAAAACAAATCATGCTTGTAGACATAAAAAAACGGGGGAAAAAAGTTTAACTAAAGCACTACCGCTTCTATTTAACACAGAGGGGATTTCACAGTGCCGTAAAAACAATTTAGAAGTAAAAGGAGACCTGAAAACAAGGGGCTGTTTCAAACTTAACATGGTTTATTCTCTGTGAATAGATTATTGGCAATTCTGAACAATAACTGTCAGCATAAAAGAAAGCTGTGTAACTCTGAAAGGCTTTATCTGAAATATATTAAAATTTAAGATATCTGATGAGATGATGGTAGGCCTGGAAGAGAATACTGCTTCTGGGAGAGTCTGGAGTTTTGGCCTTGGTACTGATGAACATTTTCTTGTTTACTTCTTTGGGCGGGGGAAAAAAAAAAAAATTTGAAACCATGGTAGTGGAGAACAGTATCTTGGGCCTTCACAAAGCCTTTAACTGTCTCTAAACCATTGATGTAGGGATAGAAAAAGGAGACTTAAAAAATAAGCCTGAGCAGTTTGTTTTCTGAAATACTGACAGATATGGCTGTAGAGTTCTCCACTGAAATTTTCATCCTGGAAATGTACCAAAATAGTGTAAAAGTATTCAGCCTTTTTAATAATTCTAAAGGCATTAAAATTTCCTGCAGGTTTTTTTTTTGTTGTTCTTTTTTTCCCCCTCTCTGTTTTGTATATCATCCTACCAATTACAAGGTAGAAAGGTTACATTTTGTTTTCTCCTGTAAATATTTATATTTGTCCATCTTGATTACAGATAGTCACAGTGGTTAGAGGCAAAAATTCTAGCCTGAAGTGATAAATTATGTCCCTAGTTTAGAATGATTTTAATACGAAGAAAGAATTGTAGCTCAAGAAAGATAATGCACTGCAGAGTACTCTGTGGTAGTATTTTGTATGTTGAGTAATAGGTTCAGTAATTCTGGTAACCATTTATTCTGTTAAGTCCATTTCATTTTATTGCATCTTCTTGATTTTGCTGCTTCTAGCACTTGTGCTTAGTGGACTGATGCAGAATTGGCAAAATGCTTATCATTCTGGCAGCTGGTAATCACATTTGTTAGGAACCATGATCATACAGCTCAGACACGCAATTACACAGAAGATAATATCTTTGTTCTATGGACTTTCATTTTATAATGGAGTTACTCTTGCCACTCCAGTTAACATTAAGCTTCCTTTTTCACTTTAATTTTATAAGTTTTGAGCAACTAAATCAGCATATTTTACCTAGGTTCATAGAATTCCTTGTGCATAAATACAGCGTGTTTCATAGAATCATAGAATGGTTTGGGTTGGAAGGCATCTTGAAGAGGCAGGAGACCGAGGGAATGAAGAGGACGTGGAAGAGGAGTGGTTGGAGAGCGGCACTGCATGCAGATCCACACAGAGCTGTGTGCCTGTTGAACAGCCTGTTATGGAGATGACATGGTGCAGGTAAAAGATGAAGGATTGCTATATACGTATGTAGTTGCTTTGCTTATATTAGGTCATTAGCTGCAGTTCTTTTTGCATAAACCCATGGTGCCAGCAATGGTAGTTTAATCAGCCACCACTCTGAGTGGTTCTGTTCATAGAAGTAGGTGAGTGGGAGACTGAACAGGGCTCAGTGAAACTGCTAGGTTACTTCCCCTGTAAAGGCCCCTGTATGGCTCCATGGAAGATTCATATATTAGGGCAAGTATTGCTTTAGGAAAATCAAATTTGTAATCAGATTTATGTCACCAGATGTCTTCACTGAAGGGTGTAAGCAAATGTGTCCTTTTATTGAAATTTCACTGTATTTGTAACTCTGTGTATCTTTGTGCATTTTTTTTGTTTTGTTTAGGAAAATTGTTGCTTTATCAAACACGGCTTCTTGTGATATAACTAGTGTAGATCTTGTATCTCTTTACATTAAGAAAATAGCAGAAATGACATGGATTGTTGTGAATTCCAAATATGCTGTATGGGAAAAAAATTAATTACTCTAATTTTAACTTCATGGAGCTGTAAAACTGTGTATCTGCTAAGATCATCTATGATTGTTGCTGATAGATTTTATTATGCTCTATATTTGATGGTACAATATGCTGTTATATTTTCCCTTCATGCATATGCCGCTGCCTGCATAGTATGCAAAATAATGTATTGTAGAATATTGAACAACTTGAGGAGCTTTGGGGATCAAGCTTGGTAGTAGTAGTTTTGAATTACATTGCATAGAGTTTTATACATAATTCTGAAGTGTCTTAAAATATTGTCACATGCTGAATTTGTGCAGTGACTAATTGACTAGAGAGCTTATGTAGTAGTGTGTAGTTTTGTGCTCCAGCAGAAACCTTACAGATATGCTGTTTTGTAATGTGTAATCTCTTCTGAGGGCTAAACAGTGACTGTTTCTTCTATTGGGATGGTTATTTCCTGGGATAGCTGCAGATATGAAAAGATTTATACACTACACTATATCAGCCTAGATTGGTTAGTTGCTGCCTTATGTCCTCTTCTACTTTGACAAAAGTTGTGACACGAAGTCTTGCAGCATAGTCAAGTTGTCCAATATCCAGGCTGTTCTGTATCCTACTAATGGGACTTTCACATTGCTAAACTTGGGAAATACTTATGGCAACATTATCTGACCATAAGTTTTTGAAATTGGGAATACCCTGGAGCAAAAAAGAAAAGAAATCCCATGCTGTTGCTAGTGTACTTTTTGTGGTTTGGGACTTCTTGCCAATGCATTTTCATTTGGCCAATGCTCTCAGGGCACATGGTGGGACTCTTGGTAATGGTTGTGTGCAGGGCCAGGAGCTGGGCTTGATGATCCTTGTGGGTGCCTTCCAACTTGGCATATTCTGTTCCTGTGATCTTTTTTAGGGTGCCAATGCTGCTATGCAGCCATATGGTCCCTCCGTGATGATGGATTTTTGAAGCTGTTTGCTTGCCAGCAGAAACAGGAAATGGAAGAGTATGCAGAGTCACTGTTTGAAGAAATGGCATTTCCTGTTCTCCATGGTTCCTGTGGAAGCAGAGGAGAATGTATGCCAGAATGTATGCCATCCTCAGTAAGCAGGCATATTCATATTGTCTATTTCAGTGCTGAAGAAGTTGAGTCAATCAAGGTAGTGGATTTCCGTACTTGGGTCTTATTATGAGTTTGTGAGAAGAGTAAAGATTGGCCGATAAGAATTTTGAAAAAAATAAGATATGGTCTCCACTGCAAGGGGAATGTCAAGGTATGAAAAAGGACATTCATGTAAGCTATACCTTTGCTGAACTTTTTGCACTGGAGTAGTGATTTGACACAGATGTCTGAGCAGGTTTTGATTTATTCTGAGCATTAAAATCAAATTGATCAGGGTTCTGATTATGGTGACATTTATGAAACAAACACCATTTTGAACTGAGGAATTCTTACTTTATGCTTTGCTATGTGGCTCCAAATTTACATCCTTCCTGGGATTTTGTGAGCTTAAATGACATTAAAAATGCAAAACATTATTTTTTTTCCTCTAGTCAAAAGTGATTGCAATATTTTTCTCTGCAGATTTCCTTGCCCAGGGTTGAAATTCTTTTATTCTGTAAGCAAATATGCTTCTCTATAGATGGTCGGTTTTAGGAGAGAGTCACTAAGAAACAGATAGTACTTCCCTGAGGCAACTAACACCTGCTAATAATTTGATCATAAGGAAGAAAGCTGAGCTTGACTATAGTCTTAGAGAAATGTAACCTAGTTATTCAGAAATATTTGCTTCTTGTAAGGTTTTTAGGTTAATGGGCATTTAAAGCTGTTCCGAAAGCCTATCACAGGTCTAATATATTTTTGGTAATCACAGGAATGTAAAGAAAAACCAAAAGACATTTAAAAACTGCTTTCAGTTGCACTTTAATGTAATTTTCATATAGACTTTAAATTATTCTATTTAATATTGTTTTAAGTTAGGCTTAGTTTAAGAACAGTATTGCAATACACAAAGTAATGTAATCTCATGAAAAATGGTCTTTGAACTCAGCCAAAATCTTCCCCTTTCCACCTCCAACAGTTACTAGAGACGTTTATGTAAAAGTTGTGGTTACCTAATGTAAGTATTTTGAATTAGGTGAGTGCCTACAGCAGCAAAATGACTTGAGAGATAAATCTACATTTAAATAAACTCATTATTGAAATAGGTGAGAAGTAATAAACCAGAATTTCAACCATGAAAGTATGTGTAGGAATTTAATATAGATGTGAGAAACAGATAATGTCATAAATGTTATTGTCCATTTATCTACAACAAGGTTTAGCCTCTATTTCTGATATTAGTTAACATTTTAGACTCAGTGTTTTGAGATCAGCTGAAGCATAAGTATTCAATTTCAATTGATTTTGTGATGTAGAATACTTATTTCCTTTAAAAAATAGCTACCTTGATTTTCATGTCCTATGCTTTTTGGTTTAGTTTGAATTCTCCTCCATATTAAGTAAAGTTTGCATTTTAATTAAGGTGAATGCCAGCAGTGAGGTGAGTGTTCTAAAAATCAGACATTGTTTAGGTTGGAAAAGATCTTTAAGGTCATGGAGTTCAACTGAAGAACTCAAATGTTCAAATGAAGAATTTAATTTCATGAAAAGAAATAAAATCTCAAAGTCAGAAATCAAAGCGAAGCAAAATGACTGGGGTGGACTTACAATGAAATGAAATTCAATGGAAAGAAATGAAAGAAAATTCTGAAATAAAGTGACTGTAATCAAATGTAATGAGATGACGTGAAATGCTCCACTTCGCATGCCTTTTGTAGTTGCAATGTTCCTGGAGGTCTAGCTTTGTGGTTTTCTCAAGCTTAAGCTTAAGCCTGACCTTAAGTGGAGCAGTAAATAAAATAAATAAAATGTAGAGTTCTGTATATCCTTTTGTAGTTGCAATGTCCCTGGAGGTCTAGGCTTTGTGGTTTTCTCAAGCCTAATCTTAAGCGTAAACCTAACCCTGAGCGGAACAGTAAATAAATAAAATTTGGAGTGCTGTATATCCAACAGTTAGATGTGTTTTGAATGCTGATCAAAGCTCCTTTCTGTCTAAGTTAGAGAAATTGCATCTGTCATCATATGTACAATTGTTTTGTAACGATGCAAGGAAAATGGAAATATCTCGAAGTGGAAAATTCATTTAGCAGAAATAGATGGAGGTGAAAGTAAGGTGGAGTAGTGGTCTGTCCCAGAGACATGCTCTAGAAGAGGATTTACTGAATATTTACAATAGCTGCATGAATATTATAAAAACCCCAAAAAAGTAAAATGTTGACTATAAAAAACAGTTCTCAGAAACATTTGCTTCTGATTAAATGTTGTGTGAAACTTGCAGATTCTTCACATGGAGGGAGAAAAATTGATATAATTATTTTATGTGTACTGGAATAGAGAGGAACAGCGGATCTTGGGTCTTTGGGAATCTGCTGGATTTGCTAACATAAGGGAGGAGAATGTGCATAATTCCAAAGGGACTTTGAGGCACAGGCTTACCTCTTGATTAAGGCTAAAGAAGAATGGAGAAGAAAGAACTTGAACAGCAAAGGAGGAGAGATATTTCTCAAACTCTGTGGAATGGCGCTTCAGCTGAAGCTAAAGTAATCTCTTCATGTATGCAAAAGGCAGCAAATATTTTTAGGATCAGTGGACCGTTAATGCCAGTGTCTACTTTGATTCGACATTGGGTTTTGAATTATCACACTGATATGGAGAGGGATGAAGGTAAGGAAGGCAAGTTTTACTTGATGACTGAATAGTGTTGTTATTCGATTTTCATATTCAATGACATGAGAATCAAAAATATACTAAGTCAGGGTTTTTTAAATTTGTTTATTTGCATGGGATTTTTAAAAATTTGTTTGTTTGATGTTGTTTGTTTTGTGTTCATGCAGCTTCTTCTTCTTATGAACATAATATCATCTTTATTTTTGGTGTTAATTCAAATAATAGAGGGATAGAAAGGGAGGCATAACATTTACCTGGATGTTTGTAGGCTCCAGGATGTTATTTGTGGGTGTCTATAATGCTATAGCTCTGTCTCTTACATCATCTCTTGGCTTATTTCTAGCTTATATTTCTAGTACAGCATTTGTAGAGGAATGAGTTGCACATTCTTTAAAAAGCAAAACCAACCAAACAAAAAATCTAGCACAGAATCAAATTAACCCCTACTGATCTGAAAATATAATTGGATTAGGTAAATATTCAGTAATGATCTTTAAGTGTTTGCACTCTCTCAGGAGTATTTGCAAAAGTGGAAGTGAAAATTATCATCTCTGTAAGAGTTCCCTGGGTCAAGGATCAGTGAAGTTATAGAAAATGAAGAACTGAAGTAATACTATAACACAAATGGAACGTCCATCAAAAATTTCTCTCAATGTGAATGAGGTATGTTGTCATTTAAACTTGATTTCAGTCAACTGTCAATTTTGGATCGAGATTGTAAGAGTACAAACCAGAGGCGTCACAGCTGAGAGTAATGGGGGATACAAGAACTAATATTTCAGGGACAGGAAAACATATATTGCCTCAAAGGTAATATTACTCAGTATTAGAAAGAAGTCCATACCTCTTGAATGTTCCCAAAGTGTAGAAAGTTTGTAACATGGAGCTGAAATCGGTTGTTTAAGCTCAGGGTCACTCATTACTTTATGGAAATGAAAGAATAAAAAGTCAGAACTGTAGTGTGCGTTCGACTCAGCCTTTAAACTTTTCTGTGAATTATATCAGAAATTTATATTCTGTGACTTTTTTTGTGTGTGTGTGGCTGCATACTTGGTGATAAAAGATGCACATCTCTACAGGAATAATCTGGTGCAAATGTGATGTGGTTCATGCATGCATTAGTTACTAGCTACTCTACTACGGGTGGGATAACACATGTATAACATTAGGACTTGGAAATGACCATCTGGGTAACTACTTGCTCTTTGGGACATATTAGAAGTTGGCTATCTTTTTAAGTTCTTCTGAATATTGATGAGTATCTGAATGGGTGCATTTTTATTTACTGGGAAGCAAAGGAATGCTGAGTTGCAAATACACCTAGGCTCCAGAGACTTTCAACTGAGCAATAAAAACAGAACCTTTCAAATTTGCAGTCAGAAAGAAGACACAGACTCCTTAAAATAGTAAATTGTTTAAGAACTGGTGTCTGAGGTGTCTCCTCAGACTTTTTGTGACTTGAGCTAACAGAAACATTGTCTGCTGGTCAGTAGCCACAGGTGAAAACTAGGCCTTTTGGGTGTTGATAAGAATTCTGCCAGCAGCATAAAGGGAGCCAGGATTTTCATATTAATTTCTGGATGTGTGTGCATTACATTCATGAACAGCTAGAGTAAGACACTCTGTCTATATCCAGAAATATGCATTTCATGTTTCTACATACCAAATAGGTATAAATTGTGTATACTATACTGTAGAGCTTATATCTTTGGATATGAAAAAATTGGGTTCTAAATGTGTCTGTTGACAAATATACAGATTCCCTGAGAAAATCCTTAGATGCAGAAATTTACTCTTGCCTATATGCAGTAGGCCTGCATATAAATTGCAATGACACAGTGACGTTCATTATGGATTTTCACAGGTGTATTATGACACCAAGTTTAAAAGGTGCTTGAGGAATATAAACTACCCCTGAAAACTGTAAGGAAGAAGTAAACTGTGTCTTATGCATTAGAAGAATTATGCTAAGAGCCTTACACCTGATGGAGTTATAAACTAGCTGCATTAATGTATACATTTTATGATGTATATAATACAGTGCCATTTTTGGGAACAATGAATAACTGACTGAAAAATTCTCAAGTTTCTCTTTAAGGGCATGACTTTGAAGAGAACACAGATGACTGAATTTTTTTTGGTAGCAGCAGAGTTGGATGGTCATTCATATTTTTAAATTATAGAATTTTTCTCTGTGTTCCTTTTTCGTTTCCTTTCAATCTACATTTATGTGATTCAGCTTTATTGGTATGACAGTTTGCAAAAAGTGAGTTTCAAAGTCATGTGCTTGACAATTAAAGTAAAATGGATTTTAAATTTACATACATAAAGTGATCTCATCAGCAGTATTTGCACATTCATCTGCTTGGGAAACAGGTCTAATGGTGATATTAATTTGTTCCTACTCACAGTGAATAAAGTGCACAATGATTTGTGATGTCTTTAAAATTAAATTGAGAGCTAAGGAATTTCTCAGAAGACTTAAACAGTTGGGTTCCTGTTTTAGGTTGATTGCAAAGATACTATCATTTGGTACAAAATCATTAGAAGGCTCAAAACTTTGTCCTTTTTAGTCTATTAATCTATCTTCTATTTTTCCACATTTTTTGTTTTAATATATGGATGCATTGTATTGTGCCTAGATGAAGCTCTGGTCTTAAGAATCAAAATATTTAAGGATCCTTGGCTTGCAATTTAGCTGTGTTTGGTGTTTGTGTGCTTGTTTGTTTAAAATCTCTGTCAAATTAGATGTCAAAATTGTGGAAGAATTGTAGCCTAAAAGATGTTTGTTTGTTTAAAATATCTGTCAAATTAGATGTCAAAATTGTGGAAGAATTGTAGCCTAAAAGATCCTGGTAACATGTAAGTATGCTCGGGTTGAGCATGGTTTATAGCAAAACTATGCAGTGCCTATGCCACTTTAGAGAACAGTGAATCCCAGGAGAAATTTGCTGATCAAAGGTTTACACACACCTAAAATGCAATTGAGCTTTTCACGTACTCTGTCAGTGAAGACTGTGTGCACCCCACTTGCTATTCATTCTGTTGTCATGGTGTATTTTATCTTTTACTGATACAAGTACTTCTGGGTTCATATTTCAAACCAAGTTATTGAAATGGTAGAGGTCTCAGACTTCTTCAGTGTGTTTTCCTCTAATTAAAGATAGTTAAGCATAAATAGCTCTAATATTTAATCCAATTTTTGGTTTACCAACAAGAACCCTGTCGTATATTGTAGGCAGAATGATGTAGATAGATCCCAGGTTACCAGGTCAGGAGAAAATGAATGAAGCCTTTCTTAGCTAAGGACATACTAAACACATGCTGAATTTTTTGCATCACTTTATAATTGAAATGGTAGAAGAGTGTTTTCTTCAATGATTATACTTTGTGTTTTTCCTCAGATAGTTATAACTTCTGTGGAGATGCTTATCCCTTCTGTGAGGGTAGAAGAGGTAGAAGTTGCGGCACTAAGAAATCTTATTTACATGGAATTTGGGTTCCTACAGTGATTTGCAAGCCAGCTTGCAAAATTATGCAATGCCAAAATTATGCATTTGGCATCCATAGCCTAGGTCCTTGTGCTTATTTATGGTTGATAAAACTCCTTTTTTATAGTACAGTATAGCCAAACATTACTATTAAGCACTTCCATTCAGTCTGATAAATAGAACTGATTTAACTTTAATTAAGTTTAAAGTGACTTAACTAAAAACATTACTGGCAGCTGAAAAGCAAGAAAACAAACTATCTTTTCTTCATTCAGATACCTTTTGTTCTCCTGCAGTAGTTTTTTTTCTGTGATGTATTTGAAAGAAACATTTCTGGTACCCAAATATCAGTGTTTCACCAGACCCACATTTCTTGCATAAAAGGAAGTGACAACCACAAGAAAACTAAGACAGCACATTATTTAAAGGGACATGCAAGCCTTTTCTTATTGGGTGTTGTATATTCTTTCCCCAAGTATATATTTCTTCTACCCTTGTATGTATAATTCAATTTATTGTAAACTCAAATTTACTCTTTAGCAGTTCTTGTAAAAAATCCATTTCACTAACAACTTGAATGCAGGACTTGAAGGAATACTAAGTAAGTTTGCCAACAACACTAAATCAGGAGGAGCTGTCGACTCTCTTGTGGTCAAGAGAGACCTTGACAAATTAGAGAGATAGGCAATCACCAACCATATGATGTTTAACAAGTGCCACATTCTGGGGGTCCTGGTCAATAGTAAGTTGAACATGAGTCAGCAGTGCCCTGGCAGTCAGGAGGGCCAAGTGTGTCCTGGAGAACATCAGGCACAGCATCGCCAGCCGGGCAAGGGAGGGGATTGTCCCGCTCTGCTCTGTGCTGGGGCGGCCTCACCTCGAGTGCTGGGGGCTGTTTTGGGTGCCACAATAACACCAAGCCTCTCTGAGTTCAAGAAGTGTTTGGATAATGTTCTCAGGCACATGGAGTAAATCTTGGGGTATCCTGTGCAGGGACAGGAGTTGAACTTGATGATCCTGATGGGTTCGTTCCAACTCAGCATATTCCATGATTTTATATTTAGGTATACAGGTGAAAATTCACTGTATCCTCTTTGAGGGGTCTCAATATTTACCAGCACTATATACATAGGGCTTTTTTCTTTAGTGGTAAATTACAGACAGGTTCAGAGATGAAGAAATTCAATAGGGTATTAAAAAAAAGAAGCTAAGTTTAGTAGGACTTCTTATTACCAGACTTCTTATGTATTGCCTATCTCCAAATACATAATACTGGTTTCTGTAACACCCAAACCCCAGCTTTTTGTGAAGCTCAACCCTTTTGCAAAGCTGTGAAACAGTGAAACAGGTTGTCCTGAGACAATGTCGCTGTTCTTGAATGTGTGTTTGTAGGTTGGCATACATGACCTCCAAAGATCCCTTCCAGCTTAAATTATTCCATAATTATATGATACAGCTGAAGTGGGAAATTGGTAGCAAAGTGGTAATGCCAGATGATTTTAAATTTAGATTGCAATAATGAGTATCCACACAAAATCACCTGAATGCCAGATGTCCTACAGGGTTCCGGTGGGACAGTTTGCAAAGCAGCAGTCATCGCATTTTCAATAAGAATTGCAGAAAGAATGGGTATTTACTTTGGAATCTTTCCAGTGGGAGCAAAATAAGTAAAATCTGTCTGTGGAAATGGGAAGACTAGTATAAAGCATCATTTCTAAGTAACCATGTGCATGCAACCTGAATCAGCTTGGCCAAACAAAAATAGCATTTTCAAGCTGATACATATTTACCGGGACTGCAAGTAAATAAATTCATTCTGAAATTATGTGAAGTCTGTTTGAATGCTCTTCTGATAAGCAATCCAATTTTATAAACACCTGTTATCTCTGCTGTGAATGATCCATAAAAGAAGAAACATCTTGGATGTAAAAGTGAGTCTGAAAACTTGAAAACCTTTGGTTTTCCTTGGAGCTCGAAGTGAGGATACAGCTTTGCTAGGTCAGTGGAATCTCTAGGGGATTCAAAGAATTTTTTAAATGATTGCATGGTATGTATTACAATACAGAGGAATAGCAATATATTTTTCTGTCAACTGTACATTTTTCTCTTATACTGTTTCCTCCTTTCAACCACAGAATACTTCCTTACCCACCCTCCATCAGGCTTCTTCTATCAGCCAGATATGAATTTCAGCTCTCATTGAGGAATTGTGATCCCTTCTTTTGGTTGCAGCACCTATAGCTTTCACTGGAAATGGGAGTTATCTGTCTCCTTTGATGTCCCTTTTCATCTCACTCAATGTTAGGTTCTTTGACAGTTTTATATAGCCAAAACTTCTTAGCAAGCCTTTATTATTTTTTATTTTTTTTTTTTTAAATTTTCTTTTTTTTTTTTTCCTGAGTGTCCAGCAAGTTTCCTTCAGGTAACTGCCAGATTATATTTTGTAGAAGTATTTGAGAATTTTGCATTATTTTTCATGGGAGCAACAAGCAACAGCTAAGGAAATTCAGGTGTTATATTACATTAGCTTTCTGAACATAGTAACTCATTGCATGTTTAGTTGCATACCAAATCCAGAAGGCCAAGGAGAAGATTGTATGCATGGATGTTCAGCAGAGTGATGGAAATAGTGAAGTTAAGTTCACATTTGGTCAATGCTCATTTACAGCATACTGGTTAAAGCAGAGGTCATGGCATAAAAGACAATTTTTGAGTAAGAGTAATTACAGTTTTCAATTTAGCTATAGGAGAGGAGAGCAAGTGAATTAGTCCTCCAAGCACTGGAAGAAACCCCAGTTTTCAGGCAATTCTAGTGTCTTTGAATTGTTCTTACTGGGAGCCTTAATATTTGGTACAGACAAGAATTAAAATTTTCTTTTTTTAAAAAATAATCCCCTTTAAAAATGGATAAGATTAAATATAAGTGATAAAATAATCAGCATCTGAGATGAGGGAATTTGTTATTGATGTGTATGAGTGTACTATTAGAGTGAGGTAAGCTAGCAGACTATATATTAACAAAAAAGAAAGTTAAATCAATTAATGTTAATTTATTTGCTTCCTTACAACTTAAATATGACATGCAGTCTTAGAATAAACTGATAATTTGTTTTTGCTTAATAAAACTGAATTGAAATAAGTGATAACCCATCTGAATTCTGCACAGTATGTTGATTTTTTCCAGTTCCAGAAGAAATAAGTGATCCAAGTTTCTTGGAAAAAAACTTTTGTCTAAGCTGCAAAGCTGTCTTACTCTTTTGTTCAACTCAACGTTAAAATAAGTACTCATTCTTTAAAACAGCCCATTAGAGAGCTGAAGTGTAAATAACTATTTATTCTGGTTCTCTGGAGGAAAATGCGTCTAGTTTAAGCATTGATTTAGCCCTGAAAATCATTTGTCTGTAATTATAAAAGACATTCAAGAAGAAAATTAATTAATGTGATAGTCTAATAGGGATTTATATTTGTCAATGTCAATGTAGTAGAAACAAGTTAGAGGAATTAACAAACTATAACTTGTCCTGAGGGAAATTCTTTGACATGAAGCATCTTCTGCTAATGTTAACATCCTAAAGAATGCAGTCTTCAAGAACCATGTGGGATAGGGAAGCATGTCAACAAGTATGCAAACATCACCAAGCTGCCTATCATTTAACTCTGCTGTGCAGAAATCATGCTGGTGACAACACCTTCTAACTGGCTTAGATGTGGCGGGGAAGTAAAAGGAAGTTTTATAGGTGTTCAGGAGTTTGATTTCTTCTGTGGGAATGGATCTTGCCTGGAATTTCAGATGTTGAAAATATGTTTTCTGGAAAAAGCAGTGGTCAGGGAACTAGTGACTCCTACTGATCCATCACAGAATGCACGGTTAGTGGAAACACAGGAAGAGTTACGACCAGTTACATTCAGCACCTGAATGTTTACACCATTTGATCAGTGCAGTTATGATTGGAAGCACCAAATCCATTTGCCTGAAACCACAGCAGCAGCTCCACAATTAACAGAGGGCCAAGGCCTTTTGGAGACTGATGATCATGTCAGGCTGTGGTTGTGTCGCATACAACTGACACCATCACAGTTGAGAAGGAGAGCTGTCCTGGGCTTGGCTGCTGTGTGGTCCTGTCTTGTGTGGTTCCCTCTAAGCCAGCTGAAGGTTTTTGCCTTAGCCACGCAACCTTTACACATTTTCTCCTCCCCTTCTGCACAGGAAATGATGAAATGATGACTGGAGTCTCAAGGTACCTTCAGGAATTGGGCATATACTTCCTTGTCTGAAACCAAACATTGCTGATATGTAGTTGTTGCAAAGAGAAGACCTACCTTTTTGTCCTCCTGAAAGCCCAAATCACTTTTTCAATATTGGCAGACTTGAAAGGTTCAAGATTTTTCTATTCCAAACCTATCTCAGTCTTCATCTTCACTTGGTCTTTTCCCTCCTCTCTTTCCATGTGTAAGCAATCATGTCTGTCTGGATAGTATGTAAACAGATGATAATTTATTCAAGAATGTTTTGTATTTGTTTGTTTTTCCAGCTGATCTGACACTGTTTGAATACAGTATTCTGTAAAACTAACAGGAAGGCTGGTTTCTACCTTTCACTGAGCATTTATAACCTCTCTCTCTGTAAACAGACCTTGCAAAAATGAAAAAATGCTAACAGTGGGTAAGAAGTGTGTAACAGAGACTAAATAGCTGGATTCCTTTCTCAGTGCTGCTGCAGAAGTGCTGAATTATTGACCTTGAAATGTGACTAGTCAGAATGCAGAAAGTCATATTACTGCAGAGGAAACAGATAATAATTACATTTTTATTAGAAATGTGTATATCTCTCGTTATTGGCTCAGTTTTGTATTGTGATCTACTGGAGGAGTTAATTTGTTTTCTGGGACAAATGAGTAACCATGTCAGCTGTGCCAAGAAAAGGAATTACTTTTGAGGCCCAAAAGATTTTTGCTTTTTATACATTTTTCATATATTCGTAGCTCTGTAAACAACTATTATATAGTTACATATCTCCTTAATTAACTCTAGTACCTTTCCTACCCTTTCTCTTAGATTTTAGGACAATAACCTGGCCTTCTATACTTATTCCTGTAATATTGTGTGGTTTTATTGTCAGAAAGAGGACCTACAAGAAGAACATTTTGTTTTCCTACCAGAATAGAGAAGTCATAACAGAAAGTGGGGCAAAGAGGCCCTTGGACTAACTCCAAGGGGGCTGACCCAGGGGTGTGTTACTGGGGCAACTGAATCTCTTATTGGATGTACCTGTTAGGTATCCTAATTAGTTAACCTTATAAAATTGTGGAAATGGGGTGTTGGGTGTGCCCTATCACCACCAGGACACCTGGAAGCTTCCAAATGAAGGTCTGCTTTTTTACTTTACTATTCTAACACTGCTGCAAGAGTTTTTTTCCTCTTTTGATTATAGGCAACACTTTGATGAATGTGCCTGTCTGTCAGAGGTTATTCTGTGCTTCTGGTTGAACACTTAGTATGAGTACTTGTGTGCCTGTTTCAACTAAAACGAGCTGTGCTTGTGTACAGCTTTTAAATAGTTCATCTTTGATAACTTGGCTCAGGTTGTGGCTGTGGCCTTAGAGGTGAAGATGGTAGCAGGGACAAGTTCGCTTAAAAATTCTGAGGTCTGTCAATATCATCTGATTGCAGATATACCATAAGTGCAGCACCAGGTCATAACTTTTAACATTGGCAGCTAAAGTCTGATGCAGAAGGGAGACCAACAAATAGTAAAAAAGACACAGAGATAACTTGGTGCAAAGAAAGCCACCATAATGTGGGGAAAACCCCACTCTCCTAAACACAATAGAAGGGAAGAAATGCTTGATAGCTTGGTCTAGAGAGGCAGGTAGTGTTACTAGTGCACATCAACAGTGCAGCATCCTTTGCCCTTTTAATTCAAGAAACTTAAGCAGAGTGTGCTGCATGGTTAACAAAGATTACTCATCCTAGCTCGCAGGAAAGATAAATCTCCAGGGTTCCTTTGGAGCTGAATGGAGGGTGATTGTTATAATAAGAAACAGGAATGTTGAAGCTGGTAAGACAAATTTTGGGGTTTTGTGGCCTTTGTGTTTGTAGTATATGTTATATCTATGTCAGATTAAACTCTTATCCAGATAGTATTTAAACTATTAAAATCTTAAATTTGGAGTTATGCTGACTACATTTAGAACATGCTTATGATCCAGGTCAAGGATACACTGATATTAAAACAGGTGCTTTTGCCAGTGTATTTAAACATCAGTTTATTCAAACTTATCCCATGAATGATGATGGGTTACACCAGATTGGTTTTTTCCATGCTACACTGCTTTACTCTTGCACAGTGCCTATTTCTGAATCAAATCCCTGCCATTTTATGCTTTCCTATGTAGCAAAGCAGCCTTGCTCAAACATTAAAAATCCTGAATAATCTCCTTGTATAATGACTGTGTGTGTGAAAGCTGCCCTTTTACTCTCAAACATGTCAGTCTCTGAAAAAGAGAGTTACTCTCTTTTTGGCACTTTATAATGATTAACAAAGGATGTCTGAAAAACTTCCCTTCTTCACTTCAGCTTCTCACTTCAGTCACTGCTGATGACAAAGTTATTGGCCTTTTGTACTTGGTAGTGCCCTAACACAGGAGATAACAAAAAAGCAAGGAAATAGAGCTTTCTTGAACAAAAAAAATAGAGCACTATTCTTCTGTTTCAACAACTCATTACAAATTGTGGACTGTATTTATTAGAAATAAATTATTTAATCTTAAAGATAATAATAAACGAATAATAAACTTCCCCAGGGAAGTAGTTGCAGCACCAAGCCTATTTGAGTTCAAGAAGCATTTGGACAATGCTCTCAGGCTCATGGTGTGACTCTCAGGGCTGTCCTGTGGAGGGCTAATAATGACCTCTATCCTTTTGGGTCCCTTAAATTCGACAGATGCTGTGATTCTCTTAAATTTGTAAATCATTATCAGTGATTGCAATGGTTTTACTGTCTAGTTGCAATTTATGTGGTTGAAGATGAGTCAAAGTATGAATGCAACTCTATACACGCATGTTTTACTTAATACTTCCCATTAACAAAGCTGCCTTCTCTGACTTCCTGTGAAATTTTAGACAAATCATTGTATCCATACCCTATTTGATTTTAACTTGATATCTGAAATTTGGGGATAATTTTTCCTCTTTTTAGATCTTTTCCAGAATACTCAAGGAAAATATTATGTTTGATCCAAGTGCTGAAATCTTTGAAGTAAAAAGCATACATCTCAGTTATTATTGGTCTCTCAGTCCTATTCTTCCTAGTCTTTCAGCATAGATTAAGTCAATACAGTGAATTGTAATGGGTCTTTTACTTCCTCATTTGTTAGTTTGATTAAAAAATGGGGATGGAATTATAAGGAAAAGCATTTGCAATCTAAATTGTTCAGGTGTTTTCTTAATATAAGACCTGTAGAAGATGAGGTATCTGGTGGCTGTATACTCACGGATAAAATATGGGAAATACAAAGGCATAAAGGAGCTGATAGGAACTTTGGTTTCAGTCTGCTTATTTTGGATGTAACTGCTGTATTTCAGGTATTTTAAGGTTGAATGTTGCTCATTTTTTGAAATGAAAAATGAGGTTCTCTAGTCTTAAATGCTGTAACTATTGGTATGATGCTAATATTTGTAATACATGTTACTATAGTAAAGCATTTACAACAGTTGAAAATCTCAACTAGTTTATAGGGTATTTACCAGATGGATTTTGTGAAAAAGCAGACCAAGGATGTCTTTGGGAAAACTTAATTTGTTGGAATGTTGACAGTGATGCTTTGAAGATCAGATTCAGATGTGTCTGTTGTCTGCCATCATGGGCATGGTCACTACATATGACTGTCATTGCCAAATGTCCAAATTTCTCCAAAATGTCCAATTTCTCCTGGATTAAAAAAAAAAAAAAAATTGCAGATACATAGAATCAACAGGGAATTTACCATAATAAGAAATCTAGTGATCTTAGGCATGATTTGCAATATAACAATTTCAATCCCTCTTGTAATCATGAGAAACTCTTCTTAAAGCATACAAACAGATAGCAGGAATATAGGGTTTGCACACTAACATTTCTTCATGTTGCTCAGTGTCCTGTTCCTTTGCCTGCCTTCAGTCACAGAGGTGCCTATTTCATGGAAGATATTAACCAACTGTCAGATAATAATAGTCCTCGCTGAATAAAGGGGGAGCAAACAGAATAGTTAAAAGGAGCCATTATTGTGGTTTGTCCTTAATACACTGTGAGCAGCTGGTAGCGTTATTAGTCATTCCTTTTTTGGTTTTATGAAATATTGAGCAGATTCAGTCACACAGCAGATAAATACTTAGAGAACTTGGGACTTTTATTGCACCCCATCTATTGTAATATGTTGTCTCTACAGCTTTGTAAGTGAAAATGAAGCAGAAGCCTTGTAAAGACCCACCCTTCCAGTGACTTTGTAAAAGAACTTAGAGATTAAAAGAGAAAAAAACAGGAAGAATGATGCAAATGCTTTTTGAAGTTCTTAATTTGTCTTTTAGCAGAGAAGGGGTCATGTGGGGGTCATAGTGATTTTATTTATTGAAGTGCTGTTTTTTGTTCTAGTTTGGTTTTATTCATATTTGGTTATGATTAAAGGCTGATTCTCTCACTTTGTCACTTGAAGTATAAGGAGGAGTAACTGTGGTCTGTGCTCTGTTAAATTATATTCATGTTAAACTTCTGTTAAATGATTGGCCTTGTGGTTGGGGAGATCTCACACTAAGAAAGTTGGTGGTAAAATTTATTCCTGATTTTGAATGAGCTGTGAAATTCTCATATATTTGCAATGCTTTTATGACTGAGAAAGTATAAGATAATAGAAAAATTATATAGCAGGTCAAGAATAACATTGTATCATTTTTCTGATTATGACGTATCTATGACAACAAAGAAAAGAAAAGCTTCATTTTAGACACTTTTGTTCTTTTGTTGTTAGGTCTTCATCACCTAGAATAGCAAAACTACTGAGATAGTAACTATATCTGGGTAATGGCTCAGACAGCAGAGACTGTTGAAAAGTGCTGGTGACTCACTTTTTTTTTTTTCTGTCATTGACTCTGGCTAAGACCCTGTCTCATAATGAAGTGAATCAGAAGCAAAAATTTGTATGATTTATTGTAGGCGTTCAATATACCCCTGCATGTCCCTGTTCATTGCTATGGAACAGTAGGTCAACACAAAGTCTGGATGTAACAATTCATGCTGTAGGTTGGGAAAATACATGAGCCAGACATGTGCAGAGACTTTATACACTTTGACCGAAAGCTGCCCACAGGTTTCAAATGCTCATTATCATAAGAAATATGTCAATCTTGGTTTGCTTTGTAAATTCTGTTGTACTTAGAATCAAAAGTGTTTGCCTACCCAAGCTGTTCTGGTAGAATCTTCTTTTTAATTAATTGGTTGCAGCATAAATTTTGTCATCAGCCTTCTTTGTTCCTGTTATGGAGCACTTATTAAAATCTGGACTCCTTGGCATTTTTGCCTTTCAGTATATGAAATTCATTACACTGACATTTAATCACTTCAAGATTTCCACCCCGATTTTTCTAATGCGAGTAGACTAACATTAGAGCAGAGGTACACTCTGCAATTTGGTTTGCAAATGAAGTACTGGAAGGTCTGATGAATCAGAGTACTTAAGCACAGGGTTAATTTGAGCTGATGCCCTCTTGACATCAAAAGGAGTATATTCTTTTAAAAAATGTTTTATCAGGTCAATAAAAGACATCAAATGTTAGCCTTTTGTGCTTCACTCTCTGATTAGAGCTTTGGAAGACTGGTGTGTGATTACCAAGTAACCTTCATGTTGCATTAAAAGGAACTCCACTGCTCTCACTTACATTTAGAACTGAAAATCTTTCAAGATCACATAAACTATTACAGACAGAACGAGAACATGCTGGAGGAACCAAAGATTGAGAATAATGGATGGGAAATGATAAAACATCCTCCAATATCCTAAAATTCCCATTAATTATTGTAACTGCTATCTCAATTGGGTAATTTACATCTCTTTGATTTTTAGTAAGGTGTCTGAAGGAACCACTGCACTGCCTGCTATCCACCAAGTACCTAAAAATATTACTTTACTTGGTCTGTGACATTTTCTGTGTGGAATCTCAATTTCTGCTTTATTGAGCACTTGCCATGCTATTCCTTCTGCTTTCCCCACCTTCTGAGGGCAAGTTTCTCCAATCCAAATATAGCTGATATATTGGTACAGTTTCGTATTTTGTGGGAGTGAGACTGTCTGTAAAAGTTTAGCAAGTGCAGTGGGAGTGGTGGTGG
This sequence comes from Acanthiza pusilla, assembly GCA_036630365.1. Classification (NCBI taxonomy): domain Eukaryota; kingdom Metazoa; phylum Chordata; class Aves; order Passeriformes; family Acanthizidae; genus Acanthiza; species Acanthiza pusilla. The sequence goes on from JAXCHO010000164.1 coordinate 24,619,460, forward strand.
GTGAATATTTATACTGTTATGAGAATCTGTTAAGGCAAATTGTATTCCCTCCCAAGCAAACTTCTCTTTATTCTTCTCCTTCAAGGGATCCATAAACAACATAACTTTTGTACTCAATCCTGCCCATCCAAGGGTGTGCAGGTGTTTACAAGATTGATGTTAAGTTTGCAATGTTTGGTACAGCGGCTGTTAATGGGGCTGTATTGTCAATTGCTCAGTGCCGCCTCTGGTGACCAAACTAGCAAGACAAGTGAGATAATGGGGAGTGGTTCTGGAGGTGTTTGTCTTTTTTCCATACCAGCTGTGATTTCAGAAATTCTAATTTATGCTGCAACTGAGATAGGGTACTGCAATGTGTCAGTAATTTTTGTTTCAGTTGGTGCAGGGGCTGTATGTAGTAGCCGTAGAGCAGCTTCTCTCTGTCTGAGCTGAAGTAACACGCACTGCCTCTCTCCATGTGCCACGTTTGTCCATTTAAATATCAAAACCTAAAATATTTTCATGATGGCCTTTAACTGGGGAGTGAACAATTGCCATGTGCCTCTCGTTAGGGAGCCATAAACTGCCCTTGGCAATTTAAGACACAATACTTGCGCAGTTCACATATGGATATCCTGCCCTGCTTCTTGGCAGCTTGTGTTACCATTGAAATTTGTGCTCCTGTATTTATTAAAAATGCCACGGATTGTCCCTGAGGACTAACTGGGGTTAAAATGTATGGGCCGTAATCACCTGTCCACTGATCCGCCTCCATGTCCTGGACAATCAGGCCCAATTACTCATTTTCTCACTTAATGGCCTGCAATTTCTCCCTAGGTGGGAGGAAGGGATTTCCTCCCTTTTGAGGGAGTTGAAATATGCTTCTTCTTTTCACTGTTACCTTTTTTCTGGAATGCTTCATTCAGATTCAATGTAATGGCAGAAGGCTGACCTTGAATTGAGGCTATAGGAATGCCTAGGAATGCTCTGGGAATCCAACCATAATTAATTTCTCTGTTCTTGAAATTCTGTTCAAGGGTTCTTACTTTTTTATCATTGGTCTAGTTTTCCTTCACTCTTTCACTGGACTGTCTTTGTGATCTCCTCCCTTGCGGGCTTTGTTTTTCAGCTGGTGCATTGTCCCAGCCCATTTCACAGCAGTACTTAGCAATGCCTCACATTAATTCCACCCATTTAGGGAGTTGTTTTTATTATATTCATTATCTCTTTTTATCTCATCTAGTTTTGCAGCTAGCTAAGGTTTAAGCATTGACATGGCTCCTCTAATCAGTGGTTTTAACATTGTGAAATCTACTGTAGCAGATAGTGGGACACCATGGGGTCCTCATTTGTGCATGCTTGTGTGCACATGGCTTTTGTAACAGCTCTAGAGAAGTCACTTAGGGTTTTAATGGGAATTATGGAGGGTTCAGCATGCTCCATGGTGTCTAGCCCTCCAGCCGAATAAGCTACTTATCTGGGGGTAGACTGGGGGAGTTTGTTGTGTTGGGTCCTATGTGTTAGAAAACTCCTGGGTCTCAGCAGCCGTTTGGCCTCAACATGATTCTGTCACCATCACTCTAGACATACTTGCTGCAAGTATTCTCTTTGTTTCACCAAGGATTCTGCTCTATCTCCCTTGCAAATTTGTCAGTTGCAGTGGATCCCATGTTTTTTAGATGTCAGACAAACAAATGAAATGAGAACAGTTATCTTAAATAGTATACCTTTTTAATACAGTGAGAAATATACGGGAAGTGCATTAGAAATAACAATAAACTGAAAATTTCACAAATGTAACTTAAAATAGCAAAAAAAAATTTTGTATGTCAGTACCTTTTTTTTTTCCTCTGTTGCCATTCATAAAGGCAATAATAGGAATTGATGCAGCTTTTGCATATTTATTGATGGTGAATTTTCAATTAATTCAATGTTGCTCATTTTCTTCTCAGTTTCCTGACAATTTTTTTTCTTTTGCCAATTTCCCTCTTTCGCCTTAATTTGATGTGGAATATATACATACACACATATATCTATATGTACATGTATGTGGATGTATGTATATATATGGATTGCTTCAGTTGTATCTAGATTTGAAATTCAATGTGATTTGGGCACTCACTGCTTTTGAGTGTCTGTCTGATGTTGTGAGTTGGATGGTGTTCTCTCTCATGCTCCACCATTACTCAGGAAGGAACATTTAGTGATATGTCCAATCCAAAACAGCTGTGTGCAACCATGCAGACAGCCAGTTCGGTGAGATTTGAAAATGGCTGCTAACATGCTATCATGTTCCATCTGTATTGAAATGTTTCCCATTACCATATAATATTAAGGTTTGTAGTACAAGAGTAAAGGCACCAATGGAACGAGTCTCAGAAAGACAATGCAAATGCTCATTTGTGTCCTGTCCACTGCACTAACATTCTATTAGAGAAATGAAACCCCCAGCTGAGTTTAGTCCATGCTGTGTGCTGTGGTGGTGAACACTGGGTGGAAACCACCCAAAAGCTGAACACTGAATGCTGAAGACCCACCATAAGGAAAGAATTCCTCTCTATATACTCTGTTGATGATTACTAGCCCTCCTGGATACTTGATTTGGTTAAGTCCCATTTGTGTATGTAACTTAGACATGTATAGCCATCTAGGAAATCCTGTATGAGGAACAAGAGTTCTTATCACAAAGAACTCTTCTATCTACTTATACAATGTTATATTTAAACCCATAAGTCCCTGTCTTGGAAGAATAGAATTTTCTTGCTGCAGTCATTGTTCTATTTGGAAGCCTTTTCCTGAATTTTTTGTAAAGATGCATTTATAGCTGATTTATTACCATTTAATCTTGTGCTGATATTGCCTCATTTAGCTCTCTCTAGTAATATTAATCATTTTAGCAGATATTCCAATTAAACTTAAACTTCACTGAAACTGGTTGTCCAGAACCATACACAATATTTCTAATTAGGCTTTTTGCTTCCTCTCACAACAAATGTCTTTCCCCATGAATTTGTGAATTCATTAGCCCATTCATGACTATGAACAGTGATTACTGAAGTTATGGCATGAATCTGCTTTTCCTACTAGTATTTTATATATCATTATATCAGTTAAATTATATGTAATTTAATGCTTTTATAAGATGTTCTAGTCTTTGTAATAATAATACTGTACAACTTTATACTGTCTGCTAATTTCTTCTATAGTTTTTCTGAAGATCTTTTAGTAACTTATTACACAGGACTGATAAGATACCTAGTAAAATATCCTCATTCCTTGTCTACTTAGTCAGTATAAGCTGTTGATCCCGCTAGCCACATCCTTAGCTGCTTTAGAAATAGAGTATTAACATCTGGCTTCTCCACCTTTAGCAAACTTTCTCTGCAGGAAGAATGAATCAAATGCCTTATTTAAATATCTGATAAATAATCTTCTGTCTAATAAAGCAGATAATTCTGAAAAGAAATACTGGACTGGTTTAAGAATGTCTACTCTTGACAGAGTTACGTTGTAATACTGCCTTCATTTGTTTCTCTGCCTTTAACTCTTCCTTCAAACACTGTTCTGGGTATTTTTTGTAAGTCAGTTTATTAACTCTGTTAAGTCCAGGGGTTCCAGAAGTTCTCTTTGTTCATGTTCTTTTGAGTTTAGTTCTACCTTTACTGATCTCCAGCCATCAGACAATGCCCCCAATTGAAGTGTCAATTTCATTTGACAGTTTCCTATTTCTATATTCCAGTATGGACTATCCAGCCTGCCTTGTTTTTGCTTTATGAGGTATTAAAAATGTTAACATTTATTTCTCCCTCAGGTGACATAATTTCTTATGCGCTACCTTCATTTTTGCTCCTTACTCCACTAATGTTCTCATCATTAACTTTATAGAAAATGGAGGCAAAGTATGCATTTAATATGTGGATCAGAACTGTAATCACATCATAGTAATGTTAATCTCTAATAAAACTGTTTAATAATAAATTCTGTATTTGCACACTGTAACATTTTTGTTCCCCATGCTCCTTTATTGGTTGTAAACAATTTGTGCTGATTGTTGTAATGGTAAATGTAGTCTAGCTCAAAACAATTTAGCTATTTTCCGATTTTCTATATCCTGTAACTTCTGAGAAACAGTGCTCTCTCTTTTTTCTTGGTAGATTTGCATTTGTACAGCAGCAGCTGATTCACTGAAGGAAGCCTCTAAGCTTTTTCTATTAGCTTCTTTTGTTTTTTCTTCCTTGCAATTTAAACCCTAAATAGTGTCTGCCCTTTGATTTAAAGTAATTCCTTACTTTCTATGTTTTAAAAGCTTTGCATTCCTAATTCACTCTGTATGCTTTCATTAGTTCTTTTTTAAAATCCCAAACATTAGTCATAGGCAGGCCTGTTGTCGTCTTGCAGTTTGATAAAGACTGATTCAGTTTATGATCACTCTAGCCAAGATTATTTTCTATAAAAAGCTGTTCTGTAAGACCTTGATTCTTGCTAAACCCATGTCCAAAGCAGCATTAATTTTCATTGGTTCACTGGGTATTTATTAAAGAAATCTGTCTTACAGCAGGTTCAAGACTACCTAAGCCTTCAGTTCTTAATGATGGCATTTATATTGCATCCAAGTTTGGGTGATTAGTTTCCCAAGCCCTCACAATCACTACTCTTTATTTCTTAATCTTACAGAGATTTCTCTTCATATTCCATCCCAAGCTTAGTATTTCTGTGACTGTACTCTAAAGCTTTCTCTTCTGGTGCTTTTCAAATTTTATCCTAAAGAGATTGTGTTTTTTCACTGCAGGATTAGTTTTCAACCCATGGCCCACAGACCCAGGGAATTCCAGCATCTATGTGTTTAGGATGAGTAGAGGGTAATTAGAAAGGCAAGTTTTAGAGCATCAATAGGCTTAAATACCTAAATTCTTCCTAGACAGCTTCAAGCTGTTCTCATACATTTCTGTAACAATGCAGAGCTGCCCAATCATCTCCAGTCTTATTTCTGTCCTTGAATAATTGAAAGGTTTAGCTCTTTTACCCAAATCACAAGTAATTTTTCTGCCTGTTTCCATTCCTGCAATATCCAGTTACATTTTATGCTTGATGTTAGGCTTCAAGAGCATGTTGAACATGTTATATTAAAACATGTTTTACATGAACATGTTTTATTAAAAAAGTAATTCAGTGGAGAATGAACACTTTTTTCTTTTGAAACCAAATCAGGAAATATTTGGGTTTTTTGTAAGTTTTCAGCAGTTTGTCCAATCTTCCAAAAAACAGGTTAGAACCAATATAATATATTATTATTAATAATAAAAAAGGTAAAACTTGAGTGTTTTCAAATATTTTTTCTTTTCCCTCAGAAGCATAAAATATCCTATTTAAAATGAAAGTGGTTCTAATTTAAATATTTTTGTGTTTAGCAATACATTTCTGAAGTAACTCCTGATCAAGCACTCCATTAGAAGTTTGTGCTTTGCTTCCATTACCTGAACACTAACTAGTAAATTGATGTTAAATCCTTCAGATATTCATGTAAGTTCTTCTTGAGGAGAAGAAACTAAACAAAAATACAAAAGGCTGCAAAGCATCAAAGTTTTCTCTGTGACAGCTGTGCTTTTAAATTTTAGCAGATAATAGTAGAGCTAGATGAGGTTAGAAAATCATCATAATTAACAGAAAAAAACCCCAAACCAATAATTCTTCAAGCAGCCAGAACTGATTAGTGAAGATATTTTAAAACTCTGTTGTTAAAGAGGCTGATTTAGAATAAATATCACTTCCTTTAGCCACAAAAGATAGAAAATATTACCTGTCTTACTTTATTAGGATTATCAGGAGTATATTACTGCAGATCCATCAGGCAGGACTGCAATAACTCTCAGTACACTGGTCAGCAATTACTGCCAGCATCCAAGTATGAAAAGCTGTGTAGAGAGAACTGCCTGTTTCACTGGATATTTTCTTCCATATGATTTGCTACCCTATGTGCACCTCATTCTCAGAATTTCCCATGGTGTTCCAAAGGCACCTTGTGACTCTCCACAAGGACAAACAAATAATTTCACCCCCAAATAAATCAATAAATGGAACTGGGTGGAAAAAAAAGTTTTCTTCTGTCTGATGCAAGTAGATTCATAGACATCAAAGAATCAACAGGATTCTGAGGAAATGGAAGATTTCTAAAAGTCAATATTCATCACAATATTAAAATTATTGTCAATATTTACAAATACTCCTATTGGGCAACTGACTACATTAGTGTTATTTTAATGCTAATATGAAATGCACTACTATTTAAAAACCTTGAATTAACTACTTATGATCGAATGTCTGCTTTCTGTTCTAGGATCTAGGTGTTTCACTTTCAAATCTTCTTAACTGATGATGACTTTCTATATTTGTTCTTTTTCTACCTGAAACCATAATTAACTTCAGTATATTTTGCAAAAGATTTGCTCAAGAAATGAAAGATTAATATCCATGAGCCCTAGTGACTTATTCCATCTTTTTTTCTTACAGATTTTAATCTTGATACTGTGTATAACTGGAACATTAGTCTTAGGTGCCAGATCAGCAGAAGTATTAATGCACAACGCTAGTACTTTGGCTTTATGAGTTCTTTCTAGTCTAAAGAGATAAAGCTTGAAGGAAAATAGCACTTCTTGTTTACAGGTGGGAAAATGATATGCAAAAATGTATAAATTGGCAAACAATACATTTGAGTCCTATTTAAAAATAAAATGCCCTATTCTGCTTTTATGTATAAGAGATGGTATCTCTGTATTTATCCTGACTAGCAGTATTGGAGTGCCACTTTTATAAAATCTCTAAGGGCTGTAGAATTGTCTTTTGTATATAAAATAATTTTATGATTTGTTACTAGAATGTGAATGTCTGGTAACAGGACCAGCTTTAAAAACTTTCTTTAATGTGAATAGCTGACTCCAAAGCAAAATTTGAAATATCTGGATGAAATTTTCAAAAGCACAATATTATTTTTCCCATTATAAATAATATGAGCTATTAACTATTACTGTATTATATTGATGATAGCTACTAACTACAAGATGTTAATCAATATGAGAGATGTAGTCTGGAATTGCTTACCTTTTTTAGGGGAACTCATCTATTGTGATTTGACAGTTGAATTGCTCTGCAATTCAAAAAAAAAAAAAAAGAAAGGAACCAAAGACTAAAGGCTGAGCTGGTTCAGTGTAGAAATACAGTTAAAGAAAATACTTGTGGATTTTGAGGAGTAAGTTTCACATCTTGATATTATGACAGATGAAATAATTTAACATATCTGTCTGGCTTGCAGAAAACTTTGTTGGTACCTGTTGTTTGAATGAAGAGGAGCTGGAGACCTGTCCCAGTGTTGGCCCCACCCCATTCCCACCAGGAGGAGAAGACACAGTTGGAATAGTTGACCCACACTGGCCAAAGGGACATTTCATACCATATAATGGCACTCGCAGTATGTAAACTAGGATGAAATCTGGTCTGGGGCCACTGTTTGGGTATGGCTGGGTATTATTCAGCAGGTGGTGGATCGCTTGCTTTGTATATTCTAATCCTATTTTTAGTAGTATTGGTATTGGTATTATTATGTCCTCTTCCTTTTCTGTCCTATTGAACTGTCTCTATATCTCAAACCACAAATTTGACTTTTTTCTCCTCCCAGTTCTCTCTGCCATCCCTCTGGGATGGTGTAGGGGAATTGAGTATGGAGCAGCGCTGTAGTATTTCACTGCTGGCTGTGTTAAATCATGGCAAGACCTCATGCTGATTAGGTGCTGTAGGTGTTTGCTTTTTAGTTATATTTTATTTTTTATATCCAAGATTAGGTTCTGATATGCATTGACATGGTTGGAACAACTGTGTCTGGATGACAGCAACATCCTCGTAAAGGCACATCATCTGAAGAAAATATGTTTTAAGGACCCGGATTCAGATAGGGTTCAGTTCAAGTGTCAGAAGTAGTCAGAAATAGAATCATCACTCCAGATGCTAGTAACTATCTTTGTACAGTGTCAGAAAGAGTACTGCATATAATATGTGGGATTTTGTAGGCCTTTATATGAGTTTGAAATATGTTAATGAGGGCTTGTGTGTCGGCATTATAGAATCATTTAAACTGAAAAAGACATTTGAGCTCTCTTGAATTTATTTTGGGGAGGAGAGAATGATGCTTTTACAGCATTTTTTTATATATTCTGGTTTTTCTTTTGGCAACTGCTATCTTTCCCTAGATATCCCATGATAAGAGCTTTATGCCCATGAGTGTTAAAAGAGATTAAATCTCTTCAGCATGCTTCTGTGCAAAATGTGTCCTTCAGAGTCAATTATAATTAAGGCTGGGGTAAATAGTGTGAAGTGTTTTGAACTGTTAAATGAATTTGTTTCAAACAAGCTTTCTCCTTCTTTTCACCTCTCTTTGCTGTCCAGATAGTGTGTCAATCCTAAACGTTCACAGAATGCAAACCCCAAGGTTTCATGCGCTGTGGGAAACGGATACATTTTCCTTTGAGTTGCACAACATTTGTTGGATATGCCTGTAAGTGCATCCATTTGGGAGAGTATGCAAATACCCTGCAACATAGCTGACCAAAACTACTGCTTTGAACTTGACTACTTCAATTAAATAACAAGATTAATATATGAATCAAATCTGAGCATTAAGTTCACACAAATGGGAACCTCCTGGCAGCTTGTCCTGAGCACCCACTCTGTCAGGATCACTGAACAGACTGTTCTGTAAGAATTACTCAGCAATCATTTTGCAAAGTACAGGAATATTCAAAACTTTCTTGGACTTGACTGCTGTAAAATAGCCCAACTTTCTGACCTAATATGATACTGCTCCACAGGTAGTATGATGCAGATGATGGCAGATCTCATACATTCAAAGCTCTGAAGCTATTGTATGCCCACATTATAACACTTGTGTATTTTGGAGGCTTCAGATCAAGACCAAAGAAGGATTTCTGAAAGCTTTGAAGAAGAATTTTTGTAATTCACTATTGGATCCTACTGGAATGTTTGACAGTATCAAAATAATTTTTGCAATGCCAAGAACTACTTGGTTTTAGGTTCAGCTGGAGTTTCTCCAGTATGTCTACTACCTCTATGGCAACTGGGAATAGGCTTGGAAAATATTCAGCAAACTGCAGATTGTTGTTTTTTTTCTGCCAAAAAAATCAAGATCTGTTGAAGCTCTGACAGCTGTACCTTGTCATGAAGAAAATGCTCCAAAGAAAAAACAAATGACCATTAAACTTGATAGCACATTAGTCTCTAATGATTAGTTATATTTTATACATCAATTTTTATTGCCTTCATATTGCTGTCACAGCTACCCTGAGCAATGACCAGGACTTCATTTCTCTTTGCAAATCACTCCTGAAGCTTCATATCTTTTGTTGTTTACTTTTAGTCCAAAATTACCATTCGATGTAATAAGAATCTAAGGGGAATTTGTTTGAATAAGAAAAGCAATATGAGAGTCATTTTGAAAATAATACTGGGCCTGAATTAACTAGGGAAACAGTTGATAGCAAATAGCTGATTGACTACAATGAAAAAGACCTTGCAATGATTAGCAGTTGTATCTCAATGTCACTATTAGCTTCCACACATTCATGTGGTGTCTGAGAGCAAATAATTTCATTAACATTTGCAATTACCCTTACTAAATACTATTCTTTTCTATGCAGGTTTATTGGGAAATTTTCTTTTGATGTAATAGTTTCACGGCCTGTAGGTTAGCTTGACTGATTTGTCTGCAGCTATGGAAATGGAACCAATTTCATGATCCATATTGATAATAAACTCAATTCACATCATCTTCCTCCTTCTCTGAAGTACACCGAGTTGCAGAAAAAAAGTGTTGTTCTGAAATGCTGGCATGTCTTTGGAGTGAACGTCTGAAATATAACCAAAATTCTTCATGCCAAGTAACTTTGGTTGTGAGATATGCAAGGATGGGGTAAGTGGACACAGTACTAACATTCCTGTCAGATTAGGAAGAGCTGCTGTAGGAAAAGAATCATGCGAGCATATAGATTTAGGGTCTAGGCCTAGGAAACCTTAACCTTTGTTGTATTTGAAAGATGATTTCCACTCCATTTCTTTGCTTCTGCCTTTTCAGCGCTTCTTGGCTCTGCAGTTCTGCCCTTCTGTCATGCCAGCTTTGGTGCCTGTCAGACATTTATGGGAGCCAACTGAGTTCGATAAACCAGGATGAAACACCCCCTGCCCCCTGTTTTTTTTTTTGGAGCTAATTTTCTGCTAGATAAATGCTCCAGCTTCTCTTACATGGAAAGCCTAACAAATGCTGTGGCTGGTTCAACTGACACAAGTACACAGCAGCTGGAGTGGTGCAGAGGGAGGAAGCAGTGGTATCACTGCCAGCTAGAGATTGTGAGCTTCTGGATATTAGTATCATCCAACTCTGTGGCGTTTTTTCAGAATCAAGAGTGAGAAACAGTTTCCTTAAGTGCTTCCAGTAACCCAAAAAGAGCTAAACACTTCTAACAGCTGGCAGCAGCTCCATTCCTTGAAAGTCAGGGAATAAGTATACTTTAAAACAGGATTTTTTGCTACCTCTTACTTCTCAGCCCTAGAGTCACTGAACTACTGCCAACTCAGGGTACCACTCAAGGAATTTAAGAAAAGCTCTGACGGAATAAAATAACTTTTCCAGTGACTGTCTTAAGTATGTGAAACTACAGCTGAGGCAGTTTCAGTTGAGTTCAGTCCTTAAAATAATGTATAAAATGGGGGTGAACAATTAAGGCTGTTAAACTTTTTGTGGAAGGTAAGCCCCAGGAGGAAAAGTCAATGGTAATGCCAAGTATTAAGATATATTGATAAACAGATAATCCTGCCACTGAAATTCCTCTTTATGAACCAATACTGTCTATGTCAGAGAATAGAATGACCTCATACTTCTGACCCAAACAGTCAATTTTAGAGAGGCTTATGGGTTCTTCCCAAGAGGGGAATAAACTGATAATGGAATCATATTTCTTTCACATAATCCTAATAATTTCAAAGAAAGAAAATTCTGTTGCCCTGAACACAGTGTGAAGCAAACAATGAAAAATAATTTCCTTTTTCACAGTTCAGAGCATCTTTCTGGCTGGCACTTTATCCAATCTTTTTCTGGCTGTTTGGTATTTGAATGTTATGGCTTTTTTTTTTTTTTTTTGTTGCTGTCTGGTCTGTCTTCTGTGTCTCATGTTTTAAGAGGTGCCAGAGAGCACACCTTTGTTTTCTAGAGTGCTCATCCAGAAAGTTATGGTCAGCCAACAGAAAGTCAAAAGCCTTTCACATTAGTAGCTGAACAACCAGGCAGTAAATGCAGTCCCAGTTCACTTTTGAGGAGGCTAAGGAGGTGAACAAAGTGCTGGTCTCAGTCTTGCTGGTTGCTTAGGCACATATAATTAAAAATACCTGACAAAGAAAGCAGAGGCCTAAAGTCCTGAGCAGCCTGCCTGAAGATACAGAGTAAATGCAACTACACTTCTCCTCACAGCAATGAGGTGGCTGTCATTTCAAGCTCCCTGTGTGACAAAGGACAGTTTTCTTGGGTATTTTCAATGCTATGAAAAACATAGATTTCATGAGAAGGATACTTTATATGAGACTGTCATGCAGATTAGGTATTCTTAGCCAGTAATAGTTAGTATTCAAAGCATACTGTCATGAAGAGGCTGCAGTTCAGTCATAGCCATCATTCCTGTCTTGTGCATAGCCCACTTCTCATGGAAGCTGTTTTCCTCTGCATTCAGCCTGCTTTGTATTTCTCCTTCTCTCTAGGACAGAATTTGAGCTGATTTACATCCATGTCTTCCATTTTTTGTGGGCACTAGAGAGGGACAAGCTGAGTAGCTAATAAATAAGGTCATATGCAGAATGGATGCAGCTCCTGTGCAATGGCTGCCCTGAGCTTCCTTGTACTTGTCTCAATATAATCATTATGTCCTGGGAAAATCAAGATGGTCTCTGAACTTTGCTGCAGGTTTTTGTCTGTTGCAAATAGGGATGAAAATGTTGAAGAGAACCTGTCTTGACTATCTTGGACTTTTTTAATGCAAGGAATAAAACTGGGAGAAAAAAAAAAGGAATACAAAAAGTGAGAGAAAACAATGGACTAGCTGAGACACTTCAGAATACACTTCCTAGTAATTCTACTCTGGATTGGTTTCCAGTATCCTCTGAATAACCTCTTTGATGGTTTTAGGGAAAATCCTGCATAAACTGGTTGGAACATGCATAATGATAATGGTCTATGAATGCAGTCCTTTCTTTTTGGTTTCTAGGAGCTTTGACACTCATTCTCATTCTAGGCAGACTCTTTAGAGAACTGAGCTACTAAGCTCTTTGAAAATTTCTGCTGGACACATGCAAGTGACAGTTTATTTCATGGCTGTGGAACCTGGCCAGATGTGGGTGAACTTAAGCCTTTCAAAAGGTAGACAGTGGTGAGTGATGACTCCCTAACAAATTTGAAGCTCCCCTTTGAAGTTCAGGAAGCACTAGAATTTACTAGTGCAACAACTAAACTAATAGTTTTTTAGGACCTTTCCACCACCATCCCCTCCAAACTCTCTCAAGTTTGTTTATAAATTGTTTGCTTTCCTACATTGAAACAGGAAGGCTGAATACTAAAACCAAAACTTCCCCAAATCCATCAGTGTGTGCAGACACCCAGCATGGAAAATTTCAGCTAAAATGGTAATGTCAATAAAAGTTACAGAAATAAATGAAGGCGGGGACTTTTACTTAAGCATGTCTAGACTTCCTTCATAGCTGTGTATTTAAAATGTTTTCTCAAGCAACATTTCAGCACTCAAAAAGCCAGCAAACTTTTTAATGTAGGAATAGTGAAAATAAAATTCTGGAGACTTCTTTGAAATATTTTTGTCCCTTTATTAAAGACTAAAAGGTGTGATTGATATTACTGGTTTTGTACTGTCCAACTATACCTCATAGATGTAGTTTTGCATTTTTGATACTTTTTAAGCAAGTTTTTACCCTTATGTAATAAAATATGCGCACTTTTATTTGCTGCAGATTTTTGTTGCCTCTGAAGGAGATCCCTGTATTGCAGATGTCACAGTCTTTGGGCTTAGTTCCAACGTTGTTGATAATACAAGGACCCTGGATATTTGGCTGACTGTTAACTGATGCCCATTTTCCACAGAGCATTGATTTACTTCATTGCCTGCTTAACAAACTTGAGATTAATCTACTTTATCCTTGTAACTCAATGGAGAATATCTGCATTTTGAACAGGAAAACCAGGGAAGGTTTTATCCCAGGATAAGAAACGGAATGTCTGGATTGCCTCTAGGTGGCAGCGAGGCATTGTTTCTTGACATCCACTGAACTGGTGCTCCGCTGTCTCTGCAAAGGCTTGCTTAGATACAGACAGCTTTGTTTTGTTTCAGACCATTTTGGATAGATCTTGAAATCCTAAACTCTGTATTGCTATAAAATATACATGGTTGCAAATCAGTTAGTCCTGGAAATGCAGACAGATGTACTATGTGATATGTGCTGTAAATCAGCAGGTTTCTGATGGAAGCTTTCCTGTGACTGTGATCAGTGGTAACATTGGGGGTCCCTAGCAGATCTTCCTTATTTCAGAAACCATTGGCATCAAATAGCTCTTTTGCATTTCTGTATCTTTTGTGTGGTGTTGTGGCTGCCTTCTAGCAGAAATTGCTTTCAAGGTGTTTGTACAGAACCTGGTCTAGTGAAGGGCGTCCCTGCCCACGGTAGGGGGGTTGAACGAGACGATCTCTAAGGCCCCTTCCAACAAAAACTGTTCTGTGGTTTTATAATTCTGCATTTGGGCTCAGTGCAATGATGGTTCATGTGATATTCTGTTCAGATAAATGACTGCTTTTATCACTTGAGCATGAGCAATGGACCACACTAAATGCTGCTAATAAAGGGATCACAGACCCTTTAGTAAGTCTTTGCTGCCTGACAGTATTAATTGTAATGCTGAGGAGATGGAAATCGGCTCTGCAATTGCAATTCAGGCTCTGATTTAACAATGTGTTTAAATCAATTACTTTTAGCATGTGCTTGTGTTGACTGCATTTTAGCAGTGTAGCCACTAACTTTCTTACATCTTATCTGGGGAGTGCTTTCACTTTTATGAATGTCCTTATTTTCAACTTAGGAAAGTGCTTCTTGTGCATACACAAAGGAAAACATGTCTTTAAATGCTTTACAAATTAGGATATACACTGCCAGCTTTGATAACTGTGGGTTAAGAGTAAGAAGCACAATTTTCAGCTGTATGGGATCCACAATGATCAACAGAAAAATGTTTAAAAAACTGTTTTGGTTGTGATCAAAACACATGTCCTTCTGAATATCATTACTGTCCTATTCTGGATAAAAATACAAATGAATTTTTTTATTTAAACAAGTGCCGCCTTTTAACTCTATGTTTTGCATGGCTAGGACTAACATATACCTCTAATATCTCATCCGGAAAAGCATGGCGTTAGAAACATGGTGGGTCTCAATTGCTTGAGAGCTGAATGTGTCAGTAGAAATGGTTTGTAGGTTGTGCCAAACAAAGGAAAATGTAGAATGAGTACGCAATTTTAAACTGACTGAGAAGAAAATGATGTATTTGGGAGAGGTTTCTAATGCAATATACTTTGGCATTAAAATTTAAAATTGCTCTGAATACATTTCTTTTAGAAAACACTGTGGCAATCAAAGACTTAGCAGCTTGATGGATGTGAATGAATGAGTCTCATAAATTGAGACTGCAACTGTGATGGCTGCATTAATAAGAATGAGATTATCATAGTGTTAAATCATCCAGCTATACATTTAAAAGTGCATACTGGGAATAAATGCATATTATGCAATATGTCTTCGTCTTCTGCTCTCAGCCCACCACTATCACACTACGTCACAAATGTGAGCATTGGTAGACTCTGACAGTCTTACACAAGCAGCAGTTTTCAGAGGCAGGTTTATTAAAGGGTTGCATAATTTCCTGGATTCTTGCTTCTGACACTAATATAAAAATAAAAGGATTTGGCACAGAATTTTCTTACCAAAGATGACATAGAAAATAATACTAGGTTCAGAAAAGTTCAGGTTGTAAACTGGGTTCCATTGTAAATGTACTGTGCTTTGAAGTTGTTCCACATTTTGCTTGGAAGATACTGAGATAGTTATGATTTTATGATCAGATTCCTAAGTTATTAAAGAAATTTCTCTAAGACCTTTTTGTTTTGATTAGTGTTGGATTATTTTGTGCTGTTCTCGGTAAGTTATGTTTCTGTGTCATATTATGAGGTATACTGCTGGCTTGCTGTGTGGAAGATTTTCAGAGTTAGGATAGCAGTGGCTTTGTGAATTTCCCTGGGAAGCTCTGTGGGCACTGTCACCTGGTGATCGTAGGAGAGACAGTGCTGCAAGTCTCCCTACACAGAGCACAGCTGCAGGCTGAAGCCAAAGTTTCCTTATGGAAATACATCTAAAAAGAGTCTAATGTCACTTAAAACTGTTCATTAGCTCACACTCATGGGTGTTTTCTAAATGTGACTTTATCCTGGGTCTGTGCTCAACCTGTTCAATATCATGTGTGCTCATGAGTTTAAACCCTGTCAGTGTTGTCTGTCATCTTAGTAAGTGGTAAACAATTACTCTAGTAAGGGTTACTGGTTTATTAGATGCTTCTTTAAGGATTGGTGAACCGATCTGAAGGAAGAAAAAAAAGATCTCCTGTACATTTACATTGTCTTGTGAGAAGGATTTAACTGAGAACTCTCTCAAAAATCCCTTTCCACTCAGTGAGTTAACCAAGTTGACAAAATGTTTGTCTATGCTGCTTTAATTACAGATTGCACTTAGCTGTTTTTAACCTTTCCTTGTACACACTTAAATGCACATTAATAGGCATGTACTTGTAAAAAACAGAGATATTTGGATACTGGTTAAAAAGATTTTAATGGCACATATTGTCTTCAAAATATGCTGCTTCAAGGATATGGGTTAATTCTGATAATGTTTGAGTATTTTTGGGATTTCAAAGTTCTTTTGTTACTTTTGACCAGAAAAAAAGAAAGTGAAAGGAAGGAAAGAGGAATACTAGTTAAAACCAAAACAGCCCCAGATTTGAACTCTTTTATTTGGAATACAGACCCTGGGGCATATTACGATAATATTTGAAATGCTTTGCCTTTGTCCCAATAAAGGACGTAAAGTATATTTCAGAACTCAAGCTGACATGTAACGCTGCTGTCTGCTTAAAACTAGATTAAATTTTTTTTTGGCATAAATTTGAGTCTGCATATTGATGCTATTCACTTCAATGTCAGTGACTAAATTCTTAATACTTCCATCAAGAAGTACTTCTTTTTTCTTTTTCTCTGAAAATTCAGCAAGACTGGTGATGCTGAATGGTCAGTAACTTCCTGCTTTGATAAAGTTTTAATCATTCAAATGGTTTCACTGGAGATCTGTGATTCTGACCCTTCATCCCTTCATTACTTGCTGCTCCTTACTCTTATCAAGGTCTAGGTATATAAGCAACATCAACTGCTTTGTGTTACCTCTCTTTTTTGGGAACTTCTCTGACTGACAAATGTTTTTGGGTTTGGTTTATGCATTTATTTATTTATTTTATTTTTTAATTTATTGTCCTTGTATAAAATAAAGAAGTTAGTTCTGAATCAGATGAATTTAAAACCATCTGTGATTCTGAGGATGAGCATTGTGGCATTATCTTTGTATTTTTACAAAGACAAAACATATTCCCATTTTCTTTCTTGCTAGAAAAGGCCTGTGTTCCACTTTCCTTGAAGGAGTATACATTCTTCCAAATTAATCCAAGTGGAGCAGGTCTTATGAGATCAGGTGAAGCTGGAAGATCTTGACACCTATTTAAACTAAATCAAGATCTCAGGTATGGCCTCAAGTCCCAAAGTGTAGACTAAAATCAATGCTTTTGTAAGAACAGCCTTTCCATCTTTTTTTTTTTTTTTTTTTTTTTTTTTTCCTGTTTATCATATAATGAATACATTACTGGTGAAATGGCATAATTATATATGTAATCATCCACTTTATCACCTTAGGATGGGAAGAAAAAAGATGTTCTATAATGTGTGATAAGCAAATAATGGTAGCATTCCCAGGTTCGTTTGCCTGTGTTGTGTCTATGTTATGTGAGCTTACTGGTGGCTGGTCCCTACAGTACACCAAGAAAGCCAACAAATTTGCTGTTGCTGATTATTGCCTTGCTGCATGGATCCTGGTTTTTGTTACAGCAGAGACACAAATGGGTCCCTTCTGGGTTTGTGAAAGAGAACAGCTTTACAACGTAAACCACTAGTAGCTAACAGAGGCGGCTCTGCAACGATTGTCTCAAGTGAAAATTGCATTTTGATTCCACTGTTTGAATTGCTTAGTAATGTTTCTTCAAAAGTATTTGTGCATGTTAACTTCCTAGCTACCATCCTGAGCTGGCTGTGCTTACAGCTGCTTATTTGTAAATAAATTCTCCAATGAAAAAATTACCAGAAGCATTCTTTTGACAGAAAGGAAAACTGTTACGTTCTCCTGCAACTTTGATACTGTGTTCTGAGTCTTGAAACTGTCATTCTAAAATCAGGGTGAGAGTTCCATGTAAGAATCTGGAGTGAGGGTCAGGTTCTTCCCTTCCATAGTTACAAGTAATCCGGCTGACAAGGTGAACCTGTTAAAAAACACAATCAGAACACCAACATCCCCAAAATGACCACAGAAAAAGCACTGGAATCCATTTTTAAAATTGCTATTAGAAAACGAAGTGTTTTATACAACTGATTTTTTTTTTTTCTCACTAGCTGTTCTGTGATAACTTGTCTTGTATGATGTTGGCTTATAAGCTCATAGTGATGCAGTTTATAAATTTGTCAAGCTTTATTTAAGCCATGCCATATCTCATACTTTAACGAAATATATTTAAAACTGTGTGTATTCATGCCTTTCGGGTATGTCTACTCTCATAGAGGCTGAAAAGGAGGATAAATGAGTCCTCTCTAATCATCGTGTCCTTACATAGCACTGACAAGCTAGACTGATCATTTAAAAATTAGTTTGGGCATTTCTTTATTGCAGCAAGATTGCCAAAGCTTGCTGAGAAGGAATTAAAGCCTGTCTTTCCCCCTTCCTCCTTCTCTTCTTCTTTGCTTCAGTAGCTCTGTCAGTCTTACTGTGCAGTTCCCCTCCTGCCTCCCCTCTGCCTGCATCTGTTTCAGGCTGTCTCAGTCTTGGACATTCTCTTGTTCTCATTTTGCACTCTTTATGGTTTCTTGCCTTTTTTTTTTTTTTAATACCTTGCTTAGTGAGTGAAATAAATGCAATCTCAAGTCGCCTGAATAGGCGTAGGGCAGATATTTCTCCCTAGTGCTGGGGTTTCCAGAGTAGCTCAGTGTCCTGCCTTCACTGGCCTTTGTATCCAGGCTCCCGTGCATAGAGCCTCCTTTGGAAACATCACCTGGAATTTATATGCTCACCTTGTGTCCTGAAGTCAGCAAGTCCCTGAAGGACTGTTTCTCACTGACAAATTGTACAGCTCCTAATCAGACTTCTCCAAGGGTAAAGGTATTCCTATTCAAACACCTTCCTCCTTGCCTCAGTTTGATGGTCTCTTAATCATGCTGCTCTGATTCTGTGTGGAGTCACACTCCAGAGCAATCTGATTTAAACATCAACAATCCACTTTAAACATCAACAATCCACACCATTGAGTTGTCTTGCTGCATGAGGGCAGGTGCATGCCTTGGGCTAGGAGACAGCAGGTTTTTTCTTAAAATTGCTTTGGCATTGGAGAAACTACAATGTAGGAAAATATCCTAAGAAGTTTCTCAGCATGTGCTAGATATGATAAAATGACTGCCTGTGATTGCTGGTTAGAAAAGTGCTAGGTATAGGTTAAATTCTCTCTCTACCCCAATATGTAAACGTAATATATTATTTCAAGAGAAACTTGAGGGCATGTTATTTTAATTATGCCAGAGCATTGTGACCTGACAGATGTTTATATTAATGCATTTCCAGTGTTGGGGAATGAAATCAGATTACCTAAAGATTTTTCTGTTTGCTAAATCTGGTTAGAATGATGATAACACAGACTCTATGCAAGAAACATTGTGATGATGACATAATATATGTCTGAAATGATGTAGTGTTTTCACAAATCACAGGGTGAAGGGATATCTTCTCTTCAGATTTTAGAACTTGCTACTGCAGTTTGAATTATATTGTATAATCTTTGCTTCCATTCTTGAAAATTGTCTGCAGTCACATATATTCAATTTAGGAGAAAAGCACATAAAGTAAATTAGGTTAAAAGAACTAACTCTGCATTTTGTAATGTTGATTTAATAGAAAGCAGTCCAAAAAGAATCTAGTAATAACAGAGCATAAATGTTAGCATTATGTATAAATAAATGTCAGGCATAAGTTTCCTTCCAAATTTGTCTTAAGAACTGATTTAGGATGGATGTCCCTTGTGACAGTAAGTACAGAACATCTGACAAATGCTTGGCAAAGAAGAAGTTTATCAGAAAGCAGATTATAGGAAATCATGTAGCATTCAACACAGGTCTCTCCTGAGTAATCTCCCCTCATTTCCCTCCACCAGCTTAGTGCAGATGAGATTGATCGTAATGATGGACATTTTAGGCCCCCTTGAGACAGAGGGCTGGGAACTGGAGAAAACATACATCTGGGAAGTTTCCAAGGAGCATGGAGAAAGCTCAGTAAAGAAACTCAGAGAAAAAGAAAGACCAGATGATGCCGTCTACTAGATTCAGAAATTGAAGATTTTCAGTTTAAATAAGGGTTCCATTTTTATATTGCAATAAGATACGTGAAGAAGTTAGAGGTTACAGTTATTTGATACAAAGCAGATGAACCTCTTACATATTAATTGTCCCTTTCTCCTTCATCTTGAGAGTTTCAGTGTAGTGACATTCTTGAGATCATTATGTGGTGTAGACCCATAAAGAACTCATTTAGCTGTTAAATGTGACAGGCTGGTACACTATGATTTTCTGATTGAATTATGATAATAAGTGTACAGATGACAATTTTGACAAGTCTGGTAAATAGAAAGGTTTCATATTATTTTTCTTTATCTCATGAATTGTAAAGATGCTTCTTAACTGTAGTTCCCATTTTATCTTAGAATTATTGTTTAGCTAGACAAATATATATTCTGGCTAAAGATGTAATATTAAGGAAAGAATATATTATGCTTTTAAATTATAGTAAACCAAGACTGAGATCAATAATTTAATTTTCATCTGTCTTAAAAATGTCTGTGAAATATATATGTTTTTTCCTGCAATCTGATCTGTATTTTTAGGAAATTTTAGAGAAGATCACATAGTGATGCCAGTTGTTTTATTCAACAGTAAATTAACATATAGAAATGTGGTTTTGTGAAGGATATCTGCTTTTGCAATTGAGAAAGCTGAACTCTGATAATTTCATATTTACAGAACACATCCTCTTAGGATTGTGGTCAAAACTGTTAGTGAAAATTGTAGTGTTTACGTTATGTGTAGTAGTTCTATCTTCTGCAGACTTCATCTTGGGAGCAGGAGAGGAGAGCTGCCTTAGAAGGGAAAGGGTCCACACCACGGGTGAGATCAGCTTTGTTCAAATCACTGGTTTTGGCAATTGAACACCAGGGCCCTGAGAGCAGCTTTGGGGGCTGCAGCCTGTCCCCTGCCCTGATGACTTTGCACAGGGTTTCTCATTCTTTCACAGAGTCTTTAACAGACAAAACCAACCAACCAAAAAGATTCTAATGTTAGGGTTGTCCAAGTTCACCCTTGTCATGTTTTCATAGACATGCCACTTGATTCTCGCAAGAAAGAGGAAGTTGGAGGGTAGGTGGGTGGTGATGGAATGGCTTCTTTGATGGCTGGCTGGTGAAAAGCTTGAGAACACCTATTAAAATGCCTGCTCCTGAGTGCTGCTTACATCTGTGAAATTTTTAAGATATATTCGAAATTAGCTGAGTGTGAAATATGATTCTGTGGTGATTCAAATTTTGTGAACCACAGCAAAATTGGCCAATAAAATGGTAATAATAGCAAGAAAGAAAGTTACAAAATGGTTGTTAAAAACATAACTCAACCCAAAAAGTGGTTCTTGCAAATCCACAATAGTCTTGTACATGGTTTTTAGCTGTAATATCTCAGAATAACTAACTCGGAGTATTTTTAATATACTGAAAGAAGTGAATTATTTGATTGTAACCTTCTGGTGTTCTACACATTGTTCCAGTTTCATTTCCTACCATTACTAAAAGGAGTCTAGAAGAAGTCAAAATGGGGTTTGATAGCTACCTGGATTTATCTGTGCATTGAACCAGGCATGTATGTCTCCAATTCTGTTAATTTTTATGTGAAATACTTGGTGTGTATATATGTTATTTATAATTACAATAATTTTTTGTATAGGGAGAAGTTGTCATGCCAAGATTCTTCTTACCTTAATTTCTAGCACTGCACATATTCTAGGGAATATAGATAAACAAGAAATTCTTATAAAACCTTAGGGATTCTGGTCATGGAGATTTGGTTGGTAAATTTTAAATGTCTCTAATATACAGAGTGTGATACCCTGAAATGTCAGTTCTTACCTGCCTTTAGTTCCTGTGGGACATTTGCATTTCGTGCAGTGGTTATGTTTCGTTTTTTCTTTTGCTCAGGCTAAACATCCAGACAGCTTGCTCCATGTGCTCCAGCCACTGCTTGCATCAATGAAGTTGTGAAGTTTAAATAACAAATTTTATTTAAAAAAATTACTTGCTTTTAGAGTAATTTTGTTAGGTGCATTCAACAGAAGTAATGGCAGCTAAATTGACAGCATTACTGGTAATTTTATTGTGGTTTATAGTTTGGCAAGCCTGTGAATGCTTCTGCCAGCTGGGCCAATAGACTGGGTTATTTAAAGAACAGTTACACATGGGAAAAAGCCACTCTTCTTTCTAAACATCTAGCTGTATTTTCTATGAATAACAAGCTTTTTATTACAAGTAACAAGTATAAAATAAAAGAGGCTAATTCTTTCTAGTTTGCTCTTTATTAATGCAGCCAGTTCTTCAATGGGTGGAATGGGTGGAACTTTCACACTGCCATAGAAAAGTGAAAATTTTTATTTGGTTGGAAAACCTGATTAAAAAAATAGCAAGAAAATGGCAGAGCTAAATTGTGGGGTTTTTGGTTGTTGTTTTTTTTTGTTTTTGTTTTTTTGTTTTGTTTTGTTGTTGTTTGTTTGTTTGTTTTTGGGGGGGATTGCAGAGGGGCAAGACTTCAGATTCTTCATATTTCAAGTTGGCAGCATCCTGTTAAATTGTTTTGTGAGAGCTGGGAGTTTGTTGGCTGATGAATGCATGCTCTGTACTGTGTGATGCCATGCATATAAAATGGTTTATTGAGCAAAATAAACAATTCTCTGCAGTCTCTGTCAGAGAACTCTACATTTCTCTGCAGTCTCATAACTGGCAGCTATGACCAGCCAAGTAAAGTCTACCTGTGCATTTGCAGTGCCTTCTCTCTATTTCATATAATTTAACCCTAAATGTCTCCTTAGTAGTGCGCACCTGTCACTTGTTTTGATAGTTGGGATTTTTTGATGCTCTAATTATGTATTATGTAACACACAAAGTGTATTTTACAATAATATTTACCTGTGAAGTTTAGGCTGTCATAGACCTTCTGCTTATCTGTCTAATATCTCATGTGAAATGGTTGTTATTTCTTAATTAGTATGCATATGATTTTTCCAACCGTTATTTTCAGTTAGCATAGGGAGGACTGAGGTACTGTGTGTTATTTTGTTTTGTTTCATGCAATTTATTTTCATCATCCAATTTGCTTATTTTTAAATACAAAAGTGGCACTTATAGAAACACAGGGACCCTAACTTAAAAAAAGTTACATTCTCGTTTCAGAATTTATTTTGTCCCCGCTAAATACTTCCTTTTATTCAGTCCTTACCACTGATTTTATGCCTTTTATTTGCTTGTGTCACAATGCATAGGAAGAAAATAGCAGAGATAGAAGATTAAACTTTAAAATGGTCTTTTTCTGGTACACAGTTTTTAACAGGATAAGATTTCTACAGTCTTAGAGACTCTTCCAACATCCTTCATTAGTGCCAAGTATCCTGAAACTGAGTAGAACTTGTACCTCGACGATAGCCCTGTGATTCTGTGCTCATTATTTTCGAAATCTGGGCAGAGTCAATATTGAGATGGAGATGAGAGGCTGATCAAAATCAAGGTACTCTTTTTAAGGTATCCAATATAAACAACAGTCTGTTGACAGACTGTAATTTTGTGATAACGAAGTAAAGTCAGGAGTTAAAAAGAGGTGCACAAGGATGAGCAAATTCAAAGATGTTGTGCCATTTCTGCGAGTGACCTTTCTGTGTCATTTCTGACCACCTTCACCATTCCTGAGAAGGGAAAACTCTTCAAAAAGCTTACCTTACGACTGGTCAATTTGAAAACACCTTGAAAAAGGGACAAATTGTCTAATTCCTGATCTACATCAAGATAATTCATAATCAGACAAGTTTCTTGCTTTTAAATGACCTCTTTGCAGAAGCCTATGGAAAAGGGTAACTTCATTAAAGAGAAACCCAGAGTCTATGCTGAAGAGGAACACTGTGCAGAGGTAAGACACAGTGATGTGCTTTCCTCTGTTGCCGTTGAAGTAGCTGTGTAATAGTATCCTGCATTAGTGACAATAGGAAAAGGCCATCAGGAGATGGGGTCACTGTTCTATTTTCTTTATTTTTTAGTAGTATTAGGAAGAAAATGTTTCATGCTAAAAAGTTAACGAATGAGAGAAACACTTGGTTTTTTGTAAGTTTACAGTGCACTATATTTTTCTACTAATGAGATATTAAAATTTTATCATTTCCATTTGACAACCTTCTCAGCACCCACATGTATTAAAATCCAACTCTATTTCTCTAATAAAATAGTTAATTTATGATTATTGTGAACTTCTGTAGTATGGATCAATATTCATTTTCTGAATTGGCTTCTCACTAGACTTATTAAAATAAACAGTCGGATCACAGAAAAAAATCTTTATGTTTCAATTGAGCAAGAAGGTACTTGAGTCTTCTTGCTGTATTTTGAGAATTTGGGAATTCCAATGAAGACTTAAAAAGACTCAGTCTGGCTTAAGGCAAGGAGTAATAGTTTTTATGGTTTTCAGTCAAAGAATTCAGCATGAGGAATAAGAACATTTCAATTATTCCAGTCACTAATAGAACAATTAAGTCTTTGAACAGCTCACAGGTCTTGGCTCCTAAAGGCAGATTATTAAGACTTATTTTGGACACTTTTGAACATAGTCTGACTCTCTGCACGTGGTCTATCTCATGGCACCACAAGATCTGACACTGACTGCAATTCATTGCCTACATTGAAGTGTCTAGTGCTGTATGAGGTGCCCTCAGGGTATCTGAGACATCTGTGAAGAGCCGAAAAGTATGACACAAGATGAATGGGAAACCCTTGCTCTTCTAGCATGTCAACTGAAGGCGAAGCCAAAAGCCCTAAAACATCTGAAAGGGTTCTAGATGCCTATGTATAGGTGAGTGTATTGACCCCTCCAGACAGAGTGTTGGAGAATGAACAGCTTGCTATTTTTATTGAAACCCTGAGTGGATAGGTAGTGTGTTACTGAGCTTTTGAAAATTTTGTTTTCATGCTTCCTTCCATACTCTTCCCTTTCCAAGCTTTCTTCTCATTATTGACCCTTTTTCTTATTTTTTTTTCCCAGATGTGGCATTTTGCCTTGACAGATGTAGTTACGCATTAGGTTTGGTCTAAAGCATTTATTTTCCTATATTTCACATTTGTAAATATTTTCCAAATTCTGGAAGATGGTTTTGTTGGTTTATCTATTCCTTGAACATGAATGCTGTCCATAATTGTAAAAGGGGAGAGTGCCCTGTGATGTGTGTTTTCAATGTAATTAGTTAAATAGGCAGCCTTTATGAGGCACCTGTTGGATGCAGTCATGATCAGCTGCTCAGAAGCACAAGGTAAAAGCACTGATCAGAAGCGAAAGTTTGATTTACTTGCGGGAGAATGTCACTAAAGGAAATTCAAATATTAGCTGGTTCAGTGGAAGATTCTCTGTTTTATATGGTAATGAATAGCTCTCTCCAAATGGAGTCCTTGCCTTCCCTACAATGAGCACAGATGGGAAGCCTAAATAGCCAAAGAAGAGCTGATGACTTTGTCTCCCTACCCTAATATTATTTTCTGATCATGATTTACTATCTTAGTATGTTTTCCATAACAGAACATGTACTCTAATTAGAAACAAGTTGCAATGAAAATGTTTGAAATAGAAATGTTTTATTCCCCCTCTTTTGCAGATTTTTTATACATAATTAAAAAGCACTCACAATACAGAATTTGGTCTACATATCTGCAAGAAGAATTTTTAAATCGGCTGGCTGTCTGGGGTAAGGACCTCACATGGGAATTCCATGTGAACTGTTGCTTATTAGAGCTTTCCTGATTTCTAGAGTCACTTTTACAATGTTATCTGGTGCCAGCCTACAACTGGAGAAATGTTGATTCATGCAAGCTTTATGGATTAATCAGTATGAGAATCAGTACCTCAGAGACTCAGAAATGTGTGCAAACTCTGCTATTCCAATGCCCACAAATCTCAGACAGGTATTTCAATTGAAATTCTTGTGTGGTTTTTTTTCCACTGAATGGCTAAGTAGTAAGTGAGAGATTGTTGCAGAAATAAAAGTGGTTTATTTTCAGTGACAGAGAAAGTGGGAAAGGAGGCCATAGGGACTGTTCTAATCTCTCCTGCATGGTTATAGTGAATACATTCATTTTTGTCTTTCTCTTTTTTTTGTCTTTTGTCCATCAGAAAGAAAACAAGTGCTTTGGCTATTGGCCAGTAGTTTCCTGAATTAAGTCTCTCTCCTATGGACCTCTTGCAAGCAGATTCCATTAATTAAAAAAAAAAAAAAAATCCTTGCTGGGAGTTACCTTGCTTTCCTTGATTTTGGTTTTTAAGTGAAGGATATAAGGATATTACACTAATCAGTGCAAAATAAGGAAAATGCTAACACATGATGTATCTAATAATCTGCAGGTGGAACAGATGTGTCTGAAATTTACTCTGTTGTCTGTTTTCTGCTGTTCAAGAGCTGTACATAACAAACATAATAACCATGCAGTTAGCTGTGTTTGCTTTTTTCCTCATGAGAGGAAGGTGTGGATGCTGGAATGCATAAAGGGCTGCCATTGCTTCACCTGCTCTCTCACACATTTCCCTGTACATTTGTGCACCTCCTGTTACCCTTTGCTTCCTACCATCTCTGTGGGCTAGATCTGCTGAAATGATTTGCTTAAGCAAAGAAATAGTTATGATTGACAATTCGTTTTTCTGCCCTTCTTCAAAATTGAAAGCTTTAGTCTCAGTAGACATAAAGAAGAATACATTTATCTCGTTAGAAGAGAATTGCAAAGTGTTGGACTTTTTCAGCATGGACATTACTTCATGTTAGTCTCAGTGGGAAGTAACAGGACAGTAGCTATCTCACCCCAAAGTAATGAGATGTAGGAAATAAAGACAGTAAAATACCTTTAGTTAAAATTCTCTGAGACTGATAGGTTAAAAAAACCACTTGTACAAAACCATGCTAAACTAAAAATGTAAATGGTTCGATTTACTTTGGTGACTATTAATGATAAAGATCTTAACGAAATTGTATTGAAAATGTATCAATCAATATTAGAAACTCCATATATTCCAATTCCAACAGTTATATCTATGTTCTTTTACTGCAGAGCTGCCCAAATTCTGACTCTTTAAAACCCCATGCATTTTCTGAAATTTTAGCCTGTGTTTACCATTTGTCCACAAAGTAAAGTACAAGAGGCTTGTAACCACTATGATTGTTGGGATGATCATATGAGCGAAATTATTTGGTGATTTTGGAACAAATTTTCTTTTCTTAGGTTGTTAGAAGCCTGCCTATTTAAATGCCAATCTAATCCATCAGAGCTGGTCTACATATATGCTAGGGAGAACTGAAATCCTTGGAACATCTGAGATAAATACAAATGATGTAAGACATTTTTTTTTAAGGACTTAAAGGAAATATTTTCAAACTAATTCTATTTCTGAGTAACAGTCATTTTGTATTCTCAGACTATTCATTTATATTCAGGGATACTCAGCATAAGTGCTTTAAAACTAGACAAAAGAATGCCTTGATGCCTTGCAAAGATCTGGAATTTCTGTTTTAAGCAAAAAGCTCGTCTTACCCTTAACAGATGAGCCAGAAGCAAAGTTCCATAAAATACAAAATCCCACTGTTAAATAAGTGCCCTATCTTGGTGTGGTGTGGTTGTGTTTCCTGGCCTTTATTTTTACTGAGCAGTTGTGTTGTGATCCAAAAGCATATGGGAGCCACGGGTCCTTTTTGTGCTAGCCATAGCACAAACCTGTAAGAAAAGGGACAGTCCCTTGATGAGGGGTTCAGGTGTGCTAGGCTTTACATTTGTGCTATTGGGAACTAAAAATCTTTTAAGCTCTGTGTTTATTTACCTTTTTTATCTGATAAGGTGCAGAAGAGTCACTATTCATTATCTTTCGAGTGAGCTGTTAGTTATCCTTCAGACAGACTTTGTGTTATAGTAGTAGCAGCTGCAATACCACTGAAATGCAAATAGTGTCTGGAGAACACTATTTGCTGCCTGATGGTCTGGGTCCTCGTTTGGTTTTGTGCTTTGTCTTCAGACCTTTTCAAAACCTTTTTATTAAAAGACACACTGAGTGTGAAATAACACTACTCAAAGCATGGCTGTAAATGTAAATACATCTTTATCCTGTTCTTGGGAAATGTTTTTGTATGATCTTGGTTCCCTTCATTTAAAAAAACCCAAAATATTAAAAACCAACTTTGGTACAAATATCTCTGATAATGATGCTTAATGTTTTCCTACTGTATAAGAGAAAAATAATGAGGCCACCTCCGGAACTGCAGCATTAGCAGCAGAAGTACAGCTTCTATAGAGTTTGCACTTTGTATTTATGAGGTGCCTTTGGTGGTAATCTTTAAAAATTCATTTTCAGTTCTGTTTTCTTCATCCATACATTCCTAGGGGCTAAAAACTAAGGTTTGGGATAATCGCTGCTTTCCTACACTGATCAGCCCCTTCAAGTAAGACAGGTTTTCCATACAGTGAGACAAAGTCTTGGGGTTGCTACGGTTTTTGATTAATGTTATTGCAGAGATTTTATTCTCTTTGTTTTTCCTGATATAATTATGTTTTTTACTTCACCTCAAATTTTAGCTTAATGGGACTTAATGCAGCTTTGCATATGACATATCCTTATCAAGTAAAGAAAGGTCAAGACTTTTCACATATTGTTATGTGATACAAATGTCTGCCTGAAACACTTATTCATTCAAATTGCTTAGGGATATAGTGTAAAAAGAATATCAGGTCAGATGTAGTTTAGAAACTATACAGATTTTGATCTGGATTAAAACAGAGGTGTTTGAAACTAATGTCAGTGGCACTTTTCTCAGATTTATATCCCATATAATTGAGAATGGCATCTGATCCTCTGCGGCTGGTCTGTCCCCTAAGATTTCCTTTACTTGTCTCATGCATTACAAAGATTTTCCCTGTTTCATAGATAAGCTGTTGGATACATGTCTCTCTTTGATGAAGTTATGTTTGCCATTTCTGTATCAGTCCTTACTAGTCCTACCCTGCTCGTTTCTTTAACTTATCTTAAAGTTTTTGAATGGGAGTCAGAGCAAGTGAGAGAAATATCAGGATATTTTCATCTGACCCATTCAGATTTGAGTACCTATATCCATCATGGTTAAAAAATGTATGGGTTGAATTGTTATTGTTGTTACCATTCCCATGTTAAAAAACATATTGAGGAGGAGTCAGAAGTCTTTGCAAAAGAGGTTGGCATGTGAAAGGAGTCCTTTGAAAGCCCTGGATCAACATTTCTTTAGTGTCTGAGGGCTAGGTAAGCTGCGAGGGGAAGACTGCTCAGTGGCCCAGTCCCGGTTGCTGCTGTCTTTTGTTCTGTGCTTTAGTGAATAATTCAGTCATGCTGGGAGGGATTTTCAAATGAGGTATAAATGATCACTTTCCATGATGCTTTTGTAAGGTCTATCTTGGCAGTAGGAATGAGCTAGGCTAGGTTGTGGAAGATGCTGAATCACCATTTCCTCTTCTGCCAAACATGTGATATGGCTTTGATTCATCCACTGTGATCTTAAAATGCTTAACCTAAGAATCCTTGTTACAATAAGTCACTGGTAAAATTCACAGAGGATTATAACACTTTCAGATTACAACTCAGTTAACTGAAGACGTGAACTGTCTCCTGGACTGGCCAGTTTATGTCCATTTTAAACCAGGAGCCCAAACAGATTTGGTTCCTCACCTGAAATATCTTAAATTCTAGAACTCATGTCTTAGTGCTTTGCAATAAAAAGAGGTTAATATGATATTCCTGCATCACATATAAAATGAAGCCAATATTTTTAAAGTTGTGGAGACATACACATGTCTAGGATTGATGGGACTATTTTCTTCAATTTTAGATCAAGTGCTGGAAGTACATACTTTCTAACTAAAAGATATTCTGAATATTAATGGTTGTAGAATATTTGAAGATGTAAAACTGAATAAGTGATACTTTCCATTATGTCATTTTTGTTACTTTTTTTTGTGGAAAAAAGAGGAATTTGCAATACTGTGAACAAGGTGAAGTAATACAAGAGTGGTTTTCAGTACATTGATTTTGCCTTGTGATAAAGGAAGTGCCAAATGGTTCAGTGCTCCTAGGTGTACATGAGTCACACTTCTGTTCATCTCATTTTGAAGTGAAATGCTCTGGAAATTGAGTATATGAGTGATGCTAGATAGTCAAGAAGATACTGGTAGAAAGTAAGTTGCTTGAAATTAATTATTTGGGAAATGCTTTGCAAAGCAAAACTGTAAAGGAGGTAAAATTTTCAGCTGGCTTATTAAAATGTGAGTACATTGTATTAATCAGTGAATCAATGATTAATATCCCATTTTATTTTCTTGTAAAGTACAAGATCTGAAAACTAAAATACACCTATCTCCAACATACATAGCCTTCAAGTGCTTTGTCTGCGAAGATGTAGTTTGCTTATTCATTAGAAATTTCATCTGTTTCTTAACTTTGAACATTGATTTCACTGTTTTGAGCTGCCTGATATTCTGAAAATTGTGTGTTTTCCGGCTGAACGTTGATCTGAATCCCACATGTTTGTCATCTCTGTCAATTTACCTTCAAATGAATTTTTGGAAAATAATTTTCAGTTCTCATTCAATTTGTTCCTTCTGTCACTTTTTAAGGTGTCTAAGTCCAAGCTAAAAGTACAAGTGCAAAGAGGTATGATCTTTAATAACATTGAAGTGCCTTAATATTTGAATAGGTTGCTAGTGTGTTTTAGAGAGATCCTGAGTTAACCAACTCCCTTAATGATTTCAGACACTGAATATCACAAAACAAACAAAAAACCTGCCCCTTACCATGCAGTCCTTATGATATTAGACACAAAATCCCATTTTGAATAAGTGATTTGGCCTCAAAGTTATTTGCATTTGTTGCACTCCAAACACCTACATAACTTCTACAGTTCAATGTGGATTAAACAGTTACATGTTATACATAGTACATACTTTTTTCTGGTGAAGTCTTTCCTCTGGAAGATTAGCAGAGTTGGAGACGGGGTGTGCTCCCATGGGGTTCTTGGTATGGCACAATAAACAGGCCTGTGGACTGCACTGAGTGTATTTACCCAACATTGTTAAAAGTCACAGTCAATGTGAGCTGTACACTGAATAAATTTGGCTGTGTAAAAACCAGAGTGTTTCTAGACATTAAAACCCCAAAACCCTAGGGTTAAGCAAACAACCAGAGCAGGGGATCTCAGCATCAGAGTGTGAGTTTTGCCTTTGCTCCAGACCATTTTGTGCCCCAACCTGTGCTTGGGTACTAGAGTGAGTAGAAAAGATCAGCTCTGCTGAATTTGTCACTTGCACTGTGAATGGCATTGCAAGCTGAGGTACCAAAGGGTTTGGGTGTGCGAATAATCAGCATTGCCTAAGGCATTACCCCTTAGGGATGTGTGGCAATAGAGATGCCATGCTGCAAGGGGTCGTGCTGGTGTGCTGTGCCCAGCTCTGACTTTGCAATCCTGTGGTCCATTTGCTGTATATTTACCCTTTGTGGTAAATTGTGCAGTGCAGTGGGGAGCAGATATATCTTAGCAGAAATCATTTTACTCTGAGTCGAAGTCAAATTTAAGTGTGAGTGGTGACAGGAGAAACTGTGGGTTCAATCAATAGCCACCCTGTCTCCCCCTTTCCATACAGGCAATGATTCATTGTGTGCTCAGATTCTCTCTGGTTCTCAATTAAGGAGCTATGAATTGAAAACTGGCATTGACTTTTCACAATACTGCAAGGTCTCGGTCCCTGTGGGTTTTCATGCCTCCTGCAACTGAGCACTTCAGCCTTCAAAAATTTGTTTTGGCTTTTGAAGTAGGGATGTCATACCATTTTACAGCAGTGAGTGTTTCTTCCTACTTGCAGCAATGTGGAAGTCACCACAGGGACCAAGATTGTTCAAGTGTTCAGCAAGAAAAGCTATATCGCCTTCATAAATCTCTAAGTCAAATCTGAAATAAAAGTCATGCAGCAAACCGGAAAATGAATTTTATTTTAAATCGAAACAGGGATCAGCAGATATAGCCTGGGATTTGGAAATGATTAAGTGTATGATTCAGTTAAGAAGTTTCACCTCTCAAGAAAATATAAAGCAAACATTCTTATTCCTGACCTATAGATCCTTACTGTGTTCAGAATAATAAAATGACTGATCCAATCATATATTGATGCAGAAGATCTTGGAGTATTTTTACTGAGACATGAGTCAATAATAGATTTTGTGGTTTTGGCTTTTCTTTTCTGGTTAGATCATGTTTTAGTTTCAGGTCCTCTCCCCCTGAATTGTAAGTCCTACTGGTAGATGTTGAAATGTGCTGAAGGCTGTATTTCACCTTATCCTTGCTTACGTCAGTGGGAATCTTGTGTAAATTGAGATTGCAGTCCTGAAGGTCCAAGTGTGCTTGCTTTGTTTCTTGTCTTTAGATTCGTGTTCAATGAAGAAATTGAAATTAAGAAGGAAATGTATTGAGCAAAGTATGTAAATCTGATGTCCTAAGTGAATGTAATTAGGAAACTAAATTAATGGTGTTTCTAATTGATTCAATCCAATGTGTACTTGCAGTTTTCAGCTTTGAATCCCAGAAAGATTTTCAAAGCCTACTTAATCCTGTGTTCTGGAGACTTCCCTGCACTGTTAAACCAGACTTTCCTTCACTGTCTTGTCTTGTCACTTACTACTTTATTTTGAGGTTTGGATTATGGGATTCTCTACCACAGCCGAAGTGACTTATATATCTTCTCCCATTTTAAAAGCCCCTCTGCTGGTAATGTTGTTGTATCTTGACTAATGGTACAGATAACTTCATCATATTTAGCTCCTATTTGTCTTTACTTACTTTGTTGGACTAAGGAAATGACTGATACTATGACTTAGTATAGCCTGTAGGGTACGGTGAGTTGGTAGGAAAGGTATTCTGAGCACTAACATAAAATCCCAAAATAGCCCTATAGTTACTGTGCATGAATTATGCATCTGCTTAAGTCCATCTGATAATTTGAACTTGGAAAAAACATGATGGAGAGTAACATTTGCCATTTCCAGGTGGTGCTCATACTTTTGATGTGAAACATTACTTCTTTTACTCCACAGAAGAATATGATAGATTGGAGCACTCTTCTCAGTCTGCTGCCAAAGATAGAAATACACAACTCAGCTATTAATCCCAGTCTCCATCTGCCACTGGAGATTTTCACTGACTAGCCCCCTCTCAGAAACAAAATGATCAGGAGCTGAGGTTATATTTCTAGACAGTCACACACAGACTGCATGGGGAAACGTTTCCCATCACCTTTTTTGGGAGTGATGCCAAGGTCCGGCATTTTGACCTTTGTGAACAGGAAACAAGGTTCCTTCCTGTTCCTAGGATCCCTATGTTTTTTAGAAATTTCTCCATGATCTCTCTCCTGCCTTTACTTTTCCTCTTGTGATGAATTCTTATGACTGGAAGCTGCATTTTATCTGCTATTGTGCCCTACTGAAGGGAAATAGGGGAGAGTTTTTAGCTCCTATTTCACTCAGACGCTTGGTGGGCAAAATTCTCCTTGCTTTGGCATTTTCCTGTGAATTGGAGCAAGGGATGCTGCATTTGATATTATTTCCATTAAGCTTTGTAAGATTTAAGACAGAAGCACTGAAGCAGTGATCTCTGACTCTGACAAAAACTTGAACAAGTCAAAGCTCTCCTCAAGAGCACGGTACATAGATTAGCAGTTCTGTCAAAACTGGCTATAAACCATCATTGGCCTTCCTAAAATTCACTTGTGTGTTATTTACCTTTCATTGACCTATTACAAGTGAATCTCCACTGAACAATTATACCAGAATCTAAAATTCAGAAAGTAATGATTTCAGTTGTCTTGAGCCTCAACCTGACATCATGGGAATGTAGCTTGGGATCTACTGCTGGTATTTGTGAGATCTAATATTTTGTCTAGCTGTGTTGAAATAATTTACTGAAACATCTATGGCTGGGATTTTTCCTCCAAAATAAAAAGCAAGTGTGAAACAGCATCATAGAAAAGGAAACCAAACAGAGATACTTTTTTCACCTTAGTATGAAGAATAATAATAATACTAAAACATCCTTCTGCATCTATTCTGTTCTTAAGGGACTTAAGCATTTGGAAATGAAGATGTGCTAGTCCTAAGCTTTTTAAATAGAATTTGGATCCTGGAACTGGGAGGATGTGAAAAAATGTTCTTAGCTTAGCTTCATGATGAATGAAGCATTTATTATTAATTAATGCTTAGGAAGATAATGCTGTAATGATATCTTGTAAAGATCAAAGGGCATGAATCTTTCAGGATTCAATTCACATGAAATTTATACACATACTGAACTTTATGTAGAGAAGTAATGCCATGAAACTTAGTACTGAGGTTGGATAGGGAATTCTGAAAGCAATTCTGGAGATAATATTTCAAGATAAACTACTGTTTGGATTAAGAAGAAATATGAGTATTATGTTAACCTTGGTTTGCAATGTCCTTCATCAAATTATCAATTTATTACTTTTGCTGCAGGCAGTTTCTTCTTTCATCTATACCCAGATACCTCAGGAGGAATGCTGTTGAAATTGGATTGAGCAACCTGGTCTGAAATAAATTTGACTCTCCACTCTGAATGGCAGGTTACACTAGAGGACATCCTGAAATCCCTTCCAACCTGAATTATTCTACAATTCTGTGTTATACTGCTGAGGGACCAGAACAGGGCCTAAGTAACAGAGGATTTATTTGAAATTTCAGATACACTGGAAATGCAAACAGCTGCAACAATACAGACAAAAGTGAAATTGTACCTTCTAGTGTTAACTGACTTGAATAAAAATCTCTTACTTTTTTAAGAAAACAGAAGAGGAGAAACAGATGGGAGTGAATTAGAAAGAGAAAAATCTGTTGTTGCAATGCTTTAATCCACTGAAATATGTGGGCCTGAAAATGTAGTAATAAAAGTTCAGGGACTATATTTGAGAGGGAATTAGGAGCTAGCAGGTATTTTCTAAGGGTCAAGGCTACACTGGCCTGAAGAATGGCAGCAGTCAGCTCTGGAGAGCTGCATCAGTGATTCTGCACACCACGGCCTAGGCCAGTGCTGTCGAAATGTGTTCTCATGACTGGGAGTTCAGCTGCTCTCTCTAGGATGCAGGTAAGTTTCAGCTGTGGTTTCATATCACATCCTCTTTTTTTCCTCTTTCTTTCCTCTTGGCTGATATTGATGCCATACCTTTGTAAAAGGTAATTCCAGTATTTTCTTTGCTCAGCCTGACTGACTCACTCCTTGGTCAGCAGTCATCAGCACCTGTGCTTTGTGCACTGAACTGAATGACCTTTTCCACCTACTCAGGACAAATACTTTTTTTTTCCTCAGCAAAGACAGGCACTTTCTTCACCAAGAGTGAACATGTCAATTTGAAGCTAAATGGGAAAACCAAACTCTGGCAGCCTAGTTCCAGGCAGCCTTAATTTATATGCCAGCAAGTTGCATGGCATTACAACGCATTTTTATTCAAACAAAAATGAATAGTTGCTATAGTTACAAAAAATCACAAGATGCTATACAAAACTGGGAAATAAAAGCATTGTCATTAAAGGACACAATTGCCAATGAATAAGAGCAGCCCTGGCCTTTGTTTTAACCAACTGGGTGGTGACATCATGCCAGTTGCTGTTATATGCAATGCAAAATCTGACAGAATACTGAACCCTTTATGGAGTGAATACATAAACATATAGCTAGTGCATTTCCCAGTATGCCTCAGATATATCCCTGGAATCTTTGTAGAAACGGTAATTTGGAACAGAACCGTTACCTTTACTCTTTCTAATACAAAAAAATGTTTTCTTTCTACTGGGGAAAATATATCTGGTTTTCATTACTTATTTTTAAAGCATGAAAAGGAAAATTTTCAAAATTCTGACAGACACATTTCAGCTTTGTAACCTCTCTTTGTACATAAATGGCTTGACTTAGCTGAGAGTTGCACTGCTGCCAAAACTGGTGAATCCTGAATTTGGCTAAACTTTGGCAATCTAACCAAAGCAATTGGCATGCTTCTGCTACCTTGTGTTGATGAGAATAAGATATCTATACATAGCCATCTATGCTGGTGTGGCTTCTTTCCACTGTGCATGAGTGACCTGGATTTGGGTGGTCAAGACTTATTGGAGAGTCTAATGCTGGAGTTATGAAAATATTCCTGTAGGTTGAAACAAAGAAAAAGCTTAAGGAATGCTCCTTTTGGTGATTATCTGAGATGATAACAATAACTACAAAGAGGATGCAATTCTTATTGTACAAAACTGGTCAGGAGAATGGTTTCATACAGCATTGGTTTATCACAAACCTTTCCGTTTTATACCATTGTGATCACTGGCAAGGACTCCTTGAATGGTTGTACCTGATAACCATCATAGGAATAAAAGAAAAGCAAATGTAAAAAAATAGAAAAAAGTAGATATCAGAAATGCTGGCTGCTTAAATATAGAATATTGTTCTGCAAGTCAAGGAGAAGTGAGAAAAAGCTAGCTAAAGGAACAAAAGTAGAACAAAATAATTTTTCCAGTATGTTTGGAAAAGAGCCTTACCAGAGGGCCTGTACTGTGACAGCCAGATTATAAAAGGAGTACTCAAAAAGCATGAGGCCATTTCAGGGAAGATATATGAGTTTTATGCGTTGATGTTCATTGTGGAAGCAGAAAGGTTTGCACCCTGTAAGGCTCTAATAGAGGGAATAAAAGGAGTCAACATAGGATATGTTTAAAACACACTGACTTCAGAAGAAGGCGTGGTACAATTAGATGGAAGGAACCCCCCAAAATCATCAGGACTGGATAATATTCACATACAAGTTCAAACACAGCTCAAGCATGAAGCACCTTGCACTTGTAGGCACACTTTGGAAGAGCCCTGGTATCCAGAGATAGGAGAATGGCAACTCTTACATCCTAAGTAAAAAAATTTTGGTGGGAGCAAAGTGGGGAAGCACAGGCTGGCCATTCTGACTCCTGTACTGGGCACATCAGCAGAAGCTTTGGTGAAAGGCAGATTTCAGCACAGCTCTGTTGACAGAGGTTGTGGTTTTAAGGCTCCTTGAAGTGTTTTCAGAGCAGCAGCAAGCGTATTGATGGGATGATTTGGTCAGCTAAAATAATATACTGAAGTTTCTAAAAGGCAAACATTGTCTGTGAGCTTTTAAGGCATTGGTGAGGCAAGAGGAAAGATCATAACATGGAAGAGCCATTGGCTGGAAGATAAACAGATGAATGCCTTGGTCCGAAAGTGTGCAGATGCCGGTGTGTTATTCAAAGCACTGAGGGGGTCAGTGGCAGGCAGCACAGACTCGTGGAAGGGCTTTACAAGATTCAGGTGGCAATGAAATGGTAGGCAAAACCTAATATGGATAAATATAAATTGATCCACTGGGAAAAGCAGTCTAAGCTTTGCATTAACATTGTGGACTGTGAGCCTGCCATCTCCCAGCCTTTTTTCAATCTGATTATCTTAGGTTTGGCTGATTTAAGTGGGATCCATACCTGTTTGTAATGAAGGATAGAAAGTAAATCACTTCCTATATGTGCATCTCAGGAGAAAGAGATAATTTTCTCATTCAGTCCATAGTCATTTCTGAATGAGAGAAAAAGGTCTTGAATGGTACTGTAACCTGTTTCATTAACAGAGTAGCACAGCAGTTTCCATTTTTAGATCACTTCACAGTGTGCAGCAAGGGAGCAATTTCATTGCCTTCCCACTACAATCTGGGCTTGACTGTGTATATGGGCCTTTTAATTAGCCCTGCCCCTCCCCTGCACACATGTTTATGCAGGGAAATTTATTCAAGAAAATGCACTTTTGGGTACATATCCAAGTTTTGTGTGGAAAATAGAATTAGATGTGAAAGAA
Organism: Acanthiza pusilla; assembly: GCA_036630365.1. Classification (NCBI taxonomy): domain Eukaryota; kingdom Metazoa; phylum Chordata; class Aves; order Passeriformes; family Acanthizidae; genus Acanthiza; species Acanthiza pusilla. The sequence goes on from JAXCHO010000164.1 coordinate 24,657,176, forward strand.
AGCAGAACCATTTCAAATTATTATGTCACCCAGACAGGAAAGAGAAAACAATGTGATGCAGAAAAAACAAATGATTGAATATTCATGAGAATAAAACCTCTTTAAACTGAAGTTGTTACAGTCAACCATTTATAAGCAATCCACAGGTTGAAATTTGTGTGCCATATATATTTGATAAGCAACTGGAAATTGTAAGCAATGAAGTAAAAGCCAGTCAAATAGCAGACTAAATAAGAGCACTGAAAAACCCCCCAACATTTAACAGTGCTTTTGTTTCCTGAAATTGTCTGTGCTGCTTTAATATATCACAGGGCTAGAATATTACCTGCAACAGAGCCTTGCTTAATAAATATGGGATCTCATTTTGGAATCCAAATTTCTGATGCCCCTGGGAGTTCATGGTGTTGGCAGGTAACTGTATCAATGATTATTATAGCACAAAGTAGTCCTGCCTCATGCCTGATACCAGGGGCTGGGGACATACGTGACTCATTTGGAGATAAAATCCGGTGCATTAAACACCTCAGATTAATTCCTTGCTTGGCACTGCAGTTCTGTCTGAGTGAATTTCATTGCTTATCCTGTAAGTCATTAAGAAATCCTGTCTGTCTTCAATAGAAAAAGAACATGACACAGCAAGAAAGCCAATATACATAGAAACGCTGATTGTCTATGCTCACGTAGGAGAAGCAAGGCTAGAATAGAAATTGCTTGCTTAATTTGTTGGGGTATAATCTTCTCTCTAGCTCTTAGCTCCTCATAAACAGCTTATGCCTTTCATGTGGCTTAGGAGCTTGCTGGATGGTCATTATCTCTCACATTTCCAGCATGTTAACTATCTATGTGCCTGTGGCATTGGTACGTTAGAGCACTACCTGCAAAATAGTGGCAAATGTGTAATAGGAATAATAATTTAATGTCAGAGAATGGTGGCAATAGGAAGATGGATATAATGATAGTAAATTGCAGATAGTCACAGAAATTCGACATTCTTCTTATTCTGAATTGTTTGACTGGAAATGTAACTGTAATTTTATATCACCTTAGGTTTGCTTGGAAAAGTTAAAATCTTTGACAGAAGGCTGTAAATAATATTGGCACACTAGACAGATGTCACTTTAAGCTGTGCTCCTTACAAATATAAAGATGTCCATTTGGTCAGGGGTCAGAGACAAGGCAGTATAACTGCTCGTCTAGCCAGGAGCCTGAGGCAGGGAACGGTGAATGCTTAGAATGACCAACTGTGTAAGTCCAAGAAGCTATACTGGAAACAAATCACTGTTGAATTAAAAATATATGTAATGGTGTAATTTTTTAAACAATATTTTGAAAATACAGGAGTCAAATTTGTCGAATCATGCATTATCTGAAGACGTATTACATCTAGCTCTTTCCAAAGCATGTAACATTGTCACAAAGTGGTGGGATAGTATTGTGATCATTAGCTGGCAAGCCACTAAGGCCATCTAATGTGAAGTTTCTTAGATAAAGTGCATTGTGTACAAATTAGACAAAATGTGCAAAAATAAACTTCTTCATATAGTGTTTTCAATTACAATTTTCCAAAACTAGCGACTAGATAAGATCATCTTTGATTTTAAGGACTAACTCTAGATGCCAAGCTACTATCACTAATTATTGTAATCTTGCACTATTTCCAGATCTTGGAAGGAAAAGCTCCCAGCTATTTCCACTACAGAGCATCTTGGAGTCAACAGCTGAAAAAATGAAGTAGTAAACCTATTGCCTGCACCTGAAATTCATTACTTTTCCTTAATAAGGTATTTTTTCTTATGACTGTTTCCATCTCTAAGGATAGCAGTGAATTTCCTAAAGGCAAAAAATACTCTATTGGTAGAAACTCTATATTTTATCAGTGTAAGGAGTAGAAAGAACTTCAGGCTCATTGGATCTTGAGATTGCCTTAGGAAGAAGAACAAACAGACTCAGTGCAGATGTTTGAAAACAGATAAAAAGGTGGATTTGTATCAGAAGAAAGTTAAAAGCTGTACTGAGATTTCAGAGTGTGCACTTGCTGACTGATGCATGTGTGTTGATCTACTGAGGAAAACTGTAGAACATCAAATGCACTTACAAATTACATTTTATTGCATGAATTTTTTTAAGATCTTCCTTTTAAGACTCATTACTTCAGTAAATTTCATTGAATTTTAGTATCTCTCCATCTATGCAAGCAAATTGTTAAAGAAGTATTCTTCATTTGGCTGTAGGACTGAGATTTTTTATGTTGTGTAATCCTAAAGAAATTGCTTGACAAGTGATATGAATTATCCTTTAATAGGTTCTCTCTTTGTTTATCAGCCTTTTAATGTTTGACTGTTTTGTTTGTTGAGATGTTCTGCTCTTTAAGAGCCATCAGATGTTTCCTTTCTTATCCAAAGAGGACAAGTCTAGACTAGGGACAGAGAAATAACTTTTAGTCTTACTTTAGAAATGGTATTCCCCAATCTAGTGTTCCTACTGAAACACTCCAAGCTATGTGTTGTTCACTCACTTTCACCTTCCCTTCTCCCTGTGGCAGGCGAGAGAGAGGAGAATTGGAGGCATGAAAGGTAAAGATCATTGGTTTGAGATAAGAAAAATTTACTGGAAGCAGCAATGAAGGAAGAAATTAATGGTAACATCAAGAACATTAACATGTACAAGAGAGGCCAACAACTCCCATGCAAATGCTCACCATGCAAAGCCCTGTCCTTAGGAATAATCAGTATTAATACACATAATTCTGTTTAATGAAACCTGTAGTAGAAAACAGCAGACAGTGGGGATTTTCTTAAACTGACATTCTCTTGAAGTACATGAATATTTTTGTATGTCATATAAGTGGCACATTGTTCAATATTTTGCTTTTATTTTTTGCTAGTGTCTCTTCTCACTTAGAATTATATGAGCTATCTACTTTGTTAAGAATTTTATCTTGGCATGTAGAGTTTCTTATTCATACAGATAAAATATATGCCTGAAGGACTGCATCCTGTGGAAGAGTGACTCACTTTCCAGCAGTTTGTGGAGAATTGTTGCCTGTAGGATGGACTCATGTTGGAGAAGTTAATGGAGAACTGACTCCTGTGGGAGGCACCCCACAGTGCAGCAGGGGAAGAACTCCTCTCCCTGAGCAGTGGCAGAAACACCATGTGATGAACTGACGATAATCGCCCTTCCCTCTCTCCCTGCATCTCTGAGGGGGAGGAGGTAAAGCTGGGAGAGGTAGGGGGAAGGTATTTTTAAGATTTGTTTAATTCTCATTTTCCTGCTCTGATTTTGTTAGTAAACAGTCAAATTAATATCTCCAATTTGAATCTGTTTTGCCCATGGCAGTATTTGCCAAGTGATCTCTCCCAGACCTTATCTCAACTCACAAAGCTTTGCTATATTTTCTCTCCCCTGTCCAGCTGAGAAGGAGAGTAATAGACCAGCTTTGGTGGGTGTTTGGCATCCAGCCAGGGTCAGCCCACTCAAATGTCAATGGCATTTTGGGAACTCAAAGTCACAGGCACCCTGTACTACCAAACTTACATGTTTGACTTATGGCAATGGATTTGATTGGTGTGCAAGCGAACAAAGTAAGTCACTTCATTACTGATGATCATGAGTGTAGACATGGAAGAATGAAGATACAGAGGAGTACAGATTTCAACTAATGCATAATTAAAATGATTGATTCATGGTCAAGGCACTATTTTCACTCCCTGAACTGAGGAATCCTTTCCCAAGTATTACTGATTCTCAGTTCAGGCTTTGACTGCTTTGCACAGCTCTGTTGCTGTAATATTTAGCAAGCCAGGGGCTGCCATTGCATGGGATTGCATGACCAGAAACACCTTGCATCGGGTCAAAGGGTGTCACATCAACAGGATCACTTTTGCTGCTATTATAGCGCCCACAGACAACTTCACTGTCAGTATGGGAAGAGCATGGGTCTGCACTTCAGCCTACCCAGAGTGGTGATATAAAACTAATTAATAATCCTGTTAAGATGAAAACAAATGAGGAAGAAGAGTGAAAACATACACAGGCACAGGCATAAATCCAATTTTGTCTTTTTACATATTGATGCATATATTTTTGTGAGGGCTGAAGTCACAAATTCTCTGTTGTAATTAGTATTGTGCTCCAGTGAATTAAGAATAATTTCTCCAGTAAGCCCAGGGGCCTGTGCGTGACCCTTTTGCAAAAAGTGAGGTGAACTCACAGAACTACTGATCACACTCCTGGGGAACTGGGAGACTGCTGGGGTACCATTCTGCCTTTGGAGTTTTAAGAGTCCAACTCTTAACAACCTAAAGGTATTTCGTTGTCTGTAGATTTCTATAAATTAATAGAGGTTTTTCTCCAGTGTAATGCTAGATTAATTCCAGAAGCACAAAACCAAGAAGGTGAATAGTTATTTTGCAAGGGCTAGAAAAGAAACAACAGTCATCTGAAAAATCCAGGAATACGAAATTACAATTAGTAAAATACTTATAGGCATGACTTATCTTGCTGGCTGATAAATATCTATTTTCTTATTGGCTTCCTGCTGACCTGTTTGAGGGCTGTCTTGCACTGATTTAATTCCTTTATGGAAATGTTTGAATGTCCTTTCTTTTGTTTTAGTGTCACCTTGCTGCATGACTGACTAAAAAGAAGATATCTGGTGAGACTGAGGATATGAGAACCTGGGCCCTAGTAATGTGTTTTTTATACAGTGTAACTTGGAAAAGAACGATTTATAAAATACAAGATTATCTTTTTGTCTATGATTTGTGGGATATTTCCAAGTAGGAAAACACAGAAGAGACAATTTTTTGAATACAGACAGTATTATTGAATACTGTGCTGCAAACACCTGGTGGTCTATGATTTCCACTGTGGCATTTACTGCCAGCTTGCCAGAAGTTGCATCACAATTTTCAAAATATGCATTTTTCTTCTTATAAAGCAGACTTCACAGGAATGCATTTGCTGTTTTTTAAATCCTTTAATAGCAGATATAGCCAGTCAAGGATGAAAAAATCTCATGTGGTAACTTGTTTTATTTGTTCATGATAGTATCTTACAAGGTATAATGTATATTCCAGGGGTTTTGGAGATATTTTGTCTGCTGACACTGTATACATTTAAATCAAAACTATTTAAATAAGTAGAGTAAATTTCCACTTAATTGTATTTTTGAAAGTATTTTTAAAAGTCTAGTTATGACTAATATGCTGAACATATTTTGTAAATGTTTTATGAATTTCTTTTCTGAAATGATTGTGAAGTACATAATTAGGTGTAATGTATACCAACAGGCAAGTTCTAACTGCTGAATGTTAAATAATTTCTCATTTTTTAGTTACAATTTTGGCATTTAATTGACCTTTTGAAAAAGAAACAGTGCATGCATAAATGTGCTTAAAGTGTACTTCTTGAAGTAATGATTTTTCTCAGCCTTGATTGAATTTAGACATACAAAGTCAGCAAATTTTTGTTTCCTTTCATGTTTGTGCTAATTAATGGTAGTGTTTTGGGCAGTTTTTTCTTTTCTTTTTTTCTTTTCTTTCTTTTTCCTTCCTTTTATTTTTTTCCCCTGCTCTTCATTTGTTAATGACTTAAAATTATGAGAGGAGAATGATTCATAAGAAAAGCCAGGGCCATTCCTGGAAGCTGTATCCACTGCTTGGGTGTGCCTGGGCATTTCTTGGAGCTCTGGTCAGGCACATGGATTGTGGAATTCATGTTTATATGCAAGAAATGAGATCCAAACTAATATAATAATCCTCTTGCCTGGAAATCAGGTGCTATAGCTGGAGTTTGGGGAGAAAACATGGTGATATTGATAGTTGAGCTATCCAAGTACATTTTGCACCTCTATACATCTGAGACTGTGTATCTACAGGTTTGTAGGGAGGCAGTATTGTGTATGGCACTTCTGGAAGTTATCCACTTAAGTCATCTGATTACTTTATGTCTCCCTTGGAATGCTTTATGTTTTTGTGTTCTTATTGTCCTTCAAAGTTTTCAACCTTCTAGGGGAAAAATAATGTAGCATGCCTGACTATTGCTCCTAATCCTTACAGGCTGTTTGGGAATGATTTGTGTCCCTCTGGTGGTTTTACATGAAGTGTCACAATTACATAGGAATACATGTTCTAGTCATAGATTTCAATAAATGCCTTCTGATTCTTAGTCTAGAACTCTCGAATCTTTTCTCTTCCTACAGTCTTTCTTACACCTGTCTTCGTTATTATCGTTCCAGAGAGGCTGTTATTCTCTGTAAATTTTATCTATAAAACTAGTTCAGACCGTTCTTTACTGGTCAGTGATTGTTCTGTTTTTCTTTCTACTACTCCCTTTCTTTGTCTACCTGCACCATAAACCTTATTTGAAATATAAACTATTGAAGTTAGGAAACAATCGGTTGTATTACATTTGTCTGGTACAAAATGAGCAGAGAAACAGAGATGCTGAACTTTCATATTGTTGAAGAAAACAGAGACATAGAAAACATGAGAAGATGGGAATGATACTGTTAAATTGTTTTCGATATTAGGTCCATTCCTGCAATTAGTGGCTAATTCTCTGGTGTTACTTTCTCCTTTTTCCTGTTGGGTATCTGGAACTGGGAAATATATCAGTAAAATATTTCAGAAATTTTCCATGGAGAACACAGACTTATTATTAGTGTATTTAAACTTACCAGGCAATTCACATGCAAATATATGTCACCTAGATGTGCTTGTTTATCTTTCCATATTTTAAAAATTTTATGGTACATTTACCTGGGGACATGAGTAGAAAGACAGTACTTGGTTTTATGTTTTGTTAGTTATCTTTTACAGCCACTTTTATTTTGAAGGTTTTATGTTAACAAATTTTTTAAGTACTCTTTTTAATAGAGTGTCTCAGATTACAATTTGGTGAAGTGTTTACAGTGTGTTTAAAAGTGATCTCCTGTAAAAGCAAAGTAATCTGATGTTAATGCTCTCTAGTTACAACACTTACATAGAAATGGTGAAAGAGTTCTTTCATTTGGACCAAGAGTTTGAGTTTCACAGTCTGAAAATATGCTGAGCATTAGTAGCACTTCATAGTGTGTCATCCTGGTTTGGTCAAGAATGTCTTGGAGTCAAGGGGTGTTTCTTTCTGGCACAAGATTTTGCAATCTTTTCTTCTGAAAAGCTTCTATTTTCAAGAGTTGTCATTTTGCTTTGAAAATTTCCTGATCAGGTCTAATCTTGCATCATTTGGATATTCATTGTGTGAAAAAAAAAGGTTTTTTGCATACTGTTATAATTGTGGAATAAGTGAGCTTGACAGTAATATCTGGACATAAACATTTAAACTCGCTATCAGCCTATAATAGTTGATTAATTCTAAAAACTTCATACTTTTTATTTACTTTGATGTATGTTTCATTCCTGCTTGCAGAAATTGATATTCCAGGGGAAATTGGGTACTGGAAGCATGAAGCTGTCTAAAAGAAAGGCTACATCAGCTGAGGTAAGACAATCAGCTAAGATACATCATTTTTTAAAATAGATTTTTGCACCAATTATGGAAAGGGCAACCCCTGGTTGGACTTTTAAACAGCTCATAACCTCTCTCTCACTCTCATGACAATGAGAAAGAGAAGAAGATGCACATTCAGCAAGCTAGAAATGTTTTTCAAAAAGATTAAAATAGATGTGGCTAACCTTCCCAGAGACACCCATTATCAAAGACCTAACATTTTGACACTAGAAGTACTTAAATGCTGTCCTGGTTTGTTTCTCTCTATGTGAAGTTTAGGGGGTGTTCCACATGGTTTGTTCTAAAATATGTTTTACGTGTGAGGCTTAGTTGCATTTTTCACTCCTATAAACTATGCTCTAAAACTACAAAACATATTGCTGTGTGAAAAAACCTGTTATTTTTCTGTGTGGGCATTTTCTGAAGATACTGTCTTTGCGTGTAAGGATGTAAACTAAAGAATTTTGCTGACTTCTTTAAAAAGATACCCATCTGGTTTTGTGACTGCAACCATTATTGATATTTGTCTCTTTTTTGGAGTGTGATGCAAGACCAAAACCACCCCTTTCACTATTATTAGGCAAGGTACAGGGATACTCCATTGAAGCATCTGCTTTTCTGTATAGATTCTGTGAAAGGAAAAATTCTGCTTGAATATAAAGTTTCATAACATAGGAAATTGAGATTCTGTAAGATATTCTAGAAGTAATTTTAAGTGTTATGACTAAGACTGTTTATAATATTAAAAATTCATCAAAGCAGAATGTCATTTGTCTTGCTCTACACCCAAAGTAGATATTCTGCAAATGGCTGGGATAGGAATTCTAACATCTATCTAAAAGAAGGCAGAGTAAGAATTTTCTGAACTTTCTTCTTATCATATCTTTGTTTGAAGTGTAACTGTGCCTACAAAACCATATTCACAACATTGAGGATGAACACAACTCTAGATGTATTCTTAATTACAGTCTAGATTTCTTAAGAATTAAATCTAGATAGTTTAAAAATTCATACATAGCAATTTGTTTATTTTAAATGACAGTTTAACTGCTGATGGGAAGTGGTGAATAAATTCCTTGTTTTGCTTGGCTTCCAGGCATGGCTTTTGATTTACCTATTAAATTGTCTTTATCTCAACCCATGAGTTTTCACACTTTGACTCTTCCAGTTCTGTCCCCCACCCCACCAGTGGAGTGAGTGTGGGTGATTAGTTGCCAGCTGAGGTTAAATCATGACACCCTCTGAGTGGGAAAGTGAGACGTGCACAACAAACTACCCTGAGGGTTTAGAACAAAGGATAACGGGAGGATGAACTATACTTACAAATAACCCTGGTATTATTCTTTATATCCTTTGTTGGTTTGCACAAGGCTGTTTCCTCAGCTCCTTTTTGCATTAAAAAACAAGACAAACACCAAGATGAAAGCCAAACCAAATCCAGGATGTTGTTAAATGTAGCTGCTTTCAGCTTCCCTGAAAGGGGGACAGGCCCTCCCCTCTCAGGTCCACTTCTTGTTTATCTTAAACTGCCATTTAGGAAGCATTTGATAACTATTCCATATTTAAAATCAAGTTAATTTCAGAGGTCAAGAGGGTAACAGTCTTTATGCATTGGCTGAAAAATTCTCTCCTGACCTGTTATTCTGATGTTCTCTGTACTGAAGCTGTGCTTTCATGCTCTTGTGGGCTAGACCTTAAAAAATCTCTTTTAAAAACTCTGAAGTCGTATGTCTGTATTAGCCTTATCAGTGAACTATTTCGATCACAATGTTCAGAGTATCTCTCCTAATAAATAGCACAGGGAGAAACAGCTCTGCTAAAAATCCACCTTTGGGCTCCAAGCAGATAGTGAGAAGCAATCAGAGCACAAGAGGATAAACTTAATCATCATTGCCCCATTTTTCAGTGACTGCCCTGGAGTCTTTATCTACCATAACTGAACCTGTAGACCCTAGGAGCTACTGTGATTCACTTTTGCTCCTAAGCACCCTTGGGTTAGCCACCCCCTCTCCCCTCAGCAGCCAGAGATGTCCAGCAAAGGCATCTGTAAGGAGTCATGGCAAAGGGGAGATGCGTACCCAGGGCTCTCAACAACTGCAGCAGTTCAAATGGAGGGTTAGCAGGCTCCAGTTTGTTACTGCTTCCCAATCACAGCTGAAAATTGCCTTTTCCAAGCAAAGCACTTAGGTTTTGTACATGGCAACACACCCTCACATACTAGCAGAGGTAAACTAACTTGTCACACATAGACTCTACCACCACCACAAAAGGTGGATGCTTTTTTGTCTTAGTATGAAATGCAGATTGCTGGAGTCCTTCCCCCAAAGAAAGGGCATTGCATAACTGGTCAGCCAGCCTGCAAATTTTACCACAGTTTACACAGTTTCACAAGTTTTCTTCATTTCTCTGCATGCCAGCTGTCCAGTTGGTTGAAATTAGAACAAAATAAAGACAAATAACCTTCTAGATATTTATCTTTCTATGTTTTTTTTTTTTTTAGTCAAGTAGTATTATTAAGTAGGGAGATATACAGGGGACTGTGCAGGCAGTTGTGTGAAAAATTTATGTGATTAATTTATGTGGGGTTTTTTTATTTTTTGTTTCTCAGCTACACATCTATTTCATTTTGTGTGCCTGTGCTTCCAGACTTCCAGTAAATTCAACAGTTTTCTTTATGCATATAAATATACCCCCGAATGGCAGAGCAGTTCATTTATATAGTGGGTAAGTGATTTGACAGAAAGTTGCCTAATGATAAGGAAAACATATACCACTGGATAAAAGCTGTACAGCGAAGTGAAAGCATTCAGTTGTTAAACATAATTACTGTCTTGAAATCTCAGAATATTGCTCTGCTTATAGAACAGGGCCGTGGTAACATCTCTTGCCCTCTTCAGGGCCAAGCTGCTTTGGTTTTGTCATATGAAATCCTGTGTTGTATCTGTTTGCAGTCTCTACATGTGTTAAAAAAAATTGTATTTTTTAAATGACAAGTCTTTTTCTGACTTTATGTCATTATTGCTATTTGGGTTTTGATGTTCTTATGTGACCAAAACTTAAAATTGACTCCTCAGGAAATTATGTCTTTGCTTATAAAGCAATTTAATAAAAGTAATGTAAAATTTCCTTTATTCACTAATTGCATGTAGCTGCCTTGTGGCTAGTCTGGATGAGATTAAATTACTAGGCGGAAGTCCCATCAGTGTGTGTGATGAAAATCTTCTTGAAGTTGTCACCGTATATATCTCTTTGTCCTTAATGAAGACTAGGATGAACTTTGAAGTCCGGTTCTAATCAAGTAGTAGCCACAAAGTGAGGAAGGACAACAAAATGGAGAAGAAGGAAACCCCTCCCCCAACTTTCATTAACACTATTCAAGAATGTCAGAGGTGTTTTTCATTTGAAATGGCAGGTTGGCAATCTGTAGTACATTGCTGACAAGAAGAATTTCAAGTGTTTTAAAACTAAGCAGGTTTTGAAATTGTTGATTCTGTCTAAAACCCAGTCTGGTTTGTTTGTAGCACTGAATAAATTTATTATTTACTGCTAAAAACGATGTAGACTGACTGTTATTTTTATCCAAGAAAACTACATCAGAGAAAGTGAGTGTTACCCTTACCATCTGGCTTTTTAAATACTGGAAAGAAAGTTAGTGCTGCAATAAGTGCCCTACAGGCAAAGTCCAGGAGTTTTTTAATGGCTCAGGGAATAGTAGGTGTAACCTGAATTTTAGGGCATAGCAGGAGAGGAGAATTGAAGACTGAAGGTTAGTAATGGTCTTTTGTGGCACTGCCTGTTGACAGATACTTTAGGGCAGAAGAAGGAGGTCATTGATCTAAAGGTCAGCCTGAAATAGGAATGTCTGTATTTTCCTATCACTTGCTTGTACAAGATTTAGCGTTTTCCTTCTCCTGCAAATCTAGTCTCCTAGCAGAAGTCAATACCCAACATGGATATAGTTATGAATATATATTTAATAAATATCCATTTGAATATAAATCCAAAGAGCTATTAATTCAAATATTGCTTTACATAGGATATGCACTAAAATGATCAGAGATATATGTGTGTACTATTCAAAGGAAAAACATGTTATTTTATTTGCCTGAATAGATTAGGAGACCATGGAATTTGCTACATAGGTTCCTTTGAAAAAGGATATGTATTAGTTTGTTGTTGTTACATGATTATTTATGTGACAAAATATTTGCTTTATAGTTCTTGATGCAGTGATGAGAGGAAGACTTTTACCTCTGCCTCCTGCTGAGATCTTGGATTAGAAGCAAGAGGAGAACGAAGCATATGTGAAGGTATGTTGCGGGACAGTTTTCAATAAAATTGAAATAATGCTATTTGCTGGTAAAAGCTGATAGAAGAAGGATGGATGCAATTTATGATTTTTTAAGTTTGCGACCTGAGGGCCAAAAAGGGCCTTTCATCCAGAAAGGGAGAAGTAAAAAGAAGACAAAATGAAATATTTTATATTTTGATTTTGAGGTATTATATGTAGAAATTGTACTCAAAATAATTGACGCCAGTTTCAAAATCTCTGAAAAAAAAGACTGGAGTAGCATAGTATTTCTGGCTCAAAATATGTATTTCTTTTGCTTTTTGTTTTTGGTTTTGTCAACTAATGACACTGGTAACTGGTACATGGTTAGCTTTCTGTTCAGCTTGTGGGCAGCCGTGAGCCTGCTTCTTCCTTCTTTCAGGCTTTATAGTTAGTACACATCTATTCCTTGGTTGCATCTTCCCTGGGGCAGCTCTTGAATTATACGGAAGCTGCAGAATTTCTAAGCTCCAGAACTTCATGGATTGTCTGTTTTGCGCTTCCCTGCTCTACCCACCCTAGTACTGGATTTGTGTTCTGGGACAAGTAAAGACTCATGGCTTGTTTTTGCATTGGATTTACATATTTTGTTTTAGGAATGTGACTTCCTGGAAGATACACATTTTCTAAAAGAAATTTTCCAGTTGGGAAAAAAAGATCTCCAAAAGGAATTTATTTTCTTTAAACTATTTTTTTTTTTTTGGTTAAATTAAGGAGATATGGAATTATTCAGGGAAATGAATATTTTCATTATTACTCTTTGTGAATTAACCAGGTCATGACTGATGAAGGAAAGTAAGTAACATATGATCCATTAGTAAGATTAGTTAAAGCTTGTAGAATCACACCTATTCTTTACTTACCCCATTGGTTTTTACAATATTTTAAATTCATGCTGCTCTGGCTACCTTTGAATATCATTCTGCCAGCTGAGAGTATGGATATCAAAGATTATGGATATATCAGTTGCATCACCCCACCATTTTTATCTAAATTTCTCTCTTCCCTCTTCATTACTGGGTGACAATGTTTCCTACTTAAATTTTCATTCGTACTTTATACTTCAAACTTGATGAGAAAGAGAATTTTGCTAGGTCATATGAGGCTTTCCTCATGTAAGTTATGTCAAAACAGTAATTTTGTCCCTCTACCTATTAAAAATATATGGCAAAATTTTTGTGATGGTGGTTTGAGCAATAGTTATGTATCTTAAAACCTAGTACTCTCATATTATTTCACTGTCACTGAGGTTAGATATTTTTCTTGTCTCACCATGTTTTTTTTCTAGTTAGAGGCTTTAAAATTCTATATATTAAAGTGCAAGAAAAAGTATTGTTAATCAAAATGTTTTCTCATGTTCAGTACCTTCAAAACTCAAACAGTGCTTTTATTTACCCCTAAATCTGTACCCTAAATAACTGAAGAAGAAAGTAGGTCATGCTGTATGCTCCTATTGTTTGCATAGCAGAAGTGTTCTGTGCCTCATTAATGTAAGTACATGTTGTCATCTGCTGCTGTTTCTAATTATATGTGATGGTTCACAATGTCCTTTTAGAGCAATGGAAGCTGATGAAGAATATCCTTGGATGCTGAATCTGAGAACACACCCCTTTCTTTCAAAATTATTCAGTAGATTAAATCACGATTCTGAGGTAAGCTGAGTGAGAGACAGACATGCCAATGGCGTCTGTTGGCTACTCAAGCCTTTCTTCTACAAGCTATTATGGTAAAAATGAATTGCATTCATAAATATATTGTGAATGACTGTTGAACTCTCAACGTACAGCAGCATATTATTCCATGAGCAGCAACAGGAACTCAGGTACTAAAGAGATTTTAAAAAGAATACTTTATCAAAAAACTGGACTGAATTTCAATGTCCAGTGTATCAGCATAATAGCTGATCTTTAAACCTTACTTTTCTCTGAGAAAAAGATCCTATTGTTGTAGGAAAATAGTGACATGTGAGGGTGACCCTGACTGCTGGGACAAGGAATCTGTTTGCAGTCTCTTGTATCTCTGGTAGCCTCTTTGTACCCACTCCTCCCCTGCCTGGGCAGTCCCTGTGCTGAGTGGTGCACCATGGCCCTGCTGCAGAGGGGTCAGCAGGTAGCAGCCTAAGCTCAACTGATGTGTTGGCTTCATTGTTCATACTCACCTTTTTTCTTGGTTTGGCAAATGAGTAAGTCTGGTGCAGTTGTCTTGCCAGCATCATACATAGGATATGACTTTAAATTAAGACTGATGTGAGGATTGATGGAACTTTATTTCATTTTTTTCTTGTTACACATTCCAGTATTTTTGCTAGGACAAAAAACCCCCTTTTCATTGTGAATGTAACCTGATGATGCCAATGGACCCAGTTGTTTTTGGCAGTTTAAGTAGCAGCTGCCAATTTCTACATGTGCAAATTTCATAGATATTGAAACTACAGCCTGTTGCTTGAACCTCTAGCTGTTACCAAACTGAGGTTCCACTTGAGCTCTAATTTCCCTTCAGCAGAGGTAGAAATTGTGTCCTGTAAATGGGTGAGCTGGCAGCAGAAACAGGTGGCCTTGTTAGCTGTTAGTCGGGGTTTGGGATGCCAAAGTCCTGTGTTTCCTTATTACTTATTGCCATCCCAGCTCCTGGGAAAAAGGCAACTTGAACAATCTCAGCTGCTGAGATTGTTGCTGAGTGGCGTCAGCCTTGCACATTAACTAAAGTTTACTAAACAAAAACTGTTTCTACTGAAGTTCTGCTTAAACGAAAGAGAGCTGGTGTCCTCAAAGTTCGCCACCTCCACACAGTCCAGTATTTTCCCAGAGTATGTGAGCAGCAATTTTGAGGACGGTGTTTGATGACAGTAATTTCCCACCCTTTACTATCAATCTTGAGACTTTTTGTTTGCCTACTTTCCCAGTGTTTTCAGCTGACATCCAGGTCTGAATGTTTAGCTAAAGGGGCATGGCTTTCAGTCCTTTAGAGGTCTTTACAGCAACACTTGCCTTCCAAGAAAGTGTTTTTGCAATCAAAGCAATATGTCAGAGCAGCAGACAAATAAACACATATGTGGATTGATTTTTCTGAGGGGAGAGGGAATAAAAAGTTTATTCAATTAGAATGTTGCCCTCCTCCCAAGAAGGTTTGACATTTTGCTTTTTTCCCCCTTAATTGAATGAGAAGTCTGCAATTTTTGTGGAGGAATATTATGAGCTGTGGAAGGTAAGGAGATTAAATTAGGCTTTGGTACTTCAGAACAGAATTACTTTATTTTTTAAAAAAAGTTAAAAAATAGTGTCTTTCAGGCAACAGTGCAATTTGCCATTTGGAGACAAATAGCAGAGCAGTACCTCAACAAAAGAAAGTAAAACTAGGGAAAGGTATTTGATTAATTTTCTTCACGCTTCTGAACCACTTAAACCATTCTACCACATTTTTATTACTAAATAAACTACTTTTTAAAGCATATTGCTGTCAAACACAGTATATCCAGTTAAACTGTGCAATCATGAACAATTATACCCAAACCCTTGAGGTGTAAATCTTTATGCCACTGATGGGAAATCTTGTTCTGAGAAATCATTATTAATGTTTTGTTTCACTCATAAAGAATAGGCCAATAAAAATGAATGGGACTCAAAGTATAAAAGGCTTTCTGGCATCACTTGAACATTGTATCCACCAAAAAGAGAAATTTCTGAAAGGCTTTTCTAACATGATGACAGTAAGTAATCTAGATCATTGTTGTTATCAGCATTATATTTTTTTCAGTGAGCCAGGCCCTATAAACGAGGTGAACAATGTCAAGAAGTCATGAATCTCAGCCCAACTGTGTAATTAAGAAATCTAATGAATAGGAAAGCACCCATCTTGATTGTGTGAACAAGAATAGCTTACTGAAGTCAGTGGAATTACAACATACAATTCTTAAATTTTTGGTAGGAGGATGACACATCGATTTATATCTATACAATATAGGAAAATTCCATATAATAAAAAAAATATTACCCCACCCTATAAGTAGAACTGTCAACTCCAAGTAACAATCTCTGCACTACTCTGAACTAAAAAAAATTCTTCCTAAACCCTGGGTATCTCCACACTAAACAAAAATCCCAAACCAGCCAACCAACCAACCAACCGACCAACCAACCAACCAACCACAAAAAACACCCCCTAAAAAACAAACAACATCAACAAAAACAAACAAACAAACAAACAAACAAAAACCAATTAAAAAAACCCACAAAAAACACACCAAAAAAACCCCGAAAAAAGGGCTCTCCTAGTCTTATTTAACAATGTAATTACAGAAGCATATATTTTAGGAATTTTTCATGAGATAATATAAAAAGGCAGAGGAAAATGTTGGTAAGGGTGATGTGGATTTACCAATAGACTGGAAATGTAATATGGATTGTAAAAGAGTGATGAAGGGAATAGCGACATTTTAAAAGCTAAATTTTAGTGGCAATCTCTAAAGAATAAACTGAACACTGATTAGCATTACTGGTGTTTTTAAGAGCATATTTGTTTGAGTAGTTTGCCTTTCTGTATGTGTTGTCTGTAACAGATTCTAGGAATAATATATAATGAGGCAGGTGCTGCAAGTACAAGCAAGAAGTAATATTAGGTTGCAAGAGCATAAATATGTTTGTAACTCAAGAAAACAGGCCCTATTTTACCAAAAGATTTTGGGCTTTATCTGTTCTGTGACAGAATAGGAACACTGCTCTTGTGTATTTGTAGCTCTTTAAATCTAAGTTATGAAATAAAAGTGAAAATGCTATTCTTCTTCAACTGAAATTCAAGTTACATTGATATATATGTTGTTGTAGTGAATATTTACAGCAATAAGGGAACTGACATGTTTCTTCTGAGAGAGTTGCAAATGTTAATATTTTGCTTAAATTTTCATATGAATAACTGTACATTGAATTAAATCACCTCTATAGAAGGATCGATCAAAAATTGATTGTGTGATGGTTAAGTTATGTCCTTTTTGTCTTTGTAAGGAATGGTCTAAGAATTATGGATTACTGGAAAACAGCAACATAAAAACAAAGAAAAAAAGGTCAAAGTTGATTCTTAAATTGATTCTTTTTTCTGTGGTAAAACAAGAAAATTCTCACGTTGGCTACACTGAACACAGCTATTCTATTGGCCATTATTATCATTAATATATATTTTGCAGTCAGAATGTTTCTGCAGACTATAAACAGCCTATTCCTTCTCATTAATACATGCTTCCTTGCTGCTGTAAGAAATACTGCGAAATTTTCCTCTGAAATCAGGTACATTATGTAAACCTATGTGAATATGTTCTTGTAAAGCTAGAATGCAGAATTCTGCAAGTAACAGCATAAATATTGCTTGTCATGTTTCAGACATTCTTATTTAACTACATGTGTGCCAGGATATATATACTTTTTAACTCGAAGAACTCTCTCACACATTTGTGTGCTGGTTTGTGTGCCAGTGTTTTGGTCTGTTTTTGTCTTTTTTTTTTTTTTTTTTCCCCTGTGAGATTTGGTTTCAATGAATGTTCTGACAGGAAGGTATTTAAAAAAAAAAAAAAAAAAAAAAATTTATAAGCTGATTGATTCTACTAGCTTAAATCTGCCGTGGTTAAAAATACAACCCCCCTGCATCTTCTCTGTGTGTATGTGTGTGTGTGTGTTCCTTCCTCATATTTTTACAGAAGTGATTAACAGTAAACTACTTTTACATTGGTTTTACTGTAGCAACAACATAGGAGAGTATACTGATAATGCTATTACTTTTTTTAAAAGACCTTAAACAATCTAATTACACTGGCACAATTTCTATGCTAATTTACTGGCACTGCAGGCATGAAATTGTTCTAGTTATCTTAGGATTCTCTTTGTAACTTTGGGAGCAGTGATATTGGTGGACACATCAGATGTGTTCAATTTACCAGACAATGCAGTGTTCTTATTGATTCATTTTAATAAATTGTTTGTAGATTACCCTAGATATTTATTGAATGTTATACACACGGCAAGGTCAGCAATATCTCTTATTGATTGCTGTAGCTCATCTCTGGAAGAGATGGTGCAATAAAATTTTCTCTCTTTTCAATGCCTCTGGTAAGTATACCATGCATTTGGTGTTATTTCTCTATCTTCATCTGCTGATAGTTACAATTAAAATTGCATTTTTATTGGTATTTCTTCTCTGATAGCATATTATGATTTAACATAGATATTTTTTCTCATATAGGCTCACCATTTGGATAGAAAATATTATTGTTACTTAGCTTTAAAGAGTGGTTGCTTGGTAACATCCTCAATGATGCTTCATACATTTTCTAAGATGTATTTTTATGCCAGATTAAATAAGAATGTTTTGAGTAAGAAAAATTTTTATTCAGAATAAGTTCTTTCCTTTTCAGATATCTCAACATAGTGAAAGTCCTATTTGAGGGAAGAAAGACAATATTAAAAAAAACCTAGTGGTAATACATATTTGAATGGTGAAAAAAAAAAAGAAGCATTTTTTAATACCTTATGTACCAAGATTTTCTGAGATGACTCCACAGTATTAAAGATGCCTATTTTGCCTTAAATAAGAGTTCTGAATGGGACAGAAGTCCAAATTTTTGGAGTATATATTTTTTCAATTACTACTCTGCTTTTAATATGTGAAAGTATCCCACAAAGGAAGGAGGATTCTTTTTCTTTTCATTGGTTTATTGGAGACAAGCCTGAGAGGCAAACATTGCCAACCTACTGTACTTAGGTGGGCTTTGCAGGGCACCAAGCAAATCTATTTCCATTCTGAGAAATGTATTTGAGTTTTACAGTGGGGCACATGGATGAACACTTCAGACTACAGATAAAGGAAAGATCTTGTGTTCAGGGTGAGAATACTAAAAACAATCCTTCAGGTTATGTTCAAAGACATCCAAGGAGAAAACGATTTAATTTTCAAAGAGAATGCTATATAATATGTAAAATAAGTAATAGAGACTGAGTCAGAGAGCAATTTTTTTACTTTGTTATATGTTCTGGAGATGTGAAGAGGAACTGATAACTTTTTTAGTTTCTTATTTTTATTTTTTTTCAATGGTTTGAGAGAAAGTCCTTCAATAAGATGTCAGTTATTCTCATAATTTTTGTGCACCACAACTGAGTGGGAATGAAATTTCTTCTTCTTAGCTACTTGGGATGTTCAGCTGCATAAAGCCACTTTTAACTACCTGGGATGATCAGCTCCATAGAGTCAACCTTAATTTGATTAACTTTATAGGTAGAAAATGGTCCAGTTCAGTATTGAGAGCTAGTTAATGCAAACATAAAGGATGCAGTAGATATAGGGGGAAAAAATGATATCTCAGTATTTTTTCTTTTTCCATGGCATCAGGAGTCTACTACAAAAATAGTAGGACTCCATCTCTCCCTGTGAGCCATGCACTCTGACAAAAATTATGGAATGATAATTTTCTGACTCATGATGTCAGACAGTATGGTAATTGACTTTGCTTCAGCCAGGTGGTTTGGGGTCTGTGGTGCTATCATGTGAAAATCTTCTGGTGTTTTCTGTGAGTGGGACAGACATTCAATGCATTGTTTTGGGCATCAGACAAGTGCTGCAGTACCTGAACCTAAAATATTCTGAATTTGGATCCAGTCTTTTGAAGTGGTGAGATTCAAAGCTTGTTTGGTTTTTTTTTTTTTTTTTTGTTTTAGTGAAAACTTGAGGCACCACAGAGCTCTGGGGCTGTCAACATTGAACATTTGTACAAGCAGCAGAACTCGACAGACAGGGTGGCGGGAAACTAGGAACTCTTTGGGGCAGGCTGCCAGGCCACTGGCTGTACTGGTGAGTTATGTTAACACTGTCTTTCCATCTGTGAAATTCCAACAAAAATTAAAGTCATCTTGATGAATGTGTACTGCCAATCTCATATCTTAATTCTTTTCTCGTATCTTTAATTAACTCTTCTGCTTTGTGACCATGTTCCCATCACAAATGTTGCTTCCACACTTAGCTTTGCCTTTTTTAATCCAATAAATGTCAAGAATTTGTGGAAGTAGAAAGTGCTCCACTCGAGTACTGAAATACTGGAACACTTATAAAATAAAAGTCACTGTTATACCCTTGACCTAAATTCTTTGTTCAATTCTAGTCATCTAGATGAAGTCTAGACAGCAGCTGCTGGAGTAATCAGAAAAGCAGGGAGTTCATTTCACCAGAGTGCTGAAAAAGTTTGTCTTTTTCCATCTAGCCCATAGATCATATAATTGCTTGCTAGAAATTTATCAAAAGGAAAAAACAATACTGGTCAAATCCCACAGAGAAATAGTCCCAGTCAAAGAGCAAATGCACACGAGTCAAAAGACCAAGGACAATGGAAACAAATACAGCAAAAATTAGAACAGGAGGGAGCTGGTAGCCCTAAGAAGAATGAGATTTTGAAGAAGGCTTTCTTCTTAGTCTGTTCTGTCTATGTCATCTAGCCAATTTGATAAGAGAGCACTTCTGAAAGGGACGAGCTGTACCATACACGTTGCCTCAGGAAACAAGGAGTTAGACATGATGACAATGGAAGTTGTTTTCATTGGTTTATTTGTAAAATAGTATCTTAAGCACCTTGTACCATGCCTGGGTATTATGTACAGGTGGCTGCTCTGATTTTCTTTCAGCTCAAATGGATGGCAGTAAAATTCTACAGTAAAATATATATATTATATATATTGTATACATATTCTACATGTGCATATATATATTATATTATATATTATGTACAGTAAAATTCTAGATACTGTCAATATGGTTGCATTACATTGCCTTGGGGCTTATCTTGTTCCAAAAGCTTGTAATTCAGGCTGGTATGTTCAGAATGGTTGTAGGATTTGGGTGTCTAAATCACATTGATGTCACACATAAATAAACATCAGGAGTTAGATATATTGGTTTGAAGTCTGCACTCCTTAGCTGTGAATACATTTGTGACTTAACAGTGAAGTTTGGGATTTTGAAAAATGGCTTTCCAATCTTAGTTCTGTATTTCAGTTGTATTTCTATGTATTTATTAGAATTGCCTATTACATAATTACATAATGTACAACCACACTGATCTTACTGCTTTTTCCATAAACTAAGGAGTTAATTCATGAATTTGTCACATTTCAGCAGAGGGAACCAGTTTTCCCCTGAACTTGTTTCAGCTAATTGGCATGAAAGGGTCAAGATATAATGAATTAGCTCTTTGCAATTTTCATCACCTTTCATGCTGCTTTTTTTTCCCAGCTCATGACCATAAAAACTTGTTTTATTTTAAGGGTCTGAATTTAAGGTGGTGCTTCTGATAGAAAGCATATAAAACATATAGATACATATTTTCCAGAATTAGGTTCATACAAAAGTAATCCCTTTGACTTGAATAATACTATTTAATTGAATGACTGCTATTTAGAATCAGTAACATGGATCAATTTAATTCTGTTTTCCAGAGAAATATGCTATTATCATGGAATGTTACTATGGTCACATAAAGAAAATGTTTAACAACTCCTTGTAAATACTGCTTTCACATTTACACAGAGAAAAAGCAAGCTGATGAAGAATCTGACAACTAGAATATGTTATGTCTGCTGACATAAGAGAGAAAAATTTTTTCAAGGACGTATGTCTTCTAGTTTCAATTAACTTTAATTTCAGTATCAGTTCTCTAAAGTGTTTTATTTTCTAATGTCAAAAGGGGTTAATGAATAGTAATTTCACTAAAGTTAATCACTCTTTTATACAGTTTTTCGAACACTTTGATACAAAAGAATTGAGGATGAGGCCCTGCACTCAGCAGGTAAAAGGGCAGAGATCCTGGCCATTATGATTTTAATTCTTGCAAGTTAATTTGTCTTGAAGAATTTCTGTCTGTGCAGCATTTAGACTGAAGCTAGTTGTAAGAGTTTTTAATTGATCTTCCTGTGAAGAGTAAAAATTACTTTTCTCTCTCTGTTTCATAAAGAAAATAATGTGTTTGTCCACCTGCCATTATCTGTGCCCATATGTAAGACTTTTTTCACTACCTTTTTCATTTGGTGAATGTCCTGTACATGTGCTCATTGGTAAGATGGATCATTCTGGTTTGGCCGAGAACAGCTCCACCTGCCCTTTCCTCCGTGCTCCTTACCAAGCCCCATGTGGCCTCCTTGGCAATTCCTGTCCCCTCTCTGTAAACCTTTGTGTCTCCCACCATTTCATCAGCACTGTTTTTCATATTTAGTTCTGGTTCATGGGTAAACATTTCACATGGGTTTGAAATTGGTGTTAATCCATACTTAACATGGTTACCAGCCTAGAAGGGCACAATTAGCCACAATATAGCCACAATTGATGAATATTTCTGATAAAGGCTGTCTTAATTAACATATGCCTTCAAAGTATTCTGTACTGCTGCTTTGGAGTCGGTGATGTATGATAACTGCTACTCATGCAGCTATCAGAATTTGCAGAACTCATATTAGGGCATTTATTATATAGACCTTTGTTTTATTGTAGTCTTTTGCAGATACTCAGATCTTCAGAGGTTTAGCTGCTGTTCTGCCAATATTCCTTAGATTTTTGTTCTCTAAAACAACCAGTAAAGAATGTGCTGTTATTATTAAAGTGATCACTTTTTTGATTTTACTTGTAAGTTAAATCACAGTTTTGAACCAAGAAGCTTTTTCCTCAGGAAACAGCACTGAACATAAAGGTCTATAAAACATCATCTCCATTATTTTTCCCTGTGTAAATAAGATATAATTCTAGATAAACTCTTTTTTTTAAAGCACTGAGAATCCTGTTAAAGGTATGTGGTATAAGCCAAAATATAGTAACATTATTGCAATTGAGGCAGTGATAAAGAATCTGAAAGTGGCAAAGATGAAAAGCCCATCAAGCTGCATAATTTTTCTGTCATTCTCTGGAAGCATCTGTATATATTTCTGCCTGTGTGACTATATTTCTTTATGTGTGACTGTGTATATACATAGATAATTGTATGGATCTCTGTATGTGTGCAAGTGTACCAAATATCCTACAATTTGTTTTTCTTTTTCTCCCTTTTACTTACCTAGGACACTGTCAGATTATTTTGTCCATTTCCTCCTCTCTGTTTCCTGTTTGCTCATGCTACAAATTTTTCAGAAGTTCTACTTCTTGCTCTTTATTTATAATAACTGCTTGGAGAACAAAGCTTCACCGAGAATGTGAGAATGCCTTGAAATAATTCAAAAGAAAGAAGAAATCTGAAGAATTTTAGAATAGTTCTACCTGTGTATCACAGTGGTTGCAAAAATGTTTCTCAGGTAAGCAACAATTCTTTTGTTGTTGTTAATTCTGGGTAGTATCTGTGCATAAATTTGAGCTACATCAATTAAACCCACATTCACATACTGGTCACTTTAGTCAGAACTCATGATAGGCTTTTTCCTGGGTTTGAGTTGCTTTAGAGAGAACAAATGGCACCTAATCCAGATGAAAATCCAGGAGGAAAAAAGCTACAAAATGGAAAAACTTCTAAGCAATTATTAGGTCATAAATGGTTTGCACTAGCTCGCTACTTTGTGAATAATTTTTTCCTATAATCAATCTTTTTTTGCTAGATGAAATAATCAAGAAATGGAATCTGAATTATTTTACTTGTAAAATACAATAGACTGCTAAAAAGATCAAGTAAAAGTTTGATAAATAGAGTGATTATGTTATTCATGTAACAACACAGGCAATGTTCCTTTGAGTGAAAGCCAAATTGCTGGGTACTGGAAACATAACATTCACTTTGCTCCTCAAAGTGAAGAACTGAATAGAAGTTTTACATGGCCTTGGTAATTTTTCCATCAATGTTGTGTAAATAAGATTCAAGTCTAGGCAACACTTGTTTGCTTTAGCAATGTACAATTTTGCAATTAATATTATAAGTATGAAAGATTTGTAAAATATCCTAATTGAAGGAATTGCCTTCTAGACCCTATTGCCTCATAGGCAATAGGTTTAGAACATAATTTAAAAAAAATTCCAAAACCTCTCTGTAAAAATATTTTTTCTATTGTATTTGCATTTTAAAAAATGTTAAAAAACAAAATATTTTTTCTAAATCTGCAAAATATTACATTTCTGCTTCTGATCATTATAGCAATTCTTCATATAAACAAAAAGTTAATATTGAGTTTTGATTTATCATACTGAAATTTTATTGTGAAAGCATTATACATAAACTTGAAAAAGTCTGAAGAGGGCTTTTTTCCTATTTAAATGAGGCTACAAAATCAGAGCAGAAATAAAGAATTTTTAATATTATAAACTACTTAATATTGGAGTTCATAAAGTAGCTTGAGTCAAAACACTATTGTTGAAAGACTACAGTCTGAGAAACTAATATAAAGAGTCAGACATCTAAGGCAGAAGGAAAACAACTAGAAACATCAAAAGGGCTAAAAAAAGATGTTGACATGGTACCAGTAAAAGAGCATAAGATAGCCATGGTTTATTATTAGGGAATGCTGCAGGCAATACAAGTTCGGCAACATATTTAAGCAGTTGCATAGGAACAAAAGCAGTCTTCCCTATTTGTGCAGCTCCAGAAACTATCTGATTTCTAGATAGAATATTAGAATTATGCCATGAGATATTAGTAAAACTACAATCTTGCTGTGGGAGAAGAGGTAAACATTTATTTGTGTAGTAAAGTTAAGCACCGCTATACTTGAGGGATAGACTGGAAATAATTCCTTGTGATTCAAGACAGTAAAGCAAATATTTTAAAAGAAATACTCTCTGAAGAAGTTGTCATGTGCTTATGCAGTATTAAAACTTGTGCTTCTTTTGCTACACTCAGTACTGGCCACTTTTGAAGACAGAACACCAAATTAGAAAGTCAATGTGGCAAATCTACCCTTAATGTGCCCATTATGTAGCTATTTTCTGCAAACACATTAATGTTGCTACACAGAAGCCAGTCTTGATTATAATCTAGAACAGAGAAGAAGGGGAAAAAAAAAAAAGAAGAACGATTTCCTTCGTGTGATTGTACAAATGGCATATAGCTATTTATTAGTTATACAGGTTGCTCTTTCAAAGAGGAGCGTAGAAAAAATTGCTTTAGTATTTTAGGTGATTTACTTTTACTGATCCTGGTAAGGTCCATTAAATACTGGAAAAAAATCAACCTGATTCATTAGATTAAATTTCTGCAAAGGTAATTAAATCCTGTCCTAGGTTTGTTCATGTATCAGTAAACTAATTGCATTTAGTCAAACATTTGCTTTGAGTCTGAACAGAATTAAATTAATTTCCCTAGCTGTGAATTATAGGAAAGCAACATATAGTAAATTGTTCAAACATTGAGATTATTGACTCAAAAGGCCGAGTTACAGCAGAAATGCTGATATTTTCAATAGAAGGAGTCATTAGAAGAATTACATTTAATTTGAGGAACAATTAATTTTTGGTTATATATAACAACTAAAGTAGAAGGATAAAAAAATTCTTAGAGAAGGTTTATTTCCTTCTACCTCTTGGAGTTTGATTGTAAAAAACTTGAATTTTCTCCTCAAATTCCACAGTACAGTTGACAGGAGTGAGTCTAAGATGAATCAGAATTTGACAGAACACCCCTTTTTGCTACTGTTTGGGTGGAAAAATTTAAAAGGAAGGAATCTGAGAGGACTGGGACAAGCACTATTGCCTACACAGGAGAAAGGTTTCAAGTAGTTGTCATATGAATGTGTCAAAGGTTTTGACTCATAAAGGGCTTGTGAATGGAGAAGAACAAATAAAAACATTTGGAACAGATTTTAAGGGCAAGCCTGTTCCATTTTCAGTAAAGGTTTGCGTCTAGAACAGGAGCAGGACAAATTATTTCTGCAGTCTGCTGTTCTACTTCTGCTCTAAGCCAAGCAGAGGAGCCATGGACAAGCCTAGAGCAGAGCTGAGCTTGCCCTGGAGTTGCTGCCCAGTGGCACGAGCTTAGCACTGCTGGGTCCGTGGGTCCCAGCTCTGCACTAAAAATATTCATCGGAGCTTCTGGGACTGAGTGGGCTTGATAAATGGGAAAGAATATACAGCACAGAAATCTGATGCAGGCTCATGTCTGATTTCATGATTAGGACTTTCATTAACAGATGAGGATTCTAGGGCCATTTAATTGTTGGTGTCATGTCATAAAAAGACACTGAGAACATTGACTTCCTCTGAGCGTCCTGTATTTGTGAAAGCCTGAACTCGGATATTTTCCCTCTGCCTGGATTAACTCTTGAGGCCCTGTGACAACCATTCTCCTTCCAGTAATAACGCTGTGAATCTCAGCCCTCTATTCCATTGATCTGCCTACAAGTGAGTTAGAAGCTGAACAAAAATTTCAGGGAAAGATTCAGAAATTAATAATCCTGATATGATCTGAGGTGATTATTTTTTAAACTACTGTACCAAAAAAGCAATTTTTCATACAACCATATTTTAGTTAAGTGCAAAGAATATCTGGCTAAGTTTCTGAACTAGAAGAACACTTATTCTCCCTGAGTCTCTGATCTGAGTCCTTTAAGATTTAATCAGAATTTCCTATTACTTTGAATAAAAGGAATAAACCTGTGAATGCTAGAGATGAATAGAGGATTCATTTTCAAATGTAAGTCCAGCGTTCTCACCCAATTTATCTTTAAACTACTTTATCACTGGCATCCTTGGGCTGGCTCCTTCACACTTCTTGTTCTTGTATATATTGGGGGCTTAATATTCACAGCACCCACTCAACTAAATATAATCACAGAAAGACTGTCAACATCACCACTTTTGCTCAGTTGTGTACACAGTTAGTTGCACCAAATCATAGACATAATAAAATATGGGGGGGCACCTCTGTTCTAAACTCTATGCGTATAATGTTTAAAGGAAAACTTGTAAGCAAGATTAACTGCAGAACAGCATCCAGTTGAGAACATCATATAAAACACTAAGAAGCCTGTGAAGATCTGGTTGATATGCAGGAATCACAAGCAGATTAAACAGAAGAGGAAACAAAAAGGGTATGTTTATCACAACACGTTGTGTTTTGGCACCTGCTAACTGAATCATCACATGAGTAGTGAAGGTCATTGCTTGAAATGGTGACTCGAAGATGCTGAAATGAATCTTTACTTACGAAAGCTAAATGCTGTAAATTATTATGAAATACAGTAAATCATACTTGTAGAATTTATACAAGGTTTAGAGTCTGTCAGTTTTTCTGCATCTGTACTGGTATAAGTCATACTTCTTTGAGCTGCATATTTATGATACAAAAAGTAAATAGTTGATTCACACCTGGATTGAAGAAATACATGTAAAATTAATATCCATAGGAAAAAATAATTTACTTATGTGGTCAAGTTACACTGTTCACTGCTGCATTTTCTAGAGATAAATTCAATTTAGTATACTAAAATATAAATTCATAGGAATAAAAGAGGTTTTTTTTTCCTTTTTTTTTTTTTTTTTTTACCAGAACCAGACCTTCCAGTTCAGCCTGTAAGTATATTTTATTTATTTAGGCTACACTGCCCTATTTTTTCACACTACAGATCTTAGGACAGAACTCTTTCCTAATTGTTTCCTTATAGTTTAACTGGTGACTACAGTATTAATAGACTTAATCTGTATTAGCTAAAAATTATTTTTTTACCAATTTAGTATGGATTAACAGAGTCTGTTACTGTAAAAATAGTGGTATGATGAAAATCAAACTCCTAGAAGGAAAACCAGGATTCTCTACCAATTTTAGTCATTTATATTCTGGGGTGTTTTTCCTTAGTAAAGCAGAATAGTATGCCAACCATTCTTGTTCAGAAAGAAAAAAAAAATGCAGCAAGACTTGAAAAGCCACAAGAAAGATAGAAACCAAGCCAGGAAGGACAGAAGACTGACAGAAAAAACAAAACAGAACTCTAGTAGCCTGAAAACAGAATGTGTGAATGAGGCTATGAAGTGAAAAACATAGCTGGGGCTGTAAGTACTGCAAAAAGTCTGCCGAAGTTAACTTTGCATAAAATATATAGCAAATACAAAATGGAAAAAAATATAGCTGAGAAAAGGGTCATCTTAGAATCTGTTTAGTAAATTCTGGGACCGAGCAACTAAATTGAAAACAGCATTAAAGTGATGCGGAATATAAGAAATGTCATTGCAAAAACAATCCAGCTCTCCATCTACTCTACTATTCTGTTTTTAGCAGTGACTCTCAGGGTCATTATGTGTTTTAAAGAAAGCTGGAAGAAGACATGTGCTAAGCAATTATAAAATCTACCCTGAGGATAAAGTTTCTTTTTTCAGCCCGTCAGTTAGAGGCTTGTTTATGCCTTGAGGCATGAGATTTAATATTCCCTCCAAACGTTTTTGTTTTATAAGCTCTATCTTTTCTTCATAAGAATGTTCACTTTTATTATTATTATTATTATTATTATTATTATTATTATTATTATTATTATTATTATTATTAATGCTGCTGACCCTCTGGAAGCCAAGGATGTCTACAACAATAAATTCCACCATATAGTTATTTATTTATGTGGCAGAAATGTAGTTTATGACTTTAAGGAGCATCTGGAATAAGTGTGTGCTTCCGAAAACTTACTGAGGTCATCACTGACAAAAGAGAAAGGTGAGAGGATTTAAAATGGCCCAAACAGTATTTAAGGGAAGAAACAAAATGAAATGAAAATAGATTAAGCAGCAGCAGCTTCAGCAGACAGTTGTCATTCATCTAGTCCTTGTGACTGTCAAAAGTAAATGTGATAAACATTAAGTACAATCAGTTGTTACTTATAATTGTTTGGATTATAAGTACCCAAACTTTTTAAGGGTCAGCAAGACTACCTATTCACCTAAGTCCATTTATGCATTCAGGTCTTTTAAAATGCAGTAGCATCTACAATGAAAATACCCCAATAAAGACCCATTTATGAAGATTTTTTTTGGTACTGCTTTGGGAAGCTATATGAAAGACAATTCAAAATAGACGCTACAGTGCCAATAAGACACTTAAGGATTAAATAAAGCCTCACACATTCTCTTTAAAGAAAAAATTACAGTATGCAAGTATTTGTGTTTTCCTTTCAATGCCTGAATTGTTAGGAGGTACTTGAGTTTTTGTACTAGACAGGAAATGCTCATATTTTCTACTTGTAAGATGAATGATATGATTAACAGATAGCATAAAAGTATTTGTGTAAAGAACAGAAACCTTAAGGTAAGTATCAAGTCTCACAGGAGTTCTGGAGAAAAAAACCACAACAATATAAGTCCAGGTAATTCCGTGGTGACCCACACCCATCTAATGGATTTTAAATACCTATTGGTTGCAGAAAACCCTCCTAGCCAAAATCTTATACATCTATAAAAAGCAAAATCAGAGAAAGAACAGACCAGAAGAGGGTGACTGTTAAAGACAGATAGGAGGAAACAGTAATACAATGACAAATAAAGGTCTTGGCTGTGGCATTTAACCGCAGAATTACAGTGGACGTAATGAAAAGCTATCTTGCTTCTGGTGATGCTTAGGGAGCAATTAGATAAAGATAACCACCTTGAGTTCCTGATGCCAAAGAGCTCTGCTGCTGATGTCAGTCTTTTAAATAGCCTGTGTGGCCTCCAATCTAGTGACCTAAGAAGAAAAACTGCTATTTTGCCTTCTGCCTACTTTCTGTAGCACTGCCTGTCCCTGGCTGCTCAGGGAGGAAGTCCTTCCTTTATTCTCAATACCCCATCCAAGATATAAATAGCTACCACAGGAGATACTCAGAGAAAGAAGAGCTAAGGAAAAGTTAAAACATTAAGTCACTCTGCATCCTTCCCTCCCAGCTCCCACCTCATGCAGTATTTCAGAGTCAGAGATATTTACAATTCTCTTTGCAATCCTATCTTTTTTCCTATGGCAAAATCAGGACTGCAAACTAGCTGGTAAGATCTTGTAGTTTAGCCTGTTGTGGTATCTGAAGGACTTGCTTGTAAACTGATCCTTATTCCATTTTTAATTACCCTGGTAACAGAGAGCACTGAAATGTGTATAATGTGGGGGGGTTTGTGCCTATTCTTTCATTTTCTGTTTTTCCTCTCTGATGGCTTGTGCAGACATGTTCTACTGATTACATGACAGCCAGGAGAATTTGCTATTTTCTTTGTTTGCATAAAATTTCAAAGAACTTCAACAAGAAGATAACTTTTTATTCCTTTAATTGTAGCACTCATTTAACCCTAATATTAACAGTTTCAATTATAATAGATGTAAACACCATGATCTAAGCCTTGTAATGGGTAGAATTCTTGTTTTACCTCACATTTTTATATGGCGTTTTGTTTCACTTTGTGAGGCAGATTTGTCAGAAAATATTTAACTATGCAAGCAGTGCAAGTGAACAAGACAGACTATATTTGAAGTCTGATAGATGTCCAGTGATGAGCTATTGCTTATCAACTTCAACTTCCATTTACTAATCTTGAGGCCTCTTTCGCACCTGCATCTAATTATACCTTTAAGACCCACTTGCAGTCAACCCTGTTCCCATAAAAATAGGGGGAATACATCAGTGCAATACAGAACTATATAGGAGGAGGTCAGGACTTTTTCCTACCACTGGTGCCAGCTTTTATCATCCTGCAATATGCGTCTCCTATTGTTTGTCTGCAACTGACATCTGTAGGTTTTCACACGCCTGTGTTTCTTGATGCACCAACATATAATCTTTTCCCCAGGTAGGTTGCCTATGTTTTTATTCTGATGCAACTGAGTAAAATTTCAGTTAAGCTTGCCCTGAAATCTCAGAGAAAGTTAGGTAAATTGGGGAGCTTTGAAACACGTTTGTGCTTCCCATGTTTTGCAGCCTCCTAGCACAGCTGTGGGAACCAATCTCTTGCTGACTGGATGTAACTCATCTGGCCAACGTAATAATGCAGTGGTTTAGGATTGAAGAGGTATGGAATATTGTGAAGGAATCAAGTGTACTTGCAATGAAATTTCTTACAAGCCTTTAAAAAAAATGCAGATTTTTTTACTCGGACTATGTGCGCACACAACATAGAATGGATGACAAGAATATTTTTAAGGTAATACATGGATTTGCAGGACCACAAATGTAAATGTGATATAATTTTCTAGAGTGGATGAATGGGATTTCGACTGAGAAAATGTGCAGACCCTGCTGGCTATGCAGTGGGCAGTCTCACTCAGGTGGTAAGTCAATGTAACCTTTGTTTTGCAAAATTATAACAGGAGGCTTTGGTGTGTAGCCCATTTTCATATGTAAGAGCACTTTCTAGTCCCTTGCCCTTCTAGTCTCCTTGTCTGCTGCAGAGGCAACAATGCCCATGTGGTCCTTCTCTTCAACAAAAGTGATGACAGCAATTGCAGTGCTTGTGTCAACTCTGTGAGAAAAAGACATTACTCTCACCCCACCCATGGTGTAGGTTTCACCACTTACACGATTACCAAGCATTTTCCTATGTTTTCCTAAAGAGAGAAAAAAAAGTGCCTCAGAACTTTTTGGCTGCTCACATTCTCTGTTGAAGTGGTGCAACTTACACATTAACCCTTGATTGAAGTCTATCTGTATCACAACAATCAGGGATTTTGTCTCCAAAACAGCAGCCTGTTAACACTGGAAACTGTGAATGCTCTTAGGGATTAGTTTACTTACTAGTTTAATGAGAAGGGTGCTTTTGAGCTTCATTAAAACAGTTTCAAGCAAATTTTCAACAAATGCCAGAGATTTTTAAATAGTCATAAATATGGCACACAGTGGCAATAAAAACCATGCACATCTCTAGCAGCAGGACCCAGCCTTCCTTGAAATACTGATTTGGAGAGTGTGAAAGAGATGTTGCGATTGCAGTAAAAATGGAATTTTGCTTGGGTTTAAGACTGTGTCAATAGTAATATAATCCGCAGTGTCTGTAAAGTGCTGTTTATGATGCCACCATCAACTGGCACTTTGCAGCATACCATTAGAGAGTGATATTTCCTATAAGAAAATATTCTCAGGAAGCACAGTGAGCTGCAAAGTAAAATGAATGATAGCTCATATTCTTTAGATGAGTCCAGTTTTGAGACACAGTTGTATCTGTTTTCACTGGAATTAGCTGTGGATAGGAAGCATTCACTGTATGTGGCTCTGCCTTAGGATTTTGTACAACAAATTATAGTTGAGCTGGAATGCATGAGAATATTGGTACAATACTTAAACAGATAATAACATTTGCAGATCTCTTGGGGCTGTGGTTTTGGTGCTGTATTGGCACCTAAAATGCAGTTTTTCTTCTATGCAGTGATTTTTGACCACTAGATGGGACTGTGCAACTTCATGCAATTGTATTAACAACAATATTTGTGAGTTCTTTACTTGCAATTAATACTTTTCTTCTCCCCCGAAAGAAAGATTTGTCCCTGGCCTTTGAAGAGGGTTAAATCAGCAGAGCCTCTTGTAAACAAGAATCTCTGTAATGCTTGTGAGAACAAAAAATTAACAAATATTACAATCTATCCAAAGATCTATAAAAATCCAGCATGCATTAAAAAACAGTTTTAAAGTTGTAACAAATCATCGTCTGTGGAGTCTAACAATGCAATCATCCTTCTTGACTCTGCACTACTACTACTACATATTTCTTCTTCATCATCTTTTTCCTTTGTATGCAATTATCTTGGCTGTTAAAAGCTGAGCCTGACTCTCTAAACTGTGCATTATATAAATTTCTTTCTAATCTTGGGCTCAGCCAGGGTTTTGTGATACTTTATTCAGATTAAGATGCTGTAAGGAGTAAAAGAAATGAAAACCAGTTATCCCTTTCCCAGCTAATTCATTGCATTTGTCTTTAGCTTCCCAGTGATTAGATTCACAGTGATCTGGAGGCTGTAGCAGTAAAACACTTTCTACTTTGATGAAATCAGCAGGTTTTATTTCGTTTTGAAACAAATGTATGGCAGATGGAAAACTGATCCTTGGTTGGCTGTTGTGACTGTAGTGCTTTTTCCTTCCAAAATATTTTTGTTGGTTTGGGTTTTTTTTCCTTTTGTGTTCCCCCTGCCCCCACCCCCCCTTCATTTTGCTTTTTCTCCATCTTAGAATCCTGGTTCTTTTCATTTGACATCTAAAGAGGTTGACTTTCATCAGCATAGAATAACACACTTAAATCCCAAGGCTATTTTAATCTGGAATGTTCAGGAAAGGTCTTGACCATGTGATAGGGGTTGTTGCTGAATTTATTTTTGTTTCTTATTGGAAATGTGACTTTCATACTCTGTGACTGCCTTTTAAAAACTAAATGAAAAGAAACAAAGTGAAACTTTATTTTTTGTTTGTGTGTCTGGAATATTTGATTAAAGCATTACAGATTTAGGGCTAACTCTAACGATTTTACTCACCCAGTCCTTTTTGTGGCAATACTATCTAATTTCCTAGTAGATCCACAATGCATAGCTAACCTATCTTTCACCATTTAAGCTCAGGCACTGAAAGCCATCTAATTTTTGGTTTATTGTACCTCACTGAGAATTTGTTCTTTAAAATAACAAGGCAAAGGATAAAAACAGTATAATTCCATTTTACCTAGGCAGCATAGAATAGTGATAATATCATTAACATACTGGAAAAACATCCAGCTGACATGCACATACATTGTGAATAGTGGTTCTTCATGGAAATGATATTTTAGTAGATGAGTCCGCCATGTTACTCAGATACTCTCAACAAGATGATTTCTCATGTTCCAGTAAATATCCTTTCCCTCTAGGGTCCAGACACAGCTCAGAAATGCCTTATAATTATTAACACAGAGAGCCAGAAACAGAGGAGGCAGAATGAGCAGATTGTCTTTTACCAGTGCCAGGAAGACAATAATAATTAATAAGACAACATAATTAATATGGTTTCTATTTCGTACTGCTGTGTGCATGCCTATATACCATAGATACCTAGATAAAAATATGCATTCTGTTTATTTAATGACAAATTAAGTATGGTTGCAATTTATTCATATATATTTGAAACTAATTTAACTTTGTCTGGTCCTCTAGTTTCATTGTGGGTGAGGAAATCTGACTGGCAGGGTTCTTAGACATTTTCAGAAATCTACAGGGAAATCTGACCCGGCAGAACATAAGACTCATTGTGTGTATGAAGAAAAAATATAAGCTGTTCTGTGTGCATTATAGAAAGAGCGTGTGGATAAGTACATGCATATAGATGTGTGTATAAATACATGTGTGTGTGTGTTTGTACATTTCCATAAGTGCATATTGAAGGCTACTTCTCCTGTCACTGTCATTCTGTATTTAGAAAAGCTCCTGGCGTGTCAAAGATACCTTGAAAAACTGACAGAACTCTTCCACCAGTAGCACCATATTTTTGGTCAACTCTGCATATCCTGCTTCATAATTGGCTTTGAAGGGTTTCTTTCCAGCTATACCCCACAACATGGTACACACCATGGAGAAGAAAGAATATACAGCAGCTGAAATTTTGCAAGCAGAGATGCCTGGCATTGCAACAAGTGGCTATTTCCCATTTTCTTATCACTAACAGCAGAAGGAAGAAGGTAATGTGTGTGTGCAAAGGGATGACTGCAGGGTAAGATTGTTTCACATCTGAACTTGGACTGGATCAGATCTACCTGAACGCCTAAGATCCAGGAAGCCAGACCAGTCTCAAGAATATTCTTCACTTTCCCTGAGCTTCATGAAGCAGGTATGTGGAAAAAAACCACCAAGCTTTCTCCCACCTTAGAACACTTACCCTTTAAAGGAAAATTTTACAGTTATTTTCTTTAAACAATAGCTTAGAGTTTTACAGTTCCTCCACAGAGAGAGATTATGACTGCTGCTCCTGTTGTTTACCTAAAGTAGAATGCAAGAACTGCTGCTGATTTAGAAATGAGAGACCTATTCTTCTTTATCCTTTATGTTCCCAGGTGCCTGGCTGTTTTATTTAGCTTGGTTGCTAGAGAGAAAATTTTGTCTTCAGACAGACCTGCTTTTGCATTAGAATTCCTGATTTTCAGAAAATACATTATGACTGTTGCTTCTTAGAAATCACATATTTTTATGAGTAAAGCTGAAACATTATCTGTTTCCATTTGTGTATACAAGCTTGAGGTTACATGACATTCTATGCAAACCTTTTTGAGATTAGATGAAGTTCTTGAGTCAGACGAAAGCTGTATTTTGAGGAAACCCCCCAAATGGTCATGTGGAGGTTATTTTCCAGGATGAAGTTAGTCATTCCTCCTACCCATGAGGTTTATGCTGTGTCTAGAGGTCTAGCATGGACATTTGAGTAGCATTACCTGCAATATGCTGATGGCATCCAGCTTGTCTCCACTGGGCAGGTGTTTTAGCCCATCAGTAACTTGGGGTGTGACTGAGGGCTGCTCCAAACACCAGCACTAAAGTCTGAGGGGACAACAGCTGTAATACAGTTTCTTTAAGGGAGGGCAGTATCTTATTCACTTTATCTTATGCAGAGCAAAGTGATGAAAACTGATATAGCAGTGGTTTGATATAGTGGTGTTTTAGTTGACAGGAACTGGGTGAACAAGGTTGGTTCTTCTGTTTACGCTTTCAAACTTTCCCTGACTGTAAGTGTTAAAATAAGGGTCTAGAGATGGGAATGCGGGCTTGGAGAAAGGAAGGAAGAATTTTGAGATTTGTTTGTATTTTAAGTGGATTAACCATGGATTTAATCCATTTTTATAATTTCAGAACCTATAACTCTATGAACCCTATCCGGTGGTGTGGATTTTATAGTGAAATACTTACCTGACTTTTGTTGCAGGCTAAGTGAAGTAAACATCAATGTGTTGTATTCTCTGGGGTGTGTAATGGTTATAAATTGGGTACTAGACTACTCACAGAGAGCCCAAAACACTTACATGTTTCTTCAAAAGGGTAAAAGGGTACATCTTCCCATCAGCTGTCTGGGCCTGTTTGAAAGTTTGCAGTGAAAGGAAAGAAATGGTACCTGATAGCCTGTGTCAGCCAGGAACAACTTTTGGACTTGCAGGTCCTGAAGGATTTTATAAGATGTTATGTTTTGTAATAGTATCAGAGCTAAAAATATAAGACACTTAAGAATGTATCAGTATGTGTGGTCTCACTGGAGACTAAGAAAACCAAAAGGCTTGAGGAATTGTTTGAGGATATCTCCCAGTGGACAGAGAAGCTCTAAATTGTGTGTAGTACAGAATCTGTAAAAAGTAAAGTTGAATAAGGATTTATGCCCCCAAAACAGTTCTTTTGATCTTTATGCAGAGAAAAAAAATCCCCAAACAAACCAACAAGAAAAAAGCCCCAAACAAACAAAAAAAACCCCCAATCCCAAAACATGGATAGCTCTGAGAACAATCTACAGAAGAACTGTGAAACAATATGCATTCTTTGTGGCTCTAGGAAAAACAGATAAAAAAAAAAGAAAAGAATGAGATAAGTGCCAACAGGATGAGAAGACTGAGTCTGATGTGAGGGTTTTTTGTTAGTTTTGGTGGGTTTTTTATTATTACTGTTATTGTTGTTATTATTATTATTGTTATTGCGTTACCCTCAGGTTTGCAGCAGATTCCTTTAGGAATAAAAAACTTAGTACATGCTCTCATTCATATAATCATTCAGTGTGCATTTTAGGAGACACTGTTTTCTCAGGCTGCCACTGGTCATGTTAAGGCTTACCAAGAAAGTGCTAAAATGTTCAGATGTCTGAATCTGATGAAAGAATGGTAGAAAAGCATGACTCCAGACTCAGTGCAGCTGTAGAAGAGGTGGACATGATAACTTAAAGCATATTAAGGAAAAGGTTAAGTTGAAATGAAGATAACATACTTGGACAATCCTGTGCAGCAAAGTGAGCAAACAGGCCATATTAAACACACCAGGTCTGTAGTTACAGACCTCTGTAAGGAAGCTGTTGGTGTAGTCCTTTTCTTGTATGACAGCCCTGGAGTTGTGTGGCTCACGCATCACTGTCACTAAGGAAAATTGAACAGAAAAATGTCTTTGGCCTTAGTCTCTGAGAATTAAAATAGTTTGATTTTGTTTTTTCCAGAAGCTGAAACTGACTCTAGGCCACTTACTGCATTGCCAAAAGGTGCCTGGCAAACAGGCTCTAGTGAAGAAGAACATCATTTTCAGCAGCAAATGTATGCTTTTCCAGAAAATAGGATCTGAGAAAAAATTGGGTAGTTTGAGATAAATATTCTCAGGCTGCTTGACAAAAGTGGGTGGGTAGGACTCCAGAGGTTCTATAGGTTTTATACTTGCCTGTCTGATACAAAGCAGGCAAAGAGACTTGCCCTGCAAAGGCAAAATAAGGAGTCATTCTAGGACCGTGATATCTTATAGGTGGAAAAACAAGACTGTTATCCTGAGGCAATCAAGTATT
The DNA here is from genome assembly GCA_036630365.1 of Acanthiza pusilla. Taxonomy (NCBI): domain Eukaryota; kingdom Metazoa; phylum Chordata; class Aves; order Passeriformes; family Acanthizidae; genus Acanthiza; species Acanthiza pusilla. The sequence goes on from JAXCHO010000164.1 coordinate 24,694,385, forward strand.
TTAGTAAAGAGGATTTTGTTGAAAGATACCTGAAAGTTGCAGAAAAATATCATAACAGGGAAAAAAGAAGGTGATGCAGAGCTGGAATACATCCTAAAAAAATTTTATTTTATTAACCAAGAAGACTGATACAAAAGAATTCATAAGTGTTTTTTTCCATGCTTCAAGAATAGGGCATAGTTAAAATAGTTTAAGAACAACAGTTCTTGTAAACAGCTCCAGAAAAGGGGCTGCTGAAGTAATGTATGCACAGAGGCATTTGCACTTAGAAAAAAATTATTAAACATCCCACTCTGCCTTGCATTCATTTTGGGCTGCTGTTCTCATTGTTAGAAATTTGTACTTATAGGTGAATCTGGGCTGTGCAAATCAAATGCATCTTCATCAGATATTAATAAATATAATAGTTCCCAGTGGAGTTCAGGAGATATGAGATGAGCCATTTCCTGCCTGACCTTTTGAGAAAAGTGTTCAATTCATTCTCTAATGTTTTCCTTGGCACTGTCAAAGTATAGAACAACAGAAAAGGGGCATGTGTTGTTACTTGTTGGCAATTTTACCAATCTAAAGCTGCAAAGTAGAACACCTTCCCCTGTTAAAAAGTGATATCAGAGCACTTAAGGATCTGCAGTTAAAGGTGCAGATAAAGCAGATATGGAGATATGGAAGCTGCTGAACCAACCTCTCGTGGTAACAGTTTGTCAATCCAGAAGTACATATACTACTGAATTCCTTGCTTCTTAGCAGAACTTCTATGGAAGAACCAGATTAATCAAGTAAAGAGGGCCTTCTTTTTTCCCCTTAAATAAAATGGGAGCCTGAGAGATGAGTTTTTGGTATCCCACAAACCTTTTGGGATGACTCTCATGGTTAGTAATCCTGAAAGATGGTCTGGCATCCTCTTAGAAGAGTAGCAAGAAGGTGGACTGTTAGCCATGTTTGGGACAAAAATAGGTGCTCACCAAACCTTCTCTAAAGGTTTGTTTTCTTATAGCCCCTAAACCAATATAAGATTTTATTTTTGGAAACATTAATTTTCAGGATTTCTTCCTGCTTTTTCCAAAACAACAGGCTCAGGCTGATAAACTGTTACATGAGCTCTTGCAGCTCTCTCCACAGAGGAGCTGGATAACAGCTAGAAGACAAGGGGTACTCTATTTTGGGATTGCCAGGCTGCAGAGAGCATCCCTGAGGAAGTCTTGAAAAGTGGTGTACTGTCAAGCATTGTGAGCCTGTCTGTGGCTGTCATGTCTTGGTAACGGTGGATAGCTGAACCAGGGGGAAGGCAGTTCCTTCCTCTGGTGAGAGTGTGCACAGAACACCTGCAGCTCACACATTGCTCTCTAGGAACCCTTCGCAGCAAGACAATTGTGCACTGAATGCCCGAACCATTCTGAAAGAGGCTTTGCATAGGGTGATTGACATACAGAAGTGAAGCTGGAAGGTGGAGGAAGACAATAAATATAAAGGGATGTAATGGGCATAGACTACAGGCTTCTGCCTCATGCATCCCAAAGTCACAAGTAGACTGTCCTGGGGCAATCCAAAATTACTTTCTGTGTAATGTTTACAGCTGGGACTACACAGTCCTGTGGGAGCACAAAGAGACCAACATGGTCAGACTCTTCTGGCTGATGTCTCAGACACATGGGCATGTGGCTAGGGAGAAGAGTAGCCACAACCATGTGGCTGCAGAGAGGTGGCACATAGGCACGGTTCTGGCAAGTGAAGTTGGCTGGACCTCATCACACCGAAGCCTGGCCAGGTTGCTGATTTCCAGATGAAAATCTCATTTTATGGCTGAGAAAGCTGGACTTGGGATCTAAGCAGAGACGAATGTTGTCTGCAGATTCCAAAGAGCTTGGTGGGTCTGCACTAAGTGCATCTGTGTGGCTCCACGCCTGCCACCTTCTGGTTTTAGGTGAGAGGCAGAATGTTGCTGCACTCATTTTGTGCTATTCTGACTCAGTAGGGCATGGATAGTGATCCTGGTGTGTGTAGCCATACGGGGCTGTCTGGTGAAATATGTCTTGAAAGATAGAAATGGTTCCTAGTGCAGGGAGTGATCAAAGTCCCAGGAGCAGTCCTCTGTAGCATAATTTAAAGGACTAAGTGCTAACTAACATTCATGCTCAGGCATACCAGGATGCTCACTGTAGATGAGAGATTTGTCGGTACAGACGCAGCCAGGGTTAGTCTAACAAAACAGTACATATGCAAGCTGTGGTAGAGCTACAATGTGAAAAGAGAACTGGTGAGCTGAAAGATGCCAGAACCCTGAGTGTTAAAAATAAAAAAACCCCAAAACTGCTTAAAAACCTGAATGTTTGAAGTGAGTGGTTGCAGTTCCACAGTATTAAACAAAAAAATTACACTTACTGCCTAGAACTGCTTAGTTTTGGTTTTTTTTTTTTCCTAAGGAGGTAGGTGAAGTTTATGTTGACTTGATTTATCGTTAGTGCAGTCTAAAGCACAGTATTTCACTTCAGCTGGTGACCATAATGTTTTCAAAGCAAGTGAAGCATATTTTTGTTATGAAAAGCCATGCAAAGTTGAAATGATTAATTTGAAAATGCTAACAGAATGGTGTCCAACTTCATGATTATTTAAAAAAATTAAAAATATTATTAATTTGGATAATTCCCTGAACATTCTTTCATCTTGTTCAGTTCTTTGTATTTTGATGAAAAAAATGGACCAAATGTTGAAACTTGCCTGTACATTTATAGAATCATAGAACCACTTAGGTTGGAAAAGACCTCTAAGATCACGGAATCCAACCACATTCCTTACACACCTAAATCCACCATTAAACCACATCCTCAGGAGCCACATGTCCACATCCAGGGATGGTGACTCAACCACTTCCCTGGGCCGGTTTCAATGAGTGGTAACACTTTCAGTGAAGACTTTTTTTCTTAATATGTGATTTAAATCTCCCTGGTGCAAATTGAGGCCATTTCCTCTTGTCTTATTGCTTGTTACTTGGAGAAGAGACCAACACCCACCTCACTCTAATCTCCTTTCAGGCAGTTGTAGAGACTGATAAATTCTCCCCTGAGCCACCTTTTCTCCAGGCTGAACAACCCCAGCTCCCTCAGCTGCTCCTCATCAGACTCGTGCTCCAGACCTTTCCCCAGCTCCGGTGCCCTTCTCTGTGTTTCCTCTAGTGAGGGGCCCAGAACTGGACACAAGATTTGAGGTGTGGCCTCACCAGTGCCAAGGAAATGGGGACAAGCACTGCCCTGGTCCTGTTGGCCACACTATTGCTGATAAAGGCCAGGGTGCCACTGGCCTTCTTGGCCACCTGGGCACACTCTGGCTCATGTTCAGCTGCTGTCAACCAGCACCCTCAGGTCCTTTTACCCTGGAAAGCTTTCCACTCTTCCCCCAGCCTGTAGCACTGCAGGGGGCTGTTGTGACCCAAGTAGAGAATCTGCTACTTCACCTTTTGAACCGCTTGCAATTGGCCTCAGCTCATCAATCCAGCCTGCAGAGATTCCTCTCTAGAGTCTTCCTACCCTCCAGTAGACCAACACTCCCAGCTTGGTGTTGCCTGCAAACTGGCTGAGAGTGCTCTCAATCCACTCACCCAGCTCATTGATAAAGTTATTAAACAGGACCATCTCCAACAGGGAGCCCTGGGGAACAACACTGACTGACCATCATCTGAATTAAACTCCATTTACCACGCCATCTTTTGATTCTAGGATTAATTTAAAATTTAAATTTAAATTGATTAATAACTTGCCGCATCTGTGAAAGTTTTGTGCTAAAACTCCTGTGCAGCCAAGACTTAACAGGGGACCCAGGCAGTCTTGTATCATGGACAATGTGCTCCAAGGGTATATATAAAAAAAGAAATTATGATGAAAAGAAAAAGGGATTATTTATTTGTTATACTTTGGTCATCTTGCTAGCTGTAGACAAGTTATATTTATTTTGCTCTGACCTAAAGCAATTTCTTTGGTAATCAACACTGAGAAAAGAGCATTAGACAAACCGTGAGCACAGGATTCATGTGGTAGCACAGATGCCATTCCCAGCAGGTTTTCAGTGAGTGAAAATTCTACTCATCTTTTATATCCAAGAGCAATCTTCTCTAGCTTTGCCACTCAGATATTTGCTCTCACAGTGTCTTACATAGCAAAATAGTGACTATGATGGTTAAGAAGTGTAATCACAAATTCTCTGCATCAGCAAATTTCCTTCTTTTTGAAGGAGCTTATGCATTTTCTATTCAATAGTGAAACGGTAATAATTGCTTTTAGAGAAGTAATTTATCACTGAGAATAAATATTATCTTATTTTTAAGTGCTTTATGTGTGTTCTTAATCAAAGCTCAGCTCTTAGATAGCATGAAAACACTAATACTTAACCCCATGCTTAGTAATGAAGGTAAAATAACACCTAAAACCTGCTTCTTTGAATTCTCACAAGTTAGGTTTTTTGGGAAGGATTTCAAATAGAATAGAATAATTCCTTTCTGAAATCAAGAATTTTTCTTCAATGGCTTGATTATAGCCTATGAAGACTCCTGGGATAGAATTCTAACATAGCTAGGTTTGTCCTTAATGTATTCAAACCTCATCAATTTTGCTTAAATGGTATTCAAGCATGAATGTTAACTAGTAGAACCGTAGTCTTTGGATTTTTGCAATTGCTGTGGAATCATGGTGGAATAAGGAAGACAAGATTCTCATATGGTTCTGATTGCATTGTTCAGCAGGGACATTATTCAAATCGGTTGATTTAATAGAGGCTGATTCTGAGCTAAGTAAAAACAAGAGAAAGTCTTCCAAAGAACCTTCTCAGTGTATAGTTTAAGGGAGGGTGGCTTTCTTGCTATGATACTGATTTTTCATTAGCAGTGTTGTCTCCTCCCTGTAACTTACAGCAAAATGGCACAGAATTTCAGGAAGAAACAGAAGGTGCATGTATTCATGGAAAGTAGCATAGCTTTATGCTTTCTATCATCAAAGGAACTGTCTCAAGATCAGGCCAGAGAACTGAGCCAGCCAGTGCATGGGCTGTTCTCCACAGCTTCTCTTCTGTTGCATATTTTCATATTCACAAGGCTTGCTATATATTTGGAGAAACTTAAAACATGTAACTGCAGTTAGTTCCATGTACTGTTATGTGATTTATGTGTGGGGGGGGGAGCCCTCTGTAAATGATCAATAGGAAGACCTTCTCAATAGTTTGAGCTAGAAAAGTCCCAGGTTCCAATACATCCTCTCTATTCTGACATGCTTTTGCTCTTTTGGGTCATTGATCTTTTTGACTTACTTTTTTCATAGTCGATAAGCTGTTCATAACCTGTCAGTCTTTTTATTAGACTTCCCCCCTTCTTTTTCAACAGCTTGACCTTATAGAGGTTTTAGTTCTGGACACTTTTACAACAGCTGAGTTCAAAGAATGCTTCTCTGCATCCCTGCTGCTCTCCCGAGGCACTTATTTTAGTGTTTAAGTTGGCTTGCAGCTTCACTTCCCTTTGTGGTATGTTGTGGAGGGTGCCAGGTCTGAGGTGCTTTAAGGTTCAGAGACTTGCTTATTCCTAGGAAAAGAAGTATGTTTGATCAAGAAGATTGATTACTGAGCTACTTATATTTGAGTTTAAATTATACCATCCAAGGATAGGTTAAGATACAGGCGACTTGCTATGACTGCAGCAGTTTAGCATCTCAGTCTAAATCTTCATTCACTGTTAGTTAATGACTAGAAACCAATGCACTGATTGTGTTAACACCATGGTATAAAAACCTCGCCTTTTTTGTTGTGCTGTAACCTTTACAGTCTAAATAGTTTCTTAACTTGGCTGATATAATTAGGCAGAGCAGTTTGAGCCATGATGTTTTAGAAAAAGTTCAGGAAAAAAAGAAAACTCTACAGAATATGACATAACATCTTTTTTTTACATTAGGTCTTATTGACAACATAATGGAAATAAAATTATATGGGGAATATAACACTAAGAGTTCAGAACACATACACACACAAAAAAAGGCTCAACCCCAAATATACAAAAGAAAATTCTTTGAAGAAAAGATTGAAGAGAGAGTGAAGGAGAGGTCAGGTCTCAATACATGGACAAAGAGATCTGTGTGTGAAAAGGGCAGGAAATCAGAAGATTGTCATGTGCCACTTGTTGGGCAGTAGGTTTTTATCTTGGATGTGTAATAATTTGAAATCAGTGATAATGAGACTAACATAGAGGCACATCTGAAATGACACTCGACCACTGTGCCTTGAGTATAACTTCAGACTTTTCAATCTTAAAATGCCATAGGCTAAATTGTAGTCTATTATGCCTATGTACCTCTAGGAAAAGCACTTGAATTCAATGAAATTACAGTGGCTTCTAATCAAAGAAAAAAACCTTCTGGCTTGATATCAACATTCTAAAAGAGAAATAAAACAAGTGACAGTTCAGAGTACAGGAAGGCAACTGCAACTGAAATCCTAAAGCCTAGTTTCGTATTACCAAAGTGGTTCTATGAATACTCTTCTGATTGTCATTAAATGAGAAAGAAAATGTACCTGAGAATATAATACTATTTTGGTTAAACACAAATCTTTGACCTTGCTGCATTATTCACTCTTTGAAATTGAGGAATTCAGAAGTATTACATTATATATATGTCACTCTTTTAATTTTTTATTGGTACTTTTCTCCCAATGTTTTCTAAAGTCAACAGAGCTAACAAAACCATTAGTTATTAATGATCATTTTTATTGCATATTTGTGCCATAACTGAAGGGGTTAGAGGGGTCATGTCAAGAATTGTTGTTGTTTACTGTGTTTTTCTTCAAATTTGCTAGAGGTCCTTATTCAAAGAGGGGAAAAAACATTACTTAGAGTTAAGTTTAACTATGCCATAAAGGAGAGGCAAATACAAAATAGGGTATGAAAATTGTGCCAGATAAACTCACCACTCCCTGCTTGTAATGTTAGAAGTAGTTGCTATGAATGTAATATTGCAGTGCAAACAGTGTCAGAAGTGTTTTTTTTTTTTTTAACAAAACACTGTTCATAGTTTGTTTCTTAGAGCAATGTAATCCAGAATTACTTTTTAGAGACTTAAAAAGTGCGTCCAAAATTCCCATCCTTTGGGACTTCAGCTAGTGTTAGAAAAAGAGTGAATATTATGATTGTCCGTATGATTGTCAATACCTTCCATTGGGATTGGGAAGAAAATGCGTACTTTTCTGAACTCTTGAAAAAATACTGTTCCTTAATGAAAAAGCAAAAGACACTGTTGCTGTCCACATTTTTTTTTGTTGCAATGTGAACTTTATTAAAAATGAACAACAAAAAAAGTAAAATGAAAGCCCAGCACACACACTTTGCATATTGTATTTTCATCATTTTACTATGTGAGAAATAAGTACAGGAATGGATTCAGATTTCTTATACTTAATAAAGTAACTGTCAGAAACTTTGAAAATTTAAACAACATTTGGCATTTCACCCTTTATTTGAATAAGGGCTGACATTAGCTTTGGATTGCTGATTTTTCCATATAGCCAAAGCTTTTCTTTTGAGATGTAAATTTCTTTGCAGCTTTACTTAACTGTGAAATTTCCTTGACAATCTTGAGCCCTCTCCTGTCTTTCTGAGCAGTCACATGAAAATGGATAAAAACTATGGCCACTGGAAGAATGCAGCAAATAGCAGAGAAACATCAGGCAAGACTTGTATTAGAGTACAAACAATAGCATGTCATCATTCTGGATGTAAGGTATACTCTACTGCCAGTAGAGTCTAGTAAAGGTAGAGAACTATGAGGAGTTCACCTAATTTGGACCACAAACGGCGCCCTCTCTCAGCTGCTGTGTTATGAAAGCAATTGCATTTAAATTGCTTTTCAAATGTATTGAATTAGTGTAAATTATACTGACAAACTGATGGCTCTTTATTAGGTTAACACACATTCAATATAAAAATATTTGAGTTAACATCTGTTTTTGAGATTTAAGTTGCACTAGGTGGTTTTACTGATGTTCCCCAGAAATGCCAAACTTAATTCCTAATTGCTAAATTTGAAGGAGACAACCTTTCTTCAAATAGCTAATATCCTCTTTAGGCAGTTCTTCTTGTATTCACAGCATCATATGAAATATTAAGTGCATACTTCAAAAAGTTTAGTAAACTAATGAGGATTAAATATGTAATTTATCTCATAATTTAGTAAGAGGCAAATTTGACTTGTTTTGCTTCCTTACATCTTTAAAACTGAGAAATCCAAGTATGTGACTGATTTCTTTCTGGACTCAGTCTTGAAAATATTGGGATAACTATAATGTTGTTAATTTCAGTTAATCTATGATTTTACTGAGGCTATGTGAAAGCTACTTCAAAATTTCCAGAGCATTATTCCGGTTTGGATAACTTGGAAAAAGTGGCATAAATTCGCTTAATGTTTAATAATTTTATGAGGACTTATACTTAGTTAACCTGAACTTTTATGGAGCCTCTATGCAGCTGTGCAAAACAGCTACTACTAATGGGCCACCAAAATTGCTTTAGGTGTTTTTCCAGTAATTAAAAACAGATGGTCAATAACAGTTTCCACAGTGTAACAAAATTAGTGGCTACTAATTGTATAATAAAACACTGATTTACTTGTTTATAAAATGATTTTGTGATTGGATGAGTACAAAAAATGATTAGGGGAAAATACTGATCTTGGTAATATAATATTATTCAATTGAAGACAGTAGCTACTCTGGATTTACAGGAGGATAGAAGATAATACTTAAACCACAATTTGTTGATAACATTTAAATCACAACTTTTGATTTTGAGTTTTAAAAAAAATGAAGGTCTCAGTCCAGAAGCTTCAGAAATATTCTCCACCATAATTTGCACTCATAATCAATCTTTTCTGCATACAGTTTCTCCTGATTCCTCCTCCCACCCACTTTACTAACAGCCTAACTTACATTGTTGAAGGGGAAACGTTGCAGATTTGCATAGATCTAGCTGTGCTTCTCAATTAAATCAATACACCCTGACTGAATAATTTTAGAGCTTTTGACATCATTGGCATTCTCAGATACTACAGTGAGACAGGTTGTATGTGTTCCACATCCATGAAGAAGTGACAAATTAAGGGAGATTTCTGCAGCAATGTTTAGTTCTGAAGAATTTAATATTTAATATCTTGTGTTTGTCACACAATCTCTGCATTCTCAGATTAGTGTAAAGTTGTTAAATGCAGGGTTATAGGAGCCTAAGTAAAGATTTCAAATTCTTAAACTGTCCTTAAGAAATGCTTAAATAAAGCATTTATATTTAAATAATATGTTTAAAAAAAAAATATAGTCTGTAAATGCCTCCTTTTACACAGTTAGACTCTGTATTTTTATATTCCAAAAGCTAATGGCTATACTTTTTCATTTGCACGAAAGATATTGGTCTGTGCCTAGAAGCTCAGAAGGTAGCAAAAACAGAATTTGAGAGACAAGAGAGGTTATAAATCTTCAAGTGCTTGATAGGCAGGTGGATGTGGAGAGAAAGCTTGAGTTCTATTTAATGGTGTGATTTCTATAGGAGAGGTTAAAAGGCCCTGCAAGCAACATTCTCTGCTGAATGCATCTTTTCTTGATCCTGGCACAATTCAGTGAAAATTTAGTCAGATTTTCATCTGGTGTAGCCCTCTGCTCAAAACACTTCTCTGGATATTACAGACCTGAAAGACCTAAAATCATTAAGGAATTTAGTAATTAGAAGGTTGTGGCTTTCATTATGCATTTCCTAAGCAGCATATAGAACTAGATGTATGTCTGTTTTTTTGTAGTTTTGTCTGTGTTGCTTTCTTGTGTGGGAATAGCCTTCTAGGGGCAATCCCAGAAACCAGTCTGTGGAGATGAATTGGTAGCTGCAATTTGTTCAGCTGTCAGTATGCAAAGCTGCAAGCCATACTTCCAAAGTAAGTGGGGCATTTGTAAGGAGGTGGGGCATCCCAGTAAGGTTCTGAAATCCACAGTAGTTGTAACTTTCTTCATTTCTTCCTCCAGGAAGATTCTGGGCAAAGGGTGAAAAGGAAAATTGCATTGTCTTTGTCTCCATTTTGAGTTTATATCAGTACCTGCAAATAAAAATGAGACTAAATGGTAATGTAAGGAGATGTCCCACCTTCCTTTTTTTCCTAATTTTTATTTTAATTTAATATTTAAAACTGGTTTTGGCTGAATGTGGAGTATCAGTTGAGTCTGACACAAAATATCCATCTTTAGATTCCTGGATACCTTTACAGTCTTAGTAAAGCTTCAGTATCTAATGGCATTCAATCCATCAAAAGGATGGAGTGGTGTTAATGGCAATCATGATAATTACATCCAAGGGGTTAAAATCTGTTTCAGTGATGCTTTCTGGTTAATGGAATTGATCTTGACCCTTCTTTTGCAGCTATCCCTGCGCAGAATTGTATACAATGTCAATGCTGTTCTCAGCATGCGTTTTGGTTAATTCTCCAGCAGAACATACACCCCTGCTGATACACTTGATGCAGCACAGGTAAAGAGAGGCAGTTCTAATACAATGAACTGTGGTAAGACAAACATAAATCACTTCTATGTACGTGTGCATAAACATCTGGCTTCTTTTTTTTTCCCAGTTAAATCTCTGAATCAGAGCCCAAAGCCACATAAATCTGCATCCCTCTGTGGAGGACACACCTGATTTACAGTTTGTCCTTATTGGATAACGCCTCATTCTGTCTATCACCTACATGATTTGTCTGTAGAATACCAAAGGCACCTCATATTACAGAAAAAATACAAGTTTTGTGTCATACTCAACAGCTGGGCTGTGTGCTCTATGCAAGTTCCCATGGAGTATTTTGTTCATTTCCATGGGTGTAAAATAGTTCTGTACAAAAAATGGGGATTTGCTTCTGGGCATAATTGTTGACAGAATGTTTTTTTAAAGATAAAACTCAAAGGGTCATCTCATAGGCTTTATCTTTTAAGATACTGGCTTATTTTTTCTTTTAAACTGTGTTTCTGGTTCATGCCGCATTTACTTAAGTACAGTTAAACAACTGTTGTTAAATATGTCGTGCTGCAGGTGAAAAGGTAAAACAGTAAAGTGGTGCCTTATGAAACTAATAGAGCAAGGTAAGGCTTATCTGTACATTGTGCACTACTAGAACTAATAAAATGAGAAATATTTATAGCGACATTTTTCCTAGAATGGTTCACTGTTGTATTTTTCATTTCATTTTAAGCTGATGGAGGTAAAAGGAAAAAAGTTTGTTTCAGTCATGCTAGGAAAGAGGCCTAGATTTATTTGGATCGTCCAACTACTCTTTACTAGTTCCTTAGCACAAAAAATGTTGTCTGGGATTTATGTGCCAGGGTTTAAAGTGATAGTTATAGAAAATACGTTGATATGCCAATTAATATATTTTTTAATTCTGGAAATAGAATTGGAAGGACAATAATAAGTGGCAGAGATTTAGAATTATTTTAATATTTCTTTCCATAACAAGTATTTCCCTAAAATCTAGAAACCAAGGCAGTCTGTTTTCCTATAGATTTCTCTCGGATCAATTTGACATTGGAGTCTAGCAAGGTTAAAAGTCATCCTAAAGTAATTCTCTGAGGACAGGTATTCAAAGGATCTTTTGCCTCCATTTTCATTGAAATTGTAGAAGTGCAATTATTTTTTGAGACTGTTTCACCTCTGTCAAGCTCTTCTTAAATGATTCAGTGTATGTGAAAGTAATTGAAGACATATTCAGACACTGACAGCAGCACAGAGAAAATTATTGAATCAGCTTGGTGTCCATGGGAAAAAAGTTGAAGTAAACCAATGGATAATTTATGATAAAAGGTCTGCACTTGAGCTTAGAGGTAAGGAGGAGGCTCCCCACAGCTGCTAGATGAATTTAGTGCATCAATGTGCTGCAGTGTTTACCAATGGGTTTCAGTGTTGCCATTTTCTTTCTTTCCTTGAGACCTCTTATTTTTCTTGTTAATGCTCTGGCTTTTCTAAGAATAAGAATTGCTGTTACTGTCATTACCTGGTATCTAGAGGTCATCCATTTCAGACTCAGAGCTGATGAAGTAAATTTCTAGTTTCTGCTTGATTACAGGAGCAAGAATATCAGGAGATAGAAAGAAACATAACTGACCTGGATTATCTTGATATTCTGAGATGTCTCAGAAATGCTCTTCTGCAATGACTTTCAAATACCCTGAAAATGTTGTCAGATTTGCAAAAAATCTTCTATCAATAAACATTTCACCTACCCCCTCGACTTAAAAAAATGTTTTTATTGTTCTATTTTGTTGTTATTGTGCAAAATGTGTCACTGTTTTTCAAAATGTAACACTGACAGTGTTAAATAATATTCTACAAAAACCATTTTAGAACATAAATGCTAATGTGCTACTGTCACGAGTCTGAATTATAGTGATCTTTCACTTCACTAATCTGTATGTTGTTAGAATGCTTTAGTATAACCAAGACATAAACAGTGCTGGAGCCACACTGATTTTAAATGAAGGGATGGTAACAATTCCTGCAGTTATGAGTTACTTTTCTGCATGGGAGTTTCTGGCTAGTGAGCTGGAAAAAGAATATTACAGGTGACAAATAATGAGCCTGAGAACCACTCATCCATCACTGTATTTTGCAATGATAATTTTCTAATAAGTAGGAGTCTGTAATGCCTCAGAACTTTTCCCCAAGTTCTTTGCAACATCCAATTAGTCAGTATGGTACTTTGTTCAGACACAGCTAAATTCAAATGTGAAGGTTTGTTTTGAATCTGTGGAATACAGTAATAATCTTATCCCTTAATTTTCTGAATTTACTTCATTTACTTAGCAGCTTCTACAGTCATGCTAAGAAAATAACAATGGGTATCTAAACAGTCATTGTGATTATACATAATTTGAAAGCCAGTCAGAAAAGCAGTCCTTAGCAGCAGATAACACTGAAGTACAAAGCTAAAACTGAGCCTCGAGACTTTTCATGATTAAATTCCAAAAGGAAGGAAAATAAAATAAATGGAATTGTCTGAAATACTTTAAGATCAAAATCTGAAAGAGGAGATTTTAATTTTTTAAAATTTTTTAGAAACTACTGCATAGTTCTAGTACAAAGAATTATGATAGCAGTCTATACCTTCTGTGTTGGAGGTGTTTAGAAGCTGGAGTTGTTGCCTACTGCTTTGTCTACCCATCTTTTCTTTTCTTCTGGCCAATAGGACATATGAAGGGAGGGTAGAAACCAGAATCCAGGCAACAAACAGTTGTCTTTTACAGCCTAGCAAATAGGAATTTTGCCATGGTTAATTTAAGTAGATAATCTTTGGATTGACCTGACAGGACTTAGGTCTGAACTGATTTTAGCTTATTTTAACAATTTTCTAGAGTTGACTCTTATCTCTTTAACTCGACCTCATCCTGCATATCTGACACACATAGGGAGTAGATTAACAGGTCTAGCATACCAGGTAACGTGGTAGTCCAGCAAACAACAGCCCTTTGTACCGATGCAGTGGGGGCTTACTCTGCAGCTTTCAAAATTAATCTAAAAACCAGTGGGGAGGGACATAAGGGAGAGGAAGTAGACTGTGATGAGAAAATATTTAAAAATAGTTTCAAGTGAATCCAAGAGTGAGGAGGAAAAGAGCCCCATCACCAGCAGTGTGCTGCTCGTGGTAGATAATCAGGAGTGTTGCTAACTCACAGTGACACCTCACAGGACAGCTCTGCCTGGAGAAGACCAGGAGTCACCAATCTCCTGACTTAGGAGCACATTGGGAAGGAGACTATAACATGAGAGAAACTGAGTGGATAGTAAGTTTTCTCTCATGAGAGTTTTAAGACTTTTTTATTCTTATTAATAGATGATTGATCTTATTGAATCTAAATTAATGAGAACTATGGTACTTTGAATAATTTGGATGTTATCTGAGCTAACACTAAATTTTTGGTTCCACTTAAAAAGTGTGTTCTACTTTTACTAACAAGACTTAAAACATAACAAACACTTTTGGTACAGCCTTTGTGGAGACAAAGTTATCCTGAGCCATGCTGAAAGATATTTCTCTGTCTTCCCTTTTTTACCCTTCCAAGGTTTTGACCACTGGGCACAGCTGTGGATGTACTGGGCTGAGAAGCAGTGTGTGGTGTAAGAGATCCCAAAGCTAGAGAGAGACTCTGGTGCTGCAGGGATGTGAAGTACAGTTCTTGTTGTCGGAGGAGCCTCCTGATATGGACAGTGGGATTCAGAGACATGTAAGTTGCTCTAAAATATACAGAATGCTTGTGAAAATACAATGTTGGAGAGGGTTGTACTCTGCATGCAGGAATTAGAGAAAATGCAACAGGCTTTGGGGTTAGACAGTGGAAGGCGGAGGAACAGGGATACATTGTTTTGCAGCCTTGGTTTTGGAAGATGCAAAAGGGGACGCAGCGAGGGCAGGAGAATGTAGTTTTTTGCTAAATAGGTTTTGGACTGTACTTACTAGAGCCTTGAAGTTTGATCACTGGAATGCCATAATTTTAGTTTTTTTCCCAATTGTTTTCTGGTTAAAAAAATAAAAAAAGAAAAGGAAGAAGAAGAAAAAAGTCACATTTATTTCTTTGTAAATCTGGAGAACCAAGAAGTTTTTAAATGTTTGTACTCCACTTATTTTACCTTTAGTTTTGTGTAGGAATCTTGGACTGAGCACCATGTGCTTGTTTCTTGCTACTCCTTCTATGTGTAACAGTCCTTTGCTTTTGCATTTCTTGCATCTCTCAAAGGAGAATCCCGCATTCACGGGGTTTTGTTTGAGGAATTCCCTGATCTTTCAAACATGCCAAGTCGCATTTGTCAACCCTCTCCACACCACCACATTTCTCCCAAATGTCTTTCATTTTCAGTGATATAGTCAGCCCTAATTGGGTAATCAGTGCTCCCCAGGTGGAAGGGGAGCAACATGTCCAGCAGTCAGTATCACTTATCTCTTTAAAGTGCATACAGCTCAATTATGTTCTGTAAAAGTGCTCAAAGGTGCATTTCTTAGGAGGATGCACCCAAATCTTGACTCTATCCACCATGAAATCTGAACTTACCCAGATAGGTGTGTACTGCAGGCTGTACTTGGTTATCTGCCTAGAGCAAAATTTAGTAGATGTACCTAAGGTGCAGTAATCACAATTGATCCTCTTAAGCTATGTGACTGTGAGCTGCTGGTAATCCATCTGTTTGGCTTGTCTACATACATGTCTTTTAAGTCTTTCTAGCAAGGGAACATTTAACTTATGTTGGTTTAGATACCTAAAACCTACACTGAAAGATTTTCAGATTTCCTGCCTAAGGGAGTGCCTCCATGTACTACCATAGGTAACTGTCACGCAACTGATCTCATGGATTTGTGGCATTTTATGGTAAGCTCTTTATAATAGGATTTAATTTGAAGACTTCTCTTCAAATAGACCAGGATTGATCCACTATTACTATTCATCATCTTGAGACATGGAAAAGTTTGACATAATTTAATAAAGGGCTTAGAAAATTTACCTCTTCTCAACACCCTTCATTTAAGAACTGGTGTAGTGAAGCTGGATTGCTGTATTTTTTTTAAATTCTTTTCTGGTAGTGTTACATTTTGAACTGAGCTAGACCAGAATTTTTTGTTGGTGTTGATTTTTAATGTTTGTTAAATTTTCTGTTATGAAAGACACTTTTAACAGAGGAGTCCTATATGAGACTTTCATTTCATGGATTGCTGTAGGAAAGCATAGAATTTTTTTTTCACCCTGACTCACAAAACTCAAATAACATATTCTTCCATGACAGACCACCCCAGAGGACACAGAGCAATATGCTTTCCTGACATTTTTCTCTCCAACAGCAGAATTTTGCTGAACAGAAAAGGCTTACATGAGCTCTTAAGATCCATTTTTTAAATTATGGTATATAAAAAAACCCATGAAATCTGAATTTGTGGACCTAAAATTCCTGATTTCAAGTGGAGTGAACAAGGCAACTATTTTAAATCATGTCAGTAAGTAGTTCAATAAGGTACTCTCACTGACAGTGTATGTGAAGTATGGGCCAGATCCTGTAAACCTGTTGGATTAGCAAAAATAAATTCTAGTTTCTCATTGTATTGACTGAAACCTAGATAGTATGAAAGTAACGGAGCTTTGCATGAAGAAATTTATTCTGAGCAATTAACTGAATTTTGAGGAAAAAACAAGGGAATTCACATATGTTCAACATTTCAGTCTTGAAAAATATTTTTCTGGCATTTTGCTGTCGGTTTTGACCTGGGTTGGATAGACATTAGGATATCCATAAGTGCAGGGAAATTTTTGAACCTTAAATAATTATCTGAAATAATAACTATTATTTCTGCACTCCTGTAAGTTTTTTAGAACTACACTAAAGCTGTCTCTAGAAACACCTTCCAGAATTAAGGATCCAATACAGAATTTCAGCAATGATTAAATCATAGGCTTCTGGAAAGAAGTGTTTGTAATGGAAAAGCTGACACAACATTAACAGTCAAAGTGTGTGTAGTCATAATGAACAATTTGATAATGGGTCTTCTAATGAGTTACAAACTTTTTTGTGCAGTAGAAGTGATGGTGGTGGCATGACTAATTTATTTAACTTTTGTAATTTTAGATTAACACGTACATTTCTTCAGCTGTTAAAATTCACTTCCAATTGCGTCAGTTTTCTAAAATAAAGTGTGTTTCTATTCCAAGGTTATAATGGACCTGCTAATGGGGTATTGACTACTGTTTCTTGTCATCCATCTTCTGGTGGAAAGGTGATCATTACTTTTCACTAAATAATTCCCAGTTTTCTACACATTCACATAAATTCCTTTTATAAGGAATTCATTCCACTTGCATTTGAAGATAGCGCCAGCAGCAGCTAGTGTTGAATTGTTATTTTCTCTATAGTATAAAATTATATTTTCAAGGATTCACAAGTATTAAGAACTCTTTTCTTAACTTGAGATTTATCAACCATATGCATGTCTTCAGACTTGAGATTTGGTGCCATCAACTCAACTGATAAGGAAAATCTTGTACAAAATTGATTTAAAAAAATATGTTGTGGTGGAATGTTTCATTGAAATGAACTGTTGTTGAGAAACTCTTGAGAAAGACTGAAGTTGAAACTATAATTCTTTATTTGGATTTCTACATTCTTCAAGTAAAAGCCAAAGAGAGGAAGTTTCCGAGGATTTGGTTCTATCAGGCCCAACACAAGAAGCAGAAAATGCAAGAAACATCAATTTTCCCACTTTTTCAGTTGGTCCTTGGGATAGTATCCGCTTTTATTAGAGGTCATATTCCCTTCTGTTTCCTGGACAATCCCGAAAATTTTCAAAAATTTACCCCCCTTAAATGTATATGTGTGGTTGAATCACCAATGGCTAAAGTCAAGCTGCACCTTAGAAAGTGATGCTTAGGAATGTGCTGTAGTTCTTTCTTGGGTTTAAATATTAATTATCTGGAATTGTACTATTTTCCTGAATTCAAGTGCATAAAATCCGTTCTTGAATTATCAGAGTGACTAAGCACAGAGACACAATTATTTTGTAATATTTTTAGATCCTCATAAACATACTGATTTGTACTGGAAGAGCATTGTCAGAAAACTGTAACAGTCCAGTTCTTATTCTGCTTAAACTGCATTTTATCTTTCTGATGAGCAGCTTTCAACAGAGCTGTAGAAGAGAGGATGAGAATACAGAATAGAGCATTAAAAGTTTCAGTTATAGAGAGAATCCATTCACTGTTCAGAAATTTTCCAGATTTCTAGACAGGCTGTAGAAACTGTAACCAAACCAAAGGGAACTCTTTGTCATGCAAGTTTAAAGTTATCTTTATCTATGATCCTTCACTAAAAAACATTCCCAGTTCCTGACCTCAGTTCCCATGGCAATCTGTGGCAACTCCAAGTTAAGAGTTAAAAGCTTTGTGTGCACAGTTTAAACGTGAGCGTTCAGCTATAAGATACTCTTTGCAGTCACTGGCCTTTATTTTATTACAATTCTCACGTTCTGAGTTTTCTCTACAGTTACTGGTCTGAGAACTGGACAGATTACATAAAAAATGAACTTACCAAATAGAAATATTCTTTTTCTTTTTCTTTCCTATCTAGGGATTGTCTGAAACTGTGGTGTAGTCTTCCAGCCTGCCTCTATGGTAAGCTTTTACAGATTTTTTTTCTGCTTAAGGAATTTCTTTCAAGTTAGAGCACAGTGAAAGGAGTAATGATGTTCTGCAAAAGATAGTTCCTTATGTTTAATCAGCTATAATCAAGTAATTCTAGTCAATACTGAGAAACAGGCTTAACAGTGATTGCCATGTACTACTACCTGAGAAATACTGAAAAGATATTAAGATCTGTATTCAAATCTTACCATGTTATTAGGCACTAATGTTGTCACTTTCTGGTGGCTTCTTACTGTGATCCCACATAATAAACACATGTAACATGTAAATATAAAATTGGGAGGCACAGACATTTATGGATAGCAGGAACAAACAAAGTTAGCCATGTGCTCAAGAGTTTTTCAAAGACATTAATTTAGAATCGAGTCATTGATTTCTTGTAACAGGCCATTGTGCCTGCAAGTTTGTAATAACTGGGAAGACGAAATAGAAATTATCAAATGAATGAAATCCATATTTAGACACATTTCTTTTTAAAAGCCACATGGCTAAAAATGTGTCATTTGGCCTGCACTACATAAATCAAAGCTATTGAGATGCGTTTGATCTTTTATTCCCCTGTGAGCAAAAGTCATCAGGATAGCACTTTGAAATTCATAGCCTGCTACTCTCTAAAGAGATCTTATTTTGGAAAATCTAATATGCCTCCTCCATATAAAATGATTTTCATAGCTAATTGCAAGACTCTCATTTGACCTCCTAAGACCAGTCAATCAGTGGGGTGGTGCCTTAGTTGACTTCAGAGGTGGTAAGACTTCATAGCACTCGAGTGTTCTGCTATGGTAGTTTGAACTTTTTATCTTTAATCATACACTTAAAAAAAAAGGAGAGATTCTTGGGCATTAATTGTAAGCTGTGTGGTCCCATATACTCATACAAGGCATAAGGGAACTAAAAGGAGCAGCCTTTGGAAAGAAGCACAGCAAGAAAGGTAAAGGTTCTCTTATCTTACCTTGCAGCTCTGGAGAGAGATCCAAGCACAGGAAAGTCCTTCAAAGCATGAACTATGTGGGGATGTCTGCTTACCCTGTGCATTATTCTGCTAAGATGTACAATTCTTATGTCAGCAGACTACCACTCTCATAAGGGGCAAGTTACTCTGTTTAACTTGTTTCGCTGCATGTTAGATACATTGCCTAAATCCCAACATGACTCACCATGCAGAACTGTCTAAGCATGAGAGAGCTTCCAAAGAAATGTGAAAATAATTCAAGATTGTCCTTGTCCGCTCTTGGTATTTAGAAGTTTTTATTCAATTCCTCCAAAACTTGCTTTGTTTCTTGACTAACTTTTAAGATGGTGCAGTGCAACAGCAGTGGCATCACAGAAATTATTCAAAACCTTAGGGATGAAGACAGAGGTTTGATTTTATGGAAATGACTGAAAATGCTCTGCAAATGTTCCATGGGCTAGAATACTACAATGCTTTTACTGTACAAACAGATTTTTAAATTCATCATATTTTCCATGAAAGAAAGAAAATTATCATTCCATTTACATTCTAACGGAGAGGAAAATATAACAAGATTCAACAATGCTGTACATTTGCTCCCAAGAAAAATAATGCAGTTGGCTCATTGGAATGTTATAAAAAATGATTATCACAGTTGTCATTTTTAATAGGAACAGTGTCCAGGTCTTTGATCTGTGACATGGCATAGAAAATATTGTTGACTTATTCTGCTAGAAAAATTAATAATGCATGTTATGGCACAGCATGTAGTACTGCAGAAAGGAATTATTTTGAGAACCATTTTGGTCATCTGCTTTAGTAACTGTGCTTCATGTTTTGGTGATCTGCTTTTTCCTGTGGTTTTCTCCTGTGCATTGTGACCTGAAAGAGTTAAATTTTATTTTCTCTGTTGCTTGCATTTGTCTCTGTCTCTACTAACCTGATTTTATTCATGCTGTCTCTGGATGGAGCACTCCTTTCTGCACCTCTGCTGCTTTCTACCTGCATCCACAGTGATACATGAAGACAGCAGACCAATTCTGCAGCACAGAGAGCAGAACTCCATGGTATGCTTGGGGGAGGCACTTCATCTTATATCACTTAAGTTCCGGACAAATCTGCTTTTTAAAATATAGTTCACATTCCTGCCAGGACTGCAGAACAAACAGATATTGGACTGTTTTATTTGTAGAAAACATGTTGAGTATCCAGAGAAGATGAGCCAGGATTTTCTTCTATTTTTATACATATATGTGTGTATGTATGTATGTATGTATGTATATACATATATCTATGTATATATACTCTAATAAAATTTTTTCTACTCCTTGTCTAGCATTTTTTCATTATGGTATATTATTCTTCAAACATTGGGGAAAAACCATTCACTATTGAGAGAGATAAGTTCCTTGAAGATGATTGGATGTTTTTAGCTTCCACACTTGGCAAAAAAGAGCAGGAACAAAACCAATTCTGTACATCAGTTTACTTCCCAAGCCCCATGTACAGAGAAGAGTTTTAGGCTGAATCTTTCTTTGTTTCAGAGGAAAATGTTTATACCACCCTCTAGTCTGTTGTTCCTCCTCCATTGGTTTGTCTGGAACTTTGCACAGAAGGGCTTCTATGGGACACAGAATTGTTTGGTTTACAGATAAAAATGTGTTTGAAGTTAGAGAAAGTGCAGCATACAGTGTGATCTGGGAACACCTTTACATTGATTTATAAACAGTCTCATCTCAATGGACAATTGTCTCCTGTGTATCAGAGCTTTGGGGAACATAACTTGTATCAAATTTTGTGTGGTTCAGCTTAGGAAATCTGTCTGTCCCAGTAGACCACCTGGCTATGGAGTAAAGGTTTTTTAAAGCCACTACTTCTCAAATTTGGTTTGTTGTGGTTATTCTTTTAAAATCATTGTGGTGAGATGATGAAAATATCCAGGCAGTTTTATCAAAGAAATTATGTGTGCGTTGTCAGTTCTGTGATGAGAGAAATAATGGTAAATCCAGGTCTGGAGAGATCAAACTGTACCAAGGTCAGACTTTGTACTAATTTCAAAACAAGGGGATCATCCAAGTAAGATGTTGGGGCAGGTACAGTCAAAGCATTGGCATAATAGAGTAATCCCACAGAGTCCGTGGAATATTTGCAAAGCATTTTCTCAGTTATCTTCCATGAAACCAACCTCCCTTCAGATCCCTGAATACCAATATTTTTGTAACTCTTGTGTTAGCGCTGCTGCTCTAGTGCTCTCAAAATCTGTGTAGTACAGCTTCATGACTGACAAATGCAAAAGAAAGATGCCAGAGGCATATTTCTTGCTGCTGAAAGAAGAAATTTGTGTTTCCACATTTGAACTGTCAGCTGTGAGCTGTTAATGGGATATGGAAGAGCCTGATACAGCACTGCTGCGTGTAACCTTCTCCTTTATGATACTTGAACAGATCAGCCAGGCACTTAACCACTCACACAGACTCCCAGCTACCAGGGAAAGCAACTATAAGTCAGTATATAAATAATTACATCAGTCAGAAATCACAATATATTAACATGATTTCCTAGTGTATCTAAGCCATTAAAAATCATCTAAAATAAGTATGAGAAGCTGTTAATTGGCCACATAAGAAACTTATTTAGATCCACAGTGCATAGAAACACTTTGTAACTTAGACAAGAGCCAAAATGAATGAAGCTGAGTTTCTCCTAGGCTTGTAGTTTTGTATATTTTGTATTTTATATTTTTGGAACTGTGGAATACTGTGAACAGGTAAAAATCCTACCTTCTTACTTCATTCTAAGTATCACTGAAGATTCGTTTTCTACCCAGTATTATCACGCAACTAGAATAATTTAAGCTCCTAGCAAACCTTGAGGGATCAGTCTTGTAATCTGGCCTAGACTACCTGGGTTGTAGGTCTCCTGTTTCCCATAAAGAAGGAAAAGATGGAGTGCCAGGTGTCAGGAAATGTGTCAGAGTGGTCAAAAAGAGAAATAATGTTTCAACACTGTGAGACAAAATTAAACTGAGGTAGCCGTGCATCTAATGTTATTGAGCTCAGCAGCACACAAAATTGATACTGGTGGTATTACATGAGTTAGAGTGAGAGAATGATGTTGCTCTTTTTCTTTCTATTGTTAGAGGGCATGATATTAAAGAATATAGAAAAGTGTGTGGGTTTTAATACTGTATTTTATTGATGTTTCGTACAGTAAAAAAAGTCTGGTAACTAAAAAGACTTTGTAGAATTAGAAATGTAGCGTGCAGTCTTCCCTCATTCTTACTTTTATTTGTGTTCTATGTATGTGCAGAGACTTCAGGCCTAGCCTAATGCATTACTCACTGAAGAATCTTTCCAAGAAATAAATTCAATAATGAAGTAGTTGGAAGCCCTGTATATTCACATTCGTAAATGGGAAAAGTATCAGCAAAGGCATGTTCTTATTGATTTTGTAATAAGCTGCACTAATTAACTAACTAATAGGCCAGCTGGAAGTCAAAATGGATTTTTTTTTTTTCTTTTTGCACACAGGTTGAGAAAAGCAACATTGCCACTGGAAGTATTGGAATTTTGTTTTATTTCAAAGGCATGAGCTAGGAGAATAAACGAGTCCAAAGCAATTGTGTAGTATGGTTTTCCAAAGAGGCAATAAATAAACTGAACCTCTACAAAGAAACTTTTCTCTGCAAAAAGCTATGTGTTTCTACCTGACTTGTTTAAATTAATTTTCTTTTCTGGGAGTGCCATCCATTATTTTGACATGTTTTATGGTGAGTAAATATCCTTAATTGCAGCTGCATACCAAAAGATGGAGTTTCACCACTTTTCACAAAAAAACTATTTTCAGAAATGTCAGAGACCATTTAAATGTCATTGCTTGAGAAAGTAGTTCAAGAATGTTCCAAAATGAATCTTTTTTGGAGCTTTCAACTCTGGAAATAATTAATAATAATAATAATAATAATAATAATTAAAAAAATGTATCTGTCTTGCCATATTGGAATCACTTTTATACAGGTTTTCTTGTATGCAAATAGGAAATATATTAGTCATGTGTTCAAAGCCAGAGTGCCCCCATAAGTAAGAGCATTTGAACATTGCTTACAGAGAGAAATTCACAGGTTACTTCACGAATAAGATGGATTAGACTGATTTCAGTTTGTCTGCTTTCTCATGGATAGAAAAATAGGACACAAAAATTGCTGGTAGTTTGTTCGATTCTTTTCACTGACATTTCTAGTGTAGAACTCCAGTACTCTAGAATTTTGCCTATGAAAGTCTCCTATGCTGAAATCCTGACAATATATGCTGAAAGTGGTATAACTAATAATAAAAGAGCAGGAGAAATATGCCTTTTCTGGCAGACGTTAATTGAATTTGTCCTTTCTACTTTGCTCTTTCAAGTTCCTAGTTTCATGTTTCCTTCCTTTTTCCCCAGGGGTGTGAGTAAGTGTGAGGAGGCTGCAGTGCTGTCCTTCATCATTTTTTGGAATACTTTTTCATTTTCTTTGTCACCACCACACTGTGTGGTCTTCGTGTCCTGCAAGGGTGTGGAATGTTGTCATGCATTTCTGCTATTTCATGTTCCTTGAGAGCAGATTTCTTCTTTATGAACTCTGTTGTACATTTTATTGCTCCTAATATTTTATCTTCATTAATCTGGCTGGAAAGTATTAGGAAATAATGAAAATGACATTATAGGCAGACCAGTCCAACTTATGAGGTTTATAGTACATATATTTTTCAGAAAGTACTTTCAACTAATTTTTTCAGGGTTTTGTTTGTTTGTTTGTTTGTTTGTTTTGTTTGTTTTGGTTTTTTGTTTGTTCAGTTTTGTTTTTTGTAGGGTTTTATTTGTTTGCTTGTTTTGGGTTTTTTTTGTCATAGAAATCTCATAGTTTGAGTAATGAATGTTCTCTTTCCATGGGAAAACTTTCATTATTGCACTGGAGTTTTATTTGGTTGGGTTAAAAATTCTTTTATGATTCTGCTGACCAGACAATTGGTGTACCTTCATCTTAGACATGTTTTGTTATTTAACACCACAGATGTGTCAATCACTATTTGTTTTTCCAGTTTAGATGTGTGTTATTACTGTACTTTAATTTCACCCGGTGTATAAGCTCAAAACCACTCAGCAGTGCCTCTGAGTAGTTAAAGCAAACAGTCAAAGGATAAACTGAAAAACTATCAATTTCTTGTAGAACAAGAGTATTGTGAATTGTTAAACTGGATCTTGCAGTCTTTTAGTTAAAGATAAACTGGTTGTGATTGTTATATTGTCTTTAAAAAAACACCTGATATCAGTTTTATTCTTCTGATAATAAGGATGCTAAAGATACTAAGACTTTTTGAACTAGAGGTTGCACCAAATACCTGTTTGCATGATGCCCAATTCCCACAGCACTTGCATGCTTTACTCACATGACTCTAGCAACAACCTCACCAATAATTCACCCCAGATGTTTTTTAGCAGAAGGGTGAAATGAAACACTGACTACCTCCAGTTGCATAAAATCTGGGGCAGGTCAGGTAGTTTCCTTGCCTGCTGTTCTTCCTTTCACATACAAAGTTTATAGTTGATCCCATTCTGTACTAGATAAGAACAAAAACAGTAAAAGCTGTGAATGTCTTTAGTCATTATTGTTTCAGTATGTCAAATAAAGATTTACAGATCCTGCTGAGTGGTGATAAAATCAGAGATGGATCATTAATGCTCTTAATAATATATTACTTGTCATATTTGATTTTGAAAGATCAGCCAGTTTTGGTCTGTTTTTTGTTGCTTTCCTGATTATGTCAGCTCTGACATAGTTCTGCATTCTTATGTCACTTTTCATTTTGTTATTCAGCTTGGAAGTAATTTATAATTATAAAAACCTGATATTGATTCACTGACTTATCGATCTGTTCACCAAATAGTTCAAATAGAGTCATTACCCTATTGACCTCTGCATTTGCTATTTGCTTTGCTTTCATTTTACCAGTCTGGGTACTACAGACTTTTGTTTTTAAGTGGTGTGATAAGAATTGTACTTGCAAATTGCAAGCGTGCTGTGATTCTTTATGCTTTTCTAAGACTTCTCATTTAAGCATTTAAGATTTTTCTTCCCTCCAGGATAGCTGTGTTGGAAGAGACTGTTGATTTGTACAAGAGATATGGTATCAAAGCCCTCCTAGGGATTAGTATCACACTAACTTTGTATGGGTGTTCAGCTCCTCTGTAGTAAAAATTTACATTTGCCTTTCATATTTGCAAGGTTTACAAAGATGTTTTTCTTGTTTTTCTTGTTTTTCTTGGTAGAAAGATAATGAGGGAAATAATTCTATGTTCTCCCTAACAAAGTAAAAAGACTTTTTGTTTCTAAAGGAGAAACAAATTTGCTTCTTTGGTCTTAACTCATGTTTCTCCATCAGAAATGAGCACAAGTCTGAGTTCTCAGTTTTGCCTGTTAGTCTTGGAAGAACATAATTTTTTTCAAATGAAACTGTATGATGACCTGTAGTTTCTCAGTAAGCCCCTTCAGATCTTCAGAAATAATTCACTAACTGCTCTGCAAATAAAAATAGCCAAAATACAGATTTAAATCAGGTTTCTGTGACTAAACTAAAGAACAAAAGGGTACATATTTATTATGAAAGCAATTTTTAAAAATAAGTCTAATTCTTTGTAAAAAATAGCATAATTTTTAAAACCAATGTGATTAATTGGGACTTTTCTTGCTTGCTAATGTTTTTGAACTGTGAATACTGTGCTTTTTCTCTTCTATTTTTTTGGAAGTTATCTTCAGTTGTTATGGCACCCTCTATGAGAGAAAAAATACAAATAGGAAATTGCAAGAAAAATCTCTCCTTGTGCATAGATATCAGATACTTTCTAAACTTTTATTACTTCTTTTTGTCCATTTCATAAGGAAAAAAAGGATTTGACAAAACCCTCCAGCATATTTGTGGCAGTGCCTGGACTTAGACACACAGTGTTATTGTGTATCTGAAAATGCTAGTACATCTACTAGTGCTAGAGAGAACCAGGAAAGGTGAATGTAAAATTTTGAGGATGTTAGAGCATCCTGTTTTGCTTCTCTGGCTGTTCCAGCAGGAGTTTTGATGTCAGGTAATTATCAAGAAGCTTATATATGGTTTTTTACCCAGTATTAATGCATCCCTGGGAGAGCTGGATGTAACATGATCATCTGTAAGGAGATAATAATTTTAGTACTTTTCCTCACTGCAATAAACTTATAAACAACAGATAAGTCTTGGGCTAATGTCAGCGATCTTGGATAACACTTTGTAATTTGTAATAAAAGTGTCATTTGCCTTAAATCCTGTATAAGGATTTGGCATTTGCAGGTCATTTATTAACTCATACATAGGACAGAACATGTGGGTGTTTCTTTACTTACTGTTCTCTTGGGTCAGTTTTATAGTTTTGTAGCATAATTGACTAAAATAGAATAATTTTCGATTTACAGCTCTGTAAGTCAAAGAACAAGCAGTGTTGTAATTTCAAATTTTTAATAAAAAAAAATTTAAATTTAAGACTTTCTGTATCAGCATGGTGAATCTGTAAGTGATTTATGCTCTGGTATATGCACTGGGGAGAGAAGGGCTTGACATTTTCAGAGGTGATTTGTAGTCTGGAGTTGAATATGGTCGATAAACAAATCTAAGTCACAATGTTGTCCAAAGTCCTGATGAGACCACATGAGACGATGTGCAAAATTAACGTAGGGCCAACTTAAAATTGCGAATAAAGCACCATAGGGGAATGGTGGCTCAAAGTTGATTCTGACTGGGGATGAGAACTCAGCAGGTGTCTCTATAATTTGAAAGAGTCTGAGAAGAAGGTACAGAAAAAACTTCCATCGCTCATCACTGTACCAGCTGCCTATGGGTGAGAAACCACATTGGTGACTGAAAGCATACAAAATTCTCCACAGTTTAGTCCTTTCCTCTTAATCGTCTATTCTGTTCAAGTGCAAGATGACACTACACCATCCCTACAATTTTTTCGCTTATTTTTTTGTACAGAGAATCTGAAATGCTGAAAAAGGAGTGTCCTGGTTTCAGCTAAGGTAGAGCTAATTTCTCCTGCAGGGCTCTTTTGGATTTGGAATGAGAATCATGTTGATAACATACTGACATTTTGGTTTTTTTGCTAAAACATGTTTCCCTAAGTCAAGGTCTCTTTTTTCTCTTGTCTCATGCTCTGCCAGTGAGGAGGCACACAGAAACCCCCAATAAACCAAAAGGAAAAAACAAACGAACTAAAAATGGGAGGAAGCACAGCTGGTACAGGTTACCTGAGCTGACCAACAGGATATCTCACACCACAGAATGTCATAGCTGGTATGTAAACTAAGGGAATTATCTGGATGGAGGAGCTGATCTGAGTTCACGGAGGCGGGTTCTGGAATCAGTTAGAGGGTGCTGAGCAATTACATTGTGCATAATTTTGATTTTTTTTCTTTTTATTATTATTTACCATTATTATTGTATTTTACTTTCTTTTCAATTATTAATCTGCTCTTATTTCAACATATAAGTTTTACTTTGATTCTTCTCCCTGTTCCCCATGTGGGGAAATGAGTAGGGCTTGAGAGAGCAGCTGCATGTGTTTCATCTCCAGTTGGGTTTAAACCATGACAGGGACACATATTTTTCTCAGTGCCATAGCTCTTGAAAGTTGACTAGATTATCTATACTGAAAGCAAGTAAGCTGGTTTCCTTTCAGCTTATGCAAGGAATTTGTGTTATGAGTTCTGTGTTTTGGCAGACTTTTCTTTCTTTAATGATGCATTATTAGGTGATATTTCCTACTTAATACTTTCAGATATGTTTGACAGTGGAAGCAGTTTATAGTACTTATTATGTGCATGAATTATACCTTTAGCTGTACCTGGAAATCTAGATGCTTCTTTAATTAAAGTTTCTGCCACGCTCAGATTCAAGATTTGATTTGTATGATTAGTCTGCATCTTAGATGAATATCCTTTGTACCATGCAATTGAATGTGCTGGGATGAGTTGCTTTCAATCTATTCTTTATTTTCTATAAGTAATTAAGTGTCCATAGATTCAAAGAGTAGCTCTACTTACCTGGAATATGCCAGAATCAACCAAGTCCATACTCACCTGCTTCAATGCAGATGCATGAATCTGAGGAGTTCTTGCTTTAAATTGAAGTGATGTATTTAGAGAACTTAGTTCAAGCAGAAAGTTTTCCTTTTAATTTTGCAATGGAAAAAGGTATTGTATTCAGGAAAATTCCACATATTTTTAAATACTGCTGTGCCACACTTGTAATTGTCAGTAATCAATAGCAGTTTTTCTTGGTCTGGTCTTTGATGTCATAGATATGCTGACAAAAGCATTTGGTTATGTATAAAGCTGTGAGGAAAGAAAATAAAGGGGATATATTCAGTGTGGTTGTTTAAGCCAGCCAGCTCTCCCTATCCTTTCTGCACCACTGGGGCTTGTTCTTCACTTCTCCAGGTGTTCAGGATAGGAGATTTTTTTTTTTTTTTTCTCTGAATTGCACAAAGCTATAGCCTCCTTTTCTCCAGGGACTGTAGTCTAGATCTAAAGAGATTATTATATTAACTTCAGTCTAAAATAGATTGTTAAGATTACGATACGTGAATGTTCATCATGTCAATGCGTGAATTTCTCTTACTTTCTGTTTCAGTGCCTAGAAAATGGAAGACTTTGAAAGGGAAGTCAATATGTTACTCAAGTATGGAAGGTAATGATCTCCAGAATAACACTTAGAAATATTTTTTTTTGTTAGGATACTTTTGGTTGACATTGGGATGTTTCCTTGCCCCTTTGTGAGTGTTGAAATGTAAGGGTTGTTTTTATTTGTTCTATGCCATTCACCCTGGGTGACGGCTCATATAATTAAACAGAATGAAATCCTGTGTCTGATTACATTTTAGGAATCTCTTTCCACTTGGGAAATAATACTGCATTCACTTACTCTGAGAAAAATGCAAGATTAAATCCTTACAGGTGTTTCCTTAAGGGGGAAGGTTTTGCAGCGCTGTTGAATCCTCAGCTTATGTGATCACTCTGTATTTCTCAGACTGAAGTAATGTTTTCTTTTGTACAGTAAAGGAAATCAAGTTTTTCAAACTCTCCAGTCTGTTCTAGTGTTTTAACTACTGATCAGTGCTGCTGTGATTTCTTTTTAAATATTACTTTGGATTGCAGGGAGTTCAGGTATAGATATAGCCTTTTATGTTGAGGAGATTTATGTCTAAACCAGCTGACAATTTAGAAATTTTTATTTTAGTATCGTCCAGTTATTAAGACTATGCACAGTCTTGGTCAAAATATAGGCAGTACAGGGGTTAAAACATTTAAAATTAATTATTGAATGGGAATTAGATATGATTCCATGTCAGATTTGTTATTACGCTTACATATTAAATGACATTTTAGTTAGAAAGCAGTAGAAATTTCATTGGAATCCAACACCAGTGCCACAAACAATTAACAAGCACACTTCTTATTCCTCTAATTAATTTATTTAAGTTGTGTATTTATCCAGAATTTATCCTCGTGAAACTTCCTAGGAAAATATTTCTGAATGGAAGAGGGTTTTATGTGTGCTTGTGTATGTGTTGGAAGGAAAGAGGTGAAGATAAGGGAAGACAAGTGAAAATAGATGAGAACATCAGTATGGCTAGGGAATGCTAAAGGATCTCATATCCATTTTTGCACTGTAAATACAGCACTAGCTATTGTAAATAGCTGCTCTATCTGCAAATAACTTACCAAATGGTTCCTTGAAATCCACTGTCCTTTGCAACTCTGCCTTGTTTGTAAGCTCCTGTCATTTATCATGGGAGCAGCTGTTGTGGCAGGGCTACAGGCTGAGACAATCTGTGAGCCAAATGCTGCTGTTGTGTGTTTTGTGAAATTTAGCTTAGATTGTTCCTATCTGATCAGGATAGAATCATTCTGCATGGAAAGCAGTCCTAACAGGAGGAATTTACTGGGAAAGAATCAGCAATACATTTGCAGAACGAAATGGATTCAACAAGGAGGAAATCGAGAGTGTGTAGGAATTGGTGAAGGCCAGTAAAGTCTGAGAGGAATTGAATTTGCTGAGGAATTGCTTTCTATAGTGCCTAGGTTTTACTGGAATAGTCATCCTAATGTACTAAAGGAAAGAAAGTCAGCAATATTTGCTTTGTGGAAAAGATGGATCGTTTTAAAGATTATGCCTATGTAAGACCCATCTTAGAAAAATGCAATTCCTAGATTATATACAGGGGTGTACTTCTGTTTCTGATTATGTGGATTAGAAGAATCTAGAACTTTTTAGGCTGCCTCAGAATCACAGCCTCTCTGAAAGCAGACAAGTTGGTCAGACAAACCCTTTGGGTGTCAGTTGTTTGCTAGCTTCTTCAGGAGAAATTATTGAATCTAGATTCAAAATTTTTTACTTAAATAAAAAGAAGTAGCATAATAAATCAGGTTCTTTCCTGTAGCAAGGTAATGTATTTTTCTCCTTTCATGCTGTTACATATCTTATTTCCTCTTTGTAAATTGTTTGAGTCAACACTACCAAATGTGCAGTGGAAGTAAGAATAAAACCCCACAGATATAATATTTATCTTGTAGAGCTTCACTGAATCAAATAGAGTGAAATCCATGCTATCCTTGTTTTCTGGATGTGTGCATTATAAATTCACCATAAATTACTTGTTTTAAGACAAATGAGAAAATTTAGGTTACTGATATGCGGCCAGTGTCATAAAAGATTCACAGCAAGGGTGGCCAGGGTTTTTCTCCAATTCATCTCAGAAGACTTGGGAAGAATTCTATAGTGATGTAATTGCAAGCACTGTTTTGATTAAGGTCCTGTTTTCATGCAAACTCTTAAAAGCCACATGATCTTGCATATAAGCTGGAGGTAGTAACTAGGCCTGCTACTTTCATTAAAATGAAGAAAATGTCATTAGCTAAAAGTTACATTTTGTGGAAAAAATAGAATATAGGACAAAGAATAGAAGCTATAAATCTAGGCTATGGAGTTTTTTGTCATCTAATGGCTAGAACTAGTCCAAGAACTGGCAGTCAGTACTGCAGAAGTGAAGTAAATCAAAGACGATGGTAGAAGTTACTACATTTACAGTTATTTATTACCCTAGAAAATGGAAAACCTAAGAATTTGGCCAGAAGCTTAGATGTATAGCTTAAATTTTTAGTTGGGTGTACCTCACCTCTGAAATAAATGTTTAGCAGTTGATATTGTAGAGCAAAATAATACAGATGGGGAAAATATTTGCTACTTTTCTGTGCTGAGACTCTTAGTGAACTCTTGTCATATCAAAAATTGTTGTTGCTTATGTGCAACAACACATTCATATTCATTGCTGTATTTCTTGCTACAGGAAAACTACTTATTAAACTGAAATTTTTGATATGTGCCTTACTACGTATCAAATGTTTCACTTAACTAAAATTTGAAGGTTATATGTTTTCTATTATTTATTATTAAATATAAAACTTGTACCTTTACAAACAGTTTTGTTTGCTTTTAAGAATAGATTCAAGAATATCTTTGTATGCACATGGGACTGTTAGGTTTAAAGCACAGTAGTTCAATGGTATTGCAATCTGCTTAAAAAAAATCTTCCATGCTTCTGTCAACTACAGCCTGAGTGTTGTCTGTTGTGGAGTGCTCAGTGGGAAAGGAAATTTTACCTTGAACTCTTCTTCGTAAGCCCCTTCAGATTTCTGACTGCACTTTCACTGTGCAGGTGAGAATTATATTTATATGCATCATAAAGCAGAAAAGCATGATTTTGTAAATCTGAAAAGCTTATAAAACTGAATGTCTAACTACACTTGTTCACCACGAATTTTGAATTATTTAAAAGGGCAAGTGATCATTCTCTATTGGCTTTAGTTTGCAGTATGATCTTACTGACATCTAAAGCTTCCTATCTAGTAAGCACAAACTGCACATTTAGTAGGGGTTTGGAAGAAAAGACTCATTTGAACTGCCATCCTCCTTGACTAGTTGAGTTCTGGAGGGATGGAAAATGAGAATATATTTTATGTAACCAGACTTTTTTAATTGACTTTTACAGCTCTGCCGTGGTAGAGGATAACAGTGTGAGACCCTTTTATCATCATTAATAGTAATAGCTCATCCTTCAGAGAAGATGGCTACAATATAAACCATCTGTACCTTCTCACATTGCCAAGAGAAACCAAACCCTACACAGAGGAGGGCATATGCTCAGGAATCTCACAGGGAAAAAATCATGTCCCATTAAGCCAGTGATGCAACTGTGAGCTTCTCCTAAATGCTATTACCTCCCTATACTTACTAATCTGAATGAGCTGTCAGAGACCAAGGGGAGAGGAGACCAACATATGAGAAAAAATTTGTTAGGAAACAACATCTTTGATTGTTCTGTTCTGTCTTTCACAATAAAACTGACCAGAAAGGTGTATGTTAAAATGCAAGTCCACTGAACGTTTAGAAGGTGGTTATATTTTGCTCTGCTTTGCTCTGGTGAGACCCCACCTGGATACGGCATCCAGCTCTGGGGTCCCCAGCACAGGAAGGACACTGACCTATTGGAGCGAGTCCAGAGGAAGGTCAACAAGATGATTAGAGGGGTGAAGTATCTCTCCTATGAAAAAAGGCTGAACAATTCCCAGGCTGAACAATTTAGATTGTTCAGCCTGGAAAAGAGAAGGCTTCAGGGTGACCTAATTGCAGTCTTCCAGTACCTGAAGGGAGTCTACAAGAAAGGTGGAGAGAGAATATTTACAAGGGGCTGAAGTACCAGGACTAGGGGGGATGGCTTCATATGGAAAAAGAATAAGTTTAAATTAGATATTAGGAAGAAATTCTTTACTGTGAGGGTGGTCAGGCTCTGGAACTGTTTGCTCAGAGAAGATATGCATGTCCTGTTCCTGGAAGCCAGGTTGGATGGGGCCCAGAGCAACCTGATTGAGTGAAAGATGTCTCTGTGCATGGCGGAGGGGTTGGAACCAGATGATCTTTAAGGTCCTTCCAACCCAAACTATTCTATGATTCTTTGATTTATGAGCTATTTATGAAAATATCCTAGCCACGTATGAAAGAGAAACAGTGGTTTTTATAGCCCTAAATATATGAACTGCTTGGATATTTGTTTCCCTTTTTCTTATGTCAGAAAGACATGGTCTTCTGTGATGCAACAAATTAAAATAGGCTAAAGAAAGGGTTTTCGAAGAAGCCCAAGTAGATTATTGTGACTACACAGATACTGTTGGAGGAAGATATGGCAGAAGAGAAAGACAGGTATGACTTCTCAGATGCAATGCCTTGCCACAAGTGCTGACAATGACACCTTTGCAGATGGTCTTGATGGAGGAGGTTTCTTGTGCTTTCAGATCGGTGGAGTACACTGTCCTGTATCTAAGGGAGGTACCTCTGGTAGTTTAAAGCATTAGATTTGTGACAGCGTGAGATTCTGCATTGCCTGATTTTCCTTGCTGAGCAGACAGGTGAATCTGAACTCATTATTGTGCTGCAGCTGGTGCACACTGCTAAATAGGATGTCCTGGACTCTCTGCAGGATGCCACACATGCTGTAATCTTGTATTTTCCCTTCATCGGACCTGAGCTGAATGACTTCCCCTTCAATAACCTGCTAGACCCTGTGAAAGCATACTGGTATTACTCTACGTGTGCGTGTGTGTGGACGTGTGAAAATATCGCAGAGGCATTCCTTTTATGACTTGTTAAAATTAGAAATGGAAGTCAGGACAAAAGTACTGGTTCAGCTGAAGCGATTTTTAGTTCAAGGCAATAACATAGATGCTCTTTATTGCAGGATGTTATGCTTAGGTCATTGCTTTTAGCATTACCTGTGTGCATCCAGGTATTGTCAAACTTGTCACAGTCAATAGCATATTTCCTTTTCTTCCACTGCTGTTGCTCTGCACACTTTTTACCCAGGATAAGAGAATAAGAATACAATTGGAAGACTTTTTGTCACTGCTGTTATGCAATTTTTGAGAGCTTTTGCAGTCGTTCTAAAAAATGTGAAATACCAGCAGTTTGGGAGGCTTGGCCAAAGCTCTAAACTTATTTAAATATGTGGCGGTCTTTTCCAGATTGAAAATGTTAACTACTGCACTAAGGAAAGCATGCATGTGAGAAATTTTTTTATTGACTCTTTTCCTATAATCCTACTTCTGTTTTCAACTCCTGATAGTGTTTTGGATCTACATTATGCCCAGCTGAGACTATTAAGGTGTGGTCTGTGCCTTGGTACATAAGGTATTAGGCATGTTTATAATCTTAAAAGCCCTACATCTATATCAATACAAAAACTTAAAGTATCAATAGCAAAATAAAGTATCATAATTTCCAAGGGGAGATGAGAGCAATGTTTTTGACGATGTCTTAATCGAAATAGTACCCATTATTTCTTATGAGAATATTGTTGTGCAACCTATAAGAAAGCATCTCTTTACTTGAACTGGTAAGTGTGTCTCTGCCCTATAAATATGCATTCTATTTCCAGTATATTCTTTGTAATAAGAAAGTAACAAACTTAGCAATTTTTGGGTTTGAGTTTTTTTTCAGCTGAATTTGAAATGTGCATTAAAAAGGACAAAATTTGTAACAGAAAATTCCCATTAAATTCTGACATAAAATGAAGGAGTGCCATTCTAATCTCAGTGCTCTTAACTGCCTTTGGTGGATAAAAGAGAATTTATACCATATTTGAAATATGTGTATATAAATATACATATATAAATGCATGAAATTGAAGAAGATAGCAGCCAGCCTCACTCAGAAATCCTTGCTGGAGGAGTGGGATGAAATACACTAAAAATATTGTGCTTAGTCAAACAAATGTCAGAATTTAGGTGACGGAAAACAGCTATGCAAGGTGGGCTAGCCAAATGTAAACAGGTTAGTGAACATATTTTCTGGGAAGAAAACTCATTTAAAAAAAAATTCCCCCCCAAGTAAGCAGCTTAATTTTTACTAAATATGTGCCATTTTATTATTTCCATGGCACCGGTAGCACTAATTCTGTCTCCTATCCTGCTTCTTCCTGCAAACATTTCCTTCAATGTCTACCAAGACTTACTCACTTTCCAACCTTCTTCTGGTTAAGAAAATCGGGAGGAAAGGAGCTAAGCTAGTAGACAAAATACTGTTGCTCATAAGGCTCTGGTTTTAGCTGGATTTTCTGTTGGAATATCCAGTGTTCATCAGCCTCTTAGGCTACAAAAAGTGTTGCAAGAGCCATTTCTCCCTTCATGTGCCCTGGCCAGCTTTAAATTAACTATCTGGCTTCTATCTAGATTTGCTACCATCTCTCCAGTTGGCTTAGCCAGAGAATGTACTGGATGGTAGTCTGCAAATAATTGTGTTGAGGTTTTTCTATCGTTATGCCCAGTGAATGAAACACTTTTAAAGATTATCAGGGAGTATTTGAATGACTGGTTTGCACACTCATGAAAACATAAAGCTATTTTCTAATGGTATAAATCCAATGCAACTTCCAGAAAAGTATTTATAATTCAGCTCTGATAACTCTCCCTCTGGGATGATTAGAAGGAAATAAATGAATGTCCGCAATTCTATTTTTTTAAAAGTGATCTTATCTTCCATGTATGTCGTCTTGTTGCCCTAATTGGACAATCTACCTCAAACTAAGAAAGAGGTCACCTCTCAGATGAAGTTTGGAACATGAGAAATGTCACCCCATAAAATATTAGGAACCTTCCAGGAAGTGGAGCCCTAAAACTGATGTAAGAAAACTGGAGAATTAACAAGTAAAGCTCCTAAGCCAGAGGCACAATAATAATTCTTAATAGAAAAAAAAGACCAAATAGAATAGTTAAAGCAATTTATGATACAATTGTCTATAAAAGAGCCATTAAATCTGAACAAAAAAAAGGCTCAGCTCAGAAGCCTTGGTCTACCCTAATAGAAGCACTAAATAATGACCTCCTCTACTGAAAAAATACATGAACTTTTGGAAAAAGACTAGTATTAAAATGTTACATGATTGCAAATACCTATGATTTTATTCCTTAATAGTAGTGTAAGTCAGGCATAAACCAGGATAAATGACATTATCAGGAAAACAAAACAGATCATTAACAAGACTGTAACTTTGCCTTGTAAAGGACACTCCAGCAGTCTTTGGTACTGCTTGAACTCCAGCTGACATTGCTGCAGGAAATACTGAAAGGTTTTATGCTCAGTACCATCTCTGTTTCCAGAAGGAGATGATGGTAGTCAAAGCAATTCCCCTGCTTAGCCAGCCATAAGAACTTTTTCTATCCCCTCAAGCCATGTATTTTATGTATGATCTGATGAAGATATTTTTAAGTAGTTTCGGTTTTCTACCTTTATACATACATTTATGAATAGTAGCCTCTGAAAGGATAAAATCATACTGCCATGCCGCAAACTCAACTCGGTTATTTTTGTTGATTCAATTCAAATCTCATGATAAACTCTTCTTAAATTTGGAAGAACAAGTTTTACTTAAGATTTTCAAGCACATACTAAAAATTTTAAATCCCTAGCTGAATAAGCTCCTTGTGAAGACTGGATCCTTAACCCAGTTGTTTTTGTTGTTAATACTTTCCCAGGATCAGGTTCTTTGTATTGAGTAAGGATCAGATCTGGTTCTTCATGATAGTGGAAAAGAAAGCCAAAAAGACTGGAAGAAGGGTCGTTTCATTTGTGTATTTATTTAAGTATAAGCATGGCATATATAGTGACAACTACACTGCTTCAGCATGGAGTAAGAGTTTTGCTTAAATCTGCATATAGGAGAAAAAACTGACTGTATAGTTTGTTTGGTCTTCAGTGTTTCAGCTTAAACACCAGAAAGCAATATCTGCTGTAATATCAATGTCTTCTTTGTGCAGTCTTACATGACATTATTGACACCTTTGTGAAGATGGGCCTGTATTCATAACAATGATAGAATTATTAAAGTTTTTCTTTAATTAATTGTGGCTGATATCTAAACACCTGCTCTGCAAGATACTTATTACTGTCGATCCCTATTGTGCTGAACCTTAGGATAGCAAACATATAAAATAACTGTTTCAGTAATTACCGAAAAGACATTTAATGAAATGTGGATCTCAAATTGCTGAATGTATCATTGGGCCAGAACAAAAGGAATGGGAAAGAAAATGAAGGAGAAGACAAATTTCGTGGGGAATTGTTGCCTTTTGAAAGAAATAAAAAAATTATGTCAAAATTTAAGTATTCACGGGCTGGCTTTTGAATGCAGTTCTTCTTAATTTTTGTGGGTTTTTTCCCCCACTGCATCAGTGATATGCAAAGGCATCATATATTCTCAAATAAGCTAGCAAATATTCCTCAGGAGATAGTTTTCAAGCACTGTGGACCTCAGCTAGGATTAATGGTCTAGAAATCAGCCTTCCCCCCTAGTAACTCTCTCCACTGATCTAACCCCTCTGGAATTAATTTTTTACGGTCAGATTAGAAAGATTAAAATAAAACAGAGCTGAGTGTTGAGTGCTATAATTGTTGTAATATAAAAGAGAGTATTTGAGCTCTTTCATCTCCCTGAACAACCCATGGAAATACAGTTTTAATGGCAAATATGCTAGAAGCATTCTGTCCTTTTTGTACAAGAATTCTGTCCTCCTAATGTAGAGTCTCAGTTCATCTGAAACAGCTCTCAGACCTTTACTGAAAGGATTCCCTCTTTGAATTTGCAATTTCTTTTAGAGATGGACTGGTTGTTACACAGCTGGCACTGTTATTGCACAGTCCCATTTTAGTAATCTATAATAGCCATCTGTGCACTCTCAAAACCCTTCCAGATAAAACCCAAGCATTTCTACAGTCCAAAGGTGTATACTAATGTTTCAGGGTGGATTTTTGATGAGTATTTAATGGGGACATAAAATTATGCTATAAGGAGAATATTGGCTTTAGAGGTATTGCTTCTATGAATTGAAAAAAAGGATCCAGATCTTCACAGCTACCAATTTGAGCATTTTTTGTCCAACCTAATTTTATTTTGAACTGCTGAAAACCAGCAAATTCTTACATT
This sequence comes from Acanthiza pusilla, assembly GCA_036630365.1. Classification (NCBI taxonomy): domain Eukaryota; kingdom Metazoa; phylum Chordata; class Aves; order Passeriformes; family Acanthizidae; genus Acanthiza; species Acanthiza pusilla. The sequence continues at coordinate 24,732,636 of JAXCHO010000164.1, forward strand.
GTAATGGTTTTCTAAGCCTCTTTAAAGAAGAGACTTTATCATTTCAGATGGACTAAGGTAATTCATTGGGTAGTTAATTGAGCTTCAAAATATGTAAATTTTAGAAGGAAAATTTGATACTCTATGTCTTTTATAAACCGTTTTCTAAATGGAGAGTGGAACATGGAATTGCTAACTCTAATTGCCACAAATAATTAAGTTAATTTTCATTCAGGTGTAAAAGATGAGTAAGCAACTTTTGAACTTACTGTTTTGTTTTGTTTTTTTTTTCTTTTAGCCATTTTTTTCTTTTCAAAATGAAAATGAATTTTGACTTTAAAAAGGAAAAAAAAAGTCACATTTTCACAGTACTGTTAAGCTTTGTGTATTTCGTCTGTAGGTGAACTTTGTACTGTACTCTCAACAAATTTCTATATTCCTTTGTTTTGTTTGCTGGATCATGCTGATAAAATGCTATAAAACAGAGTTAGAGATGCTTTCCTTTTGTCACAAGCTAAACATTTGGGATAGAGGACTATAGGGTGATACTGGTACTTAGATTCTTTCAAACACTAAAAGGCAGCAGAATTTCCATTGCAGATTCAATACCCACAGTCATTGACCCCAGTTCTACCCGAATTATGACTTTACCTGGAGACCACGATCTGCTTTTGTTGCTCAGATCACTGGGTAAATCTAAACCTACATTCCCATGAAAGCAGTCAAAGCCAATAAAATGTTTTTTGGAACATTTTTCCGTGATGGATAATGATAGCAAGCTTTGTACGAGCAGCTTCCTCAGGGGAAGACTGTAAAAGGAGAGGGAATTGTCCTTGCCCCTTTCCTGTGTTTTACTACCTCTTTGTCCCAAGCTATTCCAGCGCAATAGCAGATTCTGCAGGGTGAGAACAGGATAATGAGGGAAATACGAGGTGTCTCTGTTCCTTCTACGCTTGCTCATAAAGGAAGAATTTGGTTTTTTTTCCCACTAGACAGGTAGATGTGTTGTTACTTTCTGAAGCCTCTGTTTCAGTGTGGTCTTTTCTGCCTCTTCAGAATAGCAGACCTTTGAAGAAGTCTTTCCACATTTTGTGCAAAGCCAACAACCCAGGTTAATTGTACCTGAGTAATGTCTTGTTTTTAAGCATCAGTTTATTTCCAGAAATTCAGTAGTTCAGAAAGTAAAATATGATTGCTGTATCTGGATGAAGTATTGGTGAATCCTTTTCATGCCGTTTTATGTCTTTTCACATAGTAGTGAACCCAGAGAAGTTGCTGTTGCTGTTGGACATCATGTTGTGACAGTGTATCATGCATGTATATTTGCTTCTATGGCTACATTATGCACCCAAACACCTACACATCATGGAAGTGACAGCAAGGATTTTAATGCTTATATCTACTTCTGTTTTCAGAAGTGAAATGAAGAGCAATTGTTAAAATTCTCTCTCTTTTTTTTTTTTTTTTTTTTTTTTTTTTTTTTTTTAACTTGGCCATAAATCCAGAAAAAATATTGGCAGCTAAAGATGTTATTGCAAGCAGAAACTACTGAGTCTGTTTTCTGAGCACAGAGAATATAATTCTTGGGAGAATGTTTAGGATTACTTTTTTTTTTTTTTTTTTTTAAGAGTAAGGGAACGAAAATGAGCCATGGAATATTTCTCAGAGAGATGTGATTATATAGTCTACACCGTGCCACTACAGGAGAATAAAAGTGTTTTCTAATGGTCATGTAGAACTTTATGCAGCTTGCTTAATTACATAATAGATGATGCTTTTGTAAGAGAATAGACATCCCATATAGCCATAAACCATATTGGAAGGTCAGGTCAGGGAAAGCCTCAAAGGTGTCTTTAAGAGTCTGATTTCTTACGGAAACTCTGAAACTGCCATTAGTCCTGTCACAATCTCAAATAATGTGATGTTGTAAAAGCCTTTCTTCCAATCATAATGATGATGTTAGAGTGATAGCAACTTTCTGTACAATAATACAAAGCATTGTTTAATTTATTGTTTAATTAGTCATTATGATGTCATATATTTTAATCCCTCTAAAAGGTAATTCTATTTAAGAATTGCAACAGGATTTGATAATATTCAGAGAGAGAAGTGAAATTTCTATTTTACCATAAAATATTTCTTGCAACTGCTATTATACTATTTCAGAACCAAAATTAAAAAGTGACTTTGCCTATACCAGTTTGCTAGATTATACAGCTGTATGTTTTTACAAAGTTTGTTGCTAGTTAGAAGTTTTCCATAGATTAATATAAAATAAAACACTGTAAAGCACACATTTTTCAGGTTATTCTGATTTTAAGATCTATAGTTCAAAAGACAAAACATAGAAAATGAAATTTAATGAGATGAAAATTTATTAGAGATACAAACCTTCATTAAGATTTCTATATCAAAAGATTTGCAGTCTATAGCTTCAGTAAGAAGATAGGAAAAATAAATCACTCTGTTTTCAGAACATTTTGATTTTACTGTTCTGGGAATTATCACCTTATTTATAGGTACTATTCAATTTGATTTATTAAATGATTCCACAAAGAATGTTTTACAGTGCAATAAAATCATAGAGCTTAACACTAAGGTGACCTTTATCTGAAATATGCATATGAAAATGCTCAGTTCAAGTAAGGATAACCATTATTATTTTTTAGCTACATTAAATAATCACTTCCATTTATACAGCAGATATTGCTGATCTGCCCCAATAATTTACCCAATAGTTTATCATCTAGCTTTACTTGGTGGCAAAATCAAAAATCTAAACCATGCAATCATTGTCATATGGCTTTAATGATTTGATGAAACAATATTGAAACAGCTGAGAAAAATAGTTTCCTGTCACTGACATTATTGTCCTGAAACTTCTGTCTAATTCTGTTCTATTTCACTGACTTTTGCAATTTCATCTAATTTTTTGCAGCCCATTTTGGGGCTTGAATCTCTTTACCTGTTTTTTTACATCACTACAGAACAGCAAAATTTAATAATCATTAACATTGAGATTTCCACTGTTATCCACGTTTCATAAAATAGTAAGTCATGAAAAAGGATTTTGTCGGGATCTAGAGCATAAATCTTTAGATCTGGATCAGGATCTACCTGTAAAGATCAGGAAAGATGTGATGAAAGTGAACAAATTTGGTGCCAACAATGAAAAGAGAAAAAAACGTTGAGAAATGGCACATTGAATTAAAAAAAAAAAGGAGAAACATCTGTGGAAGAGTAGGGTACATCCTCAAATATTTCCTCTTGAGCAGCACTGCTCTGACTATCTCTTTACCTTTTCCTGTGCTCTGAACAGTACCCTCTGTCATTGTAGGAAAACTCTTCAGCTTTATTTATCCTGAGTACAGATAAGCTGCATATTTGGACTTTTATGCTTTTTTATTTGTAAATGCAAAGATCAGTTGCTACTGTCAAATTCATTGGCAGAAAGTAAGTATTGTTTCATTTGCTTTAGAGAAAATATACCTACAGACGTCCCTTCCAACCCTAACTACTCTGTGATTCCATAATTATGATGTAATAGGCAACACTTTGATGGAGTCTGTGTTTTCCCGCTTTGGAAGATGCTGATTGATTGACCCTAGAAATAATAACTGGTAATTATTTTTTTATAGTGCCTTTTATTCCAAACAAGCCTTTCAATGTAGGGAGGTGCTGCACACTTTTTGAAAATCACTTATGTTCTCTTTTTGATGGAGACTGGGGGGAGAGTTCAGAATCATAATGTTTTTGTCCAATTTAGTGAATGAATGAAAAAATGTTTTCTTGCTAAAATATGATTTTAAAATATCTATTCTTTTAGAGGCCTATTTTCACTTAGGAGTAGATATTCATATTCATATAACTCTGACCCATTTTTTTTTTTTTCTGATTGTACAGGCTTTTGCTCTTTGTGCTAGTTTTCTTACAGTGTAGTAGTAATTGCTTTCTATTTTCATCACATTGCTTAAGAGAAGATGCCATCTTTTCAGATACAAAGTAACTTCTATCAATTGTGCTGTGGGGAGACTCCCCTGGACTCACCACAAACAAAGAAACTTCTTTTAGAATTGGATATGAACATGCTGGGAATTTTTGCCAAATTTAAAAAAAAGCATCCAACAACCCACAAAGAAATAAAACCTCAAAACACAGAAAAATTTATTTTTTTAAGGAACTGAAATCTCTCTTTAGTGCTTCTCAGGGCAAATTCCTAGGGAGCTCTTAGCGAGCAGGTTGCATATCTTTGGTATACACTTAAGATCATATGGAAGCTTGTCAGTTCTACACCTGTAGTGTATTATCTACCTTGGGACGCAGCAGAAATAGAATCCTGGTGTGCTGCTTCTGGGCAGGAGGTTGATTCTTTGAAATGATTGAAATTTAGCCTGTTTGTGCAGCATGGATTTATCAGCAATGAGCCTTGCTTCCAGGTTTCCATTTTTCTCATTCTTTTCCCCTCTGTAAGTACACATCAATTTACAATCTAGTTCACAGATGGCTTTCTAGTAAAAGCTTCCTTTATGAATAAGATGAGCAAGAGCTTGTTTGTGCAGGGCACAAGGTACACTAAGTAAAAAGAGGAAGCAGCTATTTGAGTCGTGTGGGCTAGAGAAGGTCTCTTAATCAATCTAAATATTAATATAGAACCTTACAAATGCAGTAAGAACCTTCCAGTACTTGTACTCAACCTGGAGTGCAAATGGTAGCAACATCCCTTCATTCAATACTAAAATGAAGTGCTTATTTAATAGTCTATCAACACAGAGCAAGATTTAATAGGAAGCAACGGGTCATGCTGCAGTCAACACTTTAAAATAATATCTATAATTAATAAATAAATTACGAATTATTAAGTAAGTCAGAATCACTTCACCCCTTAATCTAGTGAAATTCTTTGATTTATATGTAGAGAAAACACTTCAAAAAATAAAACAGATTTGCCTTTGATCATACTATTGCATTAGAGAAGGCCCCAGCCAACAAGCACAGTAGAAAGTAGAGCATTAATAAAAATAGTCAAGCAACAATACAATGTAAAGAAAAAGAAAGAAATTGCAAAATACTTACATACTAGAGGTATTTTCTCCATGAGCCCAGACACTGGAGTAATTATAGGAAAGAAAAATTCTATTAAGCCAAGAATTTTCTTGAGCACTCTGATTTTGGAAAAAAGTGAATATTTTATAATTTTGGCATGCCCATAATCTAAGATGCTCATTCTCCTCTCATAATCTTGTTAAGCTTTATGTGTTCATCTTTTGTTTTTAATTCATTATATTTGGGTTATTGCATAATGACAACAAATAGATAACCAATTATGTGAATTTGGGTCCATTATATTTTATTCCCATTTAACGTATTTTGGGCCTTCTGGTGTCTGACTTTGCCAGCAGTAAATTCATTGCTTCTCTTTAATTAATTTAATTTGCCATGCTTTTCTGAAAATAATTAAACAAGGATTTTGTGCATTCTCTGTAGCATTTACTTTACCTTTCACTGAGTTTAGATTTAGATTCATAGTGCTTCATCTTAGCTTTCTTCTTGTTATGAAAGAAATTTGAAGAAGTGCTGTTAGCAACTGTTTTATTGTAGTTTGCTTTTACTTGGGGGTGACCTTTGCTAACTTGAGTAGGAGTTTGTCTAATAGCAAACATGATTTAAAAAGTAATACCAAGAAGAATAAGCTTATATTAGTATTCTGCTTGCAGCACCTGTCTTAGCATCTCCAAATTATACTTTTCCTTCACAGATAGCTTGAATATCTCAAGATTGTTGAGATAACAGTGCTGACATAGTCTAATGAGTCCCAGAAATAAACTATATTCTAACAGTCAATGAAAAATGCCATGTGCAGAGGTATGTCTTAAGCCTGGCTCCTACAGAACACTGTGGGAAAACTCCTGCAAAGATTTAGCACCTACAGAAGACTGTAAGAAGCAGCACATACCCAGGCATACCCACACTGTGGCCCATGAAAGAGGAAAAAAAAAAAGATTGACTGATATTTGTGTAGTTATGTGAATTGATAATGGATTCATAGAAAATTTTATGGAATCACAGAATGTTCTGAGTTGGAACTTGTAATTTCAATTCTCATGTACCCATCCGGAAGTTGAAAAAGAGAATCTAGGCAGCGCAGCTCAGGTACAGTGCCCAAGTCTCTTGACATTAGTCAGGATTAGGGAAGGGTGGAAACATGGGAATATATATGGCATTTGAATATCTATTGACTCAAATTTGGTTAGTTTAGTCACTGTACATGTCCAGTGTATGGTAGCTTGTCCTGCTCTGTCTGTGTCAGCTGCATTGTAAGCCTGGCAGAAGGTTTCATAGCTGTTTCAAAGAGCAAGCACAGCTTTCCTACCCTTGGAAACCAAGGTGAAATAGAATACATTCAGAATTTTGATGTGTGTTGTTCTTCTTGCCCAAACATGCTGGGCTGTGTTTCTAAATCTTTTATGTTAGACATAAATTTAAAATGATCTAGAGGGAAGTCAACATTTTCTTTACATGTTTACAGATAACTATAATTTACTTTTAGGGACGGTTCAAATTTATTTTCAACAGTTTTTAGCAAATGCAGGAATAATTTGCACTAAAATTCATTACCTTTTAATTTAGATCAGTAAAAATAGACATGTGCTTACATTATAGCACACATAAAAAACCCTGGAGAAGCAGTTCCTGTATTTTGGAAAACTATCACATATCTTCAATTTGACAGTAAAATATGTTTAAAAATGCAGAGACCAGCAACGTGCATCAGATTAAAAAAGAACAATTCAGTTTATGTGTTTAAAATATATTAGTTGCAAAATGTTTTATGCTTTTTTGCAAAGTTTCAGAAGTCCAGAAAGTAATCTGATAGAATATGAAGACTTTGAAGCAGCCAAGCTTGAAATTTTAAATTGACAATCAGAACAGTTTGGAACAAAAGCAATTCACTCCATTCTAAAGAACAATAGCACTTAACATGGAACCCTTATTCGTTGTTGTCATTACACTAAAATACTTCAAGGGTGATTGTGATCTATGGAGGCTTTATGTTTTTGCAGTTAATCCTCCTATGAGGATAACATGATATCCTGCAAGTCAGTGTAGATTCACATAGATCCACAGACTAATAAGTACACTGGGATTTCAAAACAAAATACATTAAAATATAACTCATAGAAATCCCTATTTCTTTGAATATATACCTGTATTTCTAATTATATTTTACATCTCTCTGAACTATTTAATTAAATAATTCTTTCTCAATCCAAGAATTTCTTGCGATCAGAAAAAAACACCTTTGACACTGCCTATGTGAAATCCACTAGCTTGGTTGAAGCATCCATCTTTTTAAAACATGTTTTGCTAAAATAATGCTAAACATTTGTGATTCTGCTAGCAGAAATAACAAAAGGAATAGAAAAAATGCGATGCAATTATTCCTTCTTGATTTATTTAAATGCTGCTGCATTAGTGATCTTCCAGCTATGCTTCTGAGGTAGTTTTATTGCAGACTGTTTCTGGATTTATTTGCTTTCAGATTCTAGCTCTGCTGTTATGTTCTTTCCTTGTAAGCACCTTCAAAACCCTGCAGTTACGAAGCGGTGTTTGTTATTCATCCTGTTTTCTGGGGCAAGTGGGAGACATGAAGGACCATAGGTCACTATAAACCGTTCAGGTCAAGCAGTTTGGGTTTCATAATCCCTCAGAGCTATCATCCTCCTGCTTTCTCAACAGCTAACAGCAGATCATAAAATGTCAGTGGTTTTGGTGTCAAGAAATGAGTAAAAGCAAATCCAGAAAATAAATTTGATTCCTGTTCAATCTGAACAAAGGTCCTGAACGTTGTTGAAGTTCTGCAGGAGTTTCTTTAATTTATTTTCCAGTTGGCCTTAACAATAGTCCCTTAAGATATGTGGGCAGATCCTTGCTGACTAGAATGTAATGCCATCAGTGTTCAATAAGAACATGATGCAGAGAGACTACTGCCAGCTTCTATTTTGCCATCCGTTTTCATTATATATTTGTTTGTCAGTAGCAGCATCTTGTTCCACCTATTTAGTGACTGTTCTCAAAGTCCACAAAAGCCTTAGAGAAGTTTCAAGAAGAAACAGGAAACTGCAATAATTCTGAAAATATCAAGAATTGAATAGACACTTGTAAAGGTAATGTGTAAAAGTAATTTGTACAGGTAAAAGCTTTCCTGCCGTGTCTTCTTCCTGCTTTCATATTGATGTATTTTTATTATTGTTAAGGACAGAGAGATTCCGCACAGAAAATAAGATTGCAATGTGGAACTCCAAGCTTGTTTGTGTTGGAGCTTTTTTTGAGCCTGCCAGTCTTTAAGCAATGTACCTTTTTTCTGGATACCAATTCCAGCCACATTTTTCACATGGTGCCCATGTTAAAGCAGAAGTCTATTATTTGTGAAACACCAGCTGTTGATATTTTTGCTGTTGCATGGAGAAATTTGAGTGTTTTGTAAAATGTGTCCATGAGGTTATAGAAAATTTAGGGGAGAAAGGGCACTTTTGAACAAAAAATGCAAAGATCTTAGTATTTTTCATGGCAGCTAACAGAGATCTAGTTTCTTTTGCCTTCAATGGTAAATGCTGATTTAATTAAGCAGGGCAGTAAATTAGCTTCTGGCATTTTGTGTCCTGGACAGCTGCAATGCTCAGAGCCACAGAGATGACAATTACAAAAGAAATTGCATGAGTAGTATGGTAAACTGAAGGGGGAAGAAAGAGCTGTCTTAGTCCAAATCATTTATCCAGAAAAGATTTAATCAGGCTAATGCCAATGTTCAAAGGAAATGTGCTTTCTTCTTCCCTGAAAAAAAACCTGCCTGAATTTTCATCTGTTCCTGATGTATTTGCAATATTTGCTATGCATTCCATCATATCCTATGTTAAAGCACATTCATTACCATTATTTATAGATGAAGTTAGAAAAATAATTTCTCCTACAGTGAAGACTAGAGGATGTTATACATTCTTGAGGGGAATTAATTTTAAAAGTAATTAAATTTTGTGTTTTTTAAGAAAAATTATCTTTAGGGAAAAGAAAATATTTCCTATACAATTGTATGAACTGTTGAGTCTACTATAACCTGACTTTGTTCGTTCTCTTTTAGAGAGGAATTTTTGGTTTGAGTTGGTGGGACTGTATTATATAAACAGTGTTTTTGCATTACTATTTCTTTTTCTCCATTTGCTGTTGGAAAAGTAGAGATGCTATGTCATTAGTCTCTAATGGCAAAAAGTGTAATGATTTCAGTGCTTTGAATTCACTTCAGTTTCCAATAGATAGAGAATATAGCAAGGAAGAGAATGATTGCGTGGATAACTTTGATAATTATTGTATTGAAGAAGTCAGTTAGGCCAGATTCAAAAAAGCCCATTTATGTTTGCCTTTCCTTCTGTTTCAGTAAAATTGCACACTGTTGCTTTACAGTGCTTTATGTCTCTCAGTTTGCATAAATTAGTTTGTGCAATCTGTCCCTGTGACCTCAGGAACAATTCTCCTTCTGTTTGTGTGAGGCATATGAACAGGGATGCTGAGACTGGAAAACTGAGTAGAGCTGATAATTGATTATTTGCCCTGTAAGTAAACATCAGCTGTGGTTAACACTGAGTTGGATGGGTAACTTTCTTGTATCGCCACCACACACGGCACCACACAGCAGGAGGGAAGGGAAACTTGTCAGCTGCTCACAGATTAGAAGGAAAGAAGTTTTTTTTTTTTCTCCTTGTCAGACTAGCAAATTGTTATGGATTTCTAGCACTGAGTTGTGAGATAGAGACTGATGTGTTCATGTTGGTTCCTCCTTCAGCTCTGACCCCCTAACATCAAACCAAATCTTTTAGAGCTCACATGTATGGGAGGGAGGGAGAAAGGGGTGGTGATTAAGATTACAAATTGTGGATGTAGAGCTGGAAAGGGAGGAAAAAAAGATGTGATATAAAGAACAAAAATAGAGTGGGCTTTTTGAGGTACTTGAGGCTCTGTTCCCCACTCTGATGTTTTCACTTATGTTTATGTTATTAAACATTTACCTCTCCCTTATCATAGTTAATAAAATGCTTTTCAATGCACTTTGATAAATCTGAGATCTACTGAAAGAGGCAAAAGCATCAACTGTAATTTTCCACAAGATTAAAGCAGGAGAGATCAGAGGTTTAAACAACATTCTGTTCCTGCAAACCTTATCTTTGAGGACAAAAAGATGGCTCGGAAAGGCTTTTAAACCAAAGCTTTCTGTTTTGCTCCATGATCATTTGTCAGGTTTTCTCTCATTTTCAAAGTGCATAAATGGTCCCTCCACATTTTAATTTCCATTTTAAAAGTTCTGTCTGTGAAGGCCTGGAAAGCACCCTTCTTTTCTACTAAGTTATTACAAGCAGAATTTATATTAGCATGACCATAGACAATTACATCTCATAACTGAAATAATTCTTCTCTCATCTTAATATTTGCTCCTGTCCCTTCAATATTTACAGACTTTATCAGCTTCCCTTTCCAGTTTTACTTCTGCAAACCTAACAATTCAGGTTCTTTTATTCTATTTTTCAACTAGCGAAAAATTTTTCCAGTCATCTAATCATTGTATTAGTCCTGCTATGAAATCCATTCCAATTTAAATTAACATTTCTTAAAAAAAAGAAAAAAAAAAAAAAAAAAAGGCAATATATGCAGTATTCTGAGGTTTTTCCAATTTGGGAACTGATTCTGAGTTAATTTACCAGTAGCTTCAAAACAATAAGAAACAATAAGGCTCTTAATTATTCTTTTATTTGATAAGTTATAGCATTGCCTTTAATTCCTTTCCTGGCATTTCATGTCATGAAAAAGGAATCACAAAAGCATTTGTTTCCCAATCATCCTTTATTTTTGTTTAATTTTGTGTTTGGTTTTTTTTTTTTCTCATTTTTAATTCTAATAGTATTAAAAAAACAACTCATGTTGACTTTGGTAAAGAATATCATTGTGTGCCATCATAACCAGAGAGTATATTATAGTGATAAAAATAAATTTGCTATGAGCATAAATATGTTACTTACATTATCTCTTTTTAAATATTACGAGTAACTTTGGAAATAAAGGTCAAAGTTTCCTATATCTATAAAATGTCATAAATGTTATGTATAAATATAGCTGAGAATATGTTAGTGTGATAAAGTATATCTATTATTTGTTATCCAAATAGAGAATTGTTGTACTAGTGGAACATTTATTTTTAAAAAAATCAATAAAACTGGTATATCAAGTGTTTTCTATGGATCTGATACTGCCTGTGGATTTAAGCATGTTGCCTGTGGCCATCCTGCAGCTTTAGAGGAAAATACCTGGAAGTTATAAAATTGACTATGATGCTCTACCTTGATTGAGCAAGCCTGAGCAGCAAGCAAGAATGGGAAAGAGAAGGTATTTGATCACAGTAAGTTGAGTTTCTGTTATTATTATTTCTTGCCGTTTTAAGAGTTAAAAGGACAAGAAAAGCAATATAATGAAAACATAAGGTAAGAGTCTATTCATACACATTCCTGAAAGAAAAGATAACACAAAACACAATGCAGTTGCAACAACTGCTAGAGAAAATGATACAGTTTGTATGGAAGATAAGATGCAAACTCTAAGCTTAGGCTTTGATCATGTTTCCTTTGGGATCAGCAGTTCATTTGATGATAGAGATACAAGTGGAAATGAGAGGGAGATATAAACTATTTTCAGCTATGTAGTATTTACTAGTCATGATGACAGATTTCTTATTGCTACTGACAGGAATGCTTTTCAAGATGTTGCTAACACTTTCCTTTTATTCCCCTGTCAAATATCGAGCATGCCTATTTAAGCATTTCATTTGATCATTGTTGTTGGATGCCCTTGGTCCTAGATTACCCAGCTATATGAATTAACATGAAAAATCTTATATTTTTTTTTTTTTTTCAGAAAAGTAGAAGTCTGAGTATAGAGAGAGGGAGATTGGCAGGGGGTGCTGGGCGTGAAGAATTTTTATTTCTGTAGAGGGTTACTAAAAGACCATTTAGGTTATAGTGATATTGAGAGTGGGACTCAACTAATTAATAGACTTTTTGTTGACCTACTGTGTTGAGGTGAATTTTATTCAGGGAGTGGAGATCTGTAAAAAAAGTCAAGAGTAACAGCACAGTTTAATATTAAGCTATATTCAGATGTGATGTATTCAGTGGATCTTTGCTTCCCCAGTAGAATTACAGTGGCTAAAACACCAGGTGTAAATTCAGTCCAAAGCATTTGAACTGCAGTCTTATTTGTGTCACATCCCTCATAGAATCACAGAATGATTTGTGTTGGAAAGGACCTTAGAGATCATTGAGTTCCAACCCCACCTGCCATGGGCAGAGACACCTTCCATTAGACCAGGTTGCTCAAAGACCCATTTAACTTGGCCTTGAGCATGTCCAGGGACGCAGCAATTTGCTGCTTCTGTCTTTGTTCATCTTCAGTCAGTTGTGTAAAAAAATAAATCCAGAAGTGCTAATTAGCTGAAGGTAATGACAACAGAATGTGTCACTAACCATTGAAATATAGTCTGGGAATTTCAAGAAATAATCAATAAATCATCACACTTTGTTAAATCAAATCAGTCACTATAATAAACCAATGACAGTGCAGTGATGTATAGAAAATACTGAGCACAAAATACCACCTATCATTGTACCCCAGACCATAACTCACCAGCAGTTATGATAGAATGTAGTTTAATAAAGTCTGTCAGCATTATACTGAGGAAGACTGACTTGTTAGAGTCTATGCATCCAGTGAAACTCCTATCCCTTTTAGATAGAATAATTGAATCTTATGTTGATTGCAGCCTTTTAAATGGAGTTTCTCTTCATTTTTGGGGACTGTCCCTGTTGAAAACCAAATTATGCACAAAACAGGAGTAGATTTTTTATGTGTTCTCTTGCAAATGGGAGGGTACTTTGGCTTCTAACATCATGCTGTTTTTCCCATAGTTTGATAAATAACTCATCTTCAGTATTTTTAATTATCAGAATCAAATGCTGGTCATGCTCCATTCACTATGGGTTTCACCTATTTATTTTGCTATTTGGTTTTTTTCATGTACCTTACAAAAAAAGTAATTTTGGAAATGGATTCATTAATAACTGCAATCATGATGCTGTAACTTTAATTTCTTCAGAATGGAATGAGTAGCTGCTGTATTACTTTTTAATTTATAAGCTGGATATCCAAGGAGCACAAGGAGGTAAAATATATTTTAGAATTTAAACTCTGGATGTTTATGAGTACAATAGTAATAGTAAGGAAAGGATTAATAAATCAGGTAAGGCACAATATAACTAGCTTTAAATTTAACCTGAGGGTGGTAAGAGTATATGTGACACGTCTAAGAATGTAGTCGTGCAAGCTGTTACTGCTGTAGCAACATAGATTTTGTCAAGAGCACAGCTGAGCTAGGGGTTGTACACATTCATTAGCAGCAAAACAGAGCAAAAGTGGCTAATGTGCAATGCTGTTTTTTGTGCCACCTGTGACACAGCTGGTCTCATCTAGCACTCTGCCTTGTACACAACAGGGAAGTACATTTGCAATAGAAGATCGAAAGGTCACCTCTCCTGTGCTCCTCAAATCCTATGTCCCATAAGGTAAGCCTGTAGTTCGGTCCTTTCCATTCTACCCTTATTTTGTGTCTAGGGATTTCCTATTAAAAAACAAACAACAAAAAAAAAAAGGACAGTAATAAATTTGGGTGCATTTTTATCATCTCTGAAAACCTGAACTGGTTGAATTCAGTGCAGCGATCAATTTAAAAACAAAATGCAGATCAGGCAATGCTGCCCAGCTGCTGTGGAAATATTTTCATAAGATCTAAGTAAGATTTACAGCATTTTTAAATCTCATCCTGAGACAGCCAGTGGCACAGCAGCAAAGGGCAGCTTCCAGCTGTGATGTTCTTTCTCAGTGGTCAGCTTAGTTCTGAAGGAATGAGGTATAGACCAGCAGTGCTGTCATGCTGCTGGGCACCAGCAGGCACTGCAGGCAGTGCTCCCCTTGTATGTGACTTTCAGACAGCTCAGAGAACGTTGGAACATAGTTAAACAAGTGGCTGATTTTTGAGAGCAATGGGAGAGCTTGCTAAGCACGGAACTCTCCAGTTTAGGATAATAGTAGAAGTCTGGGAATTAACATGGTATGTCTTGGATTATTTTAATGTATAGATAACTGTAATGACAGTCCTCACTCTCTGCTGGACCTTGCTGAAACTTGAAGCTCCTCACCCTTCTTCACTGGATTCATATTGGGTTTTTTTTTAGTTTTGTTTTGTATGTGATAATCATCCTAAATAATGATTAGTCTAAATTGTTATTTTGGCAGCTTTGATTAGGTGCCAACTACTATGAATTTAATGTGTAATTTTGTGGCTTGGTGTACTGAATATCCTTACATGCAATAATGACTGAAATGAATTTCTATTACTTCTGCAGGAGTTAGGTTTCTGTAAATATTCCTAGAAATCTGCCCATGACATAATTTCTCATCATAGGAAAAACATCTTTGTAGACTTTTTGTGCATTTTTTGTCCATTCAGATTTTCAAGTGTTTGCTTTTGGTCCTAAAGTTCAATTGAAGAGAAAGCATGGCTAATGTGAGGTATTTTGCTATCCTCAATACCTTAAAAATAGTCACTCTCCTACCCTGACAGCACCGATTTACTGATTAATGGGCCATCATCTTGCCTTTGTATGAAGCAATTGCACTGGGCTCCTGCTGAATTACCAAAGGAGCTGTATAACAGACTGCTGCACACTGTAAATGTTTCTACCACTCAAAACTCAGAGAGAACCACCAAATCATATTAGGACAGCAATTCCTGTCTCCTGATGTGCTCCTGAGGCAGATGACCTATTGCTCCCAATAAGGACAATTTGGTAGCTTGAGGCTGTACAGATCAGTAGCCTCCACTGGACTGATGTGTGCCCCACTAAAATACTGTACTCGCTCTCCCTTCAGCTTTCATTTCTGCTATGAGGGCCCCACTGAGCAGTCTGGTTAAAACGATTGTCACAGTTCTTATGCCCTCTTTGTATTTCCTCTGAAACCCAAAGTAGATCTTAGCTAGTGAATCGTTAATCAAGTCGACTTAAATCAGTTGTCTGCAGGCCAGGTGTCTGGGATGGAGAGATTGCAAGTGTCTTACAATGGTGATGGAATAATACAATTCCATTTGCTACCGAATGACTCCTGACAGCAGTGCAGAAACGAGGTTCAGGAAGTGTCATATCCTTTCCAGACCCTTCAATTAGATCTGTAGTTTTCAAGCCACCTTGGCTCTTGGGAGATTATTTATTTTATGGACAAACCATTCACTCATCACCTGAGTGACCACAAAATACAGATGTGCTTTGGAGTTTGTTTTCAAAGAAGACTTTGCGCTTCTTTCTCTCCTCTTTTTTATGCATACAGCTTTCAAATGTGCTAGTGCACTCTGCCCACCTGTTCCAGTGCAGCTGCCTTGGCTGTAAATTCCTCATCTGATATTTTGCCTTCCTAAATTATAGAAGTTGTGGAGAATACAAGATATTGCCTTCTACATCTTTTGCAGCACTGTTTGCAACTGTATTTACTTTTAAAATTATTCTCATTTGTATCCCAAAGGTAATAGTATTTGTTGGGAGGAAAGAACTAAAAGCATGAGAATGGCAAGGAGAGTGGTAGATTTTCTCTAGTGACCTGGGAATGGCAAGTCCTGGTAAATAACTGTGGGAAGCCATACGTTATGCCTAGTGCTGCTTATCTGTTTCGAGAAGTAGAATTTCTGTGCAGAGAGAAGATAGGTGTTCACAGAGGCTTGGAGGCCCTCTCCCAGAAATGCTGGAGCTACCTGTCCTGGGAGATAGATCAAAGCAGAGGTCATAAAAAACAAAGAGAAGATCAGAGCATGGAGGTAAATTCTGCATGTCCCAGGCCCTTTGATGTGTTGAGGCTGGGGAACAGGTTGCTTCCTTTTTGCAAGTATTTTATTTTGCAAGTATTCTATTTCATAATTTACGTTGATAAATCCAATAGTGCTTGTGGCTGATATCCAAACCCATCTTTTCTTAAGTCTGGAATTAGAAATTATCAAGTATCTAGCTAGCTCTCTAGCCCTGCAGTTTGTATTTCACTCTTGCCAGCAGTGTCTTTCTTTATATGTGCACATCACAATTTGACATAGAGTTTGTAAGATCTTCAGGATATTATATGTCAACGAGTTAATCAGTTGAAGAGAAGCTTCATTAACTGAATAAGAACAGATGTGTGCATAAGGTAACTTATTCCTCATTAAAGGAGAAAGTGTATGACCTTTGGAGCACTTAAGCCTCAAATAACTGATAGGTAGATGGTATGGGAGATTATCTTTCTTTGAGATAAGTTAGTTTATGCTATGTATATCAGTCAGCTACTGCTCAGTAATCTTTGTCATACTGTAGAATGTGTGATAGATTCTGCCAGAACCTAGTTGATTTAAATAATAAATTTGTTATAAGTATATGGTTTTCCATGTTTAACTTTTAAAATTTTTGCATGGCTGTGAAGTGGAGATTTCCAAGACTCCACTGCTAGAACTATGCCCTGAATTATTTTATACTCACCTACCAAATAGAGACTTGGTTAAAGAGCAGTAATCAATAAGAATGTTTTTTTTGAAGTTGTCCTCAGTGACTATTTGGCATTTGATTACTGCCCTATAGGGATTTACATGCCCTCCAGTGACCACAGGACCTTACCATCAAAACTGCAGATGAGCACAGTCCCATTCTTCATGGACATTTTCTTATTGATTCTTGGAGGTAACTACCAGTAGGATTATGTCTTGCAGTGGTGACAGCAAGAGGTGCTCACATTGGGCCCCAGCAGACATCATAAATTTTTTAGAGATTGCTCTTCTCAACAGCTCTGCCCTTCTGGTTTGCAATGTTTTCTTTAGTGATACTCAGCACTGACCCTGAACATTACCCACAATTATAATCCCCACAAATAAAATAACTTCAGGCCATTTAGATAACAATATAACTTTTTAATCTTTCCTTTCTCAACTTGCACCCTCTGGAGAAGGCAAATGAAAAAAGTTCACCACTTCTATCAATCTAGTTAGAATTAGTCAGAGTTAGAAGACTGAAATCGGATAGCCTTTTGTCTGTGTGGTAGTGTATCATCATATTCTGCCTCAAATCTTTGAGCTTTCTTTCCAAAGAGCTCTGTCAGCTTCAGTTCTCTTGATTTCTTTCTTGCCTCATGATCTATGATTAGGTCTTTCAATTTTCATCCAGCTGTAAAAAAGAATGATTTTAAAAGGAAAACTCAAATGCAAACACACAAACTATCAGAGGACTTAATGCCATCCTCAAAACCTCATGATTTTTTAAAGCTCTCTAACAGCCATAATATTTTTTTCAGCATGTTAATAAGGACAACAAATAAAGTTCTGGTAACAATCTGAAAAAGAAATACAACTCTTTTCTTGTTGCAGTGCTTTAGAATTACTTTCACAGTTACAAACCCCCATTTCTTTCCTCTTGAGTGTAAGAATTTACAGAAAGCTATCTGAAGTTAATTTGAAGCTTTCTGATAAAAATCTGTGTTAAAAGCTCTGATACAGATTTTGAGACATATCTATTATATGTGTCTACCTTTTGTGCTTTGAATTTCGCCATTTAAGTATGCATCACTCAGGTCTAGCCTCAAGTGTGATAAAGAATGTTAGCAAAATATCTCTAATCTGCATCCAGTCTGGTTTTGACTTAGAATAAGCATCTCATTCTTCATTCCGTAGCCATAAATTTCACTCTAACGTATCTTGCAATGTCCTGCTAGAGTATATTCCAGAGAACCTTTTTCCTAGTTCTCGAAATTACTTATCTGTGGAGGGATTTAGTTTTGACTGCCAGTAGATCCACAGAAAATAGCTAGGGTTAGTTCAGACAAGGACTTCTTCTATCAGTTGAAGTGCTATATTTCTTTATTTGTTGGATCTGAAGGTAAGGGCAATCTCACTCTGTACTTCCACTTTGCTTATTGTGAACAAGAGGTGATAGAATATAACAAACATTCTACATAAAACATTATTTCAGTTGCTATGTGCTAGATAAAAAAATGGATACATGTTGTGGAGTTTTTGGTCAGAAAATAATGTCTAAAGAGCAGCTTTTCTAGTCATAGCTCCAAAATTAAATCCATTTAGAGTGCACTTATAATAAATAGAAGATGTTTTGTACAGGCAATTGTTCTGTTGAATGAAATCACATCCAAATCATTGTTTTCCCGGGTTTAAAGTACTTTGTGTAACTGCGGTTGTATAACGAAATGAAGATTAGTATACTGCATATATGAGACTTGTATTGTAATTTTGAAGAAAAATTACTTTCCTTGCATTCAGCCTAACGTTTTCTAAAATGTTAGGCTAAATGCAAAGAAAGTCATTTGCATTTATGAAGTCAATCCAAAAAAGTAGATATTTTTGCTTTTTTGGAAAATGTGAACCTAAAACTGAACCGTGGAAATTAATTAAGGTGTGCTGTGTTGAAGTTTGTTTCTGGACAGTGAGAATCAAAGGTTCCAGGAAAATGCAGATGTTTTTCTACTGGAAGTATCATCATTCTAAACTGAAAAGGCAGAACACAGGAGGTTAAAGAAAGGTTTCAGTAGTAGCACTGCCTAGGTAAAATGAATATATGGCATAATTCAGAAAACTGCACTAGAGGGCTAATCTAGGGTTTAGATTAGTTAGAATTATTTAACACATTCTATTTAGCAGAAAAATCTTTTAAGCTGTCATTGAGGTTTCTATTACAGAATATGTATTCATTGTTGAGTTAATCCTAGGGAACAGAATTGATAATCTTAATTTTTATCCATTTTATATCAGATCATTCATGATTAAGTTGCAGAATTCACCTGTGAGTGACAAAGAAATTTCATATGGGTGTCGCTTGTTAATTACTCTAATTGAGAAGTCTCTTAGTTGAGGAGATAAGAGAAGAAGAAAAACACTGAAGATAACTGAAAAAGTCCCCTTACCCTGCATAGTCATGTATTGATGTTTAACACTCAAATGTAAATTTAAACATGGATTGGAAACTGAGGTTAGGTTAGGGACAGTCCAAGTGATATAGTATTAAACATGCAGGTCAGAGAGTGCAGGTCACACGGAGGGAAAGAAAGGCCAGGAGAGCAGTTAGAATAGAAAAAATGTAGAATGCAGGAGGAAAAGTGCAGTTGTAGTGAATCTGCTAAAACTGCTTAGTGTCAGACTAATTCCATTCCCTGAGAAGTGAGTGGGAATTTTATTTCTGATTTCAGTGCGAACAATAAAGCAAAGTGGGTCAAGAGCTTGACTGAGTCCTATGCTACATCTTACAATTATTTGAACCCACTCTCAGTGGTGGGCTGATTAGATTTTATGTGTAGCTTTTTGCTAAGCTTTGCCTTGTTCTTTTAGGAGAGTGCCAAGCCAGTGAGAAAGTGGTAAGAAAAGTACTTGTAACATTAACTGTTTAAGTTAATGGGCTAGTTTAATGTGATGATTGGAAAATATGTAAAAATCTTGAAGGACCATCTCAGGGGTAGCTAGTTATAGTGTTTTGGATTACTGTAATATAGATCCTAATTAATGTACAGAAAAGTTGAATAGTGTTTAATTATGAACATCTTGTGTTAAATGTTATGAAAGGTAGAAACAACTATTATGAAGTTATTATAACTCATAATACTCTATCTTCTGTGCTCCATCCTCCTGCTCTATTGGTGAATCCCTGAACAGACAGCTCCTTTGGGAGCATTCCTTGCACCAGCTTCAAAGTGCCCTCATGACCTGGCACAACAGAGATAAAGGCCATCTGCTGGGTCCTAGTCCCACTAAGTGAAGAGGAGGACTGGATTACAATAGCTTCTTCATGGTGAGACAATCCAATCGGAAGATGGGATGAACTGCAATGAACATGAGCTTTTGCTGATGAACCTCAATATGTTTAATATTGTTTAATTGTTTAATTGTTTAATATTGTTTAATATGTGTTACCTCCTTGGAAACATGTATCTTCTGATCTTTATGATTGATGAGAAAGTTGACAAACTCCTATTTCTAACATCTTTTGCAGCTGTTCTCAAGTCTTTAGAAAACAGCTCAGGGATACAGATATATTTGTCTTCACCTCCTATGAACAGATGATGAGGTGAGTATTGCCCTCCCTTGGTTCCACTTAAGTTGAAACATGGTAGAGAAGTTCCAGTTATTTGGTACTCACAGCTTGAAAGCCCTGTCTCTAAATAATGTATGTGTAATGTGTCTGTATTCAGGTTGTAGTTTCTTTTCAGTATTTTTTATAATCTATGGGATAATTGCAATAGATGTATCCAATTCAGACAGAATAACTGATAAAAGGGAACTGCAAAAGCACACCTGGGTCTTTTCTGGATACCACCAAAATAGGAAGCTATTTTTTTTTCAATATAAGTACTGGTAATATTTAAAGATTTTGTTAATTTTGAGATTAATTACAATTATGACTTTCTCAGTGGCCCATGTGACTTTAACACATGGGTCACTGTGAAATATAAATGTAACATTCTTGCAGGGTATTCATCAGTATCAAAGGCTCTGCTTCCAGATGGAAAAGGAATGATACTTGAGTTCAGGTAAAAGCAAAACTAAAAGAAAAAAAAAAATTATTTATTTAATGGAAAGTTGAGGTCTTTTAAATGACAGTGTTTGTAGAAAATAAGAACTTTTTCCTTGCACATAAAAAAATGTGGAAATTCATAAGGAGTACAGAGAGTTTGCAGTCCTTGGGCAGAACAATCTACAGCTCAGCTGTCAGCAGGCCAACCCTCCTGTTCTCTACCTTGCCAGACTGGGTATATCTGCATGTTGATCCCTGTACTAATTTGATTAGGCACGTGAAAGTCCTAAACCCCAACTCTTCACCTGATCCTGTATTTTCAGCAGTTACTGTCAGATCATGAGTCCACAGTTCCCAGCAACCTTATGACAGCCCTAAAAGTCAGTACAGACACATAAGTCATGTCTTTGCTTGTGCACAGCATGTACAGAGTGTGTGTTCCTAGGATTTTTCTAAAGACAGAAAAAAGCAATGTTAGTGTTGCTGTGGAGAACAGAGCTCAACTGCTGAGATGCATCTAAAATGGTTTTTCCATTGGCAAAATCCATTTGGGACTATACTTTTCCAGTTTTGTAATCAAACAGGTTGGTTCCTGGGGAAAAAAAGAAAGAAAAAAAGTAAACAAAGATGTATGTTTCCCTCTGGTAAGACCGGGAAAGAAAACCAGAAAGAAAATCAAGAGGTAATTGTTGTGGGTTTTTTAACAAAACCCTGTACTGATTCGAGTCAATTTTGAATTTATTGCTCAGCAGAGTAAAGGACTCCGTATTATAAAGGTGATTACATTTTTCACATGAGTGACAAAACCAAAAGCATGTCCGTATTGTTCTGCAAGAATGGAGTTGTTAGCACTCTGTTCCAATTCCAGTTTGGATAATTATTTTCTCCTAACCTAACTTCACCTGCAGTTTAAAATAGATGCAACCTTCAATTTCTTTTATAAAGTATTGTGTAAAATCACTATAGCCCCTGCAATTCACCTTAGAGTGAGCTGCAACTCCTAGGTCTGAAAAGATTCTTCCGTGGTATGTATACATTTAATTTGTAAAGAACATTGCGATCCTTGTGAAGTGATACGCCTATATGAATATATAATATCACAAAGCATTAGAAAAAGTGGGGATTTCTGGCTAAAACAAGCCAAATGGTATAAGATTAACCAAACCTTTGATAGGAGGGAATGAATCTATATATTACTCTTTATATCACATTTTCTATTCATTCACAGTTCTGTCAGCTACTTGATCAGAGCCTTTTGTGTGGATGGAAGTAGAAGGAGGAGAGGAAGGAGAGGAAAAGCTTGACTAAAGAGAGAAATTTTGTTGTAACATATATAAATTTAGATTGTACCACAGTAGAGGAGTGTATTCCTTCCATCACGAGAGACATCCCTCCTTCATTTCTCTTCATCGCGTCTCGTGCCTCTCAGTACAGCAACACTGCTCTTACAGCTGTACTGTTCTTCCTGATGTTACACTGGCTGTTAATATAATCATGAGATCTCTGAAAAGCTGGGGCATTTACTCCTTTGGTAAATGCTTTAGGATTGGGAAAGAGGGCAGAGGAATTCAGACATGCATTCTGGGCTGCTGATGGCAGGTATCACTGTGACTTTATTCCAGTGGTTCTAAATGCTTGTTGTCTTCCAAAATACACCTATAGACTCATTAAGCAATAGAATTTTTAGCAATGGGAAAATTACGTTTTTTTTTTTCCTTCTGGGATAGTTAATTTATTATTCAAGCTTGAAAAAACGTTTTTAGAAAAATCTCACTATTTTTCTTCCCACATGCAAAATTTAGCACCCAGAGAAGTGTATGACTTGTGTCTGTGGAGCAAATATTTTTGCTGTGTAATTTTCAGGTGCTTTTACATTGGGTTTTTTCATAAGCTTCTAGGATTTGAATATATTCTTGGAATTGCATACTTCATATTCAATTTATGTAATGTTTGTTGTTTGTACCATCTCAATTTTTTTTCCTGCTCCATCTCTCCACAATTTTTCTTCTAATGCAGTACCTCCAACTATTACAAGTGATTTGAAATGGTTGCCAACATGCATTTGAACACTGGAAATTATTATGTAAGGACCGGTGGTTAAGTGATAATGATACTTAGCTCCCTCAGCACAAAAACCTGCATCACTTAACGAGTTACACTGATTTTAAATCTTTAAGCCAAGAATCCAAAATAGGTTACAGAGACCCAGTTCAATTATCCACTGCATGAAAATAGGTTAGCGATTATAATTACTGGTTGATCGGTATTTGATCACTCCTTGATCTTGTTGAGAATCTGAAGCTAATTTGGTTTTCCTTCGTTGCATGTGAAGTGCATGTTCTTTCATCAATATAGAAATTGTCAATGCTTTATGGATTTTGTATTCTTTTTCCTCTTAAAAGAGTATAAATGACACTCCTTTATCCATTCCCTATTCAGATAATGACAATATCACTACTGACTTAAAAAACCCCAAAATCTCACATTTTGATGTACCTTAAAGGAGCAATTAAGATAAATTTTGATGTCAAGTGTCTTATACCAGATATAATGAATTGAACCCATATTTCCCCCAAATCATGCAAAAAAAAATGTAAAGATCAGGTTTGGTAATAAGGTATAAGGTATCTAAATGGTAAAAAGAGTAATTCTACAAAATTAATAGTTTCAAATGGTGCTTTTAATTTTCTAGAAAAATTTCTTTACAAATGTGCATTAAAGCAGTGCTGTCATGTATTTAAAATTTGCTGGAAAAGCAGATTTTTTTTTTTTTACACTGTACAGTCTAGGGAAAAAGAAGTGGCACCAAATGCTTTTAATGTTCCAGCTTGTCAGTAAACATTATAAATAATCACCACTTGTATCAATAAAAATGAATGCCAGTTTGAAAGCTAGATTATAAATCTGCATGAAGATGATCCAACTTGAGTAACAATTATAATGTCTTATTTTACAGTGATTTTAATGTTACCAACACATCTATTTCTAGATTTGGTCCAGACAATTGAAAATCAATTTTCAGAAGTCTTTTTGGTATAATTATAAAATCTTACAAGTCTCTGCTTCTATATGCCTGTCCTAAGTTTGCATAACTTATGTCCATGTAATTATTCCTTGGGGTTCGGCATCTTTATAAGCATCAGCTATTGAACAAAGGTGTTCCTCTTATATTCCCTTTGTAACATTTCCCTTTTTATTCATAAATTTGTTTGCTTTCACATCTTTGGGTCATTATGACTGTACACAGTGATTTCTAAAATGGCAATTTTAGAGCTGCCAGAAGCCAGGATTGTCTCATGATGAAAGACCACTAAGATAGTGAGTACTGAGCTAAGGAGCACAGTGGAAGGCTCTGTCTCCAGTGTCATTTAATTACCTATTTAGGATTGTCCTCCAAATGTGATTAACACAGTCAATAAACTGACTGTCTCTAGTAATGCCTGATATATGTCTCTACTTTCATTTTATAGACAATTTCAAACATGTTTCCTTTCTGACCTCAATTTTACATGCATTGCAAAAATTTCTTTCTCATTTAATTAATTTTGATCATCAAACTGTCTCCAATTTCTCCAACGAAGATTGAGAATGATTGACCACGAAATCTGTGTACAACATGCTCTAAGGGAAAAAACCCATAATTCCCTAGGAAATGGATTTGTCTTTTAGAATACTGTCTGAAGGACTCTTGTACTTCTGTAAAACTTACTTACTTAATTTCTAGTGCATCCAAAAATGCATCTTTACGCTTTCATAAAGACATTGAGCTCTCATATAAAAAAATACACACCTGAGATCAAGATGTATAATTTATGCTACTAGTCTGTAGGAATTATATAGAACTTGCATTATCTATATTACCTATTTATAAAATATACTGCCTTGAATTCATTTAAAAAAATGGTTTCAAAGATCACATTAGAAGAGAAAGCTTGGAGTGACATCTTTAGGAAGAAAACTTACTGGAAAAACCTCTTGTAGTTTTAAATTTAATTCCTCAAGACTCCAAATCTTTCTGTACTGCATTATCATCAAAGATGGTGACATCTATAATTTCCTTCTCATAAGAACACAGTGACCTACTTCTACTTTTTTGCCTTCACAGGCTTTTTTTCTAAACTATAGGGTAAAGTAGGGGTAGCTTTTTATATTACTTGGCAGTTATTGATAGCAGAATGGAGATGTGAATGCTTCTTGTGCTGCATATTCCTTGAAAAGATGAAGATGATACACATCAGAATAGGGACACTGACAGATGAATTGCAGCAGTTGTCTCTTAAGCAATCTCTATGAACTTGGCTGTAAATTTGCCTGAATCAGCGACTTTAATCATTGCAGTTTGTGAGGCAAACAATGAAATATTAGATGTTCCTATTTATATTCTGACATCCTGGTTAGCTAAGCATGACTACTTTCTTTCTTTCTTTCTTTCTTTCTTTCTTTCTTTCTTTCTTTCTTTCTTTCTTTCTTTCTTTCTTTCTTTCTTTCTTTCTTTCTTTCTTTCTTTCTTTCTTTCTTTCTTTCTTTCTTTCTTTCTTTCTTTCTTTCTTTCTTTCTTTCTTTCTTTCTTTCTTTCTTTTTCTTCCTTCCTTCCTTCCTTCCTTCCTTCCTTCCTTCCTTCCTTCCTTCCTTCCTTCCTTCCTTCCTTCCTTCCTTCCTTCCTTCTTCTTTCTTTTTCATTTTTTAAATTTTTTTCTCTTTGTTTTTATTTAGTTAACAATGCAAGAAGTTGTATCCTGCAGTGCCACTAGTCATTTTATTAAAGTCCACATTAAAAGCAATTTGATATTTGGTTTTCCCAGTATTTTGGTAACAAGGCACTTTGTTTGAATTTCCAGAAGGATTTCAGTTCTTCATGCCCAATTTATGGTCATTTTTTCTTATGTCACATTACCCTTGATATGAAATGACGTTTTTCTCTTTTTGATACAGTGCCTCTTGATATGTCTGCAGAGGACAATCATAATAAACTCTGGAATTTTGGCAGGCTAGAAGCCTGGTTCTTCTCTCCCACAGTATCTGTTTCTCTGTCATATCTATAGCTCTTTTCTGTGTCTGTGGCAGGAATGATCAGAAGATGCGTTTGTGAAATTTGAAAGCCCTTTGAGCCTCCTGTGGTCACAGAAATGCTTCTTTCTTTCTACAGAGGTGGAGAAGCCCTTGCCAAATTTGCTCAGAGGGATCTTGTTCCCTCTGAATGTGGTGTGGAGGTGCTTCATTGCTGAACAAGGCAGGAACTCTGGCATAGTCCTACAGCAAAGAAAATTTTGTCTGCTCTTATACCTGCAATGTAATAACTAATAAGTTTGGATGTTCGTAATCTGGCTCAAACACATGGTAAAAATGCTTTAGCTTAAAATCCCACAATGCTGAGTATTCTGACCTGAAATCCTGCTAGTGTGGGATGCCTGTTGATTTTTGTGTACCTAGATTGCTGAGTATAATTTGTAGGAGAATGGGAGTTTTAGAATGGAAATAGAACATAAGTAGATGTGATTGATATCCAAGGGAGTCATTCTTTTACCGGGCATATTTCTCTTACTGTTGCAGAAACCTGAGCTGCTTAAGTTCAGGTTATAATTTGAATGATTCATTTGAGTAGCAACATGGGTGGAAAATAAGGTCTCAGGAAGGTCTGCCAATGTAGACTGCCTCTCAGAAACACTATTTAACAAGTAGAGGTAGGATCTTTAGAAAGACATCTTTGGAATAAATTTCAATGTAATATGAACAAAATTGAACCAACCCTATTCATGCAAATTGGGTATTTTTCCACTCTGTGTAATGTATATGTTACGCTGAAGACTCTGTGGTCTCATCACTACACTGAAAACTTTGTCACTGATTAGAGTAAAATCAAGATTTTTTCAGTAGTCTAATCTAGGCTCATTTACAGCTATTGTGAAACAATAGATGCCCTCATCCTTTCATTACTTTGTAACTCTAATCATGTGAGCATGACCAAATTACTTGAAACTCACATGCTCATCCAGAGATAATTCAGGGTGTTTACCAGTGGGTACAATGCAATTTGTTATGTATCTATGTAAAAGCATTTAAAAATATTAGTAAACAAATATATCTGAATGCAGTTTTCCAGGTTTAACTTTTTTAAAGACTAGAATAATTCACAGATAAAATTTTCCAAACTGATTATTTTAAAGTATTTAATTGTAAAAATTAACATTAACAATACAATAACATTTGAAAAATATTCTTCATTTGGTTTGTTTTTTATTTTGTAATTTAACAGTGAAAAAATGAGAAAACTCCTCTCTGTTTCTAATCCCCACTAAAGGCTTTGAAAT
This sequence comes from Acanthiza pusilla, assembly GCA_036630365.1. NCBI lineage: Eukaryota > Metazoa > Chordata > Aves > Passeriformes > Acanthizidae > Acanthiza > Acanthiza pusilla. Next base: position 24,759,592 of record JAXCHO010000164.1, read on the forward strand.
TGTTTTGCCTGCTTAAAAAAGAAAATGAAAATAGGTCATTAGACAGTCTGCATTTATTTATTTATTTATTTATTTATTTATTTATTTATTTATTTATTTATTTGAATCAAAGCTTTATGATATTTCATTAAGGAAATAAGGCAGTGAGGCCACTTTTTCAAACATTCAGAAATGTAGTATGAAATAAAGTCATAACTGTACCCACTTAAATGGTAATGTAAGAAAGATTATGATTTTATGTAATAACAGCTGCACGGAAGGATTGCTTCATTTTAGCTGATTTCAAATAGGATCTACAAAGTGTAAAGCTTCATAACAACATTTGTTAATCCATATTCTTCTGGATTTTTTTTTTTAAGAAAACCAATGCCTTAATTTTATAAGACTTTGCAGGACACGTAAATCTCTCACCAAGGATTGGTATTTTCTCCTTCCATTTAAGAAGTGAACTGTAATTCAGGAATAATAATAATGATAATAACAAAAAATGTTGGGAGATTTGGTGCAGTGGGACTTATTTTATGTTTTTGGGCATATGTAAGCAAAATAGGCAAACCTAAAGAAAATAAACTTGTTGAAAACCAGATATATTTACAGAATCAGAGAATGGGTAAGGTTGGAAGAGACCACAGTGGGTCCAGTCCAACCTCCCTGCTCAGGAAGGGCCATCCCAGAGCACAGGACTGTGTCCAGACAGTTCTTGAGTATCTCCAGTGAGGGAGACTCCACAGCCTCTCTGGGCAACCTGTTCCAGGGCTCAGTCACCTGCACAGTAAAGAAGTTCTTCCTTCATGTTCAGGTGAATGTCCTGTGCATCAGTTTCTGCCCATTGCCTTGTGTCCTACTGCTCAGCACCACTGGGCAGAGCCTGGCTCCATCCTCTCACACCTCCCTTCAGACACTGACACACATTGATGAGGTCCCCTCTCAGTTGTCTCTTCTTGAGGCTGAACAGGCCCAGCTCCTTCAGCCTTTCCTGGCCAGAGAGATGCTCCTGTCCCCCAATCATTCTTGTTGCCCTCCACTGGACATAGATAAAAATTGAATGATTTAATGGCAAAGGAAATAAAGGGCTATAATTGCCATATGAAAAATGCTTCAGTGAGGTACTAGCAAATGGGAAAATAAGACTTTAAATTTACATTTCATTAAAATGAATCAGTGCATAAAAGCACCCAATTTTGAAGAGTACAAAAATAGTGTTTTCAACTGTCTGGTTAACCTTGTTTATCACAGGCATACTGTAATATCAGCCAATGACTGTGGAATTAATGATATTTTATTCTTCTATTCTTCATATTTATTCGGATATAACTTTTGAAAGTGAGGTCATAAATGTTTCCTTTACTTACTAAAAGACATAGCTTTGTTTTTTGTTCAATAACTATGCTGCCATTAAAACAATGAAAAGCCCAATATCTGCAAGGTATAGATGAGTATGTATAATAAAGTATGCACCATGAATTATAATTTACTAATCATACACCAAGCTGCTTTTTAGGATAAAGTTTACATCAAAGCAGAGCCAAGATAAAGTATATGATGCATAGGGGAACTCAAATACAGAATAAAGGAATAATCCCAAATTATACAATTATACCTGAAGGTGCTAGAATGAAATAATATAAAAAGTATTGCTTAATAAAAAAATGAGACATCATGTAAACAAGAGAACGTACAGTTTATTACCTGGATATTTTTGAAGTAGGATTGCTTAAAAGATAATGTTGTTGCCTTTGATGTATTTTTGTAGAAAAATGTAATGTCGCTTATCTATTCTAGATAAATTTAATCTCCTTTGTTTTAGGAATTACAATATCGGAGTGAGTGGATGAGAGGTCTAAATTGCCCAGAATTGTCATTCTGACCTCAGGAAGGATTTTATTTACCATATCCGTAGCTACAGGAAAAAAAGAGTGAGAATTTCTCATTTGTTTAATCTAGAAAAATTTTCTCTTTTCCTTACTGTTCCTCAAGGTCTTAAACTTCTGCTGGATAAAAATCTCTTAGCCTTACTCCTGCAGTTTTACACATATTGCAAAACAAAGTTTATTGAAACTTTTAAGAATTCTGGATGTTGATTAGAGACGTGTTTTTTTTGGATCTCTAAGATTTTGGCCTCAGTAGCTTTAACGAACAGTGACTTCTATTCCGCTATGTGGAAAAAAGGTATTTATTATTAATTTATCATTCTTTAATTGAATTCTTCCCTGCCTATTTATTACAAGAAATGGAGATGGGAAGTTCCCAACCATTTCCAGACTATCAGTGCATGTGTTTTTATTCTGATGGGCTTACACTAAAACAAAGAGTAACTGATTTGTATCACCTTTTTAAGTAAAATCATTCCAAATTTACTGAGCATTTTTTCGCCCGTTTGATAATTTCTCTGGATTTTATCTCAGAGATTTGAGCTTCCTTTCTGAAGCTCTGCCAGTTCTTTGACACTTTTTTTGAAACTGTGTGTTCTATGCAGCACATATTATACTGGAGGAGATGACATTTTAGATGGATATGTGGTAATTTCTGGGCTGTAATGGCACATTGAGCAATTGATGTTTTCTATTTCCTCTTTTTCTCTCTCTTCATTGTCAGTTAGTTTGGAAGGCACTTTGGAAGTATAACTTGCCTCAAACCCTGTGTATGAGTACCACACAGAAATTGAAAGGAGATATGATCACTCTTTTTTATTTTCTTCCTTCATATCAGTGTTGAATTCAATTACTGCTGTCTTTGAAGCTTTCTGGCCCAGTTAGAAAGAATATCCTCTCCTTTGATAAGTGATTTGGTTTGGGGAGAAATACTGGGATGGTGGCTGGGGTAAGGGCTTGTGCTGCTTTCCTCTGAAAAAGTGGAGCTGCACTGGGCGTTGGCAAGGACAGATGCCAGGAGAGCCTCTCACTGCAGTCCCTCTCAGACCCTTTAGTGGCATGCAGTTGGTTGGTGTGACAGTCTCTGTTCTCTGCCCTGGATTAAACTCCCATGGCAAGGGGATTACAACTAGATGATCTTCATGGTCCTCTCCAACCCAATGCATTCTATGATTTAAGGGAAAGAAGGAGTTTTCCCTTTTGTCAGACCTTTTTTTACTATGTAGCGTTTTATATGATCTTGTTTCAGGGAACATCAAGGGGGTTTCATCAGAAAGTTCCCTTCTATTGCAGAATCTCTAAACAGAGGCAATATCCTTAATCACTGCAGCCTTCCTCTTCTGGTGTGTTTTCCTTTCAAAGGCTTTTGGCCTTTTATATTAAAGGCTCTATTCTGTGGTCAGATTCTGAGGCATAATTTGTGCATTGAGGGGTGTTTAACACCTTGTGGATGGGACACTGAAGAGTTTCACAGCATCTGTGTATCAGATATACGTCTGATTAGCTTGGTGGAAGTAGTCACTTCTAGGACCCTGCTTTGTAATCTGGGTTCTTAAGTGTGCGTGAAAAGGGAAGAGGAAAAGAGGAAGGGCTGAAGAAAAGTTGCAGGAAAAGAGAGGATTTGGAGTGAATGTGAACATAAGTGGGGTGTTTGCTATATTAGAGGGTGTGGCCTTAGACAGGAATGCAGTCTCCAAACCTGTTCATTGATTTTACTTCAAATAGTTAGAAAATAGACAAAAAATTATCCCCCCTTGTAGGTAATGTTTTAGGCTGCAAAGTACCTTTTCCACTGTCTAGTTCACTTGCCTTACAAACATTATATGGAGCTGGTTTCCAGCTATACTCTGTGATTTTTGTGGGATTTGAGACTCCTCTTTCTCCCTGTACTTCTTAAGTTGAATTTTGCAGACTAAGTCAGGGGTATATACCTCATTAAAATGAGCAAGCAAGAAAAATTAGATATTTCAGTGCTGTGGAATTTAAATCTCTCTTAGATTTGGATCTAAGATCTGTCTCAGATAGAAAGGCTTTCCATAATAATGAATTCTACATGAATAGTCATAATCAGAAAAAAATGTCATGGGAAATATATGTATACAGAGTCCAAATTTCTCTACCATTTCAGAATAATCCTAAAAATTTGGAGATTACTTAAAAATGAAGTGTAAAATTTGGGCCACTATACAATCTCTTAATTTTTTTTTTTTTTTTTTTTTTTTTTTTTTTTTTGGTATTACTGTTTTAACTTCATTTCTTTCCGAAGTAGTAAGCTTGTCACTAATTCTAAAATCTAATCTTCTGTAAGTGTTAGTAATGAGACAGTGGAGCAGAGAGGCATGGCTTCTTCCCACAAGGTTTTGCTTTCGTAATGAATTAAGTCATAAGAAGTGTGGAATCTGAGATAAGGCATGAAAATTTTAGATGGTGCCAGCTGGAATAGCTCCATTAAAATCAATGGAAAGACACCAGTTTTCACCACCAGCTTGTGACTCACTCCCAGGGGAAATAAAATGGTTGATATAAATGTTTCAGTCATGAGCCTTTTAGAGTGAACTATTGACACGACAAGGACAGATGCTGGTATTGAAAACTGAAGATAATTTGGGATATTATATCCTGGATGTGACAGAATCTGTTGGTTTCCTCTCTATAATTCAGTATTGCTTTGAACTCCACTCATATTTGAGCTTTTTAGAAAGTAGCTGAATAATGTGAAGTTTCTTAGGGCAGTGGACTAAGCTGTGGGCTGCTGCACAGCATTAGGATGAATTCTTGCTTTTCTTGAAGACTCAGGCAGAGAAGGGGAAAATTAAATCTTTTCTCCTTCATTCCTCACAAGAGACAGATTGAATTGTAACTCTGAGTCCTTTGCAGTGATATGACTATTGATAGATACTGTTACTGCTAAATTCAGTAAAATCATTTATGCTGATAAATATGCATGTCATTTTCTGTCTTTTACTGTAAGGTGTGTGTGGGATGCCATTTTCCAAACTGAATGTGGCAGTAGCTACAGTCAAATCCATATGCGAAGATGCATGAATGGGCTTGGAAAGAAGGGGAAGCAGCTATGGGTTTTTCAAAACTAGTTTCAGATTTTGCAAATTCTTACTGCAAGCTCAGGAAGCCCCCAGGGAAGCAAAATCTCGAATAAGAAGCAGAACCATAGATGATTTATCTACTTTAACTTTACTGTTTAACAGCAAGATGAACACAGAGAAAAAGAGGCAGGTAAGAGGCAAAGCAGAATTATCATCCCTTCACTGGGAAACAGTGATAGACCTTTATGAATCCTGTTTATACAAGATGTGAAAGCGTTTCATTTCATGGACAGCCTGGTTTCCCCATTTACATTACCCTTGGATCAGTGCACAAACAAGTTTCTCACTGTGGAGTTTTATTAATGAGGCTATTGTTAAGCAAGAAAGCTCAACTGCTTTCCTTCCAAATGAAAAAGGGAACATTTCCGTGGGCTATGATTTGCCCTCTAGCTAGGCTCCTGAAATCTCACCAAGTTGAAACTTATCCTCTACCCATTTTAACTATTACAGGGACGATGAATGGACTTTAAGCAGTTTCAAAATATGCCCCATTAACTTTAATATGTGCTAAACTTTGTAGAAGAATTTTAATTTTCTGCCTTTCAATACCGCTGTGCTTTTCCCTCTAATGATGTTTTCTGTTAGCACTAGAACAATAGCAAATTTATTTTTCCTGAATTCGTAAATTATTGAAATCATAAGTTAGGGTCATAGATATTTCAGACTGGAAAGGACCTCAGGAGACAACCTCATGCAATTTTCTGCTCAAAGCAGTATCAGCTGTGAGGTGAGACCAGGTTACTCAGGGCTTTATACAACCAACTCTTGAAAACCATATAAAATTATAAGAAAAGAATAGAAATAATAAGAACTTGTAAGTTCTTGATATTGGAGATATTATAAATCCACAATTATTAGATTAAAGGTATTAGAAGGTACCTTTTTGCTTATTCACTTTAGTACCTGCTTATGGCCCTATTGTCTTTAGATGTCTCTGAGGTTTTTTGTTTTAATCTGCTGCCTCCAAGAGACTCCTGAGGCAACAGATTTCAGAAGTTCACTTGCTACTGTACAAACATCTTTTCTTTTAACTGTTTTTAACTGATTTGATAAATTCATTGAGTGCTGGCTGTTTCTGTTTGGGCTTATACAAGAAATAGTTCTGCCTTCACTCACCCTTGTGATTTTACAGACCTTCAAGCATACCTCATCATCCTTCTCTTTACATCAAAGAATCCTCGTCTTTCTCCTCTCTTCCTGTTAAGGTTGTTATTCCTTCTCATACCTTCTTAGCTCCATGGTGTTTTTCTTGAGGTGCAGAAGTGCCCACAGTACTGACGATGTTTGTGTGGAAGAGGCTGCTTAGTCATCCCTCGATGCCTGAAGTCTGCCAGAGAGGGATGTGTAAACCATAGCTTTTAAATGATGGTAATGGAGCTGAGAGGACCTGTAGGGTTGTGGTGTAAGTAAAAAAGGAAATTCACTGTTGATCTTTATGGTGGTGGTAGACATTCAGTTTATCTGGATGTCTTTTGGGCTGAATTTTTTTCCTTGCTCTGTTCCACTGCTTCATTGATTGTGGTTGTATTGTGATCACTAATGAGTTAATAAATGTCTATGAAGTTAAGCAATTAATATTTGTGATACTGTTACACTAAGAGCAAGGCAAAAGCTTCAGAAAAAAAATGAAACTAAGAAAAGGTTTTGTATAGATTTCTGGACATCTGAGGATGACCTACAAATCCACATTCACTGTTTATCAGGACTGCAAACCTGACTGGGGTATGCTCTACCTCTTATCAAACTGCATTTGTTTCTGTTCTGGCACAGGAGGACATAGGAAAGCAGACATGGGCGGTGCTTGCTTGAATGTGGCAGGAGGCTGGCAGAGGTCTGAAGTCTGCTAGAAAAAATGTTCCTACCTGTCTTGTTTGTGCTGTTCTGTTATGTGGCCAGAAGACACCCCTCAAAAGAGAAACAGGCTAGTATACCTAATTAAAATTGCTAATTTAACTGAGCAGTCAGAAATATTCTGTTTTCCCTCCTTTCCTGAGTCATTCGGACAGCTTCTAAAAATACAGCTAAATGGCTTTTTCTCTGACACCATCTCTGAGAGGTACTAGTCCTGGCTTTCAAGATTCACATCACCTCATCAAATATATTCCCCTACTGCAATAGCTGAACAAAAGCTAAGGGAAATGAAAAAATATGTAAAAGAAGTTCTGAAAGTTCCAGCCAGACTTGATTCGTGCAAGTAATACAAGTTTCCTCAGAATGTAGTGACTTATTTTAACTGGAATTGGAGAATATTGCTTTTTAAAATATAAACTGTCATGTTACATGAAACTTTATTTCCTGGTACCAGCAGTGATTTTACTGACAACTGTTCAAAGACGTTTTGTTTTTACCTACCTGCTCAGTCATCACAAGGCCATTCTCTGGAAAAGGTGACTGTAATTTTTTCGTGATGGCTCACATTTCTTTTTGCTCAATGATGGAAATAATGAATTACTTTCATGAAGGATTCATGTTAAAATATGTGCTGTGGAAGTAAAAGGTTTCTTATTCAGATCTGTCTATATTCCTGTCAGAAATAATCCAACTTCAGAAACTTTCAAGTCAGAAGCTTTCCAAGTTGATACAACTCAGAGCAACATGTTACTTTGATAAAAAGAAGTATTAGCCATAAGAACAATATGAGGCCTTCTAGTATCAACAAGTTGACAGTCACAGGCAAACAAAACCAAAAATATTCTGAGCAAATGAATCACTACATAAAGGTCTTCTGGACTAATACTGGAAATTCAGGAGCTGGGTCATGCTTTCTTGGAAATTTTGCTAAGATTTTCTTCAAATTAGGTAAGATATGATTCAGTATACATTAATGCCTATTTAACAAACATTTCTTTATGGTATTTAGTTATGAAATTTGCTAAAGGGAAGCCTTTAGAGATGCAGGATCTCACTTTCATTTCAGTCCTGAGGGACAGGAAGAAACTCATGCGTAATAACTATCATTTTCATAAAGCTAATGAATTCACACTGCTTGTAAATAATAACAGTGTATCAAATGTGAAAATATGCAGTAAGAGATGAACAATTTGTTAAAACACTGACAAGATCTCTGAGAGAGGAATATAATTCACTTTCCTAAGCAACATTTTCAAGTTACTCTTTTCTTCTTTTAGATGAGTTATAAAATAGTAACATCACTGAGGAAGTTGAATGCTATGATACATTAGCAGATTACAAATACAAAATGAGAAGAAACCTGTTAATCCTCTACAGTATTCTGTGTAGTTTAGCTTCCTCTTTGTTCCTGCATTTAAATTACATTTTCATCACTATCCTAACTCTTTTCTATGTGTACTGGATACTTTTAAAAAGACATTTTAAGCACAAAGTTATGTTATTTTGGTAAGAGTTCTGAGAAGAGCTTAGAATTTTGACTCATTTCTACTGTGCTCTCATTGCAAAGTCAAAATAAATTCAGAAACAGCTTCAACGCATGTTGACTTTATGCAATACAGGCAAAGGTTTCATGACAACCTTCAGTTAGCCTCTTCTTGGTACCATCATAATATTGTCAGTCTCCAAATGCATCCAAAGTATCATTACACAGGCTGGAAGTCAGCTAGAGTGAAGCGGCACTCTGGCATGCCTCTGCCATCAAGTGTTCACTTAAATTTCATTGCCACAAAGCGGATGTTGTAGTGACATCCCTGCCATCAATCTGTCATTAAGGGATCCCCTTAGATGCTAATGCAGAGAAGTTTTACAGCTCCTTTGCACATTCATATAGTGCAGCATATCAGGGTAAAGTTCATAATGTTTTTCCAAAACAGTGCTTCAGCACTTTAAAATGGGCAATGGATACATTGTCTCTAGTCATTATCTTCCCTTTTGTCAAACAATACTGTAGTGTCACTACTGTAATATGACAGTATTTTATAATGCTTGTAATATCTGCAACACTCTATCAATACATATTTTATGAGAAAAGCTCACATATGTAGCTCTTTGCCTCATAGAAGCAGGAAAAGCCCCCACTTCAACATTTTTAATCTGACTCCTAATAAATAAATAAACTGCACTGTGTCTCACAACCCTAACAAAAAGAACTGTATTCTGTAACCTTCTTGCAGCAGAAAAAAACTTCCTCACTTGAAAATACACTAGTCATATAAGGACAAGGGAAAGTTTAACAGGAAATTTTAATGTGATCATATAAATGTGAAAAATATGGGAGTGATATGTAGCATGTATGCACGGATAGAAATTTTCCCCATCCATAAAACTGGAGGTATTTTGTGGAACATATCTGCCCTGAGTTTATGAGAGGCTTTCTCAAGCAACAGTTCGCTGTTTGCATCAATTCTTGCAACCAACCTTCCTCAAATTCTCAGCAAGTATCTAGTCATAACCTACGTGTCTTAGCAGGTTTTTATTAGTGCCCTTAGTGCCTCTGCCTTCTTTTGACTCACCAACAAAATTTGTTAAACCAGTGTTTTACTAAGTTACTAACTACCAGTATATTCATACAGTGAATCCCCTTGTGCCCCTTGTGCTGTGATTCACTTCATTTATTAGCAGTAAATTTATTATTTTGCAGTAGCACTTCATCAGACTCATCATGGAATTAAAAGCAAGAATAGCATTGATGAGATCCAAAGAAATATTAGGACACTAACCAATTATTGATTGAACTACACTAATCAAAAGTTAAAATCAAAGATGTTCACACAGACATTTCTATTAAAAAAGAAAAAGGTTGTTTGATTTGCCATAATTCTAGGATTGCTGTAATTGAAAATGAAGAATAAAATGGCTAGAAATTACTTTACTTGCATTATGCCTGCCAGTGCACTTGAGTAAGTTTCTTTTGACCATGTCCTCCCTTGGGCTACTTTGACTTGTTACTGTTGGTGGTATTTAGAGTGGAGAAGGTGAGAAGGTAACAAGAAAAAATAGAAATCCAGAAAATGAAGACAAGGAAGACTCACATGTAAGGCCTAATAGTGTTTTCAGACATTTGAACTTGGCTAGAGTTCAAAGCAAAGATTTCTCTGTAGAAATAATATTTGAAAGCCACATTCTTGCATACATTAAGTCCCTAATGATGGTTACCATTAATTTATTTTATGTGATTGAATTGAGCATTGGTCTTGAGTCATTTCCCTGGCAAAGGAGGTAAAATGATCTCATTTGTGGCTACTTTCATTTGATGCTATTGGTAATTCAGTGTAGGCTGAAGCAATCCTGAAAGTCTTCTATATAACTCTCCAAAATCTTGACTCGCTTTATGGTTGGGGACCTCAACAACTGCTACAGAGCAATTGTTTTCTCTCTTGTGAGTGCATAAACCAAACTATAAATGAAAAGTTGGGGTACAAAATTGCATTTTTCTCTCAGAGTAGCCGGAAATGTTAAATGTTCAAATTCGTATAATCATTATGCATAATTTTAAATACAATAAAGCAGATGCCTCAGAAGAGAACTTGCCTCTTTTGGTTGTTGACTTTCTAAAAGAAAAATGTCTATTGATATTGGTGCAGGGAAATTTTAGCTGTGAAATTGGACTCCTTTGTTTCTTGTCTCCACAATTAGGGAAATATTTCAAAAAATTAAGCAGTTGTTTTGTGACCTTGCTTGTACTTCATGCAGCTGATGTGTATTTTGACTGTATGATTAACAAGTCCTTGTATTGCTGGAGTACAGATAGCATTATTTTTTAGCAAAGTGGCTGCCATTAACAAATGATCGAGAAGTGCCAATTCCAATGCTGGCATTTTAAAAGAGTGGATCTAATTTGACTGTAAGTAAAACCATCTTTGAGCTTTAAATTTCGTAAGAAAATTATTAGAAAATAATTTTGCTTGCATTTCATCCTGGAATATCACAGTTCAGCATATTAATTTGGAAATTTAGCAACAGCTTCAATTTTGATTTTCCTTTTTCCCAGTTGTGATATAATCACTATACATACCTATTAGTGAAAAGATCCAGGTTCAGGTTTCTTGAGGTTTTAGAAAGAATGTAACCTTGCAGCTATAGCTTGTGATCTGTAAATTGTTTAAATAAAAATACATGGCCTCATCCAAGAACTTCTGAAACCAGTAACTTTCTTTAGATTCCTCCCCTGCCATTTGATGATGTTTTGCTAATGAAACTGTCCTTCCTTGTTACATATGCTAGACTGGTGGATTGGTGTCTTTCAGTTACCGAGAAAAAGCCTTGAAAAAGGTTATAAGTATTTGGATTTTTTTGGTTGGTTGGGGTTTGTTTTGCCTTGTTTGTTTGTTTTGATGTACATATATTTCTGTGAGGAGAATGAATTCTAAGTTACTTAGATAATTATGATTACCCATAGGACTTCATGGCTTATGGAATTTTTCAATCATCATTTCATAATTAAGAAAGAATATGGTGGGGTGATTTATTGAAGGCTACTCTAGAAGTTAGTGATACTTGTGCAAAAAGAATACAAGCTGTGCTGATTCTGTAGATCACATTAAGTGAAAAGCAATGCGAGTCTAGAATATATATTTTTTTTTTTCACTGAGCCGTATATGTGCTTTTAGAAGTATCATATACAATTCTGGTACCTTCCCAGTGGAATTTCAACTCTACAATGGACTACATGAAGAGAAGAGGATAGAGAAACTACGAGCAATCAGTCTATTTGATTTTATGGCAGTTGCCCAGGTAGCTATTTAGGAATGTTGACATATAGACATATGAGTCCCTCTTTCCCAAGAGGACTTAATTGAGGAGAGTGTCAATATATCATAAACAACTAAAGAGCCTAATTCTGCCTGCTTTCAGTCATCATTTTCTTGAGAACAGAGCTAGGTTCAACAGACCAGCTGGAAGCATCATGTCCCAGGGGAGAAAGTTGAGGCAACTCAGTGGATGAGAGAAAGTAAATAGATAAATAAATAAGCAAGAATGAAAACAGGAAGCTTCACTTTGTGGAACTGTGATGTGTTTTCCCCTCTCTTCAGACATAAAGGAACAACAGAACTCTGCCTTATTTCTGAGAATGTCAATTCATTTATCTTTGCATTTGACAGCCAAAACAATACAATCTTTTTTATTATATTACATCAACATGTTCCATGAGGAAAAACTAGTGCTCTATTCAATCACTCAGAAATGCAGCAATGGGAATGAACGTGCAGTAAAGCTCATCCATGTCCTGCTTCCGACGCACAGGGTCTCTGCAGCTCTCCCCCAGCAGCAGACATGAGAAACTGTCTCATCTAGAGTCTGCACAGGGTGGAGCCATGTGAGTAGTTTTCTTTGATGAGAACTATTTATATAAGAGCATTTTCTCCTCTCATCCTTCCCCCCCTGATTAATCAACTGCAGCTCAGGCAGCTCTTTCTGTATTCCATGGCTATTCTCTTTAGAAGATCAGAATGGACTGGTGCTGACAAGTGAAACCTTTGCAGATATTTTGCAAAGAGCGAGGTGTTGGAGGCCAGGTATTTTTTTTTTTACCAGTACTAGTCCACAGGGCTATTCCCAACTAAGCCAGGACAATCAGATCAGTCTCTGCCTTTCAGTGCTGGCTGGGGTAGAAGAGTCAAAGAGAGTTGCTCGGGAGCTCTGGATAATGCAAACCTGAATGCATGGCAAAAGTTTAGAATTGGGAACTCACATTTGGAGGAACACAGATGTGGAAGATTATTGTAACTATGGCTGGCAGCCATGCATTCTGGTGGCTTGCAGTTTGCCACTGAGGTCTTGAAATGTAAAGAATTTCATATTAGATGTAATGAAATTTCTTCAGGATATGGAACAGATCACTCTTATCAGACATGCCAGTGCTCCTGGAGCACCAAAGCCTGAGGCTAGTCTTACGGCCTGTGTCTGTATCACAGAGACACGAGGAGGCAAGTTAAGTGCCAAGATGTGTTTTTTCTGCAAATATTTCACGAAAATGTAGTTCTGTTTCTGATCTTTCCACCTGTGTTGGCAGACTGATATAGAATCAGGTGAGGATGCTGCGGAGACTTGCAGCAACAACAAAGAGAAACAGCAGCTAAGGGACTTTTTACTCAATAATGAATGAGGTGAGCTAAAATAGAAGCTCAGGACTTGGGGATTAAATGTATTAGACTTATTCAGTTATTAACAACCTATGTCTTCGAAAGCTGTGAGTTCATCTTATGTCTATATTAAAATGTTGTATTATATCTAAAATGCCATGCTGTGTAATTGTGAGGGGAAAGTAACTGGAAGAAAATCACTCATAAAAGACTACTTCTAAAAATATATATCTGTACCTTGGGCCTAGAAAGAAAATCTGGATATTCAGCAAAGGAGAAAGAGTGGGATGGGGGAACTGACTCTTACAATGAGAGTTAATAAGTGAAGATATACAATGAGCTGATTTTTATGGCTCAGTCATAAACCTTTGAATGCAAAAGTTTATAAAGTCAGTGCTGACACTCTCTTAAACACTGTTAAACATTCTGTAATGATACCAGATTTCTGGGATTTCTTTACAAATATATCTATTTTAATAGCTAAGCCTTTTGAAAAGAAATAGTACAGATTATAGTCAGAACTACAGATAAAGATAGCTTTTTCTTTGCTGCAGTATAATAGGTGTCAGTGACATTCCAGAAACATCCTATAAGTAACCACAGTAAAATTCCTGACCTTCTGCCATTCAGTTAAAACCTTCAAAGTGAATTGCACTTTTAAAAATACCCTTTTTAAAATAAAAGCTACTTACTCAGATATTTGAAATAATTTTGCTGACTATTGATTTTTTGTCCTCATTATGTTCACATTCTCCACTAACAAGAAATGACTTCTCAGTTCAGAAATGAAACCTCCATGAGTGCCACATTTCTTAAAGATGGGTTTGTGTGCTTTTAGATAACCATAATCATTCCATCCATGCACCAAACTTGTAATAATCTTCTTGGTAGGAAAAGATTTTAAAATATAAAATCATATTAAATTGCTGGGGTTTTTTTGTTTTCAGTTATGAATATTTTTATCTACTACTGTTCTATTATTTTTAAGTTATAATTTAAAAACCTCATGGGATAACACATATTTGTCAAGTTTAAACTTGACACCTGCAAAGTCGAACCTTTCTAAAGGTTATTACTGGGAACTATTGCAGGAGGAGTAACTTCTGATTATTATGATCTTGAGCCTTTCTACAGGTAATGTGGGAAATGATTCTGTTTAGAAAAAAAAAAATCATTATCATCAGCCCTTCCCATCCTTCCACAGCAATGACCAATTATACCCAGGCTGGGATGAGCACATAACACTGTTTTTAAAGGCAGGATGCCCCCTTTTAAAAAACTAGAACCTAGTGTTCACTGGAGAAGGTTTACACTGAAAATGCTGGAGGTGAAAGGACTCTACGTCCTTCAAAATGATCTATTCTCCTTTTTCTTCAAACTCTGGTGTCATAAAATGGTGGTAGAAAGGCATATTTTTGCCTGCTTGCCTGTGTAACTACTGTAATGACTATCTGAATTTTAGGGAAATGGAACCTCTGCTCTGACTGTTGGAGGCTGTGCTATCTCAGGGACCTGGTATCATCAATTCCAGACTGTGAGTACCATCAGCTTTTTCAGACAAGGCTGTTAAAAGCCTCATGGGACATGGTTTCAGCAGCATTTGTGTGCTAGGCTGAACATAAGAAATTGTTTAAACAGAATCCTTTTTATACTGAATATAAGGGATGCAATTTTTTTAGCTGCATGCTTGTGTGGTACAACATCTAGCAGATGGATAAAGAATGTTGAATAAAAATTAAGGGATGTCTTTTACTGCTAGTAAACATTGCAAGATTAAGCAATGTTGATCAAAGTTTTAGAGTAGGGGAAAACAAGGTTTGCCAAGAGAATGTGTATTCTAACAAATGTTGCTGTGTTTGAACCAGTGACCTTTTTGAACCTGGCTTCTCTGGAGCCACAGAAGAGGAAGACAGGGAGAATTACTAAATTCTTTAGTATGGTGTCAAGTTTGAAAAGTATATTTTTATGGTCTTTAACTGTTTCTAAATGAACTGCTTTCATAAGAGAAGGTTGCATGCATCTGTATAGATAGTTCATCCTTTTTGCCTGTGAACCAGCTGTGAATGCTTATTCCCACAAGAATTTCCACATACATATAAAAATTACTTTATTTGTTTTTCTCTCTTGAAATTTGGTTTACTACTGCTGCTTCCATGAGTCTTATGAAAAGACATCTAGCATGTTGCAAAGACCCCCAGGTTATTTTCTTTTATTTCTGGTTTTATTTAATCAAAACCTTTTTACATTTGATTTTTTTCAACCCAGTTTTAAAGTTTAAAAAGTTTAGTCTTAATATGAAATGTCTAATATAGATTCACATTTCTATCTTCAACTCAGATATGTGTGCATGAAATATTGTTGCAACATTCCTCCTTATTTTAAGCCACATGATATTTTGGGTTGATGTTATTACCTGAGAGAAAATAAGGAGATTTGGTGGTTAATCAGGTGAAGTATGCAAGTACTTTTTGATTTAGCTCCTGGAACATCGGCTTATTCTGTAGGATATATTGAAGTTTAGAAAATAGTCTACGAAGAAAAATAGACACACCCCAAATCCAAATCTCTAATATTGTGTAGAGAAGATTAACATATGACACAAGGCTGACTGTGAAATTTGTAGCCCTTGAAATGTTTTTTCAAAGGGAAATTGTGTCAGATTGGCCTTTCTGTCTTCATAGAGTCTTGGCTCTGTTAAGAAGCAAACCAGGTTATATATTGCGAAGCAGGCCACGCTTTATGTTATAGATTTAGTAAGTGCTAAAATATACTCACTGATTAGAACAGTTTAGTTTGTTATTCTATTTGAAATCCTTTTTAAGGTAGAAAGGTGATGAACAATAAGGGAATTAGATGTTTTCTATAAAACTGTAACTTACTTCACTCTTGCAGCTCAAAATAATTTTGTGTTGCCACTGTTCTTTTTCCTTAGGCAGAACACTCTCTCATGAGTCCTTTATTTCTGGTGGTATAAACCAATGTATTTGGAGCTTTTATACTGTTAACGGCTTTTTTTTTTTAATTTAGCTGTTTTCAACAGCAAATTCTAAAGCAGTATTTAAATCTATAAGCCAAATTCAGTCCTTAGCTGCATGCAGGAACCACTTGCAAATTTAGGGGGTGTACAAGGGTTCTTCTTTTAGTATTTTTTAGTATTTCTTTTAGTATTTCTTTTAGTGCTGTGCTATGAATTCACATGCTGTATTCTATATTATAACAGTAGTCTGAGGACTGATTTTTATTAAAAAATATTTTATATATGTAGTATCTATGTATGTAAAATAATGTTATTTCATTAGGTTAGTAGCTGGTACAGAATTAAGATGTCTGGTTGATTGAGGAGAGCATTGAGCTTCTGGAAAAGGTGGTTGTCATTCAACCACGCTTAACTCTCCTCAATCCATTGAAAATGTGGTTTGATAATTTTACATTAGCTGTAAGCAAACTTAGACTGTAATTGTCTGCTCTTCTCATCCTCCTTGATAAACTTTGAAACAGCCTACCTTTGTCCATGAGAACAGAAACTAATGTTGTAACTTTCAGAAGTGTTTCCCGGAACAGAACATTTTGCATTCCTAATTCTAGTTAAAAGACATTTGGAGCTTCCAAACACCTTTGAAAACGTGCTGGAAGTGGTATTCATGCTGTATTATTGAATATAAAAGCAGTACAATGTGATCCAGAGTTGTGACTCAGAGGAAGACAACTGCTAGAAAGGTGTACAGTACAGAAGCAAGTACAGGAATTCTCAGAAAAGGTAACCTAGTTCTATTTCCTGTATTAATTCAATCCCCAAGGATGCAGGTGAGAAAGTGAGCATGGATGGTGGTCTGTGCAAAATGCTGGGGAACAGGTGTTTGCCCCCAAATTTGCTTGTGGACTACAGGTCAGAAGCAGCAAAAAGATACAAAGTATGCAGATACATTACCCTGCCCAAAGTCACATTGACATAAATATATTTTCTTATTAACTGAATTGTAGGAAATTCAATTAATGTACTCATAGTGGGGTTTACACTATTTCATTGATACAGGCTATATAGGTCACATTTATAGAGCCAGTTCAGGATCTTTCTGAACAAATCGCTGCTGAGGAGAATAGGGATACATGACACAGAGAAATCCATGCTATTGTTTGTGGCTACTGAAAATGGGTAGAGAGAGCTCTGGGTGTTGGATTAATTGTGTTGATTTGAGTAGCATGAGGACACATTCTGGCTACATATCACTTTCCTAAATATCAGAGTGCTGTGCTTTTATTTTTGATCTGCCATTTTAATGAAATATGAACAGACTGTACATTAGCTATCAGTGTATCTGCAGTGTAAATGTAATGTCAGTTCTGTAGTCCCAACTTCTTCCAGAGTTTGCCAAGGTTTTACTTATGTGCATGCATACATGCAGAGAGAGAGGAAGATCACATGCTTGTCACCAAGATTCATTCTTTTAAGAGATGTTAAACACAAACTTGGCAAGTAATTTTTATTTGCTAGACAGTTATACCTCTGCAGACTGTGGAATGGCTCCCGAGCTCAGGTCTCATCATGTCCCGCTCCGCTTCTCAAATTGTATGTCCTTCTCTTTCCTGAGTTTGTGAAGACTCTGTGGGTTTCTGCTCACTACACACTAAAAAAAGCTTTGTGAAAAACCAAGCAAGAGGCAATATTGTGTGTTCTCTCTGTGGCTTTGGATTAGCCTCCCCAGGAGTGGTTGGCCACGGGGTCTTGAGTTACACTGACAAATAATGAATGATGCTAAGCTTTTTATTCAAATTGTATCCATTTGGGGGCAAAAGCTGCAGATGATGTCCCTTATCTAATCACTGTCTTGTTTTGCAACAGGCAAGCACTGAAACTCAGTAAAATTGTAAAAAGTGCTCTGTGAATTTTTATACTCTAGATTTCCCTATAAGCTTCATTTTAAACGAATTTATTGTGTACAGTGCATTTCAATTGTGTACAGTGAATTACATATTGCTTTGAGTATTGATGTGGCTTTCTGAAGTGAGGGACAATACAGCTAAGTGGAAAATGCAGATCTTTATTGTTAAGAAGTCTGTGTTTTAGTTTGGTGGCTTTGGTTGGTTTTGCTGTTTTAAATTACAAATCTGAACAAAAGGTCAGCTCATTGACCACATTGTCTTCCATGGGGTTTCCAGGTATTTTAACAACTGATGTGGAATTTTTTAGTTTTCTGGAAATACCTGCCGTGAATGACAATGGCTTGTGCCCTAAGCTGCCAGGCTACCAGACTGCCTGCGAGCACCAGGAACCAATTAACCCAGGAGCTGGGAACCTAAAACAAGCTGACACCTAGGGCTTCCTTTGGAAAATCTTGCTAAGACACTGACAGTTGACTTGTTTGGAATTTACTGCTAAAAGGGCACTCAGTCACCATCTCTGAAACCCAGTTAATTAATCCTTGTCGGAAGAGCTTTACCCTGAATGCATAATGTCTAGTTATACTGACCTTTAAAACAACACTTGTAGCTGAGCTATCTACCCGAGAGCACCCTGTCTCCTCAATGCTGGGTTTCAAAAATAGGCACAGCAGGATTCTCATACTCTCTTCCTTTTGTTCGAGACTGTCATACTTCTTGTCCTGCTTTTATTCCAAACTTTTCATCTAGCCATAGTGCAGACACAGCTATGGCTGAGATCACTTACGCCTTTCATGTTCCCTATGGCCCCTTGCAGATATAGTCAATACCTTCTCCAAGGACTTCCCTGTGCTTGTAATTGCATTGTCATCCTTTAAAAGTTTTTCCAGCTGAAATTACTTTCTCACTGCTCACAAAACTTTCTCCTGTTATAACATTTTATAGCTCAAGTCTCATAAAACTTATTCACAAGGCATGCATATAAACAGATCTGTAATTTCTGATTTGCTTTTAGCTTTTAGTACAGACCATTTGTAAGATATAAACATGAGGTTTGGTTTTAAGAGCAGATCATCCAAACATGTCCTCTCTACCTTTTATCAGACTCGGGCATCCTGTTACACAGCCAGGCAGTGGGAAAGCAGCAAGTCATGTCCCTCAGCAGCTCACACATAAACAAGCTGCCACAAAACTGGCATTATCAAGGTTGCCAGGCTTTCAATATCTACAGCTAGTTAGGCATTAAAACCTCACAGCTTCCTGTGCCCCGGGGTTCAGAGTTTGCTTCTACAGGCTGCTGCTACCTGCGCAGCTGATGAACCAAATGGTGTGCCTGGCTGGAAGCCGTGCCTCCCTGAAACACCATAAACAAGTTGTTGGGAATCCATGAAGTCAAGGAGCTCCACTTTTTGGAACTGTTTTTAGCATGAGGAGGTTGGTGACTGGCAAGCAGTCAGTCAGGATTGCCTCAAAAATTGGAAATCAGCTGGTTCGAGCTTTGCTGGATCAGCATTTCCAGAGGAAAGCTGTTAGGTCAGATTTTCCTCGTGATATCATGAGAAGAGCAGTAAAAGCAGCACATATTGCAGGAGGAGATTTTGAAAAGGTCACTGACTAAGTATTCATTTTCCACTGAGGATTAAGAGCATATTTCAAGAGCAGAATGGTACCCAAGTGCTAAATTGTGTTTGGAAAGTTACATTTTTTTGTTTGTATGTCCCAGTCTGAATGTTTGCTGCCTACCTAAGCCCTTTGGAAAATAGTCCCCACATGTGCTTTGTAAAATTTGTACTATAAGTTGTAGCTTCCTCTTTTTTTCTCATTTTTCTTCCTGTAATACTTTAAAATTCTTGAATTACAGTATTTTAGAAAAATAATTTTGTATTATTCTGATTTATATGTGGGCAATATAGAAAAATCACCAACTTAAAATACAATTTGACTTTTCTAGAGGCATAAATCTGACACTGTCCATTAGAAAATGTGGACTTTCTGCAAAGGCACCAGGGTCATCCAGTCACCTGATTTCACAGCTAAACAAAATAGAGAGATATCTATATTTCATAGATATTTTTAAAATACACTTTACAACTAAACAAGAAAAGTGCACTTCAAAATCCAATGGCATTGGAAAAGCCATTTTACAATTTCAACAAGGACAATAATTGTTTCTTAAACAAATTGAGACAGCAGAAAATAGAAACATTGTTTCATCTGAAAAGAAAAAACAGAAGACAGTGACACATTGTGTTTGTGTTCTAATTTGCAGTCACTTCCTGGCACACACCCATAAATAGGGAAAAGGAATAGACATAAAAGAATCTAGAAAAATTTGGCTTTACCTCTTGTGTTTTACACTACTGTATCATGCTCATGTATAGCTAAAACTAAACAAATGTTGTTAGTGCTAGGAAATATAAAACAGAGAACAAGGGTGACAAGAGGTTGGTCATACCTCCCTTGTGCCCCCTGTGTGTCCTTTGATAATAAAGAAGTTGGTGCTTTGTATTGTGCTGCTCATCATCACACTTCCTTGGCTAATTAAGACAAAAATAAGGGGAATCAGCAAACCTGATAAATCAAATATTCAAATGGAAAACTATATAAATCTATTTACCTTACTGCATGACAGAGTTTACATTAGTCTCTGCCTTCTTCTGTATTCAGTTATTGATATCAAATTAATGAGATGAGACACATGTGATTATCTGCTATTTTGTATTGGACATCCTCTATTCAAAAGCAATAGATGATCTGAAGGGTTTACAGTGACAAATACATATTAACCATTATTAAATTATACTGTAGAATATAGCACAGTTTTAATTTCAGTGAGAATTAAAAATTTTGAAGTGTGTATTTCAGCCTAGATATTTAATAAGTATTTGAGCTATTGTTGCTACAAATGGGATTGTGCTGGGTGCTAGATAAATACGTTTCTTGGTAAAGATAGATTTTTAGTGGTGTAATAAAAAACTTGTAGCTGCTGAGGGACTTTTCACTGACTCCAAGTGTATTGGGTGAAGCCTCTTGTTACTGTGCCTGTCTTGGTTTTTTTAGAAATGTGCTGTACTGTATTCCGAGAAGCGCTTAGAGCACTCCCAGTTAGGGAGGAGCAGGGGATGAAACAAGCATTTACAGCTGCTTGCTCTAGGTGCCAAGGTGCAGAGTTTGTTCTCAATTGCCTTCCAAAATATTGGAAAAAAACCAACCCAACACCCCATCAGTATTTTGTTTGTTCCATATTGCAATATGTCTGGGCTCTCTATCCAAACCCAAATAACAGAAGGGTTGCATTTGAGCTGTAGTATATCATGTTTCTGGAAAAGAGAGAACAAAGTGACGTGAAAGTTGAATAGTTAGAAGCCTTAAAGGGTTATTCTGAAGTGGAAGGAAGAAGCAAGAGGAGGATAAAGATTGAAAATCCCTTGAGACAGATTTAGAAATTCATCCACGCACAGTTCTTCGTGAAATCCATCAAATAAACCAATATTCTCTGACTTATGCACTTATAAAAGCACATCTCCCAATATCTGTGTCCTTACACGTTTATGCTTGTGTAGCCAGTGTAGTAGTACTGGTGCAGTACAAAAATCAAATGACCTGCACTACTTTTAGTTCTGTATATGGCGGTACAATGTTATTCCCAAAATGCTAAAAAGGAACAAGAAGGTGGAGTTTTAAAAGAAACTGCAGAATGATTCTATCAGAATCGTAGTTTCATCAGAAGAAAATGGCCACCTTTGTCTGATGTAGCACACAACAGAAGATGTAAAAGGGATGAGTCTGGAATGGGCTAGTCATAACTGGAGAGAAGTGTCCATTTGGTGGAATGCTCTTTAGGCAGCAATGTGTAGATAGATAAATATTTTCCATTTGTTTTTGTTTTTTTCCTACAAGTGGAGCTGTCAAGGTTCAATTAGTAGCTCCTAGACCTTAACATTGTGAACATCTCATCTTGGTGCTTATAGCAAGCATTGTTTACAACAGAAGAATTTACCTATAATAGTTTATAAATTGCAAACTTCTGCTCAGCAGGCAAATGTGCAATGTCTGGCACCTTTTTGATCCTTGTCTCTGTATAGGATGATGAATGTTTCTGTGTTTAGTAACAAGATTTGTCTCATCTGAAACTGAAATTCATAGATGTTTTACAATATTGGTCTTGGCATATGAAAACACCAGTCTTGATGCTAACTTAGGAAAAAAAAAAACCTAAATGTTGGTCCTCTAAATAATTCACATGGTATCCCTTTTTTCTTTGGAGATGTGTGTGTGTGTGTGTGTGTGTGTGTGTGTGTGTGTGTGTGTGCGTGTGTGTGTATAGGCCTGTGCATGCATTTTTCTTGAATAAGCAGTAAGTATGAAAATTTTTATGGTTCGGAGAAGACAGAAGGCCCAAGGTAAAGGTCCTGAGGAATCATCATCTTTTCTAGGTAGAGCTGTTTTGAGTACTCCAAGAATATTTTTGCTATAAAGAGATGTTTTGGCAAATGACTTTTCAGTAGGTGTGCTGATGAATAGGTGGGCAAGTACTATGCTGTTAAGGTTCCTGAAGCAGTAATAGTTTATGGTATCATTGTTTCTATTGTAGTGTTACAACATTCACAAATCTAAGATTGATTCATATTGAGCTCAACACCTTCATCTGTTATAAATAAGATAATTTGTGTGATTTTAACCACATCTGTACAGATGTTTGAATAATCACAACAAAATAAAGAATAATGAGATAATGCATCAAAAGCTGAAATATGGTTGATCATAGTAATAGGAAATTGAATCTTAAATTATTTGAATTTTAATTCTGTTCTACGGACATTATAATAGTTTTTTCTTTAGAAATAGGATTGTTTAAAAGAAAAACAAAATTAAAAGTTATCTGAGCTGGCTGCTTCCATCTGTAGTAAATTTCTGCAAATACTTACATATAAAAACCACATCTAGCCAGGATGGATGTGAAATTCTCATTGAAAGTATTACTGACTTTCATATGTTTATATACTGGCTGAGGCTGATTTTATGTAATCCAGACCTAAGGGAAAAAAAGCTTATTGTAGGATTCTGTGTCTTTTTTGCTGAGCTATAATTTCCAATACAGCACTTTATAAGCTTTCATTGTAACTGTACTTATTTTACATATATTCTTGGCCATTCATTTTAGTAGCCTTTCTCTGTGGAGGTAGGACATGGTTTTGTTAGAGGGAAAATTTATATTTGTTTTTCTAAACCCAAAATAAATAAATAATGTATCTCAACTTCTGTTTAGAAAAATAACTTACACCATAACAGCAAGAAATCCATAGGAAAGCTCATGGGAGCAGTGTAACTTGCAGGAACAGGATCAGAAAAACACTTACTCAAGGTGATAAAGCAGTACTGCAGTGACCAAAAGGAATGATTTAGCTTCTACAAAGTGAGTTATTTTGAGAGAGCTACAGAATCACTGTTATCAAAAGCCACCACAAGATTCAGAAACAATACACTGCACGTGTGACAGATTTTTTAGGAATCTTCTGGCCTGGGTTGTACCAGCTCTGTGATGCAAGCCAGGTATTTTCACTTTCTCCCTTCCAAGCTAGTTAATGGCACTCCTTAAGCAGAATTTTTGTAGCTTAACCTCATGATTGCTGAATTTTTTTGACATCTATATTCTGTAAGATAAAGTAACAAGTGAAGATTTCTGTAATGTATAAAAGAATATTTAGGTGAAAAAATAGTTCCTGTGATAGCCACTGTGTGCACTGTGAATCAATGTATTTTATCAGAGCTTCCTAAAATCACAAAAAAGAGAAAACTGAATATCATCTTTCTCACTCAAACCACCAAGAAGCCTTTTGCCTTTTCCTAGGTACAGCATGGGTTGCATACTTATAAGAATCATGACAAGCTCCTGGACCAAGTCTAGCTGTTTTTTTTGTAGGGAATTCTGAAAAATATGTTAACTATTAATTTTTTTTCAAAAAGTCCAAATGAATTTGTGGTTACATATAGCACACCAAATTTCAGTAGTTTTTTTTTATTATTGAAAATAATTTAATAAATTTAGAAATTCCACATTGTAAACTCTGAGAACTGTATCATCTGTTTTAAGTGTTGCTCTTCTCAGTCCCATCAGCATTTTATCTATTCCTATAACAAGTTTTTAGTTATGCCAAAAGAAATCAGTGCATTCCTTTATAAAATATTTTCCTTAAGTCTATAATTCCATTAATTGAAACCCAAAGCTGGGTTTCCTTAGAGTGTGAAAGTTGTCACATAATTTTAAATCTAGATATAATTGCTCACCCAAATCCTAAACCCAATTACAGCTTTGGTTTTAATGCTATTGTGGGTTTAGGGATACTTCTCACCATGAAGTAGCTCATGCCTAGGGAAGAGGGTGTTTTTGTGCTTGTGCAATAAAACAGATTAAAGGAAACGTTCAAATAAGTTTCTCCGTGTAGGCTAAAGCAATTCATGTTACATTATTGGTCCTCTTCCGTGCTGTGCCTTATTACAAACATAGAAGAGAAAATTGTCTATCTTAGATTAAATTCATAGTATTTTAATTTGCTGTCCATGGTATATAGGTAGCTCAGAGACAGACTGTCATGGTACAAATATGCTGATACTTCTTTCTGTGTTAAAAACCCATAAATTTTAGTTTTCAGGGAAATAATGTTTTTACCAGAAATTTGTCCCTCTGGGCGAAGTACTGTCATAATTATGAAGAGTAGTCCCATTGCACTGAAAAATGAATTCGTCACTATTTCACAGGGTTGTGAAACAATGCAAGAGCTCTTGAGCTGGATGAAAACAGTGGTGTCTAATATAATTTATTTGCAATTATTCCATCTCTACAGGTTTCAGAAGCAAAACTGCTCTCTATTTCAGTCAGTTGTTCAAGCATTGTTGAGAGAACACTCCCTAGAAATGAAAAGTGGGCAGGAACGTTAATTACCTCTTTCTATTTTTTAATGAGCTGTGAGAGTCGGTCAGCTATGCAGCATACGTAGGGCACAATTTTTACAGTGCATATAGCACTAAATTGTTCAGCTGTACAACACTTCAGCTCCTCTAGACAGTGCAGAACCTGGCAAGAGGCCAAAGCATCTAAAGGGGTTTATGCATGTGCTAACCTCCCAAAATGAAATGATGCTTCAGTTTGGGAGGTATCCACCTTTCCGACCTGGAGCTTGCACGAGCCCTGATATGCTCTGCGTGCGTGTCCAAAACTGCTCCCCTCTGAGGAATGAGACACATCAATAATCCAAAGCCTGGCCACAGAAGGACTGCACTAGCTTGAGAAACCCAATCTAAGTGTTTTCCAAATGAGGTGGGTGCACCAGCAACTGCCACACAATGTGTGAGTGATGCAGTGTTGTGGTGTGGTCCCACCCACCTTCAGGATGCTGTGCTGCAGCATCTCCTGTCAGCAGAAATTCAGCAGACACGCAGGAGGGAGCAGTAATTTCATTCAAAGTGAACAGAGGCAGCACTCTTTAAGGCAGGATAGGAAGTTAGATACATGCATGGGTTTATAATTCTCCATTGGTTTGCTCCAGACTGCTTTCCTCTCTTTCTCCTCACAGCTAATGCATTAGGATTGTTCTCAGCAGGTGGCTAATTTCTTTCCATGCTGCCTATAGGAAGCCAAGTAGGTCTCTGAGTTCTCTGTGTTAGGATCAGCTAGTACGCTTTTAGTTTCCTATGTGTGATCTGTGCTTCAGAAGTATAGTTCTGCTAGAGGAAAAAGGGGTTTTTTTTAAAGAGAGAATCTGGAGAGGTTAGTGAAATAAATGCAAAGCAACTTTTTGAATTACATGTGGTGCTGCACATCTTTCACTGAGTTGTAGAGAACACCACTGCTGAGGTTATCAGTCTGCTGCTTCCACCCACTGAGAGAATATTTAAATTCTGGTGACAGAAAGTGAAATAGATACTGCAATTTCTCTAAGGCAAGCTCTTCTGAAAAAGGAAAAAAAAAAGAAATAAGAGAATTTCATAAGACAGGTAATGTCTCATACTTTTCATGCTGTACAACTGGACAGGTGTTTTGTGAAGAACCCCCAGGGAGTGTCTGCATTGATGTAAACAGGAAGGAGTTTTCATTTCATGAATCACTAGATTGTCAGTGATGCATTATGGCTTGTCACAGATGTTATGGAGTAAAAATGAGGTATTACCCTGAGTTTTATACCCCTGTAACTAGAAAATTTGAACCTGGGGATTTGTAAATTTTAACTGTAATTATCAATGGCAATTTTTATACTGCAATTATAAGTATGAGCATTTTTGAGACATTTTCTCTTTGTAGATTTTGTAACTTGATACATCAATTGATCCTTTAACATCATCTCAATATCTGCTCTTTTCTGTCAAAGGCAAAATATGACACCGCTGAATATCAAGCAATTGCTTTGTGAAATAAATATTGTACCATATTACTACAGAGAAAGATTTGTGAGTTAGTCTCTGAATAGTAGATAATGTAGCCTTTAAATATACACTGTACTGGAGAGTCAGGCATTTATTAGTGACACTATGAAGCAGGAAACACTTTTATACCTCTCATCATGCTCAACCAAACCTGTCAATAGCAACTGGTGGAGAAAGCTGAGATAGCCAGGGTAATGACATACGCTTACCCTTCCTAGCTCAGAGGAGAGGAACACTAGAGGAATACTCATATAAGGCATAGAATATAGCATTCTTTAACAGTGCTGAATACTGATGTAGAAAAAGTGTGGGGTTGTTGGTGCTTGGGTTTTTTCCCCCCATCTTGGTGGTCATTCATTTCATATCAGTGGCAGAATTACTTGTGCAAGCTTTGAGGAAGCGGTACTGGACTTAAAATTAAAGTTATGAATGTGGCGATTTATAAAGTCCTTTTTGGTTTGGAATTCTTTCATACCACCACCCCCCCCCCCAAAAAAGTCTGTGACTGAAGCCAGTGTGTCAGTCTGGTGTTCACAATTGGTACATTACCTTGAACTTTAAGGATAAACCTGTTTTAAACGTTTTGCATAGGGTGTTTGTACCACAAACTAAATGTAATAAATCCACTTCTTTAAAATAGTAATATCATAGTATTATTCCTGAATACATTATATAAAATCAATATGCAACTGAACTTGGATTTTTTTTTTTCACTTTGGTGTAGTAGAATTTTGCCTTTGACTGTTGCCAGCTGTTACCACTTTGTGGGAGCCATTCAGTATGGGCAAAAAATATAGCTATCACCTTTGCAGAAAATATTTTTGACCTTGTGAATTTCCAAAATTTCATTCCATTAATTTTAAAGCTAAGATTTAGTGTAGTGAACATCAGGCAATCTGTAGTACTTAATCTACTAACTCAGCAAAACACCAAATTAATTCAAATTTGAAAAGGCCTCTCCATCTGTAGCAAAAGCATGTTCTCAATTACATATTGAATTAAATAAGAGATAGGAATATTTTTGAAAGCTTGAAATTTATGGTTTCATTAGACTGAAAAATTAAACCTAAAAATGTGTAAAAATCCACATTAATAATTTAGTTTTAGCACATAAATGCAAATGGCTTGGAACTGAGCTTCATTTCAGACTGTAAGTAATAATTACCTAGTGACACCTCATGAGCTTCATTAGAACCCTGCTTTTAATAAAAGTGGGGAACACTAGGGATCTGCACAAATACGAGGATTATGGTATTTAATCACCACAAAATGGTAATGATAAAACCTCATTAGATAGCATTTCCAAATATGAAATCCAAGAAGATGATCTTAAATATAAGTGAGTTAAATGATAATTTAAAAGTATTTTATTTAGTAAGTTCTCTTTTCTTGTATTCATGAATGGGTTGATTTGTATGAATTATTTTGTTACTTGAAACAATCATATTCATCAATTGGTAGATGGAAAATTCTTTCTTCCAAAGTGTTGATCTTATACAAAGCCAGTCTACAATTGAGTTTAGTTATTCATTATTATTTTAGTACTGTTTATCCATCATTTGTGATATCTAATAACTGCTTCTATACAAAATTATTTCTAGTCCATTTCTGGCCTATCTATTAACCAGAAGATATAAGTTCATATAGAAGTATATACACATGAGAGTTTACATTATGGTGTGAGTAATGATACTGAGGACTCCTCTTGACCAGCAGTTTACATTGGTTTGAATTAGTATTTAAAAGATGTAAGGAAATTGTGTACCTTAGGCACATGACAGAGAGTTTCAGGGTACATACACGCTATATGTCGAGATGAAGACAATGGAAGTATAAAGCTTAAATGAAAACAAAAAGAGAAAGACCTGCTTTTCTCTCTGCAAAGCAGATTTTGGATGAGGAATCTCTTCTGCTATTCAAACTAGTACATATAATTCCAGTAAGTAAAATGATTAAATAATTTTATATATTTTCTCTTCTGTCTTACACCAGTGAACTCAGGTTCTATATTTTTGCTGATGTTTTATTTGCAATCACTCCTAAATATGTTGCAAATACTCTGACTGTATATGTGTGAGGGGAATTCTTCTAATGACAGATATGTGAGCTTGTTTAGAATCCAACACAGTATTTGGGACCTCATGAACTACAGTGACATTTTATTCAGGTAGAAAAAATGTACATCTACTATTCTTACAAAGCACTAAGGCCTTAACTTTTTTTTTTTTTCAGTCTTTGTTTTATGGCCTCTTCATATTCTCATACACTGTCTTTTTGTTTATAACATAAAATTTTACTGAGTGTCTTATTCCATTGCTTTGGTGGTTGGCTGTATCTCATGTTGTGATATCCTCGCCACTGCAGCTTTATCATCTGTGAGTTTATAAGTATGCCAAGTGCTACTCTTCTGGAGTCCTCTTTCATCTGTTCATAAGCAGATCCAAATGTTCTGTTCTTTTTATCTAGTTGTAAAAAAGCTTGTGCTTGTACAAATTGGAAGGTTCACTGAAGAAAAATGCTTAAACATTTTGGGTAACTTCATAAATAGCCTGCACAAGATGCACTTCAGAAAATGTATGTAATTATTGCACATCAGCAATTGCATTTTTAATCACCCCAAATGTCCAATTGCACATCTTGAACCTGCTGATCTTTACATCAATTTGGTAACTGAGGGCTGTTTCAGAAGAAAATGATTTTAAATTGCATCTTTGAAGCACAGAAAATTTGCAGTTAAAAATGCCCAAGCAATATTGACAATCAAGGATGATTCCTGGAGAATGCTTTTTCTGGTTGGGCAGATGGAATTTGATATGATTTCCTATATTTTCTCATTAAAAGCAGAATTTTAAGTCATTATGCTATTGCATCAATATGTAATCTAGAAGGTCTCTGCAATAATATGTTTATGAATCTATTTTATATTCTATATTGTTTTCTCTTTTACACCCTGAGTTTCACAGGTTTTGATATTCTGAAATTCCCATTTTTTCTCTTATACTGTATAACAATTCACATACCATGTGGATCTTAACCAGCACATTCAATTTAAAATGCAGTACTTTACCCAGTGGTTGTTACACCATGCAGTTATAGCCTTAACAAAGCATTAGTGCTGCTGTTTTTCTCATTAAATTTCTCCTAAAGATGTTTTAGAACATGTGGATTTCTTTCATCACAGTTGCTGCTTCATTGCAATAAAAAAGTCTCTATTCTTCTATAGTTTTTTTTCTTCTCTTGTTTCTCATTAACCTGTTTTTCCCAGGAAGCTTATAATCCTTTTCAGTTCTATTGTGCGTAATTCACAAATTTCTCAGAGTGACATTTCTGTAGTATGCAAATTCATCATACTTAGACCTGAAGAAAAGTAACATTAAGGTCAAAATGCTTAGGTTTGTGCTGTGTCATCGGCAACTGACCTCAGAGAATAAGAGATTTTAGTAAAATCCAATAACAAATTGGATATATCATAGAAGATTTTGGGTTGAAAGGGGCCTTTATAATTTTTTAGAACAACCCCCCTGCAATCAGCAGGGACATGTTCGACTAGATCAGCTTGCTCAGAGCCCCATCCAGTCTGACTTTGCATGTTTCCAGGGTCAAGGCATCTATCAGCTCTCTGGGCAACCTGTGTTAGTGTTTCACCACCCTCATAAATTTTTTTTTCCTTACATGTAGCCTGAATGTGCCATCCTTTAGTTTAAAACCATTGCACCTTGTCTTATTGGTTAAGACTGGTTAAGACTGCTGAAAAATTTCTACTCATCTCTTTTATGAGCCCCCTTTAGATGCTGAAAGGCTGCAATCAGGTCTTCCTGGAGCTTTCTCTTCTCTTCTCAGCCTTTCCCCATAGGAGAGGTGTTCCATCCCTCTAATCATCTTGGTGCTCCTCCTCTGGACTCACTCCAACAGGTCCACGTCCTTCCTGGGTGCTGGGGACCCCAGAGCTGTTGCAGTGTTCCAGGTGGGGTCTCACCAGAGCAAAGCAGAGAAGAGCAGAGGGGCAGAATCCCCTCCCTGACCCTACTGCCCACGCTGCTTTGGATGCAGCCCAAGGAAAGGTTGGCTTTCTGGGCTGCGAGGTCCTTCTAGAATAGGAAGAGTGCATGCACGTCCTTTTTCAAGCACTTCAATCATTCCTAAAATCCTCAAGATTAGGCTGTGATCTTGAAAATTTCATGTTGATCTGAAATTACTTTTGATTTCCTTGAAACCTTTTCTGATTCAATAAAAATGTTTACAACAAGTGGTCCTTACACTGAGGGCAAGTTGAAAACTCTAAGTATGACACAAAGTAATTCCAATGTTTTTATCTTCTTTGACATTACCAGGGTTTGTAGGTGAACCTAAACTCATTTATTGCCGCAACAGTTTGGAGGACTGTCCCTAAAATCTGAACCTGTCCATCATAAGAATTTTTGCTATCTAAGGAGCAGTGCCTCCAGGCTTTCGGAAAAAATACAGCTGTTTCATTTTCCAGCCATCTGTCTAGATTGAAATACAAAAAAATTATACAACTTGTAGCACCTGTATCATTTAGGACCAGAGCTGTTAATGACTGAAGGTTAAAATGAAAAAAACCCAAAAGTTAAAGCCTTTCTGGTTATAAATGACTGTTTAGTTGGAGTCAAACCATTTAATGTTGACACTTATGTGATAAAATAGTTTATTAATATTAATGTTTTGGAAATTACTGGTCTTTTCATGTTAGAAGTATGAATATTCAGAAAATACATATGAAAGTCTCAGGACTGACCCTGGAACTGTTTGAAAACAAAAAAGATAAGTTCATTTAATAATGAATGCCCAAGAAATACATAATTAAAAAGAAAGATAAATAATTGCATTATCTAGTGGCAGTTATGTATTACCTATAATGAACATATGTGACCCTTTGCAATCTCTAGTTGCATCTGTCAGCTATTCTCAAAATAGCTGACACAATCTTTCTGAGTTTGCAGTCAGATACAGTTCCAGATGCAGCTCAGCTTGTTAGGACAGTTGGCTCATAGCTTCTCCTGTGATGTCATGACCTGTGAGGGTTGTCACCACTTATATTTGCCAGCCTAGGAGCACACTCACGCACTACTAATTTTCTTCTGTAAAATTATCTGGGTTAGAAAACACCCCTACAATTATCTTATGCTAATGTTGAGTGCTGATACCTGCTAAGCCAATGGATCTGAGGGGATGGTAATGGGAAGAGAAGGAAAGTGATGAGGAATGGAGTACAGTCTTAACCCAGCTCAGCTACAGCCTAGAAAAGCACATCAAAGCATTGTCTTACATGATCCCAAGGATATTCTTATGCTGTGCTGTTCCGTTACTTAAGCTCAGTAATGCCAGGTGGACCATGAGATACCCAGTTAGTAAATAACTTGTGAATTCATTTCTTGCATAAGGTTTATTCTAACACACTGTGCTTCACTTGCAGTTTCTTAGTCAAGAATAGGGCGGCCACCACCCCCCCACTCAAAAAAAAAGAGAAAAGAGTCAGTGATACAGCTAATTTGGATTACTGCTGAGGAACAAGAAGATGGTAGAGGAGACACATGTAATTTCAATATTTGTAATTAATGACAGTGTACAGATAATTTTAGACATGAATTGAAATATGTTCTTGTGTGCCCCAGAAGTAATATAAATCTGTTGAGGCTCTGGGCTAGGAAATGTTATTCTATAGATGATGTAGGAGAGGGTAGTGTTTTATGTCTTTTTAATAAATCTCCAAAGTTAAGAAACCCTGGACCAAATTTATACTGATTCTAAGACATCAATCTGACATTTTTTAGCTCATTTAACCCTATTAATGTAACTGATGTTACCAGGTTATTCCTCAGATTGCAGTCACATAAACACACTCAGAGTGTAAATCAAGGGAAGATTTAAACGTATTACCCTTTAGAGCTACCAACTTTTGATTTAAAAGAATTTTGCTTACTTTGTAAAGATTTAATTCTATATTTCCAAACACTTAAAATACCATCCAGTCTAACACAGTTTTCTTGGAATTATGACAAAAAAAATTTCTGTTCAATTTTATTTTTTAAATTCCACTCCGTGTGGCAATTTAATTCTAACAGAATGTAAGCAGTACCATAAAGTGAAAATTCCTGTGATTAATTGTCTCTAGAACAACCCTTGGCATAATAAATATGTAAATATTGGATATTTCTTCAGTATGACGGCTTTAATTCAATATTACAAAAATAATAAGATAAAGATCAGTTTAAACATACATTAGTGGAAAACAAGCAAGTTATAATGCTTTAATTTGGAAAAGGCAGTGCAATTAAAACCAGGCAGCTGTTGTGGAAACCTTAAGGTTTAATGGGAAAAGTTATAAATCATGATTTATAGTGAGAGAATGCAATTTCTTGGAATGGATCAAGCCTGAATTAAACCTGTTACAAAAGTGCACTTTAAAAGTTTTTTATATAACTTCATATGATCTGCAAAATGTCACCGAAATGGTAGCCAGGGACATAATTTGTGCTTCCCATGAGAAAACAGACAACAAAATTAAAGCTAAAGGGAGCGTAAAGCAATTGCATGTTCCAGTCATCAATTCATCCTCACAATACTCTTACAAAGTCCCTTTTTACTGCAGTTATTTTTTTTTTCCACACTAGCTTTGGATATTTCTGAGGTCTTTGACCTCTGTGGGATCATAGATCTAGTACCCAATTTGTACCACTGACTAGCAAACAACTGCAGAGCATTAATTCACAGTCCATCTTCAGAGTGAGAATGTACATGAAGGCAGAGAAATGTTAGTGTGGGGGGACAGCGCTCAGTTTACCAGCACAGATTTGCATTCTCAGCCCCTCCTCTTG
Source organism: Acanthiza pusilla (assembly GCA_036630365.1). NCBI lineage: Eukaryota > Metazoa > Chordata > Aves > Passeriformes > Acanthizidae > Acanthiza > Acanthiza pusilla. The sequence goes on from JAXCHO010000164.1 coordinate 24,792,696, forward strand.
CAGAGAGGGTTGAGTAGCAAGTAGCTGTTAGATAACATGACTGCAACTATGAATGTGTCAGTGACTGAATATGCTAATGATGCCCATTGCATGAATTGTATGTAGGGACACATCATAGAGACAGATCATCAATATCTGACCTTGCCCCACAGCAGAGGAATGTTATATTGTCAATGGAATGTCAGTGGATGGGACTGTCTTGGGCAATAACCTCTTAGCCTTCATGAAATGGTAGAAGCAGAACTTCTGACAGATTTTTTTATTTCCTGCTGCTTTCAGTGTCCTGTTGGATGGGAGTGTGTCTTCATTTCCAGAAGGTCCAAGATATAAGGGTTCAGCACCTCCTTTTCCATCCACTTTGCTGGAGTAAGAAAGATATTCAACAATGTCACAGAGATTATTTTCTGTATGCCAGAAATGGTGACAACCAGCAGAGGAGGCTGAGATTGGTACCTGTATCCTCTTCAGCTGCTGGTGGCTTCACAGATGGTAAGCTTTACTCAAAAGGGGAGTTTACACAAGTAAGAAAATATCCATTCTATTGGAAATTATTGTTTAAGTCAAAACCAAGCTGCATGCTGTTTCCAGTGTCAGCTGTCTGTCTCAAAATCTGATTGAACAAGCCTATTGCAGGATTTATTTTGATGCTGACAGACATGCAATATTACCACTGGTGCTACAGAAAGGAGCACAAGGCAGATGGGTGCTGCCATCTTCAGAGCTATTAGTATTCCAGGAACTGAGAAAGCACATAAAATAACCCAAAATATGTAAACACATAAAAATTATTCAAATTCAGGAAATTATTTAAACAAACAAACAAGCAACAGAAATAAAAAACAGAGACCAAATATTGAGCAGCATATACTCAATCCCCTAATCTGTTTTCATAGCCTATTAGGCCTGTAAATCCACAGCAGGAGACACACTGACACGCACATTTTAAAATTTAGTTACATTAGGTTAGAACTGGAGTATTCCACAAAATGGATAAACCGAGAACTCTTACAGTTTTTATCCTCATTATCTGAGTTGTAAAATGATACGCATGGAAAGATGCTGTTTAGTAATTTTAGGAAATGGAAGCATTCTGGTTTTGTTTAGAAAAAGGAGATTGATGATTGCTCAAATGAAGATTTGAGTCTTTATTTAGGAATGATGATCAGATTCATGGATGAGGGGGATATGTGAGTGAAAGAACATGTGCACATATATGTATGTAAGAAAGTTATATTTAAGAAAATCAAATGGCTCATTTTGTTTCACTTGCATATAAACCCAATATTAAAATCATGCTTTTCTATGCATTCTGAGTTTATTGCAGCACACTGTGATGGGCTGGCCCTGACTACCAGTCAAACACCTACCTGGTTGCTTGTTCACTCCCTCTCCTCAGCAGGGGAGAGGGGAGAAAAGAGGAAGAACAGCAGGGAGAAAGCTCATGGGTCAGGATAAAGACAGGGAGATTACTTACCAGTTACTGTCACAAGCAAAACAGTCAACTGGGAAAAATCAATGTAATCTATTCCTAATTAAAATAGGCATTTATTAATTTGGGTAGTGGAAAACTAAAAGACAAATGTTAAAGCAGCACCTTTCCCCCCAACTTTGCCCTGCCCCCCTTTCCCATGCTCTACATCATTCTTTCATTTCTGACTTTTCTAACCCTGCTCCAAGTGGTGCAGGAGTTTACAGTCAGTGCATGGCGATTCCTTTGCTCCTCTCTACTGCTCCTTCCTCCTCACACTTCTCTGCTCCAGCATGGATCTGCAGGGGAGATATCAGTTCTTCCATGGAGCTCATCCTCCTCTGACTTCAGTTTTCTCTCTGTTGTTTCTCACTCCTTTTTTTACCTCCTCCTCTCTCTGCTTGGAATTTTATGAATATTTTAAAATATGTTTCCATGGAGGCGTTATCAGCTTGGCTGATGTGTTCACTTGTGTCCTGTTGTGGGTCCATTGGAGCTGCTTGCACCTGACAGTGTCTGGCAAGGAGCAATCCCTGGCTCCTCCCACAGAGGCCCCCTACAGCTCCTCTTGGCTATCACCTTGCCAAGAGCTGGAAAATTTTGTAAAATTTTAATCATGCAGGAAATCAGTTACTTCCCAGATTTTTTTTTTTTTTTGTTGTTTCTCTCCAATACACATCACAGGAGACCACTTGCTCTGAATTGAGTATGAATGTTGAAACTGCAAAACCATGATGCCATTGTTTAAAAATGCAAATATGTGATCCAGAATGCCAGCTGTGTTTTGATTAGCCTTTGCTTTCAGAAAATGTAATTTCATTCATTCCTTAGCACTGCTTTTTTAAACTGCCATCTTCCCTCTCCCCACCAAAATAATTCTGAAATCTAGTACTCATGAAGAAGAAAAAGTATATCACCTCTGGAAAACCTAACCTTAAAACTTCTTATTTTCAACAACTGAGATGCAATTAACCAATTACTTTTATTGTTTAATGCTCAGACTTAAACAGCTTTTAAAGATGTGGTTATAAACATCGGTTGTTTATGATCCCACAGTTGTAAGACAATGCTATTTGCACCTTGGCAGATAATTAATCTCTGGTGACTGTGACATAGGTAATTTATCTTGCTTGAAAACTCTTTGGTAGTATTTTACATTTCCTGCCATTAGAGTGAAGCTGTAGGTCTGGTCACATCCATTTTGGCACTGAAATCTGTTCTATTTCACCTTTGCAGCAGCTATTAGAATAAAAAAGATCTTGTATTTTAGTCAGTGCACTAAGAATTTTGTAAGGATTCATAATCACAGTTCTGGCATGCTAGCAAGAGAAACAAAAAGACTGAAAGACTGGGTGTTTGACCTTTTATTACAGGAACTTGCAAATCGTATTGTTACAAGCTTTGCTTGCCTACATCTTCAAAGTAAATAGTTACAAAATGTTCTGCTATAATGCTGAACTATTAAAAAAATAGTAAAGAGAGATTCAACTGCTGACAAAAGGAAAAGTACTTCACAAAGAGGGCATAGTGGAAAGCAAAGTGCAGAAAAGAAGCAATCAGAGAGGAAAGCTAATGCAGGAATGAAGTAAGAAGAATACTTTATGTGCTGGATATGATAAAGGCTGGACAAAGCAAATTAAACACCTTCACTCGAGTAGCCTACTTTTTAATGAAGTACAAAGCTGTCAACAGAAGAGAAAATGTCACCAAATGTCAGCAACAGAACAACCACAATATAAATCAGAACATATTCCTTGAGATAAAAGCTTCATAAACTCCATGAAACTTTCCCGATCAAGTTCTAAAAGAAGAAGAAAAACCCTTACAGAGAAAATGTCAATGCTAATAGACAGTCAAATAGAAAACAACACTATTGGGACAGAATGAAAAATAAATTTCTCTCAAGGAAAATCAAACTACAGACTGAAGTGAATGAATGGCCTTGTACAGGAGCCTCCACATCTAGGGAAAACAAAAATTTAGAAATAGACCACAAGGCAGTGAATTGTTTTATGAAAAATTAGATGTTCTTTGGTAGTGTATAAGTGAGTTCTGTATAGTGTAACTTAGGTGCTTAGTAGTCTTTTCCTTTTCTAGTGTAAAGAAATTATGTACTTTGCATCTTTCCTGTAGTTAGATGCTTTAGTTCTTCTTTACCAATGAAAAATAAGTTCAGTCCCTTAACAGAGAAAGCGTCCTGGGTTCAGGTACCTGGAGAGCATGAACCTCGTTTTCCATTTTCCACTGCCTAAAGAAAATTTTCACCCTAATCTATTTTTTCCAAACAACCCCCTTGTGTGTTCAGGGATGGTGTCCTCATTACCATCTCCTGACATTTTTGTCCTTGGTATGAAATCAAGACCTATTAGTACAAACTATGAAACATCCATAATCTATAATGAATAATCAACCTATGGATAGCTTGGGGTTTTACACATACTATATATACTGTACACGATAGAGGGAAGGAAGAAAGATCTAGGTAAAAGGGAATTTGGTAGAAGAAATATATTACCTTGAAACAAATGCACGATTTTTTTTTCTATCAAAAAGGAAAGAAAACAACTCAGAAAAAATTAGGTCTAATGCCACTGTCACAGAAACAATGGAAAAATCACAAGTCTCTAGGTTTTATGTCTACTATGAGCTTAGTAGCATATTTGCTGCAGCATCATAAATATCTAAACAATACATTGTGTGCCTCTGCTGGCTCTGCAAATGCCAAGCTAGGTTCTGAGGATTTAAAAAAAAAAAAGGAGAAGATGTAAGAAAAAGAAAGAGAAGTACAGAAATTAACCAAGAGCCCTGCATCAATCTAATGCTTGAAATAGAAAATACCTGTATTTTCTTGCTAGTCATTACAGCAGGAGTAACTAACCTAAAATTTCATGACTGCTTGCACTGAATTTGGCTGGGATAGAGTTAATTTTCTTCATAGTAGCCAACATGGAACTGTCTTTTAAGTTTCTGATTAAAATGGACACCAGCCTTTTAGTTATTTTAAACAGTGCTTGCCATCATATCCCATGCACTTGAAAGAGTGTATGTCTCCTCCTCTTTCCCCTCCTGAATTAGTGTGTGCTGCAAAAGAAGGGCTCCACTTGGCCCAGCGTGGTAGTGCAAAAAGTCACTAATGGAATGCTAGACATTTAAACAAAACCAGACAAAACAGACAAAACTATATCTATCTATCTATCTATCTATCTATCTATCTATCTAATCTATCTATATCCAAACACAGAGGAAATCCTTTACAAGGAAAGATGCTCCAGGAAATAATATGTTAGAAGGAAAAAAGCCCAAGCAATGAATGAGGTTCTTTGTTGAAGGAATACTTTGCTGGCTGGAAAAAAAGCCTACATTTCTTTGTAGAAACCAGTTTCTACTGATTAGTGTCCATATTGAGGTATCTCAAGAGATGTGAGATCCTTTCTCCTCATCACTTCCTCTTGATCAGCCTGACACTGGGTTTTGTGATTCCTGTTCCTAGACTTTCTCTCTATAAACCAAGGAGTTGAGACAGATAATGTAGGATTGTGACCCCTACAAGATGACAAAGTACTTAAATTCAATTCACTAGCACCTCTCAGCCCCCTTCTCCCCAAGCATTATGTGTGTATTGATGATGAACAGTGACATCAGAACAGTGAACAAGTGGCCTTCCCATTATTTCCCCTACCTCTGCCTGCTGAAAGATACAATTCTCAAAGACTTACGCTCCATGAATATAGTCCCACTGAATTCAAGAGCAGAATTTATGTTTGTGTTTATTCAGTATACAGCCCCTTGAGGCTTTTCATCCATGGACAAATGCAGCCAAATAAAAACAATCAGAATCACAGAAGTCCTGCTCTCAATGTCAGTTTTTGTGGTGTTTTTTGTATTACAGCTCTCCCATTTTTATTTTATTTCCATTGAAATTACTGGGTAGTTTAAAGGGTGCATTTAAGGCCTGTTACTCATTGTGAGATTAGTGTGGACATTCAGACTCATATCAACAAAGTACTCACCTAGGGATATAGGAAAGTTTATGAGCTCGAAGGATCTTGCTCACTAGAAGGGAAGAATGTTAGCTGGTGCTACAGTAATTAATGGTTAAATTACCCTTGGGTAGTAGGTAGTAGGTAGCATAACTTTACAATCTGGTAGCTTTAAATTTCACGACTAATTGTAGCAGTGGGAGTTAGAATGCAGGTTGAAGACATAATGAAATTACCATAGGGAGGAAGAGACTAATGAACTGAAGTCCAACAAAAGTTATGGCTACATTACTGTCAACTTGAAAATCTGTAAATAACAACTTTGAAAACCGTTGAGGGCACTAGACAATGGGTTTTATGTGTATGTAAGTATGAAAAGTGGATTGGGAGGAATAATTGAGTTTGCTAGATTGTCAAGTATGTACTTGGAAAAAAAATCACTTGGTCATCATTTAATCTTCTTTGCACACCTTTTTCATCTTATTTGCATTTTTAATGCAAACCCCCACAGAATATCTCTTCAATCATACTGAATTGGTTTGTGTCAAGTAGTTAATGCATATACAACTTTGCAAGTCTTTTAATTCTTCAGCAAAAAACTTGGGGGAAAGCATAGTAAACTCATTATGTTTTTGGTACTTGGAATTTCAAAGTCAAACTTTCCCAGTTTTATTAATTCTGAAATCTTGGTTTATTGAATAGTAGTTCTAAACCAGCTTTTAAATGAAGTGGACTGTTTTAAACCAAAATATCTTCGGTTAATAAAGTAAAGATGAGTGAATCCAGTGCTTTAGGAAACGTGTCTGAAAACTGACCCCTATGGAGGCCTTTTCTTCAAGGTATTTAATGTGAATTTATAGATTTAGTTTTAAAGTTCCTCTTCTGTGGAAGTGTCATATGAAAATCACATATGTTGCTTTACCTACTGCAGAAGTTCGAAAGGATGGCATAGGACCTTCCAAAGGAGGCCACAGCCTCTACTCGTTGTAAAAGCTTAAATGCATTTTATGGAACTCTACTTCTATAACATCATCTTCCTCTGTACTGGGAGGTCTTTTCCATGGATTGCCACTTGTATCAGTTACATCAGCTCTATCAGTTTCACCTTTATCAACAATATTATTTTCTGCTTTACCCAGACCTGGGTATTACTTAGCCTGTGAATTTTTCCAAGAGTGGAAATTCCATTAGTTTACTGGTCAGCCTGAGCCATCAGATCAATCCTTCTAATCTAAATTATTTCCAAATATTATGCCTTTTTTACTGTAAGTGAAACCTATTTATTCTTGTCCTGTATGTTACTGTAATGCAGGAATAACTTATTTTCCCCTTGTTACACACCTTTTAACATAATTAAAATCTATCCCACATCCACACTCAGTTTTGTCTTTACGTTAAAAAGATGTCCAGTCTTGTCTTTCTGTGTTCTTTGTGCCTCTGAACACCTATTGATCATCCCTCTAAGCTGTATCCAGTTAATTCTCATCTGTCTTGGACTGCCGTAACCAAAGCTGCTCAATTCATGAGGGCTGTGCCCCTGATAATTAGAGTAGGGAACAGGTGTTCAGATTCAGATCTGCTACCTAGGTGGTTCCTTTGCATGCTGTACCCTTTATCCTATATCTATTTGGCTGCTGTTGACAAGTAATGTCTTGCACCAGTTTCCAGTTTTTCACCTGTCCATTGTCCTGCAATTTTGGTGAGATTTCCCTCACCTTTGTGCAGGTTCACAAAGAATCCTCTGTCCCACGATCCATGTCATTAATGAAGTCATTGAATAGATCCTAACTAAGTATAGGTTTCTCTATATCCCCACAATCCTTCTGAATTTTACTGTGCTAACTGCTCTCTGGCTACAGTTATCTATGGTTATCCAAGTTGTTTTGCACCTACCATCTAGCAATTAAATAAATTTCAGTATTCTGGCTTCTTATGGGCCTATATTATGACATTGAAGTACATAATCTGTATTGCTTCTGCAGAATGTAAATGGTTTGCTCAGATTTTTCTCAGAACGAAGCACAAGCTGGTTATATTTCTTTAGTTCCATTTTGCTTGCTTTTGAGTTTTGGGTTTGTTTTTTTCCATAAACACTATACTTACTACATTTACTATCACTATTTTTATTAATTTCTACTCTTTTGTTGCCCACCTCCTCCTTGACATTTTCACAAAGAGAATGATTCTATGAGTTTTCAGATTGTCCTTTAAGTATCTCAGGAAGAAGTCCATGAAGTCTCAAGGTTTTAAAAGTGTGTAATGTAGACGTTACCTTGTAAACTTTGCCTTCCCTTCTCTGGGCTGACACCATACCACTTTCTTTGTTACCTTAAATTAGTCTCAGGTAGTTACATGCTTACATTTAACAGTTTTTATGAGGACTGATACAAAAATGTGAAACAAACATTTCAGCTGTCTCAACATCACCTGTCACTCTTTTCCCTCCACTCATTATAAAATTAACACTTTCCCCGAGCTTTTTTTACCTATGAATACATTTAGTAGACTTCTGTATGTTATTGTATTTCATGTATTAACCAGTCATCCCTGAATTTTGCCAAAAACCAGTATGCCTAGAATGAGGTTGGCTTCTCAACAAGTAGTAGGTGTAGTAAGAAAGATATTTAGAACTGGATAATAATAAATTTCCTTGATAATATACTACAGTTGGGAATCATACAAAACGTGGTTCATAATTTCTGCTTCATTTTCAGTTCGAGTTTTCCTAATTTGACCTTCCAGTCATTAATCCTCTCTTTGGTACACTTCCTTTGTTGGATCAACTACCAGTCTCTTCTTTCTCTAAATGCACTTGTAAGCTGTGATGAGTTCCATTTGCGTTTCACCTGGGAGAAAACACTCTGAATTCTCCTTGCAAATGTTTGGCTTCAACAGTATATCTATAAACCTATCTGGTTTGATTCACTGTTTCCTACTGATGTATGTCCTAGGATATAATTAATCAGTTCTATGATGGTTGTTAAAGGGGTGGTCAAAGTGGTGAAATGTGAATGTACAGGGTTAAAAAGAGATGACTGGATAAAGATATGAGGTTTGGAGGTAAAGGGTGCTAAAATGTGAGAGGAAAAGTGAGGAGTAAGGAAATCAGAATTTCTGTGCTGAGTGTAAACAAAAAGTGTTAGATAAAGCCTTTTTTTCTTTTTCATTTTGACTATCTGGCTTGACTGAATTTTTGATTATGTAGGTAATACCTGTTAAAAAAATTCATTAACATTCTAAAAATTTAAAAATTAAGTGTTTTTTAGTTTCCATTTAATTCTCAGAATGTGATTGAGCCTATCTGAAGACTTCGTTTTGACACATATCTCTGAAATACAAAAATATTCCATTTCTGTATTTATGGTTTAATTAATAAAATATATAGTAAGATAGCATACAGATATAGATGGAAAGTATATAAAAGCATAAACCAAGGCTGAAAGTTAAATTCCTACACTTGAAAAGTATGTTGATATTATGATTTTAAAGGGATTATTTTAATCCTCTTCTAAAATGTTCCTTGTAGCATATACATTTATGCATTGAGTACAGTTCACATAATGAAAACTTTGATTTCAGGTAAATTTAGAAAAAATACAGGGCACTTATTCAGGACCAAGTAAATATTAAAAAAATTAATGAAAATAACAATATCCCCTCCCCAGCTTCTTATTCATTATCAGTGTGATAGCTATCTCCTGTTCAGTACTAACCCAAACTCTATTTGAATTAGCATCTCAGGTCACCTTAGTTGCAATGAAGGTGGTCACAGTGCAAAAACACCCATAGAACTACACCTGATGGCTCAATTAGTGACAGAACACAGTTGCACAAGCCTCTTGGAGCACTTGGGACTCCAGTGCAGTACTAAGTTAATCAAGAACATGCAGCTGTCATTATTTTCCTGCTGGCAGATCCTTTTTGAATTAAAAGTCCTATTTAACCTGAGCTGGAAACTTATGTATGTACATGAGAATGGAGTTCTCAAGGAGGTATAACTCTTCCTGTTTCAGAAGCTGGCATTGCACTGAAAACAGGAGCATGAAGCAGTCAAGCACTTCAATAATACTTATGCCTCCATTGGCCCTCAATTTCTGTTTTACTTTATTCTACCATCAACCTTCTTCGTACAATAAAACACATAATCAAAGCAGGGAGCTAAGATAAAAGTGCAAAAAAGCACTAGAATCTCCGCTTTGTGTAGGCTTTTTTTTCCTAACAAGCTTCGTCTTTGATCATTTTCCATTTGATCAAAGAGAGCTTTGATGCTCTTTGAAGAAGTACCAAATTATTGGAGTAAAGATATAGAATTTGATTCACATTTTCATCCAAAGAAAATAAGCAAAAGAACTGGACTAGTAGTTTGCAGTAGATATGTCTAAGGATATACAAATAATTGGAAAAAAACCGCACAAATATAAAGAAAAAAGGAGTATAATCTAGTTACAAGCAAAAGTTAACAGTGGGAAAGAAAGCCAAATGTATAGCATATTTGTTCTAGAAAATGTGTCTCTAACTGCCAGTCAAACTGTGATAAATGTCTCCAGCTTGGAAGGAAATGTATGCTTATGAATATCAAAGCACAAAATGTATTGCAGATCCATGCCTGAGCAATATTTACCAGAGCTGGAATGCTTTACTCTAAGGAATGCTAGAAAGGAAGGACTAAAAGTCTGGGGAAAAGCAATTATAGTTCTAGCTCTCTAGTTTTAGTGAGTAAGGTGGGGGGTTTTTTAAGGTTTTTTGTTGTTTGATGAGAGAGGTGGAAAAGTTCAAACTTCTTTTGAAAGTCATATCAAAATGAATATATGTAAAATCTGTAATCTGGGGTTAAACTCATGATTTTGGGCCTTTAATGAAACACTTCCATTTCATTTTGGAGGGTGGATGGTCAAAGGCATCCAAGAAATCAAGCCAAATTTCAATGTACATATTCTTTTGTTGTTGTGGGGTTTTTTATCTTCTTTTTTTTTTTTTCTTTCAGTTTTCTGTTTTGATCTCATAAATAGCCCAGTGCTGGGAAGTGCCAGAAAGATCAGATAGAAAGACTGGAAAGACTGAGAGTTGCCTTTAGTCTAGAAAGGAAAAGATTGCTAATAATATGTATATTATTAGCACTCACTTTGTTGTTGAACACTTATTTAATAAATAATTTGTCTCACTTGTAAATATTGATTTACAAGTTGTTTAAATATGCAACAACTTTAAAAGGTAATAAACAATTATTCCTATTTTCAGGAAAATGGTTACAGTGTTGGAGCTGTGTCTATCCTAAAGCAACTTTCATGGTAGTCAGGTTTTAGGTCTCTGTGATTTGATTAAAACAATGTTAATGGAAGTTCTGGTACTCAATCTTTTCAGCAAAATCCCTTCCTTCAATGGAGACTTTAATGATTTCTTTTAAAGTGGTATGAAAATATGAGAAGTCTTCATAAAGTCGAGCTGGTGTTTATTGTAGGTGATAGAATGAGATTCATGTAAGACAGCTTGTCAGGTTAATTTGGCTCTGACAGTAAATACACTTAATCAGGCATGAAGAAAGGCAAATGAGATCCATGCTAAACAAAAAAAAAAGGCAAATTTGGGAAAGAAATTTCAAAAAAACAAAAACCAGACAACCAGTTCTTGAACATGAAAGAGACTACACCAACACAGAATACATCCAGAGAAAGGAGGAGAAAGGTGATTCATATTTGAGAGAGGGGGCATTTGAAAACTAATTTTTTTTGTCCCACCAGTGCATAGAGCAGAAGGACTTAAAAGAGAAAGAAGAATAAAGCTGACTCCTACTTCATCTGCCTAGCAGAAAGCATTATGAGAAGCAGCTTCAGATGATGACTAGGAGTATTTCTCAGGTCTTTTAGACTTTCCCAGAAAATTACTTGACTTCCTTACTCACCAAAGTAATCTTTACCATCCTAATACTCTTTTTAAAGAACTCTTGGAATAGCAAGGACATTCCAGAAAGCTGGTAAATTTTGGATTATGTGGGTCACGTGCAGTTGCCTCACTCTAGATTCACATTAACAAAGTAGAAATGTTGTAATATTCAGAAATGCAGAGTGAAGCATTTAAGAATAAAGACCACTGAAGAGTTTAGAGCAAGGAAAACTGCAACACTGAGAAAACCCTAGGAATTATTAAGGTAAGTAAATTATAAAAAACCAAAACCACAATTAGGGCTCTGTCTAAAAGGGTTAATATCATTCCTACATATTTAAAGGGAGTGGGACTGAAGAGACATTATCCATCTGTCTACACACTGGTAAAATCAAGAGCAGAATATTCCATACAATCTGATACTTAGATGTAAAATGGATATTTTGTAATTAGTACAGGTGAATAAACCCCCCTACAATAGCTATTTAAAGTGACAGAAAAACTGTCATTGGGAGAGGTCAATTTGAGGGATGATACTTACAGAGCTTGTCCATCAGAATTTCCATTCATATTAATTTTGAAATTAGTTATTAAATCATGGTATGTTTCTGTGCATATTTTTCAGCATGAAAATGCATGTATTTTATTTTAGTTGAGTAATTTCTACTTTTCAAATTATGAGAGGAGCCTTTGTTCATACCCACTGATAAAGAGCTTATGCAAGTTACGCGGCTCTCTTTTGGGTCATTTTTTGGGTAATTTTTTTATCTTTCTATGGCTTGGTTCTGAAGGCATTGCAAGTCTTTGGAGACTTGCTTTTCCATTGTCCTTGACTAGATGTGAAAATGCTCCAGATGATTTCTTGTTCAACTATATTTTCTGAAGAGTGAATTTTCTTTTTGTTTTATAGTTTAAAAAAGAAATGAACAAGAATCTGGGTGGCTAGACTCAGAGAATATGAAATAAAAAGCACAATCAATAGCAAATGTAAAAAGTGGATTGAAGAAGTGGAAAAAAACTGCATACAGAATGAAGAATGTGATGTTTTCATAGAAAATATTTGTTACCATCTTGCAGGTACTTTATTGACATGGTAACTACTTTTGCTACTTCTTTTTGAAAATCCGTAAATAAAGTTTTATATCTGAAAATAAATTTTAGAAAAAAAAAGACAGATCCACCTGACATTTCCAATTGTAAAGAAAACTTTAATAAAACTGAAAAGGACTTTCTGGAAAGATAGTTTACATGATAAATTATTGAATAATGTAGTTGAAATTAGAATTATAGTAAAACATAAAACATGCGGATTTTAACTTGCAGTAGAAATGCATTACCATGTAAATGTGTTCTAGGTTATTGGGACTTTTTAATTATTGTATGGTGAACATTCCTTTCTTTGATGCAACTCCCATCAGAGTCTATTTCCAGTTACTTCAAAGGATTCAGGCTAAACTGCACGCCTCTGGCCTGTATCAGATCAACAATGATAAAGGAAAAACTAACTGTAGGTAGATCACTTATGAAGGGTCAGGAAATAAATGAGACAGTTATCTTGGATCAATAGAATCTGCTTAAATGCTTGGAAGCATGGATATGAAGTGTTCTCAAGACCAGTAACAATATGTACAGCTGTAGAAAATAATTTACTTTCCAGGTTATGAGAATGACATCTATTTTTAATGGTATCACTCACATTTAAATTATTTACTGTGGTATTCTGGTCACTTTTGTAACAGAACAGACATAACATGCATATTCACATATACATGTCCTAAATTGCTATTATGTCCCTTGTCTGCTACAGAAAACCTATACAAAAGAATGGTGTTCACATCCTTATTACAGTGCAAATTTATTTCCAGTTTAGGAACTCATTATTTATTTTTGAAAGAGAAAAGAAGTTTGTCTTTTTTTTTAAACTTAACATATTGCCTCAAGATCATTGTCATATCACTGTTCTTCCAGTGGTGTTTATATGATGCAATTGCTGTTGTGTTGAAAGTAAATCTATTTTTTCTTCTGATATATGTCTGCAAAAGTGTCAACCATTTGACTCTCCTACTGTGTTAGAAGTTATTATTGAGCCAAATTCCAAAGGCTCCAGCTTCTTGTTACTGTCCAGTCCAATTTATCAAGCACACCGAAATGACAAATGCAAGACAGAAAGTTCTTGTTGCCCTTGGGCTGACAAAAAATGGTCTGGTCATCTAAAAATCAGAATAAGGTTTGTAGCTGGATATTACAGTTCAATTTGCTGTTTTTTTGGTCTTTTGTTTGTTTTATACCAGTGAATTGTTTTGCATATAGCTTGATCCATAAGCAGAAAAACAGTTTTAGGCTGGAAAATGAAGGAAGGTTCTCGTGTATTCTGAATGAAGATAAATGTGTTCAATTCAGCACACTGTATGTATCAGAGACACGAATATTTTTGGTTGGAAAACTCCACAAAAACCATTTTATTCTTGTTGGCATGTCTTGAGGTCTCTGAGCAATCACTGCCTAATTCCTTGAGGGTGGGCCAGGCAGATACAGAAACAGGTTTATGTGGGTATCCACAGGAATGAATGAGGATAATAATTGCCAGGTTGATTCAGTGGCTGTGTTCCCTTTGCAAGTGGGTAGAGCATGTGAAAAGTAAATAAAGCTAAAAGAACTGAATGTTTTAAAATAGCTGTATACATTCTGGGCTGAAACAGAAAATATATGTTTTTCAGCCCCTATATTGATGAAGTGGCTGGGGTAACACACCGGGTTTATTTTTGAAGAAAAATCCTGCTTCAGCAATAAGAAAGGCATTAAATAAGACTCAGAGCATCATCAGGTAAGTACTTGAATGCCTAACATGCTGATTTTAAAAGTTCAGCTAAGACATGTAATTAAGTGTGTTGATTCTGCTGGAGTGGAAATTAAAATAGAGGACTTTTTTGTGAACTTATGTACAAAAAGTACGTTCTAGGTTTTAGAGGTACAGAATTCTCCTGTACTGGAGGAAAATGTTGTCATAGAATCACAAAATGGTTCGGGTTGGAAGAGACCTTAAGGATCATTTAGTTCCAAACCTCCTGCCATGGGCAGGGACACCTTCTGCTAAACCAGGTTGCTCCAAACCCCCTCCAACCTGGCCTTGCCATTTCCAAGAATGTGACAGCCTCAGCTTCAGTGGGTAACATGTTCCAGTGTGTCATAATCTGTATAGTGAAGAATTTCTTCCTAATCTGTAACCTAAACCTGCCTGCTTTCAGATTGAAACTGGTAGCCCTCATCCTATCCTATCACTACACTCCTAGATAAAGAGTCTCTGACAAAAAGTGTTTGTGGCTTTTCCTGTGTGAAAAGTTTTGTTATTCCCCTGGGTGGGACACCCAAGGGGGACACTGCAAAGTGTTTGATAGCTGAGTTATCTTTTGTTCCTCTTGCCTTTTCCTTACTACATAGCTGAATGGAAAAGTCAATATACCAAGCTGAAATACTGAAACTAGAAAAGTAATGATGTAAGAGAGGTAGAAAGTTGAGAAAAATTGCAGATTAATTCCCTGATGGAGTTTAAAAAGAATTAGGGACATAGCTATGCTCTTACATAATTTTCTTCCTGTGCTGTTCCTATGGTAGTAGAGCTTTTTGCTGTCTCTTGCTGCTGACTGCTGGGGAAATTTTAAATCTGGGTGTACATTGTTGAATCTCACTAACAGAGGTTTGATCTCTATAGCAGAAACCCACATACTTCCAAGTGAAGTGTATCGCATATCCATACAAATGAATTACAGTAGGCATAAAAATAATTCAAACATTTTTGAGATGTCTGTAATTTGAAGCTCAGAATGAGTATAATAAAATTGTGGGTCTCCCTTGCAAAGAAAACACCCAGATGGGCTCACCATCTACACTCCATCTGGCACTCAGCCTCTCTGCTCTGCATCCCACTGTGCTCACAGTGTAATCCATATGGATCTTACTTAACTGGTTTCCTGTTCCTGCAACGTTGACTGTGTCTGTTCATAGCTCTCCGTCAAACACCCACTTACTGCTGAGAGAACACATTATTATGTGATGATTTCCTCAATTGCTGGAAATGTGAGAGCATTAATTTTTTTTGTGTGTTGATCGATGCTGTGGCTTTGGCCATTAGTGGTGAGGTTGAGTGCTGAGATACAAAGCCAACATGCAGAATTTCAGCCAATTTATGAGTGCTGATATGCACCCTCTAAAGACAGCTGGAGAGCATTTCCCTGTTCAAGCAGAGTGCTCCTAGGATGTGCAAGCAACAAAAAGGAGGGCCAGGAAGGAGGAAGGCCATGGACAGGTATCAAGCAGCTTTATTAGAATTCCTCCAGCTCTGAACTGGGTATGGAATGTAAGGGGAACTCTGATTGCTAGGGTGTCAGTTGCATGCTCACAGATGAGACACAAAGGACAAAGGAAGTGCAAGTGTCATTCCGTCGAAGTTTTCAGTTTCTAAGGTGAATTAGCAGGGCTTGTGCATGCAAGATGAATGCACGTGATGCAACACTAAACCTGAGTTTGCAGCAGCAGATCCCAGATCGTAGAAATTCCAGCCTTAACGTTCACTAGATGTGTGCACAAAAAACACATGAAGAGTTCATTAAGTATTGACACAAATTCTAGGAGTTGATCTCACAATCATATCTTGCTAATGTTCGTAAGAAAAGGGTATGACTTTGATGTTATCAAGTTGTTTTGAAACCTGCATTAAATTCTGATTGTCCTGGCTCTAAAGAGGTTAAGCAAGAAGATGCAATGCTGTTTGATGGAAGACCATAAGAACATGATAGACAGACTAAAAAGATAAAAATATGGAAAAAGGGATAGGGAGAATTTGCCCTAGTGACTGTATGGTAGAGATGCAAAAGGATAAAGGGAAGGAAAAGGTTTTTTGATGTATCTTTTGTTACAGTGAACCATGCTAAAAAGCACTCTTTTGAACACATTGCATTTATCCTGTGGAACTCTGTCATTAAGTATTTTTACAGCAAAGAATTCTGTGGTATTCAGAAAAGAATCAAATAATTGTAATGATGCTGAAAACATCCAGAAATTTGTTACATGTTATGTAAATAATCTATAACTATAGATTTTAATTTTTTTTTTATGTGAAAGTACATGTTTGTATCTTGTAGAAACTTCCGTAGCTTCTGGCCAGTAAGATTTAGGATTATATTTGTTTTATATATATACACACACGCATGCGCACACATGCACACATATACATATGTATATATATATATGTATAAATATTTATCCACTCACAGAAAACCCTCAGAGGTTTTGACATCTTCCTTGAATTGTGCATAGTAAAAAGGAGCATAAGGACTTGGGACTGGTAATACAACTGAAAATTCATAAAATAGAGGCATGCTGAAGGACAAAGGGAGAAATCGGCATCTTTTTTGACAGTCAGTATCTTTTCTACATGGTAATGCTTATATAAGGGAAAATACTTGTGATAAAATATACCTTAATATATCCTTTATTTTTATTGCTGTCATGGCAGCTGATAAGCTCAAACTGCTGATTGTGTCTCGTTCAGTGACAACTTGTAACAATTTCTCTCTCTTCCCCTGCATTTTCCCTTTACCCTTTCCCCCACCTCCAAGAACAATTTAAACAAATTAGCCCTGTAATCAACATTACAGTTTCTCCGTATATTTATTTTCAGTTATAATATATTCATACCTATAGATTTACAGATGTAGATATAGTTTTTTTTCAGGCACCAAATTTGCTTGTACTGTTCACGCAGTTCTATGTGCACTCTGACAGCCAGTGTATTATCACCATTGCTACTCCATCACAGAATCACAGAACACTTGAGGTTGGCACCTTTGGGTCATCTGGTCCAAACTCCATCTCAAGGCAGGGACACCTAGGGCAGTTTGCTCAGGGTTGTATCTGATCAGGTTTTGAATATCGCCAATGAGGAAGATTACACACCCTGTCTGGGCAGCCTATGGGGGAAAAAACCCCCAAAACCTTGTGCTTAAACATATTCTTCTCTATTTTAGTTTGTGCCTTCTTGTCTAGTCGTTGGGCCCTATGAAGAAAAGTTTGGCTCAATTTTCTTTACTCTCCCCATCAGGTATTTATATACATCAAAAACATCTCCTCTGGGCCATTTCTTCTTCAGTTTAAGTAGCCTTAGCACTTTCAGTCTCTCTTTGTATGCTCCAGTCCCTTAATCATCTTTGTTGCCTTTTGCTGGACCCATTCCAGTATATCCCTGTCTTGTCTTGGAGAGGTCAGACCTGGGCACAGGAGTCCAGGTACATCCCATGAGCTAAGCATCTCTCCCACTTCTGGAAATGTTCTTTCTAATACGGTCCAGGAGGTTCTTGGCCTTCTGTGACACAAGGGGAACCAGTTTTCCAACCAGTCTGCACCCTTTATTCATATGTGGGTTATTCCTGTGCAGGAATTTACTTTTTCTGTACTTCGTGAGATTCCTGTCAGCCCATTTTTTCAGCCTGTTGAGGTCCCTTTGAATACCAGCACTACTTTATGGTTTATCAGTTTCTTCTCCCAGTTTTTTTATCATGTCTAAGCTTGCTGAGGATGTATTGTGTCCCATTATCCATGTAATTAATGAAGATGTTAAATAGTATTTGCCCCAGTATTGACCCTTGGGGTACACTACTTATATGTCTTGTACTGCTGTTGCTCTCCTGTGTTGTTTCTCCAGGAGATACTGGGATTATTCAAGTTTCCCATGAGTATTGTGGCCTGAAAAAGTGAAATTATGTGAAAGTTTCATCTGCATTTTCCTGATCAGGTGTCCTGCAGCAGACACACACAGCTGTACTAACCAATGTGGTCTAACCTCTAATCCTGACCCATAAGGTCTCAGCTGGCTCATCAGAAGGAAGATCTTAATGTATTCCTTCATGTGTTCACTCCCATAAAGTGACTCTCCCTTTGTGCCATCCTGGCCCATCCTTAAATGTCCCTAAAGTGGGACATGTCTCCATCCACTGCGGCACTTCAGTTGTGTGAATTCTTCCCACACCTCTAGGATGATTTCACGGCTCTGCAGCTGCACACTGACCTCTATTTCCTCATTTGTTCCCCATGTTTCATGTGTTACTATAGAGGCACTTCAGAGAGGCACCCAGCCAGGCTCATTTCCCAGAAAAGGTACAAGTCTGTTCCCCATGATACTGTCTTCTCTTGCAGGTACTCCTTTATTTCTGTGCCTATGCTTAAAATGGACTCCTTTCAACATTTTTTTGTTCATAACAAGGATGTTCCAGTCCACACCACCCTGGACCCTTTGCTCGCCAACCTATTCCACCATTTCCTTACTTAATTGCTGGCTGTTGACTCTATCCCATTGCTCCTACTTTGCAGCTCTTCCTCCTTTCGTGATGACAAAGGTGATTTTTTTTCTCACTTCAAAAGGTGAGTCTTGTCTCTTCCCTGCAGTTCTTCATCCTTGAATAGTCCCATGGTCACAAAAAACATCCATGTTTTCAACAGCAGCTATGTGGGAAGCAGTGGGAAGGAATCCCACAGAATCAGTGGGTCACAATCAGGATCAAGGAGACAAACTGATGCCTTGCAGTGTGCTGATCTCTCATCCATACTCGTTTACTTGGCAAGACAGACCCTCTGTCAGTGCACTCCTCCTGCTACCCCAGCCTCAGCAGGAGAGCCCAGGCATCCCTGCAGCCCTAGACCTAGAGAGATGCATCTGTACTCGAGGTGAGAGCCCAGATGTGTTGGGGAAGAGCTCCACTGAGGTGGGGACTGAGCCCCGCAGTGTCTCTGCTGCTGAGCAGCGCATACATTCCTCTCCCCAGAGTTTCTGCCCCCACTGTGTGCACTTCTGCAGGAACTGCTGCCCCTGTTGTACAGCAGCCCATCACCAGAGCAAATGAATTTCTAGTCTGAACTAGCAGGTGCCTACCTGTTCTTTGTGACTTTGCACTGGTTTGCTTCTCCCTACTTTATTACAGTGTCAGGATAATTCTTTGTGGTTTAACAGCAGGGAACTGTATTGTTTATTCAACAATAGATTAGACCTGGAGAAAGAAAGGTGTGAGGGCAGGAGTGGGTACACATAATCTGAAATACCAACAGAATGTCAGACTTTTAATAACTTGATCAAAGCCAGAGATGTGTATTAACCTGTTCCGTACTAAGGAAGATGTGACCTGGGTAGAGAATAATTGAAAAGGGGTTAGCAAAAACCAAATAATATTTTTAGGTTTTTTTGTTGGTTTTTTTTTCCCTAACTTTTTTTTTTTTTTTCCTTAGGAAATACAGACTTATATTTTAGTGTCTAGGGTGTTTTCCTTTATTGCAATTTCAGATGCAAAGACTTCATTTAGAAGCGGAAAAATACTCTTTAAAATGTCATTTTGCTACAGGCATCAAGAAGTATTTATACACACTGATTAGCAGCCACTCTCTTTTTAATGAGAAATAGGATGTCATTTTTCATTGTAGCAGATCCTGCTGTCATTGTTATCTACTGTATTTTTAACAGCTCCACTATAAATATCTGAATGCAACAAAGTGAATAGCTAGATTACTCCCAAATGAGGAAATCTTCAAAAACATCCACCAGACCCCCCAAATGGTTGTCTCTGAGGAACAGAGAGCTACTCTATTTTTTTTCCTAAACATATTTTCTTTTAGTAACATATAGTAACAGTATATTAACAAACTTTATTAAATTCTAATTATTTATATTAAATATTAACATTGCAATAAAAAATAAAAAAAAGAAGTGGATCTATTCATGCCATGCAGGTAGTGGGGAGACAAAGCTCCAGGAATGTGGAATCATTTTACATGTTATGTAGTCCTGAGTGCTACTAGAAACAATGAATGGAGCCTGAAGTCCCAGAGTAATTTTTTGTCTCCCAGGTACATTTAGGCTCCTTTATTCTAGTTAACACATTGTGGCTCCAGCTGTCTTTGAAGTACATGTGAATTTAGACATTGATGGTAATAGAAGCAGTGCTGGACCCTGAGTAACTGAGGTATTCTGGAAAACTACAGTTCTCACCATGAATATTGCCTGAAAGTAAAGGACTTGGACAACATTTCTATACAGTGGATACTGTATTGACTTTGCAGTAAAGTGAGATTATGGTAACAAGTCTAGTCTAGTCACATCTGGAGCAGCATAGCTCTCAGCATTAGAGTCTCTGTCACATCCCATATTTGTGTTCCTATGAAGGAATAAAATGTTCCTTTGTTTACCTGAGCACCAGGTAGAACTGTGACCTGATAGTGACCCTTGTAAAGTAGGAAAGGACTGGTTTTAGGGATTTTATGACCTTTGAGTTTGTTTGTGATTTCTTTCCCCCTCTCCACATTTCCATAGAAACAAGATTTTGAACCAATTACTTCAACATTAAAAGAAAAACTTCAGAGAGTGGGAAAAATAAAGAGTACTGAAGTCCCTTATTCTGGTGTTCATGGAAAATACGGAAAATTTATGAGGAATTACCTTTGTATTTTATAAGTTTACTTTATCATCCCTTTTGTTCAAATGAAGGGAATATGTTGTTGTTTAAATGATGCAACATACTGGTGCTTTATCTTCTTCATTGAAAAAACCTATATATGGTATGAATTTTAACAGGTCACAATTCTGATATGCACCACAGTTAGACACATCATTATACATATTGAAACTCAGTGGGCTGAAGGATTAAGTCAAATCCCACTCTGAAGTGGGATTTTTATTTTAACATCAGTTCTAATCACTGATTTTCAGATTTTTCTTGAAAGGTCTAAGTGGATGTGACTCATGTTTTTGCTGCATATCCATTTTGAAAAATAGGAGTTTATTTACTTTTACCTTATTTTACAGCAGCAAATACCATGGGCATATGTTACTTTGATATATATTTGTTGCTATAGGTAAGCTGCAGAATTTTCATGTTTTCTGCATATATTAGTTGCATGTAATATAACCATAGAGGATTCATGAAGATGAAAAGGGGAAAATGAAGCAAATGCTTTAAGCACTTTTAATGAACATTGTAAAAATATGTAAGGTTACTGTGACAGTTAACTAAAATGATACCATTAGTTGCTATTGAAAGAGGTGAGACAGAGCTGCAGTAAATGCAGGAGCTTGCTCTTGGATACAAGAAACCACTCATCAAAACAGAACTTTCCTTAGCTTTAGTGCCATCGTAACAGAACTTCAGTTGTGCTATTAAGGAATACTTGTGTGTTCAAGCTAAATATATCAGCCTAGAAAAGGGAATGAATGAATAATATTTAGATACAGATCATAATGTTTTCCATCCTAGTGACAGGTCTAGAACTCTCCTTCTCTGAAAGGAAGCTTCTGCAGTGTGGGAGTAGATTTTCTCACCATGGGCTCTTCATTATTCAAAGTTAGTTGATGGCATTGATGGCTTTTCCTCACAGCTGCTGAGAGCATCAGAGAGGAATGCAGAAATTCCTGTCACGTCAGGTCCTTCCTTGTGACATTTGAGAAGCTGGGCACAGTGAAAGGACCCCTGTACACATAGAAGGGCTAACACAACTCAACCGTAGTAGTTATGATACTTTTAGGTTGCCCCACATTTGATTAAATGTGAGAGAAGTCTACCCTCCCCTCAGGCACCGTACAGCGGGCACTCTGCAACACTAAAACAGTTTTCATAGTGCAATAAAATGTAATTAAGCAACATTGAGTTTGAAATTAATTTGGCAACAACTCAGATGTTTCTCAATAGTTTGTGTTGTTCATTAGTATGAAGAATTGTGGCCTTTAGCACATTTACATTCATCTTAGGAGTATGTAATGAGGGAAAGTAGCAAGAAAACATATAAAAGCCGTCTGTATAGCAATGCAATAGCAGTTAAGAAATATAACAAAATGAACACAACCACCTAGAATTAAATGCTAATTAGAATGATGTATTGTGCCCATGCATAGAGTTTGATCAAAGCTCTTGATTACTGGTGAGCACAGACTGTTCAGCAACAGGCAGATAAACTTTCTAGATCCATCTGGCTTCCAAAGTGGTCCTAATCAAATTGCTTTCCTAGATGATGATCAACTGATCATGTCATCCAAGCATTTTATTTAATGTTTCAGCACCAAAATATGTGCTTTATTTATTGAGCATGGAGATCCATCATCCCTCTCACTGGCAATAATGACCCTGTGAAAAAATGTTATTTTAGATTTCCATTTAGGAACAGAGTCTCGAAGAAATTAGCCATTGGGTCACTGATTTAAGTGTTTTGCAGCTGTAGGCAAGCATTAAATACAGTGGTTTCCAGTCCCTTCTAGCAAAGTTCTACAGCTGCCATCTCTTCCTCACAAAACTGGAAAAAATATTTAACTGAGATTTGGGCTGGTTTGGGTTTTTTTTTCTCTTCATCATGCAGACAAAATCAAAATATTTTATTGTTGTTGCTTCTGAAAAGCTTGGACCCCCTGTTGCGTTGTGGAGCTAATCACAGTCTACCTTAACCTTACTGGCTTCAGAGGTATTATTCAGAATTATGGTAGTATTGCATGGTGCAGTAGCTCAGACCACTGCTGATATGCCAGTAGAATCTTTTTGTCTGCAGTTCAAGAAATATGCAATGTAATACTGTGTTTCATAGGGATTTTGTAATAGCTTATAGTGCTTAGAGTTCCACTTACAATGCTGCAAGGAGAAAAGAAAGAAAAAATGGGCTAGAAACCTTAGAAGAATCAGTCTGTCTTTAATTGGTACGATTTATTTTTTTTATTTTTCTGAATCATCTGCGACCCTTAAGCATATATGATTGCATTAAAATGTTTTTCTCCCTTTAGAAGGAGCATTCAGTCTATTTTATTTGACAGCTGACTGAAGTGTACAGTTTTCCTTTCTTCACTTTCATGGTCTATTAATTTCCCTTATAAGGCCAATCAGTTTTGTTGCCATTAACCAATGTTACCACATCAGACCAAGAGGTAGAAGCTGTTCCCAAGCTACATCTCGGAACGCTGCTACTAAAATGGTCTTCCTCAACACTGATTAGGGCCAGAACACTGTGAACTCAGAGACTTCTATCCACCTAAAGCAAAGCAAAATGGAGTAATTTTGCCTACAAACTGTGTAGTGTGAACATTCAAAGTATCTGACAGCTTTTTGACAATGGCTGTCAGGTTCATGAACCTTGCATGAAGCAGGGTGCTCCCCAGTGCCAAACTGGTTCTAAGGACAGTGTATTGCATCAAAGCTGCTGTAGATTTGTCAGCAGTGCCCAGTATTCTCTCAGGACGGAAACACTTTGCACAATGCAAGGACCCATGCTGTATTGCCAGTCTCCGTCAGAAGATTAGAATTTGGGATAATTGTAGGTGACGACCAGAAAAAATACAGTAAGCTTCATTGCACTGGGAACAGGGAAAGCTTCTCAAAAGTAGGACAAAGACTGCATTTTTTATTAGTCTTCAAAATCACAGACGGATTTACAAAGAAAGAAAAGGAGATTGATTTAGGATCACAAGAAGTGTAGTCTTAAGGATCAGTCATAACTGGAGGTAATTACAGAGGTATAAGTAATGCTATGATTTAAGTAATAAATATGAGCTCTTTTCTGGAGAGGTGTGGCAGAGATCTCCTTCCCCTCCTGGGTGATAATATCTGTAAAGAAAAGGGGGGACATAGAGACAAGGTTCCTGTGCAGGACAGAAAACTGAGAATTTTCTAGGAAAACATTTTGTTGTTTTAGAGAAAAATAGATGTGTCAGTTATTTCCATGTTATGTGTGTGGCAGGCTTGGGTGGATTTGAAATGAGGAGGGGAGTAAGGACTTGGACTAGCCTGCCAGTTAATGCAGTGATGCTTGTGGTATTTACTCAGTAGGTGAGAGAATCACACCTGGAATTGTCATGCTTTGCTACAATAGCAGCTAAAATCTCTTGCATCTGATTCAAGTAAATACTTCTATTAGTTTACAGTTTATGACAGAGTAAAATTTGCTCATTCATCTTTGCCAGAGATTTTTTTGTATTTGGTAATTCAATATATGATAAAGCCCTGAACTTTCAGCTTCCCCAAATCAGGTGGAGCAACTGCCCTCTTACTAATGCTCTTTTCTGATTCTTCTTCCTTTCTTCCCTCACTTCTCTTTTGAAAGTTTCATTTAATGGAATAATATTTTGGCTACTTTTTGCGGTCTGTTTTTTTTTGCCCTTAGATTTATGTAACTCTTGGGCTGTGCAAGGTAAGATGGTCTTTGAATTTCTGTTCAAAATATATACCCAGAAATTCAATGGTCCAGGAATTGCATGCCAAAGTGGATGGACACATCAATGGAATTTTCTCAAATTAATAAAGGTGTACAAATTTACTGATCTAGAGCTGGCACCTGAATAAAATGATTTAATACCTAACAGGTAATTTTCAACAGACAAATCTCTCTGGCTTTAGAAATGCCAAGGATTAGAATTAGAAATGCCAACCTCTTTCAGGTAAGGGAACAATTTCTACTGGTATTGAGGTAATAGATATGTGGAAATCAAGTCCAGAGCATAAAGAAAGTGATTAAGTTTAGAGGATTTCTACCTTGACTGACGTATAATAAGAATTTCAATCATGGGTATTTTTTGCGAGGTCTGACTTCTCAATGACTCAGCAAGGAACCCACCTTTATTTGCTCCATTTTTCTCTAAAAATTCATGGAAAGTCCTTTTGTTCACACAAATATTTAGACAAGAGCTTTGGTGTGTGTGAACCATGAACTTTTTTTTTTTTTTTTTTTTGTTCAAACAAGGGTATTCATGCTGAAATTTCTTAACTAACTCCCCAATGTAAAAAGGCTTTATTTATCTATGGGTTATGCCCATGTTTTAGGCAGGAGAGATCTACAGTAATTTCTAGCCATATTGTGGCTTCTAACACAAATCTAATGAACACAAATTGAAGGTGTATATGATTTTTTCACTGTTCTCAGTTCAGCTGTCCTTTCCATACTGAGTGACTGTCACACTGAAAAATATTACAGGTTGTATAAAAGTAGACCTGTTCTGCAGGGTTGAGATACTTAATTTCCAGGTGAATATTAACATTTATTAATTGATCTGTAAATTTTTATTTAGACATTTAAGAGTATAAATTTCTGAACCTATAAAATGTACAATAAGATATTCAAGATGAAGGTTTTGGATGGAGAATGTTGGAATCTCTTGCATACCTGTCACCGTCAAGATATTCCCATGCTGTTTCAATTTGTCCATGTTCTAAAATGAATTATGGATAAATTTACATTTCCTAGAGATGCTTCACACATATTGAGGCCTAGGTCAAGTAAATATTATGATGATGTAGAGCGCATGAGTGCATTTCCAGAGGCTTTAAAGCTCCTTGTAGTTTATTTAATTAGCATAAATCATGGTAAAAATTAATGAAAATTCATATAATATATCTTTTTAAAACTTACACTTTTTTACAGCTGAAGTCAAAGCTTGAGGGGAATTTGACAGGGATCAGTAAGAGTCAGCAGAGAGAATAAAGTAAGCTGGGGCAGCCAAACAAAGCAGCCTGGGTGCTCAACAGGCAGGGCAAGGAAATCGGATCCAGTGGCACATCTGCCTGCCTGGAGTCAGGAGCAATTATGTAATGTCCTGCTAGTCAGCAGCAGCCAAAGCACAGCTGAAGCAGTAATTCTTAAGGAGTGAAAAGACGAAAATAATCAGATTCAAAACCTCAAGACCTTATTTACCTAAAGTAATGAGTTCTCCAAGGCAGTTGATAAGACTACACAATAAATGCACTTATGGAGAAGAACAATGTGACATAAGTGCCTCAAAGAAGACACAACAAAACTGCAAGGGAGCAGAGACTATTGCCTGTCTCTTTGGCTATAAACTGTGCAATCTTCATTTCTTCAAACAGCACAGATGGACTAGATATTTGTTACTTAGGTGTCTGACCTCCTGATTATGTGGTTCAGTTACTAAAAATGTCAGCACATATTCCTCTTGTCAAACACTACTGCAGCTCCATTAAATATTTTAGAAATGCTCAATGAATCTTTCCTGAATTCCATCTGCACTCCTGTGAAACATTCCTGTTTCAGCTCCTTTGCCATCTTTGCTATTATTTCTTTGGGGGTCACTGCAGAATTGGGGTGGGGGCTGTCTGCAAATTCTACCTGTCTTTCTGCTCGTGGCTAAGAATTGGTGGTCACCTACCTCTTGTTTTCCTCAAAACCCCATCTTCAGGATTTTGTTCTTCACAGAAATGAAGAGTAACCTTTCTGATAGCTGTAGTCTTTTAAAATTCATGATTTATCTGTGGAGAAATGAACTAGAGCTCCACCTTATAATGGATTTCATACTTTTGAATCCCTGTTATACCATGCAATTTTTTATGTCTTTATCAGTTTTTTTGCTGCATGTTACAATTTGTTTTGCTCTCTGCTGCAGTTCTGCTAAACTGGGAATTTGCGCTCTCCTGCTAAACACAATTCCAATAGCGATGTACTGTGCTGTAAAGGCAATGCCCTTAGGTTCAGCAGAACTAAATCCTTCCAACCTCTGTAACCTTTTGAATTATCTCTTAACTGTCTCAATTCTTTTTCATCAAACTCTTCAATCACAGATGCCTGTGATGTTAAACCTTGAAATACTGACTGTTCTGAAAAAGAAGCTTAAGCAGTTTGCATTAGACTTTATTTCTTTTGGTCATTACATTGTGAACCACCACCAGAGAAAAATGTTCTGGAATTTCAGGTCCTGTAAATATAGATTTAATGTAGATTTACAACATGTTACACTATTCCTCTTAACATGCTCTAAGATTTTTCATGTTTGACTCTCCACAGAGTCACATAGAATCCATAGAATTATTAAGGTTGGAAGAGGCCTTTAAGGTCACCCAGCACTAACACTGTTAATTCCTAGAGCACTAAACCACATTGCCCAGCACCAGATCCAGACACCTCTTGGACGCTTCAAGGGAAGGTGACTCCACCACCTGTCTGGGCAACCTATTCCAATGTCTGACCACCCTCAGCAGTGAAAATTTTTTTCTAATATCTTATCTGAATCGCCCCTGTCTCAGCTTAAGGGTATTTCCTCTGGTCCTCCTACTGCAAACATGGTAGAAGACACCAGCCTCCTCCTCACTACGACCTCCTGTCAGGTGGTTGAGAGGGAAATGGGGTTGAGAGACCAAAGATTACTTTATTCTTCAGGAAGAACTATTTTTCGTCTTGAAATTATTTTGGTGGGGACTTTAGTGACTTTGTTTTTTCACTCAAAACCTCACAGCTATGTTTTCCCATCTAAAACTGAATTTGGTATCAATATCCAATCTATATTCAGAAGGCTTCCCTCAATGTATAGGGCAAGATGTCAGCCCTTTGTTACACCTGCTTTCTGCTTTTGAAGATTAAGTCTCTCCCTATAAGTCCCTTTCAATTTTTTTTTTCAACGTCTTTTTTTTTTTTTTTTTAGTACAGAGCACTGATGTTCTGATATTTCATTTGGTTAAAATGAAAATTATTGTAAAATGGTTACATTCGTGGCATCTAAATATGGATATTTGATGCTTTAACCTGTGCATGTTTTTACTGTTAATGCACTTCTTGTCCATCCCAGCTTCTTGTGGTTCTGTGATTTTTCTAGCTTATTATTGTCTCCATTTTCTAATTTTCCCTTGTGATAATCTGTTTGTCCAGTATAACTGCATCTCAGTTTTATTCTAACATCTTTTTGACATGTCCTTATTGCTTCCCCTGATGTAGGTTTCTATCTTGTAGCTGTCATTCTAGTAGCTTTATATCTTTGATTCAATCATTATTTGATCTCTTCTAATGGAATAAGTCAGTATGCCATAATTACATGGTGGACTTGTTAAGTGACTGTCAGTCAAAGATGCCTCAAATTTAGAGAAATGAAAGAAACTCTGTTCTTTGAGTGGTGCATGTGATGACAATGATGTCCTTCAAAAGTTCTGCTTTTCTTAGGAGTACAGAATTTCTCCTGCACATTTTCAGAGACAGCTCTTTCCTTCTTTATTAGTACCAACACAACAACGAAATGGAGAATTTCAGGTACTGCTGTATTCAAAAAATAGCAGTATCTTTTTGTGATTGCTTTTGAGTCCAGCTGGTCATGTATAGATTCAAAGGCCTGCATAAACCTTTTCTGATTCTGCAGCATTGCCAAAGAACATCAGTTGCTTCTTACTCTCAATAGTATTCATCTCCCTATCTCAATTTCTTTGAAAACTTATTTTTTTCAAGAGCTCATTTTAGTATAATGCAACAACTGTAGGATGTCTGGTTGTAGAGCAGCCACTGAGAAGTTAGAAACAGTGCTTCTGTGTCATCTAAATTTCTTTGATTATGTAAAACATAATCAGCACTAAGCACTTTTAAAAAGCTATTGGGAAAATAATAAAACTGTCTTCTTGCCATTTAGAGTGTTAGGTGTTGAACTGTCTCTCTAATCAGACTTCTCTTGACATAGATGTTTGGTTTTTTTGGTTTTTGGTTTTGTTTTTTTTGGGGGGAGGTTGTTGGGTTTTTGTTTGTTTGTTTGTTTTTGTTTGGTTTTTGTTTGTTTGGTTGGTTGGTTTTTTAAATTTATTTTTAATTTATTTTGCTACCGTGCCTTGCCCCTTTGTGTTTTATCCTCTATGTTCCAAGGCTGCAGTCTTTCTCAGAATCTGGTTTATATCTGTAAATACCAAAATGACAATGCTGTTCATTGCACAGTCTGACAGGGATGCTCAGTAAAATCCAAAATGATAGTCAGGGCCCACCATGAAGCCAGAGCCATGACTGCCTGCGAGAAGATCACACTTCAGGGTCACACTGGGTTATGGTGCACAGCCAGTTCAGGCTGCAAGGGAAGGTATTCATGCAGGGAAACCTCGTGGCTCTCATTTGAGATGGAATGGTGTGCTATATTGTCTCGGTCCCTGTTTTTTAGTGCAGATATTTAGTGAACTCTATACAGTAAAAATGAAGTATTTGAGAGAAAACTATTAAAAATTCAGGAAGAATGGTGGGATTACTGTTGTATAAGAGTGGACATTTCAGTTCAGTTTGCTATTTTGGCTCTACTATAAGAAATTGTATAAGATTACATTAGGGATGCCCACAGGACATGCAGAACAGAGTCCCTTTGCTGACCTGATGTGAAAAGAAACATCTCCACAAGATAGAGTTTGAACAGTGCTAACAAAGTATCAAAATAGTCATTAGTTTGGGTGTCAGTGTCTTCTTCCACCTTTCCCCTGAAACACTCAGAGATCCTCACATCTAACCCTTCATCGGTGAGGCTGGGAATTTCAGTCTGCTGTGATGCTGAATTCGATTGCATAGAGAGACAAATAGTCTACTTTTGTTTGCTGAGTTAATGAATCTCAGTAACTCTGAATGAAGCTCCATCCCAGTGATATCTATAGGCTGTGACCAAAGTCATGATGAACATGTTCTGAAGAATGTTGGTAAGATGATCTAGAGTGGATTAAAAAAATGAAGTGTGGAAATGTGTTCACTGTTGGAAAGGATAGAGTGAGCTTGCCACAGCAAGCCTATAATGTCATATGTTTTACTGAAAATACTGCTCAGTCATGTTCAGAGAGGGAATAATTAATTTAGGTGAGAAGACATCACAAGCATTGCCAGTAACATTAAGTAGGATTTTGTCATCTGCTTGTCATCAGCAAGCAGAGGCTCATGCCTCCTCCTCAGCATTCCACAGTGGACTGGCAGTAGTCTGGTACAGAGGTTTCCTGGGAGACTCCATGCAAGGAGAGCCTGCTACGACTCTCAGTGGCCTTATGCATGTATTGAGTTGTCCACTGAGAATTTTAAGTTGCTTTCATAATAGTTTTCCCCCTTTGTAAGATGAGAGCTCAGTGCATAACTTATGAAGCATCTTAAGTGTGTTGTGTGATGTGGGTGTACCTTCCCTCTGATGCACCAAAGTGCACAGCT
This sequence comes from Acanthiza pusilla, assembly GCA_036630365.1. Taxonomy (NCBI): domain Eukaryota; kingdom Metazoa; phylum Chordata; class Aves; order Passeriformes; family Acanthizidae; genus Acanthiza; species Acanthiza pusilla. The sequence continues at coordinate 24,822,951 of JAXCHO010000164.1, forward strand.
CTGTCATTTGTTCTGTCTGGTCATCTTACAGTTTAATAGCTTTGTCTTAATGATCTTCTAATCCCAGGATTAAATTTTTTAAGAAGAAGAAGAGAGGAATTTGAATGACAGCAACTCATTCATGTTGGATACAGGCACTAAAAGCATCCTTAGGCACCTAGTCCTGTTGCAGACCTATTACAGTGTTGCATACCATGACTGTGTGATGTATCTTCTCATCTCAGTTACGTATTACATTTCCAGATGCTGATGGAGAAGGCAGATCAAGATAGGTCTGTATTTTTTTCTGTCAGATTGTATGATATCTGGATTAATATGAAGTTCTGAAACAAAGCAAAACTTAGGGAGAAACAGGGGAGTTATGCAGGTAATTCAGGTAATACATAAAATGGTTCTGGGTTACCTTTTCAATTTAAGATCTTGACAAGCTATTCTGTGAAAACAGTAAGGAAACTGTGTAGGAAATTTAGCAAACAGTTTACCTGAATACACCAACAGTGAAATATTCCATCATCCATCTGTTGATTCCTTCACCATTCCTCCTCTCCATCTGGTGATTACTGTAGCATTTCCTTTGTCACAAAACATGCTAGACTTCCTGCTGAGGGAGTAACTTTAAAATGGCAGCCCACACTGAGAGACATTAGAACAATTCACAGCTGAGCAGATGTTGAAACAGTGCCAGTATAATGCAGAATTTCTAAAAGGTGTCATAGCTATTAATTTGTGAATTCAGCCTTTACAACTACAAAACTTATCCTGGAGTATTCAAATGATTTGCCCTTAGTTAGGAATCTAACCAGTCTAACATGTCTAACCATGCATTTTCTGTTATGAGAACACTTGACTGGAGAGTTCTGGCTGTTAAATAATGATCTTAGACATACCAGTAATACCTCTGTCCTCTTCAGAGATCGGACATCTATTACATCAGAATCTAAATGAAAATTCTTGTTTGGATTTCCAAAGCAATCCGTATTTGCAATGAACATGTCTATGAAAAGCTATATTAGGCCTCTTTTACCTCCTATCTCTAGAAAAAAAGTAAACTTTAGGAATGAATCTCCAAGCTGAGATTATGTGGGAAGATCACGACATCCATCTATTAGGACACACCTTTAGGATACAAGGTGTGAAAGCCTCAGAAGTAAACAATGTTGGGGGCTGTTTGTCTCACTGGCCTCAATTCTGGATGCCCTTTTGCTCATGGCTATGTTGACTGTGTATGTTTTTCTCTTGCATCTCTCCTGGGCAGTTCCAGGAACATTATGTCGATCCTCTCAGTGCATCTTTTGAATTGATCATAGATGTATATTCTTGTCTAATGGCAAATCTAATAACATAGCCAAGTTTCCTCATATTTACTGTAAGCTTGGAGTAAATGCCTGTGTCTATTTAGTAGATTAAAAGACACTTGGTAGTTTGTTCAGTGAGGGAATGTGATTATATGCTTGATGTATGTTTCAGTTCAGCCAAGAATATAATGCACCATGGCATGTACACCAGCGAAATCTGAGAGGCCTAATGGTGCCTTGCAGCAAGCTTTCGGGTAGGATGCTCAGGTTCTCAAGCAGTAATTCTTTTCTGAACAACCCTGTGTAAGGAAGGAATTTTATACATAAATCGAATTTAAGTTTTTAAGGATTATCCTTTGCCTATCAACTACTGATACCCCAAAGTAGATGAGCATCCACCTCAGTAGGTAGATACTCTGTAGGATCATTCTGAGTCCCTATATAGTAAATGGCAGGCAAAAAATAAATAAGATATCTAAGATCAAGCATGTAGATTTTTGATCTCTGATGTGCCATAAAAGAAGTGGAATCTTGTGTTTATGACTGACTATACAGCACTGACTGCAATATATGACTGACTGCAAAGCTGGTTGTATAGTTTTGCAGAAGATTACTTGTTAAATCACCTGCCAGGATACACAGGTAAGGTTCTTGTGAGACCCATCTCACACTGAGGGATTGAAAGGGGAAGAAATTGCAGTGAACTCACCATAAAATGCAGCCTTTTGGTGCCTCTAGGAAATTTTGTGTGAGGCATATCCTGGCAGAAGTAAATGCTGGAGTTAAGTTTAGGACAATGAAGGGTATCAGTCAAGGGTTATAATATAGGACATATTATGAATTGTTGCTTTGGAAATTGCCTGTACTATGCACAATTAAATGCTTACTTGACATGTTGCTGTGTAAGTGAAAGCAGTGTAAATGTTGTTTGTTTTCAGAAATATGCTGCTTATTCCATTGGCAAGTAATGAACAAAATTTAATTTCAGTGAAAGCATTTATTAAATTGTTAGTGTAAAAAAGTACATAACTAATGCGCTCCACAGAAAAGACATTATGAAGAAAGGATTTAAAACAGAGCACAAGCATATGATGTATTTTGGGAAGCCTATCACCAAGACTGAAAGTATATTTATATGTGTTTGAATATCTCTTGAAAGTCTGAAGACATTTTCTTCTACTTGTAAATTTTGTATTTCTTACTTACAGAATAGGGTTTAATTTAAGTTAAACTGAGAAATATTCTGATAGCCTAACTTTATTTTTTTTACATTATTTAAAAAAACCATTAATTTTACATTAGAATTTTAGACCAAGAAAGCTATTTGGGACACCTATTTTCTTTATCACTTACCTGGGAAACTCCTAGTACTGTTTCTATTTTAGATTGCATATTTCTCTCTGTGTTTCGGATTAAGTATCTCTGCATAGTTCAGGGTCAGTTTATACATTCAGATGACAGCTAAACTCCATTACAGTTCAGAGATGCTGTTAAATTCTGTTTAATTGCTAAACTGAACTGTTAAATTCTTTCAGAGTAGGCACCTTACCAAGCAACCTGAGCCAAGGTGGAAGCATCAGAGTTCAGTTCAGAATATGTACAAAATCAGCATTCAAATTTTCACCTTTTATAAAACAAGAGTTAAGGTACATCTCAAGACAGTGAAATATTAGTTTTTAGGCCTTCTCTGCTCAAAATCTGCTTCTGCTCCTGAGAATGCTGTAATCACTAAGCTGATATGAAATGCTTTAATTTTGCTGTTGAACTTGCAGCACTAGGCAGCAACAACAAGATTCTTAGGATGAAGAGAGTTTGGGGAAGAGAAAATATCACCTGGGAGCAGGAAAAAACATTTTCATGTTTGTATTTTATATTAATGCATTCTTGTGTTTATTCAATTTGCTAGTGAGTGGGAAAATATGTGTGTGAGGCAGAGAGACAGGGGAGGACATTTACGTATAGTACCCAGGATTGTAAGGGAGTTCTAAAGTCAATCAATTCTGATACATTTTCCCCAAACCAATCTTTAGTGAGATTTTTTTTCCCCGTTGAGATTAAGCCATGTTTATATCGCTGTATAAACTGCCGAATATGAGAAGGGCTGCATTGGTTATCCCACTGGGAGCCTGAGACTAGTGTTGTCTCAGAGGTAATAAAAATTTGTGTGACGAATGTTCATTTAGCGTGAAATAGTCAAAGTTTTAAAAAAATTGTTATTCAATGTAACTAATTCAATACACAGTAATCTAAAAAGCGCTAATTTTATCTAATTTTCTATTTTAGAAGGATGATATTCACACTATAAACATCAAAATTACTGAACAGTTAACACAGCATTTAATGCTAGCTGTACCTTAAATAATCGTCTGCAGACGGGAACCAGATTAACTCTAATTGTAAAAGGCAAAATAATTCTAATGTGTTTAAAGTCATGAATGACAGTAAAGATTCTAAGTGTATGCTTAAATATATGTCTATCAACACTAAGCATTCACACTTAAATCCTGACCTCACTACAGAATCACTGAGTATCCTGAATTGGAAGGGACTCACAAGAATCTTCAAAGTCCAACTCCTGGCTCTGCACAGCACGATCCTTAAGAGTCACACCATATGCCCAAGTGCATTATCCAAATACTTCTTCAGTTCTGTTAGGTTTGGTCCTGTGACCATGGCCCTGGCGAGCCTGTTCCAGTGCCCAACCACCCGCGGGGTGAGTAACCTTTCTCTAATATGCAACCTAAACCTCCCCCGACGCAACTTCAGGCCATTCCCTTGGGTCCTGTCACTGGTCACCACAGAGTAGAGATCAGTGCCTGTCCCTCTGCTTTCCCACATGATTTTATTAATCTACTATAGGATGATAGTAGCTGTCAAAAAGTATGTCTCTATTACGTACGTAATTTTAAATTTTAAAAATACTAATAAATATGATAGCTACCCTTCATCCACTAAAATGGTAGAAGCAATGGAGACAGAAAATAACAAGTTTCTGCTAAGATTAAGGTTCTGTAAAGCTCTGTATTCTGAATTTCTACACAATGTGCCTAATTTATGTTTTTTGAATAATTAGAATCTGGCTTCATGGTGTAATTATTAGCTGGGAACTTATTCTCTATAAGCAGTCAAGCAAGCAGGTCAAACACCTCCAAAGAGTACATTATAATGCCTAAAAGAGCTCATCCTTCCAGTTATGGCACACGGTGTTTGAATAACATGTATTTATTGGGTAACCTCTGACATGTGCTTTGCAGGAAACAGGGGAGCTCCAGCATTAGGGAAGAGTACAGACAACCCAGACCTGTCTGAAGCATGGGCAGAACCCTTTGACCTCACAGGTTTCAGAATGCCAGCAAAGTTTCATCACCTCCCTACTCACTCCCTGGCTGCAAGGTAGATTAAACACCTCCATATTATCCAGAATGTTTTGGTTGTGTGGAGCTACATTCAGGGACGTAGGCAACTTCACTATCCAGTGCAGAGGCAATGTGTATACTTAGACGACTGGCAGGTCTGATAGGATCATGAAGTAAGTGATCTAAATTATTGCTTTGAATTTGAAAGCAAATATCTGTAAGCCAAGTGCAAAACTTGTATTTTTTTTTCCTGAGGAGCTTCTGATTGGGTTTGAGCTAAAAAGCAAACTTTCCCAGTAAGATGATACCGTTCAGAAAGACAAAGAAGTACACCTGAAAATCTAGGAGGGCCTTAAAAAAATCTCTTGGCTTCAGAAGTTATTTTTAAAAACAGTGAGCATTAAAATTAGAGTTTGCACATAATACCCATAAACAACATCTAATAAATGATGTGTGACCGAAGTCACATTTTGCATGGGAAACATGAAGAAAAATTGGCTTTGTCAGTGGAGGAGTAACTGGGACTTGTGTGTATACTAAGGTTTTTCTTCAGACTAGGAGAGAGGGCAGGGCAAAGGAGTTCACAAGCAGGATAAAAAGATAAATGATCTACACAAGTTCTAGACATGTGAAAAGGGATTTCCAGTAGGTGTCCTCTTACCTTTAAGCCCATCAGCTTTTGCATCATCAGCTTCATTATCATCAGACTGCTCCACTCCCTCTCATGCATAAGTTGCTGTTACATTGATATGTGGCTTGTACAGCATTGTAACAAGAGAGTCTCATTCAAATTTCTCTAAAGTTTATCTGCATCAGACTTGACCTTTATCTGTTACTGTTATTGGTTCCTATGTGTTGATGGCAAGTTGGTCTGTTCAAATAGACTGGTATTTACAAAGCTGGAAGTTTAGCTGTAATATGGTTACGACAGATGTTTTTAGAATTCATAAGATGCCTTTTTTTTTAAGTATTTCATGACTTTCCTTAAACAAAATTATTTTCAATTTCTTGTAACATCAAGAAGACGTGAAATATGGCAGCATCAGGACAGACTAGATTTATTACGTGGGAAGGTTATCTCAGTTTTACTCCTCAGTTCTTTCAGCAACTTGCAAGAAAGCAACAAGAATGTGCATAGTATGAGCTTAGATGATTGATTTCAAAGATTATTTCATATTGGCAGTTAATTTTCCATTAATAGATTGGTGTCTGACTTGAGTGATTAGTTAACAAATGCGAACTCTTTCCCATTATTTTGGTCTGAAATATGAGGAAGGAGAAAGGTTTCAAGGGAGAGAAGCAATGAAGGGTATGTGTGGCACCAAAAGTTAAAACTAATCTAAGTATCTAACAGTTGGGTGGCACTAGATGGTAGCAAAATGTCTCTGTCAGGGTGGCAGAAATCCCTCCCCAGTAGAGCAGATTTGATATCTTTGACAGTGTGATAGATAGCTTTGCAACAGACTGTGTGCTAGTTTGCCAGATGATGTGCACCTCTTTCAGCAGTTTGTGCCCTGTGTCGTGCCAGACATTGGCTGCATTGGTTCATTAGCTAGGGAGATCTGGTGTATTTCGCTGCCTTACAGATACAGCCAGTCTATTTTCTCATGCCACAGATATGAGGAAATAGCTGCTCTGTTGATTTGTTTCAGATTTGTACGCTAGTGTAGCAGCAGGCAGAAGCTCAAACTGTAAAGCTGGGAAAAGATCCATAACTGGCAATTAGCAGTAATTGTGATAGCTATAACACATTCATATCACACTGGTTTCGAAATGCAGTTCTTTGGCACTTGAGTGCATTTAAGGAAAGCACAAATTATTTTTCTGCTGTTATCCCTTTTCAGTACTGTAACAGTATTTGGAGGATGTGAAAAAACTACATTTCCAGGAAGAGCATTTCCCTGGAGAGCTGTCCCCCAGCTTTCTCTGTAGGCTTCATGTCAGTGGAAAATAAAAAAAAAAGGAAAAAACCTAAAGGGTAGTTTTCAGAGATTCTGGATTGCTGTGGATTCTTGAACGAGGAGATGGAAGTCACTGTAATTTCTTTTTCTTTATTTTTCTTCCTTTTTTCCTTTGACTTTAAGCTTCATGTTCCATGTTGCACCTATCTCCCCTTATACCGTGCATTCAGCACTGCGGAGTTGCACCCTGAATCCTGTGTTTAGCTCTGGGCTCCTCCCTGCAAGGAGGACATTGAGGGGCTAGAGTGTGTCCAGAGAAGGGCAACAGAGCTGGTGAAGGGTCTGGAGCACAGCCTGATGAGGAGTGGCTGAGGGAGCTGGGGTTGTTTAGCCCAGGGAAAAGGATGCCCAGGAGACCTTGTTGCTCTCTACTATTACTTGAAAGGAGGTTCCAGTCAGGTGGGTGTTGGCCTCTTCTCCTGCATAACAGATGTCAGACCAAGAGGAAATTGCCTCAAATTGCACTTAGGGAGGTTTAGGTTCGATATTAGAAAAAAATTATTCACTGAAAGGGTTGCCAAATATTGGAGCACGTAGAGAAGTGGTGGAGTTGAAGTCTCTGGAAGTGCTCAAAAGAAGTGTTGCTGTGGTACTTAGAGACATGGTTTAGTGGTAGACCTGGCAGTGCTGGGCTGATGGTTGGATTCGGTGATCTTACAGGTCTTTTCCAACCTTAACGATTCTGTGATTTTGTTATTCTAGTATGGAGTACCCTAAGAAATAGTTTAACAATTTTCATACATCACTGAGCAACATGTCATGGTGTAAAACCTGCCAGACAAGCTGGAAGAGTGCTCACAGGAAGCAGGCACCCCGATGAGCTTGGTACAGGAAATAACAGAACTTCCTCAGTTTATAAGATAACCTCTTATAAGCATTTGCAGCCAACCAGAGCCTCATGTGACCGGCACATCAAGTAAAGATACTACTGAGCCCTGCTTCCTTTTAATTTATTATTTCTATCAGTGAAGCCTGATCTTCTGCATAAATCACAAATATCTAATGAAATTTAGAATCATCAGTGTCTTTAATTCGTAGTTTACCTGTAATATATTGACTTTTAAAATGCAAACCTTTGACTAATTTTAAACATATTCGGTTACTACCTTTTTACAAAGAAACAAATTCTGTTAAATATTTCTGCTAACGCCACTGTCAATGACATTGAAGTGTGCATGATTACTTGTGAAGTCACAAACAAATTAGAAATTTACTGTATATATTTAGAAAAATCTTATGTTTGAATAATTTATGATCCCAGCATCAAAATTATTATTATTTTTGAATAGTTAAATCCCATGTGATTCTCTGAAGAGGTGTTCTATTCAATCTCTTGAATCACATTTATACTAGTTTGGGGTTTTTTTTACTTACCAATTTTTCTTGATGGATTATTTTATATTAAGCTTTTAAACATAGATATATACTTAGTATTTGTTGAAAAGCACAAGGGAAGATTTCAATGTTTTTTAGGGGCATTTTTTATCCTTTGATATCCTCTCAGTTTCTTGTTTTCTGTGATTATTCATCATCTTCTTAAAAGAAAAAGATACTTGTACTTCTATCTTGTTCTGGCCCTATTAGGAAGTTGGTCTCTAAAAAATATTTTTCAGCAACAAATGTTTCTTCTACAAATGTATCAAGAGAATGTAAATATTTGCTGCTCAAGAAGATGTTATGAACCAAATCCCCTTGGACCATAAGGAAGTCCAAGGATCAGAGTTACAGAATATATGCTGATGTAGTGTCATTATGGCTTGCATATGCATGTTTATTCTTCAATTTAGATCTGGTAAAGATTGCAGTAAAATAATTATTTTCTAATGATATAATTAAAAAACTTAATATCAAAACAAATGAAATAAAATTCAGGCCTTCTTTTCCAATATGAAATTAATTCCAAGAGCATTTCCTTATTGACAAGACATAATGTATTAAAACTAATACTGAACACACAAGGTCCCTGATGGAAACTTGAATCTAAAAACCAGCCTCAGTTATAAAGTAAGCTTCAGCACAAGGCAGAGGAAATTTTGACTCACCTGTAATGATCATAATATGACTTCAGCCAAGGAAGAATTGTTTTCAATTTTCTTTTGTCTTGAATCACAATAGTCTCTCATATCTGTGCAGTTTAGTTTCCTTCTGGAACTAATTTAAAAGTCAGTTTTAGGAAAAACCTCACTTCCTTTTTCGGGTTTGTAATAGAAAGGCTTTCTCTTAAACTCTTCCAATGATATTTTTGGGGAATTAGTGCCCCCAGAAATCTTTGACAGGTAAAAATTACAGTGAATGAAAATTACAGTTACATTTAACATTGGCAGGTTGTTAACCAAGGTGGTTCTATACTCTCCCAGGCTGAAACTTGACTGTGGTAAGAAATCAAACTACTGATTTAGCAGTTGAAGAAATCATGCACTTTAGCTAATAATTTTACATATGGAATAGATGTAGAACAATTTATTGTTAAAAAAGGATTTAGTTGTGGAGTTTATGAAATCTGAGGGAGTCTTACGGATGTGACACAAAACTGAAGGAATGAAATATGGCACCTATATGGTACCTGCAAATAACCTGCTACTGAGGGAACCTGAAGGGAAAGAAAAGAAATGAAAAGTAGAAAAATATCAATCTATATAAAACTTGTTTTGATTGCAACTGAGATTTTTTTCTTGAAAATACTGTAAAATACTGTATTGTATAGCTTAAATTGTCAGCTAATGATTTGTCTGAATAATGCCTTATCCCTTCACATCTTGACTGGTGGTGGAGTGGAGATAACTTTGCAGCTGTTACTTTACTGCAGGCTGCAGTGTCCTCCTGGTTACCTTTCAACATTAAAAGCTTTTTCTGTGTCACCTGCATTTCCAGCTTGCTGTCAGCCTGGAGACAACAGTGTTTTGGTTTATATGCTCATAGTGATACAGCCTTGTTTGTTATCAATTTATCTTAAAATTCCAGTTCCTTCAATCCAGATAATTTTTATAGTTTTTGCCTAGAATCTTGAAAATATTAAGAATACTTATGAAAGAATATGTATAAAAGGTGTAGAGATATAAAAAAAAATCCTTGAAATAGGCAGCAAACTAGGTTTCTCTTCCTTTCTTCTTTCTTCAAATGGTTTTTTTGTTTCTCTTCTAACAAAACATTTATCAAGGTTTCTTCTTTGAGTGTATATATTATATTTCAAGCTGAACCTTTTAGAGTGTTAACCTTTCCAACCTTCACCACAGAGTACTCCCAGAGGGTACCTCCTTCTGGTGTCTCTGTTAGCCTTCATAGACTACTACTCTTTTGAAATTTTCCACAGACTTCAAACAGATTAATTTTTTCTACTTAAAATTCATCCAGGACACAGTTTAACTGTTCTTCCTCAAAACAAACTGCATTTTTCTGTTTAGAACAGTGGCTTGATGGAGGTGCCATCAAGTGTTTTAGATGTTCTTGGGTGTCTGACCCAGCCTCTAGCTGATAACCCAGGAGGGCACAGGCTCTCTGTAAATCCTGAGAGATGGCAAGACCTGTGTGGTTGTCTTGGATACCTCAGAGCACTGGATTAAGCTCAAATCAAGACTTCAAGCTTTTCTGGTTGATTGTTTTATTCTGACTGAAGCTAGATGTGATTATAAATGTGTGTTCCAGGCAGCAGTAGCAGCAGGTTTTGGGTAACTGATCCCCCCATCTTTTGTCTTAAGCATATTATAAGAAAGCTGCACATAAATGTGCCACAAGAGAATAAAGTCAAAGGGTTTAGGTAAGCAGGCTTTCATACTTCAGAAACAAGGAGTTCTCTGTTAAGCAGAAATCATGGCAGTAGCATCTGGGTAAAATGTGGAAAAAAATAAGTCTGCAATGATTTTTTCTATTTAAAAAAAAAAAATTAAATAGCTGTATACCTTACACATGTCCATCAATGTACTCTCAGGGGCTTCTAATTAATTTGCAATTTGAAAAGCATACTGTGAAGTGAGTAACTGAATAACTGATTTCTATGGAAAATGAGTTTCCAAGACATGTTAGAAGCATGAATTGTAGCTGAATACATAATGTCCCTCTTTATAATTTCTTCTCTGGAAATGACTTCCTGATCTTCTAAAACACAGAATATCACCTGTCTTTGCTGACTACTTACTGCTGCAGTGTATGCTTCTCTCATGCTTAGAAAGATTATTATTTCAATTGTTCTGTTTGATTCCTACTTAAAATCCCCGTACAACTTGTCTACAAGAGTAGAAAATTTAAGAAAACTTGAATTTACGTGCCTATGTTTCATGGTCTCACTGGTGGAAGGTGAGCTGCAGAGCCACCAGCTTTTGTTCAAAGTCTGCATTTATCCAGACAGTGTGTGCTTTAGAGAAGTGGCCTGCTTTTCTTCATGGCTTTCCCACTGTGGGAAAGATGATGCTGCTAAACAAACATTGTTTATGTGCTTCAAAGGCCTCATGAGGTGTCCTAGCTCCCTTTTAACAGCTAGCTGAGGTAATAATAACAGATTAATTGTGGTATTAATCTAACCTAATTTTATATTAGTACTGTGTAGATCTGAAGTAATCAACGTAAGCTATTTTTACAGTCCGTAAATAGAATTAGACAGTTGCAGGTTGTAATTCTTCTGACATTATGGATATCCTTGTTAGGATGAATGATATTCTAAATCTGCCCCTAATAGTTATGAAGGGAAGGCAGATGAATAGCAAGATATAAACATCTAGATTGTAGAGGTCTGTATTTGATCCTGTTTAAATATTTAACATAGGTCACTCCTAAGTTTTGAATATTATATTTTAATTTTTAGGTTGATTCATCTGTATTTTATTAGTCATCTTACCTGACTGAAGGCCAGCTCTCATTGCCCTATAGAGCAATAATCAATCAGCACACTGCCCAGAAGTGATCTCCTTTCCCATCTCCCTCATATCCCTGAATCAAAACCAATCAAGCTAAAGTCACATGCGTAATTTTTATGCTTCAAGCAATGTCGCCTTTGGATGTCACAAAACCAGATTAGGAATATTCGTGCATTTTATCCTATGGATAAGGATCTCATTTTTTCAGATGTTAAATAATCCCTTTTTAAATTTCTTCTGTTGAATTACAACTGCACATGTTGCACTTGTATTCAAGTTATGTTGTAAAGCAAGACTGCAGAAAAATAAATGTAAAATAGGAGTTTGAAATGGCAAAATAGTTATTACTTTCTATCTGATTTTACTCAGAAAATTTATTACTAGTGCAACTACTTACAACAAAGGTGTAAAAACAAACAGGCACATTTCAACCTGATGTAGATCAAGGTATATACATCAAAATCACTGAAGGAACGTTAGTCTGATCTAACAAAAGGTATGGCCATTGTGTGGAAGTACTCTGTTTTTTTTTTTTTTTTTTTTTTTTTTTTTTTTTTTTTTGGGTTTTTTTTTTTTTTTTTTTGTGAACAGCTGCGATGTGGGAATAGGAAATCAAAGTAAGATTTCTTAAATCTTAAAGTTAGGTTTTATAAAGCTCATGTTTTCTTCTGTTTCTGTTGCACTTGCATCAACTCCCTAGGTAAGGGCTGAGCATATGAAAGATATTTCATTGTCCCATATTTTCATTTGATCTGAAAGAAAGCCTTAGGTAAAAGTCTACTGTGTTATGGTTAGAAAAGTGAAGATTCAGAATGTTCATCTTACCCTGGCTTTGCTCTGCTGTAGCTCTGTTGATTGCCACTCTGTCCTGATTGTCATACTGACTTCTGATCAGCCAGCTGCTGCCTGCTTTCTCTTTGATAGGCAGGGACAGCAGGGACTGAAAAATGCTTCTCCTCATAAAAGAGAGTTAAAATGGGAAAGTCTGAGTCAGAAGGAAGAAAAGAGCTTTACTTATTTTCTCTTTAATACTGTATTCCAGTAGACAGACAGAAGATAGACAGACAGACAGATGGACTGAGAGACTCCTGACAAGTTTAATACTGGTCTCTGATGCTTCGGCTCCCTTGGGAGTTTGTCCTTGTGCTTATTAGAAAGTGTTTCCCTATGGTTCCTTTATGATTCCACAATGTTTCTGACACCCAATATGTCTCTGTCTTCGAGGGTTAGCAGGAAAAGGAGTGATTGTGCTATAAAGTAGTTTTTTACATATTTGAAAATAATAGTATCTGCTAAATGGTGGGGGGGGGGGGGGTGGGGAGACCTTGGTTTGTTTGTTTGTCTCTTTGGTTTGTTGGGGTCTTTTCCACCAGGCTTAATAAAACCTCTTTTTCAGTATTTTCTATTTCTTTATATATATATATATATATTTTTAGCTAATTGTTTTTGTCATCTGGTCATTGCCTAGCAAAATCACATTTTTTTTTCCTCAGAGTGCCCAGCACTTAAGGGTGTGTTTGTATCCAGGCAAAATTGGTAGTGAATGGAGAGCAAGATTACCTAAAAGACATTTTGGTTTTATATCATTCGTATAATTATGCCAATTTGGACAACAGTTAGACACTCATGACTTAATGTCTTATTGATTCTGATGTTCTTGAAGAAACCTTATTGCTGGTGCACAGATGATGCTGATGGAACCAACAATTTTAGAACCTATTGAGCTATGGAGTGCATATTTGTGTCAGACTAAGTAAAAGTACACATTTTTTTTTCCTTTATGTAAGGATAGGTGTTGAAAGGATTTTAAATGAGGTCAGCCATATGGCTTATGGGATGCAAAAGAAGATGAAATGTTTTTCCTTCCTCACTGTGGCAGGTCTCCTTCGCTCTTCTCAAGTGACATGCTGAAATGGGAAGGGAAACACAGCTCCGCTGATGACTTCTCTGCTGGGCACATGGGTGAGAACATCGCTTCACATTCATGTGCAGAACACGATTGCTCCACTGTACTTTGCCTCTCCTGATACATCTGTCATCCTTGTCCCTGTTCTGTGCTGCAGAAGGAAAATACAACTAGCTTGCTCAGAGAATTTACTTCACAAACTAAAGGGCAGTTTAGTGAAAACATGGCATTTTGTGAATTTGAATCTCACAATGGAAAGGAAGACTATACACAAGACCATGAACAGTATCAATTTTTACTTTAAAAAAATAAAAAAAACCCAGAACAATATTAACAAATCCTTGGAGACAAAAGGTATTCATCTCCCATAAATATTCAAGATTCCTTTAGAAGAAGCTCTCACTGTCTAAAGAAAGTTCCTTTCTGGAATACACCTCAGTAAGTAAAATTCATATGGTTGATTGCAGAAAGGCAAGATCTCAGTTTCAATGACATTAAATCCTCGTGTTGTCATTTTGACATCACATCTGTGCATCCAAATATGAAGAGTTACCTTTAACAAGGGTAAGTAATATGATTTGTACTGTTTTGACTGGTACTAACCTAATGAAAATAAGTGTTTGCATTTATGCCACTGAAGCCAATAACACTTTCCTCATATTTTTCCATTATTTTTACAGTTTAGGGATTAAATTTATGATTCCAGGAAAACAACTGTCGTGAGATTTTGATACAGGGTATTGAAAAAGGGAAATTACTAAAAATCAAATAAAATGAACACTCAGAATATTTTTTCCACTTTTGTATTTAACAGTCCTTAATGCGATAAATTATTCCACATTTCTCTGTATAAGCATATCTACCAACCCCAAAACCAGTGGAGGAACAGTTTCTACAGGAACACTATTTCCTGGCACAAAAGTATAAGTGCTGAGCAGAGAGCAGGTGGATCTTTTATAGTGTGTCTCTCCTTAAATAAAAGGAGTGGCATTTTTATGTCCAGGATTTCCAGGACAAAGCTGTGTGCATGCATGTGGTGTGACACAGGTCATGTGAATCTAAAGTGTGTGAATTACTCCTGCTCATGACACACATCTGGATAGAACTTTCACCATAATTAAAAAAGATCTTGAGTGCATCAGATTATTTTACTGCAGTTGTGACATCCAATTCTTATGTAATTTCTTCTTCATTCTTTCCAGAAATCCATGAACCAAATGAAGCCGCAAGAAGTCCACAGAGATGAGAAAATGCACCAAGTTTTCAAATTCTGTTCAGAAAAAATTCTGTGTGACAGGAAAAAAACAACAAAACCTTCCCTGGCCTTACTCATCAACAAAGCAATCAAAGCCTGTACAAAGAACATAATGTATTACTGGTACAAGGTATAGTATTCTATTTTCTTCCTGGAAACTGTCAACAGAAATTTTGTATGCGTGACCTTAAAAGTTCAGTTTCTTGAACATCTATGTACTGATCTTTTTCACGCAACTTTGTGATAGTAAAAAACCCCTTAGTCACATATATTTTGTCATGCTTCAGGAAAGTCAGTAATGACCTTTAAAAATGTATTACTAAACAGGTAATATTCTTACCTATATTCTAGCACAGGTAATTACAATAGTGATGTAACATAAAATTCAGTCATAATATTCATTATCCATTTATCTTTTCTATGCCTTTCACAGCAGCTTGTAAACCTCTGAATTTTTAAAAGCTTGCCTTAGAGAAAGAAATGCATTTTAAAGTTATGGTTTCAGATTAATCAAGAGAATAGAGGCAAAGAATCATGTGAAAATTAAAAATAGCCCTTAATCTCTGTTGAATTTTGCTACTTGTGAGTTATATGTGGAAGCTTTAAAATAATTTACTTTCAGTATTTTACATTCTTTTACTGTCACTGAGAACAAATGGGTTAGATAAAAAGGGCTTAACAGAAAAAAGATAAATATTTATTTTTCCTGCTTTATCATTAAACTATGAAACATAAAAATAAAACTAAAGTTTCATGCTTTTCCCAAGACGAACATTTTTCATTAAAATGCTACACAAATTTCAGTTAATTCTCCTTTAGCCTTTTTGTATGCCTGAGGCAACTGCTGAAGAGCTCTGAATTTTGAGGCTTTTCAGACCTGAGAACTGTATAATGTGTTTTGTGCTATTGTGTGGTTCATATGCAGACACCATTTTTTTCTTTGATCCTTTTGTGTTTAGCAATCATTTATTTCTTTTCTATTGTGGTAAACTTTACTTCTTTCCTTTTTTTTTGTATTCATCGGGCCAGTTCTGGGCCTCAGAAACAGCCAGGAGTGGTGCCCAAGCACCCGGCATCACTTGGTGACCTCCCTGACGCTGACCACAAAGGAAATTGCTGGATTTCAAAAGCAAAGATCTGTCCTCTGCCTGCAGAATGCACTGTTCTAAATGAAAAATCACCAAATTATAAAGGGATGGTTTATGTACAAATTACCTTCCATTAATTATAAGCAAGTTATAAGAATAGCAGTTTCCATGAGGTAAGTGTAGCTCTGGTCTGTCAGCAGCTCCCTACAGCTAATTTTAAGTCATACTTACCAGTAGACTTCTGAGATTTTTTTAACATTTCCAAGCTGTCTAATTTGACAGAGGACATGGATGAAACCAATTTCCATTGCTGATGCCCTACTTTCCAGTCAAACAACCTCACTGAACACCAGCAGTGACACATTGATGCTTGGCGTGTCCTACTTGTGCAAACAGCTTGCTGAGGGAGCCAGGGCTGACTACAGTGTGCAAGGAAATAAATACGTAAAAAAATTTAAAAAATAAAATCAGCAAAAAAGAAAATTTAAATCTTAAACAAGCAGTATTCAATATTGCAACTACCAATACTAAGCTGGCAGTGTCTGATTAGAGAGTCATGTGCAGGTTATCCTGATTGTGATCTAGAAGACTGTACCAGGAAGGACAGAAATATTCTGGAAAAGAAGTTTCTTAATGCCTGCAGTCTGTTTCCCATGGTGTGAAAGAATTTTGGCCTATATAGATTTTGAAAAACATTTTTGGGGAGGAAGCTGTTACATGACGTTTAAAAATGCCAGCATCAAAAAGATATAATACCTGTAAGGGGAAATATAAATGGTAAACTGAAAGAAGATTAAAAATGAGTAACTCATAAAGTCTGTAAGCTATGGAAAAGGAGAGAAGATAAATGGCTAACTCAATTTGATGTTACAGCTGAACGTTTACGTTTACAGAGAGGCTCCTTCTGCTGCTTTTACATAAACTCTTTATTCCCATCAGGTGATGAATGCTTAGGGAGGTTAGGTTATGGCCATAATAAATGTTCAGATCTCTTCCAAAATACATGCAAATGGCAAAGCTAAGAGTACATGCCTAAGAATAATTTATAATCCCCATATCAGTCAGAACAATGTAACAGCAGCACAAGTTCATTATACACAGGAACAGGCCAGGATCTGACAGCTTTCCACTACAGTTTACAGGAAAAGAAATGTTATCTCAGTATCTCATAGTAAATGCTCTCAATGATACTCATGCTGGCAAGCTGTAAGTTAGGACACATCATTTCCCTGCATTTCCTCTTTGCAAAGAAAGAAGAAAACTGCTGAAAATATACTGATATAGAACTGTTAATTTTCAAATAATTGTCTATACCTCTCAGTGATCACTCATCCAAGATCCTGAGAAGGGCACATTTTCTTGCTAAGTATCCTGCTGATGTTAGAGCCTGGCAACATGGAAATATTGTAACAGTTTTATAAAAGGAATTAATTAAGGATTTTTTTTTCCTGCCTGGTGAATAGTGGCAAGTTTTTTTAATTTTTTTTCATATATGTAAGATCTACATAAAGCCATATATAATGGCTGGCAAAGCAGTTCATGTGAAATTTCTGTATAGGCAGAAGTTCTTATGTTGCTTTGAGATGACCTTCAAATTTCAATAAAAGCATGTGATTTAGATGGAAGAAATATTTTAGGGAAAACAAGTAGAGTACTGACTGATTGTGGTTTAGGTCACTTTTTGTATTGAATAAGGTGTGCAAACTCAGGCATTGTTATGGAGGCATCAAGAAAGGCATGAAGATCATTTGTCCCAGAGGCTTGTAGGGTCACGCGAGCTTTCAACAGAGTGAAGGCAAATAAAACAAAGATGCATAATTTATCCTGAGTGTAAATTCTTAAAATAATGTAACTACTCTGCTGCTAGCCACAAAAGTATGTAGCCAAAGAAAACTGAAAAAAATCATAAGAGGTCCAGAAATGTTTCATTTGCAAAAGCAGACACTTGAAAGGTCACATTTTCATTTTCTATGCATCTTTAATCCTGAGTGAGACAATAGCCTGTGATGAATATATGTGAACCTGTAGTTGAAGACCATGTCATATTACATAAGCATGACAAAGGAATTACAATTGTCCAAGGAAATGCAAATCTGTCATGTCTTAATATTTGAGACTTTCAACATAAATAACCCTTATTTAAGCTATTTTTATACAGAGATTATGTAATTGATTAAGATTTATATTTAAGGAAAAACAGTTAAAAATCTATGTATGTGTTTTCTCCAATGTAATGTGGAACTAAATTAAATTTACAAGATCTTAACATCTGGGGGTAAACACGGAAATCCTGTGCTGTGTTTATTGATGTGTTACGTTTCTGCATTACTGTGTAATTGTCACATTAAAGCATCTGCTATTATTCTCTGCTTTTTCAGAAATATGGGCACAGAAGGACATTAGAGTTTATAATGCACAGGAAGCGAAACACTTCTTCCACTGGGGCAGTGAGTGGAGGGAAATACTTTCTTATCCTGAGGGTTTTCTCCTGTCGAAGTTCACAGGCTTTGTGCAACTAAGAAGGAAATGGACGTATTAGATCATCTTGAAACCATCCTGTGAGCTTTTCATTTACTATATGAAAAAATGGCTTTTTAGAATTTCAGAGTAGAAAATAGAGAAAAGCTTGTGAAATATAAAGAGCAGACAAAGAACCCTGATATGATCTGTCTAATCAGTGCTTTTCTCTTACATTTTTTTGGTATTGTTCCCAACTTCTATGGCTGTCTCTCAGCAATCCCAGTTATTTTAGTTTCAGAAGTAGTTATTTTGATTCAGAAAGTAGGATCACTGCTGACAGTACAGACTGCTGGGTAACAGAAAAAACTCTACCATTTCTTCCCTCAGGGACCTGATCCCTTGTGGGGGTCTCGAAGGCTGGGGGAGAGCAGAAGGCAGGCTCTGTCACCTCAGCCGACTTCACCTGATGGGAAAATGTTATACTCCTTCCTGTTTAAACACTGGAAGTGGTGCTAAACAAATGGGGATGTCTGAGAGTCAATGCTTAGTCTTAAACTGTGCTTCTGACAATGATTCATGTAAAAAAAAATTACAGTATTTTAATCACAGAGTCTGTGCTTCGACACTATTACAAATCTAAAAATCTCTTCTGTCATACATTGGGGCTCTACATTAGTGCTAGGACAAGCCTCAACAGTTCTTGCCAATCAGTAACAGTTTACAATATCTATAAAAGAATTTATGTACAGAATGGGAAGCACTATGTGTTATTATTGGCATAAATCTACCAGAAAATTTCAGGTATGTGCAAATTTGTAAAAGTCAACTATGTGTATTGACATTTTATATTATAATGTGACAAGAAAGAATATTTCTTCATGTGCTGATATTCATCCATAACTGATGATACATACAATTTGTTACCAAGGGCCTAAATTTAACCTTGTATTTTGGTTTTGAATTACAAAAGTTATAAAATTGTAATGTTTTTCTGATTTAGATCTAGCTGATCATTAGACATTTTTTGTTCAAAATAGCTTGAGCATGTTTTAAAATAACAACTGTGCAGTGCTCTAACTTTATGCTTCTGTGAACTATAGAATCCATTTTTATTCCAATTTCTCAATATAATTCTCATTAACTCAGTTTTCAATTTTATTTCTAGCCACTTGTTTTATCTAAGACCCTATCTCCTGATCCAGAAATTATTTTGAAAAGGAGACTAGTAGGCAATCTATCTGTCTTGTTGATCTTGGAGTTCTGAGCCTAGAGTCAAGAATGTTGTCTTTAAGGATGTACTCTGTTCCTTTCAGCTGTTTAGCTTTGTAACTTAAAGTGTAAATGTTGGTTCCCTTAATTCTTCCTCCTAGGTCTGTTAATTATACCATGACCAAAGATTTTTATGTAGTATCTCCAGTTACAACTCCCTGACTTGTTCAACATTGGAATTTTGTATGAAAATGAATAATGTATATGATACAGCATTAATTGTTCTACTCAGCCTGTCATGTTCTTCCTCAATCCCCAAACTCACATCCAATCACTCCTACTCGGGAACAGAATTTTTGCTTGTCCAACTCACTAGATCTCTGCAGCCAGCCCAAGGCAATAACACAATGTCATGCTATCACTGCAGCAATAGGGGCACTGGACTTTAACAAAGCCAAAACAGACACTAAAGTCATAATCAGGACAATAAACATGCTTCTTGTGTCTTATATGGTGAGAAAGCTATCTTAATTAATAGGCAAAATATAACAGCATTCCAGTGTTCCTTGGCTCAGAGGTCTGAATCTTTCGATTCTTTCAATACAAAGTAATCTTTGCTCTGCTTTCCAGGCCATAACGAGTTTATGCCCAGCTCTCATGGTGCGCACATAAGAAATTCTGATCTCTCTGCTTGCAAATGTATATTCTGACTGTATCCTCAGCTATTTTCTTCTATGAGGGGCCTTCTAGGAAGGAAACAAGACCATAATCATAGTGACTGTTGTCTCACATGCCAAACATATTCAGCTGCAAGTTTTCTATTGCGCTTTTGCCCTGGGAAACATGTCAAAAGGTGTAGATTTTTTTGGGAAGCTCACAGATTATTTGCTTTTGCCATAACAGGATCTACTTCTACATCCTTTGAAGAGACTGTGATTAACTGTATGCTGTTTTCTCCTTCTTCACTTAAGGTAGGACTATGCACATCTTTCTGGGTATGAATCTTACAAATTTTGAACTGCATCTCAGGATCATAATTTTACATCTCATCTATGAAAAGCTCATATTAAATATGTATTTTCTTTGCTTGTGGATTGGAAACAACAACCACAAACATCTCCTCGCATTTCTCTTCATCTGGTTTTATGGTAAGCATAAAAGGTCCAATAAAATGGGTATTTTTTCCAAGAATTTGTGCACATGCTTTTACTGTTTAGAGCCCTGTTTTACTCATTTCTGTTTCTCACAGCATAAAGAGATGTAATTCATAATGATTTTCCTCTGTGTTTGCAAGATTTGGGCTGAACTCTGAGCCTAGAGATGTTGGGGGCTGAAGATGACAGCTGAGGGGCAGTCTCCACTACAGCAGGTGAGAAACCCATAGAGCAGGACTTACTCCTTTTGGATCCCAGACACCTTCTACTTCCCACATCTGTTCTTTTTATTCTTATTGAAGTTAAATCAATGCTCTTTGGTATCCATTGAAGAATTTGAGCATTTTAATGATTGTTCTCTTAAGGAGACATTAGACTGACTTCAATCACCAACCAGTCATCCTTGAAATAAAACCTAAAAAAATAAATTTTTCCCTTTTGAACAAGAGTAAGACTAACACACCATTCTGCTTATATGTTCAGATACTAAAGGAAACAAAATCTTCCTAACATGCCAAGCAGCAAAATGAGCTCCAATGAGCTCATACTTCTGTAAGCATTTTTGCTACTACATCAGGAAATGGTTGCTGTGGAGTGAAGGTTGCTGCTAAAGTGACTGTAAAAGAGTTTTTCTTTCTTTCTTCCTTCATTTTCTTGACAGACCTTATGTTTTACACTTGTTGAAATGGTAACATATTTTTTTTTCTTAAGGAGCAACAAGTATCCT
This sequence comes from Acanthiza pusilla, assembly GCA_036630365.1. Taxonomy (NCBI): domain Eukaryota; kingdom Metazoa; phylum Chordata; class Aves; order Passeriformes; family Acanthizidae; genus Acanthiza; species Acanthiza pusilla. The sequence goes on from JAXCHO010000164.1 coordinate 24,844,209, forward strand.
AAATTGTGCACTGGACTTAATTCAATGAGAATACAAACCAGCAAGAACTACCTGTGCAAAAATTTCTCATTCACTGTAATTTCTGCTAAAGTTGTGGGATGTCTTGTTCCTTACTGTCTCCTAATTCCTCTACACTTTCTGCTGCCTATTTGACATCCTAATTGCCTAAAGATAAAAGTATTCTTCCTTTGTTGATCTACTTCCCTTTCAGTATTACTAAGTGTAACTACTTATATCCAGCTCCTATCGACTGATGTCGGGACAGCTTCTGATGCAGCGAAAATATTATCTACTTTTTTTACAGTAGCTGTATTATCTGAAAAGTGATGACTGTGACACAGCTCCAGCAAGTTTTCTATTACATGCAACGAACATGACCTCACTGTTTTCTGTGCTACACAGACCTTTGCAGTGAAATATGTTGCAAATATGTAAAACTTGTTACTACTTGGAATTTTCACTTATTATTCTATTTTGCTTTCTTTTTCTGTTAAACTTTCTGTTGCAAAGAGATAAGTATTATTAGGCTTTTAATTTAATGTATGTGCATTTTTCATATTACCAATATTTAATGTTTAAATGTGCCTTAGTACATGTAGAAAAATATATTATGAACTGATTAGAGGTGATTGTTAATTTGTAACTAATCAAATGCAATCCTCTAATAGATTTAATTCAGCAGGAAATCTACAAATTTCTGGTCCTTTCAGTTTTTAAAAGACTAATTCCAGGATAGAATAAATCTGTACTCCTACGTGCTTGCTTTCATTGCTCATCCCATGAAAGAAATCAGATTAAGAAAATAGAAGCCAATGAAATTAGCACCTTCCAAAGATAAAAGTAAAAACATCAACTTTCTAGAAATGTTCTTCTAGATAGTTCTATGCAACTTATAATACATTTAAAGCTGAATGAATGAAATAGTTATTTCTTATTAGGGAGGTTTTACATCTTTATTTACTTACCTGTTTGTTTTCCCTGGCTGCTCTTAGAGTTATAAGGTGTCAGGAAGTTAATATAACAGATACATCTATTTATATATCAGGATCTAAGGAAGCTGCCACACCTGGAATTCAGTAGCCATTGAAAAGAAGCTATTAGTTACCCAAATAAAAAATTTCAAGGTAATAGATGCTCAAGGAGAATTTTTCACCTCTTTCCATTCTTTAAATTGTTTTTTATTTTTTTTCTCAGATTAATGGTGCTATTTGGAAATGTAAAAGTGGATCAACACGAGGAAAGACAATGGTGTAAGAGGGTTAGCAAAACTCCCCATCCCCAGCAGAAAGCACAGGTCTGACTCCATAGAGGTGTTTTCTTTTGAGCAGGTATGTGGGACATGAGTACAGAAACAGTGTGTGGATACCATTGTCTTAGAAGGCCATAAATAAAATATTTAATTTCTTATTAATTCCACAGTATTGTTAATCAAAGAAGTAATCTTTAAGGGATTGATCAGTTTTTGTTGGCATTATGGACTAGCTAGACAGAAAAAATATTACTCTAGTTTACAGTACTCTGTGTGGTCCTCTGCTAGAGCTCCAGACCTGGAATATGCACTGTTGCCATAATTTTCTCAGCATATTTTAAAAAATGCAATTGCACAGTAATTTGAACTGTAAGATTGTATCCATTTTATTTAAAAAATCTTGACGATACAGCATGCATTTTGTTTCCACCAATGGTGGGATATATCTGCATGTACACACACATAGCGCATATGTATGTATACATGTGAGTGCATGCATGTTGTGTGGTCTATGTGTAAATTTCTTCTCCAATAAATTAAAAAAAAACTGGAAAAAATATAAAGCTATATAAAATAATTTTAGTTGTTCTATGCCCCAGTAAAAATGTATTTACATTATGAAACAAGCTGTTCATGTTAAATTTAGCAAACAAATGAGGTGTAACCATTCCACAAACACAGCACATTCATTAACATCTGCATGCACTTCATAACCCTGGTTACTGATATCTATCTTATGTTGTAGTCTTGATTTCTTTTTTTCTCCCTCTCACTTTTCCATTCATTAAGTGGCTTCAGAAAATCTTTTCATGAAGCAGAGGCAAATGAATAGTTAGTCCTGTAACCTTTTCAAAGTACTTGAAGAGTTTACTGAAATTTATTTTGTCATTTTTATAACTTTATTACATATGAAATAAAAGAATACATAGCCTTCCAAATATTTCTGGATAGTTCCCTGATTTTGGACTGCCATCATACTCTCTGATTTTAAAACTGAAACTGTAAGCTGCAATATAAATGTGAATGCATATACAATATCTGTACAGGTCTCAATATGGAGAAGATATAAGAATTTTATCAAGATAGACATATGAATTTAAAAAAAACCCACAAAACAATATCTTTGGCTGTTTCTTCTAGATGGAAATTACTGTGATAATTCTTGGCCACGTTTATCTTTTTTTCAATATCTTTTTGCCACAACATTTTGGAAGAATTGTTACTGATCTATTCTCATGACTTAAATATTTGAGAAAAGGAGGAGAGGTCATGAATCCTATTTCATTTTACTACACTTGTGATGCTTTGTAAATCACAGCAGAATGTGACTGCAGCTGTAGACATTTTCTGGACTCCTGAGCTCTTGAAGTCAGTTCTTAAAGTCAACCCTTGGAATATAAATAGCACATCCTTTTTGGTGCATCACTGTGGACCTAACAGCCTGGCTGAGGGTAAGGTAAATTTTCCAGGCCTCATGGCTGTACAACATCTGCCTTCTTTCTGGGATCCAAGTGAATAACACTGCTGATTATCCAACTGTGCTGTGCAACATGTTCCATGCTTACTGGGGTGTTTCTACATGGTGATGCCTTCCACTGTTCAGACATGACCTGGGGACACCACTCAGCTCTTTCTGCCTTTTAGGAAAATTCCAACATCCTATTGCTTTTCCCTGCATTTCTCCTTCCAGTCTCATCTCCTTTCCACATCTGAAAATACATGTGTTCACTGGCAGAGAGGAGCTTAACCAAATCTTAATTTTTCCTCAGATTTTCTATGGAACAAGTTAGAACCAGCTTAAAGACAGGTGAAGATGTCAAGATAAATTTCTGCATTTTTGTTTCATTTTATGTCTTGTGAATATCTCTTGGCAAAATGCAGCCCCAAATTTGTAATAGGGAATTCTGAGGATATGTTTTGAGTGTCATCTCTGTTCTTTGTAGTCCCTTTAGTGAAATATTGGGGAACAATTTTCATAGGCAAATACTCTTACCTTCAGATCTTTCTCCACACTTTTCCTTTGAAATCTCTAACTCTGTGAAATTAGGGTGCACTCTACTGTGTTTCTGCTCTTTATGAAAAGTATCTAGGACGCTTTCTCTGGTATGTTAATTTGGTTAGCTTATCTTTGCACACTCCTTTGCATCTCATTGTCCATCCATGCCAGCAAAGTCTTACAAACTCCTTCATGGAATAATTTGATTATGCTGTAGAATCTACAGTTTTAAAATCCTTGAGAGTTTTCATGCCCGCATAGTTAAAATTTGCCTTTAGAATAATACACTTGTACATCAAAAGTCTTTTTCAAATCAGGATTTTGGATATAATGTCTTTATTTTGTCCCTGCCCTGTGTGTTCTATTTATGAAGTAAGAAGAAAAAGTAGAAGCTTGAAGATTGAAAGAAAACAAACAGGTCAGCTTCCCAAGTGAAAATAGCTTCTTTACCTTCTGGGTATACATTATTTCTTGAAATATTTCAAATAATTATAAATACATAAACATAATATATTTAAATAAATTTAAAAATGAAGTCCTTGGAAAATGGTCTATAATTCACTGTAATTTCTTTATGAATTTATATTTATTATAATACAATTTTGTAAACACTAAGGTTGCAAAAGTAGTTAGTTTCTTCTTTTAGTTGTACTTTAATTCCTACAGAGTACTGCCTCAATGGAGAAAAATAATTTGTCAAGATCAGAGGAAGACAACTAATAATAGGTGAATGTAAAACTATTTTTGCTGGTCAGTTGTTAAGGACACTTACTGTAGAGTTTTGTTTAATTTATAAATAATATTGCTTAATTTTTGTCCCTTCTTCTGCTGCCCTAAATGACACAAGGTACTCAGGAACAGTACAAATCTCCGTGGTGTTGTTTCAGTCAGCCTTGCTCTGAGTTAGAACTACTTCAGGGAAACAGATTATCACTTTAATCCTTAGCTGCTTGTGCTGGTTGTGGCTGGGCTGTGGTTAAATTTCTTTGCAGCAGTCTCTGCATGGGGCTGTGTTTTGGATTTGTGTTGGAAACAGTGTTGATTATCCAGGTAGCTTTTAATTGTTGCTAAGCCAGGTTTACCCCAGAGGCAAGACCCTTTCTGCTCCTTCCCCACCCCACCAGTGAGGAGGCTGGAGGTGCACTAGAAATGGGGACAGGACACAGCTGAGGCAGCTGACCCCAACCAACCACAGGGATATCCCAGACCATATGATATCATGCTCAGCATATAGAGATGGGGGATGAAGATGGAAGGGAGGGACATTTGAAATGGTGTTGCTTGTTCCCAAGTAACCATTATGTGGGATGGAACCCTGCTTTTCTAGGGATGGCTGAACATCTGCCTGCCCGTGGAATTCCTTATTTTGCTTTGCTTATGCGAGTATGGCTTTTACTTTCCCTGTTAAACTGTCTTTATCTCAACCCATGAGTTTTCTCACTTTTACTCTCCTGATTCTCTCCTCCCTCTGGGGTTAAGCCACAACACTGCTCTGCTGGGCTTACTGTCTGCAGGTCTTGTGTGTAATACAGCCCACTGCAAATTGAATACATATGAAATTATTCTCTGTATGTGTCTCACAGTCCACTAAACAACCATGAAATGAAATTAGCTTTTCTTCATTACTAAATCAAATTGTATTCAAGTGAGAATATTACAGAAAGTCATTCCTGATTATCAGTCTTCTGACCCACATTCTATAGCCTAGCTTGGAATTTTTGTGCAATGGATTTGGGGTTTTTCTTGGTTTTAAAGCAATAGTTTCTGATTCAGGTGCGTAACACAGAGAAAAACTCTAAAGCCTATGCTGTCTCTCCTTTGTTTTGTGTATGGTAAAAACTTTGATTCTAATTGTAAATGTAAGTGCCTACTCTTTAGCTATTCTTTCGTATTTCTTTGTCCTTGCATTATCTTCCATACCTTCCACAAACTATCTCCAGGATTCCTTTCCCAGTGTACTGTTTTTATTGTGAGTGAGCTGAAAGCAGAAGAGGAGCCTGCTAAGTAAAAATGTTTTATCTTTTTTGACCTCTTTTTCTGTCTTTTAATTTATTTAGGTATTTAATCTGTACTTTCCATTTTGCCAGAGAATACCTAAAAAATCACAAAATCCTGTTGTCTGGCTTATTTAAGGGTGTAGCAAATGATGATCTTGTGTGAAGGCCTAGAGGACTTCAAATAAATAGGTAGTGACATTTCACTCACTGATGTTTATTTATTTCAGCTGCCAGCACAAAGGTAAGGGAGAATAATTCTTTCATTGACTGAGTACTGCACCAAGGAGGGATTTCTGTAAATAATGTAACTTGCATAGAAAACAATGCACTGCTATCAATCGCAAATACATACAGCCTTCTAACACCAGCCATCAAAACTTTTACATTTTCCTAGAGGAACACACATGAACACAGGCATAGATTAGCCTGTGGATGGATGGAGAAATGTGTGGAAAATGAATGATTTATAAAGAACCCAGCTGTGTTATGCCAGACAATTTGCCTTTTTTTAAATTGGTGATTTTTTCATTTTATGAAAAGAAAAATAGGGGGGGGGGTAGGTATAGTTTGCTGTATTGCCGAAGCAAAACCCTGCTCAGTTTCAAATTGGAAGCACTGTAGGTTCCAGCACCTGGGAGAGAAATGCAGAGGTAAAATTCTTGTGCGAGTGGCTGGGTGGGTACTTGGCTGGTAGCCTTGGTGGCCGTGGACTCAAAATAGAGCAGTATGTAGAGCAAAAGCTGCTGCAGAAATATATTGAGAACAGCAAAGGGAGCTGGAATTTGCTCCACTTCCCCTTTCTCTATGGATCAACAATAGAAGTCATCAGTTGCCATTCATCAGATTTACAGTGCTTGATGGCTTTTTTTGGATAAAACAACAGGATTGATAGATATCACCACTGGATGAGGTAGTGTACACAACTTTGTCCTCCAGGGAACTTCTCAGCAATTTTGGTGCACTGGCCAAGCCAGATATTTTTGGGAGTTCAGAGAGGGGCCAGCAGAACGGCTGAGTGCCGCTTGTAGATGTCATAAATATTACAAACATATTGGTTCCCCAGGAGGCCACAGGGGGAACTTAAAGCTGCCTTAACAACTCCTGAATTACTCTCAGCTTCCACCTTTCCTCACTGTGTTACTTAGTGAACAACATCCCTCTGAGGATTTCATGCTAAGAGGTAAGTCTATAACAGTATTTTGTCAAGTTAGACACCAAAAATAGTGCAATTAATGTAAATGTAATGAATTTTTAGTCACTACTTTTTAAAATATTGGTGCAATAGATATTCATTCCTCTTTAGTAGATCAAGTGGAATTATGCTGCCAATTTTTAGATTCAATTAATAAAAGCTATAAAAATATGTTAAATAAACATATAGTTCTTTTCAGCTGCCTTCCATGCAAATAGCAAGCAGAAATATTTATTTGTTTTCCCAGATATTAAGTTTCTGTTGGCCAAATTGTGCCTATGGGTATAACCATGCTGAGGTTGTTTAAAGTATGTTTTTATTTTCTGTAACGATTGATGTGTTAGGGAATCTCAGGAAAATTGCCTGAAGAAATGTTTCTTTATAGCGACAGAAACAAACCCCTGTTCATTGAAAGGATAAGCCAGAACAATTTTCAGGTTCTAAAGAACATTATAAATTAATGGAACTCCTAAAGAGGGATCAGAGGTTTTTTTTTTTGTTTTTTTTCAGAAAGTATTTACTTGGATTTCTCATTAATAAAATATAATTTCAAGTCTGAAAGTAGATAAAATTGATTTTGTACCAATCAACACATATTGCCTGCCTATGGCACTAATATTATGCTGATGCACTCACTAAGAGTGGTCTGAAATCAATATAAAAGCCCTTAAAGCAATGTTGATAGCCCTCAGCTGTGATGTTTTCAGGCTGTTTGCTTTGTAATTAACAAACCTAACAAAATGTATGAAGAAAAAATATTAAACCATGCAGATTTTCTGAGAAGGACAATAGTCAGAATATTATTAGGACTGAAGGCATTCATTATTCATCTGTTAAAGGAAATCACTTTTTTTGTACAAGAATGTAATTATGGAAACCACTTATAAGTTTTCTGGGGTCATACATTTGGGGTATACTTAATTTGGAAATTGATGGGATTTTCTTGTTAACATGAACATTCATATTGGTGTTTTTTTGTTCGATTGTTTAGCATTTTTGGTTATATTTATTTTTATTTAGGCTATAAGGCCTCTATGATGAGCATCATTCTTTCACATATTTTTGTATTAGCACAATGTTATATGGATTAGAACTTCTGAATTCACTTGTAAGACCTTACTGTGTAAGATCAATTGCACAGTAATTGTAGTATCTTTTAGAAAATTCTGGCTTCCTGTGACTTGAAAAAGATTTTGTTTCTATGTCAAATTTTAATCTCAACAGAAAAATGAGATAATTTGCAACACAAATGCTAATAATTTAAGTGACGCTATTTTAAACACTGGAAATATTTGCAAAAGTCTACCTGCTTGATGAAGTGATGCTCCCTGATTCAAAAATGTTTCAATTTATTTTTAAAAAGCAATAAAAACCCAAAACAGAAGACCCACCATGCAGGAAATGACACTCCACTATCCAAAAGTTCAGTAATTAATTGTAACTAGCTTTTCCTGGAAAAATTAAATTATTCCGGAACATATTATGTTTGAAATTACTAAGAAATATCTATATCCCAAAACTCAAAAAGAGTTAGAGCTGATGTAGCCTTCCATCAGTTCCCAGTACAGAGCAGAACAATTGCATATCTCCTTTGTGTTTACACTTCAAAATGTTAATAGGTTTGACTGGGATTTAAATATTTAGAGTAGAAATTAAATTTTTATAGTACCTATGGGGACTGTGGGGAAACAAGTAATAGCTATCTTACAGTAAAAACAGCTTTAGAAGACAAGTGACATTTAGTTCATATGCGGCAGCATATGCTTTGTCCCCTTTCTTCATCTGTGGAAATGCCCAGGCTTTGGCTTGGTTCCTACAAGATGATGACAACCCTAAACTCCAGGTTCTGCTCTCCTTTCTTACTGATAAGTAAATCTGGAGACATCTCATTTATCAGGACAATTGCCACTGATTCACATCATTGTAGGGTAGCAGAATTGGGCATTTACAGTTCAGTGCAGGGTCCTTCAAGACGTAGTGAGACACGATATTTGCCATATGTTTGAAACAGCAAACTCCCACTCAGAAAGTAGCACACATCTTTGTCATTTTTTTCCTGGTATAATTTCTGAATCTTTAAAATTTTTTTCTCCCTATCCTGTGATAACTTGCCTATGCAGATCAAAAGCTATATAAAATATGAAAAATAGGCATAGGAGCACTGGAGTGAGAGCATGGCAAGGCATAGAGCTGCATGGCTCAGACCAAGCGTGGCTCCTTTTTTGAAGGCAATGCCTCCTGGAGCTCATTTGTCTCCAAGGCTGTGCACAGACTGGCACCTCTCAGTGGGGTACAGAGCTGTCCCTCAGCACAATCTCTGCCTAGCTATAGCTCTGCCAGTGTGCTACCCCTTACTCTACATTTTGGAGCAGTATTCAGCCTCGGAGAAGCTAAGGGGTTTGAGCATCAATTCTGGCTGGCCCATATGCTGGAAAAAAAGCCAGGAAAAAAGACAGATGGCATGTTATCCGCAGCACCTGAGACAAGCCAGCCAGGCATACTGCAGCTCAGATATGTTAAGGTTGTTTCTTCATTAAACTAAAGATTAGTGACTCATAAAAAACAAATTTACTACAAAACTGCAATCTTTTATCTTGCTGAATTTGCAAAACGTTGTTTATGCATAACAGTGATCAGAAAGCATGTAAATAAATCATACCACTGTTGGGGATTACTTTGGTTTCTAAGTTCTCTGTAAAAGCCACTCAGGTGGTTAAATCATATTTTTAGCAGTTTCGTTAAACATCTCCTTATTTTTACTTAATCCTTTACTTTTTTACTTTACTTAAGCCTTTACTTTTATTCTTGAAAGTAACATCATGACTGCTAAGTGATTTGTATCATCAGACAGAGATCATTTCTACCTACAGGTGAATCATTAACAATCTAGTTAAATATCAAGAACTTAGTCACTCAGAGACAGGCTTTTGAGTAGGGACTATTTGGGACTTGGTGCTTCTGTGGAGTAAGATGTTGGAATAGGGTTATATTTTGTGCCAAGGTTTGCAAAAGGTATTTATAATGTCTACAAAGATTTGATCATAAAGAAAACATAAGTATTAAAATAAGTATTGTGTTGATTTTCACAGATATAAGTGCTTTATAAATATTGCAAATTTATTGCATGGTATCCAAACATAGGAATATTGACTGCTCCTTTTCAAGAACGGAAAACTGAGGCATCTATTGACAAAGGCCAAAACTTTCAAGTGGCATCTGAACTTTCCATGCTTAATTTGATTAAACTACTCTTGTGTTGCTGGGCATTGGAGGGGTTTTTTCTTGGCTTTTAATTTTTTTTTCCCCCTGAGAGGGTAATAATTCTGCAGTATTTCACAAGTTCAAAATTGACTCTGGTTGCATTCCGATGCAGTCATGAATACTCACTAATTCTTCAAGTGTAGTTCCCGTTATCTCATATTTGACATATAGAAAAGGGGGAAGACATGAATATTGTAAAAATTCTTCTTCCACTTGCTCAACATCCTGCTCATGGATAGGTTTTCTGTCTAATTGCACTCAATTTTCTAGTTTCAAAATAGACTCATTTGTTCCTGCACTGTGAATTCCCTGGTTTTCAGTCGCAGAAATGACTGAAGCAGAACTTAGATCATTTTCTGGGGCACAACATTCATTCTCAGAATTCTGTTTTTATGAACTCATTTCTGAGTATTTAAATTGCAATTAAATCTTTAGAGATAGTCAAAGATTGCAATTGAAAAAGCATTTCTCAAAAAATGGTATGGGGTCACCTCCTGGATATAAACTATATAAAAAAGACCATTATGGTCTAGAAAATTATATGATAAGCAGGAAAGAAGGACAAGAAGAAACAAACAAAGAAAGGGAGTATTAAAGAACACGATGTAGGAAAGAACAATTACAACTTGTTCTTTAACAGTTTTTTTAAAAGAATTGACTGATGGAATATAAGCACTGTCTGGGCTGTATATTAGCATTTAATATGCATCATCAATTCGTATTTAGGCAGCTTTACTCCATGGCAGAGGTTGAAGCTAGCGGAAAATAAATAAGTAAATAAATGAATACAGATAACTAAGGGATTTGAATAATATCATTATTTATCAAATAATTTATTTGACAAATAGTATTTTGACTGCTGCAGAATTGGTTGACTATCATAAGCAGTATTTGTTGAATAAATTAGTGAATGAAAAATGACAAAGATTCAATGAATAATGTATTTGATAAATAATATTTAGCAAGCTCAACTGTACACAAAATTTTATTTTCAGAATCCTGTAATAAGCAGAAGCTTTTTATTCCCCGCTCTCCCCTTGCCCCCAGCTCTCCTATGGCTGAGTGGGAACTGCTGGTTTGGAGTCTTGCAATATTTTTCCTCAAGTTGTACAGGAATGAAACTGAAAATTAGGTACTTGTCCTAGAAGAAGTGTATTTGGTAGACATATGATATTAAAGACAAGAAAGGCTTAATCTTTGTTTTAAAGATATGAAAAGTTTTTGTAGTGCTCCACATATTAAACATAGTGGAAGTTGTTGCTTAAAACCAAAATCCTATTTTAATTGCACTGTTTGTACTTTTCTCTTTGTTTAAATGCATAATGGTGATTGCAGACGCTTTACTAAAAGCATTATTTCTCACCAAAGATGCCAATACAAACTAGGAATGAGGATTACACAAAAAAAAATCCTGATGTTTAAAAGTTATTTTACTTGAAATTGACATTTTTAGTATCTTTAATATAGTAGAGTTTTGAGCTTCTTCAATTCAGTGGGCAATGAACTTCCACTACATGTTCTGTGTATGTATCCTTTATTTCTATAACTGACAATAACAACAATTAATTATTTCAAGGTTTTTAGGAGCAACTCTAGGAAAAAAAAAGTCTAAAATGAAGATCATGGTGGTTATTCGAAATAATCTTTTTCTTTCTCTGTGAGACCTTTCAAAGATTTTTCTAAGGCGTTTTAAAATCGGCTCCAAAGGGACACTCTTTAATACCCTTACGTAGGGGGTCAGCATACCTGGCTAATATTTTTCTCCCCTTACCACTCAGATGTCCTGGTTAGTGCCTGGAGGCATGAAAAATATGAGCTCAGGAAGAGGTGCAGATCAGAAGAAGAAAACAAATGTCAAGGCTGAGAAGCCCCTAGCCCTGCAGAACTTGAAAGGAAAGAGCAGCACAGCAGCAGAGGCTCTGTCTGTGCGGAGCCTTGGGCAGCAGCCATTCCTTGGTGCCTGCCGTACCTTACCTCGTGCTTTAATGTTCCTGAATATTGAAATATTTTGCTTGCTAAAGTGTTTTCACCAGATAGAGAGGCTTTTGGTATAGGACAGGACAGAATGGAGTAATTGAAATTTCTAAGGAAGGATGACACAGCAGGGGTTAGAGATGAAAAGATGTTTTTGAGGCCTTTGCCTGCCTGTGTGTCTGGCTTGTGCTGCAGCTCCCTGTGGGCTGCTTGAGATCCTGCAGAATTTTCTATCTTGTTTTTTATTCACATCCTTTTTAGGAAGCAATCGTATGTGTAGGATCATGCAATGGTACCTCTGGATTTAATTTGTACGATATGATGAAAGTTTCCAGAGTAGACACTTTGTGTCATCATATACAGAAGGAGTTCAGTGCTGACATTAACTGGGGAAGAATGAAATTGTATTAAAAAACAGTTGTGAAAAAAATGAGTATGTATTGATGCACTGTAGTGATATAAACAGGATGAAATGCTGTCTTCATTGCAGTCAATGAGAGATTTATGCATGATTTCATGAAGTCAGGATGTCATCATGCAGAAAAGTAAATCAGATGTTAAAATAAGCTTTTGTCCTTTGGTTTCAGTAAATATTCTAAGCATCATCTAAGTTAGATAAAAAAATTGATAGCATGCATTTAAACATATGCTTGGATAGTTTAACTGTTCGTACATAATCATGTTTTAGTATTCCAGAGTAGTGAATATGGAGTAAAAAATCCCAATAGCAACCACTCTAATTTCTTTGTGATACATAGAAGTATATTTTACCAGTTTCCTTACATTAGCTAGACCAAAAATAGTGAACAAGCAAATAAAGCCAACAAAACCAGACATTCAAATGCAATACCCCAAAATCATCTATCAAAACTTTACGTTTAATCCTCAGTCTGTAAACAATGGTGCTTCAGGAAGCAGTTGGCAGACCAGCGCCATTAGCCTGTGTGTTTTGTTACGCCTTAGCAGCACTGGCGTATCAAATATCCACAGGACCACTTTGAGGAGAAAAAAGACAGAGACAGTTGCTTTGCTTTGTTCTTTCTGTTGAAGCTGCAGGATTAGGATGTCTGACTTTTTCAGTGAGGAAATTAAGGATTTATAATAAAACCTCCTTAAATCTGGTGTCTTGATAAGTGAGTGCATTCACATGTCATCTCTAATTTAATTGCAGGTACTCTGCCTTCTCACTGTCATGTTGTGCTTTCAGGATAAGGTTTTAGAGTTTAGACAAGTATGTTTTCCTCATGTTCAGCTATAATCTTACCGAAATTTAAAAACAAAGTAATGAATCCAAGCCAGTGCAAGCTATTTAATTTTGTTAATGAAAACCAGAAGTGTCCCACATGGAGATGCTGCGCTTTTAGATTTGTCATATCCTTGCCCAAAGCTGAAGTTAAAAACTGCACAAAATGCATTGTATGGACTTTGAAAGGGAGCTACTCTAATGCAAAGGCCCTATATATACATCTATGCCACTGCAAGGCAGCAGGTAATGCATTTTCACGGGCTTGCCACAAAGCACAAACACACACAAAACAGATATTAGTTTTCACAATGAACTGAGGACTTATCCTGTTAAAGTCTATGTCAAAACTTTTACTGAATTTGGTTCTGTTTGAGCAGAACACTGAGACAATTCCAGAACATATTTCAACATTTTCCTGTTTCTGTTGCATATTCCTCCTCATGTTTCTGCACTTTTGGTTATAAAGATCCACTGACTTTTTCTCTCAGTTGGATCAGAAAATGCATCCTGTTAATGAGAACAGTAGTTTTAAGCTGTACAAGCATAGTTTTCAGCAATACTGTTCTGACCCTTTTAAAAATTATACTATTAGAGTTTGTGCCCTGACTGTGCTTTGCCACAGAGAACTCAATTTGTTTTGCACATAGGGTGATGAGGAAGCATTAAGAAGCAGATATGAAAGTTTGTGAGTGTCAAGACCAGAAAAAGGGAGAGAAAAGTGAGTAGTCTAATTCAGTAAGGTTTGAAGTAATGAAGAGCAAAAGATAGGCTTGATCAAATGGAAAGGAAAAGAAAAAATAGAAGAGGAATATGGAAGTCAGAGAGGCTATATTTAATTTAAGCTGACAAATTACGTCTCACTGTACACTTACATGACATGTAAAAGCATTTACATGTAAATATTTAAGTGCATGTAAATATATGTATTAAGGAATATTTAAAGAAATAGGTAAGTGCATTCAAATGTAAGTAAAAATATTGATGTAAAATATTTATACTGCCAACTTTGTGCAAGAAGAGGGGAAGAGTGAGTGGTGTGTAGTGTGCCTCAGATTTGTCATAGTGAAGATGAGCAGAGCATGCACATTTTCGGGGTGTCTGACATCGATGCAAAATGTTTTTTTCATAGGAACAAATGGGAAACACAATTAGAAAAGGGCCTTAGGACTGTCTCTGGGACAGTCCAAGGGTTCATTTAACCACACTGTAATACAAAATTGAAAAATTAATTCAATATGATTGCTCTGTTATTTCAAGGCAAAAAACCTAGGTTTTATTACATGAAAAGAAAATAATGCCAGGGTAGTTGTGCTGGTAAACTGAACACTTTCTGGAGTACCTGCTGCCACTCTGACTGAACAGCATAAACACCCTTGTAGATTAAAATGTAAATTTTATTGAGCAAAACCAGCAATAAACAAAAGTGGAGTTTTCCCACTTTCTGCAGAAACCTTGCAATAAATCTCAATACCTTCAAGTATCAATCCTATTCTCACCTTCCCATAAAACATCAGATTGTAGTCAGCCCTTTCCAATGTGAGTTTTTGAACTGGAGATGCCTTCATACTCTCAATTGTTGGTCTAAGTGATTTTGATAAATTTAATTCACACCTATCATCCTAAAACATCCTCAGCTCAGTGTGCTGGTTTTGGCTGGAGTAGATTTAATTTTCTTCACAGTGGCTGGTATGGAGCTGTTTTGGATTTGTGCTGAACACAGGGTTGATAACAGAAATGCTCTTGCTATTGCTGAGCATGGCTTAGAGCCAAGGCCTTTTCTGCTTTTCATTCTGCCAATGAAAAGCCACCTGGTGAGGAAATTGGGGGTGCATGGGAGGTTGTGGGGGGACACAGCCAGGACAGGTTAACCCAAGTGACCAAAGGGATATTCCAGACCATGTGGCATCATGCTCGGTATGTAAAGTGAGGGATAGAAGGAGGAAGGGGAGGATATTTGGAGTGATGGTGTTTGTCTTCCCAAGCTACCATTAGCTGATGAGGTAAGGGGTGACGGGGCCCTGCTCTCCTGGAGATGGCTGAACACCTGCCTGCCCATGGGAAGCAGCGAATTCGTTCCTTGGTTTGCTTTACCGGTGTATCTTCATCTCAACCCACAGGTTCTCTACCTTTTGCCCTTCCAATTCCCTCCCAGTTCCTACTGGTGGGGCATTGACTGAGGAGCTGCTGGGGCTTGGCTGCTGGCTGGGGTTCCACCATGGCAACTCAGCAAGGCCTCTTAGCTGCTAATGAGGAAACACATCTGGTCTGTGGTCTTTGAAATATACAGAGGTTAACGGAAAAAGCTTGTACAATCACTGTGATACCTTGAGATTTAGGAAATATGACACATTCATTGACAGCTTTCTTTCTACTCTTAGGTATGTTTAGAATCAGAAAGTGATTAATTTGGTACTTCAAATAACTTTTACAGTACCCATAAGGTATATCTATAAAATTTATGAAAATTTATTTCTTGCATTTGCAGCTGAGAGCGCTCCTATTGTTCTGATGGAGTTTATTCTAGTAATAAGGGATTTTAAATGGGTTATTAATATAAGCATGAAACATAGACCTTTTGAATTAACACAGATTGTCACATTCAGATATATATTATGACAGTTGTAGGTTTTTTCTGTTTTATTCACGTTACCCCAGGCATTTTGGGCCATTTTAATTCTGAATACTAACAGCTAGCAGAACAGAGTGAATAATGTGTTTCTTAGCTAATCTAGTGAGGAGCTGCAGACATGATGCTCAGTATTTTGTTTTCTTGCATAGTATCTCTGGGCTGGACTGGGAGAAGTCATAACTGCCAAGCTAAGGTAGGTGGTTATTCTTCTCATGTTTCCTTTACAGGCAACTAGAGAGAGGAAAATCCTTTAGAGGTTAATCCAAGGAAGACTTTGTCTAGATTCCTTAATAGTACAGTAAGTGTCTCAAATGAATAGAAAAACAGTAGGAACTCAGTTATCTTTTAAGTTTGGATGCCCAAAGTCAGATGATAGGAAGACTGAAGACTCATTAAGGTCTCCCCTGGAATCCAAACGACTGAAAAAAGGTCTTAGAGCATTGTTTCCAGCTATGTTTTTTGGGTAACTGCAGTTCATTAGGGACAGATAATGTCCCCATCTACTGAGGGGCAATGAATAGATATTGAAGGCACATCTTGATTGCTTCTGCTAAGATGTCTGATCGAGCATTGCATTATATGTTAAGACCAGCCTTTAAATAATTTGATGATACGCCGCAGAGAATGAAACCTAGAAATTAAAAATAAAGAAATTTTTTTGTGGGTAGTATCTTGATTTAAATATACCAAATGTGGAGTAATGTTTACTGGCACCATCCTAGCAGGAGCAACAAGGGGAAATAGAGATTACACAGAAGATGGGTAGCTATTAACACCCTGCTATTTATATTTTCTCCAGAGTCACTCTTAATATTTATTAATATTAAAACTTACTCACTTTGAGCCATTTTTGCTTGTGAATTTCAAGAGGCCAGATATCCATGTTCTGCATTCCTGAATAGCAAAGATGAAATTCATGATAAAGCAGGAAAATACTAGTTTTCTTTTCTAACTCATGGATAAATTGATTAAATACATGGCACTGCAGTTTAATGACGAAAAAGAAAAAAAAAGTGGCTAATCAAGTGTGTGCTATTGAAGACAAAAATACTGCTATGTTTGATTTTGGTTTATTTTCTCTTTGCCAAATAGGATACAGTATATTCTGACTTCACAGAGTAACTAAAACAAATTTTGAATGATTCATGAAATAAAAAAAGAATCTCTGACCTGCTGCTCATAGAAAATGCAGTCAAAATTGTACTTTCATATTTAGGAGAGCTGTGTCTGCTAGTTGTTGTGAAAAATACACTCTGACAGAATAAACAAAATACAAGAAAGCTCAAACATCTTCACATTAAAACCAGGAAAACCCTACCCCCAACCCATATCACAATATTTTCACTTTGCTTTGCTTTGCTTTCCTTAGGAAGCCAATAACAGAAAACCTTCTTTTTCATGAAGATTCCAACTGTCCTCTTTAACCTTGAAAATGAAAGGTAAAATCTAGAAAACATATTCCAGTTGAGCCTTGGAAAGGTCTTAAGAACTTCTAAGTAATTTTTTCATTTCTGTCCTTTTCATTTGGTTTTTTCTTTTTTGCTTTTCTTTTCCTTTTTTTTTTTTTTTTTTTTTTTGCATTTAATCCATAAACAGATTGTATGAAAAAAATATGTTATGTAGAGCTGGAGAACTTAGAAAGGTCAGAAAACAAAACATGCAGCTTCTTGCAGAAATAAAAATATGTTCTTTATCCTGTTCTGCAGCACTGCTGGAGTGTTTTCAGTGTCAGAAAATGTTCATATTGAAAATTTGGTGGTAAAATCATTAGGGGAGGAAGATCATGCTTTTACTATTTTAATGATTATACATTCAGCAAGAAGCTTAGAGTTCTGACTAATAGAATTATCATAAGTGAGAATGGCAGCTACCACTGGAGAAAACAGTCAAATGTCTATCAAAAGCTTTGGCTTTTATTTTCTGCACTTTTTTATGCAGAAGGTCTGTGTGTACTTCCATCAGGAAAGTATTATTCATAGTTAGAGACCATATGGTGCAATAGAAATATGCTTATGGTGAATGAAATTCAGGCTTCTAACTAGGAGGAAAAAAGTGCATGGGGCAAGTCCTTTCTAATTGGGATGTGAGAGTTTTGCCAGCAGATTGCAAATTTTCCATGGCTTGTACTGTAAAAAACAGTGAATAAAGTTCATTTAAAAAAAAGTGAAAGGCTCTTTAGGGAGACCAAACCTTGCATCTCTGCATAGCTTCAAACCAATCTATTCTGACAAGTCAAACTCCTTCCATTCATGCAAAACTAGTAAAACACCAAATCTCTATGTACTGCCATACTCTTGCATCTTTTTCCCGTTCTGAAAGGAAACTAATTTTTTTGCATACACATAGGAAAATCAGGAAAGAACTACAAAATAATTCAGAAATAAAAGCTCATGAAGACTTATACCTATTTTATAGTTACTCTCAAGAAAAATAATCAAATCTCTTTGTGAGAAGAAATTATTCTGGTTGGTCTACCAGTATTTATTGAAGAGATTTGCTAGAAAAGAAAAAAACATTGCCTGAATTTCTGTCATCTCTGATTTAACAAGAAGCCTGTGACACTTCCAGGCATTGCCTACTCTTAACTGAGAAACTTGTAAAATAATGAGTTTTTTTCTTAATTATTTAGGGGATTAATATTTTAACTTTATGAACAGGCATTTTTTGTTTTACCTTATAATATCTTTTGGTAATAAGTGAAAGTCCACTCAAAAATATGTAAAAAAGTTGTTATATATAGGGACTTCTTTTATCTTTTGCTATCCCTTTGGCTGTTATTGTGAGTTTACTTGTGTCTTCTTGTTTAGCGCCACAATTTGTCTCAATAGCAACCAGATAGGAAATTAGAGTCCTGAGCAAGGTATTTTGAGAGAAAATTTGAAATTAAAAATCATAGCTTTTGAAAGGTTGAACATAACCCTGAAAGATTGCTAACTCCTTTCCTAAACTGCAGGAGATTGAGTTGGAGTGGAGGAGTGCTGGAAATAAAAGGGGGTCAGAAGGATATAGAGATACAAAGAACTTTCCCTCCACGAGCAGAAGGATGGATCAGCTTGGCTCTTCACCTCTCTTGAGAACAATATGAGTCTAATTTAATGCAAAAACTGGACCCATGAGCGTCAGAATAATATTGACTCCAAAAGAATAGAAGTAAAGTTCCTCCACTGGCTGCAAGGAAACAAGCTCAAAGTCTCTTGTGATGTTTCTGCACTTTGGGGAGATTCCAAATCTCTGCTTTGGTCTTTCCTGGGTTTTGACTATCCACAACCTAAACCTCTGATGCCTCAGAAAACAGGGATACTACAGGACACATCAATGTAAGAAGGTACAGAAACCAAACAGAGTCAGCATGACTCTGTGAGAAAGAATGAATCTGTGAAAAAAAAATGACAGATTTTTTTTTACAGGCAGTGAAGATTCATCCAGGCTTATTAAAGGGGAACTGATGTGTTGGTATTATTTATATCGATATGTATGTAAGTACTTTATGTCTATCTAAGAATGTAACTCAAAATTCAGTATAAAATGAATGGAAAGACAAAGCTACTGTTAGGGATATATCATTGTGATAAGAGATACAGGGGAAGAGAAAATACTGTGCAGCATCCTGGAATTTTTGGTTGGCTTTTTGATTTCTAGCTGAAAACTAAACCAAACCAGAAAATAGACAAACTCATAACCAGCCAAACATCCCCTCCCCAAACTCACAAAAAACACCATAAAACTGTTTCCCAGAGTATTGTTTTATTATAGCACTTTTCTAACTTTCCACACAAGTTGAAATTCCTTTAAATTTTAGTATAAACAACAATTACTTTTTAAAAAAATATTTCTCAAAAAGTAGTCTTCATAAGCAAATAAAACCAGACTCAATATCTGTTGCATGTGATTTTGGAAGTGTTGATAACTACTCACTGGCAACAGTAAATATTTCAAGATAACCTGTCATGCATTTCAAATACTTGGCTTCCCTATCTGACATGATATGTGCCTTATTTGAATCGATGCCATAACCAGGAATAGACAAGTTTCTCGGCAATGTAAATTAACATAGATACAATTAAGTCAATTGACCAAAGCTAGAGGAGAATACAAATTAGCTGAGGAAATCTTAATCTGATTTAAGTTGTAAATATTTTATTTATAATTTTTCATCCACTTTTCTTGTGAATCTTATTCTTAACCAAAATAGGAAACTGTGAATGAATCATACAATCTCCTATTTCTGTTAGTTCTTATTTATTCAAGTGTCATGACTTGACATGGATTCTGCTTGGGTTATTTGTCCCTTGCTTGCCTCAGCATTTTTCTTTACCCTGCCATATCTCTTCTCATGTCTTATATCCTGTATCCTGTGGTATCTGAGAGAAAGGACCAGACTTATTTTTTAGAGTTGAAACTGAGGATAATATGTTGATAGTGATGCAGAGCTGCAAGGAGTCTGAAGGATGAAGGATACAGCAATGATGACAAAATAAGAGGTCACCTTTTCTCTTGAATGACGATCTTGAATGATACCCCAGTAAAACATCATAGAGTAACTTGGTCAAGAACTGGTGGCTACTGAGCTGCTATGTAAATGGCAGGAGTTTATATTTGAGAAACTTATGGAAAGAGCACAGAAAATGGAGAAGAGTACCCAGAAAAAGATTAGATGCTGGATGTAAAACAGGTTGTATAAATGGTGAGTTTGCAAGTAAAATATAGAAAGAAAAATAATAAGTAGAAGAAGAAAATAACAGCTAGTATTGCAAGGGCCTAGAAAAGGATGATGTGAGACAGCTACAGCTGGAGAAACAGGAAAAATGAGACCAAGTTAGATGACAGAGGAAAGAGCAGCAGGAGTTTATTTGAGGCTGAATAAGAGCCAAAGGTGAACAGAGTGGAATCTGCTATCCATCCATCATGATAGATTTGACAGATTCCTCCTAAAGTATCAAGAAATTGCCAAACTATGAGGCCAGGGAATTAGAATAGGAAAGTTTTTCAAGTGTTATTTTTCTTATATTATTTTTATGTAAAAAAATAAAACAAAAAATGTAGGTGGAAGGACTGAATAAACTGTGATAATAGATAGATGACTGTGAAGATAAAATAACATTGACCACATTTTCAAGACCTTCAGCCACAGACAGGTGTTCAGAATCACAACACAGTGACTGGATGGAGTCCATTTTAGAGAAAAACAGTTTTCAGGTTAGCATGACTGCAAAGATCCTGAAAATCAAAGGGGACAAATTTGCACTTACTATGTAATTGCCATCCCTACTTCTAACACACAAAGAAAAGGGGGAAAAAAGAAAGTCACATTTCATGTTGCAGTAGATAAAGAATGATCATGAGGGAGGGATATTTAATAATAACACATTATCAAATAACTGTTCATGGAAGAGTTGCACATAGATATTTGAATATGGTGAAGAAGAAATAACTGCAAAGTTTACAAAGTCCAAAAGCAGATCTGGGTAGATCAACAAACAGAAGGACCAGGACAACATGTATGAAGCAGATATTATATGCATATTTGAAACCTGGTGGACTAGTCACTAACAATGGAAGTCGATTACTGAAAGTAAAAAATCAAGAAGCAATATAAAAGTGTTCAAGGAACAATAAACATTAAAGAGACAGAGAAATCCACAAAAAAATAGAATTAAGATATGCTAATAGCAGAATTGCTCTGGACAAAAATTTTTTTTTTTAAAGGTAAACAAATTATAAAAGGCAGAATTTTTTAAAAAAGATTTATTACTCACATTACTGAACAGGTAAGATATGGCCCTGTATTAGACTCAGTTTTGATGGAATTAACTCCACATTACTGGTTGAAGATAACATGGGTTTAGGTGACAATAAATAATTTTTTTTTTTAATTCAATGAATGAAAAGAGATGTGTGATATAAGGTCTTCAAACTCAAGAGATAATATGAGTATTTAAGAAACTGCAAATTTCTTTATGGTAAAAAAACTGTGCATGGAATAGGAAAGTATTATATACCTGGCAATCTTAGTAAAGGTGCATTATACTACCTGTAGTGAGTTTTAATTTTAAAATCATGGTTTATTCAAGTATTACTTTTATTTCTTTTAACCTGGAAATAAGGATTTCATGTTATCTGACTCTGTGCTGAATATTCATCATGTGAATCTCACCACTGTCTTCACTTTCTCTAGTACATTCATGGTGGTTAACTCTTGTCAGTGTAACTTCAGGCTGCTTCCAATTATTTAGAAAAACATGCTGCTGTTATTATTGCTAACTGCATATCATTTCTCACCGTTCTTAAGTGGAAGGAATTTTTGTGACATTTCAGGATAATCAGATCTTAAGCCTTTCTGATATAAACTTGAATTTTAATAAAGGATTCAAAAACATGAACTTTCCAATGCACAGATTGAGAGCTTTAGATTTAATGCACTCATTTGATGCTGAAAGGTGTGAGAGGGTCAGCAATGAAAATACAGATATTGTGCTAATGCTGGCAGTTTCAATTCTGCATCTGCTGGCATCTCCATATTGCAGATGAACTGTGATAAATTATACTAATCTATAATTCTAAAGCAGTCCCATGAGTATCTATTTATTTTGCATTTGGGTATGTATCTGCAGTGATACAGTTCTGCAGTTCCCTTTATAGAACAAATGTAGCAGACACTTTTCCACTCTAATTGTCATGCTATACATGAAGACGTTTGAGAGAAGGCTGTAAAGAGTATCCCTCACGGTATTTCTCACTTCAGCTTATGTATACTTCCATTCTGTAAGTCCAGGCAGAACTGGACTTGTGAAACAAGGCATAGAGACATATTTTATTTGTTTCACACAAATTCATAGGAAAAAACCTGACAAATATCTCAAAAGGTCAGTTTGTCTACTCATCTCAAAGACAGCAAGGATATACAGAAGACTCCATGCAGAGAAACTTATGGTTATGTATGGTCTGTATAATACATGTTTCTGATAAACTCTTATACCCAATGACACCTGATGATAATTTTTAGTTGGGATTACACTGTATGATCAAAATGTGCAAGAAAAAAACATTTAAGACTAAAGATTTACATTAAGTAAAACAAAATCGTTTGTGTAATTTTAAAAACTATTAATTTCTCTGGGCTAAAGCTCTATTTTTTTCTTGCTAGATTTTATTATATTTTACAAGAAAGAATCATCCTATTTTATCAATATTTCATGATTCAGTATTTTCAATGTAAAGTATTTAACAAAAAATACAAATATTTAAGTATGGGGAGAGTTTTGAGGCCTTGTATTGTTTTTATTTTGTGGTGTTTAATAAGAACACAATTTAAAATAAATTACTGGAAGTTTTCTTCTCATGTGTATATATCTATTTATCAATAATGTATTTGAGTTTACACCACAGTAAAATATAATTCTAAAGTAATTTAAGATGATTAAATATCAGTGGACCTTTCAGATTTTAAATGTTGATTAATATGAACCCATCCATATACATGCCTTAAAGAAATATGTCATATTGAATACCATAAAGCTGACCTATCTGATAAAAATGTTTTATTATCAAGAATAGACTTCATCCTACATTACTGTTCATCATTATTTCTGTCACATCAGAGTTTATGATGGAATGAAGTGATATTTATGTATTTATTACTGTGCTATTTCATTATACATCATTGAGCTTTATGACATTTCTGAGTAAATTAATTATACATGTTCTCCCTGCTCCCCAGTCTGAACACTTATAACCAGGGGCCATTTGAATAAATATCTGTATATATCCTGAACTAGAGAGTTGGATTTGAGATACTTTTGCATACTTTGGCAGTATGGAAATTCCATTAATATATCAACAAGAAAATGAGGTAAGAACATCTGAGATAAAAATAAGCAGAAACACATTGAATCACATTACATTATACATAATCTACTAGTTTGAATTTATGTTCTAAATTATAATGAAATTGAGAACACATTTAAGTATTATTCATTCTGGCCAATGTTAAATTTTGTGTTAAACAGAATTATGAAATATTTACTTAAACCACTGTTTTTGTGGTACCAAAATATGAAATGTTTGTAATATGCGAGTTACTATTATGTAGTAGTTTTAAATAATACTCATGTAGAAATTAATTTATCCTAACAATGATTTTAGCACATATTAAAAACGATTCTGCAATAAGTGACATTATACAATAAAAATCATATTAAGAATAATTAGATGGGTGTTGCAATGAAAAATGAATGTTACTTTTTAATCCTTCCTTACATTTAACTAACTTATAAAGGGAAATATTTCAGTAGTAATGACAGTATTACAGTTAACAGTAATAAGGAAATATAATAGTTGAAACAAGTAACAACGATAAAGGGGACATGGTGACACACAACTGAATGAGCATTTGACATAGCATGAGCATCAAAGACAACAATGAGCATCTCTTGTTCTCCCCAAACTGATTTTAATAGGTATAAATGTAACAGAACACTAACAATGGTCATATTAAATACCACCTGATCGTTTATTACACACCTGGAAGATCTGCAAAAATAAATAGTTTTTAATAATAAGAAATCTTTTGTTTCATGTGTGCTGAACATTATGCAACTTAATATTCTATAAAGCTTTCTGCTCAGCTCCCTTCAAGTTTTTAGAATAGTCTTTCCATGAGAATAAACTGGAAAAATTATGTTCAGCTTTCAACAAGGAGCTGACCCTTCATGGCTGTTAGCACTTTTGTGTGAAATTTTGGCAAATAGGATGAGCTGTAACAGTCTGAACAAGTATCAAACTTTCTGTCTACTATAGTATTTAGTGAAGAAAATTACAGCCATCTCCAATTTTAAAAATGACATCTTGTTTTCCTTGTTTTTGTTGTTAGCATTGTGCAAGTCTTCTAAAGAGAAAAAAAATAAGGTGAGATTGTGGGAAAAGAGGAATTGATTTTATTTGTTATACAAATGTACATATTTGTACCTGTCTGTGTACTGACATGCTGCTTTTATCCCTGGCATTTAAAAAAAGTGGTGGCAATGGTGCCAGAAATGATAAATAAGTTTCTGTTAATACTAAATAACATTAAGTTAGGTTCATAATTGCAATGATTTTTATTTGAAATCAAAAATGGAAAAATGTTATACTGCCAGTAAAATTTCTCTGTATTTTGCTCACTGTTGAAGTCTGTTACATGCCCAGATAATAAGGGTGGAATAAATATGTGAAATGCCCTCTTCTGGGGCATATGACAGATATAAATGTATCGCATTAAACTGAAATTGATCCCAATTTTCATTATCAGCCACTAGCAGTTACATGAGCACAACAGTAGCCCTGGCTGTGAAGTTCTGCATTAAGCAGATCATGTCCTAGATGCGAGATCGTACTAAGTGCTGGGTTTTGTGCCTTTCTTGTAACCATATATATGTTTTATCACTGACATCTGACAGAGGAAATTTAAGTTTTGAAGGTTAAGGTTAAAAAGCAACATTATTCACAAGACTCAGAATGAATCTGTGCACAAAGACTTGGTAACCATGGACACAAAAAGCTAATCTGAAAGTTATCTGGAAGATGAAAGATTACATCTAGGAAATTTTTTCTATGTGTTATTTGTTCATTGGGAACTAAAGATGTATCTCCTCAAAATTTGGGTTTGATACACAGACGACAGTGTATCACAGTGGTCACAGGCATAACTAAGTGACTTAATGTCTTCATTGCTGTAAACTGCTACTTTAGTGATTTTGCAATACTAAGGAGTATGAATTGGTCACAATCCGCCAGGCTCAACGTAATATCTTTTGTAAAATGAGAATTTAATTTGATGCATTTAAAAAGTTTAAATTTTCAGAAGAATTGTGAAGAAATATCAATATTGACCAAGGAAAGTCATAATTTTGCAAAATGGTTGCTTTGGAAGATGTGACCTGAATATAAAGTTGATGGTTATTTTATAGGCTGACAAGAGTTTCACGAATAATTAGGGTGATGTTTTGAGGTACAATTTATTGTCATGATCAGTGTGGACGCTACGCAAATGGAGCTCAATTCAAATGTAATCTCCAGATTCATGTGCCAGAATTTGGTTTAAAATGTCCATTTGTTCATATATCTGCTGAAGAGACTAAAAATCTCTTGTATTGCTACAGAATTTATATTCAAAATGCATTAGCCAAGATAGCTCTTAAATTTTAAAAGGACAGTATTTGAACCTAATGGTTATTATGACAGTGATGAGATAAAATTCCCAGGAAACTTAGGTGGGTGGCAACTGTTCAGGCAGAAATTTCACACTCTCCATTACTCTTTCCTTATGTAGATAAGGTGTCACAAGGATCATGCCATGTTCCTAAGAATATTCTGCAATACATATATTTAACACATTATGCAAAATAGTGATCCTTAATATTTTCAGCACAATAGTCAAGGAAACTCAGCATCAAACACAGTAACAATGTGAAAAGAATGATGTGAAAAATTCCTTTTTTTTCTTATGTCATTTGAAACCACACTTTTGATTTCAAACATAAAATTAGACTAAAAGTATGTTTTAATACCTTTGTGGTTCTGCCTTGAACAGACCAAAAGAAAAAAAATCCCACTAATTTAGCTACCTTTGCATCTCTCAGTGCTGCAAGCTGAATTATGGAAAGAATTTCAGTCATAAGTAGAATATAAATTGATTATTTTCATATCATCAACCCTACGTGTCATCACAATGCACCTCACATAGAATTAAGCGCAACCTGCAGAGCACACTAAGATATTCAGGTAAGACTTAAATCAAGAAACTGGTTCAATACAGTGAGAATTAGAAAAAAAATTTATATTCACTGGACATCACTTTTCACAGACCTTGTGCTTAAAAAATAAGTAATTGCTTAGTAATAGCTGGGAGCTGAGTTTAGATTAAATAGCAGTGATCATTTTAGGGAACTAAAAGAAAAAGAAATGAGATTTATTGAAGGGCAGAATAGGAAAATATGTACTCTTCTATATACATAGTTTTGCAATACATGAGTGGCAAATGTGCTTGTGCTACTGGGACTCATTTTTCTATGAAAATAAACCAGCTTAAAATAATAATGAGTTCATCTAGTGATGACCAAGTCTTTGAGGATGACTAGACCTATTGCTTCAGGCACAAGCTTGAGCTCTAAGAGGAAAAGAGCTGTTGTTTTTTTCCACTGTTTGTGTTTTCCTGCAGTGCGTGAGGAAAACAGAAAAATAAGCAAGCAGGACTGTACCTTTCTAGGAGAAACTCCACTTGCTTAACAGAGCACAAGGAACTGCATCTATTGTGGTTTAAAAAAAAAGAAAAAAAGAAAAAGAAAAAGAAAAAGAAAAAGAAAAAGAAAAAGAAAAAGAAAAAGAAAAAGAAAAAGAAAAAGAAAAAGAAAAAGAAAAAGAAAAAGAAAAAGAAAAAGAAAAAGAAAAAGAAAAAGAAAAAGAAAAAGGTTCTAAGTAGGTTCAGAGACATGATTTATAAAACAATAAAAAATCTGGAAATAGCTATGCCAGAATTTGGGTAAGCATGCAAAAGAATAAAGGAAAAACTACTGTCAGCTGTAAAGTATAAATACTTCCTACTATGAATTAGAACAGCTTCGTATTTGCCAAAGGAGTAAATATGTATGCAATATTATTTAAAAATATTTTTCTCATATAATTACATTAAGGTTATTAAGGGACTGGGGAATCTCTCATAAAAGGAGAGGCTGAGACCAGGGACCGTTTAGCCCAAAGAAGGGAAAGTCCAGGGGAATCTTATCAATGTATACAAATGACTAACAGAGCCAGAGAGTACAGGAGCCAGATCCAGACTCTTCTCAGTGGTGGCCACATGAAAGGATGACAGGCACAAATAGAAATGTTGGAAATTTTATTTAAACACAGGAAAAACCTAACTTTCTGTAAGGGTGGTTGAACACTGGAATGGGTTGCCTGGGCTGGTTGTGGACTCTCCATCCTTAGATCTGTTAAATACCTGTCTGGACATGGTCCTGAGCAGCCTGTGTTTGGGCACATTGACCTTGCTCTGAGAAGAAGGATGGAGTAGAAAATCTCCCTTCCAAACTCAGTGATTCTGTGGCATATTTTATATTACCTTGAATGAATAAGCATTCTAAAAACCAAATAGTTCAGGCAGAAAAATGTAGAATTGACTAGTCTCCATTTTTCATACTTGCCAGTTAGATGAGTTGCTGGCATTCTTTTTTTTCCTTTTGCCTGAAACTGGCCTTGCCCTGCCACTGATTGCAATGACAATGAATTTCTTTGGCATATCATTTGATTTACTCTGGCAATAAGCATACACAAAATATTGTACTCTGCACAGTAAGCTGTGTCTCTTTGGGAGCTTTTGCATAGCTAAAAAAATATGGGCTAAGTCAGCAAAGGATCTCCACCTGTCAGAAAAAAATGTGCTGGAGGACTTAGTTTTCTTCTGTGCACAGTCCTCCTATGAACATTCTGTTCAACAAAACCATAGCTTCATACATATGAAAAAGGTTGGATTTCCTGCCAAGAAATATCTCCATCTTATCTAGCATTTTGGTTGGAAGAAAGGAGTGGTTATCCTGACACAATCTGCTAAACTATGATCAAAGCTAGGGATTCACTGAGTATCAAGGGTAGCATACTATACATAAAATAAGATGTTAGAATGCTTTTTAAATACCTGAGGTTGACTTTGTGTTGAATGTTTATGCACTCAGTTTTTATCCCTGTTCAGTCTTAATTCAAGAACACATTTGTATTCAGGAAGGCATTTATAAACATTAAGTTTGGCCCTAACAGCAGAAAGTTATAAGATAGAGCGAGCATAAGCTACTAGGCTAGAAAATGTGATACTTAGATGGCAGAAATTCTTCTGTTTGACACAGACTGGGAAAGAATGAATATAGACATTCTAGTCATCCTGGAGACATAAAACTGATTTAGATTTTCTAGCACACCTGGATTCTTATATGTGTATGTGGTTGGTAGGAAATCCCATATTCCTTCACATAGCATTTTGCCTGGTACACCTCTTTTCCATTGTTTTGCAGGTCAGTGTGTGACCTCACTGCGTCTTATGTCAAGCGAAGTACTTGTGTAAAGTAAATGGTTACAATTCAAGGTAATGTGTAGTAGAAAAAGCTACTTTACCCAAGCAAATGTGACAAGGCCATGACACATGCTCAGCACACAAATGTTTGTTCTGTTGCATTTTTAGAATAGTGGCTGATGCAGGTCAGCTAAGACTATCAGTAGCAAACAATTCCTGTTTTCTGGTACAGGAGGTATATCTTAAGGTAGAAAATGCTACCACTGAGCAGTATGGCCAAAGCCATGCAATTTTTCCACACTGCCTCCTCTTCCCCACATTGGTCTCAGCGTAGGCTGCCCCACCATGCACTGCTGCACCCTTCATGCCTTCATCACTCTGGTCACACCATGGTGTCCTACTATGTAAAAACCCTACTCCTGAGACCTCCAGAACCTCACCCTCACGTTTGGACACATTGCCCTAAGTATTTAAAATTGAAAAGGAAGCCCAGCTGGGTGGTAGAAGCCCCTGATTGTTCAGGACCTTGCAGTGGCTCCTGTTCTTGATGCTCCCCCTTCTCAGATTAAATTGTCCTGAAGAATCATATCGCCTTTGCAGGATGAAAGGGAAGGTGTTGGGAAGCAGCCTTTTCTACACTGTGGCTACCAGCACCCATGCTGATGATCCTTGGACTGGTGTCAGCCCACAAGCCCATCTCTAGTAAGAAAAAAGTGCCTTAAAGCATGCTTCTGGGAAAGTGCTGGGTTAAAGCAAAAGGATAAGGACACCTGCAAGGCCTCCTCACAAAATGGCTTTAAAAGACAAACTTAATTCTAAAGCAGTTTAAATTGTAGCAATGGAATTGCATTAAAGATTGATTTATTATAGTTTAAATTCTGGCTGCCAGAGGATGGAAGAGCTACTTTTCACTGGAAAAGCAAGAATTTGCTTTTATGTTTTACCTGAATGATGTAATAAGAGTGACTTAATAACTACAGACTGAAAAAGTGATATATGTTGGCTATGACCCAGGGAGGTTATTCTCTGTTAACTGAATTAAACCCTGTGTTAAAATAGATCCCTTTTCAGTTGGTTTTACATTATAGAAGTGTACTGAGCATTCTGTAAGTGCCCATTCATTACATTTACTGTCAGTTGTTTCACGTGAATAATTTACAGCAAATGATCTCCACAAAATCAATACCAGGCTTCCAAATTTACAAAGCTATTGGATATGCAGGAGCAAAGCTTTTATATTAACTAGAAATAGATCCAACTTTTCCCCTGCACCACAGAAAAGTAACCCCAAAGATAAGAAATCTTTCTAAGTAATTGTAAGTACTTACCAGTTATTTACTAAAATTCAGTGCGCTGTCCTAGCATTGCCAATGGCGTTGATGTCCTTAAGAGGATGGTGAGGGCTTGGTGCATGGGAGTTTTCAAGGTCCTTTGTTACATTCTTATGATGTTTTCTTGTGGGAACACAGTTAAAAAATGTATGGATAAAATGGGGAAATAGTATTTCCATAATGATATGTAAAATACGGCCTTAGTGTCTAAATAAGCACTTACTGCCATGGCCCGGAATGCAAGGAGAGCTGCATCTTGTAACTCTTGATTATGGGGAGTCACTCAGTAGCAGTGCAGCAGTTTGTAATTATTTAAAGGAAAAAAGTTGATTATATTACTTCTTTTCTCAAATTTATATGTTTAAACAGTACTTTGGAGTAAGTATTCTCTTTTTTCTTCCCTGTGCTCAAAGCATTCCTAGTATTATTAGCCCCAACTACTGTTGGCAGATTGATATTGAGAGACCATATTATATACTGGATATGGTAAACCACACCTTAAGTTAAGGCCTTTCTTTAGTATTTAGAATACCTAGAAAAAGGGGAGAATGGTTCGTCTGTTATTTTGAGTCTGTTGTGCCAACCTTAATGTTTTGTTTTATAAATATGTATTCATCCCCACATGCACTTCCATTTAAATATATATTAAAGAAAAGGAAAAAAATTCTTTCAAGTGACTCACCCATAAAGATGAACAGCCATTTAATTTGTTTAATGACCTTAAGCCTAGCATCCCCTTCCCCCAAGCTTTTCGCAGAAATTAACTATAATGTCTTGTCCATTATAAAAAGAAAAGTGTGGATTTTCTCATCTTTGCTTCTACCCTGAGACAACAACATAAAACTTAAGTTTTAGTCTGAGAAGGGCTCAAATAGTCTACTACATGGAAAATTACTAGATATTTTTTCATGTGGGGCCTCCAACATCATGTTGGATGTTTTAAAGGATAAAATTTGTTCTGCTCACCATTTCAGAAGCTAAACCAACATATTCCAATATCTAAGAAATAGACGAGTAGTTGCCAGTATTTCTGAAGCCATAATTAAGCTGTAACAAGTCATTCAGACACTGCTATACTTAATATTTCACACTGCCCAACTATTTTCTTTATCATTAACTGAAATTTGCTGCCAGAGGCAATAGTTCCCAGCTGTGAAACTGATTCCTAGGAATCAGATACAGATAAAAGTAGCTCAGTGTTCAAAAAATATCTTTGGCCATTACAATATACCTAATATATTGATTATATCTCTTTCTGTCTGTCTATCTATCTAACCTATCGATCCCTCTCTAAAATTATCTGTCTAATTCCTAGCAAAAATTAGTGAGTCAGAAAGAGAAGCTGAGGTATACCCATCATTAGGATAGTACAAATGTTTACATCCACAGTAGCCCATACAAAGAATCACTTCTACTTCCATAGTTATAAACATCACAAGCTTTCCTGTGAATTTTAAAAACAAAGAAAATGAAATATAGGAAAAATGTTAATCTACTACTTACTCTACCTGTCAGAAACTAAGCAGAATAAGAATTTTGTGTAGCAACTGCATTTAAATAATTTTTTTGTATGTGAATGAGCTCATTCTTAGAAAAGCAGCTTTTTCTTTCAAGCCTGCAGCATGAAGGAAAATATTATGCAAGCATGCAATGAAATGTCTTTATCATCTAAGGCTATTCATGTTAGAACAAATAAAATATTGCTGTTCCCTTCAGTGGAAACTCAGCTGACCCTTTACCAGCATAGCAACTATTATGCAGACCCCAATTATGTTTCTGTAGACTTGATTAGGCTTTTTATTTCAAATAATAGGGTTAAAAAACTTAGCTTTCACATGTGAAAATCCTTCATTAATCAACACTATTTGTTAATAATTCATTTGCTACTTACATAAGCATTTACAGACTAAAAAGCAATGTTTTGGTTGATGGTGTTATTTCACCCTTTGTGGAGAACCATTCCCCTGAGTCATGCAGTATTAATTCTGATATGCGTGATTGCAACAATATAAAAAAATGATGTAACAAGAAAAATAATTAGTACTTTATGCCCCATTTGGATTGTCAGGGTGTAAAAATTTAACCAGGGAATGGAAAAAACCCCAAAACATTAATAAGAAAATTTTAACAAGCAAATGCGAGACAAAGTCACTGCTCTTATTTACGTATCAGTTTCCATTATTCAAGCAGTACTATAAAAGAGAGATCTACCAGTGTAAATTAATTAATTAAAACAGACATAAAGATAATTGTAATAGAGAAAAATATAAGTATTTAGAGAAGATTGAAAAAAATAGAAGATGTGTGTATACTAGGATATATAAGAAGGTTGATTCTTCTAGAAGAAATTGATGGAAGTGAAGATGAACATCCAGTACAGTATATAAGACGTGATTAATCTATAGACAAAAGACACTGGAAAGAAACAGTCACAGCAAAATTCAAGAAATTGAAAGAAATCATTTGAAAGTAACTAAATGGCAATAGTCTGCTGAATCATCTTTAGATGTAAAGCAAAAGTAATTAAGCACGGGTTGGGAAAACATTAGCTGGAAGGAAAACAAAACATATATTTACACTGACTTAGGAGCCAATTATTAACTAAATCAAGACACATGTTCAGAAAAATGTAATCCTTGCACAATGGAAAAGGAGGTGGTCTTGATGGGAAGATATTGGGTGTTTTTGGTGACATGATTGCGAATGATCTCAAGAACTGAATGATCACAAATGCAGAACCAATATCCAGGCTGACAAATGTTTACTTCCAGGCACGCTAAGAAATGTGGAAAACCAAATCTAAAATGGCAAATGTTCCTACCCCTCCTCCGTAATATCCTCCTACCCCTCCCTCCTCTACACTGCTTCCATCAATTACACAAATGTTAGCAGATGTGTAAGTGTTAATATTCTCTCACTGGGAGCTCTGATCTCTGAAAGGTGGAGGGATACACCAGCCCACAGGCTAAAGGAAGTGATTTTGCACCTCTGCTCCACTCTGGTGAGGCTCCACTCTGGTGAGACTCCACTTGGATTGCTGCATCTAACTCTGTTGTGCCCAATGCAGGAAACACATGGACCTACCTGTTGGAGTGAGTCCAGAGCAGGGCCACAGATATGATCAGAAGTCTGGAACACCTCTCCTATGAGAGTAGGCTGAGAGAGCTGGAGGTGCTCAGCCTGGAGATGAGAAGAGAAAGCTCTGGGTGACAGTGTAGCAACCTTCCAGTATGGGGCTTATGAGAAAGATGGAGACAGATTTTTTAGCAGCGCCTCCAGCAACAGGACAAGGGGTAATGGTTTTAAACTAAAGAAGGGTACGTTCAGACTAGATAAAATAAAAAAGTGTTTACAATGAGGGTGGTAAGACACCGGCACAGGTTGCCCAGAGAGGTCTTTGATACCCAGTGACAGAAAACCTTCAAAGTCAGGTTAGATGGGACTCTGAACAACCTGATCTTGTTGAAGATATCCCTGGTCACTGCAGAGAATTTGATCTAGATGACCTTTAAAAGTCCCTTCCATCCCAAACCATTCTATGATTTTTTTACATAGTGCCTGGAAAGTGAGTGATAACCTTTATTCCAGTCCACGTGACTCTCCTTAATATTATGCCTATCACTGGTATTATAGACATGGGAATAATAATCTTAACAGCAAAATTCCTCCTATTATTTTTTTAATTGACTGCCCTGTCTTATATGTGGGGTTTTTAAGTGGATAATATTTTAACTAACTTTATTTTGGTGGAATTTTTTTTTGGTATTTTTTACCTATTTTTTTTCTCTATCTTGTTTCCAAGGGCTCTGATTATATCTGAATGGTAACTGTAGCTAATAGTTGTATCTTTAAACAAACACTTAAATTAAGTATTTTCTAATTTCAAAGCTATTTATATTTTTTATGGTCTTCCACATGTAAGTTTACAGGTGAAAAAAATGACTTGTTACAGACTGGATCACCTAAAGTTTTCATGCAATCCCATTGTCTCACATTGTATTTTATTGGTAAATGAAAGTTGTTTCGCACAGCGATTACTTTTTCTGAATGATTTCAGCAAAAGAAAAATAGGTTTTGTGTTGATACAAATCACTGAAGCATGCAATGATTTGAGACATTTGAAGGCACAAGTGGGAGACTGAATTTAAATTCACTTGAAGTACAGTCCAGTGTAGCCTTCAGGCTGATGAATATGGGCAGTGTTATATACAGCCCACAGGACATAGTAAATTTGCATCGTTTAACTGCCTACTGAATCCTGACTATATATAATTCATTCATTACTAAGTTGACAAATACCTGTTTATTTTCAAATATTAAGAGCAATTATAAAAAAACCTCAGCAACCAGGAGATTATGTTGAAATCCACCTTGTTGAGCCTTAACACTGCTTTACATACAGTCCGGCTGAGCTTTTGTTTACACTATCAATGACTTTCATTCCAGCATGATTTTGTATTGATGATACTTTTTCACATTATTTTGAAATTACCTTTTTGGAAGCTGGATAAATAGATGCAACCACCTCTACTAGACTGGAGACTCACATTCCCAGTACTCCAAAAACTGTGCATTTCTAAAATTCATGGGGGCTATATTTGACAGGAAGACTAAAACAATGACTTCTCATGTGTGTTCCACTGCCTTGTTTAAGTTTTCAGTAGAAAACAGTGTATTTGGGCTTTTAGAGAACATGAGGCAGCCAAGAATATACAGGCAGGGAAATGCAAGAAGATCTCCTTTCCTTCACCTCCTCTGCCCCCCATAGCTGGCTAAACCAGCACAGTTATAATGTCAAAGAAGTCAGCATAGCTCAGGTCTATGCTAACACGTGACCAAACAGCCCAACCACGAGGCTGAGCTGTATTCCAGGGTAAATTTCTCTCCTGTGGAAAACGCTGCTTTTCAATTAAGAGGCTTTAGTGTTCACTGGAGCAAGAACTAGAGCCTGCACATGAATCAACCTTTTGTTTCTTCCCTCTCCTTTCTCTTTGTCCCAGTGACTATTTCATTACTTTCTGCTAGGGTAATTAATTGAATACCTTCAGCTGGAGAAATTCAGAGCAAGAGAGATATGTCCCTGACTATCTGGTAACATTGTAATTAGGGCACTCTGCTGAGATGGAAAATACTTTCATCAAAATGCAATCAGATATGGAAGAGACATTAACTGAGTCCCAGCTGAGCACCCTGTCAGCTCTGCAGCTGTGCTTTGTGGCAGGAGTGGACACTTTTACATGGGGTGTTTTTTCCCTCTGCAAAGGTTTCAGATTGCTTTGAGCTCATCTTCAAGGTCCTACCCTGGAGGTCTAATCTGTGAATCCTACTGTCATTGAGATGCATCAGACAAAGGACAGCTTTATTGTAGTCATTTCTGTCATCCTGAGCAGCAGAAATGTAGACACTTCAGACCTTTCCTGGGTATTTTGATGCTGTAAATTCTGGTGACTTCATCTGGGGTGTGCCAGTGCATCTCCTCCCTGTACAGAGGAGCAACTCAATGCTCTCTCTGAGATTCCAAGGCTTACCACATAACACCCGACTGGAGACAGCCATTTCCTATTTCATTTAACAAATTACAGAGCTGTGTGGCCAAGTTCAATGGGTAATCTTATACCTTACGTTACCATTAGATTTGCCATTAGTTTTCTGTTTTGGGGAAAATTATTTATTCTGTATCTCAATAGGACACCAGGCAGGGATGTATATGAGAGATCTGTAATTCAGAAAGAAATCATGCTGTCAGAAAATTCAAAACAACTTCTGTTCAGTCTGTATCAAACAGACTCATCAAGTATCTAAATTTTTTTTTTAAAGGGAAAGAAAGAAAAATTAGGTCAGAAGTTATGACACCTAGACAGAACAATCAGCAATTCACTGTGAAATGTATATGTGAAAAGCATAAGCAAATCATAGCCTGGGGAGCAGAAACTGATTGAGCTTGTATAAGCCTGTTTAATGCACTGGTGACCTGATAGTTTGTAGAGCCTCCATTATCCTCAATGTTTAGCAGCTTTATATTTTAAAAAATCTGAATAAAATATAATAAACCCTTCTGGAAAGGACCAGCTCATGAGATTGCTTTTTCAGTTTCTCCCTTAAGTACACTTTCCACGTCAGTGTGCTTTCATGCTTGTCAGTACATGACTATCTGAAGGGCTCCTGCAATGCTGAGAGTGACAAACATATCTCCATAACTAAACCTCACTGCTGGTCAGAATATATCATTCCTTTTCCTGTCCATCATTTCTGTGCCTTATGCCTTAGAAAGAGTTTGAAAACCACACCTCAGCTCTCTGCACTGAGGGGCTTCCAAGAAGTTTCTTGTGAACTTACAACATTCAAATGAAATGGGAAGGAGCCTACAGTTAACCATTGAGATTATACACCAATAAATGATAATGTTCTATACATTTTGTTCCAAATATTTTTCTGTAAACATTGCCAACCAGACTTTGGCAGCATCTGGCCACATAACGGAGACCTTATCAACATAAGAAGTAAATAAGAAGCAGATTGGTCAGCTGTGAGGTTTTCTAATTTGTCCTTCACACCTGACAAGAGTGCATCTTCCTTGGAGGCTATAAAACTCACCATCAAAAGGAAATCTATTCAGTCTAATCAAAAACCCGTGATTTTTGCTGACAGTTTTTAATTCTCTGCTTTAGTCCTCTTTTCTTTAACTCCTCTTTGTGTTTTGGTTTATTATGCTTTTCTGTAGTCTTCCATTTTGTTCCTTATGAGAATTAAAATCTTTTTCATACACTTGCAGAAAGTAGATCAGAACTACAGGACAACCTTTTATACTTTTCATTTAATTTAGTTTAATATCATTGGCTTGGAAATGATAAATTTTTTTTTTACTTTACAGAGAAACAAGAGCTCTAAACTTTTCTGAGCCTAAATTGCCCAGAGAATCCTGTCCCAGATAGGTGACTAATTGCACAATCCTGTGTTTCACAAAATATCCAATTTTAGACACTGATGAAGAACATTAAATACTATTTGAAGATCAAAAAAAGCAAGGTCAAGTCAAAGGCAAAAACATTTTTTGAACTTTTTTCAAATGCTAGGTACCTCTCAGACAAGATCACAAGGAAAATTGATCACAAAGAAGATAATTAATGAAATAATTCCTAAATGTCCTTATGTAGGCGTTACATATACGCATTTGAACAACATTAAGTATCTGTAAATGCATGCAGTTGCCACCACTTTTAGGTTTAAAAATTCAATATACTAGAACTCTTTCAATGATGTAAAACCCAAACTTTGTTAATGGGATAAAGAACACATGTTGGCTCATGTTGCTGCATACAATACTGAGCATTTAGATATGACAATATTGAAAATAAGAATAATATCTGATTTAAAAAAAAATTATTTCTGTAATGTTCTAATAATCATAATTTCTTTTGTCTCCACCTTCTTAAAGACTATCTCTAAACATGAACATGCCAAGAATTAACACATCTTAGGACTGACAATTTGACTAGTTAATATTAGTGCAGTGGAAAGAGCATTAACATAGTAGTTCACAGCCTTTAAGGAAAAGTACTAGACCATTAATCTCTTCAATAATTCACTGTAATCTACTCTACACTTATCAATAGCTAGGAATAATTGTCCCATGTGAACAGGTCTTACTGAAAGCTGTGTCGTTGATTGAGTGAGGAAAGCTTCATTACCAGTTTAATTCTTGATCATTGTTTCCAAGAATTTCATTAATATTTTAATTTCCTATGTTTTAGAGGTGTTTCAAAATCAACATGAACACATTTAAATACAAAGTAATCCCAAGACAGTTTCACAGAACTGACCCACGCTTAATGTATGAGGTGTCAGTTTGATGAAGAACCTGCAGCATTTCAAATCTCTGTCTTAATCCGTAATCAGACCAATGTTATATGCATTATATTACTGCAGTACAACTTCCGATAGTCCTTTATAATATGTCTCATTCACAGAGAAAACCTTGTTTTCTGTGATTTTCGTTTCTCAGGAAGAACAATTTATGCTTAAAGCAACTCAGGATTGAGGAGATGCAAGTTAAAAAGGAAAAAAAATACCTCTGTGAAAGTCGAGTTCCAACACCATCTGCTCTTGAAGTGCTTTGAGACTACAGAAGTTGAGCAGTGCTGGCAATCAAAGTCTGTCCTGAAAGTGAGTACACCAACACTATGAATAAAGCAGAGTGCTGAAGGACTGGGCATAAGAAACTGCTGGCCCTAAAGAAAGAGTTAATGGAAATTTCTGTTGCATTGCACTTGTACAACTGAACCACAGACCTGATTTATATTTTTGAATAGAAGTAAAGCTGTATACACTCATTATAAAAGAAGAATATTTCAAGTGTGGTACTATAACTCTGTGTGTCTCTTGTGAGAGGGAATTGTGACCACTCTAAGAAATGGTTTATGATTGCCTTCCATTTGGATGGCTGCTTAAAGTTGCTAATTACTTTCAGGAAATCCATTTAGATTTCTTGTTAAGAAAAACCAAGCACAATTCTACAACAGAAATTAAACAGTAAGAGTAGAATCCTTTTTAAATACCTGCTCATTCAAAGAAAAAAGCAAATCGACCCAAATGTTTTCAGTCAGAAAAATCATTTCCTGTTCTGAAGTACTTTATCAAAAAATCCTTCTGACATATGACATACAGGACAAGAAGTAATGCTATTCCATAATCCAGTCTAGCTTGAAAAGGGTGATTCTCTGGGCCAGGAATTGCATAGTTATGCCTGAGACACAGCAGGCCAATGTGTAGTCTTCCTATCCAGAACCATACAGGAGGGGTTGGAGATCACTCCTGCCGTCCTTCCACCCAGAGGAGGCCTTTTGTATCTCACATCCCTTAACAGAGAGTTCTTTCGAACAGCCAAGGATGTTCTTACCGACTATTCAAAGGGGAAAAGTCCCTTTATATGTAAGTCCTGAGTGTGAGGCTCAGAACTAATCCACATTAGTATATAAAATCCTAGGTATTATTTGCAAGTCACATGCAATGAAATAGAGTTGGTAGTCAGACCATTAAATACTTTGGAATATTTGCAATATTTGTAATTCTTTTCCTGCAGTTTCGGTTTTGTTTCTCCCTGTCATTGAACAATAAAATTTGAAAAGAATTCTTTTAGTGTCTGAAAAATACCCCATTTTATGATCCATTTACAATTTCTGCAGACCTGAAATCTCAGGGGGCTTCATGAGAGCTTATTTTCATTAACTCAGACACAACGGCAAAACGTAAATTTTGTATGTTATATTTAAAATTATACTGATATACTAAAAAAAAAACCAACCAAAAAAAGACAAGAGAATTACTGTGATAGAGACAGCCTTCTGTAGCTGTGTCTGGTTTTTGCAATTCTTTAATGTCTAAGACTGTGTGTCATTCCTAGATCTACTGATGTGCATTTGAATACTTCAGGAGGAGCACTATGTTAGCTCAGTTTCAAAGGTTTTCCTGAATATGTTCTTTCCCCACCCCCAACTCTGACATTACTGGGAACAGTATTAAACTGTGTAAAATATAAATTATCTTGTGTTTTATTTATAGAAATGTTATCCTAATCCACATAAAGAAGAGAGAAAAACAAGTTCCATTATTTCAGGTGAAAACTTTGTGCTGGAATACCAGAAAACATAAAATACAGTGCACCCATAACAAAGGGGAAATACAGAACAAACAAACAAACAAAACAATAAAGAAGTGAAATACTAAGTAAGGCATATAGAAGAAAAATTGAGATGAAACTGGTTTAGTTGATTCCTGATGTACCATCCTGAAAGCTGAAAGAAATAGGGTAATGAAGGGAGACCTGTGGTAATCTCAGAGGTAATTTCTTGAAAAGAGGCAAAATCTGAAAGAAGAAATTGCTTAAAAATGCAGCATGAACCAATTGATACCTTAAAAAAAGATGTGTCAATCATTACCTGTCAGAAGAGAACAGGGTTTAAGAATATAATTCCTTAACAAACAATACCAAAAGAAAACCAAGGGAGTACACAAAAGGGAGACTACTTCCAAACTAGAGTATCTGTTTGGGGGATCACGAAATTAGAAAATAGAAATGGAAGACATCTCAAGATGCTGTCTAAGCCATTTCTCCATCAAAAAATATGATCCAGTAAATCAAAATTGTTCCTCAGAGATGGGTTTTTAATCTCCTCTTAAAACTGTCTGAGAATCCCAAGGTCTGAGAAAAGCTGTCTTGGAAAATAGACAAGAATTCTATGCCATTTACAACACACTCTGCTCAATAATATCACAATCAATTACAAAAGCTATTACCAGAGTTAAGGCTTAAATTTGAGAAGCACTACGAGAAACATACCAATGTGCTTTTCAAAGCACCTTCTCATCGTCTAGTTTAATTTTTCTTCTTTAAGCCTTTTATGTCAAATAAAATTAAATTGTAAGTACATATGTTTTTTTCTTAGAAGTAGCACAGCATAAATAATGTTTCTAATAAAGATATTAGCAAATATACTTCTCTTTTTTGTTCATGTATTTTTACAATTTATTTTTTAAAATATATTGGTATACTGGAATTTCACTCAATGATTATTATCTTTACTATAAGAACATTTAAATGCCTCAAGTTTATTTGGGATGTTATTGACTTGCCAGACACTTGCTTTTTCTATTTTTGTAACATTATTTATCACTGTTGAGGTGCTTGTTTATCAAAAAAGGGGTGTATATATATCATGACCTTTATCTGAATGTTACGCTTATTTACAGACTGCCAAGATATTTTCTGATACTAAGGCTGTATTTTGATATAAAAATGGCAACTTCAAATAATAGGCACACTAGATTACTTGCGGTTATAACACATCCCTTGAGCGATTTAAATTCTGGGCTCAGCTTGAAGGCATCCTTCTTTGTGTCCTGTGTTGTGAGATTTACTATCTCACTTTCTAGAACTTCAATTTTTGGTTTTGTAAACAAACCTACAAATTTGAAAATGCCACAGTTTGAGTATCACCTGATTGAAGCACAAGTGAAAAGAGTTACTACTTGTTTTCAGTAGAAATTATGCATTTTGCCCAATTAATCAAAATATCAGCTCGTTTTCCCAATGAATTAGTTCTAAGCCTCAAACAAACCAATTTAAATGAAGAATTTTTCATGTCAAAATCTCTCAGACGTCAGACTGAAACACTGAGCTTAAATTTTTTTGCTTATTTCTGATTTCAATCTTACACCTCAGTGTTCTAAAAAAAAACAGAGGACAAAAAGATTACTAGGCAGAAGGTGCCTTGGAGATGCATTTGTTTGCAATTTACTGATGCCACCCTGCTTTATCATTACAGGAATTTAATAACTGAATTATTGTTATTCTTGTCAGACGAATACTGGGGCATTTGGTTGCCTGCTTTTAGATGTAGGCACCAAGCAGCCAATTCCTCACCCCCATCTTCAAGTCATGAATTTGTGGAGAAATTTAGGAATTTCTTGAATTTAATGGAGGACAGGCTAATAATGAATGTTTGGATTTTATACAAGTAAAGAATTGCAGAGAATGTGAAAACTGGATTATGGCTTTTGCAAATGAAAAAATCAAGTTAAAAAACAATAGAGCCTTAAATAAAGGAAAATAGAAAGTGATTTATGAGAAAAGGACAGAGATATAATAAATAATAGCAGTTGGGTGACAAACTAGAAGACTAATGAAAAAAACCCCAGGAACTGAAAGAAGCAAAAGAACTGGAAATTTACAAGCAGATGATTAGGCACTACAGATGAACAGGTGAGCGTACCTGGGGGAAAGCTGACAAAAAACTCCACAATCATCTGCTGCACACATCTCAAAATTTTTACTGAAGGAAGGTGTCCTGTTAATTATGATACCTATATTTATTAATATAATTGAAATAGCAAAGCCTAAAGGAGGAACTGCCCTGCTAATGTGCAGGTTGCTCCTGACGCCTTGCAGTTGTTTCTCCCAACATGGAATGCTGAGGAACAGGCTCTGCAAAGTGCTCCTAGCATGGAAGTTTAGCAGAAAACCCTGCACTCCAGTGCAGATATTAATGTTACAAAACGCCCCCTTCATCATTTCACTGCTGAGCCAAGTAATAAAATTTCACCTTTCTGCTGATTGGATCAATGCTACAGATCAGCTCTGGAGAAAATAGGCACAGTGGAAGGAGAAAGAATCAGTCTCTGTGACATCTGAAGCTTTTCCCCTTGCTCTCCAGTGCAATACTAACGTAGGGTGAGAACACTGAAGGCCCTAAGGACAACATGGAGAGGATGGGAAGGATAAATCCTCTTCATAGATCCTCTTCCCAGGACACAGAGCAGCCATCTGGCCAGTTGCTGTGCTAGTCTTTATTTAGAGAGGCTACATGCACCTCAGGCTCTGAATAACCATGAGGATTTACTGATTACAGGACATTTTCTGATACTAAATACTGTACTTAGGGTGACACAGCAATTAATAACAAACATAACTGAGAATATGGGCTCAGTTGGGCATGGGAAGCCATGGTTTTCAAATCACTTGCTGATTTTGTAATAGCTGACTTGAAAGTCCAGCTGTGATATGCAGCTATTGAGCATCATAGTCATTTGAAAGCTATTTGAATACACTGAGCATGAAAAGTAAATGCTAATGAGTTATTTTTCTCATCAATACATTTTGTTGTCCTGTATACTGGCAGCCTTCACAAGGATTGCTATGGTATGCCTTTCAGAATAGTAAATACTGTTTTATTTGCTATGTGGGTCAGACACAAAGAGCCCTATGAATAAAAAGATTGTGCTTGGCACAGAAAGGTGTGTAAGCATTGTGGTATCTCCTCTGCAATGTGAAAGATAAAATGATACAATATTATTGGGGAAATAATTGGATGTGGTAGAAAGAATTATCTCCAGTTTCAAAATTATTTACTCTCAACTTTCTGAAACACTGCATTACTGTAGCAACCAAAAAGAAACTTGACCAAATTGCCTTATCATTCAGATAACCATAGGAAGCAAAATCCAGTGATGGCTGGAATGATCAAGTCTGACTACATATACATAGGAAAAAAATAACGTTTTTGGTGGGATTTTTAAGTAGCTTTGGGTGGTTGGTTTGATTAGAGATGATAATTTAAACAACCTCAGACAGCTCTCTGAACATACTAGCATAGTTACTGACTCCTCCTGGAAATCCTGGCGTTGGAGCCAGAAAGAGAATAGCCATGGGTGATGAGGTGTAACAGAGGAAAACTTTCTCTTCTTTCCCCACCCTTCTCACTCTTGTAAGTAGGCTGGTTCCAGTGACTAATCTCTGTTCACACCACTGCAGCGAGGGCTGGATCCAGTGTGCATTTTGAATAAGAGAAGACATTGCATGCTCCCCAGCAAAGTGCTGCCTTTACTTTTAAGTTGATGGAAAATAATCAGCAATGAGAGCTGAGAACAGCTTCATTTTAGCATTAGCTAAATAATGAAAAATTGTTCTTCTTTACTCAATGGTATGATGTTCCTGTAAATTTCTAGTGAAATGAGAATGAAAGCATAGTAGATAACCACCGAGTTTATGACTGCATTTGAGATATCAGTGACAAGTCCTCTATTTCTACAAAAAGCTGTTAAAATGTTTCCTCAATGTATTTTTGAATATTAGAAAAAGGCAGTAGTTATTCTTTACCATTATTTCAAATGTATGGTTCAGTACATACAATTTTCATCTTCTATCTGTGGAAATAGAGTGGAATCTTATATAAACTGCCTTCTGCTATTTTTTTTTTTTTTTTTTTGTTTGGTGAAAGAGATATGTTTTCAGTTTTTGAGGCTAAATTGGGAAATAAAACAAGCATTTTCCTTCATATATTAGCCTTATATTTATTTTCACTATTAATAACATGTAGGTCATACATATATTCTATTTTCTTTTGGCATTATATTTTAATATAGAGGTACTATGATTTAGAATAATGTAAAAAGTACTTTGGCAGGAGTTTCATTGAAAGAGATAAGGTTGGTAATAATAATAATCAGATTTTTTGTAAGGCATTGGTAATGCAGAACTATCAGTTCTCTTCATAGAATCCTAAGTTTTCCACAGTTTTGTTTTGACCTGTGAACTTTCATTCTCAACTTTCAAACTTCAAGCTAGACCTCACTCCACACCTTCCAGCAGCATAGATAGCTTTGAAGTTTGCCATAGACTGAGTTTGGCTGTAATGGAGTTCTTTTATTCATGGCCGCCTGTATGGTGCTGTGTTTTGAATTTGTGACTGAAGCAGGGTTGATAAAAGACCAATTTTTAAGCTGGTGATGAGCAGTGCCTGCACAGCATCAAGGCCTGTTCTTTTTCCATCTTTACGTCTCTCAAAGCTATCCTGCTTTGTGCAGATGCATAT
This sequence comes from Acanthiza pusilla, assembly GCA_036630365.1. NCBI lineage: Eukaryota > Metazoa > Chordata > Aves > Passeriformes > Acanthizidae > Acanthiza > Acanthiza pusilla. Next base: position 24,888,486 of record JAXCHO010000164.1, read on the forward strand.
TGAAAACAGAGAGAAGGAAAAATATTGATGAAAAAAATAAACCACTCCCCAAAGCTCAAAGGAAATACTCTAAACCATTAAAAATTCAAGACTACCATTTCTCTGAGTTAGGCAAATTGAGACCTGAGTAAGCCTTGCATAAACCACAAACAAATAAATGTCTGAACCAAGCTGTGAAGTGTTCCATCACAGTTATTCTCACTTTTTGGGACTTTACCCCATTTCAAAACATGGGTTTCATCCATACAAGTTTTGATAGTTTTTTTTTCCCAGAGTATTTTTATCTTATTAATTCCTTTAATTTTAGATCTGGTTTTTTTTTTAAAGAAAGTGCAATTTACAATATTCAAAAAGGGTAATGATTCACATTTCCAATAAGATGCTAGTGAGAAAGTCAGAGAAAGGAAGGAAAAAAATTCCCAGTGTTAGACATTGTCTTGTAAGGATGGTATGCATTGAATTTACTAGATTTCAGTTAAACCTTTGTGGATAGTATTTCTGGTTTTGCCTTTTAATTCTAATCCCTTAGTGATACATTTTAGAGTAGGCAGATATGCATGCTCACATTGCATTAGAATAAGCTCATAGCCTGCCTTCCAAAATATATACTCTACTGAATTTTTCACCATTTTTAATTTTTGTTAAGTCTAGGAAAACTATCAGTAGATCCAAATGTGGCTTGGCATTCAATAAATTTAAATCTCATGAAAATTCAGGCCTGCGCTACAGTGAATGCCATTTCTGTATACAGAGAACATTCTTGGCCAGATACACAGCAAAGATCCAGGTTGTCTAATTTAGCTGCTTCATGCATAAATCATAGGTGGTTGGCTCTGGCACACTCATAAGTATCCAATTTAAGGTCTCCCCATCCAGTTCAAGATTGGATGGATTTAAAACCATCATGGCCATGTTGGCCAGACGTGAGCTGTTTCTTTGTAGTTACAAAGCTGTTAGCATAAGAGTCCAAGATAGGGTACTTTGCCTTTCATTGTAACTTCCTTTATCAGAAAGATAAAGCAATAATCTTGCTCATCAACTTACAGCAAGAGGATCCATGGACTAATGCAAAGAAAGCCAATGGTCCTCTGGAAGGACCTACTGCCTTATTTTAGATTTTTTTTTTTTTTTTAGAGATTTGATTCCACTTTCCTGCCTGTAATACTTTACATTCATCTTTAGTCATTATTGAATTTTATCTTATTGATTTAAGTCTGTTTCTCTGGTCTATCAAGAACATCATGAACTCTAATCCTGTCCTCCAAGGTGCTTCCAAACATTCACATCAGATTTTATAGTGAAACACTTTATTGCATAATGAAAAGCATTAGTGGAGATATTGACCACTATCTTCTCCAATACAGACCACTGTAAAACTCCCCTGATACACCCTGAGATTAAGTTATGAAACAGGAAAGTCAGTGTCAAAAATTAGTTAGTCCTAATAAATTCAATGGTCACTTAACTATATGTCACCTTGTTATTCTTTTCAATCAAATTCTGATTTTTCAAAATTGATTCAGCAATCTTGCTTATAGTAACTCTTTAATCCAAGTAACTTCACAGAAAATAATATGTTCAAGTAATTTTTCCATCAGACATTTATTTCTGGAAATTGCAACTGGATGTGTTAATTATTTCACTATTTTTAAGATTTAGAAGCGAGCCAAACTATAAGGAGAGCTACCCATATTCAGACTTGTGTACTGTACCCTTTATTTGATGGCATTAATTTTCACTGCTTTGAGACAGACAGGGTAAGTTTATTTCCAAGTACTTGAAACTGTAACCTACTGAATTTCTCTCACAGAAACAGCCTTCACTGACACATCTCTAGCCTGTTACTTGGCAACCTTGACACATCAGGTATTAGCTGCCATCGATGTCACTTTCTCACCTTAAAAAAAAAGAAAAAGAAAAGAAAAGAAAAGAAAAGAAGAAGAAGAAGAAGAAGAAGAAGAAGAAGAAGAAGAAGAAGAAAAGGATGAAGAAGAATGAAGCTTTGAACAGACAAACCAAAGCTTTCCAAACCAGTGAAACATTTTCTATTTTGACAGCTCATTCTGGTAAAATCTATACTATTAAAAATTATTTAAAACAGAGACTATATCTGATATTAAGTCTATAAATTGAGAATTATCCAGCAGCAGACCTAATAGAGCTTTATATTTCATATTGCTATTAATGTCCAGTAACAACTTTTACTGTTGTCTATTTCTGTACCTTCTTTTTCTTTGGAAGGGTAAAAGAAAAAGAGAAATCTCCAAAGGCTGTTTCTATCATATTGGTATGAAGAGTAGACCATGTAGTCAAATAAGTATCATAGCATCTAGGAGACAGGACTATAACATTTATGCAATCAGGCTGAATTCTTAATGCGGATAATGAGTATTTTGAGTATACAGAAGGGCCAGAAAGATATTGAAATATTGTATTCATTTAAATGAGCAAATATAGGGCTCATAGTGTCTTTGATCTGTCCCAAGGATGGATCAAATACCAGTAGTCTTTTTAAGTGCTATGTAAGTCTTTGTGAAAGATGTGAGAGATTCAGCCTCACATTAGAATCTCTCATTAGAGAGAGTAAATCCTCACTTAAATCTAATAATCAGATGAAGAACATCTGATTGAAGATGACATCTGAAGAGAGACGAATCAACAGATTTAGTTTAACAAAAAAGATTTTCTTATTACAACCATGAACAAAATGCATTATGAACACCTCTTACATTTATTTGGTAAGAACACTTCATTTTTGTTATAGTTTCTAGTCTCACCACAAATCACTTCCTATACCTATTTGATTGAAACTCACAAAATATATAGGCCACCTTCTCTTCCTTATCTTTCACTTTTGTTGACTTTCAATAAAAACAGATAAATGAAACTGTGCAGATTGTACACAAGACAGGACCTTTAGCTCAAACTGAGTTTTGCTGTTTAAATAGTTGGTGTAGCTAGAATGGTTATAAACTTACATGGTGAGACAAATTATATTACCATTTTAAGATACCTAACAACTCCAACACATGCTAAAGATCCAATTTATGTCATCTATTGCCAAGCAATTTACACCTTCTTCTGTTCAATCTAAAGACCTTAAAGGCAGGCTTTATTTACTTTTTTTTCTGGTGCTAAGTCATCAGGCAACCTGTCATTCAGGCTTCAAGAGCTGGACTGTAGGAAAGTATTTCATAATCTAAACCTTCATGTTTGATTTTCCTCACCCTATCAAACCACTAATGATGCCTTGACATGATATATATCACATGTGCCCAGATGAAGATGGTGGGATAGAGAGAGCCTGTGGTTATTGCTGCTTTCCTCACCTCCTCCCTGATACAGCTGTGGGACCTGCTGTAGCTCAGACAATTCCACTGGCATTTAGGGCATTTTTTTAAAAATAAATCTCCGTAAATCTTATAAGTTAAACTTTTAGCTACTAAATCAATCCAATTGGACCCATAAGAAGATTCTGTCATGGAAAGTGAGAACAAAGTTGTATAATTTATGCATAGTCAAAGAAGAAATGAAAATCTGAATACATGGGAAATGATTAAACAGAAAGATCAAGTGCTAGCACAAGCACAGAGCTTTTCACAGGAAGAAGTCAAGACCAGTGAGGAGTGTTGTGTTCAAATGATACAAAAAGGGGTTTTTTTGATAATGGCAAAGATCCTCAGTTTGCCAGGATCTGTCCTTTTACTTTGTTATCTGCTGAGCCAAATAAGAAAACTGATTTCCTTTTGTCTAACACCCATTGTATCATTGAAAAAGTAGGTGCAAAACCTACCACTATCAACTCTTTGGTGAATGAAGAAATGCTTGATTCAGTAATGTTGGCAGCATTGAGGAATGGCCTAATACTGCTTTTGTATGTGATACGGAAGCATAAAGCAATGCTGAAGGAGGAAGTGGCTACTGGAATAATTGTGAGGTATCAAAATCAGGGATAGGTATCTACAGATTTAATGAACAACTGACTGAACAATATTTGGACCAGGAAACCAGGTGTGATGTTAAGAAAAAGAAGAATAATTGCCCTAGATGAATTCAGAGGTCATTTAATGCCAGCTGTGAAGAATACAGCCAAGAAAGTGAATATTGATCTTGCAGTTATATCAAGAGGAATGACATCAAAACTCTCTGTGTAGGTGTGAACATGCCCTTTAAAGACCAGTTAAAGTCTTCATGCTCAGAATGACTATTTGCAGGAAACATGCTCAGTTTAGACATGAAAAGTATGGAGTAGTGAAAAACTACCCTGTCATTTCAAGAGGCCATCAGATCAGATAAATCCAGAACTTGTAGCTAATGTTTTAAAGAAATAAGGTATTTTAGATTCCATGGATGGAGCACACATTGATATGACTACAAAGAAGAATGTGAAAACAGTGAAGACACTGAAAGTGAAGAATAGATTGAATATGGTGAAGAGAATGACAGTAATGTTGGAAGGTGCAGAGAATTAATATTAGTATAGCATATGAGAAGAGAACAGATTAACTTCAGGCAAACTGTTAGTGAATACATTTTTATGTCAATTTTAACTTTGAAATAGGAACATTTCTGTGTATAAAAGTCTTCGAGGGCCAGTTTCAAGTTATACATTAAGACACTGATTGTTTACCTCACTAAATATTTCCACCATTTGCCTTTCACCAAACGCAATGCATGTATTTAGAAATCATTCTCTCCAATTCTGAACTCCATGCTCATCATCATTCAACTTGGAATGCAAGAGCAGCAGTGATGCACAACTGGAGTTACTCTGCATGAGAACAGAACACTAGACAGAGTTGCCAGATGCAAAGTATATGGTGGAAAGATTTTGGATAGGTTAAACTGTGAAAGGTGAGTGTTACAGAGGCAATGTATTCTACCCATCTTGTCAGACACCTTAATTAGGATTTTTGTTTTCTTTTCAGAACATTGACAACGTTCTGTTTTTTTTTTTTCTTTGTCCTAAGGAACAGTGAGAGTCTGACAGCTTTGCCAGTCTCACCCCAGAAGTGCAGATCTGACACCACTAAGCCTCAATAAAAAGAATCTGTCTGTTCCGGCAGCACTGAACTGCAGGTTTTGCAGTGGTTCAGTCACATTCTGTTACAGTCCCATAGGCTACCTACTCAAAAAGCAGGATAAGGCATTCATTAATCAACTCCGAAGTTTAGGGCTAGTGCTCATAGGAGTGAATAGCTTTTCATTCATTTTCTTGTAGATAAGAACCAAGGGTCTTGAATGCAAGCTTAATTACAGGTTAGGTTAAAGAGCTGCAGGAGCTGATAAGATAGTTTTAGTCTTTATTCTTGTAATGATCAAAGTACTCCATCTGACCACTGGTATTTATTTGTACACAATATTAATACTAATTCCATTGTGAGGGGTTAAAAGTCAATATATTCAAAATTATTTTAACACTTTCGATTTGTGTTATTTTGTGGACTGAAATTTCTTTTTAGAAGAATTGGATGATGAAAATATTTTACCCTTACAAATGTTATTTCCTAAAGAGATCTTAACTAGCTTCAATATGAATCAAAATAATAATATTTAAATCTCTAGTTTGCCATAAAATTTTCTTTAACCAGACGAATGACAGCTATGATATTCTTTGCACATACCATTTTTTAAAATAAAAATGTTCACAGGCAAATAAAATTAATCCATGTTCTTCCAAAGCACACCATCTGTTGAAGTTTTATACTAACATGATAGAAATAGTTCACTGCAATACCTGGTTTTATTAGAGAGCTTCATCTCCCCCCTAGGCAAAATAATTCATGAATGGACTAGGATATGCTTTTGCTTTCTGGCAAAAAATGGTCACAGTAATCGTTTGATCTGAAAAGCTTTGAATTTAGGTTCATGCTCTAGAACTCTGGATGTTTTACAGTGATTCACTCATCTTTTTTGAAGTTCAAACTAAAATAGTCATCTTCTTTCAATTTTTCAATAACTCTTGCTTGTAATAGAGTCCCTGAGAGGACTAATACTATGTATGTTTTTGTTCTCTTCTCATTTAACCATTTTCAAACCAATTTTTCTTTTAAAGTCATGACCACGACAAGAAAAGGAAAACTTTGTTTTTGTTATGGATCTGATCCAACTCTCAGGAAAGTATTTTTCAGATGATATTAAATGGATTAGCTACTACACAGTGCAATAAATGCAACAGTTCCATGAAAGCAACAGGTGAGGGAAGTCAAGGGATTCCAGCTTTTGGGACAGATAGGTTTCAATGTAAAGTTTTGATATTATCAGTTGGTAAAAATAAATTATTACATGCTAATTAGTGTGGCATTTCAAATAACAAACTCTTTAGAAAACTAGTTAACTGAAACACTCACCATGGAAAACCTTATTGTTTCCTGCTTCAAAAGGGTGGATTGGGATGGCAACAGGGTAATCTGGAGAAAGAGAACATGGGGAGATTATGAAAAAGGTCTTCAATATAATAAGATTTTTGCCATGAAGAGGGTGGATTGAGGCAAAAATCTTCTCCTCTGTGAAGATCACACTTACCAGATTCAGAGAGAGACTGATAAAATTCCTAGTCAATAGGAGCCAGGCTAAAAATGAAAGAGATGTCTCTTTTTAAACAGATTTTTGCTACAGCATGCTCTGGATTTAACAAGTTCAGAGGGTCTTAGGGAAACTGTAGAAAAGATTGAAAGGATAAACTGTGGGTTGCTAAACAGACCTACCATACTTGAGCTGAGAAATTCTTTCACCTGAAAATAGATTGATCTTCAGAGGATATTACAGGGCATGGTTATATAAGTTTGTCCTGTTCCTAGTCTTCCTGTCTACATATTTGCTTTGGTTCACTGCTGGAAAAATAATGTTATAAGATTGACTCTTTGTCTCAGCCAGTGAAACCATTCATATATTCTTGAAGCCTACCAAAATGATTAACTTTGAAGGACTGTGGATCACATGCTACGGCGGCAAAAAGAAGTACAGATCCTGCAATGAATGGGCGTCCTTATGTTGGTGCACAAATATACACCTAAGTATTCTCATCAAACTCTTTATGAAATAGTAGAACTACTCTTAAGTTAGACAGAGTCGTGTGTAAGGATTCCTTGTGACATGATAAGGACTGTGAAACGGCCTTAGTTGTTCACTGGAATATGAACTATGACTAGACCGACAAGAAATCAGAACCATCATCACTTCTGGTATATTTGTCACCATGCAATCACTATGCTCTGGCATATTTGCCAATTATTTCAAGAAACACCTGGTTTCTGTGGTACCTGACAATATTTATCACAGCTGAAAATTAGGGCAGCATCTCACTGCTTAAGGAATAGAAGACAGTCATAAAAGCAAAGGAACAGCCGTCTGGGTTATGGAAAGCACCAGAGTTCCACTATGCCTACAGTGAACCGAATGAAAGGACAGAAATTTTGTTTTCCAAAGACTTATCCTTCCTGCCCAGTCCTACAGATTCATGAAAACACACTGGCAGATGGGATAATGTCACTTAAACCCTAAGATTAGTTTCATATTTAAAGATGTACTGAAGTGCTTTTCTGGACATGGGCCAGGTGCTCAGCATCTTCCAAGATCAAGTTCATATTTATGAGTGCTTCATAAGTGAAGAAAATCATAAAATTGAATGGTTTTGTTCCCATAAAAAGGGAAATATAAAGCACTCAATACAAAGTAACCATGTGTTAAGTACTCATAGAACATTTTTTCCTTTGTTAATTAAGCAAAAATTTCATATGGGTGGGGCATTTCCTGGCAGCTGATGTTGAGGCGAGAGTCGTGAGTTTTAATTGCCACTTAAATCTAGGGCATTTCATTGAACAAACAGGTGGAGCATATCCACTTTGAATGTATGCAAACAGCTTGCCTTATCATAGAGAGGAGCATGAGTTTTCTGATTGATTAGTTCCTTTTTATTCCATGCAGGTTGAGGCCAATTGCAGTAACTGCAGATTTTCTGCATTGAATGTTAACACACTTTGCATAGAAAACTAATTCAAAGAAAACACTTAGAGTTTTAAAATCTGTACTAACATGAAAGAAAAAACAACCAAGCAAGCATATTCCATTTATTACCCCTGGAAATGGGAATTATTAATTGAATAATGTGGCTGAAAAGGAAAATAATCTATTTAAATCTGACAATTCTCACTAACTCTGAACAAGCAGCTCTTTCTAGGCTGACACTTTGTAGGAGATAAGATTTAGCTAGGAACCAGATATTAAAGCACATTAAACTAGTTACCAAGCTACATTCTGTAATCTGGAAAACAGCTCAGTGGTTTATATTTTTGTTTTCAACATAGAGAGAAAGGGAAAATGCATTTGTGAAATGTGTTCCATTTTATTCTAATAATAAAAGGTTAGCATTTAAGAAAGCTTTCTTCCCTCTGAATCACCTGCCAAGGCAAAGGTAGCTCATATAAACACCTCTCAGAGACAACACATTAATTCATTGTATTCTCAGAGGTTTAGATGAGGTGGTAGTAGATTATATGTAACTTATCTCCTCTATTTAGATGTGTAATGGCAAGGCTGAAGAACACTTCAGAGCTAAGTAGCTGTATAGTGGATCTAAGTCTTCATCCTTTTTGAATTAGTTTATACTTCTGATGTTCAGTAATTGAAGTCCCTGATTCTAGTATCAGTGGGCTAATATATGAAAAGATGTAATCTGACTCTCAAGTGACTGGCTTGGTGTTGTACTTTGTGACATTACTTTGTTCATGTGATCCAGATCCAAATTTGCAGATTAGCCTGCAAAGGACTGTGTCTGGTCTTTATTTATTTTTTATAACTAAGGTAAAACAAATTAGCAAATTTTTTTACTACTGTTTACAATTTTATTTTTCTGCATATCTTTTTCTATTTTCTGTATTTCTTCAAGAATAATTTTGGAGTTAAAATGGGAGGATGAAATAGCTCTTTATATTACACTAGACTATTCAAGAGCTGCTATTTTTTGAGAGGAAAGTAACATGACCTTCAGGTCATTTTGGGTAGTTAAATCTGCTCTGGGTTATTTTGAAGGCAGTGTTAACCATAAGAACTGATGTGTGAACTAATGTCTAAACCACAGAGGGAAGGAAATAATAATTTAGGAGAAGCAGCAGGGCTGTGTTTAAAAGCAGGCCAAAGTGTAGTAGAAAACTCGAGTAGTGCAACCCAGAGGGCGAAGGCAAGAGCGTGGTTAGTCAGACAGATGGGCAGCTAAATGGGGACTCACAGCAACGAGCAGTATTTTAAAAAGGTGGTCACAGTGACAGTCTAGAATTACCAGAAGAAAACACATTCTTATTTAGTAGTGTCTCTTAGATGAGCTTCAAAATTACCTTTCTTCCATTATATGTCCTCCCTAAAGAGTTATTAAAATAGTTTTGTGGTATATTTTAATAGGATTTTTTTCTCAGTAAGACCTTTTTCTTCAGAGCCTGTTTTTGAAGGTGACTATGGCAGTTTTCAGTGAGAACAGATAAAAACAGATCAAGAGGAGCTACTCTTAGGACACAGTGACTAAAGCATTAAAAAAAAAAAAGAAAGAGATAAACAAATCTGGATATTAATTTTATACAGAAAGAAAGTTAAAGTATTAGAAAACCTTTGACCAGTTTCAAGCTTGGAAATCTATCTTAAAATTTTCACTTTAAAGCATCTGCACTCATTAAAGTAGTGGTTAACTTTTCACTTAGAAAATAAACATTGAGATCTTTAAAGCTATTACTACTTCTTGGGACATAAATCTCCAGGAAAGTGAATATTTATTCTGTCATTTATTGAAAAATAAAGAAACCATTTGTGCCTTTGCTTTTAAGTCATTAATTTTAGCTTAGAATTGTGAAATTGTAAAAGATTATATAGATTAGTAGTCTCAATGCTTATTGTAAATGCACAACACAAGGAACAATTTGAAATGAGTAAAAATATGGCATGATTAAAACCAGCTATTGCTGAAGGCCAGAAATGGTATTTTAAATCATGAGCTTTATTGAAGCTCACATATTGGTACTATGATGATTTTGCTGATACCGTATTTAAAGAATGGTTTCCACAGAATGAGACTGGGATAAAGATGCTACCTTAGTGTAGAAAGGCTATTGGACGAAAACATTTTTTGGGTGTCTAAAACTCATCTCTTTCAAAGAACATCACTTCCATAAAGAGCAGGTGAATTATCTCATGTCTTCACATCAATGGACTATGCCTGATATAAGTCAGTCCTTCCACAGCCTAAAAGGAAGCGGTGAAAATAATTGGAGAGAGAAGGTAACAATGGAAATATGAGACAGAATAATCCAATTCTACAAAAAGTATTTCAGCTCACAGTTAAACTTTTATACATCTTTCTTCTTTTAAAAGACTTGGCCTAAAGTTTTAGCTTATGTTAGATCTCTAAATATTTCATGTTTCATCTAGGAAACTGTTTGTCTAGAACATGGTGAAAAACATAACACTGCCTCTACAGTTTCCAGTGAGATGAAACGGTCTGGCTAATCAGCTGAGATGATTAGAAATGGCTTTTTAAAATTTTATTTACAATCAATATCTAACAAGATTTCAAAGCTGATGACTCGATCAAATATTTGTCTCTGGATGTGTTCAAGGCCAGGCTGGAGGTAGCTCAGAACAACCTGGTCTAGTGAAAGGTGTCCCTGCCCACAGAGGGCAGCAGGAACTAGATGATCTTAAAGGTCAGTGCCAATCCAGACCATTCAATGATTCGATGTGTTATTTCAAGCCAATCTCAACACTGTTTTCCCCCCTTGCACTTTAAAATCTTATCTTTATCACATATTTTTAGAGAGGCTGTAATCAGCTCTGCAATGCAAAGTGAAGGTGACAGACCTGTACCCAGGAAAAGTCTCTGCCTATTTGCTGGCTCACACAAGTGACTCCTTTGATGCCTTCAGGTATTTCTAGTTTTTTACTCTTCATGTAGCTGTAACTTGCTGTAGTTCTGTGCTTCTTACAAAGTGCTAAAATCCCCTGTTCCCAGCACCTTTAGCCAAAACAAGACTCTCTGAGTACAGATTCAAGGACATATTCATTGCCTTAGGGCTTGAAAATATGTAAACAACTGTGAGATGGGGGGAGCAGGCCTGGGGTGGTTAACATCATCACCTGAGGGTACGATTGGAGAATTAAGGGCCAATATGCTAATGAAACAGAACTTATAAAAGGTGAAGAGCTCGTGACTCGGTGTCCATTTTGGGTGTCGTCCCCGACGGGGGACTTTGTTTGCCTAAATGTACCTTTAAGGCCTCTGCAGGCCTTAAATAAATTGTCTGCTTTTTATACTCCTAATTTGTCTTGGCCTCTGTTTCAGGTAGCCTGTCTTTTAGGCAACAGTTTTTGGCACCCCAGCCGGGACAAGGAAGGTCTCTACAAACCCCTCTGGGCCCAGGACAACAACTGCATTATCACTCCATCAACATCTACCGGGGTGGTGACAGCCTAGAAGGTATCAGAGACCAAGGACCCAACAGAGGCACGTAAGTAGGTGTATAAAGAGTACTTTTGTGGTACAATTTGTGTAGAAGGAGACGTCCTTCTGAGAGAGGACTAGGGCTAGCACTACAGTAGCAAAGTCCTCTATGTGTGTTACTTCTGTAATCTTTCCTGTTTGTAAGTGTATGCAATGGGGGGCATCTTCTCATGTGATGAAAATGGGAAGAAGAAAACCCCTTTTGGTCCTAGGGAAAGAAAAGAAGTAGAAATGGATTTGCTAATGCCTTGTTTGAGGGTGGGGCCCGTGATGGGCCCTCACCCACCGCCGCTGTTGGGCGGCTACGGCCCAGCCTGCTCGCCGCCGCCGCTGGGCGTGGGGTGGGGGCGGCCGGTTTGCCCGCCGGCTCTGGCCCAAAGGGGGGGCGGGGAGGCGGGGCCCGAGGGTGGCGACGTCATTGCCTTGGGCAGTGCCGCTCCTGCTGCCGGGATGGGCGGGGGCAGGGGCGGGGTTCAGCCGATTGGAGAAGTTCCTTTCGATGTCCCCGGGCTGAGGGGTGCCGCTTCTGCTGCCGGGATGGGCGGGGGCAGGGGCGGGGTTCAGCCGATTGGAGAAGTTCATTTCGATGTACCCGGGCTGAGGGGTGCCGCTTCTGCTGCCGGGATGGGCGGGGGCAGGGGCGGGGTTCAGCCAATGGAGAAAGCTGATGTCGCCCGTGGGGGCGAGAACACAGCGTTTAGGGACCGCACGATCGCGGTTCCCACGGTAACCACATTTGTTTCAGAGCAGTCCGTGAGCAGCTGTGAGCGGCAGCAGGGAGCGAACACAGGGGAGGCGGTCGCGCCAGGGGTGTTCCTGGGGGTGTCCCCGGGTGTGCGTGTTTCCTGCCCTGCCGCGCGGGTCTGCGGGAGTGGGGCTGCTCTGGCTGCCCCCCTCCTCCGGGGAAGCGCCGGGTCCAAGGAAGGGGAAGCCGTCTGCCAGGTGCCTTTGGAGCAAGTCGTAGGCAAGGGAAATCCTAATTCAACAAACACCTTGAAAGGGAAACTAAGTCCGAGTACTGTAAGACTTGTCAGTGCCACAGGGGTAAGAAAAGTAAGACCTTTTTTCCAGCCCTTGAGGGATGAATTGATAAAGCACAGAGTGGTTTGTCAGTTTCTCTATTTGCCAAATTCTCCTAAAAAAGATTTATGGAAATTTTGGAAAAAGAAGAAAAAACCACATAGTTTAAGATGGTTTGCTGAATTAAATTCTAAAAATACTGTCTCCTACATACTGGTGAACAAAGAAGGACTCTTTGCTATTATGTGGAAGAATCCTGAAACACAGAAAAGAGGCCAGCTCCTTGAAACAGTCTCACCTGAGAGTTTAATGAACAACCCAACTGACTGGCAGCCAAAAGAAACTGCATCTAGGAGTTGTCTCGCTGTAAGTTGGTTCTGCGAACACCACCAACAGATACCTCATGCCATGCTATTGGAACAGAGTAATGCTATTCTGAAAACATTTATTGCCAATCCTGGTATGTCTCTGTACTCAGTGTTAACTGATAACGTGTTTGAGTGTGGCTGTTTGCAGACTGTGGAAGAGGCCTATTCCAGCAAGCCAGCCCTGAAGGAGGACATCCCTCAAGGAGACCCAGACTGGGACCCCCAGGCAGACAAGAACAGCTTTATGGCAAGTTATGCAGTCACAACTGCCAACCAGGTAAACCAAGCAAAAACTTTGCTATCAGATGTAACATCACAAAGAGCTGAGCTAATTCCATCAATGAAAAATCTAGAACTGAGTAAAGCCATCTGGAAAAAGAGAAGATTGGTAACTGTTCAAAGTAATGGAATTAAACACGTGACTGAACAGGTACATGTGCTGCTGCAGAATATTTGGGAATCTAGAGAAGCAACCTTTATGCATTGCAAAGCCCATCAAGATGGGAAGACAACCCCCAAATTAGAGAATCATCTTGCTGATAAAATAGTAAAAAGGGCAGAAAAGAGCATCATAATAGAGATGCCACAAAATGAAACTAGTCTGTCACAGTTCACCCCAAATTATGATAAAAAAAATCATCAGTTTTCTGGCACAGAAGCTGAAATCATAGAAAGTGAATGGACTGTTACACCAGAGGGACAGATTGTAGTCCCACCTCAATGAAAACATGAAAGCACTTATAAAGAAACAAAAGCCTTTTAGAACACCTGAAGAAAGTAATAACAGAAAAAAAAATGACTGATATTGTGCTATTTATAACAAGCAAATATGAAATCTGCTATGGTTACAACCAGAGCAAAAGAGCTGTGTTAGAAATAAAGGCAGAGAATTTTCCTGGAGAATATTGGCAAATAGATTCTACTGAGTTACCACGTAAAAGGACACAGGTATATACTGGTGTCAGATTGACACTTTTAGTGAGTAGACTGAAACTTATCCCTGTCACACTAACACAGCAAAAAAAAAAAAAAAAAAAAAAAAAAAAAAAAAAAAAAAAAAAAAAAAAGTAAAGAAAATTTGCTCAATCATATAATTCCAAGGGTTAGAGTTTTTTGGGAATGTCATCAGAAAGAAGACGATGTTGTGTTGCAACAGCAGGCAAGAAAATTAGCAAGGTTCTAATGTTTATTTGGGATCTGCAAGTCCCAAAGAAAATACATATGCGGGAGAGGCTTAATTTGCAGAGATATCTAACAGCTTTAAGTTCCACTTTGCAGAAACTCCAGAATTACATCGTGTTATCCAGGCCCACAGGGCTAGACACACTAAGACATCCCTTCCAACCTGAAAACCAAATCTATGTTAAGGGGGGGGAGACAGACGACAGTGATCCTTCACAGACCAAGTGGAGAAGACCGTCCCAAGTCCTGCTGACTAAACTGCAGTCAAACTTGCTAGCAGAAGACCCTACATTCTCTACTCATGAGTTAAGAAGACTTCTACTCCTGAAACAACTGAAAATTAAAGACTGATGCAAGCAGAGATAATGTTATTTAAAGAGTTATTTTCAGTGTTTGTTATCTACGCAGTTGGTAACCATGGTTCAGGGTTAGAATCAAAATTTACATGTGATTGGAATCCAAAGTGCATCCACAGATCAAATTTTACATCAAATAGCATTCAAGATATTGTGTACTAAACCTTAAATATTTCTTTCACACCTTCATATCATGGTTACCAAACAGGCCTGAAATTAAAAAACTGTTCATACTAGTTGTAATCATAATTTTCATGTAATAGCTAGCTGTATGAAAATATTTTGCTATTCGACACTTACTATTGTTAGAAATATATTGCTGTTAAATGCATACTATTATTAGGTATCTAGAATAGAGACCTGACAAGGTAGAGGCCTTGTCAGGCCTCTAAAGGGGGGAATGATGCCTTCAGGTATTTCTAGTTTTTTACTCTTCATGTAGCTGTAACTTGCTGTAGTTCTGTGCTTCTTACAAAGTGCTAAAATCCCCTGTTCCCAGCACCTTTAGCCAAAACAAGACTCTCTGAGTACAGATTCAAGGACATATTCATTGCCTTAGGGCTTGAAAATATGTAAACAACTGTGAGATGGGGGGAGCAGGCCTGGGGTGGTTAACATCATCACCTGAGGGTACGATTGGAGAATTAAGGGCCAATATGCTAATGAAACAGAACTTATAAAAGGTGAAGAGCTCGTGACTCGGTGTCCATTTTGGGTGTCGTCCCCGACGGGGGACTTTGTTTGCCTAAATGTACCTTTAAGGCCTCTGCAGGCCTTAAATAAATTGTCTGCTTTTTATACTCCTAATTTGTCTTGGCCTCTGTTTCAGGTAGCCTGTCTTTTAGGCAACACCTTCTTTCTCTCAAAGTTGCGCCTGGCAACGATATTCGACAGAAACTTGCATGTTTCCTATGTATGCATCACTGAATAAAACTCGTTCTGAATTTGTCTCAATGCTTAATATTTAAGTTCTGTTCATCAAGAATAGCTGCTTTTTTCTGCTATGAACTCCTCTGGTGGTGGGCCTTTTCTTGTTTTTTTAACTTTATTATTGTCAGCAGAGAAGCCTTGTAACAGGCAAAATATAAGTTGACCATGACCTTCCTTTAATGCTATAATAGCTTAAGGTTTTAGTCTCTAGCTGGTTTCAAGCATCTATCTCTTTCTGATGCATTAATATGTAATACTTTCATCCAAAATTTATCCTTCTTTAAAGCTTGCCCTTATAGTTCTCTTTACAAGAACTCTAGATACTTGCGGGTCTGCTTACCTTTTCTTATTTTCTTTTATTGGACACTTCTCAGAGTAGCTTATCTCTATTGACTTTATAGGAATTAGCTTGAGACAACATGCTTAACTTTTTGATGGTTAACCTTTCCTAAACATTCTTTCTGGAAAGTTCAACCTTTTTTTTTTTTTTTCTTTCCTTTCCTGTTTATCTCTCTTTCTCCAATTATCTATGCACTGTTTTCTTGACAAGCTCTTTCTGCTACACTGTTCTAGATAATTGATTGTCTTGAAAGGAATTGAGGAGCTTTGTTTCCTGATGCTTTCCTGCCAGATATTTGGCATGTGTTACCTTTTGCTTTTGCAGCACTGCATTTAGCATCTGTCTAAAGAAATATAGCCAACTGCTAGCAGACAAAGAGCAGTAAGATTCTCGAGAATGCTTTTTCTTGTAATGATATCGCCATGGAGTTCAATGAATATTATTTTTAATGATAAAGCATTTTGAGCGGAGGTTATATTATATCATTCCTCTAAAGTATTTGACTCAATTTTATATATGGGGAACTCTTAAAAAAATCTAGGTCTTTCAATAATGGAAGCCTGCTAAGAGATTCAAATGATAATATTTGTTAAGGAATAAAATAGAAACATATTTGAACCATACCAATATTAATATATACACATCTAAACGTTGATTTAATGACATTTTTGTGTGCTTGTTTAGTTATAGCACTAGGATTTTTTAGGCAAATAAAGTAATTTTTACCCTATTATTTTTATTATTTTTTACTGTTATAGTATCAAGCATCTGCTTCTGATTTTGCTTGTTATTACTATTACTATAAACATATAGTTCACAAATCATGTTAAGAAAAAGACTAAATAACTATGATATAATTAAAAATCTGTCAAAACAAGAATGGAAGTCATTAAACTTGATGTCTCATTTCTGAGGCTCTGTAAAACAATTTCCTTTTACTGTTTTGTAATTGTCAGCTCCATGTTTCTTTTTAGATTACAATAAAGTGATTATAAAAATTGTAATGCTTATAAATATAACAAATATTTTTTATATTATCAGTGGACTGCAGCATCACCTATTTGTCGGGTTGTTTGTTGTGATATGTAAGAATGAAAATATAATCCTAATGCAATTAAAAAGCAATTATTTTCTGTGGAATTTCATTTAAAATGTTTTTACTTGGACTACATTTTTGGAAGATTTCAGTAAAATTAATTCAGTCATTGTAAGGTAAAGAAAGCTTTAATGCTGCTAAGAAATTCAAGGAATTTCTCTGAGCATAGAATAATTTTGTTATAAGAAAGATATCAGGTGCTTGATAGGATTTGGTCAGGAATATCTTACATGGTATAGAGGAAAGGAAATGGTAAGATAGAAGGGAAAATTGCAAGTGAGGTAGTCGATATTAATTCAGCTGGGAGACTGAATGATCCGTGAGGAGGGGAAGTATAAAGACTGAGAAGTTCCACAGACACTGATAGAGAATGAAGAATTGTGCCCAAATAAACAAAAACATGGGCTAAACAGCCTGGGGAAACCCTGGCATGGATTGTTTTGCCTATATGTTGCATAAAAAGGGAAACTAGAAAAGTGTTTTGATGAGAAATAGGGAGCAAGAAGAAATTCCTCTGAACGAGGAAGGAGGAGTCTGGCATAGAAACACTAGTAAGGAAAAGTGATCAAGCAAGAAGGTGAAGAAGGTGAGAGAATTAATAGGGACTGGGTAAATTAGATATGAAATGAGTAGCCTGAAGAAATGAATGCTGTAATACACACTCATATTAGGAAAGATTATAATACATAAGATGTAGAATAGTAAGGGGGTTTAGTGTCATTTCTGGCAGAGTACTAAAGTAAAGTAAAATACTTCTCATTTGGAAAAAAAAAGAAGAAACTGTGCTCTGTGCTGGAAGTTTCATCAGGTAAGTGTAGAGTGAGATGGGGATGAGGGTGGGGTGAAAGAATAAGATTGTCTGCAGGGTGCGAAGAGCATGCTGTGTTTGGTCAAAGCATTCATCAGAGTTAATGCTCTTGAAACACTGCAGCTAGAGAATGATAGCCATCAGAAAACATGTATAGACAATATATGTTTATAAGGCAAGCTTTGATAATACATAGTGAAGTAGGAGGTGATCAAGATGGAGAAAAAAAATCCCACACAAATAAAACCCCCCTAAACATCTATCTAGAAAACTACTGTTCTGTGTATAGAGAGTATGCTCAAATGTTGATTTTGGTTTTCTATCAAGCATTCTAGTAGCATGATACCATCTCATCACTCACCAAAGAATTCCAGAACTTTCTAACTTTGAAAAAATGTTCTGAAAGCACTTCTCATATTATCTTAAAATGTTTTTGTATGAGCAGCATTTAAAGTAGATATATTCCTCTAATACTAATAGTAGCAGAATTGACTAGGCTTTGTTCTGTTATCTAGGAAGGAGTAATCTTCTGATGGAGCACTCATAATTCAAAGCTTTAGTCCTGTGAACAGCTCTGCTGGGATTTTCCTAGTTTAAAGACTGAGGGGTCTACTGCCTCCTACAATTGTTAAAGAGCATAAGATATATAGCTAGAGATCACCTTCCTAACAGTCAGCACCAGCCTAAGCCTCTAATAGAGCTATTCTGAAGCACCAACTTCAGAAACAGTTGGATCGGCATGGTTCCTTGGGGAATCATACAGACTTCTGGATGCCCAAAAGAAAAATTGCCATTGATACTAGCTGGCAGTGCTTAGCAGAGCTAAGCTGTGAAACAATTCAGCTCTGCTAAGCCACAGTAATACAGTCAGACTGGCTGACTTTGTCAATTCTTCTAACTAGGTTAGTTTTGCCTCTTGAAACTAGAAAATAATTTTTATACTGAAATAATTTAAATGTAAATAACATTAAACATTCAGTTCTCCTAATGTATAGCTTTTTGTTTTGTTGTTTTGGGTTTTTTTCCTGAGGAAGTTGTAATCCATTTTAAGGAGCAGAAATAAGTTTCTCTAGTGCCATTTTCTTATCTATGCCTGCATTTCCTTTTCTCAGTGATATTGGAATTAAAAAAAAAAAAAAAAAAAATGAACAGCAAAACCCATCCTTCATCCAGGAAGAACAAACCAGCATCTCCCAATGCTCCAAGTCGTCAGAAAAAATCAGGCTGGTATCCTTCATCCTTCTCAGTAGTTAAAATTTATCTAAATCCCAGAAAATATGTGATCTCATATAGATCTCTAGACCTTGAACTGAATCAAAACTCAGAAATCTCCAGTCCTAACCTGAAATTCTAAGTTCACATGCACTTTTGATTTGCTTTGAGGTTTTCTTGCTTATAAATCCAGAGAAATAAGTCACTGTTTTGCGTTTGACTGTTTAAACAGAATAGTAAGAGAATTCAAAAATAATCTTTCCAACATTAGGTGAGAAAATGAATAAAATGTCTCTCTTAGCATTAGGCCAGAGAAATGCTACCTGCCTAAGGAGCCCTGTGAGCAGCCCCAGCCGGGACTGTCAGTCCAGGGTGAAAGTGGGGACCAACACCTCACAAGTGCATGTGGGGCTTCAGGGAGGGGTTTTCTCATGTCCAAGACAATTAGTAAATAAGACAAACAGTTTCATTGTGGGGAGGAACAAGACAACTAAAAAAAAAGACAAAAAAATATGGTAAAAATAATTTCAGCATGTCTTTTATATAAACATGAAGCAAAAGAAATAGCACAGGGTTTCTGTCATATTGCAGAATATCTGTTCTCATATTTATATTATACTTTTTAATAATTATATATCTTTTGAGAAGGAGCCTAGAAACCTTACTGGCATTGTAAGTGCCATTCTCACAAAAGTGAGAAATAAAGGTAATTAGGGTATAGACTTCTCATAATGCTGCACCCATATTTTCTGCATAGTCAGGGCATAATTAAAGTCATCAAAGTACAGACAATCCCACAGCTGTCTTTAAACTGAATACTACAAATTATTTTCCAAAAATTCTCTCTTCTTAACCTCTTCTGATTAATCAAATTGCCTTTTGGGTTCACTTATTTGAAAATGCCCTGAGTTCCCTGTACCTCTAAGTGTTTTTAATACTCTTACTAATCTGCAGAGGATCTAAGAGTGATAAGCAAAAAAGAAAAAGACTTCTTTTGAAAACTCTAGGACTTATTTCTTACTAACCAAGGGCTAAACACACCACGAAAGCAAGCTCTGCAATAGTAAAATTCTGCATTAGTCACCTGTGCTATCAGGAACATGACTGGTTTCTATCACAAAGCCACTGATTTGACATGATACCACCACTAGTGTCCATAATTGCAGAGAAAGACCTGATTATTTTTCCTTCAAAGAGGTTTGGGACTGAAACAAGAGTGATACACACTGGACTTATATTAGTTTTTCCATACAACTTAATTAGTTGTATGGATGATTACCAATCTAGAAACTTCTAAAGAAACTTCATAATTTTCAGCAAATCAGGAAGCTGCAGCTATATACAAAGATAATATTATTAGTATTCTTATTCCTATTTAAATATCAGAAGTACCAAAAGAAAATTATCTATAATTTCTTGGGCTGTTACAATCACCAAAGTCTCTGCTTGCCAACACAACTTCAATTCCTACCAGCTGACTTGGCTGTTTGACATATTTGTAGGGAGGGCAGATGCAGCCTTTGATCAGCCTCAAGAACAAGTTTTAGAAATCTGCACTACTGAACTAATAAAAACACTAGTTTAGCGGTTTTGAACAGAAGTTACAAGTAGGCTGAGGATTTTAATGTACCCCCACTAATGAATAGGTTGTTCAGATTATAGTATTTTCTAAATAGATACTTAAGAAAGTCAATAAGAAGGAAGGCTTTTATGATTTCTTTTGGCTAAGAGGCTGCTTCTTAATCATGCTCTTGACTTGAGATCTTTTGGCTTGTATTCGCTGAAGTTCTCAAGATAAAAATCTAAAACTTTCATCATCTGCACTTGACAGAAAGAGAAATAAATATGGAAGTGCACCAAAATGAGCAGATGGGAGAAATTCATGCCATAATTCCCCCTCTCCTGGGTTCACTTGCAGCTATTTTGCTTTTATCTCCTTCCTGAGATTTTACTGAGAGTGGAATGTACTTAGTTTTTTCATTCTAGAAGTTGCAAACATTCATTTATTTGCATTAAAGTAAAATATCTTAACAAAATAAGCTGATTTGGGAGTGATGTTTCAGGAGAATCCAGGAGGTTATTCTGTTTTGCACCAAAAAACCTCCAAACCACCACAACCCTCCAGCCACCCAGTGTGCCCATTTCCCCAGATCATGAGCAACTTGTACAGTAGACTTGTCAGATTTCATTTAGACTGGCCATAAAATGAATATTTCTGAAAAGTACTGCACTTGTTCCACTTTCATACAGAGCAAATAATTTCCATTTTGCACAGTTATAACCTGTCAGAGTGAGCCTATAGATCAATACAGAACCTTATGTTAAAGTACAAGCAAACTTCGTCTTTTGAAAGGTTTGACACTGAGAACAGATGCTCTTAGCATCTGAGAGTTAATAAATTAAGACTTCTTTTTAAAAGGGAGCAGTTACAGGCACATAGAGCTCCACTGTTGATTTCAATGTCATTGCACTTGTACAGCTGAAATGTTATCGTCTGCATTCTCAGTTAACACTGCCAGAGAGAAGCTGAAGGCAATTTCAGATATGCCCTGTCAAAGCTCCTGTGGGTTTGGTTACTTGATGCTACAGGAGAGAACTTGCACATCCATTGGTTTCATCAGTTCTTGCTCAGCCATTGCATGAATTAGTTGTTTTCCTCTTTAGGCAAAAAGACTTGTCTGTTATTCTGATTTAAAGTGGATATCTGCAAATAGAAGGACCTGATCTAGAGGGAAGTTATCAAATCATTTCAGTGCAAAACCTATCAAATTCTTAAGCACCCACGTTTCAGTGTGTCTCCCCTTTGTGCTCTTTTTCATTAAACCAGCATAAATACTTTCTTATGATAGACAGAGACAAGATAGTGAAAAAAGAGCCTGAAATTCTTAGTTATGACAGCATGGAGGCTGCACACTGTTCCATGCCCACTGTTTTTCATGTTTATCAGAATCTCGATGGTTTCTTATTCCCCACCATATCTTTTAGTAAATTATTCTCTTTCCATCCATCCTTAGATCACCAGCTCCTTAGGACAGCCAAAAGCCTTTGAGCTCCTCCTTCTGCAGTGTTTAATCTATGAGCTGTTGCTGACACCACTGAAATGTGCTGTAGCAGAAATTTTCAGATGAGTTATTCACACATTACATTATGCACTAAATGCAATCCCGTCCACAAAAAGAAAATATATGCTTTCTTTAAGGAAGAATTCAGAAATCAATTTCAAGCTTTCTTGTGAATTTTGGGGGTTGGGAAACAAGAAAGAAGTATTTTTCTAATATAGTTATTAAATATTTTTATACATATACCTGATTGAAATCTGGTGATTATAGCAATTGCAATATTGGAGCTAAGCAGGCCAAAAAAATACATACCTCTTTCTTACCCCTCAGTGGTCTCATTTCATGTTCTGGCATGTGTCTTTGTGAAGTGTCAAAATCTCAGCTTGCTGCATGCAGGCTGATAGTGGTTTCTACATCTTCAGTCATGTCAAATGTAGAGAAAAAAGAGGAGACAGTTTGAAAATGTCAGCCTAGTCATAAGGTTAGAACTACAGCAAGACTCTGCAAAGACACAAGCTTTTTAAATTTCAGCCCAAATCACAAAAGTTATCACAGTACCTTAGGAAAAAGGACTTTACTATGGGTTATCCATACATAAACATTTTTAAGAGTCAGAAGGGCATTTCTTTGTCAGAGTTGACGTTACTACATTCAAACAGATTCTGTCTCAAGGAACATCACTAGGGAAGGACATGTCTAACAGACAGTAGCACATTGTAAGGACTCAGAACGAAGGAAAAGCACTGTGATATGATTACTAATCCCTACTATTGAAATACATTTTATGCATATGTATAATGGCCAAGATCAAGATTGCCGGCAGTGGTTTAGATCATCTCAACATTTTTATGACAGAAAGACACCTAAAGCAAGCAGATGACTGAGGTGAAGAGTGAGGTGGCTCCTATCCATTTTAGCTAGACTCATTCCAACATTGTGATACATCCTTTTGGGGACTTCATAGAAACAGCAGCTACAAGACTGAACTGCAGGATATGTCACTTCCAACAAATTTGGCCTGTTCATATTTTACTTCTGAAGGTGCAGGAAATATTGCTTTAATCATCATCATTCTCTCCTATGGTTTTCTGTTTCTTATTAGTTTATAAATCCCTCCTTATGGATCTCCTAAAGGTAAAGACTGAGCAGAGAAGTCTCCTGTTTGCCATCAAAACTACAGATTTTCCTTACAGAATGTTTCTTCTTTTCCCACCGTACTTTCAAGACTTCATCACTATGGGAAACCTATAGGTGTATTATTTAAGCTTCTGTATGCATAGTTCTCCTCTTTCTTTCTCCCCTTTATTCAGCTTCACCTGCCTAATCTTCAGTGTCTTTCCAAAACACTCTTTACTGCCCACTTTCCCGATTATAAATATCCCAATATCAATATGGTTGGATTGACCAATGTGTACCTGCATCCCTCAGCGTGTCATCAGAGTGGCCAGCTTTGGGAACATGCATCACGAGTTGCTCTAAGGTTAATAGGCAGTAAAGGCTTCTGAGCATTACCACCTCAGATTAGAATCAATTTCTTGACTAAATAAATATGCAGCCAAACTGCAGCTGACAGACAGAAGCAGCAAAATGTGAGAGTTTAGGTCAACACTCTGGAGAAAATCTTTTACATGGTGATCAGACAGAGTCCATCAGGAAATAACCAGCTATGACAGATAAGGTGGCCTTAGAAGGCGCATTGCCAATGAGCAATCCCTGTGTTGGAGTTACACCTGCCAGGAGGAGAAAATCAAAGTGGGGTCTCTGCATCACTTTTTATAATTGAAACAGGCATTTGTAAGGAAGATGCAAAAAACTTGTCCTTTTTGAAATCTAAGGGGCAAACAACGAGCATTTGTTAACTATAGAACTTGTTTGGAAAACTGGAGTAAAATGTCCCACAATAATTTTTAGCAATAATATAAAAGTGTGGAGAAAACAGTCAAATTTGAAAACAGTGGAATGTTAAACTTGAAACAAACCTGGAAGTGACAATAGAATTGAATTTTTCTTCATAGACATGAACAATTAGCATATTTAGAGATAATATCTAATAGTTTATCTACTTTCAAACCTAGTTTCTTTCCACCTTAGAAAAATAATTTATTTAATAATCTTGATTTTATTTAATTTCAGTGGCAATTTTACAAACCTTACAATATGCTGCCTTCAGGTGGTACAGGAAGGCTGCCTTCTGAGAGTTTTGCCAGAAAAGCACTTAGTTTTTCTGGCACATTAAGAACCAGGGAATGCCCAGCTCTTGCTTCTGTGGGATCCAGAATAAAAATTTCATCACAGTGGAACACAATTTTTCAACAAAGCAACCTGTGAAGTCTACAAAAAAAATTAAAAAGATCATAACTTTTTATGATCACAGAAACTTTATCAAAAACTGCTAGTCAAAAGAATAAACACAAATTTGTATTGTTAAACAATGTAGAGGAACAGAGTGTAAAATTTCTGGCTACAACTGTTCAATCAAAAAAGCATGTTTTACAGAAGAGTCCATTCTATTTTTTCTCTGCCTTCTGTTATTAGTTAATTAAGATTTTAGGCATTATAAAAATTATGGGAAAATGATTTAAAAATCAGTAATATATTTGGATTATATTTATATATAAACATATATATCAGCAACAGGTTGCTAGACCCCTAAGGTTTAATTCTAGGAAAACACATTCTACCACAGGAGACAGCCCTCCATGAACATGTCCAAGATGAGGAGTAAAATTTTTTTTGTAAAAAATAATGTAATACAAAGTTCATTATTTATCATCTATGTCTTATAAATGTCACCACTAAAACTTATCTTTCTCACTGTGCTTATTTTTCTTTTCTTTCTGATTTTACTTATATGAGGTTGTTCACATTTCTTAATATCCTTAATCTTTTTCTTATATCCTTTTAAAATTTACCTCACTGTTTCTTGCATGACTTTCTAATGATTTTTCAAATTACCAGTCCCTTCAAAGTCCATTAGACACATCAGGTTGCTTATTTGAGTTCATATTAATGACTATTTAACAATTTTGCCACTTCAAACCTATCTCTTTTAAAATTTATTCTTTTCACACAGAAGAACTTTAGCTTCCTTGCAAAGTATCTATTTTATAGCTATAAGAATCAGGTGGGAAATGATCCTGTGGAGCTAAAGTTTTGGAAAACAAACTTTCATACAAGCAATGTGTTAGAATTACAGTGTAGGAAAGATTCTACTACTCACCTTTGGACTCACACAGATCGGCCATGCCTCATAAATCACAAGAATTTTTTCATGGTGTTTTTTCATTGTGTTTATTTCCAAATGCAGGTCACAGCTGATTCAGAAGGTGAATGATCTGGTCATTTAATCAATCTGTGGAAGGGAAGACTAACTACATCCCTCTGGACAGTGCTCCAGTCTCTGCTTCAGAGTTATTATTTATAGAGACAGTATAGACACTAGTCAAACTAAAATGTTTTTCCCTAGTCAATAAAAATAAAAATGTTTATAATCAAACTGGAATTGTCTTTGTTTCTCTTTGACTGCTCGTGCTCTGGAGACCTTTTTCTAAAATTATCCCCTAGTAGAATGAAGTTTCTCAGAAGCATCTTCTGTTTTCACCCTGAAAGAATTCAAAAAGCTTTCTCTTGGAAACCCTGACATCAGACATTATGATATAAAAAACAGTTTCATTTCCCCCCCAAAGATGTTTAACTCCTTTGGCACAGTTTTTTTGTTTATTCTTCCAAACTCCTTTGGCACAGTTTTTTTGTTTATTCTTCCAACCCATCCTCATCTTGTCCACAGCTTTGCCTGATCTTCCAAACCATCCTAAGCACTTTTCTATCCTGGCTCGTTGTAAATCACTTACTTATCTGGAACAGTCTGTATCATGGCTAATCCTCCTAAGATTCTCATCCAAACATATTAATCATAATAATAATATAGCATCCAGCCTTGCTCCTTTCTGTTTCTTTGCTTACCAGAAAGACAAACAATGGAGTAAGATCCTTCTCTTCCCAGAATCTTTTGCTAGGAGTCATTTGTTCTGAACATCTTGAATTCTTCATAGTTGCATGTTATAAGTGAGACACGGCTAGTCTGCATGCCCTTTTCTCATGCTTTTTCCTAGGCCTAGTTTTTAAGGCTGTGCGGAGCTTGTTCTGTTTGACAGCGCCAGATCTAAACAGCTTAAAACAGCTGAACACCAAGTCACATATAGATATAGGACTTTGTCATTGTAATCCTCAGCATTGTGGGCCCCTGGAAATGGGCAGCTATCTCTGAGAAAGCCATTGGCAACACTGATATCTGTGTTACCGAGATGGTAGAGGCAGGAAAGGTAGTTAACCTGGATTGCTAATCATAGCAATCAGCTCTGACTAGAGTCAGTCTGTGGGAAACATCGTTCTTGACTACCAGGGGGTGAGTTATTCTGTGTAGAGCCTGAAGACATGTATTGCTCACAAAGCAACTGCCTTATGCCTTTTCTTAAAGTGGTGGTGCTGCTTGTGCTGCTTAGTCTCACTTCTGTCTTAGGTGATCAGAATATTTGGCTGTGAAGGATGTCCTGAATGTCAAGACCTTTTATCTTCATATACGAATTGAATGTCTAATGAGTCTCTCTCGCTTCTTTTTAGTCCCCATGACTCAAACAATCTGGGTTACACACTCTTCCGTCTTCTTCAAACTGAGGAACAGGATGGCTTACATCTAAGGAAACTTCAGCATGATTTTGCCATGAGGTTTTTTGCTAAAATGCAAAAACTAAAAGTTTGGCAAGATGCTGAAGTTACAAGACCAAGCTTCTTTTATAGAATTTGGAGTCACTTCCTATAATGTATGTTAATTATGCTTCAAGAACATTTTGACAATTCAGATTCTGGATATAGTTAAGTATGGACATGATCTGCTGCTGGTTTTTAAAGAGAATCAGACAGCCATATTCTGTCTTTTCAACCAGCTATCTCAAGGCAAGAACATTTCTAGCCAAGTATATAAACCTCTGTTATTGTTCATAAGGAAGTTTCCTTTGTATTCCCTCCCCTTCATAAATGTAGACCTTCCATAATATCTCTTGCATCTGAAAGAGCTTAAGAGGAGGCAGGACCTGGGGTTTCTTCCTTGCCTGAATTTATATCTATAAATTACTCTCCTAATGAGCTTTGACTTGGGAAAGGCAGTATTTAGAAGTACGTTTGGAAAAACAAATCCATTAAAAACTTACAGATAAATCTGGAAAATAAAAGGAAACAATGTTCCAGTACTCCTCCCAAAATACAGTTGGAATAAATTAGTCAAATAGTCTTTCGTTTATAGTCATTCCATGATCATAAGAAGGGAGGAAAAAAAAAGAAGGTAAAATATAACAGGATTATGTTATCTGAAGGAAATTATATGCTTAGTTACATTGATCTGTAATTATGCAAACATTTAGGAAAACATGCTTCTGAAATATAAGGAATTGATGCCAGGTATGGTAATGCAGATTTGCTATTTTGCAGCATGATAAATTTGCTTAACAGACCTAGGCACGGATAACAGATGTTGCTATGCACTGTCCTTGATTTATATGATGGGAAAATTCCCTAAGCAAGGCACATATGTGTCATGTCCTGTGGGGGAGAAAATGCCCCAGCAGCTTGCTCCAGATAAGGAAGAAAACAGATTTAAAATGATACTTGCATTTTTGTTTCTTCATTTCAGATTTTTATTGTTATGTATTTGCCAGAAACACTGATATTATGAGGTCTTGATATTTATTAGAAAAGTGTACCTAAATATATATTGGAATGTTTTAATGGTATTGCACTATTCTACTTTATTTTTGTTTATATTAAATGCAACTAATCTTCATAAAAGCTGTTTTTACATATCCTCACTTTTGAAAGTGACTTGTAAGTTTCCTCTTCCCTTCATTGCTTACATAATTATTTATTAGTTAGTGGAATACATAATGTCTATCAAAATTTTAACCTTCTTAATACTTACATTGACATAAAAATATGACAGTGAAAATAGATTACAGATAATTAGTATAGCCACACTATTTTTAGGTGGCTGTTCAGGTCCACACCTGGTTCAGGTTGTCATTCTCCATTGAGGAGCACAGAAAAAGAAACCTGGTATTTAAGGTAACTTCTTTTGAGCCCATATATAATTCAATTGGCAATCAAGACACTACAGATAGAAAATCATAGAATATCTCAAGCTGAAATGTACCCATAAGGACCAACTCCTTGGTTCTCACAGGATTACCTAAAGAATAAATAATAAGATATCATTATGATCAACAAAATTTCATATTAAGTAGGAGAAAATGAAATTGCATTTTACACTGAAAATAAAACAACTATTCTGCCTCAAATTTTCCAGGTTCTCTTACCTTAATTCACCACCAGGCACAGTGAAAAATGCAGTTTGCAGCACACACACTCAATTCCAGCATGCAGGTACAACACACAAGGCAGTAATAACTTGATAGCCCTTTATGTACTTTTTACATCCCTTTCTGATTATCTGGAGTATTTTCAGAGGACATACCTAAATATTTCAGAAGCAACTATTCTTCAAAATTTCTGTACTTATTTTCAGTCATAACATCAAATATATTTTTTTTTCCTCTTATGCTTTAGGGATATTGTAGTGATAGAATACTTTGAAAGGAAGTTTATTCTTAAAATTCTTTATGTGGATAAACTGAAGGGCTTCTTGTTAGACTGTTCTACTGAGCCACAAAGTTTATTACACATATATTCTGTCTTTCTTCCACTCTGAAATATATCCATACCAATAAATTGCCTGGAGTTGACTGGTGAGGGCCTCATCATATCACTAATTATGGATATCTTATGGATATATATGCCATGAGAAGCACAGCTACACTCTGCTAGTATATTGGTGAAAATTTTCCCACCTACATCATGGAGGCTGGCTTTTTACTCTTGAAGAATATTCCTCATTCCAGTGCCCTTTGGTCACAGCAGGTGTCCTCAGCATCATTAGTCCTCCTGAGTGAAATGGCTCTTGGATAGGATAAAATTAAAACAAAACACATTATAGTCACTAATGATGTTTTTAAATAACATCAGAAGCCTGCAAAGAATTTCAGTGTACCATAGCACAACAGTCAGGGTTCAGGTAAAATAAAAATACAGAAAAATAAGTCCTTTAAGCAGCATTTTCATTTTTCAAAACTTTCAGAATCTGGGAAAGGGAGTGTTGTTTTCCTGGAAATGACAGCAGAAAATTTTTGTCATGTTATCCTTTCACTTGGATTTATTATCCAGCTGGACAAGACTTAACACACTTTGAACACAGTTCATTTTAGTTTGGAGCCCTTGCAAGTCATCCCTGGCTGAGAAAACTTGAACAAGTGTGACCAGAGCTTGTTCTCAGAGCTGAATGTAAAGCAAACACAATTTCGGCTTCAGCTGCACTATCCATCCCGTGAAACAATCAACGACAAGGTGAAATACTGAATTAGAATTCAAGTCCACTTCCAGAGTCTCTTTCCTTGAGCATCAATCTCCATCTCTTTGATGCTATACATAAGCCTCAGCACAGGCTAGCAGCACTGAACCTGTTTTGGTGGCTTATGACAAATTGAACAGCTTGGATATGATTTCAGAATGGGAATTTCTTTTTATAACTGTGCCTTACTTCTTTTTCACATCTACTGTAGTACCACAGTGTGAACCTTTGCATATGAAATAATTCTAGTAAATCTACAATTTTTTACACAATCTTTATGCTCAATACCTATTTTAGTTTTGGTAACTAATATTGTTTTTATTGATTTCTAGGACTGGAAAGTTGTTAGTTGTTTTTTGTTTGTTTTGTGCTCTTTTTACCCACCAGGCCCACTGGGAACACTATATTTTGCCATCTACATTCTGTTTCATGTACTGGTATAGCTTATGGCTTTCTATGGAGAATTACTTTCTGCACTTAGGGGAAGAGATAGGTCAGATGCACTTCAGTGAAACAAGAACTTTGAAAAAGACATTTTGTAGGGTCAGAAAAGAAAACATTGTAATCAGCATACTACTGCTGCTGCTGTACATCTGACCTCTGCCAAACTTGCAGCATCCATCTGAAAACTGCATCCTAAAATATTTATTCTCCACACTGATATTTTTTCAGTTTAACTGTTGGAATTTTCTTTTTTTTTATCAGAGGTGTGAAAAAAGTGATATTTAATGCTTTAATGTGTAACACATTCTAACACTTTGAAAATGTAAAGCTAGCTAGACTCAAATCCGCCTTATTTATCAGCTAACCCATATCAGTAAACTTTATTCAGAATCGTCCAGACTGTGATCATTAGAAAGCCAGCATCAGAGGCATGGAGTTCAGGAACAGAACTATGCATATGCACCTACAATGCTAGTCTAATACAAGTGAGTAACTTTTAATCATGGAATCAGTGAATTGTAGAAACAGAAAATGGTTTGGTTTAGAAGGGACCTTTAAGATCATCTAGTTCAAACTGTGCTGCTGTGGACAGGGACACCTTCCATCAGGCCAGGCTGCTCAGAGCTCCATCCAGCTTGGCTTTAGACACTCCCAGTGATGGGGCATCTACTCTGGGCAACCTGTTCCAGTCTCATCACCCTCACACTAAAGAAATTTTTTTCTAACATCTAATCTAAACGTATCCTCTTTCAGGTTGAAGCCACTTACCCTTGTCCTGTCACTACATGCTCTTGTAAAAAGTCTCTCTCCATCTTTCTTGTAGGCTCTCTTCAGGTCATAATTAGGCCATCCCTAAGCCTTCTCTTTTGCAGGCGGAACAAACCAAATTCTCTTAGCCTTTCCTTTAAATAGATACAAAGTCCAGGATTCCCATAGTTTAAGCTCTGTGCAGAAATGCTCTTCCCTGCTGAAGACTGGCTGCTCTATTAACAGTAGCTATACTACTGCAGAAAGTATTTAAAAATGCAGACTAAGGCATTGCTGTACCCTTTACTACAACTGGAACCCTTCTAAGAGTGAGACGTGTCCCTGTAGCTGCTGTAATAAATCATCTATTCAAATGGATGGACCATCAGGATATGTTAGCTATATTTGCATTTATCAGCATCAAAGATTTTTTCATTAAGTTATGTTCATAGTACCAATGCTAAATTACATTTTTCATCTGCTATTATGTAGACTTAGCTTTGCATCAACATTTAAAATTCTTAAAAGTGGAAGAAGGTATTTAAACTGTCATCAGCATAAATAAATCTATCATCCAACAGGAAGCCTACAGTAAGGGTGAAGTATGACATAATTATTTCAAAAAAACACTTCAAAAGAACCAAAATACATTCTTATCTGAAGATTATTCCTGTCTTGACAAAAAAACTTACCTGCTTGGATGAAACTTTGGAACCTTTCTGCACAAGATAAATCTTCAATATGATTTCATCTAAAACTTACTCTTTACTATACAAGCTCTCAGAAGGCTGTCAAAATTTACAGCTCACAGAAATAGGACATAGCAGGACTTCTATTAACATATCCAGCAGAGAGCAAATTGAGTGACCCAAACACCATCACAGGGGCAGACCAAAAAATGCTTTCTAGTTCTCTGTATTTTGATAGGGAAAAAATAATAAAATGTTCTGTATCTCTCTTGGTCATCTTCATCTTTCCTGAGGAAAAAGGTATCTATCAGTGACAACTGACTGCATTTATACTTCCTTGGAGGGAAGGAAGAAGAGAGTTAGTGACACCACTGTCATTCCATCCTAATCTCCAGCTTCATGTTAATCGGCCTTTTCTGTGGTACAGTAGTTGCCATGGTAAAGCTTATCTGAAACCCTGTTGCCTGAACCCCTTCCTGTTTCTCTTTTCTTTCCCTTTTCTACAAAATGTCAGGATTCTCTAATTTTTGCTTCACCTTTGAAAATGGAAAAAATCAATGAAAATCTCTCAGTTTTCTTCTAAGTTTTGGGCACGTGCAAGGTGTTACATACCGTGACTTCTGAACCCACTCTTGTCTAATCATGATATGCAGAAAAACATCTCCTGTCACATGTGTAATTACTTACAGGTAATTTTTCTTCAATGATTTCATCTGTTTTCCACAAATAAGAGAAGATTTGTATAGTGAGATGAAAATTTTCATGTAGAATACCTAACAGGGAGTCTTAGCACAGAACTTAACAGCAATTTGAGTAGTATTCAGACTGATAGAAAAATAATACATTTTATCTATTTCATTTAACTTAATATTCTTCTGTCTACAGCAACAGCTCAAGATGTTTTTGATAATTGAAGCTCTCTATAAGCCATTATCGTCAGTAACTGTCCTCCCAAATTGTGCATGACTAGTCATCTCCAAGTCTTATTTTAATCTGTAGCCATGTTTAAATTATTTAAAGGGACACATATTCTAGAAGATTAATATCTCTTAAAATACCAAAAAAAAGTAAATGTATTCTTTCCTTCCCAGCATCTTTGTAGCCCTGCTTTGGTTGTTTTATAACAGCTTTATTCTTTCTTGTGTTGTGGTGCCCAAACCTGCACTGAATACTGAAGGTGAGGCCACAGCAGCGCAGAGCAGAGAGGGACAAGGGACAATCGCCTCCCTTGACCAGTCAGCGATGCTGTGCACGATACACCCTAGAAATAAGGATTGTATTTTTGTAAGGGAGACCTTGTGAAATTAGCCTGAAGTATAAGCTGAGAAGGCTGCATTTTATAGAGTGCTGCAGAGAATTTAATAAATAGAACTATTGATTTTGGGTCTGCTTAGGAATATCCATTTTGAATGCATTGTAGATTAACAAATTTGATGTGAGAGGTGGTAAAAACTGTGATACTTTAAAAGATTGTCTTCCACCAACATATCCATAATGTTACTCTATTACCAAATTTTAAAGGGAGTGGAGTTAATATGAACAGATACTAAAAGTGTTTTGAAGTAGCTTGGACACCTCTGTATGACAGCAGAATTATAAACATTCTTCCAGCTGAGTGATGGTCCCAAAACCTTCAAATGAGGGGCCAGTCCAAATAAACTGTAGCTAGTTAACACCTCTAATTGACTCAGGATGTTACGTGGTAGATCAAATTTTTCTGAGATTACAAGAAATTTACTCATAAATGAAGATGAAAATGTAATTGTTTAATATTTTTATCAAGGAACACCTTTTCCAGAGTATTTTCTGATTTGTGTGAGAAATTCTCCCCATTTTAAAGCAACTAAAAAGTGTACCCTGACTTTATCCACTCCCTTTGATATGAAAGGCAGGGAAAGGAAAGAAAGTACAAATGCAAAATATGTTTCATAGACAAAACAGTGTGGGATAATTTTCGTTGTTTATTATTTTTAATTAGAAACCACTGTTCCCAGTTAATTAACTTTTTAAATTTTATTTTTATGAATATGTATCCTTTATAAATCTTTATAATTTCCTCTATTCTCCTTGCATTCTACTTTAAATGTTTTGGGGTTTTTTGGTTGTTTTATTTTCCCCTTGGCTTACTCATGAAAGTTTGACACTGAAATTAATTTCAATCACCTAAAATGTATGCTGTTCCAGGCATTGTAACAGCATGGAGAGAAATATTGTGTTTGAATTAGCATAGGGATAAACTATTAAACTCAGCAAACTACATAAAATATGCAATAAACGTTTTTCCAAGACGTAAAGGAAAATCAAGGAAAATGCCATTTCATACACCTTAATTTGTCAATTCAGCCAGAAAACTTAAATCACTGATCAAAGTCTCTAATGCTGTAGCATAGGTGGTACAGGTTGCAAGTAGGTATAATAATTTTTCAGTTGAGAAACATTCTTTGAAAAATGTAATCTGACCATTATACATAATTCCTTCTTTTCTCTTATTTTCTCTTTCTCCTCTGGTATGTTTCCAATACCTCACTTCATTCTAATCTGCCAGGAAAGCAGAGTTATTCTCTTAAGAGTAGGAAATAGAAACTGGAATAACAAACAGACTGAGTAGTGGCAGAAGAAAATTTTAAAAAATCAAATTAAGCATTCCAACACAGAGATGTTTGTCATCACCTTAAGTGTTTCTGTTACTTCTGCAAAAGGGGACTAAATCCTCAGAGGACAGATTTGTTTACTACATGTTTCTTCCAGTCTGAAGAAATGATCATGAGTGCAGCCTGCTGGAATTTGATCAAGTCCAATCTCAAGTTCATACAAAAAAGTAAATCTGCACAATCAAAACAGATACTTAGTTAAATGTTTTTGCAAATATTCATTTATCTATGCAATATATAGAATAAATAAGATACTATAAATTAAACCATATATACCCTTAATACACATATAAAATCATGAACATATTACTATTGGTAGGGAGTGTTTGGTTTCAAATGAAGTTAAGCACAAGTTCACATGCAATAATAGCTCCAATGTGAAACCTGTTGCAGTCTGTTAGTCTGCTCTTTAGGGCTGAATTCCTTTTTTTTATTCCACATACCTATCACTTTAAAGTTAAAAACCCATGAAGAAATTTTACAGCTTTTTTTGGTTGCATTTTCATCTTTGAGTTTAGGAGTATTTTTACAACAATTCAGGAAAAATTTTATGGCAGTTAACATTATTTCCTGGACTAAAATTTATGTTATAATTTCTTTTAAACTATAATAGGTACTTACTAAATATGTCGTTCATTGATCTGTCTAGCATTTTCCAAAGCACCTGTAAATAGTAAAAAAGGTAGAAAACAACACCTATGCTCAGACTCCCTCAAGTACTGATTATGAGAGGTTTCTAAGGCTCTCTGGAAGTCTCATGCATGTGGTCATATTTGACAGTCACTGTAGCCCCTATACATTCTGACTGTTATTGCCCCCTAAGACAATAAATTCTGCAACTTCTCTTTGTGTTACATGAGACAATAATTCTGTTTGTTTTAAATTTACTGCTTGTTTCATCTATTTTACTATGCAAAATTGCATTGCTATCGTCCTTATTCATTGACAAACTTTTGGGAATACGACGTAAGTTGGAGAAAAATAGATTAGAAGCTTTAAAACAGGAGCATGAATGGGCTTTTTCTATTTCTATAAATGTTATATATAGTAAAAATTGTATTCGAATATTAAAGATATTACTTATGTTTATCATCAAGCTCATAGTGAAACCTAGGAATTTTAGATAATTATTGTTGTCTATAAAAATTGATTTCTGATAAATATTGTTTAAGTCAGAGACATCAGGAGAATAATGTTGAAATTTCTAGGAGTTGTGGCAAAGATTATCAACATAATATTACTTGGACAACTTTCTATAATGTTTCTTTTCAACAAGAATAAACATCATGAAGGGGCAGCACCCAGGACTTTTATCACTGTAAAAGTGATATACATGCGATCTATAAGGACTGGCTAGAGTCATTGTTCAGCACATTCACCTGAACATATTAAATTAAAAGTGTTGTGAAATAAGGATTCTGGATTCCCATAAGTCTTCAAAGTATTTTTCCCCCAGAGGCAGTACCTTTTAAAGTGACATCTGAAAATATTTACAAGATGCTAAATAAATTATCTTTCAAATGAAAATATTCATTTTCAGTTGGCACTGACAAGTGCCCTTAGACTTACATCTTCCCCAACCTTCAAAGACATTTACAATAAAGTTTTGTTGATTGTATTTCCAGTGCAGCATATTACATATGATTTTGGGCTAATATACAATTTTTTGTTTAAAAAACCAAAGAAATAGTCAGTTTTCTGTTTTTATATATGTACACGCGTGTGTGTAGCAAATCAAAAGATGATGTAGGTATTCATCTGAAGTGTTTTTGCATGGATGAATGAATATATTTGTTGACACACACAAGTATATTTGTCAATTTCTATGCGAAAACAGGGATACCTGTGCATATATTATAATGAACTCATATTTTTTAAAGCATTTGCACAGATTTATAACAAGAAATAGAAATATTTCATACTAGGGCAGTTCACCACCACAAATATTCTTTTATAACCTTTCATGAAATACTCTTTTGTCACAGAGAATAGTATATTTGTAGTTGAAAATTATGTTTCTTTTAAAGGAATACAACTTCCCTTTTGCAAGGCACAGAATACTCTGAATTCAGGTGAGAATACCCTCAACACTCCCACCTTCTCCCTTCAAAATTCCCTTCCCCCCCAATCCAAACAAAACAGAAACCTGTCACAAAATAAGCACTCAGTAAAACTAAATAAAATCAAAGTGAAATGTCTGCCATGGGATGAAAGATGTGGTGTAATAGTAGTTAAAGCATAATATGTTTAAGCCTGGGGATAAAGTGAAACACAGATGTGTCATTCCTTGAATAAAAATAAACTAATAGTTCAGCTACACAACCACAGCTGCAAGGTTTTTAGAAGCAGGTAAGAACACACGAGTTTTTATGTGCCATCCAAGGTCTTCTATTATAGTCTCTGGCTGATCCTTCCTTTGGACTAAGAAGCACTTTTACTCATAAGTGCTCTTAAGTATTCCAAATGTAGGTTTTGCTCTTCTAATTAAGATAGCTGATTTTTGAAGCTTCTATATGCTTTTCTTTTTTTTTATTTTTTAATTTGCTTTTGTTTTTAACTCGCACAGGGTCTGAAACCACACACAATGGTATACCTTATGCTCTATAACATCCTTTCCTGCTTGAAACACTCATTCTACTCTCGCATAACCACCCAGGAACCAATATTTTACATTCTCTCAAACTGTATTATTACCTTTTCAGAAAGTAATAAGGATGAGGGAAACCATCGTGCCACAAAGAAAGCTACTCTGGTGTTATTGGTCTCATATGTGAAAGCTCAGATATGGTCATGTCACAGCTTTCCCAAGCTATGTGGTGCATGGGGATAGAGAAAATATTGTATTTTTATGCTTCTCCAGAGCAACTAGCAACTATTACAGCCTTAGAGCATGAAGCCTTTCATTGCATTTTACCAGCAGTTAAAATCTCCCCACCCCAGCCTTTTGGAGATAAGAAAAACACTACCTTTTCTTAAGTGAACTAAGCCAGAAGAAACTTGCATAGAAAATTACCCTCTCGCTAAAAGCAGCTTGAATAGACTTACTCGTTTCTCCTGAGTGAGAACAAAAGGTGTGTCAGAGCTTGTGAGAGAGGTAACTGTTCTTTCACTCTCTTCAAACATTCACCATCTTTGACCTCTTCTAGATGAAGAGGTGCTTTTCATTAAGTCTAAAGTAATGATCCTCTACTTTGTTATATTTTTTCAATTTAAGTGTTAGTTAAACAGGGAAAAGGTCTGCATGTGTATTCAGGTAGAGTGCTTTTAGTCTGTGCTTGTATCATTGACACTATCTTATGCTGCTATAATAGGGCATTAAAAA
The DNA here is from genome assembly GCA_036630365.1 of Acanthiza pusilla. Lineage (NCBI taxonomy): Eukaryota > Metazoa > Chordata > Aves > Passeriformes > Acanthizidae > Acanthiza > Acanthiza pusilla. Next base: position 24,925,645 of record JAXCHO010000164.1, read on the forward strand.
CCATCTTAAATGCATGAATTTGAATACAGAGAGAAACTCTAGGATGAGAAAGACACAGTTTAGTCATGAAATGCATTCTATTTGCTAGACATGTTTTAGGTTTTTTTACAGAATGAAATATTGCAGTAGAAATCTATTCGACATTGTGTCATGAGAGGGAGAACAGCAGGTTCTATGAAGAACCTGACAAGGAAAATTTGCAGGAAGAAAATAATATGTTAAAGCAAAATGGTTTTTTCTGCTCTTTTCAAAGTGATACTTATTTTAAATAATTTTATTCTTGTTGTGACATTAGCTATAGAAATGGAAAAAATATGACTGTCTATTAATCAGGAAGAGCTGGAAGCTTGATTTTAATGCTCATAACAAATGATATTAGATAAAACTGAAAATCTCTATGATCCAGCAAGAGTATTATACAACATTCAAGTGTTATGTGCACACTTTAAAAAGGCAGAAAACTATAATTTATTAGACTACTTTCACTATTAAAATGCAAATTATGCATTGACAACATATTTAACAGCTCTTATTGTTTCAATTTAGGAAAGAAATTATAATGTTTCTGCTGCTGAGGTGGAGATTTTCCAAATCAGTGTCTATGATTTTCCTTAAGAATTGCGCTAAGGAAAACGTAGCAGCAGCCTATCTAATGATAAGCTCACATTGTAATTTGCAATTCAGGTTTGATCTTCATTTTTGAATATACAGTGTTATGAATTTTACATGAAAATTACGCCACCACAAACAGAATATGTAAAGTGAAAAATGTATCCCTTGGCTGCCCTATTCCAGACCCTCTTGATAGTTTAGAAAGCAATCACAAAGACATTCTCCTATTCACCCACCTCATGTAGAATTGCATTCACCTTGTCTGCTACTGGCAATTTATTCTCTTTTGCCTCAAGGGAACTCGAGCGCCTTGATTCCTAGATAGACACCAACCCTCATTCAGAGTTAGAAGAAAAAAATGATGAGTTTCTCCTATTTATTGTTTTTTCTCCTCCCTGACTCCTTTTCTTTTGCTTGGCTATACACAGCTTCTTTAGCACTGAAGTCATCAAACTAGAGAGTATTTTCTGATCTACAAGACACAAAACATATTGCTGGGACAGATTTATAATTTCTGTTTGGTTTAGGAAATTAATCTGCAAAGAAAAAAGGAGTGCTCTGAAGACACACTTATTATCACTGGACTGTATCCTAGTATACAATGAAATACATGACTTTGAAATGTTTTTTACTTTTCCAATAAATTTTATCTGCAAAAGTTCTAATAGCAACAAGAACTCAGTTTTTTTCTTCCACTATTTCTTATCTTCTATAACTCCACTCTGCCAGTCATTTCACATGAAGATTGTTCCACAAAACAACGGAAATTTTCTGACTTCCACCATTCAACTAAACTATTCTGTAGAACCACAAAAAGGGGTAAGATATGCCAAATGTTTGCAATTCAGTGAACTTATATAGGTAACGATCTTTTAGAATACATCAAACAAAAATGAAAAAGAAAACTAAAAGAATGTAGTTTATGAATTTATACTCAGGTTACTGTTTTCAGTCTAAGTGGTGTTCGATTTTTATTCATCTAGAATGAACTAGGCTGGACTGGCTACTCTTTCTTTAGTTTCGCTTTTCGCATTTGGGTTGTTGTGTTTGTGTTTTATCAGCAGTGAAATTACATTCTTGCCTGAGATTTTGAGATTTACAAAATGCTCCTTTTTTCTGAGTATTCCCATCACTGATGTCAGGTACTGCTATCGACTTGTTCTATGTAAGGGCTTTAATCTGTAGGAAGAGGAGTGGCGAGAGCACAAAACAAGCAAAGCACTCAAAACTGCAGAGGACATGTTCGAAAGGGGACTACCAATATAGCATTTGATAAAAGACTTTCAAAACAGCATGACAAAAGATACAAATGTGAGAGCAAACCAAAGAAATAAAAGTGTAAAGTCTTAATCCTTCATTAGAAAACCTGCCCAGACATCTCAATTTCAATTGCCTGATGATAAATGTCCTGGAAATTACTTTCACCAAGGAGGAGAATTTCAAGGCTACTGTATGCAAAAAAACCCCACCACCATAAAATCAGGCTTACTTTAACCAGAAGCTAAAACTATTTTGAAACATTTAACTAACTATGTTTTATTAATAACACATAGCCTCCCAGTAATTCAAATCAAGCCTTGTCCAAGAAGTAAAATGTATGCTAATGTAATTTTAAGGCAGTTGAAGAACTAAATATAAACAAATCAATAAAGTACATCAAGTATCCATCAAGAAATACAGTGTTTCAATGCATAGTAGACAACTGCACTTGCTCACTTTACTATCTGTCCTAAAATTTATATATGTCTGTGCTCCCAAGCAGATGTCTATCCCTGCCGTAAGGAGAGCCTGCCTCCAGCAGAGCCCTTTGGAAAGAAAGGCCACCGATGTCATCAGGGCATTTCTGAATGCGTTCAGGGCAGGAAAAGCTGCTGAGCTGATGAGCAAGATCCAGCCTGAAGGCTGGAGCTCACGCAGAGGTTGAGAGGATGAGCCTGGTAGCAAACGCATAAACACAGAGGAAAGAACTTCTCTGAATGAGAAATGAAATGAGGACAGTGAAGGTAGGGACTATCAAAATGTTTCTGTAGGTGATGCGATGCTCAGATAAAATAACAATTGCACTTCACTGTCACAGAAGAAGGAGACAGAGTAAAAATCAACTTACTTCTTACCCTCTTCTATTGTTTCCATCAAATTTATTTCCCAGGTAGCTAAAATATAATTCCTTGCTTTTTCCTACTTGCCATACTAGAAATAACACTGTTAGCACTTTCATTGCCTTGCAAATATATTTTTTGCAAATATCACTCTGACATAAATCCTACAGTATTAATTTCTTTAATACCTTACTAATATTCTTGTTTAATAAAAGTTAATGAATAGAGAAGTAAACGATCTTAGCTAAATAAATAAAATAGTGCTTCTAAAGCAGAGATGTTGAGAATGTGTAGAAGATGGTGATAAAACTTTCTACATTAGTAATATAAATAAAAAACCAAACAAAAAATAAGCAACAGGATAAATCATATCTACCATTATCTACCTTTCTTTATCTTTTTTTTTTATATATCTTCACCATAATATCTCAGGAGAACTTCTATGCTAAGACTTGAACTGAAACTAAACCAACTGTAATTTCAAATTCCACAAACTTCCATTGTGTTTTTCTAGTAGAGTAACAGCCAAAGAGAGTCGTAATTTTAATTTACACAACTGAAAATGAGAGGGACAGAAAGTGTATTTAGTAATCTTTTCAGTAATGGCTGTTCAGAGAGGCAACAATTACAGAGCACGTAAGAGGTTGCTTGTTCTGGGTAAGATGAAGGTTCTAAACCTAAAAAAAAGTAAAAAATAGCAAAAGTACAGCTAAGTTTCTATAATGGTTTTCTGAAGGCAACAATAACTAAATGTGCACAAAAGTGTTAGGTACAAGGTTACACACTAGACATATAGACTAAAAATAGCTGCAGGTAAATAAGAGTTGTAAAGATCAATTTTAAATGGTTAATTTTAAAATGTTTTGTGGACTTTCTCTTATGCTACTCTGACTAATGGACTTGCTAATTAAAACCCATTTTTTATTAAAAAATAATGAGATCACAGATTTAATAGAAATTGGTAAGAGAGTGGTGAGTCTATTAACAGGAACTTGAACAAACTGAAAAAAAAATTTAACTTAAAAAGAGATTTTAAACTTGTCAGAAATTTCTCCTAGGGAGGAGCCCTACTACTTTTATTTCAGGGAAGTCTGGCAGCATTTATAACGGTTGTTTCAATTTAAGATTAAATCTAAGTTTCAATCTAAGTTTCTTATTTTTTAAAATGATCCATTATATTAAAAACTAATCCTCATTCCATGATGTTATGAAGAGTTTTCTCCACAGTTTAAAGTGTGCTGGGCCCAGTATTGAACCTTGGGGGACACCGCTTGTGAGAAACACTCACAAGAACCTGTGGCACTGATTACAACCCTCTGGGATCTCCCATTCAGCCTGCTCTCAATTTCAATTTTCCTCCAAAGTAATAAAAAACTTTAAAAAACAAGAATAAGTCTTTTTAAGAGTGTGTGTGTGTATACCATAATTACACACATATGGTAATTAATACACTTTCATGTCCCTGAAGGCTCAGAGATATTTGGTTGCACCACTGATCTCCACTTTCCCAATTTGTCAGTGTTGTTGTGGTTACCTTGTATCTTCCATAAAAGTCAGATCTTGAATTTAATTTAATGGAAGTGTTTGAGGCACTACATTTTCCACGGAAAAATATTCCTGCTTTCTACTAATTTTTTCTTCTTTAAACTACACAAACAATATACAACTGTAAGCTTTTTATAGAAACAGTAAAGACATAAAACACACTTAAGCTATTTTAATATGAACATTATGACATTAAAGTTTTCCTTTATACTGTATTTTTTAAAAAAATTAAAAGAGAGACCACAAACATCTGTTATTCTTGTACTGACTTTTAAAAAAAATTCTCACCCAGTATAACAGTGAGATGCTTTAAACTCAGATCTGTTGAGTGCAAAATGTGTTGTGGGTATATATATATATTTTAAATATCAATCCCAGAGTATAAAAAATGGGAAGAAGAGTTTGAAGTGATTGCTTAACATGAAAGTGCTGCCTACCTTAGTTCACCGATCCTCTGCTGTCTCCAGGGTCACTTTGAGTCCTGTCGGGTTTCGGGCTCACAGACTTCAGTGAATTTCTGAAGTTAATGCTTGTTAGTCATGAAGGTGTTTTGGTTTTTTCTATTCAGTTATAAGGAATGTGATTGCTTTAAGAGAGAATAAAACCCGAACATTTTACAGTATTTGAGTGAAACAACCCCTCACAGAGTGAAGAGTTCACAGCTTTTGCTTTGGAGGACGTTACTACGTTCTATATTTTATAACATGTATCAACTGGTGAACGATTCTGGTGAATACTGAATGGGTAGAAGTTGCATATGCTGAGGATATAAAATGCAGAAATAACATTCTACCCTTCCTTGTTACAAAGGTCAAAGTTTAAGAAAATAGAAAGCTGATCTAAGGTCATGAGTCAGTGTCTGTCCACTCCAATGTTACTCTGCAAATGGATCAGACAAGGGATGCCACACAGGAACTATGGTGCCTTCTGTGATTTTTGCTGAAATCTTACACCACTAATTATAGAGGACTCTCTTGTTTAGTTCAGACTAATGTCCTTTGAGTCTTATGTTATTTTACCTACAACTGTGCCCACCACACAGTTAAAAGTGACAAATCAGATAAAGTAAATGACATTTTCATAGTCACTGCTGAGAAGGTTTAAAATTGCAACACAAAAATCTGGAAGCAAAGAATGTCTAAAAGCCTGTGTGAACACATAGTGATATCAATAGAAAAATATAGATTTACATTAATAAAACTGGATCAGACTCTGTATCTGACTTCAAGCCTTCAGGAAAAAAAAAAAAAAAGGAAGGGCATTTGATGCTATCTGTGTTGATGCAAACTGACCTGACAAAACCCAGGTCCTGTGCCAAACAATAACTCAAAATGCAAGTTAATTGAAAAATATTTTATAAAAGGATTTGAAACTGAAAATAACCAAGATTAAGAAAAGCATTTTATTATTTTTATGTGCAGATTTAGGGTACTAAGAACCAAGCTCTCTGGAGAGAAAAAAAACCACAGAAAACCCTTTCAGGAATGGATTAGTAGTACAGAAATAGGCCTTTGAAAATTCAAAATCCTGCAGGATGATTAATTATTCTGTAGCTCACCATGAAGTATTTTTAGCTACTTTAACAAAGACAGAAAATTGCTGCCTTGTCTACTGAGTGCTGCAAGAAGATGAAGATTATGAAATGTTTCTGGAGTACATAATTTCAGAAATGCTTGAAGTAACCAGTCATTGCTTTTGCTATGCTACTTGGATTTCTGGACCAAGATTAACATTTTACATTCATTACTCCATGGCATTAGATGTCCCCATTCTTGACATTATAAATTTAAAAGAACTGCGTCTTCTCTTTGACTTTAATACCTGTGAGTTTATGAAGAGGAATGGGATCATTAGGAGGGAGTTTTAATTTTTGCCCACAGACTACCATGGTTATCTTGAAAGGTCTCTTTCACAAATAAAAATTCTTTTTAGCTCTTCCCTAAATTTCACAAATGTACAGACTCAACCCTTGAACAAATGAACACAGTTCAACCCAAAGCATAGGGCTTAAACTCACAGAAAATCCACAGGCAATTTTTTTCAAAAATTACTTTTTTCAAACTCTTGGCCTCAATCTTGGTCTAAGGACCTTATTCCTTTAAAATGATCTTTAAAAAATAGATTTTTCCAGGAACCAGTCTGGAACCAGATACAACTGTTTCTGTAAAATTCTAGGGAACCAGTTTATTTACTTACAATAAAGTTGCATAATTCAGTTAGAAGAGACCTACAGCTTTCTAGTCCAAACACATATATTTAACTATTTTTAAAATGCAAGTTAACTGATCTTATAAAGAGCATAAGTACTTGCTTAATATGAAGAAATACAACAAAATCAGTGGAATTGACTAGTACTTGAAGTGAGGCAGGTGCAGAAGTCCACATTGGCTTCTAATAAAAAGAGGAAAAACACTGTAATTAAGATAATTTTCATGTAATGTAAAACTTTCATTAATTGGTATGATAAAAGTTTTAATATGTATGTAATACCACGTTATAAATAGTAGAAGTATTTATCAGGGTTTTGAATATACCATAAGAAGTGATAATTAGGTAAACAATGTTATAGATTACATTAACCTTAAAATAAACACTTGATTCTAACCTCCAACAATTACACTCAGAAACTGCAGTTCCAATGTCTTTAATGAGAGAAAAGTTTTGTGATTAAATTATCAGAAAAATGTAATGAGCCCTGAAAATATTCTGTGCTCACTTCCTAATATTTATTGTTACTTTTATTTTACAATATCTTACATACCAAGAAAGATACAACATTCCCTGTAAAACCTGAAAAAAGGATCTTTTCACAATGCCCACTCCATTAGTCATTAATTCTACAGTGTTCTAAGAATTGATCCACTATACAGAACTAATATAAATAGCAATTTAACAGAAAGAAGCCACTTAGAGAGACTTGTAATGGAATTGGTAATGAACTTCTTTTGTTGAATAAAAAATCTCTTAGGCTTTAATACAAGGTGAATATTATGACAGTAATTGCATATGCGGCATGGCAGGGATCCCATGTACAGTCCTATTACTGCCTTGACAATAAGTATTTAGCAGCTCAAAGAGAATTTGAGAAACGACATTAAGCCAACATATAAAAGATACTTTGGGAACTAAAAAGAATGAAGACACATATCTCAGCTAAAATATAAATTAGAAAGCAATGGTTTAGGAATATAACAAACTGTTACTGAAGGAGCTAAATCTTTCACTGCTTAAGGGAAAGGAAGAGATTAGGAGGTCCATGGTGTAGGAAGACTGACAAGGTCTTAGGAGAGGAGAAAACGAAGTATAATAGAAGAAAGAAAAAAAGAAACATGATAGTATAAAATATTTAACCTTGAAACAATCTCTCAAGAAAACCAGAAGAAACGATATAATTTGCAACATTTAATTAATATGCTTCAATGAAAGCACTAGAAAAAGTATTGCTCCTGCCTCCCTCCCCTTGAATGCAAATAGAAGCAAGACTGCTTTCCTTTCTGCAGCAGCTATTATTTCGCTCTGATAAAATATCCCAAGGCCTGGTAGTAATATCAGAAACTACTAGACTGGAGAAATTAGGTGGGGAAAAAAAAGAGAGAGAGAATAATAAATTATAAGAAAATGTTGCTATTATACCTTAGATACCTATTACGTCCATCAGCGAGGTTTCAGGCAAGAATAAATCCTTCCAATATTTCAGACATACAAATTTCCTGTATTAAAGTTGTTGGTAATTATCAGAGACACAGAAAAGGGAGAGAATTCCTGCAATATAATTTTTTTTTAATTTTATTTTTGAGTGCCTGAAGCATAGTGGGCAAAGCACAATGAATACATGCTGATTATTTAACTACCTTTTTCCTTCTTTTGTAAAGTAAAGACTCTACTGTAATGCAGGTTATTCACTGAAAATCCACAGAAATGAGTCAATGGTGATTATCGTCACAAACTCCAAAGGACAAAATAATACACACGAAGCATAACTTAGCGTCTCAAGCCTTTCAAGATGTACCTGCAATCAGCATACCTCCAAGAAAACTAACTTGGAGCAGCAGGAACAGGTATATTTAGCAGCAACATCGAATAAATACCAAAAAGAAAACTTCTTACGGATGTTCCCAACTCAGTTGCCATCGCTAGCCATTATAACAGCTGTTTACACAGAAAAGTGATGGCAGGAAAGTATTTTTAGCTGCCTTAGGGGATACAGCAATGGGAAACAGCAGAGCCAACACTGTATGGCATGTCAAGCCTGCCTGGTGTCAAACTGCTGCCACACTGTTGTTTGAAAACCATTGCCATAGAAAATAATGTTTTACTCTAGTCAAAATTTCTTGCTACCTTTTGTCTTTTATCACTGATTCTCAATTACACTTACTGCTAGTATTTCAGTAACATTTTGTTTTAGTTGAACCACAACCAGTTACAGGATTAGTGAAGTGTGACTGCTAATTTCAGACCTCTTACAGTTCATTAGTCCTTCCATATTCTAAATTACCTGATGAAAAAGAATATTTCAGATAATTTTATTTCTCTTAAATGTTCCTATCCCACCCCCGACCCCCCATCCCCGATATTCTGGCACTGTTTCCTGTGGTTGCAGAGATGGATGGCATCTCTTTACTAAACTTTGGGGTTTCCTTTCTGATTTGTAAGGGTTGAGTATGTAAAATTTTGTGACCCTCTGTTACACAACATCGTGCCCCAGGCAACAGTAATGAAGGCAGTGAGGAAATAATAGAAGACTCTATAAACTTACACTGATACTTGGACATTTTTACATGATTTGTTTTGTCACTTGGATTCTTCATCTATGATATTTCACTGTAATTGTCTAATTATTCCTATAAAGAGGCTCTTCTATGTTCTTTTTAATTGCCTCCACTAAAATTCAATTTCCATTTTGTGATCAATTTCCATTTTGACTTAATATCTTCTTCAATAATTAAAATAACCCTACACTTCAAGAAATACTTATAAAGCTCCATATACAACAGTAAGGATTTGTCCCTAAGAAAGATCATCACTGACAGGAGCTAAACTACACTTTCTGAAAGTCACACAGCACTGAGACCTTACTTTACTTGTTCTTTGCAAGTAAAGGGATATGCTGCAAGAGTATGCGATAACCTCTACAGCATTGTAGCTTAGAGTAAGACAAGGCATAGCAGGAGGTAAAAAATAGTGTTATTAGCCATGAAATTTTATTTTTTTCTTAAATAGTAGGACAGAAATCTCTGAAATCAATGACAATTTTCCATGTGTCAAATTATATTGTCATATCTGCATAGAGCAAAGAATGAAGAAGGGATTATATGACAATGAGTTGTTTAGGACTGCACATTTCATAGGCAATATTTGAATGTGCTGAATTTGGAAAATTATTAAATAAAAAAAATTCTGCACTTCTGAGTGGTATTTTGAGATGTCAGTTATTTGAGTTGTACTAGAAACATTGTTGGTTAAAATTGAACTGATGCACTGGGAATAAAGGTAGGGAAAAGTATTAATTAAAGCTTAATGTTGCAAGATCAGATGACGGTATGTCTTGTTAGGTCAACATTTTGTACCTAAGTGCTGTCTGATGCATTTCTGCACTTGAGGATTAGTCTCTAAAGGAAATTGGAGTGCTTTCTACTTGTGTCTTGAAATCATTAGTTTGTAAATCACATGAAAAAGAAATGTTTACAAAAAACCCAGTGTGAACCACAAGTCTTTGCTTAGCTGTCCAAATACTAAGGAAAGTAAGAATGTGATCAAAAGATAAAAAGAGCAAATAAAAATATCAGGGTAATACCAACTATTTCTCATGCCAAAATTTTTGGTAGCAACATTTACAATAATAGAAGATTTGATTGAATCAATAGAATATATCAATTGAAATATCAATAAAATATATCAATAGAAATTGATATAAAATATTTTCAAGTCTTATGCTTCCTTTTGATTCTAAATCAATAATATTTTGTTCTCTATTATTTTACCCCAGTGATACCTCTGTGATAGCCTCAAGAGACTCAAGAAAAAATGTGCTCTCTTTCAGGTGATACAACTTGTTAGCCCCTTTTCTTCACAAAAGTTTTTCCTGTACAAAGTAAACCCCTGAAGATATTTCTAACCTCATTTAATCCTTTCAATACCTTGATAACCTGCCCTGCAGTATTTTATCTTTATCACAGTCATGGAAGAAAGTGCTTTGGTCTGCAGCTTTTCATGGGAATGAAATTGCACCTCAGACTTGTGGTATAAGACATGACACAGTAATGCATGAGCCATGAATTATTGAAAAAGTAAAAGGAATCCTGAAACAGAATCTCTTTTCCAAAGGCAAAAGTTCAGTCCAGGTTTGCAGGCTGGATACCCTAAACATCAAAGCCAGCCAAAACATGACCTACAGGGAGATGAGTCAGGATTATCTCAGGTCACTTCCTGACAATCAAAATTTCTACTGAGTCCAATTGTAACATGAATTTTTCACTGAGACAGCAAAAGAGTTGAATTTCCATGTTTAACACCATTAAATAACTATTCCTCTTACCCCCACTCCAAATATGATCCAAGGTAATGATACAGTAAGTTGGAAAAAACCAACCAAACCCCCCCCCAAGTACACAGAACTCCACACTCCTACCCTTACACCCCTAGGCTTAAAAAAAAGCAGAAAAATAAAGACCCCTGGGAGAAAGCAGTCACAGGCCCTACATTTTGAAATATTAAGATTAGTAGGTAAATTTAAAGTATTTAATATACATATAATATCTAGCCAAAACCAGCAGATTGAAAGATGCAGGTGGTCCATCCCCTCCAGAGCTGACTAAGAGGATCTGCTCCAGTCCCCTTTCCAGGCCTCGCCAGGAATGAAGCCAAACACCCCCATGGGCACACACAAGGTCTGTGCAGACACAGCTGCAAACAGAGCAGACAGGAGAAGAGTACTGGCACAGGAACTCACTTATAAAACAGGGACTGCCTGAGTAATCACCCAGTCCCTTCTCTGGGAAAGAACTCTCTGGGAAAAATCCCTTCCCAGATCTCACCAGTGTTTGACTCCCAGGTGCTCCATCTCTCTGGGGGCCTGCTATTAGATCTCAAGTCTCCAATTAACCAGCTCCAAGACCATCAGTATCCCCATTAACCCAGACTTTTCCTGCTTGTCAGACAATCTGCCTGGAAGTTTGCTGCTGAGTGCAGAATAGAGACCGCACCAAGACAAAAAATGGTTAAAAACAGAGGTTTCCCAGGAAAGGAGGTGTGATGGTCATCTGCAAGGTTGGTGAGACAAGCACACTGACCCAGAGCCTGCTTACACATCCCCAGCCTCTTTTATGCCCCTTTCTCTCTGTTCCTCTGGATTTGTTCCATCCCGGTTCATCTCCACCTCTCCGCTGTGAAGCTTTTGTCTTCTCAAATATTTGATAATCATTTCTGCGCAATCCTCAAATTCTTCAAAGCCAGAATGCCTCTCTCCATCCCTTTCCAATTTTCCCCCAATTCATCCTGTCCACCTTTTTGCAGCCATCCCTTTAGCTTGTGCTGACCTCTCAGTATTCCTCTTAGTACTTAATTCTGAGGGACTGAGATTCCCAAGTCATTATTGCATCTCTGATCACTGGTTGCTCTTTGTGGCTATTTTGAACAGCAATTAGTCAGATATCCTTTCTTTTCTCAATATTTCTCCAGTGAAAAGTAGTGTGCAGGCAGCCTAATTTTATGGTTTTCTCTCTTACTAAATTCCTTGATATTTTATATAGTGAGGTTTGAAACCAAACTCCCTCAAACTGCACAATGCATTCAGGCTTTCTATAAGCCACCCAAGAGGCAGGAAACAGTAGCAAATTAGTGACAGAAAAAAATATACAATTCAAATGTCCTGTAAATAGAAGTATTAGGGACTTCAAAGACTTTGAAAATATATCCATTTAAGTAGAAACAATCTGACACAAATAATGGTAACACTTAGCAAAATAATGGTTATATAATGAGCTCAAAACCAGCAAAACTTTCTCGGGATGCTTGTAATTTTAAATTTGGTATAGTAACTAACAGAAAGTTTGATACAAATACTGCATCACACATTTCTCAGAGTGCAAATAATTAACATAAAGGGATTTTTCCTCCTCTTTATAATTTTAAAAATCTTTTTTACTGATGTCATGCTTCTGAGCCAGATATTACAAAATTACTTCAGATTTATTCTCCCAGATTAGTGTATTTGTGACTAATGAAAGAAAGCAATCTGTTGTTAAGTACTTTAATTTGCATGGAAGATATTAAAGGGCTTTATATATTTGATCTAAACCCCAAAGTTCAGAAAAAGAAAGAGAAAGAAAATGGTTCTAAAGTAAAATCAAAGATGGACTTTTAAGCCTTTTCCCTATAACTTCTTTCTTACTTTTACCTTGATTTGGATTTTTTATATATTCTTTCACCTAACCCTAAGGATAACTGCTCTTAATACTTTTCAAGATGAAAGTGAGAAACCAGTTTCTTTAAAAAAAAAAAAAAAAAAAGGAAATATCTTAAATATCTTATAAATGCCATATAAATTCATAAATTCTATTTTCTTTTTCCACCCCAAAATTATGACCTTAAATATTCACTACATTTTTCTGAAAGAAAAAAAAATTGTTCTCTTTAGAACATACTGTAACCATGGAGTTATTTTTTTAGTACAACAGTATTTTTCTCAGATTTTTAACACTGATTCTTGTATATCAGGCTCATAACCTCAAGTGCTTTGGGATTGTACAAGGTGAGCCTTGGTAATGTTGAATGAGTGTCTATTCTTAACTTGAAGAGAAGACTTCATCTACTATTAAGACTAGCTTCCAGCTCTAAAATGATAGAAAATTTGGGGGTTTAGGTAATGTTTTTAAAATAGAAACTGTCTGTATTATCCTCATGAAGTAACATTTTAAGATAGGACCAGAACAGAAAACACATACCAATTCAAAACATACATGCATATGCATACTGTACTTCAACCTGAGTGTTTCTGTTGGGTTTCTATAGAATTCTAATCACATGGCTATAGGGAAAAAAATGGATTTAGATATGTGCTTGTAAAAAGTTACATATTAGCTTATGCTTTTCAAAACAAGTATTTCTGACATGTTTGGGCTTTGTTTACTCTTCTAGTTTGCAGACAGTCATCTTGAGTTCTTTTATGCCAGAGCATCCTTAAATTGAAAGCTATACAGGAGTGGAATTTGTAAACCAGCAACAAAAAGTGTAACAATTTGTATGGAGACTACAGCCATAAAACCAGTATGACCTTCTCTTCTCCCACTCTCTTTCTTTCTAGGTCTCAGCTGCTGAGACTAGCATAAAGGTGCCACTCAGGGAATGCCAGCTCATCCATGTAAGAAGGAAAGGACAATATTATTTTAAAAAATCCTACATATAGCTGGAAGAAAAATCAAAAATATGAAAATTAAAGAAAGGTCAGAAAATTCACAAACAGCTGCATTTTTGAAGTAGATGCCAATGTTCCTGGTCAGCTTTGTGAACCTTTTTAGTACTGTATTGCCTGCTACTATTTAAATATTTTAAAGGTTTTTTTAAAGACTTCCATCAAACGATGTGGAAATGAAAGAAAATATTCTCTTTAATTAAGTATGTGATTTCCTCCACTATCTACTTACCAAATGCATAGAAATCTCCGAATACTTGTCCTCAAATTCCATCTCTAAATTTAGATCTGTGTTTATATCTTCTTAAATGGAACCACGGGTTCTGCCATGCTGAAGAGATCTCCCATGTAGGTGCCACACCGTGGTTTTGTGAACACAGCAAGGACAGTGCCTTCAGATGCTGTGAAATTCTGGCAGCCTTTGTTGGCCCAAGTGCTCAGGACTATTCTCACCCATGAAGCACAGCTTGCTACCTTGGCTTCATTTCTGCTGCCTACAGAAGGTACTTTAAAGAAGATAAAAGAGAAAGGTTTGCTCAAAGCAAGCCTGTCTTCCCCTCTGCACCACCACAGACCTATTTCAACTGAACTAAAAGGGGTCAGGTATATCCAGAGTAACACAGAACTACTGTTCAGTCCCTCAAAAACTCTTCTGCTTTTAAGCTGATCCCAGCTCACACAGGGAGAGGGGTAAGAGAAACCAGAGGACAAAAAAAAAATTATCCAGTATGATTAAAAACTTTGCAAAGGAGTCATCAAAAAGTATTTCAGGGGTACTTGATCAGTGTTGAGCCCTTATTGCAAAATGTTAAGTATTTAAAAGATAATACAACATAACATTAACGGATAATATGATGTGTACAGTTTGAATGAAGGTAGGGGTACAAATTCAAACCTTGGCCGATTTTTTTCCATTTTGCAGTTTTCTGAGATTTTCTCCTTCCCTTTCTTTTAAGAGATCCTCATTTAAAACTGATATACATGTCCACTGACAACAAGAAAAGCATAGAAGGAATCCTCTTGTCCTGAAGTATTAAACCAATGTTACGATCTTACAGACTCTTTTCACTATCTGCACTTCTACTGTTATGCCTCAGTTCTCAGGGGGAATTTGTGAAAAGCTTTTTCTTTAAGTTTTCTTTTAGCTGCAAGAAATCTGGTTATATTGCTAAGAACACTAACAAAAAGTCTGTTGCCAGAATGCTCCACTTGCATTAGCTCTTTGCAGGTTTTCCAGCACTGATCCAAACAAGGAAGAATGAATTTAGCTCAAATCCTACTTATAACATGATTTGTCATACCTTAATGTGTCCTTGATTTGAATGCCATGAAGTTTTACCAGACACAATTGTGACGGTGACATTTCAGAGCTCCAAGCTTACCCCATTTTTTTCCCTTTCTGAAAGCAAATAGATAATTCTACTAAATGCTTCGTTGAACTCATAAATGAAGCTTTGAGGCCCACATAACCATTTAGAGAAGTGAATAATTTTATGTGAAAAACTCCAACCAAAACTATTGAGTGACTTAGATTAGCTCAGCTGGTTAGAGCATGGTGCTAACACCAAATTGTGGGTTTGATCCCTGTACAAGCCATTCACTTACATGTTGGACTGGATGAACCTTGTGGGTCCTTTCCAACTCAGCGTATTCTGTGATTCTGAGTCTGTTCGTTTCAGTGTGGTTTCATGTCTTATATTTAAGCAGCATCAAACTCACCTGAAACAGTCAGAGAGAATAACAAGAACATGTTAATGATTATTCCTATAGCAGTAACATCTATGATATGAAATCAGTGACCAGACTGCACAACTCTAAGCTAACTACACCAATGGAAACAGCTGTATTTGTTCCATTTTAAAACTCATCTTTCCTGAAGGCATCAGTGATGTATGTAAGGAAAAACATAACTGTCACATAAGATACTGGGGATAGTTTCATTGGCAGAAGAGACTCTACTTACACTAATTCTGTCCCTTTTTGTTGTGAGAGATCACTTGACAGATTATATAACTATGAGACAGCATCAACAACTGACTTTCCTGGTGTGACAGGATTCACATTGCACACTCCTAGTTACTTCAGACTTGTCAAAGGCAGAGAAAACTGTGGACAATAGATAGTGTACCACTAATGATGCATCTCATGTGAATGAACAGACAGGTTAAGCTACATGTGCTTGCCAAATTTCTATTCCTTCAGACAATTAATACAAGATGTTCAGGAAACAGATGGCTGAGAATCTAAAAGTCAAATCAGAATATCTTTTATGGTCTGTGGGGAACAGTTACTGGCAGCAGAATTGAAGGTGATTAGCATGTTGTTGCCAGTCTATTCAATCTTCTCTATCATTTATTTAAAAGAAGCAATTAGTCTCTGCAAGAGACCTGACTTACTTTTCCAACCTGCTAGTACAGCTGTGCCTGAAAGAACACCAAGTGTTTTCTGTCACACTGAGTTTAGACCTCTCTGAAACACAAGAAGCTACAATAATGGTGTTTTCAGTCTCAAAACAGAAGTAATGTGAACCCAAGTTCTTCTGACCATTCCTGTCAGGAGTTGGGATTGTTTTATCCTGCTTTCAGCTTAAGTTTAATGTTAATGTGGAGAACATCATCATATTCTCTTTTATTATAAGCTAAATAAGAAAAATCAGTAGGAAGTTATCCCAGTTACAGGATTAGTTACTTTTTTCAGTAACTTTTATCTATCTTTGCAACGCTCAGATTTTTTCTATTCATTTTCTCAGGAAGCCTTTCATCTTGGTTTTTTTTCAGCAGTAGGGCAAACCATACTGTGAATTAGGGCAGGTGTAGTACTATCTGAATGCTTTAGTAGAACTATTAACATTTGTTATGTGATGCTTTTGTGCACCTCATAAAAAACCACCATTTTCTTCCTCAACACTCTTTTACTTTGTCACAAAAATGGCCTCCAAGAGATGCTGTTGAGGTCATGAGAAATTCTGACACATGAATAAAATCTGATTTTTTTCCTTTCTGTATTTCAATAGAAGACCATTCCCTTGCATGCATGCGGCACATATTTCAGAATGCTGTTCTGACTTTTCTGCCACAAAAATTTACAAGGATTAGCCTCAACATACACTCACTTCTTTTTGATAGGCCAATATGAGTTCATCAACAAAACAGTTCCCTTATACATCCATGCTCTTGGCAAATTTAAGACAGGATGAAAAACCCAGACTACAACAATTTTATGCCCCATTATATTCAACTTTGTTGTCACTGTATTTTGAGAAAGCATAATCAGATTGTGCAATGACATCCACATAAACAGAACTCCCAGTGGATGCTCCTCCTGCCTTAAACTCTATTTGTTTTTTTACTCATAATACAGACATTACTTTTTTAGCTTCTATATTAGATGATTGTATGATCACACATATTATATGCCTATCAGTCCACTACATCTCCTGGTAAAGTGACAATTTTAAAGGAGTTATGATCTGTAGAATAAGATTTGATTCTGATGACTTTTGAGGAAGGAAAAAGTTTTTTATGCTGTTGAACAATAGACAGCTGTAAAGCAATGTCAGAAATATACTTCACAGGGAGACAGTGACATTTTTTTGCTTATTAGTAATAGAGAAGTAGACTAGAATTAGAATTAAGCCTGCTCATTAACCAGTTCTTACCAGGAAACTTCAGAATTTAGAGAACAGGCAGAATTTCTTTCTAGGTGATGTTTCATCTACATATTTTCCATCAATGAGTAACTTTTGAATAATTGTGGTAGTTTTGCCTGGCCCAGTTTTTGCCAGTGAGCAGGGTGGGGCACAAAGATGGCTCCTGCATGTCCTGAGTAAAGATTCTGGAAATTTTTCCACCATGTCCAGCAGAGCCAATCTCTGATGGCTCTGAAGATGATGGACATGCTGCTGGCCAAACCTGGGCCAATTAGAGATGTTAGTTACGCCTCTGTGAAAACATATTTAAGACGAAATCAAAACAAGGTGAGCACGCACTTCTTTTTAGCCAGGGCAGGAGGAGGAGGAGGTAAAAATATGTGAGGGAGAACAACATGGAAGCATCAAGGTCAGTGGAGAAGGTGGGGGAGGAGTGCTCTAGGCGCCGGAGCTGAAAAACCTTCTGCCAGCCGTGGTGAAGACCGTGGGGAAGCAGGTGGTCCCCCTGCAGCCCATGGGGTCCAGAGGATGCAGAGAACCCCCCACAGCCTGTGGGGAGGTGCCCACGCCAGAGGAGCAGGTGATGCCTGGAGGAAGCTGTGATCCAGTGGGAGTCCCAGAGACTGAGAGTTGCAAAGGCCTTGCAGGAGAGAGAGAGGCCTTGCTCCCGGGATGGAAACAGCCTGGCCTTGGCTTGGAATTCTGCAACCTGGACAGAGGAATCTCGGACTGCAGCAATCGGGCGGGTGCTGCTCGTGAGATTGGACCCACGCCAAAGAAGTTCGCAGAGGACTGTCTCTCGTGGGAGGGACCCCCATGGCTAAGTAGAAGACTCCTCTCCCTGATGGACTGACCCTGACCAAAGGAAACCCCCATACCCTGCCCCCACCCCGGAGCTGTTGGTTAGAAGGAAGGAGGGAGGGGGTGAGCTGAGAAATGGCCTTAATAGGGAGGGGGTGAGTAGAGAAACAGTGTTTGTAGCAGAAGAATTGTGGCATTGGACTGACTAAGAGAAGCCATGTACCTTGCCCCAGCCCGGATCTGTGAGTTGAATAGAGAGAGAGAGGGCGAATAGAGAAACAGTGTCTGCAGTAAAAGAGTTGTGATAGACTGATTTAAGAAAAAAACCCCACACCCTGCCCCTGCCCGGGAGTTGTTGGTTAGTTGGAAAGGAGGGAGGGGGTGAGCTGGAAAGCAGTGCCTTAAGAGGGAAGGGGGGTCAGTGAAGAAACGGTGTCTTGAGAGCTTATTTTTACCTCTGATTTATCCTCCGACTCTGTTAGATTAATAAATCACCTTTTTTGCAACTTTAAGTCTTCCGCCTGCTTTTGCCCTGAATTTAGTGCGTCCTCGTTATCAGTAGTCCTATCTCAACTCATAAGTCCAGTGTGTTAGTTTTTTTCCTCCTCTGCATAACCACAGCAGGAGAGAGCATAGAGAGCAAACGTCGTAGGTGCCTGGCATTTAGCCAGGGTCAAACCCACGACAATAATATTAGACCATAGAGAAAATCACCGAACAATATACATCTGATGAGTATTATCAATGAGAAAATATACGTTTAATTCAATTAATATCACCATTCTATACAAATTACTCAATCTTCCATTTCTAATTTATTCACACTGACCAAGCACAGTAATATAATACATTCCAATCAGGTAACAGCTGAGGAAAGTTAAACTAAGTTTTTCATATGGGCCAATCTTGTAAAAATCTCATTTTTGTAGTACTAATTTTAATAACTGTCTGTTATTGTCATTATTTTTTTAATATTTATGTAAAATGAAGGTAGGTATGGAATAGTTTTGTTTCTCCTTTGATATCTGTAGTAGAGTGAGACAGGGCATAATGGAGATTTTTTTAAGGATTTTTTCTTTTTCATTTGAATATTGGTATCTTCCTGAACACACTGCACAAGAAAGCAATTATAAACTAGAACTATTTAAAGTAGGCTAATCGCATATTTCTGAAATGTTGAAACAGAAATTCAGAAAGCCCACAGACCATAGATGTCTTGAGAAAAGATTGTAAATAGCTGGATAGGTTATAGAGAAGTCTGTGGATCTCAATTTGATATCTTTAGTAGTTCTACAAAGGAGTCCTATAGCATAAATGATATTTTCTAATTGCATTGAGTTTTGGCATGGATTTCTTAATTTACACAGTTGAAAGAAATGTCTATTCTTTGCTCCTGTGCCTAGCTGACAGTCCTAATAGCTTGATGACAATTTACATTACTAGGATCTTAAAAGGTTTTTTCCAACTTAAGTCATTCTGTGATTCTATTAATGATGTTATTTCTAACTTAATTCTACAACAGGCTGCAACTTTATGGTCACACATAGGAAATGAGCTACTGTATGACAATGACTATGTGATGCACTGGAGACCAAAGAGATAAGCAACACAACTGACAGAAAACTTGACTTTTCTTTCTTCTTGACTTTTTTTTCTTTCTTCCAGTAATCGTGAATATTCTCACATTTCCTACCACCAATCATACATTAACAGATAGTAATTTTATTTTTGATATATGCAAAAATGAAGACATTATTACAGCCCCAAATAAGCTTTTGAAAATAGTTGAAAGTATCCAATTTAGTATGATATGTCTCCCAAATTTGTGTTCTTGAGCTCACTATTTTCTCAAACATTCAAAAAACCTCTTCAATGACACAATGATATCTAGATTCCTTATTTCACATTTTTCTGATGTGAACATATTTTGACCCTTTTGCACTATCATTTCCCTCCTTTTTTCTGATTCCCATTCCCTCCATATTTGATGAGGTATTTGATACATATACCTAGTTATATACCTACAGAAATCTTCTATGATTCTATAATCTGCATTAGATTTAGTAGTTGTTCTAAGAAATGTTTATGGTCTAAGAACAAAGGATTAAGATTGGTTATCACTGTAATGGAATAAAATTTTTTTAAAAACTTATACATAGCTTAAATCTACAAAGTCTAACAAGACCACACAACTCAATTAGGCTTGCTATTCTAGTTTAGTTTCTCATTTTATACAGTGTTGCCTCTTTGACTCCAGACTGATTTCTATCTCAGAATATCAAAAAACTGTAAATTACAGATGACTCAGAAAAAAGTTTCAAATTAAGTATTCTTATTGAGACACATATGCTGATTATAATGATTGACACTGAGAAAGTTTTCAAATCAGCTTGCCATCCTGCAGACTTTCTCACAGGTATAGCCATCTTTACTATGCAGATCCCCAAGTGACTTCAAAGTTGCTTATAAGTAAGCCTTCACACATCTTAGCCCTGCTTGCCAGAATATTCATTTTAATCTCCTTAATCTTTTATTTATCAGTAAAACATATGGAACTCATTTGACACTAAATAGAGAATATGTAAAGGCAATAATTCCCATAATTTAAAAAGTGTGAAGATGAAGGTGGGAGACAAAAAATTATACTAAAGAATTTACTACATTTTATGCTCAATGTGTTTCAGTACTGATCCTTAACCTTGCTTTTCCTTCTTACCGTATTCAGGCCTACATAAAGCATTTCTGAGTTCAGACCAAAATAAAATTAATGATTAATCTATTTAACAAACATAATGACTATTCAAGAAGCACAGACATGAAGGAACCACTTGAATCTGTCATCAATGCTACATAATTCCTTCTAAAACAATCATAATCTGCTTTAAAATTAGGAAGTATCTTTGTCCCATTCCTTCTGTTGTGGTAACAAAATGTCTTCCCTTTTTTAGGCTATCTTAATTAGTGAGACGTTTAAATCCCCATGTTCTGGTGCCTATATACTTTTAGGTGTTTTTCACCTAGCTGTGTTAACTATCTTATTTTCTCACTATATTTATAGACCTCTCAGATATTTTTTATTACACCGTTTCAGCCAAACTTCTCTATTTTCCTCTTATTAAATATATTTTCTATTCCTCTCTTTATCCTGAAAATAAAGATTTTTCTTCCTAGTACATAATATTTCTGAGGAAGTCTCATGAGTGTTTTTTGTAAGAACAGTAATTCCATTATAAAAATGCTTGACTGACGTTTCCTAAGGCTCAATAATAATTTTTCAAAACCACTTTACTTTTGTGATTTCAAGTAATCATAGATTGTGCTGGGTTGGGAGGTACATTTAAGGTCATCTAAGTGCAACACTCCTGCCTTGATCGGGGTACCTTCCGCTAGACCAAGCTGCTCAAAGCCCTATTCAACCCGACCAATTCTTAGCTAACTTGGACATCCCAAATATTTTCTTCATTTCTTACCTGTAGGGTTTCCATTAAATAGCCTAAACCATTGATAGAAGTACTTTTGGAACTTCAAATTAGTGAATTTTATTCTATTAATTAAGACATTCAATTCTTACTGTATCTCCATCCTTCTCTGTATTGATTGTCAGATTCGCTGCATCAGCAAACTTCCGCTGTCCAGGCAAATACATCAGTGAAAAGTATCAAACAAGATATCTCCCATTACTTATCTTTTAGTTTCACTACCAAATTTCAATGAATTCAACAATTGTCTCACTAACAAAACTTCCTTAAGCATCTTGCATCTCTGTCTTTCTCTCTATGGTATTATATAAAATGTTTTACTGCAAATAGATTAAAACTATTGAATTTCCCTGTCTAGACAATCAATCTGTTGTCTTATCAAAAACAGATACAAGGTTAGTCTGACACAATCTACTTTTGATGAACTGATGCATTATTTTCCAATGTTTATTCATTTACAGTCATGACTTGAATACTTACTTTCAGTATTTATTCATAAATCATATGCTACTGAGGATAGACTAATCAGCTTGCAGCTGCATGTTTTTCTGTCCTATAAGCTAGATATTATATTTTCCTGTCATATGGTACCACTCCAGCTTGGCAGATTCATTAGAAATTCCTACTAATGACTGCCAATTTCACAGGCCAGCTGTTTTGAACTTCTGTGAATGAAAATCATGCATTTCATACAATATTCAAACAGAGTACGTTTTATCACCTTTCTCTAAAACTTTTTTTTAATCAAACACTTTCTTTTTATCCACCCTTGCTCATTGTCTGCTACTGATATTACTCAATCAGCAATGCTCTGTGAGAGCCATTCTGTCCTCCATTTTCATTTATTTCTTTGCTGACAGGAGAATCTACTTCATCAGTGAGAGGCACGAGCTTTAAGCACTCTTATTTAATCTGTTGACTGGAAAAATCCTTTCCTCAGTGTTTAAGCACCGCCCTCACATAGACTCTACTGCTGACAGGTGGAGGAATGAGGATAATTTATTAAACTACCATATACCTCCAGCATGTTAGAAAAAACAACCCGAAATTTGAGAACTTTTTCTTTCAGCAGGTAGAATTAATCTCTTTTTCTCTCTTTAAAATGTAGTGCTCTTTAAGCACTTTCTCAAACCTTCAATATGGCAGCTTTATTTTTAAAAAAAGGTGTCATCCCTACAAACAGGAATGTTATACATTCTGATTTTGTTGTATAGTAATAGATTTCCCAGCTTTACTTCTCTAATATAATGCTGAGTTACAATGAGCATATTTCTCTTTCTAGAGCTCAAAAAGTTTCCTCTGGGCAGTTAATTTGTTAGTTGCATGGTAAAGTTCAAGGACATTGTGTTACTTTCCTCCCCTTCTCCCTCCTTCCCCCAATCCACTTCAGTGGGTTGATGCAATGAAAATAGATCCTTTTACCAGCTTTGTAATTTCAATAGTTATTAATTCCACTGTAATGGTAGCTAATATTTTTATTGCAAGTTAAACTGTGCTTTGGCAGTCTGAGGAATGAATACAAATTCTGTGATACAAGAATCTTAGGGGAAAAAATGCTCTCTTGCTGTTATTAAAGATCCAGGAAAACAAACAAATTTGATTTGTAAGACCATGCTTACTGTTCCAATGTTTGCAATTCTATTTTTACATTAAAAACTAAAGGCTATCAGCCTGGAAAATTTAACCTTTTTGCAATTTCCATTTAAGATTCTAACTTCATGAATATTAATAAAAAACTATTTCTAAGGTCTATATTTATTGCCAGCAATTCTTGCTCATATAATGTCCTGAACATACCTGAACTTCTGTACTGTCAAAGCTAAGACATGTAATCCTCTTTCAAGAGACTTTACCTCAATAAATATATCACAAATGTTTTCTTCTTAAGTTTGAATTACTTTAATTGACTTGGCATTTGACTCTGTTAATCAACATTCATCTTATCTCAGTTGAAGTAATTTAACCTGAGTTCAATTAAATTAATTCTCAGTCTCATTCTTAGAAAATTGCATTCACAACTCTACTGTGCACAAGACTATTTAAATGGCCCAGAATGAGAAGTGTGATATTTCAATATCTATATATGGCCCTAAATGAAAGCTACATCTGATTTCCTTAACACTTTCTTTACAGCTAGCTTTTTGACAAGGTATTCAACCTTCTTGACAATTTTCTCTGTTATGTGTATTCCCTTTGCTCTAATTTCCTTAGCAGAGACCTGGAAAGAATAAATGCTTGCTCTCTTTTCTCTTGGAAAAAGAAGAAGCAACAGGTGAAACCATCAGTCAGAAAATGCAAAGCAAGCAACGAGAAGACAGGTGCCTAAGTTACCTATTCCCTCTATGCAGTGGTGTTTGCTGCAATATGTTTTGGATTGCCTGAAAAAATAACTCAACAAATACCTGGGGAAAAGACTAATTAGTGACTGTTAAATATAGAAATACCAGCTCTGACTGAAAAAGATTCTGAACCTTGAACAGTAGGTATTCCTTGGAAGCATCACTTCACATTTAGTCTGTTTATGCTCCCTCCTCTAGATATCTGTAATTGGATGATAAGTGCTGCTATATATCATTATAGTTCAATACAATCTAAGTATTGAAAAATTCTGTGTTATAATGATGGGTCTGTTTAATGACATACAAAGACATTCACCACTTGCACAGGAGTACTTAAAGGAACAAAATAATTTTTCCCATAAGAAAATTGCTATGCATTCATGGCGTGACTATAAAATATCCTCAATCAATTATGCAGTCACATTTTTGCTAAATATAATTTCTGGTGGGTTTTGGTGGGGTTATTTTTGTTCCTGTCTTTTGATTTTTTAGGGGTTTTGGTTTAGGTTTTTTTTAAGAAATTTATCCAAAAGTATACTGAAGCTGTCAACCTATTATTATGAAATGTTCCAGATCTTTGGGGATATATGTGAAACTATGACCGTGCTGCCTATATTTACATATTTGTGCAATTGTTTCATAGAATTTTTGTCAAAAGGACACAGACATGCTTGGTTTAATTTTCTGTCTCTTACTGGATGAGAATTTTACTTTCTTTATCATGATTCATAGTATTATAATATTTTATATTAGCCTCAGATGACTGCTATGTGACAATATTTACCAATGTATATATATGCAGTATGCTCTATATGTTATGTAATCATCTGCTTGCTTTAGAGATGGGAAGTTATTTTTTTATTCAGTTCAGTGACTGCTCTCATAGAAGCAACACAGAATATTCCCTGGGTTTTCTACAACTTTGACCTTCTTTTCAACAGAAATTACTTATGTTTGTTCCCCACATATGAAAGCAAACCAAAACCTCTAAAATCTTTATACAAACAATAACCTTAGGATGAAAGAAAATCCTATCTCACATTAGCTGTTAAGAAAGTATGTGGGCTTGCTACTTGTTTTGTTTATTGTCTTATATATAATTCCCAGGGATATTAAAAATAATCTTAAATCTTAAGACATCTTTATAATTTAAAATAAAATAATCTTAATTGCTTTCTTAAAAATAATCTTAATAATTCATTTCACAGGCCATAGCCCAAGGTGAGTAAAACTCCTTGTCCGACTAAGTGCTCCATTCAAGAATTTTTCCTCTTAAGATGTGAAATGTTTAAAAGAACATTAAAAGCAGTTCAATAAGCAGGTTTCACTAAAATCAGTCTGTTAATTGCCTGAGTTCCTTAGATAATCTGATCTTTGGGTTGTGATGGGTTACTCAAAAAGACTAATTTTAAGCTGGTTTCCTGAGGCTCTTTCTACTCGCAGCAAAATGAGAGACATTATTTTAGAGGACAAATTGGAGCACACAAATCACCCTCTGGAAAGGGCTTTCCACTTCTTGATGTATAGGGGAAACGTAGGGAGACAAATTTCCCGAGTAGATATGGACACCACTAAAATCAGAGGGGTTTGGAAATTTGAACCTTTTTTGAATTAAGCAATTTTCTTTCCGTACAGTTTAAGCAAGGTAACATGCTACAGTAGAAAGAATGAGTATCACTAAATCATATTAATGTAGAACAAAAGATGTTGAGAACTATCACTGCAAATTTAATATCTCTTTTTAAATTAGGTCTATCATCTTCTGAAAGAAAGTAAGAAGATGTTTTAATAATTCAAGAACTCAGTTATTCAGGGAGGCTTGATCTATTTGAGCACTAACGCACTGATGACAAGGGTGTCTATACTTCTCTCTTTTCATCTCCTGCTTTTCACCCCTGCCTTGACAAGTCCATATATGACTTTGTCTAAAATGATACTGTGAATTTGAAAACTACTGTTCTGATCACAATTTCTTTCCTAGTGCCAGAAGATAAGTTTGGTATGTATAATAATTAGCTAAAAACATTAACAACTAATTTTAGCTGGTTAATATTCCTAATTGTTACTACACATACTGCAAATCAGGTGGGGGATGGGAAGGGGAAGAGGGAGGCAGAATTTAAAAATAGTGTAGCTGCAAATACTTAAATGATGTATACAAGAGCTCAACTCAGTGAATCCACCACCCTGCTACTCAACCAACCACCAAGTTTCTCAAGAAAATGTGACCTGAAATTCTATATTTATGGCAGTCATAATTTATATATACATGTATTTATACAGTTTTAAACTGTCCCAAGTCAGAAACTCCAAGAATACTTCTATGTCATTATTGCAATGGATTAGTTCAATAAACAACAACATTGACTATCCTGACTTCTCCAACACATTCAATAATATTATTATAAATGGCTTCATTTTGTGGAAAATCTGAGAAAACTAATGACAAGGAATGGAATGTCTTTTCTGCAATGTGGAAACTAATGACAAGGAATGGAATGTCTTTTCTGCAATGTGGAAACACAGACTTCTCTCAAACAGATGTCTCCAACAGATATTCAATGTGACAAATGACATTATGATTTAAAAAAAAGTTAAGATGCTTAAATTTGAATTAGTGACTGTTGTGGACAATAAGAAAAATACTGGATATTCATGTTCAGTTTTACTTTTCTGCTGTTATCAGATGTCAACATGTTACAGTTGACAGGATTTTTACCGGATTGAGGTACTTGGCCAACTTATGATTCCCTAAGCAAAAACCTGTTAATAGCCTATCTTGAAGAACAGCAATAAATTTTAGACAGGTTGCAAAATCTCCCGTCTGCTAACAACACTGAAGCTCTTAGCTAGACCTTCCCACAGTAAAGCAGATCCACTTTTAACATTCAGTGGCACCAACTGTGATGCAAAGTAATTTTGGTAGTAATTTTTGGTTCCACACTTTCACTCTGTGTTGACGTATGACATTACTGTATGTGAAAGCAAAATATGACACTAAATACACCAAGGCTTGTAGGGTAGAGCAAGATTAAAAGTTCCATAGGATTTCAAGTGAGAGCAAGAATGATTTCAGTTTTAGCTAATGTGTCCACTCTTGCAATAAGTCTGTATATCTGAAATAGAACATATATTGAAAAAGATATTTATGCTCTCTTATCCATCTATTGAGAATTTTAATTGTCCTTTAAAATTATTCTATTCATTTATTAAAATTAAACATTAATATCACTATTCACATTGTTGCCTTTTTAAAAAATGTATCTGGCATTAGCTTCTAAGGAACAGATTCATGCATCTTTTCCTGGATAAAGACACTTCTGTCTGGCAAAGATTGTATTCTGATATAAATTACATGTGATGGCAACATTGCTTCTTAAACTTTGTCTTAAAATCAGCCAAAACATTCATAATAGGAAAGATTTCTAGAAGTTTTTATAATATTTCCCTCTTTTTCCAACATTATTTTTGAGTGTGGACATTAAAACTAGTTATGAGATTATAGGATCAATCTCAATAGCATTGTAAATTATTGACCATAGTACAACTACTTTCTCTAAGAATTCAAGAATCATATAACCTAATTTTTAGCCACTGCATTTCTCAGATGTTCTCTATCAGTTTTTCATCCACTGGGGTGCCCAAGAATTATTTCCAAATATTGAGCATTTAACATGAAAATATGAATTACAATCTTCAGTTACATTCATGATCCTGATTTTTTAAAATATTAATTCATACTGTACAGTGGGCTGTCTGAAATCAGATTACTCTGTAGAACTCATTCTTCTCATTAGCATGTACTCCAACACTTATAACCATAAGTTTTATGGCTTTTCATTTATTGCAGTATGGACTAAGTCACTTAGCCTCGTCCTTATTTTAACCTGGATCAACTTGAATTAATGTAGTTCTCCGAATATTTCCTGTCTTCTCATTGCTGCCTGCAGCACACAGGCTACTAAGCCTTGTATATATTGAAAATACTGGAGTTTTGTAATGACAAAAGCTTTTTTTAAAACTTCTGAACCCAAACATCAGCACCATCTCCTACCCAAAAAAAAACCCCAAACTACCCCAAACTCAAACTTGTGAGAGAAAAACCAGAGTTACTCAGGATGATTTTAAAAAGGAATTCGAACTTTTGAATCACTGAGGAGAATTATGATATGTGACTGTGAATCAGTGTATAAAAGGGATATGTTAATTAAGGGCCAACCAATTGACTTGGAATTTTCAATGTACTACTTGCAATAACAGACCAAGTAGAAGCAGTTTGGAAGAGAATGTTAAAACATATCCTTAAATATAAATTAAGGCAATATTTCCATTGATTGTTCCTGGCTTCAGAAGTCTAGAAGAAATTTTTCCTGTGGCTATCATGACCTCATATACAAGTGAATTTATGATAGAAACATAAGGGAAAAGTTAATAATCCAAATTAACAATATGGGAAATGTGATTTGGAAAAAAGTGTAACTAATGAGATATCCTATTTAATTGTTACTCTTAAAATCTAATTTAAGACTGTTTTCTTTATCCTCTGAAATGTATCTTGAATTAAAGCACAAAAAGGAGGGGCTGTAGACTCAGTGATCCTTGTGGGTTCCTTCCGACTCGGAATATTCTGTGATCTTGTGATCCTGTGAGAAAATAAGTCAAAATTCCTACATATGACATATGTTGGCAGGGTATGAGATCTCCTTTAATATATATTTAATATATATTAATCTAGGTTAGGAGAGAAGCATTAGCAGTAACGAAGGAACAAGGACAATGCAGATGTGGAGGAACTGGATAAGTGTAAATATTAAAAAATTGAAGCTATGAAGGAAAAGGAGCCATGTTAGCTGAAGGATGAGGGAAAAAGGAACAAATAAAGGAATAAAGGAATAGAGGAATAAAGACAGGTAAACTACTAGATAAAATTGTTGAAACAATTATCTACAGCAGAATATCTCTACAGCAAATATCGTACAGTTACCTGGGGTAAAATAGTCATCAAGGATGTAGGCATGTGAAGCCCTACACCTATATAGGTACCTAACAGATACATAAACATACCAAGGAATGAGCAATTCCAGTTTGATAGTCTGGTCCCTTTCAAAGACTACTGCCACATCTATGCAGGCTCATTCATCACCAAGGAAGCTCTGCCTCACTATTCAGACTGCTTCTGCACTGCTCCCTCCAAGGCTCTACAAAGCAGCCCACTGTGGAATGTTTCCAAATCTGGGAACTGGACACAACCACTGTGAAGCGTACAGAAATATTTATGCAGCTGAAAACAATGAAACACTCTGTTCATGGTCGTGTTTGAAATCACACAACATATTTGTTGAACAAACTCAGACTCCTGTATCATTTAAATCCACAGGTTTAACTGCACAGCACAACAGATTTGCGTGCATTCCTTTGGACCTAACACATCACAATGCCTAATTTGAAACAATGTCTGAATTCAATGTCCCACAATAACCTGGAGTGAATTTTTAGCCCTAGCAGTTCCCTAGGAGCTGCCTGCATAGATTATTTGACTGCATGAGAAGTAGGATCAAGCTAGCCCATTGACATGAAGGGTCAGCCCCTGCTGCTCAAGACACATTTCATATTTCACACTTGAGAGGAAGGAGTGCTTCTGGAAGATTCTTACTGCCTCAGAGAATGTACTGTGCTGGTCTCTGTCCTGCTACTGTACCACTTAACTCTGCGCCCTGAGCACAGCTCTTGTGTTGGCTCTGTCTCTTATGTCCCACACACCCAACCAAGGTATTCTCATCAAGTACGGGAGGTCTCTGCTGCTGCTGCTTCTGAGTACAAGAGAAGGGAACTCTTGCCATGGTCCTCAGCTGGCCCTGTGGAAAAAAGGGTTTGAATCACAAGGCATTTACAGGAGCAGCGCTGTCCCTGTCTGAAGGATACTCTCAAAGATGTAATGTACTGTAACACAGAATAGGTAATTTCTCTCTGGAATGCACTGGAGAGGTAATTCTTTCCTCTGCATGTGTACTTATTTCCTCTGCCTCAACATAAACACTGAGAAAGTAAGAGCCTTTGTACACAATCATCTACTCAGAGGTCAAGTCTCAGACACTGACTGCCCCTAGACCTATTGCTTTATTTGGCAGCCTTTCAGTAGTCAGACAGACACACCTAAGAGTAAAGGTTGTTTACTAAGAAACTAAATCAACATAGTTAGTAAAAAATAATAATAATTTCAAAAAAGAAAAACTGCTGGGACAGTTTTGAAGACTTTTCTATCACTTAAGGTTTAAAATGTAATTTTTTGCACATATATTGGTATCACCAAAAGAAAGATAATTTAAATTTTTTTAAATACTCATCAAAATAAGCATAAATTTCAATATAGAAGTCCCACTAATTTGATAGCATTGTTTTTAAAAAAGGACTAAACCCAAAAGGGAAACTTTAAGCCACTCTTCTACTTTCAAAACCCAAAAGAAAAAAATGCAATATTATGCAAACTTCATGAACTAAAGAACAATGCTGTGACATATCCTAGAACACTAACTGTTAATGATGCTGCGTAAAAGATACTTATGTGACGTTAAATATCTTCACTATTTCATAACAGGGAATTCTGAGATGGGCTAATGGCTTACTTCAGGCAAAGGGATGTCAATGTCAGAAGAACAATTAAAATTTTTTCACAGGTTTACAGATCCTAGTCCTACAGTATTACCTCATGCTTATATCCAAGGTGTCAAGAGCAAAATGACATCCTGCTGCCATTCATTAACATAAAAGCCTTCCAAAGTAGTGCAGTTGGTTTATAATATCATCTATGTATCAAAGTGACCTAAATCACACTATCATGCTCAGTTCCTACAAAGAACCATTAAAGTTCTCAAGAATCAAGGCTTAAACCTTTGCTGCTGCTTGACTAAGAATAAAAAAGGGGTGTAAGGAAATAAATCAAAGAACTATTTGCATCCTGAAATAGAAACCATAATTTACCGCTTCAAAATATTGTAGGGAGCATTAGGTAAGACAGCAGAGCTAGTGACACAGCTGCCTAAGTAACTGAAAATCAGCTTCCCCCAACATGGTGCATATGAACAACCATGCATAACAGCAGGATCTAAATATAAACATTAATAAAGTTGTACACTTAGAATTTTTTTTTTTAAAAGCATGCTACAATCTTGTTTTCTGAAGTGTCAAATACACACCTGGAAAAGATATCATGAGCATCTTTCCAACTTTTGAGAATGAAAAGAAAATGAGATCTTTAGATACCTGCAGAAATTCAGAAATCTATACACTTAGTCCTGACAGCAATGTCAAGATGTACCTTGCTGAGCTTCAATTTGATGTCTATGTCCAGACTGCGAAATGAACTGATGAGCTGTAACTTCTACAGATTACATTTATATGCCGTAAATAAGTAATCCAGCATGCTCTTGGTTGATTACAATTTGAAAAATTGCAATGTAAAAGTGACACTTTCTTCCACTATAATTTTCTGTGTCTGACACTTGCTAAGGAAACTAACTACTATGCAAATAATAGAGCATCCTTTGTGTTTACACTCCTATCTGCAGTGTACATCCCTTTAACAGCTATGTCATTCATAGCAAACAGGATATACAGAGAGGTTTATATGTTCAGATATAAGCATGCATACATATGCACATATGCACATGAATATATATGTATTTAACACATCTGTTCCCTAGTGATTTATCAGTTTCATAGGCTTTTGCTTATGGTTCCAAGAAACATCAGAGTAGAAGAGAGACATCTTCTGTCATTTCCTCTCTATCTTGTTCCCTCTTTCTATAAATAAGTAACACTGCGTAGATAGTTTAAAAATTGCAAAAAAGACTAGAAGACATATAAAAAAAAGTCCAAAAAAGGAAAATAATTAGGATTTTTTCTTAACTTGCAGATCTATACATTAATACAATAAAAAAAACCTAAACCCACATATTTTTGGTATGAAACATAAAGACTAGAAGAGGTTGAAAAAATCCCACACGCTCACAATGCATTCTCTGTTAGTGTATATAATAATATTACTATGAAAACATTGGTACAACCATATCTGTTTTGCTGTGTTTTTCAGCTAAAGAGAACATGTTCCAAGTGGGAGATCTCACGTGATACAAAAAAAACTTTAAGTAGATCTGAGTGATGGCGATGTTGAAAATAGAGTGCAGATAGAAATACAGCTTATTAAAAAGCAAAGAACTCTGTTAGTATACAGATGATACAGCTGTTTTCTTTGGCAATAATCTCTTTCCTCTGCTTCTTTATTTATGGAAAGGAACTGGCTTGCCATCAATTTAAAATAAATAGAGCATTTCCTGCTACAATGTCTTAAGCAATATAGAGATTCTAAATACTTTTCAAATCTCAGACAATGCATATACATTAACTTTCTACAATTAAGAAAAAATAATGGAAAATGAGCAGTCAGTGTCGTTAACCCAATTAAATAACTGTCCTATTTCTGTGCCTTGTATTAATCAGGATTTTGATCCACCTTCACATAAAAGAGCTTTGATAGATAAAACCAAACAAATAACAGAAAATGTATTTCTTCAAAAGAACACTAACTGTGAAAAGAGTCCTTGTTTGTTATCTCAAGCATTACTTCATTGACACACGAAGTTCTCAGCCGTAGTAAAATGAGACAAAGTCATAAACTTGTTTTCTCTTTTGCCTTTTTTCCAGGCACAGTTATAGCAGTCAGGACTCCAGAAATGCCTGTTTGTGTAATTGGTTACTTAGAAGACCCATTTGCAATGAAAATATTTTGCCATTTCTTTTAGTACACTATTAATGAGCTGCTCATGTCTAGAATCAATTAATCTTGAAGTTCCTGAATTCTAAGACATTACAGCAAATTTTACTCAAGTAGGTTAACTATCTATATCTCAAGGAAGTGCCCTGTAATTTTTATGTATCTATTTTCTGATATAATAATAATAATAATAATAATAATAATAATAATAATAATAATAATCTTTTTTAATACACGCTGTGTTCTGTTTGCCAGTTTCAGGAAGGCATGTTAGCTCAAAAATTTACTTTCTCTGAGTTTGCAGCTGCTAAAATGTATAAATATCTAATTAAAACAGCTAATAAAATAAATAGATCATAATTAGCAATGTCTTCTTGTACTCTTCCATTGCATCCTTCTGAAATAAAAGCTCTGTATTCTGTGACTACCTTTACATCTTTGTACAACTCTGAAGACATAATAATCATATAAATCTCTTATTGCCTTATTGCCTAATCAGTTAGTTATTTAGTTTCACTACTGATTGGCCTAAAGTGTTTTTTTGGCAGAATACTCAGAGATTCCCCATCTCCTCCTATACAGGTAAAAATATTTCAAATAACTTCATCTCCAAATGGTTCAAAAATAGTTGAAAAAGAAACCAATGATATTTTTGCCTTGCCCACTAAGGCTGACATCCTAACAAAATACTTTCAGTTGAGGAGTTTAACCCTGCAATGATCATATTTTACATGAATTTTGCGTGTCGTTTTGGAAAAGTTTAAACTAAGCCTATAATTTGTCCATCAATACATTTCATAAAATTAGGACTAAATTCCATTGAGCCCAAAACTACAGACCAGTTTCCTTTGCTGCTGAGATACAGGTTACACCCAGAAAGCCCTTTGATGGTCTGTACTCAATACATTAGTTGCTTCAAATCTCACAAAAACAAACCAAAGCAAACAAAAAAAAATCCCAACCAATCAACCAAACAACCAATCAACCAGACAACCACTCAACCAACCAATCCACACACCCAAGATATAAGATTAAAAAAAAATAGACCTTTTTCAGCTGAAACACCGAGCTCAGAAAATTCAGACCTGCTTTTCAGAGCCCCCTAACCCACTCTGCTACCTCAGTCCATGTTTTCAACTCAGTATAGTCATAGTGAGAGAGGAAATATCTTACAAAAGCTTTCAGCACATGGAAAGCAGTCTCAGTAAAGACACTTGAATGTAGAAGAGTACAAGAAGATGGTTCCCAAACCTTTAAAGTTTCCCAATTTACGATCTGACTTCTCTGTGCAAAAGGAAAATGAAATCTCACATGCTTTTTCAGGAATTGGTAAAGACCACTGCGTTATCTAGATTTATGGCTGCTTATTGCATTTTATGAGATAAAAACTAAACTTCATGCCTTTGAAATTAACATTGGAACAATAAGTATTTCAGCATGAGTTAATCAAGAGACAAGGAGCGCTCTAGCAAAGAATAGGCAAAACTACTTAAGCTCTCCAACTACACAATTATATGTTACTCGGACCAGTTTTGCTCTCATGAAAGCTTACGTATTAGAAACATTTATAAAAAGGGGTGTTTTCTTTTTCTCTTTCATGAAATATACACTTTAGCAAAATAAAATTATGATATTAAAATAAAAAGGAAAGAATGCAAATTGCATCCCCTCCTGACATTGCAGTCGCTGGGTGTACCTACACCATTCTGCCAAAAGAGGAAAAAAGCCATCAGCTTTCTGAATTGAGGGCTGTTCTCAATCTCTGTGTTAGTTAATAGTCACCAGTTCCCTAAGGTTGAATCTATGAATATTTAATACTAAATAGAAGTGCTAATTGTGTTTGAGAAACACAGAATTGGACAAATATATTCTTCACAGCCATTATAGAAACATAAAACATTATTATAATTGTGGAGCTTTAAGTGCTTGAAGGGAGAAAAACCAGAAAAAAGTCCAATTAATTTTATCCAATGCAGGAAAAATAGAAACAAGAATGGTGACTGATCAGGGGAAAAAACCATCTTGTTACACAAACTGCTTTCTTTGTATCCTGTGCCCAGGAGACAAGGGCTGCTCTAGGACAGGAAGAGCTTTCATCATTCATGACTGGCAGCCGTGGATTCTGAAAATGGTCCACAGCTTTACTGAGCCACATAGATATCCAGCCCATGTCAATAATGATAAAAAGCCATTGAATCATTGCGAGCCTTTTTTATGCTGATGGGAAAATGTACGAGTGAGATGCCTGTGACAGAATGGCAACTATTTATAAATACCGAAGGACTGACTTTTGACATCATTCCAGATTTACTTCAAAGTAACTGGAGAAATATCATGCTGCACATAGTCTAATTTTGTAATTATGACAAATGATTCATAATTTTCTGCTTTATTTTAGAGAATGGTTTCAGAAATGCTTTGACCATAAATTGATCATTTTTATTTATGTTAAAATGTAAAAATCATCTCAGTAAATTACGCTTTATTAGCACATCTTTATATTTAGCCTGCATAATAATGGTAGCAGAATTACTCATAGAATTTTTTAAAGGTTTTATGTAATAATATTACAGATATTTTTAAGGCAGCAAGCACACAGTCATGTGCACATAATACAGGAGTCTGTCAAGAAACATGACAAATACTAAGATCAAATGCTGTTGTGACATAAGATAATTTGGAAGTGACATCAGTGGGCATTAGCTTTTAGGACTTCTCATTTGGAAGCTTATTTATTTATGGTCTTAATAATACTGCCTTCAGTCATGCTGGTTTGCAAACCAAACGTTGGCTGAGGACATCATTGTGTTTGAGTGCCTTAGCTGATTTTACAAGACTCCAGCTCTGAAGATGTCAGACTGATTTAGAGGATTTTGCCATGTTCTCCTCTCAGATAAGCACCCTTCCTTCTACTAATGCAAATCTATAAATTACTTGCTGTGTGCTCCTTCAGTTGAAGAAACTTTGGGATCCCCTATTATAATAAGTTTTACAGCATTTTACACAGATCTGGAAACTCAAGCACCTATGCCATTAACTCAGAAAATGAAACAAAAAACGGGAAACATTCTGACTGCAAACACGCTGAGGCAAAAACTGCAGCTAACACATTAGTCCATAAAATTGATTGGATTTAGAAACATCAAGTGATGTTTAAAATTTTACATTGGAAACTTCTCAAAACTCCTAGTTTTTCACATTAAAGCTGTCTTTTTACACTATTTCCTGTTAGTTTAAGCCAAAATCTTATTTTTTCATAATTTCAAAGAAAACTGTTTCACAAGCCCTACATAATAAATACATTTTCAGTAGCCATATTAGATTAAGGAGGAGAAAAATGGATCTATTCCATATCAATTTTTTCAAAATAGCTTACTTATTTTTTTAATTGACTCTGTCAGATCTTAATTGGATATCCACATTCTATATGTAAATTTATGAAAGTTACTCTTAAAACCAAAAATTCACTCAACATGGAGAAAAAATTACTTTCAATTCAGAAAATAAGCAGAGGGGAGCCTCTCTCTAAAACAGACAAAGTAATGGATTAAATCTGGCCCTTCGAAAAAATAGTATGATGAAGCACTTGCCACATAGATTAGAGCACCTTGGACACATTGAAAAGTTAAATAAATAAATAGATATCTGAGGTAGTAAGGCAATGTTATATTTTTCTCATTTATTCCATCATAGTTGCTGCCAGACAAATTCACCTTTGAATCAGTTGGCAAAGTCATTCATTGATTATGCAGTCAGCATTCAATGTCTCGTACTGAATTGAATAAAACAGATACATGTCTGAAAAATTATAAAATAACACTCAAAATGGCAAAACCATTTGAAACCATGGTCCATATAAACAAGACCACTCAGCAAATACTAACACCAGCATGAGTAGTTAACTCAATACGTAATTGTAGTGAACATCAGAAAGAAATAGAGGAACGCCTAAACTCTTTGTTCATGATTGATTGGAAATGCCAAGTTATTAAAACATTAATTCCAGGGCAAATGTAGTTTATTCAGGGGATTACCTTTCTTTTGTACTTTTATTCTTCATCATGTGTGACAAGAGTACCAATGCCATCTCTCCCCAGGCTTAAATAAGATGAAGGCATTTGTCTTTAATCTTTTTAAAAGGTAATCTATAGAGATGAATAAGGCTTTTATGTAGAGATAATCATAACCTGCTATGTCTATACAGGTGCAATCAACTATGAAGAGATGTCCCAAAGTGTGGGCAAAGCGGCTACATAGTTTCTCCAGCTAAAATGGTTCTGCTGAAGGAGGCAAGCTACATTGTTTTTATTTCTTCACTGAGTTATGGACATAATTACTGCTGCTTTTACAAATTGTTTGAAAGCATGTCTCACAACAAAACATGGTAGTTGCCTATTGCTGTGACTAAATCATCACAAGTTTTCTTCCAGTGAATTGAACATAGCAATACTACAGTAGAAACTAGAATGATAATAAATCTTCAAACAGATGTAATTAGAGACTATTCTTAATGAGTTACTTTAATGCAAATTCATGGTTGCTTCCTTGTTTAGAAAGTGATCACATGGAGATACATTGTGAGATACATCAGACTAAATCCCAGTGAAGATTAACACGGAAATCTTGAATTTTGTCCTTGCAGAAAAGGACAAAACTCTCAGATGCTGTTTATAGAGGGAAACCAGAGCACAGTGAGATTGTGCAGACTTATTGCAGAGTAGATTACTACACCTGAAGTGTTTCATGAACTGTCCTCCCCTAGCATAAACCCCAAAGACTGCATCCACAGGGACGGCACGGGAGGGAGCAAGAAATGCACAGCAAATTCTTGTGTAGTCCTTGCAACACAATCACAGTGAATTCTTCAACTGTTCCTTTTTGGAAAGTTCCTTAAAACTTACTATGTCTGAAAACATTCCTTGTAGGTAGAAATGGGTATAGTAGCCTATGGCATATATGAAAAGTGTGCTCTAGAAGTTTCCAGAGTACTCCATGAGACAGAATGTAATTTTCTAAAATGTGCTATAGCATGTTTATCATATCCACAAGGGCTTTTTTTCCAAGAAATTATTACATTAAAGGATCATGATTTCAGCAGCAAGTATGGAAAAAAAAAAAAATCCCATTAGTATAAGTGGGAACTGCATGACTGATTTTAAGCACAGAGCAGCTTACTCATGACAGATGTTGGCCTACAACAGCCTTCATAATGGTCCAGAAGAGATCTTCTGTAAAGACACACCATCTACTGAAAAGATTAACTCCTTCCATAGCTGCAGATGCTGCAGAGCAGCTGGAGCCAAGAACACTGATAAGTTACACAGAATGTTTAAACAAATGTCAAACAAGTTAACTCTGAAGCTCCTACAAAGCCACCTATGGAAGTAAAATAGAAATTATTCCATTGACAAAGCAGGTGAAACTGGCAAAGAGGGAAATATTATAGAAGTCTAAAAATGAGCTAATATGAAGAAAATGCCCAGGAAACAGTAAACTGAAAGCATGATGTGTTCTTGTCATGTGAAGGAATGAGCCACATGTACCCGGCATCATTTCACAGGACTACAGACACAGCTCTGTTGGGTTTAGCAGTCACAAATCATCTGCTACATAATTTCATTTTTAATGCTATTTAGAAGAGTCAAAAACCCCTGTCATACTGAGAATATTTTTGAGACTACTTGCAACTTTTTTTGTCTCATTCTATCTGCATAGGTCCCTTTATGTACGTAGCAGACAGACCAAGTTCAGCTTTTTGGCCTTTGTACAATAACATGATTGTGACTTGTGCCAACATTATCAAAGTATTTGCTGTAATTGACTCTTCTATTGCAGTTTAATTTTTCTTTTGTTATCTTAATGAATTAATGATAACTTGAGGTGGAAGAACAGCCATCTATTAAAATATTTCCTATTTATCATGTATGACAGAAGCCAAGAAAAGTCCGTGGGGAAAAACTAGAAAGAATTGCTTGCTTAATTGCTGCATCATAACCAGGAAAATATGAATAGAATATTAGTTTAACATATCAGTACAAATTATTCTAATGGGCAATGAGGGGAGAAAAGGGAGAATACCAGGAAAGCTGTTATTTAGTACATAAAGGAGGTATAGAGCTGACAATAAAGCTATTCCCATTCAGAAAAGGGGTTTCAGAGATACTGAGGAAGAGATGCAAACCCAGATTTTGCTGTTGATGTCCTCTTTTTCAGCCTCACGCCTTATTTTCAGCTTCAGTAAGGAAAACTGGTACTTTGTAAAGGAAAAGGCTTTTGGGAAGCAGAGATTTTTTTTTTTTTTTAAATAGTAGCAAATGAGGAAAAACTCCCAAATGCGACTTCCTTCCAACCCAAACGATTCTATGATCTTATGCTTGTTTGCTGCAATTGCTGTTGGAAGGAATAGTACAAATGGAGCTGCTGATTTCCTTAAAAGAAAGGAAGTGTTTCTCAGCAGGTGGGGGGATGGAGTGACAGAATTTTCTGATCTATAAATTATCCTTAAGAAAGACAGAACATCTGTTAAAATTCTTCCTCTTAAAGGAATATCTCAAAAGTAGAAAGATGGGAGAAATAGCTCTGTCATCATCAAGCCTTCCCAGCCATTTGTATTGAAGGAAAGGGCAGATACTGAGGCAGAGCAAAAAAAAAATAAAACTCTTCTTATTTTGTGGATGAACAGTAAAAGTGATCAGTGTCTGGGTTTAATAAAAGAAAAAGTTCAACTGAGAAAAATGATAACCTTCTGCCTGCTCTTACAATTTAAAGCATTTGGGTAATGCTTACGTCTTTCTCAGGTTTGAAAAGGCTGAGTTCAGCATAAGTAATAAGGGTGCTATGGTCCCTCTTTTGATATCAGTTCAAACAAAGTTGTACTTCAATAAAAAACAAACTTTAATTTCAATAATAAAAAAACCACATCTTCTTTCTTTCAGTTAGACAAAATACCAAAACCCGCATCAGTCTGAATAAGATGGGACTGTTCTAGAAATCTCTAACTGTATGAATTTCAACAATAATTTGGAAACCTAAATTTGCCTAACCTCTCTATCATTATCATATACATATATGTATGGATTCAAAGGCATAGAGACCAGAAATTACTGCAAAAGAAAGAAAAAAAAATTGGATTTCAAGTATAACATTTACCCCCATATGAGCATGATTAGAACTCATTTTCTCAAGCCTGCTCTTTTGTCTCTTCTATACTAGATCCCATGTCATTCACTGTACACAGTTTTGTTTAAATAAATATAAATACAAGAGAAATTACATTTGAGAAACAGCATAAAAGAACTGCCCTGGCAAGGTAACATTCCTGAAAACTCTTAGCCCAGGGACACAGACCAAGAGCTGAATTTTGCAGTGAAACTCAGCTTTCTTTTAAATGGCCAGATCTCAGACGCTGGGGGAGAAAAAGCAGATGCTTGATTTGGCTTCTGATCATTTCAGCAGAAGCTCTGAAAACTGACTGCCTTGATGGTTACAACCAGCCAGGACCATTGCCATCAGAGCTAATCAAATACCAGTTCTGTGGTATCATATACTAATTTAGGTGCATTTTCCAAATGCTCCTGTCACAGTGACCTCTAATTTCTTCTTCTTCATCATCATCTCATTCTTCTTCTATCTCCCCCTCTTACTCTTCCTCTACTTTCACTTCCTCTTGTTCTTTGAGGAGATGGCAGGGAGTTGAGCTATTGCTGACAAATATCTATCAGAGTCTTTCCTTTAATGAGCAATCTTAATTATAGATCCAGAAACGCTCAAAAACACTTAGAAAATTGCCAGCACTGAGCGTTGTTCTACCATGACCAGCTTTACATTATACCCATGATCACACTGGCGATTTCATTCTCCTAAATCCTCCTGGCACTTCTCAAATTATTTTTTTAGTTCTTTTATAAATAACCAAAGATTAGCTCATTTAATGTCTTTTCCAGATCATTATTGGAAGCAGAACGTCAAACCAGGTTAGTTTTCTTTCAATATTCAAACATACCACTACATTTTACACTTTCCAAAACTGAGGAATTATTCAGGTTCTTTGTTTTCCAGGTCTAATCCTGCTTCTGACCCGTGAGAGAACATTGTTAGATTAAGTGTAAAAATTGCATGTGTCACTAAATACCTGGATCATCAGAGGAAAAAAGGTCAGTATTCAGTATTTCAACTGTGTAAGCAGATACATTTTCTTAAACTATCTTTAAAAATTACTTCTTTATTTTCTATTTTTTTTCCTCATAAGCACTAGTGAAATTAGTTGGAAAGAGGAAAAGCAACTTTCATATTCCTGTTGGAAGCAATTAATGAACCCAGTTACTGGAGTGCCAGAACATATCTACCTTTTGAAATATTTCTTGTCACATGCTGAATATTTCATAATATCCAGACCAGCATCTACATACTTATTTCAAGATGGTTTAGGAATACTATGTCCTGTTACAATTGTATTAATCCCAATGATAATTACATATCAGCAAAACAAAATAATATTTTTCAGAATAGGAAAGGAAGAAAGTTTTAAACATGAACAATTCTTTTTAAGTACTTGCATTTATCCAAGACTAACCTGCAAATCATTTGATGATGAATGAACAATACTTCACATCTGCTACCTTGAATGTACTGGCACAGTGATCTCACCTATGAGCTTTATAGATTAGTTTAATGACTACTGTGGAAATGACAGAGCTGAAAGGCTCTTTTGGAAATGTCATATCTGAAAAATGTTAAAAAAGTTTTTGCAACATTCAGGTGCCAGAGATTTAATTATCTGACTTCGCTAAAACAAAACACTACCATGAAACAAACAATTTTGCAGTAAAATAATTCAGATTATGGCAATGATGGCAGCATATTTTAAAAATGCAAAAAGTGTTTTTCTCTCTCCTTGGACATGCAGAAAGTGTTGCTAGAAAAGGAAAAGATTTATAAGGGCATTTAAAGTAAACATACACAAATGTACTTAGAAGAGAAAATGCATTATTGTGATTTGCATTTCCATGCATTTTACTTTATGAGTATTTAGTACAATTTTAGAGCCTATTATTGAAAAATATTCTCCTTCTTAAAGCAGGATTTTTGACTAAATTATTTTTTGCTATGTTGTAGAGAATTTCTATGAGGTTATTACTAAAATTCCTGTAGACTTTAAATTTTTCATAAACCAAAATTTAGAATACTGCAGGAAAAGTAGCACAGCTAAGATGAAGGCAAATCAGATGTAAGGAGATATTTGTAGACTTGTAGAAAAGAATCTGTCAGTTCCTGCAGAGTTATGGAAAATATCTTACCACTTACTCATTAAAAAGAAGAGGTAAAGAAGTTTTAAAGGAAGAAAAACCATATATGTATAAAAGACACTTGCACACAATCCCAACCCACATCTTTCTAAAGCCTTTCAGTCTTATTTGGAGTGGAATACAGCTCTGATTTGTTTGACAGGTGTTCGAGAGTTTCCTCTGTTGCCTTTTAAGATGTCAAACACTCAGTTTTTAAAGCTTCTACTCAAGCTCCTTTGTTTTAGTTCAAGTTCCTTTCTTTAAGAAAAAACCTGCAGTTACATCTCAAATACTTTTAAATATTACTCGGTTTTTAGATTTTTTTTTTTAATGTGACACGAGTTTACCATCTTTTTGCATTTAATTGAAGTGAAGTAGATAGACATGTTTCTTATCTGCTTAAAGATAGTTCATACCCAAACTATATTAGGCCATATGGCCATAAAAAATTATATCATAAGTGAGCAAAATAAAAATCACTGAAATGTCACTAAAAGCTACACCTTCTCTCAGATGAGGAGACATTGAGCTGTTCTGCAGCTCATTTGGATTGTGTCAGTAGGCAGGAAGGGGAAGCAGTCCATCACGGGCTCTCTGGAGTTCTCGGGGTATGAGGTGATCTAAACAGCAAATTTCAAATCATATTTCCGTTTTGAATTCTCCCGAAACTTCCCGATAATTAAAATGTAAACTCTGGTTTTGTTTCAACTCAAGTTACCACGATAAACTGGAGCAAGAACTTGTGTGAACAGCAGTCTGCTTCATTGGAGAGTTATTAGTGAAAGAACAACTAAGTGCCCTGGCACATGTCCAAAAAAGCACTTACATGAGTGTTTCAATCAAAACTTCTGAATCATCTCAGTCAGGACCTTTTCTTCCCCCCACTTTTTATGACTTTGTGCAGGTTCATGACATTGCAAAGGCTTTAATTTTAACTAGTCTTCATTGTCTATTTAAACTGAAAAAACTCTACACCACTAAAAAAAAGCTACAAAAGTCCCTATAACCTGATAAACAAAACAGTGAATTACACTGTATATATGGATAAATTTAATGGAAAAATCATGTGGCTTCACCAGATTTAAAATAAAATGAAAAGGATAAATGAATAAAAATTTTAAATGCCATTTGCTTTATATACATCTACACATCTGTTCCCTCAAGGACAGTTCCCTCAACAGTGCCTTCAATATTTTCTCTGGTTAGTCAAATTCATTGTTTATATGACTGTTAAATTTTACTTACATTTAATTTGTAACCACTTAGATATATACTCATGCTTCAAGTCACTTCATCCACCAATCATTCCTAGAAATGATGACTGCAAATATAACTGTTATGTACTTCTGTTGAAATTACATAGGGTATTTTTAATAACTGCGTGAAATTCTGAAAGGTGGCAGACCAGCAGTTGTTCACATCTTGAGTCTGCACAAATACAAGAACAGACAACCACAACAAAAATAGTAGCATTCTGTTTCCCCTCTGCATTTGTTGAATACATAGCACTTCAGGGGAAAATCAACAAGAAAAGGAAACTGACAGGAGGTAAATAGTAATTTGGGTGTTCAAATGCATACTCTCCAATTTTTTTTATTACCTGAAAAATTTTCTTTTTCTTTAATCTTTCAAACATCTTTTTTAACATGTCAACGAGTCAATTACAGAACAAAAAGCTCATACTAGTGTTGTTATTCCATGTATTTGATAAAATAAAGTACTTGCTAGACTGCCAATCACATAAAGTCTATTCAGCAAGTGGAAACTGATCCAAGGCACAAAAATCAGACATCTGGCAACAAAGGTTTTGGCTCGAGCCTACCTGAGGTTCAAGCAGAATTCATACCCGCAATGTGTAATGAGCCAAAACCACAGAGATGCAAAAGCTCACGGAAATGTGCCATCCTGGTTCAATGGTCCAAAGTATCTTACACCGTATCCTTGGGATGAGTTTGGGCAGAGTCTGTCTGTTTCTCATCTGTAAGTAATACCTACTGTTGCTTAACATTATTTTAAACACTACTTTTGCCAGGAGTCAGTCTATCTGTCTGTCTGTCCATCTTCAGAAATTCATGTTTACATTCCATGCATGGTCCTCAAGGAACAACTTGTTGGAGCCTCCTTGACTTCTCTGGGACAGCTGAGTATGGATCTGGCTGTGCTATCATATGAAACAAGCAAAGACAAAGAATTTTCTTATATCTACTCTCAGGCACCATCCCTACTGAGCTAGCTTTAAGAAATAACAGATAAATGACAGATACAACCACTCACAAGTGGGTAGTAATATTTCCTGGGCTTCCTATGAAGTGTATGACAGGCTTTTAAAGGAAATGATTGTCAAAGAGGTAAGGGTGTATTCCCTTTCAGTTGAGAGTAGCAGTTCACAGCACCTCAGTGCCTCTTTCTGGGGCATTCATTCAACACCTTCTGGAAATTCTGGGCATGCTAGAGAAGAATGCCATTTAGAATAATA
This sequence comes from Acanthiza pusilla, assembly GCA_036630365.1. NCBI lineage: Eukaryota > Metazoa > Chordata > Aves > Passeriformes > Acanthizidae > Acanthiza > Acanthiza pusilla. The sequence continues at coordinate 24,970,108 of JAXCHO010000164.1, forward strand.
AAGATTTGAAGTAATTGTGTGTCATACCATGGTAAAAACATGTGTTTCTCTGTTTTTATGGGGAAAAAAATATTTGTATTTTCATTTTAAAGAGCTGCCTTCAAAAATGGCTACTTTGCTTGAAATACTGAAATATCACATTATATGACTATGACAAAGACATCTCAAAGCTATCAGTGTGAGAAAAATTGCTGGCTGTCTGTCTACTTCCCAAACACACTGTCTCTCCAACATATTAAATGAGGAAGAAGGCAAAAATAGAGATGTGTATTGTCTCAGTTTGGCAGAGAGAGGTATTCAGAGCTGCCTGATTTCCAACCCTGTAGCCATAGCTTGTGAATTCATTGCCTTTGTCCATTTGCAGGGCTATTTGCACCACAGGTTTTGGCTTTGCAATAATTCCTAAAATTACAAATGAGAAATTTAGATTCATACTTAAAAATACTTCATGCTTGGTTTTTGCATTAGGTTGGACTATTAGTTTTTAAAATTGCTGTTGAAAATAATTTCTGATATTTAGTAACAAGTAATGTTGTTCAGGTTTTCATATTGGAGCTGATATTTTTTAAAATCTTAATTAATGGCCTGGATAGCACAACAAAAGGGTCCTGCATCATATCTGCAGATGACATCAGGCTGGGTGGACAGGTCTGGAGAGGTACTGAATGGATGAAGAAGTTGGACTGAATACAGAAAGGACCCTTATGAAGTTAAACAAAGGCAAATGGAAAGTCCTACATCTGTGATGATATAAACCCTTACAATAGTACAGATTGAGAACCCCATGATTAGAAAGTGGCTTTGTACAGAACAATCTGAATGTTTATGGTAGGCAGCAAGTTGAGCTCAAGCCATCGACTCAGCCTTTCAACTGGGAAGACAAATCACATCCTGGATTGCACTGGCCATCAGCTGCAGGGAAGTGAGCACTGGAGCCATCACAGAGCATCAAGAGCAAGACTCCTGCACACTGGAGGATGAGCTAAAGGCGACCTTGGCACAGATTAGGGTAGGGACTTCAACACAAGTGCATTTCCACAGGACCAAGCAGGATTGGTGGCAGTCACAAGCTCAGCCCAGTGATCATCAGAAAAGAACCTCAGTCGGGGCTGAGGTTAAGCTACAGGTCTAACAAAACCATCAGGACCAGCAGGAAATCAGTCTGGGCACAGGGCTGCATGCTTCATAAGTCATGCAAGAATTAGGGACACAGCCTGAGCTTAAACAAGGTTTCTGGACCTTTCTGACAAAAGGCAGAGGGTAAATAGGTGCATCATGACTGTTCAGGACAATAAATACTTGTGGGTGCACTCAGGGCCTTGACACCCTGAGAGCTGAGCTCTGCATAGCAACTGAGTCTTTCCAGATTTAATAAGTTCTTTCTTAATGCATTTCTAATCATGTCTCTATCAGTCGGTCCATTCACAATCTCAGATCTGACTAGAACGTTTCTTATGTCATGTAGAGTAATTAATTTTATTGTACTTTTCAGTAGTATGCTGCCATTGCAAAACTCTTATGCATTTATGTATTCTTGCAAGAGTTGATTATAAGAAATACTTAGGTAATATAAGAAAATACTTAGGTGCTTATTTAGAAAGCATAGTTGTATGTCTGTTTCTATTTTACCTAATTTATCTTGTAGTATGTCAGTAACGAAGTCAATGCCTTACTCAGAAAGCTGCACCATAACGGTGCGCAGTATAAATGTATTACTTTTCACTCATGACAGAAAATGGAGCATCTACCATTTAATTTCAGAAAGAAAATGGTGCTTTTCTTGATGTGTTAAATATTAATTAATAATTGCTTTCCAACGTTATAGTTCTTTTCTTTAAAATAATAATCACCCTGATACAGTTTTGGAAAACTAGAGAAAAAAAGAATTGATGTCACAAAAATTAATTTTTTTATATATGAACTTAAGAGAGGGGTAAATGTGAAACAAAAGTAATTTAGGACATATTGGGACAAACCACTCTGAATCACACCAGGGATCAATACTCCATCTAAGATATACAACATATTTTCAGCTTTTCAGAATGAAGTTACTTTCTCAGATTCACCAACAAAGCCCTTCCTCAAAACAGTCAATCAAGTTTTGGACATATCCATCCATCAATATATTCTACATTTTGTGTGCCATACTTCTTGAGTTCTTACTTCACCCATCAGCTTTCTTAATTCCATTTTTTTGTCTTCATTAAAGTATTTATCCCACCGCTCCGCTCAGATTTTTTTTGCATCTTTGTGGTCTTAATAGTTACTAGGTATAAATCCAGACACAAATTTATACATCACAGTAAGACATGTGGCACAGAAGCATTAATTTTTAGATGACTTTCTCTCCAGTACATAACAGTCCCCCAAACCTAATGCCAGGTTTCTAGACTCCATTTGTAAGCAATTTTTAAAAAAATAAGTAATTAGCAGCCAGGCACCAATGTTAGCCATTGCAGAACACCAAGGTCTTACGGAAAAGGCCAGTCATTAAAAGGGATGCCTTGTAATACAGTAGCCCAACAGTTATCATCTTAAACATTTAAGATCCAGATAGAATTCATTACTCTGCCCAAATACCAAGTGAGCTTTTCAGTTTCTGTGGCAGAGCAGGCCCTGGAGCAGGGCGGCTCCTCCTCTTCAAGCTCTTCCAGGGTTATTAACGGCCAGTCTAGCAATCTTCAGTATCAACATGAGTCCTAATTTAGCAGCAGGGCACTGTTCCTCTACTAAATACTCATAAAGTTCAATTAGTTCCATGAATATTGATATATTTTGTATACAGTAATCTTTTGTGGTGGGTCTAGAACCCAATTCTCTTCTGTTTGCTGGATGTTTTAATCCATTATCAGCTCAGCTCTAACCACTATTTAAGAATATTCTGTGAAATAAAAAAGTTTCAACAGCCTTAATATCAGTATCTCCACCCCACAATATCCTGGCTCCTCAGCATCTGCAACAGTCATTACACATGAACAAAATCTAGAAGAAAGAAACTAATTTGGCAAGCTGCAGGAGGAGATGTGGGTGAGTAGTTTGAAAGGGAAAATAAAGGGAATTTAAGGGCTAGGAAAATAACAGAGAGAAAAAGAAAATCCTGAAAGATAATGGCCAGATAATGAACAGGTCACCTCAGAGAAACGGCAGAAAAAAGAAAAAAAATGCAACAGCTAGCAGTCAGAAAATATCTAAGACTTTTGGGAAAGAAAACTGACAGTACATGAACAAAATTATTTGTGTGAGAAGGAGCAAAGAAATGAAAAGCTCAGGGATGTCTATGGAATAGATAGGAGAGACATCTTCACTATTTGGTTTGACACTTGTACTAAACAGAAAAAAGTAAATGAACATTTCTGTCTGTGAAAGAAAGACATAAGCTAAAAGAGCTTCTGGAGGTAGCAGCAGAGCCAAAAAAAAAAAAAAAAAAAAAAAAAAGAGCCAGAAGGTAGGACTTCATATTGGGCATAAGAAAGAGCAAGTTACATTGAGTGTCTGGGAGGGTGGGGCTGAACTTTCACTGCACCTCTGCTGGATTAGAAAGAGCTGCATTGCTCCTAAAGTTGTAGCTCCCATTTCCTTGTAGGCTGCCAGTAAAAGAGCAGGCAATAAAGGCTCTTTATTAAACTTCCTACTGTTTTCACAAAACATTAGACCTATATCAATTAAAGTATGAAAAGGAAAAGAAAGACCGTGTCTGAGAAATATCCTGAGGGCCAGAAAATCCTAATCCTCTCTAAGGAATGGAAGCCCTGTTGCTTTCGACTTTAAGAAAAATTTTGGACAAAATACTTGAAAATGCACAATAGAGAACATTTGTGCAGTGGCAGGAGATTAACTCAGTGATCTAATAGGTATCTTTCCCCTCTAGCTTCTATCATTCTGGTTTAAATTGCTCTTTAAATTTAGAGAGTTAAAATTAAATAAAGACAAGCTGTCGCACCAATATCAGCCTTTGAAAAATCTATTAAATTCATTCATCTGTGTTACAGCTCTCTTCGTGGGCCAGATTCTTCCTTCACTTGTATTTGTGTAGTGCTATTGGAATCAGTATGAGAAATCTGAGTAACTATTTATTCCCATTCAGGAGACTCAGCTTGTTTGGTAGTAAGCTATCCTAAGTGTATTCAATGCCAAAAACATCTGACAGCTTACTGTTGATTATTCTGTATTTGGGTTCCTAGTAACACAAAATAACATAGCTTAAAACTGATTTTAAATCTGTTTGGGCCAAATACTGCTTTCAGCTCCAGGGGCATAAAATGGCAACAGAATTTACTCTGAGCTGTCATCGATATTTAATGGTAAAAGCAATGAAAGACAACAGTGACCAGAGTCCCCCTGAAAAAAAAGCAGACATCATTACTTCTATGATGTCTCTCTAATCCCTAAGAATGCTATTAGAGCAATGGCTGGTTTCTTAAATGGTTCTGTCAGCTGATCTCACCCCTGAGTTTCATTTAATGTGTGTCTTTATCACAGAATAAGTAAGGTTGGAAGGGGCCTTTGGAGACAAGCTGGTCCAACTGTCCTCCTCAAGCAGGACTACTTAAAGCCAATTGACAAAAAGCAATTTTGATATACCTCCAAGGAGGATGACTCCATAAACTCCCTGGGCAACCTGTGCCAGTGCTCACAATTTTACGATAACCAAGTTTCCTCAAGTTCAGATGGATCCTCCTGTGTTTCCTCTCTGTGTCCATTTTTTCTTGTGTCCTGCCATTAGCTTGACAGAGCACTACAGGAAATCCTTGTTCCATCCTCTTTGCATTCTCCATTCAGGTATTTATGTACACTGATGAGATGCTACCCTGAGCCTTCTCCCTTCCAGGCTGAGCAGCACCAGTTCCCTCAGTCTTTGCCCACAGGAGAGATGCTCCAGGCCCCATAATCATCAGCCTTTTGCAAGGTTCTGTCCAGTATGTCCATGTCTCACTTGTGCTGAGGAACTGAGAATTGTTCTCATTTATAATCATTGTCCCACCTGTGTTAACAGGCTAAGTGTGCATGGACTGCATGCACAGCAGTAATAGTTTCGTCAGTCTTCTGACAAGTTCAAACGAGTTTAGAAAAGGACTCTTTTCTAAATAAATGAGCTTTTGATTCTCTGAGTAGACTAAAAAATGAGCCCTATTATCCCTTTAGTTATCTATACAGAATGTTTCTTTTGACTACAACTTTATTGTCACAAGCTTCCTAGTTTCCTTTATTATTTGTATATTTTTTAAAGAGTTGACTGAAAAATGCTCATGAAATAATTACTTGGAAAAGATAAAAGCCTTTTATTCCTTGGCTAGCAACTGCAGTGATGCCAATTATGTCCCAGAGAGGGGCATATTATCAACCATAAAAGTGTAAGTGACCTCTGCATCCCACTTATGAACTTAGCAACAATAAGAATGTTAGACAAAAAATCTCTTTGGCAGAAGATTAAACCATTTTAGCTAGCAGCATGGTTACACAGTATGGGGAACATTTCTAATGCAGGGCTTACTGTTGTCAATTTCTAATGCATTCACAATGATTAGAATACATAATAGCAATCACAGCAAGACTTCTTTAATTATTATTTTGGTGGTAGGGAAATAGACCTCTTTTTGTGGCGAGCAAGAAACTGCTGCTTGCCCTCAAGAGAGGTCCACATCTCAATCTAGCGTGTTTCTTAGTTGAATAACATATTAATAGTCAAATATTTAAATACATAAGTGACCTCGTACTAAATAGTCAGTTTGTAGAAAATCTTATAAAATTAGAAAGGCTCTGGCTAATTCTGTGTAGCCACAAATAAACCCAAACCATATCGTCTTTATCTTGACCAGTGTAAAGAATAACTGACCATATATAAAATGGTATGGTAAGATCCTGGCACTAAATCATGCTCTCTTCTTTAACAATCAAAGGAACATGGTATTCCTTACCTTCTTTCATTCAGGCACTACCAATTTGTCAGTCAGCATGTGCTAATAGAAAGCCTGGATTTGTCCAAGAGGAACAGATTAACATACATTTTTGCCTGTGCTCTTAAATATATGGCTTCCTACTGGGGCAAAAAATATGCCATATTTAAAAGTGCTGTAATTTCCACTGTGAAGCTGATTCCTTTTTGCTCTGCTTGGCAGTAAGCCTGCAGCTCCAGGTTAGTGGGGCATTGTCCTAACTAGTCCACAGTTTCATGTCCACAAATAATAACTCCTGTGTCTGTTCCAGGCATAATTCATCTTTTGTCACAGGAGCGTGCACTGGGTATGGAGTTAACATTAGCTGCAGCATAAACACATTAAGATTGATTTTGCAATGCGCAGAAGAGGCCACAGGATGACTGGATTTGCAAGCGTGTGGAGACAAAAGTGCTAAACATGAAGCTTTTATGCAAACCTATACATCTCAAACACCGCTCTCTGTCTCACAATCAGAAACAACTTCTCTGTGGAAACACACGAGTGTGATGCAACCATTACTACTTTCAAATTCCACACTCTTCTGTAGGAAAGAATTTTTCATTATGTTATACCCTACATAATTGAGCATCATGAGCAGTTTCTGAGTCTAGACCACAGAGGGAAGCCTTTTGCCTTGGTGGAACTCAAGACCTTCCTTTGAGGTCATCAAGTAACAGGGGAAGGGGGACAATAAGAAACAATTTCCAAGGCAAAAATAAAGAGAAATAAAGATGCACCTATGATTAAATTGCTGATTGAGTGTTCAGCCTTTCATGGAGTCAAATATTGCTGGATATTATTCTTGTTTTACTCATATTTTACTCATTCTGTATCTTGGCCTTGTTTTCACACACTTTGATAATCATGAAATATTCTGCTATATCACAGACCTTTTAATAAATGAAATTATTTATGAAGATGTACACTGAAACACAGTGGACATGAAAAATCTATAGCTAAACCATCCAGTTAATCAGGAGTGAGTCTTCAAAACACAGTACTGCAAAAAGCAGGCATATCAGGATGCTTTTTTTTGGTTACCACATTAGTAGAATGATGAAAATAGAATTAAAATGAACTCTGATTATGGTCATTGGAGGTCCAAGACAACATGTTCAACAGCTAATCTCACTAGATTAACAGGATATTCAAATTATATTTGCTGGTTTTCTATGAGTTTCTGAGCATTATCATGGCACTGTTAATTTTCAGTGGGATTTCAAATTTAATTAGGTTCTTTAATAAGGAAGCCTATTAACATTCACGCTTGGGAATTAAAAGGGCATCCTAGTCTATGAACAAATGAATCTTTTTCCCTTTGGAAACTATTAGACAACCTGTGTATGCTTTTTTGTTTGGTGATCATTGCACCTGCACTAAAAGAGATTTGGAAAGTTTGGTGTTACTCTGCAAACAATATTTTCCCCACCTTATGAGGATTTACCTCCTCACTTTCTCTCCTTGGTTGTACTACAAGGAGCTGCTGTTTCATCAGCTGTACTGAGAGATTGCCTCCAGTTCAGTGCCTTTAGCTTTACCCTTTAAACTGGCAGGATTTCAACAAGAATAAAAGCACTAGATATGTGAATGGGTGTATATATTAAAGAATGCACATGCATATGGTACTAGAGATTTATGACACATTTACCATAGAAAACACCATCTGCCTAGGTTATTCGTTATCATGACCATTCTAGGAAGATAAGGATATTTATCTTCTACATGTTGGAAATCAGAAGTGATAATCACTACTTTGTAAAAGGCCTAAATTTCTCTCTCATACCTTCATTCACATTCAGCTATCTGAGCTTGGGAATGACCAGCAAAATCCCCACTGAGGATTACTGTGCAGGTACATATGTGTACTGAAAACACTTTAATGCATTTACTGAACTTACTTTTCAATTTAAAAAAAAAAAAAATCCACACACCAAAACCCCACTATTCTGCTCCTGCTTGTTCAAAAAAAGCAGTTTAAAGCACGAAGCTACTGAATAAATTCTCATCATTCGGTGGAAAAAAAGCCACAGAAGGCAGGGTGTCGGGACCTTCTGATGTTTTGCAGCTGACATGTGTGCACTCTGCCATAACACCAGTGTGCCTGTCCCTGTGATCTTGGGCAGAGCTGGTGAAACTCCTGCTTAAGGGTGACTGGACGAGCACAATGTACATCCTGCTTGAACACGCTGCTCATGTTTTGCTTGCAGTGCCATAGAATCACAGAATTTTCAAGGTTGGAGAAGACCTTTAAGATCATCAAGTCCCACCATAAATCAAGCATCACCACCACACTCACCATTAAACCATGTCCTCAAGTGCCATATCCACTTGTTTTTTGGAAAACTTCCAGGGGTTGTGACTCCACCATTTCCCTGGGCAGCCTATTCCAATGTTTTACAACCCTCTCCATGAAGAAATTTTTCTAAATATCTAATATAAACACCCCCTTGCACAACTTGAGGCCATTTCCTCTTGTCCTGTCACTTTTTAGGTGCGAGATGAGGCTAGCCCCCACCTGGCTACAACCTCCTTTAGGGCAGAGAATGATAAGGTTTCCCCTAAGCTTCTGTTTCTCCAGGCTAAATAACCCTAGCTCCCCCATTCACTCCTCATAAGAATTTAAAAAATAATTTCCCAATGGGAAAAAAGCTAATGGAACCAGAGGTACAGCTGGAGAAACAAAAGCAACAGCAAGACCTGGGAATAGAAGTGGAGAACAGATTGCCTGTAGTCTACTCATCAGAAAGGGATGACTGATTTCTCCAGAGTTTGCTGCCTACGGTTCTGATTAGCGATTCTTTACTGTACACACCAAGGCCCTGCAGGCTTAAGTTGCGGAATCACAGAATATTCTGAGTTGGAAGGGACCCTGAAGGATCATGAAGTCCAACTCTTAACTGAATGACCCATACAGGGATTTAACTTCAGTGTTTCAGGCTCGAACAGGGAATGGGCCCACATTTCAGTGTGGGTGAAACCATAGCCAAAGTCCTTAAGAATGAAATAGATTTTTGAACTCAAAGATTAAGCTGGACATGAGGAGGCAAAATTAGAGATAATAGAGTTTGCTAACTTTTTGAAAAATCCCAAACAATATGAGAATCTGGGAGCAAAAATTCCAAAGGGGGCAATTCTGACAGGTCCTCCAGGTACTGGAGAAACACTTCTAGTTAAAGCTACATCTGGAGAAGCTAATGTGCCGTTTTATCACAATCAATGTCTCAGAGTTCTTAGAGGTATTTTTTTATGTGGGTCCAGCTCAAGTTAGAGACTTATTTGCTGCTGCTTGGAAAAATGCTTTAGGCATTCTCTTCCTCCATGAAATAGATGCAGTAGGAAGGTAGAGAGGAAGGGGCAAGTTCGGAGGATGAAGAGAGAAAGAGAATTCACTCAATCAGCTTCTAATAGAAACAGATGGATTTAATACACCCACAAATGTAGCAATTTTGGCACCTACTGACAGGCCAGATATTTTTGAACATGCTCTAAATGAGCCCAGAACACGTTGACAGGCAGATTTACAATGAATTCCCAGACATAAAAGAAAGAGCAAGTCTTTTTAAAGTTCACCTTAGGCCTCTGAAATTAGACACTATTCTAAGTAAAGATAACCTAGTAAGAAAATTCACATCACTAGCACCTGGCTTTTCTGGTGCTGATACTGTCACGTAAATGTTGGTGTAAGGAACTGTGTTGCTTGCAATTAGAAGTGGAAGAAAATGAGATACAAATGTTTTAGTAAGGCTTAGAAATTTCTGGTGAGGGAGTACTCTGCCATACCCAAAGTAAGAACTTCTCAGGCTCTAATTGAGCCTTCTTCCTTCCTAATAATTTTCTCTGTAGTTAGACTGTACTTTTTTGTTTAGATATGGCTAACGTTTTGTTTGTGTGTTTGGAGGTTTAAATGAAGCTTTTTTGTTCTTCTGGGAAGTTATGTGCTGCTCTTCAGCTTTCCAAAATGCCTTCAGTAATTTTGGCTAAGAAAACAGTGGTTGAATTTAGGAATAACACAGCTTCCTGTCTTCCTCAGATTTGTACCAATCAGTATCAATGACTTGTCACAATATCTTGCATAATCTTTGCATACAACCTTAGAGAATCATAGAGTCACAGAAAGGTTACAGTTGAAGGGACCTTAAAGACCATCTAATTCCAACCTTCCTACCATGGGCAAGAAACCTTCTCTTATTTAAGTACATCATAGGTGTTCAGCAGTTCAGAGGGCATTCATGGATAAAAAATGGCTTAAAATATTATATAAACAATTCAAAGAATAAACACAGAAAGGGCAGGACACATAGAGAATGAGAGGAAGGTTGGCAGAGGAAAAAAAGGGAAAAAGAAAAATGAGCACTACTTGGGCTGAATATTTAAGGAAGGTCTGGAGGGAGATAACCAGGATGTCAGCACACTAGTGACATTTTTCTGCCTTCCAAAGCTCAATTTAGAGTCAATTCCATGATCTCTAAACTCTGTAATATTCTTCCCTGTGGACTGCTGTACCCTCTCTCTCAGAAGACAGTTGTTTGTTTTTTTTCTATAATCCATACCACTTTCTCTCTACTTTATTTAGTCTGACAGGTTTCTCTTTTCAGTGATCCAGTTTTTCTTTTCTCTCTCTCCCAGCTTTGTGCTTTGATTCTAATAGCTTCTCTTTTTGGTCTGTGGCAGTCAAACACACTTCCGCTCTAAGAGGAATTGTCATATTAATTTAAGCTTTACCTTGACAAACACACAAATACAGGCTTAATTTTAGGTTTAAATTTAAGTGAGATAAACCACATTTAATGACTTCCTTGAATCAGGACCTCAGTTTCATAATTCTAATCTCATGTTCTTTCAAGGTGTGCACATAGTGCTTAATATATTTATAAGTTATTAATAATGCTGAAATTTTTATATGCACACAAACCCAATAGCTCTGTATAATGTAATGAGTTGAAAATTGGCAGTCTCTGTCAGAATACCTCTCTATTTGAAAATGGCTTGTGCTATTTCTCTGTGTGTGTGCTTGTGCATACCTACTGTCTAAAAGGAAAATCATTACATTGCATCAGGCACTTAAAATTTATATCCTTTGTAAAAAGAAATAAAAAGAATCCTGAATTTATTTACATAGCAAAATATTTGTTGAACCTTCCCTTGCGCTACCACCACCATCCAATCTTTCCATTAAGAAAAGCAGACCATGGAAAGATAATTTTAGCAGCAGTTCATATTGTGTACTACCTCTGCTCCCATTATGCAGTGCATATACATTCCTAAATATGTTTTCAGATGCCTTCTCTCCCATTTCAAGACTTTTACTATCAAAATTCATGCATGAATTTATGTAAATAAAATAATGTGGGTTACTGGTCCAGAGTCTGAGCATCAGTTCATTGGTATAAATCCAGAATAGCTATTATTTTCGGTAGGGTTCTTGCATTTATACCAGTGTAAGGAAATTTTGGTAAGGTAAGTTATTTCCTAAAAGGCATAGCTATTTTTATTCTCTTCTGAAATGGAGTTTTTGCTTCTATCTTTAACAGTAAGGTTGATCCTCAGTACAAGAAGAAAGCATTAGAATTCTAAATCACTAATGTTTCAATCAATATATTGAAATTATAAAATTACAGCCTTTTCTGAATTTGAGTAATTAACAGCATTTCTTTCTCTACTTCAGCAAAATTTCTGACTTAAAAGTGTTGTAAATTCAACTCATGTGTAGCATCATTTCAAGCATGGAATCTACAGACACTCTCAGGAAAAAGAAAATCACAGCTTTTGCATTTTTTCACTGAACTAGTTTACCTATTTACCATGCCCCATTTCTAAGACAAAACATATTTCTGAAGCATGTAACATTTTGTTCAGAGAACCGCATATAATGCATTTTACATACAGAGCTCTTAGGTATTAGCCTTTTGTAGGTTTGTTTCTAGTCATTGAGCAGAAATTCCTGCTATATATTACTGCAAATAATGCAAGAAATTTACTTAATACTTCCATTCCCTCTCACTTGACTCAGCTCTGACCCCTCCAAAGATGGAAAAAGCTACTTCAGGATTCTTTTTGAAGAAGCAGTTCAGTAGTCTGTTGAAGATATGGATTATGTGAATGAGAGAATGATAATCATGGGGTTTTTGGTTAATATTTATTAAGTAGAAAAGATAAACTAGTAGCAGTAAATCTTTAGAAAACTAACTCTTCTGTTACACCATAACTTGACTAAGGAATGTAATACCGGGAGGTATTTACTGCAGTTTGTACACCGTAACTGTTCAGGCTATTAAAATATTCACAAATTAAAAAATATATTTCTTTTACCTCTTTTACATAGTGAACAAGCATATTAATTATATAACACAGCATGCATCAAAAATGTTAAAGAACCCAGATGAAAACAAAACAAATTGGGTCACAAAAATATCTAACCAGAAATGTTAGCCTTGTAATACTCACAGAACAGATCTTTTCATTGTTAGGCTTAAGAGAGGAAGAAAGTTCAAAACAAAAAAAACACAACAGAACAAAGTTAAGATTCCCCATAACTGCTCTTTAGTTAACAAGACTACTTCCTTTCTCCTAGCTTATCCTATTTATGCTGAATATTTTAATGAGGAAAAGTACGAATGTAATTTCTATTCTTATTTCAATGATTTTTGCCGTACCTTTAAGCCAGCATAATAAAATTTATTCAGTCTTTTTATATGCTCCATGCATGAAAATCCTTTATATGAGTTTTCACCAATGAAAAAGGGGAAAAAACAGTGTATAAATCAATCTCAAGATGTAGACAAAAAAATGCTACAATCTTAGAAAAAGTTTGGAATTGAATGAAAAAGTTTCTCATAAAATCATAAAAATATGTGAAAAATTATAAACTGTATTTATAAATGTATTGAACATGTGTAAATCTGCATGATTCATGCATGTGCAGTACATGTATAAATCAATATATTTTAAATATAAATCATATGCATGCAGTGTGCTCTCTCTTCTCTCAATCCTGGAAGTAAAAATTAATAAAATGTCAAATCAAACACAGTCCAGTGGAAAAAAACTTCAAAAAAACATAAATACTTAGGGAAGATTATAAACTATAGTAATTCCACAGACACAATTTCAGCTTTGAAAATACCAACATCTGAATCTGTGTAATTAAAACAGAAGTGGTAGCCGAAATTTCAAAGTCAGATATTTGTCGTTAGTGGACATCACTCAGAATAACTCATAAACAGATAGGATAGCAAAATGCATTTATTTAACATATCTCTTGTGCAATGTTACTGATTTTCACTAGTTTCCAAATGTATTTTACTGTATGATATGTAGTAATACTAGAATATAACAGATGGTATGGGACTGAATTCAAGGAACCAATCCGCTGTAGCATTCTGGCATTGTAATAAAACTCATCAATAGAATCAAATCTGGAGTACAAAAGAAGTGAGAAATTCTTTACAAACAAAAGATTTCTGCAGTGGAATTATATACTTAGCCCATATGTTCATTGTATTTAATTTAATGAATGACCTCAGAACTATGTATCTTTTCCATCAAGTTGGGGCAAATATTTAAAACTTTTCTGAGATACTTTCTTACTCTTGATTAAAAATGTGACAATTATTACACTGGCATTGTACAAACTGTGGGACTAACACTATAAGACAACATTCGTACCAGTTTTTCATGTTAATCTCTAAACTCAGATCTCATTATAACCCAAAGAACAATACACTGGAAAGAAGCAGTAGACTTTTACATGATTGTATTGCTGGAGGTTAAAAGCACAAATAAGCCCCAAGAAATCAAAAGATTTTTGGAGCCTTGGTTTTCTCCATGACTCCCAAAACGCACCCTCTATGCATTCTTAAGTAGCTCTACATCTGATTTTTTTTTCATTTCAGCCAGAAAATCTGGTATTTTTTGAATGAAAACAATCCAAGATATTTTTGTTCCTCTAACTTAATAAACAAATGCATGATGATAACATAAAATAATTGCTAACTTGAAAACAAAATGTTTTTAAATACTCACTAGTTGCAAATACTACACATTCACTTACAGGAGTTTTCCTAGCTTAACTCTCTTCTCTGCTAATGATACAGAGCTGACTATTGAAGGATCTATTAGAGAAAGTTCTCATGAGCAGGAATTAACAGGAATGTTTCTGAAAATGGAGTCTCCAGCTATAGTCCTCCCTTTTTTTTTTTTTTTTTAAGCAAAGCACAATAAATAAGATTTTTATTCAGGATACAGGGAAACCTTCTGAACTTAGTAGCTTTGGGTCAATATATGCAACATTAGAACTTGGAATATTCCCTTCACTGTGGCAATAGTAAATAAGCCATGGTTTATGTATATCTCATTGTGACAAAAACCACCTAGAACAATGGACATGGTTTGTATGTTTTCCCCATTTTGTAACTAAAATAACTCCACTAGGAATAACAATGCATTGCCAACAATTCCATAAAGCAATAAAGGAAGAATAAGCTTTTAGTCAAGGTTGTTAACAAAGAAAGAGATTTAGAAAATACATGTAGTCTTACAGTTTAGTATTTTGGATTTTTTTGGTTTTGGTTGTTGCTTTTTTTTAATATGAAATATGAGGAACTTTGCCATGCTATAAAAAGGGTCTGTGGGGAACCTCAATTTTCATTTCATTTTTCCCTGAAAACTTTTCAAAGCTAGCCACAGACTTCAATGCCCTTCACCTGACATTTGGGGTTGCCAGTCAACTAAGGATTATCTTCGCTAAGGGTTTATTAATTTCTGTCAATCCAGGTAGTTCCAATTGAATTTTTCAGTACATTCTTAAGAACTAAGAAACCTTCAAACCTCACCACTCCAAAAACAGCCACACTAAGAACTCCATTGTGACAGAAACCTTTGTCAAGCTCTGTGGGAAAATAAGTAACAGGGATCATATCACCTTCTTTCAGAGTCTTAAGAACATTGTGAAATCTTGCACTAATACTTCTAGCATGAAAACTTCAGTATTTAGCAACAGATAAGAACAGGCACAATACAAGGCAATCATTATTGCACACTGATTTCCCTAATGTCTAATAACATTTGTAATTTCATTAACATAAGAATATGGGAAATATGGGAAATTTCATTTTATTTAATTTTGTACAAGTAAGGAGGAAAAAGTGACCTTTGGCAGAAATGGCAGAAATGCAAGTGTCTTCTGTGATCATTGTGACAAGAAACACAAGCTGGTAAGTAGGAGAAACTCACTCCAAGTACGTATCTTAAAAAATGTGACCGAGGGCTTGTTCTCACAGTCTCCCTTCCTATGTTAAAAACAAACCAAAACAAAATTCCTCAAAAAAAACAAACAAAAACCAAACCAAAACCCCACACCCGTGTACTGGAAAAAAGCTCACACTTCTTTATCTTTGATGTGGAAATTTTTGATTCTCTAAATACACATGAATCCTGTCATTCCAGAAGAATTCACAGAATTATATCTGAAAATCTGCATAAGATCAGTGACACAAAACTACCAGAAAATTAAGCAATTCCTTAGAAATTGAATGTTCTTCCCATTTTAACCCCCCACAACTCAGATCCTTAACTTCTCCTGAACAGTCTATCAAGAAATTATGGCAAGATATTTTTACCTGGTGAAATGCACTTCTGCTATCTATAAATTCCCACTTTAGTCATTATGAAGAAGAAATGAATGAAGCATAACAGGTTACAGCAGCCCTCTGAAAGATGGGAGGCAAAGTTTAGGGGTTTTTTTCCTTGATCTCAGTTTTTTGAATTTACCATGATTTCCTTTCCTCCCTTAGAAAGGCCTAAAATATTCTGCATGTAACCTTCTGCATAGAACCTTCTGTTCCACACAACCACTGATTTGTTTCAACACAAAATAACAAAACCCTCTCAAATTCCACGCTGTATTTCTTTGGTTTCTCAAATGTACAGTGACTTGATCTGAAGTGTTTTAAAAACCGTGCAGGGTTATGAAGGTAATGTGTAAAACATCATCTGGTGGTACTTCAAAAGTGACTTGAGATGACCACAAAGCTGGTGGCAGAGGCACCCACAGTAATATTGATTTGTATTTGGGCTGTTCTGCCTGCTATTTATCTTTTCAACAGAAGGAGACCTGATAGCTTTCTGTTAAGCAGGTGCCTAAGGAGATGGTTTCCAGCTACAGAAATTCTTTATCTGGTACTGAGGAATATAAGAAGATTTAAAGTTAAATATTAAGAGTTATAAATTAAGAGACTGCTTTTTAGTGTGGGTTTTGATGTTTGGGTGTTTTCCACCTGTAAGTTTCCATCTGATAAAAGTATTCTATTGCAATAGATTTAGAATAGCAAATCTGGGCTTTCACCTAGCTCTGAATCTTAAAAAATAGAATCACATATTCATGTGAAATATTACATTTCACAAAAAAAAAAAAAAAAAAAAAAAAAAAAAAAAAAAAAAGAAGCTGGAAAAACAAGTGTTTTGTTTGAATGTTTGTTTGCTTAAAACCAGGTATAGGAAAGGCAGCAAAAGGTTGAATCCTGGCTAGAACAGGCAGCCAGGGATAAAGCAGATTTTGATGCCATAATTTGTGAGTGCCCTTTGCATATATACAAGTTAAGAAAGCGAAAACTGGTTGTGGTTGTCATTTACTTTGGAAAGTTACTCTTTCACCCAAACCTGAATAAGATTTTAGAGAAACAGAAGTTTAGATTTAGGATTCTCAATAATAAGAACTACATAAGGCTTGCACTTTTTCATGCGCTTATATTCTCACAACCAAGAGAACCTAACGTTAGCCACAAATATAGAATTACAAATTAAACTGCACCTCTCCCTCAAATCTTTCCTCCTAAATACCTCCAAATCATTCATTTAATTAAGATCTACAGTGAATATTGTGAATATCAAACTTTTAAAGGTCATTGTGACCTACGAAAAACAAGTGCATTTCTCCAGTGGGTGAGTAAATACTGATAAAGTTTAGGCCAGTGACAGTGAAGTAACCAAGGAAAGAAACACAGTGCAGTCCCAACAGAGACAGACACTGTCTGCTACGCCCTTATCTGCATTTACTAATGATTAATTGTTGATCCTGATTTTTTTCTCTTCACCAGCTTCTTTTATAACTCACATTAAATTATACAGGATATGAGGCAGACTATTCAAGGCACAAGTTTATTATCAGTTTATTCTGTCTGATTAGCCAAAACCTTCATTGTAATACACAGGGGAATTCATTATGTCTCTGCTGGAGTTTAACTCATAGATAAAATGCTCAGAATAATCTCTTCAGCCTGAAATTAGACTGCTTTGCTTTCCCTAAACAGCTCACTTCTATTTCCAGATCAGTGCCATTAAGAATAGCTTCAGCTGCAGATAAATCTATTATTTTAATTTGTAGAAACGTTTTCCACGTTACCAAAAAAAAAAGAAAGAAAAAAAAAAGAAAAAAATGGTTGGAGTATTTAAAAATATTTAGTGACACTTTAGTAAAAAAAAAAAAAAAAACAAAAACTCTCAATACCTCCAAAAATAAAACCATTTTTGACTAAGTAAAAAATCATGGAAACATCATCCTGCTTTTAATTTTTTTCATCTCTAAAGTCTATAAATAGGACAGGACAAGTCAGGAAAGGACTACACTGACACTACCCACTTCCTAAGAATTGATAGCTTTCCTGCATCCCTAGGTCAGGAAAACCTTGTTCTTAAATGAAACACTCTGCTACCATTTCCAGAGGCATAAAACACTATTTCTGCGCCAACATATCTTACAAGATACCTTCGTTGTTAGTAGCACCATATCACAGTGAGCAACAATATTAAGTGTTCTTTCATAAAATAACTTAGGAAGGCTGAGAAGTTTGCAAGTATATTTATAATATTTTCAAATGCTTATTTAACACTAATGAATTCAAGTTACTACTGTTAAGCATAATTTTGAAGCTTTACATATTGAATTCAGCATTTATTATGCACAGCCACACAACACTGCAGAAGAGAGAAATTTTTTATTAGAAACTATAAAAATCTAGATCCTATCTGCTATGAAGTCCTAGTAATTCATATCTTTGAGGCAGCAACAATATATAGAAAGCAGCAAAATTAATCTGGAGAGCCACAGTTTTGGGGAAAAGTGTCTATTATTTCTAATGAACTCCTTTTACCAGTTCAGAGATTCCAGTGCAATTTTTTTTCTGTGGAGACATAATACATTTTATGATGTAATACTTTCTAGGCGATTATAGCCACTCAACTGTTTAAATCAATAAACTACTCCTAAAGAGTCACTTCTTTGCTGTTTTACTAGGGCAAAAAAAAAAATCCCTTGTGTGTTTTAAACATCTTCTTTGATAGGTAAATAATCTCTAATAAGGTAAAACATTGTCTTACTTAGGACCAATATATAAGTTAAGCCTGAGGAGATAAATTTTATAAAAAAATAAAATCCATGGGGTTTTTTTTGTTTGTTTGCTTTGGGGTGGTTTCTGTTGGGGTTTTTTTGAGACTTTCTTTGATATTGTAAGATATGAAAATGCCGAAAGAGTTACAAAAGACAAAATACTGCTAGCTAGAATTAGGACTAAATGAAGGATAAAATAATTCTAGCCCAGTCTTTAAACATCAACCAGATACCCAAACTAAAACCATAGCTACAAATATCTAAACCCACTTGTGTTTCGTACACCTGACTGATGCATGCCTGAGGGATATGTGCTCAGTATCATAGGTTCTACATGATTGATACTGTGATGCGTGAATTGAAGAGCTACTGCTCCTAATAAAATTTGATTCCTAAATAGAAAAAATGTGCACACAAAATAACTGTGGAGTTACCAAAGGTATGCCTTAATTTAGTGTAGCAAAGGCAACCCTAGAAATTTCCTGGTGTTCTAATAAGAGACATTGCACACTCAGAGAGATCATCGTAATAACTGCCAGATGGAATCTTGCATGCAATGTGTTTTAAGGTGAAAGATCACCCTTACAGAGTATTGTTAAGGAAACACAAACTACAAAAAAACTCTCAAACATATGCTACATTGAAATGGAAATAATGAGTTAATCTGCATTATTTTTTTACCACATACTCTATCAGTAAACAAACACGCACATCTGCTGACCCCTTAAAATAAGAGGTTAGCTTTGCCATATGTATTATTAATTTACAAACCAAACAGTTGCAGGTGAGCCTCACACAATGCAATTATAAAGAGAAATTCAATAATTCTCTCTTGAATGAGCTTATTTTGCCTGAAATTCAGGAGTTATTAAAATTTCTTCCTACATCTCTTGGGGGCTAACTCTGTGTAACACCCTACACCATTAATATCTATGAATAATATTAGCATACTCCATTAGTATAATAATATTAAGATACATTCACCCATTTCACTTTAGGAGTTTCACATTATACAGATCTCTTTTTCTCAGGCCAGAAATTACCTCCAAGCTATTAGGAATAACTGCTGTTCTCCATCCAATATTGTTGTAAAAGGTCTTTGAGCTCCTTTACAGAAACAAGTTGCCGTTGAATGACAGTCTTCAAGTCAGAGAAAAGGGTATGTACATCTGTTAAGACAGTAGCTTACTTAGGAGCCTGCTGAAAGAATCTTTGGCTGTTGTTTTGAGAGGGAAATGTAGCAATATATTTAATGGAGGAAAGTACAATTACAGTAGCTTCAAAGTACAGCTAGATGAAACAGGAAGGTAAAGGTTTATGTGTTCAAGTACACAGTGTTTCAGCCAAACTCAAGTAAAAGGAGTTTAACTACTGAATCTAATTGAGCAATCCAATTATTTCAAATTACACACTCTAAAACAGGTAAGGGCATCCATTTGTTAAAGAAATCTACTGCTACCTTGCAGATAATAAAAAAAAATATCAGGTGTAACTTCTAGATCAGAGGTAAATGGTTTCTGTAGTTCTTTCTTCATTCTAGACTCAAATATTTGCAATTTACAAGAATTATTTTATTGATTCTAGAACTCATGATTCATTTCTGCTGAAATTTAGGCTTAAGTTTTGCATTTGCATATATTGACATAACAGTAATAATATTCTCTTGCATCCATCTGATATTAGTTGTGGCAGATAATAGAGGTTAATTTCACATTTTTAAATAATAAGAGTAAATAGCTTTTAATCCTAGATGGAAGACATTTTAAAAACAATTTGTTGGAATGACTTTGAAAATCTGGAGTGTCTAATAACCCAGGATTATTAAATCACTGAGAATGGAAATTCTATAGTTTGAAATAACTAATTAATTTCCAAAGCTTGTACTACACTAAGGATAATTCTTTGTCATTTTCTTTAATGTAGGAAAAATGACAATTTCTTCCCTTTGTTAGGGTTCAAGTGCCTTATTGAGGATGTGAAAATCACCAACAGCACATTATTAGTACATGTACAAGAAGGAAAGTCGATGAAAAGGTGGAGGACCATGCAAATCCAAAGACAGACAAGTCCCTGGTCGTCTCTCACCCTTAAAGCTGCTGCACTCCTGGGTCAGAGCAGTGACCTTGCCTTGCACCTCCCACACTGCAGGCCAAGTCAATTTGCCTAGATTTTGAATAGCTAGTGTGGGAAGAAGTCCCATATCAAATTCAAGCTTTGTTTCAAGAAAAAAAATCCCTTTAAACTGAGGCACTCACCACAAACAATTTTAATTTCAATTAGCCACATCATTAGAAATTATTGTGCAAAACTAATCATGATAATGAACATAAACTATGTTCATAGTCTTCTTTCAGGGCAGGATGACAATGTTACAGTATGTATGGATCTCCAAGGTCTTTTGAGAACAGAGCATGAACTCCACCTTTCATGTGCCGCTGAATGGCCTAGGCACTCAACATACCACCATGAAAATTATTTGAATCATAAAAATACTGAGATATTGGCCTGCCTTCTCTGACAGCTGTCTTCTGTACAGCCCTGGCCACAGCATGGCTGGAGAGTGTGAGTGGTGGGTTGGGGCAAGGAAGCTTGGAGGTGAAAGAGATCACAATCCTGATTTTTGTTAATTTGAAGGAAATAAAACTTCAGTCACAGTAATGTTTAGCCCCTATATTATGATCCTCCTATACAATTTTATTTTTCTCTACCTCTAACCGCTTTAAAAGGGGAATGATCAGAAGTTTATATATATATACATATATATTCATATGTTTCAGTATATTTTAGATATATATATATATATTCACACATATAGATACACACACACACCTATATATGCAAGTAAAACATAATTGTTACTTGTAAAAAGCATTTGTCCACAGGCAATTGTAGACACACTAAGCTAGAGGAGTTTGACACTTCATTCAGACAGTACGTACAGAAAGAAATTAGATAAACAGGGATGCCTCATAATGAAGTCTGCTCTGTTGATAAGAGAACAAGATATCTGATTACTGAATTCAGCTTGCTTCCTGTTGTTGCAGAAATGTACTGTGCAGAGAGATAGCAATGCAACAGTCATTTCAAAATTGAATTTGAAGACGCAGTCAGCTCCAAAACAGGAATTGATTTTAAAAACCTACAAATGCCTCCTTCACCTCCCACTTGGATTTAAACCAGAAACACTTTTAGTACAAAGTTACAGAAGGTGCGTTGCATTTGGGATTTATAATTGTGACACTAAATTCTATAAATATACATTTAAAAACATAAAGAAGCTTATATTTAATACGCATGTTTATATTTTGTAGCTGGATAGGGACTCAACCTGGAAAATCACTAGTTTACTTTTTGAAAACAGATGTTCAAAAGAAGGGTTTTTAATGCTGGCAGCACACAAGCATCTGCCATTTTACCGATTCAATGAAGCCCATGGAAGACAAAATAAACAAACAAATGAAATTAATATTTTGCCACTTTCAGCACCAAAATAAGATAAAACACACCAAAACTGTCTTGCAACTCTCTAGAATGTGTGGTTGCTTAAAATACAGTGTAATAGAGGCACATAAACTTATAAAATCTAAAGCATTATTTACAAAATTTTATATAATTTCCTGTTCAACAGGTAAATATGTATTTGCAATAAAAAATTTGTAATAATTTTGAATCCATGCAGTATGATATGCCACATTTTGTAAATATCCCCCTATACAAGCATTATTCTTCGTGAAAGAGTGGAAGAAATCAGCCTAAATAAATTTTACCCCAGGGTTAAAGTGAACGTACACGAGCAAGAGTCAAAGAATAAATCACTTCCTTTCATGCAGCATTTGTTTAAAGAATTTGAGCTCATTTCTTCTTTGGCATGTCAAAGAAATCTGTAGACATAGCCTGCAGAGATATGAAAATATGCTAATGCAAGAAAAAATTGAAAAATGAACAGAAAGGAAGGAAGAAGGAAGGAAAGAATGAAAGAAGTAATTTAGGAAATCAACTACCCAAAAGCAGAATTACATACATACTGAATCTTTCAGGGAATTTTTGAGTTTGTTAAATTGACAGAGTCATTCTTAAAGAGGATAGCATTTATTCACAAATGAATGATTTTTTTTTCCCCCCTCCTGCTGCCACAGCGAGTCTCCTCATATCAATAATTTCACTTTTATCTTCTCCTAAAGGGAAAACTATCAATAAGATTAAGAACATATTTCAATATTTTTGGCTATACTTGGACATTCTGAGACTTTTTTGCCTCTATACATACAGATTTCCAGTGCAGTAACATAGAGCATTAGTAGTAGTCTCACACTTCAATTATTTTCTTAAAATCATCAAGAAGGCAGAACTCATTTTTGTTTCCTTAGATCTCTTGGAAGCCTTTGATATACAAGATGTCTGACGATACAGACATGAGAGACAAAGCTTAACTTACTGAATTCTTATCTTTCCTCTGAGTGAAAGGAAGACTAGAATTATGCATCATCTGTTTCTGGTCTCGGTCATATAGAAAAATTGAAGTGTTTTACTTTGCTCTTAGTCTGAGAACCATATAAAGGCACACGTACAAATATTTGAGATACAGTAGAAAATTGACATATTAAATATATATCTGAGAAAGTGTAGCCTTTTTTTCCTATATATTTAGATACAGATAGTATATCACTCATTTTGGCAAGACTAGATTCATTCTTTGCTTTCCTTATACGGACTCCCTATGCACATATGCAGACAGAGTTATTCTTTTCCATAAAAATAGTGATTGAGTACCTGAAATCCCCCCAGTCTTTCAGAACATTAAAACTGGGGAACAACTTTTATAGTTTCTTTCAGAGAAGAAGTCCTAGAAAATTGGAAGTATGGCTGAAAAGTGCTTGGTCACTAACTGAAGGTGATATAAAAGCAATTGTGGAGTGCAGGAAACAATAGATTCTCACCTGAAGGAACACGGACACCAGTAGTGAGTAAGGTTTATGCCATGAGCATTATTAGACCACCAACTATTTTGCATGCTTGGCTTCAAGCTACTGTTGAGAAATATGGTTCCTTTGCTCCAGGAATGATTTATTGCATGACACATGCATTACTTAGAACTGTCTCTATCCCCCTGCACAAACTATTCAATCACTTTCAGCTTGTGCTTTCTTCTTATTTAATTATTAGAATCAATTCTGACAGTTTCTCATTCCAAGAGATACCTACTTATAAATATTCTTCTCCTAATATTCGTTTGAAGACCATACATGATCACAAAAGGGCTAAAGTGATCTTCCAAAGCATGTACATTATTTTATGTCATATTAATTACCATATATCCTGCCACGTAAAGCTGCGCATCCTGGAATTTTTTCTCATTGCAATAAAACAACTCCTTTCAAATAACAAACTCTTGGAATAAGCATGCTCCAGCATAAGCACACTCCACAAGAATTAACAGTCCATTATATTGGACTGAACTGATCCCCATCCCATAGTGATTTCTGAGCCATTAATCTCTGCTGTCTTACAGACAGAACTTTCTACATGCATCAGTATTCTGTCCTGTATGACCAGACAGTATTTGTGTCTAGCTTCAGTAGATGTCCTCTCAGCTAGGTCCCTCTCTAATCTTTCTCCCAGGTTCCACACATCTTTTCCATTGAAAAAATACTAATCTTTTGTATGCCTTTGTTTGTCTTCACTCCATCCTTTATAATTTGCTTTCAACCCTTTTGGCCTAATGCAAGTCTCATGGAAAACATAACTTGTTTAATCATTCTTAGATAAAAATAGATTATAGTAAATTATTTTTTCTTTCATCTGGAAGATAGAATATGTCATTTGTCCTTTAAAATGGATTATATCAAGAGAAAAGAGAACACTGATTTAAAATAAAAGTTTGTGGTACTCAATAAATAACTCATTGCCTGAAAAAACCCCAAAAAATCCTCACTGAATTAAAGACATACGAAGTTGCCATGGGACAGCTACTAAATTTTAATAACTTAACCAATTATGCAGCTAGTTGTAGCGACCAGGTTTCTGATCTTTTTCTTAGGACAGTCACACTATAAAATATCCTGTGGGTGGGATTAATTTGCTTTTTCTTTTTTTTTGTCCCTGAGTGAAATTCTTTTCCTAACAAGTCTGTTTAAGCCTACTACCCGTTCACAAGATCTGTCATAACTGCGTAACTCAAGCAATTAAATAAATGCCAACCAACTAATCAATTAATGTCAGTGTGTACAGGATAACAGCAGATTGATTTGTATCAATACAATTTAGGTCACAGTCCCAAATTTTCATTAAATGAGATAAATGTGTGAGAGCTTGATGCATGTTTGACAGTAAAAGTGCAACAGTGATTCAGCAAGGGACATTAAGAACATTAATGAACAAACATAACAAACTGAAAATGAAACACTTAAGAATGCAGAACAGTTCTCTGTCAAAATAACACCAGGAAACCGTAACAGTTTAAAATATAGGCATTCCCAAAAGATGCATGCAATGCAACTGAAAGCAGAAACTCGGCAAAGAGAGCAGTTAATTTAGAGCAGAACTGAGTCCTGCACAAAGAATCTGGCGAGAGCATGTCGTTAACTGAAGACAAAATTGTGAATGAGTCTCAAAGCAAACATTTGATACTGTCAAGTTCTATGGAATATATGCTAAATTAATCTAGTTGTAGATAAAAGAGATGCTGCATTCATCTTCTCACAGCTGGAAAAGCTTCTCATAGTGGAAGCATTTTCTAAACCAAATTTGTTTCATCAGCAATGAAATCTATTGTATGGTTTCTTCTGTTCCCAACATTTCTTTCAATACCAGCCTAGAAGTGTGCTTGGCATTGTGTCCTCTACAGAAGATGTAAAGGTGACTGTCTCTGCCTACACTCTGAGGCCACACTCTGGCTGCTGTGTGTAGCATTCATCACTTTTAAGTGCTAAACCGGACAGGAAGATGGTGGATACCTGACTGATACTTTTTAGCACTCCATGCCATGTATGACCATCTGAAGGATTCCCATGTTAAGGAATAATCATAACAATTCCTGAAAGTGTTTAGAATAGCTTTAATCTTTATAGCTGAACCACTGCAATGCTACAGGTCTAGAATAAAACTTTTTCTTCAAGGCAACCTCTGGAGAAAATTTGTTTGCCTACCTCTTTCCAGAGAATCAAAAGCACACTCTTTTGGATGCTTCAATAATCATTCCACTTGTTCAGAATTTGTGCTATATGTGATATCTCAGGCTCAAGAACACTGCTAAAGCTAACGGCTTTTCTTTGAAGTAAAAATGAGGGCTGTGTCTCCCACAGGATGTCTTAATATAAAATGAACTATTACTTAAAAGGAGAAAAAAATATGGTTCTGTAACACAACTTGAGCCATTAAATAAACATTTCATTAACTTCCTAGTGCTTTCCTTAATTCTCACCATATTTTTTTAACTTCATCCCCCCCCCTTTTTTTTTTAAATTTTTACAAAGCTCGAACTTAATCTGACAAAAATCAGTTGGTAGAGGCCTAAGATTAATAGTGGTTAAAGAGGTACATGGGCATTAATTAGCCTTGTTGTTAACTAGAGACACTTTAAAAAATTGAAAAAAAGAGACGCAAATATTAGAGCGATATCTGATGAAGGCTACCACAAGAGGGAGAAGAAATGGAAATTGATTCTTTCCACCAGTTGCTCCTTCATGCCATTTTTTAATTGATTCTTTCCACCAGTTGCTCCTTCATGCCATGTTTAAACTGGCAGAAGAATTTTGGCCTAGGAGTACTGCCAGTCTAACAGATGGCTATAAGTGCTGTTGGTCAGAAGAAATCAAAATGTGCATCAGTTTTGAGGGTTGGGATTATATTCTTATCCAGAGGATATCAAAGCAAAAGCCTGAGGCAGATTTTCTTCTCACCTATAGAGGTGTAAAGGTATAAAAATGAAAAAAATTCTTTTTCTACAATCATAATATTCAGAGGATGAAAACTTTTGGTCTTTAATACATGGCTATCAGGAATAAGTCCAGTTTTAGAGCTATTTAGATCTAAATCTCTGTAGAGATTGCTTCTCAAGTCTCATTTTGTTAGTCTGTTTTACAAGGCTGACTGTGAGCTTGTCTTGATCCTGACTTCTGTGAGTAGATCTACATTGGTGTTTGACTTGCAGCCTGATTCTATATTCAGGCTCAAAACTCCAAGGTAGTCCACACAACCTATACAGAGCCTCACTTTTCCATCTCAGGTCTTAATCCTGTTAGGAAAACAGAAGGAAAGTAAATGGATTGACGATAGCTCAGTCTGATTCCTACAAGCAATCTGGATACAACCACTTAATTTGAGTACAGTTAATGAAAGATAAAAAGTCACTACAAACACATGGTTTGGGTTTTATTTATCTGCTCTAACCATTTCAGCTGTTGGTCTAGTACACTGTATCTTAGTGTATATTATACCAGCAAGATCAGATTTGGATTTCTTACTTTGTTTTCTTTTAAAGTCTCTACAAGAGTAACAGTCTTAAAGCAACATCTTTTATTTGATATTATTATACCTAAAAATAGGCTGTCTCACTTGATCTAGTGTTTCATTGGTGAGACATCTTGGTGAGACAGCCTTTTCTCCGACCACAAAACTGAGCAAATACAATTTTCTGTGTTCAGTTTTTCTGTTTCCTGCTGGTTTAATGCATTTTGCTTTCTTTCAGAACACTGGAGTTATTAATGCTACTTAGATGTTGTATCTTAATGTCTTTTTGGTCTTTGTTCTCATTGGAGTACACACACAGGTTTTGTTGTCGGATGTGAAAACTAAGAAGAAACTTTTATTTCTACAGTTCAGAATTCACATTGTTAGAGAGAGACTTGAAAACAAGCCAGTAAACAAAAAACCCATAACCTCCTCATCTTAAGACACTTTACACATTTTTTTGTGCATAGACAACTTAGAAAATTATGTGTAGATAAGATTAGAATTTTTACATGAGAGTCACTCATATAAAGCAGGGGCAGTATATAGATCATGATCTAAGGACCTGTTCACCTTTTCTCTACAGAAAAGAGCAATTTTTTCATCTGAACAGTTCTTCCATACACCTTATTTTTATAATAATATTTGATGTGATGCTTTATCTGCACCTTTGAATGTCAGGGAAAAAAAAAGGATCTAGTCAAATTATTTTCAAGTAGCAGTTGTTTGAAATACACAACTTACTTTCTTGGTATTTTAAAATGTGTGCAACTATTCCCATACAGCTTTACAAATACTTGTCGTATTTTACTGAAACCCTGGATATTCTTCTAATCAAAGCAAATAAAACCAGGGGAAAAAAAACCCAATGCAAGTGGATGTGAGTTATATCTAGGAAAACTGAGCTAGAGGTCAGATCAAACAACTTAGACACTTGTAAGCGATGTCAGAGAAAGAAAATTTGAAAGCTCAGGCACGAGAATACAGTTTCTGTCAAGTGCCTCCAGCCTGAGCCCAGCTGATTGCTGTCACCCTTACTAGCTAGGTATGGCTCTCATATTAAGGCAAAATAATTCAACTTAGCAAAGACCTGATACTTACTTTGTTTAAGCTAGTATTTTCTAGTTTATCAAAATAGATTAGGAATTCTTTTTGGAGAGGATGGAAAGCTGGTTACAGAACATCAGACACTTTGATCTTTGTATTGGTTGTGACCAGTGTATAATCTGTATGAAGGATATTGTCCTTTGTATGCTAATACAGCCCTTTGTAATGTGTACTTACGGTTTCTTCATTTACATTTAGCTAATCAACTGGGACTGATGTCTTAGTGTTATTTATTTATGGCTGTACTTTTCCAAAACATATAGAAGCAGTTTATATAACTTACGTTATCTCGTGCGATTTTACCACCCACTAAGTACAGCATTAATTAAAAATGTCTGACACTTTAAAATGCTGAGTTAGATTCATTTACTCGGGCTCCAGAACTGAGTTACAATAACTGAAAATGATTGTTTTTACATCAAAGTTTCAAAGTAAAACCTAACTCTGTCAGCATGACTCACCACCCCTCTCTATTGCCTTTGGTGCTCTTACAGACGGTAGCTGCTCCACTGAGGGAGAGCATTGAGAAAGGATATCAATGTACCTCTGTCACCACCTGAAAGGTGATAACATTCACCTACAACTCTTACAGAGGAGAGGTGATGGCTCTTCTTGTTGTAGAGAATTTACAAAACTTTAACTAAAGAACTAATCCTGCAGGAAATTTTAATCCTAAATTTTGATCAGTTTATGTTGAAAAATATACATAAAGCACATTTCTAAGTTTGAAGAACTCAAATAAAAATCACAATCAAGTATGTTATTTACTTCTCTCACTGAGAAAAAAAATTAGATTTAATTAGTACCCTAATATTAACTTATTGCTTCACAAATATTCATGAACTTTTCCCACCAATTTAGAGAAAAACTACCTCATTATGCTAACATATTGACAAATACTTCAATTTTAATTTAAATCAGCATTCTATACACATACTATTATTTGTTTATATGAACACAGTAATAAAAATATTGCTTTAATTTTAATAGGTAATGTATGTAGATGTGTAATCAATATTATCTTTTTAGTCTATATTTCACCTGTTAAGCTTGAGGAATTGTTGAATATTGGATAGCGGTCTCATTTTGAATGTTGTTTCTAATTATCAAAAATAGTTTTTTATATGTTTATACTATGAAAGAAACACTTTTTTTCCCCCAGTTCAGTATTGATATAATGGGAACCAGGCAGTCAAATGAGTACATAGGATGTCTTCAAATATAACCTCTGGACTGTAGAAACAATTAAATGCAAATTCTCTTATGTTTAATTAACATTATTATACTACTGTTATTCTGAAGTATGGAATATATCAGGAAGTAGTAAATTGCCGTGTTTATCTTACCATGAAATTCCTGACAAAGCAGTAGTACTTCCATAACTCCACCAGAGATTTTAATTTAATTAACTCAGTGGTGAAGGGGATACTGCACACTTTCACTTGGATTTCCAATAAAGTTTCCATTACTTGCCCTCCCTCCACTTCCCCACCTCCCACCCCCAAATGTTAAAAAGAATTTCAGGCTCGTGAACTATGATTTTGCATCAGTGCTATATCAAAAGGTAGAGGACCACCCTTTATGTCTGACCTGGATTCAGAATTAAAACATTTAAGTGTGGCCAGAATAATTGGTCTACTCTGTGTTTAATGCCAACTGTACTCACCGACTCTTTTAGAGTGGAATGGCAAAGAAAAGGCCAACTCAAAACTCTTACCTGATTATGTAATTTAGTCAAATCTAACATAATGATGGATTAATAAAAATCAAAACCATATCTATTGGTTTTGACCACCCCTACTTCACTGCCTAAATTAGAACTTGATTCACAGCCTAAAATAGAAGCAGGTAAGTTATGACCCCATTAATATTGTCAATACCAAGCACCTCCTTTCACTAATGACAGTTTTGTACCTATAAATTAAATTTACCATTCCCTTTGTTGTATTTTAACTCATATGCCCAAAATTACAAACTATTTTGGAAGATACACACTTATTCCATTTTGTGGTAGTCTTTACAGAAGACACATGTGTGGATGAAGTTTGCAATGGAATCAGTTTATGAAGAGTGACATTTATGAAGAGGTTATGGATGTAGGGGTTTTTTTAATTTGGGCTTTTAGTTACCTTCACAAGCTTTCAAAAACCAAAAATTGAAATGCAAAACAAAAACATGAATAAAAGAATATAGATGTTCAAAAAATAGCTGAAAACTATTTCAAGCTTGACACCAGCATTTTAAGTATATTTATAATTTATATGCTACGTGATGATCATATGCAACAACCTGTTCACATTAGTTGCTCCCTTTTATATCTACCTATATCCTTTATTTGTATGGGCATTCCGAGGAAAAGGAACCTGGAAAAGTGGGTAAGAGGACATATTTAACCATATTATCTGTTTAAGAAGAGTTCAGAGTGAAAGCAAACATACCACAGAAATTAGGGATTTCAAATGCTGTGCAGATTTTCAGTGCTTTGTTAATGCGATGTCAATAAATGACAGTTCATTCTAACTCTGGTCTATATTACCAATTAAATCCTTATTTTGAAGAGTCTGAAACATTGATTAATTATACAAATTAATCTGAAACATGATCTGCACGGCCGGCTCAATTATAAATTGCTTTAAGGTCAATAAATAAGTAACTTATTAATTTCTACCGCTCATACCTGATCTGTTCCTGCACTAAAATGTACAATACATTTCCAGTTTGGAAGAGAAAAAAAGAAGACAGTCCTTTTTAAGTGGATGCACTTGTCCATTAAACATAATAATTGATTTGCTCTCCTGTACCAGCCCAAGGAAAAGAAAACTTTCCTCTCAAGCAAACAAACCATTTATGAAAGCTGTGTTAATGTTCACCACCGTATTCTCAAGGATTCCAAAAAATTGAGCCTCACAAAACTTTCCCCAGAGGAATGAGGAACCAGCACAAAACCAAGAACAAAGATAATTACTTCTATTTTTCCCCAACCCTGTCTTTTACTGAATGTAATTCAAAAGACATTTTTTCAGCCATAGGACAGAAACAAAGGCTGTTGCTGCATTGCATGATGAAACGCCATGCATCTAAGCAGATATGACAGATTATCCCTAACAGCAGGCTCATAGCACAGCTGTACTCCACTCCTTCTGGTTGTTTCTGCAACAATACAAATATTCCTGCACACCGAAACACATTATGGGCATGCCAAATGTCCTCTCTGTATAATACATACTGCACATGATTTCACTTTTGAAAACAAGATAAATCTAAAACTCCATCCAGTCACTTGCTAATAGTAACTGAAAATATCCCAGGTAAAGCAAACATTAGTAACTGAATTGAAATTATTTTACAATTAGATTTATCCTGACATTTACCTAACACAACTTGGTTGAAAGAAGCCCATGCTTAAAGAATATGTATTTTGACCAAAAGTATTTATTATATATGAACCAGATGACATACTAGACAACATAAAACAGAATAAAAAAGGAATCTCTAAAACCTTTTTAAGTCCTCTGGCTTTCAAACAGTAGGATATTTTATTTTCTTTTGAACAGCAAGGAAAAAACCTGCCCAAAACTTCTAATTTGGAGGTGTGTAGAAGCATCCAAATAAAGGTTATATTGATTGTTTGATGTATTTATTTTTCTGCGTGAAATTTATGTTATCTGGTAGTGATATGACATACATCATCCCCAGTTTTTTCTATTGAGGAATAATTCCATGCACCAGTACATGTCAGCTTCCCAGAGAAATTGTGCTATCTCCATCTGTGGGTATAATCAGCACCCAGCTGGACATTATCCTGGACAACCAGCTTCAGCTCATTCTGTTGGACCAGGATAGTTGGACCAGACAATCTCAAGAGGTCCCTTCTGACCCAAATCTGTGATGTCAGATGATGTCAGCACGTCAGAAGAGCTCACTGTGTGCAGAATGTAATATTTAATTTACTTAGCTGCGTCTTAATAGGTTTGTGTGCCTTGACTGACATTTTTAGACTAAGCCCAACAACTAAACATTATTTTTTGACACTGCTGTCTTTACTGTGCGTTTAAACGAAACCACAGACTTTTCTTAGTTTAAGTTTTGTGCAAGGGAAAAATGGCACAAGCAAAGCTAAATGACAGAAACATTTTTCTTCTACAGTGCTTACCAACTCTCAGTGGACAGAGGAAAAACTCTTGCAGTGTCAAAAGTTTGCTGTTCACTTGTTTCCTACTAATTGACATTATGCCACAAGAATCCAACTTGCAGCACTGAATAATTAAAAATTAGTTGCTTGCTATTTAAAGCTCCCAGTGGGAAACACACAGACATGTCTGTACAATGTAATAAGAAAGGTCGAGCCTTTGGGCTGCGTTCAGTGTTTGGATTTCAGTGGCTTAGAACACAAAGAGGCCTTAATAGAGTTAAACTTGCCATTGACATAAATGAGGGTAATTGGGACTTCAAAACAGATATCATAATTTTCCTCTTCTTGCAAGAGAAATATGGGTGAGCAGAGAACTAAAGTCTGAAGCAGAAATAAAGGCAATCTGTCTTCCTTTCTAACGGAAGACATTTTGGTGAGTATAGAAAGGATGCTGAGAAATCACTCCTAATGCTCAACTTGCCACTCTTTCTAAATGTCATGAAGCATATGATACCTAAAAGCAGTTTTGATTTATTGATTAGGAACTTAAGGTCATGTTATCTCATGGGCTTGTGAGGAAAAAGAAAAAGTAAGAAGTACCATTATATACAGGAGCTATTTGTTATAGAAGAAAGTTACCTCTTTTACCATAATCTAAAGGAAAAATGTATCATTTGAGTTTCCTAATCAGCCTGTGAAAATGATTGAAGGCTGGATGCCTAGTTCCAGAAATATTCCTTTGAAACGTTCTCTTAGAATGTTAATTTAGATTATTTGAAACCTGCTCTCAGATATTTTAAGCTTTTCAATTTAGACTATATATATGCAGATTAGTCACATTCAGGAGTGGTCAGGTGGTCAAGAGATTACTGAATACATAAAATCTGTGGGAATTTATATTATACAAATTTGACAGCATTTTGTTCCAAACAATTTTTTTGAAGCAGCTATTCAGAATCACAGAATATCTTGAGTTGGAAAGGACTTACAAGGATCATCAAAATCATGTGCCTCCTTATTTTACGCGTGTGGAGAGGTTGAAAGAATTGTGATGTTCCCAGTAAATCGAGAATTTAACTTTGAAAAAAGCTAACTTTAAAAAAAAGGTTGTTTTCATTTTCCCTATCTGCCTACTTCATTGAAACCATGCATTCTCAAAACATTTTTCACAGAAGTAGTTATACTTCAAGCCCAGAAGGATATATTTCAAATCCTTCTCCATTTTATATCAGGTATTTCATACAACAGATTTTCTTTGTTTTGAAACAGCTTTTAGGAGTCTCAATTAATTTCCTTCTGGATTTTGAAACTTCAGTATCCATTTTTATCTTTTGACCTGAACTCGTCTTGATGTTAGAAGACCAAAAAAGCAGATGAGAACAGATTGTGTGTGAATAGTTTTCTTCCAAGTCATGAAAGCAGGTTATGAATTAATTGTAATTGCAGCTGAGCAGCGACTATGACAGTGCATTTTGACATAAGGCAATAATACAATAGGAAAAGGTTGAAATGCTTTTTCCTCAGAAATCCAAAATCTAAGTGAGATATATGATGTGTAAGTTATGTGACAAGTTTGTGTCATCAGGAGTAGGGCCAGATTCAGGAATCATATGCAAGTGATATATATAAACGCGGAAAACATACAGACAGCTCTTGGATGGGAATACCTCCACTATTAGGATGACTACAGTTCAGAGTCTACATATGTACTAAACATCTAATTCCTACTATTGCCATAAAAATCAAACACCAGTGAAGATCAGGTGCCAGACTTTAGTGGCAGCCAAAAAATGGGATTCCCATCCATCACCATATTGTTGAGGGTCTCCACCAAACCGCTGCAGTGCCCCAGTAGGTCATTGCAGGGTTGCAAAGAAACACAGAGTATGCATGGTCTCAGAGAATGAAACCCATTGCTGCCTTCAAGGCTTTTCTTCAAGTTGTACTGCTAATCCTTTGTAATGTCTAGGGTAGGTCTGTGTGTTTAGAAAAGCTCAACATTTGCTCACATTTACTCCCTCAGAAATCAGTTGAAAAGCCTTGCTCTGACAAAAGGAGATGCAGATATTTTTACCAGAATAAACCCTAAATATAACTACAGCAATAGGCCTGCGACAATACTGTTGAATTCAGCATAAATCAACACCTGGTGACTGCCAAGTCTCTTAGTTTGTCCATCTGTGCTGTGTGGCTAGACAAATATCCTAAGTCACTCTCAATATTTTAGGCTAGCACAATGATTTATGACAATGAAGATTAAGGGGCAGTGAGTGGGGGAAGAGCTAGAAAAAATGAAAAAAATCTACGAGCCTAGAGGAAATGCCAGATGAATATCATCAGTATCTTTACATTCTTTCATTGCATTTAATTTGTGTCTGAGCCTCTAGTAACTTCCTCATAGATGGAATTGGTCAATGGACACAAATTAAAAAACATGAAATTCTATCTGAACATGCAAAAAAATATTTTTGCTATGAGGATGGTGAAAGACAAAAACAGGTTTGCCCAGAGAAGTTGAGAATTCTCCACTTTTGGAGACATTCAAAGACCTCCAAGGCAATCTCATCCTCTGACCCTACTTGAGAAGTGGAAGACTTGGGGTGAACCAAGTGATCTCAAAAGGTCACTTCCAAACCTCAGAAATTCTGTAATTATGTGAAT
Organism: Acanthiza pusilla; assembly: GCA_036630365.1. Lineage (NCBI taxonomy): Eukaryota > Metazoa > Chordata > Aves > Passeriformes > Acanthizidae > Acanthiza > Acanthiza pusilla. The sequence goes on from JAXCHO010000164.1 coordinate 25,004,774, forward strand.
TTCAGTTGTGTTTCTATGAGCAATTTAAAATCCTCAGAATACATTCCTGTTCTTGTTTGAATAAAGACAATTGTACATTTTTCTATGGCACATAACATTTGAATTTCAATACACAAACTTTTTTTCCATTTACCCACATCTACATCTGTCACATCTCATCTTCCTTAAGTCACTTTTTTAAAAACTGACTCCCAGGTGCCACATTTATTGGGGTTTTTCTTTCCATCTGGACCTTAATTATTACCTTCTTATTCATGATCTCCAACTGGAGTAATTTCTACCAAATTTTTACTTAGGTTCTGATGCATTTCATGAACTCTCAGGTGCATCCTTTTTACTGTTGCCCAGCAGGTTTCTGACTTTGTATGAAGATTTTTAAAAAGTGTATTTTTGTCTAAATTTTATCTTTTCAGTTGAAATACTATTTTTCTTCTTTTCTGTCTTTAAAAAGAAATAGACACTATATACAGCAGTGTGTTGAACTTTTTGGAAGTAGTACAGAATGTGTTAATTTAATCAAATCTTATTAAAAATGTACTTGGAGTCCCTCACAGTGGTGAATTCCTCTCTCCACATAGGAAAAAAAGGTTTGGGGCTTTTTTCTGTTAATTAGTATGCTGTGTTAGTTAGTTAGTAAGTTAGTTAGTAAGAAAAAGTTAAGTAGATCTTACATTAAATTAGAGAAAAAAATTAAAATGTTAAAAAATCCCAACCCGCAAAAAAATTTAACAAAGAATAAAACAATGAGGAACTCTGAACTCCTGAACTCCCATGTACTCCTTGCTTCCTTTGCAAGCTTGGTTGCACATCACTTCTGTAAAAATGCCAAAGCTTAGGAGATGTAATTTTAGTTTTGCTGATTTGGGCGAGTGGTATTTGAGCTTCCACTGTAGACAGCAGCCATTAAAAGAGCATAGAAAATACTTTATATTTGTGTGCGGCTATAGCCGCAGAAGGAAGTGTTTCTTCTAAATCAACCCAGGCCGTATTACTAGTTTTGCGTTCTATCTAATTCTTGGCAACAAATTTTTCTTATAACAAAAATTTTGTTTTTCTTCTTCCATAGAGGCATCCTGACTTTCTAAATAACAAGTGAAATACCAGAACTTATTTAGGTCTCTTGAAATAGTTGTACTGATTTTTATAAAATTAAATTTTATTTTAGAAATTCTAACTTGCTGCATTCTAACTGCTTAAGACTAACCATAATTTGGGGACACAGGACTGGTCTAGCCATATTTCTCCTTAACCCACATAGGCGTAGGAAGAGGATCATGAATTTTGGGATCCTGCATACTTTTCAGTGTTTAAGATCACAGCAAATTATTTTAAGAGTAGGGTTTGTTCAAACTTTTATATCCAATGTGGCCTGTTACACAGCATACTAATTAACAGAAAAAAGCCCCAAACCATTTTTTCCTATGTGAAGAGAGGAATTCACCACTGTGAGTGACTCCAAGTACATTTTTAATAAGATTTGATTAAATTAACACATTCTGTACTACTTCCAAAACTACAAATAATTTTTTTAAAAATCCTTAACCCTTCATCATAAAAAACTTAGAGAAAATGCAATAATGAACCATGAATCATCAGCTAAATGAACATTGAAAAAATCAGTTGAGAATATTTGTTACTGATAGATATCTAACATTGCAGATGATCATTTTACCTTACATGTACAAAAGCATCAAATTCAGAAATATCATGGTGTTTTCATAGAGGCTGTCCAACAACACAGGGGCCAAGTGAAATGAATACCACCTACAGTTAATATTCTTCCATATCAGCTGAGCAAATATTATAAAAACTATTGAAGGTGGAAATTTTAAAATATTAGATTTACAGCTGCATATCAGGAAGCACAGATGATGCACTTCTGGAAGTACAGTTTTCTTCAATTATTGCCTTAAAGCTGTGATTTGACAGAATAATAGAACAAATAATAGAACAAGAGAAGAGAAGTATGGATAGCAGAAAGCAGGGAACAGTGTAATGAGGAATCAGCTCTAAAAAGAGTAAAAACCCTGGAAAGTAAAAGGAATTGATGATAACTCATATATGATATAAAATTGGAATATAAATAACACTTCTTCTATCAGTACACTACACATGAATAATATATACATACTTTAGACCTAATCCCATCTTCTATATATCATCCAGCTAAAGTAATAAGTAAAAATGCCAAGAACAGAAGGGGAATGATTGTTCAACACACTGCTGTATATAGTGTCTATTTCTTTTTAAAGACAGAAAAGAAGAAAAATAGTATTTCAACTGAAAAGATAAAATTTAGACAAAAATACACTTTTTAAAAATCTTCATACAAAGTCAGAAACCTGCTGGGCAACAGTAAAAAGGATGCACCTGAGAGTTCATGAAATGCATCAGAACCTAAGTAAAAATTTGGTAGAAATTACTCCAGTTGGAGATCATGAATAAGAAGGTAATAATTAAGGTCCAGATGGAAAGAAAAACCCCAATAAATGTGGCACCTGGGAGTCAGTTTTTAAAAAAGTGACTTAAGGAAGATGAGATGTGACAGATGTAGATGTGGGTAAATGGAAAAAAAATATCATTGAGAGAGATGTGAAAGTAACCCTAATGTGAAACTGAAATTGTACTTGAAAGCTGAAGTAAAATAGTAAAAGGGGTGTAAAAAAGCATTTTCTGTAAGATGCCACTGAAATAACTAAAAAGAAAGCAATAGAAGTTGTATTAAAAATAAGGAGACCAGTAATAGCCTTTTCAAAAATAATGGAAAATGGGATTATGAATATTTTTACTCATCTCTGTATGTTGTCTCTTAGGTTTGACCTGTAAATCAATAGATGGTAGTCTGACTCGTCACTAGAAACTGAAGTTAATCAGACATTTTCCACATTTCCTTCAGCTGAACCAGGGGCATTCCTACTCCTGCAAATAGGAATGAAGATCTATCAGCCCAGAGAGAAAACACAGAAATGAATGTGGTTTCAGGCTTTCAGTTAAGGTACCTCCATCCTAAGTAAGTGAAAGATACATGTTGTGGTCCCTGCCACAAGCAATGTTTGACCTTTGAAACAAATTACTTTCTACCAGATGAACAAGAGATCACAGAGAAGCAATTTAATGGCTGCAGCTATTCTACCCTCCAAGCTTCACTGTGTAACATTTCCCTTGACTTTATTTTCTACATTGGACTCCAAAGGTCTGAGAGAGAAAAGTTAAATTAGACTTTGTCATGGTTTAACCACATCTGGCAACTAAGATCCACACAGTGGACCCTCCCTGTCCCCTCCTCTGCCCCACTAGGATTGAGAGCAGAATCAGAAAAATGGAAAATTTGTGAGTTGTGATGAGGACAGTATAGTAACTGGAATAAGGTAAAATTATGATGGTGAGAGCAGGAAGTGGGGAGGAGTAAGGAACAACATTCCATAACAATACAACTACTCAGCACCCACTGACTAATGCCCACCCCATCCCCAAGCAAAAATTGGCTGTTCGTGGCCAACTCCCCGTTGTACACTGAGCAGGATGCCCAACACTATGGAATATTCCTTTGGCCAGTGCAAGTCTACTGTCCCAGCTGTTCTGTCTCACAGCTTCTTGTGTCCCTCCTCACTGGCAGAGCATCAGACAGTGAAAAATCCTTCAATTACAGTAAGAACAACTGTGCAATAACTAGAATATCAGTGTGTTATAAACAATATTCTCATATTAAATCCAAAACCCGCAGAATTGTTCCAGTTGCTCGGAAGAAAATTAACTCTATCTCAGCCAAAATCAGAACAGAAACCATATAAACATGGAGCATTAATTTCATTCTGATGCTCAAAATAATTAGGGCGCAAAGAAGAAAAACTGCATTAATTAATAAGCAGGAATTCACTTCTCTGTCAGTTTTCTGAAAATCATATCAACAGTTTTGAATAATTTTCTCTTTTATTAAATCAGTGGCTTTTATGAGTGACTCAGCATCTCTAAGTCACAATTATAATAATCATTCTCTGTGTCTGATGAACCAAACCCGTTAGGAAGTTCAGTCCCACTTTTTTAAGCAGATTGATTTATTAAAGAGGACAAAGAGAAAGATGATCCCATCTAATCTCTGTACATGTGAATTTTTCTTATCCTTCTTGATCAGACCTGGAAAACTAGCCTTGAGTTCTTGGTGCCTTACAGTGTGACAATTATATTATTTTTAGCAGTTGCTTCAGTGCCATAACATACAGGGCTTGAAAAGCCATGAGGCTGCCCCGAGAAAACAATCTGTTCAATTCAGTTTACCAGCAGCCTAGTTATGTTTTGGAATCTAATAGTGAGAAAATACTGATTAAAGAAAAAAAAATCTATCTTCTACTTTGTACCCATTCTCCTTATTACTTCCTTTACCTCCTTACTAAGTATGTATATATATATCTTTGTCTCCACCTGAGAGATTTTTGAGAAAGGATGATCCCTGTGTCCTGCTACCCAGAACACTCAGAACAATATATTATTTTGTTCTGTGAACCTACCTTGTAATACTGTTATCTAAAGGCAGATTTTTAATATAGAAAAACAACAACAAACTAAGAAAGAAACAAACATAACCCTAAAAAACAAATACACAAAACCTCAACCCATTCTCAACATTAATGTTATTATGGTGTTCCAAAGCACAGTCCTTACAGTACATGGAATTACTCTCAGATTAAGAAAGTATATACTATAAAAAGTTCTTTAGGAATTACTGATATCTACTTTGTTCTCTCTCTGAACTCTTTTAGTCTTACTTTTTTTTCAATCATTCTCATATGATCACATTAATACTATTTTATTTCCTATACTTAAAATTATTTTGTTCTTTATTCAACCAACCTAACTTCAAGTGTGAATTTTTTTAGTGTATTTTCTCTGTATTCTTCCATGTATTAACTGAATCTTTTATTACCTTTACTTTTTATTTACAACCTTAACAGTTTTCTGAGTGTGAAAAACATTTGTTTCATTTTTTGAGAGAAGACTTTCATTCACACACCTCTCAGAATGCAATCATTGCTGTCCTCATCTATGGGGAAATATTGCTGATAATGGACTAACTTTTGACCCAGACATGCTTCCACTTATCAACAAGACTTATTTTAAATGCTATTTCTGCTCTTCTGAAAAAGGTCACTTAGTCCAAAAAGCTGGATTGAGCAGTTTGTGTATGGCTAAAAGATAAATACAGTTTGAATCACCTGTGAATAAAAATCTTCTCCTGTAGGCTCTCTTGGGCTGAAGGACTGAATCCAATTTTTTGTTTCCATTGCCATAAGATAAATGTGTTTTGAAGGCCATCTAAGCTTAAGAGAAGTAGTTTCATTTTTTTCTGTATGAAAAGGTTGTGCTTTCCTTCTGGCAGCAACTCATTTTCTTAAGACCTGTCACTTCTGAGAATCAACATGTAATAAAGATTCCCCTGAATTGATAATATTGCTGTAAGCACATTCGAAATACAATGCAAAATTGTTTAAACTTTTTTTAATTATTATTCTTTATTTCATAAATGGTTCTTGTGTCATTAAAAAAATCTGTTTCTGTTTCCATTGTCTTTTCTTTTTCTGCTTTTTCCTTATTTCCCTATCATGGATCAATCCGTGAATTTTCTGCAACCAGAAAGAACTATTGCTTAATAAAAGAAAAAAGCTTCCTCTTATTTTAACATACAAAATAAGCAATTTCTGTACAAATAGGACTTACAATTTGTTCTGTGCTGTTTAGCAAGAGCCTTATCCTGTCTAGAACAGCAAATGCGTTTCATAGAGGAAATTCAACATCTGAGATAATATCAACTGAATTTTTAGGAATACTAGCATTAATTAAGCTGATTCATTTCATCAAGGGTATTCCACAAACTTGTCCTTTCCTTAAGCACAGTACTATAAACATATTTTTTTCCATTAATATAACTTCAATTGTATCACTTCAAAAATAATTTTGCCATTCCATTTGCCAGGTATTGGTATAGAAAGCAAGTGGGTGGGAGGTGAAGAATCAAAAGGGTAAAAGTGAGAAAACTTGTGGGTTGAGACCAAAACAGTATGATAATAATAATTATTGTTATAGCAACTTGTAATGAAAAAGGAAAATATGAAAGAGAGAGAAAATAAAACCAAGAAAGACAAGTGATGAAAATGACAAAAATTCCTCATCACCAAACAACTCATGTCCAGCCAGTCCCTGAGCAGCTAGACGCCCACTAATCTCCCCTTCGTTTTATTGCTGAGCATGATGCCATAGGTATGGAATATCCCTTTGCTCAGTCGATTTCAGCTGCCCCAGTTGTGTCCCCTCCCAAGTTCTTGTGCCCCTGACTCCTTGCTGGTGAGGTGAGGTGAGGAACAGGAAGGGCCTTGGACCCACATGAACATTGTTTAGCAATAACAGAAACATCTTTGTATTACCAACAGTTTCCCCCATAGCAGCTACTATGAAGAAAATAAACTCTATCCCAGCCAAAACTAACACAATACCATTATTTCTATATAGCTTTAATAAGCCAGGCTGCCACATGGACACACTGAAATTCTATTATCTGACCAAATTGCACCGAGGAATTTCACTGAAGCGAATAAAGTCATAACAGCCAAATCTGACCCATAATATTTCCATTTTTATTCATTCTTTACCCCTTTTGCTTCTCCACTTCATAGGTGCCTGTTCTGAGACCACCATGACTGGATAAGAGTTGTGAGGCTGCATTTTTTTGTGAAACACCTGAATGTGCCAGGGTCAAGATCAAGTAGCAAAGAACACACAATATCCCATACGCACTTCAAAGTTTAGTGAATGTCTGTTAACTCTTACTTGTTCTCAGACAACACAAAAAAAAATAGGTTACCAAGCTGCATGCTGCAAATTGCTCCAGGAAATTTAAGTCCCAAGCATTGCACTGAGGCCAAATTTCAGTAGCAAGCATGTCCTATCTCATCTCTGTATCATATTCATCTTTCTTTATACCTTTAAAGTTCGTTTTATGCAACCAAACATCTACTTTCTGGCACCTTATCAAATCTCTTTGCAGGCAAAAGTAATTTAGAATGCTTCTCACTTCACATTACAAGCTCAAAAGTTTATGTCTGACTTTAAGAACCCAACATAAATTTTTTTGAGAGCTTAATGACAAATATATTTTCCTTCTGTAAGGCTCTCTGTTAAGCAAAGACTTCAGAATTATATTAAGATAGACAGGGTTCTCTCCAACAGAAATATTATCCGGGTTTTGCAATCAAATTATGCAATTTGATGAAGGAATTATCAGTGCAGAGTGACTTTTTGATACATACCTATATGTAGGGTTTTTCCCGTGCCTAAAGATTAAAGTGCTCTCTCTGCTCCTCTGTCACCTGTTAAGCACCTGACAGTTGAGATCAGTTGTTGCACAGCTCATTACCTGTTATTGCGACCTACCTCTGATCTATTGCAGATGCAGGGTCTATGATTTTGCAAGGCACCCTACCTACCTACAACAGTCCCTCTTGTAAGGCAAATCAGTCATTCACATTCTGCCCATTTATTATCAGCAGCTTCGGCTGACAGAAGCTGCAGCTGCACATCTCTTCTAGGACGCCCATATATTTCTTTCTATAGTGTTATCTAAAGACATATTTTTTTGTCGTTCTGAGAGCCGTTTTATGTTTGCAAAATACATTTGTCAAAATGCTCAGCATTTACAAATGCACAGTAAAGGTTCAATATGATATCAGACGTAGTTGTCTTGCTTTATAGTTGCAAAACGTGCCTGCACAGATGTAGAATTTCTAAGTTTGTAATACTAAAATTAACACTCAATGTTCAATCTTTTAGAATTAAGACTGAAGCATCTGTTTTTCTCAGACATTTCAAGGACAAGTTAGATTAAGTTGTTTATTTCTTACCCACAGACCTTCCCATCCACAATGAGTATACAAAATCTATGTAAACTTCAAAAGGAAGAAACGCAAAAGATCTGTTCCATTAGTGAAGATTAAAATTCCTACCAAACAACAACAGAATCATTGACTGAATCACTCAGGCATTGGGAATACTTCAATCATATCAGACAAAAGTTTTAACTGACTTCTTTGCCTAATGCTTCACAACTTATTCTCTTTATCTGCGCATTGCAGCATTTAAAATTTCAAGGAAAAAACAAACAAACAAACAAACAAACAAACAAACAAACAATCAGGTCTATTTCAGTAAATGAGATTCTATTACAGAAGATTTATTTGTGCGTTTCCTAGAATTAGATAATCTTTGAGGGCACTGCATATGTAACAAAGTTATCTGAATATAACTTCTACAACATGAAATATTTTAGCAGCTTCCCCTAGCCTCAATGGGAAAGGTTTCACCTGCTTACCAAGACAACAGTTGTCAGCACTGCACCAGGGAAACTGTAGAGCACAGAGAACAGTTGGAGGCATGGATGGGCAGTTCTGGGGACTGAGATATCTGCATAAGACGTCCACAGAGACCAAAGGCACCAACAACAAAGATGAATGAAAGAGCATCTTGTCTCACGGTTTTGTGTCCTGACGTAAGAAAATAAACCGTAACCACTCAGTATTTTATTTTAATATGTAGGATTCTGTTTGTGTTATTTTTACCTGGCAAGAACAAATATTTAATTGTATAATCTCAGACACTAAGCTATATCTTTTTATTCCCAAGAAGCATTTTGCTTAACATAAAAACAACAAACACAATCTCACAACAGAGCTACTCACAGATATTCACAACTCCCAAATTGCCCTCCAGCCCCATTCAGAATAGAAAAAGATAACAATTACAGCCTGTGTTAAATTTATGAGCATATACTGCAAACACCTTCTTCTTTTCAGACATATTGTTTCCTAACATAATGTTACCAATCCTCTACACCATATAAGAAGCTCAAAATTCCAAGAGAAAGTACTAACTGTTGATTCCAGAAATTAGTTAATTTGTTTATAGATGTGATCAGGAAAATGACAAGGACTAACTACATCATTTCCTGTGTTCACAGAATGACAGTGGCATAAGAAATCAGACCAGATAAACTTTTCAGATTTCATACTGAGTACAAGGAACATTTCTCCAACTTAGTAATGTTTTCTGATAGAGCCAGTTGTTAGCAAAGATAAGGAAAATGAAAACTTTAGTCCCGATCTAACAGAAATAAATAAATATCAACTCAATGTAATGTGTTCCTCTTCAAAACCACAGTTTTAAAACTTGAATAGGAAAGAGATCTAACTGTTTTGCAAGAACCCCTACAGAGTAGAGTACAGTAGAATATTTCAGTTGGAAGGGAAAACTAAAGCATGTTATTAAGGGCATTATCTAACACAAACAGCATTCAAAGTTTTCAATGCCTTTTTCTGATTTTCCAAAATATGATTCTTAGGCATTTCTAGATAAGTATTTCTACTCATAGCTAGCATCTCTTTCCATGAACATGCAAACCATCCCTCTAAGTAGAAAAGCAACCCTTTTCTTCCAAGATACTCTCTTTGCAACTGTTTTTTAAAAGCAAGTGCAGCTGTCCTACAACCTCCCTGAAACTAGTAGAAAAACATCTCTAACATGTTTACCTCACAGACACTGCAGATAGTGTCTGCCTTTAGAAAGAAAGGGATACACAAAGTACTGTTAAGGATTCTAAGCCCCGAAATGTTTGTTCTGTCTCATAGCTGCTTTGACTGATCTGTATGCAGTTTTAATTTCAAAAGGAGTAACAAGGTGTGAAGTGTTTACAACTGCAATTAAAACCAGAAAAGACTCTGTGTGCTTATGACTGAGGGAATTAATGTTTGACACCCCAAGGGACTGCTGTAAGATTTTTCATCTTCCATGGCATTTGTAAAATCACTCAGGAATGTTGTTATCACTTCTTTTTCTACCTTATTTTTTTTTTCTTAAATAGCAAGCTGGTATTAATGTTGTCTTTGTTAAGATTAATGCACAAACACTCCAAATTTTGTCCTTAGCGGAGTACAGAATCTGTCCCACAGAGTACAGGAAGCATGTCAGCAGAGGGCAAGAGAACTGATTTTTTTTTTTTTTTTTTTTTTTGAGGTATTAGAAACAAAATAATTAATCACTCTGTTAACTCATACTGACTTAATAAATAACTGATAATGATTTCTGAGTGAAAGATATTAGTTGTTTTGCTCCATTTCATTATTTCCTTTTTTTCCCTTTTTTTATTTAACATATTGATGAGCATTCTCTTCTGTATGGCCATTATCCCCCAAATCCAACTTAATCTGGTGTTTCTAAAACCCAAATAGATTTATGAAGAGTAACTAAATATGGGGACAACTTCCATTCAATAAACTTAATGACTAAACCCAGATATTAATGGAAAACCCTCATACAAATATATACTCGAGCTCTATTGAGCTGTTTCTATTTGTGAGCTTGCTGTATATAGAGAGTGCCTTGAAAGCTAAGTTTAGTTCTCTTCTGAATACATAAATTTGTTTACAAGAACTTCACTTGTGAACTGGTGAGAAAATTTCTTATTCTTTCTCTGCCGTAGCCTGTCAGTTTGGGAACTGTGTAGCACAGCCTGTACAGCATTTATAAAGTTACTAAAAGTGACTGTGAAGAGACACATACAAAAGGTGCATGTTTTTCACTGCAGAGAAGGTGTTTAATTGTAGATCGATTAAATACGCAGCTTAAGATTTCCATAGATGTAACAAAAAGTATGAAAGTGTATGAAAGCTTTATTCCAAACACTTGAATAGTCCCTAAATAAAATAGAAATGGGATCAATATCAGGGTTCTATTGACTGCAGTCAGTATGTTTGAGAGTAACTTACTTATGAAGTATTATATTCATATTAGACAGACAATCACTGTTTATGAAGCTGACTGAAATTTAGTGCATAATTCATGTTTTCTTCCCATTATCCACTTCATCACATAAAGCAAGTGAAGCCCTCTCAAAGCTTTCATAGTATTATCTATACATGTATCTTTCAGTACTAATTTGATGCAACATATTACTTTATGGTAAGCCATTCCTTCAGCCGGCTGAAAACTCCCAACTTTGCCAGCAGACAAATAGTTCCGAGCTGCTAGAACATTCTTCCCAACAAGGGCTTTTCAAACTCAGGAGCCAAATTACTTTGCCTGACCGTATCAAGTCACACTGCTTTTGGAGCTCGTCACCAGCATTTCAAACTCAAATGAGCACCTAAGCCTGCATCTTCCTTAAGAACAGACCTAAATAAGTAATTGAGTTCCGTGGCACAGCGTTAAGATGCTGCCTTTAAAAGGCAGAATCTTAACGCTCCGGGACAGCTGTACTGTGCGAACTCGAGGCATCACAGTTTGCTGCTCACAGCAGGGCTCAGATGCCGCCTGGTTAAGTAAAAGTCTTAGCTGCACATTCTGCTACAAATCAACCAAATGCTGCTTCTACTGCAGCAGGCATATAATCTTGCAAATGAGAATGGGATGCTAGTTTTGGAGCACTGTTTATGAGTCTTTTTGCAATAGATGGAGATCATACATCATTTTCTACATGTCACTCAGATTCTGTTAAAAACATAAATTACTACTTATCCGTGAAACAAAGGAGGAAATCTATTTTATTATTCCCCTGGAAAATCTAAACAAATTATGCAACATCACACTTCCACCTACTAGAAAGCAATAAATTATGTATGTAGAAAGGGGAAATAAAAGTGGAAGTATCGAAGAACAGGATATATCACAAGAATGCTATTCACACTACAAGGTGTAAGGCTTTATCAGTTTTTCTATTCTGATCCATTATGCTCTTGGGATCATCTCAGCCTCAGAGCAATTCTTTTCAGTTGATGTATAACTCTAAAGTGGATGTGCTGTGGTTTTTTTTTGTTTGTTTGTTTTGTTTTTGTTTTGTTGTTTTTGGGTTTTTTTTTGTTTTTTTTTTTTTTGGGGGGGGGGGGTTTGTTTGTTTTTTTGTTTTTTTGTTTTGTCCACGCTGGTAACCAAATTATAAATGCCACTGTACAGAAACTTGTATTGGTGAGATACAATAGGCAAATGCCTCATATAAAATCTCCAGCCTCCAGCATGAAAATGTATTTAAACTAATGCATAAGGGCCAACATCACCAGATACTTAGAGTTTGAATAAAACCACTAAGTGGAGACTGGGAATTACCTCAGGATTCCCAGTACCTAATATCAACTGCATGCCTGAAAATTTTTGAGTGATGGAGTGATACAATTATCAGACTAAATTACTTTGTCAGGGAAAGAGGTAGCTACTCACAGCTTTGCCATCACTTTTTGATACTCAAGCAGCTCAAATTCTTCAGTTAGATGTATCAGGAATACAACCTGGGGGTGGGGGGGTTGTATTATTTTGAAGGTGAAAAAATAAAGGATGTTTCAAAACATTTGTCTAAGTAAATTCTGCATGTCTTTTAAATTTTTTTCTCTTTTGTCTAAAACTTGTTGAATTGATCCTGATTTCTCACAGGGTACAAGGAATCTCTGCTCTTTATTTTCTTAGGAGGAAGTTCATATGCAGTGCCTGCCTCTACAGCATTTTGGCTGCTCTCAATTTATTTGGTAATGGACATTAAAAGCTGCTTCTCATTCTTCAGAAACATTCATTGTCTGCATCAGTCACCACAACAAGGGTGCAACTATCAGTTAGGAATTGTACAGCAGCTTATTCCACTGGTCAACTCCAATTGGATTGTTGAGCCACATGACAGAGTATGAAGGAGATCTGAGACATTTGGCTCATGCTTATCATTGCAGTTGCTTTCATCTGCCTGAACTCATCTGTTTCTTGCACAACATGCTGAAACTCTTCAAGTTTAATTCTATTTACTATTAATTGTGTTAGGAGAAAGCAGCAAAAATAGCTCATTCACTTTTCACCCTTGGATAACTTGCTCTCATAGGAAGGCAGAACGCAGGCTGTTAATCATGCTAAAACACCCCTAAACTGAGACAGCTTTGGCTAAGGCAGGCAATGAAATTTTCTACCTAATGGTAAACTACACTTTACAAGAAAGAAGGATGCCGGAGGTTTCTCAAGATTCAGCATTTAGGGCAATAAAGTCCCATAAAAGAGGTATTTCTTTTCTTGGTTACCTTCAGATTTGTGAGTTTTTTTCACAGAACATTGAATTGCACTTTTCTATAGATTACACATTTTCCTCTATACAATTTAAAAAAACAAGTTAACATCAAAAAGTATGATCTGTGAATTAACTCCCTTTGATTCACACATCCTTCAATTTTTAATTTATTTACAGAAATTTCTTATTTGAAGACCATATTGCCTCATCCAGATTTCCCTATAATTTATCATAAATAAGTTATTAAAGACATTAAAAATTGGAATCATAAATACACGCCACCATTTCTCTAAGTTCTTTACTTCTGTAATTCCCTTTTCCTGCCTTGCTCCATCTACCTAGATGAAAAGATATGACAGACACACTATATGTGCTCTCAGTTTGTCCTTTGAGTTTCTTTAAAAAGAGTGACTGCATTAAAAGGATTTCCTTGAGGCTTGCTCTTGATTTAGGTAGGAGATAAGAGTCTGGGGACAGAAGACTGTGTAGTATGTGAATAGGAGGCCTGCAGGGGCAGGGGGAGAAAGAAAAAAGAACTGTCAGCCCAATGTTAGAATGGGACAGAAGGAACCTTCCTATGGGCTAGTGGTGAGGACTGAATGTGTTGTAATACCTTTCAACCAAGGAACTGGTTGAAATCAAGCCTTGAAACAAGTTGCTCTTCTGCTGATATACCATGGGTGTAACATCCTGTATGTAATTTCTTACAGTTACTGAAAAATGAACACACACGGCAAAGCAGTTCTCACAGTATGTGGAAATACCTACAAAGAGAGAGACCTAACTGAATAACTGTGAAATTAACTGTCATGGAAAGCACCTATAATAATTCCCAATGCCATTGACTCCAAACTCATTAACGCAATCAGATGGAAGGGTTTTTTGTTTGTTTGTTTGTTTATTTTAAATTTCTTTTGATTCCTCCTTGTCCGGTGAGATTAGTTTAGTTAGTTGGAGCACACTGCTAATAACACCAAGCCTGGGGTTCAGTCCCTGTGTGAGCCATTCACTTAAGAGCTGGGCTTGATGATCCTTGTAGGTCCCTTCCAACTCAGAATATTCTGTGATCTGGAAACAAATCCCTGACTGCCACTATTTTGGAGACAGAAAGGGCAGCATACAATTTTTTTAAAGCAAAATAATTAATGGAAAAGGTTATCAGTCTTTTCTTTCATAATTTATTCCTTATCATGAATCACACCAGAACCATCAAGAAAAAGACTGGAAGTCTTAAGGCGTTGTGAAGTCCTTTTAATCCTTACATCCTTATAAGATGAATGGACAGGATAAAGAAAGAAATCTTGGAAGGAGAGAACTTCTGATTTCATACTACAAAACATTAATGGCTTAGCTAGCTAAACTAGCTAGCAAACTACATTTCTGTTTGTTTTTGCAAGAACAGAAGGAAGTCTAAAGAGGATTTCTGAAGAAATATTTCTAAAATGAATTGTGTTTGCACTGGGATAAAAACTCATAGCTTGAAGCACGCAAAAAAGTAAACAGCCCAACAGAACTAATATTAAATCTAATATTGGGATAGGCTTCTGTGAGCTGTTTGTTACTCTGCTGACATGTGATAGTCTTCAGCATTACAACTTACATTTCTGTAGTACAAAGATGAGCACAACTCCTGGGTTAGGTAACAAAAAAAAAAAAATCAAAAATAAGTAAAAAAAAAAAAAATTAATTCTTTTCTTTAAACACCATGGTGTTTTTTAGCTTAAACCAACAAATCTTGATTATCATACTGTCAAAAAATTTTCTATCATTTTGAGTGTTTGATTGTCATCTAGCCACCTGAAATTCTTGTATATGGAAAATTTTCTGTTAGAGGGAAAAATTTCAGTGTATACTTCGTTTCTCTAGATTTGCAGAATCCACAGGCAAGGAAGATTAAAGGTGCATCTGAAGGTGCAGGGGTCGGTCAAAAAATCAAGTTCTGTCTCAACATTTCTCATCAGAAGCCACAGGTGCAGGATTTACGCAAAGAATGTTGTGCCTGCTGAAGCTGGTATGGAACGACTGCTCTGTGCCTGCTGAAGCTGGTACGGAATGAAGGCTTTGCACCTGTCTCCAAGTCCCCACTATTGTTAAAAATCCATGGAGCACGACCAGACAACAGACTCCCTGCCTCCAAAGCTGACCACACCTCAGACACTCCCCTCTTGGCATGTGTGGCCTGCCAGGTAGAGTTTGGCATATCTCCACAAGAATTGAGCAGGAGCAAAGGGGGGTCACAAGGAGGGACCAGATGTATAGACTAACATAAAAGACAGCTCTGGAACAGCTGAATTCTTAAGATCTTCCCGACCGTGAGATCACGTCGATCGAAGACAGAGGCAGAGGATCACCTTTGGGACTGGGAGCCCCAGAGACGCCAGACATCTGTGGACCCGTGGTGGTAGCTATAAATCCCCTTTTTCATCCCTTTCCTCCTATCTTTTCCATTATTATCTCTCTCTATCTATTGCAAGCCACTTTACAGGCACAATTAATAAAGTTCGAGTTTGGATTGAAATTTAACTCCCTTGACTTGTTGAATTACTATTTTGCTTTACTTTCTTTTTTGCACTCTGAGATCATAGCTGAAACGAACCACCACGCATCTGCTTATGAGAGGACCATGACAGAAGGTTAGTTACAAAAAAGCCCCATAACACTGCCTTCAGAATAATTCTATAACTACTATTTGACATACATTTATGCATGCTCCAATACACTTGAATCAACATTTCATCTTTTACCTAGGCTCAAATTAATTTCTCAAATGTATAAAGCAATAGTGTTTACAGAACACAGAAGGCAAAACCTCCTTCTAAAAGGCATTGAGCAGAATTAATACGATTGGCTTAATCTAAGTAAATTAATCACTTTTGAAAAATTGATTAATAAAAAAGCAGATCCTCATGGGTAGTGTCTCAGGTACTGGGTTTGGCTCATATTTGCACAAGTTCTTTATGGTTGCTTGAGGCAATCAGTTGATGGCAAAGGAAACTCTACAATTCAAATAAATTGTTGTGTTCAGGAGACAAAGGCAGAATATTTTATATGAACGTAGAAACTGCTCGGACATCAACTGGTACAAACAGTGATGGGGAAAAAGTGGCTATTTCTCTTTGTGTATTGTAATAGTATTGTGCATTGTAACAGGTTTTGAAACATACTTTGCTTTCAGAAGCTGGCAAGTCTTGCATTTCTTTTTTAAATAAGGAATTGGCTTAAGAAAAACAGGTTGACTTAAGAAAGCAGGTTGTCACAGACTTTAGAAGTTTTCATGCTTCATGCATGTGCATGCTGCATTTCATGCTGCATGCCCCCAGTGTTCTAAGCTTTCTTTGTGCTTATCAATATTCCAGAGAAATAGGTAATATTCAACTTAAACTACATTAATGGGTTCTTCAACCTATCTTTACTAGGTAGAGTACATCTGTTAATGTCTTGATCCAACAAAATAAAGAAGCTTAGTGCCTTCAGAGCATATTGGTGACCAGAAACCAGAAACATGGTCTGTAATGCCCTGCAATCATTATTATCCAGGCATAAATATGACATATAATGTGTGCTCCTGAAACTGAGGTTGACACTATGAGAGGAGAGAGAGTTATAATCCTATTTGTAACTTGACTTCATGACACCTGGAAACTCCTCTGATTCCTGCCACTAACACTTATAAGCTGCCATAAGTAAATCCAAGCTACACGGCATGACAAGAACACACAGACACTAGTAAATAAATCCTGTCAAAACACCTTCTATAAACAGCTTCATAAAAATACATAAAATTGTCAGATATTTTGTATTGCTAGTATAAGAAAAAATGTCTTCAGTAAGTCTCCTGGATTTGACAACAGCTCCTCAGACTTAAGAAACTTAAATGAACTATTATTCTCCAGATGGCAAATTTCTTAATTTTTAACACTATCTGATTAATTTTATGTTTTATGCCTCACAGTAATAACATGAATATATGTAGCAGAGGAAGTTTTACATATTCTTAAGGAAAAGTAATTGAACACTTCACCAGAATTCATAGTCATCTTGTCATCTTCTATAGTTCATTAATCATCTTCTATACTTAGCAGGTGTCTTGAGGCATTGTAAAAAGTTTTCAAATTATTTAAGCTGTATTTGGAGCAAGTTGGATAGACAGAGTGAAAAAGGTTTGTCATATGTGTGTGAGACCTGCTCAGGTCTCTGCTGACACCTGCCACACTCATTCATTTTTCACATACATGACATTGCCTGTTGAGAGCCTTTGTCTCCTAATAGATCAAACACCATAAATGCACTCTGTTCGTACCTTTAAGAGTAGAGAACTGCTGGTTTCCCTTGCACAAGTAATTTATGTGAGGACAACTGGTGACAAACTAAGCTGAGTTTCTATGCTTTTAACTCTGCACTAGCAACAAGCTGAAGTTCATTGGAACTATGGATTATTATTTTTACTTGCAACTCTAGAGCTTATTGTAATATCTTTCCTATTAGTCCATTTTAAGAGAACTTGGAGAAATAAACAAACAAAAATTCCAAAACAAACAAGTGAAAAACCCAACAACCCCCAAAATTTTGATTCTAAAAGTCTTAATTTAACAGGATCAAAGTTTCTTTTGATTCTGTCTGTCCACATATACATACAAGCTCAACCACCTAGCACCCTTCTACCCACCAGGATAACAAATATTACACTCCATATGTTTTTCAGCAGTCCATCCTTATCATGGAATAGTAATAGTTTTGCTGCTTGGAATCACATAAAACATCATTTTGGAGACAACTCAGGATCTCAATCAGTGCAGCAGCCTTCAGCAAGCTGGGGCAACCTTACAAGTAGACCAGGTTTTTTTTGAACATTGCCCACAGGTGTTTTGAAAACCTCCAGAGCATCTCGGGGCATCTCAGAGCATCTCAGAGCATCATGTCCAAAAGGGTCAGTCAGAGTGTTTTTCCTTACACACCGCCATGCTGTTACAGATTGGGACTGCCAGGTGCTGCCCTTTAATTGTGGATATCTGAGAAGAGGCTGGCTCTGTCTGCTTTACAGCCCTGCTTTAGGTGGTGTCACACTATGATTAGATTTTCTCTACACCAACAGCTTGCCCTTTTCCAGGCTAAATGAATCAAGTTTCTCTGGCCTCTCTTTGCATGTCTTGTGGTTCAGCACTCCCAGCCATCTCAGAGGCTTTCCACAGTACTTTCTTCCCATTATCAACATTTCTTTTGCACTGGGGAGCCCCAAACCACAGATAGGTACTGTGTAGCTCTTGTGATGAAAAGAACAATATTTTAGACAGACAGAGGGAGTGGAATGGCTGGCAAATAGATGTTTAGGAATAAATGTCATGGAGGATGCTTAACAAGGGGACAAAGCCGACACAATTTAAATCTATTTCATACCTGCATCTTCAATCCTACCTCGCCCTCCCCCCAAAATTACAAAAGGAAAGATATCTAGTGGTATAAAAATTGCTATAAGGCCCTAATGACTATCTTTCACTGGTTAAACAGAACTTGAAAAAGAAACTGCACAGAAGAACCAAACAATATAAATCTAGTAAAATGGCCCCATAAAGCAGTTCAGGAAGACGTTACTTCACCTGAGGAAAAGAAATATAGAACTGGTTTGAGATAAACCCCTTAAAAACATCCTTTAGATAAGCAGTGGATGGGGAGACCTTATACTGTGTGGTCAGAGTAAGACCTATACACATTCACCAAACCCTGACCACATAAATTCAGGAAAGGTATCAGAAAGAGAGAGTGACAGAATCTGAAATTGCTAGAATAGCAACATGAAATAATTCAAGCAAGGTCCAACAACAACTGCTGTCTTTACATTCTGAATCTTCCCCTCTTCTTTTTGTCTGCTAGCTGTAATTCCTCTCCTTCTCACATAGTTATTTTAAGCTTTTGTCTTTTCTTCATTGCTCTTTTTTTTTTCTTTTTCATGTTTGTAGCCCCATAAATGTTACTTTGCTGAATTTCAATCAGCTAAACACAAACTTACTTTTCCTGACTATTTTGTTAAACTTCAAACTAGAAGCCTTGGGATGTGATACCAAATAGCAAGCTGAAAATCACTGATTTCCTGATAAAATTCTGTCACCCACAAAAGTGAATTTACTTTTACTAAAATTATGCCTCTCACCAGAGCCTTGTGTTGGACCACTCAGAGTGCTCTGCTGTCCAGGTCAAACAGCAAAGTCTGACAATCCTTCTCAACCATCTCTTCCCCATCTCAGCCACTCAGGTATTCCTAATGCTTCATTACGTACATATGCCTCAACTTGCTTCATTCTCTTAATTTATTTTTTTACTTAACTTACGAAATTTAAAAGAAGTTGATTTTGAATCATCCATACTGAAGGCTAAATACCCTCTAAATCTAATTTTATTGTATCTCCAGGCCATTGCAAACCTCAACCCAAAACATTATAACATAAATCACAACTCTAGATTCTTTTTGCCCCCAAAACTGTGAAGAAAGTACAGTTTATTATTTCCAATGAGGAGTCAGTCTGTTGTTTTCCCTTTACCTAAACTGGATGCTGTCTTTTATGAAGCTGTGTTGATATATTTTATATCAAGCAACCCTTGCCAAACTACTTTTCTTTCATTCCCCAGCCACCAAAACCTCCTGCTGCAAAACACATATAGTTTAACCCACACCTGAAATGAACAATCTGTTTGTATTTCTATTTCTTACAATTTTCTAGTATTTTTATGAATAACATTCCAAAATTCCAAAATTCCAAAAGAGGGATTTTCTCACAGATTTGTAAAGTTCCTGATGTGGCTAAATTTTAAACACAACCATGCTAATTGTCTAAATAATAATAATAAAAATAATAATAATAGTAAAATAGAAAAGTTTTATCTTTCCGTTGACATTCAACAGTCTTATGGTACATTGCTGAGAAAAGTCTGTGTATGATATATCTTAATCTTTCCACTTAGCAGCCATGTTACATTAGTAAAACTACTGATGTCTGAGATGTGAGATTACAGAAATTCCATAAACTTCTCATACAATAAAGTGAATTATGGAAGTCTCTTTCAACTGTTCCTTCTAGATTTTGCTAACATTATTATAAAATGATAGATACATCCCTTGGATATGTACAACATAATAACAATTTTCTACTGGAGGAACAAAAAACTTAAGTACTACAACAGCGCTGCAAGTAAGAAGAAACCTGGATGGTTCTACAGGTTTTTCAACATAGATCTCTACAGAATACAAAGACTAACAGGCATGGAGTGCAGCTGCCTAGCTGGATTTAATTTATTCTGAAACTTCCCCGTGCTGTTTTTTGAAGGAGATTGGAGCAGTGGTTGCCTTTGCATGATATTTTTCCCATGTAACATCTACCGTTAGCTGCCTTATTGCTTCCAATTTTTATAGCAGAATGCAATTGACAACAAGCACTGAGCCCAAAAGGGGCCAAAAACCTAGCTGGAAGATTCTGAAGTCTTTTTACAGAAAAAGGGACCTTTATGCAAGACATTTTATGCCAATAAAAAGCTTACTCCATAGTATTGTGCAATGGATCTTGTAATAGTAAAAAGTCCTCTCTAATCTATCTAGTGTAATTAAGCTCTGCTTGGAATTCACTCTCCCTTTTCAAAGAAGAACCTTCTGCGAGGTACCCTGAATCTATTTCAAAGTTTGAAATTACACAGATTCTGTTCCAATGCAAAGTGTATTATTTAAGATTGTCAGTGGCAGTCACACCGTGCTGCAAAAGGATGAGCAGAATTGCCATAGGAAAACTGTTAGGAAAATTGTTTCCAGCAATAAAACTCATTCCTAGAATACACCAATTTTTTTTATTAATACTTTACTGTGTTTTTTCTCTTTATACTGAGGAAAAACTACTTTAATTCTCTTGACAACTATTATACTTTGACAACACATTTGTAGAAAAAGCTCTAGGAGTAAATTTGCTGAATCATTATTTTCTACTGTTTTAGAACCTCACATAATTTTCTGTTTTGGAGTCAGCTAGTTGCCTCTTGCTGTCCAAAATGTGGATAAAAACAGATAAATAAAATATTTTTCCTAGAGAAAGAGAAAAAAAAGTAAGCACTTCTATCTTACATTTTACTTGTCAACAAGAAGTCCAGTAAAAACTAGCTTTTTACTTTAGTCTTGCTAATAACACATTGAAAAGTTTTCATGAAGAGGCTTACTTTATTTTAGCCTGTCACTTTGAAAGAAAGATATAAGTTGACTAATTTACTACTTGCCATTTAACACTGAAAAATACTCAGTGAAGATGGTTTAAAATAGAGTTACTCGGCTGCTCTGCATAGAGAAGTAGATTAAGTGAAGTTGCTGGTTGGCTCTTGTGCACTTGGAGTTTCTTCATCAATATGAGTCATCAAACACTGAATAGGATTTATCATAGATAGCATGTTGAAAAAATGACAGTGTATGGGAAGTTTATAGTAAGATGTGCAAGGAATGTCCTTCTGTTTTCTTTCCACAAGACATGCTGGAAGAGTTTTATGAGACAAAAAATTGTATTTTACAGTCAGACATATCTCCATCCATTAATAAAACCATAACCCCTGTGAAAAATAAAAAGAAATTGAAAGCTTTTGAAATGTATCCTGTGCACTTACAGGGCGCTATTTAAAGGAAATGGATCTTGTAAACACAGCAATTCAAAATGGCAGCATTTCAGCTTTGAACTGCAACTTCACTTTTCATTTGAAATTTTCAGGCATTGCAGCTGCAATGGGATATCTCATGGTTAACCTCAGGAGCCCAATAGAAGATTTGCAAACGTGATGTTGAGACCACATGCACTCAGCGAACATTTGGAAACCTGTGCTTGATACCCAGGAACTCCCAGCAGAGAGTGACAGAAAACATCCAGCTCAGTCAGGGCCAGAAGGCAATACCCTTAAGCACAGCATCACCACCTAGTCCGAGGAGGTGATTGTCCTGCTCTGCTCTGCGCTGGTGTGACCTCACCTTGAGCACTGTGTGCAGTTTTGGGCACCACAAGATAAAAAATATACTAAAGCTATTATAAGGCACCCCAGAGAGGGCTATGAAGGTGGTGAAGGCTTGGGAGGGGAAGGTGCATGAGAAGCCGCTGAGGTCACTTGGTCTGTACAGTCTGGAGGAGACTGAAGAGAGACCTCATCACAGTCTACAACTTCCTTATGAGCGGAAGAGGAGGAACAGACATTGATCTCTTCTTGCTTGTGACCAGTGACAAGACTCGAAGAAACATCCTGAAGCTGTGTCAGGGGAGGTGTAAGTAGGATATCAGGAAAAGGTTCTTCACCCAGAGGATGGTTGGGCACTGGAACAGGCTCTCCAGGGAAGTGGTCACAGCACCAAGCCTGAATTCAAGAAGCACTTGGACAATGCTCTCAGGCACATGGTGTGATTCTGCACAGGGCCAGGAGTTGGATTTGATGATCCTCGTGGGCCCCTTCCAACTCAGCATATTCTATGATTCTAAGTGTGCAGCTCCTTATATAGTGAGATGACTAATGGAAGAAATACAGAAGATAACATTTGTCCGAGATCAAACAATTATATCAGAATTATTTAATCTCTCTTATCATTTGATATCCACATTCAGGAACACTTTTTTAAAAATTAGGATGACAACGTCATTGCTTTTTTCCTCCTCAATAAAGACGACTAACCCTTGTTAATATTAACAGGAGTTAATATAAGGTTTTACAAGAACAGAGAGAAATTACTTTGAAAGTAACATGTATTTTATCCTCTGTTATAATACATTTGGCTAAAGTATACCAGATCAAATAATTATGAAAATCATTTGGGGAAAATTGATGATATTCTAACTGAAAACAGATTTATTGTATAGATTGCTACTTTTCAGAGAAAGAAGAAGAGGTGAGGGAGGGTAGATGGGACTTATTTTTTGAGCAATTTTCAATTTCTTTTGGTTTCCCTAGCTAGACTCACTTGTCTCACTGGAACGAATGACAATCTGTAAAGAGCTGGATAATAACATGAAAGACCAAAGGGGGTCAAGCTACTTAAGATTACCAAGTGCAAGGTTAAGTAGTGAATCGATCTCAGTTTGTGAGCACCTACAGCAGGACAAAATTTTATAATGAGTTCTTCAGCCCAGTACACAAAGACACAACAAGGATGTAAGAGCTGGAGAACAAAACTGTACCAATTCACACTAGACACACAGTGCACATTTTTTAAGATAAGAAACTAATCATAGAAACAATTTAGCAGGGGTTGCAATGGATTCTCTGTCACTGTCATTGCTAACATCATCTGATGGGATAGCTTTTTATTTTCCTAAAAACCAATACTGCTGCTCAGGAATACACAGAAGTCCTATTTAATGTGCTTATAGAATAGCTAGGATCATTTTGCTTCCTTCTTGCTTAATCATGTCTGAGTAACTATATCAGATACCGCTAAAATGAGCACACATTAAGCACTTCCACCCACAAAACAAAATTTTCACTTGACGTATAAGTGATGACTTATTTGTCCTTGCCTTAAGAGGACAATAAAATTCCTAGAAATCTTTAAATTAGTCAGGTTATGATTTGGAAAGAAGCAGATGCCCCTAAAGAACCATAAAAATTCAGTGCACATTTATATTTGTTCTTTCTGTTAAGGCATTATGTGGCTCCAATGCTTCCCTAAAGAAATATTCCATGTTTCTGTTTACTTGTCACCCGCAGCCACTCCTGTTCTCTAAAATGGCTACTTCAAACAGCAGAATTTGATTCTCTGCTCATGTATAAATCAGCTGCAAGCTGTGGGTTTCAGGAAGGAAATGCAAAGCAAAGTTCTGTACTCTAATTATTCTCTGCAAGCTAGCAATACATCAATAAAAGGGGCAAATATAAAGCCACAAGTATAAAATACCCCGCTCACTAAATGTATAGAGGTTATGTATTTACTACTTACTTTTTCTCACGGTATAATTTTTTCCCCTTCATTTATATCACCAAAGCTTCTCTTGAGTGTCAAAATGCACTGTTATCTAAGGGAAATCAATGTTGATGAAATACTATGATGCCAGACTCAGGTGCACTTCAACAGCATTTTGTCTTACTTTCTTATGCAGGATCCTTCCAATATGATGGTAATGACAACTAAATTCCAACAGTCTCCATAGACTCTTCATTTTTAATCTCTTCAGGGTAATTTTTCTTTACCTGAGAGCTTTATGTCTTTACATCCTTCCTTGCATCCCAGAACTAGCTACATTTCCTATGAGCATAAATTTGGAAAGAAGTGGCTGTAAAAGGTGTTAAACAAATGAAAAATTTTAATACTGATGATTTTTCCATCATGTGTTCTGTCATCCAGAAGACTTGCTCAGCCAGTAGCTGCACATTGTAAGAACTACCTTTTAATATGGTTTTAAAACTGTTATTGACTGTCCCTCCTAAATGTCGGACCTGAAGCTATTATACTAGAAAGAAAGGTTGCCCAGACTGGATTGTATTATGCTAAACTGCCATGCATTTGTATTTCATGTATCATGTTTGGTTCAGATAGATTTAATTATATTTTTTTTGGGGGGGGGGGGGGGCGGTGCAGGGGGAAATTCTTATTGAGTATTAGTTGTGAAAACTGCCTTGTCTTTATAGCATGAAAGTCAAGTAAAATAAAGCTAGGTTTTTGTTTATTGGTTTATGATTACTACTTTTTATTTCAAGGATTTAATTATCTCCTCCCCTCCCCCCCTCCCCCCCCCCCAAAAAAAAAAAAAGAAAAAAAAAGAATCAGTTCTTCTGGCTAGGAAAATAAACTGTATAGGAAGCAATTTCCATAGGAAATAGAAAAGGTTAGTTTCTCATCTTAAGGTTGGAATGAAGAAAAAAAAAATCCTTTCTGCATAGCAATATGCCCAAACCATTTGATTTTATTTAAAACTTGTGATATGGGAGAAGTGAGCCATGTTATATCTAGCCCATAAAAAAAAGTTCCAGTGAAAGATGAAATTCAGGGTAGATTTTTTTATGTGGAACTCTCCATACACATTTGATGGAATTGCAAAAAATGAAAATCAATGCTGATCTTAGCTCAAGAACATTGGTTGAAGAATAATAGCAGACTGGGACTGGAAATGAACTGCAAATCAAGTATGAAAGATTTCCTGCAGACAGAGCTTGTTCAGAGCTTTACTTTTAGCTCAAGAAACAAACCAGGTTCTTGAGCAGACTCTTTCAGTCCCATAGAGCATTTTTCTATATAAATTAGTTTTAATAGCACATTTATTTTTGTATAGGACTAGAAGCAAGCATATATGATGGCCTCTGGTTGTACTCATGTAGAAAATGTCAGACTACAAATGTTTTATTTCACAAGTTCAGGAAGAGTCAATAATTCATATGTGGCATAGCTACAGGCAAAATTCCCAGATATCTCTACACATACCAACTAATATCTATCCATCGAATACTCTATACTGTATTTATATGGGAGCTTCATTTCACAATTCCTAGTTATTCTGTCTTTTAGTGAATGTATTTCCTTTGTTCTTTCCATGGTCTCTAAGGTTCTAGTTCCTGAGATTCCAATTACATTTCTGGAGAGTCTGCTTGCTGCAACTCATTCTTAGCAGCTCATTGACTGAAAATAATGTGATTTAAAACAAAACCCAAACTCAACAGGTAAGTATTAAAGTTACTTTGAAATTCCATTCTGATTAAGAAATATAGGAAAAATACAGAGGCATCTGAGAAAGGAGTGCTCTAAAATGTACAATTTACAACACTGACTCTGCAAAAAAATGCATTGTTATGAGCGACTACTGACAAACAATGTCGTCTTTACTGGCTTTGATTATTTGGGCTGTAGATGTGGTAAAACTTTTGATTGATATATTTTTTTAATTTCCTGAAAAGTAATTTTACAATGATGCCTAAAGCATGTGAGAGGCTCTTTCCTTATTCATTAATCTAAACAAATAAATTATAACAGCAATAGTATTTTCCTCATGGATAAAACTCTTAAATCATGCTATAAAAAAGGGGGGGAAAGGAAGAGGTAATTCTGTTTTTCATAGCATCAATTTAGAATCAATTTAACTTAGCTACATAATGAAAATTATATAAGTAAAACGTGCACATTTAAGTGTCAACAAGATATACTTATGCTAAAACACTGTCACCTTCAGTTACTGTGACGGTTTTCATTTTTATACTGTTGAATTCTTTAGTTTTTACAATGATCATTTGCACTAGAAAGATAACTACAGAACTGTTAACATAATACCATCTGCAAACAAACATAAAATAACACAGTGTAAAACTGCAAACAGAAAATAGCACTTTAAAAATGTGTTTAAAGAAGAATGACCCCAAAATATATTGGAAATTTATACTGCTCATAGTTTCTATTCCTATCTAAATCTTTACTAATGTGCTTAATAGTATATACGCTGAGAAGACTTGGATTTTAGAATGCCACTGAAATTAAGTACTCCAGACATATATTAGATGAAAGAAGTCATGTTGGACTTCATAATATAAAATAATAGGTACAAGGAGCTATATCTGGACAAGAAGTTAAAGGTATGGCTCATTATAAAGACAAAAATTGTACCAAGAAGAGTTGAGGTGTTACAGATAAATTGAAATAGAAGGAAAAAGCCATGCATGTTAAAAACTACCTGGAAGTACAATCCTGAAATAGTTCTGTTCAGTGCCCATCTATTTTTAAAATTTGACAAAAACATAAAAGTTCTAATTTTGTACATCTCAATGACCCATATTAGCATGTGGGATTGCTGACTCATGCACATCTCTCAGAGATTCTTAATTATTAGGTTTCTCCAAATTTCCATCTTTCACAGCTTTTGAGAGTGACACAAAACTTTCAGATATCCGCTGGGGTGACTGGTAAGTGGTGATGACGATACACTGGAATCTTTGAATAAAGATTTGCCAACAATGAAAGAATAACAAAATTAATTTTAAAATCCAACAGATGAAAGAAATGGTCGAAAAGGATTAAAATTGTTGTTCAGCTTTATATGAGAAAAAATAAATCAGACCTAGCAAGCTAAAAGTAAAACTAGAGCAAAGCAAAGGGATACTCCGAGATGAAACGTGAAGGCATAAAATAAAACATTTTCAAGTACAGAAGAAGTAGGACGACTGTAGAGTCAGTGGAGCCAGCAGATTATCAAAGTACAAAAGGTGCACTAAAGAAAGGGAAGACCACTGCAGAAAAGACAAGGAAATCCTTTCATCAGTGTTCAGTATGGAGAAGGTCAGGAAGGTTCCCTTCTTCACAAGGCATGAGATGGAGACACTATTTTTTTTTTTTTAAGAAAAGCATCAATAGAAGAGGTTTTAGTGCAAATTAATAAATTGAACTGTAACAGTTGTCAGGACCAGGCAATTTGTTCAAGAGTGAAGGAAGTCTAGGATGAAGTTGCTGAGTTACCAACTGTAGAATATAAACTATTGCTCTAGGACACGGTGGCAAGAGGAATAAAAAACTGAATTGAAGAGATAAAACTCTTGAGAAAGGACTTATGTGATGACTTGGGGAACTGCAGAATAGCAAATTGGGTAGCCATCAGGAAAATATGTAAGAATTATTTTTCTAGAATTAATGGGTGATAGAAAAATATTAAATATTTGTTAAAGCTCCACATGGCTTTTATAGATTTTTGGGAGGACTATTGCCTATCAGATTACTTTGAAGGTGTTAACAAGCATAGACTAATTGATATAACTAATCTGGATCTTCAAAAACTTTTGACAAGTTTCCATTCTCCAATATTTGACCCATGTTCTTCCTTTTCTCATTCCTTTTATTACTTCTGGTTTTTGTTAAATGAATTCATTTTAGGTTAACTATGTCAATGTAATTTCATACATCTACTGTTTATACTTTTTTTTTCAGCTGCTATATTTTTAAGATACTAAAAATGACAATCAGAAAAAGCTTTGATGCACATTGATAGAAAGCTATCTAGGCTATGAACAGCCAATTTGCAGAATTTCCTAAGGTACTTTCACAATGAAATTCTGATAGTGCTCCCTGTTAATTTAATCATAAATGCATCTCCTGGGATAATACACAACTCAATTTTCAACCTAGTGTTTATTCTCTTCGAAATGAAATTAATATCAAGTTAACAAGAAACACTCTCAATTCTCAGAGGCAAATGTCCTGTACCATACAGAAAAAT
Organism: Acanthiza pusilla; assembly: GCA_036630365.1. Taxonomy (NCBI): domain Eukaryota; kingdom Metazoa; phylum Chordata; class Aves; order Passeriformes; family Acanthizidae; genus Acanthiza; species Acanthiza pusilla. Next base: position 25,033,025 of record JAXCHO010000164.1, read on the forward strand.
GTGCTGAAGACAGTCAATTTTTACGAAAGCTGGGAAGAACACTCCTTTTATTATCCTGAAGAACAATTTTGAAAGAGTAAGATAAGTTTTTTTAAGAAATCCAGAGAAGGAACAGTTTCCAAATACTGGATTTTGACATCCTCCTTCTAATAGCCTTTCATATATTCTTTTTTAAGTGAAGAGATATTAGGAGACATATTTGGACTTAGCCATAGATGGTGGTTGTTTTTTGGGTGTTTTTTAAACTGCCTTTTCCAGAACTGCAGGTGTATAAATCAATAAGAATATAGTTGAGCTAGACAATGTAGCTATGATTACAGTTCAGAGTTTCCTCTCAGCTGCAAACTCTGTCTTAGTCATGAAAAGGGTGAAATTCTTTCTTTAGAACAAAAAGAACAGGCTCCTGTTAGCTCTGTTTCACTCCTCTGTTACTCAATTAGAGTATTTAAATTAAATTTATGTTTTATGCAAGCAAACTCAATTAAACCTTACACTGAAATGTCTCCACAAGTTCACTTACTAGAGCTTTGTTTTTGCAGGACAGAAATTTACCATTTTGAGTGGCATCTACAGCATTCAGCAATACAAGATACAGCACATAACTACCCATTTCATTTTATATTACAAAATATGTCCTTTTATATATCCTTCCTTTTTCTCTTTCTTTTTTTCATCGACAAAGATGAAAAAGCGGTGACAAGTAACACAATGATAATATATACCAAGAGGAAACTATCCAGCCTTGGGTAAATTTGGTGATATCTTTGTTAACACTGCTCACTGTTTTGTTTTAGTAATTGCATATTTTATCTCTGCCTAATTCCTTTATTGCCTAGTTACCATCAAAGATTATCATATATACCAGAGAAAGCGGGAAACAATATGCCTGTCTCCCCCTGCTCTCACAATAAAAAAAGCCTTCAAAGCAGCAAAAAACTACCATATTTTTCAGTATACAAAAGATTATATTGGCTAGGAAATATCCAAAACCTTAAAATATTGCCAGGCACTCTATTTACTATAATTAAAAATATCCCTACCAAGCACATAATACTGTTTGCAAAAAAGATTTTCTTGTTCTCTGCAATGTCAGTTTTGTGTATTTGAGCTACACCTGACATTAGCACTGGACTACACAGCACAACCCTTGAAAGCAAAAGTAAACACAAAAATTTTCCTTTTATAATCATGTCATTAGTCTGAAAAAATGAAAATGAAGATGGTCCAAAAAATTATTTACTGTAGTCAAATATGGCACCACAAATAAAGAATAAGTGACTAACCACCTAATCAATAAAAAATGAGCCACAAAATGAAAAAAGGTAATGTTAAATATTCAATTTAAATATAAATTTATGTAATCCAAAGTGCCATTTGTAATGGCATTATAGTGCCAAGGAATCGTAAATGTTCAATAAAAATGCTCAAGTTCATGTAATATACTGTATGTGAACACCTCCACCCTTACTATATATCATCACAGTTTTATTGTTCTAAAAGTTCTGAATTGAATGTATTTATTCTTAACGTCAGTGTGAAAAAATATCAATAAATATATAAAAACAGTTTTGGTGATGGTTTTGAGGTTCTTTTGGTTGGTTGGTTGGTTTTTCCTAACTTCAGCACTGTAGTTTTAATACCACAGAATTGCAAAATGGCTTTTGTTCCTGATAAAAGTCTTCCGTTAGATTCCAGACTTAAGTGGGATTTGACAAAATTCAAAGTCATATCAAAAGCAACAAATCAAAAGGCAAGGAATGAGTCACTTTTTTTTAGGATAGAGTAAATATATTGCCCTCCCACTGGCAATGACTTTGTGTTAGTAAAAGTGCTTACAAAGACACATTGCTCAGATCACCAGAGGCTGACAGATTTCGCATTTCTTCTCTTTCTATAAAGAAAGCTTGTAAAGAATTTTTGAAAAACTATTCACATTTGGAGGGCAGTTGCTATAAAACTATTTGCAAATTTTGCCGTTGCATTCATGTTTTTGGTTAGTTCAAATTTAAAAAAATCTTCTACTAACATTCATAAAGGTAGCTCATCACATTAATTTGTGACATATAAGTTACATGCTTAGTCAATATATGTGCAGAATTCATAAGAGTAAAAGAATTGCTGTTTCTAAACATACCAAAATGATGCCATAAGTATTTTGATGATTTTTTGGTCTTTATGTTAAGTTGCATTATGCAGGAAAACAATATTACTAATAGAACTGGAGCAAGAATATAGGGAAGAAATCAGCACAGAAAATCAGAGATATATTAAAAAGAGTCAAGGAAGTAGGCAGCAAATTAATACATGTAATTTGAAAAAAATGGGAACACGATAAATGAAAATTCAGAGATAAAAGAATGCAGGAAATGAGATGACATATTTTTAGCAAGTCCAAATATTATCTGCGCTAATGAGCACTAGACAGGAAAAAGTTTAACCATCTTTCTTGAAAATGAGAGAAAACTGAGAGAATGGGACTGCAAGGAAACCAACAGAAAAGTTTAGCAGTTAAAGATCAGAGCCAGTCTGGTTTTGTACGACATACTGTATCCCCTGCAGTCACAAGGAAAAGGGATGTAGTTGTAGTGAGTGAAGGATATGAATAATACTTTATATAAATTCCTTAAATAATTCTCTTGTACCATGAAAGTTTATTTCTGAAGTCAGTGTAAGAGTACTTGTAGCTACACTTACCTAAAAGGATGGAGCAAATATTTGTCTGCTCAGCTGTTACTCCTGGGTTGAACCGTTTTTGGTATTGCTACTGAATCTGCCTAATAGGATGAAACATGCTTGTAAGGAACAGGGATATACCATCACTACTCCATAAGAAGCTACTAAAAGATTATTCAATATGCACTTCTGTTCGGATCTGAGGTGACCTTGGCTCAGACTGGTCCTTTAAGGTGAAAGGAAGTTTAGTAAACTAGTGTTGAAAATAAACTTCAAAACCAAATTTTAGGAGCTCTTAGATAGTACAGAATATTATTTTAATGTCAGTTGTAATACTAAATGAGTGTTTTTAATGAGAACATGGCCAGGAACTATTTATAACCTCTAGCAACATGAAAAGGGATTTCTTAATCCACTATCTGCCTTCTAGTTGATTGGCAGCACACAAATGCAAGACAACAAAAAGTAAATTCCAACCCATTCATGTCAGAGATTTACAGAGCAACAATTCCCACCTGTTCATTTCCACGAGACACACATACCTTTTAATAATTATTATGATCATATGCAGTTTTAAATATTCAAATTAATTCTGCTAAATATGTGGCATCATTGGGATATGACCAATTAGCCTACAGCATGCCCCGCACTTCTCATTAGATCTGTGGATTACCTTGTAATTATCAGCTCTGCTATTTGCTGCTCCCAGACACTGGAAAAAAACCATGGTTGCTGATTATAAAACATGTGCAGTGGATCTTTCCTATGTGGAAGATCTTTCAGGCAAAAATAGCACCTCAGTGCTTTTGGTTCCTTTTATAGATTCGCTCCACATGATTTCTACAACAGATGAAGGATGTTGAGTCCCCAGATTATACACTTTGCTCTTGCACTAACTTTAACAATAGTTTCTAGCACTGCATGTTTTCTTGTTTTCAGTTTTCTCTGGAGAAAACTGCCAAGAGATGGAGATCAATACTTCATGCTTCTCTGTACCCATCAAGTTTAGTTTTCCACCTTTTCCTTACTCATCATTAGCCTTTCTTCTCCTTGATCATTTTGCATCTAATGCATAACTTTTGCAGTAGTCAAGACATACTTCTTTTGGGAGATACGGTGGAAAACAACTGATGGAAAAAGCACCCTCACAGTGTTAACACCAAGACATGCACAGTCAAAGTATCTTCCTTCTTTTAAGTGCTAGTCTTACCAACAAAGGGATACCTCTATCATCTCTAATAGCCACTAGTAAGAATTACAACACTAACCCACAGCCCAGTTAGATGAGGAATGACTCATTTGCAAAGACCTGAAAGCCCTAGGGAAGCCAGAGAATACCTCAAGTAGATGAAGCTTGATACTGTGCTGCCTATAAAACCAAAATACATTTTGTGGAAGAGGAGGATGAACTGAAAAAACTGTTTCAGATCCAAGAGCTTCCAATCAAACATTGTCTCTCCCCCCCCCCAAAAAAAAGGCATTAGCAAACAGTAACAACTATAAAATAAAAGTAAAATGGCAGCTATACCCTTGGAATATACAGTTATGCAGTAAACATAAAACTCTAAGAGAAGAAATTTTCATTGGGATGCTACTATCGTTACTTCAGTTTAACTGTTACCCAAAGCAATTGTTACCCCAAACATTGTTAACAATCAAAATTCTGTTAGCTTATAGAGTGAAATAATCTCATACATTCACCCATATTGGTATGTCTAAGCCACCATCTCAGACAGGGTCTACTGAGCAAAACAGGAAGGAATATTATTTATATACTTGATATTACCTATTTTTATTCTTATTATTCAATAGTATTTTTCATTAGGTACAAAGTTACAGGTAAAAATTTGTTATGTTTTGAATCTAAATGGCTGCATCTCATTAACACCTTGTTTGGTTACTTATTTCTATCCTAGAGGTCTGCAGTACACTAGGTACTTAATACAGTACTGTAACTCTGGTTTAATCCTTCCTCTGTGCTGTGTCGCAATGCAGAGATTTCATTTGTTCTACATTACAAATATATTTTTGTTTAAACAATGACACTGCCTAATGCTTTGCTTGATCTTTACTACTTTTCATGTGATGGGTATAATTTTTTGTTTACATAACCTATTGCATTTTCTTTGTCACCATATCACATTTTTTCTGTAATTATATTAATTAGGAGAAATGCAAATTAATACATTCAAGGGTTTTTTATCAATTAAGTAATGAGATTAATTCTTCCAAGTGATCTAGAAGGAAGGTTTCTCAGTATATATACTATGTTGATAAACAAAATAATGCATATAAAATCAGTTTCAGTGACTTAAGGCAGCATTTAGAACTTTTTTTTCTGCAGCTGTTAACAGTTTTGAGGCTGTTTCTGTCACCTAGTGAGCTGCAGTAGGCCAAGCTGCCACTGATGGGGTGCCCGGAGTGCAGCGGTAAGGATCTGTCCCTGTATTCTGTTTCTCTCTCTGTCTCTCTTTTCCCTTCTCTGCTCCTTTTTCATCCCCCTTTGGTAGGAACACTTACCCTTCTTTATCAATAAAAGGTTCTCAGATATAATATTGCCGTATCTGTGCTTTATTTTCGTCCGACAAATCTATCAAAAAGACCCCTCCCCAACTCCCCCTTTTACGGCGTGATGGGATGGGGATCATGCCCTAATTCCTGCATCAGGAGCCATCCCCAGGCTTTTCTATAGCACTCCTGGCTTTATCCCCCTCCCCCTTTAAATCTAGCTTGAAATGCTCAATGAGACCTGCTAAACCCTGAGCACAGATCTTTTTTCTCCCTTTCAGACAGGTGCACCCGGTGTGCCACCAGCAGGCCTGGTGGTGTATAAACTGACCCCTGATGAAAAAAACCAAAAATGCAGTTGGTAACAGCAGGCTCTTAGCCATATATTCATCTGTATGACGTTCCTTTTTCTTCCTGCATTATTCCCTGCAACTGACAGGATAGAGAGAGCACTTCTTGTGCTCCTGGTGCCTGAACCAGTCATTCCAAGGCCCTGAGGTCTCTATTAATTTTCCTCAAACTTTTTCTTGTGATTTCATTGCTGCCCACCTGGAGAAACAGTAATGGATAATAATCACACTAGCCTGGAGGATTTCTTGGTGACATTTATGACCCAGACCCCAAGAGAGGCAGCTGTGCTCTGTGTGGGTTTGTTCCAATTGCTGTATTGGGCCCTCTGTTTCTATCAGAAGGGAGCCGCTGATGACAGCTACTCTTCTTTATTTCTTAGCAGAAGTGGAATGCACTACAGAAGATAGAAAAATATCAAAAAAAGCAGAACAATCTGGAGTTCCCTATATATTAACAAAACTGTATCTTCAAATTCACTAATCTGAATTGTGTTCTGTGCTTTGTTCCTCCTGAAGAAATGGATCTGTTTCTCAATATTGCTACCCAATTAACAAGTAGAAGGGCCCCTGAATATTTAAAAATCTGAGCCAGAGGATTGACAGTCTCTAATGGAAAGGTCAGTTTTCAATAGAGAGATTTTTTTTTTTCCATTTCTGTGCAATAGCCCATAATGAATGAGGAAACTGTGTTTCAGGATTGCAACTCAACTGGAACATGGAAATTAATTGTGCCAATCAGTCAGCTAGTAGCAACCTGCCACAAGTGCCTGCACATATTAACTATGAAATGAGTCAAAAGAATAAATATTCAGCATGGAAACCTTCTGAGAGCATAGCACAGTTACGTCTGCTTCCAGTAAAATTCACAGCACAGCTGTATTTGCTGTGCCAAACAGAGATAGAAGTCTAAAGCCAAAATTGGATTAATTAAGCGAGGGTTGTAGGATCACCACAGGCTGATCCCAGCATAACAAATGAGATGATGCTTCCAGTTCTTCCTGTGTGCTGGCCAAAGTAATTGTTCTGTAGCAGGCTGTACTTGGAAAGACAGCTCTGAAGGCCATGCTATTTGGGTAACCTTTTACAATTAAGCCACAAATTAATCTGCTTGTTAATGTTTGTCATCATGGAAAGACACTTTTAAAATCCTAGTTACATTATTGCTGCCCACTACAACCATCTGCAACAATCAGCTCCTTGGAATAAATTTCGAACTAGTGCGTTTTGAGCTAAAGCCATGCTGAAAATTAATGGCTTGGAAAGGTTGTGGGTTTTATCCATTTTATTATATATGGTGTGTTAACCATGTACATATGGTATTATTCATGTATTAAAATTATTCTAACAAAGTGAAATTACTGAGATAAGTATTGAATTCTCTGTTTCTGTTGATGGAGAATGGCTCAGCTACCATCCCTGTTTATGTACCATTGCTGCTCAAAGGAAACAAACCTAACAAGAAAAAGAGAACCACCAGAACTGCATTCCTAGGAACTGGATATAACAGATGAAAGGCTTGAAATCAAGAGACCTATAAATCCCTCTTTGAAAAGAGATGGGGAACATAACGCAGAAACCATGAGAGAGAACACCAGGCAGACAGGCTCAGTCTCGAAGGAAGCTTCTCAACAGCTGCCCAGCAAAATTTCAGGGCTCAGTATTGAAGGGCAATAGACATCCCCAAGTTTAAAAATTTATCTAGGCCAGATCTCATTAACATTGGATGAGACATAACAGGGCAGCCAAGACGAACTCTTCTAGTAAATATTGATAATTTTGCTACTTATTTTTTCTCTTCATCACCGAGCTTGCCACCTCATAATTAAGACCACAACCTTTTTTGCTAAAATAATTCTGTTTTGGTTTTAATCGCAGAACACTTTATGACAGAAAAGCAAGTAGGTGAAGGTAACAAACCTACAACACATTTTCCCAGAGTCAATAGATAGAAATCAAATAGTGTACACCTATCACATGTATGTACACCTTTGAGAGACTTAAAGCGCTTAGAGCTGTTTGAGGAATTGCACCATCCTGCTAAATCAAACGGAAATTCAGCACAGGGACTGGAAACACATCTTGTTTTCTAGGGAAGAATTTCCATTAGAATTTATAATAGCACTTCTTCTCTAAGGAACAGGAAAAAATAAGGCCCTTTAACCTTCATGATAATTTATAATTAAAGAATATTTGTTGGTTTCTATTAACAGCATTTTAATATACCTATTACCATAATACATCATTATCTATAAGGACATTAAATGAAAGAGGTCAATAGAACTAATGCACTTCTTTAGAATTTTCTTTCCACTGGCTTTTGCACCTATTTCCCTTGAATACTACTATTTGTACCTAAACAAGGGCTCTGATTACAGTAAGTCCTAATTCTGAAATAGTCTTACAGCTTCTTACTACAGAAAATCATAGAATCATATATTATCCTCAGTTGGAAGGGACCCAAAAAAGATCATCCAAGTACAGCTCCTGGCCCTGCACAGGATCAACCCCAAAATCACACCATTTGCCTGAGAGCATTTTCAATGCAACAGAAATGCAAATGGAAGAGGCACCTAGAAACAAACCTGTATGCACATGGTCAGAATGCTAGCTGCACTTACAGCAGCCCTGCCTGGGAACATATGCTTTGTTAAAAAAAGTCATGCAATATGATAAACAAATAGCCTTTTCATGTTTTCACTCACTGAAAGATTCATGAAGCCTAACATCTTCCATCAGGGCAGTGACTACTACTACTGCCAACTGTTTAGCAGAGAAAGGAAAATCTGGAAAACTTGATCACAGTACTGTGGAGGGATGTGTAGTTTTTAGAACAAAATATTTTGTGACAGATACAGATCAAGCTTCATCCAACATTAAGAGCTATCAGTGAGACTGAAGAAAAAAAAAGTAAGAAAAAGATGGGGGGAGAAAGGGGAGATATTACATGGTTTAATATTAATAAGAAAACAACCAGAAATTCCTTACATAGAAAGTTGCTTGAAACATTATAAGAACCTTTAAAAGGCTTGACTGCAATTTTGAATAAAGTAATCTAAAGGGGCAACCAAGATGATTTATTTATTTACTTTTTTAACTGAAACCAATTGTCAAACAAGTTTCACTCTAACACCCAGGGTCCGAAACATTAAAGACTGCTAAATGGAAGGGAGGTGCTTGGGGTTGTACTACATCAGGTTTTCAGAGTTAACATTGAAAGATGCCTCTAATTAGCAAGGCTAGTCTAACTGTTCAGGTATAAGTTCGAAATAATGACATCCACTGATATAGAAGAATTCACAGATATAAGCTAAAAATAACCAGGACTCAAGACAGAAGAAAAGACAAATCAATTACAAGACGTGATTTTTCCACATATGCGGTGGAAAATATAAAGGCAAAAAAAATGTCCCACAGCCATCAATAAAAGGATAGGAAGAAGTTATGTTCTGACTCCATAACTTCCCCAGTAAAAGAAGATAACTAAATTCAAATAAAATATCTGAAGTTTGTAGTGCTGTTTGCAAATAGACAAAGCTTCACACTGCACATGAAAGACAGTAGTTGCTGTGTCTTGGTCTTCCTTATTTCATCTATGTTAGTTGACAATATTCCAGCTAGATTGTGAAGTCAGATATAGTGGAATGACTCTTACAACACTGGGTGCAAAAAATATTAAGCAAGTGCTTAGTTTTAATGTCTATTTCTAAATGGCTACTATAAGCAAGAATTTAATAAAACAAGGAATACTTGAAATTTAGTTAACACAGAATCCTGCACTTCTAAGAAGCATAGAATGAGGACTTGGCTTTTGAGCACAATTATCACCAAGTGAAAGAACAGGGAGATTAATCTCCATGGACATAGTTTAATATTTATCAAGATATACTTTAAGAAACTAAACATGTAGGAAGCTAGCTTGCACTAGAAACATTTTCCCACATGGAATTCATTGGGGAATCAAATGCAGAATACTGTCTCCCAACAGAGCGTCTGCATCATTGCAGCACCTGAGACTGCTTCGAGTGCACCTGCAGTCTAGTGTGACAACTCTGAAGTAAGTTTGTACTCACAAAATTACTAAAAACTTGTTACTCAGATTTTACAGGAGGGCAGATGGGAGGAGAATCAAATTATTCTGATTAGAGCACGAAATAAGTTATTTATCGGCATGATCAACTATCTTTCTGAAGTAGGTACAAACAGAAGCTTGTGGGCTAATGTGCTGAAGTATTTGATGAAGAAAACCATAAATAAAACTCCCATCCCTGAATGTTAAAATGATGTACTGCTCATGCAGTCATTTTGGAAAGCAGCATGAGTATAAATGCTAGTGCATAACCAACATTTCTTTGTAGTAATTAGTAGAGACAAGAAAGAGATAGTGATTATTATCAAGTACAAATGTATGCCCTGATGCACAGATTTTGGTAGGGAGAAATCTAGTTTTCACCTTTGAAGCAAAACTATATTAGAAGTTATATTTCAAGCCACTTCATCACAAAACATCATCTTAGTTGATCAAAACTCTGTGATAATCTGCACATGTTAAGCTGAGGCTGATAAGGTGGTCGAGTACTAAAAGATGTTTTACAGTATATTTATGCACAAAGAATAAATGATCAGCACATTGTGTATGGTTGTATGTCTGACAGAGGACTTGAAGATACTCAATAAATCACTGACTATGGTGACTTGCCACAGGCTCTTAAAAAGAAGTCTTATTACTAAGAGCACTTGTAATAGAGTTTGGAAGTATTATTTTATTTATGGGAGCAGGCCCAAGGCCTTATCTCAGGAGTTTTAAACATGACATCAGGTTTGCAATGCAGACTGTCAAAGGCATATTTCAGAGGTGATATGTAACATATGTAGCAGAGATGTAACATTTCAGAGATAAAGCAAACATGACACACCAACAAATGAGGCATAACTAAAATCTAGAAGAGTTTGGACAAAATCTCATCTCCAAGGCTGCCTGCAGAAGAGGACAAAAAATGGGAATAAGTAGTACCAATGGTATAAACAAGAAGGGGGACTCCGTACTATCATTTTGGCCCTAATGTGATGCCAGAGCCATTTTCCTTTGGAGGGAACACATCTTTTACCAGAGTTACACAAGAAAACAAATCTCTACACAAAAGATGAGGAGCTAAACTTTTAAAAAGAAAAAAACAATGAATGTGCAGTACAGGTTCCAAAATCAAAAATATGGAAGTTGGACCAAAGCCTTCCTCTCTGTATGCTTATTTGAATGCTACACAATGTCACAGTACCTTAAGAAAACAAAACCAAACCAAAACACAATTCCATGATAAAAAGTCTATCTAGTTTCACAGGGGTTGCATCCCTTTGTATTATTACCCAGCATGCAGCACATAAAACACTTTGAGAACAGCCTGGCCTTACTGAAGTCAGTGGGAAATTTGAAATTGTCTTCAGAAGAGCCAGGATGAAAGACAGCAGTCCCATTGATTTCAGCAAGACTATTAATTGTCTAAGGCTATGCACAAGCATGAATCTTCAAAGAAACAGGGCTTTGAACAATTTGGTTGTGTGTATTTACCAGTTGAGAAGAGAACAATGTTTTAAACCTGTCTACAACACTGGCATGAGCTTCAAATGAAATTAAGTTCACTATTTCATTATGCTGCACCTCAGCTATATGCAGTTCAACTGAGATGAACGTTCTGGATCAGCAGGTGTCAGTCCCCTGCTGTGAAATAAATTTAGACAGTGAAAGGCAAGAGCAGCACCCTGCAGCAGAGCCCAGGAGCCATCTGTGCTCCAGTCCTGCATCACGGAGCCTCAACAGACCCATCTTGCAAGCCAAGATTCTGGTTTCAAGACCTGCAGTTTTCACTGTCCTCATTTTTATGGAGTAGAAAGGAGGGGACATGTCCAGATTGAGAGAGCTCTCAGGGTGTCCAGGCTGCTTGCTCCTAGACATGGGATGTCCTTAAATACTCAAGTTCTTTCCCACTTACATGGGACAGGCTAATTCCCTCAGCTGCACAGCTCCTGAAGCCAAAGGCACCAAGTGGAGTTCCCAGAACCAAAACACTGCATGACACTCACAAAGATGGAAGAACTCTACATTCCGCTTTGCTTTCACGTATAAGAAACCCAAAAATCGCAGGGGTTCAACTTCTACCTTATTGTAGTAACAAATTTTCTCTTTTTTCTTTTTTGTATGTGTATAAAAAAAGAGACAAAATTTTTACTCAAAATTGCAACCTGCTCTAACATTGCCAAGATTTTTCTTTGCAGATTATATTTCTGGTTCACCCAAGCAAATTTCATTTTGCATCAAATAAATTAAAACTGAGAACTGAGAAAGAAACAAACTGTAAAGGTTAGTAACACCTGAGTGGGACAGCTTATGCCAGGTAAGTGCATTCCAAGTACTAAAAGTACTCAGATGACTCACAAGTCATAGCAAATTCTCTTTTTGTTGTATATCCTAAATGACCATTATTAGCTAACAAAATTTGATCTGGTCCTTTTTTTTTTTAAATACATTTTTCATCACAGGCTGAGACTGCAGAAATGTCTTCAGGGGTAGTGCTGCATTTTTTTGTTGTGGTGGTGGTGTTTTGGTTTTTTTTCTGCTGCAGTTTCGTTTGTTTAGTTGCTTTGGCATGTGAGAAGTACAATAATTAAATAAAAATTATTATTCTCCACTCTTATTCTGTTTAATCCCTTACCCCAGTCTGTGAATGTCGGGCATGACATGCACAGCTGCTTTTTCCAGTGCACAAGGAAAACATAAAATCACTCTAGTACAAATAACACTTTCCTTTTAAGGCTGTGTGTTAACTACAGCAATCTGATTTGCAACCATCACTCTATAACTTGTCTAATCAACTCTCAAATGGATATTAGATCCAATTCACTGACTGGCTCTTTTCCCTTACTATAATTTCTTCTACAGCTGATCTCTTAGTTCCATAACATTATCCACAGATATAAAGTATATATTTAAAGTCATTAGGCTTTCAATTCTACTAGACCATACCAGCTGTACTGCAACTATTTAACTTTAGTCTTTTATGATCTAATTTACTTCAACTATACAATTTTTACTTTACTTGAATTTCACATAAATCTTGTCATCAATAAAATTAGAGAAATGCATTGGTAATATTTCCTTGAAAAAACATGACAAAATTGAATACTGAATACATTGCTTTGTTTATCTCCACTTTCAAATAAAGCTACTTTATAAAAAAGAAAAAAAACCCTCAAAACATATACATTTAAAATACTACATTTTAGAAATTGTCATGTTAGCAGTTTTAACAACAAAGGAAAGAATACTGAAATACTTAAGATATCTGCTACCAATGCTTAGTTTGGTCTGCTAACTTTATATTAAGGAACAATTCTATTTAAATAAAACATATAAAATTTAGTCCATAATGTGCAAGCACATCCACTTTTTGATACTATGTTTTAAAAAAAAAATTCTTTAGTAAATATGTTTTAATGTTATTTACCATATTTCTGTCCTTTTTCCTGACAAAAAACAGTAGTAAAATGAGGCAAGCTCACTGCATGGAAAAGTACTAAGGTAATTGTTGCTTGGAAAAACAGATTAATTGTGTCTTTAATGTTAAAATTTCAGTTCTTTAATAAAGATTTTTTGTAATTTCGTTAGTACTGTGTTCAATTTGGTTAAAAGACGTTTGGGTTTTCTATATAGAGGGCATTTGAAGGACTGACTCTGCTAAAGGAGAGAAAATTTAATGAGAAAAGCATAGTTTAAATTAATTTTGCAGAATACTTATGAGAAATGGATCTCATCTTTATAGTGATGAACACCTGAGACATTATTTGGCTCCTAAGATATATTCAGCTATCCAGGCAACAGAAATTATATTTCATTATTTATATCACTGATCAAAACAACAAGGATTCTACACATCAGGAGAAAACAGCACTGAAGGAAGGAGCTTTTTATGAACAAGCTACTTATTAATACCTAATCATTAAGAATTCTGAAAAAGAACCTATTCTGGGAGGACTTTTTTTTATATTTTCAGCTTCCTTACCAGAAAATATGCACAGTAGGTCTAATAAATTTTACATTGAATTTTTGTTTTTTAATCCTCATTATGATCTCCAGTAAAAACTGGAATGTGCTCCATTGTGTGAACTTATCATCATCCCACCCGGAGACCTGCCTTGGAGCATCCTCATTTTCTTCTTGAACTTTTCTGAAAATTATGGGTAAGGAGCAGCAAAGACATCACCAGTTTATGGAAAAGTAACATCAAAAAAAGATGTTCTGGGTCTTCATTTTCAGAGTTTCAGAGTTCATCTTAAGTATTTTCTTGAACAGACATAAAGTAGAGCCATCTGGGATTACTGAATACACAAAAATTCGACATAATCTTCCACTACGTTGAGAGTATCAGTGGAATTAGATGCTTGCCATGGGTTTATACTCTTCCTGAGGTTGCCAATTTAACAACTCCTAGAGACACACACTGGCTGGATGAACCTTTCCTCCATGAAGTGGGTGCGTTCTACTTTCTGCGGCAGCCTTTCAGTGCCTCAGACATCCACACTCAGGACTAAACCAAGAGCTGGGTTACCTTCTCACCTTTTTATGCTGCAGGACAACTTTGCCTTTGTACTTGGATTTCCATACAGTGAAAAGCATTGTATAAATAAGGAAGAAATCAATAGTAGACAGTTCAATTAAACCCCTATAAATTGTGATTTTTATCTCACTTATAGACTGAATATGTTCACTAAAAAGAGTGTGCACCTTCCACCTAGTAAAGTCAAGCATACAGGGAAAAAAGAATCTCATCCAGAATGGGAACTTCTTCATGAAGTGTGCTCTATGTAAATATGCATATTATTTCTATGTATTAACGTACAGGTTCTTTTTACAATAATAATATTGTGGGGGAAAGACAAGAATAAAGACAAGAATAAAGACACCTCCTCTTCTCCCGGTCTAAAAAAAAACTGAGATGACAACAGAGAAACTGAGTTTATAGCATGTAAGACAAAGTGCTGTTAAGTAAGTGAACTATCCCTAAGCAAGCTGGAAGGGGACTGGAAACTAATTGCAGTAACGGTGATGTGTCATATTGCTGTTCTACTTTTTCTCCTCATCTACAGTAATTTGCCTCTATGATATCTTAAAATGCATACCACAGATGTACACAAGAAATTAACCTGATACAAGAACAGAAACTTACTGGAGGGTGGGGTGGAGAGGGGACAGAGGGGAACGTGTGCATTTATACATAAGGTATTGCTGCATATGTTAATGTAGGTACATAGTCATTTTGTATTTTTAAAAATAATTCATATAATATATTTTTTAAATACAGCTAAAAAAAGTTGGAAAAAACTTACAAGTGCTACCTATCAGGAATAAGCAAAAGTATTCACAGATGTCAAAGGCTTATGGTGTTATTCAAGCAATACACTTGAGTATTTAAAGTGTTTGTGTTTTCTTTGAAGTGCATCATTGAGAGTAAGAAAAATATAAAATATTTAAGTTTTTCAGATGTTAGTACATGCTATGTTGGCAGTAACTTCAAGTGCCACTCTCAGAGCTCATGATTTATTTCAGTAGCCAAACAGATTGTTAAGAGCTCATAGAATACCTAGGGTAGGTACAAACAGGCGACTTGGGGTACAGCACAGGAAAAGACTTTTGTATATTAAGAAACAGAGACCTTTATGAAGAAGCATAATTAGTTTACACCCTGCAAAGAGCAGCTAAATGATCTGGAAAATGAGAAATCTTTAAAAATATTTGTTCCATCCATACCAGACACTGGAACACAGGCTGAACTTAACAACACATCATTTACAAGCTTCATTATCACCATCCACAGGAAGCATTCATTATTAAAAAAAAAAAAAAATGTTTGTTTCAACATAATTTCTTGAAACAAAGTGTTCTTTTAAAGGTACATTTGTTTAAAAAAAAAATAAATTCTGAGACAGTTATCTTTTGGAATTTAATTGCTACCCCAGGCTTCTCTCTATCTGGATTGGGGTTATAAGGCTGTCTTTAAAGGAGGTTTACAAGGGACGTAGTCACCCGCTTACCTTTGAAATTCACTGATAGTTTATACAACTCCTCTC
This sequence comes from Acanthiza pusilla, assembly GCA_036630365.1. Classification (NCBI taxonomy): domain Eukaryota; kingdom Metazoa; phylum Chordata; class Aves; order Passeriformes; family Acanthizidae; genus Acanthiza; species Acanthiza pusilla. The sequence continues at coordinate 25,048,672 of JAXCHO010000164.1, forward strand.
TTGTCTCCTTAAGGGATATTATTTTAAGTAGATGTAGGTAATCTTAGGGCAATACTTTTTTGTTATACAAGAATCTTTTGCACTAGGCAGTCTTATGTCACTTTTATGAATTAATTAATATAAATAAAATTCTTGATTCTGAGCAACAGCTGAGCAACAATAATTACATGTATTCTTATTCAATAATTTTGTTTAGCCTTTTACTATCAATAAAAAAGGCACAGTTTCCATAATGAAACCAAATGACTCCGTAATAAAGCATCCATGAAGCTCTTACATGATATTAGGTGTTTGTTAGGGGAGGGTGAAGTTGGTATTATTTGGGGTTTTTTTTACACCTTAGAGCAAGATTATATACAGAAAAAAATTATTAATTTTAAGTAATGAGGTATTCACATCTCTTTTGAACAATTTTGTATATTTTTAATTTTTCAGACAAGAAGATTTTTGAAAATGGCTGATTCTATCATATATAACAACATATTGAGATCTAGCACACTAAGAGGTATAACTTGGTGAAATCTTGCTCTTACTGAAATCAAATGTAGTTTTCCCTTGACTTTAGTAACAAGACTAAATTATTTTTAACATTAAAAAAAAAATTTACTTAACTTTTAAGACATTTGGAGGACAATGTTTTGGCCTATATTAAGGATTACATACAGCAAAACCATGTACATCTATGGATCCTGGCAAAATAGATATTTCTGAATTCTCCTCTTGATTTGTCTTTTTTTAAAATTATATTGCAGGAATTCTGATACTTACAATGCCACCTAGCCAAGGAGCATCTTCTAAGGTCTGGGTTATGCTGCACAGCACTGTGGTTAATATTCCCTGATGGCACTCAGCTGCTCTCTAATATTGGGGTGAGTGGAAGGGTCTCTCACTTCCCTGACTTCTAATTTCTCTGAGCATATGATCTGTTTATCCCTTTCTGACAGAGGGCACATATTCTCTTCTTTCTTTGTCATCCAGCTCACTTTTGCAGCACCTTTCTGCCTGGGCTTTACCAGATACTTAATTTGCCTAAAGGGAGGCACCTAGAATCCTAATTCTCATAAAAAAATTTTCTCCTGAAAAATTACACCTGTGTGCTGTGTGGCTACTGGCTCCAAAATGTCAGTGTTTTTCCAAAACCATCATCCTGTTATCATTAAAGAAATTCTTAAAAAAACACTAAGGGATTATTTTCAGTTCAAAAATATCAGTAAAGGGATAAAGTTTCAGAGGGTTATAGATTCAACCTGTAACAAGACTAAGTATTTCATAATCATTTAAGAACACCCTTTTCAAGCACAAAGCACACCACACTCACCTTGACGTTGCACTCATTTATGACAGTTCCCAGATTAATTTCAAGATGAACCAGCTGCCTGTTTGCAAGTAGGTAACTTTATTTACTTAGATTTTCAAATAGGGGAATAAATATTTACCCGTGTCATGACATCACTAATAAGTTCTTTACTACTGTTACCCCTAACTGAGCTTTACTTGCAATACCTTATTCCCAACTGATCAGGAAAACTTTGGGAAAAACTTGCAATCACCATAAATATTGAAAAGTAAGACTTCTAAGCCTCAAACTGAACCCTGATTATCTCTGAGGGAAAGGCTGATTTTCAGACTCAAGGGTATTTTTCCTCTTATATAAAAATGCCCAAAATGAAAAAATTAAATTAGGTTCAAAATTCTAGCTCAGTGAGAACACAGAAATCAAAGTTGGCTCATGATTAGAGCAATTTATTAGAAAAGTGGTGCATTAGTCATCCTTTGAAGTCTAGGGTAGCCTTATGGAAATTATGATGCAAAGTGCAATTTACAGAAAGCTGTATGATTCTGTGTTTCTGTTTAAATATTCATAAGACATTTGACACTACAGGAAAACAGACAATGGTTTTTGATTCACATAAACACAAACTTGATAATCCAATAGTATCTTCTGACCAGACATTTTAAAAATGTGCAGATACAATATTTTGTGGGTTTTTTTGGGGGGGGGGTTGTTTTTGTTGGGGTTGGGTTTTTTGGATTTCTTTTTTTTCCCAGAATGAAGACAGAAATTCAAGAAAGTATTTATTTTCTGCGAGCTATTATGAGTTGATTTTGACTTTAACTACTTTTCCTTCCTTTTAAACAAGCCAAACAGATGTTATTGCAACAAAAGCAGTGTATCAAAAATAGAACAATAATCAAAGTTATCTGTACCATAGACTACTAACATATTTATCACCTGCCAGGAAGTATTTAGCTCTAGCTGGAAAAAAATTCAATTTGCTTTACAAAACTAAAAGTGAATTCAAACCAAAACCTGTTATAAATGGCAGCAACGCTATAATACTAATCTCTTATCACACAAGTTTCAGAAAATATGAAATGTGAGCATTTTTTTCCCTACAGGAGAATATGAATTATATAATAAATTTTATGCCCATAAAATATCCATACTAAATGCATTGCCAAAAATAAATTAATAAAGTACTTGACAAAAACTAAGTTAATAAAACCCCAAACCATCCCATATAGCGTGCAGGTTGAATTTCTTTGATATGCTAACATCAAAGTAAAAAATTAAATCTGGAAGCAAGTAATCCAAACTCTGCCTCAGAAACAAAGCAGTCCCAGAGCTGGACTAGCAATTGGGATTCCTATCTGTTTGCTTGCTCCTCTGAATCAGAAGCAGAGCCGAGCAACTAAAGAACACATTTTGTACCCACTCTATTCCTCTAGTATCAAGAAATTGTAGCAGCAGAACAGTGCTTACTATTTCCTCTTTCCCATCCCTGAAAACTTCAAAAGCTGAATCTGTACATGTTTAGTTTGAGGAGTTTGTTTGGGGGGGAGAAGTGGTTTGGCTTTGTGGCTTTTTGTTTAGTTGGCATTAATCTGTATTTAAGACTTGCTCTGATCCTTGTAATGAGATCTCAGTTGTTACAATCATTTTTAATATGTGCGGGTGAGTAAGAAAGCAAATGGATGATGTGATGCCCTAATGAGAATGTTTGCTGTCATAGAGATTAATAGGGAAAATGGATTATACCACCAACTGTTGCTGGAATGGATCCGAAATCTTGGCTGTGTGAACAAAATAATAATTACTGATGATGGAGTGTATGACAAAGAGTGTAAATAGATTTTTGGACAGTTCCTAAATAATACAAATTCTAATTACAAATTATATTAATTATTTTTAGATGAAGCACTAAAATATCAAAATAGCTAAGTAGTATAGTCATTTATAAGATTATACTTTTGGTAGAAACAAATGGAAGAGCTAAATTAATACTATAAATAGTTGCAGAACTTTATAAAGACGGTACAATCACTTTGTTCCGTGGCTTTCTTCACGAAATAAAATGAGTATTCGAATATTAATAAGTTATATCAGCAACTCTATGTGCACAGAGGAGGGAGGATAGATCATACTCTCTTCATTTGAGACACTGCAGAATTTGGCAATCACCCTTTCATATAGTTATTATACTTATTTGTGTAAAGAGAAACAATGGTCTTTAACTGTTTATTTTCTTTCAGCTAAACAAACAAGGAGGCCACAAACAGGAGTACAGAATGGACCTTGAGGACAACCACCATAACACAGCTATAGCAGTATGTTATGAAAACACTTTGCACAAGCTTTTTTTCTAAGTATTTTTCTTAATCTCTGGAGCTTGAGACAGAGCCTAGAAGAGTTTATAAGTAAAAAGAAATAAAATCTAGACACTATTTGCTTAGATAGTCCTCAAATAGGGCAAACTTTGCACTTTTTCTTTTCTCAGCTGAATTCAAGCTTGCTAGCAGGACACAGTAATTACTCAAGAGCTGTATAAACCATGATCATGGGATGACATGATGACCTACAGAAACTGTGCAAGTAGTCACATCAACCACTTGTCCTAAAGCAGATGAGAATAAATTCCTGTCTGTTGCAAGTGTAGTCTCTTTGTCTCTGCATTTTTCTTAATTACATTTTTTTCTCTTCTTTTTCCTGGCTGACACATCAAATTTTAAAACCATGTGCCTTCTGAAAACCCCATAGTAACATTTTTGTTTTGCTCCTTCCATGCAATACATTCTTATTATGGAGTTAGCTGCAAATAAGCATATTGAAATGAACTTCAGGGAAGTTATTTAATTTATCTTTATGATTGCTGGTTGGTTTTTTTTCCTAAAAAATCCATGACAGATTTCCTGGCTTCATAATCAAAGGGATATTAGGAATAAAGTAAGAATGTACTTGTAGAAAGACTAAATTGCCAACACTGGTTTTATATGTAAGATTAAAGCTCTACAGACAACAGTTATTTGCTGGCAGTAAATTATACTACTATATACACAGTATGTATATAAAGAGTAAGGATAATGGCAAAATGAATACTACTCTGTCACATAATGAAGAATAAAATGAGCTCTAAGTTACACAGAGGATCCAATAGTATGGTAGCTGATGACAGCCACAGGACATTTTGATAACATATCTAAATATAATTAGAGTTCTTTTATTATCAAAAGTGAACGACTTCACTAAGAAACAGGCTCTGAAAGACATAATTTATTTCCAGTTGCAGAAACAATGAAATATCTACTTCTATAGAAACTGGAAAGGATTTCCTGTGACACAAACCAGCATCCTGTTTCTTATGCATTTAGTCAACTTCTTAACAGCTTTAAATAAAATTATGTGTTAAATAATTAGATCTATTATTGATCATAACCTCTACCTCTAAAGTGTGAAGGATATTTAAATGATTAAAAAAAAAAAAAAGTTGTTATAGTAAACAGAAAAGGAAATAAAATTCAGACATCTTCCTTCCAAAGAGATACAAGAAGCTTCACAACAAATGCTTTATTTGGCATTTGTTTTCTCTTTGTCTTTTTAATTTTTTTATAAACCAAAGACTTCTCCTCTTAAAACACTGAGTTGAGATGATATAAGAGTAATTCATATTCTGTTACCAGTTAAAAGTTTTCTTCCTTTGGATATGAGTAAAGATTTCTCTTTATATTCTCCAATAGTCATCTGTTTTGTAGGCTTGCTTTTTTTTCCTTTTTACTGAAGTTCTCAGCACAGTGAAAAATTAAACATTGGGAATTTATCCCATTGCACATTTTGAAGATTGATGAAACTCTATCCACCTTGAATGACATACTGAATGCATGGAACTGTGAAAGTGGGAGCCATGAAGTGAAACAGCAAAGTTATTTGTGATTTATAAGCTCCCAAAGACTTTACATCAAAACAACAGGAAGGGTTTTCATATGGTCTAGGATGAATTCTGCTTCTTAGCAAACACAAAAAAACCCCCTGAGAGTGAAAGTTGATTTAAAGGATCTAATCTTCCTGCAGGTGAAAGCACACCCCTATTGCTACTTATTCTAAATGAGACCCTCAGTTTTATTCCTAGCACCAAGCATTTCTTTTCTTCTGAAGGATTTATTACTCTCCAACCTGAGTTTCCAGCAAACACTTCTCTTCCTTGAAAGATGAGATCATTTGCCTTAAACTTGTAAAGGAATGATCTTCTCTAATTTTGAAATTTTAAGGTGTATTATGGAAAGTCACAGTAGATATAGCCGGTCACGAACTGAGCTACATTCATAAATACAAATATAATTACAACTTAAAATTATAGGTTTATGCAGCTACTCGAAAAGCTGTTCTGGATGTAAAGCAGAAAAATTCACTTATTACTCACCTAGCCCTCTATATGCACTCACATATCTATCCAACTGCACCTTTTCTGTGTTTTAGCATAGATCATGTGTATTCAACACAGGTGACACTGGAACACAAGCACAGCAATGTCCCATCACGGTATCATGAGACGATGGCAAAGCAACACTACAGTCACTAGAGCACAGACCTTCACAAAAGGAATGGGGGGAAGGCTCCTTCACTCTCCCTCCCCTCTGGATATCCCACAAAGGCCAGTCCCACCCTGACATGCTGCAAGTTCATGCAGTACCCACCGAACCACACAACTCAGCTCCCAAGGCTGCACTGCCTTCCTGGGAGAGCTTGGGGTCTGCCTCAGGCACCTTGAGGCAGAATCACCCATCCCAGGCCGTTCTTGAACTGCACTAAGAAGGACCTATTTTGTTAGTCAGAAAGGGAGCTAGATAAGGACAGCAACAAAATACATCCACGTAATAAGGTATGTGCAAATGTATCTGTGCAAATAAAGTCATTCTTTCCCCACAACTTTCCAGCACTTCTTCCAGCTCCCATTCTTCCTTGCCCTGATAATTACTTCAAAATAATAGATACGTGGTTGCAACATTTCATCATCTACCCAGAAATCTTTGGGTTATTTTTTTTGAGGGTTTTATTATTATTATTATTATTATTATTATTATTATTATTATTATTATTATTTTTATTGGCAGGGGGGGCGTTGTTGGTTTGTTTTTTTCTTCTGCAAGCATCTGATCTTCGAGAGGACCATTCATATGGTTTTACAGGAACCTGGGAGAAGTCATGGAAAGTTGCTTAACCTGGCAGCTGCCTTGTGCGTACTCAGGATGAAAGCTGATTTGAGAGAAATTTCAGGGAAAGCCTGAGGCTGTGTTACCTCTCCAGGGTTCTGGGAAGCCAAGAGTGTGTGGAACATTTAAGCAGATACCTGACCCTCAGAAAGGAAGTTATCTCCACAGTTTGACAGCTTTCTGTTATGGTATATCCCAGAGCAAATATTATTTGATACAGGTAAAAGACATCTCTACGTCACTACTTTTATTTTTTCACTCATAGTAATAGTGCATATTTTTTCCCTTGTCTGAAGATTTTGGCCAAGTCTTGCATTATGTCTTAACTATGAGAACTGACCTCTATTTTACAGAAATCTCACTTGCTGAAAACTTAAAACAGCTCACCACAGCCCCTAGGGCTGTATCATCTGCTCCAGTGTGATGGGAGCATTTATTTCATGGTTTCTATTTTAATCAGATACTGTAATCACTGAAATCTATGAAAATAGAAGGTTGAGAGTTTTTTTCCTCTGTTTCTATAAGCAGGATGGTTACATAATTTTCTAGTGTTCTACTTGAAATGTAGAGATATATAACAGGCAAATATGACCAAGAAAATTTAGTTTCATGGGAGACTTCACCTTATCTTTTTTAATTTTTTCCCCCTCTTACCCAGAGATGAGAGGCAAATCTGCACATATACATATAATGCAACAGGTTATTCAAAATGTATAATTCTGAAATTTTCTCAAATTTTTCTAGAGGAAACAAAACCTTTGTCAGGCAAAAACCCCTTCTTCATTTATATAGCCGAAACAGACAAGTATTCTAAACCAACTCTCCAAATTACCATTAAATCGGTTCACTTTTTCAATCAGGAATATTTCAGGAAACTGCATGGCATATAAATAAATGATCCTGTTGCTGCTTTCATCAAAATGATGAGAAGGGTGAAGTTTGTTGACTATTTCAGCCTTGCCCACAGTAGTGTGTGCCCAAAGGCATTTGAGTAGAGGTGCTCAGAGTAGCAGCAAATTCCCTTACAGACACCAGTGGAGCTCCACTGCACAGAGGAATAAAGTCTCAGGGACAGCAGGAGCAGGGTTCAGAGTCACTTTTTGCTCTTGGAGGATTCATCACTGCCAAGGGGAAAAACGCTGGTGGTATGGAGCGAGATTGGTCCACAGTAAGGCAGCACAGAGGCAAAAGCAGCTGCTGCTGCACAGGCACCCTCCTGCTTACTGCTATGGTGCTCATAGGCAGTTGGGAAAACCCAGTTCTTTTGGCAGTTCAGCGTTAGGGCAGACATATTTGCTCTCTTTCTTTGCTAAATGGTTATGGCAGGGGCCTTCTACTGTCTGAAAGGAAGTTTTGAATGAGTTTGAAAACACAGATATTCCTTTTTACAATTTTACTAACTCTACATTCATATACTCCCTAGAGAAATTCTATCCATATTGGAAGAGCATGGTTTGGACAGGTTTATTGCTAATTCCATTTTCTTTAGCTGTCCACAGCTAAGAAGAACTGATACTGTTCTTCTTAAAATTATTTTTCTTAATGGAAATATCCCTTCGAGATCAGCAGGTTGTGTCATTTATAAATCATCTTGAAAACCAGGATCAAGCATTTCTGAGATTTTGAAAACATAACCACTTTTATATTGTTGCTGAGTGATTGAAACAGACAACTGATGCAAATTCCTTGTAGTGATGTTTCACAGACTTCTGACATTACTTTATTGCAATAACAACTGTTAATTAAATCCACTCAACTAGAACATATTCTAGTAATCACTGACTTAATTTACTGAGAATTTCACATTTTAAATTATTAAATATGAAAGATACAAAAGAGTACCATTTATCAAACCTGCTACACTTTTCACGGTATAACTTCTATAGATTTCTTATAAAGAAGCAATCTAAATCAACACGTCCACTATGACATGAATATGCTTCTTTCCCAATGTCAGAGCTATTATTCATCCCAAAGATCATCCTACTAAGTCTTCTTTTTGGTGTCATAAATATATGCAGGCATTTGTCAATAGTCTCGTCCTCCCCAAGAACATATTTTATGTGAAGGCTTTTATTTTGTTTTTCCTTCTCTTACTTGTGAAGATGTCACACTTTCACATGGATGTGTTATATCCTTGTTCTTCCTGTATACAAAAAGTCTTAATATTCAGGATGCTGAGTTACCACTATTCACATTATATTCCACTACTTGGAGTCAACAAGACCTATAAAGCTCAAATGCATCATATTAACTGTCTATTGCACCCTCACCACCAGGGTAAGAAAATTATTAGAATTATTTCCACTGGTCCTGAGTAAAATCTGTAGGAAACTTTACCCTAATTTAATGTAGCTGACAGCACAATGTCCTGTGCAGTGATATGGCCATGTAGTGGTAACTGATAATGTCACATCTCCTGCATGCCCATGACCATTTTCTGAAAATAGTTGGAAGATATTGGACTAAGGTTCCCAGAGAAGAAAAAGAAACAACTGTAACCCCAGTAATGTATTCAGGGCAGTCCTGATGAAGCAAGAGACACCTCCAAGCACCTGACAGCTCCCAGAGGTCTGTCTTGAGAGCAGGCACATCAGAGGCCAAGGAAAGTAACACAGCCAGCATCCCCAAACTCTGGATTATACACTAAGGAAAAAGCAAACTGTGGATCATTAAACATGACAGTGACATCCACCTACAGAGTATCAACATGTCAAATTACACAATCGTTTATGTTGATGACCAGAAGAAAACAGGAGGCTCTGGAAACCTGTTCCGGCTACTAGTCTTTAGTCTGCTCAACCATGCAGCTAATCTGTGTAGCAGCTAACCTAATGAATTAAAGAATATTATTAGACCAGTTTTAAAGAATAATAGAGTGGTTGCATAGCTTAATAATGTTACATTGAGGTGTTTATCATGGCAAGGAACTACTCCTAAAATCTCATTATGGCAGTGTCATCAGAATCAGGAGCTCAAGCAGTGCAGCACAGCAGTGTAGATAAAATACAAGGCTTTCTTGGATATAGTATCTTTTCTATTTCCTTTTTAAGCTATTTTAACTGCATAAAGAGCTGTAGGAAAACACTATTGCTACTTCTTTGCCTGCTTCTTCCCAACAGTTATTGTATTGAACAATATAGATAATGCACATCTAATGAGTATTTCATTCGCTCTGCTTCAGATCAGGCAGAGCACAGTGAGTTTCCCTGAGACTGATTAGTGTTCATACAGAACATCACAGAGAGCAAAGTGTAAGCAATTACTTTTCTCTATAAAAATGCAACTACCTTTAAAACATATATTCAGTGGAGAGGAGAAAATAATAATTCGGGATACTGCTAACACTTTGTGGCTATGCTTCTGCAGTCATTTTTACAGTTATGCTAATACGGGGATTAAATTCTGCAAATGCATTTTGCTGCTTGTCAGGGATTTTATCATACATCAAAAAGAAATTACTATAGAAGGAGTCTAGTATAAATAAATTTCAAGTTTTCTGAGAGCTATTGATTGCCTTCTCTCATTAACTGCTACTGAAAACTCTCCAATAAATTATAACAAAATAATAAAAGAGATCATTGCTTTTAATAATCAACTTTCTATATTGCTTATCTGTGGAAATTACTAAAGAATGTATTAAATCCTAAAGAACAGAGTAAAGTCTCTAAGTCATGAGCAGACCATATTCCTATTTTGTCTAAAGATGTCTTATTCCTCTAGCATTTCAGTGAAGCAGTATATCCGTATGTCACAGGTTCTGTTCCATGACAGCAGTGCTCTGGGGCGCAGGCAAGTTGTGGGGAATATCATTCCTTTGACACTCTGTTAACATCCTCATTCTAAACTCTTTTTGGAGGGATCCTTAATATGAATTTATATTGCCTGAATGACTTCCAAATTCAATAACGTTTGATGATGGGGACCAGAAAGGAGAGGGCAGGGGAGGGAAGGGGAAGCAAGAGGGTGACCAAACGATCAAAAGGACATGGTTTTAATCCTACCGAAGGTAAACATGGGATTCTATTTTTTCAGAGTGACAAGAATAATTGTAGTTCAGCAGAAATCCCTAACAATAGAAGCCCAGGATGTTAACAGAGCTCTGTTAAGGGTAAAAGCACAACTCAAAGAGGTTAGTTACTGGTCATTAAAGAAATGTAGTCCTCACAGCTGTGTGGGAGTTGATTTACAGGATATAAATGAGAACAAGAATATATCCAATAGATTTGGAATGGTCAGACACAAAGATAATAAAAAAGTGATAACAAGAAAACATGCAAGGGAGTCACAGTCCTTATAAGAATGAGAACCAAGAGAGAACAAAGAGAGAATTATGCCAGCATTATTCTCTGAATTTAAGGATGCAACACCTGACCAGTGCCAATACTTCAAGACCCACATGGAGCCACCTCCTCTTCAGTAAAGGAAGAATGTTACTTTTTGATTTCTTACCTCCTGCATTTTATAAATTATTTCTGAAATTGCAGAATTTCAAAGAGCAGCCTATGCATGTATCACATGTCTAACACAAGGAGAGAGATATCACAGCATCAATTTACAGTAGAGGCAAATACAACAACAGAAAAGTGACAAGGAAAGGCCTGGGATGATGACAGGGGAAGAAGTTTGTGAACAATAGTCAATAGGGATTGAATCATGGTTTTCATGCAGGGAAAACTGGTTAGGGAGTAAAAGGCATCGGGCAACTGAAAGAATAAAATCTTCTGTTGCACTTAAAAAAAACCCCAAACCGAAAAACCCCACGACCACAGCAGAGTAACTTGGTTTGAGTTTTCACTCACTTAAGTGGTTCCCTTCCTTTCTACATCTGGGACGTGAGTGAAAATTTAAGACGATTCTGGGGAAGGAAAGAATTTCCTGTAGTCAGTGATTCAGAATCCAAGTTCTGAGTTCTGTTACACCAGTTACAATGTTACCCAAAAAAATGTTTAAAAGAGGAAATATTATATTAATGAACTGCTGAATCTGTATAAAAAGTCTAAAAACTACAAATTTTCCCTCTTTTTTAATGAAGTGTATTTCTTGATATGCTACACTGAATTTTTGATTAGGCATTAAGATTTCTTAGGCTCTTCACACACAACATTTGACACAAGTTGCTTGCAAACCTTCTCATCTCTATCATAAAAATAAAAAAAACCCCACCTTACACCCACAAGCAAACAAACCCTATCTATCAGCTAAACCCCAGGTAGCTGATTATCTCCTACCTCTAATTTTTCAAAGTCATAATAGCATCAACATATCTTTACAAATTAGGTCTGTATCATCAGATTTCCCTTCTCAATTTTAAGTATTTTCACCAAAAAGATATACTCTATTTACATATAGGTAGGTCAAAACGTATCCTAGATATATGTAAAAATTGTTTTATATTTTTGGATTAGATTCCTAAAATTAGCTTTTAATTATTTTGACCCAGTGTTGATGATGAAATTTCTGGGCCATGGTTATTTTTTTTATCTGATACCATTTCAAAACATTTTCTAATTTTCCTGCTATAAGCACCTTTTGTGTTACCTAATTTCAGTGCCTTCTGAATTCATGGTTGGCTTTAAAAATACTTTATTTGTTTTGTTCTTCCCTATAGACATGAAATGCATAAAAAAATACAGTATTTGAATATGAAGAACTTCTGTTGAAGAAAAAGAGCTTACTTCATGGTTTATATTCTTTAGCCACCTATTTTTCATTGACTTATTGTCAAAACTGATAATAAATAACAAAATTAATAAGACACCTATGGACATTGGTGTTATTTCATAATAACCAAACTGACTCCTATAACATGAAAAAACAACTAATAAAGTGTGACTCAAAGCAGACAAATATAAGCCAAAGGCTAGGCCTAGAAACAGTATACTAGTAATGCAATAATATATTGTTCCCATCAGGCTTCGTTACAGTTCCTGGATTTATTTAATTCTATTCATGCCTAGCACAGCTCTCAGAAAGAGCTATTAGAGTATATCATCTAGCTTGTCACAAAAAGAAATACAAGTCATCCATTTCAATCTAAAAGAAAACTGGAAAAAAAACCCACAACTAAATCACCTTTACCACTATTTCAACGTGTTTATTCTTTGTTACTGTTAAAGTTTCTGTGACATCCATAAAATGATAATGCATAGCAAACTGATACCTTGGGAATGACCATAAGACCTTTTGAGATATAAGCTCTGATTTTTGCCTCAAATACAAGGTGGAAGAACGAAAGTTCAGGAAAACAAAGTAAATTTTGAAAAGAGGAAATAATTTCTACATTTTAAACATTTAAAATATGTGCCTGTGTTGCTTTCTTTTCTCTCTAAAGGTCTCAACATGTGAGAACTTTAAAATGCCACAGTGAAGAAGGTCATAAGTTCAAGCTACTGTTTCTTCCATACATAAGACAGGAAAAGGGAGGGTCTCAGTGGCTGCCACTCAAGGAAATTCCATTTTTTAAAAAATTTTTAGTTTGTTGGATTTTTTTCTGTGCACCCTACCCCCACACCCCTCAAAAGAAAAGAATAATTCTACCCATTGTTTTAGTGCAAAATGCTGTGCAACAAACTCAAATTAGAACATAATCTTCACAGACACACAGGCATCAGTTTCAAGTACCATATTAAAGAATACAAAGAAAATGTGATGATAATCTTCTCCCCCTTGTCTTAAAGTACTTTGACTCAACTGATTAAATCCATCTATAGTGAAATTGAGTGAAATCAACACATGAATACACATGAATACATGATTTTGCTTTTGTTTTAAATAAAAAACTGGAGAAAAGGGAGCCACGTATAAGATGTTTTTCCCTTCTAAATTAAAAAAAAAGAAAACAAAAGGTAATATTCTATATGTTTGTTTTCAACAAAGCAGGTATTTAAAATAATTTTGTCTATATGGCAACTTATTCTTCTGGAATCATAGCTGTGACACTTCTTCAAATTACTTTATATATATTTTAAAAAAGACATTATCACCCATTCAACTTTGAACATAACACTAATTTAATTTGCCTTCAGTATCAAACCTGGGTACCAGGAAACAGATAAATTCCAAAAGCAGAATTTTACTGACTACACTGAAGACTGATTTGGTCAGCTTACACTGCAGCTAAGAATTTGAGAAATACAAACAAGCACTGTAGTAAGAACATTTTGTTGCAAGATACAGCACTAAGAACTATTTCTAATTTACACGTATAAGGAATTCACAACCTAAATTCACTGATCACTGGTGTATTTAGATGTTCTTTAGTGTAGTAATCAGAGGAAAAATGGAGGGTTGATTTTTTTTAATCTACTTACACCCTTCTCACAACTTTCCTGTTTTCAAAAAAAGTACTCTTTTATTAATTTTCCAAAGTGACAAATTTTTAATCATTTATTATAAAGTTGTTCATTACATATGAATTTTCAACATACAAGTCTTTGTAAAACTGTCAACATATTTCACAATTCATCAGAAGTAATTTATTCAAAATTATTTCAGAAAAATCAAATATAAGAACACTTAAATGAGAACTATCCACAAATACATTATAATCCTCTTAAATAGTCAGCAGCTTAGTGCTGCAAAATAGTCACTTAGGAGGGATTCAGCTGATTAAAAGATAACTATACCAGACAGGAGAAGCCTAAATCTCACTTTCAGTGGAAAATTGCTGTCACTGATCTCACTCAGATGGGATGGACTTCATTCTCACAACTGCCGATAGAGCTCTGCATGACAAGCCTAATCTAGGCACTTCAATTTCACTTGCACAAGCTCAGGTAAAAGGAAACATATCACTAGATTTCATTTATTTGTTTTAATCATAGAACTTTTAAGACAAAAAAGCTTCAGCTAGGTGTCTCATCTTTTATTAATTGCCTCTAGATTCTCTAGGCAAATCACCCAGATCCTCTATAAAACTCTCTTCTCTTGATAAGATGGAATCAAAGCCTTAAGTAAACTAAAACCATTTGCTCACAGAGCCTTCAGAAATGGAAAACTTCTGGAGTAACCAAGCTGGAACTTGCCACTTGTCAATTATACTAAATAATTGTCTGTGTTTTCAGCTCTGCAACTACAAGCCCCTTAAGCATTTTTTTTAAATTTTACCCTTCCTATTTGAAGCCGAAGATCTTTTTCTGTATTTTGTGTTATATATTCACTCAGTTTTGATAGTTAACAGCCATACCATAGCTGCAATGGTTTTTTCCTGAATCACATCAGCAAGCAAAGCCCCAGACCCCAGAAGTACTAAGCAATTTCAGCCATAAGAAGACATCCTGAAGGAGCAGTTCCAGTATCTGCCTGGGAGCAACAACCTCTTTGAAGTATGAGGCCTCAGAAATCTCTCCTGTTTCCTGAATATAGTCCATCTAAGTATTTGAAGGTATTAGTCATGATGTTTTCATCTATTTCACTTTTTATATTCCCTTTGCCTTGTGCTCTGAAAATAGCAGTTTCCAGGAAAAATAACAGGTGCACAAAAGTGTAAAGTTTTGTGCTGTTGATTATTCTCTAGTTACAGGGATTTACTTATTGCTCTGGGAAACGTAGCATTTGCGTTTATTATCTGAATGAAATGAGGAAGGAAAACATCCAGATTTCTGCTTAGATTCAAGCAAATCCTAGATATGGTTTCCACCAAGTATGTCCAGTACTTCATTTATTTATGTCTCTCTCTTTTCATCCATAGCTGAAAAAAACCATTTCTATCTACAACGGACAAGCTTTACTGGGGTAAAACTGAAACTTCCTCTTGGCCAAAATTTTCCAACTTGCCTATCAGTTTTCCTTTATCAGAGAATGTATTCCACAGACTACTTGAGGTGATTGTCCTTCACCTATGTGGTGAATTGTGGTAACTGGGAACACAGGCTGGGCATCCACCCTTCACTGCCAAATCAAAATATGCACCAGCTTTGACAAAGCAAGAGCAACACATGCAATTGCCTGACAACCAACAAATCTGTGTGACCGATGTGTATTCCACCTTCACTTGCCTGGCACAAATTAAGTTTTAAGAACTGTCAGTGGATTTATAAGCAGCTTCCTTTCTTGTCTCCTGAAGTACCAAATTTTATTTAGACATATACTGCATGAGGAAAAGAAATTATGATGCCCCACCTATTTGTTAAAATTGGGGTCAAACGTCTTTCAGCTGCGTTCCTTCACGTGCATTATTGTGATCTCTAGGCAAAGACAGCTAACAGACTGGTGGATCACTAAAGGCTTTGGATGGAAAGTTTAAGTTCAGAGCTTTTTTTTTTTTACTAACTGTAGCCTGAAACAATAATAAATCATTTTCAAACAGTGCAGTGAACAAAAGTACAAGTATCGCCAGAATCAACAGCCTGGGGATTTTATCATTGTACTATCATTGCGACCATAACTTAGCTTAACATTATCTAAAAATGAGTTTAATGACTTAAAAGCTCCAGAAAAATTGAACAGAACATATAAGATTTAAAAAAATAATAAAAAATACTATTTTTCCCTAAAAACAAGAAACCACACCAAAAAAGTTCTGATCTTCAGCTGAAATTATGTGACAACCATGTAAGAGATTGAAACCTCTAGCTGAACCAGTGTCTCCAGTTTTGAGACATAAACAGGAAAAGCCTAGGAAAATTAGTTCCTTACGTATTAAATATTTGCTAGAAAACATTTTGCTTTAATCCCTCATCTCTCTGTTTATGTTTATATTTGATGCTGAAACTTCAAGAATACCACAATAATTCTTTTTTCCTAAAGAAATTCCAGAAACAAAAGCTTTTTATTATTCTGTTAGTAGCTCTGCCTTTTGCTGCACTACCGCACTTCAACGCTAACCTATAAAAGCACTCCTTTCTAGAGATAAGAGTAACTGGGTCTGCATCCTCAGTGAAGAAAAACTGATGTTATTCCAAAACATTTATTTATAATATTAACTAAGAAGATCTCAACTAGAAAATATATTTGCTTGAAATAGATGTCTTTTTGCAGAAATTATTAAAATAAAATGCTTAAATTTTCTCTGGTTAGGATATTTGGAAAGTAAACAGTATAAGTGGTCAAGGCACACTGTTAACTTCCATTGTCAGTAACACAATGGAATTCATTGTTGGTGATTCAAAGTGAGTTTGTTATTCATTGTTTAGAATCATCTTCACCATGAGTCATATCATTCCTATCCCCACTTGGGTAAGTACTTGTTTTGTTACAATGCCAGCTTCAGAAATCAGATTTATATAAAACAAAATGTTCAAGGCAATAAGTGAACAAAGAAAGACCTGTAGTTCTAGTGTAAACAAAACTTGGCTATGAGAACAATTTATTGACTGCACTCCTTTCACGGGAAAAACAGTGATGATTGTTAACTTGAGCAAGGCTAATATTCAGTATATAAGTAAAATCATCTTTTGCAAATTCCTCACAGACATAAGAACTAAACCCACTGACCTGTCTGTAACCATTAACAAAAGACAATTACTTCAATTTGAGGAAGAGTGCTCCACAAGAACTTGCTCCAAATTAAATTCAATTCAAGACTAGAGTAACAGAAATAAGAGAAAAGAAACATAAACAACAAGCTGATGGATCAAAGCTAATATGAAAAAAATTAGGAAGATTGTGAGAGTTAAAGTGCTACAATTATAGTGTAGTTTAAGAGAGTGAAATTCTGAATGCTTTAAAACACAGGAACCACTTGAATGATTGAAAGCAGTTTCTGGAATCTTCTTTATTCTTCCCTTCCTTGTGCTACACAAAAGGGAACCATCTCCGAAATGATTTACTAAAATTGAGCTAACCCTTCCACAGGTGGGAAAACACACTGCTTTACTTTATAGACTACAGTGCTGCAGCACCAGTACAGGTAGTTCTTTACAATTTTCCTCTGTTCCAGATGTGTTTCCTTTTGCCATTTTATTTAAATAGCTGTGAGAAAGTGAAATAAAGTTACTTAATTGAAATGGCAAGGGTGGGAAGCCGTGATACAACTTATTCTAAGCCAATTATTATTTTGTATCACAATGACTTTCAAAGAGCAAATTCATTGCTTGTAGTTTTTCAGTATCAGCTGATTTACAGCAAATTATTTTTTCCATGTTTTTCCCATTTTCTTTCTAGATTTTTTTCCTGCAGTTGGAAGCCAGATTGATCTCTTACAATAATTTGTTTACTTGTCTATTTACTACAATAGCTGATATTAAAAGCTGAACTGGATCCTTGACCACAGCACCCTCTTTTTATTTTTGACATTATTAGAACAGATTATAAACTCCAGGGGCCTATAGCTGGGAGGAAGGAAGCCTTCAAGATATAGTGGGTAGTAGGTAGGACACTGCAAATTTGTAGACACGACATGTTTGTTTCATTCATAAAGGCTACAGCGAGGGGAGCTGGCATTTTTGGGGAATGAGGAGGGAAGTCTGTACAAATTACAAAATTAGAGCAATCATTGGTTATTTAGATGATGAAATAAGTCATATCAAACAGTCCCATTACCTTCTACTCTCTTTAGGACCCAAAATTTGAAATTTTTTTTAAAGTTCTTGTTCCACATGATTAAAATCTCTGATAGCCAAACTTTTTTTTTTTTTTTTTAAGGAAACAGTATTTGCTTCTGTAAAGAGGAATTAAATTAACATTATTTTGAAGTTAATAATGAACATTTCACACATCCCAAATGGCAGTTTCAGTTATCACTCATGTATATCTATGAATGGAAATAGCCCATTATGTATAGTATAAAAGGTAGAGCTCATAAAAAGAAAAAAAACAGAGAAAGAGTTCTATACTATACTGGATCCCAAGGGAGCCTATGGCTTTGAATTTTTCATTTTATTTCACATACTTACTGGAAAAGATAAACTAATGCTTTCCAGAGATGTCAATCTATTCACACATGTCCCTCATGAAGAATACTCATTTATTTTATAACTCATGTCTGAATAGATTATTGCTGGGGTTGAAAGCTATTGGTATATCAGTAAATTCTGCTAAATGATCTGTATCACAAGATTTGAAGTTGTCACATGCTTTGCTTTATGAACATCTGTTTAGTTTTGAAAATTTCTATTTTTGGATCCTTTCATAACAGTAACACAGTTTGTGTGAGCCCGGTGTCCTTTATACCACCACTGATACTTACATCCTAGCTCTTAGCAGGCAGCAAGAAGCATCCTAAGGGAGGAACACCAATGTTACCTGAATTTTCAAAGTTATTCTTGGAGACTAAGTGTTAATAAAAAGTCTATGCATCAATGCAGTCCAGTTTGAGACTGCTAAACCACTGAAGATGCACAAAATTTCTAGATCACTGTGTTAGTACATCAGCTAGGAATGATAAATCCTCGTTGTTTCAGAAACCAGGCATCTGGCTCTGGCAAAACTCCTCATTATGGCTATTTTTTGGTTCAGCTTTCTTTTTGAAAAATGTAAGGTCTTTGCCAGATGGATTTTTTTAAAGCACTCCTTAGTCATAGTATGCACTCTTTATGGAAGATCTGCCACAAATACAAAAAACAAGTTCCCAGCCCTTTTCACACGTTGTTTCTTTTTTAAATATTTATTTGTGCAAGGAAAAAAAATGCACAGGGCCTCTAAAGGTCATAATCTCAATTTGAACCCCATTTTGATATTCCTTTCTTAATTCTACTCTGTGAAAATTAAAGTTTGTTGCTTATCTTGATTTTTCAAGAAATTATGTTAAAAATATTTCACTACAAACATAATCATGTTTTTGTAGACATATCTGAAGAAATAATTTAGAATCATATGTTAGTGATTATACAAAATATCTAAACAACAAGCTAGGGAGCAGAGTTATGTGTAGGAATATTCTCCAGCCCTGTATTGCTCTAAAGCCTTGTATCAGTAAGTTTTATTGCTAAAATAATATTCTATCATCTTCATTAGGAAATTTATTTCAATATTTTTCTTGTTTCTAGAAGAAGTATCACAATACAATGATTTGGAAAATAAAATAAGAATACCAATAGATTTCCCAACAGATAGTAGTAACAGTAACACTATTGATAAAAATACATTTGTATACTACTACTCTGGAAACTCATGCAGTAAAGCAAGACAGAGTTTTAATTAATTCACAATTTAAAGGCTGCAGAAAATTTGGCTAGGTAGGACTGGGAAATAAAACCTAAGCTGAGAACCACAGAGAAATAAGTTAAAACCTGAATGTTCACCCATTTACTCTGATTTTGAAACTAAAATAATTTCATGGGATACAAAAATTGCTGAAGAGGTCTTTCCAAGAGTACCCTTGGGCAAGTTCACTCAAAAACGTGTTGAGTGCTTCTATTATGTTATCCACCTGTATTCACTAAAGGTCCATTAACACTATCTGTATTTTTTTACTTTCACTTGTCTTCCTCCCAATCCAGAACACTTAAAAGACAAGTTAACATGGGAAAGATACTGCTAAATTCTGCATTTTTCTTCTTATAAAATACTAGTTTTGTACAGGTTGTCAGCAAACCTATGGATACAGTTTTTCCACAAAAAACAAACAAACCAAACAAGCAAACCAAAACACCCCCTCCTGCCACCCCCCCCCAAAAAATCCCCAAACCAAACCAAAACCAAAAAACCAAGCCAGAAACCGTACACAAAAGCCACCACTCCAACAACAAAAGAACTGCAAAACCAATTAGGTTTTTTTAATTGAAATTACAAAATTCACCTCAATGGAATTCATAGTGCTCGAAAGGCCCTGTTATGATACAGCATACATTTAGGTGATGTAGTTGTTGAGCTTCATTCATTAAGCAGGTACAAAGAATAGAGCTACATGACAGACCTCATATTCTTAAATGGAGGCGGACAATTTACTTCAACCCCACATAACCTTCATTGAAAATAAAAAGATCTTTAAAAATGAGGATATAGGTTCTACTCTCTTCATAAACCATATTTTATTATATCTTATTGTTACTCAGTGTTTTTTTCCTACACAAGCAATTGAAAGGTTTACATCATAAATTTTTATGATTACATGGAGAAGTAGGTAATAGCCCAAGAAGGTAATAATTTTATAAATTTTAGAGAAACTGCAGAGAAATGAGTGGCAAATAGATTACTGGTGCTGCTGCCTTTTAGATAAACCCACCAATAACATTAATCATTCTAAGGACTTTTATTCAAATGCTTACGTTCAGAATTCCTCTTCCACACAAAGCATTCATTGCTCAATGCCAAATCTTGAAGTCTGTTTACTGCTGTTGGACATTTTCCATTTCTTACCTCTATAATTTTTGGGCAGTTGGTCTTAGTACTGGGAAACTTAGAAGAAATATCAGGGGAATTCAATCAATAAAGACTCAAGTTTCTATGATACAGATCTATGCAGAAACTTGCTTGAAGGTACACTCCTAATATTTGGGCATGAAGAGCCTTGCTTGTGAAAGTTTGCTATGTCATGTGTTCATTTTTGTGAGATTTTCTGGATGAACGAGTTACAAATCTGCTCTGCCATGATAACATTCAGACACCACTTCTATGACATCCTGAGTACGGCCATAAATACACACATAAATCCCACACATTCAAATAGCCTTCAACAGTATAATGACTGAAAAGCAACATCAGCCATAACACAGGCTAATATTTCTTCTGAGACACCTTGCCACTATACTTAGCTTCCTGATAACAAGGGGAAGTAGATTTTAATGTCTATTTGAAAAAAGATTTTGTTCTCCCATATTTACACAGTGATAAGAATTGCTGTGTGCTTTTAGTAATACATGATTCTTACCAGGCAATACCATGGTCCTGTGATTCGTATGATAGAAAGATATAGAAAGACTAAGAAAGACAACTGGGCAGTAACTCACAAGGTATAATTATGAAAACAGAGAAAACTGTCTTTTATTAAGACTTTAAAGCTTGATCCAGGCTTTCTTTTTTTTTTTTTTTTTTTTTTAAAGTCAAATGAAATCAGCCTATTTCTTTCACTAATAGACCCACACACTTGCATCAATAAGTATCAGAATTCAGCTAACAGAGAAACATGTAGAAACAAAGTTATTTCTTCTATATATTAGACTGCTATTCCTTACACATCCTCAGTTCTACAGGTCTTTATTCCATTCTCATTCATTGTTTTCAGAACACTTCTATACAACATTCATCTTTTTGCTATCTAAATTTCACCTCTAATCCACTTTGCTTTCTTATACACCAAAATTAAAATATTTTCTCCCTTCTCTTTACTTCATGCTCAAATGTGTCTTTGAATTATGCTTACCGATCCTAAGGAAAAGTTACTGATACTAATGCATCACATGAGAGTTTACCAACTATCCATCCATATATTTGAACAAATGTTTCTCTCTCCTTCCTTCCTTCCATTCCAATCTTGTCTCTTCTGTTCCTTCTTCAGACTTTGCTGCCTTAACCTGAGATCTCCCTTATCTCAGTGTTTAGCAACACTGGGAAGTGCCTTTTTTGTTCTTTTCTGAGATGGAAATAGCAACGAGCGGTGGTACGTTTATTTGATTGGGTCCAGATCCATTACAACTCCATGCTAACCCTACCGAGCCTCATGTTTCTTCTACTTCTGCAAACATTGTGAAATAGAAGACAATCTTTATCTGCTGTCTTTCTCCCCATCCCCCCACAAAAGCTGCAAGTGGAATGCCTGTGTGACCCTGCTTCCAGAGCTCAGTTCTTTCTAGAGCAAGGTCTAGCTTTAAGGGAATACAGCCATGCAGTGTTTTTTATGTTGTCAAACCTAGGCTAAGCTGTGAGCAAATACATAATCTAAAGCAAAGCTATGTAGGAAAGACAAAACTGCTGTCAAAGCTAAGCTCAGACATTAAAGAGGAAAACACAAATATGCAAAGGCATACAATTCATCCAAGGATGAATAGAGACTGACCTGTCTGCACACGACCAATGAAATCTTAGGCAGCAGAGACACTTTCGGTATCACAGGAATGACAAATATATTAATGCTTAGGCAGTAGCTAGCTTACTCTCAATTGTGCACATTTGCCAAAAATCAAGTGCATTGTAATTCTGGTTTGTTTAGAAACTGCCTGTATTCTCTGCTTGCATGCAGAAAAAAATGTACATCAAGTGACCCGGACTGTGAAGGATGTCAAGACCAAGCCTGACCATTACAATCAATCAAAACTCACATTCCTGATGACCTCTGCTCCCTCACAGTTTGCTATGCTAAGCAAAGCTGATATCAGAGAGAGGTTACCACTACTAGGTCACTTGCAGGAAATTGCTAAAAGACTTGGAGTTGAAATTCAAAAATATATCATCATACCATATGTATTTTTTCTCTACTTTTGACCTTGATTGCACATCCTGCATCTGGGATACGTTGAAATAGCATAAAGATTGCTGTGGTGCCATAGAAAATTTGAGGCTGGAAGAGACCTTTAAGGTTACTGAGTTCAACCATTAACCCAGGATTTCCAAATCTACTACTAACTACATCCCCTGATGCCATATCCACATATTTTTCAACATTTCCAGGATGGTGATTCTACCACTTTCCTGGACAACATTTTCTGAGGCTTGCCAACCATTTCAGTGAATAATGTTTCCATAATATCCAGTCCAAACCTCCCCTGGTGCAGTAAGAGGCCATTTCCCGTTATTCTGTCACTTGTTACCTGGAGAAGAGTCTGCTCCCCACCTGGCTGCATCCTCCTTTCAGGCAGCTGTAGAGAGCAACAAGGTCGTCCCAAGCCTCCTTTTCTCCAGGCTAAACACCCCTGGCTCCCTCAGCTGCTCCTCATAGGACTTGTGCTCCAGACCCTTCAGCAGCTCTGTTGCCCTTCTCTGGACACACTCCAGCCCCTCAATGTCCTTCCTGCACTGAGGGGCCCAAAACTGGGCACAGGACTCAAGGTGTGGCCTCAGCAGAGCTGAGTACAGAGGACAGTCACTGCCCTGGTCCTGCTGGCCACACTATTGCTGATCCAGGCCACGATGCCACTGGCCTTCTTGGCCACCTGGGCACAGCTGGCTCATGTTCAGCTGCTGTCAACCAGCACTCCCTTTCCACCAGCTGCTTTCCAGCCACTCTGCTCCCAGTCTGCAGCACTGCATGGCATTGCTGTGACCCAATGACAGGACCCAGAACTTGGCCTGATTAAGCCTCATGCAATTGGCCTCAGACCCTTGGTCCAGCATATCCAGATCTCTCTGTAGATCCTTTCTACCCTCCAGCAGATCATAACAGTATCAAGGGCTTTATTAAAACCCAGATAGACAATATCCACAGTTTTTCTTCTATCCCCTAAGCAGTTGACCTTGTCATATAAGGAGATTGATTTGTCAAGCCAAATTTGCTTTTCATAAACCTCTTCTGTCTGAGCCTGATCCTCTGGTTGTCAGGTATGTGCTATGTGAGAGTCCTCGAGATGGTCTCTTCCATGACCTTCCCTGGTACAGAGATCAGACTGACAGGCATGTACCTCACCAGATCCTCTTTCCAGTCTCTCTTGTAGATGGGAACCATATTTACTGACTTCCAGTCAACTGGGTCCTCCCAGATTAGCCAGAACGGCTGACACAAAATGAATAGTCTCCTTACCTGTCCTGTCATTTCTGATGTAGTTGTAGAAAGATGTTTTGTTGTGTTTTATGGCAGTAGCCAGACTAAGTTCTAGCAGGGCTTTAATTGTTCTAATTTTCTCCCTGCATATCTTCACAACACGCTGCCAGTGGTGAGAGATAGAAAATAAACAATGTGGCCCTTCCTGTCACTCAGGCCACTTTTCATACCTTAGTTTGCATAAAACCATTCTCCTGTCAGTGGGTAAAGTGCTGGTGTTCAAATATACAGGTGAAAGATAAATGTGCTGTTCTGATAGAAGACTGTATTTGCTGAAGAAGAAACAGCAACATCAAACAAGAAGTTCAGAATGGTTTTGACTCACTAGTGATTCAAAGATAGGGTTTCAAAAGAGGTGAAGAAAAGGAAGGATGGTAGCTATTTTTATATGTCACAATGTGAACTAGATAGCTGAGGGGCATTACAGGTACTTCACTAACCAGGATATATGCAGAAAATGAAGAAGCCTCAGATAACCTAATACAGAAATAGTTTTTAGCTCTGGGAATTTGAGAGAAAAGTCAGCAAGCTGGAGGATTAAAGAGCTCGGCTGGTGGACACTAGAATGCTCCAGGCAGAGAAAAAACATTTGCAGTCAAGTAATGATTACAACTATTCTCTTTGTACAGGGCACTTACATTTTATGAAGCACTGAAATACATGTATGAAGCACTAGTTGCCATTCCACCTAACTCGTTTGCACAGAATAAGAAAAATTCATCTCTGTGCTTTAATTGTCAGCTTTTCTGCTGATGAACTAGGGAACAAAATGATGCTTATTGTGAGAGCAAGCAGTTGCTTATGAGAGCTGCAAACACCCCCCAACAAACAACCCAAAGCAAACAAAAAAACCCAAATAAAAATACTCCCCCCCCCCCCAATTTTTGTAATCCAGTTGGTCCTTGTGTATAATCCGCAAGGCTGTGCGAGGCCAGGCCAAGCAAAGCAGAAGTTTCAAGCACATATTTTTTTGTCTTACCAAAGTCAATTAAAGAATAACTGATGGAAAAGTTGTTTCTTTAGTTTGAATACACTGAAATCTATCTCAATTACAAATATAGACATTCATTTGAATTCCTTTGAGGACAACAAAGTGATTTTACTGTGCTTTAGACCCAACTCTTATATGCTTGTGTGAAAGACAAAAGCACAGTCATGAATTTCAAGTATTTACAAGTCACCAGCAAAGCAAATTAATCTACACAGAATGTAAGTTTGAAATGGAAACCTCCACCCATAATTACCAAGAATTAAAATGTAATTAAAAAGTACCTAAAGGTATAAATTGTCCATGAATTAAAATTTCCAATTCATTTAATCCATTAACATCTCCAACTCTCTTGCTTTGTTTGGAATTTTTTTTGTTATTGTCATTAACGCTGTGTTTAACTGAATTTTATAGTCATTTATCTGACTGGCTTTATGCATGCGCAAATCTGATGCACCGTGAAAGAGGAATGGAACAGGAGATCAGCATAAGTGAAAGCAAAGAAATTCAGACCATTTAAAAATAATAATAAAAAAAGCAGACAGAGCTGTTCTAAAATACATTCTCCTAAGAGAAATAATAAGTAAACAAAAAATACAGTTGGTCTGTGAAAGATGTATTGGGTTTGCATGGTCAAACCTGGGAAGAAGGGAAGGGTGGGGGAAGGCGTTTTTAAGGTCTTATTTTACTTCTCATTATCCTGATTTTGTTAGTAATAAATTGAATTAATATCTCCAATCTGAATCTGTTTTGCCTGTGACAGTATTTGTGAGTAATCTCTTCCAGACTTTAATCTCAACACATGAACCTGTGTTATATTTTCTCTCCCTGTCCATTTGAGAAGGGGAGTGACAGAACGGCTTCTGTGGGTGTCTGGCATCCAGCAGGGTGAGCCCACTACAGGTGTTTAATGTAAGCCCTAAGAAAATTCAGGTTTACTTGGATGGAATAATACTGGGCACTGTGGAAACTGTCACTCAGAGGAAAGTGTCTGTCTCTTTCCTTGCCTACCCTGCAAGAGAAAGCAAATACCTTGCAAGAAACAAGTAACGCCAGATGCTATTCTATGACAATGTATTGGGGTAGCAGGATTTACATTCAGGGAACTGCAAAAGTCACATTAGATATGTTCTACCTAATAGCTCACATAGGGAAATGCTGAGAAACCCTCTGAAGACCCAAGTCACTGCCCATTACTGAAAAATCTCAGATTTTTTCAGCATCTAGACATTTCCTTATATTCTTTCCAGATAATTAAACCAATATATGCGTATGTAATTGGAAAGAGTAAATATTTGATCTTAATAGAGGGTTTCAATCTCTAATGTAACTAAGCTATCTGTATCAAACAGCATTTACTCCTAAAGTTTCATCCCCATATGAATTTCAAGAAATTAATGCACAAATTTCTTCTAATGAAAAGACATCTAAAATTTCCACACTGCCCTTGGGCTTTCCACAGGGTCACAGCCACCTGTGGACATTTGCCTGCTCCAGTGTGAGGTCCTCCATGATCTGGAGATGGATATTTGCTGCACCATGGACTCTCGTGGGCTGCAGGAGCACATCCTGCCTCACCATGGTCTTCACCACAGCGTGCAGGGGAATCTCCGCTCTGGTGTCTGGAGCACCTCCTGCCCCTCCTTCTGCATTGACTTTTGCATCTGCAGGGTTGTTTTTCTCACATTCTCACACCTCTCTCCAGCTGCTATTTTGCTACTGTTTTTTTCCTGTCATCACCTCCTGTGACTGGCGTGGCCTTGGCCAGTGGTAGGTCCATCTTGGAGCCAGCTGGCATTGGCATTGTTGGACATGGGGAAAGTTTCTGGCAGCTTCTCACAGAAGCCACCCGTGTATCCCTCCTGCTGCCCAACATTGACCATGCAAACCCAATACAGGAACAGAGAATTGCCTTAATAGCAAGCTATAACTTAATGCTTCTTTACCCCAAAAATATCAACTAAACACACCTATATTTAATTTCAAACAACTGTGAATATGGATAGCTGGAGGGTCAGCACAAATACAGAAGATTTGATTAGATATGGTTTAAAAAACAGTTTTAAATGTCAAGGTATTATACTTCATACATTTCTGCATCACTATGTTTCCATTAGATAAGCAATGTTTTTCCTGCAACTGAGCACTGTATCAAATACACTGATGATTTGCTGTTTAACCCAGGAAAATTTCCTTTTAAGTACCTTTGCTTCCACCCTCAACTTTTTTGAAGTCTTTTATAAACAAAATCAATTCACAAAGAATCGACATCAAGAGCTAGCAGACCCTCTTATTAACTCTCTATTCATTACTGTTTAGGGAATTCATTGAAGGAAGAGGGTTTATGATCACTTTAGAGTATACTTCATTCAATTCTTAATGATGTTTTACATTTGACAGATGTTTTTTAGCTCAGTCATTGCATACAGAGACTTAACAATCAGTATGTCATAAAATCAGTTCAAATCAGATTTCCCTCTATCATGAAAAACTCGGAATTTTTCCTAAGTTTAATTGTTCCAACCAAATGTTTCAGAATCTTTCCT
Organism: Acanthiza pusilla; assembly: GCA_036630365.1. Classification (NCBI taxonomy): domain Eukaryota; kingdom Metazoa; phylum Chordata; class Aves; order Passeriformes; family Acanthizidae; genus Acanthiza; species Acanthiza pusilla. The sequence continues at coordinate 25,076,267 of JAXCHO010000164.1, forward strand.
TTAATATGAGATTTCAAATGAAACAGATAGGTTTCTAATGTACAAAGAAAATTGTAGAAGCTTCCAAAGCCAATTTGTCTGAAAATCTATCATACCACTCCTTGGCTTTTTATAGTTACTACATAGCTTTCAATCCTGAGAATATTTTTAGTTGAGAAATTTTATATTAATTTAGGTATAAAGTGTCCTTTTACCTTGCCATAAGTTTATAGAGAGGGAAAAGCAAATATCCATTATATCTTAGAGTTTGTACTTGCAATATGTGGACCGCATGTACTCTTTCCATAACATGTATTATGTTACTAGGACAGCATTTTAACTATTAAGGCGACATAGAGTTCACTCACTGAAGATGTGAATGTTCAAAACTTTATAAAATACTCCATAAATACATGACTTGGGTATCTGCCTTTAAAATATTGCTAGCTATTCAGTAACTCTAAGTAATCTCAAATTGCCTAAAATTTTTCAGTAGTCAAGTCCTGTGAAGTTTTATTCTACTTGCAGTTTTTAATATTAATCTCCCAGAAGAAAGAAACTGTTTAAAGTATTGTCAGAATTCAACATTCAGCAGCTTTTTGGTCAATTTGCATCACACCAGGGTCCTCTCCAGCATTCTGTGCAATCTGAGATAGAGTTTTTCCTTCACAAGAGCAATGAGATCTAATCACTAACTCTAGCAGAGAGAAGAAAAATAATTTGTCACTTTTGCTTAAAAAAATTACTTTTTCTTAATAACTTCAATAGTTTATACTGTTACATGAATATGCTAGAAAGGAGATTTTCAGAGAAACAAGTTAACTAATTTCATGATTATAATAAAACCTCTAAATATAAATAAATTTTAGGACATAAATTAAAAATCCATTACTAAAAATGGTTGAAAAAGAAATCCAATTAAAATTAATAATTCATTTTACTAGAAAAAAAACGAAAGTAATTTTTGACACTCAAAATATCCTCCTAGAGAATTATAAACATGTAGCTCAGATATTAATTTTTAAACCACCCCAAAATATTGAAAGTATTGATTTATGAAATTCAAAGGTAATGCCTATTAACTAAAGCATTTCTGTGTGTTAGTAATGCATTTTGGGTGTTTTCATGCCACATGAAAGAAAAAAAACCTTCCTTTCTTCCCCTCTCTCAATAGTGTTCACCAAACTCTTAGCCAAAGTATAAACTGAAAGTTTCACAGGTTATTTTTGTAGCTGTAATTATACAATAGACTTAAAACTGCTGAATCTTAACCATTGCATAATTTTGGCCCTCCATGGACTACAATCTTTAGTGGAGAGATTAATTTATGCAGTAGTTGTGTTTTGGCTCCTGGAACAGATTTACTAAAGGGGTCTGGAGCTTACCTGCTCCTTTTTCCATCCATTTTTTTGTTTCTGCCATAATTAAGTACTGTAAAACTTCCCATGATTGGAATTCTGGTTATCTCCTTGTCCAAGAGTACACATTTCATGAGCTGAATCCTTTGCTGCTGTGGCTATCTGAGGGAACAAATAAGATGAAGGCACACCAGGCACAGCGCCAGCAAAGCTTACAGGGAAAGGCCAAAACTAACCTGCTCCCATGGAGCCACCAATTATCCACATTCTTTTTGTAAACCAAGACAGGAAAGTGATTATCTTACACCAGGTTGCTGAGAAAAGTAATACCATGATATTGGAGACATCCTATGGAGGGGCAAAGAGAATCATTTCCACTGCAAAATGAAAGCAAAGGAGATTGTGCCAGTAACTACTGCAAATCAGCAGTGAAAGCCCAGCCACTGTTATTGAAATGGCATCAATCTCTGCATCATGAAGCAATTCTGCATCTCCCCACAATGAGTAGGGCCCACCATCATTGGCTACATGGATGATTTGCACAATTAATATTCTTGTGTCTAGTATCAATGAACTGCTCGTCAGGAAGACGGATGGTTTGTGATTCCCAACAGTTTCCCAGCATAGTACAAAAAAAAAACCAAAAAACCCACCAGAGGTGAAGCAAGAAACAACTCAACCAAACCATAGAAATATTAGTTAACATTATTTTCTTTCAGAACTGTGAGCATTTTGTTTGTTTTGTGTCTATCCTCATATTTTACACCTCCGACCAGTTTTTTGTTGTTTTGGGTTTTTTTTTAAATACAGGATCATACAAGGATCATACATGCAGGTTTTCTAAAATAAAACACCACAAAAAATTACAACCATTACCAATAAACCCCCACCCCACATAAACCCCCACCACACATACCAAAACCGACAAACTTGTTTCCACATTTTCACTTGCCATCGGAAGTGGCACCACTTTCTCCTCTCAAACAAATACCAAGAAAATAGATTATCTCAAGAAAGTTAGAGAAGTTTAGTTAACCGTTAGAGATTTGCAATCCTCAGTATAGAAATACATGGTCAATTGTTGTGGTTTCTTTTTTTCTATTTCAACCACAAATACTGAAATGTGCATACATAATTAGAAAATTAAGATGATATGGGAGAGCAAAAGGAAGTTATCTACTATGCATTTTTAATGATTTTTAGAAAGGATTTTGATGGCACAGAAGAAGACATAATTAAATCTCAACATTCTTAACAGCAGGATTTGTTACAGATTGTTCTTTCTTCCAATATTTTTAAAATATTTGCAATGAAATCCTTTCTATTGGCACTTATGTAGCTTCATTATGTTACTTTAAATTACTACCACCTTTCAAGATTCTAAATGTAGCAAAAAAAGGCTTCTATAAACTTTTTGTCTTAGAAAAACAAAATCCCTTACCCTTTAAAATTTCAAATTTCAAAACTTCTGTTGCCCTTTGATCAAACTCCTCAAAGCACAAGAGGAACAAGTTAATTTTTTCTTGTTTAAAACTACAGTGTATTTTATTATGAATGCACTATAGATCCTTTGAAAGCATTTGGTAACTTTTACATCGCTAAATACATCATATTGAAAACATAAAAGCAAACACCAAAATCCACAAACGCAGCCTTGAAGAGAAAATTAAATGGATCCTCTATATGCTTTTGTGTCTGTGAAATATTATGTTACTTAATATTATGGCTTGCACAAGAAGAGCACATAAACTGACTTTGATAATTAAATATGCAGGAAACAAAGAAACAATATTTTACTTGAAATTGAAATGTTGTGTTGATACAGTATAGTCCAAAAGGTCAATTTATTTACATACAGTTGAGATGACCAATTTAAGTTCAAACTAATAGCAGTCTAAAAACGTTAATTAGATCATGCTGCAACATGCAGGTCTTAATTCAGTTGCACCATCATCTCGTCACACTGCCTTGGACAGTCAAAGGGATTACAAGATGGATGTAATAACAGTAATCAATTCCTTTAACTTCCCTTATAATATGAAAGGATTAATGAACGTTAAGTTAGTTATCATTTGCTCTTTCAATTCAAATTGGATACCTTTATTTCTGGTGAATGGAAATACTAATTTCTTTAGCCAGACAAAATAAGGACCCCGTATGTATGCTTTTCTTTTTGTACAGCTGACTATATACACCCCTGGTTTGGCTGTTATTATTAAAAGGTAATGTAGAAACAAATAAATATTTTATGTGTAAAATCTACCATGATTTCACTATTGAGCATCGTCCCAGTTTTGTGTTGTAAAAGTACTCTTTTTGGTCTCATCTGTGGAATATCCCTGGAATATCAGGGTAATATATGGTGGCAATAAAAGTTGCTACTCATCTCAGATTTTCTGGAGTATTGTATATTTTATGGGGTCAATTTTTAGAAATTTGTCATTTCCACAGTGCTTGCAATTTCATGGTATTCGAGTGTTAACACCCAGCTGCACAAAGGAGTTCTACTACCCAGTATTTCTTCCTTTAAATCTGCTGTACTGCAATAGAATCAAGTAGATATAAGCCTGTATTTTTCTATTTGTTATTTAATAGTAGTGATATCCTGTTGAAGCTTCCAGAGGAGTCGTAAATTTTCTTCCCATAGCTGACACATGTTACAGGAACACTGCTTAAGTGCATCTCTCCATTTCTCACCAGAGATATGGGAAGATTTTATTTCAGAATATATTTTCTTTCTGAAAGATACCACAACAGTCTTCTCTCCTTTTAAGGGAAACTGAAGCTTTATTTCCTTTAGAAATGCATTCTCACTGAATTCAGAACTATGTGCAATGTAATGCTAATATCAGTGTTAATGGCAGAACGCCATTTCCCTTCTCTAGGTGCTTTAAAACACACCCTCATAGAATAAAAACTCCCCACCAACGCACACCTGTTAAACATCCAGAGAGATTTCAGAATCAGTGCTTTTGAGCATAGCAAGTTATATCCTTGTGCTTCTTATGAATACATGCAGGATAACATCTTTGCAACTACAGACGGGGTTTTGTGCCTGCCCACCAAAAATAACTCCAGCAAAGAGCACATCAGTGACAAACAGCATCATTTCTTCCAAGGAAAGCTTCGTGGTTTGCAGAGAAAAACCCACACAATGCTAATTTTATTCTTTTTTTTTATTAGCGCTTTTTGCAGCAAGATGCACAAAGCATGATCATTTCTGTTTTTAAATCTTACTAGAAAAAGATAAGAATTACACCTAGATGATTCTAACAGGCCTGTTTGGTTCTGAAAGACATTATAGGGATGGACTTGCATTATACAGCATGGGTATTAAAGAAGAGTTTTAAGACCTCATTTTTATTGAAATATTCACTTGGCTGAATGCACACTAATAGGTTGTTCGTACACAGAGCACTAACTATGCTATTTAATAATGTAGGTCATCATTTCCCTGTGATCCGGTTGTCAACAACTATTTCTTATTTTATATGTCGGTGGTAATCTCTTTGGAGCAGTAACTGCCTGCAGTGTGCCCAACTAATGAGATCTGTATTCGTAAATAAAACACCTATGGTTCCAGCAGTGAAGGGAATGTTAGAGAACAAACAACAGCATGAAGACGGGCTGCTCGGAATAGCTGATGACGCTTGGGTAAAAACTCATAATGCTACTCTTCTTTGTATTGCTCATATTTTATATATCTATATGCTATTATGACATCTTTTTTTAATTTAAATAACTTCCAAAAGAAATAATATCAAACAATAAAACACATATGGAAATTATTTCTGTGAAATAGAGACAGTTCCTGTTCTTACACAAAATTACTACATTTTGCTCTTGCCTGCCCAACGTCCTTCAGTTCCAACTGATTTAAGTGTATTTAAAAATTTTAGTCCCCTCCTCCCCACACTCACAGTTTTGTTTATCAAGTACTGATGGGTAGAGCATTTATATCAAAATTTTAGCAACAACTCACTGGCATTAGATAAGATGATGTAGGTGTAAAAAACTGCACACTATCTAAACAAAATTATTTTTTCATTACATGGACAAGGTATAAAGCAATCTGAAAAGCTTACAATATCATGTTTATCCAAAGATGCTGTCTGACTGCAAGTACTAAACCATGCTTCTGAGACTAAATCCAGATAATAATTAAAGCTGTACAAAATGCATTAGATAAACCTGTCCTTTACACTTCAAAAAGGTGGTGGATCCTACTACTACTAATAATAATAATTGCAGTTGTAGTAGTAATAAGTCCCTGCTCAGGATATTTATCAAGCTTTGCTAAGGGTGATTGCTTGGCCTGCCTTTTACTTTGTTGTGATATAAGTGAAATGAGATAGTACTGCTCCTTAAATCTCCAAACTTCATTCTAATTTCTGAAACACTCTCAGGCATTATGAGTAGTTCTTCACTTCAGCAGTCTGCTCCTTGAAGCACTGACTGAAGTGAATTTCACAGAAATCAGCTGAGCCTGGAGTTTACAACTCACTTGTCTGGCACAGATCTTCAAGAGCAAGTTAGCCAGCTCCAGGAACATATTCAGCAGCTCAGAAAAAAATCATCTATACCTAACATTGAAAAGGTTATTTTTATTATGGATATTTTTGGATATAATTTTGACTTCCAGAAGGAAACTTGAAGATTTTTACACACACTCGAGTACTAATTTAAAGGTACCACATAATTGCATGTTGTATTTTACCTTCTTCACAATCCTGATCTCTTCAGCAGTGCAAAACAATATAATTTCTTGCAAGATGATGTTGAATTCATACACAATGCAATGAAAATCAGGGAAATTATCAGCTTTAGCATGGATTGTATCACAAGGCACAAAAATGTGGTGTTTCTTCTGCATTTAACACTAAAAAAAATAAACTAAGTTAATAAAACAGTTGCATACCTATTGTCAACAGGTACAGAAAAAAATCATTTGTCTACTTAACTGAGAAATTAAAAACAAAATTGAACTTATAAATGTATTTTAAATTTCATACAAACTGTATCACAGCTAGCTTATTCATTTCATATTATGCACATTAATGCATACTTTCTATGAATACTTTAAGTTGTCGTATTGCTAGAATTTATTCTGTTTTTATGCCTACTTTGCATATAAATCTTTATAATCTTACAGCTATTCAGAGATAATCTGGTTTTGTTCTGTAGTTTAAATTTAATATTTATTCTGTCAATTGTAAAAGCAGACAAAAACTTAATTAACTTAATTTGGCATTACTTTACAGGGCATTTCTTTTAGTTTTTATATATAGTCCCTGCCCCTTTTACGCTATGTTAATGGTGACCTATATTTTCCATTAAACATTGAAAATAATATTTTAATTTTAAAGCTATTTTTAAATAATCATCATTCACAGTAATTGTTGACTAATTTTCCTACTAGTTCACTTGTGACAGTGAGATTACATATAAAAAAAATCAAGAAAAAAAATAATTACACGCTATTTTGGAGTAAGGATTTAGGTACTTATCTACGTATCATTTATGTTACTGAAGAACTAATCGCAGGGCACTGAAAAGAACTAAAATCTTCACAGATTTATGCATACAGACGAGCAACTGAACACACATGGAAAAATAATCCCATGCAGACAGGTTCACTTTAAAAAGCAAAAATAAATAAATAAAAGATTCAGGCCCAAATCTTCACCAAATGTAAATCATAGGACTCATCTGGAGAAAGCACAGTGACATGTAGTAAAGAACACTGTAAGATCTCCATGTTTCATTAATACAAATAGTACCTCTAAAATATAAGTTGCTTCTCCTATAGTTTTAAAAAAATTCACCTACAATTATTAAACATCAAGCTGATGTGGTCATAGGTCAAGTAATATAAAAGAAAAATAATGGAAAAATCATGTAAGTAAGCACATGCACAAGCTTTACTTGCAAACACAATAATCAAAAAACTCATTTTCCCCTATATGTGTGACTTTAGGCCTTCAGTATAAAACAAAAAAGCCCTTGAAGTCTTTTATGTGATGTTAGCAAGTATTTGATGACTTCCAATTTTCAGGTTATACGGAGACATTTTTTATAGACAAGCAGGATTGTCAGGAGACATACTGGCTACAATGTGTTTTTAGTGTTATATCAAGTGACAAGACATAATCTATAGTTCTAGACCCTCTTGTTATTAGTAAATTATTTTCCCCATGAAAACGCTGATTCACAGTGGATTTTTTTTTCAAACACACCACTTTCTAAATTAAATTGAATAAGTTATTTACCTAAAAGTTTTCTCAGAAGTTAAAGCCTGGCAGAGAACCCAAGTATCTTTTTAACCAGCCTGAATTTTAGGGAAACTGAGGCAAGAGGTTAAATAGAGAAAAAGAGAAGGCTGCCGGCTGTAACATGATCCTATGTTTCTAAAACCTTTGGGCACTTTCTGATAGATTTGTCTAATATGATTTTTCTCGGTTTCTTTAAATTTTACCTTTGTTTCTTTATTCTTTTCCCTTCCATTACAGCCCTCAAGATGTTTGATGGACTAATATTCCTCTTCTTAGTTTGAAATTTTTTGTTTGAGGTATAAATTTTTTAAATTGTTTTTAAAAGTGTTGGAACACGTATAGTACCAGGTTTTGGCTTTTTGTTCTATAAAAATTGATTTTTTTTCCTGTTACTCATATTTCTAAGTCATACAAGTATTTTCCAGCACTAAAATACAGTATGCTTCAAAATGCAAAGAAATGTCATTTTCTGAAATTATCAGGTGAGAAAATTAAGACATTGAAGGACAAAGTGTCTTACTGAAGTTTTCATACTTGAAATTTATACTTCAGCAGCTTTTTGGTAAGTAAAATACAAAATGGTCTTTTAATGAGTTCAGTTACCTCCCTCAAATTTCTTCAGCCTTTGTTCTCTGTTAACAAAGTGCTTTTCAAATTATATGAAAAAAGGTAAAGGTTTCCCTCCTCCCAACTTTCCTCCCTACAATTTGCATATAATTGCTCCTATAATCTTTGTAGCTGAAGTCCTTTGGATGCAAGGTGCCTTTCCAAGTGAGATATCGTTAGTGTTGCCTGAAGCTATTACAATGTAGGCATTTTCTTTGACCTCCAAGCATTTTGCAGAACAGCACAGCAGCATTACAACCCCCAGAGTACATAAGTAGCTGCACCACGGAACACGTTTCTAAGGAAGACTTATTCCACTGAAGCATGGAAATGCCTTCAGATAGATCAACTGTTGGGTTTCATCTGAGTATTTTAATTAAGAGCAATGCCAAAACCAAAGTTCTGTTAAAGTTCTAGTTTTGGTCTTGAATTTCCCCAGGTGGTTAATGCGATATGATAATGTGTCACAATAGGAGAAAAACCCAGATACTCAAAGCATCGTTAAGCAGAAATACCCAAGAGTAATATGCACACACTACTTATCACATAAGCAGAACTGTTTAATTGGAAAGTGTATAATACGTTTTGATCTGCCAAACATTCTTCAACATTTTAGCGATAAAACTCTTTGGAGATATCTTATTCTTAATAGCTTGGTGTTTGCAGCACAGGATGAACAATGGAGCATTGCTCAATCTGTGTTTTTACTGATCTCTGTATGATCACCTATAGAAGTTTACAAAGACTCTTCAGAGAATGGAAGTCTGTCAAACACTGAAAGATGATAGAGGTCCAGACTGCTGTTTTTCACTGCATATAAGAGAAATCTTACCTTACAGAGGGCAAAATGATAATTTAGAGATAAATAAAAGAGATCATGCTTTGTGTCAGTATGGAACTACAGTTAATGATCCAAGAAGGCATTTCAATTCCTGTTTGATACAGAGACAAAAACCTTCAGATTTGCAGCTTGTTGACATCACTGTCCATGAACATAGTTTAAAACAAACAAACAACTAATCAAAACCATAATAGTTTGATCAACTAGAGTTGCAAAAGCATAAAAAAAAAATAGAATGAAATTAAGTCAGCTGCCAGACAAATTAAAACTGGTGTGACCAAAATACTGGACATGTATATGTTCAAGTGGATTGTATGAGGTCTGTCTACAAAATCATCATGGGGTCAAATATTTCTATATCTTACAGACAGCTAGTAGTGTAATTATTGAACTAAAGTTTAAAAAAATATCTTAAAGAAAAGTCATACAAAATTATTGAATTTAAAAAAACTCATTTGCCCTTCAGACACCATCAAGTTAATGTTCTGTTTAAGATTATCAGACACAACCTAACCTACATTTTTTGCTTGGCAAATAATGTAAATATGAAGAAAAACCTTGAGTGTTTTTCCCCAAAACATGCCACTCCAATGACTGAAGTCCATTACTTTTTGAAGGAGGCAGAGAGGATTCTCTACTAGGATGAGAAATAATCCTGCTGACAATAAAAACTCCACTCCATTTATATATCATTTCCCTAAAACATAAATATTTGCACAAGGTTTTTCAAGGCTCTGCACAAAGAGCAGACTCTTAAAGCTGTAAACCACGGCCTCTATGTTTTTCCTCAGGTTGCTTAAATTGTACCAGTATACCCACAAGAAGTGTGGTTGTGAGAATATTTTTACCTCATGCAAAGTGTATAAAAATAGAACAAACAACTATGCTTCACTAAAACTTAATTATTGCTTCAATCAAATCTGAATCCCAAATTTCCTGAGTTTAGCTTTGGCATTTGCTGCTAGGCTAGAATTGCTGCCTGAGATCAATGGGTAGTAGAGTGAGTAATAAGGAAGGCATATTAGAAATTGAAAATCACTGAAAATCATTGACAAAGGAAGTTACAAGAGTGGAGCTGCAGAAAGCAGCTCTACTCTTGTAGGAAAAAAAGGAAATGCAGTATTATGTAGGAAAAAGGAAATGCAATATTAACAACTTGAAGTTAAGAAGAAAAGAGCCTAGCCATATTGCTAATATTAAAATATTCAGCCTAAGACTTTCACTTTACCATGTTAAAACTGCATTTTCTTCCCAGAGGAGCTAATCACCTGCTCTAACTACAGAACCATGCTGACTCCATAGCAGTGTGTCTATACCTCTTCCTAACCCCTTCTCTTCCTAAATACTCACATTTCAATGAAAAGAAGGAAAGTTGGTTAGGTAAGCCTTGTTCTTCTATGAGCTTTGATTTTTAGACCTTTTTTCCTCCTCGATGCACTTTCATATCTTTATTCTAAGTGAATAAGCTCTCAGCATCAAAAATTCTTTACTTCTCTGCTATTTCTGTAACACAACAGCTAATACATATTTACAGTTTTTTTAAGCCAGTTACCTTAAACGAAATCAAGATAGCTGTGTTGTTAATTCACCTCTTGGCTTTAACCAGTGCAGAAACTACAGAGGTTCATAGTGTACTTTTTATGTCTTTGGATGCAAGATCAAAGATGATTCACACACAAAGTTTAAAAGCTCCTTAGCTCTGGTGATTATGCAGTCACATAAATATTTAACCAAAGGACCTAAATTCAGCTATATGCTGCTGAGAAGATTGTTTTCTTTGCCATCTTCTCTTTACAGTTATGTATTAATTAATCTGCTTGGAGATCACCTTAGGTCTTGCTTATTCAGAGAAGGCAAGTTCTACTGCACAGAATTGGTACATCCAAGGTAGCACAGACTTGTTCAAAACAGACATTTGTTTTGGATTGTCCTCAGCAGTTCTGAAGGACTGTCACACCATGTGTGTACAACTCCAGCCAGACAAGAATGTGATTTTAAGGGAGGTTGTCCTATAATCAGTTCTAGATAGTGATTTTCTGATAGCTTCCTGATGTTTTACAAATCCTTCTCTGTCTATCCCCACATCCTTCTTTATTTCTCATGACAATTTTAAAAAGAGAGAAAGAAAAAAATCAATGCAGTAAACCATGGTGTAAAAATAAAAGACAGGATCTATATAAAGACTTGCAAATTCCAACACAGATGTACAAGAGCATCATTCAGCAGTTGCCTATTACTGCAGTTAAGCCCCAGTGCCCACGATTCTGCCTTTGAAGTCTGCTCATGCTTTATGATGTTTGTGGTGTGTCACCAATGAAATCATCATCCCACCAAACACTTGGCACTTAGAAAGGGATTTTCAACAAGTCAGCCTGCTCACCAGTTGAATACTTTATATATTGGCCCCTAGCATAAAGTAAAATATAGATCTTCTTTTGCATATGGAAAAACCACCACAAAACAAACTCCCAAAAAACCAGGCTAATTACAGAAGACAGAACACTGACAGATGTAAACACTGCCCCAATGCAGTAGCAAAAAAATACTTTTTAGAAATTTTATTTACCAGTTCCTCCAGGAAATGTAGGGGCAGTAGTATGTTTAAAATTTGTTTGTGGTTCAAGCTTATGTTTCCTTTATGGCTCTGCAAGTGACGTTACTGACTCAGCCCTTCCAACTGTAACAGCAAAATTCACAGTCTTGTCCCAAAACACTATTCCCATTTCTGCAGCAGAGCTTCTTACAGAAGCATGAACTTGGTAGGCTGGTGGGAGAGGAACCTTAGAGGGTGCATGAAGGATTTGGCAGAGCTGGGAAGGTGGTGGAAAACAGAGGAATCCTATAACTCAACAGAGCATTAAAGCTTTCCAGTCTCCTCAAACACCTTAGAGTAATTTTATAGCTCCTTTCCAACTTCCTCTAACTCATCTCAGAACCATATGTATTAGCAACCCAAAAACCACTTCTGCTGCAGAAATTTTTCTCCCTTAAGGTTCCTGAAATAAATAAGTTATTTTCTCTTTATCCTTAGGCCAGTGAGTTTCAGGTATGGCTTACATTATTGAAAAGCTTGAAACAGCTCTTCAGGAAAGATGAGTCTCAAATTTCATTTTGCTCTAGTGCCTAGGCTTCTTAATGTAGGTTGTTTAGTTGAAAATTACATCTCTGAACCCTTTTATGGATTTCAGTGTCTAAATTGCTTCTTTTAAAAAATTTTCTTTTCAAAAAAGCTCCCAGGAAATAAGTGATACACGTCTTTCAGCTAATGAACAGAAAGATAATTAAAGCCAAGATGCTTTTTCATTTTTCTTCTCTACTTGAAAACATTCAAGATACTCAGATAACTACTCCTATTTTAATGCTTTCACTTCACAACATAAACGAAGAGCAAGGGAGGTCATGACACTATAACCTAATAGTTCAGATGCTCACATGGTGCCTTAAATAACGAAACATTTGCTAATGACACTTGAATTTCACTAACTCTATTTAAAAATAACAGCCAAAACTTGGGTTTACATATTTAGCCAAAGCATTGCAACTTTGTCCTGAAGTAAAATCATGTTTGAATTTGCAATCTCAAAAGACTTGAGGAATTAAATCCCCCACATCACCTGCATCACACCTCAGAAAGTTCTTTGACATGTGCCATAAGCACAAAGTCAATTCTTAGTTCACTTATTTCATAACATGAAACTTTTCACAGTGACCATGTTGGTGGTTATATCTTTATTTTTGGATAGGCATTTTCAAGCCTTTTGATGGCAAAAGTTCCAAGTCAACAAAATTTGTATTTTCATTAGCCCAAGATAGAATGATTTTTAAAAAGTACTACATTCTCTCTTCTTGAAAAACAGAAGAGGTGCACTTTACTGATAACTAGCTTATACAAAATTGTGACTTTGTTTAGCATCTTCTCCAAGTTTTTCCTTTTATCTGGAAGCAAATCCAATTGTTTTCCTGGATTTGCTAAGGGCATTCTGTCTCATAAATGAAACATAAAGGTCAATTTCTCCCACACTGACATTCAAAACAGTAGTGGGGTATTTCACATAAATATATTTTGTTCACTGCTAACCCATGGTTTTGCTAAGGTTGGAAGAGTCCTCTGATATTGTAGAGTCCAACTATTGAGCACTGCTGCATTGACCACTATACCATGTCTCCAAGTGTCACACACGTATTGTTTGAAAACCTCTATGGATGGTGATTCCATCACTTCTCTGGGCAGCCTGTTCCAAGGCCTGATCACCCTTTCAGTGAAGAACTTTTTCCTTTTTTGATATCCAATCCAAACCTCCCCTGGTGCAACTTGAGGCTGTCCCCTCTTGTCCTGTCTCTGTGTGCCTGGGAGTAGAGACCGACCCCCACCTGGCTACAGCCTTCTTTCAGGGAGTTCCAGAGAGCAGAAAGTTCTCCCCCAAGCCTCCTCTTCTCCAGGCTAAACAGCCTCAGTGTCCTCAGTCACTCTTCATCAGACTTGTTCTCCAGATCTTTCACCACCTTCAATGGACATGCATTGTGCACCTTTCTTCTCAGCTTCCCCAGATCTCTACTTTGCCATCCAAAGGAAAACTCACAGGATAGATAATTTCCATTGAGGCTACTGAGAAACTAGCTATGACCACCAAACAGGAGGAAAAAGTCTAGTGTGCCTCATATGAGCATGTTCTTTATTGCGTTTGGTGAAATACTGACTAAACAAATACCTGAATAATCCTTATTTGCCATCTCTCTAACATCCTTTTATACAGGTAGTGGGGATTTTAAGTGTATTTTTGTAATACTCTTCAAAGGTTAAAAGCAGATTCCCACTTGTAAAGAAATCAAAGAGTTTAGCCCACAAAATGAACTGTATAAACAAACAAACAAACAAAAAAAGACATTTGGACTGGTGCCTAATACTGAAAGAGCAACTTCTTTGTTGCTTTGGTTCCTATTGAGGTACAGCTCCATCAGTAGCTGAAATGTTTCTCTACAGAGTTGAAGGTGAAGTTCAAATCTCCTCTTCAGGGAAGCTCCCAGGTATTTCTTCCCTGTGAGGTCAAGCTGCAACCAGAGCTCACTCACCTGGATATGAGACTCAATTTCAAAAGCACAAAGGTGATTCCTGTTGCATGGTAACTGTGTCAGTACTTATCCCAGCACCACCACTGCTCAGCTGCTAGCTACATGCTACCAAAACTGTACTGTTTGATAGTACCCAAGTAACCAGGTAGACATAGCAAAAGGTGTCACTGGCAAAAAGTGACATTAATTTGTAAAACAAATTCCTATAACCTTGCTGTCTGCACTGGAAAAGCAGCAGGAACTAACAGAAGAGGGGAAAAACAAACAGAGCACCAACTGCAACACACATCCAAGAAGAAACATTGCTTAATATGATATCAGATAAAGTCAGAATGGCTTTTCAAAAATGAAGGAGCACCATTAGACTTGGAAACTAGCATTTAAAATAGTTAAGTTTACAGATAAGGGATATCTGACCAATACTGTCCTCTACAAGGCTTTCAAGAAGATTAATTGACAAAGCATCTTAAAGAAGTTAAGTAGCCATGGGACAAAAGGATAGTCCTGTACAATTTGTTGAAACATTGGATAAGGTGAAATTTTATAGTGGAGACACATGGTGGAGAGGGTTTGACCTGTGCTGGGTTACATGCTAATGAACACTACAAATACATAAACTACCCAGGGGGAAAAAAAAAAAAAAAAGAAAAGGCAAAAGTTTTTGATGAAACTACTTTGTTCAAAACAGAGTTTATGACACTTACTGGATTATAAACCGGCAAATGAAACTTAACATGCAGTGATGCAAGTAACAACAACAAAAAATAATCCTAGCACTGGCAGATAGCAAGAGAATTAAAAGAATTAAAGAAAAGAAAGCAAAATAATTAAAAATTAACAGTATTCAAAGTACTAAAAGAAAGCAAAATTTGGGGCTACAATAGATAATTCTAAAAAAAAATAGACAAAAAAAACCAGTTTAAAGAGTAATAGCAGTCAAAACAAACTTGGTAATTATTAGGAAAGCTGTTGTGCTTGATAGAGCACATAGTGAAACTATTTGGACCCAAATAAAATCAAACAACTCTTAAAAAGCTTAGAAGCTAAAGAAGTGTAAATTAGGAGCTCAGAAAAATCCATGGTCAAACATCAGCTGTTTCCAGAACAAAATAGAAGCCAGTTGTGTGGAATGATTTCTCAGTAAGCACAGTATTAACATCAGCACCAAAAGAAATAGGATGGTAAAGAAGAAAGTCTCTTTCAACAAACATAGTGCAATAACGATCTTGCTATGAGCACTGAAGCTTACATGCACCCCCTGAGCTCTGTTTACACAGGGGCCAGGAGAAAAATCTGTACGTGCAACTTTATAATCCTTCACAAGATTTTAGAGGATACATTTTCTGTATTGTACCTGGTACTTGTTATGATTGTACCTCGACTGACCTAAGACAGGAGGATTTGCCCGTAAGTAATGGAAGGACCATGACAGTCTTGTAAGGGCTTCCCTTCTGAGATAATGCACAGAAAAGCTTTATTTCTTGTATTAAATTCGTCACATTCCTAAATACTCTTAAAAAGATTTGTAGTTGAATGTAAAACAAATCTCATGGGTCTGTTCTTTTAAATTTATTTCAAAGTAGGATATAATTATTTCTATTTTAATAAGGTTTTTTTGCTACTTTGCTACTTTACCCAGCAGACCTCTCTTGTTGCCCAACTCTGCTTCCTACTTTGATGTTGCAGAAATAGTTAAAAGGAACAGAAGGTTTCTTGATCTCCAGAATTACTCTATGCATTCAAAAGTAATAGAACGCCTTGAATATTTGAAGTGGAACACTTAATTTTAGGCAGACACTTTAAAATGCAGAGCTAGAGTGCTGTAGGCTAAAGGAATGATCTCTAAAAAGGACTCTTAGGCACATGGCGCCACCATCTTACACTGAGAAGTGTGCTGAGCAGTTTTGAGAGTAGCTTGGAGCAAAACTAGAAACTCTTTGGCTTTCCACTAGGCATATACTGCAGTTTTATCCTCTCTTCTGGTAAAGTAAGAAATTCTGGTACACATTTGCTGAACAAGAGCCCAAACAAGCAATCCTAGAACATGACATGGAGTTAAAGCACAAGTCACAGATACATCTCAATATTTACGAAGTATTGACAACCATAAAGACTTTTCAAACAGAAAAAAATCTGTAAGCTGTTTTGCTGAACATCACAAGAAGTATGCAGAAATGGCAAAACTTAATAGAATAGGATTTTACGCAGTGTGCTAACTATAAGACAGTTTCTTCTGCCATTCTAGGTACAGTAACCTCTGCAACCACCCAGCAGCAACTACCATCAAACCTACAGAATTGCACAGAATGTGCAAGCCTGCAAATTTATTTGAACAGCCACACTTTATAATTAGTAAAAGCACTTTTCCAAAGTTTATATTACATTGTGACATCTTATGGGGAGGATTATTTTATACAGCTGATTCTTGAAAACTATGTTTTTGTATGCATTAGTCATCAAAGTGAGAGTTCCATAAAGAATCTCATAGCTTCAAAGACTGACCTTTTTCTCAAGTTGGATTTCCTTTATATTAAGAAAGAATACATTTTCATTTCACGTATACTGTATTTTGCTTTTGTGGAGGTCTGAAAAATACCTGAAGGTGTTGCCTTTGTACAGTTAAAAAACCTTCTTTTATTCATGTAGATATATACCTTCATGAACTTCTTATCTCAGTAATTGGCAAATTCCATGGATGGGTTACTAAAGCCACATCAAGACAGAGGTATGTGCCCATTCCTGATGCTGTCCTGCCCAGCACCAGCAAAACTAGCAATAAATAAGGAATCACATGAGGTGTGGTGACTGACACCAGTGACATAAAATGACTAATTAGTATATCTGGCTAAGCTATTCCATATTTATTTGCCAAGTTACCAGCTTCATTTTTAAATGTAAGTTTTTTCTGCATGCTCATCTCCAGGACAGGTTAAAACTCCAAGAACGTTCTCTCTTTAGCCCATCTGAAGATTAAAGTAGAAGTTGAGTTTTCACTTAAAATAAGGGGAGAACTCTGATTAAAAAGATAAAATAAATATTACATTTTCTTTCTCATGGAAAGCTGGTCTAAAGTAAGTGCTGCTGAGTTCTGGGAAATCTTATTTGCAATTAGTCTTGAATCTTTTGTTGTTGCTGTCATCATTGATGGTAAGTTATGGTTGCTTAGAATTTCTGAGGAGAATATGTTTACTGTCATTCATCACTGAGATTTACAGAGATCCCATAACAGCAATTAAATGTGGTTGTTTACTCAATGCTGTCACCAGAAGAGGATATATCCTGTAGAGTGGAACTATTCAGGGGGCTTGAAAATGTTTTATTTGTCAGTCACATCTAAAATATGAGCCAACAAGCGTCTCTTTTAGGGTCCTCTACACATTTCAAGAAAATCAGAATTCTTGGCCAAGAGAGTCTTTGGTTTGTCTGTAAAGCCAAATGAAACACTTCATTAACTCATTCTTAGTCAAAATTCAAAATTATAAAAGGATGACTGGCTTTCCTTGTTAGCAATTATGTGCTGTTACTGGTAACACTCACTTGGTGCCAAAGAGGAGACCCCAGGATAATTGCCAGATATATTGTTCATTCCTTGCTCAAACAGAAGTTGCATGATGCATAAATCACTGCATAAAGTGCAGAAACATTCACTGTAAGTTTTAGACAAAAAAGGGATGAAATAAAGAAAGGAAGCATTTCTTTTGCTCCGCAGCTCAAAGCTGTTCCTCACATCAGGGTTTTATAGAGACACAGAAAAACATAAAGCTTTGTATCACAGAGATCCTGTGGTGATATATACAAAGGAGAATTCAAGTTTTTGCATTCCTAGAGTGAAAATAAACAAGTGGTTTCATGAAGGAATAAGATGTTACCATGTCTCCCATAATAGATAATGAAAATCTCTAATAAGTACAAGATATGATGCCATATCCGAGGGAAAAGCACAACGCTGGGTCAGGGGAAGTTTAGGTTAAATATAAGGAAAAAGCCTTTCATACAGATGATGGTTGAGCACTGGAACAGTCTCCCCAGGGAAGTGGTCACAGCAGCAGCCTGACAGAGTCTAAAAACTGTTTTGACAATGCTCTCAGGCTCATGGGGTGACACTCGAAGTGTCCTGTGCAGGGCCAGGAGTTGGAAGCTATGATCCTAGTCAGACTCTTCCAAGTCAGGATATTCTATGATTCTAGATATTGTCTCCAGTTCACTTCTTTCTTCAATTCCCTACTGTCAAGGCACACTTGAGAGATTTATAAATATCTGCTAAGCAAACTTGTTGGAGTGATGAAGTAGCTACCATGAAATAAGACTAATCAGTGAAAAAAGTGCATGCAGAGTGTCACAGTATGATTTTTCTGCAGCACTGCTAAGGACTGTTTCATGCAGTAGTGCAGCTGCATGGGCATTCCATGCCAATATCCAGTGAAATATCATATCTACTTTAGCAGACTCAACTAATCAAATAAAGGTTATCACTCCTAAATGAAGAAAGAAGTGAGGCATATCCTATAAAAACATTATTTTATAGAAGCAGGTCTATTCAATGCTTTACAACTACCACTGAAATTGCTGGTATGACCTTCAGTTTCCAGTGTGCAAGCATTTTTAGCAATCCGTAACTGTCATAGTTGATGAAACTTTCTGCTACCATACCTAAAAGCTTTGTAAATCTTCCATTATTTCTGACAATTAGTAATAATGTGCACTTGTTGCAATGGGTACTTATGTGTGACTGAAATACTAAGAACACAGTCTGTGATTTAAAGTACTTTGTTTTTATCAGGAAGTGGTATAATAATTTTCAAAATTTCAAAGTAGGTTTACTTAACACTTATAAACTACAACTACTTTTTTCCACTGCTACAGAATATTTTTAATAAGTACAAGATAATTGTAACAATTTTTACTTTCCTGGCTGAAAAATTAATTTCTTTAACAAAATCTGCAAGTTGGATGCAAGAAGCTGCTGTATATGCATATATACACGTGTATAATTACAATACCAAGTTAGGAAATTTAATTATTATGAGTTCTTCAGTCAAACATTAGTTGAACACAATCACATTTCTAAAAGTGCCTTATTATCACCAAAGGAAAATCTGCAACTTTAATTTACCTAGGTATATTTTAGCAAGGTTACAGGAGATATGGTGTTTAGTATAGAAAGTACCTCTTTCTTCAACGTATTTTTCAGTGACACAACTAATTTATAGAAATTACTAAACAGTTCCTTCGCGAACTGGGAAAATGCAAGACAAATATCCTTTGAAAAGTTTTCTGGTTTAAGTGTTGATATCAAACATCAGGTCACACTGATATTTGGCAGTTTGCTTTTACTGCTCCACAGGGAAAGTGTCACAGCAGAAAGCAGATAAAGAAAAGCCTTATACTGCTCAGTAGAAGGTGCTAATGGGTATTTGTGCTGGGTTTAGGTGACAAGTTTATGAATGTGGGGACCAGCCAGGGTTCCTTCTGTGACAAGAGAATAGGAGCCACCCCTGTGGACAGAACCAGTCCCAGCCAGCTTCTCTGCTGGTTAAAGCTGAGCCCATCAACAGCACTGGTGCCCTTGTGATAACATGTTTAAGAAAGGGTAAAAAGTGCTGCATGCGAGTTGTGAGACGGGAGTGAGAAAAATGTGAGCAAAACAGCCCTGCAGACAATAAGGTCAGTGCAGGAGTGGAAGGAGGTACACTCCAGGCACCAGAACAGAGATTAACCTGCAGCCCATGTAGGCAGTGTGAAGGTGTGTGGTTATCCAGCTTCAACCCATGGACAGGACCACAGAGCAGATACTCACACTGATATGTGGTGGGGGAGGATGTGAAAGCACCTTGAGTGAATTTGATCCTGAGAGGAAGGTAGGGTAGTTGTTTAGTTTTGTCTTTGTTTCTCATTCTCCTATTCTATTTTTAATTGGCAATTAATCTTCCCTAGTCAAGTTTATTTTGCCCATGATGGTAATTAGCAAGTGATTTCCTTGCCTTTATCCTGACCCCTGAGCTTTTTGATCTTATTTTCTGATCCTGTCTTGCTGAGGAGAGGGAGCAAGAGAGCAGCTGGGTGGGGGTCTGACAGTCAGCCAAGGTTAATCCAACACAATTTTGTAGATCTTGGATTAAAATTATTTGGCCACAAAGGACTCTGGAACAGCCTTCCAGGGTTATCTAAAAATAGAAGTTAATTGTTTTATTAGAGGGCTAATACAATATCGTTTCCTGCAGCAATGACACAGGACATCAACAAGGTCTTGTGCTATGCATAAGACCTTTAAATCAGGCCCTTTGCACCTCTTTAGATAAATGGCTTTAGAAATTTATTCAATGACAACCGTTATCAGCGTTTTGGAAAACAGCAGCAAGTGAATGTCAGTGACTAGTTCCTGATAGCATTCAGACCCAAATCAATGTAAACGTCATTTTACCCTGCCTACAATTTCAAGCACTACTAGAGATTTTGGATTCCCAATCTGAGCATGATTTCTAGAAGGCATGTACTCAGCATTATCTGAAAGTACCATACACCTGACAATATCTTTGATAAAAAAAAATAACTTTTTAGAATTCCCACTCCACTTTTTACTTAGAGGCAACTCTCAGCAGAAAGATGTAGTTACTTTAGTTAAGCAAACAGGAGTCAACAGGTTAAAAAAAGGCTCTGTGAGAGAGGACTGACTGCTGAATTTAATAGCTTTTTGTTCAACAGCACAAAATACCCTGCTTTACTGAGCTGTAATTTAAATTTGCTTGCTTACACTGTTATAGGTCTGAATTGACAACATAAAAAGTTATCAATCTTAAGAAACTCACTTGAATATGGTCTGTGTTTCAAATGAGCATTGGAGTAAGAATAATTTCAAATTAAAAGAAATCACTATGAAGCTAAGTTTTATCATGTCAACAGAAAATTCTAGAAGTTTTTAAAAAATCCACATGAAATCAGAATGTAAATAAAACCTGCCAAAATACACAAATATCCCGAGGTGTATCAGTTTAAGGGAAGAACCCTGACTTGTACAACAATTTGTTCTCATAGTACTATGACATCCAGTGTCTTCCAGATAAAAAAGCAATAAAAAAGTCTATCCTGGTTGTAAGCCCTAAAGTAAAGGATTACTGTGATAAAGTCAAGCAGTTGTCTCTGTAGAGCATTTTAGGTTGTCTGCAACAGAAAAAGCTGAGAGTGAGACATAAGTACAGGAAGAGAATCTGTTAGTGTTTGACATGAACTAGTGAAAAGCTCTCGAACTGTTAAACTGGTGATTCTCTTTCCTAGGGTTTTTACCACATTCCTTCAGTCTGCAAGAAGCTGAATACTCTTTTTGTAACAACGAGTACCTGGTTATGTTCTCCTAATTTTATAGGAGAAACCCACATACATTATTTTATGATTTTTACAAAATCGTAAGAATGTAAAAATCACAAATATAAAAAACAAATATAAAAAAATATATCTTGTTGAACAAGATGCCTACAATATAATAGTACAAAACTCTGGGGAAGGAAATAGTGCTGTAATTTCCTCATGACTGAAAAAGAACTGATTCCAGGTGCTGCGATTAATTCATTGTGAAAGAAATCAGTGGATTACAGCAGAGAATGCATAATTCCCAAGGTTAGTTTACACATAATTATTTGTATGCCTGAGTAGGTGTCTTGATGGCAACATCAGCAATGAATTTTACAATTCACAGGTTTACGATTCCCTTTCAGAACTCCAGCAAAGACAGCTGTGTTTGAACAATTTCAGCCTACCACTAGTTTCTCATACTCCTGCTTTTCCCAGGATGCTATGCCCCAAAACTGCTGCAGACTTGTTTCACTCCTTCACTATAAAGAAATGAAAGACTTAGTGCTTAGGCAGACTCATAAGGTTATTTGATGTATTGCTATTTTGCAACTACATATAAAGCATAATCAGCAATTCCCTGGTGTACAGGAGCAAGGTTATTGTTTGCAGTCTTCAAACTTTCTTAATTTACAAGCCATGCAAAACTCCAGAGAAAAGTTTAAAGTTTGCCACAAAACCTATGAGTCCATTTTAGATATTCAGAAATGCCCATTTCAAAGGTGGCTCACCTTCACTATCAATAATGGGTTTATCTTTATGTCATATCTGTGAAAGACTATTATCTTGTTTTTACAAGGTGAGACATGGAGAACTAGAGACCTGAATCTACAGTACACAACTGACTTAAATACCTATTCCTTAAACACAGGAAGAATTAGTAATTTTACAGGAGGATTAATAGGCCCCTCAAAGCTCCATTGATAAAAAGAGAACAGCCTAAAATGTTGTGTAATAATGCATGGGTACAAAACCAAAATATGTTTTTCTCTGTGTTGTTGCTGCTTTATTTTGGCATTTAGTAAGGGGAGACAGTCTTATTAAGTCTCAGCATGAAAATCTATCCTTCTATAAATCCTCTAGAAGTGAAAATATATTAGAAATTAAGTTTACATGGGATCTATAAATTCTCCTAAGATACATCTGATATACTCTGATCTGTTAGGTTGGTCTTCTTATGAAGGTGTGAACACTACTAAAAGATTATGAATTTAATGAGATATTGGAACAGGGCAAAGGAAATCAAAAGAAGGGAAAACTCTATTTTGCACCTCTAATTTTGTTAACAAATGCTGAAAGCTGCAAGAAAGACTTGTGCCCAATCAAACCTATTAATTGCCACCATGAGAAAAGTACCAAAAAGTATCACTGCATTAATTCTAACATCAATTAAACACAGGAAATTATACAGATTTATTTTTCCACCAATTTTTATGACTTATCCTCACAATGTCAGTCTGGTCTACATAAGAAAGTTAAATCCTTTTTGCTGTTGGATATGTGGTCTAGCTATCCCAAGGAGTGAAAGCACAGGGCTAGCAGAGAACAAAAGCCGCTGCTACACTGAAGGCTGTGCTTTTAAGAACGACATTTTAGTTCTAATGAATCTCTTCCTGACATCCAAGAGTATCAGAAGTACTATTGTGATCTCAGTTCTCTGCTCCTCAGTTGGCAGGCGCTAAAACTGACAGCTCACTTAACTTCATAGGGAGAGAGACTACCTCTTACCTCATGAAACTTAAAAGTGATCCTTCTCCCTGGATAAGAGAGACAGACTCCAATGGGAGAGGCATCAGCTCTTACTCAGCTGAAAGGAAGGAGGTTCTGATGACAGAGTTCACAGAAAGAATCATGAAAATACAGCAGAGTGGAGGAGCATTTTTACACAGAATTATACTCATGATCCCCTAGTGGACGTCTCCTATGTTAAACCTCAAATTTTATTCGTATCTACAACGTTATGAGTTTTGTTCATTAAAATAATTCAGTATCATTATACTGTGACATTTTACTATGACATATGCTCAGTAACTGCAACCAGGCTATAATCACTTCACAAATATATTTGAAAACCCTAAAAAGGCTCTTAGAAAATTGCATACACTCCCTTTAATGGCATTTGTACAAATCATATATTTCAAAAATCTTCTGTATTATAGAAATGTTTATGTGCATAAGGAAAGATTGCCTAACTCCCCAGTGGCTAAGAAAAGTTAAATATGCACTAACATCTCTGATGGAACAATTAGTCATACAAAATAGAGGCAAGTCAAAAGGAAAAACCTACAGTTCCATAGAGAAAAAAATTTATAAATAGCCCAAAAATAGTATTTGTGGTAACTTCTGCAATTCCAGTACATGGCTCTCTTTCCCAACAAAATCATACTTTAATACTAAAAATGTGATAGAATTTCAGGTACAGTCCTAAAATCAAAATATCTGTTAATCTTTTAGAGCTTAAAGAACTAGGTAAGACAGAAAAGCCAAATGTTTTCATAACTCCTTAGCAAATTTCTATTTGTGTGTGATGTGCTTAAATATAACAGACTTGAGTAACTCAGGGTGGTTTGTTTGTTTTACTGTAGGTTTTCTTGTACAGGGGGTGTGTTTTGAGTGTTTATGATTGGTTTGGGTTTTTCTTTCTCCACAGTATGTCCTTTTAGCCTTGAATTTCCATTCCTTGTGTCTATAGAAGATCAGGAGTGATAAGATTTTGCAAATAAACACTGTAATCTCTTCTAATCCATTGATCTAATGAGATCTTGTGTCATTTCCCGCTAACATTATGGAATAAAGATTTTGGCTACTCAGAAGATTGTTTTCCTTCATGTTATAATCAGAATGAAAGGGTGTTGTTTCTTTATTTCATTAGTAAATTTTTTACTCTGATCAAGTAAAACACATGACATAAACCTAGCTAAGCAGAATTTAGCCCTCTAATCAAAGCAACCAAAAAAATAATAATAGCTAAAACAATTTGGAAATAATAAAATTATGGTATGCAAGTGTTCTTTATTTAACTGAGAGATCTGATACTATTTAAAAAGTGATCAACATGAACCTAGAGCCAAAGAGCTGAAGAATTCCTATCATTCGTTTTAAACCACGTGTTTAACACATTTCTTCAACACATTTTAAATTTAACACATTTCTTAACTGTGCAGAAATGACATGCATGTTTACCTTTGTGCACTGGGCAAGGCCTTAATGTTGGAGTTTCTATTTGCAGAAACAGAACCAATGGCCTCTGGAATTGCCCATTTCATAATCTCAAAACCCATGAAGATAATAAATATGTTCACAGTATGGGACTGGTTGATCTACTAACATGTCCTGTGGGACTCAGCTAATAGCATTCTTTTTGTCAGAGCTGCCAGCAATAATGTGGATTATTTTGAGGGTTTTGGGATACCAATCATTCACTGTCCTCCAGGACTCCCTGGAGGACAGAAGTATTGTTCAATGAGAAAATATCAAAGTTTTCATCTCACATTAAAACAAATATGATAACTTTGAACTCCTGAGGAAAAGACATAAGAAAAGAAAAAGTTATAGCCCAGGTCTGAGCACACATTTGCTGGGCTGCAGGTTCAGAAGCATATGCTGACCAAAAAGAAAAGAAAAACCAGAACCATAATTTTGTTTCAAAAAAATTTCTTTAACAGTCTGACTTCACCAGGCCCCCCTTTTCGCACATTTGGCCTCCCCAAATAACAATATTTTCTGCATGACTCAACGTGTTCTGACAAGAGATGGCTTTCCCAAATTAGCATTTTTTCAGACAGGTAAAGGCTTTCAGTTCAGCTACCTGCTCACGGATGAGGAAGTACAAGTTCTGTCCTGCTCTGTTGATGATAGCTCATTGAATTTCTTTGTGCCTATTCTGTGGTTTCAAATTTGCAAAGTGAGAAGTCTCCCTCTCATTGTAGAAAACATTCAGCAACTGCTGTTTTAAGGGAAAGCATTTCCACATTAAATAGCAGCAGCCTCTGCTGTGAATCAGCAGTAAATGGACACCACACAATATGACCATTTGCTAACTCTGATGTTCAATATGTTCTTCTTCATACACTTTTAAGGGACAAAGACCTCCATATAATTTCCAAGTACTCTTATCCTGAGATGTACACATTTAAAATGTAAGTTTACATAATTATGTTTTCACCATTTTAAAAAATGCACACAAACATGCATGAACCTTTCAATATTGACATTTCCTTTTCTATTGCAATTTGGTCTTTTGTGGGAATTTTTTGCGTGTTTTGATTTTTTTGTCCCTTCTGCTATGCAAATGCCACTGTGAGGTGCAGAAATGTCAGAATAACATCCATGATTTTCCTGTATTGAATCTTTAGAAGCATTTAAACTTAACAGTACCATGAAAACAGACAAACAACCCCTTGCTTAGCAAAGCTCTACCTGTGCCATAATATCAGCTTTATCTAACAGTTTAAATGAATGCAAGTCCTTTCAGCATCCTTAATTGGGACAAGATCTATTTGGAGATTGCGTCACTCAAAGTTAGGTATTTCCGAACTTCCATCACAGAGTTTAAATAGGCAGAGCTATGAGGCTGTCTAGTCACCAGTACGGAAAATAACTCAGCTCATCCGAGATCCTACTGAGGAGATCTCAACTGTGCTTATTTGTTATTGCAAAGGTAAAAACAAAGAAAAAACAAACCATGCCATACACACTTAGAGACTGGAATCTCTGTCAAACAACACAATTATTTGACTTCTTATTAATTTCACTTTTTGCCCGTGAAAGGTCTTATCATTCTACTTCACTCTACCGTTGTAATCAACAACCTTATCCATGGGAGGATTTATTTTAAAAAAAGAAAAAAAAGCACAGAAACTTCAAACTCTTCTCCATCTTTGTTCTGAAAATATTTGAAATGTATTTTATGTTATGTAATTTTAAACAAAAACAGTCTTATTAAAGTCTTGATTATCTGACATATATGCTTGAAAAATATTTCAAATATAAGAATGCAATATGGGATGCTTAGGAACATTATTATGATATTGCCTCAAGTTCTTTAATGAAAAGATGAAGCTGCATGTTTTACATAAGTAATGTTATCATCTGAGGCTCTCTTTTTTTCTTCCATAGGAGCTAGAGTACTTTTTTGCAAAGAATATACTCTGTATATATAATGGTCCTGGAATTTACTTTCAGTTTGAATTTTTTCTCCTCCTTGCAGTTTGAAAGGCAGCTTTGTGACTATTTTTGGCCTGATGTGGTTAAGGGGCATATCTTTAACTGGAACTTTAAAGAATTTTCAGAATATATTCTCTTGGAATTATGCATCTCATCCGTGAAATTGAAACACTTTCTTAAGAAAAAAGAAATGCTGTAGCCTCCACTCATGAAAGAAAGAATATCAATCTTCTGCAAGGAGAGATCACTCCCAGTACAAAAGCCAAAGTGTTTTCAATAGGATATATTTAAATATCTGGCTTATCTAGAGACTTTCAAAGGAAGAAGCACAGTGAAAGGAATCCAGTTCATTTATTCCTTGACCATGGCTATACACAGATGATTCCAGATGGGAAAGTGTGGAGAAAAAAAAAAGAAAAACCATAAAGGAAGAAATGGACACTTCCTTACTCTAAAAATGGACCAAATTCACAAATATGATGATAATAATTCCACAATCCAATTCAAAACTTGTAGAAACTGGTGGAAAATGTATAATCTTGGGACAATTCTTAAGAAGCTGGTTAACTTTAGATGTTAAGGAGTGTGATTAACCTCCAAAGCACTACAGAGAACATTTGCATTTATCCTATGTTGCATTTCTGATCTTTTAACCCAGTCCCTCAGATGTGGCAAACAAATTTCATAATTCTTTAAAAAGTTCCCACCCAACTTAAAATGTTTAACACATGTTCGCCCATAACTCCATGCACAAAGCCATTTCATCACCTTCTCCACAGACTTCCAGCATTCAATGCAAATGTGCTTGCGCAGACTATATAAATGTTTATATAACTATATAACTGCTAGTTTTTCCATCACTGTTGTTCTTTACCCTAAAGACCAGTAACTTTCTCCTTTTGGAAATCAGGAAATCCACATCCCCCTTCAACTGTTATAATATCAAACTAAGAAAACCAGATAAGTTATTTATTTTTCTCTCAAACCACAATAGAAACACTCAATTTTATTAGTATGCTGGCTGTCTTCCTCCAGGTTTCAACTTGGAGTTCAACTCGCAAGTCGTACACAGAAGAGATCTCATCAGTTTTTACTAAACAGTCTTAAGTCTGCATTTTTTTCTAGTGGAAACATCTTTTCTAACTAGTAAGATGGGAAAATTTCTAAGTGGGTCCACAGCGTTGCCCTTTTCTTCACAGCAGTGTTTTAATGCAAAAATAACAGTTGTTTTCATTTGATCCAGATTATTTGTACTCTTGACTGCACTATAAAACAACTTCATGCCTTTCCTCATTCTCATTTTATTTGTCAAGGTTTCTGTGCTTAATTTTGATTTTCTCAATTTAACTAATGCAGTTGTGTCCACTCTTTCTTTATTCCTTTATTTATATCCTTTTAAAACACAGAAACTAGCAACACTTTCCCCCCTCCATTTTCGAAAGAATATATTCATAGGCATCATGCTTATTCTTTACACTATAAAATTTTAATTTTTTTTTAAATTTAATTGCAGATATTATCAGAACACTGCAGAGTTCCCCAGCTCCCTGCAATAACCCCCCCCCCCCCATGTGCCCCCTCAGAGGTGAACGGGCCTATCATCACCTTTGCAGATTTCACTCTCTTCCATCTTATTTGTGCCTCTAAATTGCCCACACGGCTGGACCTGCAGCAGGCTCCCAGCTGGGCTATGCTCACTCAGGGCAAACTGTCCCGAGATCACAAACAATAATCTTTCTGGGGAACAGCAGACAGGACATTATGTTCAGGTGCATGACTGATAACTGTTAGCTGAAAAACTACATTTTATGTAACATTGTTCCACAGCTACATGGTGCTTGTGAGTGGACTAATGCAATGCCAACAATCTGAGATAACACTGCATATCAAAACAAAAAACCCCCCTCCAACCAACCAAACAAAAAGAAGTTAGAATTAGTCTTCTAATAGAAATAACCTCATCAGAGCTGAATTCAACCAAGATATACAGTCTATCAATAAACTGACACAAACATTTAGAGAACAAGAGAAAAGAAACTTTTTCAGCATTTTTGGTTTCTCAGATATCTATTTGGCTACTATAAGCCAGATAATTATGTTCTATCCTCCACGATAAAGCATTCATCTGACTGCTCCTACACAAAATAACTTCTAGTACCTCCAAAGCATCCAATTTTTGACAAGTTTGGATTAGCAACACACCAAACAATTTCATTACTGCTATTTTTCTCTCCATTATTTTTTCCCTATCTCCCACTCCTTGCAGAGAGATTGCCAGCTCTACTCACAGACTCTGTTCTAAAACACCTAGCTGCCAATAGAGTGACTGCTGTAGTTTTTAAAAAGTTGCCACACCCTTTTGGAAGCAGGAAGACTTCTAAGAACAACCTGTTCATATTTCATCACTGCCAGTTTCCAGTTTAAATTACACAAAGCAAGATAAACAATGTGGGAATATCCAGTGTGTGCACAAAGTTTAAGGTATAAGGGTAATGAAAAAACTGCCTAATCCTATTTCACAATATCTCATCTTGATCATCTTTTCAGAACTCATAGGAGCACTGCATGTCATTGAAGTCAGCAGCCCATATCAAACACACACAGACGTCCATCCATCACTGCAGACCTCACTGCACATTTTAAATGCACTTGAAGTTTCTAGTTCTTACAAAATGATTAGTTTTTTCTCTCTAAAGGAAAGACAGGAAATTCATCATGCAATTACCTTAACATCCTGCTGCGACAGAAAGGGCCTTTGTAACTCATCGGTAGCCTTATGCTTTGTTTCTTGAGTAACAGCTGAGCAGAAAAAGAGCAGTCGGTCTGAATCCCGAGCAGGAAATCTTTGAAGACTTGTGATATAGTCTATCCTTGGAGATGAAACAAAATCCATGGAACAAGCTTTCCTTCTGCAGAGAAAGGAGTCCTCCTCCTTTCTGAAAGTACTTAAACAATTTCAGCTGGTCAGCCACACCCCCAGGAAACAAACACATCACAGGTGCAGGTAAGGAGATTGGGAAAGAAGAGCTGGGAATAGGAGCCAGAACTAATAAACAGTGGGGAAAGGAAGAGCAAGGTGTGATCCCAGCACATCCTACATCTTTACTTTCTTTAAAAGTTATTTGTTTTACCAAGAGAAAAAAACCCAAACAAATTAATTTTAAAATCCACATTCTTTCTGTAATAGGAAAAAATGGACATAAATTTAATTATGCTTGTCAATAACAAGTGAACTATTTAGAGATACAAAGATACCATATCTGTTAGAAAATGGTTATAATTAAGAAAAATGTGAATATATAATATAAACCCCTATCTTTTCAGAATCAAACATTCAATGAAAATTCGTTGGTTTCAGCAGAACAAATGTTTTTTGGTTCTTGAAAACTCAACAAAGATGAAAGAAAATAAGCAAGGATTTCCATGTAGCTACAGAAGATTTTAGTCCAAATATTTGCTTTTTCTTAGTTCTGAGTAAAGCTAGGAGCTGTTGTCTCCAGCAGTCCCCATTGCAAATGCTCATTTACTGCCTTGCAGCTGCTCCATTCCATGTTCAGCTGCCAAAAGGAAAGGACTCCTTCACTTGGTGAGCAGCACACACACCTGAGTGAAGGATAGCAATGACTGCTCTCCAACTGCAAGTGCAAACATAAGGCTGGACTAGAGAGATTTCTGAAGTGCTTTGATAAAATGTTTTTTTGGTAGCATGCATGTCTCCTAAAAAAGTGTCAAATCTTGAAAACTGCCTAAGGGGAAAAATGTTTTTTAGCTGAGCCCTGTTCTAGGAATGTTAACAACACGTTACTCCTAAGGAGCAAAGCATTTGCATTAGCCTTAAAAGAAAATACCCTTAACAACTGGCACTGCTAATTGTAATGATGGGTAGGGGAATCATTATGTAAATGATCATTTAAGAAGCATCTCACTGACGTCCCAACAGGACAATAAAATATTTTATAAATAAAAAGAGTAAGTAAGGCAGAGTAAGAATTTCCTTTGCTGTTTTTTTTTTCTTTGGTTGACAATGACAAAAGTTCTGTTGATATTTTGGTCATACTGAACAAGGCTGAAACACACTTGAAATAATTTCTAAGAGATAGCCTAAGAAATAGGAAGGTCTTGTGAGAAAGTAGGTCTGCATTGTTCAAAGGCAGTAAGCAGAGATTAGCAAACACTTTGCTAAAAAACCCCAGCTTGTCGGTGACAATTCAAATTTGAGTATGCTCAGTATGACCTTGGTAGCATAAAGATATGATATTCTTATTCTTGATGCCACAAAGTTCATATGCGGTATCATGGTTTAGACTATTCACACACTAATGGGAAAAGACTGAAGTCAGTTTATCTTGTGTTCTAGTAATTTTAAGAACTTTCACAAACTCATAGCAAAGATTCATCTAATATGTGCTGCTTTAATAGAAGACTGTAGTCGTTAAGAAACAGGGGAAAGCAATCTTTTCCATCTTCTGATTAGAATGTCAGGGTCTTTTGAGCTAGAGACCTGATCTAGAGTATTATTTTTAATATCTATTGAAAACACAGTCTGAAGTTTTGATCCAGACACAGTATATAAACAGATGAATCAGATCAGAAAAGAAAATGGTACATTTACCACAAAAGGTCTTCTGGTTTTGAAATTGTCTGGTGTCAGTTTCACACAAAGTTAGGATTAACCATGTTTTTAAAGTATTAAGAATGTCACGCAAGTCATGCTCTGTGACATTTTTGGATTTTTATCTAAAGACAGCTCTCTGGAAAATTGCTGGTGACACAGAAGTCTCTGAGATAGCTGAAGAAAGAAAGACACTAGGATCATGCAGAATAAAATATATGATTGTGAATAAGAAAGAGGTTATTACAAATGTCACTCTAAAATACATATATCCATTTACTTTTATCTAAAGGAATAATCTGACAGGTTTGCAGGATGTCATTACAGCCTGCAGCATGTTTCATATATGAATGCCCTGATTTAACCCTTCTCTTTGATACTCCACAAGTCCTAAAAGATTTTTGAGAACTCAGGAACCTTCTGTTAAGCAGATTTCCCACTTGTCACTTGTCCAAATAACGTTTGAATACTACTGTATTAGTAAGAAGAAAAATCACCTCAAATACAATTCAGCAACAATAGATTAAGAGAACAATCCTGTTTTCTAATTTCCTTATGGTGAAGAAGACTTGAAAGTTCATCTATCAGGTAACTTTTCTGCTGTGTAACTGCATTTCTGCGAAAGAACCTGTCTTGGGGATTTTTTTGGTCTGGTTGTTTTTTCAGTCCAAAAAAAAAAGAGTTTTAAGTGGTTTTGAATATGTTACCCTGGAAAAAATTCATAAAACAGATGACTTCAGCTGGATTGAATTCCAGGGCTCTGGCTACATCATTTTAAGTTACAGATTAGTGTGAGGGTTTGCAGAAATTTCTACCTCTGTGCAAGAGTGAGGTAAATTTAGAGGACAAAAGTATTTTGTTGTAGTAACAATAATTTATTTTTTTTTTTTTTTTAGGAAAATGGTTGTCTTTCTCATACAAACTTGCATGTGGTATTAAAGCATAGAGAACCAAAAATCCAGAATACAATCCAATTTCATCTTCAACAGCATAAAAAGGTCCTGAACAGTCCACCCCCCTTTGCATCCCCTCCCCACCCTCTGCCCATCTTTCATTTCAGAGGCAGGGCCAAAGGGTAGGGAGGTACATAGGTAAATTACCATTGCAATGAAAATTCTTGAGAACTACTACACTGTTTCTAGTTGTGGTACAGTGCTGAGAATTTTAGGACAGTTCTCCAGCAAAGGGGGGAGAGGGAAAAAGATGACACATGACAGCAATTGCAAATACCAAGCAAGGTTCTTGCAGGGCACTTCCGGAAGAAAGAGTTTACAGTGTATGATGACAAACTGCTTGTTAATGGCTCCTTCTTGAAATAATGGATTCATGCTACTTGCCTTAGGAATCCAACAGCAGATATTTTCATGCATCTAGAAAATGTTAAGGAGACACTAAAAAAGTGTTAAGAAAACTTTGTATTCTCAAGAGCTACACATACTTGCTTTTTGTCTTGTGCATGACACAGTGATGGAACTATGCGTCTGACCTGAAATTCTTTGTTTGTTCTTGAAGCAAATTTTCCCCTAAACTTTTGTCCTTATGAAAACTGCATACACTTTCATTTTTTAAAAGATTTATTTAACTTATATATTGATTTAACTTATTTTCAAACACTGGGGCAGTAAAAGAACTGGAGTCAAAATACAATAACCCATTTGGATATATCTGTGGAATTTACAACAAACATTGTATTTGGATGAGATTTTTCAAAAAAGATTATTTAACATTACTGTCCTTTAAAGCCAAAATTGTATAGTTGGGGAAAATATAGTTCAGGTAGATCAACACTTGATTCTTAGTGCTGCCACTTACGTCTTCAATAATAAAACATGTAAATTGTGCTTATTATGAGAAATTAGATCAAATGAGATAGAATTGGCATTACCGATCTCATACAAAATCTAGTTTTCATTCCAAGGATTTCATGAACTAAAACTAATAGGTGTTTTACAGTCCAAAATGTTCTTACAGTCTTTTCTCCTTTAGTACTGATGCGCTATATAATAAATTTTAACTATTCAATAGGAGGAAGTTATTATAGACAGGTCTTGCAGACTAATTTTGTTTTCAGGATAAGTGAAAGGATGAAATGTAAAGAAATTAGATGAAAGATGAAATAGATCTTTTCAGTTCCTAGAAGCGTTGATAATGCCTGTTATGGGTATGTTATACTCAAAGAACTGTTACAGCCAAAAAGCCTACATAATGTTACATACAGAGCCCAGAATTTATTTTTAACCTAATAATAATCTTAACAGTCTAATTAAAATAGAACCAACTGATTAGTCTAGCTACAGTAATATTAAGTCATAGTCCAAATTCCTACTGAAAAGCCTCACTATTGATGTCATTAAGACTGTTATTCAACACTGATGTAATAAGCACTTTTTTTTTTTATTTTGTGTTGTGCTCACTGCTCACGTCTGTTGGGTCACAGGGTCGATGGTACTTATCTCCATCAAGCAGAGAAGTGGTGGCAGGCCATCAGCATCCTGAGTTGTTTCCAAATAGGGCTTCAGTTTAGGTGTGTTTACAGGATCCCTTCTGCCTCACTGCTGGCACTCAGCTGGGATTATCTTTACATGGTTTCTTGCCCAGCCTGCTGCTTTCACTGATTCCCAGCTGAAGTTTGAAAGTTGCACCACAGCCTCTCTCAACTTTATTTGCCATGAGGGGCTACTGCTCTCTAGGCAAAGGGTGAATAACCTCGTCTGTCAGGCCTTTTACAGTAAAGTCTATTCACAGAGGGTAACTAAATCTAGGAATTAATCATTAGACCAGCAGAGAATTATTAAAAGGAGATAAAAACAGCTCAGGCCAAGGCAAGTCCTGTGAGCTGCACAATCAGGTCAACATAAATCTGTAGCATTTTATTAGTCATGGAAAAGGTCATATTTATCATCCTACCGGTAGGGAAAATATGGCAATAATGGCCAGGTGAAGCTCACTGAAAGAGCAAATTGCTTTAGTAGATTATGCAACGACAGAATTTGACTGTTCACAGTCATCACAGTTTGAAAGAAAAGAAAATAATTGAACAAGACCTAAGATACCACAAAAAAAAAAAATGGAAGGATCTTAATAAGAGATTAAAATTTAAATTGAGACTAAAAAGAGGCCAGAAATTTAGGTAAAAACATATTAATAGCAGTTAAAGCACTCTGTAGGTGGAAAAAAAAGATGTAATATTGGCAAAAAAACCCACAAACCCAAACAAAAGCCTACACAAACTCACACTTTTAAAAATTACCATGAGTTGAATGTCAAATTTCTGTGCTTAAAAAGTATCAAGACGAATTTTCTCTGAACATATGGATCACTGCACAAGAAACTTAGGTGTGGGATTTGTTTTGGAAATTGTCACATCCCAGATCCTAATCCAAGAGATGCATCTTGCAGTGCTGCAAGTATTGGAATTTTCGCTCCCATCCGTCCAGGAAGGATGGGTGATGATGTCGCACTAGATGGCGGTGTTGTTCATTGGAGCGTGCCGCCTTCAAGCTGTAGGGTGGGAACTAGGAACGGCTTGTCCAGGGGTACAGCTGATTCCTGCTAAGTGATAACTTAGCACTGTGTTGATGGCTAAAATGAAGTAATGTACATCGGGGGGGGGGGGGGGGAGGGGGAGGGGGAGGGTTAAAAAAATAAAAAAAATACTGGACTTGATATGATAAATCAGGAATCCCTGTGTAGACTGGATAGGAATTTGGAAGTTTGGATACTGCTGAATGCATTTCATGTTTGGCATGTCCAATGAAAAAGAAAATTATATTAGAAAATCACATACTGATCACGTGCAGAATTGTATGGAAGTTCACAGTGAACAGAAGAAAGTGTTTTAATTCTAAATACTGACCTAAAGGGATTATTCTAACTTTTAATATGTAGAACAACATGCTTCTTATCATAGAATGGTTTCGGTTGAAAGCGACCTTAAAGATCATCTCATTCTAACCCCCCTGCCTTGGCCAGGGACAATTTCTATTTGACCAGGTTGCTCAGAGCTCAATCTAATCTGTCCTTTATATGTTGTTATGAAATCTCATTCTTAGAACATGCTTTTCGATGGAGATAACACATCCAGGCAAAATGGATTGCTGAAGACTCGGTAAAAAGAAAAGGGAAAAATGTTATTTCAAGAAACACAACTTGCTGCTCTTAAGCAATTTCAATTGCACACACATCAGTTATTCAACCAAACTCTTTTGTGAAGTTTGTAGAGTAATGTAAAAAGTAAAAGGTCAGTTGCAGGAAAAGTCCCTTTGCATATATTTCATTGAAATTCCTTCCAATGATGACAGTTACTAAATTTTAACAAATCTAAAAGCACAAAAGAGTGCCACATGAATGTAAAGATGTAAAGAAGTCAATCCAGCATTCAGTTCCTTCAGTAAAACTCTCCAGAGAGCAAAGATGCTAAGACAGTCTACCCAGATTTTGACTGCATTGCTGCTGATCTGGCTACAGCCAATTACCTCTAATGACCTCACAGAAGAAAAGTGGAATTTTATTCTTTAAGACCTAAAAACCCCAAATATTTTAACAAGGCACATTTTAGTAAAGTCTAAAAGCATAATCCTACAATAATCCTAGAAACACCAGTTAAAATATAGCCTTGCTGTGGAGTCAGGTAACGTACATCTGAGTTTGGCTTTCAGGTTTCCCCATCCTAAATGTCCAAGTTCTGCCTCTTTGCAAGGCTATCCTCAGTTTTGATAGCAATGATGAGCTTTAAACATTTGACTCCTGACAGCATGATCTGGGTCAAGAAAGAAATCCCTCATACAGCTTTCCTGAAAAGCTGAATCCAGCAGAACTCTTGATTAAAGGTTCGTAAGAAAAGCCATGGGCAGTGCAATGACTAGAGTAAGAAAAGCAGCTGAATTTTAACAGTGTACAGTTTCTGTGTGGTGCCTAGAAACCGAGTAGAAGTGGTTCAAGACTTTGAATAAAACTAGAAAAGCAGAGGAGTACTAGTTGAATGTAGGCTAGCCCCAATTCATTGATGAGGAGAGAGGCATAGGAAAAGTGCCCTAGAATATAGAGGTTTTTGATATTTCCAACAGATATGTGGAGATAATAATGCCATTGTATAAGGTATTAATGAAATGTCATGTCAAAATCTCCATTTATTTCTAATCTATATTTCAGTATGGAAAAGTTCAAAACTGTTAGAATGATCATTTAGGTTAGAAAAGACCACTAAAATCATTTAGTCCAATTTTAAATAGGCTCACTAAGATGTAAGAGTTTGGATCCTTCCATCCCAGAAAAAATCTCCCTTGCTGCTTTCTTCAGGGTATGCTAAGAAGGAATGGTAAATAGGAGAAACTGGAAAGATCCTGCAGGTAACATCTTGCCTAAGACTGTGACAAAAGTTGCCAACAAATTCAGAGACAATTTGGCACTGTGTGTGAATAAGCCAATGGATCCCACTGAGCTCTTGCGGGGTTCCAGGATAAAGGTGTTTTCCTCAGAATGTCACACAATGTGTCTGCTCAGCATAAAAATGTGATATGGCATACGGCCACATACTGCTCCAATTCAGGTATTAGTAAGAGAGAATATTATGGAGAAAAAGAAAATCTTTCAGATTTTGTAAAACAAAGGAATGCTAACAGTGAGAACAGTGCCACTACTGTGACTGAGGCTCCCAGTAAGCCGATTAAAGTTTTTTTGTCCTAGTCATACTGAATTTTTAACTGGAGTCTGACAGTATAAATGTAACAAATGGAAGAAGTCCCATTATTTCCTGCTTGTAGCGCCTTGTTTGCATGTTTTTCCAGAGTTGAGAGAAAAGCCACAATAGTTACTTTGTGCAGCAGAGGAGCAATTCTTAGAAACTCTGGCATTTGCTAATAATCTGCAAGAGTGTGAAACCAAATGGCAGCTATTGAAGTGAAATAGCACAGAGCTTGCTCAGCTTTTTTTTTTATTGTCACTTATATTGCTTAAACAGGGAAAGCAAACTGAACTAGTTTTCTGGTATGCCATTGTTTCTCCCAGCACTTTTTCATTCAGTGTTTTAAACTTTATGGAACAGAAGTGACCAGGACTTGTTTGACCTGCCTGGAGATCAGCCACAGTACCTATGTCTTATGAACAGCAGAACATATTTGCTTAGTTTCTGCTTAAAATAGTAATATGTGGACTATGTTGGTTAGAATTTGTATATTTTATTTTGAAAGTTGATTTCTGACAGCTTTGCTGAAGCACAAGATATTATGGTGCTTAATACACTTATTTTTTCACAAAACTTCCATTAAGTTGCTGTGAATTCTGCTGGGTTCCTGATAGTTTTAAGTTTTAGAACCTCAAAACATACAAAACGCCTGAGTACAAAATTTAGATCCAAAGCAACTTGCTCCCATAACACGGGCCTCTAAATTCTCCTATGCACATCAGACTCCTCTGACATATTTTCCAACAGACAAAGTGTCTGCTTCTGGTCATATCAAGATCTGACTATATTCCAACGATGCTAAGCAATTTGAGGATTTATTTCAGACCTATGTCAGCAGAGAGAGAGCTCTTTCTGTCAAATAGTGGGGTCTAATCCTGCTGGGTGTTCTCACCTGTTCTTGACATCATCCTAATACAAGTAACCTGATAAAATTAATAAAAATCCATCTGAAATATTCAATATATGTAAATTGAAAAGCCTGGAAATTGCCACCTGATTTATTTATGTTGGAATGAGTAAAACAGGGATGTCCATTCAGCTCAGTGGGTTCTATCAAGTTTCTTCCTAAGACACCAACTCTTTCCCATGCTGCGTCAGAGGATCCAGGGCTTTCATCTGTGGGTGTGAATACCACTCCCAGCTCCAAAGTTCAGGTAAAGTTCTGTTTCAGTCCAGTCCTCCATCATTTCTGTCTCTTTACAGAAATGCTCAAACTATATTAAGCACATATAAACACTGAGATGACACTTAAGGCTGGTGATAAATTTTACCTTTCAGCAATCTAGGACATACAATTACATGTTTCAATTCAACTGGACACAACATGGACGTCTCCATGTCATGTCTACTTTGGATTAAACCATTGTGTTTCTGCTCTGTAATGACTGTAGTGTGTGGCTCTGTGGCACTCTTCTCAAATTGCAACAGACTTATTTTATTCTCCACAAATCTTGGATATTCAGCACTTTCAGAAACAGTAAGTTGAAACTGAGTCTGATTTATCCTACTGATTAGAAGACAAGAAGGAACTTGTCTTGACAAGAAGGAAGACAAGAACAACTTCAGTAAAATCAATTAAATCACACTAAGCAGCAGATGAAATACAAGTGGAATACTGTATAAAATTTGGTAATAGGAAAAAAACACCATCTTTGTGATTCTTTAAGCAGACTGACTACTACAATAGCAAAATAAATACTTATTTTCTTGGATTTTTCTGTATTTTATGTTTGCTTCTCAGGTCTCTTCAGGATCTGAATTTGCCAGTGGAGTGTGCCAGGGGTGTTAACCAAATACCTGAAGGGCACAAAAAATCGGTCTTGGTTTTAATGCACTTGAAAACCAGGTTAAATAAAGGTAAATTGTTTTCCAACTCTTTTCTGTTTATCTACTGATGTAACAATCTCTTTCAAATAGCCAGAAGGAAAACAAATTCTATTTTGTCTATCACTTTGCCTTAAGGATTTTATATACAATACCAAAGCAATTCCTTTGAGAATTGCTGACAAAAATTTTCTGATAGAGGGACCTTTCTTGAACTGAAAACTATCAACATCTCACTCAAGGGAAAGGGAGTTCATAGAACTTTGAACTAAATTACTTCGTTAAACATCCAGGAACAAGGCAAAATGCATTATTTCTGCCCAGACAAAAAGCATTACTCAAATTTACACTAAAACAAATATTCTGGATGGAATCATTGTTTATGAGGAGACAGACCATAAACTAATTGCACAAAGTAAAATGTTGGTATAAGGAACAATGGAAAGGGAAACTTCTAAGAAAGAGTTTTGCTCATGCTTTAAAATTATAAAGGAAAATTA
The DNA here is from genome assembly GCA_036630365.1 of Acanthiza pusilla. Taxonomy (NCBI): domain Eukaryota; kingdom Metazoa; phylum Chordata; class Aves; order Passeriformes; family Acanthizidae; genus Acanthiza; species Acanthiza pusilla. The sequence goes on from JAXCHO010000164.1 coordinate 25,115,522, forward strand.
AATGTACTTAATGAATAGCACCCTATTGACTAACCTCACTGATTCTATGATTCTATGGTTCTATGATAGCAGGAATGCCACCCCAGATGTCCACTTAATTGGATGTATAAAGGGCCCAGAAGCCACCAAACAGTAGAGCAGAGGATATGGAGGTCCAGCCTGAACAACAGTAAATTATGTTGTTCTGCTATCAAAGCATTGGGAGAAAGTTTATTTGGAAAGAGCATCCAAGTACAGTTTAAAAAATGTATGCCCTTACTTAATCTTTACAGTAAACACAGAGAAAATGGCTATTTATTTACAATCTTAATTAAGACATTTCAAAACTAATTGTGCTGTAATGTGGAGAGTTAGCTCCTTTTCCCTTCTCATTTATGCAACAGTTTTTCCTTATGCAGTCTTTAGTATAAATATGCTGTTCCTTCTACTTCTCCACAGTATTGGATGCATCATTAACAATGATATAGCATAGGTTTACTGAGAAGGGGTCCACAGGGGGGAAGGGAATTTTCTTGTGGAAGATTCCAGGAAGTCAGGAAGTTACTGGGATATAGTTAACAGTGGTTTGCTTTTCTCTTGAATCTCATACAAGGAGAGTACTGAAAAATGTTATCAGGGAAATACTTTTTTTTTTTTTTTTTTTGCCATTGGTTTTATGATATTTAATTAAAAGGAAAGCATATACCTAAGTTTTCATTACTAGACAAAAATATAAAAAGACGCATTGCAAAATGAGAGAACTGTTGTCCATCCTTGTGCAAAGGACACATACCTCGAGAAGATTAAAAATTAGAACATTAACATCATGACTAATAACAAGAAGCTATTTTTTTCATCTATTAGATTAAAATAAGAACAAGTTTAATATTCATAAGCTAGAAGAAGCAATTTTTCATGCATTAGTTCTAAATAGAAAAAAGCAATTTCAGTATCTTTCAGTCTTTTATCAGTAACTGAATTTGTCATACTTTGTGAAAGATAGCTCACTGAAGACAGTTTAAAATCATTTTTAAAGTAGTGGCATGCCAACAGGGCATTTAACCCATTAAGAAGTGACAGACAGGATGGATTCAAGTGAAATATATACTTTTAACTCCTATTTATGAATTCTTATAAGACTGATGTCAATAGATTTTTTCACACACCGTCTTGTTAGTATTTTCTCTGAAAATTTCTCTCTAGGTTACTATTTAAACAAGACAAACACCTCTGCACACCCCCCAAAAAACCTAGAAGCAAATAAAAACAGCACAATATAAAACCCCTTGGGCCTGGATGTTGAATAACCTGTGCTAAGGAATGTAAACATACCCTAGATGATGATCTCTTAACTCTCAGATTACAAACCCATCATTATGTATTCCTTCCTCAATATAACAAGGAAATCATTCACCACACTGTCTTTGTTGCCTTTTGATGTGTTCTGCTTAATGTGATACTAACTATGAAATAACTCCTAACATCAGCATAAGTAAGGTCTTGCCCATTTTTTCCAAATTTAATTATTGTCATACCATGAAGCACTGTAAGCACTGATTTTTTTTTTTTTTTAAACTCCAGTATTACATAAAATGGACTGATAATGTGTAAAGGTAGGAGTCTGATACCTTCTGACTATGTTCTTTTAGAGATTCCACACTAAGAGGATTTAAAGTTTAATATCAAATTTACTTTATATAACTGTTGTTTCATGGCATTTTGATTTACTAGAGTATTACAACAGAACACTGAAATCCTAACAAAAGCACAGTGTAGCTATTGCAATACGCAGCTGAATCACCATGCAAACATGATGCCATTACCAGTCCCTGTATTCTCATCATCATGGTGCTGGGTGTGTCAAGTCACCAGAAAGGAGAGCAAGGGTTGGACCAGGTCAAGCCCATTGCTCTCTTCAAAATTCACTGTAGCAGCTGAACAGTTTTCAATCTTAACATTAGGTTGAGCCACACATACACTTTCTCCCCCCACACTGCTCTGGCTAGCTCAGAACAGTAGCGTCCACTAATTATCTCAGGGAAAGCTGTTTGTACAACCTGATGACTCACTGGTACAGTTGTGTATCTAAACCAAAGTTTACTCTTCGGTCCCCCTAAAAATGCAGCTTTCTTTACAGTAATTGGTCATTCTTGACATTCTTCCCTGAGCTCATTATTTTTGCTCGTCTCCTCCAAGTCTTTCTCCATTGTGAGGAGGTCAGTCACAGTGAAGCAGTGTCAGTGTGGTGCAAGTGCAAAGGTTCTCAACTGCTGGGCTCCACCTCACATCTCTCTAATTAGTGTATGCATGTACAGAATGACTCACCGCATATGTTCTATCCTGTCATTTTCTGAATTTGGCTGAAATTAGGATTTTTAGATGCAAAGTTAAAGCTATGCTTTTCCTCACTAAACAGTATTCACAAAAAAATGAATTCATAATTATGGGTCATTACAGCTAAATAATGTTTAAATATGTCTTTTTTAAAATTTCTGTGTGTTCTACATTTTAATTACTAACCTCAAAGTTTTCAGTAGGTTTCTTTAGGAACTTCTATTATACAGATCTTTTTATTCCACTACTGAAACATTCTATAAATGCCCAAGACAGTTTTACTAGAAAAGCTGAGACTAAGGATACACTTGAGTGGCTGTGCTCACATTCGGACACATACTCTGAGTGCTATGAGATCTTATCTGCAATGGTTTTCTCAAGCCCTCCTTCCCTCTGCCATAGCTATTTTTCAGGTATTTCCAAAGGAGCACTTACCTCTGCATATTTCATCCTGTGCAAGTTCTACAATCAGCTTGGGATTTCCTGGAATCCAAGAAATGCGCTCCAGACTTCAAATGAGAATATCCTTGGTTTAAAGTCATATGGTCAGAGCTAAGGATTTCAAGTGACAAAACACACTGGTTTTTTTGAGATTTGCTTAGGCCATACTTCAGTCTAACTGTAACCCTTGCAGATTTTACACTAAATCGGAAACTTAAGCAACTGAAACAAATTAAGTATGCTATTGCTTTTATCCCCAAGTCATAATGAGAGAATCACAAGAAAATTGAGGTTTGAAGGGCCCTTGGTAGGTCTCTAGTCCAAAACTCTAGTCACAGCCAGTTCCACTAAAGGTCAGATGGGCATGATCCACACAGGTGTTAATAAAACTCCAAGGATGGAGACTGCATAATCTCTCTAAGCAACCTGCTCCCATGCTTGACTGTCATCACAGCTTTTCCTTATACCCAGTCTGAAATGCTTGATTTAATTTATGCTACTGTGTCTTGTCCCCCTGCTGTGAAGTCTCTAACTCCATCCCTCTTGTAATCTCCCATGGGTACTAGCAGGCTGCTATTAGGCCTCCCTGAAGATGTCTCATCTCTGGGTTGAAGAAGCCCCTTTACATCAGCTCTCCTCATACAGCTGCTAGCAAAAAATGGAAACTGAGGTTCCAGCTCTTCCCCTCATTCAGATTAAAGCTTTCAGTCAGGCCACCTGTATTTGAGAAAGTTGAACTTCAAGTGTAAGAGCTATGAAAGCAACCACGGTGATCAAATATTTGTTTAACTTCACTGGAAAAACAATGGTGAGAAGTTGTGACCACTGTTTACACACACAGTCTGGGTAATATTGTCAAAAAAGAATTAGAATTATTGAAGGCAAATAATAATAATCACGTCACACAACCTGCTGGTCACATCTCTTTTGATGCAGCACAGGATGCAGTTGGATTTCTGGGTGGCAAGCACACACTGCTGAATCATATTGAGGTTTTCATCCACTAATACTCCCAAGTCTTTCTCCCCAAGGCTTGCCTCAATCCATTCTCCACTGATCCTCCACTTTCCTGCTTTAGATGTACTAATAGATGAGCTAGTGCTAATAAATGAGTTCTTCTTTGTAGCAATCAAAGGAAACTTTTCCAGTTACTTAAGCTTTTCTAAAAAGTTTTCTTTCCACACTGCATATTATTTTGCATATATATAAGTACATCTCTTTTCATACATACATATAAAATACTAGGTGTTTTTAAATAAAGTCAGTGTTACTTGCCAGCTCAGTGCAGCTACATTGGATGATTCACCAAAGTCAGGACTGTTTAAAATTTATGGGGTTTATTCTCCTTTTGTCAAGCATTTTCTACATACAGAACATTCACGTGGTATAAATTACAGAACAAAAAATGCATGAGACAGACTACTGCAATTGAGTAACAGACAATTTACATGATTATTGTTTGTTCACAATGAAGAAGAGTTCTTAAAAAGGAAAACAGATTCAGTAGCTAGAAATGTAAGCAAAATTTTATCTCAGTTAAATCTACTTACCAGGAGGTTCACTCAAGCTAAAGAGAGATCTACTGTACCACACTGGGCAGAATGCTCAATGCACACAAGATTACGCTAGAAAATTCCAGATTTCTAAGCAATTTTACACAATCTAAATTGCAGTAAAACTTTGTTTAAAAAAAGATATTTTTTTCTGATTGCCTTCAGTAAATGGAGGTCAGTTAAAGAGCTTACAAGCATTCTTTAGCAAAAAACATAATAAAAATAAAAATACTCCCAAACTTCTAAGTCATTGCTCTGAGTCTGGATAGCTGTTCACTGCTGGCTTTCTATTGACTTGTTATTCTACTTCTGGGAATCTTATTTTTCCCATTTACCTGTTTAACCAGTGTTATATTAGAATTCTAAGTAAACAAACTATAAAAAATACAAAGTTTTTGTTTGGTCTTTTTTTTGCACTAATCTAATTGGATACATGGACTAGAAAACCTGTTGAGCTAACCAAATGGTTTAACAAATATGGATCAATGGTACAATGAATAGGTAAAAATGTTATCTACTGGTCACAGACTTCAGTTCTTTGCATTTTCATTTTCTTACAATGCATTTTATTTATTTTTAATTAACAGTTTCCTCAATGATGTAAGTGAAGCTTTGTGATGCCAGGATTTTAGACCGTGGTATCCTCTGAAAGGATGTGCAATATTTCTCTTCAGTAGACCTGAAACTCCTTGCTGATGCCACCCTGTGATAGCTGAAAAACCTAACATCTATTTTTTTCTAAAAAAAGGTTAAGCTTCTGCAAGCAGCTCTCTCAACTAAGACACCATAAAAATAAATTCCAAAATGCAGTGATCAGAAAACAATGCAAAAATAATTTCTCTTTTTTTTTCCCTGTCCATGTATGTTGCACAACTTGACACCAGGAATTTGATAGCAAAACTTTCTTTCCAATGACAAGCAATCCTGTAGCCACAGTGGGAAATAAATTTTATAATTTCTATGTTTGTCTTCCTTGTGAGACTTTCGCTTCAAGGCACAAAAAGATTTAACAGTGGACTGTACAGGACATAACATTTCAGCTTAAGGAATCAAAGGTTGTGGTATAACAGCTCTTGTTTTGTGTCTGAAGCAAAAAAACTCCAAAATTTGAATAATATTTAAGTCTTCCATTTACAAATGCAAAGTATCATATTAAATTCCCTGAAGCTTTTTTGGCTGTTTTTTTTTTCCCCTTCTTTTCCAATAATTTATTATACTTATCCTCAATTTCAATATTTAGTTATTTCAGTCAAAGAACACAATCTCAGTTGATAATTAAGAAGGAGTACCATTATCAAATAGCCATCGTTTTAGTCACTTTTATGTGGCAGTTGATTCAAATTGTGTACATGTCAAAGAAATAACAGGTATAGAAGGATCTAACAATTTAAAATTAAAATTGTGTAAATTTGAAGAATGGTGTAATTTAAGTGCAATGTACTGTAAAACTATTAACGCGATAAATATCTAACACAGATCCTTATGCTTCTCCAACCCAAATTACTGTGTTGCCTCTCTCAACTTCAGTGATTTCACAATTTAACTTATTGAGCCGTCCATCCAGGATAAACAGAGACTCCTTGGAAGGGGTCATGAGATACTGACCAAAAAGGCCACTGTCTTTTATAAGACGGTTCTTACTGTTCCAAGGCCATTCATCTGCCTTGACTGGCTCCTTCAGACTCTTCACCATCTTAACCTTGCCAGAGGAGAGCTCCATGAAGAGAACATCAGTTTGTGTGCTGGAGCTGCAGTAGACATTGTATTGATGAGCTTCAGTGAAGGACGGCTGAAAAGCTACATCCGATATGTGCAAATTAGTGTGAATGTCAAATGCATCCTGTATTTCTCCTCTCACTGTTATGGACTGGATCCTCATGAGGCCTTTTGCATCATCAATGCTGACAAGGTAGTGTCCATCTGGGGAGATATGTGGCGTGCCCGTCACGTCGCCATTGTATCCAATCACGGAATCAGTAACGCTATCCACAATGAGCTGCGGTAGGACAGCCCCAGTGGTGTCAGGCTTACAGCAGATAAAAAGATATCCTCCAAGGTGTGTATAAGCCAGTGACTGAGGAATGCAATTATAATCCTTTAAACTAATTGTCTTGATGTACGACATCGTTTCTAGATCAATTTTCTGGAGCATGGGATCGTCCTTATGAAGAATATATCCAAACCTGAAAGGAAAAGCACAAAACCAAACAAGTCAGAGCTACTTTGTGCATTATATATGAGCCGGGGAAGATACCATGACCAAAGGAGATGAGTTAATATGTGCAGCAGTGTATTGCTATATATCTCAGCTTCAGATGTTTCAGATATTAAGCAGTTTATAATATTTAATTTTTAGTGTTGTAATTTAGAGTGAATCAAATAAAATATCTAAAACCCATTTATCTGATTAATGGGAAAAGTTCTTTTTTCCTACTGACATTAGGGAAAAAGTAAATATTACATTCAGCATATCTATTCACTTCTAACTTTTGCAAAAGCCAGGAAGGAGAAAAATATTAACTATCAATAGATAGTACATCCCACATATTTGAATTCACTACATACAGCTCTTCATCTTTCTTGGGAATATCAGCTTAACCCAGCGCTCATTGTTATTCAGATAATTATCTGAATCTTCCTTATTTTAATTCAATAAAAATGAATATCATAAAAAGATTTAGGTTTATGCCTCCTAATTATCCACGCACCATGTTTCTTACAATTTAAATGACCCTTTATGCTCCTCCATACATCGAGGAACTTTCACTGAACATGAATAGTATTGCTAAACTTTAAAATCCTAGAGCTGCTTGTTTGTAACCTTTTAAATAAAAACTATGACTATTCTTTAATGTTAAGGTATAATTTCTGACTGTACAATCATTTGACTATATATATATATGCAAAAAATGTACTTCTAAGTATTATGGAGTCATGTGGAAGTATATTAGGTTTGCTTATCTAAGTAGCTTTCACAGCACTTTTCCCAAACAGCCTTTTTCCTTCGGCACATTTCTTGGCATTTTCCTCCGAATCTTTGTTCCTAAGAATGAGGCTGCATGATGATATATATAATCTAAAAATACCATTCACATCCTGTTGATATAAAGCCCTCTGAAGGTCAGACTCTTCCAATAATTGAGTTGACAGTAACACAAAATTTTCACACTATACTTGCAAGGCCAGTATATTTACTAATCAGTGAACCATCAAAGTACATGCAAAAAAAGTTTCAGGACATTGCTCAATCAGTTCCTTAATATAAAACAGGATGAATTACATTTGCGCTTTCTACTGAATGGATGTAAGAACACTTTTAGTTTTAGCCCCATCTTCCAAAATCCTTGCATACTGCTTCAGTGCCATAAAAGCAGAGAGCTACAGAACTATTTCAGTTGGAAGAGACCTCAGGATTCCATTTGGTCCAAATCCTGCTTAAAGAAGGGCCAGTGTGAATCACTGTCCACAGTTACAATTTGAGCTGTTTATGAGATCATTTTTGTCTTTGATTATTCAGCCACTTATAAATACATTAATTCAATCATCTTGGTTAAAAAAGTGTGAGTGAGCTTTTTTGAAAATTATGTCCAGATAAATTAACAATTACCATTACTTTTCTACTCATGAGGTCTGCTGTTCTGTCATAGAGAAAGATTAGGATCATCAGGAAGAATTTGATTTTTAGGTTTTTTGGTCACATAACATCCATTTCTTAATCTTTTTGAGTGGCCATAAAGTCATTGATTCCTGGTTCCATTATTAATTAGTAAGCATTTTTCAATTACAAGAAATAGACTTTTGCTGTATTATGTACAGAATCATCCTGTAATAGAAAAGGTTAAATAGGTAACAGCACTGACATTTCACATGCCTCTATGTTAAATAACCAGTGCTAGACACATGAGCAGTGGTTACAAAAGGACAAAAGAATTGGCTTATTGATTGCATTTTTACATACCAATGTAAAGCAACAATCAGTGACTGTTCACAACAAGAAAAAGGGAAAACAGCTAATTTTAAGGTCAAAGTGATGAAAGGCACTGAGTAACTTCATTTCCAGCTATTATAACATTATTTAATAAATTTTAATAAACGTACTCAGTGCAGAGATTTTTTGCTTTAACTGATTTTAACCTCAATTTCAGTTGCAAGTACAAAGTAAATTTTTTGTGTTTGAGATTGGCAAGCTCATTTTGGGTTTGAAAATATTATTTTTCTCTTTTAGTATACTAATATACAGTCATGGGAAAAATCAAGAAATCTTTTTTAAAAGTGGCTCTTATAGAGTTGGTTTTAGCTTACATAGGTACTAAACTACAGACATATTCAAGTGTAATTTTCTGATATATATAAACATACACAAACTCAATACTGTGATTTTGAAAATCCAGCAGACATCATCTACATGGTTAAATATACAATTTTTTTTTAAATTTGGCGTCTTGTTTTCAGCAACTCTATTGAACATAGTAATAAACTGTTTTCTGTAAAAAATCAGACATTTAACATTTTAATATATCTGATACATATTATTCTAAATATGGATCCATCATATTTCACTGTACCTTTATTTAGGAAAAAGACTTAAAATTTCACTCTATGTTTTGAGTTGCACTCCAGTTTCTATCTTACTTGAGAGAAAATAAAAGTAATCTTTTTAAAAAATAGCAATCTTTAAAAAAAAAAATCTTAACCATTTTCAACCACAAAACAAATTTAAAAATCTAAATAGAGATATTTTAAACTGGTAGAACCCTAAAACAATTTTTTTCATTTATCATGTATCACCTGAACAGGAAAGAAGAAATCTTTGTGCTGCTTGACAATTTTTTTTTTAAAAGAATATTCAATGTCATAAAAATGTCCTTTTTCTAAAGTAAAATAAAAATGCAAAACAAGATTAGCATCAATTATCTAAATCAGCAAATCATACTTGCTGATTTAAATTGTGATTAAAATGAAGGATTTAAATTGATTTGATTCAAAGAAATCTGCCTTGCTTATGATTATTTGATTAAGCAGTGTTAATGATTAATTTATGCAATATTTTTGCATTCAAATGTTATTGATTTCAAGAGGAATATATAAGTTACTAATCTTTGCTTCTCAATTATTATTCCCAGAATCTATATATTCAAACCACAGATACATTCAACTTATTTTAACTTTTAACATAAACCCTTTGATTTCCAAATCTGAATGTGTTCTCTAATGTTAAAGAAAAGGTCTTGCCTACCTTCCCTAGGGCTAACATCAGCTGAAGATGTGGAAAGACTCATGTTTGACATCTAGCTTTCCCCACAGAGGACACTGCCACTGGTTTGTACTCCAGCTTCTCATTACCTGGTGGTCCCTCCTCTCAGACAAATCCCCTAAATTCTGCCAGTTAAAAGGTTTGCATCAGCATTCCCCAACGCATGTCATTAAGATAAATTTAGTTACTGTGGAATAAATAAGATCCTTTAAATGTTTTTTTGTTGAATAAGCTGGTTACCATAAATGAAATAGCTTAGGAGCCACAGAAGAATGTGGATATAAACCTTCCCACTAGCACAGGCATACTCAAAAAAAAAAAAAAGTCTGTCCACAGCAAGGGACTCCAGATCTCCACAGTTAGACAGCAAACATATTTTTTAAAAAATCAGCTGATAACATATCATGTCTCAAGTGTTTTAATCAAAACTTCCCAAAAGATTCTAGTTTTTTGTATAGCTTTATCTATCTCTATACTATTTAGTTCACAGTCCAGAAAGCCCTAAGTAAAAAGCTTACAGTATCTTGGACAGATTGTTCCTGCGATGTAAACAGTGGCTTCAGCTTTGGTAATTGAGTTTAACTGAAAATTATAGAAACCGGTTTCAACATTCTAACAACCTTATCTGATGTTGTATTTATGGCACTTGGGAGATCTACTCTGGAGCTATTAAGGAACTTGATTTTATATGCTGCAGCAGCTAACCATATGCAGTCTCATAATCAGTTATACCTGAATGCCTGTTTACAATGCATCTTACTTTTGAAGTGTACAAGGAGCAGTTTAATACATTTTTTTCAGTGACTGTTTATTTTCAATTTACAATTATTTACAGCTATCCGTGCCATTCACTGCATTCTATTCTGAATTGGAAACAGAGGTTTGTGAGATATGCTCTCCTTTCCTTCCTTAAAGTACTGACTTCACTAGCCCTGAAAAAATATAATTCTATTTTCTTGTAACATTAACACACAAAAGACTTTTTGCTTTATAATGTTTTCTAATTCAAACTTTAAAAGTCACTACTTTGGACACAGATGTAAAGGTAGCCTAGAAGGTTATGTTTCTGGAGTTAATACACTAAAAGATCAGCTATGTGAGCAGAATAATACATTGAACTTAAGTAGTAGTTTTTACTTACTGATTTCAAAGCACTATACGGATATTACAGAGTGTAAAGAAAGCTGAATGACTGGCCTATGGCTATAAAATAATCCATTGGCACAGTCTGGGTGAAAATACAGCTTATCTAAGGCCCAACATGGTTTCTAACCTATCATGCTACAGGCTATCACTGCAACTGAAGTACTAAAGAGATAGATGTGAGAAAGTACATACAACAAAAATACATAATTTTGAATAAGAGTATACAAAATCTCTCTGTCAAAATAATATTTTTGATTACTGAAAATAGACAGAACTTTGGACCTGGCCGGAAGAGAAGTTGGTAAACTTTCATGAAGGATCTCACCTTACCAAAACCACAAGTATGGCTGCAAAAAATAATTTATTAGAACTAATAGGATTTCATTAATACTACCGTTTAAACAATTCTTTCTTGGCTGTCATACTGCCTGTAACGTTTCAGTGCACCAATTAAAATTCACTAAAGCTGGACAGGAATGTAAATACCCAAACAGCCCAACAATACAGATAAAAAGAAGGGGGGGAAAAAACCATTTAAAGCTGCCAGTCTTCTTGGGTGTAAAAGGATTTGGCAAGCTGTGTGTTTGATATGTTTGTCTGCCTGTCTCAGTGAGAGCTGTGTGGCTGGAGTTTTGAGAAGCTGAACAAATCAGAAGAGGTCTGTTCATGTGCCTGTGAGGTTTGTGAGGCTGATTCTCAGTCTCTGAGAATTGCAAGGCAGAGGTGTAAGAATGGAAAAAGTAATGGAGTTCTGGAAGGCAGATACAGAAGGGAAAAGGGGAAGTGAAGAAAACTGATAAGAAAAGCTAAGAATTCCATGCCTGGTATAGTTTAAAAAAAAGAAGAAAAAAACCCCAAACAACAAAAAAACCAAAGATTTAGAAAATATACTTTTGCTACCTAAAGATGAGAAAGTACTGTCCAAGCCACTGGCAACTGAGGAAGGTGATAAACAGGTTTTCTTATAGGGACATATATCTGTCAGGTTAGATAATTTGCTCCTAATAATTTTGTGAGAGTTGACTAGCTCTTAGCATTTTAATAAATCTCAGAATAACAGGAAAATTTGGAAAGTCTAAAAAAAAAGATTGTTGAAATATTCATAAGACAAAGTCAGGTATCCCAGCTAAGCTGAACAGCTTGATGCATATCCAAGGGAAATAATAAAATAGATGATATGAGAATGAACTACAGAAAATCGTGAATATAATGCAGTCAACATGGGTTTATGAAAAAATGAACTTTGTCAGACAAAGCTAATTTAATTTTTTTATTAGAAGACTTTCTGAAGGCAACTGAATATCAGGAGGGTGTAGCTTTCTTGAAATAAAAACTGATACCTGAAGGAAAAATAATTTATCTGTAATAAAATGTAGCTATCAGTGCAGAATCATCATTTTACAGGAAACTTTTGCTTCTGCTTGGAACAAAAGCTGATACTTCACAAAATTTTCACAGATAATTTGGATGTAAATATGTGTCCATGACACTAAGGTTGTAGAAAATGACAGCAAAATCATTATTATAGTCAGTTGCTCATTTAAGCAAAATGTCTTCAAAGTGCAAAGTTGAACAACTTCACACGTGAATGAGGAATGTAGGACAGAACATAAAACAGTATCCTAAAAAGCAGCTGTTACAAAAGGATTTAATGATCATAGCAGATATGCAAGCTAATATGAAATCTGAGTCTAATGGGTCAAAAATAAACCCAAGATCCAAAAGCCTCCGTAAAGTCCTCGGAGTATATCCAGAGAGAGATAAGTAAGAATAATACAACAGACCTGTATTCTACACTGGGGAGACCAAAATAAGAACGCTTTTTTCTTTCTTTTTTTTTTTTTCATTTCTGACCTTCTAAAAAGAAATATTAAAAATCTCATAAAATAACTCTGATTTGACACAATACCTTAGCTGACACACACACATACAAAAGTGGTATGTAGAAGAATCTGCCTTTCTGCAGGCCTGAATTTGTGATGCCACTTTTCCATCCACCAGATAGAAAAGAGCTGTTTTTTAAAACTTACACTGTTTCTAACTAATTGTGAATTTCACACACAAGTTACTAATAATTTTACAATTACTGATCTTTCATACACACACATATTTTGAAAATAAGCATCCTCCTTCACAACACACTGGTCGCCAAATTCAGGAAGCTTATGAATTGCTTGTAATATCACAACTATACAACTTTAACAGCTATAATTTCATGTGGGATGAAAGATGTTCTAAGGCTGGATGGTCATTCTTTTGAGGTTTATTGATCTAAATGTAGAGGATCATGGTGGATAGGTTGGGGGAATGGTGTTAGGTCACGGAGACCTGCTTCAGAACAGTTTCCTGTTTACACACAGCAATGACCAGTTGCAAATAAATTTTAGCCCAATAGCCTAACTGCTGCCTTGTAACTAACAGATGATTCTGTCTTCCCTTCTCTACAGTATTATAAACCTTCTCAGCATACTATTGTCAGATTATTAACTCTGTTTCCATTGCCATATTGGCCCTCATCTTTCTGAGAAGGAGACAGGAGCGACTGTAAAAGAAAAAATAATACTTACCAAATTTTTCAGAAGAAAGTACTACAAGTCACTAACATAACAGTTTTGGATCGCACAGGATAGTAGATTGGGGGATGCAAAAAAGCTGTATGTAATAAAGGGTAAGAAAATGTTGTCCTCCTATGGTGTATACAGCATGAGCAAAATAGGGACATTTCACAAAATTGATACTAGTAAGACTTTTGTATGAGGTCTCAGTAAACCAAATCAGTAAATGCATGTGCTGAGCTTTAACTATCACAATATTTCTTTTCCCAATCCAAGTACAGGAAAGCTATTACAACTGAGTAAAGAAGTCTACACACTACTACTGTATGTTCTATAGAGAGCTGAACCCAACTCCAAAAGTTACCATAATATTGTAACATTACAAAGCACTTGGCTACCTAAAAGTATTAAAAAAAATACAGCCATTCATAATCATATGATGAAATTGTGTCTGTCATCTCTGTGCTGTTAGCCTGGTTTTTATGATTAGGCAATTGGAAAGCAACAAATGATAGCTGAGGATACCTTCACTTTTCCTGATGTTTTATAGATAGTTGATGGAGTATTTAATGCAAAGTTTCCTCTCATATAGCTTAGTATATAGAAGACTCCCACTGCTAATTAATCTCTGATTAATATTTATGAGAATTTCAACCTCATAGCTCTTCTATGCAGTGAAATCATGCACAATATCAGACTGCACATAAAGGTGTTTGTCACAGTGCATATGGACTCATGTCTAAATTAAACCTGCCAGACATGAGAGAAAATCTTTACATTTCCAATAATTTATTGTACAGTTAATGCAACTGGGAACTATAGCCCATGGGCATATCACTCCAGTTGGAGTAAATGCTAGAACTGTGAAATCTATGATTATTTCTTTCTTCACTTACACCATATGAATAAACAATAAAGATTTTAACCCAGATTTTCAAGATTTTTGACCATATGTTGTGACAAAAATTTAAAGAAATAGGGCTAATTATACTTAGCAATTCTACAGCAGTTTCTGTAAGAGTAGTGTACTGGATTTGGCTGAGATGGAGTTAATTTTGATCATACCAACCTGTATCATGCTGTGTTTTAAATCTGCGAACAAAAGCATTGATAACTCCCCAATGTTTTTAGTTATTGCTGAGCACTGTTGGCACAGCATCAAAGCCTTCTCTGTTTCTTACTCTGCCTTTCCCATGAGTAGTCTGGAGGTTTGGAGGAGGTTGGGAGGTGACACAGCTGGCTACCCCAGGGATATTCCATGGCATGTAACATTACATTCAACAATATAAAACTTCCAAAGTAGCTGTTGCTCCTGCTAGGTGGGAGCTCAGCTGCTGCCTGGGGACAGCCCACCACAGGGAGACATTTGTTTTCCATAATGAGCTTTAGTGCCCAGGCAAAGGGAAACTGAGCTAACTAAAATTTACTTGTCCAAACCAACTTAAAAGTGATGGGGAGAGCATCCTAAAAGGTGGTAATTCCACAATGCATTTAAATGATCATGCATTAAAAAGTTCAGCTCATATGGATGATTGCCTTTTTTTAAAAAAATGAAAAAAACACGCCCACATATTTAAAGTCACATAATTACAATGATGAAATTAACAACAACAGTCCAATTTATTAGTTCTGCTATCGTCTCACAAAATAAATTCAAGATAATATTTCTGAAGTAGTTTTAAAGCATTTTAAAAGTATTTAAAATATGGGATTTTGTTCCAAGTTTGTTTTTTTTCTACAGAACTACAAGCCTGTCTGTAACACATACAGAAAAAAAGAACAGTAAATCCAGGAACTTACATAATTCTTTTCCCAAAATACTTATCATAATTACCACTACCCTATTTCCTGAAAAAACAACCTGAAAACTCTCATTGCTAAGTTGTCAAAGGAATTCTTATAGCAAATCAGATTATTGCTCTACCAAAACTACTCCCCTCTCTTGCTCTTATCAGATTCTTAAATGTCTCAGAGTGGTGGAAATTTTTCAAGAAATCATTCTTTGGAATAACGTACTTGCAGGAACTTGCCCATTACTGAAAAGTAACTTATGACATGAGGCACTAACATTAAACTTATATTTTAAAAGGTATCAGTTTTGGAAATCTTACTAGGTGTTATTATTACTCATCAAAATTATCAGTTTTTAGAAGTATTTCCACATCTTCTCTTTCTTCATACCTAATTTTTACTTTTTTTTAACCACAAAATCTCCATCACCTTAAGTTCCATTGTTTGTGACAGGTATAAAGGGTAAAAAACAAATTTTCTTTTCATTATATGCTATACAACTTTCACTTGTGACAAAATGTGAAAGTGCAGATTATCATACCACAACAGGATTTCTATAACTGGCTCTCTTTCACTGCCCAAAATAAATTATTCAACCACTTTTCTTTAAGGTGGGGGGCTTTTAAACTAGAAAAAAATCCCTCTGTTAATGTAGAAAAATAGTTTATTATGGTTTAGACCAAGTAATGTTGGTTTTACATAAAATTCCTCTCAAGTTCTTTATCAAGTCTGTTCAGCCTAAGTAGCACTGACTCTTGCAGAGCTCAAGAAGAGTATTTTGCTTTTGAGGAATGAACAAAACATCTTTTTCCTCTCAAATATCTCACTGTTCTTGTATATCTGTTATGTCATTGCTCTTTCTAGAGACACCAAAAATGTTTTGAATGTGATTAAATAATTTAAAATGTATACAGCTTCCTGCTTTGGATTTTGTGTGCTTGTTCCATAATGAGAAGCCAGATTTCAATGAATTAATTAGAATATGTATTGTAGAAATATCATTGGTAGAATGTGTTATGTATTGGTAGCTGTAAATGAACCCAAAAACCAGAAATTTGGCTGAAATCTTTAGTGACTCACCCAGTTCTGTGGGAGGTTTCCTGGTTACAGGATATCACTTTTATGTGCATAACACTCCATCCTCATCACCGTAGTACCTAAGTAAATTTTCCCCTATTTTCTAGTACTGAGAAAAGGCTTAATAAGAAACTTATTCCCTGAAGGTCAGTACTTATTGCCTGAACTTCAGCACTGCCACATTTTAATATCCTTTTCCATATCTGAAAGGGGTTGACATTGTTTACAAACCAAAATATACAGCCATTGCACAAGCAGGTCATATATTGTCAAGCCTTTTCCGAATTCAGTTGACAAAGTCACAGGGCAAACACTCATGCTGTGAGTTGGTGTATTTCACACTGGCAAGGATTCTGCTACCATTTTGTTATGACTGAATAGGTGTGTAGCAAAAGATCCTTAAGCATCTGTGAATTCCCCTGTCTTCAGACCCTTCTTCTGTCATTTACATCCTACTGGACTGAGGGAGGGATAAGAGGGGGAAAACCCACACCAATTCAGTACTGAAATGGCATAAAATATCACTCTCACATACCTGCAGTTTACTTACTCCCAATCTGCAGAGTTTTAATGGAGGTATGTATTATTTGATATAAAAAGAACATGATACAAAACATAAATATGCATATATGCATATGTGTATATAGAAGAGGTAAAATATCAGCTTACAGATGAAGTATAGGAAGAAGATCATGTACTAGAGCATCCCTCCTTTCACTGTTTTTTCTTCTAATATGAGAAGTGGAAAAGTAAAAATCATTTTTGCCTCACATATTCAGGGCCTCGGCCCTAAGGTTCCAAATATTTTCAGTGCTCCTCTCTGCACATTCCTGTATCTTCCAAATTTGCCTATAAAGAGCCCACTCATGCTGTTTGAGATCAAGTGGTAGTACCCTTGAAAGCGATGACCTTTCCTTGTCCTCTCCAGGGATAAGCATGCTCTCTCCCCTTATGATTAAACATAAATAATTTCATGGCACAGCTGATGAACTGGAGAGTTGAATGCCTGTATATGAGCATCATATATAATTTAGGACAGCAGTGCTAGATCTCAAGCCACACAGAGTTTAGTTCTGGGTGGTTCTGATAAGGATTTCAAGAAATACACTTGAAAAATAAAAAAGGAGTAGTTTAGATTAAGCACATGTGCAAAATGAGGGCACTGCCACACCGACCAGTTTAAGTACTGTGTTTTTTATAACCTGTTCTTTTCATCAGTTTATTAAAAATTGATATATGAACCAGAATATTAAAAAAAAATATACAAAAATTGTACATCTTAACTGTATCTCTTCCAGGGTACATACACATATCAATTTGTTGATATTCATATCCTTACGGCTTTGAAATTAAAAAGAAAGACAATATTTCTGCAGTTCTAATCAAGCACAGCTGCTTCCCTCCTCTTGGATCATATCAGTGGTCAATAAGGAGGTTCAAGGATTGCCACTACAAATGTACAGCTTCACAACTCCTTAGTGCAAAAATCTTTCTCTCCAGGTAGTATTCCTTTTCTGTGGACACCTACATTTCTGTGTGTAACTATGGATGTCTGAATATGAGCTGAACATCTAAACTGTTATTTTTGACAGCAGAAATCTAGTCCATACAATCAACAGAGCCCAAAGAATTTTTTAAGACAACCAGTACCAGAGGCCCGTAGGGGGTGAGAAAAATTGTTTTCTGAACTCCACAGTGCGTACAGACTAAGTCTCCACTAACCATAGCAGCAGACAGCTTACACCCATGGATACACTGTATTTTCACATCTAAATCTGGCTGCCTACAATCTGAACCTCACACCATAAGGATCCTATCAGCATGAAAACATAATATCCAAATATAGCCTTGTAAAACTTTGCACAGATTTGGACAATTGAAACTTAAATGTCTGACACTACATCATGAACTGACTAAGAGCTACAATTACATTTGAAATGTGATTGTCTGTTTCTGCAAGCCATTATAAAAAGTTCAGGTATCATACCTGTAGGGGCTATTAAAGTGGCCCTTTGTGGTCAGAAACCAAAATTACTGATTAGAGAAACAGCTAGTATTGCTGCAAGTGCTGCATAGAGTGAAGAATGTTATATAAGTCTCCATGCAAAACAGCTCTAAAAGCAGAGATGTCCCTCCCAGAATTTTCAGGAATCTCTGAAGAAGATTTTCACAGCTCTCAAAGGGTCACTCATCAGAAAACCATCACTTTTGTTTCCACCAAAAGCATATTTTTCCATCTATAACAATCAACTTCTGTGTTTTCTCAAGGCTGGAAGGTCATCAAACAGACAAACAGAAACTCTTCAGACTCTGCCTTTCATTTTTATCTTAGAGCTTTGCAGAGATCTACAAACTACATGCAAATGTATTTTCCAAGAGCAACTTTGTTTACCACAGTATCTTCGTAAACTGTGTTTTCATGACACTATCAAAGTACTTGACATACTCTGATAGAAATAACACCATTGTTACTGCAAAATATCAAGATGGAATCAGCTTCAGACAATGAATTTATAAAAGATAACTGGTATTTTTCAAGAATACTAAATACAATGGAATGTGGTTAGTAACCATGCTATACCTACTGATATAAAAAGTTTAGGAAATTTCCCGGTTTTCAAAGAATGATTTTTAAAGTTTTTCTGTGAACAGGAATTATGAAAGCTGTGCAAGGCCATGGTACACCACCTATGCTACCCAGTTTTTCCCATTCTAAAGCATGGGTCCCACATGGATAACACAGGAAGGAATTAAAGCCTACTAAATCACTATTACTTGAATTAACTATAGCAGAGTTGTGTCCAAATTGTCTTACCATTATTTATTGTCTTTATAACACTATGAAATGTACACCAGGTTATTGTGCAAAACATACCAAAGCAAAGGTCACAAGAGAAAAACAAAGCATGAGGAAGAAGCGCAATGCAGGACTTACAGAAGTTCTGTATAAAAAAATATCAGTCACGTGGATTCTGACATTACTTCTTTAAATTTGCAAGGTGCTATTTTTTTTCCACCCTTCAGGCAGAGCACATTACTTTGCCTCCGCTGTGCACAAAGAATAGCCACGCAAGATGCAAGTGGAGCTGCCAACAGGTGGCAAATTAACAGCCTGTGTTATTCTATGCTATTTTCTTCTTTTGGACAATCCATATATATTGCTTATCACTGCAACTGCAGTCACTATAAAAGAGGAAATACCTGAGCATTGTTTAAAAAGACAAAATAGAGAAAATCTTTGGAAGCTTTTTCCTACAAATGAGGATAAATTACATTTTTCTTTCCTTTTAAAGAATATATTAACATAAAACTTTAAGAAATGTATTCTTCAGTTCAGGAAAATCAACAGAATAGAAGATGATGATGATGACAATGATGATGATATTGTAAAAACTGATCTCCTCTATCCTTTCTGGCTTTGGCCCTACCCCCACCGATTATCCCCATGAAGCTTATAGACATTTTCAAAAATCTGAAATCAGTCACTTCAGGAAAATTATGTTCTCAAATAGAAAGCAAATAGAAGAGAATTAAATGAGCGACAACCAAAATTATCTGTACAAGAGGCAAACTGCAGTATTTTTGCACAAAAGAGAAATTTTATAACCCAAATTACTTCATTTGAGACAAAAAACTCCGAACCATTATCTACGTTCTCCTGAGTGAATAACAATTTTGTTTAAAGCCACTCAATATTCTATGCCTTAGACACCATTTTTTCCCCAAAAATTTATGCAAAAATCAGCCCAGGAAGATAAAGTTCTATTATTCCAAAGTTTGACCAAATCTACCGACCAAAGGTTTTCTGGATCTCAAAGGAAAATTAGATTAACTACCGAAGAACAGTGTGTTAGAAGTTACAGGGTCTACACTGATCTTATGAAAAGCTTCTAATCTGCCAACAGGGCAAACTACTACCATTTAAACAAAGTACTGAAATAGAAGTGTGTTATATTTCAGCTATTTTTTCTGTTGAAATCAATTTATCCACATCATTCTGGAGAAGGAAATATTAATAATTAAGGAAAGGAAAAAAGAAAATTGGTGTAAGAACTTTTTTCTTAGCTTTATAGCTCAATTGCCTTTACTGGTACTTGAAGTTTTTGCCACCAGCAAAACTAAGAATTTTTTAAGAACTTAACATACAACGCTGCAAACATTATTTACTTTGCTAAAATTACTCTTCAATGTATATCCATACATAGATGATGCTAAAGAAGACTGCTCACACTGATATACTTTACTTCAGATGCATTCATACCATTCGAATAGTCTTACTTTACTTGCATTCATACCATTTAAATCATCACATAATTAATTTTTCTTACTTAAAGTGATTTTAAAATATACTATTTTCATTGTCACATTCTATTACAATTACTGTAGTATAATGCCAAAAATAAAATATTTGCCTCTAGATAAAAAATATTTTTAATTGTGGAAATGTTTCTAGTTCCAAAAAACTCAACACTGCAAGAGCATAACAGCTTTCTTCTCAGCACTTACCCAGTTCATTTCTGGCAGGTTGCTCAGAAATGACCTTTCTTTAATTTCTGCAGCTCAGAAATAGTTGTTTGATGATAACAAAAGTCTAAGTGGATTTTGCCCAGAAGGAACTGCTCATCAGCCCAAACAGTGCCTTCTTTTGGGTACTATAACAGTTTTTGACCTTCTAAGTTTGTTTTCCTAATTTTGTTTCTCATGCTCTTTACAACATTAAGAACACTTGTTTCATATTTTTCTCTTTTATCAGAAAAGGCACCTTTTTTCTTCTTTTTTGGTATTTGCATGTAACAGCATTAAGCACAAAGCATTTTCCTATCTGAGGAAATATTTCCATCTTACATAAAATCTTAATAATTCTCTATTTTTGTAAGTGTTCATGTGCATGAACACACACATTCACACACACATCTGTAAAATATTTCTGCTCTCTTCACCACTTTTTCTATTTAGTTGTTGCAATTGTTGTAAATGAAATATTTAAAAGTGTCTCTTAAAAAAGAGAAATAACATTTGCAGCAGTATTTTGTGGCTGTGATAATGCACCTGGAAAATAATAATAACATAGCAGACCTTAGGAATGGGAATTAAATGGCTAAAAAAATATTAAAAACCACAGAACAACAAGGCTGTGGGGTGAATCTTACAGAAAATGAGTAATTTTAGAGTAAAACAAGTTCATCACTATAATTTCTGTTATGTGAAGAACAATTTGATTGCAGGTCTAATTTTCTAAAAATATTGACCCTTTTGATACCTCCTGCTTGGGAAGTAGTTCTGGGTTTTGAAAACTTCAGGTTTCTGTGTCTATAGATTTGCGTGCTAAACATCTCATCTGTACTTCTCCAACGAGAAGAAAAAGATGTCTATCCAATAACAGGTAATTTTGAATGTATAGCATATGTGGAATGAAAGAGGAAAAATTAATATATCAATGAATATAACTTGCTTTTATAAAAATCAGTAGTAGTAGTAGTAGTAGTAGTAGTAATAGTATGCAGATTAAGGAACACCTCTTTTTATGATACAAATAGATGCCAACAAAGATCTAATCCATCATAAGTCACCCAACAGAAGTCATAAGTTCACTTAATAATACTGATACAAATAAACAGAGGTCTTTATAGATTAATTCAGAAAATAACTTAATATTCAACTGTAAGTTGTATGAAACCAACATTTTCAGATCCATGGGAGCAGACAATTTTAGTAATGATAAAATTCCTGATTAGATCCTAAAATGTGTTGAAGTAGAATAGAAAAGGACATCACAAAGGCTAGGGGCAAAAGAAAAAATCCCAGAAGAGACCTGCAGTCCCACACAAAGGGGATAACAAGTGCTGAACATTAACTGAGAGAGCTGAATGAAAGTGATCTGTAGAGTAAGTATTCCAAGATTTCAGAAATTGATAATCACAGATTTGTTCTGCAGGTTTTATTCTTTTTTGATATTGCTTTTTTAATATTTCATAGAAGTGAACGTGATTTCTCTATTTCCATTCCCAGTGAGGGAGCTCAGTGTAGAGAGGATTAAATTGGATGTCAGAGACTCCACAGTCAATGATGGTCAAACATACTAAAATGATTATTTTTTTTCTCTCTTTCTTTTACTCTCTCAGCACATACTGACCATTATTTTGAAAAATAAGAATATCAAGGACTTCAAGACAGCCATGCAAGACAGAAGAGAAGAAATATTTCAACAGCAGCTTGAAGGAATCCTGACAAGTTTTATGTTTTTAGAATAAAGAGATCTCTTCAAATTAAGCTCTGTGCTCTGAGTCGGAATAGCAAAAAAATCCACTACTAGACAATAAGCAACAGAGATAGAAAATAATGTTATAAAATAGACAGTTTTGTGCAGTGCAGTACTAAGCTTTCAGCTTCTGACTTTATCCTACATCATATTTAATAAGATTGGCTCTGGATTAAAAAATGAACACCACAAATTTAATGCTGCTGAGCTGGAGTAAATGACATTGCAAGTGTCATCAACAAAATCCTCACTCTTATTGGGATAGTTTTCACTTGGGTGGAAAAATCACAAGTGATACAACCTTTCAAGCATTTATTTGTGGGAAAGGCTCTATGCAAGTTGTCTTCTGTAACTCAGCTGGATAAATCAAGTAAGGGCTTACAAGCACTACTTGCAGGAAGAGCTGACTTCTTTTAACATGCTGCACAAAGCTGAGGACTTCTGACATTTAGTGCACATTTGCACAGGGTAGGGATAAATCCTGGATTTTTAGGGTACTAGTGATGTGAATTGTTCAAGGTCTCTCCTGTGGAGCACTTGCAAGATGTGTATTACAATACACTTTTTAATTATTGCATATTGTTGTCCAGTGATAACAGTGCTGACAAGAAATAATCCAAGACATTTTAGGACAAAGGGAAGTACCTTAATTTTTACATTTTTAGAATCCAGGAATATATGAAACTGTTCATGTTATATCATAAAGGAACCCACACAGCAAAGATCTATTTTTAGTGTTGGCAGCAAATGCATTTTCTCCCTTGTACTTTCTAGGGAAGGAGAGCTAGCAATTTAATAAAATTTTTAAAAAATCATTTTTAAAACAATAAAAGTCAAAGAAACGGCTAGCTATACAGGCACAGTGAACAAAAGACATTCTAAAGATGCCCCTAATTGTCGGTAGAAGCTAGGATAGGATTAAGAAAATCTGGCACTTCAGAAAATGTGGTAACATCAAGGTGGGCAGATGTCATATGGACTGCACAGTCAAATTTATATATGTCAAAAGAAATAGTCAGTACTAGTACAGAATGAATAATGAGGCAGAGATGAGGACTACAAAGGTGATGAATTACATACATCAAAACAGTCTCAATAGATCTTTTTCTTCATTTTAAACATGAAGTTCACATACTGCTGTAGCTGGGGATCTTTTGTTTTAAAGAAAAGATGCTAAAATATTATTTCGTGCATATAGAAGCATCAGAGTTTACATTTGAATTAAAAATGTAAGATCATAATGGGAAAAAAAGATCAGGCACATGATGGCAAATTGCTGTGTTCTAATTTGTAGATTATACAGGAGATGAGGGTTGCTTCAAGTGGCTATGTTAAGATGGAAGTTGGATGTTTTATTCACCATAAGATGTTACATGCTGACAGCTGAGAACTCATGGAAAGAACATGGACAAAATAGTCTATTTGTGTAGATCTGAAAGTTTCCTTAAAGTCTCTGATTCGTATGATTTAAACCTATTTAAAATGGTTTGTAACGCAACAACAAATAGGAAAGCTTAAACATAATTAACAAAAATCAATTCTAAATGTTAAGAAAACAAACTGAATGAAAGAAAATTTCCAAAAATTCTGAAATTTTTACTAGGTCAGTGTCACAGATCTAGACTACAGCACTATTCTTGCTGCTATCAAGAAAACTAGCTCCATCCAAGCCAAACCCAGCAAATTTTTTAAAAATAATTGTGCTCTGACTCTTTATTAACAAACATAAAAAAGAAAATGCTTAGTTACATCACTTTAAGATTGCCTCCAACTTAATAAATGATTGTTTATAATTTGGGGCATTTTTTGAAAATCCGTGAGTAATTAAGGCAGAACTAAGATAACTTCTAACCCACTGGATACAACAAATTATGTGCCATAATTTCAGGGATTAATTTCTTCTTATAGTTGATTATATTTTTAAACGTTTTACTATGTCATGTATTTCTACATAGTGGTAGATGCTGAATATTTAAAAGCAGGTAGGTTCTAGGAGACAGGTACAACATTTATTTATAGCAATGGTTTGGCCACTTCAGATGGAAGACGATATTTTTCCAAAGGCAAATATATTGCTGTAATGACTTCTGCACGAGAAAAACAGAATAAACCTGACCGTGGGGGAAAAAAAATTACAATTTAGCAAAACTACCTTTTGCTGTATTACAGCTGACTAGACTTACTTAAGACAGGTTCCAGGCATTTCCTGAGCTAATGGGGAAGGTCAAGTAGAAAACAAGGATTGTTTTTTAACTATTTTTTTTTAACTGATGCTTTTGTTTTTTAGCACTACAAAGGCTGGCTGCAATTTCATGTTTCAGGTAACATTTGGAGGGAATTCTCATTTCTAAATAGTCACACTGATGTGGAAATGGTTTTTCATATAATCCTTCTTTCTGCTGACAGCTGGAATTTGTTGTTCAAGAGCTTTGTGCAGTTTTACTCAAGGTACCTAAGAGGAAAAGATTTGGACCATAAGTCAAATAAATTGGTCAAGCAGTATTGTATTGTCAGCTGACATGGGAAAAGGCATGAAGAATAACTGATTCCACTAACAAGATAGTTTTCCAGACTGATTCTTTATGTATGTGTGTGTGTGTGTCTACATGTGCATACATTTATTTTTCAAGTTTAGAAACAGTCACACTGAATAAAAATATTAAAATAGTTTTATACTGGCTACATTCAAATGTGTAATTAATTATCAATTAAATTTCATAGCATGGAAATGAAAATGAACTTTACATTTCAAAATATTTTCTTCCTGAATTCCAAAATGCCCTGGCTTCAAAAATGTTATGTACACCTCAGAACATCATTTCAGCGGCAGCAAATCTTAACTGCATTGCGGAACGATGGCAGTTATCTTCATCTTCATGATTTTTGTAGGTGGGAACTATAGACACAATTGGGAATCCTTACTGCTTAGCACATTTTAAAGCCTGCAAACACTGATCCTTGTCAGTTAGAATACAGGAGTGGAGCTAAAAGAGGATCCAAGTGTGAATTTGAGTGCACGGTATATATTGTAATTACCTAGAGGACTGAGAGCTCCTTAGTTGAAAGATATGTAGTGGCTACATTTATGGACTTTTTGGGTGGGAACATGTAAAGAGAGGACTGAAATAGAGAGTATAGGTTTGACACACTAAAGAGGACCTGCACATTTCTAAAAAGGCACTTATTTAAATAGTTGTTGCTGTTGCCAATGGTGGTAGTTGGAAAAAGATTCAATGCTTTAAAACTGTTGGAGTGAAATCTCTCAGTCATTCTTTATATTTCCTCTGGAACAAAGATGCTCTAAAATCCACTATTTAAAGCCAAAAAAAGATGCAGAAAAAGACTTTTTGCTGTCTCCTGTCTTTCCCCAAAAATGCTATTTTTCAAAAATCACACATTTATGGACCAGAAGCTCCTTCTTTTAGTGGGCAAATATGCGGAAAGGGGAAAGAAAGACTACAAGGTTTCAATTTAGCATGAGCCTCTCATTAAGACATAGAGTGGGAGGCTGCAGAGTGAACCCCTAAGGTAGCTGGACCACCTCTGTGTCCTGTGCCACCACATAGGATTCACTAACAGATTCCACAATCATTATTAGAAATCACAGAGTACTCTCTAGATCTTCTTTTCTTGCCCTGGTACTACTGAGCTGTCTCAGATCCCTCAAGCTTTCAAGCTGTTTCCCTATTTCCCCTGTATCATTACATGTTTATAGCTTGATGACTAAAAACTGTCTCAAAATTTCTGCTCCCCTAATGTGCATTATTAACTGAATTTGTAAAATATTTAATTGTCCCTTATCTTCACACTAAATCTACTGTCTATGTGAAAAATTCAACCTCTAAATTAATTATGTCCCTTTGTAATGTTTCATATACGGCTGACTAAGCATTTGCCACTTCCATTGTTTCACTCACAAACTACTGAAGAGAAAGCTTTTTCTGATTATGTGTGATTTTTGCAGCAAATATAATATTTTCTGTTTGATTATTTGCATAGAAACAGTGAAAATTCTCTCACACCCCGTCAGCTACTTCACACCTTTGTAAGGGCTTAAACTCTGGAATGAAATGTGAATTTACTGAATCACTGCCCCACATGGGTTTCATTTAAGAAAATTCACAGGAATGCATTGGCAGCACATTCCAATTACCTCTTGAAGAAAGGCTTAGTTTTTTGATTGTTTTGTGCAAATGAATAAGTGTAATTTTAGAAAGACTGCTTCCCCTATTACCACATACAACAGAGACATAAAAGAGAGAAGAAACTCAAACAGAATATGTTAACTCTATTCAGATCCTGAGCCATCTCACCAGTGAGTTGATTGCTCATTCTTCCACTTGTTAGGTCAGGTAACTGCATGACATTTAAAACACTGCCAAAAGATTAAAACATCTAAAAACTTTGAGTTACTCCATTACAGTGAGTTCATTTAACACTGCTTTTGAAACATTTTACAGAGTGTAGTGAAAGACCTTAATTCATTCAAATTATCTTTTGTTCACTTCGATTTATGAACACTGGAGCTCAAGTAATCAGCCCTTTTGCTCCTTAGGCTTCCAAGAATATATTTTCATGAGTATTGTACAAGTCATCTTTCTGCAGCCATCCCACATACTAATTGCAAATGTCTATTTTTATGATAAGGAGTGGTATTAGCAGACAATTAAGGACAAGATCATTGGCTGTGTTGAATTGCTTTGGAACAGAAATAGCTCCGTGAATAAAATTGTCTTCTTAGTAAATGTATAAGGACAAATATTGAAAATATATACTCAATTCTTTTAAGGTACATCTGTGAAAGGAAAAAGCTTCAGAAATAACTGAAGAAAAACAGCTTGGGATTTGTACTATTTATTACAGAGTAACAGATCTCATCATCCTATTTTTGTGGCCCCAGTGTTTGATAATTTCTCAACAGAACTGGGGGGAGAGGGAGACTTTTTTCAAGCTCTGTGCACTGAAAATATGGCCATGACAATGTGCATGAAAAACAGTGCTTTACATTCATTCATTCTCTTGGTATAATTCAAAGCATATTGACAGTGAGGGCACAGCGAATGATAATAGCAGGATGGGCTATTTTTCAAGATATGAGAGATGAATGTGCAATTTCTCCCCCTTGAAATCTTCCTATTTCCAACAGCAAGACAGAGCAAACTTCTTTCAGTGTTCTTTCTAACAATAATTATTAATGGTTTGTGTCACAGCCTCTTTTTCATGGCTGATTGACTAAGATCTGTTGTGCATTACACTGCAACTAGCTGGCACAGCAAACTCATGGAAAGTCAAGGGAAACTGACTTTCTCTAAACTCTGAACTTGCTTAGTGAGAAAAAGAAGGAATTTTATTCCCATCATGAAGGAATGCTCAAAGGCATGAGGCAGTTCCTCAGAGTCAGCAGGTGAACTAGTCTTGTCAAAAAAATCAGACAGGAAATTCTAGAATTAAGTTGCCTATATTTTTAGAGCATTATCATGGGATGCCAACCGGATCTAGCTGCAGTTGAGGCTCTCTATACAACCACAGATTTGCTATATGGAAATATCAATGGGGCTGCTCTACACATTATTAGAGAGATAATTTGTATATTTTCACTAAAACTAAGAGATATTTTCTTTATAAATATATACAAACATGCACACATATATATATTTAAAAATGCAGATACAAAAGGATTACAGGCAAAACATTGTTTGATGCCTAATGGTGTTAGTGTAAAACTGTTTCTCCTTCATCTCAGTAGTGGAAAGAAATAATATAACTGGAAGATAAAAGAGAGGGAGACACATTCCTAATGTCCCAAAACTAACTGGTGGTACTGAACCTACCATATTTTTCTCCCCCAAATGATAAAGTTTCTTTTCTTGTCCTCTTCTGTACACATATCAACTAGCCACCAATTACAAGAGTTTAGAGACAATAAATTTGTGTATTCTTCCTATACTTCTTTTGGCTCATGCCTACTTAGTTTGATTAGCTATTGCTTTGATGGTGCATCACAGTTGTTCAGAGCATGAATGTTATGCCTGCTGGTTATCAAACCAAAAGGTTATTTGCCCTGACTCCTGCTGTGTGATAAGGAAAACCAAACATTAACTCAGTCAGTGGTAGGAAAAATTTGGGAAAGCATTTTTTTCCCTTGGAATTAACTACTGTTTACCTAAGACTAAAACTTATAGTATGTCTTCAAATGTCTGATCTGGAAGAAGTGTGTCCTAAATTATCTGTTGCTCAAAAGAGCATAAAAAGTGTAGAATTTTCTTGTCTAATAATGGGCAGCCCATCTGGATTTTCATATATAAAAATAGCTCACCGATGTAAAGTAAAAGTATAGTTCCATCACTTCTTAAATAAAATTAGTTTGCAACAAGTTTCAAATACTTAAATACGTACTACTGGCAATTACCATTTTAACTATTATTAAAAAGAAAGAATCATGACTCACTATAGCTTTAAATTATTTGCCTTCACTTCTGTTCCTATGTGTCAACAAGACAACCTATTGGACAGAATATGCAGCAGATAGTAATACACCGCAGATTGTAGCAGATGGTTTGTGCTAGCTGTGTTATGAAACTTAATTAATTCTTTTAAGTGATACGCCTTTTTTTGCTGGCAATTGTCTTTATTCAGACAGTGTGTTTGGTTCTGGATGCTAATTTTCTAAGCCATGCGTACTGTCTTCTGCTCCATCACTCAAAATTTTCGTTTACAGGTGACAAATGCAGCAGCTACAGGAAGCTTTCGTTTTTCTGAAAGGGGCTGGTGTTGCATGGGCAAAGGGAACTGATTTCTGACAAAGAGTAAATAGGGCCCTTGGGCAATTAACTACACCAGCCAACTTGGCCAGCGGGGTTATTTCCCTTGTAGCAATTGTTTTTTGCAATTCACACACTCATAAATTGCTCCCCTGGTTGGTATATACTCCAAAATATAATAAGCTCAAGCTTTATGTTTGTTGCTTAACATCCTTAAGCAACACATGCTGTGATTGAGTGTTTGTTTCTTTTTTGTTGACTAGGGATACTAAATTTAATAGACTAGGTTTCTCTCCATCACTACTAATTTGATGAAGACAGTTAATTTTGAATCTTTCCTGTCACATTATTCACATAGTTCATTCCTATTTAAACAAAAAAAATCAAGATACTTGTAGGCCAGACATTTTATGGAAAACAAATTCTTCAACAACTCACTAACATAAATAGCTCTTGAAGAATACATTAAAAAAGGTGCATTTTATTTGTCTACATAGTGTTTTTTTCCTTTTCTTTTTTAGAATAGACATTCAGAATTAACAGCATTTCCAGTAAGATCATAATTTGGTATAACTAAATTTTTTTTGTTCATTAAATCCCCCAAATCTATGGTTTTAGCAATGGGCAAACTACTGCAGGCTTTTTGCCAGACCAGGAATTTTCTTTTGGTCTTTATCTAGCACATAAATGTAAAAAAAACAAAAACAAAACAAAACAAAAAACAAACAAAAAGCCCTCCAAAAAAAAACCCCCAAAAAAAGAAAAAAGAAAAAGGAATAATAACAATTTTATGAGGCCTGAATTGATGTACATGTTTCTTATATGCCTGCTTTCACTTATCTGATTTTGTTCTTTCAATGTCCAATTAATTTTTTATTCCCATGAGTTTTCTTTTATTCTTTCATTCCCTTTCTCTTGAGTTGCACATAGGACATGTGAAATGACTCATCAGCTGAAGGTAACAGTGACTCAACACACAAAGCAGGAAGTGCCTACTTGACTTATTTGTGCAAAATACCAACTTAAAATAGTTTGAGTTAGGCAAGACAAATCCAATACTAGCTTTGGACTGGCCCTATTCTTCTCTTCCCAGTCCTGATTCCCCTCCTTGCATGATGTTCATCCCTATCCACATATTTATTTTCCTATTTACTTGAACTGTAAAGTATCTAAATGTCAGTTCTGTTTGAGCAGTACCTCTAGTATTTGCCAGTTTATGAAGCAGTAACTTTGGCTCTCACAACACATATCTATTCCAAATACTGCAGAAATATTTAATGTTTTCCTAAGGCTGAATGAGAGGACTGCAGATTACTTCAGGGACACAACAGGAAGTGGTCTACTCAATTCAGGAAACATGGTAATGATGGTACTTCAAGTCAATTTATTATTCAGCTATATTAATTTATACATTTCATTTTAAATTGCATATGACTGATTGCTAACTTACTTGTTAGATAAGAGTTTTGTAGGAAATTTTAAAAATTATCTTTCATCAGCAATGCCTTTAGGAGAAGCCAAATGTTCTTTGATACAGAAGACTAGATTCTTCACAGGCATGTATAGAGCAAATTCTGAAATCAATTGTAAAATCATCCCAAATTGCATGTTTTCACATTTGAAAGACTACCACTCACGACAATCAGAAATTATATCTTTTTTAATGGAGATGCCTATTTACACCTGTAATTTGAGATTTTTGCTAAAATTGATTGAGGATGTCATAGGACACTTAAAATCATTTAATGAAGGCATTTCCATACAAACTTGAACTCGGAATATTAGAATGAACAATGGAGTTAATTGTTGGCAGAGGTGTTTTGAGATTAAATGGGTCTGTGTCATCTTGTAAAGAAACTTAAAAGTTCTAAATATACAAATGACTAGTACACATTAATGCAATACTCAGATGTAATAATCCTAGACTGCAGAATTATTCACTCCCTACAGGTAGAAATGTTGCAAAAAGAATATGAAAAGAAAATTACACATCATATTCTTTCAAATGTTTTTTGAGGAAGAAAAATAGATTTTCCTTTAAGAGATCTTGGGGAGAGTTCTGCTTTATGCCCAAGTTTAGTGTTGTCCTTTTTTTCTCACCCCTTTCTCTTTTCCATACGTCTTTTAAAATCCAGCTGGTCAAATTGTTCAATTCTGTTGCAGCCAGAGCCTGTTCTTTGGATGAACACAAAGACAATCCTACATTCACTACATTCGGCTAAAACTTACCGGACATGGGTGATGATAAGGGTTGTGGCTGGAATGAAAAAGTCATCCACTCTGTCAAACTGCCTTCCCACTGGCTGAGTATGGATTGTGTGATGAGAAACACTCCCACTGGCTTGTGTTATCACCTGCAAAAAGTAACGTCACGATAAACTATAGAAATGCTCTTTAAAAATTAAATCTCAATCCAAATGAAAGAATGCAGTATTGCCCCTGCATTCCTTCTCTTGTATTATCTTTCATTCACCAAGAAAACAAACGCAAATGACAGTGAATAAAGCTGATCGACATTACAGATTTCAGAGAACTATTACATACCTGACCACTTAGTCTTCACACTTATTTTTCCCCTCCATCTTTTTTAATCACCCCTGCATCCGTATTTATTCATTTACATTACTAAATCCTTTTACAGTTCTTAGTTTAAACTAAGTTTTTTATCTTTTTTTAACACTAGATCTTCAACGGAGATTAGATTTCCTAAGCACTTCAGCCAGAGTGAAAAGATAAAATGCTATTAACAGACCCACTGGAGCATATGGCTATGCATACTCCCAATTTTTGTCAATCATGACATAATTCAACACAGAGCACATATTTCAGAAGAACAAGCTGAATTGTGTTTACATATTCCTTAAATTGTTTTATTTATTTTATTTGAATCCCAAAATCTTGGACCTTCTCTGAGGCTAATGCTTATGGGTGAATAAAAGACAATTCCGTATAATAACCATTGTGCTATGCACATACATGCATTTTAAAATGGATTTTAAAAAAAAAAAATCTACACTGTAATTAAAAATGAACGTGAGGATGATCACTTTAATATATGGTAAGACTTACTTCATGATCCGTTCTGGGGAGGACTGACAACTGAACTTCCAAAAATTACCTTGCATGCTCAAAGTTACTAAGAGTCTGTAGGTGCTAAAAAGGTGTTTTCAAATGTTACTAATTTTGCTTTTCAAATTTCTCTTATTATCTTATATATAAGTATATATTAAATACATAAGGATTTCATTAACTTCTGAAGAAAAGGCAAATAAAATAAAAATTAATTTTTAAATTATGATATAAGGGTGATCATCATAGTCTCAGGGGATTATTATAAATAGGGAATAGAAATTAATAAAAAGGTAGTAATGTAAATACAGTTTCTTGAGATGTCTCTTTAGTGATTGACCCTAGGTCTCTCACTGCTCCAAGGTATGGGCAAAATAAAGATTTTTAATATTTTTCATCTGAAAATACCAGTAATGACCAAGCTTGACACCTCCAGAGTGTTGTTATGACCTTAATGAAATAGAAATATATCTAAAGTTCAGTTTATCCTCTAATTAGGGACAAGAATATCATGAACAGCAACAGTTTGCTCTCAAAAGACTGGCAGTACAGAACTTGCTGCTGCTTTCAACTGTACTCCTTATCCTTCTGTCAATTTGCAGCTGTCAATTACGACCACGCTGAAAATAATCATTAACTTTTTTGCCAAAGTCAGTTGTCTGACTTGTTTTCTGGTTACCTGAAATCATTTCTCTGCCTCTGCTGGGGTTATGGTAATAATGCTTAAAGGAAAACATGCAATATATTGCAATTACACAAAAGTTCAACTTGTCTATATTTCCTTACATATAATCATTTTGATCACCTCACCTGCAGAGTTGGTGAATTCTTTTCCATGTTTCCCCAGCTCAGCACCCAGACTTGATCATGTGATTTATCATAGTGTAGTTTCACTGGAACAGGATCTGTACTTACTGCCTGAAATATAATAAAAATAGAAACCCTTTTTCTGTCACATTTTCAAAGGAAACATAATATATACGCTTGACTGAAAATGATGAGTTGATATGCATTTCCAGATATTTTTCAGGCTGTATTTAAGAATTATGTTGTCAATTGTTGAAACAGCCCTCTGATTAATTCTGAGTTACTGAATTGCTGAAAATGTGTTTTTTATTCATTATGTACTCTAACACTAGGCATCAAAATGACATTATACTGAAGCTATTAAGAAGCTGAAAACAAAGATTTTAAATCAAGTAAAAAACTATTTATCTTCCTTCCCTGCTATCACTCTCAATTTACATGTATTGGTTGAAAGCTACACCAATTCCTGGAAAATGGTTAAAAAAGGAAGAGTATTTTCAAGCCACGTACTGGAATTAATGGAAGATCTTACTGCATAAAACCAACACAATGTTGCTGCACCCAATGCTTCCTACCTGTTTAAATGTGTGTATTTTGTTGAAGTTGAAAAGATTGTTTTCATGTATTGAAATTACAATTGCTACTTTTCATAGACCTGTCATCAGAACCAAAGTGTTTTTCCCACAACTTTGAGCACCGTCTCTTGAGACCACAAGCCTTTTAGACAGCTGAGCTCTAAGGTTCCTTTGTTATGAGAACTGAAGGTTTCAGAAGTATGAAATGGGAGGGCAATGTATATGACTAAGAAATGTTCTGCAGAGAGTAAACAATTGGGGGATTACTTTTTTATTTTCATCATTAAAGAAGAAAAAATAGGTGGAAATTGTTTTTTACTCTTACCATTGTGGAACTGTAAAGCACAGCTTGTTTATCAGTGTGTCAAGGAGAGTACCAGCTGGCTAATTAAGTGAACCTAATTTAAACTAATGATGTAGATCCTCAAGATAATGCACTAATGGCTGGCTGAGACTGCTGATGATACTTAACTGTACTCCTGAGGTGGTGGAAGCGACCACTTCATCTAAGCAGAATTTGTTTTTCCTTTTGAAAATGGAAAATGAAGCCAGGTTGCTCACTGGCTCATTTAAAATCAGAAGCTACCCCTTGAAAAAGGTCATTTGTGTTTGATAACTTTTTTCTGCTGCACGCTAGAAAACAAGTTGTTTAAAATAATACTTGAACTGCTGTATAGCTAATTTGTCAAGGCATGTCAAATTTCCTTTTGGCTTCCCCAGACAAAGGTCTGACCCACACATGTTCTGCCGGAGGACTGCCAGCTGCGTGCAGAGTTGGGGTCACGGCACAGCCAGGAGGAGCAGAAGGAATTGCCTGCAGGGTCAGGCACAGGTAGAACAGCTCCCTGGAGGGAAGCTAGCAGCAAAAAAGAGTTTAGCAACTCAGAAGCAGACTTTCCCAGCTGTTTCTAGCTGACCAGGCTGATCTGCCAGCAGCACGCTGAGGACTGAACGATGATGACTCCGTTTACTTCAGCCTCTAAGTCATCCCAGTTAGTGGTGTGCTGCTGTGCAATAGTGCACAATGGCAGGTGACACTGCTTGCTTTCATGAATTTACAAATGAAAGCAAATGCTTCTGTTGACTTTAGAATGAGAATTACCTGGATAAGTCAAAAAGTCTCTCTCTATATATCTCTCTGAAGACACAACATCCATGTTTCCAATACATTTCAATTTGGTCTGCTATAGAATCCTCTAAAGTACTTATTTTGATAAATATACCTGTCATAAAAATAAATCAGCCTCAAATCTATTTGTCACATCTGTGCACACATCTTTTACATTAACTTTCACAGTAGAAAGGAATAAGTATAACATATATAGTAGAACTTCAGAGAAAACATTGTAATAAGCAAAACCAAATAAACAGCATTTTTACACAGAAAACAACATAGTTACATGACTTAAAGCCCTTTCAAATACATTTCTAATTTTCTTTAGATTTTTTGCTTAGTGACAGAAGTTTTATTAGAGTGCTCTTTCTTTCGAAATATGAAGTTATATCCTCATCTGTTTCTAAGTCTATGTGCTTTTTTGCAAGATGGTTTCTTATTTAAGATGTAGACTAGAAATAGTTACATTAGTTTCCCTACATGTAGGGAAATAATATCCTCGGTATTATGATTCTTAAAAAAAGGTAGTCTAACAAGAAAAATACTGTCACTTCCGAAAAGTTTAATTTCTATTTTCTAAAAATGAATTAATTTTTTATCTTTTTCTTTGCCAGGCGGTACTATAAGTAATGAAAATAGACTGATCTGACTGGAAAATTAAATTCCCTTCTGTGCCTCCTGTTTGTACAAGTGTTTTTGTAAATGCTTATCATATGAGTAGAGCAACATTTAATGGCTAAAATGTTCTTCCTGTTTGCAAAAAAAAAAAAGCTAGAAAATAAATGGTTATTTTTAAAGGCTAAGAAGACAGGGCCATACTTGTTATAAGAAATGCCAAACAAAGTATCTCTTGACTTGTCACTAAATTCCAAATTAGCCTTTCTTCAATTCTAAAACCATCTGTGAATCAGCAGAGGTCTTACTTTTTTACAGTTTTATATTATACGTGCAAAGATTGTACAGGTTTATGCTTTCATTTTTTCTTTGTTTCGATTGCATCTACTGTTACTTTTGGGGGGGTGGTTTTTTTTGCTTTTTTGTTTTGTTTTGCTTTGTTTTAGCAAAGTCTATTTTGAATAATGGCATGGGTAAGCTGGACACAGCTTACTTGTACTTCCCCTTGTACTTTTCCCATGTATTTGGCTAAGTGTATCCTAGCAAATAACATTCAGATCAGTAACAAATAGTAGAAATTCTACTTAGTTGTTCAAATGGGTCAGTAACACATTTGGTTTAATTAATTTATCCAGTTAAACTCTTATTCCTTAGTTATATTGTCTTATCAAATATCTTTGTTAAGTATTGTGAAATGGAAAGATAATTTATTATGAATACTTAAACACCTAGAACCATCAAAACCAAGACTTTCATTCCTGCAAAAGTTTTCCACAGCTGGGGTACATTTAACTCTATACTTTCTTAAGTTCACAACCTGGATATTATTAAGTTAGTGGAAAAGCCTTGCTATTCTATCCCTTTATTTCAAAGAAATAAAATTTCTTTGAAAGTGATTATTTTTTTTCCCCAGGAACAACATGAAAGCTTGTGGAGTATCCTGGTTTTAGCTCAATATATTTTCTAAGTAGCACAGACATAATGCACAAAGCTCTGTGTTTTATTCAGGCATTCGGTATATCTGGTTTTCAGCTCATTAAAGAAATTTGAATATTTATATGTAGAACAATCTAATTCCAATCAACAGGTAGACAATTGCTTCACATATTACTGGGGAAGGGTTGCACTTGTAATTAGTGGTTAATTTACTGAATTTTACTTTTTAATTAAAATACATCTTCACAGTAAGTATCTCTACACATTCTATAATGGTAAAGTGATACATGTTTAAACATATTTAAAACAATAACTAATGTAACTGAAGACAAATTAGAAGAGCCTATTGATGAATCTATTTCATAAAACCTAAAATAAAACCTATTTTTAGTAAGCTCAAGAGGCTTCATGTGCTTTTGACACTGAAATCTAAATGCTAATAAATGCAATTACATTGATATTTCATCCCTCCTATGTAGAAAAGGAAACTGACACCTGAATGTTAGTCAGAGACCATGGGAAACATTTCCAGACATTCCAGTCCTTCAAATTTGTGGATTATGTTGAGACTATGAGTTTTTAGTCTCT
The DNA here is from genome assembly GCA_036630365.1 of Acanthiza pusilla. NCBI lineage: Eukaryota > Metazoa > Chordata > Aves > Passeriformes > Acanthizidae > Acanthiza > Acanthiza pusilla. The sequence continues at coordinate 25,152,376 of JAXCHO010000164.1, forward strand.
CTTCCTGAAGTAATATACTGAAACAGTTGTAAAAAAAGGAATGCTTTCAGAAGAAAAAAAATCTTTTACCTACTCAGTTTAACTCTATTTTATTATGCAAATCCAATTTAACTAAAAAATACCCCTTTTTATTATTAACTTTTTGAATAAAGCATTCCAAAAGTCCCTGTCACCCTTTGGATAGTTCAAGTTTTGAGGAAGCCATGTCCGAGTCAGCTGACACAGAATACAGAAAGCAGATATTCAAAGCATGCAAAATTATTAAAATTATTGTGAAATTAATGCATTTTTATAATTGCAATTTTGCTATTTATTTTTAAATTTTATGTTAATATACATATTATCTGTGTATACTTATATCATGCAATAATTTGGGTTGGAAGGGACTTTTAAAAGTCATCTAGCCCAAACCCTCTGCAGTGAGCAGGGAGATCTTGACCTAGATCAGGTTGCTCAGAGCTCCTAACTTTGAAAGTTTCCGGGGATGGGGCTTTGACCACCTCTCTGGGCAACCTCTGCCAGTGTTTTGCAAACCTTATTGCTTAATATATAATCTCTACATTAAAGGTTTTCATTCATTTATCACTGGAAAAAGCAGAAGGCATGAAGAAAAGTTCTATTTAAGTATTTTTTTTTAATTAACAATTTAGTCAGATTTCTAATTAAGAAGAAAAGAATCCATGTTTTATTTAGCTAAAGAACACCTGTTTCCTATGAATATGATGATATTATAAGCACTGCCTTGTACCTTGGTGTATTGGGTTTGCCTGACAAGCTTTTGGTAGCAGCAGGGAGCTATAGAGCTGGCTTCTGTGAGAAGCTGCCAGACACCTCCCCCATGTCCGACAGAGCCAACCCCAGCTGGCTCCAACACGGACCCGCTGCTGGCCAAGACCCCGTCAATCAGTGGTGAGGTAGAACCTCCGGGATAACACAGTTAAGAATGAACAAAACATTACTGTGGAGAAGTACTTGCAACCAGATGAGAGAGGAGTGAGAATGTGTGAGAGGAACAGCCCTGCAGACACCAAGGTCAGTGGAGAAGGAGGGGCAGGAGGTGCTCCAGGTGACCCAGCATAGAATACCCTGCAGCCTGTGGTGAAGACCATGGTGAGGCAGAGATTCAGGAATAAAATTAAGCCCAGGAAGGTGGGAGGGCTGGGGGGCAGGTGTTTTTTGGATTTGTTTTACTCTCCATTATCCTGCTTAGATTTTGGTAGGGAAATGAGTTGAATTTATTATCAAAATCAAGTCTGTTTTGACTGTGACAGTAACTGGTGAGTGATCTGATCTTCCCCTGACCTTATCTCAACCCACAAGCCTTTTCTTTCCCCGGTTCAGTTGGGGAGGGGAGTGACAAAGTGGCTTTGGTGGGTATCTGGCCCCTGTCAGGGTCAACACACCACAGCTGCTTTTGTACAAACTCTATGACTGCATTAGTCTCTGTAGCACAGCATTGATTTCTCTCTCTTACTCAATGAATTATTTTCATTAAGCAGAGTACCTCCAGTATCCTGAGACCAAGAAGGAGGAGTAGAGAAGTTTGAATTCATAGTGTCCAGTCTTGTCTAAGGGTGGAGTTTATTTTTACAGTTTCAGTAATTTCTCCACCTTCTGTAGCCAAACCTGACTTTTCCTGTCAAAACTGATAGACACAGTCTTGTGATAAGTCTGTATCTTAGCCAAGCCTCATTTTCAAGTGAAAGGTACCTCAAGCCAGAAACTTCCCAAAGAAATAATTTCCTCAGTTACTTGAATAATATTTAAAAGAACTCTTTTCATGTTACCTCCCTCCCAATTGTCTATTGAGATGAACAGTCACTAAACAGATACTGCTGAACATTGAAAGTAGGTGAGCTTTTTTCCAAATGATGTGTTTACTCTCAAGATAACTGTATTTCGGTTTCTGAAATATGAAGGGAAGTCTTAAATTCTTTTGCCTAAATCAAATAGTAACTTTAAAAAATGAGAAATAAATACCTGTACAACTTTCTGAGACTGTACATCAACAATAAGAACTCTGTCAAGTGTGGGCTGAGTTACGTATATGAACTTGTCTTTTACATTAACAGCAGTTGCCCATACACACCGCTGAACAGGATCACCATCTGCTTTGGGACAAACTTCATCCTATAATTCAATGGAAACAGACAAAGTGTAAGAATCAAAACAGTCAACAATGTAATAGACAAGTTGTACTCCTTTTCTTCTTTTTTAACTGTAAAATAAAACCTCAGAAAATGCAGGGAGGAAAAAGGACAGTTGAAACTAGGACATAAACTCATGTTAGCCAAACTGTATCTTGTAAGCACCACACAAGTCACAAGCACTTAACGTAATCCATCCACAATTTTTTTGGGATGTTTTCTAGAAATTCAACGAGTTAGTGTTGTTGACCTGAGAAAGAAACTGATTTGAAACGACAGTAGAGGTAAGAATAAAGTGATCAAGGGGCAGGAGACCTTAAAACCAGAAAACCAAATGAGACCCACAAAGCCTTGTTACTGCAGTGGCTGACAGCTCCCACCTGGGCAGCATCCCAGTGCCCTGCAAAGGGAGGCAGTGCAAGCAGGGCTTACCCTGCAGCTGCGAACACAGCAGCACCAGACTGGGGAGGTGATCCTGTACAAATGAAGAGAAAGAAGAGGTGGGGTCGTGCAAGGTGTCACTTGGCACAGGGCCAAAGCAGCAGCAGTTGAGAGGTGAGCTGTTTTGGCCCCTTGGAGTGCTGACAGATTGCTTCAACGTGCAAGAGGTTTGGCTACTTTTGCCCTAAGACATTCTCATGGCCCATCTTACTAGCGTTAAACCCAGTAAATACCAAAAGTCTTCTTACTACCATTGCTTCCCTCTCTGCCCTTCCATTCCTGCAAAAGGAAGAATTTGAAAAAGAAAAATTTCTGTTCACCTCAGTGAATTCATAGTTCATAATACACACTACTATACACTCTCAGTCAAAATAGCTAACAGTAGTTTACATGCTCACTATTTATATTTTATGGAAATATATGGCGAATCATCATGTATTGAGCTACCTATTTGTGAATATTGTCTCCCAAAAAAAGCTTGGTTTTATCAAAATTAAAAGTTGTTTGGTCAAATATGTTACTATACTTGGAAATTCCATTTATGCAATACCATGATTTCTTTCCTATAATGGACATTTTAATTATTTAAAAACAGGGACCTGAAAAATACTCTGCTTGGAGAAGTACAGCATGTATCAAGATTTTTTGTTTTCCTGACCTTTTCTTCTTTTGCCTCTTATTTTAAATTCCTTGCATCACAAGGGACAATTTCATCAAATCATAAGTATTATTTCTTTTTGCTACTTATCTGCTGCTTATTCCTAATTTAGAATGCACTCCCCTGATACATAATAACTGGTCGCTGTGAAAATAATTATGGTATGTCAGCAGATAATGACTCAATGTAGAATGAGCAGCAAGATTTGATGAGATCTTAAACAAGAATTCTGTTTCTAAGCATCAAACTCCTTTTAAAAAGCACAGGAAACATGTGACAGAACACCATGTCTGGCACTAAGCAATGCTCTTCAAGAAGATGATGCATTTCAGCACTAACTTTTCTATATCGCCAACATTCTTTGCCTGCTGTGCCTCTACATTTTCGAAAATACACTCAATCTTTCTATGTCAAAAGAAGAAATAAATCAATTTCCAGCTTTAAAAGAGGGAGTTTCTTTACAGAAAAATGAAAGCCACTGCTTGCTCTTATGTGGCTCTTAAACCTCAACAAAGGGAAGGTCTTTCAGGAGTTATATTGATAAGGAAAGGTTACTAAACTCAGGTACTGTGGGATAGCACATCATCAGGAACTTCAGGAGAACTTAGAAATAAGTAACAAGTAAGATTTTGTTTGTGTTGATAAAATACCATGTAGATCAAAGGAAGAAGTTAAAAATCTGTTTTTTAAGGAATGATAGTCATAGGACAAATGGGACTTTCACTCTTAAAAGTAGCTACATGCTTTTCATTGTTGCATAAAGTCAACAAAAGCAAGTATGTCTCTAATACGATGTGCAATCATCAGATCAGTGATCTATTGTCATTTGCCTTCTGGGTAATTGTCACTTCAACTGGAAGGTTGTTTCACTGATCTCATTATTTTTTAAAATTTATTCTAAATACACCTTGTGCTAGTTCCATGTTTTATTTGAACCGATAACTACATCTAAGACTGTTCCACATCATCATCTTTGTTCCTCAGAGAGAGCACCTTCTTCAAACACTGCATGCACGAATGTTTGTAACAAATCTATACAGGGACATTATTTTCAGTCATGTCTCTCAGGGACCCAATTTACATGAGTTTCTGGGACTGAATTCTACAAGGGCACATTCAATATATTATTCAAAAATTACACTGACTTCTGCTGAAGGAATCTGTTTCTCTCACATGGCATCATATAGATTAGTGTAAATGATTACTCTAATAATACCTCCCCATGCGGGATGTATAGCAGAACAGTAAAATACTCTAAGTTAAGCACTTACAAATATATCCAGAGATGAGCCATCGCCTTATATATTTTCCTGAATCTGAGTCTAAAATACTGACTGAAGTGTATTTTTAAAGATTATTTCATTGTAAGACTAATATGAATATAGCCTTATATATATATATATATATATATATATATATATATATATATATATATATATAAAAACACACCCATATATATAACCACATATATACAAATCTACATATATCTAAATATACAAATGTATTTTACTGGTTCTAAAATATTGCTCATGTCATAAATTTCTATAATCCAATGCAAATTCTCACCTTGCCCGAAAAGAGTAAAAAAATACAGTAAAAGCAAAAAACTGCTTTTCCAAAGAACAAAACTTATGCACCAAAATATCCATATCCAAAACAGAGTGCTTTTCCCAGGATGAACTGGTTTATGAGGTTGTTTCTCTAGTTATTCAAAACTGCCTTTATCTGAAGCTGTCTCAACAGAACTGGAATCTTGCTTTTGAAAATTTAACACTTATCTGATTAGACAGTTTGGACTTCTTTTACACTACAGGCAGTTATTTTGAGGCTCCATATTAATTTCCCCAGTGGTTGGATAATTGGTTAAAATAATTTCTCCTTAAATTATAAGCATAAACCCACCATTTTCTTCTTCTAATTAAAATGTGAGCAATTTACTTTTTCCTAATTTATTCTCTCTTAAAAAAAAAAAAAAGTTAACATCTGATAAAACATTAATTTACTTCATTGTTGTATTCCCCCCAGACTTTTTAATCAAAAAGTGACTTGCTCTGCAACAAGACAGCAGATGGAGGAAAATAAATCCTTAAAGAAAGTTTTTCAAGATAGTCTGGGGCAAGAAAATCTCAAGAGGAAACATGTAGATTTATATGTGCAAATTCTATGTTTATTAACTTACACTTACTGCAAGGGTTCTCAGTGTTTTAACAAGATGTGAGTCAAACTCTTTAGGCAGTATAATGAAATGTCTAGCTATGCTGTGGCTGCCTAAGAGTGAGACAATACCAACAGGTTACAACAGTGCACGTTTTAAGACATGAATTTAGGTATCACCTATTCTACATTAAGTTATTATTTTCTTGACATTCTTTACTAAAAATCAGACTGTGGATTTTTTTATTAATTTCTTTTTTACAAAAAAGGGTTAGCATTTGCTACATTTTCTGGGCTGTAAGAGTGTAAATGACAGTTTCTGCGGACTACAAAGTATGTTTCCATCCAATTTCCCATGGAAACTTTGGTCTGCCACGTAGTCACATTAATTACTTTGAAATTAAGTATTTTGCTTCCACCTCCAGCACATATTCAAATGGGTGATGGCACAGTTCACTAAAATTTGACCATTATGTTCTACTTCTTGTAATAAAGAGAAAATCAGTTTTATGTTGAAGCCAAAAGGATTTTTTCATTAGTCTCAAAGAGGCATCTGTTTCAATTGCCTTTTTCCCAGTCTCTGGAAATAGTTATTCTAATTAGGATTCATTATGAAAGGAAAATAAAAACACTTTTGCATAAGAATTAGAATTTAAGGCTTTGGATAATATTAATTTGCAGAGGATAAATAGAGGTTGAATGTGAGTGAGGAAAATGTCCCCAGCACTTCAGAATGATGAGACATTTAACAGGTGAAAGACTCTACTTGAACCATGGTTAAGAATCTACTTGACAACAGGTTAAACAAAAAGCTGTCAAAGCTGGTCTAAGTAAGTAGCAACCTACAACAGAAAACAGAAATCAGTTTATTTCTGTCCCTATGCTTTAGAATTCTCAGTATCAGACTAATAGATTTCTACTTTCACTTGACATTAAGAACATTCAAGTAATTCAGGAGATTCTGGGAAGGAGAGGAAGAAGGTCTTCACAATTTCTGTGAACCATGACGATCCAGTAAAGCACTAAATCTTTTCTTCACTTTAAACACAATAAAAGTCTAATTGATTCCCATGTTAGACACACAACAAAGTGCTTTGCTGTATTGACACTCAGTTGCATAAGAGGCAATTAAATATTTAGATAAGGGTTCTCAAGTATATAACTGGTGAGAAAACATATTTACCTTTAGCAAAATTAGCATACCTAAATATGTACATGTATAAGTACTGCAATGTTGTTCACAATACAATGCAATGCTATGTACAAACACCTGAGTTCATTCTTTTACACACACTCCATTCAAGAGTGTTGGCAAACAGGAAACCTGTGGAGGAACACTGGAGTGTCATGTGTAATACACAGGCATTTCCCATAACACTTCTAGTATCTAAACTGCCCTGCTGAATTTAGACATGTTCCCATGCTTTAGCAACTGTTTGGCAATAAACAACTCTTCTGTGTTTTTACTTAGCCCTTGAACAGCTAATTCAGAAAACTGTAAAGAAATGGGAGAGGTTCAAGCAAGCACATCTTTCCTCTAATGTTAATATGTTAATAATTAAGTCATGGAGATGCCCTAATTTGAAAGGCTGTGTAAAGCTGCCTCAAAACACACACTATACCAAAATCTCTGATTTGGCAAAGTATAAGACACAGTCAAAGAGAATTACAAACCAGCAATTTATCACATGGACTCTTGCCACTAAACAGTCACATGCTGAGCTTGATAAAAATCGGATCCTGGGACAGAACTGGGTTATTTTATTATTCTTATTTAGAGGAAAGAGACTTTCCAAAGAGGTTTAAGGAATATATGATATTCCTCAAATGAGGAAATAGTTGTCTAAAGCATTGTAGCCAGTGAACTTTTTCAAGAATATGATAATGTTGTTATGGCAATATGCACTATATGCCGGGACTTTTATATGTAACTTTTTTTTCATTCTGCTCCTATGAGCAAAGTACTTTTAAAAGCATTTTTTGAAATTTCTTACCGAAAACTGTTTCTCAGTTTATCAGGTTTTATGCAGTGAAAAACAATGTCCCTCTGAGTAGAAAAAAGGAGGATATATTTTCCAAACATTTCCAATATCTTGTGCGTGAATAAATATTTATTAGCCACACTATGTGAGGGAAGATGTTTTCAGAGTTCAGAGGAATAAGTAGAAATATGTTGAATTTAATGGGCAAAATGACATGCATGTAGCTACAAATCTTAATTTCTATTTTATTTGCCACACCTACCCCCACCCATAGCTCAAGAAGGACAAGGCTATATCCACTTTAAAATTAAAATTATCAAGTAGCCCACTTTCCTGGTCTTTTCTTTTTTTCTTTTTTTTTTTCTCCCTCAAGAGGTTATAGTTATAATAATATTCCAGGTTAGAAAGGTTCAAAAAGGAAACAAATTTGATTTATCCATCGTCATTACTGCCACATTTTAATAAAAATACCCTTAAAATCTAGGCTGTACTTTAGACCAATAAAATTTTAACAAACTTCTTAAATAATCAGCTTTTTAATTAAACAACCATACAAAAAGACTTTTGGCTTATTTTTGGCTGTGTCAACCTAATTTCACTTAAGCAGCACAAATCAAGGTATGATTAGCTGTTCAAAGTATAATTATTCACACTAAAATAAATCTTGTTGTTGAGTACAGCAGCCTTTGACATCAATAATGGTAACTGAAGAGGCAAATTCCATCACGACAGCTCTAGCTCTGCTGTCATTTATGCAATAGAGAAATAAAAAACCCCAAAATGTGCAACTCAATGCTTAGTACTTATTTCAAGGTCACTCATTCAAATCCAAATGAGAAAAAGTTACTATTTTTGAAAGGTGATAGATCATACAGAGTAAGTCAATGTAGTGACGAGTGCCAAGTGTTCCTGTGGGAGCAGGCATCATGTCAGCTGGCAATTCGATTAGCAGTAAAGGGAAAACATCACGAGAATAAATGGAAGTGGAGAATACACTAGTGTTTTTATGCATCCTACACAGGGAAACTACTTCATAAATTCCCAGAACTTGGTGAAATCTGCTATAAATATGTTAACAGTAAAGTTATTGAAACTACTTATATGAATTTTAAGTTGTAATCAAAGCATCAGTCATCTCTGCTAACTTCAGTGGAAGCTGTGAGAGTTTTTCAGGACAGGGATTTGCCTCATGAGAGCTCAGAGTTTAATACAGACAAACATCCAGTGGAAAAAAAGAAAACATTAACATACCTCACTCCAACAGATCTTATATTTTACAGAGAGAGAATCAATCCCTGATTCACAAAAATGAGCTTAACTGGTGGTTTGGAGTTGGGAAGCAGATGGGGATTAAAAAATAACACAACAAATTCAGAAACAGAGTAGAGAGCTGTTAAAGAACTGGGAGAGGAGAAAGACAGCCAAAGAAAGAAAAGGGTTTCAAAAGTAGACAGAGAATACTCAATCAAAAAGAAAGACAAAGTTTGAATTTAACAGAGGAAAATAAAAGAAATTTTGAGTTCACCATTATAAGCTATTTAATAATTGAGAAGACATGTCTGAATTTATCAAGCAGAAAACACTAAACTAGTAATAATAAATTATTATGTTAAGAAAATTATAATTGAGAAAACACTACAAATAGATTTTTAAAAATAACTTGCCTGAAAACCGAGGAGTTTTTCACTAGGCTTAATATGCCTCTGAAATTCACATTCCACTGGTTGTATTACTTTGATGCCATCTTCATAAAAAACATAAAACATGTTCCCAATTCCCAGACCTTAGGAACAAAAACACATTGAAATGTATAAAATTAAATAATCACAAAAAAGAAAATCCTTGTCTTGAACTAAAAACCTAATCACAGTTTCGGTATGAGATCAATTTTTTAATGCGTATAGTGGTAATACAGCTAAACCTATGGTTTCTTTTGTTGCAAAATTGAAACAAAACTGTTATATTCAGAATCTCACGTAGTTTTCTCCAATGGCAAGACAGTGTCTTTATGAATACAGATTTAGAAATACACAGTTTGACAGCTGCAGCAATTCAAGTGATCTTGTGAAATCATCTACACTGAAATCAAATTAATAAAAATTCTCTATGTATTATTTTCTGTTTCTTTTCCTGAGGGATGGAAGAGTTAAAAATTTCTGTATAACATTGAAAGAGAAGACCTGAGTCTCTGTTATAAACCCTTATTTGAAATTTCAGTCAGAAAAGGAAATATTTTCTATTTTATTAGAAAGACAAAGTTGGGCATATATTCATTCCAACCTTGAAGGGCCACAGGTGTTTACAGAACTATCCAATCCTTCTACCACAATGTTGCTGAATGAAAGGTATGATGCTAAGTTTTGTGGAGAAGATGGGAACCAGATCTGTAGGACATAGCCTCACAATATCTGTGATCATGGTCATGACCACAGAAAAGCACAGTCTCGTTAGTTTTCCACGTGCTGACTAAGACAACAGCTGTTGATTTGCTATGTGGATGCTATCTATAATGGATGACCAGTTCATAAAATAGTCAGTATTCATAAAATTCTTCAAAGAAAATCACAGTACTCATAAAATTATCACTATAACTATTCTGACAACGAAACTGTTGGCAACAATGGTAAAAATGTACATCTATCCTGGGCACAGGACCTAGGCTTCTATTTGATATAATATTTGGTATACGAACAAAGAGGAGTGAAACCCAGGAGAAAAGAAATTTGAGCCTGATATTCTGCTTATCCTAAATTCTGAAGGAAAACCAATGTTAATAGAGAGAGAACAGGTCTTAATATTAAATGAAATAAAATAAAGAGAAAATCAAAAAGGGGTAGGGGGAATGCATGTTTGTGTATGTACGTATGCATGTATGTATTCATGTGCACACATATATAAAAGTTTCCAGATCCCATTAGGAATCACATAGCTAATGCAGTTGCTTAAAAAGTAGTAATATGCAGAAGATTGTCAGCCTACGCCCAGAACTAGCAAGGTCAATAATCTTTGGGAAATCTTGTGGAATTATTTCCCATTTATGGCTAAGTTTTCCCAGAAGGAAAGAAAGAATGAAGGGACAGTCTCCAAGCAGGGTTTTCCTCACTTTATATCAAATCTATCTATTAATAGGTTACCAAAAAGTGGGAGAGAAATTGGTCTATGCTGCATTTGGTCGTGTCTATGTCTATTCAGAGGACACAGGGCAATATGCCCACCCTGGCCAGTGGGCATCTTTGTATGCCTTTGTAGATAAACCACATAGCCAATATAAGACTGAATCTTAAGGTCTCTCTTTAGAAAACGCCTCACTTTGTATTGCATAAGAACAGCTGAAATTTGTAGATAAGCCTGACTGATGTTAGGCTGCCCCTAACACAGCTGAGATCTACACAGAGGACACAGTCGAGAGATCAAACCTGAGCAACTGGCATTTTGTGTCTTGGGGATGAATGTGTGAACCTGGCTGAGGACAAAACATGGTTTTCCCTTCTCCCTCATCTCATTGGCTGAAGTATATTATCATTCTTAGCAAGACAAGCAATACTAGAATGTGAGGAAGTAACTTAGAAGATAGCCCCAGGTGACCCAGACATTTGGTAAACAGGCTCCTAAAGCTTCCTCCTCAGGTGCCAATACTCCAAAGCAAGGTTTCCAAAGTACAGATAATATTTATGTCTAACAAACAGCCCAAACTTTTAAGGCTTTACTTCCAAAGTCTGGATGATAATGTTCACCACACTGTTGTACAAAATCAGTGAAGGAGACACAATATGAAATGTCCTTCCATTTCAATACCAAGCTCAGGAATTCAGTTCATAAGGAACTCTTCACCTGTGGATCCAATTAGTTAATCCGCCTTTGCAATTTATTGTGACCCAAAACTCTTCATTTGAGTAAGTGGCTACAGACACCTGTACAAATATCTAATCTTCATAAATACCTAGTCACCTAGGCAAGCCACATTTTCACAACTACAGGAGCTAAAGACTACATTTTGCAACCCTCCCCCCCTCCAATACAATCCTGCACATTTTTTTATGCAGTGCCAGAAGCAATAGATAAATAGATTTGCTATATTTAGACTAAATTGATACGTAGAACTGGCTAACACTGATTTGGTTTTTTTAAATGGTGGTGGTTGGGTTTCTTTTGCATATATATGTATATAAAAGAATAAAATATGTGGTTTCATTAAGCAACAACAGGTATCTCAATTTTAAACTGTTTAAGATTATAATTTTGTCAAATAAGAGAGATTCATACAAGAAAATCAACAGCATATAGGCTGACTGGTTGGAAGTTTTATCATGACAGCAAAGAACAGTTAAATGTCTACATTTTAAATCTGAGCTTCTTGTTGTGTACCTTTGAGCAATTGTCTGAAAATTGTGAAAAATTTATTTCCTTCTCTCTCCCAAAAAGGAAAAGCAATTTACAAAAGTATGAGTACTTAAGGGATTCATTTCCACTGTAATTTTTCCTTAAATCAAATTCCTCAGTGTTGCAAGGCAGAAGGTAATTACTGTAACTGTAGAGTATGAACAAACATAGACACGAACACACAAAAGAAACAACAGATGAACATTTCATCATATTACAGAAAATATGAACAAAAATAATCTCCATTAGTACCTTGCTCTCGCCACAATATGTTTGCAACTGCAGCATGTCAGAGAAAGAAAGAACAGAAAATACAAATGAACAAGATAAAACAAAAAATGATACATTCATTCTGAAATAATTATGATGCTTTAACTTCTGATTCACTAAAATATTCTTACAGGTAAATCAATGGAAACAGTGAAATAACGATAGTTTTCCCTGTCATGTGACAAAATTGTGATTAGCCATAACAGTTATTTGGGATAGGGTAAACCCCACCACTCCCACTAAATCCCCCCAAGCTAACTCCATTAGCCTTTAATAGGGTGTTTTATAATCCACTACAAAAAGCATGTGCAGTTTGCATGCATATAAATGATTCATATTAATGATGAATTAATGTAATTTTCATAATTTCCCTTAAGCCCTGGACTTGGAAGGGATTGAGTTCAGACATATTTATGAGAAAGACATGTAAAATCAAAATACACAGAAGTTTTTTTTTCTGTATGGCTGTAGCACAACCCCACTACCAAAGTTGTCATATTGTATAACGTTTGCCATTATACTTAGAAAACCAAGACTGGAAGCATAAGATGGTATGGTAACCAACTAAATGCTTCCATTGATTTTTCTGTGAAAACATAAATTTTATTTGGCCATCTTGTTTGCAACTGGATTTTAGACCTTAAAGACCAATGAAAATTATATTATCCTAATATTGCTCTTTCTGTTTGTGGAGGAAACAAAAAAGAAAGCTAATACAATTTGCAAATTCTAAATATTTAGACCTCAGCAAGCAACAAAATAAAATTTTTAAAACACTGTCACTGAAAACCAAAGCACATTGCAAAACAATGACCTTAAGAAATTAAAAAAACCAACAAAACAGAAACAACTTAAAGGAAAGGAATACAACTCAGAAAACACATGTGACATATGTATATGTGACGCATACACATAATGACATTGGGATGTTCATTGAAACAGTGTTGCAAAAGCTAAAAACATTAGTGTACTTTAAAAAAAGTTTGGAAAAAGCAATAAAAACATATTAAAAATTATGCTGTTACACAGAAGTTGCTCAATTGCTGACAGCTGAAGGTTGAGAGTGAAAACAGGAACTATCACTCAAGAAAAGACCTTGATACTATGATTCTCCCAAACATCATTTGCACTTTAACAGACAGGAGAGGAAAGAAACATCCCTGGCATATGACGCAGGCCTTTGGGTCAGGTAGTGCAGCCAGTTTTGGATTCACCCCTGTCTGTGCATCCAGCCTGAACTTCACGAGTTTGTCTTTGAAGGCATCTAAAAGATTTCTAAGGATGCTAAACAACATCCCCTACATCTACTCTGCCAGTCAGTTCACTGCAGAAAGCTGTCAGGCTGATCAGGAATTCTTTCCTCTGTAATCCATGCTGACTGCTCCTTAACACCTTCTAGTTCTGGGAATGGTTTCCAGGGTGATATGTTCTATCTCCATTCCAGAAATCAGGGTGAGGGCGAGGCTGATGCACCTCTTGTGCCTTGGATTCTCCCTATCACCCTTGAAGAGCAGTGCTGGCTTTCTCAGTCTGCAGGAACCTCCTTGATCACCATGGCCCTTCAGAGATGATCAGGAATGGCCTCACAATGCCACGGGCCAGTTTGCCCAGTGCTTGTGGGTGCATCCTGTCCAGCCCCTTTAACCTATGAATGTCCACTTTGTCTAAATGGTCTCAATCAGACCCTATCCACCACGGATAAGGCCTCCTTGCCAGAGGATAATTTCCTTCCCAAACTTTCCCACAGGTGTCACATTCTTAGGAACAGTTTTGCCAGGAAAGACTGATGTGGAGAACAACTGTACAACTTGTCCCCTTCCACATCCTTTGCCACCAGGTCCCACTCACCCTTAGCCTTCTTTTTCCTGATGATGTCTCTGTAGAAGCCCATCTTTTGCCCTTTATGTTGCTCACCAGACTCAGCTCCAGATGGGTTCTGGAACTTCTATATTTTATGTAACTACATGCCCAGGCAGTGGCCGCAGATGCAGAGCACAGCTCTGTATTTGTCTGTGTTATCTTACACAGTCTTTCCTATGTAATATAGCAAAATTAATTTCCCCAGGGCAACCTGGAGGATTTCTTTTAAAATTAGTTTTCTCTTCACATTGTGAGGAAATAACCATGTAACACATGGCACTTGAGGTCCCATAAATTCAGCCATAATGTTCTACATTTTATCAGTCTTTTTCTAGGGGAGACACAGGAAAGAAAATAAAAAGTAATTACAATTATGCAACTGTGTGGAACTGAAGAGCATCAAATGAAATGATTTAAGATGCTAAGTACAGAACACATTAATTTGTGTTAATGCAAAATGATATGTGTGATTCTGAGCTTTGCTAAAGAAAAAGGGCAGCATAATAAAAGGGCTTTAAAAGCCTCAGACATTAATTTTAAAATTAACAAATCAGTTAGAAGAGAATTGAGATGTAATTTAAGAACGCAATATAAAATCATAAACAGCCATCATCTCACCTAACAGATCAAGAAAACTTACTAATTTTTAATCAGACCTATAACTTCTCTTTAGGAAATATGTCAAGTCTACGCAAAGGAACATATTGTTTGCCTTCCTTTTCATTAAGCAAAAATTAACATTTTCAGTCATGCTTTATACTAAATTCTCAATCATTTGTAAACTTCGTTATGTAAGAATACATATTTATTGACAGATCTCAGCAAAATCTTCTGGTTTCAAGACAGAATACCATCTTCTCTTTTGCCCTGAATCCACAGTTATTAAATAGTACCTGATGTACTGGGAGCCTTGAAGAAGACATCATATTCAAGAAGTTTCTGACCTTCAGCAGGCTCTGAGTGCAACTTGGGGCCTTCTACTTAAGGCTTGGGGAGCCTGCTGCAAGGGTATGCACTGGAATGCCCTAAAAACCTTTGCTGCACACTTGTGTGTATATATGACAAATATAACATTGCAATCTGCCCAAAGATATATGGGTTTCTTCGTTATACCAGATAAAAGCCACCACAGCATGGGAGGGAGAGGGAAGCTCTCCATGGGCAGGATCTGTCCAGTTTGCTGTGGGAAAATCCATCCACAATTAATCCCATGCTGCATAAATCTGGGATGCCCAGCATGTGAAGGGCTGCAAGATTTATTAACTATCTATATTCCTCTTTTTCTTATATCTTACTAAAGCAGCTATTTTATTACACCATTTGTTGTTGGGCCTTTTATATTGTCATCAAAAGGAACTCTGCATTGTTCCTCTCTCCCCTCCTTCCCCCCCCAGCAGTGGGAGAAACAAACTTTTCTTGAAAGAGATTTTCTTTTTTTTTTTTTTTTTTTTTTTTTTAAAGCACATTTATGGGTCCATAAAAATCCCTCTTCATGGTCCTCACACAGCTATTCTATGGTTTTGTGTTCAGCCCCAGCCTTTGATTAGGAGCAGCTAATACAACATCTGAATGCCTGCTCTTCATCTTTGTTATACATTGCATGTGTTGGCTGAGTGGTAATAGGTTGCACATTTTTCACCAAACTCTGTCCTTAGTAAGTCATGAAATTCTGCAGCAGACTAATAGCAGTGTAAATTCTTATCCACTTTGGATGGAGACAACTGCAAAAATCCGCGGTATTTCTAGTACTAAATGAACGAGGGTACTACAATATCACTTTGCAGATAAATTCTGTATCCTTCCCTTTCTCATTGCATTGGTAATAAATGTCATTACATTCACTTTTCTGTCTCAAAAGACAATTTCAAAGATTTCAACTATGTCAAGTAGTGCCCTTCCTCTGCACTGTCTTTTCTTAAAACATTCAATGCATTTTGGAAATAAATTGTGTGTGTGTGTATGCAAAATTGACATTTAGTTTGAAGCCTAATGTAGCTCTTCTGCTTCCTTTTTGCATTATAATTAGCTGTTCAAATTTTCAGTAATCAGCATGTGATACTATATATCCAGAGATACTAAAAAAAAGGATATAAATTAAAACCTTAATAGCTGAAAAATGTCCTTGTTTGCTGCATTAAGAGAACAATGCATCTTAAGACGGCTGTAAAAATAGGGGAAATAATCAAAAAGACACTTTTCTGCATTATTTATTATTCCAAATAAAAGAAATGCAGGGAAAAAATGCAAATAATGATTTTTCATGAATATAGAACCACTGCTGTTAATTCCAAGTTTCATCTCATCAAAACAATAGAACTGTATTCAGTATTTTGTAAATATTTTATCAGATTTTCTATTAGAACTTAACAGATGATAAAAAAAACCAACAGCTTCATAACAGCTGATCATTCTAAGCTTTTCACCATCAAATAGGAAACCACTATCCCTTTCAATGCCTTTGATTCCATGATGACAAAAGGTCACAAGTAGATGCAATAGAAAATAGGACAACAATGAAATTCAATATGATCATATGGCAAAAATGTGTTATTCAACATTATTTTTCAGAATTGTCCTATCATAATCTGCTGTACTTTCAGTTGCAAAAAAAAGTAATTTCAAAATGTTTAAAGGGATGCTGTCTCCTTACTCCACCAATAGTCACCACCAATGTCAACTGTTCTGACTAATCCAACACAAATGATAAAGAGAGTGTATCTGTTACTTTCTTTTCTCACATCTCTAATGTATAAACACTTGCCCTTATGTTACAGGGTAAATCTATACCATAATTACTATTTTTTTGCTGAACCACCTAAGTTTTTAATTACTATTTGTAAATTAAAAATAGTTATGCTAAAAGTGATGAGGTTAACATGAATTACTTTTTGCTCATCTTCCACAATCAAGCAGAATGAAAAAATTATGCACAAACCTGCTTTAACTTTATTCTTTTTCCTATAAGAAATACATACTTGTTTGATTTATATACAAATGCAAATATATCAAAACTAATTTATTTGTGAAGTCAACACTTTTTTTTTTTAAAGTTATCTATTGCTTGCTTCAAGTATTTTTAAAATAATTACATCATTACAAATTTATCAAAATTCCATTCTGTTCCTACATGACATGCAATTTAATTGCATTTCAGGTTAGCTAATACAATAACCAAAGATCTAGTTTCTATATATTAAACTATTATTCATCAGTTAAAAGTCAAGAGTTGACACTTTAATTTTTTTCAAATACGAACACGTTAGCTTATTTTTCTATATTTTGTATAACTCTTTATAATGAATCATGCATAAGTCCGTTCCCACAGCACATTAACTCAATCCAGTCTACACTAGCAGGAAGAAAAAATGGTTCATGAGCTGAATTACTTGGAAGTTTGAAATAAAGTCTTTGCCTACAATGCTGTCAACAAGCATAAACTTGTTTAGCTCTGCCATAAAATAAAATGCCAGCATAAATTATCTCTGAGGAAATTAGGTAAATAGGTACCATTCAGTATCAGATGTGACAGGAAGATTCTATTAAAATTCCATAAAGCCTTTCAGAGAGAATTTAGGCCATAAATCACAGTCAAAAGGCTTTTAGTCTCATTCCCAGGTCTAGCCAGTGGAGATGCCTTGTTGCCTATGATAGCCATAAAGCTGTCAAGACAGTACCATTCAGATCACATAATCTTGTTAGGTGATAGGACTATGACATTAAGTAAAAAAGGCACAGTTAGAAAGAGAGCTACTTAATGGCATGGAACAGTTATATTATTTTTTTTTAAATTTAGTCCTAAGATACCGTGCATGAGGCACAGAACTTTTGTCCTGCCTTTTGTGACTAGGTGAAAGAATCTGCAGGATAAATTACTTTGCTGTAGATGATGAGGTCATAGTGGGTGAATTCAGTAACACAAGAGCTTATGGTTGATAACCAAAATAAAAGCTACTAAATATTAAAAAATCATCAAATACTGTCAAATTTGTCTTGAAAATGTCTTAATAGCTTTACTTGATAACTCTCTATCATGACAGTTGTCTCCCCAAGGTGCATACATACGTCTCAATAAAATTTAGAGAAATACCTAAGAAATCCTATTAATCAATAGTAAACTGAACTGCACTTTATAACACAATTTCTTTGGAAACAATTAAGAAATACTAAAATATTTGAAAAAATAAAATATAAGAACAAACCCATTGAACTATTTCACTTTAAAGGGAACAACATGACTTTTTATGATCTATGGCTCTAGTGTGCTAGAATTATTCTAAACTGAAACAGAAAAGAAACTAAAGCACAACTGACATACCTGTCAAAGTTATCAAGAAACAAACAAAAAAAAAAAAAAAGAAGAATTTTTAAAGCTACTTTACTGCAAAATATTTTACCAGTAACTAAGAAAATTTTAATACCTGAAAATTACCCCTAAAATATTCACTTGTCTTTGATGAGGAATATTTTTTATTTTCCTGCTTTCTATACTGCCAGATTTTCTTCTTTAGGAAAAAAAAATCTATATTCAATGTAATCTGATATTCCATATGTGTATCAGATTACACTGATATATTCTACTCCATTATTTATATTAAATATTCCACTATTAGTATAAGTATTCCTTGTTATCTTTTTTCTAACTTAACAAAATTGTTTATTTGGTGTATTTAGCTATGTATTATATTCCATATTCAGTTAATGTTACTTTGACTAAAAAATGAAATTTGGACCAATTCCATTGGTCCTAATACTATCTCAACGGAATCTAATTAAATAAATAAATCCCACAGATGGAAGTTGTAATTACTTCCTCCTCTATTTGTGACTTATTGTAGTGTGTATCTACAAAAAAAATCAGTAACATATCCACTCCACCTTTCTCATAAAGATATTGTCAAGATACACTGCCAAATTCTCTTTGTTCTATATTTAAAATATTCAGCCGCCAAACAGTGTTTCAACAAGAGCAAGCTGATGACTTTCGTTTGCCCTGTGGCTTCTAGGATTTGGGCTGATCCAATGTGTGTCTGTGATTCTCAAATGTAGTCATCAACAGAAATCTACAGTGGAGTTGTCCATTTGTGTGTTCATGCTTACATGATGCCAAATTGAGCAGTATGGAGGGGAAAGCTATCCATTATAAAAGATTTGAGAGTCCCTTATAATGTATCTCCACCTACTGCAAGCTAGAAAATGAAAAGCTATCTTTTATCAGCTGCTGCAGGGATCCTGGCTGCTAGAATATGATAGAACCTGTTTACAAAAAGGAGTTCTTAACAAGAGAAGTAGTCTTAGTTATTATGAACATCCCATTATAAGTTTGAGCAATCTGACATTCCTTTACACCATTGCAGCAGCAAAAGCCTGGAAATCATCACAGATTGCTGCTAAAGGTAGAAGAAAAGCATTGTCATACCAGAGCTATTCAAGGTTTAGATTGCACTGCTATGAACCAGTTTTGATTTTTTAATGTTCTGTTGACAGCATTCTTCTATAAATATTTTTGTCCTGTATATGCACAGAAGCAGGATAATAACTGAAAACAGCCTGAGTGAATACCTTCTACCTTACAAATGAACAAAAAGGAAGGTAAATGATGTGTATCCAAGACAAATATTTAAAATATCCAGGTCCAAATGCAATGCATAGAAATACTTGCTAAAAGTTGTTTCAGATGTCTAGTCTGGTGCTATTAGTTCTGAATAAATTTCAGAATAAATAAAAAATTTTAAGACTGCCATAAAGCACCACTGTAGTTTCCCCACTCTCTGAAACTTAATAACTCAAGTATCTGTAGTCTAGTTAGACTGGGGTATATGACCCAGACAAAAGAACAGACAATGCTTGCATAGAATTAAATGTAGTAAAAAATTTAAAAAAACAAACAAACAAAACATAATAATAAGTCAGTTAATATGTTCTAAGAGAGACCAGGTCTTCACAGACAAACCTGATTACAATTTTTTATGTAAATACGAGTCTGGTAATTTAAAAATTCATATAGCTGTAACCCAGAATTTTGCTAAACATCTGATTTGTTAACATAGAATATTCTGATTAAATATTAGAGTTATTTAATAGTGGTAAAGTATACACTAATTGAATACTGCTGAAGTGATTAATCTGAAAATGTAGTTTTCATTGTTAAATCATTAGTAAAAGGTGAAGAAGAAAGTTCTGGAGCATGTCCAGAGCAACAGGTAGTGAATCCTGTCTTAACCACTTTCGTCAGTGATCTGTAAACAAACACAAAATCATTTTCTAAGCAGTCTGTGAATTACCTATAATGATAAGTAACAGTTTCAAAAAATTGTTTGAATTACTTTGTCAAGTTCATCTCTAAAATAAATGAAATTTTGTTACCCAAATGGAAATGTAGGTGACTTGGAAAACAAATTACAGACTACACCTAACTGAGACACGTGAGAAGGAAAAGGATTTGGAAAGTGAGGTCTGATACACATATAGGAGATACACATATAAACTTCCCCTGCTGATATAAGTGGAAAATAGTGACAAAGGATCAGTAAATGTGGAGGAAAAAATTACCAAATACCTATTTATCTTTACAGAACATTAAAGAAACAAATAACACATTTGCTTCTGCGAAGAGGAGCTCCCATTAAAAAAAAACAAAACAAAACACTGTAACGAAAACAATTAGAATTCTCAAGATAAAAAGCCTGAATACTATGGTAACTGTCTTATTATGAGAAACTTACATATCGTGCGTGTGAGAATTTGCAATCAATATTCATATATTCATAGGACAAGAATTCTTAACAGGTCAATTTATTGAGGGGCAAAAAAAGAGAGAGACTCAAAGGAAGCAACTGAAGGAAAAACCTTCCTTTCAAAATGGAAACTGAGCATTATTCTGTATTAGTGAAATCGATTAATAAGTAAAGCAAAATACCAAGAGAAATGAGGGATTTTTTTGACTCTGCATGTCTGACTCAGGTATATGCATCTCTGTAAGGACACACTTCAGGCAAACAAAGCATTAGATCTGTATTCAGGCAGAACAGAATGCAATTTAATGTCTTGTGAAATGTAGAAGATGGAATAGAGTTAGATAAAATGGTTCCATCATGCTTAAATCTATGAATCCATGCAATACCTGTTCTGAAAAATAAAAATACGTTGGAATGAAACTAAAACCAGATTTTAAACTGCTATTTGTATTTACAAATGCGATTACGCCAAAGACTCCTTCCAACACAGCTGAGCTCTCTCAGGTATTATTAGAGGATCATGACAGTAGGGAAGACTCTTGTGTCTTCAATGAGATTTAGACCAGGTCATTAATCCCCAGAATGTTTTTACCAGTCACTGCAGGGGTTATTCAGCTATCACCCAGACCAGCTATCTCATTCTCAATGGCTTTAACTGCAAGCTTGAGGGAAAATGGAATTCACAGCAAAAAAAGAATTTGCAGTCTCTAGAGAACCAAAATAGCACAGTTCTCGCATTCAGAAGTATTTTAGATGCTACTGCTATTGTCAACATCAGAGGAATTAAACAGGATCTGATAATAGAGAACAGTGGGCATTTATCACTAGTACTTATAAGAGACATTTATATAGGTAATATAAACTAAAACTTTCACAAACCTAGCACAAAGGGTCCATGTGCTCAGACACAATTGTTAAATAAATAAATAAATAGATTTCAGCTACAGAATTAAAAGGCACAGCTAAAGTTAAAGTATTTTAAAGATAATGTAATTTCTCTCACCTAAGGCAATGTTAAAATGAAAGCATATTTTCAGCAGTCTTATATGCAGTGCACATTAAAAAAAGCCAATGTGCTAAGAAGAGGCCAAACTATTCCTGACACTGTCATCCACTATTCAAAATTTTACCTATGTGAGAGAACAATGGTTCTATGTTCAGTGCTGGCATTTACTGAGCAGATCTGAATGACAAAGCATTTTCAGAGTATTTTCCATTCACTTCCATCTAGACTGCCATCCTCCTGATGAACCATTATCATCAAAGTATATTGACTTTTCTTGGTAACTAGATTTCAAATTTCTGAAACTGGAAACTTTAAAATAAACAAAGCCGTAGCACCCTGAGATCAACCTCTGCATTGTATAATTTTATTTTTCCTACTAGCATCACATTTCCCACAATTCAGTATAGCTTTGCCATTCACTTAATTTCTTTTCTAATACAGACATGTGCATTACGTGCATCTGTCACAATCCTGTGAATTTTGAAAACCTACCAATCTGAGAGCATTTTTAGACTGACAGGTGAGGGAAAGGTCTGCTTTTTATTTAACAACCTACTTATCCATAATGACATGGATTTTAATTTAGTCAGAGGTACCAGAAAATATAATATTTTCTCTTAAGAGCTGTTTAAATTACCCATTTACAGAGAAATGAACTAGCCATGCCCTGTCTGCCACAGATTCTTTTTCTTGAAACACTGAACTGAGTTTTCCATATATTTGGGATGTAGTGAAAGCAAGATTCCACAGAAAAATAATAAAAATTTAGTTTATTGTGCAAAGTAACATTAAACCCCAAAAGTTTTCATATGCACATAAACAATGGGTCAGATAAGTACAAAAGTGAGCATTGACTTTGACTATTAAACTTTCTAGGAAATAAAATACATGCACTGGTAATGAAATCATGCTCTGTATTTCTTATGTGGCTTTTGAAATTACTGTCATGCTCAAGGCAGTGCAATTCTACTTTATATTTTAGAACTCAACTGTAAAGTTCTCACTGAACTCTCAATAGCAAATCAACTCAATGTTCAGAAACGCTTTTATTTTTCTTTGATTTTTATCTTATGTGATATCACAAAGGAGAAAAGCCCAGATTAACTGACAAGCTAGTGAGAATTTGATCTTACTTTATTCAAAACACTATCCTAAGATTTTGAAAAGGGAGCTCTCTAGTAAGGAACAAAAAAAAATTAAGAAGTAAATGTGTCTGCTTTACTCTCTTAAAGAACGATAAAAGCAAAATAATTTATAAAAATGTCATCAATGATAAAAATAGTTTATATCAAATCACACGGAATCACATTTACATTCACCAGAGACTATCTTTAGAATGTAACTTTTGACCTAATCAGCAGGCTAGAAATTAAAGTACCTGTAGCATTGTGTTTAATATGTGTGGGTGGGGTAAAAAAAAAGCCTACAATCGTACTCAAGTGGTTTTATCTATGTAGTTTTATTCCCTAATAATCCCTAATTTCATGCATGAACAAGAGTTTTGGGGGAAATATAAAAACATTAGAGAAGAGGTAATAATGAGGCCCTTCCACTTGTACTACCAGTTCTCTAAGGCCAGCAAATCCTCCCCGTAAAGGAATTTTTTTTAAAACAGCATTGGTTTTTTAAACCACATCTATGAATATTTGTACCTGCTAAAGTAATTTGTTCATGTAGTTGTGACGATATTGAGAATCACTGCCTTTTTTTTTTAGTATGTACCTTAATCTTCTTGCATGTACCAAATGGGTTTCTGAGCAAACTGGAGTTTAACATGTAAATAGCTGCTACACCAAAATTTGAATGTTATAATTATGCAGCTATGGATTACATGAGTATTTACACATGGACCAATTCTTAGGAAACCATGTTCAGATACAATGAAACATAATGGTAAATTGTTTCCCTTCAACATACAATATAGAACTTGCAGAGCAAATTACTTTTATAGGAAGAAAGATGACTAAGTCTTTTGGATGAACTGTCTTAGAAATAATTTGGTTTTTATTCTGTCTTCATTTACATCCTTCATGACACCAATGGTCATTCTAACAACTTACTGATAGATATTAAAGCATTTGTTACAAGCAGTGTTCATTGCATGGCATGTGACTTTACAAATCCTGAGAAGGCAGCAAACTTAAAATTATTACATCACAAGTCCTGAAAAAAGTGTTTTGCATTGTTGGGGATATCTGTACATATTAACAGCAGATCTGGTCTTCAGAAGACAAAATTATTTTACTAAAACACTTGGAAACTGGATGGTTTGCTATAAATATTTTGTTGTTAAGGCCAAACAAGTTTTAATTGAACAACCTACTACAAACTAGAATTTGTCAGGGTCTTGAAATTTGGCAATATCCACAAAATTTTTCACACAATAGAAAAGGCAAAAGAAGTGGCCAAGCTAGTGGCCCAGCTTCACATTACTAGAGTAACAGAAACTCAGCATGATTAAACAACTTCCTTAGCCTCAGATGCTTTCTCAGAAATGTCTGAGCAGTAATTTTCAAAACACTTAAGAAACCCCATGTTAAGATTTTGAAAAGACAATTATAATTAGTGCTACTAAAAGCAGCTAAGTAAAGATATCAACATTTAGATTATAATATTTTCCTGCATGGAAGATTTCCTCTCAAACATTTAAAGCATAGTAAACCTATATGTAACTGAACTCAGTATCCTGTGGCTTGGAAGTGTCAGGCAGGGTTGCAGTGCTACTAATTCTGCCTCTGGTATCCTGTCAAGTACTTGGCACTGCTGAATAAGCTTTTAAATAAACAGGAATGTTCTAAGTTAATGCAAGCACACTCACTTAATAAGAGAATTATTATTTTATTTGTTATATTTCTAATAAATATGTAGTATTCATTAAAGCAACAGATTCAAAATGAAAAACAAACAAACAAAACCAACAAACCAACCAAAACAACAAAAAAAAAAGGGGTGAAGTATAAACTCAGGAATGGATTTTTCTGAGCAGAGGAAAGTGAGGTAAGAGGAAAGAAATACCAAGTTAGACAATAGATAAACAGAGTTTGTAAATCCTGGTGTGGTTTAACAGAGGATAAAGAAAACCACTTTTTAGTAGCGGTTTCTTCGGCACATTCAACACCCAACACAGCAAGTGAGTGTGTGCATTGCTGCTCCACATTGCTGAAGCATCACAGCCATCCAGGCAAAAGACAGCACGGGCAGGCAGGAACTGCTCTGGACCTGCTTTGACTCTTGATGTATCTCAAGAACATAGAGGAAGAAATGGTCTTCCTCCCACACCCCATCAACCACTGGAAACCACACTAATACTTTGCTATATACAGATGTCCAGTTCCTTTTTCCCTCCACATTCCCTTCATATGCAACACATCTATCATGAGGAAACTATCAAAAATTTAACCATAATGTAAGAAGTATGTTGATTCACAGAATGAATCAGAGATTTCATTTTACTTCTAAATATACTGCAGATTATGCACTCTGCCTTCAGTGACTCTTGGATACCATTAATTGAACTTTTATTTTTTTAAATCAGCTATCTACACAAACTCATTTTAATTCAGTTAACATTTCATAGTTTCAATAGTGATTAAATGTTTAAGTGTGGGTGATGTATTTTTATACTTCTCACAATACTTACGAGTCTTTCGAGCAGAATCTTCTACAAAGAGAGAAGAAATATCTTCATCCACTCCTGCTTCATTCTTTGCAATGCAAGTGTACGCTCCTGTATCTTCATAGCGCACATTGCTAATGTGAACCTCACTACCATTTGCTGAAAGGAGAGGAAAAAATCAACATGCAGACATGCTAGTGGTTTCAGATTATACATTCAGAAGGGTTTCTCTGCTTATACTAATTAAACCATTTTCATTCTTGAGTTTATAACTTGAAGGCATGCCAAATAAGTCCAAAGGCATTCAACTGGCTAGTGAATTATATGCAATATTTCATATCATAGATATCCGGGGTGGCTCAGCTGATTTTGTACTTCAGAGCCAAATATCAATCTGAGGTTTTATATATATTTAAATTACTATGGTTTTTTGGTTTTTTTTTTTTTAATTGGGTAATATTAGGTTTTTATTATGTTGCACTTGGTCCCTTGACACCATAATTTGATTTACTCAAAATAATCCACATAACATAACAGGCCGAAATTTCAATGTAAATAATAATTTTAATACGGTTATTTGTCATTCCTAACCAGAGGCACTTAGTTTTGCTTTTGTGTGACTCCAGTGTAACAACAGAAAAACAGATGCATTGAAATTTTTCACCTACATCAATGTAGAAGCTTACGGAATCCTCTTCAGGAATAGTATGTCAGCTTGTGTAGGAATGTCAACAAACAGTCCAAGTTTCACAGGCAAAGGTCTTTTAAATAATGTGATGTGAACAATGGTGTGAACAATGATTCACTGAATTTTAAGTATAGTATACTTGTTCAGCTGTACAAATGATACAAAAATCACCTTTGTAGGTATTCTAAAGTATGGACTACA
This sequence comes from Acanthiza pusilla, assembly GCA_036630365.1. Taxonomy (NCBI): domain Eukaryota; kingdom Metazoa; phylum Chordata; class Aves; order Passeriformes; family Acanthizidae; genus Acanthiza; species Acanthiza pusilla. The sequence continues at coordinate 25,178,513 of JAXCHO010000164.1, forward strand.
AGGGGCACTGTTACAGTGTAACACACCAGCTGGAAGCTAGTACATAAATAGTTTAACTCAGAAAAATCTCTGGGAAAATGTAACGAGATTTCAAAATTTTATTTCAAATACTTACATGCTAGAAAATTCAATTAAATGTATTTTGCTTAGAGAAGAACTCTTTTAATTTATTTATCATAAATATATGGAACAGAGAGGAAGAAAAAAAAATCCCTCAAATCCCTACAAGAGAAATTAAGAGAATGTTGCTTTGGAAGAAGAGTTCATCACTTTCTACTCAGAGTGGAAAGTATTTCTGCAAGGCAATTGTTCACAAATATCCAGGAGAGAACTATGACACCTGCAGGGAAAGTAACTCTTCAAAGAAGTACTTGCCATGACTGTCCCACTGCTTCTTACAGTGCAGGCTGAGTGCTGTCCTATCCTAACTACACATTCTGGTTTTGTTGATGAGTGAGAAAAAGTTTTGAAGGGAACACTAGCAGCATGAGATTTTTTTTTTTTTTTTTTTGCTATGGCTGATCAAAAATCAGCAGAAGGACTGAAGCAGCATGGAGATTTTTTGCTGGACAGGCCCACTGATTTTGCTGAGCCCTGAAGATTCATGGAAGATTAGCTGTTGGTAAAAGGTAAGAATTTAGTTTTGGCTGGGGGTTTTTGTGTTTTGTTTTGTTTGCAGGCTTTTGGGGTCTGAGTGGTTTGGGGTTTTCCTGGGGGACGAAGGCTGGGTTTGTGTGTGTGTACAATGCCTTTGCACTCCCCCAGAGGTCTGCTGGTACCCCTCAGAAAATAGCACATCCATTTCAGGTATTTCTCCTCCAGTCCTTTCTACCATGAGAACCCCAAATATCAATAAGATTCTTTTCAGTTATGACTGGGACCTGGTCTTGGGCTGCCTGCTCCACTCAGATACTGCACATTTTCAAATAAAGAAGAGCATATTGGAATCACTGGTAATCCTGCCAGTAAGTACAATCATTATTCTAACAAACAGAGAGCAGAGAAGGTATGTGTCTGGGGGAGTAACTGGAAGACATCACATCTTTTGAAATGTTTCACCTTAGACTTCAACCCTTGGTTAAACTATGGAAGAGCAGCTAGTATGGAAACGATGCATGGATAAAGTATTAACAATCAGTAGAAAAAAATAAATAGGCCCCTTTACCTTGAAGCGTTAGCTGTTTGGACAACTTTGGAGTGATATCAATTCCATTCTTCAGCCAGCCAAGTTGTGGGTTGGGAATACCTTCAGCGTGGCACCGAAGGCTAGCTGTCACACCTGGCTCCCTTGCCTGGCTCTCTGGATAGACCCGGATAACTGGTGGAACTGAATAGAGAAAACAATTATAATTTAATGAAGAACATTATCTTCATTTTAAGAAAAATAATTATAAGCATTTCAAAAGACCCCTGCAGCTATACATAACAACATACAGATAGAGTATTACTCAGATATTCAGTGATATTCAATGCAGAATTCTGTCTCAGAAAATTTATGAAGCAGAAAAAATATTCTGTGAGAATAATCTCTTTTCACTGCCTTTGGTATCAATGAAAACAGCCTCAATTCCAGTTTAATAGTTTGTGGTTGGGTAATCAGATTTTTCTTTTTCCTTAGATTTCTTTAAAAAATATGAATAATGTGCAATCATAAGTCATGATATGTTGTACAGAGATTGTAATTGTCCTGTTTCACAAACCTTAACATTTCATCACCACCTTTTTTCCCTCTTTCCAAAACACCTATCAACAATCCATTCTACCTGCATAAAACCTGATCAGGGTTTTTACTTTTTATACCTGTGCCTGTGATACCACTTTTCTTCTTTACCACACAGACACATCATTAGCTAATGCTCAACCTGGTTTCCATCTGAAGTCCTTTTCCACCAAGAGGCTTTCAACTAGGTTGTCACCAGGGTATACTGGTGCATGGAGGTTGTTTCTCCCTGGGTGCAGGACTCTGCACTTCTTGTTGAACTTCCTAAGTTCCTGCTGGTTCATTTCTCCATCCTGTCAAACGCCCTACAAACAGCAGCATGATTCTGTGGTCTATCAGTCACTCCTCCCTTCTACAAAACTGCTGAAGATAGAACCTCCCCCATCATTCTGATCATTAATCGAGATGTTAAACAAGACATGTGTCCTTCTGGACAAAATGTCCACACAGCTGGATAACTGTGCTACATGATGGGTGAACAACTGGTTCACAGGTCAGGAGGGGCAGGCACTGATCTCTTCTCTGTGGTGACCAGTGATAAGACCTGAGGGAGTGGCAAGAAACTGTGTCAGGATAGGTTTAAGCTGTATATCAGGAAAAAGTTCTTCACCCAAATGGTGGTTGGGCACCAGAACTAGCTCCCAGGGAAGTGGTCACAGCACCAAGCCTGACAGAGTTCATTAAGTATTTGGACAATGCTCTCAAGCACATGGTGTGATTGTTGGGGTGTCCTGTGCAGGACCAGGAGTTGGACTCAATGATCCTGATGGGTTCCTACCAACTCAGCAGGTTCTGTTACCCTATGTATAAGACCAGTCTTATAAGTTTCTTTATTAACAAAATATAAGAATTGTTGACTTTTCCAAGGTTTGAAAACGTGCTGCAGTATATGCTTACCGTTTAAAAATCTCCTACATACCACACATCAGTAGTGGCAGAGAGAGGACAAATGACAGCACAGTGGACATATTTCTACTGGTAACCAATGTTTAAGCAAGACTTAAAAATCCTACTACATTATTTTTTTAGATTAATAACTATTTATTTTGTCTTTATTTATAGAGGGAACTTGCTTGAGGTTGTTTCTAACAATAAAAAAAAATATTAACCGTAGTAAGGTTAAAGATGTGTATTCCCTATTCGCTGAAGTTATGTTTAATGCAGCTCTAAAAATGTGGAATACTTAGGTTATGTCACAAAACACAGCTGGGTAGAGGATGAAGTATCAGTTGATAAAGAAAGAAGATAACAAGATCAAAAATTAACTGTGTCTCTTTCACCCTAAGATTAAATATTTTCAAATAATATTCAACTATTTACAAGAAATGTCTCAGCATGCTGTCCTATTAGATCATGGAAATGCCTTACATTTATACATTGCAAGAAATACATAAATGCACTTTATCTCAGATAGGATGCAAAAATCAGTAGGTTTCAGGGGTATTTTAAACCCAGTTAGAGAGGACGGTCTTTTCAACATAACCCCAATATGCAAATTGCAAAAATGTAATAAAATTAAATGGAAGAAGTTTAAAAATTAGATAATACAGCATTTAGTTTCTTAGACTACCAGCTGAGAGGAAGACCACATAAAGCTCAGAGATTTAAGGCTTTTATTGATTTTCTGGAAAGGACTTTGCTTTCACAGAAGTGGATCTTTATTTTTCATCTCAAGCCTGACATTCCCATTCCTATTTCCCCTCCATTTCTTCCCTGTTCTATCTCCTCTTGCACAGCATCTGTGTGCTTCATACTGAGACCTCGCTTTCCCCTCTGTGTTCTTCAGACTGAGCCCCACTTGACTGCACATTCAGTGGCCTGCTCATTTTTTGGCACCTCAGCTCCCAGTCTCGCCCTGCCTCACTTCTTAAAATCCCATTTTCATGTCTGCCTATTCAGCATTTCTTGACACAAGGTCCTTTAGGTAGCCTACCTCATGTTGTAGATTTCCCACTGCAGCAAAGCCAAATGGCTTATTCTTCCACCTTGTCTCTGGAAAAGCAAGCAGCTCCATTTCCTTAGAGACAGGACTGCCATCACTGAACACTCTCGAGCATCTCAGCAACACAAACAACTTTTAGGACCAATAGCAAAGCATTGCAATTAATTACATTCTGACTACATATGCCAGGATATTTCTTGTCTCTTTTTGTGTCAGTGAAATATACTCATTGCATATCAAACCTTATGGGTATTTAACCACCACACCTTGACAGATTTCTACTGAGCATGTGTGAAGAGAATTTTTTTTTTAACAGTCCAATTTCAAAGAATTTTCATTGAATAGAAAAACGAATGTATTAATTTTATTTGGGCAAAAGGCATGCAATATTTTTGATGCAAAATTTTTGTTAAGAAAGTTTTAGGAAATACTATAACTGAAATCAAATACTTCCTAAGCCAACAAATAAAATCTCACCCTACACAGAAAAAATGTTATTGTTGTTAAATTAACTACTCGAGGGTTGTTAGGAGATGTAAAAGTGAGGACAGAACCTGCTCAAATGAAAGTATGACTGACTTTTCTTTCACTACCCCTTATTTCTATAACAGATCCTGTTCCCTTTATAGCACTGTTTTTCCAAGCACAGAGGATCTTGTATGACAGTAGGGTTTATTTCTTGCCCAATCTTTCCTCTATTTGCTGCCATTTTCCTCTTTCCTCAGCAACTCTGTGTCTGATATATTATCTATACACCTAGGAATGTTTTTCAACCCTTGTTTTGCATCATAATTTTTATTTCATATTAACATGAAGCCTATTCGCAATATTCTTCTAAGAAAGAACTGTGCAACTGAGGCGTGCAGACAACTGAGACAGCAGTGCAGTTGTGGGCTCAGTCTAGAAAGTTAATTTGATGTGACAAGTTCAATGTAAAGTCTTTGGGGTCCTTTTGAATCTTTTTTTTTTTCTTCTTTTCTTTTTTTTTTTGTGTAACTGACCATAAATATCACCAGAAATGAAATTTTAAGTATTCAATTAATATGATTCTCCACACAGTTTCAAAGGGTTATGTTCTAACATAAAGAAGCTTAACCTAAAGAAGCTTACTTTACAAGGGAGAGATCATCACCGACGTTAAAATGGGAGGGGAGACACTGCATGTTTGTAGTTACCAGAGTAACAATAAGGTATAGTTGAGTGAATTCTCTATCCTTATCTTTCAATTCAAAAAGCAGGGTGAGACTGTTATTTGCAAATATGGTGGATATGTTACTATTCAATAGCGCTTGCATTTGGTATAAAACCTCTTGAGTATTATTTGTGTCAGGTCTGATGGGGGAGGGGAAGAGAGAAAATAGTCCATTCAAGCTGTCTTGAATCCAGAAAGAATATATGTGTTTAAAAAAGAAACAGGTAATATCTGTAGCGAACCAGGTTCTTCTATTGTTGTATATAATAATTATTCTATTAAACTTAGATACTTTGGAAAAAAAAAATCTGGAGAAACATTCTTTAGACACTATAAATTCCCAATTTACATCTGGTTGAGTGACTGGGCTCTCCTTTCTTTACCTTAAGGTACCAAAACTGCTGGCCTTATTTCAGTATCACTGATATATTAGAAGAAAAATAAAGATCAAACTCACAGACTAAAATTAATTTAGTCATATAGTCTCAGGGTCATATAATCTCAAAATTGTACACATTGAAAATTTTAAGTATTATATAAATACTATTAATTAAGCCTATGTTATGAGTTATTCCTTCCCCGTCACTTTTTGTTTTTTCTATAGTTTATATGAAAAAGTGTTGAATATCAACTTATAGTATTGTTTACAATATTTACCATATTATTTGTGTAAGAGTAGACTGATTTTTCAGTATAAAGTATGTCTTTTACAGTGCTCATTAACTGTATTTTTAAGACTCCAAGGGGAGCTCGTTATTCCTTACTACTGTGCCAGATAATTCAAATCTAAAAAAATCTTAAAGATTTTAATCTTAGAAGTAAATCAGATACATATATATATTTAATTGCATACTAGCCTAAAATGTATGGGTTTTTTTTCCTAAAAATATGTAGCTGTACATAAATGGAAGCCAAAAAAGAACTTAAAATCTAATTACATTGTTTTCATTGAACCTTCACATTAGATCTTTGTGATCAACGTAGTCTCATTATCCCATTAACCTTCTGACTGACTCTCCAGTTAATACAAGTATCATTATATTAATTAGTCATTATCACAGCTACGAGTACTGACCATCATGCCTGTGCTTAAGAAGATTATTCCTTAGAAGTACAGATCTAAACTGTGGTAGAGCTGTTCATTTGACCTTTAATCTCAATGGATTTAACTCCAGTTATCCACAACACGCACAGCAAATGATCCTATTGCTCAAAGGGCCTCCTTTTCCTGTTCTTTCTCCCCAAAATATCAACATCCAAAATCATTTAGGAAGGTGCTATTTCAGAGCCAGCTTTTGGAATAGCAGCTATCTGAGGTTTACAGTGGTTTCCAGATGAAAAAAACAATTTCCTGAAAGACACTTTATCACCAGAAAAATCTACATTTGCCCTCCTTCACCTCTCTCAAATTATGTTTCTTGCTTTTCTAGTCTTGCAGAAAACCTTCTTCAGTTTAAGTGGAGTTTTGCCTCATTATACGTTGAACTGAGACAAACATGAAGAATCCTAGAATTTTAACTCTTGCTATGCACCTCTGCAGGATTATTTACACACTGGGATCAGTAAGAAATGTGTTGATAAGAATATAATTTTGTTAATAATTTAGGGTAAACCAAAGCCTATAAAACAGAAGAATGTTGGTCAAGGACCTACGAACGTGCTCAGCTTGCTCATAACTCTGCTATGTCTGCAGAAATTAAAATAATAATAAACTGCACTTCAGTCTTCTCACTAGTTTAGCCAGCAGCTGCTACCTGGCTTTTTAAATGACAGAAAATAAACCCAGAAGAAGAATTTGGAAAAAAAGATGCTGATGCTATGTATTAGCTCAGGGACAACACTCTATGTAAAAAATGTTGTGGGTCAGGAGAGGAAGAATTTGGGGAAAAAAAAGTTGAAATATGCAGATAGATAAATACTATAAACCAGCTTACTGGAAAAACATAACAGCAGAGACGACATGTTTATAAAACTGCAAACAACACTAAAAGTCAAAGTGATTTAAAATGTGAAGATATTAAAAACATAAAAGGGGAAAAGAGCTATTAAAAGAAGAACGAATCATATTGAAAGCCAAAATAATCTTGGAAGCTGTATTTCATATGTATATAAATGAAAGATAGGAATAACAGAAAATATTTCAGCATTCTTGAATGAGATATCAAAAAAGTCAGCCTATTAAGGGTTTATGCAACTGACTAATAACTAACAAAACAAAGAATGATGGCAACAGGAGTGGTCAGGAAACTAGAGCTAGAGCATGCCTCAGGAGAGAAACAGAGCCTCTTAATGTAAAGTAAATTTGGAGGAGATTGAGGTCAAACATGATTCTGGATAGGATTAAGTAACAACATGGAATGACAAACACTGGTAGTTTACTGCAGAAAGGGAGACTTAAAAGCCAAAGATAAATATGAATTGAAATAACATGAAAGCACTCAAAGAAAAAAAGTCATTAAACCTCACTGGTGATAAAGCAGACCCTTCATCAGTGGAGAAGAACTGCTTAAAATAATTTAGAAAATAAGCTGCATATAGGAAAAACATCTGGGAGATGGTACAACAGCTCTAGAGATGATAAAGGCCTATCTTCAGGGCGCCAGTAACAAAGCAGTTAAGTTTTGTCCAAGTACAGAATTCAATGAAGTGTTACCTGGAACTTAAACAGATGTAGGAAAATGTAAAGATTTCAAATCCAGGTGCCTCAAGTTAATCTACTAAAATCATGGTTAGATTTCAATATAATAAATGTGAATTTAGAAGCCTACATGAAATACAAAACCTTCAGGACAGTGCATCCTTTTAATCTTATATTCAACAAAACATTCTTAACACAAGAGTCTTACACACTTACTTTTCCCAATTTGTTCTCCAAGTTACTAAATTAATACCAAAACCTACTTTATTTCTGTATATATGTATATATAAACCCACTTATTGTTCTGCATAAAATCACAGGTGCAAAGCAAGTCCTCTGGGCTATCTTTACACCTTTTAATAGCTATTTATATGGAAGCAATAAATTTAAATTATTGTATTTCATTATTTTTAAGGTTATTTGAAGGAGAACGATGAAGAAAAAATTATATCTATTTTCCTATTAAGCTGTAACACAATACCAAAAAAAGTAAAACAGCAACAACAGATCTGCTTAACAAAATCCAAAATCTAGCCCTCTTATGACTTGGTAATTAGAACATTTTTCCTTACCAGTCACTTGGAGAATATGAGTTTGATAGAGCTTATCATACCCATCAGCATAGCAGGTGTAATTTCCCATATGAGTTGTGGTAACCTTAGTGATGTACAAGGACCCATCATCTCCAAAATCCTACCAGGAAAGATTAAAAACAAGGTTATCATAATTAAGCCCACATCTCTTTCAGTAATTATGCTCATCATTTTGCAACAAAGTTATGATGCAAATATCACACATCACAAATATTAAACCAGAATATCTGACAGTAATCTGAAATTCAAATATTACACTTGCAAATGGTAGAGTTGTTTAATCTTGATACATATATTGTGATTATAAAAGAAAATACAACTTTTATTTTAACAACCAGTTAAACTCTGCAGAAGCAATGTATTTATTTAGCTATGACAGTTATCCGCAGTAGAAAAGCTATTAAGGATTGGATCTGATCAGAGAGAAAAACTAAATCTCTGCAAAAATTATCAAGTTAAATAACATCCTGTGGAAGTGTTGTCATCCTCTGTAATGAGCAGACACAAACAAAATCCACATTTTTCTCCAATTTTTCTCATTAGATTCAGTAATATATTACAGAAGCACTACTGCTCTAAACTGATTTCGGGGATCTGGCATTCTTGAAAGCATTTCTCAGGACCAAGGCAAAAGAGGCTTTCAGTACATCATCCTCTTCAACTTCTTTTGCCACTGGGTCCCATGCCCAGCTCAGCAAAAGGTCCATATTTTCCCATCTTTCTTTTGCTTCTGATATAGTCCTGCATATATGTAGACCTTCATGTCTCTCACCAGATCCAGTTCTAGGATGGCTTCATCTTTGCTAATCTGCACATTGAAATAGTATCTCCATGTTCTTCCTTGGTCACCTGCCTTTCCAAGAACTCCTTGTTCACTAATACAGACTTCTGGCTGCTTTTTATTTACTGTTCATTGCAAAAGCCTGTTCTTGAGCACAGAGAAGGTCATCCTTGAAAATCAAAAATCTCTTCTAGACCCCTTTTGTTGTCAGCATGGTCTCCTATAGGATTCTTCCAAGCACATCCTGGAACAGGCTGAAGTCTCCTCTCCGGAAGAGAGGTTGTACTGCTTTTTGTCCTGCTGCCTCTTCTGAGGCTCCTCGATCCTGCCATCTCCTGGTCACTGCAGCCAAGGTTGTCCCCAGCTTTGTATTCAGTTCTTTCTTATCTGTTTCTTCACAAACTTTGTAATCTTCTCTATAAATTCCTCAAATCCACGAAGCTTCATCGAAAGCTTGCAAAACCAAAATCAGCAGCTACAATACCTCACTCAGGAAGTCTGTAACTTGCACAATAAAAGAACTTTGATAGAAAATATTATTTTGTGCTGCCTTACTCTTACATTCCATTCTTTGGATGTTATCAATGACAAAATATTGGGCTACATTAACCTCTGCTTCTTTATGACTATTCTTGCATTTTTCCACGATCTGACCTATGACTTTTTTTAGTCCCCATTTTCCAGTTTTTGTTCTTACCCAGAGAATATAATCTCAATGCTTTTATGCACATATTTCCTTTAAGATGACTTTCATTATAACATCTTGAGTATTTTTGTAGACTGACATTTAAACATGAAAACTGAAATCTCTATGAAATTCCATTAATTTCTCAGTTTTCTTTCTTTAAATACACTCAAAATATTATTTAAAAAATATGTCTCACTGTATTTCCTCATCAAAAGATGTGTGGGCAACTAAAATTTCACATTGCACAACTCATTGCTTCAGATGATTCTGCTACTTATTCATTGGGGGAAGAAAACAACCCATCTAAAAATTAACCTACCTGGTAATACTATCAAGAACTTGCTTTTCTTAAGATAAGTATAGCTTTCTATATTAGGACTTCCATTACACTGACAATATTTCTAGCAAATATTCAATATGTTTACATGTTACCACCGTAAAGATCAAAAAAGGGCCCCTCTAAGACTTAATTTTTAATTTTGATGATGCGAACCAATACCACTAGATTTCCCTTCAGAACAAGCCACCTGACTAACTTCAAAAAGCTTCCTTATTGGATGTTTTGATCTTTTTCTCTTTCCAAAGTGTATGAAGCAGAAGATTAATTTACTTTTCCCCCCTTACTAGCTGAACACATGTTTTCAAAGTGTTTCTCTTCAACAAGATTATTAGTGGAAGATGAAAGAACAGCTATTCAAAAGAGCCACACTACAGGTACTTACATTTTATCTGGAAAATGGATATTGTTGTTGTTCTCTAGAATTTTATGCCTAATCTCTGCCAAAGGTATTTGTGAACAAAATACGGCATAGGATGGGGTGTATAAAAATTCAGCTGCTACAATGCAATCTGGAGACTAGTTTAATTTAACATTCCTTATGCTAAATTATTAGATATTGCTTTGAAGCACACTTACCCTGTTTCAGCTCTTTAACTGATTCACTGTGGCATACGATATCTTTAGGTACCACAGCTATTTTCTAAGTAAATGAATGTCTGTGTTATGGTTTCTCCCTTCTTTTTCATGAAACCATGGATAAAACACCCCTGTGGCTATTTTACTGAGACATTAGTATTTCAATACAATTCACACATGATGACACTCAGAGAGTTAGAATTTTATGGATAGCATTCTTTGTTGGTAGTGGCAAGTTTTGTCTGGTTGTTTGGTTTGGGTTTTTTTACAACTACAAAATAAATGTCCCTAGCTTATTGTTATACCAAGTTCAATGTTTGTTTTGTTAATTAAAGCAAACTACTCAATACAAAGAGAACTTAATGTTGTAAGCAGCATTTGAAAAGGGATGGTGAAGTATAAACAGAGCTATTTGACACTGCATGTTGACAAGTATTTAGTGTTTTATTGACTAACTCACAAGCTAAGTAATTAAAAAATACCTGTATCTGTACTGACACACACAAATATCTTTGAAACAGAGCCTTCAAACTCCAACAGCAAAATGTACAGAAAAGGGTGTTTTTTGCTTTTGGAAAATATATCTGATGACAGTAAAAAAAATGCTAAAAGCTCAATTTTTGTTCTCCTACTGTTCAAATAGAAATGGCACACTACTTCTAAAATCACATTGAGAAACTTAATTATTTTTGTCATACATAAAAAGATAGAATTGAACAATTATCTTAACAATGGCTCCACTCCAATTCTGTACTCCTGAAGAACCTGACATTTAACAAATCATATGTTATGAATAATGAGCAAAATAATATGGAAAGAAAACTTTGATAGTGGATCTTTGCTTTGCTCTCTCTTGCTGTTTATAAAACAGAAACTAAAGGTGATTTTTTGATTTGAATCAGCAATTATTTCCTTGGGGTTTATAACTTGCTTTCACATGCTAACACTTTGCATATGAGAGAATTTGTGACCATTTGCCAGCACTTCTTCATTAACAGCTCTAGAAAGACTGTTCCCAGCTCTCTCCCCACAGGAGAACTTATAATGAAACAGATTGCTTGAATTTGTTCATCATCATAGAAGCTATGAGTGGTTTTGGTTTGGTTTGTGGTGTTTCATTTTTGGTTTTCTTTTTCCCAGCAATTTTTGCCAATACAGAGTCTGAAATAACCTTTTGGGTTTTTTGGCTTTGTATAAATAATTTTTTTTAAAAATAGGCTATGCGAACTGAAGATGTGGATTCTTACTTACATTATCCTCAAACAGAAAAAAATAGTTTGTTGCATCCTTAATAAATGGAATTAGCAAACACCAAATATTTTGAATTCATAGCTTTTCATATTACCTTTATTTCTACATGCAGTCTTTGACAAATCTATAACAAAGGATAAAAACTATATTGTTTGGTCTCTTTTTTACTGATGGTTAGCAGAGTTACAATAGTTGGGTTATAATGATGACAGAATCTGGGTGGGAGGATTTCCCTTCTTTTTAAAGGACAATCTTGATTTTCTCATGGGAAAAGGTAAGAAAACCCATATTATCTGTCTCTGAGCTGAGCAGGTAGAAAATTTGAAGCTAAGAACTAAAATTTTGTATTGGTTTGCTAAGGGAAAGCTGCATCAATAAATGCATTTAACCAGTTATTTTCAGAACAATGGAGGTTTGCTTTTAAAACAATGCCAATATACATAATCCCCTTTATTTCCTGTACATCCCTCCAAGATTTCTGCATTTTATTTCAGTCAACTCATGCAAGTACCAGTAATACTAATGTCACATTCTTGTTCATGTTTTACATATTTCTCAGTATCTCTAACTTCCTTTATTACAAGGACACAGAGAGTAGATAACCTTTTGAGGGTTAACTGAAAACATATTTTAAAATAATTACTTATGTATGGTTGCTTTGCCAGATAAACCCAGCTCAGGTTTTTCATGCTAATGTCACTGTTACGGCTCCTATTTTCCACATAATCAGTTTCTCTGTTCACATTGGCAAAGCAATGCAACTCAGTAGTTTGTCTGTCAGAAAGAAATTAAATTCCACAAAGAAATATGAAAATAATTGCATTTGGCAGAAATCCGAGGGGCTTTTTTAAAGTTTTCCTTCTAGATTAAGAGGGAAAACAAAACCTTAATTTCATAAGCACAAATTTTGCATACCTTCTCTTAGCCCTATATTTTGCAACTGCAGTAAGAAAAAATCATGGATCTAGTGTAAGTCCACAAGTTGAGGAATCACTCTGACAGAAAATTGCAAATCATGTCAAAGCTTAAAGAAAGAAAGAAAGTACACAGTCTAACACAAGCACTAGTACAGTACATGCAGTAGAAAGTGACAGGATCTTAAAAGAAACTCTGTTCTGAAAAATGTAACACCTGACATCAATTTGTGATTATTAATGCATGCTGGGTTTAGTCAAAGGAAATTAATCCTCCTAAGCTTCTTTTACAGTCATTTGAGAAAGCTCAAGGTAGCAAAATCCTTTCATTGGATTGTTCAGTGGATCTGTTATTGCTCACTGTTTTAGCTACCACCCACCTCTCTCTGCTGACCATGAAAACAAATTTCCGAGCTACAATTAGATATTCTAAACATTTCATTGGTCCCTCTTTTCTTGACACTGGGGAGAACAGAACAGAAAGAAAAAAGCAAATAACGACTGAATTTTACAAAGGCTGTTTTTCATGACAGCAAAATAGCTTTACTAGCCTTACTCTACTGATGACTGGGTAAAGAGGTGATAATTTAGTGAGTAATTCAAAACATCTAACTAAATCTCCAGTGCTGAAAAAGTCTTCATACATACCGTCCTAAGCTTGTATTACAAATGGTCAATGTAGAGGTCACCCTCTATTCCTGCTCCCTAAAATAAGACTTTGTAATGTACAAGCCCAGACCATTAGTTGAACTGAGTAGGATTTGGCTCTATTCAGCAAATCTGAGAAAAAGATTATTTCTCTGATTATAACTGGATATGATAACACTGTACCTGTTTAAATAATTAATTAGATATGGATCATATTACTTTTGTTCTCTGGGATACAGTAAAGACTGCAATTTCATTTCATGGGGAAATAGTAACAGCTTATATATAGCAATATCCATTATTCTACAGAAAACATGCAACTTCTTTGTGTTTTTCAAAAAATGTCAGTTGATTAAAAATTGGTTTTGCTATTTTGAAATCTAATAATGTTCAAGCTTCCAAAAGTGACATAAAACCCCTCAGTGCTAGACCACCAGGGAGAATAATGACTTCATTTGATATGTAGATGTGTAAAGAGAATTTAGATTCTTTTTTTTTTTTTGTTTATGGCAGACACTAGACGTGAGAGCTTTGCCAAAGCACTAGAGCTCTTGAGGCTAGCCATAAAACATCACAAACCTTTTACTTCCCCAAAAACTCTGCAACTTTATGTTATCTTGCTATGAATCTGCAATAAGGACTTCTAATTTATTTAGACATTCCAAATCTCCAACTGAGTAGATGCAGTATATTTTAAATGGAAAATTCAGCCTGCTCTGATACAGCTGTCTTTTTATTGCTCATGTTACATAGAGATCTTCAGAATGACTCATATACCACTTAACTTTTACTCCTTTTTAACAAAACAAATTGTTATATAATCAGATTTAATTGGATAAATCTATTTGATGTTAATTTCTCATATATTTTTCAAGTTAACCTCATAACCAATGAGATGAATTTATAATAATTACCCAATTACCACAGTTTATCATCATTCCTCCAAACTGTTCTTTTTCTTTTTTTTTTTTAAATCAGCTTTGATTGTAGATTTATTTATTATTACACTCCAAGCTAGCTCGGAAAAGAGAAACTATCTTTGCACTATGGAGTTTTCTTGGCTCATATTCCAAAGTCACCCTTTAAGGTGACTCAGTTTAGAGTTACGTTTGTGGTACAAGCTTAGCAAGAGCATCCCTATTTCTACCTTCCTTCTTTAAAGACATTTTATTTGTAGGAAATGTGCAAAGAAATCTCTGAATACTTCCTAAATTTTTCTGATGCTAAAAACACCACACTATATAATTACACTGTGATAAGATTTAATCTTTTTTCAAATACTTAGATTACAAACACTTTAGTTTTAAATTTATAAAGTTTATGGGAGTTTTCGATCTTCCTATTGCATACAACACTGTATTTCAATTTTAGTTTCATGAGTCCAAACCCCTTTTCTTATGTTGACAATAATTCATATCTTTGGTTTCTGAACTGCACTCATCTTAAACAAAAAGATCTCCTTTTATTTCATAGAAAAAAAATTCTCCAAGTGTTTCTTTACAGACTCAAGAGAATCTTAAAAAAAAAAAAATTAAAGAAAACAAGAAACACTTAAATTGTTGTATGACTCAAATTTTCATCCAATTATTATTTAGTCTATCCCATGTATTTATGAGTTATGACGCGTGAGACAGACAAGCAGATAGAGTGTATTCAAGGTTTATGCAATCCACAAAAACCCTATGGGATAAATTTTGGTTGGTCACAAACTCCTTTGTGTAGATGTGATAAACCAATGAATAGACAACAAAGTACCTTTTAAAACAACTTTGAAATATCTTGCAGACAAAACTACCTAAACCAAAAAAGACAGAGATTGGTGGGGAATCTCCTACTAGGTGGCAGCTGAAGAGGACATGGGGGGGGGAGGGAAGAAAAAAATAAACCTAGTATCTTAAAATGATTTAAAAATCAGAATGATTCACTTTAGCTCATTCTTAGCATACGTAGGGAAAAAAAGCATACTATAACTCAAATAGTTTTCTTTAAGTTGATGTCTCCCTTTAACACAGCATTAATGTATGATCTGAAGACAACAGTAGAAAGAAAATAGGGCCAGCCACACTTTGCTTGGATTACTTGGATTATCCATACAGCGCCACTTGTGTCTGTTATCAAGTATGCTATAATAAGAAATGGGCACATACATACTTAGAAAGATTTTGGATGTAATTCCTATATGAAAGATTTTTTTCAACTATACACTTGATTACATACAACAAAGTGAGTGACATCCATTCTTTGCCATCTTTTGCTCTTTTCTTACAAAATCAAAATATTGGCAGTTTGAATGCCAGCACAGCAGCTTCTCTTAAGGGTTTAGTCCAGCCTGACACACTCAATACTTCTGAAATACTTTTCTTAGAGCCTTTTAAATAAAGAGCAAATCCCAGTCAACTTGAACTAAACACTCAGTATGAGCTGGAGTACTACATACACATGCTGAATTTACACTAATAAAATATTGGAAGTTGAGACAATTTACCTTCAATACCAATCTTACTTATCTAAGCATCACACACACACTGCCTTTGCTCAAACCACTAATATAACAATCCACGTCCATCAGTCTAATTCTTTATCACAAGAAATCTTTACTAGGCAAGATTGATCCCTTGATATCAATGGAAGAAGAGACATTTCAAGGTCATTGGCAGCCACCTTTTACTGTAACCACAGAACTATCTATGCAGGAAAAATTCTTTGGGCTTTGGAGTTGAGTTTTTTGTTTGTTTTGTTTTCTCTCTCTGCAGATGAATTGCGACACTTTTTAGCATGCCTTTGTATTTTCTGGTTATGGTTTCTGGTCAGGTAAACTGTAAGCCACTGGAAGAACTTCCTGGTATAAACCAAGAGAAATAAGAGTGTTCAAAAAGGTGTCAGTAAAAAAAGAAAAATTTTTAGCATATGGCGGTACTGCCAAACATATTTTCTAGAGCTGTACCAAGTATTACTTCTGTTCTTTTACTGATATGAAGCCAAGCTGTTATGATAAGCCTACAGGTATCACATATTTTGATGGTTGTTCATACACAAAGAGAATAGCATAAAGCTGAAATACCAAAATCTCATTATTTTCTACACATTATTACCAATAAGATATTTCTGTTTCCTCTTTCTGTTACATATCTTTCTGTTAGATCTAGTCTGTGTTCAAGTCACAGAAATGAGGCTGGAAATTCTCCATTTCCAAAGGGATTGTGAATAGTCACCATAAATACTTTTTGTGGCTGTTCATAACACATAAATCTTGCTGATATTTAGATATTTTGTTCTTATTAAATGCTCATATTTGTTATATGTGAAAAGTTTGCTATATCCTCCTACTTGCAGGTAAACTGTGTGTTATTTAAAGGCAAAGTGCCTAATTGAGGTACATGTGTTTCCTGTGCATTAAAACAGTTCTAAAAAAAAAAATAAATTGAACACAAGTACTTTCAATTGCACTGTTAAAAATAAGACCATAAGCTCCATTTAAATGAAATGCTTATATAAAAATTTATATGCAAATAAGAGTATCACACTGAGTCATGACCATACTCCTCTGCTGTCTTTAAATTAAGTAACAGGTTCTCTTTTCTGTGAGACATCCATTACTTCAATTTTACTACTGCTCTGCCAATCACAGTAAGCAGTTCTCTTCTGTTGCAACAATAGCTAACTCTTTGTTAACAAACTTCAAGTTTCTACAAGATACACAGAAATAATTTTACTTCTCAGTCACCATTATTGCTGATATTTGTCTCCAGTAATTAATTTTTGCTTTTCTAAGTACTGCTTTCTCTAATGGACCCAAAATTTTTTTTAGAAGTGCAAGTCCTTTACAAAACATGAAGCTATATACACTATATTTTCTTTTTTCACCCTTGTTCTTCACTTCTATTTTAAACAATGGGACAGAAGTATTAATTGGAAAGCTTCTATGCTACTGCCACCATACAGAACTGTATTACTGAAATACCACAATATGATATTTTTCTTATATACAGTACAGTCTTACCTTGGAAGACTGAAATGTAAAGAAGTTCTTTTTCTGTTGCTGATCCCTCTAGCTAACCCTTGGTTTCAATTATATTGTACTCCAATTATAACTCTACCATTAGCTGTTGCCAGCTGATCATAGAACACATGTCAGAAACAAGGTCTCTATTAATACAGAGGGGTAGGAGAAAAGGCAGCTTCTTCTTCCCTGCCTTCCTTTTTCTAAAATTTAAAACGTTAATTGTTCAATAATCACAGGTTAAACTTCAAAGCCTTTTTCATGAATGAATTTCTTGCCTGATGTTAAAACTAATGTATATCATGTTAAAAATGTGAAGGCAAAACAGGATTTCAGTCATCTTTCATTAACTATGTTACAATAGTAGGAACTTCACAGAATTCTTAATACTTGCCAAATTGCTGCACAAGATTTTAAATATCTTGTAGAAAAAGGTCATACGCCATTGATATTTTACTATGACAGAGTATGGCAATTCCATTTTATTTCTCATTAACACAAACAGGCCTGTAAAGACAGACTTTTGCCTGGAAGGAGCACAAAGTCTACAAAGGAAGTCATAGCCTCCTCCCAATTAAGTAACAGGACAATTTTAAATGAAATGCTTTAAAATTGTTGCTATTAAAATTCTTAAGAGTAAATGGACACACAAATCTGTTTTTATACCAGACAAGATAATATACTTCAAATGCAAGAGATAAGAATGTTTTCTTTTATTAATGTACCCTGAAATTTATTTTCTATGTAAAAAAAATTATCCTTTCTCCTCTTCCAGAGTTCAGTTAAGTATCTATGTGCAAATACTTACAATTTGAAAAGATTCATATATTTCCCTTAGAAAGTTCTAGAAGAAAAACATTTATCATCAGCAAAATCAAAACATATTTAGTAGGTACTACTGAGTAACTGTCAAAAAATCCAGTCACTTCTATCTCACTTTACCAATATAAGTATAATAAAGACAGCAGATTCAGTGATCCTCTGTAACCTCACCTGAATTCTCCTTACTCAAGGAAAATCTTTTATACCAAACTAAATTAGGCATTATTTGGAAGCACTGTTTCAACTTCCCTACTTCTGGTTGTAGTTTTAAGCCAGGCATACATGAAAGGAGAATCAGATGGACATCATTGATGGATGTGTTTCCCAAATCATATTAAATAAGGAAACTCTTCAGTTTATTTTATCTCTCCTTTTGAACAGATCAATGAAAACAATCTGCCATGGATACAAAGGCTCTCGTACATACCCAAACAGAAGAAGTTCTGAATCTAAGCTTTTGAAAAGGAAGCTCTAGATTATAAAGACAGCTATGTAAGAACGGTATAAAAATGAAAAAGAAAGAAAGGAAGAATACACATGGTAATAAAATTAATGGATGAAAGAGAAATCAGTCTGAGCTAAAGTAAATCTAATTAAATTTAGATGTGAATGGATACAGGGTGTCAGGTATATGAGTACATAGAGCACTGACCACTTTGATTCAGAGAAATCTTAAATATTATCATTTGAAAATCATGGCAGATATATCCTTTTCTGTGGCTATCCAGTCAGAGCTCACAAACTGATCAGACTTGTCCCTGATAAACAATTTGCTTCATTATGTCCTACCTATCCTAATTTTTCCTCCTAGGCTGCTTGTGAGAGCAGGGCAGAAAGGGTTTCTTTTTTTTTTTTTTTTTTTTCTTTTTTTTTTTTTTGGTATTTAAGCAATCGTGCCTCTCTGTTCAACGAAACAGATTTCTGGATATCAAAGCACTTTTATTACTGGTGATATGGCCCTCCAATTTAATGCACTATAGCAATGATTGGAAAGTCAGGGCTGTGAGCCACAGGAGGCCATTATTAACAAAGCATCTTTCTCATGCTCTTAAGGAGTGACCTTTACTGCTAGCTGTAGAGTAGTCCAGGTTGCTCTTTCATGATTTCTTTTCTAAAATAATAACCTGAAAAGCTTAGTATTCTTTTTGTGTACTATAAAACCCTTTCACATAATTCTTCTAAAAGCTGTGAAAAGCATTAAGCATTTCACCCAGCTGGTGGCATGTTTACAGTAGAAGTGAGAACAGTAAGTCTATAACTAGACAGAAAATTCAAACTGCAGTTTTTTTCATGAACTAATCAGAAATTAATAACACAAAGTGAATTTGCAATATTGTAACAGCAATACTGAATGCAGATATAACATGCATCTCTATACATATATACAGAAAAGAAGAGAGAAAACAGTGAATTTGAACTGCAAAGGCTGAGGAAGAAAGATATTATGGGAGTGAAAAAAAATACTGAAAAAGTTTTAGAAGTAATCTTAAAACAAAAAATATAAAATACCTTTCCACTAATTTTAAAATGCAGGGAAGATGAGCAAGAGTGAAGAAAAAAAAAAAAAGTGCAATTAAAATTCTGGTGCCTTTTAAAAAGAAGGAGAAGGAGTGACTCCTAAATTCAAGCCCCAGATGTACTTTATAGACACCTGGATGTGCAGCTATCCTGCACCACCTGGATTAGCTTGGGCATATTCCTAACTGAGCACACTGGTCTAAGGTGCAGGACAGTACTCCCAATCATTTGCCCAAATTCCATCTTTCATTATTCATTATCTGGAAGAATATGACAGAAACTAAGTTCTCCTGAAAAAAATATGAGAATGGATCAGTAATAGATGTGATTATTATGCAGTGGGAAAAAAGACAGCTTTGGGGCTTAAAATACTTTTTACACCTTCTACAGTTATCACGCAACACCAATGGGCCTTGGAAAACATTATATGGCAGGTACGTGCCCTCAGATAATTGAGCTAGGTATCTGTTCAGAGAGCTTAACTTGCAAGACCAACAAGCATCAGAAATGGCATTAAAAATCAGTTGGCATTGGATATTTCATTAAAGGAACAAGGTGTATGTTATATATTACTGAAACTGAATGTTGTATTACCATTTACAAGGCAACATTGAAGCAGCCTGAACCAAAATTAAAAAAATCACTGATCAAATATCAGAACTTTTCCATTCACTCCAAACCCAAGATTGGCTTCAATGAGTTAGCCCCAATACCTAGCTGATGTCCATATTCTAATCCTTGTGTCTCATGGGGTGGAGGTAATAGCTATAATGAGGATTGGGCTGATGATTGCAATTGGAGTTACATTTGTAATGATTGGGATGGCTCCTGTACACTGTATAATTGCTTGTGCCATTTCTTCTGCTGTTTCTGTCTTTTCGTCTCTGTCTTTTCTACATACACATCACCCCCATGGACAACCTGTGAAATGACAAAAAGCTCTCTGGAAGACAGTGCTTGAGCCACAAGGCTATGTAAGCCACAACTGGCCTCAAACATTGTCAAGGCCGCAGAAGTGACTTGCCGTAAGTGAAGTCATCACAGTGTGAACTTGAGAAAAGCACAGAAGACAGGAATTCGCAATGGGAAGGCACTAATTCCAGGCCTAGAGGAGCTGAAGTTTGGTTAACACATCCTGGTTAATGCGTCCAGACAAATATTCCCATTGTGGCAAAGTGTGGGAAAGGGAATAACTGCTTGAACACATGCCACCCCAAGTTATGGGAACATCTCTGACCATACGTGGATACCCACAATTTGGACTGTATAAAAGTGGTACCTCCAGAAGAATGACTCCAGGACCTGCACTACCGAGAAGACCAGGGTGAAGAAGGACCAATGGGACACCTTTGGATCCACAGTGTGGTGACTATTTTCTGCTTGATCTTCTCTCTCCTTCTCTCTTCCCCTGCTCCTTCCTATTTCTTTCCAGCTCTGTACCTCACATTTAGTGTTAAATAAAATCCGTACTACTGATTTTAGCATATGGTCTCATTTGCACCTTAATTCAGGTAGAGGCACTTCTCAACAATCGGATCATAACCAGTGGAGTAGAAAAAAACAAACCAAAAATAGTATTCAACCCATGAAACAAAAAAGGTAGTAATACATCCTACTTAAAAGAAAAACTGTGCAATAGATAAAGGGCAATTCAATATAGATAAAAATAGAAACAGACTGACTTTGATGAGTCACTGTTAATCAAATCCAACCACCTCATTAGAAAAATCAGTAGAAAATACCTGAGAGATGTGACAGATGTGTTTAGGAGGTGCCATAAATAATGTACAACTAGGCTTCTAAAGTGAACCCCATATATACATGAAGTTATACATATATAAGTTCATATATATATATCCTGGTTGTAACACACAGAATACCACATAGAAGATCACACACTGACATTGCTTCACTGTAATTTACTAATGAAAGCTCAAAATTAACTGATCGGGATCCAGATTTTGTTCAGACTGAAAGCTTTCTGCCTATGGTACTATAATTGTACAGTTTTATTTGTTCATTGCTGGGCTATGAGTTACTGAATTCCAAAAAGAAAGAGGTTAGGAGCATCACCTCTGAATGGAAGTAAGTTCTGACGCTCCCTTTGTGTCCTAGACTTCTACACTTTCCCTCACACAAGAAATTAGATGACCCATGGCAAAACTTCAGGGAGTAGGAAAACCTCCTCAGGAATGAAACAAGAGCATGGAGAGCTTGCTGCAGCAAGTCAGAGCATTGACTGCAAGCAGGCATTCCCTCTTTTAGGATGCTCAAGAATAAAGAAATTGGTTTACAATTTAAAGAATTTTGAGTATCTTTAGTCACAGTTTAGAAATGGTATTCCCCAATTTAATGTTCCTGCTGGAAAATCATGCCAAACCATTTGGCATTCGATCATGCCCTCTCCCTTTGCAGCAGGATGGACAGGAGAAATGAAGGCACAAAAGCTCAAAATCATGGGTTGAGGTAAGAACAATTTACTGGAAATAACAATGAAGTAAGACAAAAAACAGTAGCAGCAACAATACTAATGACAGAAAAAAGAAGAAATGATTCATACATGATTGCTCACCTGCACCCACAGAAAGCCCCCAAAACACCTGACTTTTCCCTTTGCCACGCTAACCATTGCAGAAGGGAGCCCTTCCCCCATTCCCAAAAAATGGCATGAGGTGGTATAGAATACCCTCTGGGTCCCAGACATACTCCCTCCTGCCTACTGCAAAAATTAACCATGTATGGACAGAACCAGGAGACTATTCTGTTTTGACTATTAATTTTCACTTTCTTTAAATTTCTCTAGTTTCTATCCTGATATATTTTAATTTTTTTTACTTTTAAGAGTTGTTTTATTTTATTTGGGGAGCAAATAAAAATGATGGAAGAAAATTTCCCTGACATTTATGGTTCACCTGGGATTCTCTCAGAAGTACAAATATGCACACACACAGACACACACAAAATTTTGCAGACAGGGCATTAATATTTCTAACCATTGTATTAAAGTCATAATTGTGTTGTATTAAGAACAATTCAACAATGCCAAAAGAGAAGCTTGTGTGTAGGTCCATACTAACCCATAGGAGAAAACAATCTGGAAAGGAATAATTCATGAGGTTCTCCTGAGATTTTTCTTAAGAATAACAAAAGGGGGAACAAAGGATGCGAAGCTGCAAGAAAAAGAAGAGGTCAGATGTCTGGAGTTCCTTCTAGGAAATGTGCTTGGTATTTTGGACAATCTGGAAACCTTTCTGTCATCAGTTGCTGATCAAATCTCTACAGAATGGAAGCTGTCATGCTCTTTATAGAATGTTAGCTTTTAGTGGCATTCTCCATTACAGTGTTTTGGGCTGTATTTTTTCTTTGTGGGTGAAGGGCAAATATATCACAAAGAAAATACCAACTGTCACCATAAAAGTGACAGTTGTAATGTGCAAATTAATTTTAACAAGATAAAAAAATGAGAAGTTTTGAGAAAAAGACAACCTATACTTAATTTCAAAAACCCCAGAATGGAAATATTACATGCTTTCCACGAAAGAAGCCTAAAGAAAGACATTATGAGCTTTTACCAAAATGAAAAAGTTGAACTACACTATTTTGAAAAGTTACTGTTAAACTTTGCATGTGGACAAATCATCTCAGTACGTCTTCAATGAATGTAAGAAAAAGGACCAAGATCTTGTAAGAAAAGTGTGATTTCTCATATGTATAGGAAAGAACCTGAAGGCAAAGCTGGAATAGAATATCAGAAAAAAACAATAAAGTAAAATAAGTTATGAAGATTTTTAAAAGTGAATAAATTAACAATAAAAAAGTAATACATATTGCATTTGGGAAATACATCTGCTTTTTTCATACATGGGTATCATTTTCTCTAATGAATAATAGGTTAGATAAAAACAAGAGGGAAGTAGAAAGGAAAATATCAAATTTAAGATGCAGGATAACAGCAAGGAAAAAAAGCCTTTCTATATGTGTACTGAAATATCAGCAAAATGCCCTGTGATATCAGTTTTGTAGTGAGTCACAGCACAATTATATTACAATTTAAGTTCAGTAAAATTTGCAGAGGCATATAATTTTTCATAATTTCACTCACATGGATGCTAATTATCCCTGCCTCCCATCAGTTTCAATAAGAGAAGGATTACTAGCACAATGGAGTATTTCCACAAATAGTAGTTATAAGTACCATAAGAACAGTTGAGGCATACTAAGGACTTTTAAAATTATCAACTGGGTATTATCAGTAATGTTATTAACATGCACTTCATAGAACATTTTTAAATGTACTACTTAAATACAAATTTCTATTATCATTCCCTGAAAGTCAAACAGTATTTCTTAATATTTCTTTTAAATGGCCTAGAGTATACAAGACATTCGTCATTAACAAGACTAATTTTAGCCACTCCACAGTTGACAGCTTTTGAGATATATATTTTCAGTAGAGGGATAGAATTTTTTTTTTCAAAAAACAGAAATTGAACTATCAATTTCAGTTTAGACCTAGAGTCCTTTCCTTCTTGTTGCATTTTTCCACTTGGCAAAACACTAGAACATTATATTGTTTTAAGTTTGTCCCTCCTCAAAGCAAATAGCTTAATTCATATTGAGAACTGGATAGTGCAAAAGCTTTATTTCTAAGTATGAGCACTTGCTATGATTTACAAAATCACATTGTCACTACTGCTTTGTCTGAGTGGTTTCCTATGTATGTGCTGCCTTCAAGTCATGTGGATTTTTGAAGCATTTTACTGAAAAAACCCTCAAAACCCTAACTATCTTCCCAGGTCAGTATTTGCCTTGCTATCTTCAGAGAAGTTACTTCTCTTTACACAACATTATTAATCTTGAGATGCACAGATATGGTTCTTGTATAAGTGATTAAATTAAGAATTCCCAGAGTTAGGCAAACATCACGGCAGTTTATAATACAGCCATAGTAAAACCTAGAGTACAGTGCCTCTGGGAACATCTTGTATTATACAAGGAGTATAGAATCTAGAAATAAATACAGAGAGATCAAATCTGTGAAAACAGGGAAATGTAAAATAAATTTTGAAGAAGGTCTGGGGACCCATCTAACTCAATGCCTTTCTGTCCATGCTTTTGTTGTTTCTTTTCTAAATCCAGACTCCATTAATTCTTTCTTCCCCCCTATTTTACTTTATCTGCAAAGACAGATTAATATCCCCCATATATATATATTTGAGCTCTATTAATTTTTGTGCCTCACTCTGTGGATATTGAATCTGACCTTCTCTTTCTGCATTTGAATCATTACTAAACTGTAATATTAAGGGACTAAACTATAACATAAGTTTTGCGTATGAACAATCAGGTTCCTGTGGATCCTCTTCTAAAATTTGTCCAGGTCCCCCTGGATGGCATCCCATCATTCAGATGTTTCAAATGCACCACTCAGCTTCATGTCATCTGCAAACCTGCTGAGGGTGTACACAATCCCTCCGTCTGTCACTGACAGAGATATTGAAGAGCACCACTCCCAAGACAAATCCCCGAGACATCTTTCCTCCACTTAAGACACAATGACACAAAGCTGTAACCTCTGGCTGCATGCATTCAGGCATCCATCCATGTCTTTCCCATGTGGAGATAAGGATGTTCCGTGGGACTGTATGGACGGCCTTGCAGAAGTCTAGATAGGTGACATGTGTTGGTCTTCCTTTGTCAGTCACTGCCATCACTGGATCATAGAAGGTCACCAGACTGGTCAGGCAATTGGTCAAGTCCTTCAAGACAAACCTGCTCCAGTGTGGATGTTGTGGATATCTGCTTCCCCATGGAGTACCTCCGGCTCCTCCAGCCTTAGACCTACCTCTGCCACGGGAGTGTGTGAGTGACTGCCCGGCTGATGGTCCACTGGGACTGGCTGCACAACACATGGGACACCCCCTGCCCTTTTACCTGAGAGGCCACACCTGGGGCCCCTGCTGCCAACACCTGGGCACCTGCACCCAGCACAAGAACTTTCTCTGGTTTTTGTTGTTTTGGTCTTTGTTTGGCTTTCGCATACTCAAAATGTATGTATCCAGCCTAGAAAACACTTGCTCTTTTCATGTCTGAAAAAAAGTCAACTGAACCTTTCAGTCTGAAGCTGAGCTGTTAGCTTCATCATTTCCATTCATCATTTCCCTTTTATTTCTGCATGTACAGATGCATCTTCCTGTTTCTATCTACAGCTCGTGCCAGCTATTACACTTAGAATTGATTAGTAAGAACTCCAAATAAATGTTTTGAACATCATGAATATTTACGGAAAGTAACAGATATTGCAGACAGGATCTTGTGAACATGGGCAAGACACTTTTCAGTGTCAGTCATATGATTAATATGAAACTAACAAAAGCAATTATTATTTAACAGAGAACTTTTCAGATGATATTGTGTTTATTCTAAACCTCTCAAGTGACTTAAAGCCATCACTCAAGCAAGATGAGTTTCTGAGCTTTGAAATTGTCCCTCATTTTACAAAGCACCACTGTGAGGAAGCTCAGTTTACTAACAGAACTAACAAAACCAGAGATTATGTGTGGGAAGCTCAGTTTACTAACAGAACTAACAAAACCAGAGATTATGTGTGGGAACAATTGCCACCTTAAAAATAAAACATTCACTAAAAAAACCAAAATAAAAATAGACAAATTAGATATTTGATTGTGGCAATATTGCACACACATGTGATTTCAGGTGATTTCAGAATCCCTCAGGACAGACAGACAGCACTATTCTCAATGTAACATTTAGAACTTTGCTAATATAAAATGGACAAAGGAAAGAAAGCATACCCAGAAGTATACAAAATACAGGTGAAAGCCTATTTTTAATTTTGCCTGAAGATGCAAATCTAATCCTCATTTTTCATTTTCCACTGTTTTTTAGTTCATGGCAATGTTGGGTGGAAAACACTTGCCTCCCTGAAAAAAATCTTTAAAATTATGCTAATATTCCCATTTTCATTTTTTGAGAGGTACCATATACACTGCTGGAAATCTGGAGGAATGGGCAAAACAACCAATTTTATTATGAAATACTTACTTTGGAAAAAAATATATTTTAATTGAACTATTATAAAAGAATGTTATTATTATGATCTGTCTGTACAAAGTCAGTAGGCTTTCCTTAAAATGTTCATGGCATGGATTTCTCTTTTCTTTTAAATATTTGAAGACTCTACAATCCTTAATGTATAATGCTGACTGTAGTTTGGGCTGCAATTTAGTCCTCATGTGCTTTTATTGCTATATTTATTTTTTAAATGATTGGTCTGTGAAACGTATTTTCTCTACATTTAACAGGGTTGAAATACACAGCAAAATAAAAACAGACAGTTTGTCATGCATCATTTCCCCTTCTTCTCTTTGAAACATCAGGAATATGCAGCTTGTTATGTATCACTTTTCTATTATTTATGAGAAGTTTTGATAAAAAGCTGTTCAATAGAAATTTCTGTTACTTACACTGATATCTTCCAAATCTAAGCTGTTCAGAATGACATTGTTCCTCTTCCAGATGATGGGAGGTCTCAGGGTTCCCTGGATGGCACAACTTAAGACAGCACTCTGTCCCACTATTGCTGCAGTGGTGCTTATTTTTTGATCTTCAGGCAGAATCAGCTGAACTATATCTGCAAAAAAACATATTGTTTGTAAGATCAAATAGCAGGCAGTTTCATTAGCTTAACTGGCATGAAATTTTTGTATACTGGTAATTTAAGGATTTTAACTGAAATGAAAATAAAAAGAACTTCCAAAAACCCCAGTAAGTTCAGAGTACTTCTTATAAAGGCCAGTGTGACATTTCAATTAAATTGACTGACAAGTGTCACCCTGTAAGAAACAGCATTTAACATGAAATGAACTCCAGAGGTAAGACTGTAGTACATGACTGTGTATCCAGAGTCAGACACCAGAAGTTATCTGATAATTAAGGCAGGTACAGTGGACTAGTCAGAACCTTTACATTTTTTTTTCCCACGCTAACTAGCTGTTCATCATTGGTCAATGTTTAAAAAAATCTTTGAAAAATTTAGACATATGTGATAGGAGTCCAGACCCTGAATCTTTCACTGTTCATCTGTGTACTAAATAGCTCCAATATTAACAGAACGACAATTCACTTTTGTGTCCCAGAACTAATTTTGGACACTTGCACAAAAAAGGAGAGTTACACATCAAACTGATGAAACTGAATGACACTGCATACTCTTCCCTCTTGTGTAATTGCCTTAGATTACAGGCTGATCAGCTGGGATTTAGCTTTTCACTTATGGTGGGCCTGACTAAACATAACCTATTAAAATGCTATATTTGTAAGAATTTTGTCATATTAGACAAAAGAACTATATAGGAATTGAAGATCATCCAAGTGGCAATTTTTCCACTCAGCTGCTAAAGCATGAAAAAGGTCTGTTTTTTATCTTTCATTCTTCAAGTAAACTACAAAAGGCATCATGTGTCTATTTTCTTTTAATTATGAAAATACTTTCCTATAAGAGACAAATTAACTCATTATAGGAAAGAAGGAATTTGTAAGGAAGCCAAGTTCTTCTACAGGTTCATTTTAGCCTCATAAAACCAATACCTTGTCATTAACACTCCCCCCTCGCCCGCCTACCACCCTTCCCCCAAAGTGCAAGCAAGCATGTTAGTATCCTCAGGAATGCAAGCTTAGCTGCTCAACAATGAAAATAAATTCCTTTAAAATGTAATTTAAAATAATAATTTTGTACTTAGTTCCAAAAAGAGCCCCCCCAATTCTATCCTCTTTCAGAATGAATGCGCTCTATGATGCAAAACGTGAGTGACAGTGCCCACCAGACACACCCAAATGACACTGACCTTTTTGAACCAGACACAATGCATTACACTAAGGAAAAGGAAACATACCAATTACATAGACTCCACCCAAAAAAGCCCTAAGCGTACAGGGCAGAACCTGGTGCAGAATCTTTGGCAGGTAACTCACTGAAAATTCCTGTCCATTA
The DNA here is from genome assembly GCA_036630365.1 of Acanthiza pusilla. Classification (NCBI taxonomy): domain Eukaryota; kingdom Metazoa; phylum Chordata; class Aves; order Passeriformes; family Acanthizidae; genus Acanthiza; species Acanthiza pusilla. The sequence goes on from JAXCHO010000164.1 coordinate 25,207,149, forward strand.
ACTGTCTGCAACCACAGTGAAAGAGGCAAACGCTGCTGAGGGTGGAAGGGTGTGGTGTGTGCAAAAAGCTGTCAGGTGCCCAGAACAGCACCTGTTTTAGAGTTCAGGAACTGTGCCATTCCTTTGGGGACAGAAAACGTAGGCCCAGGAATTAAATTATGCATTTATCATCTTTTCTCTTTGAAAGAAATAAACCTGATTCTGAGAGCAAATACTTTTTTGACAGATACTGATGTCACATCACTAAGAGATATTCCTGACTAAGATGACTCCTAGCTTTCCCTCCATGTTGCCTTTGTAGATAAATAATAATTGTTTGAAGTTTAGTCACACACATTTTGTTTATCTAACATTAAATGAAAAAGCAGAGTAAAGGTTTAGAAAAATTGGAAGCCAAATGAATTCTGTTTACTGAGACCATCACCAAACAAAAAGTAAATATAGATATTGTTGGTTACAGAGCAGTAATATTTTAAGTAGCCAGTAGAGACTACCTTTTATAGCTTGCTATTTTTAGAAGCGTGGATCCTCTACTATGGTGTACCGTATTAACGAGTTTGTTTGTAACTCCCCCAGATGCAATATCAATCTGACACGCATCCCTGGTTCTTAATTATAGAAGTTACTGGATACACTCTTTCAGATAAAGGGGAGAAATGCAGACAAAAAAATCCAAACCAAAACAACTCAAACATTCAAATAAAAGCTAGAGGTACAGTTAGGAGATAAAGACAACAGACAACTGTGCAAAAATACCTGGTTGGAAATAAAATGAGGCTTTTACAAAATAAGGCAAAAGGAGTGAAAGCAGAGTATATGTTAACTATTGGGAAGACATTTTAAAACTTTAACACTGACCAGGAAAAAGGAACTCTTACTGAAGAAGGTCAAAAATATCCAAGATTTGAAACAGCAAAGAAAAAACAAAACCAACCAACCAAAAATTCCCAAACAAGTAAACCAAATCAAAACTAATCATTTAAAAATAAGACATCCCTGCACTGGTTGCGGAATGTGTGTTAGATGGTTGAAAGGGTTTGATCAATACCCTGGCTGTGAAGCCATTCTGCAAACTCCCCTAACCTTCATCCTGCTTTATGGTCCTAAGCCAAGTTCTTCTGCCTCCTCCCACCATGGTTTTGTTACTGAAACTATCACCATATTTGATCCAGCTTGAATTTATCCTTCTTGAAAACACATGAAAGAAAACTTTACACAATATTTAGGATTAATGAAGTGGAATACATCAAATAATCCATATCTTTTCCTGAAAGACTTCAGTCAATATGTCTGTAGAATGCAATTGCCATTTTCACACAGCTCATCTGATTCCTCACAGTTGCCCTGTAAATGACAGGTCCACACAACTTTCTCCTACGCTGCTCTTTCCAGTAGGTTACTTCTCAGATTAAAGTATAATGTCTTACTATTAACCAAGCATAAGAACTTGTACTTTGTAGATTCATTTTCACTTTTACTGTGCCAGGCTTTAAGGTTATCCAACTCCAATCATTAAATAAGTTTGCTTCCCAGCTGGTCTTTGGAGATCTCAATATTAACTCCTCGAAGTGGTGTTTTCCCATTTTATGGAACCCATAACATCTCCCTGTCATCCAGGTCCTTAACGTTTTATCATTACTAACTCCCAGGATTTTAGTTGACTAAACAGATTCTAATGTGTAATCATACCAAGTGCTTTACTGAAAATTATGGAAGCACTTTTTTTCTTATTGCTTCTCTTTAGTTATCTAGAATCTATGCTGTAGACCCACTTTTGCTTGTCCTTCAGTTAAAATTAGAACAAATTATGAATAGTTGTTCTATTATAATTTTCTAAGTATGTTCTAATATAAATATACTTCTGATATCTTTCAAAAATACGTTAAGAACATACTGAAATCAAATGCAAAATACCATCACACCAACTGAATCAAGAAATACTGCAAATGATGATCAGTTAGATTATACTGGAAGTGCTTTGATTTTCTCAGTTGAACCAAAATGTAGTAATTAAACTGAGAAAGGCAGGAAAAAGGAGTTTTCAAAGCTGACATGTTGTAAAAATATTCCAACAGCACTATGGATAAACAAATAATGTAACCTTGTTTTAAGTATTCTTTTTTCAAGAGTCATACATCTTAGGTTGTCATTCTCAGTATGAATTAAGCTTTATCAACATTCTTGTAAGTTAACAGATAAAATTATATCATTGCACTTTTAAAACATAGCAGGGTGGTAGGGCTCTGCGAGGAAAAGAAAAAAGATAGCAACAGCTGTACAGTGCTTTGACCAACAATTCTGTTTTCTTAATCCTAAGTACATTGGGTTGATGTGCATAACATGGAACAGTTTGATGCTCTAAATTTAGCACATTTAGGGTAAGTGTTGTTATACTTGGCTTTGAGTTTTCTGAAGAAGAACAAATTGTAAAAGCAGGGCTATTTCAGTTCTTTCCTTATACATGAAAAAATCCAATCTACAACTCCTTTGATGGCCCAAAATAGCCTGTAGGGGAACGTACACAATCATAAAATTCTTTGTGGTCTTAGAATACCAAATCAGGCTGCTAGGAAGAGAAGCACGGAAGTATATGAAATTTATTGAGACTAAGTAGCTTCTTACTGTCTCTTAGGATGAGTAAAGAAAAACCACAATATCACTCTGAATAAAAGGTTTTAAAAGCTAAAAGTATGAGAAGATGTTATATTTGTAGTCTATGTATCACTTTATAATCGACTATCTTGTTAAAGGGAAGAAGGGAGGAAGTTCTTACTCAACTGTAGACTGCCTTGGTTAATTTGATTCCATTAAGAAATGTGCAATTTGAACCTTCTCATTTGCTTTCATAAGTTCTGCATATTTATTCACCGCAGCCTCAAAATTCTTCTGAATCTAAACTAATGAACATTATGCCAAATGGTACCCACTATTTAAAATTAAGAACACATCAAGCCTGGATTTATTTTGTTTGCATATTTCAAACCTAATTTAAAACAAAACAGCTTTTAAAACCAAGCAAAGAAGCCTCTTGTCCATGAACTACAGTAAGCTCTATACTTAATGTATAACATTACTTGGTGGCTTGAATAAGCTGAAATGCAGCTAGGTAATGTGCCTTTTACTCTTCTGGCATTGATCCCACTTTCCTCAAAATGACATAACAAAAACTTTTCCATCAATGTCATTTTGCTGTTTTACAGCAATTTTAAAATCAGCACACATCACCATTAGCATGACTAATTTTGTATATTCTGCTTTGAACTTGTTGTAAACATATTATTCACATATTTAGTAGAATGTTTCAGTATGAAAATCAACAGAACATGGTTCATGAGTGGCTGTTCTCTAGGATCTTATGCCAACAAATCCATTTAGAAGCACACACAAAAACAAGCAAAAAAAAAAAAAAAGCCAAGCGTAAATAACTTTTCATGACTCCTTAATTTCTTAGCTGCAGAGCTTGGATTAAAATTCAGGCAATACTATTACTACTAAAAACTGAAAGCTCTTAATGTTATAATTATCACTTATTCATCTTTTGTCTTTGCTGACAAGACTTGAAAAACATTTTTTTGTTGAAAACATAATATTGTAATAGCTCCTGTTCTTAGGAAATCCTGTACAAACCAATTCAATAAGAAAATTATCAGAAAACATGAGATAAAACACAATAATTTCTGCATTTATTTATAGTATTAGTCAATGAAATTAATAGAGAGTTGAAATTAATAGAGAGATTGATAGGTCATCCTAGGAAACATTTATTTTATGGGAGAAGTTAAAGCTTCTCTGAAAGACAAATGTGAAGCTAACCCCACAAGGTTTCTGTTTGCTCTCACAAGAACAGAGCATTTTTTATTCAAATATCTAGAAACATTAAGAGCGCTTCATGTTTTAAAAGCACAAAGGATCAAGTGATATATGTCAGCTGACCTCTTGCTTCAGTGAATTTAGCATCAAATTATTTTATTACTTTATTTTATTGTTTTGAAACAGCTTTCATCTTTGATTTTTTAGGACCTAAAATGACTAGAGAAGCAAATACCTTTTAAGATAACTCTTTAAAAAAATCTGAAATAAATAAAATTGCTAAATAAGTTATAGATTATTATATTTATGAAAAGTTTACAGATGCATGTACTTATAAAGAGCTTACCATTGAAGCAAAGTCTGTGTTATTTAATGGCTCTTTGAAGCAGTAAGAATGACTGTAGACTGTGACTGTAAGAAATAGCTGAAGGACTTTTGAACCTGATCAGTGGGCTGCAAGTTCATTTGTCAGGAGAGAAACAATGGAGGGATGATAAGCAGTTTTATCAACTCTGTCCCCTCCAGCAGGGAAAAAATCAAATCAATCATTAGGAATTCATTGGAAAGGAACTAAAAGCAAACAAAACCCAAAATAATTTTGCTCCATGAATTGTTGACATGAATACCATATGCAGCTCTGTGTCCTCTGCAAGGTAGGTAAAAGCTCGAAGGAAACACAAGTATGATAAAGTTATAGAGCAGTTTAAGTATACAAAAAAAATCAGATAGGCTTGAAATTTTATTTTAAAAGCCTTATGATGCAGAGAGCTTTGACAGAAGTCAACAAAATCATGGCTATTATGGAAATGTTGGAAAAGGTATTGATGGCTTACTGTTTCTTCTAAGACTGGAAAGCTGTCAAAATAAGTAAGTGAGAGGCCAGGCTCAAAATGAAGGGCAGTAGTTTTTATATTTGACATGGTAGAACTGAAAAATCTCTTTTCCAAAGGTTATTGTAGATTCCAGAAGCTTACATATGCAGATTACACAAACACTTGGGACATTAAGGAGAAATTATAATCATATTATTCTTACACTTCTCTAGACATCAGCTCAAGTTCACGGGTGAAAGAAAGATTGGACTGGCTGGACCTGGGACCAATGAAATTGTTTTTATAGTGTTAAGACATATTTCTTAATTTGTACATAGAAATCATCCAGCAAATGGGATTTCGAAGTCTTTTTTACAGAAAGAAATCTTCTTTAACTGTTCAGTTAGTAAAATAAGGGAACATAATTTAAGGTATTTTAACACTTTAAATTTTAAAAAAGGCAGTTAGCTGCAATGCAGTTGAAATAACAATCATTGTGTACTACCTCCCAAAAATAATTTTGCCCTTCTGATAATTTTAATTGCTTAAAATCGGATTTCCTCTGAATGCCATTGCTCACATATTACAACTGTTTTAACTTTTTTAAAAAATGTTAATGACAGCAATCATTATTAAAATCAGCAATAATCACTTTTTGTTCATTTCAAATTCACAAACTGATTAAGCTAAAACAAAATTTCCAAGCTCATTATTACATGTGTTTTAAATGTAATTCTTACTTTAATTAAGTGCATTTCACTTCCTGTGTCCATTGACTCAAACTTCTCAAGACCTGTCTTTCTCACAACTGTGCACAAAATCTACACACATTAGCTTTTGCCTTGTACTCTTGTATCTGTACTACAGGAATACTAAGCATGTTTTGAAAAGTATCACTGCTACGTCTGTCAAGGATATTTACAACCGTACAAATAAAGGGTTCACCCTACAGACTATGCTGTTTTGAGGACTCTGTGAAGCTGCAGAGGCAATTCAATTGTTATGAGAACCTTTCCATCCTAGAGGAAAACCCAGGCCGAGAAAGTCAGCTCCTGATCTATATATGGCTTCAAAGTCCTCAGATTCAAGGGAAATCAGTAATCTACTCCCATAATGTCGACAGCCTGTTTCTCACAGGCTATTTATTAGGGATAAGCAAAACAATTCAAACTTTGCGTGTCCTGATTGACAGACTAGCTCTTCCACCTCATGAAGAAGAATGGAATTCCAGCTTTTATGCATTTAAGTCTCTTGAAGAGACAGTAAACAAAGTGGTAAATAATGTCTCCCTCCCTCCTGTTTCAACTATCATCTCAGCAGACTGAAACTGCCTGCCCAACCTTAACATATCCTCTCAGTATGTTCTGTAACTGATTTCATGCACCATTCAATGAATCCTAAGGGAAATTTCAAAGTTATTGTGATGGGTTAAAATTTGATTTGATGCGTGTTACTGGAATTGCTCATCTGAAAGTAGTCAGATATGGTATCTTAGGTTTATGTGTATATATAAACTTGCAACCTTTATAGGTTCAATATTCCAAGTAAAACAACAATATATTTCTAGCAAATAAAGTTGCTGCAAAAGTTATACTTTAAAGTATGTTTATAAAAGAATCTAAGAGTAAATGAAATAATAATTCTCCAATAACCTAATGCTATTTTTAGACTTAGATACCACTTGAAAGGCTGTACTTAAGGTTAGTAAGATACAGGTAAAACATTTCCAAAACAGCAGAAACCACACCAATCCAGAAAATATGGTAAGTTCTCTCACATAAAATGATACATTACTGTTTAAGAAAATATGCCAAATTACATATTCCAATCATACCCATCCTGATATGTGATGATATCACACCCACAGCAATGATCATTTGTATGGACACATATGAATAATGACTGTGCATTCATAGCATTACAACTCTTTCTGACATGTTTTCTTAAACACAGTTGTCCTTGCAGCAATAGTTAATTTTAAAAAATCTATGTAAAACGTCTTTTTTTAACATTTTATTTTAGGATAAGAGGAGAGCATTTGCTAAAATTACCCGTGTAAAAATAAAGCAGAAACGAAAGTCTAGTGGATCATAGAGCAGTATTAGCATGTGTACTTCAAATGAGATACATTAGAATTTTAAAATACCTCATGGACTTGCAATGAGTTTTCTCATTTAGTGTTCAACACTTAACACTTTACACTGATATCTATTGTAAATTCAACAGAGAATACATGCCTTTGTTCATAATATGGAGAATAAGATGACTTTCCACAACAACAGTGACATACTGTCTGTGCTTGAGTTTTAGATGTTTTCTTTTAAAATAGAAAAATAATTCTTGCTATGTTAGTGTATTTTTAATAACAAACATTGCAGAACTGGACTGAAACATGCCAGTTTTTTTAAAAAATAATGGCAGAAAGCATATCAGGTACTGATGCAACATTGATGCACTCTTTTGTGGCATCTCAATGCTTAACTTTCTGAAGTTAGTATTTTCAGATGCAAAAAGCTGAACTTCCAATCTTCCAAAATTGCTGTGCTGAGTCTTTGCAATGGTGGTGAGAAAGGTATTTAGGAAGTACAAAAGAGGGAAAAAAATGCAGAAGATAGGGGGAAAAGGCATATTAAAAAAATACTGATTGAAAAAATTTTGGACACTACTTAAATTGAATGAAATTTTTCATTTCATTATTAATATGACCTATCCTGTTTCTTCTTGAAAAGGAGCATTGTTCACTTTTGCCAAATGGAATGCACCATTTCCAAAACACCTCTCTAGTTTTGCTGATAACATCACATTAACACCAACTTACGCATATCACCAAGTTTCTGAAAAGCTTCAGTTTGATACTTCTATACATGCTGTCAGCTTCATGCATTTCACTAACTCCTCTGGGACATATTTCTGTGCACTAGAAATTATCTACACCCAAAATGCATATTTTAAAATATATTTAAACTATTTTTCTTGTAGATTATGAAAATGATGACTGCGATAGTGACTGATCATATGTAAAAAAAGGAATATATGACTGCTTTCTACTGTCACTATAAACATATTCATTAGACTTTGAAACCCTAAGCTGGGTATGCCATTGATCTTGCATCATGGGCATATACGTGATTGCACAGACATCACTGTCTTCAAATTATGATTCTATTTAGTTAGTTAGGGAGAAAATGTTCAAGAAAAAGTCTTTATTTGCCTTGTTTTCTTACTTATGTTTCTTCAGTTAAATATCAGTGTGGTTTAGTTTGTTTCAAAATTTATTCATAACATTGCATTTATTCAAGTTGTGGATTATTTATAAATGTAGTAGCACATTTTTCAGTTTTGGAATGATGTAGACAGAAACAAGTGCTACGAAGAGATCATTCTGCTGAAGAGAACATTGAATGTTGTTCTGATGTACCAGAATCTGTAATAAGTGGCAACAAAAACTTCACAGAATATTGAGGAAGAAATGCAATGATGCCAGATCAAGCTACAAATTTCCAAAACTGGGATGTACTTGCAGCTGTGAGCAGCCTAAGCAATGCTTCTAAATAGCCCAACTAAAGTGGAATTCATCAAGGTGGATAAAACTCTTAAAACCAGAATACTTTTCCCCATGGAAATCCTTAAAAAATACTTATCATTTCAAGACATCTGTTCCACTCAAAAGACAAAATGATTACTTTTCAATAATAGCTTTGAAAAACATTTCTCTTCAGGTAAAAAAAGAAAGGATATATGAAAATGACACATCACAGAAAGAAAACCAGGAGGGTTGATAGCCAATGACCTCAGTGTTTATCTGCAAATCAATAATCACACATATTTGTATATGCACACAACCTCACAAAATATTGTTATATTTAAAATCAGTATGATGGCAGCTTCTTTGATTTACTTCTATTTAAAAATTGTTAATAAATGTCTGCTTTTTCTTCTTGCTGCTTTCCCAGCTACACATAATCTCAGATGTGCATTTACAATAGGCTCTGCTTTTTTTTTTCCCCTCTCCCCAACCTTTCATTTCATCTCTTCTTATTCTCATCTTTTATGTCTCCCCAGTCCTTCTTCCCCTTGTGTTTCTCCACCTTACTACTCACATCCACTGATCCTGTTAGTTCTTCTTGTCCCTTCTTAAATATATTTAAATATATATTAATATATCAACATTAATATATTCTTAAACATATTCTAGAGCAGAACCTCTAGATCCTGAAGTCAGCATCAGCTGGCTTTTATTACATCTGAAACTAACTTATTTGACTTCATCACTGGGTGAGGTGAGGGGAGGAGGGTTCATGGCTATGCCCACCTTGCGGCGTGGTGGCACAACTTGTGCCCTAACACGTTAAGAGTTTGCAGGTGTGCACCCCTAACAATTCCAGCCTGAATTCTGGGCAACATGCATCTGTTCCTAAATGCACATCTCCTCATGTATGGCAAGAGGGGAGCTGTAATGTTCTAGTAAGTATGCTAGCCTGGACAACAGGGAGATCATGACAGTGCGCACTTCATTTTTCATTCACCAATTTATCTCAGAAACTTTGTTCGGATTTAGACTGTAATCTAAACAGTAACACAGCCTTTAGAAGACACTACCAGAGTATAATTTGCTGTCAGAATAGGAAGAGTGAACGCAATAAATACGGAAATATTAACCAGATTGTCTTGTATTGTTACTGACGTTTCAGTTTGTTCCACGATAAGAAAAAAATTGTTTTCAGAACAGTGATCACAAATATAAATTTTAGCCATTGAGACTAGAAATTATTCAGACTTTTCCATTGTAACAAATACATAATATTTGTGATTATATCTCTCCATGTATATACTGTAGAAATCAGCTGCTGTGGACCCAGCCACCATGGGTCACCATGTCTTTTAAACCTCTATAAAGCAAAGATTCTAGAAACCACTTCTTAGAGCACTCTTCAGATTTTTCTATACAGCTTTTTGACAAGACCTGGAACAGCATTCAGCTGTCTACAGTGTCAAGTCCTGTCATCCCTGGAATACTCCTTAGCTGAAATATGAGCTTTCCCACCATCCCATCCAAGACTGCACAGTTTCACAGTTTATCTTCTCAGTCATGCACAGAACATGCCAATGCATATTGCAGATGTAGATTTAAACTTTAAAATAAAGTTTTCACAAAGTTTCAGAAAATCAAGCTTAGTCTCACTTCCCCCTGTTCCAGATCACTCTTTTCTTGACAATCCCTCAGAATCTGGACTTCTGATGCTGAGCCATCCCATCAGGCTTCAGATGTGGGAAAATATTCTTCTAAAATATAAAAAATCCTACTGAATGTCTGCTGATAAATGCCTTATCCGGAAAGTGCTGCATCTTGGTAACACTTTTCACTAAGAATGATTGAAGACAAATGACAAAAGGAAAGGGGGTGTTTTGGAATGGGGTACACACATAAGGCTGGGACACAAACACGAGACACGTAACACATAGATTAAAATTTGCAGTCTAAGCTCCAAATGAAGTCTGAATTAGAACACCAAGCAGAATCCACAGCTCCAGCAACAGAGACCATGATCTATTGCAGTAACACAGCTTTATATTAAAGCTACCCTAATCAGATAAAAAAAATCCTCATGGTCAGAACACAAGTATCCAGTAACTGATAATGGTCAACAGCAAATGCACAAAGAAGAAAACACCAGGCAAGCATAAAGTGATAATACTGTTTTAGGACCCATCAATACAATATTGCCAGGCCAGAGGCAGCTTATGATGGTGACACTACCGTAATGAATCAGAAGAGTAAATTATCCTGGAAGAATAGGAATATAGACTAGCATTAGCTGGCCTGTTAGCTGAAGAACTCAGTAATTCCACTGCTTTAATCTGAGGAATCCCTTAATTTGGAATGGAGGGAGCATTTTTCCACAAGGAAGAAGGAAAATAAAGCCCTGTCATCATGTTTTTATGCTAAGATGATATTAAAGAAAAAGCCAAACCAACCAAAAAAAACCCAGAAAACCCACCCAAATGGAATCACCAAAATTACTATTTTTTTAATAAGAAAAAAAGGATTTAAAAAATGTAAATCTCAGATATTAAACCACTATGACTCCTAAATTAAAAACCAGCCCTGCTCTTGAGTTGTTCAAATCTATGAAAATAATACTGAATACTATGTTTTAAATTTGAAAAATATACAATTTTTGTTATTGATAATGATTAAACCACTGCTGTCAGAGGGATAATAGGAGTTATAGAAGTTATTATGGTAACCACATATTTATACCAAAGATATAAGCACAAAGCCAAAGGATGAAGTTTTGGTAAATGTCTATCTTCTCACAAATTATTTATTAACAATTTCATTACAAAATGTAAATGAAACAAAGATAGGATTTTCTAGGGTGAAATAGGACCAGGCAAGTTAACAACCCCTCAGAAATTGTAAACAGAATTTAGACAATTGAATTAGAATTTGTATTTAATAAGAAAAATGGAAAGCTTTTTTACGATGTATTCCATTTCAACCATCTTGATTTCCAGAGACACTCCACCTCCTGCAAATGGTAACTTTTTTTTATTATGGATTGCAAATTCTACAAACACTGTCAAAGTGTCAGTTTCCTTGCTTTCCTCAAGCTGACTCCACTCACTTTCCTGGGCTGCTTACACCAAAATACACAGCTTGTTTCACCTATTGCACGACTCCCATCTTAACTGTTTGTTGTCTGCTAAGAAATTCACCTCAGCTTGTATATGTCCCTGAAGTCCTCCTTTTTCCAACTTCACTGGATGTCACCATTTGCACTAGAGTTTTCTCAGGCTCTGTCTTTCTGAGAAAGAGATTTTCCCTAGGTCTCCTGTTACTCATCTGGCAGACAAAAGACCAGTTATTCTCCACAAGCTACATCAGCAGCCAAAAATTCAGTCACTACAAAATCAGTTTATCTATCCTTAATCTCACTTTTGATCTAATTCTGGGTTGGATGAGGGAAACAATTTATTGAGAGAAGACCTGATATGAAAGACAATTTTAAATAGCAGACTATATTCAGTTTCTACTTTGGACACTTTCAACAGCTTTCAATTTGCAGGAGTATAGACAGCTCCAGCTGTTGTGAAAGCTGCTGATTAGGTGAGCATAAACTACTGGCAACAGACTTTCTTTTCTTAACCTTCACAAATAGCTCTGTCATAACTTTGCCCTTACATTCTATATAAATGAGATATAATTGAATTTCATGTAGTAAATATAATTCTAGGTAAAGAAAAAAGGTGATGTTGTAAAAAGCCAAGAATGAAACAAACACTCCCACCTTCAGGACTAATTCAACTCTAAAAGTCACTTCACACTGACATTTTATTATCAACTATATTCATTGACTTAACTACTGATGGTATTATTCTTTAAATTGTCTGAAAAACCTGAAGATAGATACAAATAATAAACCATGATAACTGACTACCTAATGATGGTATTATTCTTTAAATTGTCTGAAAAACCTGAAGATAGATACAAATAATAAACCATGATAACTGACTACCTTCAAAGACATTTCTGTTTGAAGAATGCATAAAAGGTTTATAAGTACCAATAAACATATGGGAGGATTATACACTACGTTTTCTAAATCCTCACAGGAAATCTAATGAGGAATAAAGCCAATTATGATTCATTATAAGACCAATTGTAAATGTTTAGCACATCACTAGCACAAAGTTCACCCAGTACAGGAAATTAGAAACGACAAAAAAGGAATGCCATAAAGCTGAAAGTAATATTTTTCATTAAAACAGTGGCACACACAAGTATTCATGACTGGTGTTCTATGATAAAAGTACATGGTAATTTTCTGAACTTTGAGTAAATCCATTCAAATTATGCACCCTGTGATGATAGCAGATTCAAATACAGAGACTGGTAAAGAATGAATGATAATTTTATAAAAGAATTTAAAAAATGTTAACAATGTTAACAAATTTGCAGGCTGTTAAGACAGACACGCAATGTTATCATCAGAGGACTTCCTAGAGAAGTGAAAAAGCTGCATTTATTCAGCTTTGCGTGGGGAACACTTAGCAGAGTACACATACGAATTTAAGCCTGAACTGGCTTCTATTATGAAATGATGAGCAATATGGTTAATACAACAGTAGTGACCATCATTTACTCTAGCCACGTTTTGATTGAGTCACTCAGAGCACTGTTGGGCCCCAGCTAGGGAGGTGTGGACGGCACGAGTGTGCTGCTCGTATCTTACCACACCTTCAGGCTCAAAGGTCAGCTTTCACAGACTAAAGGTCAGCTCACTACAAGTGGTTTCAATACTGTTAAACATTTTCATTAGTGACTTGGATGACAGGACAACATGAACCCTCAGAAATCCTGCAGCTGTCACTGAATTCACAGGATCAGGAAGAAGATTTCTACAAGACTGCCCTTCAGAGGGAACTTCATAAACAGAAGGAATGGGCTAACAAACAATGAAATTCTACCAAGACAAATGAAAAGTCTTGCACTTGGGACAGAGTAAGTCCAAAACACCAGGTTCAGCTGGTTAGAAATCAGCTTTGCAGGCAAGGATTCAGGTAGACTACAACTGGAATGTGAATAAAGGAGCTTGGCCAAATGCCTGCAAGAATTCCCCTCTGACATGTTCTGCAATTCAATAATCCCAGCTATGAAGCAGTCTGTGAAAAATCTAAATTATTAATGCCAGTGGTTACGGTTGCAAAAGGCAAAGGTGATCCACTCCGTGCAGCCCAGACGGGCTTCTGAAAAGCTTTTAACAGTATCCCTCAAGCCTTCATCAAGAGCTTTGAAGGGACAGCTACATGTTTTACAAACTCTGCCAGCAAGACTTCATGTCTCAGTGAGTCTAGGGTGCAGTAACACTGACATCACATACTAGAGGCATGGGAAGTGAGCCAAAGAAAGGTTAAACTGCCCAAGTGTCCAACAGGCCTAGGTTCCCAACATGATACTGTTGTTTGTTTGGATTCCATGTAATTTGTTCAAAGTACAGCTTCTGTTTACTCCAGTTTCAACTAAGACTACCCAGAGCCTCTGCAAATGCATCCTTTACCCTGAACATGAGGAATATGCAATCGTGTCCAGCTGAACAATTCATCTAAATGGAATGAACTATTAGTCTGATGCATTGCACTAGTTAGGAGCTTTGATTCAAAAGCAAAGGCAATTTTTCCACTTAAAAACACACATTTGTTTACCATTAGTTTTCTCTTTCTTCTTATTGTAATTATCCGTCTTGTTCACTAAACGCCTTTCAGCATCAATAATAAAAGACACAGGAATTTTAACAGACAAAAGCTATTTTTGCACTATACTTATGATTCATTCTCCATTCTCTTCATCAAATGAAACAGAACACTAAGGCATATGTGCAAAGATAATTAAAATTTCATAATGCAGTAACAAAAACTCAAGTAAAGTTGAGATAAACTTCTTTTAATACCTTAATTGAAAGACTTTAATTATAAATTATATTAAAAGGAGGACAGTAAAAAAAATCCCACCATCTAGCACTAGTGAAAGCCCAGATTACATGGATTTAAATCTCTGGAGCACACAAATCTCCAAATTGATCTAAGAAAGTGGAGGCCAAAGAGCTGCCATAGCCTCTTGTCTTTCTACAAGCATCAGTAACTATTTCTGCCAGGGACTCCCCAATTATTTGGTGTCAGCCAAGAGACATGACCAAGGATAGTGTCCTTCAGATTCAGGTTCAGAGGGAGTGGCTGTCAGTTATAGACTCTTCTACATCTTTTTCTTTAGCAAATTTCTTTCACTCTATCCATCACTGCATTAAACTGCCTCTTTGTGTAATCTGTCTCTTCAGCAACTCTTGCCACCAGCGCTATCATCATTTACCTACTTTCTAGTTGCTGTCAATGAAATCAATTTAAATTAATGGTGTCTCACCAAATAAGACATGACCTCAGAAAAACCTACAAGTCAAATGCTCAAAGTGGGTCCACTGTGGAGTATAAAGATATCCAAAATGTCTTGTTTACTTAGAAGAAGTCACCCTTCCTGCTGGAGATTGCTATGCATTAGATCATGTAAACTATGGGTTGCACTCAACTTTTTTATCTAATGTGGTTAGTTTAAAGCTAACTCAGATATTTTTAACTTGCAGTGTAAATATTCAGTGCTTGAATACATACTTGAATAACACTTATACATTATCCAAAACACAAATAATTTTTGCAGTTCCTTATTTCTATAGGATGTGTTAAATCATAGGGAAGCAGAGGACATAATGCCTCAAACATTATCAAATGCCCTCTTTCCACGAGCCAACAAAATTTTGCTTCAAGTTCAAAAATTCCATTGTAGAAGTTTGGTATATTCCAAAGTATTAAGGTAAATGTGATCAGAGAATGCTTCCTTATTCTGTTTTTCTGATTAACAACTGAATAGTTAAAATGAATCTCAAAACATCTGCAAATCTAAACCACCTGTTTGCAATGAAGTAATAATTAAAAAATCCTAACACCATACTATAGAAAAATCTAGGCATAGAACCAAATTTTGTTATAAGCTATATTTCCTTTACTTTATATTGCAAAGTACCTATGTGGCAATAACTTATTAAAAATGGCATTTGGGTAAGATGAGCCAGTAATTTGCACTAGGAATAAGACAGAATTAAAAAGGCATTTAGTCCATTACTCATTATGATGTTTTCTGCTTTTCTCCTGAAAAGAAATTTCACAGGAAATGAAGTTGGATGTTAAATACAGCTTTCTTATCCAGAGAACACAGAAGTGTTAATTCACTAAAGTAACAGTGATAATTGGTTTTGACCTTATTTATTGTAGAATATGCTGTTGAATTTGTCTAAGCAAAAACAGGAGTTTATGCAAAAATCAATCTCTGTATGCTTGTTGTATTTGCACATGACTAGTTCAAGTAAAACCATTTTATCTAAATGCTGGGAGATAGCATAAATATTTTCAAGTAATTTTACTGGTATAGATCCAAATTTAATGCTCCTGTTTATTGCAAATACAAATGATGAACACCAATACTGCATACTTGCCGTTGCCTAAAATGAAACATGTAAAATGCTTCAATCTATGAAGTATTTCTGGAACTAATCAATAATGAAATGGGAATTTTAAGAGGAGAGTTGACAGCCCTGCTAATTCACAGTTTTATGCATGAAGCTCTCAGTTTATAAATATAATAATTTGCCAATTTTATTTATTGGGTACCTTCATTTCACTTCCAAATTTCAAGGCTTTTTTCCCAGAACGGTAATAGAATTTCTAAACATTTAAGATCTCTGGACCTGTCCTGAGTTTTACAATAACCCAATATTGTAAAAACCATCTTCTCATCCAGTTCTGCCAGGAGAACAAGAGGACAGTATTCTAAAATAGTAATTCAGTATTAAATCAGCTGAATTTTGAATGTGATTAAAAAGCCTAAAGCATAGCAGAACTACCATATTTCCACATAAAAGGGAGGAGTCCATGCAACTGTTATTCAACAGTTCCCTGAAATCTTCAGATTAGAGTTATGAAGCAGCTCCTCACAGAAATCTTTAACATAGAAATAAGCATAAATGAGAGCAATTTTAGTATGAAAGAGATTCAGAAAACTCTATCAAATAGCTGAAGTGTCTATTTACATTTAGAGGGGAAAAAGAAAGCAAGCAGAACTCAAGGTAGGCTCCGTTACCTGACTGTACAGAGGCTTCTAATTTTTGTTACTCACTGAGTTTTACTCCTCTTAAGAACAGTTTGTGCAAAGGACCAAGACTTCATGTTGAGCTCAGTGACATTTTCCAAGACCAAGGACTCTGCTGGCAGCTTTGCATATCTGGTACGTTTCCCCAGTCTAAGCAGGCAATAGGCTATGCATCTAAGAAGATCAGCACTAAGGTTAAAGGACAGCCTCAAGACAGATTGGATTAGGCTGTGACTCTTAGCACTTCAGTCTTGTATAATACAGTCCTACTCACAGTATTTTCTACCCTTTCACAAACACCAGATCTTGGTATCTGTTTGCAGGTCTGTCATGAAGAAAAGTCACCTGTGGAGTTGCATCTGGACCGCCACTGAAATGTATATTGTTCAGCATCATCCAGGAGAAGTGGAAAGAAAATAAAATGGTAAATTTTTCTGGGACAGAATTTCTGGAGAACAACTAATCAGGTAGCAAATATAAACTTTAGGTAGCAAACATAAAAGTTGATTTGCTTAAATTTACTCGTGATATTGGCATGCCAGATTCAATATTCTTAAGTTAGTATTGAAAGAATTACATGAAGGAAATTTAAGAAGTGCCAAACCTTGTTTACAGAATGACAGGTTCTAAATTAGTTAGCAGCTCTCAGGTATGAGACCTATAGTGTACACTTTGCAGTTTCAAACCCGACAATATGACAATAAAAGGAATTATTAGGTAAAGATTGGTACTCAAACAGAAAAAAATTCCTATGGCACTGTATCAATCCATGTTCCATGTGCAACTTGACAGTTTGCTTTTTGTCCCTCCCTCTGTAAAAAAACTTGCATTAAAACTTGCAAAAGAACAGAAGAAACATAACAAGAATGACCCAAGATGTGGGAGGTTTTCTATACAAGCAGCTATTAAATGGCTACGGGGTTCAAAATGGAAAAGAGATAACTACAAAGAAATGTCAGGAACTTCAGAAATCAAACTAAACAACAAAACAAAACTGTTTCAGAGAAAAGAAATGCAGAACTGTTCAGGATTTCTTATTCTACAAAAACTAAATAAACTAAACAGGAGGTGTGCACAATGAATAAAAAAAGATAGGACTTGTATCCAGGACACGTTGTATTACGGATGTCTCTGAAACAGAATATTGTAGATGCTAATTCCACATGGGTCCGAAAAGTAATCAAACCTATGAGTGAGGCATCTATCAAGAGCTATTAAAGAGAGACAGTCTCCGAGGGGAAAAAAAATCACTAAACAAGAGAAAATATTTTAGAAGAATCTTATATCCTTTTGCTTCTTTACCAATCTTCCCTAAGTACTCTTAGAAGAAAGATACTGCACTAGATGTACATTTGTTCTAGCCCAGAAAAGTTAACATGTATATGTTGTTACTCAAAGTAGACATTAACTCAACAACTCATGAGCAAGAACACAGCATTAATCTCTGTTTAGCATCAAATATTTCTTAAATAGGCTACTCAGCAAGTTTTAAAACACTATTAAAAGTGCCTCCAACAAATACATCACCACCACATGTCTTGGTTGGGAAGAATTATAATCATAATGCAAACAAATTTTTAAAAACAACACTTTCTCCAGTCATTTTTCATGCCAGAGTAGCAAACAGATTACTTGTTGGATCCCTACCATCTTAGGCAATCAGATTCCCAATTCTTATACTAAATAACTACATAAAAAAGGCTTATGTGGTTTTGCTCTCCTTTAGGTTTGCACTGTTTTGCACCTTTTTTTAAACATCTTTTGACACAACATTGCTCTATGTAAACCTCTGCTTCATAGCCTTTGTATGACACCTTCTCTTTTACTACAGTCAAAATTGCATTTCCATACAAATCACTTGCTAACATACTTAAAGTAAGATTTGACACTCGGTGAGCATGATCTGTTTAGAAAACCAGCTTGAGAATCTACTGACAATTTAATTCTGTATATAAGACAGGCACAAGGATATTTTGTTGACTTACTTCCTCATTTCCTTTGGTAGAAAATTTTCAGATTTTCTTGCTGGGGGTTGGGGAGAAGACTAGGGTTTGATGTGTGTTTGGGGTTTTTTTAATATCCAGCAGCATCTGTAATGCATTTGGAAAATTGCACAGATGTTTTTAGGCTGTAGATAGTATCATAACATCATTCAGGTTGGAAAAAACCTATAAAATCATTATGTCCAATTTTAATCTAGCACTGACAAGTCCACACTAAACCATGTACCTAAGTGTCACATCTACACATCTCAGACAATATTCATCCAACAAAATAAGGGATGCAGTCACCAGAGGAAACGGAGTCCGATGATTTCAATCTATTTCATGGTAGACAATTTTATCAAATATATGCAACCCACATATACATAAATTTTCCTACTGAATTCAGCTCACATGTAACTCTATATGCAATTGAGATGTTCACTTCTGAAGGTTTAGAAAGCCAGGAGAGATGAAAAGCAATTAGACTCACAGTTTACAGTATCACCGACCACTAAAATAGCTTTAACTGGAGCACTTGATATTCTTTCTTCCCCAGCCATAGAGTTGTCAATATTTATATGAAGTTGTAGCAGCTTAAATTGTGGGGTGACACATTCAACTCCATACACATACAAATATTTTTAGCAGTGACAGTATATTAGAAGCTGCTTACAAACACTTAGAGATCTGTGCTATGTTAACCAGGCAAATGCTTGATAATAAGAGATCAAGACTTATTGAAGTAAAAGGAAAAACCAAACAAAAGAAAATAAAAAAAAACTTTTCATGTATACCTTCAAACACAGCAAGTAGCTCTATCACCACAGGATTAAGATGATCCTGATTTTCTGAGTTAAAATAACCACATGTAAATTATATTTTCCTTCATTCAATATATAACTTCAGAAAATGAAGATAAACACTAGCCAAAATAACAATTTATCATGGAATCATTTTATCCAAGCACTTTGTGAATGCACTAAAACAATTGGCTTTTTCTAATATGTGTACTAGCAAATGTTACAAAGTAGACTAGTAAGATTAACAGATGTGTTTCATAAAACCTGATACACAACTGTGTCTTTGGATTTTCTTTTTACAGTGGAAATGTCAGATATGCTGAACAAATCCAGATGTCTCAGGAATTACTAAAAACCTACATTCTTCTGACTAATGATTTTTAATTTTTATTTACCCAAATGTGAGAACAAAACCAAAGCAAGCAGAGTAAAAGAGCTACTAAAAAAACCCCAAACCACCACCAACAAAACCAAACAAAAACCAAAATAAAAAAACCGAAACCAGCAAACCAACAAAACAAACCCCGAACCCAAACAAGTTCTGAATAAAATTACTTAGTAAAACTTTGCTAAAGTAAACATTAGTGCTTGGTATTTTAAAACCCCCAATAGGCAAAAAAAGCAAAACAATGAATTGATTAATCAAATGGCTTTCTCACTAAATAATACTTTATGAGCTATTAATATTCAGTATAGTTCCAGATGAATAATTCTGCCTTGAAGTAGAGATACTTAATGTTCTTGCTTGTGGATTAGCTGCTGATTGTCTCTAATGCCCAGTTGTTACTCCTTATGTTCTGATAGCATTTTCTCTTCCTTCTCTCTACCCCACCACCACTATGGAGAAAGAGAGCTTCCTTTAAAATAGTTGATAAAAGATGCAAATTATAAATAATTATTTTAAATTTTCTTCGATATTTCCTTAAAATATCTATGTAAAGGTGTTTGTAGATGTTGGGCATCTGTAGATGTAGATCAGTCATAGGCTAATCTTACAGGTACATTGCTCTGCAGAGATGAAAATATTCTCATAATTCACAATATATCACCAAAAACATTAGCAACAATACTACAACTCACCACAGATAACTGATTCCTAAGAAACAAGCAATAGCTCAATTACTGGGGTACTTTGCTCACCATAGCCAGATATGTGTAATTGTTTGGTCTTTACTTTTTCCTCAACATTCTGTGTCACTCTCCATAATAAGCTCACTGTAAGCTTCAGTAACTGGCATTTCGTGCCATTAACAAATGCCATGCAAGTCAATCCCTACCAATCCTCTTGCATGAAACAAATCCACTACAACTAAGGTGTTTTGTTCAAGCCCTCATCCACTGCAATCCCTTATTTCACAGTGCTATCTCTAGTAACTTACATCACTGAAGCAGGCAAAAGCTTCCAGGTAAATGCACTGATGGGATTAAAGATCAGCAGAGCTCTAGGTTCATAAACAAAATCTCCTAGTTCCTTCAGCATATTATGATACCCAAAGACCCTGTGAAATATTTGCTTTATTTACTCATGCAAACCCATGGTGGCCTTAAATTTGTTACTTGATTCCCCCAAAACACGAAGGAAAATCAGTTGGCATCAAAACAAATTCACTTAGGGGCATGTGAGAAATTTCAGACACACTACTTCAATCTTGAAACAATATTTAAAACGTTAGGTATTTCCTTGTTTCTAATGATCAATTTAAAGTTCTGCCCCCTCAATAGAAGAGGGTGCATTTTCTTCCACTTATCTATATTGAAAATACATGTAGCACAGGTAAGAATTTGAGAGACAGATTAGGTTGAGAAAAAAAAACAAAAATTACCATGAAGTCCAATGGCTCCTGCTCAGTATGAAGTTAACTGGTGTTTTCAGAGGTTAGTGGTGAAATATAACACCCTCTGGAACAATCTAATACTCTCAAGTTGTTGCTGAAAAGGAATTAATGGTAGCAGGAGACAGAATAATACCTCTTCCTCCCTCAGAAAATGTTTCCTCTACTATTTGTTAACATGTTTTACTATTGAAGACTCATCACAGTTATAAAGCTCTGACTCCAATTACTCCCTAAATACAATATTTGGGACCTCATATTGAATTAAATAGAAATATAAATTCAATAAGTATTTTTTGAGTTAGGCTTTGTGGACTTCAAGATAACTTAAGGAACTCAGTGGGAAGTCTCATTTATTTTATTGGGTAATTCAGTGGGTTTTTTTGGGGTTTTTTTTTGGGGGGGGTTGTTTGTTTTTTTTGTTTGTTTTTTTTTTTTTAGATTTTGTTGTAGGGTTGGGTTGTTTTCGGTTGGGTTTTTTTTTTTTAAATTCTGGTTTATTTTGCTTCAGAAACAAAGAATCACAGCTCAAAAAGAATTTCTGGACATGCACCTGTAATTATTGCATTTGACTACTTAAAATAGAAGTAAAGCTATTATAATGAAAAGAGTGATGTTTTGGAATATTTTTTCAGGACTGAGAGCATGCAATAACTAAGCATATGTGTTCATAATGAGCACTATATTTACAGGAACTTCTGGCTACTTTCTTTCCACATGATTCACGACACAACAAAGCACTGATTTTGACAGCCATTTTAGCTGCTCAGTTTCTCCTAAAAGGTGAGCCCAAAGGCAAGTTCTGTAATTTTGGACCAGATCAAAACCTTCCATAATATGTGCTGTTACTGGAGGTACATAAATCACTTCATACAAATGCCTCAGCAACAAGGAGTGCTTGAAATCCAAATTCGATATTTGTGACCTGAATGCCATTTCAAAAATGAAGGACTTTTAAGTACATCCAGCATTAGCACATACAGGAGCAGCGTACAAGATCATGGCTAACAGCTGCACCACAGATTAGCTATCATTAATAATGTCAAGTGGTACCTGCAAGCACAAGTAATTCCAGTGAAACCACAAAGCATCATTAATAGTAGAAGGGACTATATGATTAGCTATAGATAATTCTCACACTTTCTTGCATGTCTAGAGGTAACTTTTACAGTCAATTTTTATAGTCAGTGTCCACAGCTCTGTGGCCCCTTTTTTTGAGCATAAGACAACATCAAGCATAGTTCTATGCTAGCAATAGAAATCAATTCTGAAAGGCATTGTTATTTTTTTTCCTTCTTTTTATGCACAATGTCAACTGTTACATAGAACAGTTAGTTTGATTATGTACAATAAATTTGGGGTTTATGTTAATTGTATTCAATCAGTTTTATTCATAAATGTCTAAATTAGTGTCATTCTTTCTACCAAAAGTGCCTACATATACATCTGCATCTGCTGAGTGATCAAACTGAATAATTTATTACTATTTACTTGCTTGTGGTATGCCTTGAGATATTACAACCCACCATGAAGGCCACCTGAAGTACCTGCCTTGAAATTTTATGTGGTACTTGAAAGGAGGAAAACAAGAAAGATTATTTATTTTAGAAAAGAATACCAGAAGGAAAACAAAAAGAGACATTTACGGCTAACACAAAGTTACCTTGATTCCATAGGAAACTTTAACCAAGGAAAGAAAACTCTTGAAAAATACAGGAAGCACACTGGTTGCTATTTAGTTTATAGAATGTATAAACTGAACAAGAAATGGTATTCCACACCCTCTTTATCTTTTACTTGGCTCCATCTAAGGATCTTGCCTGCCCTTTCAGAAAAAGTTAAATATATCCTTCCCTGTCTAAAAAAATTGTTCGCTGATAAAAAATCTTCTAGCTTGGGATTGGCTGAGAAAGAAAATCAAAAAAGCAAAACAAAACACTAAGATGGAACTGGATCACTTTCAGGATATAATTTTACATTATGTGACCAAAGCAGTGGAGGACTGAACCAGATGATTCCCTCAGTCCCAAGCTCCCAAAACCCAGCTAGAGCTAAACTTTCTACTTTATCTGCTTGTGTTAGAGGAAGCAATTTTTCCGGTTCCTCCCTGCACACACTATTGGTCTAATTAAGCTGTTACGGAATATAGCGCAGAAATAACTAGCAGATAGATGCTATAGCACCAAAAATTACCCCTCATGATATGAGTGAGAACAGCCTATACCCGGAAAACCACAGTGATCTTGCCAATATGTAAAACCTTAGAGAACCCAGTCAGCATCTTCATCTGCTTGCAACCTTCTGTGAACCGTGGAAGAAACATTCAAGGGTGAGAGCACCTTTCTTTGTTACTGCCTCAGCATCTGACCCTCTGAAGGGGGGAAAGGGATTTTTTTATTCTGTTGCATATAGTCATTTATATTTGTGTGTCCTGTTAATTCTCAATACATTTTGTCAGGTAAAACAAGACTGTCAAAAGTAAATCACAGAATACAAGGAAGCACATAAATGTATGTATGTATAGATATAGAATTATGTGCATATTAATGCCTTTAAAACAGCCTATGCTTCATCTTTGCCCTTAAGGTGGTTCCTTTTCTATGGTTGGAGTTGAATATAGAATTGCTGGTATTTGTGAGGAAAATTTCTAATTAAGTATGGCAATTAAAAAAAAAATCCTACCTGCAAATGCTAATGAAACAAGACTGATAATTAATCACAAAGATAGGCATTCATATTTAAATAAAATTCAATTGCCTAATTCTTGAAAAATAAACTACTTTAATGGAGTAGTTTATTCAACAACATAGTGAAGAGGATTTTTAATCCCATCTGTGTTCAAAATCTTACCAATGTGTTTTTAAATACTATTTGAAAACACAGCTGGAAAACTGCACACTAGTAGTATGCTTGACTATCACTATCCCCTTTTTAGGTCAAGGCTGAGGGCACAATTTGCCCTTATACCTTCTCTTGAACCTTCTCCAGCCTTCTCTTTTTTTTTTTCCTACACTTAATAGACGATGCTGATGGACAGTTACATTTAGAAATGAGACCTCTTTAATGTTTATCAAATTACAATATGACTTAAAGGATATTTTGTTAACTACTGTGCATTTTATATTTTAGCAGTGTTAGGTACAAACTGGCTTGAAAAGAACCGTTGTGGTATTGTCATGTATAAGATCTGTGGTGCTGTGACTCCTTTCTGCTCTACCACCTTGTCTTAGCATTTCTGTGCTTATATGACTCTGATCTCGGTTACAGAAATAAAAAAGAAGAAAACAAACAAACAACTCCTTTGAATTCTGCATGGAAGCTTTGAATACGATCAATTTCTCCATCATTGCAAAGCCAAATTTTCTTCACTGCTATTCTGAGTGAATAAAGTTTGGTAACATATTCCAGCAGCTGCACAAACTTCAATGAGGAGAACTTGACATTTCTCAAATCTACCCCTCCACTACAATTAGGGATTGTGGCAATTCCAGTGGGAACAGCAGGTATTAAATTGAGGTTTGGTTCCATATGAACATTAAAATGGTGGATAAGGAATGAAAAACCCATGAAAAACACACTGTCAAGTTCAATTGATGGGATCATGCAAGAGGTCAAAAATTCTAGAAGCACTTTTTTGTTTAAATTCATTACTATGTCTTTTAAATGTCTCTAAATAACAAATAACACCATAATATTTTAGAAGACAATCCCCTGCAAATACTGTTACTCAGTTATAATCTTTCATGCGTAACATAGTTCCGAAAATAATTTGGAAAAAAACTCCCCTATTTATTTTTCTATTTGTTCTGCATGTTTGAAAGTGTCTGAGCTGGTGAAAAATAATCTTTTCCATATTGTAAAATGGGATAGTTTCACAATTATAATATATAATCACAATAAAACATCATCATCATCAGTCATTACAATATAATAAAGTAGAATGAAAACTTGAAAATATTAAGTACTTAAAGAAAATCCTGGGAAACTAAAAGGTTTATTTCTATTTGGAATAAATATTTTCAAGACTCCTATGTCACTTCATTGAAGAAAATGTAAATTATTTTGTAGGTGGATGCTTAATTGAGGAGATATTTTTTGTGGAATAGTGTGTGGAAGATGCGTTGTGAGTGCATCTTGTGCATATTTCCATTCATGGATCTGATTCCCTGTCTATATTAATTCTCTGTATCCTGGCAAATCCAGACCTGCCATGACCAGTAACATCTCACAAGCTTTGCTGTAGGCAAACAACACAAGCCTCTGGACTGGGGCTGTCACATTTGCTTTACTTTGGGCTGGTGTGTGGAGAGCTTGGTTTCAGCTTTGGGTCAGCTTGTTTAGCCATAAGAGCAGCAGTCAACTGACCATGAGCCTCATTCGATTTGTTCTGCTTTTGCTGAGCTTTGGATACTTTGATAGCATTATACAGTTTTTGTTAATGCCAGTGAGATAGGTCAAACTGACTGAATTCCAACTCTCTCAAAATGAAATGGAACTACAGCTAATAATCAAATTTATTTCAAGAGTATTTATTTTACCTTCATTACAGAGACTAATGTTATGTCACATTTCTTTGGCTTTCTGGGCACACAAAGTGCAATGAGGCAGCAGCTGTTTTTAGGTTTTATTTTTCAGTATGTAATGAATACATATAAATTTTGTTAACGACGTAGAATAATGAATCTTTCTCTAGAAATCATCTTCCAAGATAGCCTTATAGTTCTAAATAGGGTCTTCTCCACTATTGCATTACAACAAAGAAACCTAAATGATTCCTAATCTTGTATAATCTAATGTTTTCATTATCATTCATATTAAGGCAATGCTTAACATACCACATGTAAATTATTTTCATAATTCAAAAGTCCATTAAAAATATATAACAAAAAGCTATTCTTATGTCTGGAGTTTTACAGCTATACAAAATAGTACCTCAGAGACACATCAAAGTCTTATTTGGAGAACAATGTTAAGCTTCCATTAATACAATGTTTGCAAAAAGCATGCTAATGCTTTAAACATGTCTTTAACCTTCTTGGATTGCTATATATGCTGAAGGATTCTATATCTACTTCGACATCTATGCAGATTATCAAGATCTAGAAGTACAACATCTCGCTATATAATCATAGCCAATGAGTGTGTTCCTACAGATGCTATATAATTCTGTACATTTTTGTAAGCCTAACTTGTATCACAAACTTTAAAAAAGAAATTAAGGTATGTCTTAGTACTTTGCTGCTGCAGATGAATTAATTTATGTCACCATCACAATGTCCTAATATCTCGCATTTTCCACCCCTGCCTTATTTCTTGGCTGTGCTTACACTTCTTTTGCATGAGTTATGATCTGACCCTTCACTTAATCAAGTCAGGTCACACAACAGGATTGGGGTGGGATGTGGAGGGTGAATATTTTTCTGCTGACTTAGTAAGTGACTCAGAGGAGAGACTGTGACTGTTAGGACACTGCAAGAAAGGCAGTCAGATAACCTCAGGAAGCAGGATCAAGTTATTTTTAGGAGCAGTAAGTAATTCGTTCAGCTAAGCTGCATCACAAAATCACACTTTCTGAAAGACTTCCAGTGAAATAAAAATCTAATTCAATGGTCAAAACTAAGAAACTTTCAGGCAGTCCATCTTGATTATTCATTTCATATTTATTCTTCTTACTTTCCATGCAGCTATTTTTTTTTCTAATATCAATTCATTACTTTAAAGTTTAAAACTTTAAGCAGTTTTTTATCCTTTTTTCATTTGATATCACCTAAAGAGGCTGAGTGCTCATCTGCTCAAATATAAAGTACAAGAAAACTAAAGCAGCAGGCTGTAATTACTCAGAATGAAGATTCATTAATGGACTAGTCAATATATAATAAGAAATTATAAAAAGAATTTAGGACAAATTTGATCTTCTATGCTGCCATGTTGCTGAGTTTGGAGCAACAGCTTTTAAACCAAAGTCAGATTTCAAGATTCTATCTTAAATTTTAAGTAGATAAGAGTGAAAAAACATCAGTTTTTACCTGGATATAACAAACTATATGGATATTACATTTACCATGCTGTATATAAGCTCTTAACATCTTCTTTCTTTCTGCTAGCCCAGTGGTTTGGTCAAAATATTTGTTTGTACTATATACATTTGTCCCGAGACCCCTTTGGCATCCAGAGAACAAATTCCATGCAAAACTCCACCACATATCTTTATCTCCTTCTGAGTCCTGTGAAGCCATAAGACACCTAATAGAAGTGATACCTTTGTTGCTGGGTTTCTCAAGAATGGCCTTATCAGCATTCATAAATAAAGGGTGTGGGAAGGTATTTCGGTTCCATTGATTATGTCTTGACCACACTACTTGCTTCTTGTGCACAACACAGACTTATCAATGCATCTTGGCATCAAGAAAGATTATCCATGAATTCTCCATTACCAAAACCCCTCAGAAATCTAGAAGCTACTGCGTATCATTGTTTTCTCCGAAAACGTTTTCTGCTACGTCAATGACAATTAAACTTAATTTAAATACAGCATCCAGATGTTTTAAGATTCAAAAATTAAAACCCACCATTTGGAAAAACAAAGCAAGAAAGAGAAATAAGACTGAAAGAAAAACAGGCTAGTCTTGGTACTTACGAAATGCTCTATAGAACTCTTCTAGAGCGAGGTGCTTGTCATTGTTATAATCATCGTATTTCAGCAAATCGAACACTGAGCAGTCAGACGGTTCCTTGCCAAGCTCATCCCGTTTTATTACCTGACAAGAAAATTATAACCATGAAATTACATTTGAGCTCTTAGAGTTCTCTGGTATAATTAATTGTTTCTAATAATCATTTAATAGATCATTTTAAGGTTGCTGTGGGGCAATGAACTGCAACTGTGTAAAGTCAGGGATTTCCAGTTACTTTGTAATTATTTATTACAGTTTTAAAAGTTAATACCTTTAGGACAGACTCTCTGAAATTACACAAAAGTTTTTAGCATATACAGAGTATATATATAATAGAGATAGACTGAAGCACTGTAGGGACACTGGGAATTTTAAAGCTGATTTTACTTTATATGTACAGGAAGGTAGATCAAGAAACATCCAAATATACCTAAAATAATTATTTCCCAAGTACAAGTGGCATAATGTCTTTTGCCTCTAATTCCTAACCACAGAAACCAAATGCAGACACTTTCAAAAATAACTAATAACTCTTACTACTCTACTAATTGTATCAACTTCTCACAGGCTTTTGACAAGCCTATTACCTGGGCAAAGACCTGTTATATAAGTAGCTGACCTGAAAAGGCTCCTGTTTCTCAATGGGGACACATACAATTTGTAAATAGATCATAAGTAATAGCTATTAGATTTTTAACTCCAATGAACTTACACCAGAGAAACGTTTAATATATGCACCATTTTGTTTTAAGTCTGTGTATGTTGTAGACATCTACTTAAATTCCAGCCAAGGAATTTTTAAGATGCTGAGAGTGATTCAGAAATGTCATATCGCACGGGGAATGGATTAGAAGAACCATCATATAACTGAAAGAGCCAAAACTAATGCAAACCTTTGTTGTAATATTGCACAGCTTAGAGTTTTGTATCAGGAACAGAAAAAAGGAATGTAACTATAGTTAATTGCTAGGTGAAATAACTTCTCTTCCAGCCCTCTATCAGTCTCCCACAATAATTGCAAAACCATTATACTTGTATTAATGGACGGTATCTTATGAAAAGCAAGAGATTCAGGGGCTTTTGTGTTTCAGTTGCTCTGCAAAGGAATTCATTCATTTACTATTCATGTAAACACAAAATACCTAAAAGAATAATAGGGAATAAAAGGAGCATTAGAGGAAAAAGAAAAGACACAAGCATTTTATGCTACCAGAAGTCATTCCCTACATAATAATGTAAAATCATTATAAAGGATAATTGTTAGTACATTAGGGAGTATGAAAACCATTTACAAAGATAAGAAAAATCACTACAAAACCACCTTTTGCTATTATCAATTAAAAATACATACTATGCTACCTGAATATTAGTGCTAACTACTTCTCATACTTTAAAAGCCTTTTTATTGAGTTCACATTAAACTGAATTAAGAAAAAATTAAATTGTGTAGATCTTGCAGCTGGTACATAAAGGACAAAAATGTAGTCTGGGAAAAATTAGTAATTCTAAAATCATTACAGTTATATAAGAAGTACTAAATATGTAATGGTGTATATTGAAAACTTTGGCAATCACTGAGATTTTAAGGCCATGAAATGTCCTTAAAATCACAGCTGGTTTATGGAAAAGAAACATTTCGTATGAAAAGCATTATTCCTGTCATTGCCTCATTGTTTTAAATGTTTGCTTTCACTATCTTCAATTGTACAAACAAGGACGGAACTTTACAAGTAAGGGTCAAGCAAACCTTTTATAAATCCCAAAAACACCTGGCTTTAACATACCACATTTTAATTCAAATTAGTGTTCTTAGTTTTCACTTTTTGAACTAAAATATTTTATCTGTTTTGTTGCTTTTAATTTATAATTGGTCAATTTTATTTTTAAAGTCATAATTTGAAAAAAAGTATTAGAAAGAATGATTGTGCTATTTCCAGTAACGATACTAACAGACATTTTAGCATCGTGGCAATTATTCAATTTTTGTTCTCAGTAAACCTAGCCTTTTGATTACAGATATAAGATTCAATGTTTGTTTTTGTACAAACATCTTTATGCTGGTGATATACTTGGGAATTCTTTGGAAAACACACTCACTTTGGAGGGTTGATAAACCCTCCAAACATGTCTGTGAGGATAGATTTTAGAAGGTATAGAAGTGATTTCATGATGAGTAATTTTAATTATCTGTGATTTGCAGCTAAAAGAGCTGTTGCAATCTGAATTCTCTTGTTCAGGATCTAGCCATCTCCCAACTTTCCAATGTGATCTGTGGATCAGATTAACTCTGTGATCAGAAACAAAATTAATATTTATGGAACTTGTGGGTTGTTGGTTGACTTTTCATTTTGAAGGGACGTGAGACTAATATTCTGTCACATGAGATATGACTCAGAACCAGGTACAACTTGGGGCATCAGGGGTTTGGATTTTGAAAAATTACCTGTTTCTGTAGCAGCCTGAAGTGCAGATCAACTGTTATATGAAGTTACAAGCTGTATGAGACTCCAGGAAAACCACTATGACTGCATGACAAATTAAGGTTGCATATTTCCTTATAGATTTTTTTTTTTTGCAAGATATTACTTTATTTAAAAGTTTAGGATAAATAGAATAATATTCCATGTGTATGATACACCATCATGTGTTTAATAGATGATCCAACAATGTGCCTTAAATTTTAAATTCTATTCATCTCTGTCCATGGAAAAGAGTAAAATTCAAGGAAACTGTTTCTTTAGCCAATTATTTAAACATAGACTGTCTACCCCTTGGTTAAACTGAACAGACAGTGATTTGTTGGAGAGGCAGGAGAAAAACTGGCAAAACTTTTGCAAGTCACATGCTAGAAACAAAATTCTTACTATAAAGGTTAAATCTGATTAAGATTGTCTGCACAATTTTATGATTGTGCCATACGAGTCAAGTATGGATTATTTGATTTCAAACTTTTAAGCTGAAAATTCGTACCAGAGAAGGTTCACAGCTACTATGCCCACAATTTTTAGTTTGAATTTGCATAAAGACAATGAAGCATTCACTTTCCTTATTGCAAACTGGTAAAAAGCAAAATACACAGCAAAACTGTTCCTGGTTCATGGTGAACCCCCACAAATACTGAAAACTTAGAAACTTACCTACATTTTCAAATTAAGTATGTCTTTTCCAAAATATGAAACTTATCCATCAGAATTTAGTACTCTTTGAAACATGGAGGAAGGATTTGCATTATTTGGAAAAAATTACTTTTTAAAAGGTATAGCACACAATTGTCCATTTCCTATGAAACACCATACTGTTACATCAGTTCAAAACCTCTATGAAATTTAGTCAGTACAATTCCAAATTGTAGAAGATTGGGAAAGGAAATCTGATTAAAAATGACAAACTGCACATGAGAATAGATTGTTTCATTAATTTTAATCTGATTTCTGACAGTCAAAATGGAAAATCTGCAGATGTTATGAAACTAGATCACAAATAACATAACACATCCCTTATTAGTCCACCTTACCTGAAATGTTATCAGTCAGGTTTTTTTTGCTTTCCTGTGATTAATGGTCTTTATGTACCTCCCCAAGGAAAGTGTTACATAAATATAACTACAAACAAAACCTTCCTTTAAAACAAATATGGTCATTCAGTTAACGTGTGTTCACCTTTCCTAAAAGCAAGTACCTCATCACAACAGTGCCACTCAGTGCTTGATAAAACACCAACTACATCAAACACCAAACACTGTGAGAACTGTACTCCAAATTAATTCTGACTGCTTAAGGGGGGTTCAATTACTTGCTCCACCATCTTCCACAGCAGCATAACTTTTTATAAATTGAAAGAATTGATTAAGTATGAAACCAAATTGATAATAAAGGTTGGTAAATTGTTCCTTGCTTTAAGTTCCCTTAATCTAGTTAAAGCAATATTCTTATAATTTACCAGCAAGTTCAGTAGGGCAGCAACACCATCCTCTATTTAGTGTCTATAGCAGAGTGATGCCTTTGATATATGTGGAGTGAGTAAAGATACAGGACTTGTGCATCACAGAATGACACAGAGATCCCTGAGCAAATGGATATCTGAACTGCTAAACCCACATGAAGTGGCCCATGAAGGCATGTACTCAATTTCATTTAAAGGTAATATCTCAATACTATCCCAGACTAATCAAGCTACATAGCCCAGGCATGATACCTCTTTCTGCAAACTACTCCAATGAGAGGCACATTCCCTGCCTTTCCAATTCCGCCCTTAGCAGAGGAAAGACTTAACCTGACTGAGAAGATGTAAATGTGTCCTTTGTCTGCAAACATAATGCTGTAGATGCCTGGCTCACAGGATAAGACCAGAGTAAGTATTAGGGCCACATAGATGGGGTGGGTAAAACTCTGCACCTCAGAACTAAACCCAGAACCACCAGCACTCGGAGACTGTGGCTTTGGTCTTAACTAGGATAAAACAATGAGTGCAAACAAAATCCTGCACCATGATAATTCGTGTCCACTTCCAGTTAGCATCAGTCCTTGAACCTACTCAAGAAATGAAGATTGCTCCTGCTTTCATCACAGCCTGAAAGAATATAATGGGAAATGCTTCTACTTTATAAAAGCAAAGGCACCTAAGAAAGATCAAGATGTTAGATTTTGTATGATGATCACACTGTAAGCTTCATCTCACTACTAATCCCTAAAAGAGTCTTCATCTCCTCCCAATCTTAAAGTTCCATGTAGGATTCTTATTTTTATTTGAACCTAGAACTGAATAAAGCAGTATATTTAGCTCTTCTTAGATTAGTGATAGTAAAAATAGATAATTCAACCTATATAATAAGAAACCCCTAATTAGTTGCAGAAAATAAACAGAACTATAACTCAACATGCAAAATATTCTTCTGCCCATGCAACATGTACGGAAAACCAAAGTTAAATAAAAATACAAAGGGGAGATAGACTCATTATCCCTTCTCTGAGTTCCAAGTCCTCCAAATAACACTTAGTAACACCACTGATTAGATGGAAAATCAGAAGTCAAGAAGGTAAAAATCTGAATGCCAATGTCCAAGCAAGTGTTTTGATCAGCTTGAGAAACCAAGTCTGACAGAGACACGAAATTTATATAAGTTCTATCTCTGCAAACAAGTCCCATGAAGTATTGGCTGGCATAAAGTGCAACAGTATTACCATTGAAACAGAAATAAAACCAAAATAACTTTGGGGTGTTTTGTTTTTGCAGAAGTAAGGATGAGTTTTTATAAAAATGTAATATATTTTCATTTGTCCTAGGTTAACCTAGCAAATAAAAGAAATATATTCAGGTATTTGAAATTACAGCTACTAGTTCATAAATAAGGATGTTAACTTCTTACTTTGAATCTAAAAACTGATCATTAAAAGGAGGGAAGAGAAGAATTTATTATTATTATTATTATATTCAACTCACTTTCAGGCTATGTCACTTCCATTTCCTGTAAAATTTTGCTTTCTTAGTTCACTAGTGTAAGAAATAAATAGAAAAAAAAGCATCTCCAGGTCTAAACAAGCATAGATTATTTCACTTCACACACTTCTTCCTTCAAAAAGGAACTTGAATTTCACTGTTTAGCAAGATGAAACACTTTTAAAGCTTATGCATCTTTCACTGATGGCAACCAGAAAAGGTTTACTGTTTATAAAATGGCAGTTCCACCATAGTGGAATAACTGCAATCATCACTGGAAAAACACATTTTATTCCCATCCCTGCCCATAACATTTTTGCTCTTTTTTCTCTTCTATACAGTACAAACAATATAGAGTAATCAAGCAGTCTATAGTGACAGAAACACTGGTAATTTCATTTACAAGTTTTTATTAAATTCCAATTCGGTTTTGCATAAGATAAAATAGATAAACAAATGAGTCTGTTAACAACTGAATATTCATAGCTAACCAGAAGATTCGATTATCTTCCATCATTTTGGATTCATTTCAAATGTTTCAAAGTGCTTTAAAAACAAACTCTTCAAGGAACCACGTCACCTTACTAGAAATCTTGTAGATATGCTGATCAGATGTGATATGATGAAAATCCTGCCTATTTCATAGCTCACACTTTTGGAAAGGTAGGCACTCTCTCTGATTAGTACCTACTTCTCAAAACAGAGTGGTCTAAAAGGTTAAATTCTTAAGTCCTTTCAAAATCAAGCCACATCTCACAATATAGGATTTGGAAACTACAACATTAAATGAGTCAGACTCAGCATGTAAAGCAGTCAAGGCAGAGAAGAATTTATATCAGGGAAAAACAACCATTTAGTGTGCATGGAGCTACATAATCCCATTGTTCTCCTATTACATTTACACAGTGTATTGGAGTTAAAATTCTTTTTTAGCTGCAATTCTGTATGGGACTACAAGGCCATGAAAAATATTATACCCAGATGCTGGACTTGTTCTAACAGTAGAAAAAAATAGTCTAACAATTTTTCATTTATTGCTACCATACTTGAAGTATTGAAAAACCAACCAACCAACCAACCAACCAACCAACCAACCAACAAACCCCCCCCCAAAAAAAAAAAAACAAAAAAACCAAAACCAAAACCAAGACCCCAACAAAAACAAAAACACCCCACAACAAACAAACCCTTCTTACTATTTGAAATAGATTTTTAAAATAAAAACACTGCTTTTGTTTTGGGAGAGGAATATTTGTTTCTCTTTCATCAAGATGCAAATTCAATAACCGTATGACTTTTGATCCAAAATACATCAATAAAATTGGAGTGTTGCTGTCACCATTTCCCATCTCCAACTGATTCATTTCAATTTTACATTAGGTCGGATGACTATATGGACACCTACGAGATAATAAATGCAATCCAAAAGCCTGATTGCACAGCAAGATTGACGAGATGTAAAATTTAAGATGCACCATAAACTAACGTTCAATATTCACATGAACATAAATAAACTTCAGGAGTCCTTGTTTTCTGCAAGCATGTTACTTTTCCTATCCCCTTAATATGGTTACATTTAAAATGCAGTCAGGAGCTATTATTTATGACAACTCTTCAGATTTCAAAATTTTGACTATGAGCACAACTGAGAAAAATTCTCCTAATCCTGAGAACGTTTTCAGGAGTTCATTAATGGCTCCCTGTGGATGGCTGACCCTGGCTGGATACCACATGCCCACCAAAGGTGCTCTGTCACTCCTCAGCTGGCCAGGGGAGAAAAAATATAATGAAAGGTTATATAATGGGCTAAGATAAAGTCAAGGAGAGTTCACTCACCAACTACCATCATGGGCAAAATAGACTCAACTTGGGGACAAACTAACTGAAT
Source organism: Acanthiza pusilla (assembly GCA_036630365.1). NCBI lineage: Eukaryota > Metazoa > Chordata > Aves > Passeriformes > Acanthizidae > Acanthiza > Acanthiza pusilla. The sequence goes on from JAXCHO010000164.1 coordinate 25,242,081, forward strand.
TCATTATGTTTGACTTGTTTCCATACTTGTGAAAAAGCACTACTTTTCAGTTGCCATTATAAATGCCTCTTTATAGAAAGAAAAGCACGTGGGGGAAAGTATGTATAGAAAGTTTGAAAACACAGTAATGGAAGAATTTTTTAGCATTTTATAACTATGACACAAATAAGAAGGAAAAGTATATGTAGCAACTGAATAGAGAAGCATTAAATATAGTTTGCAAATCTATATATGTGATTCCTGTGTTATCTATTCATAAAGTATATTAATATAAAAAGTATTATTTGTAAGATATATACAGCTACCAAAGTCCCTTGAAAGCTGAAGTTCTGAAGAACCTAAAAAGCAGCAGAAAACCCCAATCTTATAAAAGTACAGAAAAATATTTTTAAATTAGTCTTTTAAAATAGTTTATTAGTAGCTGACATGATGCCTATATTTGCAATCACCCTCTGGTCCTTGAAAATGCCACTAAAATTTTAAAAGTTAGCTGTATGGAAATGATAACTCCAGCCTATTTCTTAATACTGCCATGCAACTTAACATAAAGGAAAATGATCAACAGCCACAGCTAAAAAATCCTAATATATACTTAAACTTTTAATTGGCTGCCTAGTATTAGACCCATTAATATAGTTTAGCCATGATTACATTTCTCAAACACAGACCTCTATTCAATCAAAGTACAGTTGCCCCATCAACACTCTTTAATAGAACCAATCCTTTTAGGTAGATCAAAGGTAGTGCTGCTATGCCTACAAGAGCAGCAATTACTGGTTTAGATCTGTAATTAGTTAAAATTTGCTATTTGGAGACTACCATGGACTCTCTTTGCAAGACTTCTTCTGCACTTCTCTAGCCCAAGCTAAAATAAAGCAATAATACTTCTTTAGTATTACAGAAGTGATTTACCTCAGTATTTTGTTTTCAACTTCTACAATACACCTATATTGTTGGACTGCATGATAGCATGCAGTGAAGAAAAAAAATCACGGTCATAGCAGCCTAGAGTGTTCTAACCCACTGCGGTATATTTCAAAGCATCATATTCAAATTTCTAAATAATTACTATAGAATTTCTGAATAATTCAGCTATTCACAAATTCTCAAATTAAGTTTTCCACCTCAGAGACTCACAAACATTTTCTAAAGTATCCTAAGACGTGTGCATGTCCTGACAAAGACAACTGAATAGTCACTGTGCTAACAGAAACAAAAACTAAACCTTACCTGAGATAACTCGTTAATATCCACAAGTCCATTGTTGTCTGAATCAAAATAATTGAACATTTGATCTACCAGAAGTTTCTTTAAAGCCATTTTCTCACCAACGGGTTTATCTTTCAATCGTGCAATATATCTCTGGTTTTGTAGATCCAGTAACATATTTTTCACTTCAGTGTATTCAGTAGGTTTGCATTTATCCCCTGAAAATAAAATACACAAAACAAGATTATTTTGAATTTTGTTTCCTATTAGAAGTTTAAAGGTAAATAAAACAAAACCCAAAACAGAAAAAGCAAAGAATATTAACTTCTTATAACACTACCAACAGGGTTGTTTTAAGAGACAAGAAATTCATTTTGTAGTAGTTTGAATTATAACATTTCTTTGTCTGGTCTTCAAATTAAGACAAAAAACAAATTATTGCAGTTTTAGATACTTTCTTAGACAAGGTTTTCTGCTTATGGAAACTAAAGAAACTTTTATCAGTTTCCCAGCCTGTACAATTTTTATTTATTGTTCTGCAAAGGCATATCTGAGGATTTCTTAAAGTGTTACCTTTGGTAAAGCTTTCCATATAAATGTAGAAATGTAATGTATGTACAAAACCTTGCAAATATGATAGAAAAATATATGCTATATATCTCATAATAATATTTGACTTCAGAAAGCAGAAGTTACTCTTGAGTGCTCATAAGCTATCTCTACCTTTTCATTTATTGGACATAGCAAGCTTATTTGAACAAGAAAAGCTGGGATTGCCAAAGAAAAAGAAAGGATATCTTTGACAAGATCTGGTTTTTACTCTTCATTATCAAGTCTTCTATAAAGTGGAAAATGTTACAGAAATGTCCTGCATACAGTGATTACAGTCAGTACTTATTTTAAACCAAAGCACAAAATAATGTATGTCTGGTGTTCTCTTATGTCAGTTGCTGCATATTTTAAACTGGATAGAGAAACAGTTTAAAAGGGTTTTCTTGGGATTTTTTATGAAGAGAACCTTAGGATTTCAAAAGGGTTTTTTATCAGATGAGATATGTACATGCGTACCAATATAATACCATGTATTTGTTGCAGATATATATTTACAGTTAGCCAATATTTAACTTCAAGTAGTGAATTCAAGGCTAAAGCAATGTATTGATTAGCAAAGAAAGCTATTTTGCAATCTTCTTTTTAGTCACTGTTCTGAAGATACAAGGATTAATGAGAAACAACTATTTACCTCATGCAAAACTGCTTAGGCAGTTTTGTTTTCCAAGTGGATCGTTTAAGAAACATCTAATTTACATGTATGGGATTGGAGTTTATTATTTTGTTATATTTAATGGCATATGCATCATTATGGTGACTGTACCACTATGAACACCTTCATAGCCATTTCAGCAGGCAGAGAGAGAAAAAGTTCCTAAGTGCTTCTCACTATCCTAGAAAGACTCAGATCTAGAAGAGAAGGATTTATGACAGAAGTTAAATCATGGAAGAAGACAAAATGTTTTTTGGAATCAAAACCACCCTAGCCTTTTTTGTTTTGGTTTTTCTAAAAGTCACCAACTGTTATGTAGCTATTTAAGTAACAGAAATAAACAAACCCAAGTTGTATTTAATTGACAGCCTCAGCTACGCAAAGCATTTGCATATTTGTCCTCATGTGCCAGAGGCACAAAGATTGAGGCCATACAATTTGTAAGAGTTGAGTTCTACGTGAGTGCTTTTCAGGGGTCTAATGCAGGAATACTCAGTAGGGAAACATGTTTATTCCTCAGGCATTCTGAGGATGCAGCAAGCAAACCTTGGCATCTGAATGGATGTAGGCTCCAGGTGGTGGGGAGGGAAAAAAGCACTTAACTTGAACATACTCTAATTCATTTGGGTGAACTCCAAGAGGCTGGGCCAGAAAACAAGTGTCATCTTTGCCTCCCCCAGGTAACTTTTCTGTCTGTGGTGTCCTCAGAAAGACACAAAAGGTTTGGCTTCACTGTGTTGCCGGTGATGGCTAACACCACTTTACCTACACCCTTGGCAGGGCTGGGGGTGGTCAGGAAGACACGACAAATCCAATTAGATAGTGTACTGCTCAGACTTCGCGGCCACATTTGCATTTTAGTCCCTCTAGATTATTTTTGTTCAAAGAGTCTCATTCTGCCATTCTAAAACTGCAAAGAGCTATTCTTTAGAGATATGTAACACAGCAAAACAGTTAGTTTTCTTAATAATATTTGTTAAATCATGGATTTGTCACAGTAGCATTGATGAATTGCTCCATGTCTGAGTTCAAAAAAGAAATAGAAATGAAAAAAAAGTCACACTGACAATTTTTTTTTTCCCCTTGAAGCACAGGACAATGTCTCTCCCTTTAATGACTGATCAAGAATTGAAAATAGGTTCTCATCTCTCCAAAGGCAATAGTGATGCTAATGTTCATTAGAATATTGAAGATTATTTAATTATAAATTCTGGACAATTTTTGCTAAAACTGCATAAAGATTTCCATGAGCAATTTTACAAACCATGAAAACAATTAAATTTATGTATCACATGATCATGAAAAGCATTGAAATAATTAGTTGGTTTTCCTACTTTTAACTCAAGATAGAGTCTTTGGAGAAAAGTTTTAAAGGAAGTTTGATCACAGTCCAGGAAAGACATCTTAATGCACTTTAAACATTAACTTTACATCTAAAGCTTAAGGAAAAATGAACTAACGTATTCTCTCACAACACCTGTTCAGAAAAACAAGAATTCAGAGAACATATTTTCCACAACATTTCTTTTTTTGCACACTTCTCAATGCACAGCACAAACTTCTATACCTACTACAACAGTCATATTACATGCTTATAAACTATTTAGACATTTTTCCAAAAAGGTAAAAATATTTTAATCATTTTTTAATAGAAGACATAAATGCTGTCTGATACAAAATAATGTAGAGAGAGACCGCTACTGCCACAAATTTGGGTATTTCCTGTACAAAAACTTCATTCATAAATTAAGCAAAGTAGTATGTTGTAACAGAACTAACTATAGTATTTATATTTTTATCTAACACCCACTTTCTAAATATTAATATGAATTCTAACAATGCACTTTAAGCCAGTGAGAGATGAACCTTCAGTTAATGATCTTAGCTAATTACAGTTGTAGTAAGCCAGGTTTCCACAGCCAGTCTACATTAAAACATTTTCCTTTTACACATAATTGAAAGTAGTTTTTACAGCAACATTTCGAATTTAAGAACAAACATGATGGATGGATGTTACCGACAGATAAGGGAATCACAAGAAAAAAAATGACACACTCCTAGTCAACATAGGGCACAATTTCATTAACAAATTGCCCTCTTGTCTCACTGTCATGACTGCCTTTTACTGCAATATTTGAGGAAACGTGAAGCTGATGTTTAAATTACAAGAATGAGGCTCTGTTTTCAGGAGACCTTACCCAGGCTGGAGAAGCAGCACAGAGAAAAACTCACTTGCTTTATTTATGTTCTAATTCAGTAAGCATTAGTTGTGAAATAGATGTCTCAATGACACACAAATGGTAAATGGGGATTAACTACGTCAACCTTTATAGTGAAGAAAAGTAATTTATGCTTAACGAAATTGAGAAGGACAAACTACTGGGAATATACTACAATTATATTACTTCCAAAAAGGCCTACTAAATTCGATATAATTAGCTATATACATGAAAGGGTAACCTACACGTACATAATTTACTGACTTAATTCAGTTTTCTAGTACTTTTTCCTTTCATTTTTGAACTAGACTTCCTACAAACATAATAGCTATTTCCTGAAAAATTAATAGAAAATAATAATAGAACAAGAAAACACGAAATTTGCTTTTCTGTTTGTTTCATTCATGGGAAGGACCAGTTCTACTACACAGCAGTTTTTGTCAAGAAAACCCTAACCAAACAAAAAACCATAAATAAAAAAACTCTGCTATGATTTATTTCAAAAGTTTTCTGACATTGTCTGTACAATCACAGATGCGAACAGAAACCTAAAAGCGACAAAAAAACCACACTGGAATCTAAGTGCAATTCTGCAGTCCTGTATCTTGCAATTTCTGAAGTAGTGATAGTCCTAGGGTTTACTTCATTCAAACTCAAAAATAGTAGAAAAATTGAAACATTTGCTGCTTCCTTCCATTCAGTACAGCAGTTTTGTAGTTGTAGCCGTGTTACCTAGGAAACAGCTGAAAGCAGAGATTTTTGAGTGCTATTTTCCTTCCAGACAGTATTGAATAGATGGTATCTTCCTATAACAAAAAAAAGTTCTGTTTGACAATTAGTCTTCCTTAATTTGCAAGAGAAAAATTTATCACAAAATTAACTAATTTTTTATGAAAACATGGCAAAGGAATTCATTCCTAACATTCTTAGCACCTGCAGAAAAATATTAATCAGCTAAGATAATAGTTTAGGAAACACTCCTTACATCCAAAGTCAGATATCAAATTCTTGTATTTTGTAGTTTTTAGAAGAACACTAATATACATAGAGAAGTAAAGAATGAACATATTTAGAAAATGCAATGAAGCAAACCATTTTATTTTTGTTCTCAGTTATTTTACCACATTCATGATTAACACTTTAACCTTTCCTTGCCTGAGCCTCTCCATTTAGCAGGAACAACCTGCTACAAGTCAGATAGCTAGTGAATCACTAATAGTCATGGGACATCTATCCCTACAAAAGTCATCAGCTGCAGAGATACAATTTGATTCTCAGCTATTCATGATTTTGAGCTGAGTTTTATCTATCTGTATCTATTGATAGATAGATTTTTATATATATAGCACAAATGGCTCCCACATTTTTCCTTTGCAATAACTTTGTCTACCACATGTGGCAACTAGTTTTCAGTGGACCATATCTCATACGAAAGATTAAAATAATCTAAAACCAGTATTTACATAAATCAGATCCCTGGAAATAGAATAGACCTGATAAGCAGCAAGCTTACTTTCAACCTTCTACATTATAACCACATTCAGAATAATTTAATTAGCCAAAACAATTCACTGCAAAATTACAAATTATATTGCATGGACCAACCATGAGAAATTAATCCAAGATACCATATATATCTATACATATACACACACGTAGAAACTAATAGAGATATGCACACACACACATTCATACCCACGTACATCCACATATATGAACATATATGCACGTATGATGAAGTCACTACAGATATGATCTGGTACCAATTCAATTTCCAACATAACATAAGAGACAACTTGAAGGTCTTTATCCATTCAGATGTTCTTCAAGACCTATCTATAGATAAAGCATGAAAGTTGTAACCTTTCTTGTAGCCCTAACAAATAAAGGCACATATTAGACCACTAAAAGTGCTTAGGATTATCTGAAAGAAACTTCAGGTTACCAGATATCATTTCACAATATCTTATTTTTCAATATCAAACGCTTGTTTTCCAAATCTAGAGCTCAAAAATTATGACTCTTGTAGATTGATCTCCTCACTGAAGCTCTGGAGCCACAAGAGAATCAATCTCATCTGTACATAGACCTAACTTTTGACCTATGGTCCAGAGTTTGAGGCAGGGGGAGAGAAAAGCTTTACACTCAAAAGAAAATAAACAGGGATTAACATGAGAGCTTTTCCCAGCTGCAACTATGCTCTAAATAAAAGGTGAGAATTTTCTACCATTTATTAAAAGACATGAGATTTCAGGCCTGCAAATTTTGGGCCAAAAGCTGCTCAGCTTTATACAGAGTGCCTAAAAAACAAGAGGGGGGGAAAAAGAGAGGCATTTTGAATCTTTCTGTGTTTAGCTTCTATTTTTTGGGAGAAGGTCAGGCAATCTACACAGGATTCAATCAGCAGATGTGCTGCTTTATGTCCTATTGTACGGCATCCATACTTTCGAATGACACATATAATTTTCTAAATCTAAATTCAGCATTACTCTCAGAGTTACTTGGTGTTAAGGACTTCAACTCCTCAATTCTTTTGCGTAAATAGGTCTAAGCAGATACAAGAGTTGTTAAGAACATTCAAAAGTGTTTTCTACATTTATGTGATACACATATAAAAATACCTCCCACATAAATAAAAACCCAATTATCCAGAGACAGGCACACAAATACAAAATTTTAAAGTTATATATGTCCCTGTCCTTGGAAAATACCTCTAAATTATTATCATAGCTGGTATATAAAATAGAAATTAAGCTAGATTTTCAAAGCTTTAGTGCATGTTGTAAATAAGGAATAATGCTGTCCTTTCCTCAGACATCGCCAGTTAAAATGCTCTTAACTATTCTGATTTTTCAAAACTAAAAATCATAATACCAGACTAATAATTTCACTTAATTACACTGAAGACACATATAAACAGCTTTTCTGTGCCTAAACAACCAAAAGTTCAGATAAACTATTAAGATTCTCCTTAAAGAAATACCATTTAGGTTAAGTAACAGCAGAAGCTGAAATAAATTTGCATTTAGAAAATGGAAAAATAGGTAATACTATTTCAATAGTATTAACACTATTTAATACTTTTTTTTTCCTTTTTCTTTTTATTTTTTTTTCCCCCAGGACTGGTAGAAACGCTGTATGAAGTGAGAAAGATTAACTAAAAAAGTAATTGCAAAATGAAGAAAAGTACCAAAACCAGCATTTGTTGTAGTGGTGTGTGTTGGTCTTCTGGTTGTTAATGTGGATTAGTTGTTTTTTCATAGATCTTTTGACGGAAGAAAATAGGTCATATAAACTTTCACCTTGAAGATGACATTTGAAAGATACAGCAGGTGGACAGTAATGAGCAAAGCATCATTTTCCACAGCTGAGAAAACAGTGAATGTTTGGGTTGTGTGGACTGTGTGTTAGCACCACAAACACTGCAAGCAGTGCTAGTCTGTATCTAAAAAATGCAAGACTCTTCTACAGGATTGACCCTGTCTTGAAATAACTCAAATCCACACTGCTTTCATAGAGTGATATCACTTCTCGGAATTTCTCATGTCTTGTATGCTTACTTTAGGCATTATACCACGATGAAGAACAGATGAAAATGGGTGCATTTAACAAAGGAAGGGGTCTTTTTAATTATTGTATCCAGCTCAAGCTTTTAGACTGTTTTTCTATTTGTTTCGGACATCTTAAAAAAATTAACCTTCCTTTTCAAAAGTAAACATCAATGTGTAACATTGATAAGATAATCTGGTCTTCCTTGTCCTTTTAAAAAGAAAAATTGAGAGAGAAAAAGAGAAAAGCACTGTGTCCCAAAGGAAGGCATTACTAAAAATGAAGGTTGAGACAGAAGTTTAATGCAGCATTTTATTTTCCCCTCTAGTGGAGTTAATGCAACCATTGCTGTTAGTCTTCCTCCCACAGGGCTTAAACAATTTTTGACTTGAAGTAATCTAAAGTGATACTATGAAAGTTGTGAAATGCTATAGGCCTACATTTAAAAATAATTTTTAAAAAATATGAAAAAGTATCCCAAATCCAGCAAGGCAACGCTTATGGTATGAAAGCTTCGTCAGAAAATCTATGCAGAATTCCACTTCTGCTTCTTCGGAAGCATGTGTCAGAGGGCTCTCTCTTATTAAAAACAAAGAACCAAAAAGTTACTGAAAGAGATGAAATATTAAGCCACAATGTTCCTTTTCCCAAAAGCTTCTCAGAGGTGCAGAGTATTAACAGGCTCATGAAGGAAGGTATGAAGACTGGGCTAGGCCTAACTAAAAGAGTACTAAAACGACACGGGGGAGAAGACTGCTCTTTTTCTCTATTTTAAGATCTTTCTTTTTCATGTCACCACTTTGCTTGATTAGAGTAAAATGAAGCAAATTGATCGTTTGTGGGTTTTTTAAAATTTGTCCTAATTCTAATATCAAATTATTATCATCTTTTGGTTGCTCTCTGTGACTGTTGGATAGTGTTTTGTTACTAATTATTAGTTAGTTAATGCAGCAGCCTTCCAAACCTAATGAGGACTGTCCCCTAACCATTACTCAAGACAAGCGTCAGACATACCAAGATGTCGAAATGAAGGGTACAACACGTGTGTCATTACAATTAACATGCCAAAACAAAGTTATATACACACCAGCTTTAGCATCTGAACTGCAGAGAACACATCTAAAAATGTTATTTCAGCATTAACTTCATTTTGCTTATAGATTCTGATATCTGGCATTATATACCCCAAACAAAAGTAACTTTCAAAGTAAGCATGTAATGAAATTAGAGTTTAAATGTTTTTAATGATTCTGTAATCATATCTCTTTCCTTAAATAGTACTTTTTGTTTAGTTTTCACCTTTTCTAAGCAGCAGAAGTCTCTTTAGGATAAAAACAGATATACTAAAAAAATCAAGGTATGCTCTTTAATTAAAGGATAACAGCTGACTTGAAAGACCATTTGTGGATGAAAATACCATATAACAACTATTACCACAATTTTTAGATGTTAAAAGCACTTTCCAGATCTGTATTGTTTCACGTCAATAAAGAGTGGAAAGCTTTCATGAATTTTTTATTACTCCCACAATCAAATAAAATATTTCTTCAATAATGCTAAAATTTATTTATGTTTGTGTTGCCCAGTTAATGATTTTTCTTGAGAACATATTAGGGATCACTGAGCACAATGTGTGAGATTGTGGAAGCTTGTCTTTGTACTATGTAATGCATACATTGCTTCCCGAACAGGTAGAGTTACTGTATTTTATATAAAGACTCAGACATAGGTGGTCTGGTTTATCTATATAAACATGACAGTGATCTCAAGATAACATCTAACACTTTAAAATATGGACCTTCAACCTGTCGACTAATATGTGACACAGAGCAATTTTGGATACATCTATCCCCTCATAACAGACTGTGCACACTGAGAGTTTTTGTTCTATACATCTCCTCTTCACAGATAAATGAAGGGAGTTAGTGTAAGATTTCAAAATATGAAATCTGCAATATGGATACAGTTCTTGTCTGTTCAGAGAAGAGTTATGCCCACATCTGCTATCTGTATTTTCCTCCTTTCAAAATTTGACTTTAAACCAAATAGGCTTCCAGTCTTGAAAAACAACTACTGAATGAGAAAAGGACAATACCTTTTGGAGTATTTCTCTTTAGGGGGATTGTCATCTCAAACCGTCCTAAAGTGCTCTGCCCCACCATATATTTTATAAAGTTTCTGCACAGTCTGGAAGCCATACAGGTTCAGCTGGTTTATGGAAAAGGAGGCATGTTCTCCCTCCAAGAACTTTTAGCTCGGCCAGAGAGCAAACATCAAGAGAACAGCAAGAGCAGAGAATCTTTCAGTGACTGAATTAAACTAACATCTACATACTGAAAAGCCCCTTAACCGTGAAAGAAAATTAAATATACTTAAGAAAAAGTGTGAATATTTACTAAGAGCACTTAATATATCTGATGGATCTCTAAAATAATGAATTACAGAAAAGGGCCAATTTTTCCTCAAAACTATTGAAGAAATAATTATATTCAAATTCTTCCTTAATATGATGGAAAAATTAATTTTCAAAATACCTTACCTTATCATATGCTATATTATTTTAGAATAAAATCAGTTCCAGTTTCAAATGTAATATGTTAAATGCTAAAGGACAACAGCAGCAATGCTGGTTAACAACTACACAACACTAACAACTACAATAGCAGGGAAGTAATGCAAGGTGAGATGTGGATACACATAGAAACTTCACACACAAATATATTGCGAAAACACATTTGTTTCAATTTTCAGATTGCTAAACCACAGGTGCAAATGTCAAATAAGTTAACAAATAAGAGCAGATACACCAAACATTAAATGCAAATAAAAAGTAACCCCTTGACACGTGATACTGCTATTACAGGTCCTGAGAAAATATGTCAGAAACAGAGTGTGTATATAAATATGTATACTTATGTGTACTAACAATAGTAAAGCAACAGCCAAGTTCATGTGCAAATAAGACAGAAGATAAGTTTTTGTTCAAAGCATTTAATCTTTGGAAGGGTGTCAATTATGCTGTTAAAGAACAGGATAATCATATCTGCATAATATTGCTTAAGATATTGCAGAACAAGTTTAGATGCTGTTATCTTTTTGTTGTTTCAGAAAAACAGGAACGCAGTAGGAACACTACAACAAAGCACTAGCTGTTGTATAGAAATAATTGGAGCAATAAACAAGTACCCTCAGTTCTTATTTTTGTACTAAATAGAAATTAAATCTACAAACTCATTTAAGGAACTCTAGAAACAAACAAAATATAAATTTCATATTAGTTGGTTGCTTGAAATAGCAGGCACAGATTTGACTTTGACAAAATTCCCTCTATTCTAGTTTCTTACATTGAATAACACCATGGTAAAGAAATTTATATTTTGTAAAAAGATGTTCTCTTTTCATATATGAGAGAAAATGCACAAATACAATTGCACTACCACTATGAGATTACTTAGTGGATTTGGTCAAACTCTATTCTATTTTTGCAACTTCATTCTGGTTGGAAAGTAATGTACAAAGAATTCATAGAAAACTTACATACTGTGCAAAAACATATTTTATATGCACAGAAAAATGGTGACAAAATCTCTAGTGATTCAATGTGACTGACTTCTGCACACTAGTACCAGACTTTTCCTATTGCAACTAATTAGACAAAAAAAGCAGATGTTCAAAAATCCCTGCCTGGAAATACAAAGCATGTATTAATTACTAGTGGTTTTGAAGTCTTCTAGTATCCATAGTCATTCAAAACTGATTTAAATGTTGAAGACTTTAGAAAAAACAGTACATTGGAAAGAAAATTGTACTGTGGCACATACCCCACAGTCTGAATGGATGACACTCTTATTTTAAGGTAAATTTACACAGGTTTAACCTAAATTTGCCTCTAGACCTTGACTGAAATGGAAGAAGAGGGGGAAAAAAAGGTGAAAAAGAGCTTCATATTACCTTAATTCTGAGATTATTTTCAAGTTAGGTAGTTTTCAGAGCCTCCTACCAGGGACAAGTAACCCAAACTTAGTCTGTCATCTCAATCAGAGATTGAAATCTATCATTGACAAGCAAGGCGTACCACAACATCCATGTAATAGAAGCAAAGAACATATTGCTTCTGCTGCTGCTGTTATTATTATTATTATTATTACTAGTACTATTACTATTATTATTATCATTGCTCCTGTTCTGAGAAAACAGTGAGATTAAAGCACTACACGGGACAAATAATTCTGTTTACAAGACATTCCATCAGCACCGAAAAAGCTGGATTTCCTGCTTGTTCTCCACAGCAGGCCTTCCAGAAAGACTTACTCTGAAAATAACCTTGAGAATTAAATTAAATCTTTATTTCTCTTATTTTTCTATATTCTGTATCTAGCAAAGGGGAGATGGGGAGAATGGAAAAGAAATTTTCTTTCAGAAATTAAAAAATAACCCTTAAACTGGATAAATATGAATATGTTAAAAGTCATTGGTACTATTGCTGTCTTGCTTTTTTTCACAGTTGTAAATATGGATGTGGTTTGCATCTGGGTTAACAGGAGGTATTCCTGAATTCAGTTTTGCTTTAAAGGGAAACATTAATCCAAAAATTCTCACTTCCATACTTCTCAGAAGTTCATTATTATCCCATTAGACGTACTGGCAGGAAATAAAATGAACAGCATTTAGATACAGATTTTAACCTTTATAAATTATCTTATTTTACTTTCCAACTTCACCCGTTCTGCTGTCAGAAGAGATAGTCAAGATGCCCTCACAAATATTGAAAATATATTTTTCAATTCTCAAAGAGATAGTAAATGTTAAAAAAAAAAATAATTACCAGTAACCAGAATTCTCTGATGCATGTACATTTATATTTTGTGACTGCTAAGAGATAAGAAATATTTTGAGCCTTGTAATGAGTGGGACAATATTATCAGCGTGTAAATTGCAACATGGCCTCTCGTGCACATACTGCATATAACATAACACTAGACTGGAATAAATAGGAAAAAGTTGGAAAACAAGTACGCACGACACACAGTTTTTTAAGGGCTTCCTTTTTGTCAAATCAATGTTTCTTTAAAACTCTAAATAACTGTCACTATGTCCATTCAAATCTTTAGTGACTTCAAGAGATGCCCATACCAATTAAAATTACTTTGAGTCCTTCCTTGGAATAAAGGAAAGGAAAAAAAACTCCTTAAAATAAAGGAAAAAACTCCTTCGTTAAAAACTGTTAACCATAGCTAATTCAGCAACGATACACTGCTGTGTGAGAGTAAACACAAACTACAAGGAATCATGATAACTATCTCCAAAAAAGGGGTTATCTAGGTTATCTATTCCATTTGTAGGTCAGCTGAAGTGTGTTGTAAACCTTCAAAGCTGTTTCCTCCTTTCCAACTTGTAAGAGGTTTCAAAAACTCTGTTATTCTTCAAAAATCTACGAAGATAAATGGTTAAGAATTTGGGGACTGCATTTGAGATCAAATGCATGACACATGGCCAGCTTCATGGCATCACAAGTCCTTCTGAAAAATGTATCAGTAATTTGAGAAGACACACTAATGAAGGTGGAAGTTTGTTACTAAATACGAACCTATTACCTACACCAAATATACTGCTTACATTTATTCTGAAGAGATGTGGATATGAAGAGGCTCATTTGGAAAGTCATTTCAAGTTTAAGAATAATCTAGCTTTTTTCAGTCCCCTGAAGACTGCTTTTTATTTGGACATAATATGTATCACCAGAGACAGGACAGTTATACCCAAACTCCAAACCATTCTAAGTAACAGAAATTATCTCAGTAAGAAGAGAACTTTTTACTTTAATGGCCTTAATTCTCACGTTCAGTAAATTCGTCTGTGTCAGCAAAGTGAATTACACTCTGTTCTCAGAGTCTGCACTCCTGAAAACAAAGCTGCTCTGACCTTACAGAAGGTGGGGACAGCCTTCCTGGGCCTGAACGAGTGCCCAGGCTTCAGAGATGTCCCTGAGGCATCTTGGCAGGCTCAGTCTCAGATCCTGAGCAGATGCCAGAGGGCAACAAGAATTTGAAGAAAATGAACTGGAAAAGATTTTAATGTGAGAGGCCTGACACTAAAGCATGCTGCAGAAAGGGAGATCACCTCACCAAGTCATGTCCTTACCAGGCAGTGGGGGACAAACATGGCATGGCACTGACTTTTCTGCTTCTAGAGGCTGCTCACCCATTTTTTGGCTCAGATCAGCCCCCTTGGTTTTCACTGGAGAAGCTTCAAATTACAAGGCATGAGCATTTCAGGTGCTGAGAGCAGACATTCTGGTTATAAACTGAGAAACCAATCTGTATCTTAACTGGGTATGATCTTCTAAGTTACCATTTTCTTACAGTTTTAGGGAACTAAGAAAAACCCAAATCTTTTTTTAAATGAGTATTTTAAATCATGGCAGAAAGCATGAACACACCATCTTCTTTACCCATGCATGAACACAGAACATCCTCAGTAGATGCTGCTGAAGCCAAAGCATATGCCAGTTACAAACATGTACCATTTCAACATATATATTAAAAATAAGTACATAGTGCAATTCATGCTGAACAAAACACTGTCACTTTGCTACAAAGCACCTTGCAAAGGGTCAGATATAGGAATCTAGATTCAAATCTGAACAAAGACTAACTTTATGTTGCATATCTCAGCAAGAGTTGAGGAACACTCAGAAACTCTTCTCAGCAGAAAATTTTCCCAGTTTAATATTCACAAGTGGGTATATATTTAGCCAATTACATGAGTCTTCTTTTATCTCATCATCAAGATATGCTGCCATGGTATAACCTTCTGGAACACAGTCTATAGCCAGTATTTCCGTTCAAAGCTGTTTCCCATCACACAATACTGATGGGGACTTTTTTTGTCAAAGGTAGTCCTCTAAGTAGAATTTCAACAGACATCTGTCATATAACCATTTCTTGGTGTGTATTAAGATACTGTCAGATTTGAAGAAAAATATTTTGTCAGAACAGAAATATTCGGTCAGCAACAAGAACGGGCTGTTCAAAGAGCAGTGCTCAAAACAGATGTGGTTTCTATTACTGTCCTTTTGCCATCTGACACTAAAATCAGGTCCCATTTATTTAGATTATTATTTGTTCAATGCTAAAAATGTCATGCTCAGCAAATATAAATGCTATCTTTTCATAAAAACTTATATTCTAAGGGAAAATTCATAAAATATGATCACACACCTCTTTCCTTTACCCAACTCTGCCACTAAACTGCCACTATTTCTCTGCCACTAAATTTTCCTTGACATTTCTGACTTCTTAAATGAGTTTGTTTACTCGCTACCGTAGAATTAATTATGTAAAAAGCAAAAGAGACCTTGCACTCTAGTATTCACACTGAATTTCTGACTATCAAAATATTTCATTCCTCAATTACTCAATGAATTAATATGCAAGGTTTATCTAAAAAGCACACACTGAACATTTCCACACGTTGCTGCACTTGCTCTAGATTATCTTCCCCCACCCCTAAAGCAAAGAGTGGTAAAATTCTCAGTGTGCTTTCCCTGTGGATATAATGTTTCTATCAAACAGATGGGTGGATTTCTTCAATCTTTCTAACAAGAATTAATGGAAATTAAAAAGGATTTATTGACTAGTGGCAGATGGCTGAAGGATTTTGCTTAGGTACAACTCATGTAAATTACAAAAAAAAAGCGAATTCAACCTCTTGCTGTGGACAAGAGGTTACTTCTGCATTAAATTAGGAGCATTCTGTTCACTGTTACAAGGAAGCAAACACTTTCCTTTTTACAGTTGAACATTGCTTATTCCAAAAGTCATGTGCTTGGGAACACTGGGCCAAGGGAATATTAAATTTGCTTTCTATTTCACAGGGTCACTGAATGGGTAAGGTTGGAAGGGACCACCGTGGGTCACATCTGGTCTAACCTCCCTGCTCAAACAGGGACACCCCAGAGCACAGGATTGTGTCCAGATGGTTCTTGAATATCTCCAGTGAGGGAGACTCCACAGCCTCTCTGGGTAACCTGTTCCAGTGCTCGGTCACCTGCACAGAAAAAAGTTCTTCTTCATGTTCAGGTGGAACGTCCTGGGCATCAGGTTCTGCCCACTGCCTTGTGTCCTACTGCACCACTGACCAGAGCCTAGATCCATCCTCTGACACCTCCCTTCAGACACTGGCACACATTGATGAGGTCCCCTCTCAGTTGTCACTTTTGAGGCTGAACAGGCCCAGCTCCCTCAGCCTTTCCTCATAGGAGAGATGCTCCTGTCCCTTCATCAGCTTTGTAGTCTTCCACGGGGCCTGCTCCCGGAGCTCCATTGTCTCTCTTGTACTGAGGAGCCCAGAACTTGACACAGCACTCCAGATGTGCCTCACTGGGGCTGAGTAAAGGGACAGGATCACCTCCCTTGACCTGCTGGCATTGCTCTTCCTGATGCACCCCAGGACACCATTGGCCTCTTGGCCACAATGACACACTGCTGGCTCAGGGACAGCTTGTTGTCCACCAGGACAGCCAGGTCCTTCTCCACAGAGCTGCTTTCCCATGCCTGTGTAAAATCTAACAGCTCTGGGTCTAAAAACACAAGGACTGAAATTTTAGAACACAGATTGATTTTTATGCATTCATAGTAATTTATTACTATACAAAAAATTGATTTCTTCTTTGATAAAAATTCTATTTGGAAAGAAAACATTATCTCTGCAAATATAAAAAATATTTATAAACCCAAAATCAATGTAAGTAGATTCTATAAAATATGTTAATAATAACAACATTTTTTTCTCATTCACAAAGGTCTTGATAACCTAATACAATATTAAGTTAAAAGCTCTGAAACCTCAGAAATTATACATAAAAAAGACAATAATTTATTTATAGGTCCCCATTAAATGTTTATGTTTGAGTCAAAAAAAAAAAAAAAAAAAGAACTCTGCCATTTTATGTTGTAATTACAGAAACTAATCAGAGACCTAATCCCCGTTTCTGATGAAAAAATAAAACAATTAAAAATCCCTTCTTTCAAGACATGGTAGTATTTAACCTACACCTGTATTTTAATATAATTTATATTTTAATTTTTTTTTAATTTTATGATCCATTTGATTTTTAAAAGCACAGTGGAAACAGGTTAAGATGATAGTTTGCAGCATTGGTTTACTACTTGTTCTTTTTTTCCCCTCCAGAACAATAACCTAGATATTTGTGTAATCTATTTGAAATCCATTCTCTTACTAAAAAGCCCTCAATGTGAACAGTTAAAATTATAATTAGTGGGGTATTTCAGCTCTATCTAGATCGTAATATTAGTTGCAATTCCAAAATGTTAATGGATTTTCATGTTATTGGCTTTAGGTGATGCTGGCCTTTATCAGCCTAGAGAAAAATTGCAACACTCATCATACAATATAATTTCTGGTAAATTTCCAAAACCAGCAACACTGCTCCCAAATTTCTTTTTTTTTTTTTTAATTATTAATGTAGCTATTATTAACGCATATTATCAAACCTACCCAAACCTACTCAGCAATTTAAAGAACAGTTTACGGATTGCATGATTTCCTGGTAGATGAGTACATTCTGAAGAATAACAGACAATTTAGAAAGTAGTCAACCCTGACTACAAGCACAACGTGCACTCTGGAGCAGTTTTCTTTAGTAATGCAACACAGGTACTTGAAGAACTTGAATGGCTATACATAAGTAAATTGAAGGACAGAACCCATCACACATTTCTTAAAAACAAGTTTCTTCCAGTTCTGTCAATGTTAATATTGCTGCTCTGCTGAAAACTGTAGCAATTTTGCTTTACATATTTAGTGTACAAATCCAACAGGAATGCAATAACCTAATGAAAAGGCAATTAAATCGAGAAAAAAATTACTACACTTACTGTGTTAAACTATTGTAACACAAACATACACACACACACAAAGAAATTATAGCTTTAGTAGAAAACACAAACTTCTACAAACTTAGCCAACCAAAGAACCAGTTGACAGAACTACCTTCAATTCTTAATGCCTCCATGGGTAAAACACAATTAGTGAAGTCAATATTTTGTCACATATGCTTACTGTTGATAGATTTCAAAGCTGTCTTCAACATCCTGTTCTTAGCCCACAGTGAGGGCTATAGTCTTAGAGAATGTATGTAGAATTGTTTTGTGAAAAATGCAGCTAGAAAATTAAGAACTAAATCCCACTAACATAATGCAAAGTTCCCAAGTCTAATTAAATTTCCACATATTTAAAGTCTAAATAATTTAACTCAAAAATTTAGACTTTTCTGCTGCCTTTTGAGTATAGCTAAAAACAAGTCTATACCTTTTATTTTGTATTTACAGTAGGCTTCAATAATTTAAAAATTAAGAAAGTGGGAAGTGAAACAGCTAAAATATTTAATGCTTAATTCGACTTAATGAATTCTAAATGAGTTTTTAAACAAGTATGTGTGGGATGGTAGCCTGAATTCTGCTCCATACTCTGCTCCATACTAAAAATATATTTTCATAGAACATTCACGTTGAATGCAACTAATTTATCCTTTGAAACGTGTGTTGGCATTCTAATGATTTTTCACCACAGTAATCAAAACAGATCACTTTTCTCACCTGAATGCTTGCATTTTAAAACATCAAATCCTTCTGTAATTTACTGTTATGAAATGTGACAATTAATTGTATTAAATTTTGATTAGTCCAAACAGGACAAAAGATAACAAGCAGCTTTCCTCTATAAGGTAGAGTTCTTCTGAAAGTTCCAAAGGTAAGATGCAATATCACTTTATTTTTTTCAAGGTAGACCAAAAGATATAAGTAAAAGCCAACTCTATCTAATTTATACACAAACTTTGATATTTTTTAGATTTTTTTTTAATCAGTAAATCCACAAATCACATTTTTTTTTCAGTAGGGCAAGCCTGCATATTAACTATTTGGAACAGATAAGTTTACGAGCAAGTCATTGACCATGAAGTTTGAAAAGAGAAGCATAGGACAAAGGAACAAAATTATATAAATACTAGAATACTTATATTTTTAATATTAACCAGTGATATGAGTTTTTTAAAACCTTATTTTCAAACTATTTAAAGCTAGCAAAACCATGCATCAATTTGCTAAAGTTCCTTATAACTCCTAATTAAAATTAATTGTTAATAAATTGGAAAAAAAATTCAACACTGAGAACTGTTTTCTTTGAAACTCTGATAGTAAAAACTACAGGGTGCAGCTTTTTCAAGAAAGAAATATGATAATATTTATGGGAAAAAGTAATTTATCTTGAACTGAGACCTCAGTAAAAATATTCAAGAAATATTTCTACATGCACGGCAATATCCTTTGAACTTTCTTTAGCATTTCCAAATCTACTGAAAATATATTTTCATTTTTTCCCCATTCTCTTCTCATCTCTCTAGTATTTTGTATTCTTCATTTTATTCTAAATAATATGTTCCTCCTCCTCTCAATCTTTATATTAGAATTAAATGGTATCCACAGTATGTCTTAAAGAACACTTTGCCTTGCATATGCAGTTTCCTCATAAATCAATCCTTTGGCTTGAAATTCAGAATGAGAGTAGATGGATTAGCTGAAAAATTCACATGGATGGAAAAGTTAATGCAGATTCTGGTGTATCATCTCCTTGAAGGAGATACATGCACATGCTGTTATGAAGAAGGGAAACACTGCCTTGTTCTGTTTTCTCTGCCTCTCCCCCATCGGTAATTAAAGTCTTTTGTCCCAGTACTTTGCTAAAGTCCCTGACACCAACTTTGCTAAAAGATTGCTGATTCCTGACTGCTTGTCATGCTTTTTTACGATTGCCACTTCTCTTTCAAATAACTAAAGTGTAGGTCTAGGTGGGTGTTTGAAAGGTCAGTCTTCAGTGATGCTCCACATTAAGTACAGAATTGGTTTTGCACTCCAGAAATGCTGCAAGTACTATATATACAGACTGCTTAAAACTTTCACCCATATTAATTAAGAAAAGTATACTCAAGAAAAATTATCATCCTCATTAAGAATATTCAGTACACCAATTATCTGAACACCATCCTCAAATTCCTTGACTGGATTACATAACCATTAAAATTACAGCTGCAGTTATTTTTCTGGTATCTCAGACAATAAGGTTAAGTCCTCTAATGAATTTTTCTTCCCTTATTTGTTACTGGATACCTATTGAACTTCTGCATGGTATAGAAGATCACTGAAAAGCAGGAAACACCAGACAAGTTAACAACAGAATCAAAACTTCCCAAAACTCTTCCTTCCCAGGCTCATTTCTATGGGAGATGAACTCTCCTCTTTTTAAGCTTCTCCCAGCATTGATATTATTTTATCTCAAGGATCACAGTAATCTTCGCAGTTCAGGAAAATGGGCTCTGAATAATTTACCGTTTTTAATTTTTTTAGATTTAATTTTGTAGTCCAAAAGATTTGAGGTACTAATGTCAATTCACATAAAATTCTTATGACTACAAAAATTGATGGGTTTAATCTATCTAGATTACTAGCTACACAAAAATAAGAACAGCAAATAGATCTCTATTGATTCATTCAGATCAGTGGGCCCAGCCTGCAAGTTTGTCGTGACACAAACTGGGTCTCTGTCAATCCCTGCTGCCTCCTTCATCCTCTTGCCCAATCTGCACTGCATTCAGTCTTTCAGAGGCTACATGGAAGTAGCTTCACACGTGCTTCACAGAAAAATTCCTCAATTATAATTCTGGAGTCAAAATGCTGGAACTAGGCAGAACAACTGGAGAAGACTTAGTTACTGGAACTCTATGTATGGAGTGATATATGTTGGACAGAGACATCACAATGTAGCTTGACTTTTGACAATCGCACACTCTGAAGAAATTGACATTTTAAGTATTTTCTATTGATTTTATAAAGCTAAATGGAACACCTACAGAAAGGAGAGACTTTGATTCAACAACAAAATCTTTACCCAATAATCACAATTTTCAGCCCTTTCCCCAAAAAAATCCTTTTAAGATTACAAAACCCATTGTAATGGGCAACTCATAATAATATGCTGCAGTTAGGATTATGGGAGGAAAGACTGACGGTTAGGATAAAAATAAATTTTTGGATGAATATAATGTAATAATTAACCGAATTATTTAGAATTTGCCAAACAAGGTATTCTCAGAGACAACTAAGTCATAATAGACAATTCAAAAGGCTACCAGAAGAATGTCATAAGGCAACTGAGCACAATTCAATGTCAGAAAACACAGACAGTGAGGTACTCGGGAAAATGTCACAAACCAGGATGATACCAAAAAAATGAAAAAATCTTTTACTGACTAAGAGGAAAGGACAACACTCAAGTTGAGGACAGGCAAGCCACTAACCACTCATTAACTTTCTATTCCACAGCCTGTAAACTAAAGAGGGAAAACCAGTACAGTTCTGAAAGCACCAATAGTACTGGGAAGTACACTGCATAGCAGTAGTTGCACAAGAGCCTCAAACAACACAAGGATAAGATGACTGCTACTGGAGAAAAAAAAAATTGTATATATGAATGTTATTGTGGCATAGCAGTAAGAAATTCTTAATTCACAGTCTTTTTGGTAACTTGATTTTATGACTGATCACATAGCGTTTATCAGCAAAAAAATGTCAGGACAATCCAGGCTTCTAGAGACTATTTCCAGATATAAATATATCAATTTAATACTGTGTAACCTGCTGAAAGCAATGAGAAATCAAACTCATCTGTACTTAAGATTGCAAAAATGATACCAGTGAAACATAGATGAAAACCTACTGACATTTTATTAAAAACAAAAAACCAACCAACCAATCACCCCAGCAAAACAAAAACCAACCAAACAAGAAAACCCACCAAACACATAAACAAGCAAAACAAGCCCCCTACAGGTGTGTTTGGAATGCTAGAGACTAATGTCAACATCACTGTGGACCTACAGAGAGATTAAAAGCAACAGATATGGCAACAGGAAAAAAAACCCTAGGTGTGATTTTGAGTTTAGGAACTGCCATTTCCTTCTGAACATTGTATCAATTATTTGAGAGAGATGCATCTTGCAACCATATAGGAAGGATCTTTCCAGAGAGATTAAAACATTTTTCTCTGAAACCAAATAAAATATTTTTTGGTTTGTTTTATTTCATTAGGTCCAGATGTACTGTGCCATTGTGAATGCTCAGCAAAATTTATGAATGAATTGTACCCTGCCAATAGCAGTGCTGGTAACTCAGCAAGATCTTTGCATATCACTCTGGCATATGAAAAGACAAACTCAATTTGTCCAATATTCTCAATATTCAATTCAATTTTTATGAATTACTTCATATTCTGTATTGTGCTGCTTTAAATGCCTGTGATGAGTGTCTTGAAAGGCTTTAACATGAAATAGAACAACTGAAACTCTCTGCAGGATCAGCAATAGGAAAAGGGACACAAAATTCATAACTTTCTTCTACTTACAATATGGAAAAGTTAAAGCTTCTAAAACTATAAGAATGAAATAACAGTTGGGAAAATATCACTTAGGAAGAAAAAAACCCCATATGCTTAGCACATGCAAATTACTCGGCTATCTGCATGGCTTATTAATTATATTATGAGGCCTCTCTGTTCAACAGCACTGACAGGATCTGCTTCCTCTTTTCCAATTTTCTCTTACAGCAGAAGTGAACTGTACAGATTTGGGCTGACAGCCTGAGCTCAGGAGTCCTAAAGTGCCTGGTAGTTTCATTGTTCCTAAGTAGTGCAGTTCTTACGGGAGGGCATAGCCATGGACTGAAAGAGATAGTCTCTCTCCATTTAGACTAATCCAATGAAAGGCTTTGATGGTTAAAACCTAGACCTTGAATTTCAATTTGTATTCAAGCTGTGAGCTGGTATTGCAAGCACAGTCCAACAGAGGAGGGGCAATAATGCTGACTATTGTCATTAAGCAGGCTGCTCAATTCTAAACATGCTGAAATATTTCTCAGTGTTGAGACTTTTATTTTCTTGTACAAGTATCGATAATTGAGCTGGAACCATTGATCATCAACTTTTCAGCTTTATGTTACAAGGTATCTCATCCTTCAGGTAGTATTTTTTTCCTTTCCTTTTTAGGACGACATTACTAAATTGTTTAATAGTGTCACAGAGCGTTCCAGAAGTGCCATGAAGTCCTAGAAACTCAAGAATGGGAAATGTTTGATTAATAGAGACCTTAGAAATACAGGAAATTCTACTAAATGCTTTTTTTGGTTTGTTTTAAATCTCCCCCAGAGCTTCGACCTTTGTTTCATTGTTCAGCTTTACTTCCCTGCTTGTCCTCCAAAAGCGAAGTTCTTTTAACCACTGAGACTGCAGTTTTAATGGACTTATGAATTCAACTATATTCAGTAGATAGATACCATTCAGGTTACATGACTGAAAAAAGTGGCACTACCAAGATATTTTGAACATTCAAGCTGAATATTTGTTAGGCGACTCAGCACAAATACTTGTTAGGCATGTAGCAATCAGCAACTCACAAAACTATAAATAATAGAAGAAACAAGACCTAAAAAGTGAGAGCAGTACTTTCTGTCTGTTATTCCAAATGCGCATTAGGTTCATCTGAAGCAGAAAACTACTGTAGTAGCAGGGGGACCTAACAGCAGGACTGTTACAGCAAGAAACACCTTGTTATTATACAGTCAACATCTGTGCTTCCTAAATGGCAAAGTAAACGAACATAATAGTTACTGCCCTATAGTCCCATTTTGCCACCTGCATGTGCATGGCAATATACTGAGTAATCAAATCAGATAGCACCAAAAAAAAAAAAAAAAAAAAAAAAAAAAAAAAAAATCCCTGATCTGTCCCTCCACTTCCCTCGAACATCTATATGAAATTTGTTTATACGCAGCAAAACGACATACCAAAATTCCACAGATAACCCAACAATCGGTATTGTTACATTATACAAAACATATATATATAAACATATATATATGTTATATGTTATATATATATAATATATATAACATACATATTTTTTATATATATATATATACAGCTATTATATTAGCTGTAATAAGATCAGGACATAATCAGCAATGTGACTTCATAATTTGGCAAGATGAAATAAAAATATTGGAGTAGGTCCTTCTTGCTTGACTATTTTCAGTAATTTTATAAATGTAATTATGTCATAATGCTAGAAATCTCAGTTAAGCAATTACTAAAAGCTTACACATCTGGGACTTTTTAAGAACAGGGGTAGTGAAAAATCCTTCAACTATTATCATGTAATTCTCAAAACCCTCAAATAACATTCTGGGGCCACATCTGTTGACTTCTATACCTATCAGTACTTTAAAGCCTGCTGATACCATTTTTAAAAAAATAAAGAACTAAAAATGGTTTCTAGTTATCACGAATAGCAAAGACTTCTATATGAAGAACTTCATACCCTTTTGCTGAGGGCAGAGAAACGTCTTTCTAGGGGAATGGCAGCCTGTAAGATTTAAGACTGGGATTTCAGTTAAGGACAAATCACGCAAATGCACAATCATTTTTCTGAGAGATCTGCTTCTTTCTAAGCTAGGATTCAATGTGCAGTTGAGGTTGGATAAATCTTATGCTTAAAAGAACATTTTCATTTTATTCCATGATATCTCAGCACTTTGTAAATAGTTGTCTGCATTTTAGGTGAACCAGTATGATTCAAACCCATGTGATCCTAGAGAATGGTGGTGCTGCAATGACTCCGTGTTACTGCTGAATTCCTAGAGCAAACCACTGACCCTTAATGGGACAGAAAAGTCTGTTATTAAAACTACTGAAAGTCTTTAAT
Organism: Acanthiza pusilla; assembly: GCA_036630365.1. Lineage (NCBI taxonomy): Eukaryota > Metazoa > Chordata > Aves > Passeriformes > Acanthizidae > Acanthiza > Acanthiza pusilla. The sequence goes on from JAXCHO010000164.1 coordinate 25,267,153, forward strand.
GTGCAATGGAAAAGCACTGTTTTGTGTACCAGAATATGAACTGTTTTGTATACCAGTATATTTAGTGAATAACCTTTAATTAATAAAATTAAACCTTGGGAAAAAAAAAAAAACTAGAACGTAAGTGTGGCTTTTTCAAACTCATTAATAAATTAGGTTTGTTTGGGGTTTTTAAGTTAGTTTTAGTCTTTACACACTTTTGAATTTTTTTAATTATTATGGGTAGCCTCTAAACCATAAAATTACAGCAGTCATACAGATAGAGCAGCCATTTCACTTTCCTGACCTTAAGGAATATGATATGAGAGCACTTTATTACATCAGGCAGGCAGATCCAGGAGTGTTCTTCCCAGAGAAATTCAAATATGGTTGCTCCTTTTAATTGGTGTCAGGAGTTCCAAAAATCTAATGCAATCAGAATCCAAAGGAGATTAAGCATGTGTTCTGCATTAGTTCCATAAATGCTGACACCATGCCCAAGGAAGTGAAACGGCTATATATCAACTGTCTGTTACCCTCTACAAACAATTTTAAATAAAGTTTTGCTAGAATAAAATTACTACCAAAAACACAGTGCTATGCGCCATAGAAATTCTGGGTCCCCCATATTTTGCAAACTCAAATATTTGCAGCAGTGAGAAAAGAATCATTTTGTGCACATTGGAAAACAATAGGCATTCTAGTCCTAACAGTGGGCAGGACTTACTGGCCATGCAATAATTCCATAGACATACATGCATTACTACCTTCTCATTTCCTATAGCAGATTAATTTTCAATAAAATTGAGATTGGCAAAATACTGGAAACAATACAGCTAGAGGTAATTAGTTCATCTGGAAATGCATAGTGAGGAGCCTTTGATGTGAACTGACATGCAAGGTGAGTATCTGTTTCTAAACAGAGTACAGTGCAAACAAGAAAACATCAGAAATAATTGGCTGATTTCGTATAACTGAGTTCAAACTTTGCAGGTAAAATATGCATAAAACACTAGTGTTTAACTTACTTTTGTCCACTTAATTACCCCTGTATGTTGTTCCATGTTAATAAAAATATGTTCTTTTATAAATTAATTTTAAATTCCTCTGCTCAGAATACCTTCCTTTTAAAATATTATAAAGAGACTGAGATCAGAATGAAGGGAAATCTATAGGAAAGTTTTAAAACCATTTTTTACCCATGTTCTGACTGAATTTATAATGAAGATATCCCTATGACTGAGAAAATGAAGAATTCCTGCATTTTGAATTTTGCAGAAAATGAGTAAAGGTGGGAAGATGTCTTTGTTTCCAGTCCACATTGATTTTTTTATCTAACTCTAGTGTACAACTGACTGGCAAATCTTTTCTGTAAAGAAAAGTATGTGCTGGTTCAAAAAAATGAAAACAAACTTTATTTCAATTAATTTTAACATGCATCATTCTTTGCCTGAGATGGTTTAGGCACTAGGTGCTTGCTCTTAATTACTCAAGATTCTGTCCTTTATATTAGCCCTGAGCCATTTTGAAAAAGTGGCAGGTTTTCCTTTTCAATTTTCCTTTTTCTCTCCACATTTCCAAAAAGTAGCTAAAATTTAAACCTTTAAAATATTTCACTGAAACCCTAAGCAAAATAAAAGTCCATATAAGATATATATTATAATAGATTACATAAGATAACATCACTCATATGTGGAAGTTTAAGCCTGTTGCTTTTTGTGTGCATTTAATTATGAAGTTTTTTTAAAATAGCTATATATACATTTTTATATGTGTGTGTGTGTGTACAGGTTGGGATTTTTTTATATTTAAAAAACTCACTAAAAATCTTGTTTATCTTAATGTTCTATAACTGTGTGCAAATACATAAGACATTTGAAAGCAAAATTATTAACCAGTGTTGTTGAATTTCCACAAGGAAATACTACTGGTTAGAAACTGTCTTTAGTGCTCAGTATTACAGGGGGAAACATTCAAATGTGATTATAGCTTTGAAGTAAAAATAGGATGTCCTTACAGACTGCAGCTACGTGTTCAATATATTATTTTCTTTATTTACACAAAGAATTTAAGCTTACACTTCTAAGAGGTATTCCCATAATATTTGAAATACTTAATATCAAATGTAGTTGTAATGGGAAACTACAAGTGTCTCCAAGACAAACAACCACTTTATCTTTGATCTCCATATTCTCTCTCTTTTTAAGGCAGCACTTACAGGCATGCAACATTTCCTGTCAGTCTTTGAAGGAATACACAACAGCTGTTGATATAAAATTAAACATGCTTCTTAAATTTTATTTTATGCACATACATGTTTTAGAGTGCTCTCTAATCAATTTTTTTCAGAAGTACCATCAGGATAAACATTGAAACAAACCAAAATAAAAATGTATTCTCCTTACATCTCAGAAACAAATGTGGCCTCAGAACTCACAACTAAACTTTAAATTTCTTGTCTCTTTAATCTAGCATAGTGGTTCACTAAATATAGTTGGATTATAAAAGCCTTTCCACAGTCAACATCCTGGTGCATTAGCAGGTGTGCTGTAAGAACATTGTTTTGAATTTCATCAGATCTGATCATTAACTTATCATGCAGTGTAAGGATATTTCAAAATGACTGTAGTGCCAACACAAAGTGTAAAAAGCTTAGGAAAAATTACTCAAGCAAGAACCAACAACAGATTTTGTTTACAATGAGGGACTCAGGAAAAATCATTAACACACTACAGTGTTTTAAAAGACAGATGGCAGAACAGTAGACCTAAATTTAGTCATACAACTATAATCATAGAGTACACGGAGAAAAAAGGCACACTTTGAAAACCTGAATATAGTTAATAGAGCTTCTTTTGCTGGCTGTATTTACACTATCAAAAGCACAAAGTTGGGTATGGACTTGAAGACAAATGATAATTTTCTAGGACCACCTTGCTTCTGTATTTGTGTTTCTTAACTGAAATTTTTCTTTCTAGAATTTATACTAAGTCATTCCAAAACTGTCAGATTGCATTTCAGGATGTGCACTAAACAAAGGAAATTACATGACATGCACCTTTTTGTGCCCATAGGCTCGTCAAAAGATGCATGAAGTGGAATGACATACTTCATTAACATTTCTCTTTCATAGCAAGTAATGCCTGCTGTTGTACATATTTATATCTTGCTAGAGAAAGCACTGTTCCAGACAAGTGCCAAGTATTGGAGCAGAACACAGTCATGTTTCCCTAGGTCTGGACAGAGTTCAATTTACAGTCTTGAACAGGTCTCCAAACTTCCTGCATAGCTAAAACTCCCACATCATTCTTTTTTAATTACTTTTTTTGCTTGAGGGAGACCTAGTAGTCATGCTTTCCATCTGACATCATCAGGTAGCCTGTTATAGGTTAAGGATACGCAATATAGTGAAGCAAAACTCGAGTTTCCCATTCATAATCATATTGCCAAATGGGACATTTAAACCTTAAAGCAAACCATGCCAAAAGTTAATTATTTGGGCAGGAGGCAGCAATCCTTCCTGTTCAGATAAAAGAATATTCTTTGACTCCAAGTCCTCAAATAGCAACACCCCTGAAGAATCTTGAATCACTCTATTCATAGCTATATACTTGCATAGTCCCATCCATTAACGTAGCTTCTCAATGACTTGTTTAAAAAAAAAAAATCCCTTTGATCTCTAACTTAATATCTTTCAGTTTTACTCTGAGCCAGTTTGAACAAAGGCACAGAATAAAGTTGTATGTCACCTGTTTATTTCAACAAGTAACTCTTGCCATTCCAGCTACTGGTTGTACACACAAATTGTATACAATGTAAATTTGTAATGTAAAACAATTACAAATCTTAAATTGAATATATAATACTGTTTCTATTGTTCAATTAATTGTAAACATTTGCATGAACAATAGGTTGTGGAAGGAATTTAAACTGGATGGCTTTTATGGATTCAGACGGACAAAGATGCAGTCTTAATGCATTAGATTAATACTAACAACTGTTACTAACAAATTCTGACATGGTTTATAGATCTTTTAAAGCAGATTAAGCAATTCATCTTGAATAGACAATGAGCTCTAATACAGGTTTAGCTTCAGTGGAGACAAAGAGAAAATTCTCTGACTCATCACAGAACCTTGATAGAGATGTTTTCAGCTACTTAACGAATAATCAGATCTCACAAGTACTGGACCTCCAATGACATTTAATGGCTACTCTCGTGGCCTCTGGTTATGCTCCTCACACACACATCCTGCTAATCCTCTAATCTCACCCATTTTCAGTGCTGAGGTGTAGCAGTAAGTGCCTGCAGGGCCAAGCAGGGCTAGGGATACTGCAGTGCTCTTCTGCAGTGTCACCTCTCTTACACTCATCACCTCATGTTTGACACCAGCAGTGACCACCCCCACGCACAGCGTGCTCAAAAGCTTCAGTGCACAGTGCCATGAAGCAGCCAAAAGGCTGCCATTGTGTGCAGTAGCTGGTCATTTACTGCATAACTGTGCCTGGTGCTCAAAGCAGCCTTGATAATAGCCTCGATCCCAACAATGCCACAGCTCTTCCCTACTCCCATCATGTCAGGCATGGCATCCATCTCACAATGGGAGACAGTGTACACCTCAAGTCTAAAAGCCCAGTTTGATTCATCTAGGAAGGAAAGAAAAGCTTTTGGTACAGTTTTATAAATTTTTGTCACTATTTTACCTTAGGGACAAGAGCCTTCATGCAGTATTAAAATCACATGCTCAGGGTTTATTTTGCACAGCACTTCCTAGCAAAGTAAACTGCATAAATCTAATTTAACAGCATTTCTTATGGTTCACAGTGCCTTCTTTAAACAAGCTTTCCTCCAGAGTTTACAAAAGCCATGTATTAAAGCCAGAAAAATAAATTATGGGGCTTTGTGACCTCCTCATCTGGCAATGACAATAAGTGGCATTAAGGCAGAGCTCTACACATTTCTAAGGAACATGTCATTTTCCACTGAAAAGGATTCTCCTACCGTCTTTTATCAAAAGCAACAAAACCCAGGCAATTACCATAAGATATAGAAGAGAGTTTTGTGTGGTTACTTTGGGTTGGATTTTTTTTAATACCAATTCAAAAAAAGCAAGGTTCTTTATCAAATAATTTACAACTGGCCTCAATATGGAAGCAAAGGCTGTAAGAGTGGGTAATAGCCTGGAAAAAGCATACATGAAGATGATGATGACCTATACGGCTCCATTCATAAGAAAAATACCAGCCTTGAAACTGGACAAAGGGAAATCTGACATAGTTTCCAACTTGTGTTTGTGGTTAAAGCACAATCAAAGCTTACAGTATTATAAACAACCTACAATTCCCTCCCCCCCCCACACACAGTTTTACTCTTACATTTTCTCTAAAACAGACAATATTGGTGCATTAAAAATGGTTAAAATGAAAGCCACATGACAGGAGTTATTGTAATATCAAATAACAAAGCAATAAAGGAAAGATTTTTTTAAAAAGCAACCCTACACTCTTAGCAGACACGATCTAGGAATAACACTTTGATCTCCAGTTTGATGCAGCAGCAGATAGATCAAGTATCAAGAATTATTCTTATTGTAAAAATAGGTTATAAGCTGTCAGTAGAAGATAATTCACAATAATAAAAGAATTAGAGAAAGCACTGTACTAAGCCTCTGCCTACAATGTTACAGTCCCTAAGAGATGAAAGAATAGAATTTATTTTTTTTCCCTGAGTGTTTCACTGGCTAAGAAGAGCTAGCAAATTCAATGCGAGCCTCTTAGGAGCCCCGCCCCACCCCCCCAGGAAAACACAGTTTGACAGGGTAAATGAATACTACTGAATTTAATGATCTTCCTCACTGGGAGATATTTTTTGAAGTTCCATCCTCTTGGAAGAACCTTTATTTAGCACTCTTCATCACTGGATTTTATAACAATTCACAGAGGAAACAAGATATGATTTTCCTTCAATTTACTGTAAGGAAAACCAAAATCCCCAATACAGATATCAAGAGAGATTCTCAAGGTTGGAATCACCTAAGAATTTTCAAACAAGGTACTGATGCGGATGACTAACTCCCATAATCCGAAAGGCTTGCAAGAACTCAACTTTTTTTCTAGGTATCTGTGGAGACCAATGGGAGCGTCCCTATATTTCTCAGCAGCTCTTGGGACTAGGGCTTCCCAGAATCTATTAATTTCCAGTTTTATCCCAGCCCTATTCACAAATATCATGAACAAAGACAGAAACAAAGGTCAGGTGCCAGAAGAGGGAGAATGGTAATCTATGCACTAGAAAGCCGGATAAGATATGCTCATTAATGTCCAGACACTGATCTGGCCACCATCATCCATGACAGAACAAATAAGACTTTTGGCAGGTTCCATTTTATAATCTCAAACCTGAGTTGACAGGATTTTTTAAGAGAAAAATTTTTGAGCAAAAAGCTTGAAGAGCTTTTGATCCCTGAGATCAAAATCAGACCACAAGCAGTACAAACCATCAAGGTAAGATCTAGAAAAGTCTTGACTAAGAACTTACATTTCTATTTGATACTCCAATGGAACTTAAATCATAAGTATTTACTGAAAGTGGACCTTTTATGTTGCTAATGTATCTATCTTTAATACTACATGAAGCTGAATACTAAAAATATAAATTCAGCATTACGGGGAGAAAAGTAAGAGAAAAGAGGTTAAGTTTCCATAAACCTTTCTTTTATGCCTCATTTCTCTGATACAAATGGACTCCATTTCAACTCAAAGAATCTCTTTGATTTAGAGAGTATTAATAGCTGCATTTCATTTCTGAAGTACAATGTGATTAGTAATTATGTTCAGAGACAGGTAAAGTACTCACATCACTCACACTTTCACAAGGTCTGGAAATCATTACCGCACTATTGAAAAACAGGTTTGGATCGTGCAACAAGTTTAACAAAGAGAGAGTCACTCACAGAAGGTCAAGATCTTTCAGAAAGTTTTCAAAGTCTTGTCTTAGTATTGGCTTATTCTGTCAGTTTGCTCCACCAGGTTTCAGAAAAAAACCTTGGAGGAAACTACAAATTTTCAGGAACATATTTCTGATCATATTAGCTCCTTAAAATACTCTCCAGTTCCTCTACTGTTGAGAAATTGAATAGTATTTCTCATACATGGTTTTATGTAGCTAGACTCTTGATTGTCCTCTATCATTTCTCCAGCACTTCATACAAAACCTCTTTAACACACTTTTCTTAAAATTGTGAGTTTGTTGGGTTTGTTAAAAGTAACTACGTCACGGATGTACAAGAAAGAACTTGAAAATGGTAAAGGTGCAATTTCATGAGCTACTTATGTCAACCTAAGTTCAAACTGCTGCCAAAAGCAGTATTTCTCTGTTCCTCATATCCAATGTGTTTCCTCCTACTATTTGTCAGCATTAGATTTCTAACACCATAGATACAAATTCAAAAAACAATCTACTTTTAAATGTTTTAAACTCCCAAATTAAATTTTATTTTACTTTATAAAGTTTCTATCAGTGTTGATCTGACTTAGCTAGAATTTCCCACAGGTTACTGCAACTACACTTTATTATTACTGAGTACAGGAACTCTTATAAAAACAATCTCTTACCTATCTCAGGAATTAGCATAAGATAGCTTTCTAGGTTTGATTAAGATTCCAGTCTGCAGGTTATTAGTACAGGGTATCAGGATAACAGCTTCTTGGGACTAGATCCAGATATCTTTAGCTTTTCTTGGTCTGGTCTGCCTCAAGCGAGGACTTTGTCATTTCACTTGCTCCACGAAACCCAAACCAAAACCTACACAGAATAAAAACCCAGTAAGTCCTTCTTTAGCATTTTATCCTTTAATCTGCCAATTTCCCATTCTCCATTCCCCAAAAGTCTTAAACTGATTTTCCAGGAGAGGATATTTTCCTTGATGTATACTTAGCACAGAGTTAGCTGTCAAATCTGAATGTTCTTGTTCTTGAGCTTCTGCTATGCAAACAGTGTGATGCTTGTTGAGGGCTTGGTTCCATGGCTCCACGGTTTGAGTATTTGGGATATAGGAAGCGAACACAACTAACCAGGGATCGCAAGTTATCCATACACTGATTTCTCACAACAAGCACACAATGATAAATTGCTATCATTTATTGCAACGTCAAAACTGCAATGGAGATTTAGATACTTTGGGGCACTGCTCCTGTAAAAGAAAAATCTGCACAGCTCCACTGACTTTAGTGGACCTGCAGCATCGATATTCTTAAAGAACGTGATCCACTGTAATTTGAAACTCAAACGCAGACACAATAAAATTTAATGTAGCTTGGAAAGGATCTATTCCAGAAACAGCTTGTAAGCATCAGATAATTACTCTCTTCAGATAGTTACAAGGGTGGATTAATTTTACATCTTGCTCATTTCCATTTAGTATGATGCAGATGAATCAATGCTACAAGAGGAAAAATGCAGGAATGTTTATCAAAATGTGTAAACATGTTTACAGTCTTCTGCTGCATGTTCATTCCATCTCATTTTTACTTAATTACACATAATCTTGAGCAGCAATGAAGAAAGCTTCTGAAAGGATCCCTTCCTACTGAACTACAAAATTACCAAAAAAAAAAGGCAAAAAGCCTAGTTCTTCCACAGGGACGAAGTCTCTAAAGGTCAATGCTAATCTCATGAGGGTATCTATCCCTTTTTTTTCCCCTCAGTTACATAATTAGGTTAATTTTTAAAAGATCTTTTAGAGTTGCATGACTATGAGTGGTCAAAAAACCTAAGATGTTTGTCAGACATATTGCACAGAAAGAAGAGATACAAGGGAAAATTGCCAGCAGTTGCTAGAATCCTGGATTATAATTTTATTCTATGAAAACTACATTATTACTTATCTGTCCTGCTGGCTAAAAGGAGTCCATGGTAGAAACATTTTCTATTCTCCAGTCTCCACTCTTCTGAAAGGGTTTCTACTTTTAGTCATGTCATTTATATTCAGAATACATAAAAAGAGACAGTCAGTTCTTTCTACAGGACTGAAGCAACTCCTTGGAGTTCTAAACTCTTCTCCCTTCTAAACTCTTCCCCTTCTTACTTAGTCCTAAGAGAAAATGCAAAGTAATTCAAGAGCTTTAGACAAGAATTGTTTTCCCTTCTATCACATCTATTAAATAAATGCAGTACTTTGAAAATAGAAACTGAGCTAAATACTATTGCCATTACTTCATTGACAAGGGATAGTTGCTACTAAGATCATTCTCCGTAGAGTTATTAATTTAGCACTTTCCATGATAAGTCCTGCTTTACACTATTCCAACCATGCCAAAATCTAAGCATTTGGACTGCAATATTGTTTGTCATTTTTCTCCTTTAGAAACTTAACAATGACTATTTTATGCTTCATATGATAATATACAGATGAGAATGGAGTATTCCCTGACTGGGAATGGAATATTCCTTCTGCAACCAGAAAGATACTTTTTCCTGTCCATAATTCCTCCAGCATTACTCAGTATAAAAATAAAAAAAATTAATATATTCAATATAGATTTTATTGACTCTGATGGCTAAATAGCAAGATTTCCACTTCAACAAGCATGCCTCACAGCCAAAGAGACAATAGACCACGAAGGGATTAATCCCTCCCCATTCTTAATTGCTTTATTCTAAAGGACAAAGGCATTATGCGAGGAGATCTAGAACCAAGTTGCATTGCAGCTGTCATTTCAGTGTTTTTCTTGTGCAGACATAAAAAAGGAGAAAGTGTCCTACTGGTGAGACAAAAGGGTAAGGAGCTATAATGGAAATAAGAGAACAGTGGCAGCTTTGATCAGCAGACAGTTAAGGAGGAACAGACTGGAATTGTTGCACCCAGGTGAGGTACTACTGCATGAGAAGAGACTGATTGTATGAGAGAGGAGGGGCCAGAGACATGTAAAATTTGAAGAGTCACTGGAGTCTATAATCAGACATTGAGCTGCTATTTTTCCTTTGACATTTCAGGAAACAACTATGAAACTTATGGACAAATACGTCCTTTATTCCTCCTAAGTGAGGGGTTATATTTCACTGTTACTGCTGCTCTGAGCATGCAGGAGGAATGTCCTTCACACATCTGAGAAATCCAGCCCAGCTACAGAGGAGCAACGTGGTAGCACACATTAATTTGCTCGAGTTTATTTCTTAAAAAGAAATAAAATGCTTAAAATATTAAAGACATAGAAAAAACTATAAAGGATGACATAAAGTTTAAGTGTAAGCTAATGTTATTTAGTTTGAACTTAATTTGACTTCAGTGAACATAACCAATCAAACATTTTATTAAAGGGACAAGTGCTAATCCACATCATTAAGTCTACAATACAGACAGTGTTCAGGGAAAAAAAATGCTCAGGCTCAAACAAATGGTTAGCACGTCTGCCTCAGTATAATATATTAAACAGTTTTACATGTTCAGATAAAAATCAAAACATTGTACTTGGAATGGAAATAACAATTTTTTAGGGCATATTCCTTTCCTAAGCTGGCTTTTCACTTCCATATTGCCTTCTTTTCACCTATCCTCACGAAAGGTCGAAGAATTAGCGGTGAGGGGGCATATGGAAGAAGAGAAGTGAGCTCATTGCTCTCACAGGAAAGTGTCCAAGTAGAAATTTCTAGACTAGACTACCCACTTACATGTAACTAAACATCTTATACCTTGGAAAGTCTTACATATGTATCTTCAATGATGAAAAATGAAGTTATATTATATTCTGAATAAATTATTACTTAGCCTTGAAAACTATATTCTGCTTATTATGACAGGGGGCATACCACACTGGTTAGAGAGAAAGAATCTTCATGTTTTCTGTTTCTAGAACTGATGTAAGGATATGCTTGTTCACTTTACAGAATTAGTTCTAAAAACATACGTTTGGTCATTTGTATCAAACCCAGCCTAGTAGTCTGCATTAATAGTAAGAGAAAGTAGTATTAGAAAGCAATATCAAATGTTAATTTTAAAATGGAGGTGGGGAAAACTGTGTCAATTCACAGGGAAGAAAATTCCTGTAATTCAATTTTGAAATATAATTTCTGATTGAATTTCATTTTTATTCAGAGAAGGACACAGAAAAGGAAAACAAAGCCATGTAATGAACAAAAAACTCCTCCTATTTCAGTGAGTGATTTAGCACAGTTACAAAGTTAATTCATACTTAGTAGAATACATAAGGGAAGAAAATTTTAACAATCGACACTCATCAGAGTTTTAAGACATGGTGCGTATTGAACAGTGAAAGGCCCCACCTAGGATGATCTATAGAACTGTATTAGGCCTAGTACTCAGCATCCTCAGTAATAACATAGAAGATTCAATAAGTAATAAGCTGAATAAATACGTAAAACACACCAGAGATAAAGCAGTATCAATGAGACAAAGATTTTCAAAACGTAACCTGAAGATAAGGATATTGCATTACACTGGGAAAAATAATTTGGAAAAGTTTTTGAAGAAAAAGAAGAAATTTTCAGAGAAACACAAAATCAAGAAAGTTCAGAGAGAATATATATTTTACTGATGTGAACTGGTCACAAGAAAGCCTTTGCTGCATTAGGCCGTGCATATCGAAAGATACATACAACAGCATTTCAATACTTCGTAACCTGCACTTCCACAGCTGCTTCTGTAACAGCATGTTCAGTTCTGGGCATATCACCAGAAAAGTATTGTCAAATTAGAACGGACTTGAAGAACAGTAAAGAATTTAAACGCCTAACGGAATTTTATGTTACAAAATTTAGGTGAACTAAATATGAACTACTCGCCTCAGAAAGGACCAAAAAACCCAAAAATACAAATATGACAGAAAGGTTAAATAATATTGTTGAAGAGGATTTAATTGCCATACAAAACAAATAAACAAAAGAATATTAAAGCTAAAAAAAGAGAAATATTTAACTAAAAGGGAAAATATTCCAGCACTAGAGTACGAATACTTAGTGCAATTATCTCTGTGACACTGAAAAAAGCTTTTCTGGAAAATTTAAAACTAGGATAGTCCAGGATGTTACACACTTGAAGAAGTCAAGAGGCACCCAGGGCAGGGACAAGATTATGATATAGCAGTAAATAACAATGTATTAATGCCTGAGAAAAGGAAACCAGTGCAAAAAGCAAAGAGAGTTCATGAATACAAGAAACTCCTAAACAAAATTATCAATTTGAAGCACTGAAAAATGCTATCTCAGGGTGTCTACTCTTTAGTTTGTGTCTGTAGCACCTATTTATACAAAATATGCTTTTCAATAGGAAGTGTGTATTTGAGGGTATTCTGACTGGAATTTCTACTATCAGTAATAGGAAATATTTATTATAAGTGTAAATGAGAACAGAACTAGAAAAAATAATTCACATCAAAATCGAAGTCTAGCTTTCTTACAAATTAAATCCACTTTATTTTTAAAGTAATTAGCTTATCCAGACTCAAATGTACATATACAAAAGACGTACTTCAGAGAGAACTGACTTAAACAAGAACCTCCCATGAAAAGAAAAAAAATGTCTACTGCAGAATAAAATTAGGAAAAAAGTCATTCTAATACACTTACACTTCAAGGGCCTCTCAGGCATGAAAGATGACAATTTTAAAAAGGTTAATTTCAGCTCTCAGGTATGCCTGACTAAAGGCAGATTACAGTAAGAAATTGCTTTAATTATGGCAAGCCAGCTAACTGTATCCCTAAAGTTTTTAGCTCTAGCAGTCATAGTTAAGGAATTTTGAGCAATTCTATCATAACCAACACATTTGTATCAAAGCTCATTTGGGACCACATTTTGCCCTTAGTCACACCATTTAAAATCAGTATTAAACTGTCCAAATTAATGTAGATTCTGTTTACAAAAGCCTTCAGACTCACAAAGCATCCAGAAATGGGGTGTGGCTTCAATAACTAAAACAGTAGGGAATATTTCGTACAATTGAGACATTCATAGATGTAGTGGGGAAAAAAAATGAAAAATTTGAAACTTTCTTTCGACAACTTATTCCTTCTCAGATGCTACACCTTCAGGAAGATTCTTCAGCTATGATAATTGAGAGTATTATGAAAAATCTACCTTTCTATCTCTTCAGTTGAACTTCCCTAGACTAAAACAATACCTGGAACAAGGATTAGGACTTGATCCTGCCACATTAGCACTCCAGCTAGCAACCTAGAGACTACTTCTGACCCATCGACAGGCACAATGTCTTTGTAAGAGTCTTTCAACAAGAATAGGTCAACCCTCAAATTTAACAAAGTGAGCTACAATTCTTGAGCTAGCCTACACCCCAAATGAAGCAGAAGGGAATTCTTGTTTGCCACCACATGATGAATGCAAGACACCACCTCCATTTCAATGAACTTTACAGCTGCTTCAACAGAGCTCTTAATACATCTAGTAGAAGGAGTCCCTACAGGTGAAATACACATAAAAACAAAGTTCTGACTCTATCCCAGATAGATTCCAAGCAATCTAACTCAGGACATTTGTGACAGTCACATACTTTGGCAGCAATAAGCTCTCCGGTCCCTGTCTAAAGAAATGTGCATACTTATTTTATGCACGAAAATGTTAAACTAGGATTCTAGATGGACAGTGAACTAAAACAAAGAACTCGGCCAGTCCTTCCTCTCTACAGGATTGGGGTGGAGATGACTGGGACTGGAGGAAATGTTTGGTTACAATGAGGGTTACAATGAAATTGTCTGTTTCTTGCTTGGTCTACCTACATCACAAAGCTTGAGTATTTTTTGACTGATATGCCTTATCAACACACTTTCTTCTACCATTATTTGTTAAAATTAATCTTTCCAACACACTGCTTCTGCTACCACCATAGATTTTAATCTTATACTACTTCCTGTTGTGTAAATGTAATTTTCCACAATTATTTATGGAAATCTACGTAAACATCAAAATAAAGCAAGGACCAAAATCCTACATGACAACATTTTTCTATTAGGAAGGAGAACTAGGACACTTTGAAAATGACATACATATGTTGCCGAAGTCCCATAGAGTTTGATGGGCTGAAGCTAATTACTACACAATATTGTATTAATAATTAAAAATAAAAGAGAACAGCAACAGTAAGACAAGTAAAACAGATTTCAATAAGCTATATACTTAGAGGGCAATTTCCCAGTGTATTTTAGAAAATTTATTAAGGCACGATTTGGCATAGAAAAAGCATTTTGGTAGCTTGAAAATCCCAGACATACACATAGTGAGGTGGGGTATAGCCATGCCATGAATTATCTGTCTCACTCAAAGAATGGAACTGAAAATAAATTTTCTAAGCAGTAGATTTAAAACCCAAAAGGAAGACCTTTCCATATATGGCACAATTCAATTTAAAAATTCCTTTTTACAGAAAGTTTCATAAAACAAAAGCATAAATTGGATTAGCTTCAGAACTGGCCAGCTGGGAGCTTGGAGTCCTTAAATTCCTAGTTACCAGAATCTGGGAAGACATACCCATGAGAATGACTATATCCATCTTCTATTTCTTGCAAACTTTTTTCAGAAGTATCCAGTATTATCAAACTACATAAATGTATAATCTGACTTAATTGATCTTACCATATTATATGCAGTGCCAAGAATAATATTCATACAGCAAGTTGGTGAGGTATGTGCTGTAGCACCCACTCATTGAGCAGAATAGCTAAGCCATGGAAAAATATTTAAAAAAATAAAGATACATTTGAAAGTCTGTGCTTTTCCAGACTCAGCAACTACAGACTTTTGCTTCTTGGTCCTGAAGATTCGCTGCTACTTTAGATTATGTCCAGATTCAGAAAAAATTAAAGATGATATTAAACCAAATGAAAAAGAAAAAAGCTACCCAGGCATGAAAGTTAACTGAAAAAGAGCAAACTACAGATAAAAATTTCTAAAGAAAGTACATTTTTCATTGATGAATAATGTAAAACTAAATGGACAAAGCAATATGCAAGGGAAATGAAAAAGAAATTATCATAAAGGAAAAATAAAAGTTAAGACAGCCAACAAGACTGTGTAAATGCATGGAGGAATAAAACCACCCCACCCCAGCATACAGTTTTGATTTGACAAATAGTACTAATATTTAATGCTCAAATAAAAGAGAAGGGGAGCTATAAAATCACAACTGAGTGGATTGCTTAGAATGTCAAGAAACATAGTTATGAATGTATGTGTGAGACAGAAATAAAAATGCAATTAAAAAAACTTAAGTTTTCAGTTGCTATCCTTAAATTTCTGTGTAAAATTATAATAAGTAACTTAACATTTTACAGCTGGATAGCTACATTTGTATACACTGAGAAAATACCAGAAGCATAGATCATAAGTTAGCTTTGAGAGGGATGGCTTTATTAAAGCAGGACAAAATATTAAATCTACCAGCCAAAGTTAAGTCTTGATTATTTCTATATTTTCAATCTATTAGCTATGCAAGATTTGGAACTTGAAACTGTTGAAGCAAAATAACATTCCACCATTTGTTATCTTTTAGTCTGAGGAGAGGTGTGCTTAAAATAACTCTAAATAAGATGAAAAATATTATTTTATAACAAATTATATTCTTGATAACTTGCAAAGTTTTCCTGTTGCTTTGACTTGTAAAATAAAATTAACTATTAAATTCAGAGTCAATAAACTTTTTAATGATCATAAGTCAAGAGTGAAAAAAGGTGCCATTGGGCCAGTTCTAAAGAAGTTCTCTGTTCCAAATAATTTATTATTTCACTACATTCAACATATAATCTACATGTTGTTAGAAATAAAAAATAACTTGCAGTGAAGTTTATATACAGTTAATGCTCCCACTAGACAATGTTTTTATACGAAAACTCTAGTCAAAATGAACTGAAAAAAACCCAAACCATACACAACTTAACTTCATTGTATATGTTACAAGGCTATTATAGCAAAATATTGCTTTACTTGCAAGAGTTTTCTGAGCCAGTATCAATTAAAACGTTAATAAATAATACTTTTCTACACCCTCACACAAACCTTTGCCACCAAAGCCATAGTCTCTGCCCAGAAAACACACAATAATTTCAAACTGGTTTCTTCCAACAGTGGAGATTGGATTTAAGTTCTGAAGATGTAATTCTAACTCTTATAAACTGATGATGTAAGGACATAGAATACATTAAGTACTTACCAAGTGATGCCAATTGACATTGAAAAAAGTGATGTGATACATGGTACTACTTTTGCCTCCTTATGACTTCT
The DNA here is from genome assembly GCA_036630365.1 of Acanthiza pusilla. Classification (NCBI taxonomy): domain Eukaryota; kingdom Metazoa; phylum Chordata; class Aves; order Passeriformes; family Acanthizidae; genus Acanthiza; species Acanthiza pusilla. The sequence continues at coordinate 25,283,376 of JAXCHO010000164.1, forward strand.
TTCCTCCCCTCTGTAATGCAACTTACTGGCCATAACAGTAACGCTCAGTGACTTCAGCTGAGTCAGCTTTCTGTGAGTCCTACTGCAAGCCAGGAGGCAGAGCGAACAGCCTATCAAATCCCACTGCAGGGATGGGTGCACTGGGGAGAGATTCGGGTACATTTTGGGGAACCCAAAAATCTCTCAGTAATATTTACATCTCTGACAACAGCAAACCTATCACCTACTGCCTAAAACTACAGTGATGACAAGACACTTTGAATAAGGAATTTACGTGCTGAACTGTGTTCATCCTACTGAAATTAATATGTGTGTATTGACCAAAAGAAAGGAACATGAACTTGTCTTACAGTCAGTTATTACTTCTTAGGTCAAAGCAATTAATTTAAAAAAAAAAAATTAAAAAACAACTAATTCCCTACAATCCTAAATTCCATAGATTTTATGACATATTTCTAACTTGCAAATTTTAAGGTATAGAATATTTAAAACATAATTAGAAAAAAAGTATGAAATAATTAAAATCTTTAAAGGCAGAAATGTCTGCTCCGTAACAGATTAACATTTCATCTAGTTGATACTAAGAGAAATTAAATAGTTACTCTCATGGGACAGAGGCATTTTATGCAGTGTACAGAGCAGCTGTCATTGCAAGCTGGTTTTCCCAAGCACATTAATAGAAAAACAAAAACAAACAAAACAAACAAACAAACAAAAAAAAACCCAAAAGCAATCCACCCAAAATCCAACACCATGGTTTTTTACATAGTCTTAATTGTTAAAGCAACGTCAACTGTATCACTCTCCAGTTGTATACAAATTTCCTTGTACCCATATTTTAATAGGATTATGCCGATACACGGGGAAAAAAAAAAGCCGAAACAAACCTAGACATGAGAAATTTGTCACTGAATATGTGGATCTATCGGAATTATTAATGCTGTGTCTATTTTAGCCATCACATTGGAAGAAATACTTGTAAGCTATATGGTAAGTATCTATAAAAATGATGGAGAAGGACTTTTTATACACCCAGATAGTGGCAAGAAAAGGGGCAATGGTTTTAAACTGTGATGACAGGTTTAGATTAGATGCTAGGAAGAAATTCTTCACTATGAGTGTGGTGAAGCACTGAAGGGGTTCTGCATAAAGGTTGTGGATGGCCCGTCCCTGGATGTACAGACAGACTGGGGTCTGAGAGACTGGAGAGCAGCACTGCAGGAAGGGACCTGGTGGTCCTGGGCAACAGCAATTGGAACATGAACCAGCAGTGCCCAGGCAGCCAGGAGGGTCAACCCTGTCCCTATTAGAGAATGTGCAAAGAAGAGGATGGTGAAGGGCCTTGAGGGGAAGACATGTGAGTAATGTCTGAGGTCATTTGGTCTGTACAGCCTGGAGGACACTGAGAGGGAGCCTCATCCCAGTCTACAACTTCTTCACAAGGGGAAGAGGAGACACTGATCTCTGTGGTAACCAGTGACAGGACTGAAGGAATGGCCTGATGTTGTGTCAGAGGAGGTTTAGCTTAAATATTAGGAAAACGTTTTCACCCAAAGGGTGGTTGGCCGCTGGGACAGGCTTCTCAGGGCCTGGTCACAGCACCAAGCCTGACAGAGCTCACGAAATGTCTGGACAACATTCTCAGGCACATGGTGTGATTTTTGGGGCTGTCCTGTGCCAGGCCAGGAGTTGGACTTGGTTGAAGGTTGTGGGTCCCTTCCAACTCAGCACATTCTGTAATTCTGTGTTTAGGGCCAGGTTGGATGGGGCCCTGAGCAACCTGGTCTCATGAATGGCAGCCTTCCCATAGCAGGGAGGTTGGAACTAGTCGATCTTAACGCCTCTTCCAATCCATAACAGTCCATAATTCTATACTGCTGTGAGTAGTGGCACGGATACCTACTCCTTTCTTTTCTATTCTAATTAAATACCCGCAGGAACTTAATAACAAAATAGTTATGTGCGCAAACTTTCTATCTCTGGACTTCAGCATATTCTATTCAGATTAAATCTTTGGAGATTATCTTGTGCCAAATTTAACTTCCACGAAGAATGTAACAGTGCAAGTTAACCAATAGGTTCAGACAAAAAAGAGCAATTTTTTGAAAAGGACAAAAAAAATGGAGTAGGTACACAAAATTCAAAGCTTTCTTTCTAAAGCATAAAAATAGCAGATAACACTTGTAATAACAATGCATGTGAAATTGTAAACTAGGCTGTATTGTTAAGCAGAAACACAGAATTAAATCTTCCTATGCGATGCCATTCCTACTGCTATCTGCAAACACATTTTATAATCATTCTTTGTGGCATCATCACAAAACCCACGGATATTCATTTTTCAAGCTTCTTTACTATCATTAAATCTGCTGTGATGAAAAAATATATTCCATATGGAAACATCATCAAGGTAATATTCTTCAGGTCATAAACCACTAAGCAAGCAAAAACTAAGCATCTGATCACCAGTTCAAGTCAAATAGTACCTTCAAATTTATAAAATGAAATTCCAGCCAACTTATCATGGACATTTGCACCTCATAAACAATTTAGAAATTATGAGAATCATTAACTTGAACTACAAAAATTAACAGTTTCACCTTGCATAATGTAACTTAAAATATGAAATGGATGTTGGCAAAATATACTTTGCATATCTCATACTTATTAGTCAAATATTTGTCATAAATTTGTCTATTTCCTGGAAACAAGTCTAACAATATTTTTCCATGCATAAAATTACAATTCTCACACAAAAGGTCAGCCTAGTATTTTTTATGTTAGAACATTAGTAGCTTCCATATAAAAATTATGCAACAAGTGTGACCACACCTACTTCTCCCTTGTCTAAATTACAGTGAAAAGCATTTAAAAAATTGCATTCCATTTTCAAAGTCCATTTTGCCATGTAGCATCAAACCAGCACTGCACAAAAGCAGACTATGTTTTCAGAAATTCTTGATGTTAAATGTGACAGGAACACAAGGGAGTTTAATCTAATTAACTTATTGAAAGAATCACTAGCACATAAATTACAAATTCCAGCTAAAGTATTATGGTAGTGTACAGAGAGCGACTGGCTATTCAATTAAAGATCTCATGTAGTTTTTCTGCAATTGCTTTTCCTCTTGGATCTTATATTAATTGATCTGCCAAAGGACATCTTGGATACCTTCATAATTACTGCTCTCAACTACTTAGTCAAATTAACATTGTTCTTCTTTTTGAAAGACGACATGAAGGATTCAGAACTCAGAAATGGATCTTTCAAAGATCTATTTTAAATATAGGACAACTCTGTATATGAATCACAAGGTATAGTGTAAGACAATATTTTTCTTGAGATTCCAAAATCCCTTTCCCTGCTCAAAGCTTGGATGCTGTTTGCATCCATAGAGTGAACTGTACTACAGGTCACAATCAGCAAATCTGAAATTATTTGGTTTATGACATCTTACTTTCCTATTTTTTCTGGGTTTAAACCTTTTGCTTTTTTTCTTCCTTCATACTGATTTACAGAGATATATTATTTTACAACTACTTGCATTAGAATTGCCTGAGTCACAGGTTCATCCATTCCTCCTGATAGAACTCTGATTATATTTCTTAAGGGATTTTTCCTCTCATCCATCACTGACACCTATTCTCAGACTTCATTTTCAGTCTCTTTTCCCCCTGCTGGACATTTTTCTCAGTATGGCTACAAAGGTATTAATCCTTTCTTCTTAGAATATGTGAGTACTCTACTGCACTAAGTACCTGTGTCATCAAAAAATGTTCATAATTTAGGCTTTTTTTTTTAATGACTACTAATTTGCTACTGTGAAACAATAAATCATCTACTACTTCACCATTATAATTCCATATTGTGCACAACAAAGCTGTTTTGTCTTGCACACTTGTTTAGACCATTTCAGGTATTTGACTTACTATGATTCATTTAAATACAGCAATTGTAAGCCCAGCCTGGAAAAGTACACACAGGTAAAAACAGACATTTGACAGCTTTATGCATGCTTTGTCAGGGTGGTTGGCAGCTGCTATCCGGTTAAGCAATGATAAGAAGACTATCTTCAGCAGTGGAGTTAGTGGTGTATAAAGCGTGGTCCACAGAGTGACGGAACAAAAGCAGACCTGCTAAGTGACACAAGGACATTACACCTGTCTGCCACCCAAAGTCGTGCTGGATGGAGCTTGGAGTAACCCAGGCTAGTGAGTGGCAACCCTGCCCCTGGCAGGAGCATTGGAACCAAATGACCTTTAAGGTCCCTACCAACCCAAACCCTTCTGTGATTCCATGAAAAAGGGAGGAAGAGAGAGGAAGGGTGAGACACACACATGCACACTTCCCCAGCAACTTCGTCTTTTGCTGGCTATGCTACAAGCCTCTTCTACGGACTTCTACTAATATAACTACACCAGATAAGTACAATTTCCATTATTCACTATATTAGCAAATAAGGTAGAATGAAAATATAACAATGATGTTACTTCAGGCAGACCATTGAACACAGTTCATATACCCAGCAGAAGAAATAGAGTTGAAAGAAATATTATGCCATCATAAAAATTGCATGAGTTATTATGCACTGGCAAATGCAAATGATTTTGTTTCCATGACACAGCAGCAGTTTTATCCGGAGCCTGACCCCTGGTACACAATGTCCAGCTCAATGCTACAGATTCACAAACTGGTGATATGAGGTGAAGTTAACACTGTCATTCAAACTGGTCAGTGTTCTTAGGTGTCTAACATGATGCTGAGTTGCTCAAGTACCTCCTGAAGTCAGCTGTAGGACTGACATGGCTCTCATATTAGGCCTTAAATCAGAAATGCCACACCATGCTGTCCTTGTTATAACTAGCACTTGCATGTTTATCCATCTATCTATAGACAAATTTTGTGTTACTTTAGCCACAGATATTTTATTAATTTGATGTACCAGATAATTTACCAGGAATGTAATGTTCTTCCTTTTGTTTTAGTATCAACTCCATTAAAATTAAAACATTTTTGGATTTGCAATCACAAGTAAATTATTGTGCATTCCCAAAATATAGGAAGTCAGTAAAAGGCCTAAAGATATGTATACAATTTTATGAATTAGCCCATAAAAACCATGTCTGGAAGACTGTTCAAAGGCATTGTTTTCAAATTGTGTATTAAGGAAACAATTGTATATTTATTAGACTGGCTGAATTGCTATGACTGTCATAATGGTATGAGATGTATTTGAGAGTTGATACTGGATGTCAGTGGAGGAAATTGAAAATAGTTCAATTGATAAGATTCTACCTTTAAGAAAATAGTGCTATTAAGAAAATGGTGCTATTGCCTGCAAATGCAGTTAAAATGCTATTAAATGCTTGTTCTTTGAAATGTATCCCAAAGCTATTTGATGTCTTTTCCTGCATCTTATTAGCAGTCAAGAAAATTCAGATCACCAAAACATTTAAAAGCTGCCCAGAGCAGACCACTTTTTATTATCAGCAGAGAGGATTATCAGGTAATCAAGGAACTTTTTTCCATAGGCAAGTCTGAACTGGTCATTTAGTGTTCATACTGACGGAAATACTCCCTGCAGAAATTCAAAACAGATACAAAAACCTCAATCTCAACAGCACAGCAAAACACAATCAAGGCTCCTTTAAATAAATCCTTCCTTTGGAAGATTTTTTCAAGAAACAGCTATCTACTAAAAAGAAGGGGTATAATATGGCAACTTCTCCACCCTGAAACAGCAAGAAAAGGTGGAAAGTCAGAGCAGAGGCAGTCCCTTCTCAGTCATGTATAAACTCCAATGTTCTTGTCCTCTAACTACCTGAAGTTTTTTCTACTCCACCCAATCTTTTTATTTTTTTTTTCCAAAGCTAAAATTCATTTGTTTGGGGTCTTGGGGTTGTTTTCTTCTTGTTTGTTTTAAATATGCTGGAAGTTCCCAATAACAACTTGTGATTTCCTCATGGTGTTTTTATCTCATCTCCCTAGCATGTCCAGCATACATTCATTGATCACTGGCTAATTACTACCAAGTTCTTCTGGTTGCATAGTTACCATTCTACTCTTTTAAAAAATTATGCACAATTAGCAGTGGTAAATCATCCTTCTCTGAAGACAATTTCACAGACAATGTGTCTTCGTAAACATACTAATATGTATTAATACATAAGCATACATTTAATATTATTTATTGGTTTGCATATGCACATCTATATACAATCTTTATGGGTTCATTTTAACCACAAACTAAGAATCACCTCAAAAAATAAGAATTTTCTTCAGCAGTTTTATTTACTGACTCAAAGAAGCTGGCTAGATAACCCAGGCTTCAGCAACTACTGCATTATAAGAAGTGATACAGAATAAAACCTTAGAATGTACACAACAAAACGAGTCCACTGTGTCCCGATTTTGGCTGGGATTGAGTTAATTTTCTAAGCACCTTCCTGGGGTGTTTATCTGCCTGCAGGTAAAACCATAAGGATCAAAATCTCAGAGCATTACAATTCCTTCTACACCCATTGAGATCTGGTGGAGATGAGAAAAAAAATGTTCAACCTTAAAAAAATTCATTGACCAAGGACACTTCAAGAAAGACCAAGCAAATCCTGAATACTAAATAACAGAACACTGAGGTGACAGCAATTTGTCTCAACTGTCACACCTGTCATGTAAGAGAGGAAAAAAACTCAGTGATGCAGTTTTCAAAATGCAAAACAAAGCAGAAAAACAAAATTGCCAGACTCAGTGAATATCTCTTCTGTATTTTATTACCTAAAATACGAAGGAAGACAGAGGTTTCACATAATAGGTGTGCATCCTCTTTAGGAGGGAAAATAAATCTCTCCGAGCCATTCATGGAGAAAAATTCTCCAAGTCAGGATTGCCTCACGGGGAACAAAATCCACAAAATATACCAGTAGACTGAGACATATAAAGTCAACAGGAAGTGGAATTCCTTGGGAAATCTTTGTCCCTGTGTTCTATCGCAAGCTAGTATTAACTCTAGCTGAGCCTACACACTCTGCTGAACATCACTATTCCTCCATTGCCAGTAAGAACACGAATTTAAAGGGATGAACACAATTCACTTCTCTGGCAATTCTAATAGAGTCTACATTTCAGAGACCTTAGCCATTCTTCTCAGTAACATTTTAGGAGTATTTTAAGTGTGCACACAGTAAAAGTTTAATATTATGTGCTAATTTGAACTTCAAAAGAGTGGGTTGTTGGAATAAGGAGACCAAATTGTGCATAGCCTCATCTCAGCATTCAGAAATACTTTTAGAGTATTCAGAATGAGTTGTGCTTGCAATAATCTATGAAAGTGAGTTGGTCAAGGTACATTTCCTCAAGTTGAGAGAACCTCCCCACTTTCTTGAAGTTAGGAAAGCAATGAGTGAGAAATGCAAACCTCAGATCACAAAAGATCTTTCCAGCACATCTGAGTACCACTGATCTCCTAAGACTGAGAGACTGGAGACAACAAGGCCAGCCAACTCACAGACTGGAGTAGCCACCATTTGTATGCCAAGAAAAATGGTGAAATACCTGTAGGACCAATTTTTGACAATTTACTTTGACAGGAATTCCAGCCTTACAGCTTCTTGTCTTTGTTGAGTGTTCTTTTATTTTGTTTTTGGTTTGTTGTTTTGTTTTGGAATTTTTTTGTTTGTGGGTGTTTTGTTTGGGTGGTTTTTTTTTTTTTACTTCTGACAAAAAGAGAATTAAAAATTGTTGCATATAACTTGGAATATAAAAAAATAATAATAATGATAAAAGCACACACTACAACACTCCGAGTGATAAATCAACCCAGCAGTGTACAACAAAGCAAAAAGTAAAGAAGTTTCATTTAAAAGAGAAAATCCAAGTTATTCCTCCTATTCTCTTTTCACCAAAACTTGTTTTTCAAAGTTTATAAAAAAAATTCCATCTTGATTGGTCAAAATTGTGACTGCACTGTATCACCTACATAATAACTCATTTTGTTTAGTGAAAGAGACTGATCTCTCAATTCTAGATGCTTAGGGTTTTTTCAGAATTTTTTTTTTTTTTTGCTAAAGAATCTTCTCTCTCTTTCATGTACTTCCTCATAAATAAAGATTGTAAATAAATTTAAACCTGTGTCATTTCTGGAAAGTTTCTAGGCCTATTCTATATGTTGTGGGGATTGATCATCCTGGCTTTGTACTACTGCATCTACTCAGATCTATACAAAGAAAAGCTTTGTCCGTTTTCTGCCACTATTACAATTAAAAAACAAACAAGCAAACAAACAAAAAACAAAACTGCGTTTTTAACTTTTTTAAAAGCAAAAATGGAAGAATTTTCCAATAACATTCCTGTTAGTTTTTACTTCCACAAGTAATTTCTGTAACATTTGCATTCAACTTCTTGCAAAGTGAACCTCCTCTTTCCCACCAGTCCAATAAGCAAATAAAAAGGGTTACCATATTAAAATGAAGTTATCTACCTTCACTTTTAATCTTATGTACACTCGCTGTCTTTTACAAGAGACAGAGAATTAGGATCCTTTATTGTTTGATTTATCCTGCGTCTTTTAGAAACATTAATACCTTATTCAGTCTTCTGCACTGAAAATCTAAGTCCTTAAATTATGCATTATAAAAGAGTATTTAAAAACTGCAAATAGCAAGTTGAACTCGTCAGGTGAACTCCGCATGAATGTTTTGTGTTATCAGATTATCATGTGTCACAAATTCACCTCTCATTTCAAAAATCCCTTTAACTTTAAGCAAGGTCCAGAATGTTTTGTAAAAAATTTGCGTACAACTCAGGAAAATATACTTCATACATGAAAACTGAAAATGTATCTACAATGCTCCTGCTGTCACAATCCTTTCATCATCTAAACAGCAGCATTGGTCAGGAAAACAACCCTGTTCAGTCTACATACCCAGATTTTCATCTTCCAGAAGCAAGTATGCAAAACAGGCACCACAGACTGGACCCATCCACACACCATTCATGGTATGAAATAGAAATATTACAATGCACACACACAGACCCCATGAGGCTTTCTATCACTGGTCTATGCAATCCTCCTGTTGCCTATACCAGCAGGACTATACCTTATTTCAAGTCCACCGAGAGCAAAAGATTAATGAAAATATCTCTATTTATTGTATTTCCAGAGTCCAATATAAGCAGTACTAAGACTAAAAAAGAAAACCCCAAAACCCAAACAAACTGAAAGACCCAAACAAACACAACAAGCACATGTAATGTTATAGGAGTCTCTCCCGATCTCTCCTTTTCTTTGCATTTTTTCAACTACCTATTCTCTACAAATACTGGACATAAGCAAAGGAAATCTAACTTAACTTTTTTTAAAGCATCAACATTTTCAGAATATTTCTAAACTTTTTAATATTTTAAAGGAGTCATACAAGAAAATACTTTAAAAATTAGTTAAACTGTGAGATAAATTTCCAAAGCATACAGAGTAGGTAAACCCATCCAACATAAATGAAGAACTGCCAACAGCAGTGAAGATTACCAAATCAATTGGATTTATGTTTCAGGGAAATCCTGAGACCATTTCAGAATAACATTCAAGTTTACATTACACTGTTGGTACCAACAGTGTGTTTTCAATAGCTTTTTTGGGTTGGGGTTGGTTCTTCTCCTTATTTCGTTTATGTTTTATGGTTTATTTATTTTGAACTTCTAACCCAGTATTTTCTCCCTTGGACTCCCTTTTACATCTTTCATGCTCGTAATATAACAAATATTCTTCAATTCACTGATTTCAATGAACTTAATCTTCATTAGACTCAGTAGGAAGGTTTAAATTAGATCCTGCATTCACTGAAATGATAGTGTCACAGAAACCCCCATACAAACTAGAAGTTTTTCCCTGCCCCAGAGTAATCCTCAGCACTTTGGGATTTTTTGTAAACAAAAATCTGAAACACATGATCATTAATTTCTTTTTAAAATACTTAATTTTAAAATACTACAAAAATTAAAGAAATCATTAGCATTCTTATATATTGTATGTGCCAGTTGTGCTCACTCAACTATCCAATTTATACCGATTTCATGTACCCAGTATTACTAGGGGCTTTCAAATCTTTTACCAGTTTTTTTCCTACAAGATTTATCACAAAAGTATGTTTTTCCAACTACCATAGCTAAAGTGTCTGCTTTAAAACTTCATCGTACAGTAAAGAAGATAGATATATTCCCAGTGTGGCCATTCACCATCTGCTTAAGCAAATACACTTCAAGATGCTTCTACAATTGTGATAAAGTGACAGCAAATCTAAGAGCACACAGAGCTCATATTCTAAAATGATGATTGTACAACTATAGTTTGCATCATAAGGGACCAATAAAAATCTTTATGTTCTGTTTGAACGGCAAGGACTTTTATAAAAGAGAAGATGGAATAGGAAAATAACAAAGAACTGATCCATTTAGCAGTTGTCTTAAATTTAGAAGCACTAATGAAACTTCTTGACCATAATTAGTATTTAATACCACAAGGATATTTTCCCCTCTTTTTACTGATATACACAAGGCTTGCCATTTTACTAGATCCCAGGAGTGCTTTTTTCTCATTTTCCAGGTGGGATTAAGAGTATGGAGTGCTCATGATTAACAACACTTCTGCTATTCTCCACGCATTTAGATTTTTATTCTTCTAATTATCAAAGTGATGACTGAGAAATGCTAATTCATAGCTTTCTCCTTGCACAGTGAAATTTCCTGACAAACAGGCTGAATACAAAATGAAAACTTGCCATTTTATTAGTCAGTAGCACTTTTTCTATTCTGAACAACAAACATTATTAGACAGATACCAAATCTGTATTAAAAAACTGCTAATAGCAAGACTTCAAGGCACTGTCTATTTACCAGTCTTAGAAACAACCCTATAGATAATACAGATGAGAATTCTACTGCTTTAAGGCCAACATCAGCAGTTTTTTTGGCATGAATACTTTTTCTTGTAGAGATTCAGCAGACTTGGTCTCTAAATGGTGAGAAGAAAAAAAGAATCTCCACCATCTGTTCCAGCCCTGAGGGAAACAAACTTTCCTGGCAGCATATAGTTCAGGATTTAATTGCACCCAAAGCCAATACAAGTACACGCAAAAACATAAAACATCAGTCTTAGTGAGTGGAAGTTCTGTATAATTTTACTTTAGCTTATTTCTTAGGGCTACAGTTTAACTTATTTTTGCTGTAATCTGTTTTCCTTTATTTCTGTTGTTTGTTTTCAACTATTTTAAACTAAATCCACATTATCATTCCAGATAAAGAAAAAATTAAAGGAGCTAATTAGATTTCATCACCTAGTTTATAAAATTTTATTTACTTTCTGCCTGAGTATCAGGAAAAGTACATTTGCTAAGGCTCCAGAGAAAAGACGAGTTTCTTCATGGAAAGTAAAAGCTTCAAATAATATAAATTTTATAAATTTCATAGAAATTATTTTAAATATTCAGTAACAAAGCTCTTGTTTCAATGAAAGCAAAAGAGAGAAGTTGAGAGTCAAACAGAGTGAAAAATAAATTAGAACACAGCTAAAATTAACTATTTTGATTTTCTGAAATTAATCTTTTAAAATCAGTTTCAGCTGAAGGATTCTCTGGGCCATGCTATATAAATTTAAATATGAGCCACATTTGTTTTATCTCAGGATACAGTCTGATAAGATACTCTTACTTTAATTGCAGTTTATGTCAAAAAGAGTATTGTAAAATCAACAATTCCATAACAAAAAAAACTGTAATTTAATCACTTATTATAGGTCTCTGTCAAACTTTAAATTATTATCTTTTGCTTGAAATGTTTTCTGTTACAGAAGTAACAGTATGAACTCTGTTCACAGTGGTATACTTTTTTTTTTAAACTAATGTATATAAAAACTGCCACGTCCTGGCAATAAATAGAATATATACACTACAGTGTTCATCAAAATCATGCTACTTTATTTATTTTATTTACCTGTCTATGACACAGAGTATATTGCCCAGGTCTTCTTCTGTAGAAAATGCTTGTGACTGATGATTTTCTAGTTGCTTCCAATAGTCATTTGTACCATAACTTTAAAAATTAAAAGCCTAATAATAGCCTTATAGCTGCCATCACAGCATGGTGGCAGGAAGTTTTCTTTGTATCACCATGTGTTCTAGTCAGAAGGTGAGACAAATCAAAGGGAAAAACTGGAAGTCATCTAGGCAGTGATCTACTAAGAATTGTAACTTGGAAGCATCTGGCTCTTTGATCTCATGAAATATATTCTGCACTTTCTATTGGATTCCAAGTTGAAAAATCCCCAATATTTACAGATATTGACAGAATTTGCCTAAAGTAGCTACTGTTAATTGAGTAGATTAAGTTTCTTTGAACCAACTTAATTTCTCATCTTCCACTAAGGCACCATACAATAAAAACAAGCAAATAACCCTGAAAAGGCGACACTAGATTTCTACTTTTAGTTTACTGTAAACCCCACCTATCATCCTATGTTAAAAGAGAGTAAATGGCAAACCACAAGTGAAAGCTTTTAATTTACAGCTTTTATCCACTGCAGATTTACTTACCCCACCCATTATTAGCCACTAGAGACAGAAATGGAAATTAAAAGTCATTTTACATGCCTACTTCTCTTCAAAATATGTAGATTTTGCAAAAGAAGCTGTGGCTTTTTTTAAGCTGGTATACCATATACTAGCCAGCTTGAACTACAAATATCATGCCAATGCTTTGTATATGTATCCAATTGCTAATGATTTTTAAAGGCCAACAATACGCTCCATCAGAAAAATTTCCCAAAAGACCTAATGATTATTCTGACATTATTCAATTAAAACTTTTTAAAATTTGCATTAGACCAACCAATGTTCAGTAGCTTAAGACTTTGTGCTCACTCTAAACTTAAAAATTACATATCTTACTTAAATGTCTGCCTGAATACAAGGATTCCTTTTTTTACTATAACTTTATGAGAAAACAGTTTAAATTTAGTTTGATTTATTGTATAAGAATATTGCTATCCGATGCCACCAATTTGATATTAAAAAATAATTCTATAATTATTTTAATGATTTTTTAACTGGCAGCAAGAAGTTTTAGGTTTGAAGTACAAGCAGCCATTGTACCTCTATGGCATGGACTACTGTTACGTGTTTTTTTCCAATTTTAAACACATATGCTATTCTCAATACTAGGCAATACTAATATTTATTTTACAACATCATAAAAGTGGTGGGGTTTTTTTGCAGTTTCCTAAACCTTTTTACAAAGGCTATTTGAGCACAGAAACTGAGGATGCAGAGATGATTTGAGCCATACTTCTACAATCCTTGTACTGCTAGCAACGCATCAACGCTTTTATGACAGTAACAGAAAGGCAGGAGAGCAAAGAATATCTCTCCTGAGAGTAGCGTTGCCCAAGCTGCAGGCCCAACTTAACAGGTTAGAAAGGAGGGCACTAGTAGGACTCTAATGCTACCTGTCCACTGATTACACTTTGCCGGAACTCTGCTTCTGTTTCTCTTCCTCTCATCTCTCAAATTCTTCCTTAACAGTACAAGAAACTACTGTCATGTGCTACATTCTGATTCTTCAAAACCAGGCTGAAGGTATATAAGTAAGGATGATCTTTCAGAGATGCTTATCCATAGAATGGTAGAGGTCAAATGAAACCTTCAGAAATCATCTGGTGCTGCTCCCCTGATCAAGAAGGACCACCTAGAGCTGGTTGCTCAGGACCACATCCAGTCAAGTTTTTAATATCTCCAAGAAGGAAGACTTTACAATGTCGGTTGTCTGATTTAGTGACTTGACAGAGACTTGAGAATGCAGCTTTCAGGTTAATACAGCTTCTTTGAACAGATTCAACATCATTACTGGAAAAAATTGGAAGTTTTAAAATTTCCTATGAGTGAAAAATCTGTGATGCCCATAGACCCATTTCTTTGTGTGGTATCAAACAGCGGTGATGACCTTATAAGAAACTTTAAACTTCATTAAGTTTCATATAGAGATTAACTAATTCTGAGAATACTAATTCCTCATCACTGTATGAACGCAGAATATATAATACCTTAGAGTTGATTAATTGATTTATCCCAGCATTGAAGGAATTGATACACAAAGATTGAGACTGCTCCAGACACTGAAAATTAGGGATGTCTTTGCAGTATATCTTTAGTCAGTCAGAAGAAGCCAAGCCTATATTCATAACTTTTTTCAGGATTGTCATCGCCCCATCCAAAATTTTAAAGGTATGAATTCAATGCAAAGGAGGAAAGAGAGAGTAGAGTTCAAGACTTTAGTTGCAAAGAGATACAGTATCACCAACAGCAGTGAAGCAGGATATGTTGAACATTTAGTTTTTAAATTAAGCTTGTTGTATGCATGTTCTCATGAACACCTTGAATTTAGCTCCACTCTGCAGATCTAATAGCAGGTATTACATATGTCAGCCTTGCATGCCAGTTTGTTTAAGCAATTTAAGACAACAGTGGGGTGTTTAAGAGAAATATTTGAGACAAATCTGCACAGATGTTGGAGGAAAAACAACCAGTTTTCCAAATCTCATGAGCAATGCAACTCAAGGAAATGAACCGTGTGGGGACACCAGAGCAGAGGAACAGTGCTAAAATTTAGTACGGTTTCAAAGGGCATTAAAAAGAACCAGTTTTCCATTGGTTAGAGCATCACTTTCCGACAAAGTACTGAAAGAAGCAACACACCTGCCATTAACAGTTATTTTAAACACTCTGTGAATGTGCAGTTACTAATGCTATCCCTGCATGAATTTAGGATTTAATACTAATTTCTTATGTGTTGCACTAAAGCGAAGATATGTGGATCATAGGCTGAATTAGTAATTGAAGTCTAATAATTCCTATGCCCTGTCAAACACGTTTTAAGATCAAGCAGAATCCTCAAGCTCTGAAAGATTTCTTCGTACTTCTTTTCATAATTCAGCTTGTGTTGAACATACTTATGGAGTAATAGTTGAAGCTTGACGCTTTATTGGCAGCAACCTTAAGGGTGACGTTACATGCAGAAATTCAGGCTTTCAGAAATAACAATGATGTTTTTGAGAACTTCAACGGGGAAGCCAATTGATAACCAAAGTAAAAAAGCAAATACATCTTAGAAAAAAGTTCTTGAGCAATGAAAACACTGGATTGATATTCAGAATAACAGATCCTAAATTTCTTTTGAAATACTAATGATCAAAAATAATGCATTTAAGATTTATACA
The DNA here is from genome assembly GCA_036630365.1 of Acanthiza pusilla. Taxonomy (NCBI): domain Eukaryota; kingdom Metazoa; phylum Chordata; class Aves; order Passeriformes; family Acanthizidae; genus Acanthiza; species Acanthiza pusilla. The sequence goes on from JAXCHO010000164.1 coordinate 25,298,636, forward strand.
TAAAAGACGAGATGAAATATTTCTTGAAGTGAAACTGGTAAGACGACAGAAATTTATATGCTTGCTCTTGAAGTATATGAACATCAAATAAGATTAAACAAATGTCAGTGCTTCTAAATGAATGCGTCAATATTTTAGGAACCAGACTAAGTTTACACTTACCTAGGGCGTAAATCACACACAAAAATTTAAAAATTACAATCTTTGAAGTAACCCTGTAGAAGTCACTGTAGAGGCTAGACAGGCATTGTAATTCTTTACTCTGGGATAGTTAGTATTTAGTTCACTTCAACTCATTTCCCTCAGCCCTCTTTAAACAGGAAAAGCCTATAGGCTTTCCCCTAGTATTTACAGTCTGCTGTTGAAATCCTGTGTTGCTTTACTCACAGGATCTGCTCTGTGTCAAACACCAAAGCTTGCTTTGAATTTGTTCCTGCTTTCTTATTTGATATTTTTTATTTCTTTCTTTGGAATACAAAGCAGCCTACTCATATCCAGTCTTAGCATGCCCTGATGATCTCGTAAGATGCCTTCGCCTTCATATCCCTTTTAAGCCATTTACTACTTTTGGTCATTCCTGCTAATGTTTTCTGAACTTTTTCCAGTTTGCCCATATTTATTTTGAATTTGTCCATAATCAGCTCTTATCATCTACCCTGAACAGCTTAATATTGGGAACAAGCTTTCCTACCTAAGTTTCTACTTAGGAATAGTCAGGGGAAAAGCAAATGTTGTAGCAGTCTTTAGATATCCAGACATTTTAGTAATAGTAGTAAGAAATCTGAAGCTCACTGACTTTTTAAAAGATGAAAATGTTCACCAAGGGAAAAATGAGACAAAAATAGAGAAATTAAAATAATATTTATATCATAAGGATGTAACAGAAGCTACTTATAAGTAAAAAGCTTACATATGAAGCAAACTTTATTCCAGAAATATTCTGTAAAATTCAAAGTATATAGCAGTATTTGCTACATTCCTGAAGATGCAAAGCAAATTGCCATTTGTCATAATGACTGAGTGCATCACTATAGGGAAATAAATATAACGTAAAGTATACAAAAAGCTCAGGGTGCACGGAGAATTCATGATGAAGTTTTTCATGGAGAAGTTTTTAATCTCTTGCTTAGATTTACTGGTCTGTGTTTAGGATAATGGAGTAAAAGAAGTGAACACAAAAACAAAAATATAACTGATGCTTACTTGACATCCTGAGAATGCCATTCACCACCCAGTACGTTGTCCCACATGAGCCCAACTGAACTTTATAGAAGCTGAACAATAATGTTTCCAGCCTTCTAAATTCTGCACAAAGCGATTAATTTCACAGTGCCACTTAATAGTATAAAGATAAGGGTGGAGACACCGAGCAAAATAATTCTAGGACATTTAAATCACCATCCTTCCGGGGCTCATTAGAGTTACAACTAACAAGACTGAGGGAGGGGTTAGTCAGTAGCGTCAAACACACTGTAAGTCAGATGGATGTATCGCTTTTCTTACACCAAACTGAAGCTTCTCTGAAACACAAAGTGCATGGCTTGAAAACATCCAGGACACTGGAAGAGAGAGGATGCAGAGCTCACCTACATTCTGCATGCTCCCATGCTCATACTCTACACAAACTACTTATTCACCCAGCACATAAAAGCAGTGCCAAAGCATATCAGACTTTCCAGCTCATACGATCAATATCAGATCTAATTAATAATCTAAGCTTTGCACTTTTTTTGGGGGCTCCTTTATATGAGCATCATTCTTAAAAAGTTCCTTGGATCACAAAACATTTTCTAAAGAGTTTTCTTGCTCTATTAGAATAATCTTAAATATTTTACATTTTTTAGATTTTTCAGGCTTGAGAGGTCCTCTGAAAGTGATTGTAAAATTTTCATTCACTAGCATCCAGTTACAGGACACTGGACTTTATCTGAGGGAAACAGAGGACTCTGCAGGTATACAAAATACTTCTAATTTAAATTCATAGAAAAGGGGATTATAAGTAATTAGCTTCTCTGAAGAATTCATTTTGCTTCTATGAGAAGAAATTGAGACAGTTTATTGACTAACTCTCAGGGTCACAGTTGGCATCTAAACATCTAACCAAGCCAGCAGGAAAAATCGTTCAGTGTCTGATGCATCATGACATGCCAATAAGTAACTGAGGGAATAATTATAGAAGGAGTGGAGGAAAAGTAATTTCTAATTTAATATGGCCATTATCTTGATCCATGTGAAAAATGTATCATTTGCGTAACAGTCTCAATCATCATGGGAAAACTTTCAACTTCAATTACTGTTTTGCATGTATTCCACACATATAGTAGAAAAAGGGACGATTTAATTTGGTCTGAAGAAATAAAGATAGCATGTGAAAAGGAAAAAAAAAAGGGAAAAAGGAAGGAGTCCAATAAATGTGGAAATAAAAAAGCTACAATAAAATGCAGGTAATTGACCAGAATTTGAAGTTTTAGTTTAAAAAAACAGCATGTCAGCAGAGTACAGTTTTGACACAGCTTTCACTACCTCAAAATACATTTATCAAATGTTTCAGACATGGCTCTCTGTGAAGGATTTGATGCTTTTTGTCTGTGTTCTATGCACAGCTTAGCTAAGACACATTTCTCAGTGATTTTAATGGAGTTTCAACATATAAGCCAAAGTTCTCTCTCATTTAGCAAGTCAATCCTTAGACTCCACTTATCATGTAAGTGCTTAAAACGGCAATTTTCAAACCATTACCCAGAACTCACGATATTTAAGATCAACTATAAATCATTTGGTTACAAGATGTATTATTCAAATAATTATAGCTACCTAGCTACTATTGTAATGTTAATTTGGTATACAGAACATTCGCTTTTAAAATTTTATTCTTCAGACACAGAATACTAGTGTTTTCTGGTAAGCTTACTCATTTAAATAAGATGTATTTCTTAGCTTCTCTCATCTTGAGCTCCATACCCAATCTAAAACTTTAAATTTCTGCATCAAGAAATATTTCCCCCTGACGAGGGGAGAACAGAGAACCCAGCATGAGGATTTGAAACACAAATACCCCAAAGCATGACCTTGTTAGAGATAAAATACACACACAAAAAAGCTAACTACACAGTAGCTTGATCTGAAAATCAATGATTACTAATAAACCAGAAATTAAAAATAGTTAACTGCTGTCTTAATGTAGATATTGTTGACAGTGACTATCCTATCATGTAACAGCATCTTGCAGACACTCCTTCCCCTCACACCCTGACCCAGTTCAGACTAGCCTCCTCTAAAGAATTTTGTGAAAGCCTTAACAAAATGCTCAGAATATTTGTTTTCTGATCTTTTTAAAATTTTTCTCGTTTCAGAAGCAGCTCCTTGAAATGAGACCATTTGTGCTAGATGGTGTCAGCTAAACTAACAAGGAGGACATGTGGCAGTGCCCTTCTGACACCATCAATAGTGATGGGGCTCACTTTCTCTATCCAAGAGGAGCACTGCTGAGGGTTTTTTTCCTATTAGCTTTTCCATATTTTTGGCCTGTAATTGGCAGAACCTTTAGCTTTATTGAAGCCAATCTACTAGTGGTTAGCTTAGAAATGCTTTGTAAAAGAAAGAAGTGACATAAAAGTAGCTTGGTATCTTCCACCTCCTTTACCATGTAGATGTATTATAGATATTGGAAGACAGTCAATAGTCACGAAATGCAACAGTGCTTTAACAGCACTGGGCTCTACTACATCAGTGAAGGAGATGAAGTTAAGATAGAAGAAATTGAGATTGATAAGGCCCATATATATGGAATCATAGAAACAAAAATCAACTGGCCGCAGTCTCATCTGTTTAACACCACTGGAGTCAATGTAAGGTGAGAAAGAAGAGAGAAAATGAAGTATTTTATATTATTTTTAGGCATGGAGTTATAGCCCAAATTAGAGAACTTGAGTATCTTGACAAATAACAGTTTTCAGAAGGCATCTCAGACAAAGTCACTCATATAACCTAGTCCTTTACTGAAGACTGTAATTGACTAAAGGAGAAACCTACTTTTTTACTTTTTTAATCCAGCATCTAAATTAGGTGTCTGAAGTTGAACCATTCAGATACTCCATTGTCCACAACAGTAAGTGTGGAAGAAACATGGTGAATTTAAAACATAAAAATGAGCTAAGAAACCTTAAGGCAACCTTTGGCTGATACCTCTACCTGAAGTACTGTCTCATTTCTCATTTCCTTAAAAAATCTCTCTAAGGGGGAAAAATGTAGCAACACTATAATTTTTCCCACACATGCTCTGAAATTATTTGTGTTGTATATACCACCCTAAAGAACTGAAATTAGCCCCAAAAATTTAAATGTTTTGTGGTTTTTTTACTGTCATTCCGTCTGTCAGAGTACTGCATCATCGAAGTTTTTTAAAAAGAGATTGGGATTGTTAAAATGGAAGCTTTCATGTTTTGTTGTTATTGCACAAACCATTCCCCACACACCCCATGTTAGACTCCTAAAACCACATTTTAATTTTCCAATACCTCAGAACACATGCTACTTACTTAAAGCCTATACATGGTGATGATATATCAATTCTATAGTTGTGTCCACGGTTAGTTTTGAAGAAAAGTCAACCCTCACTATTACTTAGATGCGTAGTTCCTGTTAGAAGATTTCCACACCCCCTGTTTAACCTGTGGATACCTGTACCTTAGCATTTTTTAATGAAGTTGCTGAGCTTAACATGTTTGCAGGAGGTAAACTAGATAGGCTAATAAAAAGGGTCTTATTAAAAACATTTTCCCTCCTGCCAAAGCCATCCACCTTTTTTAACCAGTGAAAACACACTGAAAATCTGCCAAAGTATTCACATACACTTAACCAAGGTCTGTATTGGCAGAGTTCCAGAAACCTGCAAGGTGTGCTCAAGTTACACAAAAAGAGAGCATGTTGCAATTGTTGACACTGTCAGCATAAAATGCTTAGCATGAAGTGCACCTCTCAGCATTCAGCCTGGCATCTCTTAGCCTTCAAAAGATTAAAAAGTAACTAATCTTGCATGCTTTGATAAGTACACGAATAAACTCTTCATTATCCAAATTCAAAGCAAGAAAGACCCATTTAGCCATGAACAAGCTGCTGATCTATCAACTTCATCACCAGATACAAGCACAGGTCCCACAACCTTTCAAAACCCCTCTGAAATCCTAAATTCTGTTTTTCCTGTAACAAAGATTAATATCCTTCAGGGTTTGAGATTCTAAGTACATTCAGATGAATGAGGTCAGCAACCACATTTGTAAGGCAAGCTGCCATAGATTAGTTTCTTAGAGACAACTGGTTTATTCAGGTTAAAAAGGGGTGATTGCCCAGAGCACCAAGTATAAACAAAAGGAAGAAAAAATCCATAAGATATCTCTGGAGTGCAATACTTACTGTATTAACTTTTCAAGTCATTTATTCACTGTAAACTCAGTGCGGGCTCTATAGAGATTTAATTGAACTGCTTGAAAACACATAGCCAATAGCAATATCCCAGCTATTGTTCAGCCATGCTTACCTTTAAAAAAACAATCTTCCTTGTGTACAATGGTGATCTTTTGCTTTTTCAGACAGGCAGCCCTGTGCACTTCACAGTGGTTTTCATAGAATTCTCCATCAGAGCCACACACAGGTTTGTAATGTGGTTTGCAGTGCTCCATGCACAGACATTCGGCTTGGCCAGTCTTCCCATTCACAACGCAGTGTCTGCCCAGACCACAGTACTTGTTCTCACAAGATCCGAAATGGCCGTCCTGACCAAAATACCCTTAAAAAGAAAGAAAAAAGAAGCTCTGATTTATTAATTACATTTTGCTTAATTGCATGCAAGATACAAAGAGGATTGATTTGTGTAAATGAAATGAGACTATGTCTTTTATTACAGCCCTGACTAATATTAAACATATATCAGCTGGATGTTAAGCAAATTTTGTCTCTTCATCACAAATTTTATACTTTTAGTCACTGTCATAGGCTAACTGTAATTAAGAGCAAGGTCTAGTAACAAGAGTTACTCTTCATTTAAAAATGCATAGTAAATCTTTACTTTTCAAATGAATATTGAAGTTTGTTGCCTTAAGACTGCCATACTATTGCATGTAATTGAACAATGCATTCTCTAGAATTTAGATTATAGAATATCTCAAATTGGAAGGGACCCATAAGGATTGAATTCAACTCTGTGCTCCTTGCAGGACTACCTAAAACTAAGCCTTGCATCTAATAGCATCTTCCAGAAGCTCCACAAACTGTGACAGGTTGATGAAATATATTCACACATCAAGACTGATACATGAGAACAACTGGAGCAGACTCAGGGCTCTTAATCAAGATGGAGAATTAAAAAAAGAAAAACCAACAAAACCTTTGTGGTAGCAATACAATGACATTTCAGGCAACGGAGCATGGAAGAGAAGGATTGATATATCAAGTGAATGGTGGCTAGAAGGAGCCACATGAGCCTCCGGTGGTATTTCAATGAAGACAAATGTGATTTGGATAGGAAACAGAGCTTTAAGAGTGCTGCAACAGAAACAGAGGAGTTTCTGCTGGCCACAACTTCCAGTCCCTTCTGCTCCTAGAACATGGAAATGAATTGCCTACATTGGGCTACCAAAGCCATCTGTTCACTTTCTATCCTGTCTGTGCTACTGCCACCAGGTACTGTGTCAATAGCTGATCTCTTGGTGAAAGGGGAAGTTCAGTGCACAGTAATATTTCCTTATCATTTCTTCAGTTTCCATTTTGAGTGCAATAGAACTAACTATGGCTTCTTGGCAAGAGAAAGGGTATGATGTGAAAACAATGTGAAAATGAAAGCAGAATTGTTAATTGCAATTGCTGGTTAAATAGGTGTTCTGATAACATAAGAGTGTCATAAAGTATCTATTAAAATACTAAAATGTCTCCAAAAGTGGGAATAGACACTGCTCTTCACAGTTAGTTCATTCTGTTCTCTCGTTCTGCACTCCTAATCTCCAGAACAAACACCCAGTATTCTAATTCCTTGCAATATTTTCCTTATCCTCACATCCAAGCTGAATAATACTTGGCTAACCCATATAAAAATAGCATGAACAAGCAAATCACAATGCATAATTCGGTAGTAATTTGCTCATATTAGATTAATTTTCCACAATGAAGTGCTAACATGTCCATACCATAGCTTGATGTACATTTCTTCAAACCACTGAGAATTTATGTTCTTCACTTCAGTGGCAGAAATAAAATCTCACCACTTTTTCTTCTGAAGCTTACAGGTCTATTAGAGAACCATGCTTTGATTTCTTGCTTTCTCACACAGCGCAAATTTTCTAGACAAAGGTACTACAGAAAGCACACAACCATGAAATTTGGCTCTAATGACACACTTTCACTATATTACTTGGTAACAATTTCAGCACAAAGTTGAGAAGACTACATATTCACCTCAGGTCTTGTATGGATGACATAACTACACTACAGTGATTTTTATACACATGTACAGACCAGACTGATGGTGGGTTTAACTGCTCATGCACCAAAATGACTTAAAAGAAGAAAACCCAATTTAATATTAAAAATTTCCTTTAAGTTTTTGAAAGTATTTCTCCTTGTGCCAGTGTCACCACTATATACAAGCAACAGACATTAACTGACAGAAACTAAGGAAAATTAAATTCCCCTATTTCCTTATACCAGCACTAACCTCAGTTAAAGCTTTGCAATGTCCAAGAGTGCTTTACAGCACAGGTCATGTGCACATCTTACAGAATCTAAGAACTTCTTTGAAGTGATGGAATTGTTACAGTTTGAGGCCAAAGTCCATCAACCATTATTATTTCTGCTTTCTAAACTGAAGATAAAGATCTCAGATCTCCATCTGACAACTAATCTGAATTACTGAGAGGTGTGTGGTGACTCAACAATATACTGTGCTGTATGTTATGAAAATAGAACCCATTTAAGACTTCACTGGGGACTTCATCTTACTACTAATTGAATCTGATGCCTGAATGCAAAACACCTCCTTTCAGATAAGGGAGAAGAATTTACATAATATATATTGATATTTATAATATTGGTATATGTCAACATACACCAATTACGTACAGCAATAAACAAGCAACTTTTCTGTCCTAATGAAAAGCTGTATTTGTTATGAAATGTTTTATATATGTCTTCATTTTACACAATTAACTATTCCAAAACAATACATAAATTTGCATTCATCCCTGCATATGCAACTCCTTCAGTTGAAGTCTGTGGTAAAATTCCCATTGACCTCAAGAGAAGCAGGATTGTTTCTCCAGACACAATCTGAAGCCTTCAGTTAGCCTTAAGTTATAGCCTGAAGTTTGGCATGTATAACAGGCACTGTTCTGTACTGAAAAGGAGCAGTGTATGTAGTACTTCAAGTAGTTTATAGTACATATTTTAGAAAAAACAGTTAAAAGTGTACTCTGAAGCAGTCCAACAAACAGTGGTTACCAGATTACCACATCACTCACAGCAAAGAAATAAATAAAATCTGTGCAATTCCAAAACAGGTGACAAAACTCTCACAAACGTAAATTTGAACTACATGCACCCAATTATGAAAATGTAAGCAAATTAATAAATACTAAAGAGCTACTGCAAGATACTAAGAAAAGGGTTTAGATATAAATTAACAAAAGAAATGAACAACCAAAACCCAGCTTAAGTAAAACCAACTTCTGCTGTTTTTCACTGCTCCAGTCCAAATTGGAAAAATCATTGTGTTTGGAAAATCCTTCATTTTATTGTTTGTTTCCAAAAAAGGCACTTCCATAATTTTAATCCTGGAATAAAACTGCTCCTAAGCTACAGGAACCTTGTCATTAACAAATGAGAAATCATATTGTAAACCAATATGGGCTGTGACATGCAGCCCATTCATGAACGCTGGACTATTTCAGTCACCTTCAGGAAATTGACACTATTACTTTTCCTTCCTGGATTTATTATTATTGGAGGTGTACTTTTGATACCTTGATAATGGATGAGGGTTTTTTCAGTTTCTTGGGGATTTTAGGGGATTCTTTTGGCTGTTTGGTTGGGTTTCTTTAATGTCAGTGTATAAGTCTCCCATTTAGGAGACCACCATCATCACAAACACTGAGTTTTTCAGAAGGCTGTTCTATATACGCATTTACATTTAGAAATTAAATTAGTCCAAGATGAACTTAGGTTCCCATATTTAGATATAATTCAGTAATTTTGTTGAGAAGGTAAGCAGCACAGGATATTCAATATTAAGAGACTGAAAGATAGTAAGTCAGGATGACAAATAATCTAGCCACGAATGCTAATATTTTTCCAGCAATTGTTATTGCATATGTGATGATAGGTAAGTCTACATTTGTCAAGTGCCACAACACAAAAATAGGGAATTGTATACCCATGAGCTACGTACTCTGAATTTTCAGCCAAAAAAGCATAATATTTATGCATTCTGAGAGGACTTACAGTACTACAGGAAACAAAATGTATTTTGTTCCATCTGAAAGTAAGTCAGGAAATATTCAAATTATCATAACCTTTAACGTAAAAAAAAAAAATAAATCACACTTTAAGAACTAAAAGTGTATTACACCCAAGACAGTCAAAGCAGCCACACCGATTTTTCAGATTCTCTTGAAATTTAAAACTCTAAACGGATACCAAATGATAGAATAACAAAAAAAAAAGTTTTTATTTTTAGAAAGCGGAGAAAGTGAAATTGTTTAAGCGTTTAAGAAAAGAATTAATAAATACAGTTTCAAGTTGTCAGCTGGGATTCCTTATACAGGTTTCCGATTTAAAGGCTAGCTCAACAGCATCCAGAGATGAGCAAGTTTTAGGTCACGCTTCGATTCATTTACAGTCGGGAATTAAGCTGATGTTTTAGCATGCAAAAGACTCACAGAAATATATACTTCATCCCTTTATCTAATCAGTTTAGAGAAACATTCCACATGGAACCCGGAAATTCCTGAGAGCACGAATCATGATGTTCTACAGTTGGCCCTGGGCTGGAACACACACACAGGCTTTCTGTATGCCGAGCATTCTTTCACAAACTCAGACTGCTTTCTTATTTCCCTAACAATATGATTTGCATTCATGGCTTCTATTGTACCTTGCTGCATTACCCACGTGTCATGTAACACAAAGTGGTAGCTATTTTTCAAGACAATGCACCAATATTTTGTGTGCAAATAACTAACGGTAATTTCTGGGGTCAAAAGACCTGTGTCCCATTCCCCACTCTTTTATTTAAAACCACTCTGTAAATGACAATTCCAGCTCCACAGCTGTATCTTTTTCTAATACACTATCTAGGAAAGGCCCAACCAAGACAGTAACCTTATTTTGGTAAGTGTTCAGTGTAGTCCCAGGTTTTAGTAGCAAGTAAGATTGATAACCACCCACCATTAACACTCATAGGGCATTAACACTGGGCACGACCTCGGTACGAACTGTGAGAATCTGCTCATAAATATTAAATCTCTAGACTTCTTCTATTTTTCAACTGTAGTATTTTAGCAACAGTTCTTTAACAAAATTATATTTTACTAGCAAGAATAGCTTGTAATTACATTGACTGAACACGACACTACTCATTATCCAGAACTCTTGGTACATGAAATTCTTTAAAATTTAGATTTTTTTAAATTTTGGTTAGGAATATTTTGGGCAGAGGACAAAATTTAAAGAAAAAGAGTGGATTATTTGAAAGTAAATAGAAAATATTCAAAATTTGTCAGTATAATGCTTATGGTAATCAATTTTTACCACATTAACAGCACAAATCTTAATAAGCTAAGCAGCGAACTAGTGGCTCAAAGACAGGAGGGTGAAAAAAAAAGGAGAAACAAAAGCCCCACGGCCATGCAGGGGCAGGATGAGTCCCATGGCCCACAGCAACAGCCCCTGCAGCTCACACCCCTCAGCCCTGCTCCCACCTGCAGGAGCAAAATAAAACCCTACACATGGCTCATCATTATCTTGCTGTGTCACAGTTTCCTTTCAGCATCAGCCAAGTATGCTGGAGTGCCTTATACAATAGTTTACTCTGCCTGCGTGTAAAATCAGTTTTTGGCTGGGTTCTTGTACTGTCCCCTCCTCGCTTCTTCCCTGCCTGCCCCCTCTGCCCTCAGACACACACTCATCCCCCCCTTCATCCCCTTCCCCCTCCACTGGAGGGGCACTGGAAGTGCTGTAAAGATTTACAGCTCCATAGAACTTGATTGAGTTCTTCTGGTGGGCTCAGCATTTACCAGACAGGACCAACTAACAGAAATTGACTAACAGGCATTATGACTGCAAAGGTTTTTTTCAACCTTAAAAGTCAAGCCTAAATACACTTGTGAGAATAGGGCTCTGTATTCAAATGAACTGACTTTCTTATAGCCCTTTAAAGGTAAGTTGGAACAAATTAGGAAAAAGTGCCACACTTGTAAAGGAAACAATATGCAAAACTACAGTGAGAAAAAGGAGGGGAAAATAATACCAAGGAGAGCTGTAAGTGTTGAATACACAGCTCTCAACCTGAAATACTGAAACCTCCCAAAAAAGTGCATCTGTCAGCCAGAAACAGTCAGATTAACATGTTTGCCCATAGGAATCCGGTTCTCTTGCCAGCACTTAGCAGCAATCTTCAGCAAAATTCACAGAATTTAGTTTCCTCAGAAAAGAGAAAAATCAAATCATACCTTCTTTGCTTGAATGAAGTTGAAGACAAGGAACAAAAACCACCACATAAGAAAATGAGGAGAAACGGCAATGCAACCAGAACTACACAAAGATATCTTTTGCTTATTAAGCAGAAATTTTTCCACTTTCTAGAGCTTTCACCTGCTCCTCCCTCCTCCTTGTACCAACCCCTTTATAGGCTTGATCAACTCCAGGTGCCCACCTCAGGAGGCTCAATTGCCTCCTGCAATTACAAAGGCTTTCTGTGGGCTCCTGCCTCTGTAAACCTTCTCATTCATTTGCAGGGCTATTAAACACCTGCTCTGATATCAGAGCAAATGCCTGTGGTAACTCCAGTGCAGAGCCTTTCCTCCAGCGAGGTACCCTGTTCAGATTTCTGCCTGTACCCAAATCACTATCACCACCCAAGCGGTGCTGGGCAGTGCTCTGGCCCTGTGCCCAGGGCCCACACAGAAAGTCTTGTGTGCCACCTCATAGCCCAGGGCTCTGTCAGCTCCCTCAGGTGATATGACCACCCTGGCAAGAATGGTTCTCATGCTCATGGGAACCAAGAAGGGGCTGCCCAATTCACTTTCACTGCTAGGAGGTGATCTTTGGGCCCAATACTAAGCCTTGTAAAAATCCCCTTCATTAATCACCCTCCTTACATTTGACCAGTGACCATTAAATTTGTAAAACGGTCTGTGGGCTCCAGACATGCTACTTGCTTTACACGGGGGGAATGCATACAGGTCTGACACGAACAGCTGAATAAATTTGGATTAAGAGCACTGCTGGCTCTAAGTGTAAATATAGACTGATGTCCTTCGAGCAGTTTCAAGCCAGCAATTTATTACTTTCAATTAAATCCTTAGCTCTGATTAGCATTAACGGTTTGTCTTTCTCACATATTATCTTCATCTTTTGAAAAATGTTTATAATTCATTTAACATCAAACCAGTGGCAAAAAGAGTTTCTTTAAAACAAAGCAGGAAACAAATTACACGTTTGCCTCATCACAGATACATGGACCTTTATTCAAATGGTTGATTGCTTTTCAATTGCAGCACAGCAGGCAATCCTCTACTCTGCCAAACACATCACCCAATGTCACCAAGAACAGGAAATGTGCATCATAGCGACAGCAGTTTTGAAAAGGTCATAGTCTGAACAACCTTTTACACATTTTAATGCTTATTTGAAATAAGCCTTGCTGAATATCACAAAGAGCTAGCTTGAGTTCTCAGGCAGGCAAAACAACCTAAGTATTGCTGCTTCCTTGTTATTCAAAACCAAAACTGCTAAGTTTTAACAACAATGATCAAAACAATCAAAAGTTTCAGTTAAATTATTGACTTGAATTTTCCTTTTACTTAGTTAAAATTAGAAAGGTTGTTAGGATTTGGTTTCAAGAACCAAGTTATTAACTGCTGTATCACGCAATAATATTAATTGCTCCTCTTTGGCAACTTTTCACATGAAGAACAGATTTGTCCATTTTGAGCTAACAGTATAGTAAAAGACTATTGTTTCCTTGATAGGCATATGTGGTTTTCCCTGGGATTAAATATGACTCTATATGAAACAACATTATAAACAGGAAATTTAACTCATCCCCTGATCAAGTAGCCGTCACGAAATAGGTAATTCAATTATGCATGGTACAAACTAGCATACCATAATCCAGATATTATTAAATTCCTGTGTTAGACGTTGAAACAACACTGTTTTGTTGGAGTTTTTAACTTCAAAGCCCTCCTTACAGATAAAAGCTATGATGTCTTTCTGCTACCTTCCCCAGGGACCTGTACTAGAAAAAGTAGCACAGACATTGAGAAGCATTTAAACCATATGGTTAAAGTGCAGCATCATTACCGTTCAAGTAAAGCTAAAAAAGAAATGTCAAGTATTTTCAGTTTTACTGATGTGAAACATTTGCTCCTAGTACATTTCACATTGTCACACTGGGTGATGTGTTTTTCCAGTTGTTACTAAGGAAGTGGGTGGGTTGACCCTGGCCGGTAAGTAACTGCCCACTCAGTTACTCGCTCACTGTCACAGGAATTCACAAGGAATTCAACAAGGAATTCAGTCCCTAATTTCCACTGGCAGGCAGATGCCCAGCCATCATCTGGAAACCAGTAGAAGCAACAGGGCCATGTCTTAACCACCAATATTCCCCCCTACCCCATCCTCCTTTTGCCCTGCTGTTACTGCTGAGCAGAATGTTACGTGGAATGGGCTATGCCTTTGGCCAGCTTGGGCCTGCTCCACCAGCCACATATTCTCCCAACTTCTTGCTTTCAGAGGGGCAGAGTGGAAAAAAGAAAAGGCCTTCATGCTATTCAAGAATGTTCAGTGTAATCTAAAACTCAGCACTGTCTTGGTCACCAACGAGAGTACAATGTGGGCTGCTAGGAAGATCAATTTCATTACAGAAAGACCCAGCACAGGAATGCTGTGGGAGCTTTGAGAGTGTCTCAGGCATTAGTAACCCAGCAAAGGGAATCTGGGTGTGTGTGTTATAATCTAAATAGTGTTAATCTGTGGCACTTTTTAGAAAAATATGTATTTAGAAGAATATCATGATAGTTTTGATATATGGAATTTCTAAATCAATTTATTTTACAAAAGCAGTAAGATACTAATAATTTCCATGTCCTTTACATGTGTGGAACATAAACACATGAAATTCAATGGTGTAAAGGTTATTAAGGTGGGCAATAATCTTTACAAGCCCTTCAGAAAGAACAGCAAAACACTGCACACTTCTATGTAAGTATAGCTCTCACAGGCACTTAGCTAACAATCTGTGACACCAGTAACCCACGTGTGGATTTCTGAGTGGAAAAAAGCCCCACCAACAGAACAAACAAAAGGAAAACCAAACAACAGAAAAAAAATCCCAAAAAACCAAACAAAAAAAAACTTACAAAAGGTAAATATTTTAGAGACAATAAGAGGGAGTTTTAAAAGCAATGTTTTTATAAAAATATACATATACATGGTGAAGCAATAATATTTCCCTCTGGGCTTTGCTAAAAGATAGTAATCTTAATTATGCTTGAACTTTCACTTAATTCTGCCATTTTAAGTAAGCTAAAAGTGAGGCAGAACCCCCCCAGGCACTGTGTATATATGTAATACACCTCTTTTTTTTTTTTTTTTTTTTTTTTTTCCCCCCCCAGAGCAGGACTGATCTTATTTACTTCATATATTCAGCAAAGTTGTGAGGTGTTTTTCTAAAGATGTTAGAATTAACCCAAAATATCTACAAATATCAAAAATAACACTGAAAGCTAGGAAGTATTAAAACAAAAAGTCAAAAAGCTTTTGCAGACCTCTGTTAGGAGAGAATATTGTTCCATGAAAAGAAAAAATCATGGAAAAGTGAAGCACCAAAAATCCTTAACATATGAGAATAGTCTACATAAACAGTCCATTTAAAATTACTTCGACATGTATGTATGTCTATTAAAAAATACCTGACAAACCAGAGATGTCCACTCAAAAAAAGTGATTACTTTTACAGAATATAATGCCCAAGTGAGATGACTCAGTCAAGCAATGCGACTACTGAACAATTCTTCTGCGCTTACACTAAAGATATTTTCTGTAAAATCTAATTCCTAAAGGAAAAAAAATAAAAGAATAAAGTATAGTTTTCCTGCTAAGCTACAGTAACACAGTTTCAATTTTATATCTGGTAGTCTTTATGAAATAGTTTGCTGTAGAATCGATTATTCTCTTCTAATAAATATTCAAAAGCAAACTAAAGTCAAAATCCAAACAGTCCTATCTCGTATTTCATCAAAAATCAATCTTATGAGAAAATCATATATATCCTCATGAATGAGAAAGCTTTTAGCTTTCAACACAAAGAAAAAATCTAGGCAGATATTTCAACTGTCATGGGTTTGTTTTAGTTGATATAACTTCTTTCTAGTGACAAATTGCCCTCCTAAACATGAAAAAATGCTAATTTTATTCTTAGATAATATTAGAATTTGATAAAGCTTAACAGCATTCTACATAAGAATCAATCTAGGGTTATAATAATAGGTATTCTAAAGCATTTAACAAATACCAGCTACAGAACTAATTACACAAAAACATAAAAGGTAATTTTAAACTACTATTCAATAGAGTGCTGTCTACAAGATGCAGAACTTCCACACACCTGGTTCAGCTGTTGCATTTCTTCCCACCAGAAAAGGGCAGAAAGTTAAAATGAAACCTATGGTCACCACAGCTACCAAGTCCCTGTCAGTTGTTTCAGTAGGTTTAGCTACTGAAGTGCAGAAATGTTGCAAATGAATGAAAATTAATATCCTATTGTAATATTTGTTGCATATGCAGTTTCTAAAAGCAAGACTTTCATGCCCATTAATAAAGCTAAATAGTTTGCTACACATCATACTTTCTTACACAATTTCAAGAAATTTATGAAATGAGATCCACAGATGTAAACTACCTTTTATAATTAAAGAAATAAACTTTGCTATGGGAATAACTATTTTGAGCTACTTTCTAAAATTTATTTAACTGAATTGAAAGTCATTTCAGGTCACCAAACCCTGCTTATGCTTGGCAACCCTAAATTATTAATTGCAGCAGAAATAAATATTTAATCACAAATCCTTTTAAAGTAGCAATGCCTTTGTAACTAAATTTTTACAATTGCTTTTCTCATAAACAGTTTAGTTGAATGAGTGGAATTAAAATCCGTATTTTTCTCTACGCTTAAAGGCCACCTTTACAGCAGTTTGAAAACTGTTAAATCTATATGAAATCTGTGTGAAATGACTCAATTTAAAGTTCCTGAAACAACTGGCTTTGTTTTCCATAAAACAGTTCTATCTTGACACTATACATTTATTCTTATGCACAGGCATGACTGAATTATTAGTGTATTATTTTCTTTTCAATACTACATTGTAAGGTAACATTCATATAATGATTACATTCTTTTTAAGTCATTAACATAACAGAACTCATTTCACTCTTTTATGTTCATTTTGTATGCAGATGAAGTAGCACAGTACTACAGTCTAGGAAAAAACAAGTAAAGAACAAACAGGAATAGGAATGACTTTTAAAGCAGTTTAATCCATAAATTGCCTTAACTATTTCTGAATAATTTGGACATTAGTGTACTTCCAGTTACACTGGTTAATACAAATGTCTTGTTGAATCATTAAATCTATTCTTTATTTCATACAAAATTTAACCTGCATCACTTTTTAATGTCCATCTGAAGCTAAAAGACATTTTAATAGTATTTCTATGCATGTATTTGTAAATGAATTTCACAGAATTCTGTTAGCACTACAATTTCCAGAAAACAGGAAAATTATGGATAATGTATTTATATAGGCTCCTGGAGATCTCACACCTTTTTTGAAAAAGAGGGGGAAAGCCCATTGCCTTGAAAGAACACTACATATTTCCTTTATAGTTATTTCTAATTTTCCTCCTGAATTTAATAGTCAATTTAAACAATATTCATCAATATATATGGCCTATTTTTTTCAATATAACTTTATTGGAGAGGAGTGATTTTGTCTGGGTATATATACTTGACAATGTGCAGATACTGAACTTTTATCTTCCTCTCTCTTCCTCAACCCCGCAAGAATTATATGCCTTCCCTTCCCGTGTTTCCCTTCTTCAGGAACTTTTTTAAATAGACAGCAGTCTTGACAGTAGTATTCCACTTACAGGAACACCACAAGAGCACCACAAATTAACTCAGCAAGAAAAAAGAAAGGAAAGTTCTGTGGAGACTGCATCACAGCCAAGTCAAACTGATTTTTTCAGAATGAGGCAACTTGATACCTGTGTGCTGTGATAAAAGAGACACTGAAGATTGCCAAGGCAATGATGCCAGCTGAAACAGATAAAGATGTGCAAATAATTTAGCAAAGTGTTAAGCGCACCATCTGAAGTTGTGTCAGTACCATGAAATTCCTGCAGCTAACACAGAAAGCATTCCAAGTACTAATGACTAAACTCTTCACTTTCAAGGTCTGAGTTTTATTTGGTTTCTTTCAGTTCTTTTTTTTTTTTTTTCTCTAAGTGGACTATTTGCCATTTTATTTTGGCATTTGCTTGAGTACTGTAAAAATGAGAAATCATGCTGTAGTGATTTTTGTACCTCTTTAATTTCTGTTTACTGAAATCAAGGAATATCATTTTACAGTACAGACACTTACAAATATCTAATGAATGATCTTAGATCTACACCGATATGAAAGTAGAGTGAATTAACTGTGTTCTTTGAATTCATACATGGTGAACAGATTTTTTAAACAGTACAGAGAGCAAGGTAAGTACATACTAAACAAATGTATGAAAGAGCAACTGACAGAAAGTAGTAAATAGAGTTATTTTTCTAACCTTATTCTTATCTATAAATATTGTGCTTTAATAAAAAGGAAACATCTTTCTTGACAGTTTCTCAGGGATTATTTAGTGCTTTTGATTTTAAAATAATGTGCAATCTCATAATGATATCCAACAGACACCTTTAAAAGACAAAGCACACCATAAGAAACAGCAGATTAATTTAAGTATTACTTTTTTCCCAATATTTAGTTCAGTCCCTAGACTCTAATGGTCCACAGCAAGGGCCATACTCCTCATTTCTGAATTAGTATTTAAGATCATTCGGGCCACCTTTGGTTTATTTTCTTTATTCCAATATGTGGGAGGGAGGAAGAATCTTCAGTCCCGTTTAGACTTCTAGAGGGATAATCACCAGCTGAGAACAAACCGTCAGTTTAATGCTTTTAAAAATCAATTTGGCATAGAATCATTGAATCATTTAGGTTGGAAAGACCCTTTAGGATCATGGAGTCCAACAGTTAACGCAGCAGTGCCATCTTCACCAATAAACCATGTCCTCAAAGTGCCACATCTGCGTGTTTTTAGAACACTTCCAGGGATGATTCCACCACTTCCCTAGACAGCTTGCTCCAATGCCTGACCACTCTTTCACTGAAGTAATTTTTCCTAATATCCAATCTAACACACACAAAGATTGATGCAATTTGAAGTAATTTCCTCTTTTCCTATTGCTTGTTACTTGGAAGAAACCTATTCCCACCCGCAACCTTCTTTAAGGCAGCTGTAGAGAGTGATAAGGTTTTCTCTGAAGCTCCTTTCCTCCAGGCTAAACACTCCCAGCTCCCTCAGCCAGTTCTCATCAGACTTGTGCTCCATAGGCCTCCACCAGCCCCACTGCCCTTTCCTGGATGCGCTGCAGAACCTCAAAGTCCTTCCTGTAGTGAGGGGCTCAAAACTAAACACAGGATTTGAGGTGTGGCCTCAGCAGTGCTGAGTCTGGAGGGATGATCGCTGCCCTTGTTCTGCTGGCCATGTTACTCTTGGTATAAGCTGAGATGCCACTGGACTTCTTGGCCAGGAACTTAACTGAGTAACACTTTGGTTCCTGTTATTCACAGGTTCTGTGTGGACTCGATTGAAGCATTCAGTAATCACGCAGAAAACAGTTCAACTTCTGATTATCCTAAGAAAATAAGGAAGCTAAATAAGGTAACTCTTTTTCAAAACAAAATAAAACCCAGAGGCCTTGTATTGAACTATGGGGTTTTCCTATTAAGTACAAAAAAAAAAGAAGTCGAGTATAAAGTAAAGGAAGAATGTGTGTATTCTTTACTGCTTGTCCACAAGAGCCTTATTTTCAAAAGCTTCCCTAATATATTCCATGAAAATCCGATTTGGCATTCATTCAGTCAGGTGTAAATTCTGGGCCTTAAATAGCCTGAATTCCTACACCAAGTAAAACAAAACAAAACAAAACAAAACAAAACAAAACAAAACAAAACAAAACAAAACAAAACAAAACAAAAAGTAATTATAAGAGATTTGGAGATAGCAGTAGGAATTGTTCCTTGAGATCATGTAATTTTGTGAGCAAGATGAATTCCCTCAAGCATGGTAGTACTTAAAAGAAACACTAGTGACTAGGACTGGAATGTGCAAAAAGACTATAATTTCTACATTCCCTCTAGAATAAGAAGAACATTAGAAAATAAAGAGTCATCTAAAGAAACTCACTGTGTACTTCTCTGTTGCTATTGTTGAACTATTCTGAAAAAAATCTTGTTGAAAAAGTAGTTTTCCTGAAGAACAGTTATAAAAACAAGGAAGAAAAGCTACATGTTGCAGGCCTGTGAAGAAAGGGGAGGAAAACAGGTCTGTAGACCCTAAGTTGAAGTAGAAAACACCAGAATACTCAAAGGCCATGACAAATCAAGTGTTAAACAAAACTATGAAATGAAATAAAATGAAATCTAAAGTGAAATCTAAACTCTAAAAGACAGCATTGCGAGTATGCATAAAATAATGCATAATTCATCTTACATAATGTCTCATAAAATGAACTCAAATAGCATTAAAAACTAGATTTACTTTAGTGCTGGTGCTGACACGGACTTTCAGAGATAAATATCAACAAAATCTGAGGCTAAACTGAAAAATGCATTTTATGAATAGGTCTGATAACATCTATCATCAGCCATATAACTCTGTATCCCTATGTTAGTATACATATCTAACTTTTATAAACTGTGAATTCCAAGCTATTACACAAGTGAATTTATGAAATATTGACATTCACTGTGTTCTGAGTACAAAATATATATCAATGCATGTAATTTTGAAGAAGAGAAAACAAAGAAAAGTCCCTGAGGTGAAAAGAGCTGTTATTGACAGCTATTTGTCAAGAATGTTATAACATAATACACACAGCCTGTGCTTAAACAGGGAAGCATAAAGTGCAAAGGACACTTGCATTCTTCTCTGTAATATAAAAAATGTTATTCTGGAACTCTTTGATTGCTTTTCCTAATACTGCTATACTTTCTGGAAAATAAAATGGAAATGTAGCAGGGTAAAAAGAAATTATTTCCCTTTCATTCCTCAAGAAAAATCTGCTTTATTGCTGTGACTCTCATGTATTCTAATAGTTGAAAAAATAGATAGTGGATCTTTTGGGGGAAATAAGGTGCTCTTGCCTAACACTTCCTTTCTCTTCCCTTTCTACCTATGTTCTCCTTCATTCCAATGACAGAGAAAAGAAAATTCTCTCTTTCTGAGATTCACAATTTACAAACACCTACACCTTTTTGCTTAGTCAATCAAAGCTTGCTTCATGTGAAAAGCTTTGGCAGGTAGCTTTATTATTCTGTATTTATTTCTTTTTATCTCTCTGGCAGCACAATAATGAAATCCATTATTATGTGATTCTGGAAGTTGTGACAGAAAGTCATACTTCTATTTTAGTCTACCTAGGCCAACTTGTCTGATTTACACTCTTACAAACAATGCATGATCAGATGAATTCTGAAATACGTTTTATATTGCTGCTATGTGAGAAATTAATAGTTTGTAATCATATATATAAGAATTATATGGAGATGAGAAACAGACTATCATAACTGTAAAAATTAAAAAGTGAAGTGTAACAAAGTAGGATGCTTATGGACTTGTTTGAAAGAAGACTAGCTTCAGAATGAGCTGATGATCTGGCGATGAGTCAAAAAATCTGTTCATAGAGAAGGGGAAATATTCAAGCTTAATAATAGTTACTATTTTTCTGTACAAAACTCCATTTTAAAACTGTGTATTTATAAGTTTAAGTTGCAATCAGATTCAGTTTCTAAGTAGAATATTTCTGAGGGATCAAAAGGAAAACTGCAAAACAACATCAAGACCACATTAATGTCAACAGATAACATGGACAAAGCACAAACCTATGATGATTAAATAGTTCCTGAGAATTAAGGCAATTTTAAATATATAGAACACAAAGATCCCTTCAAGAAGCAGTGAGCAGATTTTGCATAGAGATCTTTGTTTCTATGAAAGGGGGACAAATTTGGGGGGAGGTGTCATTGCTCATCTATTGCAGTTCAAGAAGAAATGTCAGACAATTGTCAAAATTCTTCCCAAAATAGCTCATGTGAGATACGAGAACTGTGCAAAAGGAGGGTGCATCCATCACTACATATATTCCTACTGCAGCACCAGTTCACTTTCTTTTCACAAACAGCATTCAAATTTTGATCAAAAGATCATCCTAATTAAATCATCATTCTGAAATCAAGGTATTAGACTAAAGTGATACAAATGGACTCATGGGCATACCAAAGGCACATCAAATAAATATAGTGCTTCTGTCACTACACAGAAGATGTAAAATCTCTTCAGATTTTTGAATATTGAGTCCAGAATCCCAATGCTTTTTGCCTGGATATGAAATGCTGCTGTATCTGTGTGATGTGACAAAACTAGAAAAAAAAGTGATATTTTAGCATTTAAACCCCCCAAACCCCCAGTAATACTTAAATTATTCTTGTGCACATTAGGGCCTTCTCCTTATTATTAAGTCAACCATTTTGGACAGTATTTTACGTATTCTCATAGATTCTTGTTTAAACCCAAAGGGAGAAAATGTCGTATTTCACCTACTTTTGGCATATTCATCAGGCAAATCCAGTCTCTGAATAACAGTGTTTTTATGCTGCCTTCAAGTAAGCAACATGCCAAAACTACTCATATCTAAAGATTAAAACCAAAGTAAAACAGTTGTAAATTATCTTCAAGGTCTTGCTAAGGGCCTAGAATCCTTTTTTCCATGCTGCATCATACACAGTATGATGATCCTGTGAATAATTCTATGCATAAGAGGTAAACTTTAGAGTAATTGTTAATAAAATTAACATCCGCTCAATATGAAAAAAGACTATAAGAAACTGATCTAAAAAGATGAGTAACTCAAACGGTGAGGAAGAATTTGGTGCGTTATTTCAAAAGGCTCAAGCACATCTTTAAAAGTAAAGCTAAATATTTCACTAGGGAAAGCCAATCTGTCGCGTAAAAAATATTTTACTGTACTATGGTTGTCCTCATGCTGTGTTTGCTGAGATTCTTATGAATCTGGTCTATACAGGATGACAAGTGATTCCACAAAATCAGAATAAAACTTGTAATCAAGATATATGGTGCACTTGGCAACATGAAGGAATAACCAAACTCTGTCCAAAAATCGACTCTTCACAGGCATTCAGATAAAGAAAATTGCAAAGATCATTATGGTGTTTTATGGTTTTTTCAAGTATTTTACAAAATCAAAAGAAATTAACTAAATTATTAAGGAATAAAGAATCTTGGTAAACAAATAAGGATAAATACAGTTTTCTGCTAGAGAGAACTTTACCTTCAGATTTTCAAGTCACACTGCAAGTTTTCCAGCATGTGATAAAATCACAAAATACAGCAAAAAGTCATCTAAGTTGTTTTCTTTACTATTCAATATACTCCAGGGTCACAAAAGAGTTTAAAATGCACTAGTAAGCATTTTGATGTGAAGGATACTGAGAGAATAACGATCATACGGAATGAAGCTGACTGGAAACACTGTTCTTGCAAGAATCAGATAACGTAACATAGATTTTTATTAGAAAATATAAATCTGTTGGAAAAAAATTCTCCATGGGAAGATATTCACCTGAAAAAACTGACCAGATAAAGTGGCTGAGACTGTAATAGACAGTAGCCTGATTTTTGCTGAGGGCACAGGACACTAAAACAACTCACATTTAAAATACTTGAAGGCAATAAAATTTACTGAGTGTTAAAAGCCCCTCGACTCTGAACAAATTGCAATTCTGGGAAGTCTCAATTCAATGTCATCGTAACATTCTGATTCACTTCTGGAACAAAGAGGACCAGCAACTTCAGTCAAAAATCTGTCCAAGCTTGAGTAAACTTTCGATTTTCCCCATATTGGGAAAGTCTTCACCATATGTCTCTGATACAGAGCAGTGCTGTACTGCAAAGTAAAAATGTTCCCTTCACGGCTTGTTTTCCATCAATACTATTCACAGTAACGGTACTCAGCAGTACAAAGCTTCTTTATAAAGGGTACACCTAGGGTTAAGATTTAACCATATAAAAATCTGACAACAGATAACAGAGAACAGAAGTCTTCTAATCTGTTCAGAGACCTCATCTCTTCCATCCTCATGGAGAGAAATGAGTATTCTTTCTGATGCAATTTCAGAAAAGGAAAACGATGAATACTGCTCATTCTGGACTAATACGCACATTTCTCTACTGTCATTTGCAACACTTTAGAACATAATTTTGTCTTGTTACTTCTAAAGTACAGATCCTAGAACTTTTCTTTTTTTTCCCATTTTTATTACTCCAGCTTTAAATAATTATATCTTCTAAATGTCTCCTACTATTTCTCCTGAGACAAGGTTTTTAAAAAGTCCAAAATGTCCTCTCCAACCCAAAGATAACATTCATATTCATTTGTTGAATTCTAGTAAAGCTAAGAAGGAATTGTAATAGTTTTGTTCCCCACAGAATACCATATGACTGGAACTGTTTTCACACAGTAATGCTCCTATAAACAACAGATTAACACCACAGAATAACAGTGATGCTTCATAAACAATGTAGTGTTATTACAAAGGCACCGAATGCAAACTTATAGGGGATGACTTTCCATAAAACATATTTAATATATGCCAGCTTCATTTAATATAAATCAGTCAGAAGGCAGATTTAAGCCACATTAATGCAAGCTTATTTCTCTAAACCCTAGGCACTCTCCTGGTCACTGCACTGAAACAAAGCAATTCACACCACTTCGTGCATCAACAGATAACTATCCACATTAAGATTCAATGTTTATTGAGGATTCTATGTTTAAATCCTCAGTATACCACATTTGAGGTGTTCTCTGTGGAACGCACTCAGTCCTCCCTCTGCAGAAAAATGTCTATTATCCAGTTTGCTTTTTTCCATCTCTTATCAACTTGCATAATTTTCTTATTGATGAAATGACAATCATTTGGCTATATCTAGTAAGAATTAAAAATAAAGGATATAGATTGATCCTTGAGCCATCAGCCTAATGAAACTTCTTTTCTCACAGATTTCTGTCTTCTGTCTCTCAGTTCTGCTTCTGCATTTTACTTTTTCTTTCCCCAAAATACTCTCATTTTTACAGTAAAGTTCTCATTTTTTTATGTCTCCTGTAACATGCTAGCAGATAATAGTCAGAGTGCATGGTGAATAGACCAAATAGACAAACCAACTGACATGCCAGCATGTATATAAAGGTTGGCCTGGCATTACTTATGTGCAGCACATATTGAAAACATCTTATTTTCTCTCTGCAATATACTAATTAAGCAGTTAATTTTGCAAAGTTATTGACTAGGACAAACATGGTACAATGTATTTCTGAAACTACACTTTCTGTTGCCAAGTTGACTCGACCTGATCAATACACTTTAAAAATTATTATGAGGGGACTGATAGGAGGAAAAAAAAGGAAGACTCAGATGACTCTATAAGCTTCCTTTTCTAAAGAACCCAGACTACAAAAGAAGAAAAATAAAAATATAAGGAACACAATGGTAGCTAGTAAATAGTTAACTATGTACTGACTAAGAAGTAGTGAATTTACCTTTAGACAGAGCTGATAATTAAGGTAAGAAAACAGCTTATATGAAGTAGAATAATCATCAGGAGATTTACTAAAGAGTGAAAGCATTTCAAAAAAATTTAATTGTTACTTAAGATTCATCCAGCAGTTAAACACCTTGTGCTAGGTCTATAAGACATCTTGTCTAAACTCATGCCTGATGGTATTAAATAGTTTCACTGTAGTCATCAAGGGCAGTCATCATCATATAAATGCAAGATGAGTTCACTTTACTGTTGTCACTGAATTTGTTTGCTTATTTGACTGTTAGCTGTATTCACGAGTGCATAAATTTGCTAGTCATTTTTCTTTACATTTGATCACCTGCAACATCCCTTACATAGCCCTAAGCTCCATATTAAAAAAAATCCTTAAATTTCATAGACATTTGTACACTTGATCACTTCAAGTGTGAGGTCAGAGCTACAAAATACAATCCTCTTAAATATGCAATCCTCTTAAAATTAATTTGTCTGTAACTTGTACTTGAATCACAGATGACTTCTGCGTCAATGTTTGTGTCATATTTGTTAATGTGGCACGAGAAGAACACAGGCAGTTCATGTTCTAAACACTGACATCCAAGTTTTGAAGCCTGAAATTGCAGATAGATTATATTTGCTGAGAGCTCTACTAAAAGTCATGTGCCAGCCTAAAATCTCCTTCATCTGATCTTCAGATTCCTGAGCATACCAACATAAAACCCTCCCAATCTTTGTAGTTTCTCCTCAGGGCTAGAAATGTTCCTTTTTCTCTGTGGTCCTTTCATAACCAGGCTTAGGGATGTATCTCTGTTCTATAATCACAGTGGAATTAACACCCTCCTTAGGTAAAGACATGGAAGAAAATCCAGAGTTACCAGGGTAAATGACAGAATGCAAAAAGCTTGCAACTAAAATATTGTTTTAGAGAGGTAAAAGAATGCCAGTTGCTCTGTTTTTCCTCCTTTCCCTTTTTATTTTTCTTTTTTTTTCAGAGCCTACAAAATTTGGCAGGAGACAGACTTTTCAGACAGCTACCTATCATTGTGACATGCATGAGTGCACTGAATACTTCAAGCAAATCACCATCAACATCACAGTAGCCATGTTACTGAGGAGTATTAGCTCCTTTTCTCCCTAATAACAAGGATTCATTTTTGCTGCATGGTACCTTGGAATGACTACTGCTACACAAAGGCTCAGTGGATTTCAGAAATGAGAATGTTTCCTTGGTTAGGTTGCAATTTCTTATTTAAAACGCCCTAACTAGGAATACTGAGCTCGTGCTGTATGTTGAAAACTCACCTAAAGAAATCCCAGTATGTATTAAGCAAGTTCCAGTTCTCAAGTTTCAGGGACTTCAAAATAAACCTAAATTTTTTCTGCAGTAAGGAGATAATGTGAAAATGGGATTTTTTTTCTTCTTTTGTGGCTTTATCTCATTTAGTTTTAAGCATATGTACTTTTCATGATACAGTATACTTGCATTTTCACTATGTTTCACTAAGAAAAAAAAATCAGGAGGGAAACCTTTCATATAAAAACCCCAGAATCAACACTAAAGGAATATGGTCTCAAATAATTTTTTCTCCTTTGGACAGTGTAGATAGATGGGGGATGGAAGGAAAATGACAGCTAGCATAGCAGATAAAGCATAAAATTCTTATTAACTATAAAAACTAGAAATAGCACAGAAAGTTCATTTCCTATTTTGGTGGATAACGTGACCAGCTCCCAGGAAAAAAAAGGAAAAAAAAAAGGGAGTTAGTACCATATTAACACACACGAACAACAGAAATTAAAGTTGTTCTTATTTGCATAATATCCAATCCAATTTTAGCTACAAGAAATTATATAAAATGAGATTTGGAAAGAAAAACACTGCTCTCACAGATCTTCACTTTTTCCCAGTTTTTGATACTACTAAACTTTCTAATACCTATAGGTATAGATATGTTTCAGAAACCAGGTTGTCTAAGATATGATACATTGGGCTTGAGGTCTGGTGACTTTTGTTGCATTTCTCCCTTTGTCTCTAAACCTTGGGGACTAGGTAGGTAAAGCTCTGGCGTTGCTCTGGATTTACCTGTTTATTGGGGTTTTTTAAACTGTCTAAAAATACACTCAAGGTATACAGATAATGTTGACCAGAACTAAGCCAACAGGAGCATATCCCACATTGTGCTAATATGCTCTGCATTCACTACTCCAACAAATGTTATATGTTCTGAAAACAATTGTTTTTCAATTCTTATAGCTGTCTCCCTAAAGTCAAGAACATAATGATAAATTACTGGAAAGGTAGCAACATTTACAACCCCTGAGAGAGAACACAAATATTCAGAATACAAGTTCTTTATTATTGGACTCCTGGCACTGCTTTGTGTCAATATCATTACTGTAGCTATGAGAATTTCTTTAATTTTCTGAACCTTTCCTTCCTTACCTGGGTCCTCTCTTGCAGTTGCCAGTTGTTTTTTTTTGGGGGGTCTTTTTTTGGTGTATATAAATGCACCTCATTCACAAAACTAAACTCTGAAAGAGAGATGCAGATACGGACTGTTGTTGCCCGATCATTAATAGAGAAGTTCACATCAGAATTTGAACTGTGATCAGCCTGAGTTCTATTGTCTTCCAGTAGAATTCCAATTTTACCCTTAGATGATTTGGGGACACATAAAAATTGCCTCTCTTCTCTATCATAGAGTGCCACATTCTAGAACAACAGAAATATTGTAATAGATTCCTGCTACGGAAATGAAAAATAAACAAATACAAGATTCATTTCTTCAAGTTGAAGGCTGTTTGTCATGTTAGGCAACCTCAATATGAATGCAATCATCTTCCTGCCTATTGGCATAAATCTCATTCTTCTTTTGCACGTTCACCTACAGATTGAACACTAGATTCAGTGAAAATGTAATACCTTAAGCATATAGTCTTGATTACCTAAGTTTTTTAATGTCTGTTGTTCATGCTTCTAGATTTCCAATATGTCTTTTTTCTTTTCCTCTCAAGCAGAAACTAGTGATTTCCAGGCAAAATTATAATAATGTCACCAAATAATATAACTTTTATAATTCACAGGCATCTAAAGGTGTAATATAGATGTCTAACAATAGCACAGGTCTTTTCTATTGTAATTAGACATTTTAGCCATCTTCACCTGAGTCAAGTAAGACAATTCTAAGTAATTAGAGATGTCTTCCTCAAGAGCAAAGCTAGATTTTTTTTAAATTGCTTTTTGTTAATTTTTTTTTATTTCTGATTATTAAGCATGAGAACACACCAGCTTTAGACTCTATGTGGGTTCATTCATGCTTGTTTGATTTTTTAATTATTAATTTCTATCTTCTATACTATTTTTGTTTTGTGTATCTTAACAGTGTCTCGTCCAAACAAGGAAATATTAAATAGAATTGCCACCCAGTAGACTTGCCCTAGATAAACAATAGAAAATCCCTGAACAGATTAGTGGTTTGCAAATGTTTAATGGCTTCCTGTGAGACAAAAGTCTGGGCTCCTTTAATGCAAGCAAGGATTACAAATGTAATCTCATACTGGGGCTAGCTCTTCAGTTCAAAAATTCTGCTACCAAACCAGCAAAATATCTGTTAGGTATAGAAGAATATGACTTGTGATGCGCCTTGTGTTTACAAGTCAGTAGGGTATTTTTCTATATTTTAGGGTAAGGAAATAACATGAGAAAAACTGACAGAAAAAAGTACAGAAGTCCCCAAATTAAAGCTCTGGAAGACATTAAAGATGTACACTGTAGTCTGTGCAGTCATATCATTTTTTCAGAGATGTAAGATTTCTCCCTGAAAATCTGGTTTGATGTACTTCTTGTAAAATATGTATGGTCATTTAGTGCCAAAAATAAAGACAGAGGAAGTCTGTGTAAAAACTTTAGTAGAACGCTTGGAGCATGTGAAGTAGCTACAGAAGAGTATTGCATGGGCTAAATCTAATTTATGCATTTTTGACTTCTAGATTCTAATATAGATGTTTAGATCATTCACACATGAGGAGCTCTTCAGTACAGAGATATATGTGGAATGCTATAACCTGATATCACCTGCATCAGCCAAATGAGTTAGTATTCAAGAGCATATTAGACAGGAGGAATTAAATTAATTATGGTAGTTCATATATATGAAGGAAGCTCAGTGGCTGTTCTGCTGCCTACACATTTTTTCTTGCTCTTTCATAGTATTTTTTTAAGAGTACAGGATGGCAGCTGCTAAAACACAAAATATTTGCAGCTGCTTCATGAACTCAACACTATAGACTTTAGAGTAAGCTCTGATCAGACCTTGTTGGCAAATAAGAGTCATCTAAGGTTGAATTAAAACCAAAAAGGCATCTGCTAAACTATAGGGTCAAACTGTCTCTTACAGTCTTGACCATGTTACTTAGTTGTGTTATGATCAAACTTCAGTGGTAAAATCAGCAGGATCTGACTCAAATTCAGATCTTTCACATCCTAGAAGAGCATATTAACCTCTACGTGACAAACATAAGAGCATAACTTTCATTTCAGAAAGTGACTCCTGCCCAGTGTTGCTTGGGCATGGGAGTGGCAACTCTTGCTGACTAAGCTACTCAAAACCCATAGATGCAGCCATTCATAGTTCATGCTTTGTTTTTGCCAGACAATATAATCAGATCACTACAAATGTATCTTTATTTATTTATTTGTTAATTACAAACAGAAAATTAACCTTTTCCAACCAGATTAATCAGATTTTTACTAGCTGTGGATGGTTTACAATTCTCACAGGCACCCATCTACTCACTGATGCTTTATTCTATAAAATATTTTTGGTCTCTCACTGCTGCTCCTAAACTGGAGTATTTTGACTGTAACTTCTGTATTTTGACATCATAAATCAAATACATTAAAATCTTTCAAGCCCAGCCAAACTGGAAAGATTTTTCATTCAAGCAATTATTGCAGTGAAAAAATATTAATATTTTTCCAAATATACAAAAATAATTGTAATGACTACTTGATCACCTATTATATTTTTAAGTATTTTTTTCATGAGTCTAGTTCTATTTTAAAGGAAAGTAGACAAATCTGTAGTGCACATGACACTCTGGTACTAGTATCTACTGTGATTTGTATGCACACACAATTTCAGCTCAGGGACAATATAGCTTTTGTTATGAGGTCTTTTCTGGAAGTCTTTGAAAAGTTATGCTACACAAGGCAGCAAAATAGATCTAAACCACATTATTTGCTCAGTGCTGTTATGGAGATTTTAAAAATTGAGTGTTACAAATAAAAATTCCACTGGAAACTTCCCCCCCTCCCCCACCAAATTAGATCTTAGTTTTTGCTTTTGAAATGTTGCAGCATAGGAAGATACTTTCTTTTTCTGAATAGGGGTTACATACAAAGAATATAAAAATGAGGCTAAACCTTATGTAGATGCTTGAAAATCTGTATGCAAAGAAGTTTCCTCAGAAAGCTTGCACAGGAACCTAAATTATATCTCCCCTTTAAATCCCTTTCACATTTACAGGAAAATGACTTTTGCTTAAGTCTCCTAAGGAATGCAATCCTGTAACCTTGGTCACATCTATTCAAAATCATGTTTCCATGTCATTTAGTATCTTTTTGATTTGTAACACTGTGTTAAAAGTATTAGACAATATAAAACTGTATTTTCAACAGTGTCAATAGGGGTGTTAGTTCACCAGCCATTTAGTATATGAAAAGTAGCTTCTACACATCCTATTTCTGTTTAAAAGCTTCCCACTCCCTTCATGTTGAAATTATTTTACTCAATATAAAATTTCTGTGTCCAAAAAATAAGCTCAGAAAACCAAATTACAAAATTAACTTCAAATGCATTATTTCCTTAATTTCAATATCTTTTCAAACATTTATTTTCTTAGTCTGTCAGCTGTTTAAAATTTTTTAACTTTTCACAACTGTTAAAATGTTGCTAAGAAGAAAGGGAAAAAGTTTTCTAGCTTCATTTTATGACATTCAAACACAAAAGGTACTTGGATTTACAGGCTTTTAATCAATTATTTTAAACAGAATTTTCGTAGCACTGTTCTAAACTTTATAAATTATTAAAGAAAGGAAAAATAAAGAAAAGGAAAGGAAAAGAAGGTTTGCTCGCCCGGCATATAATTGTGAGGTTTTGCATTTCTTGTAGTACAAGGTCTTCACTGCAATGGACCAATTTTTCATTTATATTCACTTTTCCGTGTATTTTAGTTTAATAAAATTATTACTTATACAGGAGAAAAATACAGATCTATCAAAAAGGTAGAAGTTCTACCAATTTTAGCTCATAGGTTCATCCAGAAATTTTTTATGTTATTTGGATTAAGCTGCAAACCATTTTGGCAATAAACTTACTTTTGAGGTTCTAAAAATATATATGAAATTTGAACAATAGAAGTACAGAACACATTTTTGCTGCACTGTATAATTTATGCCAAATCTCTTCAGTGTAATAGCAGCACCGTGGAAAAGCTCAGTCAAAATTCCATCTTGAAATCCACGACTAAAACACACACAACACATTATCTTAACACAATTACTACAAAAGAGGAAGTCAAGCATTTTGATATCCCTTTAAGACATCTGTATGCAAATTTGCAGGTCAAACACATGGCTCACTCTCAAAACCAGCACACGGTGGTATGTGCAAACTCAAATCAAAGTAACCCTAATTTTGTAAACAGTTATTACTGAAAAGGTAGGTACTGTTATACCACATAAATTATTCAAATACAAGCAGAAAATATATTTTTAGTACCAAGCAATTAGCCAATACATTCTTATTATTCATTCTTATCTTCACAGGAAGAAATACCTGTGACTAATCAGACTACCATTTAAGCAATAGTCAAGAACGGTTATTCCACTGAAGGCTAAAAATACGTACTTTGATTTTTTGAACACCTAATTTGTAAC
The DNA here is from genome assembly GCA_036630365.1 of Acanthiza pusilla. Classification (NCBI taxonomy): domain Eukaryota; kingdom Metazoa; phylum Chordata; class Aves; order Passeriformes; family Acanthizidae; genus Acanthiza; species Acanthiza pusilla. Next base: position 25,330,785 of record JAXCHO010000164.1, read on the forward strand.
ACAACTATTTCTGGCTTTAGAAGTGAGCAGATAAAACATGAAGGGAAGAAGCAGACCAAATCCAAATGTATTCCATATTTTCTATTATCTGAATAATGTAAAGCCTACAAAATAGTTATCAATTTTTCAGATAATATAAAATAGAATGGTTTATTTTTTCATTATGTGAATTTCATTATTTAGTAGAAGAAAATGACTGCTCCATTATTTATCATTTGCTGCTTATTTATTTAGTATAGGGGCAGCCAAACGTTTTTGACCCAACAGCCAAAAAATCAGGTTGATATTGTTCAAGATGACATTCTTTCTAACTCCAGAAAAACATGTCAAAATGCAAAAGGTGAACAAAAAAAGAACAAGACATATCCTGTTCTCCTGTTCTCAGGACAACAAAATAGAATCAATCAAATAGAAACCCACATGGAAACAAAAATTATGAAACTGTGGAATATTCAATAGTGAGAAAACAATAATGAGAGGAATACACCAAAATTAAGGCATTTCTGTGTGCCTTGCAAAGGCGCGTAGAAAAATTCTACATATCTAAAATATTTCTGATTTTTCCATTGCAAAACTGTCTTTCAGTTTCTGTTTTACACATGACATGACAAAGTTTCAGAAATCAATACATAAGCACTGGCATTTAAATGAATACAATGTGTATTTCAAGCTCTTGATCATGAATCTCTGCGGAAAAACTAGCAGACTAAAGGCTCTAAAAAATTCAATCCATTTAATATGGACTTCAGTTCCTGCTTCTGAAAGGCCTACCTTATCCCACAGTGTTCCTGGGAACAAAAGAAACACTAATAACTGATGGCACACAGATACTGCAAATAAAGGTCATTTTCAGTAGCTGTCTGTATTGCATATATGCTCTATAACTTTGACAGAACCAAATATTAATATGACATGAGTATCCTTCAAATTAGAGGACGTGCATCTTATAGACTTTTTTAAATTTAATATTATTCTTGCAGCTCATGCTGTTGTATGTTGTGGCTGATAAACTCCTATTGTTTATTTTTTATTTAGAAAATAACAACACATTTAGTCCCTAGGTTCTCCTGCTCACTGAGTTATAGAAAAGCTTTCCTCTCTGTCTACTTGTTAAGTGAAAAATCTAAGATTTCACAAAGTAGTGTCAGCACAATCCACCCTGAAACTAAAGTCAGCTTCTCTGGACCTCTACACCATCAAGAAAACGTTACGACAGAATAACTTGTTAGGTGTCTGTTAGCTTTCTTTGTATGCATAAAGTGATAATCCTCAATGTAAAGCTCACATGTCCTGAGTCAAAGACCCAGGAAAAATTAAGACACAATTAACTAAATTGGTTCACTGGTATCCATTATTTTGAGAATGGTACCAGAAGTGGCCAGGTCTCGCTCTCACTACCTTAAAACACTTCCCTGGTTGCTCTGATGTCCACCTCCATCTTCTACACATGCCATCTTTGATGACCAGAGGCACAATTAAATTGGCTGGTCAAAATTATGCTTAACAGAGGGGTATTCCCTTGAAAAGAAAACTTTAAAATGCATTGTTTCCATCTGCTGTTGGAAGATGGCAGGAATATTTTTGTCAGTATTTTTGTGCTAAGCATAGACCACCTCTTCTATGTCAACTTAATCAATAAACATAGAAATAGTCTCTGCAAACAAAGAGCATTTTCATGAACTGAAAAGAGATACAAATTTCTAAATGACTGATTTCTGCCCAATATTTTCCAAAGCATAAGGGAGCAATTTTGTAAATGTATTGCTAAGATACTTTCATGGTACTCTGGAAAGGATTTTTTTTTCCTGCGTTCTAAATCTTTCAGAATTACATGCGCTGATATAAGTCTCTGTCTGCCATCAAAATCAAGCACACCTGCAGAATCCCACTGAAGTCAATCAGACTCAATATATGTACATAAGAATCTACCAATAGAGAATGTATTTTACTCTGTGGCCTGCAAAAGGTGATTGCACACTTGTTTTTAAAATCCTTATATTCAAAACAGGGTTTTTTTTAAAAAAATCCATCAATTAACTAACTTTTAGACCATTTGAAATGCAGTAATTTATTTTGCACTACTATTTGCAGGCAAACCAATGTTTCTCAGCAACCAGCATGATTCAAAAGTTCTTTAAAAAGGAATATGAAAACATAACATGAACTAAAATGGCTTCTTTGTGTACACTTAACATTCTATGAGTTAAAGCATTTTTTGACATTTTTCTTCAAGTTGTCCTTCCAGTGCCCTATCTCAAATTAAAGAACAAAAAATTCTAAGCCTGTTTAATTTTGAATAGCAATGAATTAATCCTAATAATGAAATAACTTCATACAACATTGTCTTTGAATCATTAGAGGATTTGCAGATAGTATCTTGTGAATGCAAACAAGATAATCATACAGGCACAGATACCAAATAACCCTTTTTCCAAACACTGGTGGGCATGCATATTCAACAAAATGCAAATATTGACTTTTCTGATAGCAACTAGATCAGATTGCTAAGGTGTCTGATGAGACACTGCAATCCCAGTGTGGGAAACAGCACTGACCTTCATGCTCCGCATGGCAAGCCTGTAGCTTGCTTGCATTTATGATTCCCCTAAACTCTGAGCGTTTGCCACAACTGAAAGAATAAAGTAGACATGTGGAAAAGGGCAATCTCAGTCAGTACAGAAGAGCTTGAAAGAAAGTAAACAGGTTTCATGTCTCATAATACCTCTCCAGAGAGACAAGGAAAGGAAGAAATGTCATTTGCAATTGACTGCTTATAAAGATAAACAGGGACATAAAAAGACTTTTTTCCTTTAAAAAGCAAGGAAAGGAGATAGCAGGTCACACACCTTGCACATTCAGCAATCAGTCTGTCCAGTAAGTATGCTAGAACACAGACCTATGAAAAATGCTAATGCTTTAAAGAACAGTGATCCAGAATGAGTGCATGCAGTCACGCAGAGAGTCATGTGACGTGCTTTACCAAAAATCTCCCCAAACACACTATAAAAACCCAACTTTAAATGAAGTAATACCTATAATACTGGATATTTCATCTTGGATGTTTTAATCTTGAACTACATTACACTTCCAAATTTTACCTAATCCAACACTTCAACTTGAAGTGGAAATAAAAAAATTAATGGGGAAAAGCTCAGCATTTCCTGCTATTTTTATTACACTTGCTGTAGATGACATGATACCTTAAAATGGTTGTTTAAAAGATGTATTTAAAGGCTATTAAAGACTCACAGGAAATCCTTTTTTCCTAGATTCTCATTTCTGTTCTGAGATTCTTTTTCTACACATTTTTATTGCATGTCTGTCTTGACATTTTATCTGTATGTCTGTGACCATATAGACATATTTAATAATTTTATTAATATATATTTACACAGGAGTACATTGAACCACCTTAGAAAAACTATGTATAAGCAATATTAACACATTCTCTTTAGCTTTTGTCAATCTGTATTACTCCTGCCAATGTTATTTCATTAATGATACTCCTAACTCTATGTACTGCTTTTATTTTGAGATGTTGGTTACAATTATAAAGAGTAATGAGATTATCCTTCTGGGGAAAGAAGGTCAGATTACTGCTACTTACACCAGAGTGCAACCTACATATATGATCCTTTTATCATAGAAATTAGGATTATGATACCAGAATATTTTTGGGGTTTTTTTTCCTCCACTTGTAATGCATTTTTAGTGGGCAATTATCCTTAAAGCTACAAAATCACAGCTTTTACATTTTATGAGGAAGAATCAATGTGTGCTTATTAGAACCTTGGTGGCACTTAAAATACAAATGGAATTTTTGTATGCCTTTCTATTTGCTAAAATTCTCTACTCTTTCCTTCCGAGAGACTTCGTTTAATGAGCTCTATGCATGAATTAATAAAGCTAAGAAAAATGTTCCCTTTAATGTTCTTGCATTTATTTATTTCTGAGATAATGAAATGTTTTCTTAAATTTCTATTAAAGCAATGCTGCAATGGATTTTTATGGTGCTTTAAAAGAATGAAAACATCAAGGTTTGTCTGATTATTGCTAGTGGGCCAGCATCCGCAATTGTATCCATGTTATTTGTGCATAATTTAAACGGAGAGTAATTTGAACCTTATTATTGAGAATTTTTGTTTTGAGATTCTGCCAGCATAGCAATTTAAACCTATGCTTAGGTTAAGTCTAGACAGGACACCAAATGCTAGAGAAACAAAAATTTATAGCCTGGGCACCATACGTACAAATAAATTCTATATGCTACAAAGTCCAGCGAACGTGAAGAGAAGAAAGAATCCTACTCTATCACTTTGCTATTGAATACAAAGACACTTTCTTATAGAATGGAAATTAGATGTGTTCATGTCGAATTTCTTAGATTATTTAATCAACAATTAGCCATCACTGTATCAGCCATCGATTTACCTTTTAACTAACCCATGTGCAAGAAAGTTCTGATAAGTGTATGAACAAAAATCTATCCCACTGTATTTCTTTCCCAGACTGGAAACTCTGATAAACAGCTCTCTGATCCATAACTGTTGCCTAAACAGCCAAAGGCCTCCACTTATGCAGTTGGGCAGGGCCACACAGAATAACAGTTTGTTACTGTCATTGCAATGATACCATATGGATATCCTTTCCATAGCTGAGCAAAACAAAATCTGGCAAACCTTATTGTCAATTCTTACCACTCTGAAAGACAATTTTTTTCTGACAGTAATCTATACATCATATAAATTTAAAAAATCTTATGAATCAGTCAGAATTTACCTTATTATGATTTCAAATAATATTTTAAAGATTAGAAAACATTTGAGTCTCTATTCTTTCTCGAAGATTCATCAGGCTCTCCAAGGTGATGGAAGCATAGGTCAACGTACAAAATACATGCCTGAAAAGACACGATCCAAACTGAATGTCCACCTTAACTGTTTTCACTCAGACTGTCCCATACAGTTCACTTCCTTTTTGGAATCTGAAACTGAAAGCTATGTGTCCTATGACTATGAAGAAAGCTAGAAGTTACTTCAAATACTTGATCTCTAAAGAGCTTTGAAAGTTCAAAGGCATATCCTATCCTTCGATATTCAAGGGAGATTGCATTTTAAGCCTTACACATATTCCCCCTGAGAGCACAGATTACTTTCTGCCATGTCAAATCTTGAAAGATATGAATGGCTGGTATAAAAAAGGGAGACAGAGCTTATACAAAATGGGGCACAGGTGGGAAAGAACATGGAAGAAGAAGGCTTTAGAGAAAATGATCCAGGCCATTGGCTGTACAAATAAAGCTATCTTTACACAGGAATACAAAGGCAAAAACCCAGAGATTTTTATCATAACCCAGATGAAACATTTTACCTTGCCCTATAAACAGAACACCTCAGAATAATCTTCCAGGTAAGAGAAGTCTTGCTTCAATTTAATGGAGAGGCTGAGTGACTCCTTTTACCATCTCTTTCAAGCAATTTCCTGAGGTTTTTCTTTCATTAATGCATCACTTGGGATGAACTCAAATACATTTATGTACAGGCAAAGCACCAAATCTCCTCCTTAGTTTCACAGACCCAGGGAAATTCCTCCTGAAACAGGTTTCATTCCATTTTTTCTTTATTATTTGCATACAAATCACACATAGCAGTTTTAATATCATATTGATTCACACAAAAGGAAAAAACTGTGCACAAAGAAATGTCTTTCTGCATGCAAGGAGTACTGCCTCTTGTTTAAAATAATTATAATCTTCCTAACTTTTCATTTTGGGAGTTTCATGCTCTTTTCAAGCATTTTTATCAACATGCTTTCAGGTATTCCATTCTGCTAGGAAAAACAAACTGTGTTCTTGAGTTGTACTTAAAAGTACTGTCTGATCACTAGAGTAACTCTGTACTTGCTTATGATTAAATTGTATGAATTAAAATATTAATATTCAGACAAAGATATGGTATGTCAGGTGACGCTTAAGTAGTGTCACGTATAACACTTTTTAGTATTTCTCTACCTCTGCTAGGAAAACCTTTTGTGTTATGAGCATCTGGAGGTTTTATGACATTTGGGTTACTCAAGTTATCATACAGTTGATAAACTTTTTTTGTACTATTTTCCTTTGTTGTTTCTTGATTATAGGAAAAAGCTTATTCCAGTTTCTTGAAATTTATGCCATCATAGTTAACCTTATTTTCAACATAAACCTTAAAAATCATTCAATTCATTCAGTAATATATTCAGATCTATGTCTGAGTAACTCTACTGACAACTTCTTGCCAATTTAGAAATCTGTATCCATTTGCTAAAGCTGCACACAACTGCATAATCAAAAATTTTTGTGGTTTTTTTTGTACTAATCACTTTAATAGCTACAATATAAGCATAATTTTTAATTTTGCTTTCTTGAATTAAATTTTAAGCTATAAGGTATCTATCCATTATTTTAATAGAATTAACATCTTTTATTTAAATAGTTCAGTTCCTTGAAATTCTAATTTGCTTTATGTAGGAATATATGTGGATAAGTCTACTTTTAATGTTTGATACAGCTTAGTTTACAGCTCATTCATCTAAGGAATTAGCTTTTCAGGTCTTGGGGAGCTACTTTAAATTTAAGGATTAAAAAATTAATTTATAAAATTAATCTAATATTTATATTTATAAATTAAAAAACAGAAAGACATTTGAGTGACGGCAACCTCTGGTTTGGATCCCTTCAGAATAAGGTATAATAATTACCCACATTTAAACTGCTGGTTAAAATGGATGCATTCATTCCTTGCAAAGTTTCCTTAGAAACACAAGACTCTTAAGGATAATCTAAACAGACAGCTGGGTCTACCCTTTATGATAATGTGCCATGCAGCTTTATTAATCTGACCTTTGGAAACAAATCAGAAATTTTATACTGCCCCACCATAATTGTTAGTGGCAGGCATTTTAGCAGTCTTTAATTTGCACTTCACTGTAATATCTGCTTTCAGTTATGATGTAAACGTTAACAGGATCTGACACTGTTAATCATGTTCGGGTGTCTAAAGCTAGTGGCAAAAGAGTGTGCTTGGAGTAAACTAGAACACGACCTTAATGATAATGAAAGGCATCAACCCCTGCTATTCAAAGACAAAGGCAAAAAATGAATACTGTAATCATCCCAACCAGCATCTGAATGATATACAGTGCTGCAAGAACTAGGAGTGAGAGCTGAGGTGGAAATTATGTTCAAGAGACTCATTTTTCAAGTTTATACAAGTTCTGATTGTCCTTTAAGTTGCTTGCAAGACTTACTTGATAGGAGAAAATATGTTTTTAATGTATAACCGATAGTATTCTGAAGAATGCCACATGAATTCAAAAAGTAATTCTGTTTTAGATAGCATGAGTATGGAAATTCCTTCTATGTAACACAAATGTGTCAAGGTTTTTTTCTGCACAAATATTCTTAAAAGTTTATAGCCTGTAAACAGGACCTATATGCAAGTTATGTTGATAACTATTGGTCTTATAAATATAAAATAAAAACAGTTGCCTCATACCTGAGTGAAAAAGATAGCTATGTACAGGTGTTTATTTTTAAAAAATATAAATTATATAGAATTTATTTCTGGAATACTAGCACATGTACCAGATCTTTTGCTTTTGAACGTTATGTATTCCTCCTCAACTTCGCTTTTTTTTCATGACAACCCTTTCCCAACTTTAAACACTTCTTTATGAATAGTCTAAATAAACTATTGCCTATACTGGATTTTAAGTTCATATTTTAAAAAATTCTTGTGGAGCTTATAAAGACGTCTGTGGATTTTTAAAATTATCTCTATGAATATCTTTTCCAGTGATATGAATATCATAGCCTCCTTTCTGCTCAGTAACAAGGTATCATAGCAGACTGTTTTATATAAACATATTGAGATAATAGTAAGATCTACTGATAAAGCAAGGGTTATGATATGGGCAAATAAAACCCAATAATGGAAGGTGCTTTCCCAAATATTCTAATATGGATTTTTAAGCTATTACACTGTACACTTATTTACAAATAAAATGCAAGTTTTTCATTCGACAGCATTAGGAGAGTTTCTGACGTGCACTATGCTTTTTGAAAATCTATTCTAAAAGGAAAACTTCAGGTTGTTAAGAACATTATCTTGTCCAACAGTCTGTTACACAAAACATGAGCTGCACTTCCTATCACTCTCATTTGTTTGTTTTTGGTCATAATAATTGCTGGCTACATCACAAGTAGTGTGAAATAGTTTCCTCCCTCTGGCTATGATATGCCAAACTTAACTAAGGTGGTGCTAGTACAAATCATATTTTGCTCTTCATTCTGAGAATAAAGGTTCTGCAAAGGAGCAGGGTGCAAAGAATAGGTAGGTAATATTTTAAACCAGCTAAGCTTCACAGGAAATGACCCATTTACATTTAGATTTCTATTGTTAGTGTAATCAAAGGAATATTTACTACATGTGAGAAACATGACATGCATAGCCTAGAGACACTGCACTAATTTTTATATATCTGTATTAAAGGATCCAAGTATACCTTTTCTGTGAATTTAGTGCAAGTCTTCAGTGCTCAAGAGCTAATTCAAAGTACTTCAAAAAGCCCTGTGATTTGTGTACCTCTTTTAAGATGAAAGAAAGAGGTAAACCAAAGCCATTATTGAAAACACACATTGTCCTCAGCACAAAGAAGAATCTTAATATATAAACTTACAAGGGTTTTAGCATTAATTTTTAACTTTAAAACCTTAACATTATTAATAATAAAAGAATAGACTAACTTAAAGTCAAGTCATATTCATTAACTCTTCTCAGCCTACTCCTGAAATGACACAAGAAATTACCCAAAACATTTTCATTACAATGTTCAAGTTAAACAGTAGCTACTTTTACATGGAAGCTTTAAAACAAAATTTACATTAAAAAAAAAAACAACAAACTGTGCTGCTATTCAAAGTCTTTTGTGGGTCACACATCATTAAAATTCAGAGTACCAATACATTTAAATTTAAATAACCAAAATTGCTACATTCATCCTCTGAGTGTCTTCTTTAAAGCTAGTAAAGTCTTAATAGGAATGAATATGTATTCCAGTCAGTATTCAGCACTCCCCTCCCCTGCTGGTGTTGAATTTCTTCTCTACTGTAACTGTTCAAATTAAGTGTTTGTGCACTACAGAGAGAAACTTCATGCATACCACTGAACTTATTCTCTCTTGTCAAGTTCACAATATCTACTTTGAAATAGATTTAATAATTTAACAGAATGCAACCTAAATTTTAGGGGGACATGGATGAATTTTTTTAAAAAAGAAAACAAGATAGGGATACCAATCTCTTATGTTAGCTCTACTATGCTACTACATGCAGAAATAACCATTGTATCTCTTGTTAGTATAGATATATCATTTTGGAGAAGAGCTCTTGCCTGGAATTTTGACACAGACCATCTTTTTCTCTTCCAAGTTTCTGAATGTCATGAATATTACATATGAGAAGAAAACCAAACTCAGATGTACATTTCTCTGCCATAAACTCAAAGAAGAAAGAAATTCTTTGTATGTATAATTCTTAAAGCTGCCAACAAGTCAGACACATCTCACGTGAATTTCATCCTTTTATGAATGCAACAGAGCAGTTGTAGAACATTTTTGCTTTCATATTTTCTCCACTATCATTATATATCCATTATCATACAACGTATAAAGGATCATCTATATACATTATCATACAATACGTATTATAATTATATGTAATAAATATCAGTAGTTATCTCCGCAGTGGTTATCAGAATATGTGTGCATCCCCTCACACTGTTTCAAATAGTGGCAGAAACAATGGATGTGCATTTAAGAAAAAATACAAATGCATCTGATTATTCCAACTGATTTTTTGAAAATACACTAATAGCTGTGAATTTTTGTGTAAGTTACAAAAATTTTTTAATCTAATCCTGACTCTTTTGGTTTTTAGTTGCTACCTTTTTAGTATATATAGTTGCTCATGGTAAAAACAGACTTAGAAACTTTGCAGCCACACAATATAAAGTTGGAAAAAACTCCTCTGCAAAAATGCAGACATAATTTGCAACAAAACACTCAAGAAATTCTATGTGATGCTGTTTTTCCCCTAACACTAACACACTAAAACTGCAGACAATTTTTCACTGGTATGGAGTGTAGTTCTGGAATTAAGATTAAGGTAAATGCTGCAATTCCGTAAAATATTTGCACCAGTTTGTATTCACTCGTTACTACTTTAGCACTTTTAATTAATTTCTTGACTAAGATAAAGTATGTTTACCTCAAGATGACTACTGCTGAGTCAAATATATTTGTGCAGTTTACACTGTTTATGTCCATGGTATTACACTGGAGCAGGTCTAAAAGGCTTACTATACAAATACTGTGTATTGACAGTATGAACAGACAGATATCACAAGTGGAATTCGGCATCATCAAATAATGCTTTGCTTGAAAGAAATAAGAAAACCTTTTCACAAAACTGCATATACAGGAGAACACTTACTCCTAATATCTACTTTCTATGTCTGGGTAATCACACTGTTATCAAAGATATTATGATAAAACTGGTATCTGACACTGACTTACACACTTGACTTTCTCAAAATGCGCTTCAAGCCTGTTGAAAATTAAATTGTAAGATTAACTGTCATACTAAAATTATTTTCACACATAAAGAATTTTTTTTCTTTTAAATGCATTTCATAATCTAACTCTGAATTGATTCAGAACTTAGTGTTAAAACTTTTACAAATATTAATCATGCTAAAGCCATTCCAACATAATAATAAAGAAAATCCCAAAACATTTAGTTAATAACACTATGTCTGAAGGTCTTTTGTAGGTTAACAGAAAGGAGAATTATTCAGGTGTGAAACAGAACTCTATTTCTTATGGCAATTCTTAAGTAACAGAAGAGATTTGAGTTTCAGTTGACTAGACCTTGGAGCAGAATGGAACAGAATAAAGGACATAGTATTTGGCGTACATAATTCAAACAATCCTCACCAGCTCTTTACAGTTCATTCACTCAGGTAAGTTGGAACATAATGACAAAGAAAAGTAATTCAGAATAAACACCGTAGGTCAGATTATCTAGTAGCTGCATTTCAATGAAAACAACAATCTTGGACAAACATTTACCAACCTCTTTGCTGCTACACATATTCTCTAAAGTACTACGTTTTTTTCTGAAATGTACTTATCTAGTAGAGAAGCTACAACAGTGTTACAAATTAAAACATTGGTCAATTCAGTCCAGGAGGATTGCAGTTCAGATTCTAACCATACACAATTAATCCAGGTCTGTTGAAATACAAATTAAGAATCATTTTCTTGAGCAGACAAAATGAATCAATGGATACATTACAGAATGTAAAGAACTGTATTTTTTGCCAACGTTAGTGGGTTTTACATGACAAAGGATGCTGATATCATGTATTCTGCATCAGAACATACATAGCTTTGTCCATTATCAAAAGTAATAACAGGCAGATTTTCTAACAGAGCTAACATTTGTTCACCCACTGGCATTCGATAGTATCTCCAGATACCATTTCATTTTCACAAGTTATTATTCAAATAAGGCCTGATTTTGTCCCATAAATTCTTTCAATTTTGAAATTTCTTAAGCTTTTCTTCACTTCTTCTTATCTTACATTCATCATTGCATAGAAAAAGATTTCACCAATCTGGGATCCCAGAAAAGGCCATAAGTGTTGTGCAGGTATGCTATCTTCTTGAGGAGTAAAAAGCAAGTAAGATACACTAGTGATGCCTATACGATTTCCCCTCTAATTTTGGTTGCTAAAGATTATAAAAGGAACAGATGTTTGTTAATGATATAAGAAGAGCGTGGCATGATGTTCATAATCATAGAGAATTATGTTTTTGAAACTGATCTGTGAGTCAACAATAGTTTTGCACTCAGATTATTAAGGTAAGCATAAAATATGAAGCATTGAGTACAACTAGAAACTCAAGTTGTAATTAAAATTATGTCAGTCAAAATTCTCTAAATGGTTTAGCTTTGAGTGTTAGAGATGTTCAAAGCTCAGATCATTAGCAGCTAGCAAACATTTTAAAAGCATCCTATACTGTTGGTACCTAAGTGCACTTAAATAAAGTAAAACACTTCAAGTTAATATAATTAAAATTATTTGCATGCAGATATTGAAAATGCTATGAAAAGTGCATATTTTCCAAGTCTTAGGTGAAGCACTTTTTCTATCTTTCAAAAAGTGTTAAGTTGTTAAAACTAATAGCCGAAGTTACACAACTAGGGTGCACTATCCTATCACTGTTCAATATCAACAAAACAATCACCTTGCTGTCAGCCTAAATTCAGAGTTGTTTTTTTTCTCTGATTTTGCTCAGATTTTTAGAAACATATCACACATTGATTCTCTATACTGAAATTGATTTCTAAATACTCAAAAAAGAAAACTATTGTACCATAATTCAAACTATGACTGAGCTTAGGAACTGATCTGAAACACCACCCGTTAACTGAAATATTTTTGTGGCTCATTATTTCCTGTGCCAGTGTTTTTTCTGAGAAAAGGAATTGAGATGCCTTTCAGGTCTGTCAAATAGTTGATATGTGCCACTAGTCAACCTGCTGGTTGAAGTAAAAATTTTTCAGAATAATATTGCCAGAAATTATTTCTACTTTAAACTTTAAAATGTTCTTTATTAAAAGCACATGAATGTCTCCAAAGTCAAGCATAGGCTGGGAAGAAAATTCTTCACATTACTTAAAATGTAACACAATTTCCAATTTATGACAAAAAAAGTATTTATTTTATCTTCCACTAAGGATTTGGAATAAAAGATTCTTTTTGTGTTATTCCTGAAGCCTGACGGAGTTAACACTGGAAAAGAAAGGTAAGGAAGGTCAAATGTGACCTCAAGCAAACAATTAAATGTTAGCAAGGCTTAATTGGTGATTGCCTTATTATTTCTTTTATATTACAGAAGTGTTGTGAAACTAATTTCATTTGTATTTTACCTGGTGATAATCAGGTAATTTTCACATACAAAAAATTCTCAGAAGCATAAGGAAGTTTGCCAAATACACTAAAATTGTAATATGTTAACTGTAATACAGTATTTTACATAAAAGCAGTGTTGCTTTTCTCAAACAGTGTACAAAAGGATCTGTGATGTGTTAAGTAAAACAAGAAAAAGAATATCACAGATCAGAAAGAGATGGGATTAGTGTCAGAACAGGGTGTGTTTGAATATTGGCTTCTATTCTGGTGTGATTGACTTAGAGGCTGAAAACAGAAGTAACAGATGGGAAAAACAAGTGGGTCAGAAATGTACCAGGAGAAAAAAAAATGTTAGAGAACAATAAAAAATCCTTACTAAAACTAGAATAGGAATCAGATTTCTTTTATAGCAATAAAATAGGTAAAATAAAAAATTACTAGGCATCTATAATATAAGATACACAATTGTCCTTTTAACCAATATCTTGATCCTGCTGAGGTCAAAAAGCATTTGACTTGAATTCTGCTTCAATATCCCCCCTCTTAAAAAATACAATCTAATGAAATTATTAATCAAAATTAGACACTGAAATACTGATATCAATGGAAGTTATGAGGCACAACAGAGAGGCCAGAATTTCACTTGGTGCGTATGAACTGTAATTGTCCTCTGAATTAAAAGGACAACACTGCTTCAGAAAGTGTCAGAACAGTAAGGAAACGACAGAAAACATTTGTCCTTTTACCATATGTAGTGGCTAAAATATGCAGAGTGTAAAGAATATTGTTAGAACCTTGTCCTAAGAACCTGAAGAAAATTTACCTCTCTCGTCAGAACACATGCAGAGCACAAACATTTAGATATTGCATGTGAAGGTTAGATATATGCACTGATAAAAATGCTTATGCTGAAACATTAATTTAGTCTTGTTTAATCTGAACCCACCAGTTTTTTAAATGAGTTTTAAGATTTTATATGCTGTAAGTGAAATAAAAATATCTTTTTGAAACTTTGTAATTATATGGAAAAAGAACACTTGAAAACAAAAAAGAAATTTAAAGAATAGGAAAAGAAAAACCACAATCATAAACCCACCTCAAAATAGCATTATGCAATAATGTATATCTGTAGGTACAGATATATGTTCCAAAGACTACTCCGTGCATGGAGATTCTTCCAGACCACTTCCAAGTTTAATTGTCAGTATAGGCAGAGTCAAACATATATTGCAGGAAGTTTAGTAGGTTAAAAATTTCCTCAGGTGATGTTACAGATACAATAACAACAAATTTTGTGCAGCTGAGCACCAATTTCATTGTCTGTTTGGAGATAATGGATATCTCCCTTCAAGTAGAGTTTAATGGGTTCCTTTGGTTGTAGTTGTGGGCAGTATTTTATAATCCTTTGACAATTGCTTCCGTGGTCAGTTAACTAAACTAAGAGCTAATGAACAAAATGGGCACTCCCATCTAGCTCATTAGTTTGTTCCTGCTTTTATTTGTTGCTCACATACAGACCAAAATGACCACCTGACAACAGCACGGGGACAGGTGTGAGAGAAAGACATCACATATATGATGTCAAACATCATATATAACTGATAAAAATCATAAAAATCCATAAAGAATGGCCCATTTCAGAATCCTTCAGTATTTACACGTACCTTATTCCTGTAATTTAATCTCAGTTTTCACCATCTTTTTTATAATTTGTGTTAAGTCATAAGACAGGAAAGGTTTTTGAACCTTTTGAACATCATGGATACACTCACTACATCTAGAGAAGATTCAACTTTATGTTGTATTACCTCAGAAAAGAAAATTAGAAATCACAAATTGGTTGAAAATTAAGGAGATTTTTTTGGTTCAATTATTTTTCCCATGCACACTCCTCAAACGAAAGACCATAGGTCTTCCAGATGATGTAAATTATCATATCATCATAAGTAATGCAATTGTCGTGACACAATTCCAATCAACCATCAGCTATAGTTTGCCTTTAGATGCCTGTGTTTAGCCTCAGTGTGAGAGAGAGCAAACAAATTGGGATGAATGACTACTGTGATACATAAATAACTGAATTAAGAACAGCTAACTCAGGTGATATTGCTTCTGAAGCCAATAAAAAAGATATGGGTTAGTTTGCCACTTAATTCCCTCCTCTCTTTGCAACTTTTACCTGGCACTCTTTCTCCTACCCTCCCTTTTTATTCCTTTTAAGTATCTCATATTCTACCTCTATAAACAACTAAAATATCAAGAGATCAATCTTTGCCACTACTGGCAATTTTGCTTTTCATTGCTTGCTTAGCAATTTTTAACCAAGACATTTGGATGTTCTGTCCCTTAACAGACTTCAATTAGAAAAAAAAAAAAAAGAAAGCATTAAATGCACAGTTTGGGCTTTGGAAGTCTTCATTTTCTTGATACAAGGCTGTTTCTTTAACCTGAATATTCTATTTCACATACTGCTTAGCCACTGGCACAGAGTAAGCTGCAGTGAAAATATAAATTGTACACAAAAAACACCCACAACAGTCATTTTGCAAGGCAGTCTATTAAGGATATGATTAATCTGTGCACAAATTGCAATCACATCCAGTTTCAGATTTACTGAATGGGAGAAGCTAAATTGATGGTACTGATGTTTTATGGAAGTATGATGACCAGCCATAGCCAAGGACACAAACTCAATGGGAAACTGTGCAGCCCATCCCATCCAGAGCACAGCAATCAGTGCTGTTCATCTCAGAGTTCCAAAAATAGTAGCTAATACATTTACTCTCTAAATATCAACCCCTTTCCTGGATATATTTTTTGTCATTTCAAATAACAAAATACTCAGCAAACAACCCATCTGGATGTTTTTTACCAATAATGAATGTTACATTTGTGATAATTATAAGAATGTCCACATTTTGAAAATAATTGGCACTCACCTTTATTCCTTGAGCTTTCATGATTCTTTTCCTGCTGCAATTAAAAGCAGAAAAATATATTATTTGCAGAATTAGTTATCACAAAAATCATACAGCATAGACATACATGGTCCAAATGAGACAGTCTAGTTCCTCCTCCACCCTGCTCCAAAGTAAAATCAACTACACTTTGCCTGATGCCTGAAGAGTCCTATACGACCCATTTTCAACTCCCCTAGTGTTTTCCACTCTTTTCCCCCCCCCACAATGACTGCGATTAAGTGCTGGAACACATTACCCAATGGGACCACGCAGACTCTGTCACTTTACCTCTGTCTTGGGAGATGCTCATAATTCAACTGCACAAGTCCCTATACAACTGGGACTTGTCCCCTGATGCAATTTCGAAGCATGAAAATTTACTCAAGGCAGTAATCAGTCCCAAAAATTTCAGACTTTGACTTTACACAATATTTGCTCAAATAGATGTTCTGTGTCTTGGGTACTGCAATTCTTCAAGTATTTGCTGCTATATAAATTTATGCCAGTAAATATAGCATTAGGAATAGGGTAAATGCGGAACATTACTAAATTTTGTTCCATTAAAATATAGATTTTTCTTATATAATCTTAACAAGAGGAAATTAGATAACTTTTTTTCTTTTGTTGCAATTTCTAAAGTGCATTTTTAATCATTTTAGCTTTTGATAACAGTACACTGATTACCTTTCAGTACTAATTGCACTGTTTTGTTTTACCCATATATACCAAGGATTTGCCATTTTTGTGCTCATAAGAGGTTCATTTAGTCTTAAAAGCATGCAGACTGTACACAGAAATTTATAGAAAAAGTTAATACTTCTATAGCAATACATGTGTCTTTTAACAGTATTTCTTTTAATGGGCTTTTGCCCAGTTATCATTCAAATTATTACAGAATAACACTGATTGAACCTATCTTTGTCTGAGTAACATAGATACATAACAACTGAAATTAATTCTGTGCAGTCACACAGTTGTTTAAACTCTAAAAAGGATGTTTGATGTCAAAAATAAAGTTGTACTCAGTAACACAAAAGTATTTTCTAATTCACAGGAACATAGAAACTTAACTATTCAGGGACTAAGACTTAACAGGGACCATTAACTTAAGCACAAGGCCATCTAATTCTCAGAAAATTAAAATACAATTTTTTTACTTTTTTCATTTTGTGAACTAATAAATAATATAGGTAGTAATGCAATATTTTTGCTGTTCCATGCAACCCAGTTTTACAAATCCAAGGCAATGACTCTTAATTGTTGGGTTTTTTCAAACAAATACGTTCAAACCTGTATGCATCTGGAAAGCATGCTTTCAAATTTCTTCATGACTACATTCTCGCAAGATACATACATGACTACATAACTCGCAAGATAGTTGAAACAAAATAAAAAATAAAATTTATTATCAGTAAAATCTGATGCACTAGATTGTAAGACATTTTCTCACACATATGTAGTATTTCCTGAATACAGTGAATGTTATTTCCTGAAATACAGGATGCGATATGACGTGCTGAATTTACCAGGATCAATTTCCATGCCATTCTGACTTTCATGCTATGCTAAAATTAAAGCAATAGTTTTAGTATTAAATAATTTCTTTCACATTTCATTCTACACCAAAGTCAACATTTGGTGTAGAAGATCTGTCTAGTACTTTTTTCTAGTCTTCTAAATGAGAATTTGCTTTTAATTCTCATTTTATATATCTTTAGAAGTCATGGAGTGAAACTTTAATAGGCCAGTGTAAGTAAACACAGAGGAATCTTGATCATGATAAGCAGTCTGTGCTTATTAAAATAGCAATCAACCACCAAGATTTAGAATCAAGGTGTAGCCAAGTTATGTTAGCATTCAGATAATGCAATTTACAGGCTCCATGGACACTGTTTAGTTCCACAAAACTCACTAGTCTTTTTTCCCTTCTTTAGTTTGAAATCAGAAAAATGGAACTTTTTGCAAACAAAGCTGCAATAGATCCTGAAGACTTAATCCAAGAAATGATTACTGGATCAGAGTAGCCTTGCAAGAGTGAAAAATTAAAAATCAAATATTGGTATAAAAGGAGAAGAGATACACTAATAAGGATGAGAATTACTTTTTAGGAAGAACAGAGTGCAACAAGCTTGGCAAAGTTTAGAGTAGAAACAAATTGATTCAGATTAAATTTTAAAATTAAAAGAACATGTTGAGGTTTATTTTTAATGGAATACGTTAAGATTTCAAGAAAAGAAGGCATTAACTGAAAAAACGTCTTTTCAGATCTTATTTTTTTAATATCTTTATTTTCTTTAATTTCAGCTGAAGATTTTTCAGCAACTTTTCATGGCTTAGTTTTCTCAAGATAATCAAATTTTAATTTTAAGCTACCATTAAAATTAGAAAGAAAAAGGTTTGTTAAGAAATTATAGACCAACCTCGGTGTGATATTCCTTGTGCCAAGCAAGATGCTTGTTCGCAGCAAAGAGCATCCATATAGAAAGAAAAGTCTATAGGCCTCAAGTTATTTCAAAATTAACCAGTGATTACACTGGGTGTGGCATCTCTGAACTCAGAAATCAGCTTTCTGCCTAGAGAAACCTCGCTATATTAGACTATTCAGCAGAAAACACAGAGTTAAAAAATGCAGAAAAAATTGTACTGAGAGTGAATTAAATACAGATTCCTCCTTAATACTGAAAGATAAATTATGTGAAATATTTTCTGTAGAAAAATCACTAAGAAGCAATGAATCATACTAGTGAGCCAATGTTATATGCACCTATAACTTAGGAAAGTTAATTTCAGATGCTCAGGGAAATAGGAACTGCTCATCCTGATGGGAAACATACAAACAAATAAAATTTTCAGGGTTCTGGAATATAGGAGAGGTAAATGAACTTTCGAAACTTTCAGTAACAAACTTTTTCATAATGACATTTATTTCCACCTGCATTTGTGCAGTGTGCTAGGCTTTTAATGCAAGTTGCCCTGCAAACAACAAAATTCTACCCATATAATGTTAGGAATTATGTAAATGTGCAAGAATCGTGGCATTAAGTAAAACGTGCCTCTATATAAACACTTGTGTGGAGGACTTCATAAACCCACTATTACATAGATTTCTGTTATTTTGCCCGTGTATTGCATTACAATATATAAACAAAACATTTTCACCTAATGTTAACAATTCAAGAAATTAAATATATATATACTTATATAAAAATGGAACGATTACATGAACTACAATACTATATTGTTACCTATTGCTATGAGCCATCTATAAACAGAACCAACCATTTTTGCATTCCAGGATATTTTTATCAGCTTCAATATAGCAATGCAGTTTTGAATTTAACACTCTCCAAACAAATTTATCAGACTGGTTGCATGGCATATTATGGTTCTGTGCTGCATTACAGTGTATCAGCCTGATGAAATATATCAATGCAGAACAGAATAGAACTGTAAAGAAATCTTTCCTGTGTGCCCAAAAGGCTGAATTTAAAGTAAATTTTTCAAAGTACAGTGGATGAAAGTCGAGACAGTGTCAGATTTTCTGTTAACGTTCGTCAACTAAAAAAGATCACAGATTGTTGACTATACAAATTACTATTGTTACAAATCAGAAGTTATAAACTACTTGGAATATAAATCTGCAGAGAAAATTATTTAAATATACACAAATGCTTTTTCAAGGTATAAAAGCTCCTTTTCTAGTGTTATGTTCTTTTTTGTCTTAATACAGAGACACTATCAACATCCCTTGAAACATCCTAACATTTTGACATCATAATTTTTCAGAAATGCCATGCTTGCTAATTAAGTTCAGCATAGTATCAAGCCTTATTCAGAAGGGCTTCATATTAGCAATAAGGGGTGTGGAGAAGCATGGTCAAAGGGACTCTTAATTTACAGTGATTCCCAAGAAGGTACAAAACTATTTATAAGAAAGACCAGAGCTGATCTGTAAAGGTAGATGACATTCTAGGACAAAGAAAATATGCCAACCATTTAAGAAACAGCAAATCTCATTTCTTAGCCCCATTTAAATATGTGTCATGTGAATTTTGTTTGGTTTTCCCTTTTTGAAAGAAAATTAGTGTTCATAAGCCATGGATTTTGCACATAGAAGGATACTGACTTCCACTTAATTCTGTGTTTTTCAAAAGACAAACTGCATAACTGTATGGCATTTAGAACCTCACTTATCTCTGCCTGAATCATGTGCTGAGGATATGGGTATGTATCTGCCAGAGCGGGCTGCTCATAAAGAAGAGGAGCCTTATTTTGTCTCTGCAAAACTCAGACAAAGCCTCCTTTGCTATGCTGGCTCTATTTAAAAAGTATCTGCTGAATTAATATAATTCCTAAAATAAACAAAGTACTAATTAGTGTAAAATATATGGTAGATTGTCCTTGACATGTGACAAAAATTTAAATAATTTAATAAATATAAACCATTAATTACAGAAACTGATGAAAAAGGGAGTGCAAAGTAACTTGCTTGTTTAATATTTTTTTTAATGAAAAGTTACCATTAGTCATATAATAAAATATAGTGAGAATGCAGAAAATCAGTGTTGTTTTCATTACCTTTAAGACTAATTCCACAGTAGGGGTACTTTGTTGCTATATAGTAACTAAAAATAGCAATAATTTTAAAAATAAAAGAATAATTTCTATTTTAAAAAATTCTTTGAGAGGTACCAAAATAGTATTGTTAAAAATATGTACAATCTAGAGTAGCTGAATTAACAATATATTCACTTAAATTATTACAACAACTTTAGCTACAAGAAATCTGAATTACAAATGTACAGAAACTTTTTATTCATGGGTGAAATAGCAGCACCGTCACAGTCACAGAGTGCAGGCACACATACTGCAAAAAGCAATCTGGTAAACTATTCTCAGACCCAATTTGATCAATAACATTAGGCTGAACATTTGTGTTTCAAAGAAGTTTCAGGGAATCAGACTTCAGCAGACTCTTAGCAACTGCACTACAATTGCAATTTAAACTAAAAATGCATGCAAAGCAGAGGCAATGACATTTACATTTGTAAAGCTATTCTGTTAAGCAGCAGTAAGCAAGGCCTTCCTTACTATGGCAAGGAAGAAAGAATGTGCAAAACGTGAACCATTTTCCTGTTGCTCTTGTCAGAGCACTATTTACTGCAGAGAGCTTTTTAGTTTAATATTTGAAGCAGGATTCTTGAACTGGTATTCTGCACACACAGCCCAGCTTTCTTAGAGATTGCCACCATTTATAGCAGCAAATTCTGTGAAAATAATATGCCACAGGTTGTTCTTGTATTGATTAAGGCATCACATGAATATAAGATTGTGTGAAGGAAACAAGCTGTGAAGCAATGTTGCTAGGCAAAAATAAGGTAATATAGAAAGCTGTTGAAGTTTTCAGAATTAATGGCATTCCCAGGAGTATTACTAAATATTACAGTCTTAAGAGTAAGGCTTACAGGCCTCTGGAGAAAATATGATGAAGCCTTGAATTCATAAATCCATATGAAAGCAACCCAACAGTATTTGGGGAGCCTGGATACAAGAGTAAAATATTTGTTGTTAAAACCAAAACAAAACCAAAAAAGCCCAGCCACAGGGAGGCAAGGGGGAACTGTGAAATGCACTGATTTGGTTCTTGGTTTTCTGATTTAGGTCCCCAAGAAACATGAAGAACAATCATGGCAGATCCAGGAAGGTGAGTTCGAAGCAGTTGCTCCTCTCTGCATGCAGATTACAATCCCTTAAAAGCAAAGGGGAAGCAGAGAAGAAATAAAGATGAAAAAGTTCAGCATCATCTTGGCTACATTCTCTGAAGGAAAACTATCTCAAGACAAGGCTTCCACAAAGTGTGAGATTTCTATGGATGGAAAGTGGACAGAAGTAGTTCTATACAACAGCTAATCCACAGTTTTATTTCTATTTGGGCCTCTCTGACACAAAAGCAAATAACCTAGATGGTTGCAAGGGCACATATTATTTTAAAGCCAGCCTTGGACTATGTGAAGCAGAGCTGACAAAACCTTTGTCCTCAAGGTGAAACAGTTCTGGGATAAAGTTACTGTCTAAATCCCAATATTCTTCAATACCAACTGAACTGAAGCAGCTTCCTGCTAATGACACAGTCATATTGTTTATACCAAATGTATACACTATGTATCGTATTTTACAAAATAACCTTTTGTTTTTAACTCAGGCAGAGTCAGTTAGATTTGTACACTTTCAAAGCAACAATTCCTTTTTGCAGGATTGCTCACAATTCATGTAGACCCATTTCCCAAAACTGCTGCCCGGTGTAAAAAGACCTGCATGCAGCAGGCTGCAGGTAGCTCCCAAGACAAATAAGCACCCTATAATCCACAAGCCCTAATTACTCTTGTAGTTGAAAGGCAGCTGAGTAGTTTTGGGGTTTATCTTTAAATTCAAGGATTCTTATTTCACTAAATCATTGGGTTTTAATAGCACTGTAAAGTTCTCTCTTTTTTTGTTCTTGTTTCCAGTGTAAAACTTTGTCCAAGTGGATGATTCTACAGGCCCAGTAAAACTGTAGTGAAAGGTCAAATATATTCCTTCATTTTACTGAAGAAGAGAAAGGCTTCTTTTCCAAATTTTGTCATTTTCCACAATGAAAAAAAAACCTAATAAAATCTACATGCTGACTTTAAGGACGAATTCTTCCATTGGCGGTTAACCTTCTATCCATACACCTCATTATCATCAATTGTCCTAGAACTGGTCACAGTTCTGAGCTGAACAGGAAAAAAAATCAATAGAATATGCACAGAAGGTTACTCTGCGTAGATTTCTTAGGCAGCTCACTCTTACAGAAAAACAGTGTAACTATAGCTTCTCTAATATGATGTCTTCATACTTTGTTCTTTAATGACAGACCAAATATAATCAAAATTTACAAGCAATTTCACAGCATATGACAGAAGAACATTCTACCAATTTTATACTGCTGTGCAGTGTTGCTGGTCTTACAATGCTTTAAGCATTAAAATACTTAATGCATGGTTTAAGCAGTGGAAGAAATGTATACTTTTGCATTAAAACATGTTCTACTATGAACAAAACCACTTATACACTGAAGATTGTACAAGCCAATTTATGTAGCTAAATCCAGGTTGTAGCTCTCCTTAGCTAGGTTGGAGGAGCTAGGTAAATAATGACTTTACATTAGTAAATATTGCTATTTGTGCATATTTTGCATTAAACTTTATATGCTCAGATACTCAGTGTAGAATTACTTTCTCACACACAAACACCGTAAGATGTAGTTTCTTCAAGCCTACCAAGAAAGAAATGCAGTAACGCAGTTGGTGAGGTGCTGCTTATCTGATATATACTTATCTGGTATAGCTCAGAAGCTACTCATATTCAGTGTATATATAACTATTTTGCAATTATCTGAGACCAGTCCAGATTTGAATAGGCAAAGAAGGAGGAAAGAGATCTCCAAGAAGCAAAACTTTAGCACAGTGAAATATCACTGGAAATTCTTGGATACAGTATTTAATGGGTATGCTATTATCTTCCCCCTTACATAAGTTCCTAAAACTCCACGTACCCTCACAAGTACTGAACAGCAGTATATCTCCTGAAAATATAGTGCTACTTAAAGAAAAAAAAAAAAAAAAAAAAAAAAAAAAAAAAGCCACTACAGATGGATCTTAGCCACAGTATCCCCGACGACATTAATGGAAGCAATTTGCCTAAAACCCCTATTCATCTTTCTTTTTAAATTTCAGAGGTGGTTTTAAGTGTAATTTTCTAAAACCACATAATGTATTTTGCTTTTTATTATTCAGTCGGTCTGAGGCTCATTCAGATCTTATTTTTCCTCCTGGCAGATTTTTGTATAGATAGTAGAAAATCCACAGGAAGAATGACAATTAGAGAGTATAGACATGAGAGAATAAACATCAATTACATTCTTACAATCCAGGAATGCAGTAATATTTAGTCTGCATTGAGACATAATTATGGGTAAAATTGTAGTCTATCTACCAGTATTGATTAAAACCAGTACGCTGAGACATTGCTAGGAATAAGTTTGTTTTTACCATTCATCTTGTAAGGGCAGATAAGGTAGTGGTGCAAAGCAAAAGAGAAGTTCATGATATGACTATTAATCAATTGCACCTGCCCTTTTGTAAAGTGTTCAACTCTATATTTGAGGAATACATTCATTTAAACCAGAGATTTGATGAAAGGTTATATTGTATTACCCACTGTGTGACATTTAGGAAACCAGAAAGTAAAATTAAGATAATATTTTCTTCTACTGAACCTTAGAAAGCTCAAGTCTAACTCAGTATTTGGTGAATTTCAACTAATTTTTCAAAACAATATATGAAGTACAGCTATACACTCTGCAGATATACTAACAATTGGTCACAGTTTTCCTACTGTGTGATAGTGCACTGTAAAGCTTTTAGCTATTTTCTCTTAGCATTCATGTTGGAAACAATTAGTTTAAAAAAAAAAAAAGTTTGTAGCGAGGTGGAATAACAATCCAGTAAATAGCTGAAGTTCTAATCTAATGGATAATAGTGTATTTTTAATTATAGTTCTTTCTTTATACATAAATATATATATAAAGACATCTATTTTTCTTCCCTGCCTTAGACTGATACAAGTAAACACAAATAAAATCAGGTTTGTTATAAATAATAAACTACAAATAATGTCTTGCAAACATTTCCTTGTACCAAACCAATGACTTTGATTGTATTCCATCTAATTATGGAGTAGATCTTAGGAAGCAGTCATTGGCAAAACAAGACAGATGTATCCAAATGGTAAGCTCTGTTCTTTACTAATTGCTAATAATAAACTAAGAAAAGAAATTTTTGAAAATATGAATGTATAGAAAGGTATTAAGGTATGGAATATATTTGAAGATTCAGTAATTTCTATGAACCACACGCTTTACTCATACCCTGCTTAGAGGAGGAATGAAGGAATAATGAAATAAATAGGTGCCCTTATTTGGAAAGTCAGACTGACCAATGCAATGATTTCTCAGACCTTTATAAAAAATACCACAAACTACCTGTTGCAGTGGGATTAGTCTTTCACAAATTTGGGGATCAGCTTATTGCAATACAGTCGTTACTATTTCAGAACTGTAGCATCTAATTATGTAATACCAAATAAAGATAGATATACCAACAAGTTGAGTAAATTCTATTTATATCATGTAATATTAGTGCTTTATGACTTGCATTGATGTATGATAATAATCGTCAGGTAACAGTAATAGAAAGTAATGGCAGTTTCATGAAACACTAGTGAAATGAAAATTGTACTGATGCCTCAAGAGAGTGATAGGCCTTACTAGTCCCTAGAAAATAGACTTGAATTACAGGCTGCTTATTCCAGGTTACATAATCAGAGTTATAAGCAATACATGAAATGAATGACTAATAATTTTTGTTTGGTTTGTTTTCATTGGAAGAAGGAGCACAGAATAAGCTTGTTAGATTTTTCTTATTTGAATTAATATTTTGTTAGAATGCATTGGGCAGGAGAATTCACTTCCATAAAGTCGTTTGATAGAATTAATGAACATTAAGCAGATGCTATTAATATTATACAATGTTACAGAAATATTTATTGCTATTAAACTTAGTTCACATAAATGTCCTGTTCATACATTGCATTGTTTATACATTGTGTTCATTTATATAAATAGTATAAATGCAGTTGAGCCTAGTCAACTAAGCATATTAAATGAAAACCTAAAAATTACAAAAAAATAAGAAAGATGTGTCAAGTGAAACAAAAATCTTTCACTCATTGCTTGCATCTCATGAGACCCCACCTCAAGTACAGCGCTCAGCTCTGGGATCCCCAGCGTGAGTACACAGACCTGCTGCAGTGAGCTCAGGGAGGGCACAAAGATGCTCAGAGGACGGAAGCACCTCTCCTATGAAGACAGGCTGAGAGAGCTGGGGTTCTCCAGCCCGCAGAAGAGAAGGCAGAGGGATTGGAACCACGTGATCTTTAAGATACCTTCAAGGCCAAACCATTCTACTATTCTGTGAGTAATTTTAATGAAGTCAAATAGCAACACATTTTTGTATTAGTAAAGTTTGTGATAGCTTTTTTTTTTTTTTTTTTAATGTTTTAGGCATTAAACTTCCATGTTCTTAAAACTGTGGTTATTTAATCAGAGTTGTATCAATGCATAACAATAAGAACAAAGATGCACTTAAGACATCTTTTTATTCGGCTATCATTAAACTCTCCATTTTCTTTGTGTCAGGCCTAAGCACAGATACCAAAACCTTTAATGTTTTCAATGGGCATCCTATCCTTTAGCCTCAGTGTTTGAAAGGAGACTGAGGTTTTTTGTTGTTGCTGTTTGGGTTTTTTCCATTATGGAAAATAAATCTGAGACTGAAAGACATCACATTTCCTTAGCTTATAGTTGAAGGGATTTGAGTATACTGATGGATGTAGTGTTCTTGATGGTATGATTTACCATGGGATCAGTTATCAGGAACAAATACAATGCCCTGATCTGGACTACTTATATGACCCACCAACAATTATAAAAGAGAAAAAATAACATGTCGTAAGAACTACTGTAATCTAGCAGTCACTTTACCCAGACTGAAAGCATTCTAAGGTGAACACAGTTTATTTCAGTAGGTTCACAAGGTAAGAGGACTTTCTCACTGATATTTTGCTTTATAAACAATGGAGATGAAGACACAGAGTTTTCCAGTTACAAAAGTCTCAAAAGGAAAGGCTGCTGAAGAAAGCCAAATCAAATACGCCTAAATCTAATATATGTAAACACAGATCAGTGCTCCTTACTATGGCTCCTTACAAAGATTTCAAATAAAAAAATTTAAACTGATGAGGAATATAAATGCTAAAGAAATTGCTTATATATTGTGATAGCAAATATTTGTACAGCAAGATAAGAAAAGCCATAGTTCACATGAAGTACAGATGGGTTGTTTAACCTGACATCTTGGTAAAACAAAATCAGAACAGTGGCTACTGCAAAAGAAAAAAGAAAACAGTATAGCAGTATTTCAATAAATAAGGTTTTAGCTAAAAAGAATCAGAATTGTGCTCCCACTGCACATCACACATTTAGTAAAATTACCACTGTTCAAAACTACAAGTGAAAACATAGTTAGAAAAAAGTAAGCAATAAAGAAGAAAGAGTTAAAACTAGTGAGATATTTTCCCAGTACTAAAAAGAGATCATTTATTCTGAACTTGTTGTTCTGCCACACAATGTATAGGAATAAAAGTATTAAGACTGTTTTAGAATATAGATATTGGAAAGAAACATGGATGATGTAATACTTAACCAATCTAATTGGGGGCCAATTTAAAAGGAGTCTAACGGTGCAGAAATATTGTGATTTGATTTTATGCTAAAGCCCAATGTAACAAACACTTTTCTTTCTTTTAATGCTGTATACCAGCATTACATTTCCTGCCCTCGGATTATATCACTATATATATATAGATGCACAGGATACTAATGCAGTGGGTCAGCCTTGGCTGGATGTCAGCACCCTCCAAAGCTGCTCTTTCACTCCCCTCCTCTAGTGGGCAAGGGGGAGAAAATAGAATGGAAGGTTCATGAGTTAAAGACTGGAAAATATCACTCAGCAAATACTGGCACAGGCAAAAAAGACTAAAATTAGAGATATTAACTGAATTACTAACAAAATGAGAGCAGGATAACGAGAAGTAAAATAAGACCTTCGAAACATCTTCCCCCGCTCCTCCCTCTTTCCTGAGCTCTACCTCTTCCGCCCCAGCAGCGCAGGGAAATGGGGAATCAAAACCAAGTCATGCTAACCCCACACAAAAACTAAGGCTTAAACGACATAATTATTTTCATTTAAAAACAGAATTTAAATAGCTAACCAGAATCAGAGGTGAAAAATAAACCATAAGCTAAGTGGATCATTATTTAGCTTAAAAAAAATCAAACCGAATCTGGGGTACAGCCCAGTTTGTCTACAGAACAAGAAAACTGTTATACCCCATGTTTATTATTTAATATAAATTTTTAATTGATTTTTACATATTATTTCTCACATTATAAGCATTGTCTATGCTACAAGATCACTTTCATTTTAACAAACCAAAATAATAAAGATTAATATAGATAATAAAAGTCTTCATCTTCTAGGTAATAAATATAGGTATTAAATTCATGGGGAAAACGACTGAGAAAAAGAAGCAATGGAAAATAATAAAATAAAGCATTTGTCTGATAGGAAAAAAAAAGAAAACCAGATGGAATTAAATTACAGAGTAGCCTTGAAGACCTGACAAATTAAGAGGCAACAAGGAAGCCATGGAAAAGAGCCAGATCCCATAAACACACATTTCAAGTATCTGGCCTCTTTCATGATCTTTGAAATCTAAACTGCACAAATTTAAACAGGTGCAAATCACCTCAAGGAATATATATAAAAAAAATCTCTCCTGGCTTTGTTTTGCTATCATTGTAATTGTAATTTGTGATGACAATTTGCCATTGTAAGAGAATATGAAAAGAAACATTAATCAAGAATCTGAAATTATAGCTGATACAGATTGTGTTTGCATGGAATTCCGAACACCAGGAAGGTAAAAAACCATTTCTTATCATTATTCTCATCATGTATACCACCATATTATATTTTATTTTTTGTTGCCAACCTAGCATGTGAAATTAAAAAAACAATGTTAATCTTAAAGTAGATAATACATGTGAATCTCATCATCCCTCAAAGTATTTTGTTGAGATTAATCTTTTCCACAGTGAGGATGCTCAGTAACAGGAACAAAAAAAATGACAGGTACAGCAAGAGGTTCACCCCAATAGTTAAGATGCACCTTTGCTCCCTCACTGGCCCTCTTGATCTGACTACAAGTCTATATATATAGGCATTGCTAATAAATATCAGCAGGCAACTTGAAAGGAAGGATCAGCCCTGCCTTAATTCCAGATTTTGACACTCCACCCCCCAGTGACTGACTAGCTGGAAGAAGGATTATAGAAGAAATTTTACAGAGAGATTTTAGAAGCAAGTTTCCTAAGACTTAAAAAATGCTTTGAGCATGTGGTGAGAGCAAAAATAAAATGTTTAATTGATATTAGCTTATTAGTGCACAAAGATTGTAATGGGATTTTTTAAAAAAAAAATTACCCATGCCTTTTTAATGCTATTGGCTACAGGAAAAATCAGATTAGAATACAGAATTCCCTCCCTCTCCTGAGAAAGAAAAAATTTAAAAATCGTAAGACTACTTGGCTACACTTAGACAAGTGATTAAGGGAGGAAAAAAGTGAGTCCCACTACTTCTAATCCTGGAATTTACATAGGACATAGATACTGTGCTCATGGAACCTCAGAAGGAAGAAAATTCTCTTGTTACTTTAGACCTGAGAGCAGCACTGACGTGACCAGAAAAAGCTCTGTTCTTAGTCCTCACAATTCACTGCTCATCTTCAATAGATTTTTTTCCCTTCTCTCTCTAGTCCAGAGGATTTTAGAGGATCAAATTTTATGACTTCTCAGATCCTGGAAGCAAACAGATTTTCCAGATAGACACTGTGAACTATAAACCTCAGGTTGTTTGGAGACCAGACAACACAGGGAAAAGCACAGGCTGTATTTTTTAATCCTGGAATACTACTTTGTGTGCATTTCTTTCTTGGCCGTGACACCCTAAATGAGAATAAAATCGTTGAAGACTCAGCCTGTCTACACTTCACAGGAATTTCAGTGCAGTTAGTTGATGGAGAACATTTTATAACCTTTGGGCAAAAATCTAAAAGTAAAACATGTTTTTTTCTGTGCTTTGTGCTTATGCATTCAAATCTGCCTTTAATAACCTGGGAGAGATGCTTATGTTTTTTTCCAGTTCTGTTTCATTCAGACAAAGTCCTTAATGCTTAAACACCTCTAAACTGTATCTAATTCTAATGTAACCTAAACCTCTCTAAACTGACTAGTCCTGAGGCCTAATTTAATGTGAATCAGGGTTGAACTGATGAACTGAGCAGCAAACAGCAACAGTGGGAAGGGGAGAGGAAAAAAGGGAGCAAGGCAAGGTTTTTACAGGGAGTTGAAAGAAATATTTTAGTCTGGAGAAATATCACAGACAAGAGCAAGGGCTGAACACCTCACTCAGTTCCCGCTCAGCCCTTTGGTAAAACGGATGATGTCAGGAGCAGGCTGGAAACAGTCTGAATCAGCAGATGCCAGTGAAAGCTGCTGAAAGCAAAGCTCAGCCCCTTTGCTGTATCCTCCATAGCCACCTGCTCAGCTGGACAACAGAAGCATTTTTCTGATGGAGCATCCTGCACAGGCCTGGACACCAGCCCAGGCTAAGGCTGCGGCTCAGGCTGAACTCCAGCTTCCCTGGATTCTCCCCTCTCTCTGTTCCCAGTTCCCCTGAGCCCATCCCCACCCCTGCTGTCAAGGCAGTGCTTGCACTCAGTGAGGGGTTAAGCCCTGACTGCTGGGAATGATGGTCCCATCCTCATAAGCTCAGAATTGGGACTAAGTAAAAGGAGTACAGGGGACAAGGACTAAATTACATCTTCACCAACTTTCCCTGGAGACTAAAACTGAACCACTCCCCACCCGTGATGAGACCACTGTCACCGAGGCACTGTCACCAGTATTATTCCCTGCTAAACCATGTGAATCACCTGGCTTGCCAAGGAGGGCTGTGCGTGCATGGGTTAGATACGCAGAGCTGGCGAGCTCTGGAGTATACATATGGATGTACAGGCTATATTCCATATTTCTCAGCATCTGACAGAGAGTCAGCAGCCAACAGTTGCCATTCTGTTGGCTGCTGCCTGCCTCTTTATACCTGGAAATCTCAGAGCATACACTCTTTCGCTGAAGACATTGCATAAACATTGGTCTCTGTCAGAGGCATGCAAATTACAAGAAGAAAATTCATTAGGATGCTAAAAATACTTCCTAACAATATCAGGTGGGAACCTAGGTATTAACAAATTGCTCACAATACTTAAGCAGCAATGCAAGAAGACTCCCAAATGGAAAGTACCTTACAAACTTTTCCAGTGTTTTGACAAATGAAGAACCAAGGATTACCTGGCTTAACAAGAAATTCACACGCTGTTCAGACACAGCCCAGTATTTTTCAGCATAACCACGTTACCACAAGTGTAAGCCATGGCAGTTAAACAAGGCAGTTACACAAGGGAAGGGGACTGAAAGTAAAACTTCCAGGACTGCTTTGTAATATTCTTTCTCATTTCCGTTTCAAGACAACTTATCTCATCCTGGTTTTGAATATTTCACATATAAACAATGCAGTCAAACATTTGATCCTCATTGCCATTATAATGGCCATGATAATGAACATTACTGCAAGTAATGATGTATTATAATAAAGTACAGAATCAAAGAATGTTAGGATCTTTGGAGGTCACCCTGTCAAACCTCCCTGCTCAAGCATGGTCACCTGCAACTGATTGTCCCAGATCATGTCCCGACAGTATTTAAATATCTGCAAGGATGAAGACTTGACAAGCTCTCTCTGAAGTTACCTTCACAGTACAATAACATTTTCTTATGCATAAAGCTTTTCTCTATTTATAAAGGTTTTTTTTCCAATGAATGCTATTCTTATGCTTTCAGATTATCACATATATAGATTAAATTCCTACTTGTAATTTCTGTGCATGAGAAGCTGAAATCATTCCTAATCCCTTTGAAACAACAAAACCTGTATGATATGAATGCCTGTTCTCACCACAAAGACAATTACTATTTCAAGATAATATGTAAGTACCAACAGGATTGTTTTTCCCTGCGGGTTGGCATTTGGAGTTGCTCTGGTTGGACTATCATCCACGTCAGATAAATTCCCATTTATTAGAGCAAGAGTGATTACTTTTTTTTTTTTAAATCTTTGCACACATAAACTTGCATACATATTGCCTGATCAAAGCAAATATAACTGCATATATTCATTATCATCTGTTTGTAGTAAGTATTCTACCAGCATAACATAATCTAAGCACTTGATTTATTAAGTGTTTGATTGAAGCAGAAAGTTTCTTTTACCATATTATTTACATTTTGAGTACACATAGCTGTGCCAAAGTTGGTTTTAAAAACTGACTCTAGAAATGTTTTACATTCCCAGCATTTTTATACAAACATATATCCCTAACACTGAAAGCTGACCTATACTAAACCATTTTTTAATCTAGACATATTGCCTATTAAAAAAACCACCATATTTTTCAATATAATGCTTTATACCAAGTTTTAATTATTTTTCTTGTGTTGCTTGCATATGTGTATGTGTAATCCTATCAATAGTAAACTTGAAAATTTTAAGACAGCCTATTCCAAGAATTATACAAGAGCTATCAGTACATTAGAAGTACCATTAAGAAACACCAACATACGATTAGTTCCCCTATATTCATTAAGATCAGAGACCATCTAACCTCAGAAATAATGCTCATCATACCCCATGGTCTGTCTTTCATCCTTCTCGCAGTTTACATGGTTTTGTTTTGACCTTTTTTTGCACATATGATTTCTCTTTCACATGATTCATTCCATGGTTTCATTACTAGTCTTTTCCTTCTAGATTTCAAAGTATTTTTCTTGTGCTATTTTATTTTGCTTACAGATGACAAATGGAAATAAAGTGATGAGACAAAGTCTTGAATAATACTCAGCATAAAAACTTGTGTGCTGATACAGTTACATATTTCCTTGACTGTGGCCTGATTCAGTCTTTATTCTGATTGAAAACATTCCCTCGAGGATGCATAATTGTATAATTTTAAGATTTTCTTTTCCATCTGTTAAGAAACTTTTTATAATTAATCTACATAGTATAAATTAATCAGATAATAGGCAAGTATTTTACTCATTTGAGAACTCATCAGTTTCTCCTCATATGCTGAGATAGCATCACAATGGCCTTTTTTTAAACTGAGGACAAAGAAGAAATATCTTTCATACTTTATAAAAAGCATTGAGAAATAAAACTAGCAATATCTTGAAACATTAATAGAAACTAACATTTAGAGTTTCTGGCCATAATTCAGATTTTTTGGTTGTAGCACACAGATTCAGAGGGGTGAATAGAAATTATTTTGTCATCTCTGTTTATCTCTGTTTGCCTGACTGTAGGCCTTAAGGCTCCTCACATGTTGCCCCCATGACTAGCATGCCAAGAAGAAATAAAGTTGATCAGATCTATGCTAGCTTCGAACATCCCACGGAAATATTACAGCCCTTTTCCTTGTACTACAGAACCACCACAGAAGTTTCCCTTTTGGCTCTCAGAAGAGAAGCAGGATTTATAAGCTGAGGACTGTTTTGGGAGTCCTTCATTTATGAAAAAGGAGCATGAGGTAGGCAAAATTTGGGTGGCATGTCAGAGTTGAATATGGGAACGCGGTAACTCAGAAAACATCTGCACTATACCATGGTCCAGAACTTCTAAATTCAGCAAGCACTGGGAACATTTACCTCTTGCAAACAAGTTTCTATTCATCTGTTAACTTTGACACCATGCTTCTTTGATGGGCAGTTTCCCTGCTTGCTGCTTGGACTGAAATTCACTGAGGACTGGGACAAGCCATGGCCTTAAGCAGATGCTGACAGTTGCTTCAAGAGAAAGCTTCTCCTGGCTCTCCCTCTGAGTTTCTGTTGATATACATAACCTCTGTTTTTTGAAGCTAGAAAAGATCTCACCTCATTCTCTTTGAAAAAGTTGATTTCTGAACATTACTCCGATAAACACTAACAAGACAAGGCTGGAGTGTAATTTATCCCTTGCCCATGGAAGAAAAGCAGGAAATATTAGAGAATAATCCATACCTTGTGCCGTAATCTTATTAGGGGCTGATAGGGCTTGAAGTCGTATCCTTCCTTGACTGGCCACCCGTCTGCTCCCAGCAAAATGCATCCAAGAAGTAAAACAGCAGACCACCACATAAACATCTTTACAGGTCTGTTTCTGTCAAAATAAAATGTACAAGTTCAGAGATGCAATATTACTTTGGCATAAGCCATATAATAAAAGTTTACAATGCTGATTATCCATTTGTGGACTTGAGTAAACATAGTAGATATAGGACAATCCATCTGGCACAACAGCAAAGAGAAAAAATGGTAGTAGTATTTGGGACAACAGTATCAATTTGGTTGTACCAAACTTAGCATTTTCTTACCACTACGCAATATTCAGATGCGAGAGTCACTGAGGAAACAACAAAAAGTAAAAAAAAAGACAGAACATAATAGAAAAGCACTGGTGAAAAAGGCAATACTTTTCCTCAGATGAAAGGAAAAAAATTGTCATCAATCACATGTTCATCAACTTCTCCTTTTAAATACGGTCTCTAGTGATGCACTATTCACAATCCAAAAGCCTGTAATAATCGTATTCACAGATTTATAGATACATATGGTGTAAGAGTTATCTTATATGGTTCCTAATGGAGCTACAAAAGTACATTTCATAAGTGGATTCAGAATCTATTAAAGATATGCAATATTTATTATTGATATTCACCATTTGTGTTGAAACCATCACATTAAACAGACAAACCAGCAAATTGATCTTCATCACTTCGAGACACTCCCAAGCCAGTCTGCTTAGTTTATATTATTTACTCCTGCAATATGGGGTAGAGATGAACAACTTCCATGCATGAGTGGGCTTTTTTCCCTTTCTACTTTGCTTTTAGCTCACTTACCCTGCCAGTGTAGAAATCTCTGGTAACAATCAAGACATACAGGAATAAATATAAAACATTGTAAGTGTGCCCTAGGAGCCCAGATTGTGCCCTGAATGTTTGAGACTTGCCTGACGTTTTCTCTTCTATGGGAAACCATCTAAGCATAAAATGTGAACAAATTGGGGATCACTTATTATCCTGTATCGTTCACAGTCCTGCTCCTGGCAATACTGTTACACAAACTGTGGGTTTGATTCCTATCATTCTTCACATAGCAGTAGTCCTCACAGTCACCCGAAGGCAGAAAGACTGAATAGATTTAATTCCTGTGGAGATATTAAAAGTAGTAAATGGAGTCTACTCTTACCTCTAGTCACAGCCTCAGTAAGAGCATCCTACTTAAGTCTGCTACCCTTCTTTGGGGACTACTCTACCAAACTTGGTAAAACCACTTAAAGGTCTGTTTTATTCTCATTCCAGCTGATTTTTGCCAGCCTGCCTTGACTTCACACTTGTAATTCAAACAAAAGCTCGACATTAATACACCATATTACTTTGACATCACTTACCTTTTTTCTACAAAACCCAATCTCATTCTGGGTCTCCCTATTAATCAAACTTAACATTTCTTCTCATTTATCATACCTTATTCCAACAGTTTCCACTTCAATTACCTTTCTTTGGCGCTCCAGCTTTTCTAATATACATAGCAGAAGTATGTCCCTTAGGAGAGCTTGCACAGAATACATTAAGCAGAGAATTATTTGAAACACAGAAAACAAGCTCTGTTACAGGGAGGTATTTTGCATAAATAACTTGAGGCTTGTTCTTTTACACCTGTTCAGTAATAGGATATTACAGTGAAAATAGGAAATGGCACAGTAATTTTTTTTTTCTTGGGTTCCCCTCATACTTCCAAAACAGAACTGCTAATCAGATGTTCTGGTGGACTTTTACTATGGGATTATTAAAACGAACCTAGCTCACCGACTTGAAACACCAAAAAAGACTTTTTTCAGAACCCTGAGAATTCAAGTCACTACTGGGAAAACAAGATCATTCAAGAAAAAGAAAAAAAAAATCAGAATCTTCATTTTTAATTTCAAAGAAGACA
Source organism: Acanthiza pusilla (assembly GCA_036630365.1). Taxonomy (NCBI): domain Eukaryota; kingdom Metazoa; phylum Chordata; class Aves; order Passeriformes; family Acanthizidae; genus Acanthiza; species Acanthiza pusilla. Next base: position 25,366,611 of record JAXCHO010000164.1, read on the forward strand.
TTCCTTTATTTGTGTTTGTGACAAATTTTTAAAAAATATTTAATTCTCAACTTTCAAGGTTGGAATCAGATTAGTTAAGCACTTGTGCATGCTAAGACTAGCTATGCACAGTTGAACTATGTCCCCTTTGTGCACTTGTGGAATATCTCTCCGTACAATGAAACTTTGGTTGTAAGAGCAGCCACATTCCACCATCCTCCCACAAACTGCATATATTTTAGCCTCATGTGGTGTAAAAGAATAGAGTCCCTATATTTTTGAAAACACTTTGACCTTGAAAGGCTTATTCTTTGTACTTGTACAGAAGAAGAGAAAATTATTACATGCTCAGTTCCTGACTTCATTGCCTCTTACATGGATGAACACTTACAACATAAATTTTAAAAGTAAGCTTTTTGGACAGATGCCACCTAAAATCCCAGAAGTATGCAGGTTGTATGTAGTTATTATTTGCCCTTTTAAAATTTTAAAAATACACTTTTTTAAAAGTAGCATACATTTCCTATTGAATTTATTGGATATCTTAAATTATTACTTATTTTAAAACTACTACCAAAACTACACTTCTCCTTAGAACAGTACTATTATGAAGCCCTTATTTTAAGAAAAATTATGATCTGTCTTTTTTAAAGACTAATGTTATTAAGGGCAGGAATAAAAATGACTTTTCAAAGCTTCATTACAAGTCCAGATTTTGATGCTGCATATAGCCAAACAGAACAAAGTAAGATACAAAGCTAATATATTCATGTTACCTAAAATTACTTCTTTCTTATTTCTAGTTGAAAGTATAACACAAATTATAAGCAAAGTAGTAGGTTTGTACTTTTCTTTTAATATTATATTATCAAGAAATCAGAAACTGTGTTTTGAAAGAATCCTTATGCCATGCATTCTGAGGCAAAATTACATATTTCTGAACTCAAATTTGCATTCATGATCTAGACCCTGTTCACTGTTAAAATTATATCTATAAACATTAATTATTAATTATAATCTGCCAGAATTTGATGTTTAAGTGTTTAGACAACATTCTTAAGTATTTTTAACTTCATTAATTACATATTTGTAAAACAACTGGTTTTAGGTTTTTATTATACGTCTACTTTTATTTTCATGGAAGAGTGTTGCTTCTTTATATTCATACAACTATGTTGGGAAATCTGATGAGTTTACTTGCTTTACTCTCTCTTTAAGCAGATATCAACCTGTACCTCTGGATTTCCCTTTCTCTGCACAGTACTCACTTACAATATAGCTTAGAGGTTAAAATGTAAACAATTTAAAAGTTAAAAAATATTCCAGTACATCTTTGTGTGTGTGTAAATATATATATGTGATTTGTCTGCCAGTAAACACTGAACTGAAATTCTTAAACAACTACTAGCGATAACTCCGTATCTTCCACCCTATTAATGCGAACAGTTAATTTACAGCTACTCACTGCATGTAAATAATTAGAGAGTGGGGGTTTTCCTCCCTCATTGCACAGAAATAATTAGGGTGCTGGGTTTCTTTCCTCAATGTGCATTCATTCTCTTATGAACAATGAACTTAATGCAGTACTTTAGCATTAAACTGATCCATGGTCTAACAGTCTTGTGTGTTGTTTGTCATCCTTAGATTTCCCTCATGAGTTGAGTAGGAATAGAGTGAACGATGTGGAAGGGATAATTGCTATTCCTTATTTCTCACTGTACAGTAATTTCTTCAGTATCAAATTTAGATTTTCTTTTCTGATTCTCAGAGAGCTCTCTCACCTCACTTTTTAGCTCGTTTCCAAACCACTCTGATGTACTCTGCAGTTTTTTCACTATTGACTTCTTTCCACTTCAGTTACTTCTGAAATTTTTTTTTTAATTATTATCCATAAGAAGATTCTTTTATTCTATGTCAAGTTTGCACCTTAAAACTCTTGGGTGACAAGTACTGCTGGGAGAGCTGCAGCTTCTGAACTGACAGAAGGAACACCTTAGGACATCTCACTTGCCTCACTTAGGTAAGGGAATTGGGACCCTCAAATATTTTTCAGTTTTGTTTTTTTTTTTAGCAAAGAAAACTACATGAAAACTTCACAGAATTTCCACCATTACCCTCGAGAAAATGTAATATAAACCTTTATCTCCTTTTTCTCTCATGCTAGTGCTTTTTACACTTCCAAGTTCAATATTTTCTGGAAAACAAACTAAATCCCAGTTCTGACAGTTTACTTATGAATATCTAATAATGATCAATATATTCTACAATACCATAGTGAGTGCTTCCTCTCAAAGTTACTATGACTTCTAAATCTTCTCAGCAGTTCATTGGTATGATAAATTTTGTTCTTTGCCTTACTCTTCCTTATTGGACTAGGAAAGAGGTTGTTACTATGAGAGTTCAGCAAATACATACTAAACACTATTTACCTGTCCCCATGCTGGAATCTTCACAAAGAAGACTGAAAAGATATATAATATACAACCAGTTCCAAATGTGATAATGTGTATTTACAGTGTACTAAAAAAAAATCAAATTAATGTAAGCTGGCTTAGCCAGAGTTTATATGAAGAGTTAAAACACATACCCAGTTATGAGAACGCCCTATTTTAAAATGCATACATATTTAAAATCAGGAACATTCCCATTTTCAAAGGTTTTTTTTTTCCCAAAATTCCTCAGCCATTATACTCTGTTCTGTGCTGATAAATGGTTACTAGGATATTTCACATTAAGAAGAGAGATACCATTAATTTGAAAATATAAGTAGTCCACCCCAATAAACTGATCTGATCAACTTAATGCCCCTACAAAGTACAATAAATGAAATCTTAAATTCTGGCTCAATCACTGCATTCCTTCTGCCTTCAAAAGAAAAGACATCAGATATTAACCCAGCATTATTTAAAAGGTCACTTTCAACATATCAAGGAGTAGTACTGTATGCTCTCAGGAAATGTCAGTCTTTTTTACATATTATTAATCTAAAAAAAAAAAAAGAATAAAATTAATTGTCTATTTTGTGTGAATCAGAAAAAGACCATAAGCTCTGTCACCATATTCAGTGTTATTAATAGGTTTATAATACAGCTACAGTAATAAATATAAACCATGCTTCATTGCCTGTGACTTTGAGGATTTCATTGCATATAATGATGGACACAAATAACTGGCCATGGAAGAATACACTGCTACCATTTCTTAAGATGCTTTTATCTACCATTATGGCTTCATGGCAGAAAGGTAGCAGCAAACAAAGTATTTTCTTGTCTAGAAACTATTATATTGCATTAACTTTGAATAAATAGCAGAAGTTTTTGCTAAAAGCATGTTTTTTCCCATTAGCCTGCCTCTACCCTACCCTAGTGCCCCACATCACACACAGCCTGCCTTCAATAACCTTACAACAGTTATCTTCACATAAAAAATGGGGGCCTTACAAAGTAATCACAGTATCATATTCTCTCTCTGAATGCAGCCATAATCCGTATCTAGCAAAGTTTTTCCTTGTCAAAATGCTACGTAGAAAGCAGATCACAGTGTCACGATGGCAGCTCTCACCCCCACGACTTGCTGACAGCTTTTGAGCACTGCACACTTCATGCTGTCACCTTCCAGTTCTCCTCCAGAAGTGGCAGCCAAACTCTGAACCAGAGTTGTTAGGTCACCTTAACTATGTACAGCAGGCTTGCAGCACTGCCACGGCAGTAAACAGCTCGTACATCTGCGTACCAATCTGTTCTGTCTCTCAGCTGCGACTTTATGTGGCTACAGCCACTCACTGTGCAGGCACACGCTCCTCATCCTTCACCCACCAAAAGGGGCTGGCAAGTCATTTTGGAACAGCCAGCAATGCTACTGACAGATCATGTGCCGGAACACACAGGCAGGGAAATACTTTTTTTAAAAAATTTCACAAAAACCGCTCGCCATGCCAGATGTATCCTGCCTTCTGCTGACTCCTGTCCATCTCTCCCTCACTCCTTTCCTGATTTAAATTGCAAAACCACCACAGTGCACAAGCAGAGGTGGAGTGCAGGCCGTCGCACTCCTGGTCCTGTGCCACGGCACCCGGTATTTGTGCAGACATCACAAACATGTCAGGTATCTCTGGGCACCACAGTGGTGAGCAGCCAGCAGAAGGGCCAGGTCACCTCACCTTGCACTGGTACTCTCTGCCCTCACGGCACTGGCACTGCCAGGCGCTGGTGGGTAAGAGCAGAAGCCCAGGCAGCCAAGGCTCTGTGGGGGGAAGCAAACAAGATCCATTTGCCCAAGGCTTTTTTAGAAGGACTTCTTTGGAATTGGCCCTAAAGGCTTATGGTGGCTTACCTGAATCTGTTCACAAGTGGCCTGAGCATGTCAGGGGCATTCCTGAAAGGCTGAAACACCTGAAATGCAGATTCAGCAATCACACTTATCTTTGCTGCCATCTTCTAATTTGATCTTACCATTTTCAGTGTTTTTATTTATTTATTTATATAAAGGATGACACCCAGATGTCTTAGTGTTAGCGACCCAGGTTTCAATGAATTATAACTAAACGAGAAATGGCAATTTAAAATCTTTCTTACCATGTTCTTCACACAGTCTTATAATTTCTTTAATATTTCAGAAAGAAGAACAAAATGAGGGTACTATAGTTCACATATCTCAGAGGAGCTTTTTTAAATGGATTTGGGTTGTGTGTATTGATTTGTTTTTTTCTCAAGACTTCAGTATCAACCTCAGGGTGGTTTTAGCATCATTGATATATGCAAGTGCTAGTTTGTGGAGGTTATACTGTCAGCAAGCTGGTCTCTTTCTTCCCTCATTAAGCAAACTTTCACAGCTGGTTCCTCAATATCCTAGAGGATTAATGTTTACATTCATGGCAGTATCTGAACCAATGGGAATTCAACTGCTTTATGTTATGAAATCAGAAATAGAAAACCTGCCAGCTTAGAACTCAGGTGAATAGTTTGGTACTGTTAATATTTTATAAAATTTGTAAATTGACACCTCATATATCATTGTGTACCTGTTTACTTTTCACCTGCTAGAAAAGATTAATATCTTGGTTTTCATGTTTTTAATTTTTTTCTTCTTAAATAAAACACTACTAATATCAACTAAATGTAGGAAGAAACATCAGCTGTTGGCACTTCCATAGTAAATTGTTAAGTGTATTTTTGAGCAAAGACAGCATCCTAGAGAAAGCAAAATGACCACTTAAGATACAACTTCTTTTTAAATAGGTAATCTGCTAAATTAAATAAAATTCTCCATATTTGCTGTTATACATAAATCCACCACCCTTACTTTTCTCTTTTATTTTCCAAGAAAATACTGAGGTTTGGTAAAACAGTAGTTACCAATAAAACCACTGAAACCTTTGCGTTATTGAACTCCTTGGATGAACGCTAAACCATGATTAGTTCAAACAGCCATGATAATTTAGAGAATCACTTTCTATTAAGTATTCTGGTTAATGTTATGATTTTATCCCTTTACATCTATTAAACGCTCTGCATTCAAGTGCTGTAGCCAACAGAGAGGGATCTCCCCTTTTTTACCCTTGAAAGAGAGTATTCAATAACTCAGCTGGTTCAAAGTCAACCCACCTGGAGATTGTTCCTCAAGATCACCAAGAAGATGGCAAAGACTGGAATAGACAGGTTTGAGGGTTTTGCCTCTAACTGGATTTGAAGTAACAAAAGAATTATAAAGGACTAAAGAAGGAAACCAAGTCTTAAACCATAAAAATGTAAAGAAAGAAGGTAGTTAGCAAGAGGGGGAGCAGTGTTTCAGCAGTCTTCACAGGACGGGACAATAACTAGAGTATGTATCAGCAAGAGATGTGACATAGGAAAGTCTATGACATGCCAGAAACCATGAGCTCCACCCACACAGAAGGACATGGATGCTGGTGTGATGGGGAGGAGTATACACAACAGTACAAACACTAACAGGAAATACGAAATTATCAAACTGCAGAGAATAAAGATGCATGTGGATTTTGGTATAATTGGATCGAAGCACAGTTCAATCAGTAACCAAAAGGACTGATGAATGCTGCAGCTATTTAAATGAACAAAGACTGTCTGTAGCTGAGGGCAGTTTGTCCTCATCAGGACTGAACCAAAAATACATTTGCCCTCCAGTACTCTCCCCCTGTGCCCACATTAATATAATTAAGTTAACTATAGATGAAATCCTGACCTAATTGACAACTTGAAAATAACTCTAATTCCACATTTAATATGTTTGGTCCAGAATTTCACCTTATTTATAGGATTTAGTCACAATGAACTTTCACAAGAATGGAAACAAAACTTTAAAATAACTCTGTTAACTAAAATGAAAGAAATTAGAGTTGCTTGAGATTGTCTTTAGAAAAAATCTATGCCCCTTCACACAGGTTCACAGAAATGTACAAATAGAGGAAAGTGTTCTGTATTTGAAAAGCCAAAATAGTTACAGGTATTTTCTCTTTTTCAGTGTAACTGCTGTGGAGTTTTTCGCTTCTCTCCTTCCCTGCTTTGTGGTGACTCTCTTTCTTCTTTACTGTCACAAAGGTCAACCTTCTTCATGAGCCTCAATTGAATGAAATTGAAATGAAATACAGAAAATGAAATACAGAAATGAAATACAGAAAATTACACTTGTTTTGTCAGTCATAAAGCAGGCATAGGTTCCTAGGGCCATGTGCTTGGATGTTGAAGTCCAAGTATATAAAAGAAGGATTTTCTTACCTTATGTAAAAAGAAATTAATAGACTGAGAAAAATAGAAAGGAAGAACATACATTTCTGAGATTTTATAGAACAAAAAACCTCACCCTATCATAGCTGATTGAAAAAAAAAAACATGACAGCTGACTTGGTCATTTGCATTGTACTATTTATATTAAATTTAGTGCATCATTATAGCACATAGTAATTTTTCCTAGAAAAACTGCAGACACCTTTAAATTTTGCAAAGATATTTCTAATAAAACAATGCATTTCTGATATTATATGCTTACAATCCTATTCAATAGGATCCGAACCGACTTTTCCTGCTATGTTTTAACTGTCTTATACTATTTTACTGAGTTTTATTGCTTATAGTTTTTTACCACTCTAATATAACTACTAGGAAAAAAGCCTTCCAAATGCATTCTGGAAAGCTGACAGTAAACCAGAGAAACCTCCCATTTCCTGATTAGGTTGTAGCTAAACAGGATTGCAAAATAAGATTTTTTTCAATAATTCAGCAGCTAAAAAAATTGTCACTTCTAAGAAAAAATGGAATGGAGGTAATACAAAGCAAGGAGCAGCCAGTATGCAGTGATGGAATGGGAGTATGTGAAAAGAAATGGATTTTCTCTCTCCTCAACCACCATTGAAACAATTGAAAACAATTTTTTTTGTGCTCATTGACCTAAAAGAATGAAAAGTTTTTAATATTTTATTTGGTTTGGGGTTTGGGGGTTTTGAGGGGGATTTTTTGCACTATTTGGTTATTTTTCGACAGGCAAAAAGGCAAGTACCTTCAATATTGTTTTTACAATAGAAATACAGAAAAAAGTTAATGTATGTAGAATGTAGAATGGACTGAAATGAAGTTTTGACCATCAGTGTTCCAGGAAATACTAGGAAGAGCCTCTTCACCAAAAAACCACTATATTTGAACAAGAAATTAATGCTCAGATGCCATCACCAGACACTCCGTATCACATCTGGTATGAACTGAGTGCACAGGCAAGAACAATCCATCTCTTCTCACATGAAGGTGTCACTCTGAAGCTACAGCGTGAAGAGTAACCACCCCACCTCCCTAAAATATAAGTTTGTGCTCCCTTTTTCATCCCGCCTTGATGATATTCTCATTTTTTGAGTCAACTGCATCAACTCTGGACACCTTTGTGAGGTGCAACACTCAAGAAGAGGAGATATTGCTGAACATTGCTTCCCAACTGCTCTGTCACAAGTGCTGATCACGTGACTGGTGGCAAATGTCCAAGTGGCCCTTTATTGACGAATCAGTTACTGTCACATGAATTCATCCTCAGTGCTGACTCAGGTAAGCACCCCTATGCTATTAGATTTGAAAGCTTCTCTTGCCTCTGTCTGCATTTTGAAGGTCTGAGAATGCCTATCCCTCAGCAATCTCAAATATTTCTTGTTTTCTAGATGAGATTTTCTGCAAGCCACAAAACACAGAAATTCATCAAAGCAGAGAAAGAGGGGTTTTGAAAGTTATTCTGCAGGAGATTACATATGCAAAAAAAAAGGTTTTTCTCTGGTTCAGCAACATGCAATGGAATCTGAAGACTATTTACTGTCTTGCAGTTCTTATGTAACTATTCAGCAGTGGAAAAAGCCTCAATGGAGGATATCCAAATGACTTTAATTAGACACTGCAATATTAATCACTTTCATACAATCATTCTTGCATTCTGAAAATCTCTAATTTTTAAAGATCAGGATTACCCTGCCTACACATGGAGGGAAGAATCCATCTTTCTTTCTCATCTTCACTGTCTTAAAGTTGCATAAATGAGGCAATCTGATGTTCAAAGAAGAGAAGTGATGATAACTTCTATCCTCCAGAGTAAGACATGGGTCATCTCAAACCACAGCTGATAGAAAACCCAGGTCAAACCCTCTCTCTTTGCCTGCTCCAAAAATAAGGTCTTGGACTGAGCGTGATCTATAGCAATAGGAAGTTCCAGCAGGAAGAAAAGCAGAGTGCCGAAGAAGGATAAAGGCAATAAATGTAGGGGACCAAACAGATGCATCAGGTTCACTGTTCATCTTATTGTCATGGTGCAGGAGATGAGGGAAAAGTCAATGAAAAATGCTGCTAAGGAAGGAGAGAGGATATCCCATGTAGCTGTGCATACTGCTCATATCCCCCAATTCCTGACTAAAGACTGCCAACACCCAGCGCTGACACTGCAGCCAGTAGTTGCAATTTCTACGTTGAACACTTGGAAACAAAACAAGAGCAGTGCCATTGCTGCTCTCTCCCAAAGTTGGCTGCTTTGGGCAGCCTCCTATGCTTAAAGCCAGCCCGGCCAACAACCCAAGCTCCAATTTGTAAGGTCCCGCTATGTACTCCCTATTTGTGGTCATTAATACTACCACAGCCTCCAAGTTCCCTACAATTCTGAGTGAACCATATAATACACAGTACATACTGAGGGGAAAAAAGAGAGTAGGTGCCATTAAAAGTATCAAAAAGTATCCCTTACTTCCAAAGTCACTTGACTTCTTTGAACTTCACCCAGGAAAGATGACCCAGATTCAGCTCTATGTTTTGCCCCAGTTTTGGCTACTCTAAAAGCCCGAGGGAGATATAAATCTGGAAAGAGAGTATTTAAAAACTACTCCTGAAGAACCATTTACAAAGCTGGGAAAGACAGCCCTTTCCAGCTTTTTGGGTTTGTTTTTTTTTAACTGTAACAGGATGTCAGAAACATGCCTGGGAGGATAAATGCAGGTACTGTTTGCTTTACATCAATCTCTTCCTAGACTGGAATTCCCATAAGACTATCCTCACCCACTTGAGATAATTCTATAGGGATAAAGAATTCCACCAGAAGCCCTAAGAGAAAAGCTTAAAGCTATGTCTTGGGATGCAAGGGGGAGGGAGTTGTTACTTGCATTTCACTGTCTGAAGTCAAAGGCATAGTACTGCTCTGTTCAAGTTTTATCCCACACAATTACTGTTACACTCTACTACATGTCTACAGTAACACACTGGCTTAAATCAGTTTCCCATAATTTTGAAGGAATGTGTCTTGTTCCATGAGAGCTTAAATTTACCTTTGGCCACGATATTCCAGCTGGTAGGTGGAGAGCAGTGCAGGAAAAGGTTAATTTCTAGGCAGATCAGCTCCCTAATCCAGCTCACCACACATATTAACACCACTGGCCAATACATGGAAAGGAAAGACTGATTAACAGGTGTAACAGGATGTGAGGGATAGCAGTGACCCCAACACAGCTCAGTTAATACTATTAATCCATTTAGCTCTAAAGTGAAATTGCACGCCTTATTCTCTGATTATGGCTTTTCTTGCCCAATTATGTCAGAGTGAACAGAACAAACTTTAAATCCACTTATTTAAAATATAACTGGAAGGCTGTTTAAACAAGCTTAGTACACTAGTATTTGTCTTACACTGTCATGACAATAAACTTGACCCAGAATCCCACATCAAAATGGAAGACTTTTTTGCTATTGGGACTTTCAATAATCTATTATTTTATCTATTGTAAAGATCCATTCCAGAGCAGCATTCTAGTTCTTAGGGTGGTTTTTCATCATACCAGTCCCTCGCAAACATCCAGAAATTTAGGACTCTTTAGTAATACTGACTTTTATCATTAATATTCTTCTCTTGTTAGATTTGTTCACTGACTCTAATTTTATAATATTTCCTGCAGATGGCCAGAAATAACATGCATGTGAGGATAAAAAGGAGGATGCAAATTTCAAAACAATGCCATAATCTTTATTACAGAAGTGTTCGTCTAGTAATTAAGTGTGGAGCTGCACATATGGTGTCTGATTTATCCTCATATTTTCACTGGTGCAAACCTGCTATGATAATATTAATGTAAATGTAGCCATACCACTTTTCAGTCAGTCTGGGAGCACAGAAAAGCCATTTTTTTTCTTCTCTGTTTCCACTAGTAATTGCACTTTTTCTTTTTTCCACTAGAAACTGAAAGAAAGAAAAGGAGCTACAATGGCGCAAGCATAGCTGTTGCAGACTTTTCTTCTTTGAGTATGTAAGGGAAGTAGCTACTTCATAATTTCATTCTCTTTTGGTGGATCAAGAGTTACATTCTTCTGCTTTAGGACCATTTAATCAATGTTTTTACTCCCAGAAGATGCTGTGATATCCAGCAAACAAAGAAGAGTTTCTCTAGTGCAATATGTCCAAGGTTTCTGCCCCATGCCCAAATATCTTACACTAAAATTTAATTCCTACTGAAAAGAAAAATGACACTGTCTCTTAACAGGAGGTAATCGAAAAAATATTTCTCACTCCATGAAAACCTTCCTTCTAAGAATATTTAAGAGCACATTCTAAAGTTTTTCTTAATTTATATGTACAATTACTAGGGGTTTTATTTCACTTACCACTCACTTTCCACTCTCTTTTTTAAGCCCAGATATGCAAAATCTGGCCCTTCACTTGTGAGCAGTTATGTGGTTTTTTCTGGGTACAGATGTATATTAGCACAAGCCAAAAGGAGTAGTAGGATTCAGCTCCTGTTCATACTGCTCAGCTCCTAGAAAACACAGCCCTCTATTTCCTGTACTCCATTTCTTCAGTCTTGAGAGACTAGGTAAACTCAGAAATGTCCTAAATTAGAAATTTATGAGCAACACCTGTTAAAAGGTACTTTTTCATAATCTAAAACTCAAAGATGAAATCTCTACATAGTGATAATACCAGATTTCCCCCCACTCCCAACCCCCTCATGGCTTTCTATGAAGTATAATTCAATCGTAAAAATACTTCCACTTGTACTTACTAACAAACTTCAGATTATTCTGAACTTCAGATTATTTTTGCCTAGATGTCTCCTTTTGAATAAGGAAATTTACTCTGAAGCTTCACTTTTAGGCCTCATCTTTGTAAATTAGTTGAACCTTCATGCACATTGCATACTCATTATAAAGCAGTTTGACTCTTTTCAGCAGCACTTCTCTACTTCATTATGCCTCAGTTTATGCTCCTTACAGAGGTGTTGTAACTTCTGAAATCTTACAGTTGACATTTCATATTCCATGCAAAGGTTACATGACAAACAGTTAAAAATTGTTATAGACAACTAAATACACAATCTTTAACATAAAAACCTGGCTGTCTGAGGCCAAAAGGCCTTTTGTGAAATAAATTACTATCAAAAATAGAGAAAGTAAACCCAATGTAAAAGATAATACAGGAAAAACAAAGTGCATAATTACTGCCAGACCTAAATACCAGAAATAGAAGAAAATTACTTATCCATTATATCTGTCCCACACAAATAATTCCAATGCAGTTATTACAGGTTGTAAAAGAATTGATCCCTCAGACACTAGTCAAAAGCAATGAAAAATTCATAGTGATTACTGGCTTTCAAACCTAGTCTAAACGCAGATAAAAGAGGGCTGAAAAGATACTTTTCCTTAAATATTCACTGACAAGAGTGATAGCAATAAACTCTTTGCAGCAAATGGTATTCCTTCTTGACCTCCCAAATCTGACTTGTGAATCAGTTGACTTTACCAATAGTAACCTCAGAAAGCCAGTTCTAGAGAGAAACGGTGAATAGTTAAAATTCCCCCAAATTACTAAATATTTTACTTTCTTAAAAACACCGAACTGGGTCTTATGGGGTTGTTGATGGACACAAATCAATATGCCACAGCACCCTTCTGATGCATGCTGGGATAATAAAGTTGATGTTGAAAGTCAAAATTATAATCTGGGATGTTAAGGATCTCAGATGTTTGGGAAGTTTAAAATAAGTCTTTACTTCGAATATTGAAAAAAATCCCAACAAATATCAGTCTTTTTTACAATATTTATAACATTGCAACTCTTTTCGTAGCTCTTTTTGGAAGAGCCCAAACTGAACAGAATCACAGAATCATTGGGAAAAGCTTCTAAGGTTATTGAGTCCAACCAGTAGCCAAGCACTGCTGTGTTCACCACTAAACAATGTCCCCAAGTGAAACATCCATGTCCTTTGAACACCTCCAGGGATGGTGGCTAAACCACTTCCCTAGGCATCCTGTTCCATTGCCTGACCACCCTTTTAGTGAAGACATTTTTCTTAACAGAAAGTATTTAATACTCAATACTTAATGCTTAAAAACCACAAACTTTAAAATTAAGAATTTCCACTCATGCATACAATTTTCTTTTTGCTTTCTTCATTAGAAAAAATAACAAACGTACCAAACAGTTTGCTTGTTCTTTTAACCATTGAAAGATTCATGATCAGCTCTTTAAGCTCTCTTTCACCATTTACTCATGATAACTCCAGAAACATGCCCAGTTTATAAAAAAAAAACCACAAGACTAACTCACTAAAATTGGACCTTTGTCTCTCAAAAGGCAAGCAGAGAATGATAAAACTGGAATTATTAGCCATAATACTTCACACTGTTCATGGAGGAGTCAGATGCAGCACATAAATTAATAAAAGCACTCTAAATCATTAGAGTCAGCAAATCATATCACAAACTTTCATTTAAATCTCTTTATTAATGTGAGAGCTGTTCTATCTCAGGAACCACAGGAACAGGGGAGTGTTACTTTTTTTATACGGATTTCTGAGACCTTGGAAATATAAATCAAATTTCCAGTATAGATCTATTAACGATTTATGTGTATATCATGTATATTTTTACAAAGACAAGCATAGCAGCCGGAGAGCCTAAAGCAGTAGATGAATGTGACTATCACATAGAAAAGATATAAAGGATATGAATATATTAAAATATTAGATTTTTGGTCTTTTGGGGACACCAATTTTAAGATCTGATGCTTAAAGCACACTACTAATGTTTCAAATGCAACCTCCAAGGTGCAGAAAACTTTCCCCCACCCTGCTGATGGCACCAAGAACATATAAATGTAGACTGTTCAAATATTTCTGTAAGAATAATTCTCCAAGCATAAAATAAGAGAATCAGCCTATTATTAGACAGTACACTAAAATGCATCTATAGCTAAGAAACACAGTTTATATCCGCTTGAAAAATTGCTTTCAATGCAAAAAATAATTAGCATAATACAAAAGTTAAGTCTCAGGGGTGATCTTAATTATGGTTTTTTCTCTCAGTGTCCCAAGGAAAGAAGTAAATCACCCCATGCATCTATGTCTAAAAGATTTTTTTACAGAATATTACCATTTATCAAAATCAGCCTTGAGCAAATATCATAAAATCTAAAAGAGAAATATGTATTTTGTGTTGAAATACAACCATAGCACTAATTATCACTGGGTTTCTGAATTACGTGAGAATATAAAGGTAGTATAAATGAAAGACTGAAATATAACATATATGTTAGGGGACCAACAATTTTAAAAAATAATATTTTAGCTCTCTACTATACTAGCTAAGATTCATTCACCTTAAAAGGCAGAGGAAATAAATGAAAAATATAATCAGTCTTCAGACTATCATAAGCCAGTACTTTGTCCCATAGTTTATTTTAAATAAGAATTTTCTCTGTCAAAGTACTTGATAATATGGAAGAGCATCAATGTGATGAACTGTATTTCAACTTAAAAATCAGCCCTCAAGATTAAAAACATCAATTTCTCACTGAAGCGGAGGTTATGGCTAACCTTGGCTGTTGCAAGGAGAGGGAGGATCCATGCAACTTAATTCCACTTGACAAGGACAAACCCAAAGTACTGTCACGAGGGGTTTCTCTTGTTTCTCTGTAGCCTTTCCACTGCAAAAACTGATGATAAGCTGAACTTAGGTTTACATCTTGAAACAGAGCAGAGAGAAAGGAAGAGCTCACTGTCAAAATAAGATGTACTTTTAAAAAAACCCTATATTTAATTTAAATTTAATTAATTTAAATTATTTATCTAAACTAGAAAGACATGGAGTTGATAGGTGGACTACTCCATGGATAAGGAATTGCCTGGATGGTCAGACCCCCAGTGCTGACGTCAATGGCACAATATCCAAGTGGAGACCAGTGACAAGTGGCATTCCTCAGGGGTTGCTATTGAGACTGGTGCTGTTCAACACCTTTGTCAGTCACATGGACAGCGTGATTGAGTGCATCATCAGCAAGTTTGCTGATGACTCCAAGCAGCATGGTTTAGTCAACACGCTAGAGGGAAAGGATGTCATCCAGAGGGACCTGGACAGGCTTGAGAGGTGGGACCGTGCCAAACTTTTGAAGCTCAACAAGACCAAGGGCAAGGTCCAGCACCTGGGTCAGAGAAATCTCAAGTACAAATAAAAGTTGGGTGGAGAACAGATTGAGAGCATCCCCGGCGAGGAGGACTTGTGGGTGCTGGTTGACAAGTTCAACATGACTCAGCAATGTGCACTTGCAGCCTGAAAAGACAAATCCTGGGCTGCATCAAAGGAACTGTGGACAGACGGTCAAGGGTGGCGATCCTCCCCCTCCATTCCATTCTTGTGAGACCCTACCTGGAATACTGCATCCAGCTCTGAACATGTCAACATAAGGATGTGGCCCTGTTGGAGTGAGTCCAAAGGGGGGCCACGAAGATGACCAGAGGGCTGGAGCACTTCTCCTATGAAGCACCTCTCCAGGTTCAGAGAGCTAGGGTTTCTCAGGCTGGAGAAGAGAAGGCTCCAGGGAGACCACCTTGAGGCCTTCCAGTACCAGAAGGGGCACTACACAAAAGATGAAGAGGTATTACAAGGGCATGTAATAATAGGACGAGGGAGAATAAACTGAGAGTAGTTTTAGATCATATATTGGAGGAAATTCTTCCCTGTGAGAGTGTTGACACACTAGAGCAGCTTGCCTAGAGGAGTTGTGGGTGCTCCAAGCCGTGGAAGTGTTCAAGGCCAGACTGCATGGACTTTGATGGAAGGTGACCCTTCCCTATGGCATGGGGTTGCAACAAGATTAGCTCTAAGATCCCTTCCAATTCAAAGCATTCTTTCCTTGATGATATCAGATTTTGCACTTCTATGAATACTGCAAAGATAAATGAGCAAATGTCTGGAAATTATACTGTCTGAGAATCTTCTGAACATTTACCTGTCAGACTTAAGGAATATATGTAAAACACTGAGAAAATCTGTCTTTAACAAAGGTACCTGGTCTGAGATTTCTTTCAGATGTCAAATCTTTCATAAGAGGTGAATAGTCACCAAGATGTGGTACAAATGTCACAACTTATACAAGCTTCTGCTTTTTGTTGATTTAAGACTCAAAACAGACCCTTAGGAGGGAAAAATTAGTCACTGCTACAAACGATGATACAGAAGAACAAAAAGGCCTCCAAAATGTGACAAAATACTTCTCTTTCTCTTAAAACATAAACGTAAAAACATTTTCAAAATTAGCATGGTTCATATTTTCTTTCACTTACATACAATAGGTTATTTTCTGCTGTATTAATAAGAAGTTGGACTACTACAATGCTAAAACCCAGGTATTTGTGAATTGGTCATTCATTCACGTGCATTTAGCTTTCCATTGCACTACAGTTTGTTCTCCAAAAGCAGATACTAGACTTTTCTGTATATATACTAAATGTGTTTGAATCTTGCATGTTTCTTGTTATCACTGGAAGGCCATGACTGTCACCAAATACAGTCCTCAATTATAGAAATAATTGTAACATTAGTGCACTATATACAGTCTGTAACTGAATCAAAGTGTGCATTTAATTTTTGACTGCTTTTGCATATGAATTAAGATTTCCATTGATCTACAAGAATAATGTGAAAGTGCTTTCTTTTTCTTTCTTAGCAACCGTGTTTGACAAAATTTAATAAAACCCCTAAACAACATACATTATCAGTTATAGTGGTGTTTTAAGGAGTTTACAAAATAAAATATATTAAAAAAATAGAACTTGAAATGTTAAACTTTGAAACAAGTCGTAACCTGCAAGCTCTTTGAAAACAAAGTTTATTTCTACGACTCATTATGTAAGAATTTTCAACTTGTTTTCGTTTTATTGTTCATTGATTTGTTTAAATGTATTTATGTGTATAATGATTTACATATCATTTAGGATGATAAAGCTCTGGCATAATGGTAAAAATATGTACAGAGTTACAATGCAGAAAGCCTCTAAAATATTTTATTGCCTAATGGAAGCAAAAGTATGTAAAATAATAACCTAGAAGTTCCTATCATTTAATAAAAGAGCATTTTTAGTAATGAATAACAAAATTTTATCTGATTAAAGTTATGAGCTGTGTTCAGATTATTTAATTTCTTTTTGTAGATATTAGGAAACCCTTTATGAAGGAACTACAAACACTTTCAGAAAATTTTTAATATGCTGATGTGAAAATGATAGTGGCTTTTACCACAAGACCGCCTATTCAGTGGTAAAAATATTTCAGATTACAATAAGCTTCACTTGGAATAAAATGAGAAGAAAGCTCTCTCTGTCAGGAAAAGAAAGAAATATTTTAAATATCCTTCATCTTCCATCTAACATTTTCGAGTATTTTATTGCACAAAAAAGTCTTTCTGAAGTCTGCTCTGAAAAGCTCTGCTGGACACCATCCTCAGTTAATTCAAATGCAAATAAACTGTGAACTTCAACCTACTTCAAGCAGTCAGTGCCAGTACTGCCAACTCTCCCCTCATTTAACTCTTTAGCACCTCTTATTGTCTTAAGATTTGCACGATTCGGCAATGCAGCCAAATAATTCAACACTAATTTCACATAGTGGATGGTAAAAGGAGTGATTAATTGAATAGACTTACTACAATCATTTCTAGGATAGTAAGTGTAAATACCCACATAAACGTTTCTATCAAATAAAGTTAAAACCAGACAACAAATGCATATTTCAAGTCATTCTCATCCCCACTTGGTAAGGATAGGAGTGCCTGGCTAGGCCACAGAAACCTCTCTTGGCCAATATATTTAGCCAATAAAAACAGAAGTAACAATAGCGTAGAGGAAATGAGAGATACAAGCAATTAGGGAGCCTTTTTGAAGTTCTTCTGCCACAGTAACTGTGCAGAAATTTCTTAATCTGCACTGGCCCATCCAAATGAAGACACATCTGTTAAAAAACACAACTGCTAGAAAGGAACACAACCTACCAGGACACAAGACTTTGTAACTAGAGGTTACTCCACCCAAATCTAAAGGAAGAACTCATAAAACAGTGCGAAAGAGAATAAAGCTGTGGATTTGATTTCTCTTTAATATTTTTCCTGGGCATTAGTAACCCTTGATATTGGAGGTATTAGAGGGAGTTTCATATGGCACTATTTTCAAAGGATATAGACAAGCACTACTCTTGGTCAACCCAGAGCTTTCTCAATGTCTCTTTATTACAGAGAAAATGTTAGACTTATTGCTTTTCTGATAATATAAAATTGTTCTTTGTGTTTTCTGTCTACCAAGAGGCAGGAAAAAGCATGCTGTATTAAATACATATAATATCTTGTGCAATCAAGTTTCCAGTCTTTCCATTTGCTGAGAGCTATTCCCTATGCTTCGGAAGGGGGGGAAAAAAAGACCCAACCAAAAAAAACCAACCAAACAAAAAAAACCCCCTTGAACTAAAAAACAGGATTAAAGAGATTTACAAACAAACCTGCTAATCTATTTACTTTAAAATTACATACCATAACACACCAAGCTATATTGAACAGTTAATGAATATGGTCCTGTTTTTGCTTAGAAAAACTGTAGATCAAATTCTAGAGTGGCATTTGATTAATTGCTTCCCCTTGAGCCAGTGATTCACTCCTGAGATATTTAATGTCCACAATTATCCCAGAATATTTGCCAGGGTGGACAAAAATATTCAGAATTTACTTCCTAAACTTCACTTGACCTCTTACCTTTGAGACATCAAAGCCGAGTTCATATCTATTAAATAGCACAACTATTCCTACTGTAGCTCCATCTTCATGTTTAGATTTGAAAGAAACAAAACTGAGCAGAGCCTTGTTTTTACTATTTTTTATAGTCTCTAAAAGAAAAGAAAGACACAAAATTTGCATTTTCTAAAATGTTATATAAAGTCACAGTTTAGAATTCCATGCATTTGTCTAAGAAAAATAAAAGTCTGGTATTTTTAAAAGACATAATTTATGTGATTATAACAGTTCTTTTCTTCTAAGACTGAATATTGCTTTTTACGCAAATACTGAGGATTATTGGATAAAATCACACACAAATAAAATCAGAATGAAAAACTGACATGATTAGGTAGATCTAGAACACACCTAGAACTGAGCAACCACAACATCTGGATTTTCGCTTACTGTTTTCTGTCTAAGGCCTTAAACCAGCAAAGAACCAACTGACCTACTGGAAAAACTAAGCTTTGGACTCCTGACAGGGTTGTGCATATATTGATATTTTCAATAGTTGTAAGGGTATGCCCTCATATGCACACCTTGGTGTTTTGGTCAGCTAAGCAGGGTCTAAAAAGTAGTTATTTAAACCCAAAGTTTCCCTGAATCCTATTTTTATAACACAAATCTTCCCTGATCTTGCATTAGTTCTGCAGTCAGCTGTTTGGTCAAGTCATTAACAACTTTTGCATGGTGTTCCTAAAGGACTCATAACCGCGTATTATATAAAATCATATTTTTACAAGTTTACAAATATGCTTGAACAAGGTTTATTACTGCAGACAGACTTTTTCTAGTTAGAACCAATGACCAAAATGGCTATGGAGCACACTTAATGTATACATGTATTTAGAACACCATTTTGTTGAAAAATAGCAGTGCCATTTTACTTCCTTCAGAGTATATGTATCATTTCAAATCCCCATTTTTCAAACATGATTTATCAAATAAAGCAGCCTAATACAAATGAAGGCAAAACATTACATAGAAAATACGATCAGATGTACGATATAAATTCAAAAGCACAGAATTAATGTCTTAGTATCAAAGTTTATCATCTGATAGATGCTGGTAAAAGACTGATCTCAGCAAGGTCAGTGACTTCTAATCATGTAATGATGAAGACAGTCCTGTTCACTGGAAAAAACTATGTGTATGAATAAAGACCACTCAAGTGAACAAGGATTTGCAGATTCAGGCCCTGTATAAACATTAAAAGTTTGGACATATAATTAGTGGGTTGCGATTGTTCTGTTTTGGATCTTTTTCCCACTCATTATTGTACTGTCTGCACCACATGGTTCATAACTTTTCAACATAATTTTGTAACACCTACTTCAAAAAGTAAACATCATGAATATCCATACCTTAAAAACCATCATCTAAAATTATATCAAAAATATTTCAAAGCCAATTAATATTCATGTCAATGACAGATGATAGGAGCTGTCCTAGCTGATAGGTAGACTATTAATGAAGGCTTGCAGCCAGTGCAAGTGATGTGTAATAAACTTTCATTGCCTACTGCTGAGAGAGGAAGGAGAGAACTGTTTTATCATGGGGGAGGGGGGAAGGGGAGAGAACAATAAAACATATTTTCTAATTCTACCCAAATGTAATGAAGGCCTTGGGAACCTAAACTACTTTCTCCTGGTTTTGCTAGCTTTCAACTTTACTCATCAGTAGCTCTGTGCTGCTGCCCGATGGTTATCTTTATACTCTAGCTGATAAAAACAGTCAGCAAAAAGAACCCACCCTAACATTAAGGAAATGATGCAGGAGTAAAAAAAATGCTGTAATACTATGAAGTAATCTCCTTTCATCAGTTTCATCTCATCAGCAAAAGTTACTTTACAATCACAGTTACTATAACTGCTAGCACTAGTGCAGGAAAACTGTGTAGAGAAACACTTGTGGTTTAGGTCCCAGGTCCTAAGAAAATTCATCACAACCAAAAGAGTATGAAGTGCTACGTAACCCTAAAAAACACAAGGTGGGGACCTCATTTGCCGGGTTATTCTGTTCAGTTATTTCAGTAGCACTGGCTAGCAGCAGCAGCCTACTCCTTCTGGAATGAGCCTTAATCTCAGACAGAAACCCCCGCGTGGTGCTCAGCTCTGCGTGTGCAGAAATCCCTGCGTGGTGCTCAGCTCTGCGTGTACAGAAATCCCTGCGTGGTGCTCAGCTCTGCGTGTGCAGAAACCCCTGCGTGGTGCTCAGCTCTGCGTGTGCAGAAATCCCTGCGTGGTGCTCAGCTCTGCGTGTGCAGAAATCCCTGTGTAGCACTGAGCTCTGCGTGTGCACAACTCTGACAACTCACAGAAACAGCAGCAAACTCCTCTGTGAAGCAGAGCTCCTTACCAAGCTCACGAAAGGTTAAACACTGCTGAAAGAATAAGACATTACATCTGCCCACACTTCTCAGCTGTATTCAGTTAGTGACAACAGCAGTCCTATAAATGCAACATAATACGGTATTATTAAATCCGAGATTTACATTTACGCCTAGCTGCAGCCTGCAAGCAGGCCTGATGTTCAGCCAATATCAAAGGAAAAAATCCACAACTTTCACAGAAACACACCCCCCCATATTGACCTTGGAGGCAGAGCGGGTGATGATGCCTTTCATAAAGGTGCTGTTTCACAAGTTCACAGTGTTACAGGGCTGAATTGTTTGTCAAGTAACAAGGTACCACCACCCTTCTGTTACACACGTATACAGGCACGCACAAGAGCATAGAGCAACGTGGGGCAGTGCTTTTTAATCCTCTCTAATCCCTACTTTACTCTCTACTTCCCAGAATGACCTCGCATATCCTGTATTCCCCCAGACAGAATCAACCAGAGCTTCTCTAGTGCCCCCAAACCGGTTTTTATACAAAGAAGGTTCTGTAACGTCTTTTGAGACCTTTCTATAATATTCAAGATTTTAAAAATAAAACATTTTCAACCATTTAAAAATTACCCTGAGAGCCAGTTTTCAATAAAAATAAGCCTTGAACTTGCATTCAGATTCATCTTTTGTTTATGGAGCCCTTTTCACTAAACGCTGCACCCCTTTTCCAAGCCTTGCCCCTACACCGACCTAAAGGCTACCAAGCTTCCAACTTTGCTCTGCATTTAACTGCCAGCTCCTCCATCCCATCCAGCACCCCGCTACCATTTCTGTGAAATATACATGTGTGTGTGTGTGTATTGGTATCGCTGCTTACCTTGTCCAAGAGTCACTAAAATCCACAAGGGAAAAAAAAAAAACCAAAACCCCCAGCTCGACGGTCCTCGTGCAAATCGCGGAGAGAGGAACTCTTCTTCCTTTAACAAAGCCAGGAGCGGCTCTGCCGCGATCCGGTGAGCGAGCGAGCGAGCGAGCGAGTGACTAGTCCGGAGAAACTCGGCGCAGCTCCCGGCACGGCGCTTCCCGGCGGGAGCAGGCGCGGGAGGGTTCCGCGGCCGCGAGGCGGCGGCGCGGGCGCCCTTCAGCACCCGGCGCGGCGCGGACAGCAGCGGCCGCGCTCGCCGCCCAGCCCGACTGCCGCCCGCCCCGCCGCGCCGCTCGCACCGCCCCCGCACCGCCCCCAGCGCCGGGCGGGCTCCCAAACTTGCGCTCAAGTAGCGCCTCGCTCTTCTGCCTCACTGCATTTTGCTATGGGGCGGGGGGAGGGAACGCCTTGTGCTGCCCCAGCCCTCCTCGCGGAGGGGTTCGCTGCCCGCCCGGAGCGCTGGTACCCCGGCGGAGGGCACCGAATCCCTTCCTGCCTCGGCCCCGTCGTTCTGCCCGACCGCCCCCGCTTCCCGTGGGGCCCCGGGCGGCGGCACCCAGCGCCCGGGCAGATGGCAGCGCGGGCGCTGGCAGCGAGAAGAGCAGCTGCTGTGGAACAGCGAATAAGTCCCCCCGAAGCACAGAGGGCTGTTGTGCCCGCGTGTTTCGAGCGGGGGGGGTGTGTTATGCAATATTCATAAGCTTTAATATATCAACGGGCTACCTGAAAGCTCGAGTGTGCTGGAGGCTTGGCACACCTGTGTCGGTAATCCCTACCGTCCACACCCCATTTCCGTGCTTGAGTGCTAGGGAGATGGTCCCTGGTAACCCTTGCCAGAAACATGGACATGTTACTGGGAATCTTACTTAGTTATGGAAAACATAAGGGGAAAAATCACCTTGAGATAAGACCCTTAATTACATGCTCCGTTTATATGCAGGAGAAGAGGTACCTTTGGATAAATAGGAACAATCAAAAAACTAACTGGAAGCTAATAGCCAAAAAAAAAAAATAGAAATATATTTATGTGAAGTCAAGCAGAAAAACAGTATTTTGACGTCTCACTTGAATCTGCTTTATTGTGAGATAGTTTTAGTTATCTGATTTATTAATTTACTATCTATTCCACTACTTTTAAAGAGTAACTACTTCATCTTCAAAGTGCAATCATTATGAAAGTTAAGTATCTATTCTTCATGCCATTATAGGTTACCTGTTTCGTGCCTATGGGGAAAATACGTTAGAGATTATAGTATTAAACTGTCTTTAAATCACCCATGGCTAGGGTAAAGCCAGGCAGAGGTCAGCTGCTCTGACGTACATCAGCTTTCTAGGTTAATTACACTTGTGTCTACATGTGGAATAAACACATAGTGAGGAACAAAACTAGGTGAAGACCATACCTAAAAGCTGAACTAGTTAGAGGAAATGATAAAGCAGGATAGGTTGGATTGAATTAGCTTGTTACTATTTTGTTAGGGAGTTCTTACTGGACTGATAATTAGGTCATGGCACTGCAAGAAGAAACATGATTAACTTTGACACACAGAGTGTGGAACATAAAGCCAAATAAACCAGACTTTCATTGACCCAACCCCTTCTAATTGTCAGTTATCATGAAGGCAGCTTGTCTGGCATATGGGTTGCATTTCTAAAACCCTATTATTTTACTTCTCCCCTCATTTTGCTCTTAAGCCTTCTCAATTTTTTGCAAAGTACAGACAGAATATAATCGCACTACTTAACGACAATTTTTGCAGTACAAAATTGTTACTGAGTCTACTAGCACAGCTGCACCAGAAACTCTCCTGGGACAGAGGTAAACCCCAAACTGACTTGTTCAGAACTGAGAGGAAATTGAAATGTTGTGAGGATGAATAGGGACCTTGTTCATCCATTCTCCTACTTATGAAAGTACATGAAACAAACAATCAACAATTACGTAGATGTTTTATATAACCCAATTATTGAAGTAGTCAGGAAATGTGTCAAATTATGCAAGGTCTGACATATCATAACTTTCTGCTTGGCTTTGCAAATTAGTAGAAAATGAATCCCCAAAATAGCATATGGAAGACCCTCAAAACTTGTGAAAAGTGGGGACTTGCACTCCTAAATTTCAGTGTAAATAATGTCACAACCGTGGAATACATTAAGGTATCTCATCATTCATGCATTTTTGACTGTGTTTATCTCCTCATGCTTATCTCTCTTCTTTGTAAACTCACTGAGATACTAAATTTAAAAGTTCATCTTTAATTAAAATTACTTTAATGTATTTTTAGTACGTACATTTTTTCTAATTTTTCCTCTAATTTAGGTCTGTATCAGATATCATAGACCATAGTTGGAAAATTAATTTTGTTTATTCCTCTCCTGACATCTTTCTGTTTTCTGTTTAATGGATATTGTTTATGAACTGCATTCTTTACATTGTTGGCTCTATTTTTACACACACACACAAATACATGAATGAATTTGGTTATTTTATTATTGTTATTGTTTTGTGACCCATACATTACACCATGACTTTGTGCAGTTCAAACATTTTCATCCACAGAGTAACTGGGATGTTACTTTATTGGGTGTAATGCGGACCAATATATATTATTGTAATGAAGAACTTATTCTGTGCCTAAAAATTAATTGTTAATACAGAGAGACTGTTGCTGCTTAGTAGTATATTTCTGGTTTCTATAGCCTTAATTTGGATACTTTATGATCACATCTGGAAGATCCCACATAGTATGCCAGACAATTTTCAGTTTGGTATACTCCTGAGCCCCATGTGCTTGACAATCAGTTATGCTTGGTTTTTATTTTTTCTACCCCAGTTACTATATTTGAAGCACTTGCCATTGGGCAGAGAAGAGCACGTGCAGTAAGTACTGTAAAGATGAGAAACACAGAGGAACTTCAAAGCAGGTTTATATTTCCTTGGACTATACATATTAATAATAAAGATCCTCTATTTTGTATTTATGAGATGCTGCTTAATATAAGACCCAATACAGCAGGAAAATTTATGCAAGACAAGGACAAGACCAAAGTCTCAGTTTGTTAAAGGGAAGTTAATGCAAATAATAGATTATAAAAGTTGTTTTAGCAACCTGTTCAGCATTTGTCCATGCCGTGGTTTAACTCCAGTTAGCAGTCAAAAACCAGGACAGTCCAGAACATTTGCACTCACACTTTACAGCCTGTCCATAACTCACTGAAGTTAGAACAATAGTCGCTCTCTTTGACTAATTCTTATCTCCTTTTCTACTGCAAAAAATTCTGAAGAAGGGGTTATATTCCTTGTAAACAGCATTGCATGGAAAATGAATGCAGAATTAGAGAGTAAGCAGAGTTTTTCAGAAGTGACTATTTTGCTTCCCTTGGCTTTTCTACTGCTAGCACTTCTAAAGCTTTTTTTTTTTTTTTTTTTTTTAAATAATTTCTGCTTGGGATTTTGTGGTAACAATCAGTAAGGGACAAAAACTGGAAATTTCAGAAGCTTCTCTTGTTACTTACTCTTTAGATTATGCCAGTGACTTCTGTGTGGCTCGGTACCCCTCACCACCTGCAAGTTCAATAACAAAATTTTATTTTTCTGATCTATCTTTAACATTTGAATTGAAAAGCACCTCCATTAATAGTTACCAAAGAATTCAGGATATTAATATCTGATACTGCTAAATTGGTTGTCCCAAACTAGCCCAACAATTCCAATGTAGTAAATAAGACCAAAAAAACCAAAAATAATTCTTTTTGCCTTCGACTCAAGAATATGCAGCTCTTTAAACACACTTATATTTGTAGCTTAATATCAAACATAGTTTTAGGCATGATAAATTCTAGCAATAATTAAATCTTGTTTCAAAATATACAGTCCAAAGTGCTGCCCTTTGTAGGATTTAATTTCCACTTCTTCTTAACAAATTATTCCTCTTTTTTTTGAAGGCAACAGCTGCCCCTCCAGAGCAGCTGCTACTAGTGAAGATCATTGATTAGCTTGAAGTCAATGACAGCAAAGGAACTCTCAGGATGCTCTGATATGAGATAGCATGAATAATCCTCCAAATCTCTTTGTCTTGCACACACACAGCATGAAGTTTGGACACATGCATCTTTCCCTCATTTTCCTCTGGTCTAATTCACTCAATGTCTGTTCAATGTTTTAATGAAAGATGATAGCGCATCCACTAAAAACTCTGTCCTGAACAAAAGGCACAAGAAATGTATTGAGACCTGGACCAGTGCTTTTATAACAGCAGGGCATCGTAAGCACCAGAGTGACAGACACTGGCAAATGGCATAGAAGAAAATTAGCTTACTCGTGGCTTGGAGAAAGGTTGTGCCAACCATCTGTCACAGGAGATCTCCCAAATGGCAACAAGGATCATAAAGCCACATGAAGGTTTTCCCCATATCTCCTCAAAGCCAGTTCTCACAAAGGGATCCAAATAAAAAGAATATGCATTATTGTTCACACACAAGAAACCTACTATTGAAATTCAGCAAAATAATTCAAATGTATACCACAAAATAACTGAGGTAAACTCAGAGTGCATGGTGGGGCGGGGGGGATGCCTAGGCTCTGAGGTTAGATCTGTAGATTTTTTTCATTATTTCTAATAAAATAAATGCCATTAAGTTCATTTCAGTGTGTAGCAGCTTTGCAGTGATAGCGATTCTGACAAGATGACGTTGTCCCCACTCTCATCTTGTGAAAATAAAGTAACAACTGATTAAACAGTAAGGAGATAATACACTACAGAATTAATATCCACATTAAAAATTACTATTGGAAAAGAATTAGGCAATGAGGATAAATATTTAATTTCATATCATCTAGCTTTTTTTCAACTTCATTTGGGATCAAATAATTTCATTATTCATTATCACTGAAATCTGAAAGCATAATACCACTCAATAGCAGATAATAGAGATTCTATTTAAAAAAACCAAAACTCCACACAAAGAGAAAGCTGCAGATACTCAATTTCAGTGCCTAAGTTGTAACATTTATAAGAGATCTCTTAGGGCACCTACTGGGGAACCTTAGCATTGCATGCCAAAGAAAGAGCCTTTAAAAAGGATAAGAATCTTTGTACCAGATTTAAACAAGAACATTAATTCAGCCTTTTTATTTCTCTTCTGGGCAGTCCTCATTCTATTGATTGTAACACTTAAAGCAAATAACCAAATGAGAAAACTTCACAGCTGAACTGATGGAAGGGAAAGAGCTAATACTCTACATTTCAGAATTTGGCAGCTCATTCAGTCTTGACTATTTAAATGCATATTAAGTTAAATATATCATGCTGTGTTTATATAGAAAAAATATTTTGCATTAAAAATTTTACTAAAACCATAATGAGTAATTTAATTCATAGGAATTATTCATTGACAAGAACGTCAAAGTATTTGGATAAGGCTTGTTTACTCTTCAAGTTAGTTTTTCAAACTATTTAGATATTTTGATTTTTGCATTTTTACCTATGAAGTTCTGTGGTAGTAATCCTGACATCTCTAAATAAATTTGCCATCTCATTCTCATTTGATTTATTGATCTGATTGCCATTTGATTTATTTCTGTCCACTAACACAGAATATTCTCTATTTTATAGCTTATTTCCTTGAAGTCTCACACAGCTGATTTCTGGAGACATATGGGCTGAAGCTAGGAGTTTAGCTAGCCTGTGATAGAAAACAGTTGTTTAACTTATTTTATGGAAAATACAGCTTTTGAAATTTTATCAGTAAAGTAGCAAGCACCTCATATCAGCCTTGTAAAGCTGGATTTGTTTTTAAGCAAAAGTTCTGTAAGGGCCTCTCCCTTCCCTTAACATATTTTTGTGTTTTCCAAGAGTAGGTAACCTGAAACAGTCACTTATAACCTCTAGGGAGAACTGCCTGATACCTTGCTAAAAAACACCACTACCAAACCCAGAACAATAACGCACCTAACCTGCTGCTGAGGCACGGCGGCAAATTGCTAATATCCATTGCCACTGCAGTTTAGGCAACTTATTTCAAACCAATAAAAATCCCCTAGAGTAGGGAATAAGTATTCTTGTGTTCATTTTATGCATTTCTACAGGAATTAGACTTCACAAAAAATTTTAAAAAGGCATGCAGTCTTCTGTGCCAGTGCTCTGACATTGAATATGCTCAAATGGCCTGTGCAGTGTGTAAGCATCCATGAATTCTCTGATCAGTACACCACTAGAGAATAATTCCTCATACAATATGAGAGTTCCTGCACTTGTCCTAAATCTCTGTGATGGAGATGAAGCACAATCAGTTGTTTTCGAGTGAATTTTCCTAGGGAATAGGCCAACAAAAAGAGTGTTTGCATCTCTGGAACAAAAATCTAAATTAATAGATGCTGTTGTGCAGCCTAATGCACTCCTAGTCATGTATTTCATCATGTCTGTGATTCCATCCCAAACTGTAGTAAGAATATAAGGGAACCAGCTCTTCAAAGCATGCACTTACTGGCTTTGAAGCAAGTAGGTCTGTGAACTGTGATATCTGTACAGGGTAAAAGACGCTTCTTACAGTTCTAGAGAACAAGAGGAGAATATAATAAGATATGTAGACACATCTTACCCTGTCTCTCCTTGAGAGCGATCAGCTTGTCCCAGAAGAGCACAAGGAATATTAAATGGGACAAGTATTCTGGCTTATTGCCTTTGTGACTTTGATATTGCAGAATTTCTCACTTCTTTAGGAGATAAATTTCATCAAAAGTTCACACCGATATTACAACAACTGCATATGGTAAAGAATGCAGTGAACTTTTCAGCTGGGAGACAACGTCATTATTCAACATCTCAGTTCACAGTTCTACTCAGCCAGAATCCTTCTTTGTCTTTCCAGACAACATTCTAACAATCTGAATAAGAACAAAAAAATAAAGCTAAGCAGTTCAAGAAAAATGGAAATTTCATCCCCTGGCAACTAATTTCTAACCATTTTGCCACTGTTCCTGCACAGAGGAATGACATGATGTAAAAAGGGTAGTATGACAGCTTCATGTTGGCAAATCCTAATGCAGAAAAAGTATATATTCATACTTCTTACTTATAAAGTAGTTCCTGGGGCAAAATTAGAGCTCTAGTCTTATATTCTGTGCACATTTTATTTCATTTTCCTTTCTGTTTCATAGGTCACTCTATAAACTCTGACATTCACAGGAAACCAACTTAACTCATGCCAGTGTGAAATATTAATAGGAACACATTTCTTAAATAATATGAGGGATGTGAAATGGCTGCTTGAAACTCTTCAGTTTTTATACCTCTCAATGAACCCAATTCAGGAATCAGCTAGCTCTACTTCAAAACTACACTAATTTAAAGTGACAGACCTTTAATTACATATGACATACTATGCAATTAAATGTAGAAAAATCTATTTTCACCGGTACAGTAGTATTTGAAAAGTTGAGATTTGATTTGCCAAAAAAATTAGATTTTCTCCAAGTGCTGTGCTCAAGAAGGAAAAAAGAAAGGGAGACATTGCATTACAGCTTGTTAAATATTCAGTTAAAATACCTCCTTTCTTGTAATTTATCCTACCCTTCATGTCATTTCTATTGAAGTCAGAAATAGGCCAAGTAGGTTCTTGTTCTTCATTTTTGTGGATTTATAGAAATTTGTTTGAAAAGGATTACCCAGTTACACATGACTATAATGAAATTTAGAAGAAAAAATCTAGGAAAAAGTAAGATCTTATTTTAGTTTTAAAATTACAAAGAAGCTGTTGAAATTCATTATAAAAGAAATGTTTGTGTTTATCCGTAACACATCTGGTTACTTTACAAGTATTTACACATACAAATCACATTACATCTGTATACTTCCACAAGAAAAGAAAACACTGATGCCCTCTTTTTACTTAAATGGGAAAAATACTGAGAGGCTAAGCTGTTTAAGCAGTTGCAAAAGAAATCTGGGGCACTGCTGGGAGCAGAAGTTTCCTATTTCTTATTCATTCTTAATCACATGGTAATCCTGCCTTATCAATCAACATGTCAATTTAAAAGCAGTGATTACAAGTCATCAGTAGCGATGATCTAATATTTCAGTACAATCAAAAAAGACACACAGCTGAACTTTAAGGAGAGTTCAGAAAACTCAGAGTAGCACACTTTCTAGCATAAATGGTACTGCTTTCCTGATATAATCCAATACTGTTGATTCAGGAAAAATACTTATAGTCACTGTAAAAATGCCTGCTGTGCTCACTTTGCTTAGCGTGTGCTATAGAATATACAAACACTGTATTATTTCCCTAAAAACCTCCAGAGATACAGACAGTACAGGTATACTGCCAACATTTTGAAGCAGGACCAAAATATATATCATACTTTTACATTTGCTTCTCTGCTAAATAAGTTACTTGCTTTCAGTCAGGAAGCAAATATCACTCTGAAGTTTCAGAATTCAGAGATTTACACAGTTCACAGCGGACATTATAAAAGTATATTAGGTGCTACTCCCAAGTATAGATACTTAAGATACCAATTGACATTTGAGTAACTTTACATTAGAAAATGTTAATAACAGGCTACTAGGTTGCTAAACAAAATCACCAGGTTTGAAATGCAGGTGCAATATGCATACTCAATTTGCACTTTTCTGTAAAGCATATGTATTCTAGCACAATTTCCATCCACACATACACTAAAAGTTGTTTTCTCCAACAGCTCTTCTTTCAGTGAATAGACACGGGTTAGACAATTTCTACTTGAAAAAGCTATTTTCTTTACGCACATGTAATTGCTAATCACCTGTGAGGTGTTTGTACTTAGTGATTTACCAAGCACCAAAGAGGCAGAAGTTTCAAGGCAGCAAACAGGTGAATAAACCTAGAAATCCTCTCCTTACTCCACTTGAAATCATGCACAACATAAATTTTCTCATCTGCAACTAGTAACATGTTTCCTGTGGGAGGTATTTTACTCACAGTGTGTTGGTGTCTATCACAATCTTGTGGGGTGATAGAGAAAAAACTAAAGTTGTGGTCTAGACAGAGGGGTGTGGATTACGTAAAGTGACTCACAACCAGTATGGAATTGGCAACTTTAAAACAGGGGCAGAAGACAAGGGTTTGAGGGACACACAGGTATATTTTCAGGAAAGGGTATTTCCTGAGAGAAACATCACTGGAACAACCAAAGAGGTTAAATGGCAAGACAAGGCCATAGACAGAAAGATTCTCTGGACAGCTGAGTACAAGTAGAAATAACAAGAAATTACTAAGGGACAAAAGAAAGAGCTGAGGACTAGAAAAAAAGTAGGTGAGAAGGAGGAAGAGGGAACAGAATTAAATTCCTGGAATAACTGAAACACCTAGAGATGGAGAATGGATAAGAAAACTCAGTATGTGGGATACTAAGGAAGGGGAAAAGAAATATAATGAGATCACCTCATGTTTCACCTGCTATTTTTTTTAAAAGGAAAGCATTCAGTAAGATTTTGTTCAAAATGAAAGAAGCAAAGAAGAAAGTCAAGGAGATGAATCATTAATGGTTTCATCCAAAAAATGTGAAATTGTAAACAAAAACTGTCACTCTGACTTGCAGATCTAAGAAGGCTCAGTTCAGTATCTGCTTGAAAATAACAATTTGCAAGTCATGTTAGGATGTCTGTATCTATTACAGAAAAGAATAAACCAAATGTAAATCAGTAAACTTGATAATCATCTATTAAAAATTGTCTACAGATGAAAATATATTCACATAATAAATTCCCAGATAAATTTGAATAATGAATATATTTCAGAACCAGTGACTTGGCAAATACAGAAATGGCAAAATTAATAAGATATCCGTGCAATTTATTTGCTCAGTTTTGTTAGTACTCCAAAAAGGCAGGTGATAAAAAGAAATCAAAAGGACAATGCATTTGCACTATGTATAAGCTTTACTAGTGCAGCTTATGGTGGAATTCGCAACAGTATGACTGGATAGTGAATAATTACCCAAAGCTCTTCCAAATAAAATCATGTTGCACTCAAACATTTTATAGGAGCCAAGCAGTACAAAGGCCTATTAGGAGAATAGCTTAGAGCAGCCATAAAAACATAGCAAAATTACATTCTCTTATTTAAAACTGTTGTTCACGTAGGACCGTATTTTAATCGAAGTGTCTGTGGATGCAAAACAAAATTAGTAAGTGTGGAGTTTTAATTATCCCAGCCATGACTGCAAACTCCACCATGCAACAGAAATATCTCAGTTGATCGTTTAACACTAGGTCAGATACAAATGTCACAGAATCACAGAATTTTTAGAGTTTGAATCATCCTTTGGAGATTGTCTATTCCAACCCCCCTACGAAGACAAGGCCGTAGTAGCAAAGCAGACTAAGATAATATACAGCCTATTGGCAGTGCAAATATTCTTTGAAATAGAGTTATAAAATACAGTTTAATAACTGTGCAGATGATGCTCCCTCACTCTTTCCTAATTTGGTGGTACAGTTATATTCATTGGAGTAGCCTCTCTGAAACTAAATATGCAGAAACAAGGCCAAGTTCATCATGTTGTGAATATGCTAAAGTGTTCCAACACTATAAGAAAAGAAAGAGTTAAACAGTTCAGAAAAATAAAACTGATACAACATATCTATTTTGAAACATTAAGAGCACTATTATAGGAAGTGCTTTGATTTGCTGCCTGCGGATCTATTCAACTGAGACTGCAGCTGGTCCAGTGGATCTATTTGACTATGTATGAAACAGTGTGTGACTACATATGAAAAAGAGTGATGGCTGCAAAATTAAATCATAGTTGGGAAAGGATGAAAAAGTGCATTGTCATGTAAACAAAGCAGGAAAATAATATTAATTATTTGGACATTGTGATGCATGGATTTTATTTCTATCCAATTCTGTGGAATATTTACCAAATACAGTTTCATCAGACTAATGTTCATCCTTCAATGTTAGGATGCAGAAGGGTCATTTCAAATCTATAAGCAATGACTGTTCAGTAAACCTCACCTCAATGTATAGCCAACCTGCATAAAATTCTATCCTAGCTTTCAGATCTTTTTACAAATCCCTCATTCATTACCCATCTGAAGCATATAATTGATTGTAATTACACCCAAAATAAGGTCACTATACAACTTGCCCTTATTCTTTATACATGTGTATATCCAACAGGTCTTAACATACTAGTGACCAGTCTGCAGTTTACTGTACACAGGTCAATTAATAAAGCCTATTTTGGATCTGGACAAATTTGGACAAATTTTTGTGTGATATTAGCAAAACTATCATAAGACACGCTTCAGTTTATGTTGATTCTTTCCACATGTTGTCTTTGAAGGAATTAAGTAAAATTTGGACTGATCTGAGCTGTAATTGACTTTTCCAACTGATCACATCTTGCAGCTATTGGAACTGTTGTCTGTTTTGGAACTGAACTATGTACAGTCTACAGGTATTTCATTAATCAAACATTTCTCCTTTTATGAGCAGTCATCATTTTCTTCCTGATCCAGCCTTCCAAATCCCCTAGAAGGAGCAACTCTGGTGATTTCAAATGTAGGGCAATTTGATATACACCCTTAGAGTCTAAGTGAAGATTTAGATCCCTAATTTTAAGCATCAAGACTTGAAGAATAATCATCCCTGTTCTACTTGAGCTCTTCCAGCAGTGTTTGTTTTGATTAGATAAATATTAAATAATTAGAAAACTCTCAATATGAATGTTTGGTTGTATTTTGGCATACCTTATCAGAGTCTATTTTGTCATCCCCCATACAGCTCAAAATTTCATGCTGGCATTAACAGCTGTGCTTTTTGTTTCCATTATCTTTTGTACCTTTTTCATCAGACATGAAACAGAAGAAACTCTTTGGTGTGCTACATCATATCTGTCACATGCAGGGTTCTGAAGAGGAAATGTAGAAGTGTAAGCTGTGTTATTGAAAAAATTAACAAGTGGAATGATGTGTAGAACATTAAACATTCACTCTATGTTTCTTTCCTTCCTTGAAAGTTTACACAACTCAGAAGTGAGCAGCATACATAAAAGCATCTTGTGGAGGCCTATGGACTACACTGCACAATTCAGATCGGAATTTTTAGAAAAGTGCCCTCCTGAGAGATGTGGGCATTTCAGATTTCATCCTTCATCCCAACTAAGATGAAACACTGAAGTTGTTTGCTTTTAAGATTTTGACATATACTTAAAATGAAGCATCTAATCACATATTCTTTCCTTACAGAGGATGATTAATTCTTCTGATTTTGTGGACTGTAGCTGTACTGTGCTATAAAGAACCCTATTGACTTTAATGGTCTCCTGGTAATAATAATTAAATTATTAAAATTTTAATAAACTTACAAATAATGAAAGTGTCGCATTTTCTTAATACTGAAAGACAAATCATTGATATCACTATAATCTTTAATTGCACACCCTTTATTTTACTTTACTTATATTTTTACTTCATTTTAGCAACTTAATTTTTTTTCTAAATTCAATACACACCTCAAAATTATACTTACAATGCTCTCACCTTCTTAATTTCCAGGTTCTTGACCCCTTTTATTATACAAATACACCAGGTGTTATTCATTTAGGCTTCATCAATATCACTGAGATTTTGCCCACATTTTCTTCTGGGAAACAAGTTTACATTAATTCTCCTGTAGCACCTAATCCAGAGGATGTTTTTAGTGGAACATCGGTATGTCCAGTATTTTAGATAGAGTTCCTGATTTCTTGAAAAAAATCAGAGAATTTCTCTTATGTTCAGTCAATCAGACTGAAGATACCATGTCCAAATAGATATTTATTCATCCTACAAGAATTCAACTCAAATGAGTATTTCCAAACTACTAAACCCCAAGAACCTGATTAACCATAAATAAAGTTCTTGCTACATAGTTTAAATTGTTTTGGCTCATTAATTTTGTGTAGAGTTTTAGTCAAAGTATACAATAAAAATTGTAAGCATATAGATTTGCTTCATAGTCAATGTGAAAAATTGTAGGAGGGAGATGGAAGGCAGCATTCAAACAGTGACCATGATTTTGGCTAAAATGCCCATAATGACATCATTGATTTTGGTAGTGATAGCTTAGCACATTGTTCTATTTCTTATGCAGAGATATACAGAAAATTTTATGGAGGTTTAAATCTGAATTGAGAACAAAGTACCTGTAGAAACTCTTACACAGATTCTTACAGAAATATGTGTGATAACTACTCTATACCCTATCCCCCTCATATTCTCCAAGAATAGCTGACATTTATGAAGTGTCAGTGGCTTAACACAAAGACTGTGAAGCATGTCTAGCAGTTATCAAAAGAGCAGCCAAAGGTATAAATATGAATGTTATTGTTTGAAACATATTTTAGGAGAAAAAAATACATTCTGTGGTGTCGTTATCTTCTGTACCCTGCTACAAAAACAGTAAGAATTATGTTTTCGCCAAATGCTACTTTTAACTGTTCAGAGTTGTGCACTTTTATTTGCTAGTCTTTTGCTTTCTAGTTAAGCTAGCTGAGGTGTTGCTATGATGATGTAAGTTCTGTTTGTTCCTGTGTTGGTGTATTACCTGGAGACCACATTAAAAGTGTCTCTTTCCTTTCTTACTTAATCCCTGTTGTAGCAACACTGAGAAAAACAAAGGCCTTAGCAAGGGAGCAGAAGAATCAGAGCATTGAGGAGGTCACTGCAAGTACATTAGTAAGTAGAATAAGTAATAATCCTTCCAAACATCATCGACTGAATGCATCCATCTTGCCCTTGCGAGAACACCGTCCTTTGCAACCTCCAACTTGCCTGTGATATCACAAACCCATGGTGAAAACCCAGGAACAGGCAGCCTGAGTCTTTCATTATCAATTCTTCCGTATGAAATATGTACTTTCTCTGGTGTCAAATTGATTTGAGAATGATATTTTTTGTATGCTTCTACTTTTTAGTGCAACTACCTGAGGAGCTAATTTGAGAAAGAACACTTTAATTTTGTATGAGAACTCTTTCAATCTGAAGATTACATAATTTGCACTAAATTTGCTAATGTTCAAATGACTTTGGAGCAAATTAATTTTAGAGTTAATACATGGAAACTTTCATCAGCTAAAAGTATTATACAAGACCAGGTTTTCAATCTCCCAGTTTCACTAATTCCTTTCATTTCCCAGATCCTGTTCAGAGTATGTGATGTCTCATACTAGTGCAGTCACTAAATCAACAAGAATGTTGAAAAATACTTTTTCCATATTTCAACTTGGGAGAATTCAGAATTGCACTTTGACACTTGTTTTACATGAATGCTTACCAGTAGCTGCTTTGAGTGCCTCTGCCAACCTCCCCCCTCTCTGTAACCTCTTTTCGGCAAAATAGTTATGTGTCTCTTATTTTTATCCCATATTTTTTAACTCTCTTCAATCTTATTAAATCCTCTGCAAGAGAATATAATGGCCAGATGATGCAGTGGTTCCCATCTGTACAGGAAAAGCTCTGGTAGCATCAGTGAGGATTTTTACGTAAAATCCTCTCATCTGGGCAACATTATTGTGCAGTCTATCTGGGAGATTTTATGAAATCATAATTCTTTCAAATTCAGAGGAAAAATAAAACACCACACAGTCAAGAGGGTAGGGTTTCACCCATTCTGAGGCATGCCCTGCCTTTCTTGTGAAATAAGGACCTTCTCATTCAAAAGGTCTACTAATTTGGAGTGGCATTTCATAAATGGAAAATTATCTCTTTTTTTTTCCATTTTCTAGTCCTACATCTCTAGATAGCTATGGTAAATTTAGATAATATGTATTTGTATGAAAAGGGCTTATTCAGACAGTTTTCTGTCTATCTCTTTTTTCTGTTATTTTTCTGAAGCATGCACTTGATATCCCTTGATATGCTGAGCAAGATTGCTCCTCCATTTCCCTTCATCTTTTTGGCTTTATTTTAAGGCTGTTGACCAGAAAACAACACAGCT
This sequence comes from Acanthiza pusilla, assembly GCA_036630365.1. Lineage (NCBI taxonomy): Eukaryota > Metazoa > Chordata > Aves > Passeriformes > Acanthizidae > Acanthiza > Acanthiza pusilla. The sequence goes on from JAXCHO010000164.1 coordinate 25,403,366, forward strand.
GCTACAGAATGATCATACTTTTCAACACTTTGCTATTCATCACACCAAAATTTACCACTTCAGACCATCATGTTTTCTCTTTCCATCACGACTTTTAGATCTCCAAGAACCTATCTTTGTTTTTCTTATATTTGCTTCCTATGTTATTATTTGTGCTCACAAATGATCTCTGCTATAAGAACTATAATTAGACTAGTATGTTTCAGCCTTCAGGCAGCTTTGAGTAAATATGAGAACTGTGCTATTTGGATACCTGAAAATGAATACTGATTCTTTCATTTGGTCTTAAACATTACCTGGGGTCTGGAAAATGGAATAATACACATTGATTTACTGCTATCAGTCCCCTGCCCCTGCAACATGGTAAACCTAAACACTATAAAATTTGAATTACAGCACATTTTAACAGAGGTTTTAACTTGATGGCACCCACATGCTCTGTGATATTCTCTGTGGGATTGGAGGATGCAGCTTTGGGACATGAGGCCCAACAGAAAACACCACTTTTCCCAGCTGTGCTTCCCTCTCCTCACCCCCAACCACTCACAATATGTAGCCTTCTCCTGCAGTCTCCTCCTTTCAAAACAACAGTACTCAAATATAAATAGGCAGAGATATGCTAGTTTTAAAATTTTCACCATTTCAGATTTTATTTCTCCTCAAATGCTTGTTTTTGGTTTTTTTCCTGAGCTATGGATTGATGTTGAAGCAGACACTCTTAAAATAATATTATAACAGGAAAAAAAAAAAAAACAAAAAGAAAAAAGGAAAGAAAAAAGTTCTTAGTAGGGGAAAACTAGAAAAGAGAAAGTCACATTTTAGTTCCAGAGATAAAACAGTAAATCGAAGTCCTACCTAAAAAGAGAGAAGAATATGCAGTTGATTATATGTTACAAAGAGAGAAAATACCAGCATACGTACTAGGATGAAGAAAGATGCAAAATTAAATTTGACAGAAGAGCACAGCTTTAGTGGTACAAATTTCTGTTAAATAGAAGTATAAACTGAGTTTATTCAACATGAAAAACAGGCAAAGGGGCACATGTATACCTGGCAGCTACCTACGGAAGTGACACATTGAAACTGATGAAAGTTTAAAATGTGAGATTTAAACTGGGGGAAGAGAGCTATAACCACTTTGCTTGGGTTTTTTTCCACAAATTGGGAGATACTACACTAATCTCTTACAGTATCAGACTGTTAAAATCACATTTATTTAGCATCATAACCAGTTCTCTTCTCTCCTTGATTGATAGTGAATGTTTAAGCTATTTTTAATAGCAACTTACTGATTAAGTCAAGTCAAATCTAGTTAAATTAGTTAGCTAATTTTACACACTAATCTAGACCATCAATGTTCATACAAAGGTTATTTACATATCCAAAACTGCAGTGTAAATGTGATGAGTGCATCTAATTAGTAGCAATGCCAGCTTTAAAGGCACTGCTGACATCACAGCTCAAAGTCCTCTGTGTGACAGGGACACATCCAGAGCTTCAGCTTCCCATCTTACATACAGACAGACAGAAACACTCAGTGACAACAGTGCATTGTCATACAGCTATTCTTGTACCTTTCGTGTTGTTTTGCTGTATCACAAGAACAATATTTTGTGATATTCCACTGAAGATGGAATACCACAAAGTAACACTGAGATAGAAAAAGCCAGCTGGGTAGCCCAGCCAACCGCATCTATTGGTTTTATAATGGATTTTACAACACTTAAAAATTTTTTTAATCGATACTTGAGCTTTGGACTCGTGCAAGAATTTTGCTGTTTAATTAAGACAGACAAACACAAAACAAAAAACATAGGGTGCCATGGTTCAGAGCAGTTCTGATTCTGTCCTTCTCATGTGCATATCAATATCCACAGCTCAGGCTTCCATTCCATTACCACACAACCACTTTTAATAAATTCCTGAATGCTTTACTTTGCCTTATGCATGTCTTACTCCTTGTCATTGTATTTTTCTTCATAACTCCATACATAATAATAATCAATGGCATTAGCACTGACTTGATAGGAGAGCTGGCTGTCACAACAAATAGGCACTGCCTTAACAAGAGACAATACTGAAGTGTCTGAGAACACTTGAACTAATTTCCTTGGTTACTAGTACATTTTAGCTTGATTTTTTTTTTTAAACAAGACAATATTTTATGTTTTTTCCAAGCATGTCAGTTTTTATCAAAAGACCAAAGATCATTTCAGTCAATGCCTACAACATTACTGTTGGTCCTTTTCAAATTTCCCAATATTTCTCCCTTGACTTGAACAACAACATTTAACCAGGCAATGTGTAAATAACAGTATATAAAGCCAATCAAGGATAAACTCTGCTAATTTATTCTATTGGTAAGTATAAAGAAACATGAAAAAAAAGTTAACCATGCTTTTCTGTGTATAAAAAAGTCAAGGTTTTGGCTCAGCACTGTTCCTCATTTACTTATAACTATCCTTCTTGCATATGGGTGAGAGGGTCAGAGCACTGGACCATGAAAAGGAGGCTCTAGAAAAGAAGAGAGATGAAGAAAATGAAAATTAAAAGAGGTGCTTCTGTGTCCTGTTTCACAGCAGCAGCCTTATTACCTGATTGTCCAACCAATGTCCACGTTCGTGATATAATATTTTTGTAAATGCTTTCAAAATGCAATTCTCAAACAATCTTCTTCCAAGGAGCTTGACACAATTGATAAGACAGTTTATTAAGGCAAATGCCTACTTAGTTTCCTATCATCCAGAATAATGCTCCAGTTCCGTCTCACTATCCTTTCTCCTTCCTTTTAACACCTACAAGTGGTCATGCCATCCTATGCCCTAAGAATATGTAATTAAGCAGTCAAACAACCAAAACTAACCCCACACTCAGTGAGAGGGCAGAAGATACTTTAAAATTATCCGAAAGATCCTTTTAAAATAAGAGATCACAAAACACAAAGAACGTCATGAGTCAACACTGTCCTGATCAATTCAAATACTGTCCTTCACTTGACTTTGAAATATTTTCCACTTTCACCTGAGTCAGTTCAACAAAGGGAAACTGATCTTTATGAACTTAAAGTGCAACTCTACCTTACAATAAAAAACAGAAGTGATTTGTTCAGAGATTTCTATGTAAAAAGGTGATAATGAAAAGTGTGCACTTTGCTATAAATACTTCCACTTGCTTTATCTACTTCTGTTCACAGATACACAGATTTTTATGCATATACGTGTGTGTGTGTATATATAGATATATATATACATGCAAATGTATTTTACTCCTCCGAGTGGTAAATGTGTGTTTATTCTCCAGTCTAAGTATGAAGGTTCACTATTGCAAAGATGTGTGATATAACATTTTATTCAAAATACTTCAGTGTCTTTCATAAAGAAATAAAGAATTGTATTTTAAAAGTAAAAAAATAAAAAGCTCAACAGGCAGGAGGTTAACTCAGAAAAATAATCAGTGATAGTCATAATAAAACCATTTTAAAAACCCTAAGATTAGTATGAAAAACTGCATTTGAAATATGTTTGGGGAGTTTTTACTAACACTTCAGAGGGACTTTTGTTGCAGGGTAGTTCTTTTTTTTAAAAAAGGTACTAATTTTCACTTGGTAAATCTGATATTCCTTAGATCACTACTCATTTGTGCACATGCCCAGCAGTTTCTAATCAAATGTAGCACACCACATCAATTTTGCTTTGCTTTCAAAAGTGATGGATGACTTATCTCTGCTCAAGAATGTGAAAATCTACAAGTTTTCCTTGAAAGAAACTTAGATCCAAGGAAAACTTTACTTTTGTTTTTCATGTAGTTTATAACCCCCAGTCAGTGATTTCACATCTTTTCATTCTCACACAGATGTGATTGCTCATCTAGTGTCTATAAAATTTCTTAAGTGCTCTTTCCAACTCTGGATCTCTTAAGTTTTGTTTATTAACGCTTGAAAATTCAATGATTACCCTTAGATTTTTTTTACTACCTTGAAAAGGCTCGTATTTTACTTAAAATCATAATTAGTGTAAGTAAAGGAAGACTTTAGTAAAGCCAGACTATCAACTACATTACTGGAAGTAGAATACAAGTAAAAAGTTCATCATAAACAAGTTAAACACTTACACTTTTTGATTAAAACAAAAGTAGCATTGCAAAACATTAATGGCTTCCTGTTCCCTTCAAGTGATCAAATACATGCTAAGAAAATACTTTCAAGTTTCATATTTGTCTAATCAATTAATAAACTATTTTTACTTCCAAATATGTGTAATAAGCATTAAAATATTAATATCTGAACCAATTAAAACCAATTTTGCCAGCAAAGTTTCATGAGGTAACATATCAAATGCCTTAAAAAGAAAATCTTATTGTCGCAATCATTGTTCACTCTTCATCTCTTTGTAAACATATAACCAAAAATAACTCGTATCCAAACAACTCCAAAACTAGATATATCATAGAATCAGAGAATATTCTGAGTTGCAAGGGACTCACAAGGATCCGCAGAATATTCTGAGTCAGAAGGGATCCACACGGATCATCAACTCTTTAAAAAAAGTTTCCTTACAATTTATCACTCTCCTTAAATCACAGATATATTTTGATTAGAGTTAACTGGAATTTACAAGTTGCAAATAATTATTATAATTTGTCTTTATCTTTTTCTTGGCAGTCCAAACTTTATTGGCCTGTGTGAATATGTATTTTAGCAAAAATTAAGCACTGTGAACAGAAACAGCGCTAAACTCAGCACAGTAACTTGATGTTGCGCTCAGACATTCACTGCTCTATGACTGCCCAATTTTGTTTCAATTCACTTTTATTTTTAAGAGTGGTTTAAAGCACAGCCATAGTCCCTCTTTTTATATGTTCCTTCTTACCATATTTTTTGTGTTAATTTGAAGGTCTTTGTTCAGACAACATTTACCTTTCTAATGGGTAACTCTAGGGAGGACTGCCTCTCCCATGGGGAGTAAGAGAGTCCAAGATGGGCTCAGCAGGAGCAAGGAGCTGGGAATAGAGAGCTGCTGCACAGCTCAAGAAAGAGTTAAAAGAATAGGGGTGATATAGAACGCTTCTTCTAGGGCAGAAAAGGCACAGTCCTGCAGACCAAACTGTTCAGAAAAGACTGAAAGTGAAAAAGCTATAGAGCTGCCTGAAACCAAACCTGGAAGTGAGGAGTTGTTCATTAAGAAAGGGTCTACTAGACCTTAGTCCTGTACTTCTCTTACCAAATCACATAAATTTTAAAGTTTAAAAAAAAAAAAATGAAATTGTCTATTTTGTAAATAAATCATTTGACCTTAACTTCCTTTTTTGAGACTCTCAGGATTAGGAAGAGCTGCTAGGTTTTGGTTCAATTATGCTCAGGGTATGTCAGCACCAACCTCAAGAACAATACTATTAGAAGATTAAGAGCAAGTAGAAAAATTAATGGTTTGATGTTAAATAAAAAATTGCAGGCAAAAGATTTTGTAGGATACTTTGAAGGAAGTGGTGAACAGGATTTCAGGAGTCATATAGGGAATGTAAACATAAATGTAAATACAGGGAAGAGAGATAAAGGCCTGAAGGAAAGATCAGCATATTTTATTCTTGTACTGTAAGTTTCTGGAACAAAGCAGAAACCTACAGCTCCTGTGTGAAAATAAGTTTCATCCTACACACTAAACCCCAGGCAGCAGCATACACAGGCTCACACGAAGACTGCGTAATCACTTGTTTTCAAGGAAGTCACTTGTTTTCAAGGAAGATGAATTCAGACTACAAGTGAAAGAAATAAATTAATTCTGGGTTGGGAGTAGGGAGGCTCAGTGGTTAAAGGAGAGGAGCTTGGCATATTCACCTTTGCTAGAAAACAGAATAACTGGGAATATATAACACAAGATTGTAAAAAAAGTCTTATATGTAAAACAAGGCTAACAAAGTTTTATTTCTGTGTTAAAGCAAAGATAATACTGGCATAAATAATAAATATACATACTTGCCTGTAGATTCAGACCGAAGAAAACCTAAAGCCAACAATCCCAGGAGAAACATTGAATGCACATTTGGGGAAAGGCCTCCTGACCCCTACTTTGAAATGTTATTTGGTTGCCCTATGAAAGGAATTATTAGGATGTCTTTCAGTAATATATGAAGGAATTAGCTTCTTTTATTCCTTTGTTCCTATTTCCTGATGTTCTATGCCAGTGTTTAGGAAATTTCAATAAAAACCAGTAAATTTATCATTTAAGAACCTTATAACATTTCTTTGAAAACACTGAAATATAATGTTTAATGCTAATTTTGCTTCGTGGGATGTAACCCTTAAATTAGTAAGTATTTCAGCCTTCGAAATACTGTGCAGAATTTCAAAATTTTCTGTGCAGAAAAACACTGGTATAGGAAGAAGAAATTCCCCTATTTTAGGCCCCATAAGAAGGTCGAATTGTGCAATGCTGAGCTATATTCTATAACCAATTTAAAGTCACCTCTTTTTTTCCTTTTCCTTTGTTTTTACTTCATCTATTTCTGTCATTGAAAAGTGGCACCAGAATGGTAACTACACAGACTGTGCTCCAGCAGGTCTCTCAAAGGAAGAGGTGGGGGGCTGCCACCACTGCCATACCCTGTCAGACTTCTTAAAAGTGGAGATAAGAGAGCTGGGACTGAGGTCAGAAGTTCACGGATATCTAATTGCTGCTTCTGACTGTCTAACAGAGATCTAGAGAGACAGACTTGGTCCCTTCCAGAAGTGCTCAGTGGAATGAGAGGCAACAAACAGAAATTGCAGGAGAAAATCCAACTATTTGCAAGAAAACAATCCTCAGAGTAAGAGCTGTCAAACACCGGAACAGATTGTCCAGAGGGTTTGGACGCTCATCTTCGGAGATATCAAAACATGAAAAATACCAAAATGCAGAAATTAGAGCATACGTACTTTGAGGTTATAACTTGCTGATTATATTTAAAGATCACGTTATAAACATATCAACAATTAAGGCCTATTAATTAACTGAAAAGTATTGTTGAAAAAAAGTAGAGACAATCTTATCCATAAACTCCAAATAAGCAGATAAAGCAAAATTAGTCTGTGGGCTTATTTTAGAGACTTAGAAATCCAAATGTGTTGCAGGTGTAAGAACCAGTGTGCTGGAGCCTCAAGGTAGTGTTACATCTTCATACTGTAAGAAGTAACAGTGTTTTAATTGACATTCTGTCAATCAACTTTTTTCTTACCTTCATTTTAAAAAACTCAAGAAAACAAATATTTTATAATATTCATAAAATATTCTGTAAATATTTAAACATGTGAAAGTGATTTTCCCCAAACCTTAGCTATTGCTATTCTGCATATCAAGAGAAAAATTATGCGAAAGGATATTTTTGCAATAAACAGTACCTTCTTGACATCGCTGTCTGAAAGTCTAACAATTTATTCTGACTAGAAATGTGCATAGTTCAGACGGTGTCAATATTTGCACTGACTACAAATAATGTACCCTTTCTTCATGCCATTAAAATGAGATGTAAATACTGTATCAAAATATACACTAGTAGCAGCATTGTTCAGATTTGTCCCTTCAGAAGCTAACAAACGTGTAGCTCTGTGGTCCTATGAATTCAGTGCTGCCATCACTAGTACGAGGTCACAGACTTCCTTTTGAGTTTACAAGGCCTCAGGACTAAAGCTTATCAGGTTTGCTTGCTTTGCTTTGAACTTACATTCAGCTGCCTCAAGCTTTTGTTTAGCTCTAACAGGAAATTGTCAACAACCAGATGGGCACGTTTGCTTTGCAAGTCCTTATCTTGGCATGGTACACACATAGTTTTAATATTTGTAGTAGCAGCAAGGAGTTATTCTGTGTAGAGTGGGGGATTTATGGCTTTAATAGAATAATATATTGTAGAGAAACAGAGGTGCCAGATGCAGGACAGAAATCTGCTTGTTGAGTAGGGGCATGGGCTGACAATTGTGGTTTACAAACTACTCCTTAGCGGTCAGTTGAAGAAACAATAATCCAATTTCAGACAAACTATGGGGTTTGCATCTAACATGTAAATTGCACACCTGCAGAACAGTGAAGAAACTAGGTGGAAAGATGTCCTTGCAACAAAAATACCTACAGTTTTATATGTTCTAGGCCAAGAAAAAAGAAAACATCATGATCAAACTTCTTGAAGCAAAAGGATGGTGGCAACTTGCTATATTTTTCTGTCTTCTTCCTTCTCACTTCTTGCAGCAGTGAAGCATTAAGAATTATTAGGAGTGTTTTACTGTATGATTAGTAAAATTTATGTCTTATTCTTGTACTAGTATTTGCATTATTATTGTTTCTCTTCCTGTAATAATTAAATATGAACTGCTAAAGGTCATTCTTAGATTAATCTGTAAAGATTTCAGTTAAGAAAACTAACAAAGTCTGACTTTCATTAAAAGGTCTTTGCCTGGTTCGTCTGTAACAAGATATTGAGGATAACATTTGTTTTATCTTTGCTAAATGTCATGACAGTAATAATAATATTGTAGACAACAGCTGAATGAGGCCTAGAACATGGTTTAATTACTATTTAAATATTTATCTATATATTAATCAAAAGAATGGGAGTTCGCAGTCTTTCTACTGTATTTAAGCAAAAATGAGCCTGCATATTTTGATATGCATATTTTAGCACTTCTGTTCTAGGTGAATGTTGCAGCCCTACCCAGTTTTCTTTTTTCACAATTCTCCAGAAGACAATTTTATGACCAAAAAAAGCCATTTTTTTCTTCTTTCATGCAAACCCATAAAAATCCCAAGATTATTACATTTTCTGGAAAACAGGCTTAAATTTGCAGCCATCTATACCTATAAAATTGTCTGAAAACAGAAATATACTTTATGGCCAAATTTATATTTGAATTGAAACCATCAAATACTTCCCCTCCACCCTCCACACCATCCCCACCCCCATGAGAATAATTTATTAGTACCTTATGGGGTTGTTAACTAAATATAAACAAACAAAACTCTTAGAAAGATGTTCTTTTTATAATATGCACTAAAAAGAAATTCTGATTGCCTTTGATTATTGCTTTGAATTACTACGTATTTTAGTGATCCTGCACGTAGCATTTTTTTAACATAACCTACACTACACAAAATAAGTCAGTTGCCTGTCTCAAATACCTCAGCTCAATTCCTCTCACTCTAGCGAGTTCCTTCTTAACTGAACTTGGCTCTGCGCTAATTAGCACAGAATGAAATATATATGCACCCAACAGGGAGCGCTACAGATTTTGACTGTAAAATTTAACAGCCCAACGTGACCATACCCAGAGTTTTGGAAGATTTCATTTTGCCTTCAATATGCAGAAACTTATGCTTTCTATCAGAAAATTGCAAAGTGCTATCATGCTACGTATTTCTGGAAGACTCTCTTACAGCATCTCCAGAGGGGATTGAATAAAGAGTATTTTAATGTACATTGAGCTCATTAAAGTATTTCTTCCCTGAAGTCCTGTTTCAACCCAGTTTCCAGAACAGATGAGTTAAAATTAAGGGAAGACTTTTGCCCCCATATAGAACTTTTAGAAATGTCAGATGACTACTAATTTATTCTTGAATGCTAATTGTCTAATTGTGTGACTTGGAAAGAGTTAGAGGGATTTGGAGATACTGTGGTCAAAGCAGGTGCATTGGTACCTCAGAGATTCTGAGATAAAAAATCTTTTCTTATTTTGATTAGATTTTTTTTGTTGAGGTGTAACTTGACATCTTGGAAATCCTTATTCTAAAAATACCATATTTGTGTCGCTACTGTGTCTGTATGAAATATATGAAGATATAAAGAAACTAATATACAAAGTGGATCTTTCTCACAGTGTCAGATCAAGATAAAAAGTGACTTTCATGATCTCAGTTACAAATTTCTGATGTTCAGTGACTGCATGAGCAACATTTGCTGAACTTTGGACTATGCACATTTATTCTCACATACAGAAACATGAGCCTATTCCTGTAAAATGTGTGATGAGTTAAGGCTCAAACACAGCAAAGCATTTGCTGCACTCTTTACTTTAAAACAATACTTCAATCCCAGAGAGTTCAAAAAGGCTCAAATACAATTTCACGTATCTATTCTGACAGGTGCAAAGCTCCAAGCTAGAGGCATTTAATGAAGGCCCTAGCATAAGCTCAGATGACATGGGGAGGGTTTCAGGCAGTAGCAATTCCAGATAAATAACCAAGCCATGTTCCACTGGCCTCGTTAGTGGGTTTGATTTTACAGGTGCATTGAAAGCTGCTAATACCTGGGCTGAGTCTACTCTAGGATGCTATCCGAGACAGGCAGACAAACCAGGGAACAGGAATAATGCAGCTGCACCTCTGTACAGATCATTTTCAAGATGATAAATTGTTCTGTACAGGGTAATTCTTAATGAAGCTGGTATACAGAGTGGACCCAAGAGGCTTCACTACACAAAACTGCACACAGTCAAATCAAACAGCTGCAAGCAAAATATCACCCTATGTACAAAAATTATTATCATAGCAATTATTCTTATCCCTAATATACTTTGAATCAGATCACATTAGATATAACAGCAACTGGAAGAGGATAAGAAATCTTTAAAAACAAGGTATCTACAGTAAAATATAGAAATCACTGTGTATTTGATGGTTTAGTGTGCATCTGAACACTTGATACCGCTTGTATATTGTAATGTAAATAATAATAATTTGACATGGCACTAGCAAATATCACTGTTGACATTTTCTCCGGGGGGAAAAAACACCAAGCATGCACACACACACCAAAATTCCCAAGAAAAACAGATCAAAACAACCATCCTCCAGTAAATTACAGTATGTATTTAGTTTGCATTTGGAATTATTTTATGCAAAAATATGGGATTTATATAAGGCTTCCTTAATTGCTTATGAATCATTTTTCTACACAATTCAATCAGATTCCTTCTGCTGTTTTCACTGAAAACAACAGTAAGCTGAAATAGATACTGAAGTGTATCTGAAACCACACCATGAAAATAATAAATAAAATATTAATAAATAGCTTTCCATATCCCTGGAAGATCCGTGATCACTGAAAATTCCCAAACCCTTATATTTGCATACCTAAAACTGTTGACTTCATTTGTTGGCTCTTATGACAGGTGACACATATGTCCCACTAGGCACGGCACATTTAAAGGCTTGATCTAAGGTAACAGCAGGGATAGGTTGACATACTGCAATAAATTAGACACAAGCATTCCTGCATATCTGCAGATCATTTTGCCTTATCTTTGCTTTCTCTCTGTCTAAAAGAAGGTGGTCTCAACTAAAGGCTAAGCGATTTTACACTTCAAAATGAGCAACAAAAATGCCTTAGAAAAAATAATGAAAGTCAAGTTGCATAACACTGAGAAATTTAGGCTATTATAATTAATCAAAGTGAAGGAACACAGAAAAATCTGGTTTACTCAACTGCGGCTTACTGCAGAAAAAACCTCGTATATTTCCCCTGAATTGATGGACTACTCTAGTACTGATAGCTAAAAAATGGGAGCATGCCTCTGTCTATGAACAGACATATAGAAATATGTCTGAAATACTGAGGAAAATTACAGCTCCCCTCTCTTCCCCAGCTGTTCTCAAAGTGCCAGAAAAGTGTAAGATCCCTACTCCTGAAGGCAACACGCCCCATAGGCAATGGCCCAGGGACAAAGGAAAGAGGTCAAGGATCCAGCAGACTGCAGCCAACCAAACAGCACCAAGAGAAAGGGGGTTACATGCAAAACATGACAAAGAGACAAGTCAGAATTTGCAACCTACTGTGCAACAGTAGCTAGTAAGAAGCTATAAAATCAATTTCATAAACCACATAAGCACTATCCTTCAATGTGGAGCCACTACTTGTTAGAGACCTTTGTTTCCCACCCCCAGCCTCTGTCAGGTAGATTCTATCTGATTCTGTCTCATACATTGATATGGTTTTGTTTTGTTTTAAATATGTGCAGGGACGGAGATTCCACAGCTTCTCTTAATGATGCAACCAGTCTTGCTTAATGATGTAAATCTTGCTTTACACCAGAATAACTAAAAGGTAAACATCAATCCAACCATGTAAAAAGATACCTAGATTAGCCCATAATTCACAGCATGTTTACATTACACCTCATTAAGAAATTGCTTTCCAGTAAAAGTCTTTAATTCCCTACTTATAATACTTTTTTTTTATCTAGGCAGATTTTTTTATACAAGTTACATGAAATTATTGTTCAAGGAAATCTTTCTCGAAGAAGGTTTTCTGTAATGAAACCTCAAACTATGTTGGAGAGAATGGAAAAGGTTGTTTTGTTGTTATTGCTGCAATTCTAACTTTTATGTTAAATATCAGGCTCATGAAATACATCTTGAAGTCAGCAGTACTTGAATATTTTAAATGAGAATTACTTTCATCTCGGATATCTCTTTTCTCAGCTGCTGAGATTTTAATTTTAAGTTCATGGAAAAGTTAGAGGGTGATAGCCTTCCCTCCCTTTCCTCCATACCCTAATCACTCTTCTTCTAGTGATAATTGCTCAATACTTCATTTTTCGCTACAGTAATTATAATTGCTTAGTCATTGCCCTGTCGCCACAGGAAGAGAACTTTGCAGAACATCAGCACCACCACTCTCAGAAAGCGTGAGAAAAAAATTATGTTAGAAGAAAGAGGATAATTTCCTATTATTTTTGTACTATATAGGTAATTTTATCATTGCCTTAATATCTTCTAAGGTACCTAAGATATCAGTCTTTATGATACTCCCTTCTATAGGAAGAATTATTTTTATGCAGGCAGAGAAGTGTGAGTTACAAAAAGAATATAATATGCATAAAATAAAAAGGAATACTATTCAAATTGCTTACGAACCTTTTGAATTACCCTTGAGAACAATTTACATGTCAGTTCCAGCATTATCCTTGTAAACTAGAAAGAATTCTATAATCTTTCAGTAAATAAAACTGAAAGTTTTTTAGCAACATCACACCTACTTTTTTTTTTTCTCATGAAAGAAAGACTTTTTCTCTTTAAATTGCTGTTGAAATTGCACTCTCCCCTGAGATTAGGTCAGTAGGTTAGAGCAAGGCACTAGCAACACCAAGGTTGTGGGTTTGATCCCCATATGGGCAATTCACTTAAGACTCGGTGATCCTTGTGGGTTCATTCCAGCTCAGACTGTTCTGTGAATCATTTACCCACCTTCTTCTTACATTCAAATAAGGTCTCTATTTGTGACAACTGTGTTCTGTAGCTCATTTTACTGGTAGTCTGATTATTCTGTCTGGAAGCATAAATAATTTTCACACCTTTTCAATATCCAGTTTGTCCAAACATTTTAAAGCCCCACAGCTAACAACTGCAGACACCAGAATAAAGTTAAATTTTATCTGACTTTTTTCAAAGGTGCTTTGCCCACTCCTAAACCCATTAGTTTAGAGCATTAGTTAATTTTCGTCTATTTGCTTAAATGCCGTGTTAAAAACCTAACACCAGTGAACATAAAAATAAGCTGTATTTTTGTAAGTAATTTTCCTTATATCTGGTCAAACATTACAAATATACTTTATTAGAAGACTGAAAAGTGTAAATGAATTAAACTGACAGATGACCAGAAATGCAGGCCAATAATCTTTGATCACCTAGCTTTGCCCATGATGTAATTCCATTCAAAAATCATTAAGAAATCCATTACTGTAGGAAAGCTCACCTCATGTTACAAGATCTACCCAACTACATTCTCTGAAGCTTAGCATTGAATTCAGAACTCTGACTGTGAAACTTGAGCAACCCCTATCAAAGTCAAAATTCTGGGGGCATATACATCACATTTAAGAGTGAAATCAGATCCAAGTATTATTCACAGGCCTCTCAAAACCAGTGTCAGATGTCAAATAGCCATATATTCCTTTTAAATATCAAAGAACATTGCACAAATGTATGTGCTTCGGTGTCTTCATGTTCATGTTTGATGCTTCCCATAATACTGATTTATAATCAGACTGAAAAGCTCAGAAATAGCATTAGTTAAACACAGGCCTTACAGAAAAAATGAAATTTTAGTCTTTCCAAGACAAACAAAAGCCCAGAAATTTTATAATCGTACTAAAACATATAGTTCAATCTTTTCAAACTTGCCAAGCAACAGAAATCAATGTTTATTCCCACTGTCTGCAAAATCACATCATTTGCATGGGTTCCACATATATATGGATTTGGAAATTCCCATATATATTGGATTTGAAAATCCCCCACAAAATATCAAAACTAAAGGACTGATTCAATTTCTGCTACAAACAACTTTTTTAAAAAGCCTCTTATCTACTTAGCTTATTATACTGTTAGGCAAATTCCAAAAATAGGGGAAAAAAGGAAATTTCAATATTCCTATTTTGAAAATGGAAAAAAAGTTTCCTTCAATAACAGGAATACTATGTACATATACCTTACTAAAAATTATTAATTGCAACCAGACTTCTAGGTCATGGCACCCAGGAAACAAACTCATGTGGTCTAGGAAACAACCTCTGCTTCCACCCACCTCTCCCTCAGACTCCCCCCTGCTTGGGAATGCGCTAAGGCACCCAGATTTCCAGTGAAGACATGCCAGTTCTTTCACACAGAATGATGCCTGTGCTTTGACTTGCACAACTTCCTCACAACTCAGAGCTGAACACAGAACACATAAAACAGAGCTGCTGTGCAGCAATTTTGCACTTACAGCTTTACAGCTTCCTATCCCAGCAATATTTACAATATACACTCACACCTTCAAACAACAGTTCCTTTGCCATCTAGGATTAACAATATGCTGACAATGTCCTCATGGGAACAAAATGTTATCAACTAAATTTAAAAAAAATGTATCAAGCTACAGTTGGTTTGGTTTTGTCTCTGGAGGGTTTTTGGTCTTTTTTTTTTTTTTCTTTTTTAACAAGATAGATATTCCTGGTAAGCTAATTAACCTTTTTAATTGCTATTACAGTATTTTAGCCTGTGATTAAAATACTGTTGCTTGACTAGAGTTTCTCCATTTATTTCCATCTCTCAGTAATGTGAATTTGTTCAAAAGAGGAAGAGTGGAAAGAGTGTGTGTACCGAGGGGTTACACACACTGAAAGAAATGCAGAAATTTCATCAGTCCTCTGCACTTCAGACAGCAAAAAGATCACAGTAAAAGGAGCAATTTTTAATACATCCAAAAATACGGCACATTTTTACTATAAATAGTTAATATTAATCACTTGCATTACTCAAAGATTTTGGTAGAATCAGAAACGTTGGTTCATCCCCCCCTTCCTCAAAACTTACGTTGTTTGCTGCATTCAGCATTCATTTTCCCTTCTCTCCTGTTCCTTGGGCTTGCCAACACTACTTTACAAATTTTAAATTAAAATGCAAATTAAAAAGCAGAGCAAGAAGTAATTAAATATGGTAAAAACTATTATTATGCTGCTTAGACAGTTTCAGCAGAGGTTCAAACCAAACAAAAGCGGAAAAATCTAAAAATGGTCATTATAGTTTCATGGGCACATATTGGGACATTTTAAAACCACTGTCCTGTATAATCCTACTAAGCATAGTCCTTTTACATTTATCAATGCATTTTGCAGGTTCCAGTGCTCCAAATAGACTGACTTCTCAAAATACTAGGAAATTATTTTTCTAAACTACTAACAATGGTTTTTTTAAGTATCAGTACTTCCCTGCAATCCCACTTCAGAGTGGCATTCCTGCCTCTGAAAAAAGTTACCTAGTTACCCAGGATCCTGTGCAATGTGTTCTAGGACAGCCCTGCCCAAGCACGGAGGTTGGACCAGATGACCCACTGTGCTCTGTTGTTACTTCTTCCAGATACTGTTGTGATTACATGTGGCTTTAAATGAAGATTTTATTGCCAAGGTAATAATGGAATCCTTAGACTAAGGGAAATGTGAAATTTAAATAGCACTTTCTTTTTCATCTTTATTATGAGTATGTGAATTTGCCAGATCTTTAGATTTTATTTCACCAAACATTTCTATGATTTGTTCAGACTGTACGTTATTACACTCTCTCTGCAATTTATATCTTAATCAGGAAAAAATATAGCTAAAAAGGTGTGTTAAAAATAAGACACAAGTTACTGATTAACTGAAGTTCCTATAAGAACACATATGCAGCTCATTCTCTGAATGTTGTATGGCACTACATCCACTGTGCTGAAAGCAATGACTCAAATTTCATAGACTGTTAGGCTGACAGAGGCCAAGCAGACCTCAGTCTGTGAGGTGATTCCACAATTCTGACTGCAACACATTATGGGCAAAATGAGGATATGAATGAAGAGTGATTCAATAACCTACTCAGCAAATCAGTCTGTGACTGAGACACCTGAAATAATGCAATGTGCACAAAAGGAAAAAAAAAAAAATTAAAAAAAAAAAAATACGGATCCTTCTCACTTTGTTATTCCCCAGTCAAACTGCACTGGCAGCCTTTGTAAGGCACAGTTTGCTGGTTTTAGTGTTTGACTGATCATGCACAAACTTTTTTTGAGGGACAGGGAAAAAAAAAAGTAAAATAATAAAAGTGAATTATGAAAAACATGCAAGCATTTAAAAATGTTATTTTTTTGCTTTGGATTTTAAACAAGAAATTTCATCTAGCATCACATCTATTAGCTAGGCCACAAAGCCAGTGGGTGTCATCACACAGTAGCCAAGACCCCCTGAAATAAAAATGCCTAAAGAGTGCAAATTTTATACTCCGTTCAGAATTTAATCTCCTTATGAATCTGTTTTAAAGTTCTGGCACTGAGATTCTTCTCAGCCCTTCACCTCAACTATGCTGTTAGAAGCAAGACATGTAGAAGCATACAGTTCAAGTCTTGTGGCATAAACGCCCTTGTAAAAATTATAAATAAATAAGACAGCTTTGCTAATGAGAAATCTTGTGGAAGCAACTTCAGGTTCAAACTCTCATTTGGAAAATTTAATACACAGCTAGACACATGACAGCTGCTTCTTCCTTTACTTATATTGGGTTTCCAAAAATAATAACCTTCTTAAAATGTTCATGCAATTAGATCATATAGAAATCAGCCAATTTTAGTCTTCAAGATACAGCTAACTGTTAACTTGAGTTAGGTGTTAGCAAAGACCCCTAACTCAAGTATGTTGTTACACATAACTCAGTTATGTATATCATGGTATTATACTTAAACAGAAAAAAATTGCATATACCAGTTATCTAAGTCCTTAAAAGAATGCTGTAAAAATAATAGTGTGATAGGAATTATTTGTTAGATTCAACTGTTTCAAGACAGTGAAAAAGAAGGTGTTCACTAAAATAATGAGAAAAAGAATAGTAATTCTAAGATATTTGTGAAAGATACAATAAAGAATGAGGTAGTTTATTTAACATGACATAAGCTTGCTTCTTACTAGTCTTAAGACTGTGATATTTTGACATTTAAACTGAGGGAGACCGTATTTAAAAAATAGGCCTCTTCATTGCAATAAATATTACAATATTTTGTGTTAATTAGAGTTACATATTGGGATGATCATGCTCGTGAACAGTACATGAAAGTTTAATTAAAAGGCCACTAAATTATTCATTTTTAATGAAACTGCCAGGAATTCTGCAGAGAAGTTCAACAACATTTATCAAATTGTTACACCAATGAACTTCTTTCTAGATAATGAATAAAGGCTTGTAAGAATTCACAGAAATTCCTTAAAGGTTGATGTATCTTCAGACGTGTAAGAAAAAACCACACCTAAATATGTTCCCAGATCTTAAAAAAATGAACTTTAAAGAAATATTCATGAAAGCAATAAGATGAACCAGACGTATACTTTTTGATGGGAAACAGGTCAAATGTGGAAAAGTAATGAAGAGTGCTTTTGGAGAGGTACACAGAAAAAAAAGTATGTAGAAAGATACTAACAACAGAAGGCAGAGATAAACTAGAAAGAGCGTTTTAAAAGGATGAAAATGAATAATTTAAAAGTAAATTATCCCATGACTAATTTAAAAAAAAAAAGACGTAGCTAACAGAATAAGAAGGATACAAGCTGTTGGCCTTTACCTGTACAAATAAACTAGGCAGAATGAAAACTGTGAAAATATCTTCATCTTTCTACCAATTTCTACTGCATACAGTGACTGGCATCCTACAGATGATGGAAGTATCAGAAGATTATAGTAGGAGTTTAAGTAGAATTAGCGTTTGTTTCTATGATAGGTCTTATCCTGGCTTCAGCTAGAATAGAGTTATTTTTTTCTCAGTAGTTATTACAGTGCTGCTGTGTTTTGGATTCAGAATGAGAATGCTGTTGATAATACGCTGATGTTTTGGTTTTTTGCTAAGTCCATTTATCCTAAATCAAGGACATTTTTTTCCTTGTCTTGCACTCTCCCAGTGAGGAGGTAGACAAAAAAAAACCAAGCTGGGAGGGAGCATAGCTGGGACTGCTGGACAAACTGACCAATGGATATCCCACACCTGGAATATCGTGCCTGGTATATAAACCAGGGTGAGTGACCTGAAAGGGAGGGCCTATTTAGGTTTGGTGGTGAGCAATTCTGTTGTGCATCACTGGTTGGGGATTTTTCCCTGATTATCATCATTATTATTATAATTTACCATTATTACTGTGTTTTTACTTTCTCTTCAATTATAAAGCTGTTCTTATCTCTACCTGTTTTACTTTGATTCTCCACCCCATTCGACCATATTGGGGTGTGGGGAGATGGGGCTGAGTGAGCGGCTGTGTGGTGTTTCATCCCCATCTGAGCTTAAACCGTGACAGGCCTATTAAAGCATTAGCAGGATTTATTTCTTCTTGGCCCTCAATAAATCTAAACTCTGAGAAGATGAGAAACAGTTCTGAAACAGAGTTGTAGCACTTCTGATCCCCTCAGTAAGCCCTGTGGAAGTATTGTACTCCTGCACAAGTGCTTCTCCTGAGAAGCTTTCCTGTATATGGCCAGAAGTGCATTTCAAAGAAAACTAACTGAAAGCAACACCTCCCCCATCTCCCATTTGTACAATTCAAAGCAAATAAGGAATGGGTAAAATCACAAGGAAAACTAATGGAGGAAGAGGGTATCTTACTCATAATTTCCGTACGTATAGTTGTATGATTACAACTTGTTGAGATGGGGAATAATATTATTCTTCCTTTCACTCTAAATACGAAGCCTATGCCATAGAATTGTGATGATTACAGAGGCTTAAATAAACCAAAAAATCCCAGGATTCTCAGTATCACTGAGACATAACAGAGAGAAAGTTAACTTCCATAGAACAGAGCTGATATTTTGCAATCCATTATTTAGCAAAACATCTTGTGCTGAGCCACATTTAAACCAAAAGCACCAATATTAATACACAGCTATTCTCCAACTTACGTTCTTTCAAGATGCCTACTTTGTCTTAGTGCAAAAGTTTATAAAGACCTTATCTTTCCCTAAGTTTTCCATTAACCTTAAATGCTATAGGGTGGGGAGAATTTTACTGAAGCACCACACCATATTCAGACTTGATGCTGTGTCCTAGACAAGCTGCTTGCCACTGTCAAAGACAAGGCATCTGATTCAGCAAAAATTTTGGTCAGGCCCCCGGTAGTTATTTTCATTTGAAAATACTCTGTGATTCTTCCTCAAACAAAAAACCTAAATGCTAACGCACCCTTGTATGTGGGAAGCAGCATCTTAGCACATCTTACACATTGCTTTAGGTTTACACATCCAAGCTAATCCTTTTTGTCCACTGAAGCAGGATCAAGAAACTTTCATGTTTTTTTCCTAACATCTCCATACATTATATCAACCAATATAAACACTATTTGTAAGAATAAATAAATAAAATTAAGGATTCTTTCCCCCAACGTTCTTCATGGCACAGATTAGTATTCTATTTAACGTACCCACCTCCAGCCCTGAAAGATCTCTTCCAACAAGTCAGTGGACTCATAAGTTCTGAACTGAACCATTTATCCTAAAACATTCATGAAATATGCGAGAGTATGCTGTGTTTTATCACCTCAGTTACAAATGTGTATTATTTGCATTCAAATCTCTGCAAGCAAGGATGTTCAATGCCATTCCTGCAACTCTTAGCAAACTCTTTTATGGTTCTATACAAATAAATAAAAGCAACAGTTTTTACGCACAACATTAACCCAAATCTGAGCTGCTACAAAATCTCATTTGATATTCCCTGTTTTGGAGGGAGTGGTAGGCTGGCATGAGCATGAGAGTCTTAAGTCTATCCCTTATTAATGACGTCAGTAGAGCTAAATCCTTTATTTTCTACTTTAGAAACAACACAGTTGATCATGTTTGCTCCTCACATCACCATGGTTTTTGATTCCTGACTGTTTATTCTTGCTATCACTGAAAATATAAAAACCAATCAAAAAAATTGCAGTGCGTGGATGCATAGATCATCTTTAGATGAAAAATTAATTCAGATAAAAGACAGAAGTCACGACTTTCTCTAAATGCTAACACTTCTGAATTTCTGTCACTGCTTTTCCACAATCTGCTTTGTTTCAAAGCCCAAACAACCGTTATTATAGGGAATGAGCTGTGCATAAATAAAATACTGTTGCCAAGAATGTGGGCTTTTGAAAACACTCACCAAATGCATGGCTATTGTATGTGACTCCCTGGAATGTTAGAGCAGCTTCATATCTGCAGTCACCGAGTCTGACAAATATTTCTTAAGCTAACATTTATTTGAATGTGTTTTTTAATCCTCAAGTTTGTCAAGGAGCTAATATCGTTCTTCAGACAGCATGAAATAGGAAAAGCTCGGAAAATAGACGAGCATGAGATTATAGGAAAGGGAGAACAGAAAAAAACCTAATATTAAGATCAGGGCAGAACAAAAGCTTAAATTGGAAGACACGTGAACCTATAGCCATAAGGAAAGGGAAGAATATCAAACTCACTTCTGTCCAGTTTCAACATATATGCACTAAGGTTAGGCATAATAATAGCTGAAAACCTTCCCCTAAATTGTTTCTGTTTCTTGCTGCCATCTGATAAACATGTGGAGTTTCAGATACGTAATAAAAAGAGTAATAATTCCTCCACAGAACTTGAGTAGGAGATAGAGTCATGCCCCACCCTCTGACCTTCATAAATAGCAAAACCTGAGAAATCTTAGAAATTACAAAAAGCATGCTTTTGTCATCTGAAGTCTTCCCTTGCATTTTTTTCTCCCTGAATTTGGATTGTAATTAATTTTTGTCAAAAATCATAGCATTTTAATTGGCATATTGTACTCCTAGTGAATAATCTCATAAGAACAAAAAATACAAAATTAACTAACAGTTACTGTTTATATGACAAATCAAGTGTTTAAAGAAAGAGGCAGCTTATTATAAGAACAAAAAAACCCCAAACAATATAAGAAGCAAACAAAATTTTAAAACCTAGAACTTAAAGTTTTCTTATTCATCTACAGTTAGTAGGAAAAGAAAAAGAAAAAGCAAGACACAAAAAAATCTTTAGCGATTAGCAAAAAAAAAAAAAAACAATATTAAAAAGCCAAAAGTATTTCATCACAAGTTACTTCAGAATTGTGAAAACTTCTTCCAACAGAAGCAATACTTTTGGAGTTTTCCTTTTCCATTCTTTGAATTCTCAAATTGTATACTTTAAATTTTCCTGCACGTCTTCCTTAGCAATATACATTCAAATCTTTAAACTGTCTTAGTCTAATTACAGAAAGCAGAAAAGTATTTTAAAGCTTACATTGGTTTCTCAAACTGTGTAGCTGGAACTCTGAGAAGATTTTATTCATTAATAAATAAAACCTCAGCACTTACAGATAACTTTCCAAGTTGTAAGTCTATGTGTATTTACTGGTGCTCAACAAAACAGCAATATTTATCTTGGTACTCACAAGTTGCACAGCTGTAAGAAGCTCAAGGAGAGCACTGTCAAAATCCTGTTGATCCTTTGAAAAAACATCAGGGATTTTAAAAACAAGGGGCATATTGTGCCCTGGGAGAAGACACTTGTTTTCATGATTGGGTGAAGGCAATGGGGAGGGGCAGCAGCAGGTGCCTGTAACACTAATTAGCAGGTTTTGAGCCCAGCAGGGACTGCTCCAGCAATTAATTATTCCATGCTAACTCTCTGGCTGCAGGCAGCCTGTGCAGCCACATCCATGCCCTCCAGGAGTGAGCCCAGTGTTTGTACAGCCCTGGGGCTGCTGCTGCAGGGTCTCCTGACATCCCACCTGAGTGCCCCATAGGCACACACCCCAGGTGCCATCCCACCTGAGTGCCCCCTGTGCACACACCCCAGGTGCCACCCCACCTGAGTGTCCCCTGTGCACACATCCCAGGTGCCATCCCACCTGAGTGCCCCATAGGCACACACCCCAGGTGCCATCCCACCTGACTGCCCCATAGGCACACACCCCAGGTGCCATCCCACCTGAGTGTCCCCTGTGCACACACCCCGGGTGCCATCCCACCTGAGTGTCCCCTATGCACACACCCCAGGTGCCATCCCACCTGAGTGTCCCCTATGCACACACCCCAGGTGCCATCCCACCTGAGTGTCCCCTATGCACACACCCCAGGTGCCATCCCACCTGAGTGTCCCCTATGCACACACCCCAGGTGCCATCCCACCTGAGTGTCCCCAGTGCACACACCCCAGGTGCCATCCCACCTGAGTGTCCCCAGTGCACACACCCCAGGTGCCATCCCACCTGAGTGTCCCCTGTGCACACACCCCAGGTGCCATCCCACCTGAGTGCCCCATATGTACACACCCCAGGTGCCAGCTCACAGGGGGTGGCAGGACATGGAGTCTGAGAGTGACAAGGAAGCTCATAATGTTACCCATTCATGTTTCACCCTCCAAAAATGTGCCTTCAAACTGCCTCCTATATTTAAATGTAGAAATGAAATCAGATCAAGGACAACAGAACAAAATTGCCACACATTGGCCTACCATGGATGATGCCTTTGCCAGATTTTTAAGGCAAATGAAACAACAAAAACCATTTATTATTCATGTTGCAAAATAACTTTTTAACAAGGAGTCCTGAAAGCATTACATATATACATATGTTTATATATGTATAGATATGTTTGTCTACTAATGGCATTTAGTCTATCTTTGTAGAGTCAGTCACTCAATCAATGACTCTAGGACAGAAATACAAGTGAAATACGTGCAAACAGGCTGTGCTAATTAAATGCTTTTCACATTATCAGGATTACAGCTTGACCACTGAAGAAAATAAAATGTGACCTTAACAGGGGACCCCAGCAGCACATGCACAGGATGATCACAGAGGCCCTGTGATCACAAGACTTTAAGGGTCTCCAGCTGTTCCTGGAGGGATGCAACCTTGGTAGCACGGAAATAAATACTTTCAGGGTAACAGAAAGATTAAAAAGGGAATTTATCCACCAAAAACGAAACATCCCATGGATTATCAGACTCAGAACATTTACAGACCAATGAAGAAAAAACAAGTAAATAAACTGTGTTAGAAGATGCATAAACATAAAAACACAGCTGCATCCAAGAATGACAAGGAAGAGATCCTCCAAATCATACACTCCTTGTTCAACAACTCCCTGTTCTTAACTAAGCAGACAAACAATCAATTTATGGCTCTGTGTATAGTTGCATTTCTTTAGCCCACTTTGATTGCCTGCCGTTTTTGGTTTCATGAACTGCCCTAGAGACTTCATGGCAATATTCTTCCATCACACCGTTCAGAATCACATCAGACTGGGAACCAGACAAGCCTAAATTTGAAAGATGCACTTCACTACTATTATTCCAGCTTGACTTCTTTAAGAGTCCAGCCCATTTCTGGGAATGTTAGGTTCAATTACAGCTAATCAGTGGAAAGATGCAGTTAAGATCTTCCATGCTGATGACAATTAAGATATTTAACCATTATAGAAATATACATGGGTAGTTTTCATTCACATAAAGTCATTTACTTTTTCCAAGAGACCTTTCCTTCTCCTTTCTCTACACATCTGGCTTTCATTCTCTTTTTACATTATTAAGTTTAAATACATTTTTCTCTTCACTGCTTTTGTTGCAGTACTGGTTTTTTTTGTGTAAGTCTGTTTAAATGTTTAGCATAGCATTTCTAACACTATTTTAAAAGAATGCTGCATTCAAAATTATTGCGTTGTGTTTCCAATGTGATTTTCCAATGGCATATCTCAGCAGCACACGTTGAACAGCTGGAAACTATCTAATTAGAACAGGGAGGAAAAGAGAAAAAGGCTGTTTGAGACGAATAATAATCACATCCATCACACTCATAGTTTTTCTTACTTATGTAGCACACACCTGCATCTAATTGGCAATCAAAATGATTGTAGGATGAAACACTGAGCTGACCTCATATTATATTTCTCCTTTTGTGAGCTTTAAGTAGATTTTTTTATGTTCCTTTAATTATATAGGTAGATTTGTTTACTGAAGCATTCATGTTCAAACTCATTTCATGCAAAGGGGCAAATTACACTTTTAATTATGTTTCTTTCGGGGGGAAACACAGTTAAGATGAGTTGCTGCCTGCTAGTCTCCACAGACGATAATCATGGCAACTCAATGCAGAACACCGTCAGCGGCATTAAGTTTTCATACAGTAAATATGTACACATTTTTTAAGCTGTATCAGTGTATTAGGTTTTCCAAGAACACCTGCATTAGTGACTCATCTACATCTTAGGTAACAAAAAGCTTTAAAAAGCTGGAACAGTTTGCACAGAGAAGTTGTGGATGCCCCATCCCTGGAGGTATTCAAGGGCAGGCTGGCTGGGGCCCTGAGCAACCTGGTCTAGCTGAAGGTTAAAGTTAATTACTATTAACTTCAGAAAAATTAACCCAAGCAGAGCTATTTATGTGGATAATATTAAAAAAATAGAAATGCTGCCTCCCTTCTGTTTCTTCTGTATTTTTCTTAACACCTTTACAAATTCCCTTTTTTAATTTATTTTAGTGTAAACTCTTCTCTATTATGATTGTAGAATAAATCTTGGAATTGTTTCTGTGTTAATGTAAGAACAAAAAAAGTCCAGAATTAGACAAAAAAAATAAGTATTTTTTGTACCTTGAAAAATACTGCAGGATTTTTAAGGAACTCTCTTTGCTTTCTTACCATAGTAGTCTTGTGGTCAGAATTTCTAATTTTACAACTGCATTAAAAATGTCTGGGAAGAGTTATAATCTTGGAATCACCAAACTCAGTGTTCTGTCATTTCAAACTCAGTTAAAACTTTCCCACTAAATATGAGACAAGATGTTAAAATGTATTCCTACACATTAATTGCTAATAACTGTTTCAATTAAATAGTTAGCTAGGAGCTAACTATTTAATTAATAGCTAAACTATTGTCTTAATGGATCTAAAAGAATAACCTACTTTGAAAACAGCAAAACAAAGCAAACAGCACACTGAAAACCAACCTGTACTGAGTGCACAAAGAAACAAAACATGATGTAGAACAGGGTGTTCTCTTTCAGGCATAGCTCCCAGTTTGAAGGATCAGGTATGTCACTAATTTTAAACATCCAGTTTTCTGCTGATATTGTAATGGTTTAGGTGCATGAGCAGTGGTATTCATTTTATTCACTAATACACACTGCAATACTGAATGAATTAAAAAAATGAGTTCAGTGTTTGACTCTGAGAAATATAGTATATGGAACATGTACTACACATCTTTTAAATGTTAATTGAACCTTTCTGTCATATTTATATTCCATGCTCTTATCACTACTGAATTTTCTAACGGCAACAGAAATCCAAACCCATTTCAATTTTGTGAGGGGGGTGCTGCCAGTTGGGGGGTTTTTGCCAGCTTTTTGTAACCTAAGAAACTAGTTTGGAAAATTTTCTCTCTTTTAGCAGAAATACATGTAATTCAATTACTATAGTAATTCTGGATTATACAGTTTCATATGTAAAAAAGTCAACTTTTTTTATTAAATCCAGAAGGATGTAATCACATAATTATTAACCCTCTTGCAGAACTTTTTTTGATTTCCTATGATGCATACCATCCAAATCTCATTTTCGCTTTTGTTAGGTGAATATGCCTCGCCTAATCAAAGTTCATATTTTCTTTCAGTGTTAAATCTTCATTGCACATTTCTTTCTAAGAATATTCAAGGGCAAAATTGTACATGGTTGAGGTTGTACTGCATGAATTCTATAGCTTGGAGGTGTTTGCTTTAGTTTTGAGCAGTTTAATGGGGCTTTGTGAGTTTTTTATTGTTTTTCTTTTTTAAATGAATGTATTTCTCAAATGAAAATTGCACATCCTGTCAACCATTTCTCCTCTAAGCAAGTGTAAAATGCTGGCATAAACTTCATTGGCATTGTGTCTGTGTACATCAACTCCTAAATCCAGGCAGGACTTAGGCTCCTCAGTATTTTCTTATATAAATCACAGACTAAATCCACAAACTCCTGCTCAACATTGATCTCCCAACCTGTGGGGTGTTTTAGTTTGCAAGACAGTTCTTGACTCAGCTCAAAAATGTCCTGGGTGTGTAATTCTTGTGTCACAGATCACCTGTAGTCTGAACAGTCAGAAAAATTTGCCAAACTTTTTGGCATATGGAATCCTCCAAGAAGCCCCAATTTCTTAACAGGCAGAAGAGCACTGATCAGGAGAGTATATGCCAAATCACACAGCTCTAGCCCCCAGCTTCCTCTTGGAAAGAGATATTAATGGAACCAAAATAACAGAGCAAAGAGACCTGAAGTCTGTGCACTTCAAAGTGAGGATTCATAATTAATTTCTAACTCTGAAATTTTCATCTCTTTGATTTTAAACTGTAAAATGTAAAAAAAATTCTGGAACCAAGAAGAAGGAGCAAGACAATCCTACAATTCCTTTCCTTTCTGTTTGCTCCTGTTTGATGAAAATTAGACTCTGCTGGCCTCTGCAACTGTGTAATTTGGCTTTTAATTAGGCTATTAGAATACTTTTCCTGAGAGACATGGCTTTAAAACTTTCAGCAAAAAATGCTTAACCCCAAATTTACTGTTTACCACATGAATTCTGCATGAAGTTGTGATGTAAAAGATGATGAATGCAGCATTTAAAATAAACATATATAATTGATATGATATAATATAATGGATATAATTTAAACAAAAATTCTAGACATATGCACAATAACAATATGCAGCTAATAAGGAGGAGTTTGGGATTGTCCTTGTGAGACACCTTGCTCAAGCAGA
The DNA here is from genome assembly GCA_036630365.1 of Acanthiza pusilla. Taxonomy (NCBI): domain Eukaryota; kingdom Metazoa; phylum Chordata; class Aves; order Passeriformes; family Acanthizidae; genus Acanthiza; species Acanthiza pusilla. Next base: position 25,430,615 of record JAXCHO010000164.1, read on the forward strand.
AGCCTATTTTATAATTTCTGGCTCTATTTCACCTAATCAGGAACAGATAACTAAAAATATGCTTTATTGGGTCACAGTTTGTTCCTTTCCTCAACATTTAGAGCTAGGTAAAACAAACATCTGGAACTCCAGATTGCTCTAGCAATCAAAATCATTGTTCTGAATTCCATGATGTTACTCCTTATCACAAGAAGTGTTACTCCATGTATGTAAATTTTTGTAACAATGTTTGGGAGTTTGTACTAAAAAACATGTCAATATGTAAATGAGTTTTAGAAGTAATAGCAGGAAAGACTGAAAGAGAAAAAGATAGCAGCAATCAAAGCACTCAGCTATAAAGGAACATCCCTGTTAAAGTTAGTTATCCTAAATATTTGACTGCTTTCCCTACCTCTGAGCAGGAATACGAAAGCATTCCTTAAAAGCCAGAGATTTGAAGGTGGTTTTGTCATTAGGATTCATAAGCACCTGAAACATGAGATTCCCATTGATTTCGCTGCGAGTTCTGCACTTAATGGAGTATGTTTCCTTTCTAGAGAAAAAACTGGTAAAAGAATAAATTAATTATTTTAGAGGCTCTATCACAGAATGACAGAGATGATATAATACTCATCTGACCATGAGAAATCCTTCTGTAATATATAAAGGGAAAGCAAGAGTGTAACTTCTACCCTTTTATTGAGATTTTAACTTCTCAACAGTGTGAAAAGACTAATTTAAAAACTTGAAAAAATCCACTTTCCACATAATCCACAAAGAACAACATTGGTTTAATGTGAAATTGTCCACTTTATCTGAATCCCCCAGGTCAGATGCTTCGGGATGAAAGATCAGAGTCAATCGTTTTGGGAAGTAATGATGCATTCATCTCAAAAAAAAAAACCCCAAAAAAACAAACCAAAACCAAAAAGCAAAAGGCATTAACTGGAGAAGGAAGGCAAGGGAAGAAACATCAGATTTCAGATGGCTAATTAGCGAGTACATCTTTAAGCTTGCATCTTTATGACAACTAATTATGGTAATAAGACACACATAGTGACTGACTTGTTTTTTAGAAAGTCAAAGAAGCTGGAATTCACTCTACAGCTACCATTTAAGAAGACAGCTGTTGAGGGATACATTTTCAACACAGCATGTGTGAGTTGCAACAAAGGTAAGGCTGGCCATGACAGCACCTTTCACAACTGTTGATGTTGTAGCTCTGTTTATTCAATATTAATAAGTTCAGCATGCAATTATTTTGCCATCTGTCTTCTGTAGAACCATTTATTTCTGTCCTTCAACTAAGTACACAAAAAAAAACTTGAGTAATATCTTCAAATATAATAAATTGCAATAATGAGGATATAAGAAAGACAGTTATTAAATGATTGTTACATTTTTTCTACTATATATAATTACCAAGACAAATTACTTAACTGTATAATAATATCAGCATATCTTTTAGCGTGTACTAAATGTTATTTTGGTTTTTCAATCTACCTATGAAAATTGCTATCAGCCTAAATTCTGGAGATTCAGATCAATTGGTTCAAATCTCCTATCCAGTATTGCTACTCTCTGTTAATATTTCAACAAGAAACCTAGTACATGTTGACTTGTGATTGCATTAGGAAAGAAACCAAAAAATTCTGTGGAGACATAGGCTTACTCAAATGAAATCAAATGTGTATGAAAATTCAAGTATCTGATTTTCAACTTCTAGCATTTTGCTGAAATTGTCTAAGAAGGGAAACTTCCCAAGATGGAACACATATGTAATCAAGATAAATGGCCCTTCCTGCTCTAATTACTTGATTGTGACATTGCATTGAAATATGCAATATATCAGATTTTGATAATTGTAAACAGTTTCAATGAAGAATAAAGATCAAATATATGCTTTCTTAAACGAAATAACCTTGAAGAGAGCCATATCATTGCTATAAAGAGCCGGCAAAGCAGCTTTTATTTTTCAGTTACTGTTTCATGAAGTCTTCCAGGTTTTGATCAACTTCACTTTCAAATGTTGTTGGTGTTCAATTGAATGAATTAAGCAGTTATTAACTCCGTCCCACATCACTGTTAACCATAAACTGATTTTCATTGAAAATTACAGCTTAGATTGTGTGAGGTCTGTTTCCATTGTTTATGTCACAATGGAAACAACTTTGTAATGAAGTAACAATATTGTAATATGTTTGTCATTACAGATGAGACTTCAGTTCATTTGCATGTTATTTTGCCAGTTTGGGTGTACAATCATTTTAGAGCAATGAAGTCTATAAATCTGCATTTTCCTTTCAAAGTTGCTAGATAGGTTATCATCCCTGGAAAGTTACATTCCCAACTCCTGTGCATGTTTTCTTTATGACCTAAAATTCTCCTGAAAGAGACCAAAGCAGCTTAACACCTCTTTACTTCCAGGTTTCATAAGGTTATAAACAAAAATCAAATTTCACAACCGGTAATTCTCTCCAAACTGTTAAATCTTCTGTAGTATGTGTATGTGGAAATTTTTCTGTAAGTAAGCTGGCTAAAGCAGTGTAATAAAACATCTCTAACACAGGCTGGAATGTTTATATCTCTTGTTCAGTGGCCATGCCATCCACTAAGAAATAGTTCTGCCATCCTGGTCACTGATCAAAGCAAGGCATTGTGCCTCATCTTTAATTTGGAGGAATATTTTTCTATTGTATGTTTTTGTCACTGAACATTTTATCTGTTCCTTATTCTGGCATAATTATTCTGGGAATTTTCTTCCCATTATAGTCTATCTTCATGCAAGAGTAGCCTCAATATCTGGCAATTAAAAAGTACTGCTAATTTGCAATTCAGTCCAAATTTTTCCACTTATTGTTTCAAGACTGTGGGCTTGTCACTCACAAATAATTAAAGTTACAATTTTATCCCAATAAAAACAAAGTGTGACACATGCAATGTAGCCACTTGAAATACGTTTTTTATATAAAACAATCATCAATAAATTGTTTCTCTGAGTCAGAAGTATTTTTCTCTTACATCTTTAAATCTGTTTATAGCTAAAGAAAAGTTCCAGGCTGATAACTGTAATGAATAACATACTCCATTTCTTTCCAGATTATATTATTTAGATGTAGTTGAAACTAAAGGAAGTAATCCCCCACCTTTTCCTGTGTTCCCCCTCTAACTTCAAGAAGCTGAGTATCTGCAGGCTAGATAGTGACAGCTAAGTTCTCAGATTCCAAAAGAGCAAATACAGGATAATAAATGAAAGTGAAGCTCTTTGATTAATTCTGAAGAAGCGTGTCCATCCTTATCTAGAAGTAAATTTCCTGTGCTTAAGACTGCTCATTCCTTGGTCTCTGGGCTAAAATTAATTCTGGGGATCTGAAAAACAGGATCTAATGCAATGGTCCATTGATTTGACACATCACTCCAGTTACTATGTAAAACAGACTAAACTGTCATATCGCTTAACAAAGAAAGAAGAACTGTTTTCTGTAAAAAAAAAAATTAAAAATCTGAGACAAAATATACCATATGAAAAAAAGTCAACTTACCATTTGTGAAAATACTCCTTTATCAATACTCCTATATGAATAAATTTGTTTCTGTGGATAGCTCAAGGTTTATATTGTAATTTTCTGGTAGTTATAAAGAAACTCAAATTTTTGTAGTCAGATGAAAGTTTAGGTAGTCCTGGATAAGCAAGTTTTTCTTTCATGCAGCAGTAGAAATGGGACTACTTTCTTTGATGCTGATAATCTCTTTCCCACCCTTCACTGAGTCTGGTAAACATTTGAACTGCAACCAAACCTTAGAAAAGTGGTCCTGTATGGGATATTGACAAACTTGACATGACAGCTACTCTGAAATGTTGGCTAATACAATGTCGAAGCACTTTCAGAACAGAAGATGTATCAATTACGTTCCACAAAGCTGTGTTTGAGGTGAATAAGTATCTGAGCTTGAAGTGACCTTTCTGTAGGACATTACTTCCCTTACTGTTTTGTTACTGTCTTTCCCTAGCTAATGGCAGCCTTCATGTCAGAGCTTCAAAGCCTCAGAGCTACCCTCAGAGCAGGGATAGGAAGGCAAGAAGTTGTAGCTAAGAGAGCCGTATAGTGCAGATTGGTTCCAGCCCTAGAGAGTGGCAGGAGAGTAAAGCAGGACATAATACAGATGAGGTGATTGTTAGTGGGGAAAACAGATTCATGAGGTACATAGCAAAGAGATCTGAGGGAACAAAAAAGGAAAGAAAACAATCATCCACGGTAATTTGACCTCAACAAAATCCCTACTATTTACAGGGAGGTTGTCAGTGGAAACTCCCACTGCAGAGATAGGAGCACAGATAGCTTTGTTTGACCTTGACCCATACTTGTTTCTTCTCGTTATTCCGACCTGTTGTTAGTATTTAACTCAAGGTAAACTGTAATGGATGAGACATTTGACTTGCTTCCAGATAACACATCAAAACTCCTCCAGACATCACTGCTGATGTGTGCACAGATAGGGAAGGAGCTCAGATTGCAGTGAAGAGCCGCAGAACTCATTACCAAGCAATACTCAGCAGCAAACAAGACAATTATCTGAAAGCTCCTGCTTTGCTCTCACAATGGCTCAAATTAACCTGCTTATCATTGGATTGAAATAGGAAAGAAATGCTTCCGCTCTCAGGTCTGACAGAGAATCAGCTAAGACAGAAGACTAACTAGGATCCTTTCATCACACGATTCCTGGGAAACAGAATAGCCTCATTATTTCCAGTTGACACCTTTTCAAGGCATAGATAGTTTCCTAAGCCACTTTGATATTTTGACTAGTCATTTCTTCCATTTGAGAATCATGACTGGTCTTTTTATTTGCTCTAAACCATGACACAAAAAAATTTCCTAGACTCAGCTTGTAAAACCCATTTTGATATGGATTTGAAGTAAATTACAGTTCAAATTTGCGTTCCAACTTAACATAAAGTGTACGTATACGGTCTATGACTAAAAGGCGCTGTGAAATATGAAATATTAAGCAGGTTTCTTGGAGAATAAAAGTTCATATTTTCATCCCATTTAATGACCTTTTACCCTCTTTTTCTTCAACAAACACAAACAGTTAAACTATTCCATCAATAAAGGAAAATTTCAAGGATAACAAGAAGAAAAAATGCCCACCATGGGCGTTTTCATGGCAGTGGGCAAAAGGGTGCCCCATATTTTTACAGCTTGAGCACATGAGAGTTTCTAACTTTTACTGTTGCTCCTAAAGTTCTTTACTTGCAGAAGCAACTCATTTTGATACAGGTGGCCAAGCCATAGAGCCGACTCTCCTCATTCACAGCTACAATCTATACAGTAGCTTGGGATAGACAAGTTTTCTTCAGATTTATAAGTTTTTGGCACTTTACCAAAAGTGAAGTTACTCCTGTTGATTTGAATATTGTCTATTTTCCACACCTGATCCCTGGGATGTTATTGCATCACCTCTACTCTACAGACACTGATGCAGCAGCTGTGCAGTCAGCATTGCACCTCTCCTTCTCTAAGCAAATCCAAGCAGACAGTGCTGTTCCAATGCATCTGACCCTGACTAGTCCATCTGGCTAAGAAACAAGACCTCAGGGTTAAAGGCGCGTCCTTCATTTCTACAATTTAGAGGTCATCTGTTCTAGAGATGTTCCTGCAGAATTAAAGAGGTATGTACTCTGACCCACAAATATGAGAATAACACTCATCCCAACTATATTCATCCTTGTCTGTAATAACAGAGTTGTTACGTCGGAGATTAATGCTGTAATGCTCTTCAGCTGGTGCAGCATTCTGTGCAGAAGGCCCTGTATTCAGTATGAGCCTGAATATGTGCCTCCAGGAAGAAGCTGATCAGCAATGTCGGTATCTTTGATTTGGGTTTTGATTTTCAGTCAACAAAAGATACAAAGTTATTCTGTCAACCTGTCTTCTCTGTAGCTAAGTACTGTTGTGACAGTAGAAATTAGGCTAATTAGCAAAACAAAAAGCAATCCTGTTCAAACATTAAGTATATTCTTTTTCCATCTTTTTAAATGCCTTCACGGAATCACACACTGCGAGTGAATCTACTTAATCTGAGGCTAAATTAAGGCTAAATTTTTCATGCTTTTCTCAGGGTGTCCCAGGTCTCAACACAGCCATAGAATCATAAAATAATCTGAGCTGGAAAGGACCCATAAGGATCATTGAGCCCAATTCCTTTTTTTTTGTTTCTCCAAACTTTTTGTGTGTCAGTCATAATGCCCAGGAATTCAATGCACAACATATTCATGAAAGAATAATGATAATTTTTGAAAATACTTTAAAGCATGAGGAAAAAATACACAACTATGTATAGATGCATATATTAAAATGATTGTACAAGAATTATCCATTATCCCTTATTGAGCTGAGCAGCTCCACATTAAAAAAAGACCAAAACTCAAGTCGCATCATAATCTGGGAAACTAAATAAAATCATCTAGTAAATCCATTTGAGTGTGTAGTATGAAGTAAAATAAAAAGGCATCAGTTTAATTCTTTTAATATTTAAATCAGCAAGTTTAATTTCTGCTTAGATTATATAATAATAAATATAGTACAAGTGGGAATGATACAGTTCATTTCATCACATAGAAAAAGCATATAGCTTCTACTGGGTAGATTTAATACAATTTTTTTTGTTCTTGTTCAGCTTTCTTTCCCTTCCCCACATACTGAAAAAAAAAAGGAAATATTATTTTCTTTCAGCTGACCTAAGAATATGGAATAAAAGCAAATATTTAGAAATATAAAACTGAGGTCAGCTCAACAGTGTTTAGGAAGAAGTTTAAGATTTATTCGATTCCAGTCATGAGCCAAGACTCTGATCATTAATCACATAATTCCCTCTGGGATGATGAAGGTAGCCCTGTGGTGAATCTGACAATACAGAAGTAGCAAGTGTCCTCCCAATAACTTTTATTGCCTGCACATAATGGAAAAAGTGTGGGGAACATTTTAAATTTTCCTTTCAATAATTATGAACTTCTGATCATTCCAGAAGAAAATCTGAGTAGGATTTCACTAACAAAACAGTTAGATACATATCCTTCTCCATGGAATTGAAACAAAGCGTTTATGCCTAACTTGTACTAGATAATAATTTTTTAACAGATGTCTGGCTTAGACTTTCAGAAACATTCAGATTATCAGGGTCTTTTAACATTAATGTCAAATCATCTGCTTCCTAGGGTTTGTCTTGATTTCACAGATTTTTCTTATCTTAGTGTTGCCTCTCACTACAATTGCCATTTAGCACAAATTCTGAGACAGTGTGATCTCTACTGAGAAGGTTTGCTTGACACCAGTAAGTAGAAATACTTCCTAAACACCAAATCACTTGTCCTACTATTTCTTAACAGGATTGCTTGTTTTTCACTCACTGGCATTCATAACCACAAACTAATTTCTAGAATGAATAAAAACAGTTTTCCATCCTCAGCACCCAAACACATCAAGCAGAAAAATAAATAGACAGACAAAATTTAAGAAAAATTGTTCATAGCCTAACTCTATGTACAGAAGCAGAGGAAAATCCTCATTCTTTTGACTGACCTTCCAGGTATTTCATGAGGGATCACCTGATTTAAGAAATAAACAAGTGAACTACTCTTGCCACACAGAATAGTCTTCAGTGTAATCTGTTTAACATGTCTAAATAAGCAGCCCATATTACTCTTTAGAAACCCCTTTCTCTTCACTGCTTTGTCACAGCCATTTGAGACATATAAACATGTCTACTGAACAAGTTACAAATGCTAAATCTCAATTTAATATACATTGTATTAAGGTTAAAATAAAATTATCATTCCCCTCATGTCCATTTATGTCCAACTTCATAGACAAAGGTTTTACTGATAACTTTAAAATTTCAGATCCTGGCATTTTTCTGTATTGAGAAGCATACTGTAGAATTTGACAGTAAGCACATATAAGAAATTGCTCAATGTCACAATATGCGTGCAGTTGGATACAATTATCAAAAGCATTAATAAACACTGCTATCTGTGCAAACCAGGGAATAGTTTCAAGCACCATGTCTGAATTCCCTATATGTAAATATTTCTAATCCTTATCTGTAGCTAGCAAACAAATTAATATTTAATTGTTCTTGGAATAAAATAAGCATTTAAATTAAGGTAATATTAACGTGGTTTTCTGTTGCTTTTTGGAAAAAACCCACAGACTAAACATGGTTGCCATCAGAGGTGATTCCAGAAGGATCTACCATAAACATAGCATCTGGGGAAAAGCCACAAGAAAATTTGATATAAGAATTAATTTAGAAATACTTTATATTTAAATATGTTTACTTTTCAGCACTAACTTTATCATCACACTCTTTGAAAGAATTGCTGCTACAGAAAGTTTCTCATTACATATATTCCAAGATAGTGTGTACTTAAAAATCGACATAAAGTTATGGCAGAATTAACCCAACATTCTGTGTTATATTTAGGAATATAAAACTATAATTAGAGTGTATTGCATACTGCCATTTAATTACCTTATTTATAAACACAGATCTTTCCAACCAGAAACATAATTTCTGGTTAAACAGACTGTTGAAAATAATTGCTGTTTTAAGACAATTATTCTTCTCTCTACTTGGCTTACTAACTTATTTTTTTTCTTTATTTTTAGTTTACTATTTAATTAAATTAATTCATTTAATTAAAAAGAAATTTAATAAGTATCACTGATTGCCTCAGAACCTAACAGAAGCTACATCTCTTGGTTAAGCAGACAGAGTCACTTGGACTTAATTTTGAGGAACATCTGGGCTCAACTCAAAGATTGCATCCTTGCTGTCCCCCATTACCTCAGCGTCTGGCTTGCCTTGATCTGGTATAATAGTAGCATCCTTTACTTTCTTTTAAATAAAAGAAGGAACTGCATCCTTCACATTCTGTCAGAACAGGAAAATTTCTTAAAAAATGAGCAATTTTTGCCCATATTATTATTCTTTAAAATCAAGCATCAGAAAAAAGCCCCAAGCAAACCATTTCAACCTCCCTCAAAAACAAGCAAACAAAAAAAAAACCCACAAAAATAATCCACAAAAAACTGAAGTACCTAGAGATATCTTTGCCTTTAGTAATATGTGATTGAAGTTTATCAAGATTCTAACAAGCAGCAGTAAATTGAACTACAAAAGTATTACGCTAGCTTAATCAAATATTACGTCAAAAACATTTGCATATGCTTTAAAAGACTCTTTCACAACACACATTAATTCAATGTCCTAAAGACACAAAATATCCTTATCTGTGAGCCTATAACTTCAGTTGAGGCTTTATAACATACAGAAATAAAAGCATGCCATTCTGTCTATAGAACATCGTTGTACAATTATCCATTAACACAAACAAACACTATATTGTGGTGCTTTGAGAATATATTAGAGGAATGTGTCCATTATCAATAAAAGTGGACAAAACCCATTTGCACAGGAAGAGATTCAAAACTCCTCAGTACCTCTTCAGAAAGATGAGTTACCAGGATGAAATAATAATTTCCTATAAATTTGAAATCGGGTTTGTTGGGGGTTATTTTCCACATGTTCATTGTCATGACACAGTGCCCAGTCCCTCTGTAAAAAATTTATCTTACCAGAGGAAAATGAAATTCAAAGTAACTTTCAGTGACAACAGGAAAAGCACGTCTCTTCCTTTTTTCTCGACCTTGTTTTTGTTATCTAGACAACAACAGAATTTTATTGTGTATGTTTGTAAGGCACTAATAGAATGACTGTAATTTTTTTTGAGATATACTAGTGAAATGAGAACTAAAATAAGGCAACAAACCAAAACCCGAAACAAAGACAGTCAGTACTTCTACAGAGCTACATGGAGCAAATGATTTGTGACTTTACTGAAAAAAACCATGGTAAGTCAATTTGGATATCTCTCCTGTCTCCTGGTTATTCAGAAAGATACGTAGCTGGGGTAAACCAAGTTAACACTCCCAAATCATTTAAATTCACATTGTTCTAGAAGATGCATGACTCAAAGAAAGTATTTACTGGGCCAAGAAACTATGAAAGAAAATAAGAGTTGTCTCCATTGTACAAAAACATATCTGAAGCACTGTTAAAAAGAAAAAAAGGATAATAAAAGAAGGGCTGGGTATTGGGAAAGGGAATGGGGAGAAGAAAAGGCATCCTGGAACTAAGAATGAAGGTATAATCCAGAAAACTGGTTAGAAATCTTAGGACTGGGACCTATGGAGGCCTATTATAAGATATTTCTTCTGCTTAACCAGAATAATTTTGATTCCAGTGTGGCAGCCATGCATATGTCACATGCAAAGATGCAAAAATGCACACAGGGGAGCTAAGTTGTTTCTTGGCACCACAGGAGAGAAAAGACAAAACAAATGCTAAGGGCTGCACTGTAGAATGACAAACATCTTAAACTAAAGATGTGTGTGGCACAGAGATAAAAACAGGCCCCAGCAACGGCCACATCTGTAATTCATGTAGGTGCTTAACTGATAGGAAACCTACTGAAGCTGGCTTTGTTATACTCTCAAAGCACCAAAAAAAAAAAAAAAAAAAAAAAAAAAAAAAAAAAAAAAAAAAAAAAAAAAACCAAACAACCCAGAAAAACAACCCCACCCAAAAAACAAAAAGCATTGTCATATTCTAAGTACTCTCCAAGTGTTTCATCTACCAAAAGAATTTTGTTCCTTCCTTTTCTTCCTTCAGATTTTCATTCTTAATTTAGACTATTGAATTGTGGAAGACCCAGCAGAATAAGAACAAACTTTGTTTAAATATTCAATGCCATAAATAAAATTTTTAATAATTTCTGCCATAATAAATGCTCTAATTTAAATAGACCCAATGAAAAAATTTTTCCTATCATATTAGCTTATACACAAATGTTCACTTACGATACTAGAACAGCTCAACATTTGTTGGCCATCTGTAATTACAGACTTACAGATTAGCTCAATGATACATTCTGCTTTAGGAGACATTTTAAAATTATATCAGAGAGGAATAAATACAATCCAAGTGTTTTCCCCTCAATTCAAATCTCCGTTCTTCTTGCTTATGTAAGTCAAACCTTAACCTGAGCTATAATACAGTTCATTACACTTTTTAGATGCATGGCTAAGCTAGTTACTTCTGCTTTCATGCTCAAGTAGCAGATGCATAGGAGTGTGGCCATATTAATAACTCCCATTAGAGTCAGGAATGCCACTGAAAGTTCATTCTTCCATATGTACTCTAGAAAAGGCGCAAAAGGTTCAAATTCCAAGTGGCTATCTAATAATCCAAAACCCAGATGTTCTCAGAGTAAACTATTTCTGCATTGTCTCAGTTCTGTTTTTTATCCATAAATAAAGAAACACTTCCCTCACCTGAATCTCTCATAAGAGTTTTCATAAGGGTTTTTCTTAACAAAAGAAGAAAAATTAAAAGGATACACCCCTATTATAGCAACAACAGCTCAGCCTGCTACAAAGTAACATATTTAGCTAAAACATAATGGCAGATTTTTTTATTTTTTTTTAAATACCTTCATATTGACATTTCACTTACTGTCAGCAGTTACCAGTTGGCAAAGTAGACTTACAGAATCAGAAGAATGTTTCTATACAGCTTGTGCCTGTTCAGGACACTTCTGTATTAGGGTTATGTTTATAATGATATGACACATAACAAGATAGCTGATTTTCTTACTTGTTTATTAAAGAGAATATTAAAAAACTTAGCAATATTATTGACATATCACAAAATCCTTTAGGGGCACTCATTTCCTGAAAGCTCAGGTAATACAATGTCATTGGCAGTAAGAGAAATTAATCTAGTAAAGTTCTTGATTTTTTTCCTTTATTTTTACCGTATTGCTGTTGACTGCACATTCTCTTCTCACTTCTCATGAAAGAAGGACCATTATTTCTGTCTCCAGTAGTTTAATAAGGCTTTTAAAAAGCTTTTAGACGCAGTAGCTACATATATGTTAGAACATTTTCCAAGTGTGTTCTGCAGGCAGAGAAGGAAGTCAGCGTCTAGCAAGACATGGTGCTTGTATCCTTGTATAGAACATGTAAATAGCAACTGCCCAAACAAGATTTGTGAAATATATATTGTGAATTCCATCAGCTAATCATATTGAAAATATAAGCAATATGAAACATTTCCCACAATAAATAAAATCAAGAGAGTTTACGAAGTACAAGATTTTTTGTGACATCACTGAACTCTTGGTGACACTACATCAAAAGAATAAAAGAAAATTGAATAACTTTTTTTGCCTCAAAGAAAAGAAGAGCTGGAAATGAGTTAATTGAAGCACTTATGGTCTTACGTCAGTTAGGACTTGGCTTTGAATGGCTTTCTCCCTTAACCTGCTCTTTCTTCCTCCGTAATCGCAGTTACCATAATGAAGCCCAGGCGAGCATGATCAAGCAAGTAAGAATATGATTAAAAATAATGAAGGAAGTAATCATGAAGAATAACAAGCTGAAACCATGAGCTGGCTAAGAGTTAATGGGTCAGGATTGGTAGGCATACATGGACAACATTGTGGTGGGTGTCTGCTACAGGCTCTCTGATCAGGATGAAGAATTAGATGAGGCCTTTTTAAACAATTGGAAAAAGTCTAAAAAAACAGGCATTTGCCCTCATGTGGGACTTGAACCACAACACAACAGACATAGGCAAGGGCACAAGTTTCCTGGCACAAATAAAACAGAAGTCAATATGCGAAAGTGCTCTGCTAGACTTCCTACTTATAAACAAGAAAGGACGAGTTGGGAATGTAGGGTTTGGGAGTAGTTTTGGCTGCAGTGATAATGAGATGATGAAGATCAGAATCCTGGGAAGAGGAAATAAGGCAAACAGCAAGATCATAACTCTGGCCTTTAGAAGAGAAAATTTTGATGTGTTCAGGCACCTGCTTGAAAGAATCCCGTGGGAGACTGCCTTAAAGAGAGGGGATCAGGAAACTTAGCTGATTTTCGAGCGTCACCTCCTCCAAGTTCTAGTCCATCCTGATGAGCAGGAAATCAAAAAAAGGTGATAGAGGACCTGCATGGATGAACAAGTAGCTCTTGATAAAAAAATAGATGTAAATATGAAGAGTAGAGGAGGTAGAAGCAGGGACAAGTGACCCAGGAGGAGTATCAGTAGACTGAGTGTGCAGGCTTAGGAAAGCTGAAGATCTTTTGGAGATGAATCTGTCAGATATGATACTTGCACATACTACAGACTTGAACCTGACCCATACTTAGATCTACTTCGTGTCTGGCAGCGTCATATTTAGGAAATGACACATCTCCAATTAGCACTGTTTTGGAGTGTACCCTGAATGCAACTGTATTACAGGTTAGTATGGATATTCCAACCCTTAAAACAAATGTGACCCCACTACCTTCTACTTACAAAGATCAGCAAATGCAGAGGGGAAAGGTGTATTGTCTTAACTAAAATGGCCACATTTTGCAGTGATATCCACTCTCCTGAGCTATGCAAAGAGAATTAGATGAAGGAACTCATAAATCTTAAACTTACACAAGTTTCTGAAATGCACCTAGGGTGCACACATGTGTGGTATTGGCAACGAGAAAGGCAGTGCTTTGCATGGAGGTAGTCTTGTCTCACTTGTTTAAAAAAAGTATATACCATATTATTTTTGTCCTCTCATTGTTCATCCACCAGCAAGGTAAAAACATCTAGATCAGGTATTCATCTATTTCTGATCCTAATAGTAAAGAAACCACAATCACTGCTGGCTACTGCAGTCCTCTGTGGTTTTCCAGAAAGATTTAAGGGGAGTTCCTTTATTTTCCTCCATGTCACAGGCAACATTTTATGATGCAAAGTTAGTATATCTCTTTCCTACTAGGCTTTCTGTAGATTTATTGTTCAATCTGTAAGTTGGTTGTGTCTTGATCAAAATAACATAAAATAAGCTCTATTGCTCTAAATTTCACTGATTGTCTGGTGAAGAATCATCAGGCAACATGATAATTATTCCCTTCTTTGAATGTGTTCTTCAAATACATCACAGTTTTCAAAAGATGGCAGCAAAATCAACAACATTCACTAGATAATCATTCTCTCTATTTCTCTGCATCTGTGCAATAATCCATTATGCTACTTTTATATTTCCTCTTGTCTTTCTGTTATATCTCCTCACGCGATAGAAAATTGTTTATGTATCACATGTGCATGTAATGTTCTAGGCAGAAAGACATGAAAATGTTTTATATATCAGCCTGCAAAATTTCCTCCTGTGGGTAAAAGACATTTTACAACTGGACCATATATTGTGCAGCCCAGTGCAGAACATGAACTGAAAATGGTGTAGAACTCCACTTGCTGGCAATATAGGCCATGAATAATTATTGCAAAACAATTTACCAACATTAGCATTGAATTTCCACATGTGAGTTGCTAGGCTGGACTACTGGTGTGTCTTACATGTCGGCTTAACATGCCAGCACACATGAGGTTAATTTTCTATTTGTCTGTCATCCTACTGAACCTTCAGGATTGGTCTCTGCAGCCACACCTTTGACATTTCATACATTTCTGAAAGTACTTATTAAACTTTATTAATCTTTCCTACCTGTTTTTTATCCCTGTGTTGAAATTCATTTGACTCATGTAAAATATTGGTGTTATATTTATGTTATAATCTTTCATTTTCAAGAACTTAAGTATGATGTTGGAGGAAAACAGGTCTATAAGTCTCATTGGCTAAAAAAAAATTGCAATTGCTAACTAGAGGAGGTTGATTTACTTCTTTTTCCTAAGCAACTGGAACAGGCAATACTTCAAATGTAATATATATGGATAGCATTATTTCTCACTTGTTCAGCACCATTCTGAATAATTATTTTCTATAATTCCTACCATATAGTAATAGGATGTCAATTCCTTTTTTCAGTATTAAGTTTCTCTCTTCCTTTAATGTCTTTTGAAAACATCTCTTAAATAATAAATAGTAGATACCTTGGGAGAAATAAACTCCATAAGGTATGATAAATAAAGTTAACAGGAAAAGTTTCAGAGTGGTTGTTGGGGGTTTTTTATTTATTTTTAAGTAAAATAGTCCTGTCTTTTATTATTAATGGTTTATATGATCACGAAGTTCGTACATTCTTCTCTTATTAAAACAAATAACTTCAGTTCTCAGATGTTATGGTTCCAGTAAAACATTTTTCTAACAGCAAGGGAAGTGCATACAGTGCAAAACACCCATCAACAGCACCATTCATGGCCATATAATCAGCTTTTCCAGCACTGTGTAAAAGAAATTACCATTGTCTTTCAGCATCAATAGGAGCAAACTGAGACACATTTTAGAGCAAAAAAGAGTCTATTATATCTTTTGTCACATTATCTGATTATTCAAATTACTGATGTTTCTAGGAATTCCTGTAGGCTTCCCTGTTGGAAATATTCTGTAACCCCAGGACACAGACATAGGTGTTAAATAAATAAAGGAGGGCTGACTTGCAAAGCTTTGTGCTAACTTACTAAGAAAAATCTCAGTTCTGAGTAAATGCAACAGTTGACTGAAAGTAAAGAGCAGAAATTAAAATCTGTATGGGAGAACCACTAAAATTTATGAAAACACATGCAGCGTGACCATGGTGGAACAGTGCGGAAACAGAGAAACATGTAGAAGGTACAAAACAAGTAACTACACTTGGTGATTCAGATATTTCAATTCAGGTGCCTTTCAGGAAAGTAATAAGTATTAAATTCATGTTTTGTAAAGTAAGCTAAAAACCTATATATATATATATATATATATATATATATATATAATACTAAAAATTGGAAGATATTTGTTAGTTTGGCCCATTCCTTTTTTCTCATTGTGAAATACTGACTTAAGAACTCCCATCACCAGTGCAGAGCCAGACTTGCTAAATGAAGTAGGGACATGTCAGCATATTAATTGGCATAATTTCCAGTATCACAAATTATGGAGAGTGTTCACATCAAATTATCTAAAGCTTGTATGGTAGTTCTGTTTCTATAACAAGTGCTGTTTTCTCATAGGTCAATAATCTTGACAAACTAGTTACTTAGGTGAAATTACTTTCTTACAAAGAAATAAACAACAAATAATACTTCCACAGCTAACTCGAAGAAGCAGCTCTTGCAAAAGAGGTAATTTTTGGCATGTTTATTGAAAACCTACCCCTTCCAAGCTGACTTCATTATTTTGAAGCCAGAATAATTACTTCTTGTAGTACCTACAGGAAAAATACTAGGAGCAAAATCAGCCCAGTGGGACATCTGGTCTTCTTTTAATAGCATTCATAATTTAAAGAAGTGACTTTATGACTATAGCACCCCACTTCCACCAATTCCTAACTGTACCTTTGAATATATGGTTTATTGGACAATAGGAATATTTTTATTTAGCCATTGAGATTACAATTGTGCCCCCACAGCTCCCATTACACTGCCTGGCAAATTTAAGGCGTTTGGTGTTACTATTAGTACTACCAAAAGAAAATAAAAAAAACCCAAAAGCCCACCAAACCCACAATTTTATGAACAGGCAAAAATCTTTTGATTTTGATATTATAAGACCATGTGTTTTAGCTGTAAGCATAGACAAATAAGAGACCAGCAACTCTGGGTTGAATAAATGGGTTGAGAACTTACTACCCATACTTTACAAATTTTATAAGTTATTTCAGCCAGCTCCACTCTGGCTCAAACTACCAAATGCCCACTGAAGGTTGGTGTGCATTGAGCACACTCCTGGAAAGCATCTGGAATTTAGTTTTGTCTGAGAGGAATGAAGTGCAAGCACTAAGAGTCTTCTCCACAGCATCAAGCAAAGCACAGAAAGCAAGACAATCGGGTTATTCATGGGACTTCTGTTCCAGCCTAATCTACTGATGTTCATCATACTGAGATGCTGCCAGATATATTCAGTTTTTTTTCATAAGGTGGAATTCAAGCAGGTTTGTTAAGGGATAACCATCATGCTAGTGATTTTAAGATACATAAAGCCATGGGGAATATTGCCTTAGGGGAAGTAAACTTTCAACATATAACCACAAAAAAACAAAATGTTATTTATAGTAGAAAGTAGCTAATTCTAAAAGCCATAGGCATCTAGTCATCTTGATCAGACAGATACTAATTGGCTGACTCTCAGAGTTTTAAATCTCTACAAATATCAGTTTGCAAACTGAGCAAACCTGAGATATGTCTTGCTGCCAGTGATTTTGACAATCCTTTCAATATGAATTCGTCATGTCTTAAGTTTACTACATTGAAGAATGTTGATAATTTTTTCTTTGGCTAAGGAAAATAAGTGCTGGAAGACTCAATGACATCTAAGAGAGAGTGCCATGTTAATACTTCTGGATAGGTAAATAGGACTAAATGGGGACAGTCAACCCTAATGTAAGAAGGAGGTTTTGGAGCTCAGGTAAGCTGAGGGGATGGGCATGCATTCGATTGCATGGCCCTAAGAGAGGGAACTAGGCAGCCTATTAAATTTTCTATTAAGTTTATGAGTAGATCAGAAGCCTCCAGTTCGGCTTAAACTCCAGTAAAACGGCAAGGTAGAACAGGATTTTAGGTCTTTAACAGGCAATGTCTCTAAAAATTATTTTGAAATAGAAAATGGTTACATGTTTCCCCAGTTTTACAGAGCTGGTGGACATTATTGCTTCCAGGTTGTATATACCAGTCTACAAAGCAACTTTCAGCATAGCTAAGCAAGTTCACACTGTTTAAAGGTCACTGTCACCATCTAGCGGCAGTCTGAAGGAGCTTAGACTGCACGTTCTTCAATTAAGTTTATTATGAAAGAACACAATCAGAGGTTTTCTACTTGTATTACATTCATTTAAGCCCTTCAGCTTAATTTTTGGCTAACATTTTAATGTAGAACCTAATTGTCATTTATAAATATTTGTTACAAACCAGCATTCACCTTTCCTGGCAGTTTGCTCTCTGTTTCTTATAGACCCTTTCACATAATTTTGGGAGCTGGACACAGGTCTACCTACTGTGGTTGCACTGTTTTAGAATCTTTCTGTTCTTTCTCACAGAGAACATAGATAAGTTGCATTCTTTTACTTTTCTAATCTCTGTGTTTGGCATCGGGTGTCATTTAGCTGTGACCAATGGGTTTAGGAGGTGGACTTTTCACTGACCAGTAGTTGTTGGAGTATGTTAGAGTATAAAAACCCTTTTCTGTAAATAAACTGCCCTTCTCCACCATACTTCGTCTGCTTGGTTTCTCTCAGCAAGCTTCTGCGCCAGGGGGATTCGAAAACCACATACCTACAATGTTTAATACAGATTAATAAAAAATCTTGTCTTTTTAATTCCCAGAAATAACTACTCACACTTATTCCTGTACTGTCTTTTTTTCCAGACTCTGTCAGATTTACAATCTCACATAGGATGCTCTGTAACACTGTTGTAAGTGTAGTCTACTTTTAAGGTGAAATATCTTTGTGAGTAAGAAATAAAATCATTTCAGTACTATTTTTCCAGTATTGTGTATACCACCTTTCCAACCTATCCACTTTTTTCTGCTCTTCTCACCTTCCCTATTTACAATCTATTGGTGTAGACAGAATAAAAGTTTTTATTATATGGTAATCTGCAGTAATAACATGTTCTAGAAAACAAACACCTGCTTCTAGTTAATGCCATTTCTCAAAGTTATTGTGGTGTAGTAAAATCACTGGACTTCACTAAACACTTACTGTTCATAGAATGGGGATATTACCTTTTGTTGTTCTGATATACTACAACTCCTACTCCTTTCCAATTGTAATAAATAAGATAGACCTATTAACTACTCATTTTCTTTGACAATTCAAGAAAAGCTGTTTTTACTTTATGAGTAAGAACACAGAAACTGTTATGCCAATCAAACCCATAAGCCTTTAGTATAAGTAACTTAAAATCCAAAATCCATCCCATCTACCACAATTCTCTACAACTTCTGCTTTCCATGTAGTCCAATATATCATATTTTCTTCATTTTATTCACAACGCTACTCACTAATTCGATGTGTTACTGATGCTAAGAGAAGAGTCCTATGTATTGGCCTGAGGAAGCCTGCTTCAGTTTTCATTTTTGACTAAAAGCCTCTGCCTCAATTCTTTGGAGGAATTTTAACTTCTTTCTCCATAAAATAGTTCTTCCCTTTGCTTCATTGCCATTTTTTCCCAAACTCTGCCTTCTCCTTTTCCTCTGGGTCTCTTTTTATTTGTTTGTTTGGTTGAGAGGAATTTTGTGTATACAAAAGGTTCTGTTTGAACTTTATGTCTCCCACAGGTACCATGCAGCACAGATTACTACTGCCCTTGCCAAACCATCAAACCCTTCCTCACCTCAGCACACAACATTTTGTATACTTTACAAACCATGACATTCTATCATTACTAACTTGGAATGCATAGAACTACTATAAATGCTGTAGACTGAAAAGTTATCCCAATAGGACTGTGGGTTTTATCACAGAGCTTCCCCTCCCCAGCATATAGATGTTTCAGTTTACAACCCTAGGCCAGTCTGTGTTTTAAGAGCCAGAAACATGGGCAGCTCATACTATTTATATGTGCAGTATCCCAACCAGAAAACCCAGTGAAAATAGAAAACCTCCTGAGTATATTATATCAGAACAGGAAAAAGTCAATTGCAAAAAAATACATCAGCCTTATGGACAGAAAAAGAACATGGCAAGGAGCTGAAAGAAGCAGCATTCCTTCTCCATTTACTTGGGAAGATGCAATGTTTGGGGGAAAGAGATAAGTGAAGGCTCCACTCTGTTACAGGCAGCAAGCCTTGAGGCTTTTGATGTCTGTGATGCAGTTCGCCATGAACACAAAGGAGATTCTAAATTACAATCATATGATCCATGGAAAAATGTCAGCTGGCACTGAGGGAGGTTTTTATATTTTGCTGTTGGAAAGCCAGCAAATATACAAAAGTACAACGAGTACATATACTTATTTGTAGTCAGATAAAAAAAAGCAAACAAAAAAACCCCCAAAGCATTAACAACCTTATCTGTAAATCCCTGTCTACTGAAGACTAACATATATTCTTAAAAAAACATAATGAATTATGCAATGGACTCAAAACCAATAAGTTTTTGAATTGCACAATTCAGGTCTTTGTGGATTGCGTAAAATACTGATAGAATAAAAATCACTAGCAACATGATATTCAGAAAACAGTGACCATAACTAGACAGTGGAATTGGCTATTGCCAACCAACAATTGATGCCATTTGGCCAACCCCTCAGTCTGTCGTTGTAATAAACAGTACCTTCTATCAACACTTCAGTTATAGCAGCAATAGGACATACAGGGATGCTTATGAGGTACATCATCATATTTTTTAAATTAATTTCTACAGACTCTGCCAGAAAGTGGCAGTACAAAAGGATTTCAAGCTCATATTCTTTTTTCAGAAGCTGCTAGTTTGGAAGGAATTACATTTGCTTTGCCCTCCTCTGTTTATTCTCATTCTCTATTCTGTAGAATATCACTTTTCAAGTCAAAAGAGAGACACACAATCTTGGTGTCAGGAAAGGTGACGCATTTTGGGAAATATGTGAGGTTTTTTAAACTTCCCATTATGTGAAATACTTCAGCAAACATTGTATAAGAGGAAAAAGATTTTTTTTTGTATCTTGTTTTAGAAAGTAACCCACAATAAAGAAATTATTTTGGTTCAATTTGGTTCAATTATTATCGATTTGGCTCAATTTTCTGATTTCTTGTCTTCTTGTTTCTTCTGATTTCTCTAATGTTTTTCACACAGCACAAAATTAGATATGTTTAACCCTGCTTTAGAAGAAATCAGAAAATAATAAGGTTACCAGGTGTCATTTCAGAATAAACTAAAACAGCAAGGAAAAAAAATCAGCTCAAAAAAGGAACTTACTTCCAAAGAAAAAGACTGAGACTGACACCATAGTTTCAGTAACCTGAAATGAACAATATCTTCATTATGTAGAATACATTTCACAAGAGAAAAAAATTTCAAAAAATATTTTCCAACCACAGACAGCTAAAATTTAATGGCAAATACAAATAGAAAACCAATGATAAATTATTTTCATTAGGAACCAAAAATATATCTGTCCTGCTACCAACAAGCAGTTTCTAACACCTCTTAAATCAAAGACACAAAAATCTACTGGGAAGATAAACAATAACAAAGGTAAAGCTGTTTGTCAGAGGAAAATACTGTCATTTTCCAAAAACTGCCTCACAGAGCTTGTATATTAATTCCCCACTTCTTTCTTATTGTATTTGCACAGACCTGTTTATGGCAAAAAAATCCAAAAAAACATCATCTGGAATAATGTAAAGTATTACCCAGTGTCGTTTAATCCCATTTAAAAAAAGATTTTTAAAACATTGGTAGCTAACAATTTTTTGCATATACTCTTAACATTACACAGACTAAAGGTCTGAAAAATATTGAACAATGGTTCAACAAAAGAGATTTCTAATATTTTTTAAACAAGAATCAGGGACTTGCCCAATATCTAGTAAATGAGGAAATATATAACATAGTTCTAACGGCTTGCCTACTTCTAAAAAATAGAGAGCTATTGCTTTCATCTATCCGTTAGCTCTCACGTAGGACCTGCATTTAATCAGACTGGCATTTCACAGAATATTCTGAGTTGGAAGAGACCCACAAGGATCACCAAAGCCAACTTCTAAGTGAATGGCTCATATGGGATTGAGCCCTCAAACTTTGCACTATTAGGACCATGCTTCAACCGATCTAGTCTCAGGTTTTGTAGGAGATTACTGGCTCAAGTCAAGGAAAACATGCTGCTTAGAAGAGTTTCTGCAATCTTTTGAAATGGCACAGGTCTTTTGATCTAGGTCAATAGTTATTCAACTCTTGTAAAATATCTTCCCCTGCTATCCCTCAATACCAAGTCCCCCCTACTCTTCCCTCACCAAGGAATGTCTTCCAGGATCACTTTTCATCATCCAAGAACTAGGAAGGAGTGAAAAAGGTAACTCTCTGAAGAGTATGACAGAGAGTATTCTGCTGAGAATAACTGGAACTGGAATGGAAAAACTCAGAAGGAGCAGCTGCTCAGCCAAGACCCAGAAGGGATATAAACTTTCAAAGGCTGCAAAAACCCTCTGCAGCCCAGAGAACTTTCATGCTTCTATACCAACATCTTAACCTGTACCACTCCCATACCATGGCACTAGAAATACCTCTGGCCACAAGCTCCCTTCTGCACTCCTGTACTTTGCCTTCCCCAAAATGGCACCATTTCACTTTTCTAAATCTGTAAGGATCATACAGTTATCATCGGAACCACCAATACAAGTATATGCGACCAACTTCCCTTTGTATTTAAAATACACTTTGTGCTTCTGGATCTTGCATTCAAAATATTTCATTCTGTGCTTCATTTCATATGGTTTATTCCTATCTTTACATTCATACCTGGATATAAATCTCATGTCCTTTGGGTATAGAATTTTGGCTATAAGATACTGTAATTAAGAATTTGCACAGGAAAATATCTTTCTGTAATGATATTTAAGACAAGTAAGTTATTCCAATAAACAAGTTTTTAACTTAAATGGCAGTAGAAGAAAAAAAAATATGAAGACCAAAGCCTGATAACTCTATAGCACCAACTTAGATAATTGTTAGAAGAGAGGAATTTTGATTTTGTTTACACACAAAATTTGTTCAACATACTTGGAACTACAAAGAGGAATTACATCATTGCCTGTATCCTAGAAGTATGTTGATGTTCTAGTTGACAGACTATTTTTAGTGGTTAGACAGAACTCATCCAAACAAACTTTCATTCAAATTACAAACTTGGAGACAACCACTTCTACTGTCTAGGTGATGATTTTCATCAGATATCTCTTGGAGAGTATTCCGTTATTGGACATCTATGCCCGAGCACATTCTGTTTCAGGGAGGTACTGTTCACACAGACACTGAACCCTCCCAGGAACGTTAATTATATTATAGAAAATGACACGTCTCACTGGGTATAACTAGTGACTTCATGGTTCATCAAAGCAGGAACTATCAAACAGCCTAGAAGCAGTTTCCTGGGAGAGCTTCAGAAAAATAACTGTGGAAAAGAACAAGGAAAAAAGCAGCCAGACTCCTTTGCAGAGTTGGTGCATTTTACTGCAGTTAAAGAGAAATCTTGTTGTGTGGTGATGTACCCTGATATAAGAAATTCACTATTTGGAATAACCTTTTCTGCTACAAGTACAAAGAAAATATTTTTCAGGTGATACAATGTGACCCATGACCAGATGGTGGGTTTATTTAACATCGTCTACCAGAAAATTTTACTACCTGGTCCACCCTACTGTTAATATAATTCTTTTATATCTTGCTTGAAAAAAATTATCATCATTATTGTAAAAAAAATTATATTTGTATTTGAAAACTTTTTCTGTACATCCTCTAATGCACCCTCTTTTCATTTATATATGCATATCTTCTCACTCTTTTGTACCTTGGGTTTACATTTTATAGCTTTCCCAGCATTTTTCAGTCACTGGACAGCTGCTTCTATAAATTTGACAAATGTCTGTGCTCACAAGAAAAGCCGTCAGATGTGCCATTTCTTTAACCACTACTATATATACACATTGGCTGTCAAAATTCTTTCATTCAGTTTCCAACAGTTTGTTTTTAGTGTTTGCATGTCTTCCTTCCTCTGTGTATAACATTGGCTTTTACTTTCAAAACCATTCCCAAGACTGACTTTGAGTGTGCTATTCCAGTGCCCCCCTCCATCATTCCTTTCATTGACAATTCTTTTTTATAGGACATGTAGGCATTTCAAATGCACTTTTCATCCCATTTAGACAGGGCGGGACGTCTGTGTAGATCATGTCTCTCCAAACTGGAACGAGAAGAGGTGGGACCAAAAGCTGCAGTGACCTGTTGGGACTTCCTGAGGGCTAGTGGTAGGGCTCCCAATAACTTCTCTGTGCCTAGAGAAGGCACTGATCAAGCCCAGGAGAGAATTGTACTGAGAGAGTACAGATATTTTTCCTTTGGTTCGCACTGAAGATTTGGGTCATATTGGCCAACATTTCATGGCACTGAAAGGGGAAGGAAGAGTAAGTCTTACAAACACTGGGTCAATCTAGCTCATGGCGATAAAAATATTAGGCTGCTTGCAAAGCATAGCCACCTTTCTTCCTGAATTAAGCAGGCCAAGAAAATTACAAGGTCAGTACAATATCAACAAAAGCAATATCTGTTGCCCAAATTGCTAGAACTGGCAGGCAAAGAGCAGCAAACTTGAGCAGAGGCGTTGTACACAGGCAGCAGTTAACGGATGTTCCCACCATTTTAAGCAGCCCAAGCTACTTTTTAAGGAAAAGGACAGTAGAATTGACATGTAACACAGCAGGTTTACTGAAAGAACTAAAGAGGGTCACTAATATTTGAGTATTTTGGTCTTAACTATGCACATTCAGGAGGCAAATGAATAATTTTAATAGACTAGGCTCACATGCAGAAAGGAGAGCAGACCTAAAGGTTTATGACCTAGCACTGATATCAGCGAATATTGTAATCATGCACTGGTTTGAAAAATAGCAAATTTAACTATTAGTCATTGCTGAACAAAACAGCATATAATTTATTCAGTACCTTATTAGAACTGCATGGATTTTTCACATATTGAGTACATTAACCTTTCTGCTAAATGACTTAGTTTTACACAAGAATAATCTTGTTATAACAACTATTTGACTGAACTTACACTTTTCTCATCGCTATATGTGATTAAGGGCTTTAAATCTCTATTATTAACAGATTTTTTTAGCCAGTGATTTTAATGTTTCTTTTCAAATAGTTAGTGATAAATGCCTAGAAAAAAACAGACATGAAAGTTCACCACTGTATTCTGCATTGCTGAATCCATGTAAGCTCCCATAGTTCATGGTGACCAGCCTTGATTAAAATGGCAAATTCTACAAAGTACTCATATGAAGCCAAAATTAATGCAGAACCAGTACTATCACTGGAGCTAACGGAAACACGCAGTTTTGTGGACAAATCTAACTAATGTGTAAAAAGAAATAATCAGTATTTTAGTTTCTTCATTATTTACTGTAAATTAAGAACCTGAAGTATCTACCAAAATCATGAGGCTTCACAAGAAAGCTACTAGTAATCTTTCTCTTCCTAGTGTCAATAAATCTTATGTGGGCAGGGCATTAAGTAGGGACAATGGGAGGACAGCAGAGAAAAGGCTGATGGGGACATATTTAGGCTACTCGTTTTGGTTTCCTAATTTTTATACTAAGGTGTTTACTACAAACCAGAATAAATAAGTAGTCTCAGAAAAAAACAATCAAATGTAATAAATGTTGTACAGATTCATATGACTTACAGCAATCATCTTTGATGTGGTAAATTCATTAACCGTCAGCTTCAAAAACTAAGCAGAAGAAAGAGGAAAATACGAAAATAGGAAAGAGAAACTTGGATTGCATATAAAAGATATGGGACATAAAGAGTAGAATGGCTAACATTACACTGTTTTTGTTGATTACTAAAGCTGAAGAGCTAGATACATGCTATAGACACCAATGAGGAAAGAATGGAAAACCAACAGTAGAACTATCTGGATGGGTAGAAATATGAAAATTTTGGCATTTATCACTAAAAATGGCAACAATGAAAGAGAACTCACATTTGTTGTCTATTTCTGAACTATATTCTGCAAATGTGATTTTTTTTTTTTTTTTTTTTTTTTTTTTTTTTTTAAGAAAATTTATATACAGTGTGACAAAGTGGATTCTGGAAAAGTCCCTTTTCAACAATAAAGTTTATGTCAGATTTTGTAACCATCTTGAATACATCTAAGAGCAATTGATAATGTACTTCTGCAAGCACTTACATTTCTTGCATCCATCCTGAATTTTGCTACTGTTTAAATTTCTACTCATTCTTCCTGTTTACTCTTTCAGACTCCATGACTCTGACTTACCTACAGAAGTTTATTCTAGCTTTTAGGAAGATGACAGTGTCACAGTCCACCTCAGAACTTAAGAAACAGAATATATCTCAGTAGTGCTCAAAAGCCACTTGTACCTTAAAAGCAGAGAAATATTCAAATAGGAAGGAAGCCTTAGTTGAGGCCTATGTTTTAAAAAAAAACCAAACCAATTGCTGTTCTTTGCTTTAAAGCATTCTCATAACTTTATCATTAAGGGAAGGAAAACACTGAAAAATATTTCCACCACACACCACCAGATAGCAGTAAAGGATAAAAGTGTATGGAAAATGACTCTATGAAGGGCCAGTGTCTGCAAAGGAGACAGAGGAGTCCTGGAACTCTATTCAAGTAATGGGAGAGAGTCCACTGGGGCACATGCCCATGGGGTTTTCTCTCTCGGGGTTTCAAAGGATGCAGACTACTTTAATCATAAACTCCTGGCCACATGTTGCCCTCTGCCCTTCCCCATTTCCTGAGGTACTAGGAAGGTACAGCCTTCCCAAACTGCCTACCACAGAGCCCGCTTGAGCCTGTCGTTTTACCCCAAAGTTCAGAAAGTCAGGCTTGTGCAGAGCCACTTGACTGTTTCAGGAGTGAAGTTGTGCTGTTACAAATCTGCTGCTTGAAGTAAAGACATTAAGACCCATTTCAAAGATGTTAACACCCACACCCTCACCCAAGGAATTGTTTGTAAAGAGATTAGCACACATCTTTCCAATCAAAAGGAAAGATTTTAAAAGTAACCACTAAAGGTCACAGAGCAGAGGGAAGGAGGGAAGAAATAAACACAGAAGCTTGACAATTTGATGGATCCCTCACAGCCTAATTACATACCTGTGCAAATGCAAGGATGTCTAACTTCATGGAAAGTACATACTAATCAGAGAGGAAGGAAAGCTATGACGTTATATCTGGGTGTGGTTTCAACCAGCCATTCAGCTGCAGTCCTCCTTTTCTTGGAAAACATTTCATTTTGGCCATTCTTTGTGTTTGGCAGCCTAGCTAAGATATCATCATTACTGTTCAGTAGGCCAAGGTCACGATTTTTTACTGGTCAAGACCGACCAAACTGAGCATGTTTACTGCAGCATTTTGGTGCATTTGTCTTCCTCCACCTCCCAAATTGCATTAATTAAGATTATATCTGCTGTAACTGATATCAGCTATTCCAGTTAAACAAAATTAGATGCGCATTTCAGACCTCATAGAAACAGGGATATTTTTGTCCCCACTTAACAGCATTTACTTGCAGACAATGAAGGCAGCCCTCGAACCCTGAGCATCCAAATCCTCATCTTTCAATTGCACTGCACATTTAGACACCAGATGGCAGATAGTCCCCATCAGAATAACATCTATTATTAAGTTTCAGAAATATCTACCATATTAAATGCATTTCTGGGGTTTAGCAGCTGTTATCACAGGTAACTTTTGTTAAGCATGTTCTTCTGTCTACATCAAATAATATTATCTCTAATAGGAGAGAACAGAATATTTTCTAGTTCTTTTCAAATGAAACTTATTAATACTTTTGCTGTTGATCTCAAAGACTTCAGTCAAAGCAATTTTTCCACATAAGTATGTGTCATAACCTTGACTCATTATAACATGAAGGTAGACAGGAGCAGTAAATAACGAGAACTCCTTGTCTGAAACAAGAAAAAGTGCCAGCATCTGCATTAAAAAAAAAAAAAAGAAAAAAAAAAGAAAAAAAAAAAAGAGAGAGAGAGAAAAAAACTTCTAAAAACTTCTTGACTTGGTTTTGATACCAATAGTGCTCAAAGTCTGTTAACTACTTTAGAAGCTTAAGATTGTGGATTTGTTTATTTTTTGGTCAATGATTAGTTGATAAATCAATTTCTAACTTCTAATACTGTGTGCATCACCTAGCTTGCAGTACAAATGTGAATCTTTTTCTGAGGTGATTATTCACTCATGGCTATTTTGTTAAAGATGAGAATACAAATTTTGTGATGATTATGAACATTTTGAGATGTAAAGATATATAATGTGCCATAGATTTTTGTTACTGATACAGAGGGATATAGCCATAAATTGTGATGTTGAGAAACTGAATATACACTTAATTAAAAAAACCTCTCTTATGCAGGTAGGACCTAAATCATAGTAATGCATGAAGCTTCTCTCAGAAACTGCTGCAGATGTACCAAAAACGTGTGTGTATATATATGTATATATACATAAAGTTGCAGCAATGAGTTTTTGATAATAGGCTGTTATTTCTTCACCATCTTCAGTTTTCCAAGTGATTTCACAGATAGATAGTATCAACACTATTATGGTGACAGCACAGAGACGCAAAGAGCAGCATTCTGGTCAAGCAAGCAAATCCGAGCTTCCAAATGGAAACAGGACTGACAAACAAGTCATGACAGACCAGAGACAGAGCCACAAAATGGCATTTTGCTTCTCTTCCTGCTGATGCACATTCTGAGACACATGTCTATGTGGACATAGACTTTTGGACAAAATTTAATCTCTATTTGGTGCCAGGTAAAGAGTGTTAAAACAATGTCTGTGTGAGGAAAAAAAAAGAGCATCCAAGATTTCTGGAAGACAAAATGGGACAGGGTTCTCACGATTCTTTTTCATTCCTGTTTCCACAGTATGCCAAGTGAAATACTTCACTGATATCCTGCACAGTGATAAAAGGTATGTGAACTATCTTCTAAGCATTTCTAAACATTGAGGAAATGTAACTCTTCTGTATGTTTTTCATTTTTCTTGAAAATTCAGAAGTTGCGAGTCTTATACATTGATGTTTGTGATAGTCACATAAGTTCATATTTTTTAATGTACACAAAAGTATGAAAAATTGGAAATCCTCTATTCATATAATATGGATACAAAATGTAGAGGGATTCAACATAAACTTATTTACCATTCAGTTATATCTTGCTGAAATTTTGTGCAAATTTTTAATGTAAACCATAAAGGAATAAATATTTTTACTTTGGGTAAAGTAAAAGGGTAACTTGAACAGCAACTTGAACAATTTTTATCTGCAGTGTGTTCGGAACCTTTTCATGACAGCTACTCAATATTTATTATTCATGGTAGGGGTAGCTGAAAGGTTTTTGATTAATACATTATTGAAGAATTTTTCACTGCTGTTAGCTAAATTATTTACTTAGAACTCCTTTCTCCTAATATTTGTCTAAAAATTGTAGCATATGCTTCAAATGGTAGGAAGGAATTGGTTGGCATAATCAGTGAGGGTCATAAACTGAACAAGTTAGTTATGTTTTAGGTAACCTTATTATATTCCTCTCTTGATGTCCGTAAAGGACTGAAAACCCTCTCACTCATTAAAGGAATTATGAATATTGCACTATTCTGTCTCTCAACAGCTCAATTCTCCAACATTTATCCCTTCAGACTTATTGGCATCGGAGTGCAGTAAATTGACTCCACAGTTAGTCTAAAGCATGAATCAATCATGAGCTACGTTCTTGTATTTAGATGTTTGCATTTAGCATGTTTGATCGTGTGCAATTTCATATACACCAGAAAGTTTACATAGGAGGACATTTTACCATGAACAATTCTCCTGAGCGTTAGGAAACAATTTTACTCTTTGTCAAACAAAGAAATTGTTACCCGGAGATGTCCCAAATTCTGTCAAAGTCTTTCTAATAGTTCCAGGTGAATGACACATTCCTCAGCTCATTTAAAGGATGCCAAATACTTTTCTGAAATATTTAGCTGTAAGTATATAGCAGAAACAAATGTACTTTCCTAGACTTTTTTTAAGGTTTCCAAGGAAGCTTTTTCTACAAAATCCAGCATGTATAAACCAGAATAAGATATGGTACTCCTTCAGGGCACAGTCTGAGATAAGATGCACTGAAGGACAGAATCTCCAAGTAAGTCCATTATCCACCCCAATTAAATTCTAGAGCCAAAACTCTGCTTTCCTTCACTGATGTTTTTTATAAAGAAATATAAATGTGGTGTCAATTTTAAAGTTGCATTTAAATAATTCATTTCAACTTAATCTAGCACAACTAAAGACTTGTTCTGAAGGTAAATGGGTAATACACCTCATTTCCCGTGTGAAATTCAGCAACTGGAACACTATCTGGAATAGAAGATTGATTTTTTTAACAAGTGTCTAACTTCCTGGTGTATTTTACAAAACTGGAGTATGTATCCTTAAAGAAATCATGTAGGGCAGGTTATGTAAACCAGGTAAGAAAACTCAACTAAATATCATCCATTCTGCCTCTCACTCCAATTGCAATTACCATATTTTAGCAGCTGTATTGCTATCAGACAGCTGTTGAAAATGAGAAGCTGGTTGCTCTTCTCATTCACTCTGTTCAGCTTCCTTCCATGAAATACTTAGATCCAGACAAAGTATTAGATTTTGAACTCTCTAACATCACCACACATTAGGCTTACACAGAAATAGATCCAAAAGTTGCAGAAAGTCAGCAAATTTGAAGGTGTTGTAACATCTTAGGAACATATGGCCTCATCCATTTGTGTTATTCTTGTTAACTTCCCCCAAAAAGTCCCACATCAACAGCTTTCCAAAATACCGTTTTTTCTTTTAGGTTAGACTATACCAAAATATAAATGCATGAATAAACATATCTCTGAAATTAAAAGTATCTTCCTGGTGTTTCCAACTTACCTTATTATTTGCAAAACTACATCTTGAAAGCAAAAATTGAAACTGCTGGGTTTGAGAGCACAAATTAAAAATGTTCTCATTGACATTCAGGTGTTTGCTTGAATATGCCTGAATAATGTGACTCCAGAGACAAAGACAATTATGCATAACTATGCAAATTTTATGAAACATTCTTATTGCCTTAGTATATGGCCAGCTTTTAAAATAATATAATTTGTTAGGTTTCTATCAATTGCTGTATTAAAAACTCTGAAATGGGATGTGTAATTGTAGCACCGATTTTTTTTTTTACTGAGCAGCTATCAAACGGTCATAATTTTCAGTCATTACTAATTGAGCTGGTCTGGCCTCACTTAAATAAAATTTATACCAATCTTCTGAAGCATCCTGCCATGTCTAGCTTTTGCCATTCATCTAGGTGGTGTTCAGATCAGCCCTCCTCAGTGCTGAGCCTGATCCCTGTGTATAACTGCTTAGAGAATGGTAGCTTCCATTTTAACAGAACTGAAACTTTATATTTCTCTTACTGCCATTCCATGGATGTGGATAAAGCACATAGTGAGAATACACCAACAAGCTCATTCAGTTCAAGTTGCAAAACCATATATTGTATTTTGTATAGCAAGGATAAGGAAATTCAATCAGGGTACGATTTTTAAAGCTAGAAGTCAGCCTAGTTTAACCTTCTCAGCTCACTAAAGCTGTTTTTAAATGAAAGAGTCAGAATTTTAAAGGGCACTCAGCACCTAGTATACCCTTTAAAAAGTATGAGAAGTGCTGAATACCCGAGGGGGAAAAAAACAAACTATATGTATCTAAGCTTTGGTTTACAAGCTTAAGTACAGGCATCCAACATTTAAATTTCTGGTTAACCTTCTTAAAATATATGGTTAAAGTGTTTATTTTGTCCTTTCACCTAGAGAAAAAAATCCTTTTTACTTCCAGATGCACCCCTCTGCCATGATTAAAATGAATGCTAGAAAATTCCCCAATGCAGCATTGCCTAACAAAGCCAATGTTTTATGAACGTAGGCATAAAACAGCAACATTTCTCAAATGCATTGAAAAATCAAATCCTTTTGGAGGCAGAAGGCAGGCTTTCAAACATGTACCTGCATATCTCCCAGAGCTAGAATCAAGCCATTTCCAATGGCTCCATCCAAGCAAATGACAGCATCTGCATCAGGCAAATGGTACTGAACTCAATTTATATATGCCATCCATTCACATAGAGATAAACCTATAACCACTAGGACATTTTAAACGCAATTTTAATACCAATGTCTGTTTTGTAGTCCTCACCATCTGTCATACCAGGCTGCATATTTTTTTCCCACAATGTGATATTCTAATTCTGCCAAATAAAAATACTTCTTTTCCCCTCATCGGAACTTCATGCATCCTGCCTCAAAATATAAAAAAGGTATCAGCCTAGCACTGACATTTAATGTGTTTTGAGACATCAACTACACACACAAGCTAACACAACTTCAGACATGAATTCCTGTACTTTTGGTCTCATTTAAAGAATAACAAAGTTGTAGTTTATGTAATTTGCATTGTTTTATAGAAGATAATTAGCTTTCTTTGGATTTAGTGCTATCAGCAAGTTTTGACAATTTGTTCTGGAGCACAACTCACCAGTTTTTCTGATAAAATTCTAAGTATTAATTTATTTCATTAAAAGACATTCTGAGAAATGTAGGTCCCAAAAAACTTGTAAAAGAAGTAAAAAGTTGGATGTGGAAGTAGTCTTTCAGAAAATCCTGGAAGGGACTTAATGTTTTCTTCTCTCCTTCCACAGCTAAACGTAAAATACTAGTCAAAATGTTTCAAGTGTAATCAGAATATGAACATTGAAGAGGGGCTCAGATAAAACAGAAAGTGATTTTTGGTTTGTTTGGTTAGTTTTTTTTGTTTGGTTAGTTTTGGAGGTTTTAAATCTATGCTTCCCTATATTCTTTCGTTATATCATTAATGCAAAGATGCAAAAACTGGCTGTAGTAACAGAAGGAGCAAATTACTTTTTGATAAGGAATCAGTGGTAACAGATGGTATCATAATATTCCGTATTTAGAGTCTCAGTGTTTCCTCACAGGTCTTGGACACCCAGAGTTCACTCTGATTAAAACAAAACAAAAAGAAATACCAGCCCAAAGCCCCCATTACGCCAGTATTTCTTTGTCCTTTCTCTCTCCACTCTCTATCAACACAGAGTCTCATGATTTCACTGTGCCAGTTTTAGCTTCCTATGACTCTGACCTTTATTATGTGCATGGCCAACACTTTCACATTCACCAGCAAACCTGCAAACATTTATTTATTCTTTTCATCATGAACAGCTTCTGACATGCTAAATTAACTCAAACCTTAAACCTGTAAGTCAGAGCCACCCAAGATTCCAGCTCTTGGGCTAGGTTGCCTAGAAGGCAGACGGAAATAGGTATTTCCTGGTCTTTCATCAAACAACATGTTGAGTCATTCATTGGTGGTCAAGAATATGTCATTAAGACATTTCTACTCTACCCTCTTGTGTCAGATAATAATTATAAACGCTTCCATGTTCTGCTCCATTTATTGTATTAGCACAACTGCCACAGCCTAATAATTTTAAAACTTGCAAAACTTTTAATATTCCTTTCTCTGGTAAGAAAATTGTCAGTATACCACCTATAAAAAGTGTTAATTTATGGTGCTTTGATATTTATTGCTCTGCAGCAAAGTGCAGTAAAAAGAAAAACAAACTATGCATTGAATATTAAATTGGCTTTTAGAACCAGGTGGAATGCTGTTCCTTAGCAGAGGCTTGTTGGAGGATTTGTCAGAGTTATTTTTAGCTAGAAAAGTGGATTTCTTAAAACTTAAAATTTTTTTCTTTTGTCAGAAACAAATTCATTCTGGGGAGAGAAAAAACCCCAAAAATAACAACAGCAGCAGCAGCAACAAAACAAAACAAAACAAAACAACAACAACAACAACAAAAAAAAAAAAAAAAAAAAAAAAAAACAGAAAAAAAACCACACAAAAAAAAAACCCCACACCCACCACAAAAGCACCCCAACATTTTACAAGGAAAAAGACACACTGAAGTTATAACCCAGCAAAAAGGTACTATTCTTTTGTAGGAAAAGGACAGGAACTATACCTATGCTTTGTCAGTATCACATTATTCAGCTTTTAAATACTTCAGGATGGTTTTCATGCCTTTATTTTCCCCTTTAAACCACACAAGAACACAAAGGATTTGATTTCTGTTGCTATTGATTGAAAAATAAAACCTGGTCAAAATATCTCAAAAAGTGTTTGCAGCCTTCTGTTTGAGCTGCAGTGCTGGAAATAGTGCTGGGCTCCCACTGCAGAAACAGCTTTACACAAGCCTCCCTTAAAATAATGTTCTGCACCCTCAAAGGAAAATTACATATTTTGTAAGTTCTGCATGTAAAGACAATGAAAAAACAAACAAAAACCGACCAACCAAACAAACAATAGAAAATGAGTGGTGCTTTTATCAACACAGCTAGAATTTATAAAAAGTAAACCCACAATTTTGAGTGTACATGTATGATTTAGAACAGGGTCAATAAGCGAGAAGAGATCCCCACAAATTCTGGTACTGTTTGATATAACTTCCAAGGTACAGTCCTCTGGGGTGGATCTGCTTTATCAGTTGAATGCTTCTATCTCAATTTGCCGCATTTCTGATGTGGTGTATTTTTGTATTAGAGCCTACTGAAGAGCTGAGCTGTGTGAATAATGGATTTTACATTGTACTGTCTGAACCACAAGAAAAAGAATCTCAGACCAGATAGAATATTGCATTTGCTGTTTCCTTGTGAGGTTATTGCCAAATCTTTCCCTTTATTAAGCAGATTTATGAATAGATATTTTTTCCTTTTTTTTTTTTAAGTTATCAAAGCATGAATACTTTGCCTAAATAAAAATGGAATGTGTTTCCTTCTCTAGAATATTCAATGGATTATGTAGGAATTTATATTAATGTAAGAACATTGCCTGATTTTATTGGTAAGAAAAATTCTCATTTCTTCATGCCATTTGATTAAGTTCTGGACATGAACCAAGACAAGTACTATTCTTCTTTTACTATTTTGTGTTGTTATAAGACACAATTTTTTGACAACTTCCACAAGATAAATCTATTTTTGTTTCCTTGTCTTATTTGTTTTCTAGACCAACAAAAATAAGTCGTGCAGGTTGAGTTTTTCAATTGGTTTTCTTAAAATATTCTTTTAAATTTAGCACACAATCCTCAGGCCAGTTTATACGTACATGGAGCAAGATAGTAGAATATATTGTCGTGACAAAATGAAATAAAAACAATAAAAATCTGTCAAAAGTTCTTCATCCTTTCTGGAAGTAATTTAGAAAAAACTGTAACCCAATCTTAGCCACTTCATACTAATTACACAGAGAATAAATTAGTGTGTACTGAGTTGCAGATATACAGTTTAAGAAGTGAGATTAGAAGATTGAATGCAATGTGGTCTTTCTCACACATCTCTTCATTCTGAAATTTTAAAAGCTAGAAAAAGTGGAAGTGGGTGACATCAGGAAGAGAATTAAGTCTTTTTGTCAAACCATTAAAACATTCCTGTTCATTGTGTACCTCATACAAACTTCCTTTCCTAATGTCTTGCTAAATTTAATCTTTCAAAAATTCAGAATCTATAGAATTTTTTCACAACCAAAAGTTGAAAAGATCAGTGACACTGTTTATCTTGGGTAAAATTAATTCAAATCCCTGTTAGAGGGTCAGAAGGAAGAACATATATTAGTGCTGCAGTTTTCCACACACGAGGAAGCCTTCCGGACTGAAAACTGTCACTACGTTTATGGGTTCATAACCATTATTAGCCAGACTATATCTAGGGAGCTGCCAGGAACCTTGTTCCACTGAGAGGCAGATGTGACATGTTCCCCAAATAGGCTTAGTCCCTGAAGTGAGATGAGAAAAGGATCATCTGAATGACCAAGTTCCTCTGACTTCTCAGAATCTTGATTTAACTTACTCTCTCCTCTCTGTCCTTCTCACTTCGGCCTTTGTCATGACTGGAATAAGTTGTCCCCCAAACCTGCCTGCGCTCACCATGAATGGGTTTGTCCTGAGATGCCCAGAGCAATTCAGTGCAATAACAATCAAGTTCAAGGACAAAGCTTTCCCAGCAGAGATAACATATTGAAAACATACATGATTTATATATATATATACGCACAGACGCACATTTACATACGCACAAAGAAAAAAATGGGCACTATACTGAGCAAATAAAATATTTAACTTCACCTCATCCCAACAACCATTTCAATCAGTATCAGTGAGATATTTCAGTTTCTGCAGTCACCCTCTAGTAAATACGGTGTTTCTGTGTTTATTATGGAAACCAAATGCTCTAAGCAATTGAAGCTGACACCCAGCAATTTGCAGCAAAACATGTCAGTTCTAAGCATCTTAAAATATAACCTTGTTTTTATGAAACTGATCTGTTGGCAACATAGATCTATAATCAACAGTGCATCTCAAGATGTTAAAAATTCCCTTAAAAACAGAGATCTCTTCAAGTTTCTTGTGTACCATTTTGTGCTCACTACCCTCTCTGAATACGAACTTATTCAGGGGAGAGAAGATATTTAAACAACAGGGCCATGACTGCAATCAGAACCTCTTAGAGCTATTGCTGCACAGATTACCCATCACATTAATAGCTATTAAGCAGCAATCATTCAGTTTTGGAGCAATGACCAATGCTTGCTATAGACTGACTAGCTGGAGGAAGTAGGTAGGTGTATTTGTATACAGCATACTGTATACCTTCACTGAAAAGGCTGACAGCTATGCATAAAAAGCACACAAGGAGTTCAGAAAAATAGGTAAAGCAAGCGTCTTTTGGAGCAATATTAATATAGACCCTGTAACATTTTTCTGTATACCATTACAACTCCCAAAGCCATTCATGCTGAGTACAGGAAACCTTCTGTTTATACACTCTATTTTGCACACATATTCATTAATTGTCCCAGACTAAACATACATATGATAATCATTTCCCCAAAATCATTAACATATTTCCCCTCCCCTTTACACATGCATTCTTCTGTCCTGGGGGTCTCTCTGGTGATCGTAGACCCCAAGTGACCTGTGTTCCAAGTGACCTGGCTGAGTTGGCAGGACACTGAGGCTGGTGAACTTCCAGTTCTCCTTCTTACACAATGGGCATTGTGCAGCTTCCAAAGGCCAGTAGTTTTGTAGAACAAGCATTGTGAAAACTCACCAGGTATGAGCCTTTATCATCTGGTAACAATGTAACAAAGATAGAGCTAAATCACACCGTTCAGGACATGAGGCTATAGTTCATGATTCTGTGAAACTGCCCAGTCAAAGGTTACCAGGAATCACAAAAACACAAAACACAGAATTGCAAAGAAAATAAAGAACATCCCCATGCTACTCTGCTGTGTTCAAACTGTGCACAATTGAACACAGCTAGAAGAGATGCAGAAAAAGAAACAAGAAGAATGAAAGCTACAGAACTAGATTTCTAGGAGTCCAAACACAGTTGGATGCAGACTGAAAAGATTTCATTGACGTAAATTTGACCAAGAGATACAAATCAGAAACAGTTAATGGGAAACAAGAATTCATTTTAGCTTCATATATAGGAGCCTAATACCACTAAAACTATGTATCAAGAAAGACATCGCTTCAGATAACACAAAACCAACCTAGAAATTCCTTGCCATGGAATGTTGTGGATGCTGAGGTTTTGCGTAAGTTTTCAATAAGTTACTGCACAGTTTCAGGGTGGAGAGAGCTCTGCAATGTAATACAAAGATTTTTCTATGTTAGCTAAGCAAGACTTGAGACACAAATTTTTGAAGGCTGGAAAAGTATACTGAAGATGCTTTCCCATATGGTTGAATTCATATATGTTTACCCTTTCCTGCCATCTTTTGATGGTTGCAGTCAGAAGTGCCCCAGGCTAAACTAACTTTCAGGCTGATCATCAGTTCTTATGGAACTCTCTGCCTGCTTAGGGGCAAATCTGCTTTGGAGTTCAGGGATGTAAAAGGGGATGGCAGTGGCTCAGTTCACAAGCCCACTAAACGCTCAGAGCTGAGAAGTCTGTGTGAGACTGGACTCCACAAAAGACCCCTCCAGCCCTAGCCAGTACCCTCATGTACATCAAGATCCAGGCACACGTTAGAAAGCCAAGATAGATTTAGTCTACATTGCACGTGGTACACGTTTTAGTTAACTACACCTAGGAAACTGTCTTTAGTTTTTGGAGTCAGAGAGCCTTAAATAGCTCATATCATACAACAATAAAATAATAGTCTCTTATACAATAATTAGAGGTCATTATAGCATACTAATTAGTCATTCAAAAAGGGGTGCTAATGCAGTGTTTATTAATTCTTTGGAAAGTAAAACAGTTTATTTTCCTTTCTGTTTCAGCAGAATAGGTCATAGGATGAATAGTTTTATCTAGTTAACTACAAAAAGCAGTTGCTTCTGAAGTCCAAAATAACTGAATTTTGTGGAAGTAAAATTTGAGAGAGAATTTGGAAGGATAACAACAACATGAACCTGAAATTCTCTTGGGAAGGCTCCAGAAGTAGCCAACCACTAAACCTCTAAATTTATTAGGCTTTTAATATTCTTTTCAAGCAATGGGAAGCTAACTATTTCCTCCATAGATTGGTTTATTAATCTATATATACATTTTTATTTGGATCTTTTGAGAGGGTTTTTTGTTCAGTTGGTTTTGGGGTTTAGAATTCGTTTTCTTCTCCTTTTTACTAGTACTCAGTGTTAAATAGGTGCTACTAATGGTAAAAACACCCTGCAAATTCTGGTGAAATGAATTTATTCTACAACTACTAAGAATGCAAGTGTAGCTGCTGGGAAAGAATAAAAGGAAGGATTTAATAAAGAAACTCATATACTCTGTTCTGGCAGGAATTAAAGCAGTTCAAAGATTTAATACTGAACCTTTTATAAAATGCATGAACACAGTTTCTTCAAATTGCATTTTGTTTTTTAGCAACATGTTGGCGTATGGTTGAGACAGAGAGAAAGGGATGCTGCATTGAAAACCAAGGTTGAGAAAAATAGCTTTTCTATTAAAAAATGCATTGAGGAACAACAATAGCTTGAATAAAAAAGAGACTAGTGCATGAATTTCTACTACCTTCTGTGAACTATGCATAGTAATAAAGTAATGGGCCTGCAGTGCCACTGGGTAGCTCCCTTTCATATCAAGAGTTACAGGAGCAGACTCCAGGAAAAGAATAAAAACACCAAATAAACCCAAAACAAACAAACAAACAAACAAAAAATAAAAACCAGCAACAACAAAATGTCACAGTCTTCACATGGCAGCAGCGTGGTAGGTGTCCCAGTCATGATCATTTTAGTGCTGTTATTATTTTCTTGCAGATGTTATTTAATCTTATGCAAATTCTGCTCCCTTAAAAAAAATTTGCATATAAATTTGATGCCACTTTTCTATCCAAATTCTGTCTTCCATGCTATTGAAAACCCCCACATTCTGCTTCCAGCAGGAAAAAAAATTTATTCTCAAACTGGCAGTTTGAAACCATCTTTAAAGAAGGTTTTTTTAAAATCTGAAAATCTCTTCATTTTTTAGTAATGTTCAAAGTTCTCATTGACCAATGCACACATTTTATCATCATTTCTGAAAGATTTTCAAATTAGGTTCAAGACACATATCTGGCAATAATTTTTATGTTGGTTTTTATCCCGAGTATGTAGTGTTGCAAAGTATCATTTAAATCACTATAGCTGCAAAAAATTACAGGGCATTTCATGCAAACAGAGGTCTAGAATTTCTGTGTAACTTACATAACAGGCTACTTCAGAGCTGTGGGCCATTTGGGGGAGAACTGTCACCAAAAGACACCACAACCCCCACTCCTTCAACTTTCATAATAAATCACACATGACTGATTTTATAATGTAAATGAGTAGGCTAAAAAAAAAAAACAAAAAAAAAAAAAAACCCAAGTCTTGTGATTAAGTGACAGGACTCAGAATTCTGAAAACATGTTCATGGTACTGCAGTTTTCTCAGATAAGCCATTTTAACTTTTTAAACTCTTTTTAAACTTTCCTCACAGCCTCATATGCACTGAGTATAGGGAAAGTAATTATATGCATGTGTTGAAGGTCAAAATATAAAAATCAGACTCCATAATGCTTTTGCTGAATGCCTTTGAATTGAACTCTAAATCTACAAAAACACATACACATATAACAGGCTGGCAGATAACACACAGTCCCCATACCATAACAAAACCATTTAAGAATGTGTACATTGACACAATTGCTTTAGACAATGTTCAGATAAAATGAACAGGTCAAATTTGTTGTTCATGACTCACTATTGATATAATTTCAACCATACCTGTAATTGTTATGACAATCCATTTACCAGTCTTAGAACAGCCCACATCCATTATACAACTGAGGAAAGATATCCCTAAAATATATTCCCTGCAGACTTTGTACTTCTGCAAGTATATTAGGTATTTAGGAGCTAGAAAATGCCAGACTAAAGGAATTAATTTTAATTTTAAATTTTTTGTCCAATTTTAAATTTAAACTTTATTTCTAAAGAAGGCCTTTTCCTCTTTTGGAAAGGAAGACAAAACAGCCTCATTGTGAGGCCATTTTGAAACAAACAAGCAAAAAAGATTGTTAGGAAGGGGTCTCTCTTACTCCAGTTTCCAGAGGAAAAAAATAAGGACAAGAATCTGCTATAAAATTTCTCAATATCATGCCAGCCTTGGAACAGTGTGTGAGTGTAGACCAGTATAATACTCAATACGATAGAAAAATGCCTCATAAACATTAGAACACTCCCCCCATTAAAGCATCTAACTTTATATATTACTGATTTTTTTTTTTTAATAGATTCTCTCATGCTGGAACATAGTCTGATTCTTACATGTTCACTGCCAAGTAACACATGGGTTCATACACACTGCTTCTAGAAATGCTTAATAAGGGGAGGAATGCCAACTTTCCTTCGCACTTTGGATTGAAAAAACTCAAACAAAACTACCAAAAACCCCAACAAATTTTCCTTACAAAAAACTCATCAAAACCCATGAAGCCTTCTATCTGGGAAAATACAGATTTCTGAGAAAATAAGATTTTGTACATCAAGAGCACCAAAACGGATACAGACAGTGTTTCTTGAATCTTTTTTCCTCTACTAATAACTTGGTTTCCAGGAAAATTTTATGTTTATGTCACACTATGTCAATAAACAACAACAAAAAACATGACCCCTCCCCCAAAACCCCAAGCTCAAAACAGAGAAAAAACCCAAACCCTACCTGTCTTCACTCATGAGTAAGAATATTTCACTCTTTTCTACATGTTTAGACAGTGATATTGACTTCAAATTTACTCTGTAATTCACAATGCAATATTTGCTTTGTTTAATTATTATTTTCTGTTGTATATATGGATAGAAGTAGGTAACAGCCCATCCTTTTGCAGAGAGCAGGAGGAAGCACTGAAGTTTAGTCTGCAGATTCATGAGATTCGAGTAGGAATGGAAAGTGCCCTTAACTACTGATATTAACTCCAAAGTTCAAAAGAGCCATGTAAATTTGAGGGGTAGGATTTACAGACATGAAAAATATAAAGCCACAAATTCGGATATCAGATTGCTGCTCAAAAGTAGCTCCATTACAGAAACCTTGTCCAGTGTTTTGAAGGCCACTTAACTCATTATCCCTAACTAATTATGTTGATGAGAATAATCCTAAATAGATTTCAGAGGCACGTGCGAACCACCAGGTCAGGGAGGGGCAAACAACTTTGCAACGGAAATTTTCATTCCATACACCGAATTTTCTGTTCTTTACATGTCTTACTTTCTAATTGCCACATGCAGTATGGTTAATACTTAACATGCCTGTCACCTCATCTGGCAGGGTAGAACCAGCAAAACATCAGGTTCCTTTCTACCTTCCTGACACCCCAGGGGCTTACGGTTCAAGTAAATGCAGGCACACCTCATCAGCCAAAATGAAAGGATGTGCAAGACCTACAGAGGTGAAGGAGGGACTGCCAATGCTGTCTCTTTTTCTTTCCCTCCCTCCGTTCCTTCCACATCTTGAGGATGGGTGTGTATGCACATCTGAAGACAAAAGAGAGTAGAAAGCAGCAAAGAGCACCATGGAAACAGATACAACAGAAAGAGTCAGGGGCTCAAACCTGATTGCTTCCTTATTAATTTAACACAGATAATCCCAGAAGTATGTTTTACATGGAGCACCAGCTGAAATTTTCCCTACTAACAGCTTGAAGTTTCTATCTTTATCAATTCATACTGTGCTCAGAGCAACATGATTTCACACATAATTCTGTGGAGAACTGATTTTTACAAAGTCATGCAACCCTATCAGCTGTTCCTGATGATTTAAACAGCCCCAAAAACCATAGAAAAAAAATTCCAACTTTTGTCAGAAAGAGTTTTTTGTTTCGTATTGTTGCATTTGTTAAGAAAAATGGAGAAAAAAAAAAAAAAGACATTCCTAAGACCTCAACCATGGTAACCTTTGGCTCCATTCACACTGAAGACCAGACACTTTACAGCAGAAGGCAACCAATGATTTTCCTACACCTAGGTTTCCTTCCAACCCTCAGGACGATGGAAACTATGGAGTGGGAAGGCACAGCCAGGTCTCACCCCAAAACAGCACCATAACTAAACTCTGACAAAATTAGTTATACATTGAAATAAAACAAGACGATCCAGAGAGGAAACTCTCAAGTCCTGGTGTTTAAAGCTTGTAAGCCTACTAGTTTTAATACAATTTTGTCATTTGTTGGTGTCATTTTTAAAGGGCCATGGAAAAATGGAAACTTTGGAGACTTCCTAGAAAATCAGCTGTAAAAAGCAATATCAGCTGCCTTTTCCTTTCTTAATTGAAGAGAGAGAATACATCTTCGGAAACTCAACCAGCTATGTGTGTTAGCAATAAAGGGTAAGATTCAGGAGCAAGGCTCATTGTTGAATCAGTAGTGACTTTACATGCAACAAGAAACCTGGCCAGATGTCTATTCTCCTGAGTACATGTTAGAAAATACAGTATGACAATGAGCATATGTCTGCTCATTGTAAAGAAATTGAGAAACCAGCCAGAATTTATGCTCAATTCTGCTCAAGAAGTGTACGATGAGGCTCACAAAATAGTCAGGGAAGACAATAGCTGCCCAGAAGAGCATCTTTGAAACTTGACATACGTCAATCAAAATGAAAAAGATTAAAGCAAGGATTACTAAACTTGCATATGCTTCAAAGTAATCCTTCAAAACATTTTAAAAAAGCTATATGTACTTTTTGCTTCTGCTAGAAAGATTCTAGCAAAATCCTAGAAAGCCATAATCAGTGACCTGGTTTCAGCTGGAACAGAGTTAATTTTCTTCCTAGTAGCTGGCACAGTGCTGTACTTTTGATTTATGATGAGAATAATGTTGATGTTTTAAATGTTGCTAATTAATTTAATTTAACAGCAATGTTTAATTGTTGCTAAGCTCTGTTTACAAAGTTAAAACCTTTTCTGCTCCTCAACCCACCAGGGAGGAGGCTGGGGGTGCGCAAGAAGCTGGGAGGGGAACAATCAGGACAGCTGACCCTCACTGACCAAAGGTTTTTTTCCATACAATATGGCATCATGCTCAGCATACACTAGGGGAAAAGCTGGCCTGGGGTTGTTGATCAGGAACTGTATGACAAGCCATTGCATTGCCTATCCCTTGCTTTCTATATTCTAATTCTTATATCATACTCATTTTTATTATTAGAAATTACTATTATTACTATTTTCCCTTCCTTTTCTGACCCATTAAATTGTCTTTAACCCGTGAATTTTACCTTTCTTTTTTTTTTTTGCCCCCAATTTTCTCCCCTCTCCCCTCTTTGGGGCTGTGGGGACAGAGGTGACCAGGCAGAGGGAGCAAGCAAATGGCTGTGTGGTGTTTAGCTGCCTCCCACGTTAAATCAGAAATTACTGGAGCACCTGCCCTACCGAAGAATACATCCTATTGTGCAGCCACACAAGTTGGAAAAGGGAAAGACAACAGATAATGTTTTTTAAACCATTATGCCAAATAATTAATGTAGTTGTAAACGCTGTACAGATATACCAGAGAATGGCAAGGGAAGAAAAAAAAAAAAAAAAAGATAAACTGTCTACTTTACTCAACTTTGAATTCAGCAAAACAGTTCATAGTCCAGCAAAGAGAATTTTATTGCATAAGTATCACAACAGATGTCAGAGTACTGCACCACACAACTCCATTGTGTTGGCCATCTCAAAACTAGAGAACACTGAATTGTCAGATTTCATAGACTTTTCTATCACACAGGAGCAGAATTAGGAGGGCAGGTTTTAACTTTTGTTGTTTTTAAAGCCAATTCTGACATTTGCTATTCTCCCACTGTCATTACAAAACATTTCTAGTACTACACCTCTCTTTAAAACCAGGAAAAGATCCAAATCAAAACCCACAAGCTGTACAGTTGTCACAGATGCAAATTAATCCTTGAAAAACTGTTTTGAAATCTTCACAGAGAGAATAGTGGAAAAAAAATCC
The DNA here is from genome assembly GCA_036630365.1 of Acanthiza pusilla. Classification (NCBI taxonomy): domain Eukaryota; kingdom Metazoa; phylum Chordata; class Aves; order Passeriformes; family Acanthizidae; genus Acanthiza; species Acanthiza pusilla. The sequence goes on from JAXCHO010000164.1 coordinate 25,474,944, forward strand.
ATAGTAAGAATTCCACTCCATCAGAGCAGAAAGAGGTTTTACATGGTAAAAGGAAATCAAATCCCTCCTCTGTATGTAGGTACATTGTGCGAAACTGTCATTTTCCAAATTTCATACAACTCTTTGCCAAACTCTCCCATTCTGTGGTTACACAGGCCACACAGCCCTGTAGTGTTTCTTTTCCATTTAACAAAACAGAAACAAGAGCTGTCACAAAGGGTTTCTAAAGTAACAGCCTTCTGTCTCAACCAAAACTAAGGAAATCCTGCTGCTCCAAATGGATCAGAAAGAGGATTTGTGCCCAACTTATGGTACATCAGCACTGAGCTGTGGGAGCACTGACCAAGCACAGCACTGTGTCAACACTGAAACCCAGAGAGGACATCTGACAGCAACAGCAGGTCTAGACTATGCTTTCTGAGACGTAACCTCAAAATGAAGAGTTTTGAGCACTTATTTGGCTCTTAATTTAGCTTCACACCTTGGTTCACATATTTTTGAAATCCAGTCTAAATTTGAATACACTGTCACCTCAACTTTGTGTTTTTAAGTATTAACTGACAAGATAATTTGCTACAAAATACCTGACACTCAGATAAAAAAATGCTCTAGCTTCAATTATAGCACAGAACACTGCAAAATGCCACCCAAAAAAAAAAAAGGCCAAAGAGACACTTCAGAAGCAACAAAATTAGAAGATGAAGTCAACCTACAATTACTGCAACACATTTTGATATATATTTTCACCCCAGCACATGGTATAGGGGAAAATATACCCATAATATGTTTTTTTCTTTTTCTAATGCATAAAAATATCACTACCTTTCAAATTATTTAAAACTATCCCAAAAGTTCCAATAATGTTCTGAAAATTCAAACATGTTCTTAAATTCTATTTTAGACTTGAAAACAAATATTTTATTTTTATACAGGTTTCCTCAAACCAAGAAAGCATTTAGGTTTTCAGGACATGAGAAACTAAAGCATTTTAAAGCCTGGATTGTCACCGGGACCTCTAAACCACCTGAGCTGGCACAAATCACATGATCAAGACATTATTCTCTTTCTTATTTTTCAATACGTGTTCTATAGATCAGATATGGTTATTTTTATAACAAAATTCTCATTTTCCATAGTAATTTTCTTCTTCATTATTCATATTTAACTAAGAATAAAATATATGTAGTGAGTGAGTAGTGAATAACCTTTCATGTGCCGTGCAGTCACTTGAGTCATACAGTCCCCAGAAAAGTGAAAGAACTGTTTCCTTTATACAGCCCACAACTTCCCTTAATTTTGGTATATTACATTCTCCATACACTATTTTCCTTCCCCGACCATAAAAATTGGTCTAAAGCCTCACTTGCAGCTGGGGTTTCAAATACTTCAAATACATGGTTTACAAACCGTTTGATTAAAATTTTGTGATTATATTTTTATATTTGAAGTTTTCCTACTCTCTTATTCAAGCTGGAGCATGCTTTTTCAGACACAAGATTAAGGTAAAGTTAAAATTATTTCCTTCTGTCATTGTCACCTTAACCTACCCAATATTTCCTGATCTGATTGCATAACTGGTTAGAAAAACAGATGGGTCCAAGTTTGAAAATAATGCTCAAACAGTGTATATTTAGACATGCCATTCATTATGTGGAAGGCATACTTCCACCCACCTGCACATCTATTCAGTAATGTATCTTCCCAGAAACATAAGAATATGGGAAACAATGAAGCATTGATAGAAGCATTTTTATCAAGCAGAACAGATAGATTTATTGTCTTTTTTAAGTTCCTTAAGATACATATTATTACCGGGGAAAATACTAAGCCAGAGGAAAGATCTTCTCTACACCTACACCTATCCACAGTAGCTCTCTTCTGCAGGATTCTGCAGCAGCAAATACCTGTCTGGGATAAAATAACACTGGCTGGAGAAGGGTGTCCTACCCAAGCAAAAAAATGGCACCAGAAATGTGAGAGCCTCCTGCTTAAAGCATTAATTCAGCCTTTTCACACCTCTGTGGGTTTTGCTTTCTGTTCAAGTGTCCTTTGAGAATCAGCCACTGCTTTTACTTTAGATCATTACATGAGGGAAATGGCCACCAAAAACTTAATGCAAAACTCTTTCCATGGAAGGCTAAGATTATGATCCTCCAAGAACATGGGAAATTAAGGCTATTTAGATTGTTAATGATGACTGTGATAAAGGAACACGTTGATTTAAAATGAGCTTGATAGAGCTCAACAAGATAAGCAGTTGGGTATCAGAAATAAAAACTAAATTGCACAGTTTTGAAGCTAATTTCTTTTGCTAGAGTTTTGGTAAAAATCAGGCAAATTGCATGAGAGAAATTAAAAATAAGAAAAGAATAATTAGATGTAATTAAGACCTCATTATCTTGGCAAGGCACTCTGAATTATAACAAAAAAAAAATCAGAATTGTGTACCACAAAGCTCCTGTAGCGCCTGTCAAAACACCCCTGAATAAATATTTTAGAAGTATCTCCAAAGCACTACCAATTGATAACAAACAACTAAAATGAACAGTTTCAGTAAGGTCACTGTTTTTCACTCGTTCTAGTGCACTTTCCATGAAAGCTTCTCAAAGTATTTTGCAAACTCCTATATATTTTTTAAGTAGTTCTTATATGTTCACTATGTTGGTTTCCAGTTAGTGCTTCTCACCAGTAAGAACAATTACTAAAGAGAAAAAAAATCCTGCACTCAAAGGCTTGCATTCAAAAGCAAAACAGATGTGAATGATTACAAGCTCAGGACGGCCTCACACTTTAATGCCACCATAATTTTTTTACGAACACAAGTTTCCTCTTGAACTCATGCAATTAATTTCTAAATTTTCTGATACCATTTTTTAAAAGTATATTTTCTAGAATTAATCAAGGCCTATTATAGAGACAGGACTGACATTTTACTTCAGACATCTTTTCTGGCACACATTTAAAGCCTTTTATTAGTCTTAGATTCTAGTCTATTCTAATAGTAGGGTGGTTTTTTCCTCACTTTTAACAAGATAACGAGTCAACATCTGATTAAATGTTTCAGTATTATCTACCAACACATTTCACCAAAGTAGGATCTCAAAACAAATTTGTCCTTCATCCAATCTATTAAAAATCCTTTGAGAAGGCGCTTAAACTTCTATGGGTAGAAATTCACTTTTATTCCCATTTAAGGCCCAGCTCCCCCTCTGGAAACAAGACTGAACTATTAGAGAGTTTTTATATTTGCATCTGATATACCTGCAAGACTTTTGAGCCTCCTTCAAAGCTGGGTTCACTGATGGTAAAAAAGGGAAAACCAAACAACAAAATAAGCCAGAATGTGTTGACTCTTGTGCAGTCAAAGGCTGTTTTCAGAAGAATGCAGAACTCTGGTGCAAAGGGATAGCTCTGCCAGCTTTCTACATGAGTAAACAACTTAGCACCCTGCCAAGTGACACAGTGACAACAGGTCCCTAGCCTTTCCTGCAAGACTTCTTTTGCCTTCTCTATAAATTAGCGGGGGATAATCTGGCAATATGCTGTGCTCCCTGCTGTTCCTCAGATCCTTCAAAAAAACTGAGATCTAATACCTTGAATTATGTCTTTTTTAAAGCTTTCTGTCTCCCTTAAAGACCACTCAACATTGTTCAGGAAACCACAAAGCAGATACTGTGTATCCTATATTAACAGAAAGTAATGATGGCAGCTAGAGAATTTAACAGAAACCTACAACGGAAAAGTAAAGTCTGGGACAAGCTTGGTTTTCAATAGTCTGTTTCAACAAAAGAAGTGGGCCAACAAAATAATATACAGTTGAATTCATACCATTGTTTCTTCTGCTTGTGAAGTTGCTCTACCCCTGTTTATGCTCTTTACAAAAGAGAAAGAAAAAATTTCTGGAAGACAACACAATTATTACTTCTCTTCCACTTCTCTGCACTGCTGGTTACACAGAGAAATTGATAATAGCTCAGTAAAATTCACCACAATATGTCACATTAACATATCAATTTGATGTACTGGTATCACCAGACAAAAATATCATGTTCCTCATCTGCATTCTGCTCCTCATTTGCTTATAAATTAAGTTATTCTCACCAGTAATTAAATAAGACATACACATATTGTTCTCTACAATATAATTAGATATAGAATTTTTTTTTACCCAGAAAGCTGTAGTTAGATACACAAACTCATCAAGGAAGCTAATTTCAGCCATTCCCATGTAAAATTGCCTCTCATTTTCTTAGTATACAAATGTTTTTTTTTTCTTTTTTTCCTCATTTCAAACCAGAGTTAGGAAAAAATAGATTTAAAATATATTAAGGACTAAGTTACAAATAAATAAATAAAAGACATTCAAAAGGAAGAATACTTATTAGTATCAATATAGGGGAAAAATTAAGTTTTATTTACCTTGAGATCAGGGTGTGTCAGAAATTTTTTGATGGTATTTCCTGAATGATTAGCAAAAAATATTTGCCAAAATGTAATTGATTCAATGAATGTCTCACTTTGAAAAAAGGTTTTTTTCTTCAGGGGGAACATTTTGCTCAAGGTCAAAGAAGGAAAGTCTTAGAGTTCCACATAGGAATGCAAGTTTCATCACATCACCAGTGAGGGTTATAATTGCATAGCCAGTAGCAATCCTTCAAAGGTAATTCCTAAAGAATTATTAGAAGAATAGGACTGCTATTTGTTAAATAGCCAATGGGCTAAGAAGTAGATTATCCCCCAAAACCAGTTGTAGTAATAATCAGCACGATCACATGAATGTGGAAGACATGACCACATTGTGGATTCACACAAATAGAGCAGCTTCAGATGGAAACACTGAGAACAAACATTCAGAGAGTATCAATAAATTGGTATTGAAGCCCCTTGTCAGAGATATGAAAGGCTCTGTAGAGCCCTTGCCATGACAATGCCAGATAATATTTTAATTTCTGTCATCTCAAAGAGATAGCACAGCCACTAGTTTCCATCTGGCCTAAAGGTGCTCTTAAAAGAGCTTTAAAATTATTAATTTCTCCTAAGACAGTATGAAAGCCAGAGAAAAGTGAATCTCAAAAATCTTCAGCTGTCTTTGTCAGAGAAGATTTAGCTTTTAGCATGTTTTTGCAATACCACTTAAATTGATAAATGGCATTCGAAACCACTGTAGTGGAAAAAGACAAATAAATTATTAATTAGATTAGGCTTCATTTTATGTGGTTAGGATAAGATGTGTACCTTTGTATATGCTTGTATTCACTGTAAAAGCAAAATGCTTCTATTCATTGGTAGCATTGTGTTTAATGTTTTGTATTTTAAATGCTCTAGTAAATACAAAAATTATTGAATAAAGTGGAAAAAGATTTAATACTCCAATAGAGAAAAAAAATTGCTATTGTGAGTAAAATATTGATTGCTTAAGCCAATAAATGTTCCATCATTCAAATGTAATCACTAAATTAACTTTGTTTTTAATAAAAGGGGGTTTTTTCCTCCTGTTTGATTTAACCCCAGCTGGCAACTTATACACAGTACATAGCCTCTATTCCCCCCCAGGATAGGGGGAAAAGAGAATTAAAAGGGCAAGACTCAGAAGCCTTGTGGGTGGAAAAGTGTAATGAAAAGGAAAATTTAAAAAAATAAAACCTTGGAAAGGCAAATTATGTAAATGAAAAATAATGCTGACCACCTAGACTGATGCCTAACCAGTTCCTGAGCTGTGCCCACAGCCAACTTTCCCTGGCTTTATATATGTTAAGTATAACTCCTTAAGGTATGGAATATCCTTTTGGCGAATTGGAGTCAGCTCTCCCAGCTGTGTCACCTCCCAACACCTTATGCATCCCCAGACTGCTTGTTGGTGGGGTGGGATGAAAAGCAGAAAAGGCAGTAACTAAAACATCTCTTATTAGCCCTGTATTCAGCATAAATCCTAAACAGAGCTCATACCTGCAGTGAGGAAAATTATCCCAGCCAAAACAACTACACCTGCAAACTATTGTTCATAAGCTTTTTGTTCATAACTTGAAATTCTGTATTACTTCCAGTAGTCAGCTTAAGGGATTTGTAATTTAGGTCCTTATTCAGAAGGACATTAAGGAAAAGCCAGTAGAAAAACCACTTTCCTAAGCTAGTACATCAGGTTATCTTAAGACATTATTAATTATTATTTATCTTCTCTGGCGAAAGCTTGTCCTGAGGAAATCTCATATTAGCTCTCCAAAACTTTTGTAGCAATGAGAAAGGGTTGACTGGCCAAGGAAAACATGGACTGGGAAATGATGATGACTATGGCAAGGCCTTAAGGTTCATCTGGCACAGTAGTGCTGCTGAATGGCACTGAGCTAATCATTCACCATGGTTTCAGAGCCCTGACTGAGGTATAAGACACTCACTCATATGCAAACAGCATTCCTAGTTCTATTTCCAGAGACTTTTCTGCAATAGTAAATTATTTGAATATAATTCTTTGCTTGTCTACTGTTCTATCAATTGATAAGAATTTATGAATATTGTATTATGCATGATGCACATTAATTTGGTAACACTCAAAGGTGTTTGACTTAGGATATTGGATATATTCTTCTATGGAGCCTGAAAAGCCCAATCTACATAAGTTACAGGAGTAATTTCAGGTTCAAAACAGAGAAGCATGGCAAGCTGGTAGCAAGTCTGTAAAAGGAAAACATCTGTTTTTCTGAAAAATAATAGTTGTACAGCAGAATTCAGGAGACTTTCAGAGATTGCACTACATCCTACTTTATATGCAACTGACATGAAGGTCTGAGATCTGCAATGGATGTTCTTTATAGAAAGATGATTTTGACAAGAACTCATATTCAGGGCATATGAATATGCAAATTATCAACTACTTTGATTTAAAATAGCAATGTTTTTAGAGGGGAAAAATAAAGAATGGTGTATGTCTTATTTTTTTCCTCTAAATGTGTGTCCCCATTCTGTCAAGTTTAGCTTACAAAATTCTGCTGGATTCAAATTACATGTAGGTTACCAGTGAAATTAAGTTTACTGTTGTGAAAATTTGAAAGCATAGGGAAGAAAGGGAAGGAGGGAAGGTAAAGCAAGGGAGTACAATTTCATTTTGTTAAGTGACAGAGATAGAAAATGTTTGCCTTTTTAGAGATTATGTCTTCACTTTTACTGAGGGCATTGATCACTATTTATGTGCCCCCACTAATATCAATCTCACAACAATGGCATTTGATAGCATTTTTGCTTGTCGCCAATAGCATGAATTCACCCAACCCAGTAAAAAGATGGACAATTTTTCTCATAGGTTGTGTTTAGATTTTAGATAAAGCAGTAGACAAAGACATTAAATATTGATTTGTTCACCTTCTAAAACAACATTTAGGAATCCAAATATGTAACTATAATTTCCAAGGTATAGAAATCAAGCAGTTCTTACAGTTCTTCTTCAGCTGCTGACACTCGTAAAAATTATGGTTATCTATACAAGTGCACTATAGCATGTCCTCAAGGACTAGAACACCCTGAGTGTGTCTCTCACAGAAATCTAGAACCATCCCATCTTTTCCTCTTTTCAGGAGTTTAGCAGCCACTCATTCTGAAAAATTCAACAGAGATTAAATTTTCATGAAGTTTGGGAAAAATTGCATGCATTAGAAATACCTTGTATTCCTTCTATATCCATAGAGAAAATTATTCTAAATCACTGAAGGTTTATGTAAAATCCTATATGTATCTTTTACACAATAAGAAAGGACATTCAGAAAAATCTTTTTCAACATGTGAAGAACCATTCATAAGATTCAATAACGTTAAAAATAAACATAGTGAAGAAAATATCGAGCAATGTTTCTGTGTTTCTATAGTTACCTTTTTTTTTAATCAAAGATGCAACCCTGTAAAAAGGCATAAGGACTATCAAAGAAAGCTGCTCTTCTTGATAGCACCTTCTCCTATTATTATGTGCACCTGCTATAGGCAGTAACACAAAAAAAAGTTCTTTGCAAGAACTTCCAAAATAACAATCGCTTGTGAACAACTTCATCTTCACATGCCCTGTTTTCTTCCCATGCTGTGGCAAGTCCTGGTGAGTAACAGGCAGGCCCAGAAAAGGAATGTGGATCTTGCACATCTTACACCTAGTAATCTGTATGACATTACTCATTTCTGCTGTTTTCTAGAACCATTCATAGTTTGAGACTCAGCATGGTTTGACAAACTGATGAAAGTTCTTCCCATTGCTCTGCTATCCCTTCTAAAGAGGGACCTTTTTTCTATCGTTGCCTTCTACGCCAAGGTTTTGCCCCCTGCCCATGACTGATCAGCTACTGTCTAAATCTACAGCACACTCTCCTAGCTGGGTACTTGAGGAGTTGGTAACCTAGAAGAACAAAAAGCTTTCTGAACACTGTCTTTTTCTTTTTTTTTTCTTTACAGGGTTTTATCATCTATCATAGAAAATTGTGTCTAAAGTCAGCAGCAATGCAAGGCATCACTGGCAGACAATACAGAAGCAGTTGATCTTACTGCCAATCACTGACTTTTGTACTCCAGATGTGGTGACCAGGTGAGCAAGCAGGCTCTACTCCATTCACACCCTGGAGAGCTTTCACCCCCAGCAGTTTAAGACAGACCATTTCACTTTACCTATGTGCCAAAACACTCACAGACACCACAGCTCAGTGACTTCATACAGGATCTGTGTATGACAACACAATCACTTCCCAGATATTTGGGATGCAAGACCTTGACTTTAATTGCTAACCTAAAGGGATACTGATAAATCATGGATTCCCTTTCTGTAAATACAGCCTTCTTTATTTTTGCAGTGGAACAAAGTAGCCAAAGAGGGGCACCAAAAGAATCTTCTCTCTGTTGTGTCAACTAAGATTTTCCAGCCTCCAGCTGAAACATTGACAGTACAAAACCAGGCATGACAAGGATGGGATTTCAAGAGATACTAACTCATGGACCTCAAAACTGGGCATGCAAAATGACCCTGCTCATCATTATGGAATGATCTTTCACTTTATATACTAATGCAATATGGTGGGCATGTGCAATTAATTCCTACTACATGCACTTCCCAATCACGGATAGCTAATTTTAAAAATTTTCATTTGTTTTTCAGATTTTGAATCGGTGAAAATTAAATACCGTTAAGAATTATTTTAAAATAATTCTAATGTGCTTAATATCTTTGCTTTTTGCTGTTCACCCTTTCCACTCAGTGTGAAGATGTAAGAGATGATAAGAACCAAGATTATTAGAAAGGACTGCTAGGTCTTGGTGATCATGTAATCTATTGGATGTCTGCACAGACAAAGACTTGGCTATTTTGTAGACTAAACCAGTATTTTTCATTCCTACATTTCTGTTTTTAACTTTGAAATATGTTTTTCCTGAAGAAAAAACATCAGAGCAAGGGAGTAGAAGTTACCAAAAATAATTTAAAAAATCATTGCTGTATTTTGAAATTTTGAAGAAGAAAAATTTCAGTTTCTAAATATAAGGAGGAAATGAGTAATCCAGAGGGGGGAAAAAAGCCAACAAAACACCCCAACAACAAAAATGCCCCCAAAAAAGTCTTTGGTACATGCATGAAGAACAGCAAAGAAAAATTGAGGCATGAAAAGTGCCTGTGTTCGTTTTATCCTGTGCATAGCCATAAATATGGTGTTTTGTTTGAAATCTTACAAAAAACTCATGTGTATCTGCTAAGCTTCATCTCTGGCCCTTAAAACAGGGAGCCCAGCAGAGCTCTGCTTACACAGCAACACTTCAAAGAGTATGTCAGAGTGCTACAAAAAACTGCAAATGCTAAAATCTGCTTAAAATTAGGGAACTGTAAGAGTGTACAACTTAAGATACTGAAATCTGCTTTAGCTGAGTGTCCCATTTAGGTGCCTGTATAGTCCCCATAGCTGAGAGGGACAATTTCAATTTATACTGCTTACATCTCTGTATTCCTGTCGTAGTTATACCCTTATCTACTGCTCTCAAAATTCTGAATCCTGCCGTGCTAGGATGCATTTCACCTGCAGAACTGTTGTTACAGATGCAGTAGGAGATACAAAACAAGGCACAAAAATAGGGCAGGTAATGGAAGAAATGTTTCTTGCAAATGGAGAAAAACGCTGTAGAGGAATAATGCAGATGCAAGAGATAAGGCTTCTATTGTCATTTTTTCAGGTTGTACTGTGCAAGCACGAAGATAGAAACTCAAATTCAGAGACAGCACAAGTTCCACTGGAATTGAACGCTAATTAACTAATTAGCTTACCATGAATTATTCAACATAATTTAGACAAGTATCTTGAAGGGGCATATATTGCAAAAGGATGCTTTACTGTGCCGCTTCCCATTCTGTGCCTAGAAAAGTCAACAAGGCACTGTATTAGCATGAAATTATCTGACAAAACACCTTTTGATTATTTTGGTTGCAGCTGCTTGCAAGCACTGCAAAGTAGGCATATTCTTACAGAATTTTGCAACAGAGAAATTGCTATTCTAATTGCACGTTCATATATTTTAAAAATTTACTTTCTGTTTTTCCATGCCTCTCATTCCCAACTATATCCATATCATAGAATCAGGCTGAAAGTGATTAGATGTTGTTGCCAACCACTTAGTCTGCTAACAGATTGATTGACATTAGCTACAAATCTAAGCCACTTCTTAATGCTCATTAACAGGGAAAAAAACTTGTGTGGATAAAAGAATCTCTGCCAATCAATCCACATGGCTGGCCATTGCACAAAAGCTTTAAAGACTTTCGTATTACAGAAAACTCTTATTATGCTTCCCATATAATTGAGATACATGGGTTAACTTTATGGGTGACACCATGTTACAAACAGAATCAAAAACTCACCCCCTAAAAAACATTTCTGAATTAGCCTGCTGTTAGCCCAACAGTTCTGTTGTTAGTAAAGCTGTGTGCCAGCTCAGAAGGAGGTTCCCAAAAGCTGGTTCCTTCCATCAATAGCCTTTACACAGCTCCTGTTTATCATCCTCAGTACCAGAGAAAAATAATCTTGTGCTCCTTTTGAAAACTGGATTATGGCCTGACCACGTGCTGGTCTTTTTGGATGAAACTCCCCTTTCACATCTATATAAAAAAGAATTCTTGGAAATCTTGGCCAATAAAATTCTAGGTAAGATGTAAATGCTGAACATAATAAGGCATACCATGACAAGAAAAAAAAAACAGCAAACAATAGAGTATTTGAAAATAGATGGCAATGAAAGAATTTATGTAAATTCTTCATTTTACTTTTAATTTAAGCATATTATTCTTGGATCCATATATATGTAACGGATAAAAAAAAGAGAGGTCTGTTGGGAGAGCTTATATCTATGCACACTTCAAAGACTGTCAGGTTTAAAAGAGAAGTATGAGTTATAATACTCCAACTAGGTAAACAACTGAGTAAGATCAGATTTATCATTTATTCATGAAGAAATCTCTTGAAATCACAAACACACACAATCGTCCTCTCAAATAAATAAATGAAAACACATGATAAAATATGAAAATACAGCAATGTTATCCCTTGCTCTACTGCATTTGTTACAGAAGTGAGACTGTTGGCGAGCATTCCTTCATGGCTATTGCTGACATGCCCTAGAAGAGATACATGAGCTAAGGAGCCATTTAGCCACACCAGCAGACAGCAGTGCTAAGGGATAGGGCCTGGCTTTACACTGAACTTCCATAGCACCAGGACAGTGCCCTATTAATGCCTTCCAGCTGGGAAATGTCTTGTGTGCCAGAGGAAAGCCAGACTTGGCACATGTCTCTGAGCCTGGGAAGGCAAACACTCCACACTTACCCCTGTAGGGAAGAATACAGCAAACCATCTTTCACTGAGGCTTTACACATAGTTGGTAATAGGCAAAAATCAAAAGATTTTTTTTCTCTTAGATTTATAGAAGCTTTTAGAGTTCTTCAAAGTGCACATTATGCTGTAAAGCTGTAACTGCTAAGCATCAAGTTTTAAAGAATATATAGACTAATACTTGCTAGCAATATGAGGCAGCAGTATAAGAGAAAGCAGGCAAGATAATGATTAATATCTTAATTATTCAGAGACAAAGTCCATAAAGCATGGAGAGCTTTAATTAGTCTGTAGAAAAGCCTCCATCTAGAAAACTTCCACTGTGTTGTTCTGTGGCAACCAAAGAAAGATGTCTCTTCAAAGGTTCCAGCTCTGTCTGTGTGTATATATATGTATATACACGCATACATATATATATACACTCAGATAATTTCTGCTCGAACAAATGTTGATTTTGTGCTGTACACTGTCACACAGAGCAGAAACTCTACAGAGAATGGTGCATTAACAGTCCCCAGCAAGCTGGCATGCAGAATAATTGTATCCTGTCTCTTAGCACATTTTCTCTTTTTCACCAAATGCAACTGCTTGGGAGCCTTTGCCAGCCTGTTATTAAATAAGTACTTCTAATCAAGGAATCAAAAATGAGTTTGCACAAACAGCTTTTCCATACTTCTTTCTTCTAGGATGCGAAGAATATATTTTATAATCAAATTATAACATAAACATCCCTGGGCAAGCAGAAAGAATGGCATTTTCCCTGCTCATTTGCAGAAGCCACAGGGATTACCATAACTACAATAGTAAAGCAAGGCTCATGGCAAAGTTATAATGTGAAATGACCAGAGAAGAGCATAAACTGTGTTACTACTGTGGGTATCTCTCTTTTGTAGCTGAAACTGATTTGGTAATAAAAAATAGTGGGAAGCAGAAGGAAGGGAATGGGTTCACTTCAACTAGCATAACTAAACAAACAGAAAATATGAGAAATATGAGAACAGAGAGGACAGACATCCACTTTTTCAGATTTGCAGACTATTAAAAATATTGTTACTGGGTTTCTTTTAAATTAGGTCAGTCTGTACTTGATTGAAGGAGTAATGAACATGCTGTGAACATGATGTTTGTTTAGTTAACCTGCTCCTTCACAAAAAAGTCTGACAGCCATACTTTAACATGGATATTGTGGAAATGTCAGTTACTTCTAATTACATAAGACTTAAATGACTAAAATTTTACTTGCCCCTTTGTTCTTTCAGTAGTCCTTCCACAGCTTTTATCAGAATCTTTTTGGCTTCATAAAGCAAAATTAAATGTATTTTACAAAGAAGTTGACTGCAAGTGCTAGGGAAAAAAATTATGTTAATGTTTAATTTCTTTACAATACTGACTCTCGAAAATTGTTCTATGCTATTGATAAGTAACTGTGGGATTTTTTATGCTTTTTATTTTAAGAAAAGAATTTGAAATGTTTTGATGTTTAAGAATCACTTTTCAATGCTGAGTTGTCTAACCTTTCCATGTAATTTTGCGAAAGAAACATGAACCTGGTGAGTAACACTAAAAGAAAATGCCAACTGAAAAGTCAATGAAAACAAAATCTGTCTTACTCTCATTATACTGAAGCTAATATGCTATAGAGACTACAATGTAAGATTAAATAATATAGCAAAGAAGGGAACTTAAGAAAAAATTCAGCATTTTCCAAATAAAGCTAAAGGCAACCCACTTAGATGTGAGTTCCAGGAGCAGAAAGCTTTTGTTGATTCACTGCATTTACATATCTGTCAGGTTTAAGCTTCCAAAAGTTCCCTAGCTAAAATATTATCCAATTGTGCTACCTGGGAAGATATGGCAGCTTTTAAAAAATTAAGCTGTCACTATATTTCTGTTCCGTTTCTCCTCCAATGACTGAATAGTCAAATTTTAACCTCAGTTTTGGAGGTGAGGATGAGGGTGGAATTCTCTGTAACAGCTTCCACATTTCATTTCAATATGTAGCCAAGCATTTTTTCCAGGATAACTATTTTTTTAGAAATTACATAACAATCTATGTTGTGCTTTCCATGAATCAGTTCAAGCTCTGTTTTGATAATTCATTTAAAAAATGGGTTTAGATCTACGTTTTAAAAAAACCAAACTGTAATAGTAATAACCACCAGCTTCTTCTTAGCTTTCTAATATATAAATTAAGAATTACAATGTTTAAAGGGGCAAAAAAAATGAATCGAATATGATCCTCAGTGGAAGGCGCATGTACAGGAACAACATTTACCTTTGTGCCAAGGCCATCCTAACTGCCATGATTCACACCAGGACTACATGAAAGGGCAGTTACAACAAAGGCTTAGCAGGTGTAAAAAAGTCCCTACACAATGGGAAGAAACAAAGCAAACCAGAGAAGATGAAGCAAAAGGACAACCCTCCAAAACACTGATATTCAGCACAGCACAGAGCAACATGAATATTTCCCAAGAGGTTCAGCAATCAATGATGGAAAATGTACCTGCTTAGCTGGAATTTCTTTGACTTTTCTCACAAAACTCAGAGTTTCATAACTCAAAACCCCTTGAGTATTTGAGAATATCCATGGTATAGTCAGTGAACACTACATGATTATTGTGTTACAAACACACTTTCCACAAGCTCAAGGAGACCTTCCCACATTCAGCTCATACAGGTTAGGAGATTCTCAGCTGGCAGAGCCACTCTTCCACTACTGTTGTGCTAATTTTTAATGTCTGTTTTTCCTCCTTGACATGTCTGCTGTTCTCAACAGCCTCTTTCCTTTGGATTCCCCAGCCACTTAGCATGTCAGCAGGCCACCCTAGATGTCCCTGAGTTCATTAATGAAAATGAGTATGGCAATATGAGGTGACAAAGTTGTGTCTCCTACCCAGCCTTACAGTGCAATCAGCTGGGGTGGGAGACATGGTGCAAGTGCTCCTTCTTTCACCTCCAGCAACACTCATTTAGTACAGAGTAAATTGATTAAATTAGGGATAGATATAAAGAGACAGCAGATCCATTCATCACTGTGAAGAACAGAAAGTTACTATATTGTTTATCTTCTGACATCTCAGGAAGAAAAAAATACCTGCTTCCATAACTGTAACAATTCAAGGGGAAAAAACCCCACATCCTCAGTCTTCTACATTTGCAGTACAACCAAAATGCATACAAATGCTCAAAGAGGATTAGCAAAATAGGATGGATAGGTGAAGATCTATTGTTGGTAAGTCAATACGGAAGAATGGCGCCCCAAAACCACTCAAAAACTTAAGCAGAATTGATGCTGTCCTTGCATACATCACTGTTTTACACTGCCAAATACCTAGTATGTGGAAGGGAGGGACATCATTACCAAAATATATATTTTTCATAATTTTGACCCCAACTCTATTCCACTAAAGGCAGAAGAGGCAGAAACCCTCACAGAGGAACTTTTGGGTGTGGTTGCTGCTGGGTGCTTAACACCCAAAAAGACACTGTTTTTCTTATGGGCCAACAAATTACATTTGAAAAGTAGATATTCTTGAGAAATAGCACTAGGATGGAAGCAAAAGGGAGGTTGGAAAACAAAGGTGTACCAGAAAGATTGAAGATGCAAGGAGAGATAGACTTTTCAATCTGTAGAAAGCCCTTCATTAAATTTCAAGTGCTTGGGCCATTCTTCATGTATCTCAAAACCACACGTCTTCACACTCTTAGCTTTTGGTTATAAATACAACTTTCTCATTTTCCTAATGTCAAGTAGGTATTGCTTCAGGCAAAGTAGTACTTAAGAGCATTCTTGAGTGTGTGAAATTTAGGGTAAGGGGAGAAATCCTCTAAATTTTTTTAAAATTTCCAGCCCTGTTTAGAGTAAACATCAGTTGTCTCATCAGCTGCTATTATCACAAAGATTGTACTCCAAGTGCGCAGATGTGGATCCTGGAAACAAATTAGGCCTAAAAGATTTTTACTTCTTTTCATAAAAAGGCTGAATCATGCACTGATTTTAATAATGAACAATATTGGATGACTTTTTTTACTTGACAAAGTGAATTTTCTTTCCAACTGTTATTATTTTAGCCTGAGCCTTTTCAAAAGCATTAGCCCATTAGTAACTCCTCTATCTCCAAGCTGAATTAACGTGTGAGAGAACATAAATATGACTTGATTGAATGTAAAGTACTTCCATCACACCCTCTGAGGAATTTAAAAAGACTGGAATTCTCAAAAGTATATTCTGCAGATAACTTGATTTGCTCTAATAGTTTACACCTAAACTCTATGGAGAAAAAGGAACTTCCATAAATAGCCTTAAAAGCTTACCCATATTGACAGCTGGATATCACAGCCTGACATGAATGGCTTTCTAAGGCAATAGTTATTTTCTGAACATGCTTAAGATAATTCTTTAATTCTGAGAGAGTAGCTAACACTAATTTCTGCATATAAGAAACTAAAATATTTATAGCAGATGTTGTAGAGGTAAAAGGCTTATACAAATCAGGATTTTTTCCATTTTTGCCCAGGAAGATTTGGCCAATCCTTCAGTTCTTTCTCACCTACAGTTGTTAATTGCTCACTAGTATCAGCAGCCCCAAAAGTAATAGAAATGTAAAAACTCTAATTCATTAGAAACCCATGAACTTGCTACTTCTACTCTACTCAGATTATTTTATCTCTGGGGCTCAAACACTATATTTGTTAATATTTAAGTATATGGTATTTACCAGGGACAGCGAGGCTTACAACTGCCAGCATACTCTATGGGAAATCTGCATAAGAGGTTTATCTCTTAACACTGTTTGAAAAGAGGAGCAAACTGATCAAAGCCTGATGAATATCAGAGCATAAAAGCAAAGCAATAGAGAGGAGGGGAAAATACATAAGGGGAGTGGAAATGAAAGGAGAAATTTAATGCAAGTACATCCCAACCCTAATCCCCTAAATTTCCAAGTTTGCAATCTTTTTATAAAAGGAAATACAACTAATATTTTATATTATTATCATCATAAATGTAGTAATAAAATTTTATTCTAAAATAACAATAAAATAAAATTTAAAATAATACCTTCAATAAGATTAATATGATTAGCTGTAGATTCAAGAGTAACTGGATTTCTCCTTTCTTATCTCAACACAGGTGAGAAAAAAAGCCAGTGTATTAATGATTTCAGAGCTTTAAATTATTATCTGACTTGCTGCAAGTCCTGTATTCTCCTACATCTCTGCGTAGAGAGTGTACTGCTATAAGAATTTTATTTACTGCAGGTCAAAGACATCTTAAACAGTTCATAAGAAACCACTACTTTTCACTGATCTTCCCTTCTGACCATCTCACAGAAATGGCCCACTATTCCTAAAGCACTGAGAACTGCCTAAATTGTCTGTTAAGATGAGCTATTCTTATGCTGTCTGCTATAAAAAGGATTTGCATTCAAAACAGAGCTGCTTATTCATGAAAAGCAGGAAATCATTCTTTGTCCTTCTGTTCTGCTTCAACTTGGACATAACTGATGAATGAATGCATTTCCTGAATGCATAGTTATCTACTGTTTGACTACAGTCAATAATTATATTCATAATATTAAAGTAATTCATAAAGAACCTTATATAACTGTTATATAAATTTTATAAAGTTCAAGCATGAAAAGTATTTCCACAGTAGCTATTGCAGTCCCTGTTACTGTACCTCAATTTTCATAACAAGGAAAAGATATATAAAAGAGTGTGTTTACGTTATATGCCTCATTCCAGAGCAGGATACAACCAGGAGTTTTGATTTAGGGATTAATATTTTCCATATTTCTTAAGTATTTCTTTTTCACACAATCCTTTCCCAAGTAAAGCACAATTAAGCCAATATTTGTTGAAAAATGCATAGCTCTCAACAACACTAGACCTGGCTTCTCTATCTTGGTCTCTTTATATTTCAAAATATTCTGAGTATTCTGTCTAAGCAATCTCTGCTTATCACATTGATGAAGATTTTGGGACATTGGAGAAGTCATTGTGTCAAGAACACTTATAAGAAAAACTCATATTTTGGAATACTTTTATGCCTTAAATGTGAAATAGCACAGTCCTTACAGGTTCTTTTTAGTCATTTGGTGGCAGTATTTGCAAAGAAGATTCAAAGTTTTTCTGCTATGTGAAAAAAAAATCTTTAACTCTTTATTCAGCTCTCACACCATTCACTCTTGCTCTGCCTGATAAACCTGTATTTAATACCAGTAAATTAAAAGAGAGTAAAATACAAATGATTTTGTGGACAGTAATGTTTAGGACCAACAATATTAGCCACAATTACTTTGAATTCTGTTGGATTGTTTTAAAGATGGTGTATTGCAAAACTTTGGCTAAATAGAAACACCTCCTTGAGAGGTCACAACTACCGATAATGCACCATTCTCTCTCATTGCTTCTACAGATCCAGCATCCAGCTCAGCTCGTACTTCCAGCTGATCTGCCCCAGGAATCTCCTTCCTTCCCCTGTTCTCCCCAGACACCAAAAGCAAAAGACTGTCCTGCTGAGAGGTGCTTAACTACAGTGTTTGTTATTTTCAGGAGCATCTGTGTTTTCCTTTTTTTTTTTTTCCTGTGAACTATTTCAAAACTTTACAGTAAATAGGAAACAAACCCAGTATTGCTCTGAAGTACAAAAATATCAACACATTCTTGACCTTTGCCCATATCAGATATGCATATACACATTAAAATAATAAGCATATATAGGTGTTTGTATATTAATTTCCACATTTTTTTAATCTAGAGCAATAAGAAGTTTCTAGCAAAATAATTTATGAACCACTATAATAAAACAAGGATTTGGCAAACTCACATAAAATAATTTAGACTAGAGCTTGGGTAGATTGAATTTATTCAAACTCACAAAGTTCAAATTTAAATATATCCCAGTTTCTGCAAGTCTCACTGAGATAAGCTCAGAACTCTTCCAAGTTCAAGTTCACAGTTTTCCCATTGCTATGTGATGAAATACATCTATAGATTCACCAAAGCTACCAGAAAAATTCCAGTATAACATACTGTAAGCGGATGAAGTCACTGTTAAAGAAGCAAGAATTGGAAAGCTGAAAATCTTCATAACATTTCAGTTTTACCAACAGACACACAAACATGTAAACATTCACCCTAACAAAAACAAAGCCTCATAAGCTTTGAGTCTAAAAATATACCAGTAAAGCTATTGCAAAGCAATAACATGAATCTTTTTTTCACAACAGGGTTCTTTTTAAACAAACCACCTCTTTAACAGTACAATTCAACTACAGCATTATAATCCCAGAATATATCATAATAGTTTGTTATTTTACTGCAGAAGAAAACTGTGGCACTTTCACAACTTGAACAGAGCACTGCCAGCTTCAGCTGAACTTGTTACCACACATAACTCTGAGTCCAAATTTAAAAAGGAAACAGAAATTTAAACACAAGAAAAAGGGCAGCTGCAAACAACCAAGGAACAATCTCTCTGCCCCTTACCCTATAAAAATATTGAGAATGTGTAAAAATTGTTAATGATGATCATTCCTGCTTCTCAGTAAGTAAGGCCTTTAAGAATAGCTGCATTAGCTTAAGAAAAGTTCCACTATCATCACCATCATCTGAAGAAAAACTAACTGTACAACACCCACTGAACATTAAATTCCGTTTTTATTTTCAGCACAGGAGCCAAGCCAGTCATTCAAAAACTTGAGAAGCCAGACACATTACCTCATAGGGGTTGTGTTTGGGCCCAAGGAAGGCAGATTCTAAGAAAGGAGCTGACAAATCTGGTGCCAAACTGGGCACTTCCTCAGGAGTGGGAATGGGGGCTAAGCCAGCAGAAAGAAGCACAAATAGAGCAACTAACAAGCAGCAAGTTGAGCAGCCCTCAGTAAACTTTTCTGAAAAGGACAGCATTTCATTACCACCAAAAAGCATGGCTAAAGTGGTGTTCAACTGCACACACAGCTCTGACAAGCAACTTTAAAGCTGACTCTGAACAAGTATAATGTAAGATTCTGCGTACACAAATCCCCCCTTAATCACCATTTTCTTCCAGAATATGGTTCTTTCCCCCAGCTGGCCCTCTGTGAGGCCACTTTCATTGTATTCCTGAATCCAAAAGATAAACTCAAGACCGTGTTCTTTAGGCCTCTAGGAAAAGGTGTTTTCTGTCACCTCTGAGGCTGCTGTGGATCTTACAGAAAACTAATAGATACCAAATCACTTCAAAGTACTTGCAGATACCATATACCAATGCCTGAGGGTCTGTAGTTACAGTCTTAAGCTTTAAATCCATTGTGAACCACTGAATAGCTGTTTCTCATTTATTTAATATAACCCAGTTACGTGTGAGTTATGGAAAGCAGCACTACTTAATGTAAAATCCGCAGGATATTTCTATATTTAATTACTGTTTTCTAAACCATCCATGAGTGCACTTATGCAAATAACACTCCTTGTATAACCTAATGTCTCAATTCAGCAAAATACAGAGGGGCATGTGTTAACTACTGAAGTCTCTGGGTGATAATCCAGAGGTGGGCAGGATCTTACTGTGAGATGAGAGCACTCAATTTGCAGCAAGCATTTTGAAAGATCTGTGTTCTTACTTACGAAAACTTTCTGGGTTTGTTGCTTTCTTTATTTCTTTGGAGAAGAGACGATGACTATTAACTCAGGAAAAATGCTTCATGGAAGTCTGTCCTAAACAGGTTTCTTCCTTTAAATCTATTAATTTTTTCAAAGCCACAGCAACTTATCATAAAGGTACATGATGATATCAGTTTGACTTAGCAAATATAATGTCAGCATTTCTTTGATTTTCAGGTGCAATATTCATCTTCTCTTTCAATTAAAATAACCCACAAACATATGACATTTATTTTTATGCACATAAATTAAAACAACACACAGTAACTTTTCATGAAGTGCAATGAAGTTGCAAACCACATGTCAAAACCACCAAAATTAAGACTACTTCTATAGTTGAAAGTCAACTGCTGTTTTGAAGTCTATAAATAGAGCCTCATCAACTAAAATTTAAAATTTCTGGCTATGCTTGGCTCGTAGATACCTTTTTCATTCAAACTGTGTTTCTGTCATTTCCGTCCTCTTTTCTTTGAGAAACACCTATTTTCTATCTCTACAGTTTCCTAGATGTCATATAGTCAGTTTCAATGACCTACACCTGCTACACTCATGCCTTGGAAAATTCAGTACTTTCTGTAAATTTACAATATTCAGTATCTGAGTTTAGTAATTAAACAGGATGCTCAGATTTTAGCTTGTTTAGCTAGTTTGTGAAAGGAAAAGATATCTTTCACATTGAGGTGTTCCTAAGGTTTATCAAAATTAGTAAGACTGGCATGCCACCAGGATAATCTTTTTCCCTTCCCAGAATAACAGAAAAAGAGAACAGTTACACTTAGAGCCTGATTTTATTCTGGTACAAAAGAAAATTTATATTAAGAGAGAAAATGCCTTTGTTTCTTTTATGGTCGTGGCTGATTTATTTATCTATATTATATCAATTATTTATGTGTACAAAACAACACTGAAAAAAACCCATTACTATTTAATAAAATTACCAAAAAAAAAATCTTCCTCCCCAAGGTGTTTATGAAAAAAAATTAAAAATCTAAAGGATTATCTTAAATAAAACTATCATCTTTTAATAGAAAGATAATATATAGCTCAGACTTTTTTCCCAGTTGAAGGAAAACGACCACTTGGAGAATTGGAATATCTTAAAATATAGGGCTTCTAAAGTTAGCAACAAACTCAAAGAAACCTGACACTACCAGTGGTTGGAACTGGTACAGAGCAGTACTTAAAGCATATGAGCTAGGCATGGTCCTATTATCTTTGTAAATTAGCTGTCAGTCTGTCTTCATCACAAACTGTGAAAGTAATTTTCTTGCACAATTGTTAGCTATTGTGTTAAAGTCTGTCTGCAGTTAAAAAAAATAAAATGCACAAGTCATCATTCCCAGCTTGTGTAGATCAATACATACTTGATAAGTAGTCACTTACGTTACACTTTGGGGATTATTTTGAAATGATGGAATAGTCTGCTGCTTAGATTGAATGATTAATGTCAGGCTCAAGTTTCTTTAGCGAAAAGTTTAATTTAAATTTGGCTCTGGACAAAAAGACCTTTGGAGATTTCATTCAACTGAAATTATTCTGTGATTTAATTATGTTCTTTGTATTTCTTGTTTAAGTCGGTTTGAAGATGATTGATTGAAGGATTTTTCATGAGAACAATTTTGATTCAGTAGGGTTATCTATTTGAAATGTTACCTGTTGAAAAACAAGACAAATTTTGGGGCCTTTTAGTTTTTTAATGTATGTTAAATATTTGAGGCCATTAGTTAAGGATAACCCTAAGGTTTTAAGCAGACATGATAAAATACGTAATATTTCACCTTAGCACTAAGAAGAGATGCTGCAATACAAAACAAGAAAAAAGTTAATGTGAGAAATACATACTAAGACCAATTTCAAACGCATTTATGCATATTTTGGTGTAATCTGCAAACTTACAGATTTCTCACAAACTTCTAGATTCTTGGAGAAAAACATGTTTTCCTTCTAAAATCTGTGTGAAACATTTAGATGGACATGAACTCTGAGTGCATAGCCTCCTATATTAGACAAGTAAAATGTCTAAATACAAAGTTTAAAACCTCTAGGCTAAAGCTAATTATCTAGCAAAAAAAATGCCCAAAAATGGAATATTCAATCACATCTAGCTTCCTTTATGGGTTGTAAGTAAAGCCTGCCAAAATGTACTTAGTTTTATGCAATTCATGAAAAACAAACAAACAAACAAAACAAAACAAACAAACAAAAAACCCAAACAACAATAACGCTTAAAATACAGTTTCTCTGATTAGATAAACTGAAATGTATGGAGCATTTCACTAAATGTGATTTTGTATATTAGAAATAAATAAAACCAGTTTAGGCACTCCACAGATTTTCAAGTTTTTTATACTTTTATGAAAAGTATACATATTTCACCAAGTCCGAAATTTTTTTCCCCAGAAGCAACACTCCTCAGATCACAGGATAATGGAGGTTGGAAAGACCTCAGGAGATCTCTACTTCAACATTATTGTCAACACATGCTTAAAAATATTTAAAGTAGAGCACATTACAGCATACCTTCCTGTAAAATATTGGCAGTATTCAAAACTCAACTGTGGAAATACATCCTAAGAGGAACAAGTCTTCAGCTTAAAGCTTGTTCTGCAGCTGCAGCTCTACACCAAGAACAGAAATAGTTGCACTAACACCACTCACAACAATTAAGGTGTGAAGTCACTCCACAGGGAAAGGGAGCACAGAAGAAAAAAGAAACCCTGGACGTTTAATACAACTCTCTGCACTTGTCACTAAAGCTTCAAAAGAAAGGGAATCAGTCCAGCTAAAGTTGAAAACAGTACACATTTACATGTGACTTTGGCAATCATTAAGGGAACGGCATGAGTCTTAAAGTACCTCAAACTTGACAGTATCTTACGTAGTGCCCCACATGAAGCTTAATTCTGAAGCGTTGTTGCGATTGAACCACACTTCATTCCAATTCCTAAGATGTAATTCTAAGGTATTATTACCAGCATCATTTTCTATCCCATTTTTAAAAAAACTCCATAATACATAATGTAAATACAGATATATTAATGCTTCATTTTGAAAAGTTGTGTGGGTATCATAGGAGAAAATGAGATCTTTATTCAAGTCAACAACTACCCTTTTTATAGGATTTCCCACTGTGCATACTGTGCTCACATCTCTTAGGCAGCCTAATTATCTGAGCCCAGGTTGGTTTTTTTCAAGTAACTGGTCACCAGGGGAAAAAGTGAAGACATGAAAGTGCCAGCATCATAAACACTTAGTCCAAAAAATGGGAAACTGATTTACAGTTCTCTTTTTCAATGCTTAAAACACAACAGAGCAAAATATAGTTTAAATAGAAGTGTAGTTCCAAGTATTCCAATTAATTTGTTTCTAGCAAGTTAATATTTTTCTCAAATCTGTAGCATTTTAGATGTTTGCTATCACCATAGGATTTAAGTATTCTAAGTAGAAGTCTTTAAAAAAATTTCCTCATTAGAAAGCCTTAAATTTTTACTATTTTTTCATGTGTTCTTGTGTTCTATTTTGCATCATCAACATATCAGGTGGGCATTTTCAGTCTGCTTTAGTAGCGAAAAAAATAAAATTACAATAGAACGACACCATCACTGAAACGTCACCTACTCTGAAAGATCATTGTTATGATGACACTTTAATTTTATTCTTAATCCAACATTCTATTTAAATGTTTCTTTAATCTTGGTTTCCTGAAAACAGATCTAAATGTGAAGGTAAGCTCAAGATGAGGAACTACCTCACCCGGAGTAGCATTTAAAAGTGATTGACTACAAAGAATTAAAGAGAAGTGAAATTTTTTTTATTTTCATAAACTAGCCAAGATTATTCACATACGCTGTTAGAAACTATGATTATGTCAAGAACTGAGGAGGAGTTACTTCTCTGGGAAAAACAAACTCCCTGAACAAGCATATCCCCTCTCACTGGGAGGGGTAGCACTTACCTAAAGGAAATGGTGTGGATGGTGATTTGATCACACAAGGACACAAGCACTGTCGGGTGCAACTGAAGAAGCACAGCCACCAACCTCTTAATGGAAGCTCTCCTGCTTCTCTCTCCTCAGTCTCCAAGTAGCTTCAAGGTGTTGTTTCTAACTTCCTCTTCAAATCTTTCCAGAAGAGCCTTGGCTGTCTCACTCTCCATGAGGATTAAATAAGCCAGAACCTAAATGACTAGAACACTCTACCCAGCAAAATGCTTCAAAGAAAACTCCTTTATATGTAACGACCACCACAAGCACCTGGGAAGAGGTTGCCATAAACACTGTCAGCTGTGTAAGTAGGAGGGCTCAGTATGCCTGTCGAAAGAGAATCTGGCTCCTAATTCTAAAAGCCTGGCTGTTATTTGTCCCAGAGTAGGGCTAACAGGCCAATTGATGGCCAGATGAAAAAAAATTAGGAGAGAATCTAGCAGACTGACACAGGCAGCTAATGATTTAATACTAACACATGGAAGCCCATCAAAATGGTGCCAAACGGGGTCTTTTTTTTGTTCTATTCCCAGTTTTGGCAAAGTCCTTTCATCACAGTAATGTAGGTTTTTCTCCTCATCATTTGCTTCTTGCTGAGGGTTATCTACCTCATGGTGGCCTTGTGGTCCCTAGCGCTGCAGGACTTCCAGGAACACATCATATCTGGAGCAGTACTGCCTTGCTGAATTTTTTCCATGGGTGTCTGAAGTAGGGCTGTCTCAGTGTAATGCCAGAGAACTCTTCATCTTCTAAAGACTGTTAATAGGCAGGAAATTCAGCTCCAAGTATATTGCCAGCATATAAAAGAAAATATAGTTTAGTTGGAAACTTAGCACCATAAGAAAGAAACTAGTAAATAGATTGCTATTGTTCTAAAAGAGATGGCAATCTATATGGCAGATGGCAAGAAAATTGGGTGGAAGCGATGCAATTTTTAGAGTGATATACCTAAATAATGCCAAGTCTATTTACAGAACACTAAGGGGAAAGAATGCACATTCACAACTCAGAGAAGCTATATGGGTTTTTGTTTAGGAAGAGGAATTAAATCTGCCAAGTTGGTATGTTAGATCTTGCTACAGTGCCTCTGACAGTGCAGTCATAGTGAATTTTGGTTTAGAGCTGGATTTCTGTGTTTTATGCATGAGTTTAATAGCACCATTTAAAATCTTCCTTTTGAATTCTAGGCAAACTTGATTGTATGACTGCACAGTGTTTGCCTCCCACGTTGGAAGAGAGATACATTCCCTAAAGGAGGAGATTATGACTACACATATAAGCCATTACAATAAGAAACAGGCGGTGCAAATGGTCTGAAAAACAGCAGAAGATAAGCTATTGTCAGCATCGTCCAACAGTGACCCTCTGTCTGGAGGGATGATCCTTAATGATCATAATGAGAAAAAATGCTCCTTCATGAGTAAAGAATGAAAGAATGAAAGAATTTTAATTTATTGACTTATGAAAGGGTATTTCCAGCTTCAACAAGTTAGGGTTTAAGTTTTAGACCCATGTATTACGCAGAGAATAGAATATGACTTTTTATTATGATAACAAAATACTGTCCACAGTTCGGATAATTAGAGAAACATTTTGACAATACTTTGAAAGGAAAGAATCAAAATCAGCACACATAAACTAAAGACAAGCTGGAAGATTTTAAAAAACATGATCATTATGATTATAAGAAAGGATAGCTTTCTGTTTTCTGCATATTCTCAAGCCTACAGACTTTCAAAGCATAGCACTTCTATACTTCAGGTGATTGGAACAGTGTTGAACCTGTAACTGTTATCAACAAACCCACACCAAAAAGTCAGCCATGACTGAATCATTTGCTGAGACCAATTTCTCTTATTTAACAGCTTTTATTTCCACAACTGCTACTGCATTTTGCTGCTATTTCCCCCTACAATACTAATTTTAAAATGTGGTATCTAGGGGTGGAAAGGAAAGAGAAGAAAGGCAGATGTATTTAAAAATGAAAGTGTAGTTTATAAAAAACAGGGTGAGCAACATTGGGAAAAAATATGACTGAGTTTAAAAGAGGAATCTATAATTGAAAGGAATCTAGAGAAAGGGACAGGGAATGATTATAAGTAGTAACATAAAGGAACAGCTGAAACTAATCAGATAAACCATTTTCATGGTCAGGATAATAATAGGATTTGCTACTAGTTGAGGTGTCTCAGGTGAAAATCTAATTTCATTGCAATTAAATTTTATTTAATTTTTCAGATTATCAGTCTAATAAATTTCAGTGAGTGCTCTTTTTACAGTTCTTTTTATCAGTACTTTTTATATAGACACATAATATCAAAACCTAAAATTAATTCCTTTGGTGTAATTAAAAATAAAGGCATGACATTCAAAGTATCCTTCTTTTCCACCCTTCTACCCCCCCACCCCAATCTTTAGCTACCTGTAGAATAAAAGTTGTCAACAAACACTGCCTAGTATAGATTTTTGTTCTTCACATGCAATTGAATACCTCATTTTCCCAACTAAACTGTCTGTTTAGCAGAAATAGCAATTTACAGCTAGAATTCCGCAAGTATTTCTGGATTATCTTTCCTGATAAATCATTGATATATTGAATACCGAAGAATGAGAAGATACATAATTCACATTTACCTTAAATCTTTTATTTCACTGCAGCTATAACATATTAGCATAGTTATTAAAATAGACTACTGCAGAATTTAACTAACTTACATAAAGGCATAAAAGATCCTTTAACAAAAATGCTCCTCATGTTTTTGGTTTTTTTCTCTTCTGCAGAAAACAGTTGTTAATTTTTTCCTAAGTAAAACAAATTAGTGTCTAAGGTTTTTGACAACTCAGATAAGGGTTAAGCCTGTTTTAGAAAAAAAAAAGTTTATAATAAACTTTGTAATATAATTTACTTCACATTTATTCTATGATTTCTGGACGTTTGAACTATTTTAGTACATAAGATCAGTGTGTCTTAAAAAGGATATGTATCATGTTGAAGCAGTAAATAACAAATTATCCATTTCCTTTTATAAACACAGTTTTCAAATTATTCTCTTTCAGTGCTCAGTGTTGATCCGTAAGAAAAGTTTTAAAATGCTCTGAGTATTCCTGCTGTCTAATCAGTTGTACTTATAGTATGACACACAATCTGACTACTACTGAGGCATTTGTCCTTCACCCAAATAATTCACTAGATGACACTCTTGTATTATAGTAAGTCGTCTTGGTATGCAAGACATCAGACTGACTCCTTATAAATGAGAACACAAATTTTAATGAAAATAACTAAAGAAAATTCTTTATACTTTCATGAAACAAGAGAACAATTCATACCTACAAAGAAATATAAAAACCAAATTTTAAAAATATTTTAATACAGCACCTACCGCTAAAAAGCTGTCTTAGTCATAATAAAGCAACTGTACATTCATCTGAAGCTGAGGTGATGTGCTCAAGACAAGATAAAAAAATAAGAGTTTTACTTCATTTTTTCCCCATTAAATTATTGCAGATATTGCTTTGTCAATTCAGAGTAACAGATTTTGCAAGAGTGAGTTACTATTTTCGTACATGGCTTGAAGTAAAAAGCAAAGAACAAATTAGAAATAACTCCTTTCAACCATGAACATTTCTTTCACCTAATTACATTGGAAGACTGAAGTAATGAATCTTGTTGCTTTTTTTTCTCATTTCTACCCTGGGAGGTCAAGGTCAAAGGATTTGTCCAGTAACTTACAAGAACATCTTCAACAGAAAAGTGCACTAAATGCCTTTATCAATTCCAAGTTTATTTCTCCAGCCACTTCTGGAATCTCCCTATATTTTGCCTGATGTGAAGATGTAGAACAGATCCATCATATTTAATTTCCTCACATGAAGAAGGGTTATGAAAACAGGAACAGTCAGTGCTGTTTGCATGGTATTAGAATACATGATAATATTGCAGCCCTCAATTTGTAGCATGTGTACAATCTGCAAAAATGTCTAACATAAGTTATCTACTGTTCTAGACCTAACCTAGCACAGACAGTGAAAGTGGTTTACTGTGGAATCTACTGTGAAGATTAAATTGCCTTATCTCAGTGAGGGACATCTGCAATTTTATACCTGTAGGAATAGTATCACATCTGTAGAGTGCTCTTAATCTTGGAGTTTAGGATAGTGCATTTTACTCTTTTGAATAAATCTGCTCTAAAATTTCCTTTCTGCAGAGAAGATCATGCTAAACAAAGTTTAGACCTTTGTTTTCTTTGTACAATATTTGTACTTGTAAGTATACATGAACATATTGGTACTATAATTATTTCTTTGTAAGATATATGTGCAATGCCACTATTTTCTCATTTACTTAAGAGTTGGACTCAATGGTCCTTGTGGGTCCCTTCCAACTCAGAATATTCTGTCAATCTGTGAAAGTATTTCAGAAAAGTAACTTACATGGATGCTTCTATGAAGACTAAAGTTCTTTTTGACACAACAATATATCCAGTTTTCAAACAGATTAATCCAATTGTTTAAAGCATCTGTGGTTTTCAAAACACAGATTAATATTTGAAAAATAAATATTATTAGTGATTTTCAGTCAGTAAAGCCCCAATTCAGATGCCTAATATAGCTTAAAGTGATATTTGTCCTAAATATTGTAGGATTTTTTTCCCCTTGTAAGAATGTCATCCACTACATGCATTTCTGCAGATCCATTGTCAACACCATTGCTGAAACGCCTATTGAAAGATGGTCCTCTTATCCTTCATTCCTGGAGGACAATTACATACTGTCAAAAGAAAAGGAGACAAATCTTCAGCAGAAAGGTATTTGACACTTGTGTGGAAAAACTGAAAACATTAAACCCAGTGAAAGGAGAGACACAGATGGCAGGAGAAACAGCTGGAAGCATGATTCATTTCTCCTGCCCCGTTAGGTCGATTAGGTTATGTGAGTATGTGCCAGGTAATGCGCTTTTCTCCTGAGCCTGTGCAGCTTTCAGTCAACCACCTTTCTCTAAGCTAGTTAATTCTGTATGTCAGGGACATACAATTTTAAAGGCAACTCTCAGGTTGACAGTGGAAGCCGCTGTCCCAGTGATTCAGAAACCAGCAAAAATGTTGTTGATAACTAGGCACTAGAAATGGCCCACTCTAGATCTGCTATTAAAATGAAAAACTGTGAGAAAGAAAAACTGATAAACATCTACATTTCTACAGAAGAGGAGGAGAGAAACAGGAATAGTTTAAAACTATAAAGAAAACAGGTAGAGACGATAGCCAAGGTATCTAATCTTTAGATTTCATTCTCTGCAGCGTCAGCTGTTTGAGACAAAACCACTACTGATTCATCTCACACTAAGTTTTGGGTTTCTGTACTAAACTACTCTACTCTATAAAGTGTTGATTGGTTAAGAAATATAGTGTGCTAAGTAAGACTCAGTAATTTCTTAATTACACTTCTCCCACACTGGTACACACTTAAGCAGCAAGAGATAGAGCAGCCAAACAGTCATGAAAAATCATTGACATTTTCACAACTAAAACATACAACAGTAATTTATTACGTGTACAAACATGAAATGTCACAGCATATAATGGAAGTTGTAGTCAGTGCTGTGAATTTTAAATGCTACATGATGATGAATACCATAAGAAAGACAGAGAAGGACTTTTTAAACTATAGTGACAGAACAAGGAGGAATAGCTTCAAACAGAAAGACAGTAGGTTTTAAGACATGAGGAAGAAATTGTTTACTGTGAGGGTGAGGCACTGAGGTTGCTCAGAGAAATTCTGGATGCCCCATCCCTGCAAGTGTTTAAGACTTGGTTGGATGGAGCTCTGAGAAACCTGGTCTAGTAAAAGTTGTCCCTGTCCACAGCAGGGGGCTTGAAACTAGATGGTCTGCAAGGTCCCTTCCAAGCCAGGCCATTCTATGATACTATGACAAAATTCCTAGCAATACATTTCCTACTGGATTATGTTTTTCTGAGAATTTCAAACAGAATTTATATATAAATCCGTGTTCTAGCCTTAATTATGCCATGTTAAAACTAGAGATTTTTACATGCATGGCTCCCTGAGTAAGTCTGCAGGCACTGAAAAACTGTCTGAGGAAAAAGCCAAGATTATTCAATGAAGGTTTACCATTGTCTCAGATGAGTTTCTGTATTTTAAATAAAGCTGAGTAGTGATATGGAATTCAATCCATAATGTTCAAATTCTATGCATGGCATAGTTAACTCTGCATGCACCCAGAGCCACGTTTATTTCCTTTCTGTGTCTGCACAGACAACTAAGAGATGCGAGAAGGAAAAAAGCACATACGGTACTTTTTTGGAGTGGTGTACTCATTCTGCCAGCCTTGAAGTCAGTGACCCTTTATGAGTTGTAGTGAGAAATTCACCTCATGAATTCTTAGGCTGCTTTGAAACAGTAAAAAGTGGACAGAGCTGCCAGGTGCATCAGGAGCATGTTCTGCTCTTTTCACCTCATTTTTGCCTCCAATGTGTGCAGCTTTCTTTCTCCCACTGCCTTGTTCTAGCTCATGAGGAGAAAAGTAGTAGCAGGATGTTACAGAGCAAGGTACAGCTAAACAACCTTACAGAGACGAGAAGACCACAGCATTAGGCAGCTGCTGTTCTCTCCCTTTTGCTTTCCACTTCACAGCTTCCCAGAGGAGTTTTGTTGAATCCAGACCCAGGTGTATAAAGTTAGCCTGGATTTTATCACAATCTGCATCCAAACGACATATTTCAATTGTTGCTTACTTAAAACAGCACACCACAACAAAACAAGAATAACAAAATAAGAAGAATCAAAGCATTTTCTACCAGAAATCCTAAGCCCAGTAACAAGTGAAATGCACAGCTGGTCATAAGAGGTACTTTTCTTTATTATGTTTGTATAAGCTTTAAAGAAAAAGAAAAAAGTGAACTTTGTACTGTGAGAAACTGTAAATATCATGCACCAGTGCTCTGGAGAGGCAGGACTAACTGAACCACCTCATAAATTTTTCTGGAAGGGAAAGTTGTAGAGAACCACTAGTGAAGTACATTTTTACTGTCTCCAATGTTATGGCTCTTCCAAAGTCCTATGATGAACTTTTTCTTCTGAAAAAGATTAGGAACTACATGGACTGAAAAAACAAAGGGGTAGCTACAGGGCTTTTCTGCAGATGTGTTGTTCTTGAAAACCAATTTGAGACCTTCCTATTGTTATCTGAGATGCCAGCAGGTGTCTGATCATACTGAAATAACTCACTCAGGAAAGGCTGTTAACATAGGACAACTGCCCAGAAGTGCTTCGTGCCAGTCCTTGGAATGATGCTGTGAAACAGTAGGTGTCCTTGGTGCAGCTTGTTCAATTTATTTAAATTAGTCACTATGTTGTGACACTAAACTGAAGGTGAAACTTTTCAAAATCACATGAGTGCACAATCCTATGGAATCAGCAATTAATCACTGATCATGTCAAAGAACTCCCAGTAATTTTGGCTATCTGAGCTTGTTACCAGTTATAAACTTGAAAGAAAAATCACAAAACTTTTAGTCAAGTTGCACCAGTACCTGAAAATATTAACAAGTCTCCTTACCTCTTAGCACTACCTCTCAGTGTGTGTCTTGATGGCATTAATGCTGAAAACTTAAATGAGACAGAAATCCAGGATAGTATCTAAAACGGCATTAGTATCTTTCATTTCAAAAAGACAATTGAATTATGTGTAATCCATCCAAACATCACCAGCTGAACATCAATAGTTTCTCTTCAGTCTTGAAAAATAGTGACTCTTTCTGCTATCGTTATTCTCAGATAATCAATAAAGTAATGAAGGCCATTTGAAATTCCGTTTCAATGACATACAGACATTCTAGCAAGTGAATTAGATTACCAGTTCCAAAAAGGAAATCTTTACTGAAAGCAAATTTCAGAATGTTGGTCCAGTAACTCACAAAATCATGCCAATAAGTTCTATTAATAATTTCAGCTTTTTGAAAAAACAAAGAGACATTTCAGGCTTGAGAATTTTGAACACAAGTATCTTGATTAATAAATACTATTTTTATATGCAGGAACATGCAGTTATTTAAAAAACAAAGACAATGATACTGGTTTAGTTGGGATATGTAGACTCAATCCCAGCACACGTTTGATAAGTTACTTGCAAGGATAAATTTTAATTATGTAACCATGGTACCATTGTTCATATAGAATTTCTGTAAATATAAAGGATTGGTCTGTAAAGGCAATAAAAATTTGTCTCCTGATGTACTAATTTTTATGTTAGGAAACATCTGAAAAATATATTTAAAATGAGAAAAAATGTTTATTTAAGACATTGAATATTTAGAGCTCTTATTATTTTTTCTCCAGGAAATGGCTTACCAGACCTTACCTTTGAACAACTTGAACCTGTGACTTTTAAATACCTGAAAAGAGAACTAGCTAAATCACAAGTACTCAACTTTTTCTATATAAATCTGAAACTGATCTGATCAAGGGAATGTTTTGTAACCTGCTTGAGAAAACAAACAGAAATAAATATAGGAGGGGGTAAAAAAATGGAATTTAATTTTTCCTGAGGTGTCTTGCAGCTGGATGGACCTCGCTGCTAAAGTCATGGCAAGCAAGACCCAGACTTGCAGAAAATACACTCAGCCAAACTTTCTTTTCCACTTGCATTTCAGTCTATCATATCTCCTGTCCCGAGTGTTTGTTACACTTGTTCCCTGATTTTGGGATTTCAGTGAGGATCAATTCGGCAAGCTTTGGTACATTCCCCTGCGCTTCAGGTCATCCCATGCCATTTTCTTCTTTTCACTTCAGTGCCAAATTCTCTCCTTTTTCTTTTAGCCTTTCATTTCCTAAATCTCTTCTCCTGTCTTTCCTTTTCACTTTGCTTTCTGATTTCAAACATTCAATCCCTAGAATTTTGGCAAGTTTTGGAGCTTTTCACTGCACCTCATTTTCATCCCAATCCGTCGCGTTGTATTCGTTCCAGTTCCAAATTTTCTTTTTTTTTTTTTTTTTTGTCACTCGCATACAACACTTCATCCAAGGTAAAATCATATCTCACAGCATCACTTCACATTTATTTATATCTTACGTTTAATAAACTTAGCCCAACCTGGAAAAATCTTGAAACTTATGCAATGCTATGTTACCCAAAAGTTCCAGGCAAAGACAAGTAGAAAAAGGAAGAGAGGGAGAGAGGAAGAGACAGAAGATGAGAAGAGATCTAGAACAACACACCTAGAGCTACCAGCTTCTAGGATTGCAGCGGGGACAGGAACTCCATGCAGGTTTCTAGGCTGTGCCTGTGCACTGACCTCATGCTCCTCCATTTAAGCCTCTGGGCCTTCATGTGGCCGCCCCTCAACTGGGACTGGTGGTCACTTGGCCACTCAGGGCTCAGGGGAGCACCACCACCCCAGAGCCCAGCACTGACAGCTCACTGACTTTGGTGGCTCTGGGCGTGCAGCAGGGCTCTAAAGGCCTCACCTTTGCAAAGCCCGGCCGGACCCCTCCCTGCAGACACAGGCACTGCCATTCCAAGATGTTTTGAGGCATACCACATGCAGTCTCTGACAGCGGCCTGCCATGATGATGCCATTACACTGCCTCGTGCAGTGCCAGTGTCCCCCCATCTGTAGGCTCCACAGCTCTCTGAAGCATAAGCCCAAGCCATAGGGCAGCTTGTCACTGGGGCCGAGGTGCCCACCCCTGTGGGGGGTCCAGATCGGAAAGATGAGGGAGCAGCAATATTGGGGCCCTGCCGCGATCATCTTGGCAGGTCAAGTATTCCAGGGCCAGTGTTGCTGGAGCTTAAGGCTTAGATCTCTGAACCCTAACCCTGGGCAGAACCCTAATCGTAGCCCTAGTTAATTACTCAAGCCTGATACCTGGCTTCTCCAGCTCAGAAAGCTGTAGGAGCAGCAATGTCGGGGCCCTGCTGGCAGGCCCTTTCCTGCGGCAGTGTTCCTGCAGCTCAAGGCTCTTTAGATGTCTCAAGCCTTACTCTAGCCCCTGACAGCAGCTTGGCACTGGGCCAGAGGGGCTCACCACCATAGGTGGCACAGATTAAGTCTGCAGCAGGCAATGGTCACACCTGGTAAGCTCTGGATCCTTAGATGCAGGGGTTTAACTCAAGGTTCTATTGCTCTCTCTTAGCGCAAAGGAGAAATCCCCACCAGATAGAGTCAAGAGGTGAAAATCACACAGAAATTTACTGGCAAAAAGATCAAAATCAACTGATCAAAAATTAAGATTTTTGACATCTTTTAGGCATTTGTGTTTGCCATCAGATTTCTATTTGTCTCCTATGGAGGATGAGATAAATATAAATACCCCCACCGGTGACTACCAAGCCCTGTAATGACATCCATGTTGGAGCAGAGCATAAATCTTCTGGATTGCAGCATAGTTTATCTTGTTGCCAATTTGTAAAATGCACCAGAAGTTTTGGCACCTGTTCAGAGATGCAGTTATGCAAACTTCACAGGAAGTCTGCTGAGTGCTCAAGAAAAGAATCTTGTAAATGGAATTGTCTACTTGTCTCCCACCTTTTCTCAGTAGGAGTGTCTAAGCAGGGCCATAGGTTGTGGGGCTCTGCAAACCATTCTTCTAACTCAAGGAGCAAAAGATGCAACTTGGATTTGCCTGACTCTTGCTGCTGCTGGGATAATAGGCTGGGAACTGACTGGGGATAGATCTGCTAGATACAGTGGGACTGGCTGAGCCAACATCTACATTGCAGAGCTAGCGCCAAAAGAGTACCAAAACCATATCCCTATGATGATGTCTTACTAAAATAAATATGAGAAAGTCCTATAGGAGGTCCTGATTTCCATATGTGAGTTTAACAAACAGCCCTTTCTCTCTGAGGACAGTAACCCCTCAGGAGACTATCATATAAACACATTGGTCTTCCGTTTATCCAGCAGGTCAAGTATTAATTCAAGATATTAAACATTCACCAGAATAGGAACATGAAATTCCTAGTCCACTTCTCCAGCTGAATATCTCAATTACTAGGTATGGGTTTCTTGCTAATTCTAGATTTTATTTGATCTGTGCAGAAAGAAGCAGTTTCCTCCTGAAGAACAGAAGAATACCCAGCCTTGTCCCAGAATGTCATTTAACTCAGCATTAGTGTTCATTCATATAAATAGGAGACATGGGTTCAAGGCTCAGGAAAGTAAGCCTGCATGTCTCAAAAGTGGGTAAGTAATAAGGCAACACTACAGGGAATTCGGGGGGGTTTGCTTCTTTAATCAACAGTTTTGGTGCTGAACAAGTTGTGTTCTGGGAATATAAGTCACAGGACTACTTGGAGTTTGGCAATCCATTTTCTGTTGAGGATTAGGAACTTTTTGTTCTTAACTATTTTGTCAGGCTTAGCTAGTTTACCAGTTTTGAACGAAGCCATGTATTCGCCTCGCTTGTAGTATCTGTTTCTTTACATATCCATTCTTTATCTTTTTCCCATCCTATCTGTTTTCCTGTTATAAGACCTTTAACTTTACATATAAGACTTCCTGTTATGTGACTTCAGACTTACTTTTTGTTTTCTGAAACAATAGCATCAAAATACTCCTGACTTAAGGGGAGAGAGCTTAGATAAAATAATTTCCATGAGAACCAGTATTCTTTTGCCTCCCAATCTTTCAAACAATCCAAATACACTGTATTTTCCATTGCATTTAGTTATTAACTCTTTATAGAGTAGAAAAAAATACTAATTTTGAACACATAAAAAAGGAAAAACAACTTTAAAATGTATCAAAATGCAACAACACCCCCCTCCCCCCGCCTTTATTACTTCAGGCCTACCTTGTAGAAAAGAATGTAACCATGCAATTTTCATTTAATTTCCTATTTCCATTCAGGACAGCACCACCATCTGTGAAAGCCTTGAGACTGTCAAATACGTATAAATTAGATCTGAATCTTTTTCTTTTCCCATAGTAAATGCACTGTATCTGTCATTAACCACTGTGCATCATCAACCATACCAGCAATTTGTAGCTATTCCCTCATATGAGGTAAGAAGCATCAGGGTACTTTATATCATTGATGTCAATGACTAACTCAGTTTCCTCCGTAATTCTGTCACCTATGTCATGCCAGCATTTGAATAAAGCCTCAGCTATAATTAACTGGCTTTCTAGGGTGAAATCAGAGTTTTAGTCAATATTGCTTAAGTTTAAACAATAGCTCTTGAATTCTGTATAGCACCTGGCACTGTTCTATCTTTGAAATGCTTAACAAAGGTGCTCAATCATTTTCAACAGCCATTACGAAGAAAAGCCAGCGTAGGTGGCAGCCTGTATTATCATATTCCAGATAATTGCCTTTCTGGATGCAATTTTCCTCCTAGCTGTTTTGCATGCAGTTATTACGAAACCATTGCATTCTGATAGCACCCAGATGCTCAAATTGAAATCACAGCCCTTTTGTTAAGGGACTGTACAAAATATTCCTAAACTAATTTCTGTCCTCAAGAGTTTGGATTCTAAAAACACAAAGCAGACTAAGAAACTCATATAAATGGAAAAATATCCTCACACTGAAGAGAAGGATAATTTCAAATGTTGCACTCGCTAATAATCACAATGCTCAGCAGTAACTCATTTCAGTTTTGGCTCTTACATCCTGACCTTAATAATAGGAATATTTTAATGACAGTTAATGAGAATTTTGCAACTGACTTCAAAGAAATTAGGGTTTTGTTTTATGAATCGAGATCCTGTAAAACTCAGATGTGTGTGATGATTACGTTTTAAATGCTGACTAATGTCCTAAGGTACTGCTTCATAAACCTTATTAAAAAGTTTCCAGTAGGTAGCTATAATCTTAATTCTTAATTTCTCGGTTTTTTCTTCACGTGTTTTGTTCTGTGCTATGGTTTGAGATTAAATCTAACACTAAGTCACTCTAGGAATTATCCTTAAAAGCAGAAAGGTTATTGATTATGTCATCATGCTTCATACATATTGAAAAATCATATCTGGTTATTGTAAAAGAGTTATATCTGATGATATGATATATTCAGTATCTATAGGAAAAGAACTTTATATCTTACAAGACTGATACCAGTTGATGGCTCTCCCTTGCACAGAAGCAAATGAAAAAATAAGCAGACCTACCTTAACAACCATTGCAAATTCACTGTAAAAAAAAAAAAAGACAATTGTTACGATTTCTTTTCAAAAATGTGACCAGAGTATTTGGAAATTGACACAGCCCTATCTCCTACTTATGATTAACACCTAAATTACATAAAATTTTATACAGTAATAAAGAATATTATTTTTTTCAATTCACTCAGGTAAAGACATATATCAAGTCCAGTAAACATCCAGAAAAAAAACCAACTGTTTAGTGCATATATGCTTTAAAACTAATTGAGTGTATTTTACATGACAGATCTTGAAAAAGAAAGTTCTTACTAGTGGGTTTATATCTAAAGCTATATCTAAGCTGTATCAAAAGTTATATCTAAACTTTATATCTAAAACAAAAAAGAAAAAATTATACCCCAGAGTATCATTATGGAGAGAGACAATAAATTGCCCATTGTAAGATCTATACAATTGTGCTTATTTGTAGCACAAAGAAGTACTCCAGGGACAGTTTCCCAAATATACAATTCAATGAATAATATGAGAAACAAATCAACTATCAAACATGAAATTATTATTTGGGGAACTGAAGAATAATTTTTTTTTTTAAAAGGTATTTTTACTTAATTACAGTTACTGTTTATTCATCAATCCACTGACTAAAGTTAAAAATCTTCTGGCATTAATCATGCCAAAAGCACATCTCTTTGATTAAGTGTTCTTATCCATAATTTTATTCTCATTTACTGGACATTCTTTTTCTTCCAGTTTGGGTATGCTATAGAACCTCAGTAAAGCTTTAGTATTTGCATAACTGCCTTCCTGAACAGAGACTCGTTTGGCATGATTTATTGACATAGACATTTAATAGAAACCACCATGAATTCATACAGCAGAAATGCATGCAAAAGCAATTAAGCACCCATCAAAATGGACCACTACAATATTTTATGCCCCAAAGGCTGTAAGAAACAAATGAGAATCTGCTTCCCAAAATGATGCAGGGTGCCTTTTACTTGACAGAACCAAATTACCATAGCTGTTTTCTGACAGGCCATTTTAATGGACTTTGTTTCTGTTTTAGTGCCAAATATGTGATAACACCTAGATTTCATATGACTTAGTATTACAACTATCTCTTTGTATTTAAACTAATAGAAAAAAATTAAACATAAACTTCCTTTTCCATTTCAATAGTTCATCGAAGCATTTTATATTAGCAAATCAAGATTTAATTGATTTGACTTTGTTTTGCCTTCCTATTTCAAGCATACTTATATAATGGCTTAAATTTTTTTTAAAATTTCTATGTCTAATGATGTGTTGTAAATTATATGCTCCTCACTGAAACAAGATATTTCAAAATTATATTTTCAAAATATGCTATTCATAATTTCTAAAATTAGTCTTTTTCTGTCACTATGGAATGAAACACATTTTTTTAATTTATCCTGATTTTTAATGTACATTATGTTTTTATTCACAGTACTGGGGATGAGGGAATGTGCATTTATTTTCCATAGGTAGCAAGAAATGAGGTTGCAAGAAATTACAGTACAGAGCTATGATAATTCAAATTACTGTGTTAATGATAGCTATAAAAACATGCATTCTTGTTTGTAAGTAAGTGTAATACCACACTAATTTAATCTTTACAAGTTAGGAATTGTCATGTTTGATAGATTTTCTTTTGGAAGAACACACTGACTGGAGCATGATATAACTAATCAACAGCATAGGACACTAGGATGTGGGAGACCTTAGATAAATAAAACTGCTTTTTTGTGATGCTTATTCTTCTTTACCTATCCTATCTCATTTCATTAAAACCTGCACATAGAACAAGTGAGTGCAGATTTCACGCCTTCAGAAATTCTGGTATTTGCGCCATCATGACAATTTTGCACTTTAAATGGATGAAGACCTTTAATAGTAGGTACATTTATTTTCTAAAATTTATATAAACATGATTAGGAATGTTAGAGAACTACAACCTGGTAACTCCCAATATCAACACAGGCTGGGTGATGACCAGACCAGAGCAGCTCTGCCGAGAAGGACTTGAGGGTGCTGTGGGTGAGAGGCTGGACAGGATCCAGCCATGAGGACTCACAGCCCAGAAAGCCAGACGTGTCCTGGGCTGCATCCAGAGCAGCGTGGGCAGCAGGGCCAGGGAGGGGATTGTGCTCCTCTGCTCTGCTCTGGTGAGACCCCACCTGGAACACTGCATCAGCTCTGGGGTCCTCAGCACCCAGGGAGGGCTGGAGTGAGTCCAGAGGAAGGCGATGAAGATGAACACCATTCTAATGAAGACAGGCAGAGAGAGTCGGGCTTGTTCCGCTTGGAGAACAGAAGGCTGCTGGGAGACTTTATAACAGCCTTTGAGTACCTAAAGGGGCCCTCCAAGAGACGGTGACGGAACGTTTTTAGCACGGCCTGTTGCAATAGGACAGGGGGCAATGGTGTTAAACTGAGGGACGCTTAATTTTGATTATGTATAGCAAAGAAGTTTGTTTTTCTTTTTAAATGAGGATAGAAAAACACGAAAACAAGAGATGGTAGATGCTTAATCCCTGAAAACATTCAAGGCTGGGGGCTCTGAGGGTCTAGTTGGTGATATCCCTTCTCATGGAGGGGGAGTTCAACTAGATTGGCATTTAAAATGTCTCTTCCAACATGAACTATTTTATGATTCCATAACAGCTGCAGAAAACTATATTAAGACCTTATCATGCACCAAAAATTGTGACAACCTTCCCACTCAAAAATACGTGTGGTAGAAAAAATTTAATCCCTAATCCAGATGCATGCAGGTTATAAAAAAATCAACTCTGATATTAAGGCAGGCAACTCTCACAAAATGAGGAGGAAAAACAAGCTTATAGTCAGTAGAGTCACATTGCTGCTCCAGATTGCAAAACTCCGCATGAAGTCTGCAGATTTGCAAATCAAAAGACTGATTTAGTTTGTCATGCTCCATATCACAGGTCATTAGATCTCAATCATGTATCCCTGTGTTCAACTGCAGTAATTGGTGTTTAATTAAGAGAAAATACTGAGAAAACAATCCAATTTGGCTTTGGCACATTTACTACAAGAAGTGTGA
Source organism: Acanthiza pusilla (assembly GCA_036630365.1). NCBI lineage: Eukaryota > Metazoa > Chordata > Aves > Passeriformes > Acanthizidae > Acanthiza > Acanthiza pusilla. Next base: position 25,515,615 of record JAXCHO010000164.1, read on the forward strand.
ATGAGACAGTAGCATCCTTCTCCTCCCCCAAAAAGCAGGATGTCAGCTGGAAGAAGTGCAGAATGTCCTACATTATGACTCCTTGCAGCCATGCTGAGGACTTTAAAGATGGTAAATTTAGCAACCCTAAAGTAATTTTTTCCATCATTTGATTATCATCATTGTTAAAAAGTGGTCCCAAATTTCTGGTGTAAGTATCTGTGGCTCAGCTACCAGGCTCTAATTATGTCTTTCTCTGCTGAATTTAAGTGCTTTTTATTAACCACTATATACTCACATGTTACAATCAAGTGATATCCCAATTTTATTGCAGATAGAGTAAAGAGATTGAGCTCAGTTCCTCACAGCAAGATACTTTCTAATCTTAGGAACATGTCAATAGCTTTTTGCTTCATCTGCCCCAATTTTTCAACATTCTTTAAAAATCCTGGATTTCACGAGCAGTATCTCAATGTTAAATATGAAGATCTAAGTCTTCTCAATTTTTTTTACAGATTCAAACATTTCATTAGTCCCTTTTTTTCCTACCAGACTGAACTGTGGGAAAGAATTTGAAACAAGTTCTGTTCTAAAAAAGAAATATTTAGCATGCGGATAAGTGAAAAAAATATCTGCAAATCCAGCAAGGTAATAGCTAATTAGACAAATTGAGAGCCAGACAATCAGCAGAATGAGCCAATGAACTGTCATTAAATGTCATTCAGCATAAATTGTTGATTGAAAACCATATCTCCCCAGAGTATATTTTTCAAGAAAAATGGTGTTACAGAAGGAATACCACAAGTAATTTCCAATGTTACAGCACAGTGTACCTAACAGAATCACAGAATATCATACCCTGAGTTGGAAGGAACACACAGGAATCATCAAGTCCAGCTGTCAGCCCTGCACAGGACAGTCCTGAGAATGATATCCCATGCCTGAAAGCATTGTCCGAGTGCTTCTTGAACTCTGTCAGGCTGATGCTGTGACCACTTCCCTGGGGATCCTGTCCCAGTGCCCAGCCACTCTCAGAGAACCTTTTCCTAATACCCAACCTAAACCTCCCCGACTCATCTTCAGGCCATTTCCTTGGGTCCTGTCACTGATCACAAGAGAGAAAGGATCAGTGCCTCCATCATTCCCCTCCCGAGGAAGCGTTTGAAGTTTAGTTATTTTTCTGAAGTACTTCTTATTTCTTATCCAGGATATTTAAAATAAAATATTTTTGTTGCATCCACTTGATATTTTTTTGGTCTACCTTTACTTTTTTCTTTACTAATTACTGTGAAGTTTCAAATGTCAGTATGTTGTCGTTGTATTTTATGAATCATAAAGTCTTGGGCCTGGAAAGGAACACAAGAGATAAACTAGTCAATGAGCCCTCCAAATGGGAGGATCTATTGAAAACAATTCTTCAAAATCATAGACAAAATATTTATTTAAGCTGTTTTATGGACTATCATAAGGATTAAACAAATTTTCTGAAAAGGCTTACTGCCTTTTTCATCATATTAATTTTGACCATGCCTTGGCACTTTTAGCATCGTATACAAAGCACTGAGAGAACTAATTCTTCATTTTCTCTCTTCCATAGCTTTCTTTTTTCTCACATTCATGTCCCCTGCTTTTATGACATCCTACAATTATAGAAACTTGTCAGAATTCTGCTCTACTTATGCAGATCTGCCAATACCCAAAATGAAAATGTCTGGAACTATTACAACTAAATGGTTAGAGCTGGCTAGGGGCACTTCAGCATCCTTGTGAACTCAGCACTGCTGAGAGTTACAAAGCAGTTAGCAGCCTTAATGTAGCTGTCCATGAGTTTTTTATCTGCATCAACCTTTCACTGACTTTTCCCTGAAGTAGGCTGCCAAAAACCTTTTTTATTCTGAGCAGATATATTATATAATTACATGTACCTCATAAAATCAGATTACGACTTAAAGCTTCCAAATGAAACTTACATAAGCAAAAATATCCTGACCAAGCAAAAGATTTTAAAAAGGAAAAACTGCACATACTTCTTGAAGACACAAAAGGTGAGTTAACTTTATGGGGTTTGGGTTTTTTTCTTTTTTTGGTTTTTTGTTTTTTGGGGGGGTTTTTTGGCTTTTTTTTGTTTGTTTGTTTGTTTGTTTGTTTTTTGTTTTTGTTTGGTTTGGGTTTTTTGTTGTTTTTTTTTAACTCATCACATGTCCCTCCCAAAGACAGACTGCTGATATCATCAGTATTTGTTCTGAGGTTTTGTTCCTTTTTCAGTGTAGATGTTTTCATCTGACTTTGTTTCATCGTGTTCTGTGGGCGACAAATCTAACACGACCCTAGGATTTTTAACTGGAAAATCAGATCTTATTAGGTTTTCTATCTTTGAAATTTGAAGACATGCATATTCATATAGCTTATAACATCACAGTTTGGAAACACTTTGTATTTTTAAAGGAGTTTTATTTCTCTATATACTTGAATGCACTAGCTCAGGAGTCTGAATTTGCACATAAGTGTTCAGCACAAAACCAACAGAGGTATGAATCTGTATACACCTTGCTTGCAATATAAACAGCAATAACACAAAATAAATAATACATCTACCCTACAAAGTATCTTCAAAGGCTTTGTCTGTGGTTTAGATACATGTTAATGTGGAAGAGATCACTTACCACCACTCAGCAATGAGCTTGGTTGCTGTTGATCACATCAGAATGTTAATTTCTGCACAGAGAAAAGTTGTCTGGATTTTCTGCTATGAAAACCTGAGTAACACAGCTTCAATTACCTGGGATAACATAATAGTGTTATGAAACTGCAAAAAGTCAGAACATTCTATGATGCATTTTTCCATACTATTAATACCACAGATGTCATTCTCTGACCACTCACATAGAGCACAGGGCATACAGGTACAGAGCACATGTGGGGAAGGGTTGAACACAGATAACTTAATGGATGGTATAGGATTCTCTAAACTAGCAAGCAATGTTGAGATTAGACAAAGGCTCATAATGAGTTAATTGCCAGAACAAAATCTCTTGAACACAGAGTCCTTGTGAAAGCCTCTAAAATGGGACTGGGTATCTTCCTAAAAGATGAGTTTCGTTTTAGTCATTGCCACGATTTTAACTTTGCAGCAGAAATTTTGATGTATCAGCCATAAAATACTATTATAGAGTTATAGAGTTATTATAGAGTTACCTTGTGATCTTAAAATATGCAGACCTTTGGCTTTCCCCTAAAAGAGCAGAAATAGTAGTGGTGTGTCTAGCTACAAAAGCTTCTTTTCCAAGAGGATGCAGGTGTAAAAAAAACCCAACCAAACCATGAGACATATATATATATATATATATATATATATATGCACATCCACATACAAAAAAAGACACATAACAAAAAATCTCCAGATGTGCTATCATCCTGAATTATTTTACTGCAAGAAAGAGGAAAAAAAAATAACCTCAGAAAGCATTGTAAAGGAAGGAAGGAGACAGGGTGCCTATGGAAAATATTGAAGATGGTTATAAAGTCCATGAACTATAAGGAAAAATGATTGTTAGTTTGAGTTTACATTTCTTTACTTTAAAGGTGCATTAATATTCCTGTGGAAAATTTACTGAATACCTCACAGGCCAGAATGAATGCCAAAATTCAGAGTATCTTGTGAAGACATTTCATTTTGATTATGTGTGTAACTTGCTTCTAACCCATTTTTTATAATATCCATTTCCTGACTTTTGATGAGTACTAGTTTAACAGACACCTTTTTTTCTTTCTGAAATTTATATGCATGAAACTACAAATAATATTATTGTGGAATAGTGGAACAGGTGAATGTTCTCCATGATGGTTTTCTCTTTATAGCCTTGTCAACCCAGAATAACTGCTTAGTTTTACCAGTCCCATTGAACATACATTTCTGCTTTTGGTATGAAAGCTATTGACTTACTGATTCTCTATTGCTAATAGAGTCTTCTTAAAATCAACACAGAAACATGAATAAAATTGCTAACAAATGGAATTCTTCTTTGCATGGCAGATAAAACTCTCTTTACTCTTCTTAAGGTCACCTGTGTTTCCATCAAAGGCATCTGAGCAGTGAGTGCTGAGTTGGAACCAATAATCCGACGTTCTGCAGGAAGAGGATCAAGGGTTGTTTGAACACATAATGTGGATAATTAAAGAAGATCAGTCACTCAAGCACCTGCATTTGAATTGCCAGGTGCTCCTGAAATTAATGTAATACTGTTAGCCACTAATGTAATTAAGAGTCAGTGACAACAAAAGCAGAGGGCAGAGAAAACAAAAGCTGTTGCTAGCATACAAGAGCAACAGAAACAGAGAGATCTCTTCTGAAATTATGGTGACATTAAAGATAACTATGTGTTTCAGTAACCATACAAAATGAGGTAGCGCACTACAGGGACGTTCATTTTTACCATGATATCCATAAAAACTTTTCCATAATTAACAAAATAAATTACAGTAAGTCAACCTTCAAACAGTTTTGTAAGGGCTTTCAACTTACTGCATTTTAAAAATACTGGCCACTGTTCAGTTAAATTTCATTTAGTGACACTTTAATTCAAGATTAGAAGAATTTTCTTCTTGTTTTGATAGCTATTTGACGTATTTCATTAAAAAACTCTCTGGGACCTCATGTCATGTTAACTGTAAATTAAAAGAAGTTACTTGACAGTGCCAAAGAAGACCATTTTTATTAAATTTGCTCTTAAACACTACAGAAACAAAGAGAACAGACTAAAGACAAAACCTAATCCTTAAAAGGCCTGTAATTAAAATTGCCACAATATGCTTGATTTCCAGTGTTCCCCAATTTATTTCCTGTGCGTAGTCCTTTTTCCTATGTGCTCTGTCACACATATGGGAACACACATAATTTGAAGCTGTAGCTGTTGTTCTGTATATATTAACAATATTTTTCTGATTTTCTGGTTTAGGATTTGTTAGAGTATTCATCACTGTTGTTTTACAGTAATGGATATTTCTCTAATCAAGTGAGGCAGTGAAACCTTAAGAAGTGATTCATCTTACTTATGTCACTCATCACGTGCACTGTGGCAGTGTTAACTGTCCTGAACGCATCCAGGACTGAAATCTAGCCAACTAAAATGTCTAAAATGAAAAGTCCTATAATTATTTATTTTCGTAACTCGCTCATCTAAATTCTGCACACGCTCTAGTACCCTGTTTCATTCTGCTCAGCTCATCAGCTGATCAACCAGCTAATTGGTAAAAGCATGTAAAAACCAACACCGTTAAAGAGGCAATGAGACATGCTGACCCCTATAAAATCCAGAAATCCGTGGGACATTTCTCTGAGACTCAAACTTAGTGAAGCAGTAACAGTGCATGAGTGGTTGCCACTACTTGTAAGTCATGTCAACATATTCAGCTGGACTGGGCTGCGTAAATGGAAAAAACAGGAAAACATAAGAATTTCTCACCTACTTCCAGCTTCCCCAGCCCATGGACAAGAGACACAACGTCACACACTTTCTATTTATCTGTCTTTACAGTAGATCAAACTAGGAGAATGATACTGAGGATGCCACATTTCTGTGAGCTCTTCCCTCAGCCTCCAGGCTTTGCGACTGGTCTTTACTGGCATTTGCTGCTGCAAAGATTTTGAAATGTTAAAAAAATCTTGCCTGATCTCAAGGAGTATCTGGAGTTCAAAAAATTCTCCAAACTCCACTTCCCATGTGGGCCTACAGCAAGGCAAAGCACACCTTTCTCAGAAAGTTACATTACTTGAAGTGTGAGGAAGAATTACCAGAGGGCCCCTTAAACTTCAGGCACCAACAGTGCATATATAAGATAGAACAGAAGCTTTAAACTCTTTAGTTTAATTAAAATAATTTAACTCATTACCTTCTTTTTTTACCAGCATACTCTTCCTGGTAATTGCATTTTGTTATCTTCTTCTCCTCCAACAGCTACTTCTTCCAGGAATAAAAGATAGCCCCTCAGGAGCTGTGCCTGCTCTCATCTTGTCTTTTTCTAACTCCATGCCTATCCTTTTCCTCCTGTCCCTCAACACTTTCAATTTCTTAGAGACCATAGGAAGGAGTGCTAAAAACTGGCAGGTGTCCCAGCAGTGAAAATAAGCTGTAATCAGAGCATTTTTGACAGGAGAATATGACAGAGGAGGGAGGTTAGCATACACTCATACAAAACCCTGCAAGAACTGAATCGGAGGAAAAATGAAAAGTGATCCTGTGCCCCTTTCAATGTGGTGATCATGTCAGAAACTCCTGGGATATCAAACTTCCTTAGAGAAATGTAGCTTTCAAGATCTGGTGTGTGGGGCATCCATTACTGCTACTAAGCCAGGTACCCCACATGTTCAAATGTGACTGCAAAGTGTCTGTGATACTTGATACTGCAAAAGACACAAAGAATGGAGAATTTTCATACCCCACATGTTCAAATGTGACTGCAAAGTGTCTGTGATACTTGATACTGCAAAAGACACAAAGAATGGAGACTTTTCATACAAAGGATTCAGATCCAATAGAAGGATTACATCTCTCACACTTCTCATATATGTGATTCCTGTTAAGCTAGATGTGTTTTTTCTCATGGATATCAGAAGAGATCAGCTTGTCCTATACGAGTTCTGTTTCCTTACTAGTAATTTTTAATTTACTGGACAATTTTCTGCAAATGCTATGGAATATTTAACACAGAGCCTGCAAATTTTCCTAATAAAAACATAAAGAGAATTTTTCTCTTAAAATTTGAAAATGTAGAAATCTTGTCACTCACTTTCCTTCCTTTGGAATAAATTTATGGTAAATCAAAATACAATAATAAAGTTATGCTCTGTAAATCTGTAAGCAGATAATTTACAAAACTTCTCAAGCATGTTTTCCTTTTTTTCCCGTTACAGTGTACCACAGCTCTCATCTTGGACAGAACTCACAATCTGTAAAAATATCAAAGTTGCAAGTAGCAGATTTTTACTTTACTCCTCTTTTTATTGTAAAGACATTTTAGAATTGCCTTTCTTGTCTTTGTTTTCAAACCTAACATAGGTAACTAGTTTATAAATTCATTCTTTTGTTTATTATGGATTAGTTAAGTTTTTAGCATATTAACACACTTTCTTCATACCAGAAGCTACTGTCTGGAAATGAAGAAATCACTGAAAATAAAGTAAAGCTATCCAGTTCATTTTCTGGTAAAAGGCAGGAAAGTAGCCTCTTTCCCCATCATACAAACTGGAAAAAAAAAAAGTTGCAAATACAATGACGTCTATCTTAAATAGTCACACTGAAAATGCTTTTCCTCTTGCAAAATTAATTTTTAAAGAAATTGAAGGTATTATTTTTGGTGTCTTACAATCTTCTCATCTAATTGATCCAACCAATGATAATCATAGCCCATCTGCTTCCTTCAAACTCCCTTTCAAGGGTATCAGCACACTTCAGCTGCACTATGCCACAGTTACTAAGGCAACCAGTGTGTGAAGCAGGCAGAAGCTGGGCTGATTCACATTAAAATATTCTCCTGCCAGAAAAACCCTATAAAATGATGTATATCAAAAGCTACACTTTAGCATACAAGAAATATATATGAAAGGACTTTGGGGGAGGGAGATATATTCTCTGGTTTTATTTCTTTCTTTTCTTTCTTTTAAAAAATAGTTTTATGTTTGTGGAATAAGGAAATAGATGTTTCATAACAGTGTGACACAAGATAAATAGAAAACATTCAGGGCAAGTTATGAAGATACCCAAGTCTGCAATAGATACAGAAGTTACTTCCTCAAGGTATCTGCTCTCTGCACAGACTGAAGCAATGAGACAGATTTATGTTCATGGGTAAAGTTTCTCACATGCCCAATGGGTGATGCCAGCTTGGACTGCCTTGTAACTGGCAGGCTACTCCATATGATGTGACCTGAGGGCCCTTTCCCTAATCCCAAGTCTGGATGATTTTAAACTTGGGGGGGAAATGTCCCATCCCCTTCCTCAGGCTTATTTTTTCTCAACAACCATGGCAGGTACTATTTGTCTGAATATTTCACCATTTTTCTTATACTAAATTAATTCATAAGTTATGTTATTCTGAACAGACAAAAAATACAAGGTTTTTGAAAGGCTCGAGAGGCTACCAGATGGAAGGCTTGCCAAACACAAAACCAATTCTATGTCTTTCAGCTATATTCACAAAACACTCTGCTCTGGTATCTAATTTATTTCCACATAACAAATATAAAACCTCTCCCTCTCTTACTTCTTTCACCAAATGCAAAATCAATTAGAACTCTGTGGAGGAATAGAGCCTCTGGGGTTATTTCAGGTGAATAATATGTTTTGATGAATTAGCTGAAACATTAATGTAGCAGAAATAATCACATTGCATGCTGAAGGCTGAGACACTAATTGTGTCTTGCATCTTTATACACAGCTGACACTATTTAAAAAGGCAAATAGCACAGCTTTGAGGAGGCAAAATCCCTTACTGGGAAAATAAGAAACATCTTCCAGTTTGAATGAAGCTGCCAGGAGAGCTTGCCTTTGGAATGGTCCCCCCCATAAGGTGAAATGTTAGCAGTTTTGTTCAGAGCTAGACAGAAATTTTCATGTGAAACAAAGTGCATCAGAAGTGGTAGATTATTGAGCTCCAAATTATTAGCTTGATCAGCCCTGTTTCTTCATCTGTGTCCCGCTTGAAAGATTTATTCTGCTTTAAGCACTGAGAAGAGGATTTGCTTGTCTGCTTCCAAATTATTCATCCAAGCCTCCTTTTTTGACTGGTAGAGAAACTGGCATTTATAGAAAACAATTTATCTGCGCAGTTTTAGCCCAGTCAGAGGAGTGGAGTTACGTCCTACTCTTCTCTGTTTTCTCCACTGATTGTAACAGAAACATAGAGAGAGCATCTGGCTCAAGTGCAGACATCTACATTTCATCAAGCAAATCATCCTCCCCTTAAGACAGTGATCTACTGTCTTTTCTTAGTGTATTCCTGTCCTCAGAAAATTATTAGTCTGGCCAATGTGAAATTACTGCCTGAGTTATAGGGAACTTGTGTAATTGAATAATATACTTAAGAGAAGCCCTGCAGTAAAAAACACAGCCATTTCTGACCTTGTATCAATGAAGCAAAGACAAAGATAGACTGTGGCTATCAGATTGCTGTGTTTGCTACACTGAACCTTAGGAAGTTGGCAGCCTCTTGCAATTCTGAGTTGCATCCTGAGATTAAGGAACAGCATGGTCAAATTAACCCACTAACTGTACACAGCCAGCTGTGCCCCAACTCACTTTTTTCCTTGCAAAGCCAGTCTAATTCAGACTTGAGAACAAGGATCCACATAATTCAGTCCATCCAGAATCAGAAAATATTTTAATGTAAAAGAAAGAGGAAAATCACAGTTTCCCAAAGATAACTAAGGAAACCCATGGATATATATACTCTATTATTAGGTGTTGTAGCATTTCCTAAACATGGAGATGTAACATGGTGAAAGAACAACTAATTTCTAATACCTAGTGTAACTTTTTCCCAATCTGCACTGTTGGGAGATCTACTGAGAAGAGGCATTTATTCTCTGCCATGTAAAAGATTTGCATGCTCTGTGCTTTCAGTGCCCACTTCTCTTGTGGATTCTGCTCAGATCTATCAGATACCTCTGGAAACTCCTTGTATGGTTCAATCCTTAGCATTCCAGGCTTTTTGAAAGTGAGCTAGGATCAGATTAAGTGATTCTGTAAATACTTTAAGTTACAAATCTTAAGGTATAAATACATTTTTCTTAAATCATATAGTAGAGTGACACACAGTCTTAATTGCCACAGGTAAACAAGAATGGGGTTTATCTGAACTTAGTTTATGCTCTTAGCAAATAGTCTTGGCTCATCAGATTTCTGCCACAGACTGACAAACATTGTCATCAAACCAATGCCATTTGATACAGCTAGGCTAGCTGTGGGGGAGCCATCTCAGCACTCTTGTAGCTCAGGATAGAGCAGATTAATCCAAATCAGTTGCCTTACCAGTCAAGATCAGAATGATAGAAAGATGCCAGAAAGTTCTCTTTCTGTGAGTCAAATTGAATTCTGACACAGCAAAGCTTCTGTTCCACAATAATTTCTGTATATCTGAGTTTTCACTTACAGAGGCTGAAGTGTTGAAAAGTAATGAACATTTTGTAGCTTGCCTGTGTGAAGAAGCAGGATTAAAGCATTTAGAGATCCAGAATTCACTAGTGTCACCTTACAACTGCAAATGTTAGAACTGGAGAAATTGTACTGCAACTGCACATCATTTCTATCAAAAGGTCTCATGTGCTGCTCATAGTAGCAAACGGGTACATAAAGATGACTCTGCTGCTTCTTGCATCAGTAGTTCCATTGGAGATGGCTGCTTACGTAAACTGGAGGAAAAAGTTGATCCGCACTGCAATGTGAGAAGTACATCAATAACAATCATAAAAAAGTAAGAGAAACTGGAGTGAAAACAGTGCAAGCAGTAATAGTGTGGGAGAGCATCATTCTTCTAAGTAGCTTAAAAATGTAGACAGGAATAATTTTCCACGGGATAGATATGTTGGAGTGTAATTTGTATTTTTGTACAAGCATGATAATTACGTTATAGATTGCACACAAGCTTGGTGGACATCGCATAATTATCTCCTTAAAATATAAACAAGTATTTGCTAAACTGCATCTGCAGCCCTTTAGGTTTCTATAAATACGGTAATAACAGCAGAAGTTCATTTAAACAAATATAACTGGCTATCTGCAGTTACTGTTGTTCCAAAGCTTTCAGTGTGGTAACACAGTTCAAAAAGTTACATCCACATGCATACACTGAAAACACAGCCATTATATGCAGTAAGAATAGATTTGTTTTTTGAATATTCTAAGGGAATATCTCAAGTAAACAAACCAGGCTAATAATTATTTCATAAACCAGACTAAGCCTGTCCTTTGAGACTTACATAAGACCAGTTGCTATGCCCAAACCCATCAGGAAATGTTTTTGACTTAGTTGCTTTTCTTCCATAGCATCTCTCTTGTTTCTAGGGTAATGCTCTTCCCCAGTGGCAAGCCATTTTCCCTTTGATGGTGCAGTTCCACTTTGCTTAGTATTGTATATGTGGATGCAAGTCTTTCTATTCCTTATCATCTCTCTATTCCTGTTTTCACTAAAATATTATATGTGATATCTGAGGGCTGAAAGCTTAAGATGTCATTGCAATGGTTCCCATGACTTACCAGTCAGAAAGCAGGCACTGGAAAAGCCAGACTTACAGCAGATTCCTTAGTCCAAGCGGTTTGTGGGTAACACTGATGCATTATGAAGGGAGCACTAGAGCAGTCATATGAGATGTGCAACATAAAATAAAGGTAAGAAATTAGCAATCTTGTGATATTTTCAAAGAAAGAACAGGTTACTTCATATTACCTCAAGCTGATAGCCAATGGCATTGGCTGGTTAATCGCATGGTGATTTCGATCCTGTGACTCCTGTTACTTCTGTCCATGGCGTTTGCTAACAGTGTTTCTGCATCTTTTCAAATTAAAGTACTACCTACTCCTATTGGAGAAAAAAACCCACAACTCAACAGACCTGTGTACCATCTTGCACACCTCTGCACTTTGTGCATAAATAAAATAAAAAGACGCTACAAAAGAAATAAAAAGATAACAAATCTTGAATATTCATTGTTATCCCTTTTCTTTTGTTTCTTTTATTGTATGCATGACAAAGTGCATGTTTATTTGCTTTTTGATTTATAGCTGAGAAGAGCAAGTTTAATGACTCACTGTTCCCACACAGTAAAATCTAAATTCTTTATGTCTCTGACTTACCACACATACACACATCAGCTAATAGAGTCAATCACAGATGCATAAATATGTTTTTTGTATCTAAAACTGATCAGAACATATCGAGTGGCTATGTGTCCAAAATATCAAAGGTGGTATTTAATACTTGAGGGAATCTCAGCCAAATGGCTGAAGTTTTCCTTCCAGTATCCAGACAATGTTCAATAGCCTATAACAACTTAAGAGATGCTCCTGTGAGAAAGACAGATTAAAAAAATACTGCAACCTTCTTGCATAATGCCCAGAACAACATGAAAGTAAATTTTGAAAAGAAAGAACAACTTAGGATATAGAAATACTTTTTCTCACAAAGTTGTTTTTGTTATATATCTGAAACAAGCACAATAATGAAACAGCTGTTCCAAGATATAGACAATTTAATGAGCATCACATAGTATTTCATCTGACTTTAGCTTTCTCATGGAGGATCTCCTTTTCTCAGTCTTAGGCCAAAGGTTCAATTGTTCTCCATTAACTGCCAGGACAATTATCACAGATTTAGAAGTTTAACTTGTAAGTGTGTCTTAGTCTAGCCTTTTTTTAAAAATGGACCTTCAAACAAGTACCTCATACGCAAGATTATCATCTGAATTAGAGGCAATACAAATACCAGCTATGCACCTACACATTTTGCAGAAATTACTTAGTTCAGACCTACTATGTAGATTCCCAGATGAATAAAGATTATTTAAAATGGACAAAAAAGAGACTAAATAAAAACCTGATGAAAGAGAGACAAGGTGAAAAAAGATTGAGCAATAAAAAACTGGAATCAGAGAAAAAACATGTTTCTGAAGTTCAAGAGTTTCCTGGGGGAAACAAAAACCAAAACATTAACGAGGAAATAAATTCACCTGAAATTATTGTTTGGGTCCTTTATAAGCATATTTTTAACAAATGAAGTTCATTAAAGTGACATTTTGGTAGACTTCCTAGGTCATCATAAAATTCTTGTTTCAACCGAAAAAAAAATCTGTTCATTTTCAGTTTGGGGAAAATTTGTACTAAAAATTACATTTCAGAAAAAAACATTCAAATTGAAGAGTTAGGGCAATTTGATTTAAAGGTTTCTAAAATATAAGTCGGGTGTGTGGAGAGGCTTTTATCTCTCTTCAGCCAAAACAATATTGCAATTTTGACAGGAATTCACAAAATATTTTGCTTGACACAAATCTTTCCATTAACATCATCTGTACTTTTGTATCAAGAGAAAATCGCTCCGACCAAGCAAAAATGTGTGACCTCCATGAGGTGATCTGTAACTTGTTGAAAACAAAACCATGACACTTTCAAGTTTTCTACTAAGACTTCATTCTCATCTAATTCTTAGAAACTGCACATCTCATACACAACAGACATATTGACCTCATCACTGCAATCTTGCTCAGAATTGGTAACTTAGAACGTGTATTCAGACCTAGAACGCATCCTAGAAACCCCTTCAGGGTTGACAATCAAGCCTCTTTCACAATCCAGCAATAAAAATGAGTTTCAAGGCTTTTGATCAAACCAGAATCACAAATTCTGATTAGATACAATATTACAAATAAAAGTGGAGGATCAGTCCATGAGTTTGGCTTTAGCTTAACAACCAAGAACATCTAAAATATCTCTAGATATTCGAGAATGTTTTCAAAGTTTTCTACGAAAAGCTGGCTATAATTCATATACAAAATTATCAAGAAAACAACCATGCAAGTATAAGACACAGATAAATGAATTGCCAAATTTATTAACATTGTTTTGATAATAACTTACCCCAGCAGAAGAAAGGGTAGATGACAGCAAAAAGAAAATAACTCAGAATATACAAAGCTCTGAATATCCTAGTCTTGGCTGACAATTGCTGCTTTGGTTCAGTTTCTTACAGTAATGACTCTGAAAAATTACCTTTATCTCATGGGTCAGAGATTTCTTTAATAATTCTGTATAACTGTTTATAACAGATGTCTCTGAATAATTCTTTAATTCTTTAAATCATGTCTCTGAATATTTTGCTGTCATTACTGCATGGCTAGACAATAAATTTGTGAGACTTCGTTGCCTTTTCACAGTTAGGGTCTATAAGACTAAGAAATACATTATCTCCATTTGTACTAGAACACACTACTATTACATATTTTCAACTATAGATAAGAACAACATATAATGATGAACAAGAGGCTCAGAGGAACTTTATATATATATATATATATGTATATACACACACACACACACATATATATTCATACATACATATATATATAAAAAAATCTCAGTTGCTTCCATGATATTTTACTGTCTGGCCTAGACAAACTGGAACATGATTATCTTCCTAAGAAATGTATATTATTAAGTCAGAATATACTTCAGATATGTCAGCAACTCTTTCATATTGACATAATTTCAAGTCCTGGAAGCATTACATTTGACTTCAGGGTCTCTTTCAGAGCAGAAATTGAAAGAAAATTTCCAAATATAATAAAGGGCAGATGGACTTAAAGCTGTTTAGAGTCAATGGCTACAATTATGTTATTAACCTATCAATTAAAAAAAAAAATTAGAAATAAAATAAATAACCTGATCATGAAATACACATTCCTGATTCTTTCTGTAGTTTATAATCTCTGCAACTGTATATATAGAATATATTTAGCTTTCAGAGGAATAAGTATTTTTAAAAAGGAATAATCAATAACTTCTTTTCTCTTTACAGCCTGACTTCTCTTGTGGGTCTGCTTGCATATATGGAATATATGCATGTATGGAATAATTGTAACAAATAATTTTTACATGAGTGGGATCAATTCTTACCTTCAGCTTTCAGCTCACCACAATTCAGTAGTTCTTTAGCTTTATAGTAACAAATTATATAAACATTCAGTATCACTTTTGAATACACATTGTCATAGCCTAAGGTCATGCCTATACAATAAGCAGAAGTGAATGCTCAGTAAAAGGTATTTAATAATAATTGTCAGTAATATTTATCAATTTTTTTTAAAACATCCATTTCCTATTAGGTGGTACATGCATATTCCAATAACTGAATTGGAGTAAATGTAAGTAAATCCATTCAGAATAATTTAAACAGGCTGAGGACAAGGTTCCCTTATTGGGAAGGGCCTGGTCCTCTAAAAAGCGTTACTAAGTGAACATCCAAAGGACCTTTATGACTGTATCAATGTCCTTCACATCAGTATGAGGGTCTACTCTCCATTGCTCAAAGGAGAGTTGGCAGGTCTACAGCAATTCCTTTTATGTTGGAAGCACAACTTTCAACAAATCTGAAGAAACAGAAAATTCAGTACACGTATGCCCTTAGAGCACATCAGGCATACACTCTTCTCTAGCTCTCCTCTGAACAAGAACTTGGCTCGGTTCAGAGTTTGTTTTACAGTGTCTATATTGAGTTTCAAAGTCTGTGTTTGTGACCTTTCAAAATAACACTGCAAAATTAAACTAAAAATTTTTCTCTAGTTCATCTGATCAACAATTAGAAAAAAATGAGAAAGGACTTTTTCTTAAAGTTAATAACTATTAAATTTAACTTAAAATTATTAACTATTTACTAGTTGTTTATTTCTTAAAGTTAATAACTATTGTTACAGACAATCAGTCTGAAAACGTCCACTTTTTGAAACAAATGAAAATTGAAAAACAAATCAAAGAGAAACACTTCGCATAAACTATTTTGGCTATTTCTTTTGTAAATTAAGGGATGGTAGAGATTGTTACACTGTTTCTATTTTAAGTACATGAGATATGAAGAGAAGCCAAATATAAAATTACCTAAATAATTAAATATGTCTGTAGACAGGCAATTCCTGTTAATATTCTGCAAGGTTTTCAACTGGTTAAACATTTTGCTTAATCTTACTACAAATTCACAAAACAGTTTGATTAAAACCAGACAATAAATATGTTTTCAAATGTGTTTTTTAAATATTCTGTTGAACTTTCAAGCTCTTGCATGAAAGTGAAGGAAAAGCTATAGAAAAAAATTGTTGATAAGCCTTGTGTAACCCACATGGCTAATCAGGGAAAATTACCAAAGTTGCCGACACTCTTGTCACTTCGTAAGTGACAGTACAGGAGAAGTATTAATGACAAACAACAAGAGCTTCTCCAGAAAAATTACACATAAACACTATTGCTAGTCCTGCCACCAAGAAAGATGAGCCACAGCATCATTTTCGTCACAAATAACCACAGGCTTGTTTAATGGCAGCAGGTTTGTAGCACTTTTTGGAGTCTCTGCAATGACTTCTTGTATGGCAGTTCACACAATATCTTCTGTCGCTGTGTTCCTTAAGCATGCTGGGAATCAATATGGTTGGTAATAGCAATCACAATAAATGTGCTTTATGAGTAGTATTTCACTGCCAAAAGAATCAGTAATCATAACTTGTGCCTGTGTTAATTATATTTCCACTATGAATGGTAGGTAATTAGGTCAGAAAAATAGTCTGCAACCTATATTTAATAAACAAAATTATTTAAAGTCCTTTCATTCTGTACAAAATAAAAAGGAGAGATTATAGTGGGAGCATCTTTTGGCCCACACTTTCTTGTGAAGTTTTAGCCCAGACTGGAGAAAAGACAACAGTGTTTTGAATGAGTCTGAAGATGCTTGGAAGTGCCTCAGGCAAGGATGCTCGAAGGGAAGCAGCTCTCTCAAGGACTTCCTGCAAACAGAGTTTTGAAAAAGCTGTCAAAAACAGTACAAATGCTATCACAAAGAAATACAGTCCTACAGCTGCCTTTACACTTCCTTACAAATTAGCTATCAATGGTCACTTTGACATAGTTAATTTTCCAAAAAGAGGTAAAAAACCCAAATATATAGAGGAGAAACTAGGGGTATGATAAATTTTTTAAAAACACATTTAATTCCTAATTTTTACATACAAAGTTGCACTGTGTGAGCATCTGTATGAACCTGTGCATTTAGATTCATCATGCCACTTGCAAATTATTATGAAAATAATAGTGTGTTGTGTCCAGATGTGGTGCACATATGTGTGACTTCACAGTAAAATAGTGCCTCCAGAAAAGTTCAGGCCTAAGTGATATTTCTTGGAAAAAGAGTTATGCTTGACTGCTTTCCTCTTCTTCAGTCAGGATAAATTCATTTAACTCAAAGATTATCTCAGTTTGACAGAAAGTGCTGGTTCTAGTCCTGCCTAGTTGGCTAATACTTGGGGAAGACCATGCCCAACCATGACAGCAACCACCTTCGAACATTTCCATCCCTCCCATCAATGAACTGCTGTAAAACCAGACCTGAATGACTGAAAGTGCAGGTCATCAGTAAGACACAAACTTTGCAGCTCAGTGAAGCACATGTGCTGAATGAAACTACTTCTAGAGACAGCCATGCCTGGACAGTGATGACCTAGACAATTATTTACATACAGCCTTTCACCTCAAGCTAGATTTACTGAGGTTTGTCTTCCTTAAGGAGTGATTACACTAGCAGCTCCTCTTTATGACCAATAGTTGAAAGCTTTTCTAACTATTCCTACACAAATTACAAGACATAAATTTTAAAATGTGCATGGAGGAATTTTTGTACACTTCTGTATTAACATAAGGGTTTGTTTCTTTTATTAGTGATTAATTCACTGAAACATGAACTTGAGCTCCTGTTAAACCTCTTATAAGAAAGTCTATCTCATTAAATGGGAAACAAAAATAAGAAAAACCCCTGAAATTAATTTAAAAGATTCCACAAAAGAAACCCCACCAAACAAGTGGGTCTACCAGCAATGGGTAGAAAAAGAAAAAATCCAGAATTTACATATTCATAGAGTGGCAACAGCTGATTTATTTTTCACTCACCAAGCCCTGGCATGTATGTGGTTTCTTCCTTTGAAAAAAAAAAAGACAAAAATAAAGGAGTACAGATACTGAAGTTAGCATCCAGTAAGACAGAACATTTGTTTCCATTTTTCAATTTTTAGACTTTTACACAAAACATTCATATAATTTGTGAGCTAACACCTTTCAGCAGAGGAGAAAAAAGAAAAAAGGAATAGCTCTTCTAGGCTAGTTGTTGGCATTGACAACTCAATATAAATCTGATGCAATGATGGTAAGTTTCATAAGTCATGCCATTAGCCTGTCATTAATAAACAGCTTGTCTCATTATTTTACAGTTACTTGAGGCTAACAACACATTGATAAAATGTGTTTTCCCAGTCTGAAAGTAGCATTAAAAATGCATCAGTGGAAGGGCGCTTGAGAAAAAAAAAAAAAGCAATGACAATTTCTGTGTGCTATTTCACAGCTTTTTTCAGTTCACCTTGAAATTCACCTGCTAAGAAATAAAACGGTCAGTACCCATCCTAAAAAGTTGCTGAAAAAAATTTCTTGCAAACCTACAGACAGCTTACATACCTGAACTCAGCAACTTTGTTGTGTTTCCTTCTTTGCAGCAATTTCTTTTTGAGATGTCCATGCTTGACCAATATCTATTCAGTTATATCCATCCCAGTATAGAAAATCTCTACAAGTGCATGGTACATGTGCATCTGCTGTACATAAAGCAAATATAGGCAAATATTTAATTTTAATGCTTTTAAAATTTTTCTGCAAACTTAAGAACAAGTAAGTAGTAAGACAAATTAATCAAATTCTCCTGTAACATGTAAAAGTAAACAGTTTTCATCTAATTATCTTATGCTCTGGAAGGCTTTCTTCACTTAAAGTTCTATAGAGTATAACTGTAATTATTATTTTTTATAAACCAGGACTTAGGAAAGTTTAGGTTAGACACAAATAAAATCAACCTCCTATGATCTATACTTTGAGATATTCTATGGAAGAATGAAAAGCAAGGCTGAGCAGCTCATTATAGAGATTCAAGTCACACTAACAATACTATGCTTTTCTTTCTCAGCCTAAGTCCCTGCACTGTTACTCAGTCCACAATATGGTTATTAAGAGAATTCATTGGTATAACTTTTTACTTACACTGCATGCTGTCTTTCAAAAAACTCAAATGTAAAAGCAATGACAAATTGCACTCTGCAAATAATTTTTTTTTTAATTACTAGGTCCTGATTTCTGTAGCTTTTGAACACAGCTCCTCCGACAGTGTAAGAACTCCAGGTAGCAATCAATATTTAATTTAAACATTGAGGGTTCAAAACCCTAGGGAAACCTTGGCCATACGAGGCCATACAGGTACCAAGAGCTCAGAAGTGAAACTGATAAAAAAAAAATTATTTTTGTGAAGCAGCTATGATAAACCTGAGAAGCATATCTGCTTTAAAACAATAAAAGGAAAAAAAAGTGAATTCATGGGTTCAGAGGGTTCAGAATCACCTGCAATGAGAATGGAAACTGTTTTAAAATAGCAGTGTCTTTCATAAAGCAGAATATCCAAAAAGTGTAAAGAAGAATATCCAAAAACTGGTTAACCTGCATTCAGCAGCAGTATATGTGAGAGCTGCTAACAAGACATAACAGAGGCAGAAAGCTACATACAAACTGTTTCAGTTCTGTGATAGAAGTGCCTGGCTTCAACGGAGGTTACCAAAGCTTATTGGGAAAGGTTAAAATGTGAGCTTGAGGAAATACAAGGACAGGCCCTTCCTGTTTTGAGACATCTTACTCTCTAAATCTTCACTTTTTTACTTCATCTCAAAAGCCAAGAATATTATTGCTTTGATAATATGTCATGGACAAAATGAAATATACATAGAGGTATTCCTCCTTTATTTTTATCACATCTGTGAGAGACAGATGTATTTGGCTGAGGAGATTTATTTGTTGCTGAAGCTTTCTGAGCCTTGTTGATCAGCTACTAGCTTTTGGCAGCCAAGAGAAAGCAGCAGAAGAAAGTGAGTTGATACTGAATTTTATGATATTAAAAACTGCCTTTTTTGTAGGAGTTAAGGATGAAAACTAGAATTAAAATTTGTACAGAAAAAGGAGCAGAAACTGAAAATTCAGGGCAGCAAGTAAATTTGTTTAGATTAGTTTTCCTGGACTAAGATGAGGTAACTTTTATCCTATGCTGGAGATCTACTTCTTACCCCTGACTCTGACAATCCCAGGAGATTTCCAGCAGCTGGAAAAGGCCGGGTTGTTTGTCACACTCAGGTTTTTAATACAGCGTGAAGGAGCTGAACCAGCCACGGCTGCCAGGGCTGTGCAGTAGCAGTGGTTCTGGAGCTCCCAGGGTCCACAATATTGCCCCACTCTAAGGCAAAAGCATATGTCCAAGGCAACATTCAGAAGTTTCTAAGCTTCCATCTCTGCAAGAGAAAAACATGAAAAACTGACACAGGTATGTCCAATTGAACCTGCACAGCTGGCTATGAAAATTGCCACTGCAGTCTGACAGAGGTGCATCATTCATTTACTGCTCAGGAGACACCTCCTTTCCCCTTTTTGCTTCGTGCTCTAGCTTGAATGCATCAGGAGGCATGTCCCCACGCTTTCTCAGACTTAGTCCCAAAATGGCTAATTAAATATATTCTTCAATGTAAGAGTATATACACCTTCTTCTGGGACTGACAAAGCATAGTCACAAAACAAGTAAACACCTTGGATATTGTAGGAAATATGTGATTTATAAAAACAATTAATCTCTAAAATAAAGTGATTTCCCATAATTTAAAAAAAAAAAAGTTATTGGCTGATAGTCTTCCATATTGAAATAGAAGGAATATGCATGAGGCAGAGGTGAGGGTAAGGACAAAAGGAAAACAAACAAGATGTCTATGTGTGCCAAACAGTTCTTGGAAAACTGGGGAAGACAACCATGGCCACAGACTCCAGATGAGTCTGAAAAATATAAATGTTGTAAAACAAAAACATTATCTAGAAAAAGAGTAAGTCCTTTTTGATCAAAATATTAGACATAGGAGGAAAGTTAACAGAAGACTTTATATCTACTATGTCCCACAATAACAGTAAAGTCTTTACAAGCAGTTTGCGATGAAGGAAAATATGTATTTAATGATGCTATATGTATAAGGAAATCTATAAAATTATCTAAATAAATATAGAATCCCTGAATGTTTTGGTTTTAAAGGGACCTTTCAAGCTCATCTAGTCCCGTGCCCCTGCCATGATCAGGGACACCTTTCACTAGACCAGGTTGCTCAATGCCCCATCCAACCTGACCTTGAATGCCTTCAGTGATGGTGCATCTACCACCTCCCTGGACAACCTGTTCCCGTCCCTCACCACTCTCTTAGTGGAGAATTGCTGATACGAAAGGAAAAAGGATTTTGAGAAATGCAAGGAGACAGAGAAAACTGAGCAGAAAAGAGCCCATGAACCAGCCCCTTTTCACCACCTTATTCATCCTGGCAGTGCACATTTCATGTATAAACTGAAAAGATTTGTTATATTACCCTGGGATTGCAATCTCAGCCCCTCAGACAAAGGTGCCTAGGGAGAGGAGCAAATGGCACTTTTAAAAGCAGGATCGTTTGGAAGCAGATACTTTACAGATCTGCCTGAAAGTATCTGTCTGAACAGCAAGAGGCTAAAGGGGCTGAGACCTGGGACATAATGTTCCCAGAACAAAAATGTGTACTTGCAGCAGTCATCCTGGTGTACCAAGGAAGATCCTCAAACCACCTGGCAAACCAAACCATTTTGGGGTTCTTGTGCAGTTCTCAAACCAGAAAGAAGAGCAAGAGGGAAAGGCAGCTAAACAATATACTTTAAAAGAAAGACAGGTTGCCTGTAGAATGGACTGTATTTCAAAAATCCTTTGTCAAATTCGAGTTTGCTGCAAACCATTTCAGCCTTGGTGAACCAGCATTTACAGATTTTCACTTTTCCTCTAGTGAAGTTTTGACTGGTTGATGTTGCCCAAAATATCTCAAGCTAATATGCTTAACCTTACCCTGTAAGAAACCTACCTGTTGAAAGGTATTGTTGTGGCTTCAAAAAAACCAGCAAAATTATCTGTCCCCTTGCAAGTACCTAAAGGGAGTAAATGGCTGTTCACCTTTAAAATCTTTACGAGGGTACATCTGGAGAAATTTGGTTAGCTTGTCAATAGGAAATTTGGTTAGCTCGTCAATACCCCATCTGCATTAGGCCTTAAACTTTTCTATATAAATCAATTAGAAGGAACAGTTACATGTTACACAAGAGATGGGAAACAGGAGACGGTGTCAACAGGAATTAGTAAATCCTTAAAAACTGGAAGTCTGTGGACTGGTATTTTGAACAAATAAAGCAGTTTGAGCAAACTAAGGAACAGATGTTATATCTGATGTCTAATAAAAAAATGCAGCTGCATTAACTTTCACATTCAGAATGTAACTGTGAACTCTGTTGTCAGTTCCTCTACAAATACCTACAATAGTGTACTTCATCTGAATCATGACGACACAAATCAAGTAACCATTAGATTGTGTCTTTATCACTTTTAAAAACTACTGATCAGAATATACGTTTGGTTTTGTAAATTGAAACCTATTGCAATAAATGTAACTTCTTTCCATTCCAGGGGAAAAAAAGTTGTCTTGCACTTTATTTTCACTAGGTGGTCACTGTTAGGCCAAGGCCACTGTTAACTGCCTTCACAGAGCAAGAAAAAGGGGATCTTTTTTAACCTGGTTTTCACTATCCTCAATTGAAATCACTAAGTTCCCCATTATCTCATAAATATATGTTGATTAGTGGTATAATTTATTTAAATTTTACACAAATTTGGGAGCTCATCTTTTGGAAATCATCCATATACAATTTCTGTGACTATGTTCAAATGACATACAATGTTCATATGATCATTCTAAGATATGATACTGAATTATAAGGAAAGATGGAGACAGTAATTCTCCAATGGGAAAATAAAAGAATCAACTGAAAGTATAAAAATCCATTTTTAAAGCAAGCACTAATGGTCATGCACAAGTGATTCAGATCATGTGTAAATTTGAAGATTGCTTGATGAGATAACCCTCTATAGATTTTTCACTGCCATTAAATGCACAATTTTTGTCATTATCTGATACATGTATAAACCAAGTCTTTCAGAAGATTTTGATACCAAGAATCACAGGACATTTCTCACAAATCATGAAAGTTCTTTAAGCTTGGAGAGAAAATTTCAGCCCATTTATTAAAGATGCCAGTTAGGAAGTATTCTTATGTTTGAGGTGAAATAAAATCATATTAAAAATATTAAGAACCTTCTGCAGGTATTGGGAGTTTTCAAGTGAAATTTAATATATGTTTTTTCTCCTAATAACTAAAATATTAATATCTTCAACCTCAGAAAGTTTAAGCCAGTGGAAGTCTGATATGACTCCTCTCACACTGATATCCTATCACCAGGATTTATGAGGAATTATAGGTTAGTCCTATGCATAGCATTTGAATAAAATAACTTTCCATGCAGTTTAAGTCCCATTTTGAATATTTCAAATCTCTCTGGCATTATAAAGATTGAAATTTTTGTTAAAATACATCAACTTTTTTTTGTTTACATAATTAGTATATAAGTTTGGTCTTTGAGAGTCGTATAAACTTCTCTGATCTTTTTTCCCAACTAAGGAGTTTTCAATCGCTCACCAATTCATAAATACCATTTTATAGAATGTAGTCAACATCTAAATGTTGGGAATGAAATTGTTTACTTCTAAAACATTAAAAATTAATTGAGTAGGTTTAAGTGCAACAGTAACTTGCTTACACCTTAGCATTAACAGACGCTTCTCAAAGTTGTAGGTGAACTCAAAATGAACTCAGATTGTTAGCACAAATGGCTGAGCTGAGGAGTAAAAATAGAAAGACTGGTTATCTTCAGATAAGGGTTGAGCCAAGGCTGGCCCAAGCTGGAAGATAAAAACAATTAATAACCTGTCCACGTAGACATGGAGAAAGAATTCAAAGAGGTGTTAGAAGACCCCAGAGCACAAATCACCATTAGACCAAGAGGCACCTGCAGGGCATGTGCAGACTGGATGCACATACCAAGAGGATATAAAGGCCCAGGAGTTTCTTTGTTCAGGGAACCTCTCCAGAGGCACCCATCTAAAGCTGGCTTACAATTAAACATTGCCCTACATAATCAATTTCTAATATTCGATAAAAACCTTGATTTAATCCCCAAAACCTAATCAAAAATGACTGGTCCTTTTATACATTAACAGTTAGCCTTTAAATGCTTAGAAGAGGCATTTTCTCCTCTTAGTGCTTTGAGAAGCCATCAAGAGCTTCTTTTTCTCTTTAATTAGTGTCTTTTAATCCTTTCCAGGAACACATAATTGGCAAAATGTTTACATCCTATTGAAGCACTGAGATAAGTTATTTTCTGTATACTGAAGTGTTTTGACCTTATATGCAATGCCTATAACATCTCCAAGGAAACACTAAGTTGAAATCTAAACTTTAATTAAAATTATATTTGAGGGCAATTATTTGGGCCACAAAATGTAATTTGCTTTATCACTGATCATTACTCTTTCAGAACTGTAGAGTTACTGTGCCCAGTGGCCTCAGTGAAAATCTATTTGTGTACCTGCGTTGCTTTGTAGCTCTGGCTGGATGGATAGTCTTCATTTCCTGTTATAAATGTGTTGAGCTTCTCTGCTGTAGCTTCTGCTGGCAGAGGGCACTGCACTCCGAAAATAAATCTCTTTCAATGTATTTCTGGTTGCAGACTAAGGTTCTTTGGGAATCCAGTTCCTTGAAAGGCTTTATATGAATATCACACTCTTTCATTGTTTTCTGCAAGATTCTTTAAAAAGGCCTTTTTTGTGTAGTAGGGAATACAAAATACTAGTCACTTATACTAATATTCTTACTACCCTTTAAAATTCTTCTAATAAATAAAAAATACATTAAAGAATACCTAAGAGATGCCTGTTGGTGTGTTTGTAAAAGGAAGAGAGTTTCATTTTTGAGCCTCTTAAAGTTAGCCATGTTGCAACTCTGGTCTTTCTGTGGAAAGAAAGTGCCAGAATTTATGAGCTTCACACTCAGAGATTTGTAAGGAGTGTGTAAAGAAGGTTTCAGATAACAAAATATGAATATAGTGGAGTAGGGAAGCACTGTAGAAGGCTGAAAACAAAAACCTGGTAGAGTCTTATCAGGAGGAGTTCATGCTGGAGAAAGCTAGCAGGAATACCCCGAAACCAAGGTGGGCAAAAACTATCTATTTGCAATATCAACAAGATTCAGAGCCTGAGTTAATCCCAATCTTTTCAGTTAGTGCCATTGCCACAAAGGCTTACCCCAGGAGTTTAGTAGGGTGATATAAATATTGCAGTAGATAAATGCTGTGTTTTTAAGTAGAAGTGCATTCTGGTGTGAGATCATAGTGTTCTCACACTTCATAATAACTCAGGAAAAATTTCTTCTCTGCCTAGACTTCAAAAAAACCCCAAGATATTTAAAACTCGTCTTTCTGCTACTGTTCATTAACCAAAGATGGCAATAAATGATCCTTTGACTGCTCAGAAATAACTTGCTAGGTTGTATTCAAGGTTGAATGGGGCTCTGAGCAATCTGATGTAACTGATGATATCCCTAGGACTAGGTAAACTTCAAAGGTCCCTTCCAACTCAAACTATTCTATGATTCTATGACATTCTATAACTCTGTAGAGCCACTCGGAAAAAAAAACAAACTTAAAAAAATAATTTTAAAGGAAGACAGGAAAAAATAAGAACCCACTTAGAGAAACTCACAAGTTTACATTGCATATTACCAGAAGGCACAATATTGTCAATATGGAAAGTCTCCCTAGTAGTACAACTAGGATGGTTATTTTAACAGTCTGGACCCTAAAAACATTCTGGTGCTGTGGTAGAAAAATTATGAATTTGATGTGCAGCACACTTACTTATGTCTATATTGCACCAGTATAATGATGATGAAAATGCTGCACCCCAGAGGAATGCTGAAGTTGAGATCCTATATGAGAACCATATTGCCACTAAGAGAAAATATTGGCTAGGAAATCCAGATTTACAGGTGAAATTGCTATGCTTAGCTGGCGAGAATTCTTGAACCTGATTTACTTATAGGGTATGTGGTTCTACTGGAAACTACTGACTAGGGAACAGACAGATCCACTGCATTTTGTAAGTACTATTTTCTAGTTTGAAACAAAAAGGCTTTTTTCCCTTCAGGCATTTCTCCTAGGAAGCATTCCTCTGACACTCCTTTCAAAAGATAAGTGGTATATGTAAGATCTACTACTCTGAAGGGTTTTAAAAGGAACACTATTTTTACTGCTTGGGCATGGGTCTGCTTTTTTCTTCTTCTTCTTTTTTTTTTTTTTTTTTTTTTTTTTTTTTTTTTTTTTTTTTTTTGTCTGGGGGTTTGGTGGTTTTATTATTTTGGTTTTTGAAATTTGAAAGAAGAGCTTTATCAGAGCAAACATTTCATGACTATCTCAGGAGGGCCATAAGATTGCTGACAAAAACACCCTAACAAGCATCTTTAACTACTAGAGGTCACTTTTTAGAAAGAAGTAGACATACCAATATGTGATGTACACAGAGTGGTTGATAGATAGAAGGCAGTTTCTAACGCAGTCTGTAGGAATACCCCAGATACAAAAGTGAAGATTTTTCAGTAAGATAGAAGGCAGTTTCTAACGCAGTCTGTAGGAATACCCCAGATACAAAAGTGAAGATTTTTCAGTAAGATAGAAGGCAGTTTCTAACGCAGTCTGTAGGAATACCCCAGATACAAAAGTGAAGATTTTTCAGTACTTTTCCTAAATCTTCACTTTGCTTCAATACATAATTGGCGTATGTCCACCCTGAGGGGGCTCTCTTGGTTGCCTATAAACTAATCTTCATTCAAAATTAGTAAAATATTTTAACTAAGCACAAATTAAATACATCATTACCTACACTAGAAATATCAACAGGGAAAAATGACCACAATGTCTTACTAAATATGTCCAAAGAGTTGA
Source organism: Acanthiza pusilla (assembly GCA_036630365.1). Taxonomy (NCBI): domain Eukaryota; kingdom Metazoa; phylum Chordata; class Aves; order Passeriformes; family Acanthizidae; genus Acanthiza; species Acanthiza pusilla. Next base: position 25,542,348 of record JAXCHO010000164.1, read on the forward strand.
CTAAAAATCACCTGGTTTGGTAAACAAAAGTGCTTGCATATCCAGGGCAAGGAAGGGGGTGGAGGAGTAGAGAAGGGAGGGGAATGTACCAACCACCATCAAAAACAAAAAACAAAACACACAATGATACCTTGGGAAAAAACGTGATTAGAAAAAAATAAATAAGCTTTGGAAGGGAGTAGTTTCGTTCTAACAATGGGATATTTAGTCATTCTTCTTCCTTTAGTACACTAGAGCTATACTAAAAAGATACATGAATATTTAATCTCATATTAATTATTTCATTTACATATATTGCTACTTAAAGAATGTTTTCAACCACCAGACTTTGTCCATCAGCACATTTTGACATATTGAAATAATAATATTAGAATAGCCTTCTTCCTTCAAGCAAATATGATTAAAGTTGTGATAGTATAATACACTAAAAATAAAAAAATAAGCGGGATCTTTTAGATTATAAGGAAGTTCTCTACTTCTCCCAAATGCTGGTAAAAACTATATTAAAAAATAAGAAAAAACACACACAAAACCCATAAACAAAATACTTCATGCAGGTCATATGTCGAACTTCTGTGCAACCTGGTCTAGTGGAAGGTGTCCCTGCCCATGGCAGGCATATTAGAACTAGATGATTTTTAAGGTCCCTTCCAACCCAAACCATTCTATGATTTATGGTTGATGCAGTGTCCTTTTAGGTAAAATTGACATGCCCAAACAGAAATACCATCTAATTTCAGGTGCGTGTGATTTCTGCTGGGATGCGCCTTGCTGGAACTTGTTTGCATTAGCAGCATGAATTGCCACCACCAAAAACAAAAGGCTAAAACAGAAAACAATACTGCACAAGAAAACATTTTATATGCATCTCTCTCATGCAATCTTCACACTCCCCTGCAGTTAGATCACTCTTATTACTACTATGAAGAACTATTAAAAGTAGATAGATTTCAAGCAAGACAATCTGCCTTACCGTCACCTTCCCCTCCCAGCTTGTCCCCCCTTGCAAAGCAGTCTATGCCTGCTGCTCCCTGACACATGAAATGGTTATTCAATTTCATAAACAGCTCAAGGAATTATTTTAGACATTGCTTATTAAAAAGGAGGATCCCTTCCTCCTCAACACATGCTTGTCTCTTTATTCTTTGCTCTTTGCTGTAGCTCCAGCTTAAGTATGAAGTCCCTATTAATACAAATGGACCTTAAAAAGTCCACATATAGGTTAGTACTTGTCTTTTCATGGTGGCAATGTATAGCATAATAACTTGTAGCCATCAGTCAGTCCCACTGACCTTCAGTTACACAATGAACTACAAGCTTATTACATTTTTAATAAGAATAAAACCCCCTACTGAAATGGCCATTAGCTGCAAGTTACAAAATATTTTTAGCATTTGGGAGTTTTTCTCTCTAAGAGGTTCAGTAGTGGGCATGTGAATCAAACCACCACTTGGATACTGCTCATGCTGCAGAATAGCATTTTGTAATGAGAATGAAGTTGTTATGCAATTCGTATTAATATTCAGAAAATAAATTTAATTATGTGGGGTAGGATTATGCAAACAAAACTAATGTGACCAGTTTACATATATATGCATATGTGTGAATGTGTATCAGATGACAAAAACTTGCCTTCAAAAACTGCAACTTCAATTTCAAATGCAATTTCAATTTCCCTGAGAAAATTAGAGTATGAGTTTTGTACTATAGTTACTTATTATTTTAATAATTTAACACCTAAAGCTTTCAAGCAACTGATACCACAGTACTTTAAAAAATGAATAAACAGAATAAGTAGAAGATCAGAAGAAAAAATGCGAAAGCTAAAATTATAAAGGAAATAACTGTAATATTGGACACATAAGGCAAGAATCCATTGAGTTTTTTCCTGTCATTCATGCACTGTATAACCTGCATTATTATCTCAGATGATCTCCTGACCCTGTGAGTTGCATTCCAAGAAACTGCTTTGGTTTAAGCACCATGAATTGGTTTTCTATAGGATTTACCCATAAGTTTGTAACTGTAAAAGTGGTCTCTAAAATCACTGAAAATATTGTTAAATATAGGAATCCTTCTACACTTCATATTCATTAGCAGATATTTTTCTTTTCAAATTCTTTTTGCTTTTAAATTTGACAGGTAATTTTGGAACAGCTTGGAAAGCCTTAGCGACCGTTGAATTACAATGTTTTATTTCTATAGTCCGTTGTTTACCTGGGTGGCTGAAAAGTATGAACTTCCTTTTTCTTTAGAAGAATGACTCTCACTGAAGTGTAGCTTTGCAACAAAGGGTATATTTTGCAGCTGATTTCCTCTGCAGGAAGAGTGCCCGCAGCATCAGCCCCATGTGAAGCTGATGAGTGCAGTGTCATGACCCCGCAGAGGATTCTACTCACCAGTCCCAGACACTGAAGTCACTGCCAGCTCACTCGAGGGTGGGTAAGCTTTAGCAGCAGAGGGCAAAATCAGCTTTCCCACACACACCAGCTCAGAAATGCTCACTTGATACAATATTGTGTTATTGACTCAGGAAATTCGAATTTGTTTTGGAGACCTATATGAGAAAAAGCGTACTAAAATGTATTTGAGATTGAGATTTCTTGTTTTAGAAGTAATTTGAAATGTTGATGTATTTACTCAAACCACTGGTAAGCTATTATAGAATCTGTTTCTTATCAGTGACAGAACATAAGTTATGCTTCTTAATGCAAATATATATAAGCACAAATACATAACTTGTATTTATGTAAATTTAAATTACCTGTTCATAAACTGACATGAAGTTTTTGAAGTGACTAATGTTCTTTGATTCTAGTCCAAAGTCTTTCATGTTAAAATATTATGCATTTTTGATTCAATGAATGTCCTGTTGGGTTATTAAATTTTAGTATATTTGGAATTAGAAATAGTGAAGGATTTCTACATCAAGGAATTAAAATGAATTTGTAAGTGCTGGATATTTAAACTGAGAATAGCTGCACATTATTATTCATATATTTTCTTTTTTAGAAGTCTGAGTCAAGTCTCAACTATTGCATTCGCGCCATAAATCAAACAGGAAGATATTCCTTAGAGTTCAGCTTAAAAATAAAACTATTTTGCAATCAGACAAATGTAGTGTAGCTCTGAATCCTGTGTTTCAACCAAATAAAACCTTTCTGCTGTCAATGCAAGAGATAAACTTTGGCCATAGCACAGTTTTAAGGTAAAAGCTGCAACTGCTTTTCCTTCATTTAGAACATCTACAAATCCAGAGTAGACATGGCTTTGGCTGTAGAAGACTCTATGTATATATTGCACATGGTTTAGCCCCAAAGCTTATTCTTATTCAGTGAATATGAGAAAGAAATGAGTGTACAGGGCTACTGTTGTGGTGCCACTTTCTGCACATTTCTTGTTTTTACACTGTACTCTGATATGGGCAATAAATTATGGTTGAAGAAAACACGAACCAGACAGTAGACACACCTGCTTTTCAGGAGATCTTCTGGGCTGATAGAAATCACAGATGGTCACAATTTTGTCCTTCGTGTCAATTTAAAGAGAAAGTTAGGACTCCTTAAGCAATAAAAATCTCCTGTTCAACACTGATGAATAATCACAGATGTGAGCACTTGTTTTTGCATTTCAGCACATTCACCTGGAAAAAAACTAGTCACTGCGAAATACCATGCACAATCTAAAGCAAATAAGCCTTTTCTACTGAGGCTGTGGGGATGCCAGATGAAACAAGTGAGTATGACATGCTAGGAGAATATTTATGTGTTCTATAAATCCTGGAAAGACTACAAAGTCAGTGCATTGGACACACTTATACTCTTCTGAAAACATCTGTACTGGAAAAGTAACTGGTTAGATCCACAGGACATTTAAATTCATTTCAGATAAGTGTACTTTTTACTACTCACTGTGGTCAAAATATCTTCTTCTAGGCTTATTATCTTTCCCAATTTCCTATGAACTTGATAAAAATCATGCTGTATGTTTGATCCCAGGGTGTCCACATTTATTTTTCCCTGCACAAACAATTTTAAAACTAACAAAATAATCTAATGCCAAGATGAACACATAATTGATTACTATCATATATTTGTCCCTTCCAATTTTCATTCCTACAATAAAAAATTTTATGACTGTGAGGGACATAACTTCATAAGTGAAGGAGGAAAATAATTTCCCATTTATTATGTTTAGAATTACAAGATTTGAAACAAAATTAAAAAGAAATTATTTTATGTTTCAAGGGAATAAGCACTTGCATTTTCATATTGGATGCCTTTTTAATGCTATTACATAAATTTCTGAGGTTTCATAAGCCAAAATCCAAACTTTTACTAATAAAGTTCAAAGAAAATAAAGATAGGTTTCTCTTAAAAATAGCTATACAAAGTTTCAGATCTGGAGTTTCAACATGTCCCTATTGGATTCTCTAGAAAATTACTTGACAGGTGTGTGAGGAGGGAAAAAAAAACCAACACAGAGAACTATTCTTATTTAAACCAGAATTAAGCTTGGAAATAAAGCTCAACTCCTTGTATAAGGTTAAAAAGCTTTTCCAACAAGAAAGGATAACAACTTTTCCTTGCCTTCTTCCCAAGAATACACCCAACAAATAGGCAGCTAGTAAATTCATTTTAAAGTGTTAAAATGAAAAATTATTACCTAAAAGTAAAAATAAATTTAAACGCAAAAGTGTAAAGACAATCTATCAGTATTCTTATGACCCTCATAATGCAGAAAGTTGAGCTGAGGAATCCCAAGAGCCATGTTCTTACCTCAGGTACATGGCTGTGGTGGGATGAATAAATGCCACTTAGTTCAGGCCACTGCCTTTGTTCATTGCACACAGCAGGGAGCAGTTTTGCAGTACATGTGGTACTAAAGTACCTCACCACTACAGAAATTTTGAAATTTGGTCCTAGATATTCATGTGTCAGATCTCTTCAAGCCAATAATGATGTGGAATATCCAGCTGAATGCTATGGGTTTTTTCCTTCACTCTTATTTTCCTAATATGGCTACCACCACATAATGTTAATCAGATATCAGTAATAATTAAAAAAGGAAAAGAAGAGGGAAGAGAACCCTAAAAACCAGGGCTTTTAACCTTGCCCTGAAACTTCAATGAATACTGAAGAAACAAGAGTGCTGACAAAAGAATACAAATATTAATATTCCTGACCACTAAAACTTATAGTTACTATCAAGCACAAGGTTATCAAGCAGTGATCTGTTTTTCAGATTACGCTGCTAAAATGGCTGCAAATGGTTATTGCAGTAGAGAATTTAAATTTTAATTGACTGACTTAGGGAAGAGTGTGATGAAGCAATGCAGAGATCTCATCTAACTACTACTTTTCCTGTATTTTAAATGTGAAGCTACTGACATTATGCCAGCACACTTCTAATTCCTTGGAGTAAAAATTATTATTCTCTGAGTATTTCAAATTTGAGGGAGGACTAGGGAAAAATTCCTGAAATAGTAAGTAATGAACAGAATAAAGAACATATTTTTGAGATATTAAATATGTAAAAACATCATGATTTCTGAATTCAAATAGTAAGTCAAACATGACAAGACTTTTCTATGGTATAACACTTGGAATACATAGAATCCCCTACAGTGGGTAAGTCATTATAGTTTTCTCTTTCTAAAGTCAAAGATAAATATTTTAAATGTACTAGCATATGTTGAAGACAGACATCAATGAAGTAAAAACGCAAAACCAAGCGTAAAAGCTTGAAGCTTACCAACAGCATCTGCTCTAAAAATGGGATTACACAAAGGCAAAAGTAACCAATGCAGTTGTACTAAGGACTAAAGTTAAAAGAAGCAATGCCAGGCTGTTAATATTGCACAGCTCCACAGCCTTGAGCCTGACCTGTTTAGCGCATTCTGCTTCTTTATCCCCAAAATGAGTGGTTATTCATATTTCTACCAAGAGCACACCTAAAAATCGAATCATGCACAACTGAAACAGCTGCCTCACCCTTGTTTTCTTCTTCATCTACTTCTGATATCATTACATTTCCAAAGATGCTAAAATATGACAGAAAAGCAATCTATCTAGCTATAAATGGATTGCATGTTCTGAAAGAATACAATCTGTTCAGCCTATTGCTCAACCTGCAGCAGCATCGCTGGCATGAATGAGAGAAGGGACCCAGCTGTGTCTCACTACTTCTGTCATTGTCCTCCTTGAATGGTTCAAAGTGCAGAAAGAACAGTAGTTAGGACTGAAGCTAACATTTTCAGTCAAGAGGGGAGTGGCCCATGCATTAAAGCACAACTTTAAAAAACACTGTAAAAACTTTGCAGCCTTGAGCTGGGAAGAGAACAAATCTTGAGTCCTACCCCAGAATCTTACCGTATGCCTGCTCTGTTTTTCAATTTAACCTGGATGTACTGGGAATGACCACAGCTATTCAATGTTTGGCCCCTTCTAACAAGGTGAAGGGCTAAATGCCTAGAAAACATAGATTAAAAGAGCAGCAAAGTAGAAGTCAAATACCAGAATAGAGTAGAAATCTTAGTTATAAACTAAACATAGGGAAATTACATAATTGAGATCTCTGGACCAACTTTGTAGATGACCTCAGACACAGCAATAGTAAGTAAGCATAATTTGAACTAGGTCTTATAATACTAATAAATTGTGATAACTATAGCTAAGAAAAGCAGAGAGTGGGTGGTTGGATTTTTTCACCGCCTAAAAGGAGGTTTCTGAAGTTTAATCGCTCGTTCTTAAACTATTGCAAACTGCAGCCACCAGGCTTTGGATCCCCATATTCATACTGTAACTATATCTGGCTTTCATCTATGCTGTAACTTGTTCTTTTATCATCTACCCAGGACAAATAACCAAGAGGGTCATAAAGCTGAGGAGTATCTGTCTTTATCAGAGAGTTCAGCAAGATGACAGGCAAGGCTAGGGAATTACTTTTAGACATGAAGGTGATAAATATTTAAATTTCGTGGATTTAAAATTTAAAAAGAAAATACCATTAGAAACTATGCTGTTTGAGAGATTGGTTTTCTCCTTTTTGCTTTATAGACCTTGATTTCATTACACAGCCTACTGATTTATTTTACATCCAAATGTATCTCAGTAAAACATCTGGAAAATGTAACTGTACTTCAATAAAATCTGTAAATATTTTTATAAAATCTGTAAATTTTTATAAAATCTGTAAATATATTTCCCCAGGAGTCAGTACTTTAAAAGAAATCACAAGAAATTCTGGGGTTTTTCTGTTGAGCATACATTCCAGGTTCTTCTGTATTAGTCTAGTAGTTGATGTTAGAACATGGTGATAAATAATTAAAGAACATTCTTTCTAAATTTATTCACTTCTCTATCATTAGCTTCTAGGTTCTCTATTTTTAATCAAATTTAGAAAATTTTCAATTACTGACATGCATATTTTTTCATTTCAATTTAATTCAAACTGGTATTTAACATGCATTTAGTATTCTTAAGTATTTCTAGTCATCAGGTTTTAATCTACTGCTATCTAGATCTTATATATTGCTTCCACACAGAAGATACTGCTTACATACATGGCAGTGTAGCACAAAGTTTTGAAAGATGACAACAACAAGTGACTCGGTCACCTCTAGAACAGCTCCAAGAAATGCTTTTGCACATTTTCTGCCTTAGATGGTAAACCATTAGACAGATGTACAATTGCAGGACTTAGAGGACTGCCTTTTCTGGTAAGTGGTCCTTCAATGGGATGCTCTTTAGCAGAATCTGATAATGAAGAAACAGGCATTTAAAACAGTCTTAAAACCTTTAAACACACCAAATCGTTATTCTGCATGTTTCTGTTCCTAACAGTTATTAATGACCTGTAACATTTCTTTTCCTAGAGTTGTCCTAAAGCATATTTTCCTTTAGAATTTTTACTCAAAATTAGCTGGATTTCCTTTCTATACTACATCACAGGAGGGTTGGTTCAGACCTAATATACTTCAGTATCTTTCCAGACCCTTTTAATACTGCAGATGCCAACACTAAAACATCACTTTGAAGTATTCCTCATTCTTAGTAACTTCCTTATCAACATGAGGAACAAGTATTTTTTATTATTAAAAAAAGCCTGTATGACATTCTACACATGCATAACAACATGCCTGGATGTTTCTTAGAATTTCCAAGGAGTCTATTTATACAGATATTATACAGACTTATAAAGTATTTTATCCTTGAATATATAACGTCTGAGTACCGCACACTGTTTACATGCAACAAGGTCATCTCGAGAGCTCCCTAATGTGCATGAAGAAACAAGGGAAAAAACACTGACTTTGCCATCAATGTAGTTTAGGCAAAGGTAATAAAAATATGCTTTACAACCCAGTGTCATATTTTAATTACTGAGCCATCGTCCTTTGAAAGATGTTCAATTCTTCGATTCTTTGCACATCTTACTATGTAAAGGCAAAATAAAAAATAAAGCCCCCAAACAACTGTGACCCTGTGATTTTGTTTAATACCTTTTCTTTTAAAAAATAAAACAGAATGTTTCAGTGCAAGAGCATAAACTTTTCCAGTTCTTAAAAGTGCTGACAAAAGAACAAACTCCTGCTGTTAGCAGAAGCTATCACTTGAAGTATGACTAGAGACTACAGCAAAGTGTGAACTTTCCCCTCTACACTGTCATAATGAACAGGGAAACAACTAAACCCACTGACATCTAAAATAATAACACGCAGACCAAGTTGTCCTGATTGCGAAACTTTGTGATGCCTCAAAGCAACACATAAAAATCAGCGCTGCACCAGTGATGCACTTTTAGTACTTGTCATATCAGAGTGGAACCAGCAGGCTTTTTCATTACTTACTTGTCTCCACACAACCTCTTTGTTTCTTAGGTTTTCAAAGGCTGTGCCTGCTTATCTGCATGCAGCTGCTATTGCCTGAATTATTCCAGCTTTAAGCTTCAATTTCTGCACCTCATAATCTTGGTGTGAAGCAGTTCCCTCAAAATGGGTGCAGATCACTTAGTAGTGCTTAAATGGAGTTGATGGAAGAACTGTGAACCAAAAGCAAAAAAAAATAAAACTGCAAAAAGGAGAAAACATGATCTTATGGCTTGGAAAATATGTCAGCTCTAAACACATTGGAATAAAATTAACTTTGAAACCTCAGCAGAAACAAGTACGGACCATGTTCACAAATTATCTCAGCAAATAAAAACACACTAACAGTTGGTTCATCTTACCCAGGTGAGCAGATGGTTTGTTGTTTTGTTTTTCTTTTTAAGAAATGATGCACCCTTCAGGCACTGATTCTGGAATGATGATAGAGTTTAAAACCTGATAAGATTATGTAAAATTAACACTGCTCATAATAACTGTGTCTTAAATTAAAAGTCTGATAGTCTCTCAAGAGCTGCTGTTCCTGTTAGGAATGGTCTTTGAGGGAGTCCTCGGTTTCCGTTTCTCTAAAGCAGTATGTGCACACAATCTGGTTCCTGTTGGTGCAAACATCTCTTCCTCCGCAGCTTCTGGCACAGGAAGCTCTACTTCTGTCTCTCATCCAAGCCATGTATTTACACATAATTTTTAAATTTTATTCTCTCTTTTCTTCTTTCTTTGGAACACTTTTTCATCTGTCTTGCAACCTCTTTCAATTGTGTTATATACAGTTTGAAGTTTTAACTTCAATTCTCTTGAATACTGCAGAGCAGGTTTTTTCTAATGAAGTTTACTACAGGTTACCAAAATCAGTAGATAGTTCTCTTGATTTAAATGAGTTCTGAATTAGGCTTTCACCTGTGTAAAAGCCACAGTTCACTCAGGCTCCTTTTGCTCATCCTTCATTTAAGTGGCATGGTTTGGTACATATGTAAACAGAAGGCCTTCATTGGTTTTCAGCTGTCATGATTTGGATAAAATCCCAGTACCAGATACTTCAGTTTTATTACATTTGAGAGCACAGATTGCACCCCCTGGGGAAAAAAAAACAAAACAACAGCACAGAAGTTTTTCAAAAGTTTCATGAAATGAGTTAGTAGGGGACATAAAATCATCGAGTTAGGTCAGTGGGTTCTGTGGTGACTGTTACCAACATTAAACTAGACCCTAAATAAGAAAAGCTCTTGGTTAACAGCTTCAAAGAAAATAATTTAAAGACAGTAAGTGTCAAAAAACCACTAAAGATATACTGACTCCTGTTTAAATCTTTTACACAATCACACTTTTTCTGACTAGTGATCATAGGACAAAAATAACCTGGGTCAAAACACAGAGCTGCTAATCTGCAAGAAAAGTCGACACCTCCTCTCCAGGACTAAGACTGTTGCTGGGATGATAAAGGAAACCTGTCCTACTAACACTGCAGATTTAGCAGAAGTTTCCCTTATCAGAGTAAAACAAGCCATACAGAACCAATAAATTGAATTTCCATATATTGTGCTTTAACCTCATTAGGCAGCTAAGCATCACACAGCCGTATCCATAAATAGATTTGATATAATGAAATTAGCTTTTGAAATAATACACATAAAAGATTGAGATGCAAGAAATCAACATTTGTTAGACATGAAAATAAATGTTAAAAACGTCTAATATAAATTTAATTTTTTTTTTCTGGTAGAAGATTATGATTCCAAAGTTAGAATTTAACAGCAGTGAATCAGCAAATGAATTAAACAGAACTAGTGTGACATCCCATCCTTAATTCCAGAGAAATGTGTAGTGTATTTTCTCTAGATTACAAAACTGGCTAGCAGGAATTTAGAGATTCAAAGTCAGAAAATGTTACTTACTTCATACTAAGAAAGTGAACAAGAGTCACACAGCAAAACATAAAATTATCAGGTGAAAGAGGTAAAATAATGCCATTGAGCAGGCATTCTATAAATGCATGTATTCTTTTTGCAGAACACTAAGACAAGAGGCACAAAAGGAAACAAACAGATACAATCCATTGGGACCCTCAAATTCCTTTTGATGGTGTCCTTGGAAAAAGGGTTTTGAGAAGTATTAATAGCCATACAATAAGAAGTATGATTTAAGATGGCTCACTAACCAGTCAGGAGAAAAGAATGATGAATGGCAGTAGGAAAAGAAAGAACCATATTTTGTACCAGAGATAAAGACTAAACTTGGTTTAGGGTATGGTTCAGGGTTTTTAAGACATAAATATACAAGTGACTAAATTGAAAGATGCACATCATTAGCTGATCAGGTACAAAAACAACACCTGGTATTTTTAACCATTCTAAAAAGATTTCATTCAACAACATAGAAAGTACAATAGATTCAATTTTATTTAACTTATAAAAGAAAAACCTGTAATATATAAAAAAAAATGGTTTTGCAATGACTGTACAAGAAGTATCACACATTGTGAAGGAGAAAATTAAAAGCTATATGGATGTAGAGCAATCCTGGATGCTTGAAATATCACCTTACAACATTATATCCTTTGTCTGGAAAAATTCTTCAGAACCTGTAGAGGAAAAAGAAACAGTTTCGAAATCCACTACTCTTAGAAAACCTGCAGTTCAAATTTTAAATTTTTAGGCTGAGGAAATTGTATCTCTTTTTCTCAGTGCTGGGTACTAAGATTTATTGTACATTAATGCTGCTATGTGTTCTGATGTACTGAATCTTGGAGCACTTGACGTGTGACTGTCTTGAAAGAAGAATGCCATAAATCAAAATAAAAACTAGGATACTCTTTTTTTTGTCTAAAGACTCACAGGTTTGCGTCTTTGTTTATTTTTTCATCTCATCTTTAATATCCCCTAAAAACAGTGAAGGAAATGTAATCAAATTATGTAAAAACAGAATGAGCCTTCAGGATGATGGCTGGAATTCCTACAGAATTATAAGTCAAAGTCCTAAGTCCAGGTCTGCTTCTCTCTGAATCCTTTGAACACCAACGATTTCAGGAGAAAATAAGAAACTCAACTAATGGACTTCTTGGCACAGCACATTTGTTTTTCCAGGGTGGCATAATTTTACATTTTACATTTCATTAATAAGTTTTAACCTCAAGGTTCAATTTTAATTAATTAAATGGGGGGGAAGCCAGGTGACTCATCCGTTGAACTACAGCTTTAATTTAATCCTTTAAAAGCAAGTGTAAACATCAAACCTAAAATATAATTGTTCTACCAGTAAAAGCTAAACTGAAAGTAATAACCCACAGTCCAAATAACCTTGAAAGCACAGAATGCAATCTGAGTCTCAGTACAACTGTGTGCATGTGTAAGCAGTCTTAACTTCTTCTGCTCTACAAATTACTTTTTATCTTCCCCTTAAAAAGCATAATAAATCTTCAGGGCAGCATGCTTTGAAGATTCAGTTTTCTCTGCAAATTTTAATCCATGACAAAAGATTTCATAAAGCACAATAATTCACAGATGAACAGGTGTAGTTCCTTCCATTTTTCAACTTTAAAATAGTAATATGAAAGACTTCCACTACTCAATTCCTGGAGTGTATTCTTTGTCACAAGAAATGGCAAAACTACAGCTGTTCCTTCTCACTGCTGAGGCTGCTGTGTATCATTGTAGCATCATTAGCAGGCTCTCTTGGGTTACTATAGCAGTCATAGATACCAATTATTGATAGGTGAAACTTTGATTACAAAGTAGGACTTGACAGAAAACTTCATTCCACAGAAGTCTTTGATATTAGGTACAGTTTTCTTCATAAAGTAGGGTAAAAGGCAGCCCCAAAAAAGATCCCCATCTATCCCAGATACTGGCTAGATAATGTGCAGTAATGGTGTTTTGGGGAACGTGGGGTGAACATCAGGTTCTGGAGAATTGTTCAGTGGAAGTAGACATTAGCATAAACATAATCAAACAGTGATATGCCACTTAAATTTGATATTCTTTTTCATCACATTCTTCTGGCACAGGTCTCTAAAGCATTCCCAAGAAAGTTTGTTCCATAAACTGTTGAACTTACCGCCAGCTTTAACCTCTGCTATCAAGATGTTTTGGGGATAACAAAATCCATTGCATTTTAATTCAGTACACTGTTACACAGAGCACAGCGTTTTGTCACCAACATGTATTAGAAAAGTTCAGCTTCTAGTTCAGAAACTTACTTTTCAGTTATCAGAGAAAATAAAGGTTTTCTACCTTAAAAATAAAGTATTTTTATATGGCTTGTCTTTCAAATGGAAATGTTGCCAATACATATGTGGTGGGTTCCAGTCCACTTCATGCTGTTTCCCACTCATCAAAGCATACTTGACTCTCCAAAGCAGTGAGCAATTTCTCACATGCTTGGGAGAAGGCGGGGTTGATGTACAAGTCTACTCACCTGCTTCTGGGGTGTGCCATTAGGACATTACATCTTTGAAATGCCATCAAGCTGCTTGCCTCTAACCAAAGCAAACTGTGCTATGACTCAAAATCTCGGGTCTTAAAAATACAGCTAAATAATTTATCATACATTTCTAATGCATTTGCAGCAGAAAAACGGACAGGGTTCTGTGAGATAAGAGGCCTATCCAGTCCTGCACTCTCTGATTCTGTTGTTAAAAATATATGATGCAGCAAACATTTTATTCTCTATACACCTCCCAAAAACTACCTGCAGGAATGTTGCCTTTTGCAGCCACATCCCTTTGGCAATTCTGCATAATCCATCTGGGGAAGATTTCTGTTTACATTTAATTTACTTTTACTATTGCTCAAGGTCAAAACTGCAGAAAATGTACTTCAAATCTCATTTTGAAATTTGTGAATCTGACAGAAGCAAACTGGGTACCTAACTCTACCTTAATGCATAACATCGTTTGGTAAATAGTATTTTATATCTTCCTTAAACTAGATGTAACTTTTATTGATAGACCCAATGGGAGGGAAAAGTCCCCAAAAAATAAGAGTATATAGAAATAGCAAAATAGAGAAGTTTGGGGTAAAGAATTTTCAGACTTTTATAAAGTAAATTAATTTAAACATCTGTTGTGAAAATTAAGTTTTTTCTTGTTCTCTTTATTATAAAACCTCCAAGTTCCTATAAAATAAATAACTATAACCCCAAATATAATTTCTACTATTTCAAATGTAATTAAATTACACATGTAAGTTGTCTATGATACAAGTGATTAAAGAGCTGAAGAAACCTATCAGGACAAGCCGCAAAACAGATGCAATTTTATAATTATTTCAGTTCTCTTGTATAGTCATAAATACAGATTATTAGTAAACATACAACCATCAGGACAATAATAAAATTAACAATTTTCCAAGACCATCTATATTTGCAGATTAGTTTTTTGGTTTTTTTAATAGTTCCAAACTGCGTGGGCACTTTTCATGCAAAATTCATAGCTTCTACTCTCTGGAAGCACCTTCCCTGAAATACTGTGTCACATTCTAAAATCAGAATATATCAGAGGTGAAACCTGGAGCCCCAGACCACATTTCAGCCTGCTTGTATCAGCCTGGTCATTTGGGCTGTATCATCCAAAGAGGAGCCTAAACCACAAAAACGCAAAGGAGCAAGAGGCAGAGCACAAAGTTCTGCACATAGCTAATTGCAGCCTTCTATTAGGTTTGCTGTGTAATACCTAGTCAAATACCTTGACTTCTCAAGCAGCAAGAAATACATATCTGTAATTAATACAGATTGAATGAACATCTGAAATAACATGAATAGCACCATTCTGCCCCCTTCGACCTTTGGAAGGTGAATATATGCATTACTCAGAGTAAATTTACAATATAAATATATATATGGCTGAATTTGTTCTCAAGTATTTCACATGTGTTAGTTCAGCTTAGTGATTTTTCAAGGTAAAAAAGTTGTAGGAAAAAAAAGTTCAACTGACATTTTTGTTCTTCATTTCAGAATATTGATTATGCATATATCAGAAAATAACAGCAAGGGCTTACTTTTTTATAATTCTGAGCAGAAGGAGAAAAACAAATATGGTAAAAATCCCATGAGTCTATGACTAATATCTCCACTCTTCATACACAACAGTCCTTTCAAGCAGAAAAGATAGAATTTTTTAAGGATAAGGCCAAGACAAGAGAATGAATTCCCCTGTTACAGCTGAGACATATGCCAAGTGCAAGGCTCATTCCCTTGAATTGCCACCTCATATACCATGCAGAGTACAGATACATAAATCACATCTGCCAAAGGAAAACAGTAAATAAAAAAGCTCTATCAAAACAAGGCAGTTCATTTTACATTCCCTTGGTGATAAAGGAAAAATCATAATTTTTTTAAAAGCCTCATTCCAGGTGCTAGCACATTACTAAATGACAAGTAAAGTATACCATTTTTTAATGGAATGGGATAATGAGTAAAACAGAAATAATACTAATAAGAAATATAGGCTGGGTGGACACTGTCCCTGTGAGTCCAACCTTGTTTCTGGAAGAGAAATTATTAAAAATCATTGTTGTTTTCATTGTTTATTTGTGTGGTTCAGCCTTTCAAGAGTAATTTAAAAAAGAGTCAATCTGAGATAAGGTTTTTATGGTAATGAATATTTCATAGATAGCTGGCATGCTTTTTCAATGAGCTTCCCTAAAAATCAAGGGAACCACATTGTCTACAATAAATACACTGCCTAGTGCTTCTAACTGTGAGGTGTAAGACTATATTTCAAAATACATTCATGCAAACTGTGTGCATTGTGGTATATATGAATTACAGAAATTTTGCCAGGATCCTTTTGTTAGTAGTCAAAGGCTAAACGAGCCAACTCAAAATCCAATGTAAGCAGCAGCTTTATTTTTTCAAATAAACAATCTATTGAGTGCATAGTTTTACCATGAATAGATTAAAGATTGAAGAGAGCCATTGGGGCAAGACTGGCATTAAACCATGCCACATTCAAGGACAAAAGTACTTCACAGAATGGGTAACCCTTAGAATAAACCTCAATTAAAGTTCAGGCTTGTCAGGGAAAATTATGTTTCTAGTGTGTTTATATTAATGTAAATAGAATAATTGTACAATAGCAAGGATTAGTCTTTTATTATTTTTAAATGTTTATCACCTTTAAAAGTGTGACATATGAAGGCTTTTTAAAAGGTGAAATACTGCCATTTTTATTGACAGTTTGAGTTTATTTCTCTAGGTGGGGATTTTGTTATTGATCAATAACATGGCTAAAAACCACAAGCAAATTTTGTGCATAAAAACATTAATTGTTTCTGTAACAAAAACAATCACAATCCTGTTCTTCTTTCATAGGAATTAAGACTCCTAAAATATTAGTTAGCTGAAGGTTTCTCCAAAAGGTCAATGGAAGAAGCAGCTAGAAAAGCCAAGGGATAGTTTGTTTTCTGTTTATGCCCTGAGTCCTGTTTTTATTTCTGTCACTCAAGAACAGAACCTCACAGCAGGTTTTCTAAAATCACCAGCTGAAATTTAGTCGGGTCACTTTTTTTGGACTAGTCCATGCAAAGAGCTGATTGACAGCCCCAGTATGCATTCTGCAAAGCAGGAGGCAAAGGCCATTAGTGCCTGCTTTTCTGCAGGGGCCCTTCAGCAGCAGGGCCCCTGACTTGTGCCCGCAATTAGTTCATAAAAAAATTATTGATCTGCCACTTCTGAGTTCACACTGTACTCTAGCCTTGAAACCTCATTGTTCTCAAATATGTCCTGGGGATTACTAAATTATAGAGTAATAAAAAACTGTCAATGCATATAAGTCCATACATTTTTAAAATACCTGTGTCAATTCGGAACCCTTCGGTCTGGAATTTAACTTTGATCTGTCTATAACAACAACCATTACAAACTTGACGCCTACAGAAACATCAGAATGTCTATTTGGCTAAGAAAATGCTCCAACAATCTAGTTAAAGATCAGTTTTATTTTAACTCACTGGAAATGGTGGCCCAGGAAAGGTCCCAGAACAAGGACAAGAGAGCCAGATTAGGGTAAAACATAGCTGGATGACTGCGAATTACAGCTGAAATATCTGTGTATGTAACATATATAGGAGAATTATATCTACATACACAATTGCATTTCATTTCCATATGTAAGATTACATTCATATCTAAAAATAGAGAGAAACTGTATATGGAAAAATATATGTGGTCTGTGTATGGAATATGTATAGAAATATCATGCATTTAGAAAATAGTTACAGAAATACATATAACAATAGAAATATACCTAGAAATATATATAAAATCATGGTTCTGTATATAAAGAAACCATAAACAGAAATCAGAAAGAAAAACTATGAAAGAAAAAATAATGCACAACAGAAATCTGACAAATAAACATGATCAGGTAATGGGCGAGAAGAAGAAAAAGTGATTTAACACTGCACTGCTTCAATATCACAAATCAAATTTAATCTGTAAAGCTGGAGAGGTTTCCAGATCAAGGAACAAGGTAACTTTTTACTTGCTTTGTTATTTCTATTTTTTTCCATCATTCCAGTTTTTTAATTCTCTTCCTTTAATTTTTCACTTTTAACAGAGCAAATAATATCACCTTCTTTCTCTTCTACTTTTTCCACATTTTTAGTACATAGTTTGATTTTTAAACACAGCTATCACATTTGAATTTTTTAATACTTTGCGCTTACTTCTTTTAGTTATGAAAACCAACATGGTTATCCTTTTTATATTTTGTGAAACGTCAATAAAAAAACAACCATCAGTCTCAGCCAATTTAATGTTCTTCAGAGCACTTCTGGGTAATAAAAAAGCGCATAAAATTTACTAGCATTTACCTGACTTCTCTCTATTCTTTTGTTTTGTACAACTTAGCTGCTCTCACAATAAATGTGAATATTCAAAATCCCTGGTTTGTTGTTCTTCATTTTCCTTTTCTTCTTACTTATGTAGCCACCTTTTTCTAGAATCTACAACTCTGTGCAAAATTAACTAAATAAACTAAGAATTTAATAATTTAATTAATAATAATAATTAATAATATAATTTTGATCCGCACAAGTTGTATTTTGCTACTTTTCATTATTATTGCCCTACTTAAGTGTGTTTTGTATCTGAGCAGCCTGACAGCAGCGTTTATAGTCAGACAATTTTTTTCCTGAAAAAATATCATGACTTTTGCATAAATCTTTCTTCCATTAAAATATATCAACAAGAAGCTAGTGCTTGGAAAAGATACTGCTTGAAATATACTCCAGTGCTTTGCAATCAAAAGTGCCCGGCCTCTTTTGTGCCTCAGAGACAAAATGTTGAAACATTCCTCATAAGTCATTAATAGAGGCTGCTGGTATTTCGTAGATATAGCCGTTTTACCCCAAATTTGAACTTTTTTGGAGCATAGTCAAACTTAATAAAAGCTGTATTTTTTTCTCAGTATTCTGTTTGTAAACAACTTCAGATGATTCTTTCAATAGTCCACCACTTGTGACAGTCAGATAACTCTTAGTCCTTCCCCAGGCCATTCGTTCCATAGTGCTTGCTCTAGAAATGCTATTTGTAAAACCTGCTGAAGAAATAGAAGCAAAGCAAGGCAGTGAACATCCCTCTTGGTGAGGAGAATGCAGGAGGGCACCGGGTAAGTGGGGAAGAGAATGAACAAGTAAACTGGGACTATCACACAAGGATATGTGTCAGGGGGCTGAAAGTGAGGAGGATGAAAGCAGGAGGCCCATGTCCTCCTTTGAGGTGAGGGAAGGGAACTTGAAATTGTGCTATGGAAAAGGAAAAAAAATAGAAAGGCACATGCCTATTTGTGATGACATACAGCCAACTGGCTCCCAATGACACTGTTTCTTCTTACCAATGGCACCTAAAAAAAACCAAAACAAAACCAAAAACCAGCAGTGAGGCTTGTGATCATCTGAGTTAGAGCTTACTAGAATTTAATTTTCTCCTTTTTACTGACCTTGTCAACATTCTCTCCTGGTCACAAAATATACTGGAAGGCTGTAAAGTTGCACTGAATCAAATATATGAGAGCTTGGGGCTCAATTGAGCTGTACTCCATCTATAGCACATCTAGATGCTCTTCAGGTCATTCAAGGACAAAAGCATAATGTTTTTCACATGCAAATGTGAGACTATCAAATTCTAAGTAGATAGAAACCGAGATTTTTTGGACAGCACTACTAAATATAATTTTTAAGCACAGTTGGAAGTCTTGCCCAGACAGTCTGTAGTACTTCTGAAGCCAAGGCATAGTTATATGACTGAAATGGGATCAAAGTGAACCTGAATTTAACTCCAGTTAGCAGTCTGAACCTCAGTAACCACTTGCTCAAATTGGGAAGGCAGAGGACACCTTTTGTTCGGGCCATAAGAATATTTTTACTCTTAGTCCCTCAAGAATCATTCAATTTCTTAAACACTTAGAGGACTAAAGACTATGTACCTTTCTTCTAAAATGGCATAACTTTGAAATTCAATGTTGGTTTTTAGATACAGAAGTACTACAGACAGAAATGCAGTAAATTGGTCTTTGACAGATTGCTTTGTCTCATTTAACAGTAACTATAGCAACTGAGTTCTGCAATTATCAATTGTGAGTTTTATCTAAACAAATAAAGATATCTTCTTTCATTAAGTCTTTTATTACATCTGCATAATTAAGAGCTAATCACAAGAATTTTAAAGGGATCTTTGTATAATTGAATTTTTGATCACATTATAGTATTGATATTTAAGTAGGTGTTTAACTGCAGTCTGAAAATACATTACTAGCAGATATTTGTCTCTGTTTGAATAGGCACTGCAAAGGTTTCACCAACTGGAAGGAGTCTGAACCTGTAAAAATTACTTCAGTTTTGGTTAAGAATCTGTATGACAAATCTAGGAGAGAAAAGTAATACAGGTTACTGTACTATGCAAAATCACAGAAAAGTTTCTAAAGTGGTCAGTTGTGAAAGAGCTGTATTAGTTGCAGTATTCCTTAATAGGCTACTGGTGATAAACACTGGGATATTTTAAATTTTTTCTAATGGCTTAGCCTACTAGTTAACAAATTTTATAACAGTAAAGAAACTATTGAATATTGTTGTTATATGTGAAAATTTTACATTTCAAAATATATTTGTTGTATGCAAACTCTCATGCTTGTACCTAAAATTTTATTTTTACTTCTGCTTGTGACTGCATGACCTTGCTCATTTATTGTGATGGGATATTTTATAAAAGGCTTCATAGGGTGAAAAATGCACACTTCTTGTCAAGTTTTCAAAGATAGCTTCCCAGCTGTGATATGCAGAAGTAATTTTTTTAAATCTCTGGATTATCTCAATTCATTACTTGTAGCCCTGCAAATATTTATAATACCCAGCAGTATAAGTGTCAGCACTGAGAAATATTGGTGCAGTCCTGTGTCTTCAGAAAAAAAAAAAATTTAAAAAAAAAAAAAAATTACTCCAGATCAAATTTAAAAGGCCATCACCTAATAGGACATTGTGTTACAGAGATTAAAAGAGCATCTGATTTGAGTATTTTGAATTCTTGATTGTTCTCAGAAACAAATAGAATTTCTATGTAGTCAGAGTGTTTCTCAGATGCTGAAAAGTGAATACCAAAGCCAAACTTAACATCTGGGGTATGTTCCAGAGATGCAAATCTGTATTACATGCAATCCCAAGTAACTTTAACTATCCTAGCTTGGACATCAAAAGGAATACAATGAGGTGCCAGAGCATTCAAAGTGACTTCCACAAACATGCTCAGCTAAAATATTCATCACCTAGACCACTGCTGAAATTAAGTTATAATTTCAAAGTTGATATAATTTTAAAGTTGATCCTCTTTTAAACCAGAGCTTTTTGTTTTACCTATGCTGCATTCATACCTGTCCATTCAATCACATATTGAGGACAAAAACTATATTAACAATGTTCAATCATCCTTGAATATTTTAGCTTCAAGTGAAAACCACAGATTTGTTTCCTTCCTCTCTAACACATTGTGAAAATTGGGAAAACACACACAACAGGATAGGCACAGTTATTAGAAGGTCTCACCCATACATGCTGTACAGAGATAATAGGTCTTTTGAATGATTTAGTTACATTCTCTCACTGAAGGACTGCCCCAATTGCTGCTAAAAAGCAAGCACTGTTCAAGGCACAACTGAGGACATTGTTGAGCTGAGCACATGACTAACATCAGTGGCTGTTGACAAAACTCTTCCTTTCAGGTGGTTGTTAAGAAATAAATTCACTTTGCCCTTTTATTGATATTAACACCCTTTGCTGCTTGCAATTCAACCTAATAAATGGCTGTGAGTGATTGTTAAAGGAACGTCAAGGCTTCTGTTTGCAGTCAGGTACATTTAGTCAAACACACAAAGTATGAAAGCTTTACACAAGGATGGAAGACATCAAGCCAGAAAGAAAATTTTAAAATGTCTATGATAAAAAAATCATTCAAAAAATGCCGTCAACACGAAACACCACCTATTACTCCTGAACTCATTCAATATCTAACCCATCAATACAGTTTAACCTAGTCATTGCTGTATTACAAATAAATGCTGCCATATGGCTAATATTTTGGCAGAACAATTTCAAGGTCACTTGATATTAAAATTAAGGAATCATCACAGCTCTAGAGAAGAGAGAGAGAGAGAGAGAGAAAGAGAGAAAGAGAGAAAGAGAGAGAGAAAGAGAGAAAGAGAGAAAGAGAGAAAGAGAGAAAGAGAGAAAGAGAGAAAGAGAGAAAGAGAGAAAGAGAGAAAGAAAGAGAGAAAGAGAAAACGAGAGAAAGAGAGAAAGAGAGAAAGAGAGAAAGAGTCAAACTCAGAAAGACAAAGAAAAAAACAAAGACAGAAAGACAGAAACCTAACAGGAACATCTAGATTCTGACTTGCACCTTAATTTAATCTTCCCTTGGTGTTTCTCACACCTGTATTGGAATACATTTTAATTGCCATAAACCTATGTCTCAAGCGCACATGGTTCAGCTTCAGTGCAACAGTGACAGAGAAATATGATAGTCTGTATAGTCTGCTGCTGTCTTGAACTTAATTAACTTTCAATTTTAGTCACCTTTGCCATTATTTAATTAAATGCAGGGATACTCACAACATTTAGGGCAAAAGAGTTTTCTGTGATCAACTATGCAGATTCCTAGGAATTCCAAACATGACCCAGGAGTAGAATATGCAATAGAAACCTGCAATGCAGATAAAGGGTACACAGTGCATGTCAGAAGTCTGCCTTGGGGACATGGTGGAAGCCCTGGGGTAACATATATATCCATTCCATAGTATTGCATGGAAGTCTCAGCACATCTTCCAGTGAAATTAGATCACCCACTTCAGTGATGAACTGGGGGGAAAAAAATTAATAAACATTGCATTGCACACATAAGCTGAAGGATGGAGGCAGTCCCCAAGCAGACATATTTAAAAGTTGCAGGAAGGGAACATTGATCCTTAATATGCTTTTGCTACCTTTAAATTCCAATGCCACAGAGCTTCCATAAATTGAGAGCCGGGAGCTTTTTTAGATTTGTTTTTCATTCAAAAATCCTCATGAATTTTGAACCATAAATCTTTCATAATATTTTTTCATAGTATTATCCTTTTCAGCCATGAGGAGCTCATATTAAATCTTTTTTTCACTTCTCCATCCATGCTTATCACATTGAATCTCAAAATAGCTCTTATACTACAATAAACATTACTAAAGCAGGCCTTTTGCATGTATATTTACCTTAATTTTCTATGCTGTTGTATGTATTAACCCATATAAAAAAACATTGCAAAACCACTCTTAAAAGGAAGACTTTGAGGTAGCTGGAACTAAGTCTCAGTGTGCATTTGCAGACTTTGTTGGATCTGTAAAAATTAAAGGTATGACACAGCCGTAAATGCAATGTCAAATACGTTTTAAATCACAGAAAGGATAATATTAAGCAGCATTTCTAGCTGAGGCAAACTGAGCGGAACCTTTTCTTGGTGCCATTGAAACTTTGATAAGCTTTCTGTTTTGAACTGGAAAATATGAATCATATGGTAAAAACCAAAGTCATGCTTTTAATCAAAATTTTTAAAAAATCACTTCCAATATTTTCATCTCACAAACACAGCATAACTTACAAAATAGTTCACCAAAAAGTATCTGGGATAGAAAAAGCTACAGCCTAAAGAAAATAAGAAATTAATATTTTGGGTAGGAGCAGATAAACAGGATAAAACAAGATATAAAACAATGATTGGTATCTAAAGGCTGACTAGTTCATTTTCACATTATAAAAGTTAAGACAACATTTAATTAAAACAGATTCTTAGACCTCTCCAGTAGTTTCTTCCAATTCTTGAATTTTACAGAGATTCTCTAGCGAGCTCAATGAAAGACATTAAATTTTTGCTGATGTCAAGATTTTTTTTTTAAATCTGAAACTGAAAGAGGTATAAGAGGTATGACATCTGACTCTCAAATATGTTCATGCGCACAGATGTAAACAGGTGCACTGGTGTAAACAGATCTTGACAATGTTTAGGGGTTTTGGGGTATACCCTGAATACCAAAATACTAAAATACTAGGCTAAGTAGGTAAGTCATGGAAGATAGGCCACTAGCACCATACCTTGCCATATGACCATATTTACTATCAACGACCAGATTGTACAGGTCAGATTGAGTCTGAGTGGGAAGACTCCTCTGTGGCCCAGCAAAGATGAATTTAAGAAACGCTTACCACCTGTAAGCCATACTACAACAAAAGACTAAAGGCTCTTCTGGCCCACCTTCAAGACCTTCCATCACAGAATCCCAGACCTCAGCAGGCTCGGTGTATGTTTGTGTCTGTTCCTTGACAAGGCAATTAACGGCCTGTGGGGCACAGGAGGATGGACACACGGACAGCAAATGTGTGCAGGTCAGTGGGCAGCACCATAGGGAGGACATCACAAGACCCTACACAATGATTCCATGGTGGCCAACTGTCCCATATGACTCAAAAAGATTTCCACAGTGGAAATGGAACTTTCAAAACCAAAATGCCACTAAAAATGCTTTGTTCCCAAGGTTAAGTTTTCCTCCAGAGGGAAGGCAACATTTCGCCAACAAACACAACATTGTGAGTCTTATGATGCTGCCCAAATGTCCTTGGACTATGCAGATCTGAGGGGTCACCACCCTGAGCTTAAGTGGAAGTAGGAGTAAAGGGAAAGGTGTTCCAGTTATTAATTATGTTATTTTTTTAAAAAACAAAAACAAATATATTTTTCCCTACTTTTTTTTTTGCATGGGTCTGGTAAGGCTGCATGATAAGGCATCCAAGGTTTACAAAGGTTTTTATCCACTTATAATTCATATAGGTATACTGAATTAATAATAAAAAGTATAATTACAGCTTTTCAATTTTGCCCAAGTAATAAAAATCCATTAAGGAGTGCTGATTTTTATTCTGACATCACCTATAGTGACTAAATTCCAAATAAGTGGCTAGAGCACTTTTTCAGTCCTCTGAGAAGGCATTAATAATTTTCTTTTATTAACAAATCATCATTTAATTAAACAGTAATAAAATTAACAGCATATATTTTCATGAAGGATGATAGAATTCTCCAAGGGTTGTATAAATCTTACCAACATTGAATCCAATTGCTTGAGAAGTATGGTAAATAAGCTTAGTATTTAAAATAAGCAAGTAATTATAAAGTCACTCAAATATTTGTCACTTGGAAAGTTTTCCTGAACAGCACTGCTGAATGACAAATTAAGATTATTCTACACTAATAAAATAAGGCATAACTGACAACATTGTACAGACCTTAAATAGATGGTGACAATGGCAAGTACCTGGAAATATTATCTAACAAAATTACAAAAACAGTAGTCGTATGACACTTCATATGATCATACTTTGTTATTTCATCCTAGTGAGAATTCAGGTACTTGTCCATATTTCCATGGATCCACATATTTGTGTTTACACTTCCATTAATGGCTTATAAAAACTGCATTTTCTAAGTCATTTATTTAACCGTCATATTTACTATGAACTCCTACTGAATATACACCATCTTGCAATAGCAAACAAATCAAAACAGCAGGCAGAAAAATAATAATAGTAATAATTTTTTTAAAATATAATATTTCCTATCAATTTCCTAAAATTCCCTTCGCTGTACAGAATTCCATTGTGTCATGCTAGCTGGAAGATAACATCCCATTTTAAAAACAACCCAACCTTCTTTTGGAATAATCCATATTTACTGAAATGTTTGAAAATAATCCAGAAGAATTCAAAATAATTGTGCTATATACATTTCAAAACAATTTATTTTCTCAATTATAAAGTGAGTAATTTCATGTACTTTTTAACCAGAGGGTTCTTTTTCTTACTATAAAATAAATTTGCATTTCTTAGCTCCATTAGTAAACAAATTGGTGACTGCTGTGCCTTGCCAAAGCAGATTTCTCCACATACCTGTCAGCAGTCATTTTTAAAACCAGGAAATCATGTTGTTAAGCTAGGAAATACATGACACCTGAATACATGAGGGATATTGCAGTCCCATGGCTCTTCAGGAAGCAAGTTGTCAGTGTAAATATTATCACATAATTTTCTCAACAGATTGCTTTGCCATCCGAAAAGATCCAATCTCTTATCACTTCTTTGGGTAAGGGAGGTTTCTTTGGGCTCAGAGTTTGTCACAATACAAATAAGTACTTTTGTTTTGCCTCTGTTACTTGGACATGTGCAAGGTTTATAGACCGGCAAAAGCAAATTACTTCAATAAAAATTAAGAGAAGAAAGAAAAAAAATACAACCCTCCCACTCCCAGTGAAATATGCTATTTCCCAAGTTGTGGTGCTCAGTACCAAATGTCACTTTTTTTAGGGGTGATAGCACAGAAAAAGGGAAAGAAACACCATGCTGTGACATATGTGAAACATACCATTTTTATATCCTATTGCACCTTAAACTTCCATCCTTCAACTTCCTTGTTTTAGTTCTATGTTATTACAGCATTTTTACAATTTTTACAATTGTTGCTGAAATTAGAACCAAGGCTTCAATGGATTCTCCCATCAACAGAAATTACTGCTTGGGAATCAGGAGACCAATATTAATTGTCTAAAAACTCTGATTAAAAAACAATAAAGTAATACTAAACCCACTAAAGCTATGTATTTCCCAGCAAAAATGCTAGCTAGAACTGGAAAAATAAATAATTCAATAACACATGAAGATATGAGTCACCCTGAATCATTTTTTAATGCATATATAGTGTATTACCTTCCAGAAACAACACAATGGGGGAAGGTACAGCAAACAAAATGCCAAGATCAAAATCATAAGGCTTTCCCCTCTTTTTTTTTTTTTTTTTAATCTTCAGGATGAAGGGGAGATTTGACAAGATAAGGCAAGCAAATTCTTGATTTCTATTTTTTGTTTCAGCCCATTTTGTTGTGTTGTATGAATTATATATTAGTGATAACATTCAGAGAGTGTTAGCAAAATAAATAGATAAAATCCATTCACCTTTATGTTTATCATCTAAAGTTAAATACTGTATTTGAAGAAACACCACCTGTTAATGAGGGCAGTGTACAAGAAAGCACCCTCAGAAGTTTAGCCTTGCTTTTTACTACTATTTTCCCTTTGTTGTCTGTATGCATCTCACCTGCACACATTCCACCTGCATTCATTCCTCTTTGATTTTAGGATTCAGCAGAAAGGCAGTCTGCATGCTTTCTACAGCTTTAAACAAAATCATGACTCCCTGCTGAAAAGCAGCACGACACAACATTCCTATATCAACTGCGACTCATGCTGCAGACACTTTGGCAAACCTGTAGAAGAAGCTGGGGTGCAACTGACAGAGTAATTGAGAGGTTTGCTGGTTCAGTTGCTTTTGCTTGAGGGCACGGTATATTCAGCTGAAAAATAGTTGATAACATTCACTTGAAAAGTACAGTGAGGGGACCCAGATTTTTTAAAGCGTGGTGCTAAAAATGTGCATTTCTTTCGTGATCTTTCTTGCAAATCAACAGTCTGAAAATTTAACATGCCCATTTCTTCGTGCCACAGAGTAGCCGTTCTGCTCAGCAATTACAGGCCTCCAGAAACTTACTCAGTGGAACAGAATGCAAAATCTCGATGTAATTAAATCAATTTAGAACAATAAGAAAACAGATTCCGAAAAACATACTCTTTCCATTAAAAAAGAATCTCCTGAGGAGCATCAGCATTTCATTCCAAAACCACTTTCTTACTGCTATTTAAAAATATGCAATTCCTTCTTGCGGAGTAACATTTTTTCCACAATTTCATACTTGATAAATAATGCAAGAAATTATCTTCTCCTTAATCCTTCAGATTCCCAAGCAGTTACAAAACTATCTATGCTTTAGTTCTAACATTTTTTTTATGAGAATTAGAAATGCATTTGCACCCCATTTAATGCCTCCAGTGATTCAAGAGGTAATTTTAAATACTAAGCCCCAACTATATTAGACAGTTTTAGATAATTCAGAGCCCTCTTTTGTATTATTTCAAACCATTTCATCACTCATTGCAAAGCATTAGAAGAAATAATAACAAATGACAAAGGCTGTGCCTGAGGGGTTTTATGTGGGCTTGACTTTTTAGTCATTAGTTCCTGTCAGGCACAGAGAATAAACACAGTACAACAAACTGATGCCTTTTTAAGAATTATAACCACCATAACTGCTTTGTTGTGGAGAATAAAATAGACCCAACATTTATTTTGTCATTAAATGTGTACTATAACTCAACTCTACATAGAAACATTCATAGAATTTAGGGCCAGACATTCATTTCTCCTGCAGAAACACAGAATCAAGCTAAATTCACCAATACATTTGATAAGTACTTTTGCTTTGTCTTCATTACTTGGACATGTGCACGTCTAGTCTTCCACCCTAACTAAAAGAAGCTTCAAGAACTCTTCCTCAAAGAGATAGCAATGGAAAATGGGCAAAAGGTTAATTAAAAATTCAGTCATATCAGACAGTGAATCCTGGGTATGAATAGTGAATATGAATGTATGAGAGAGAGAGAGACAAATTAACAGATTCAGGACATTGTTAAAAAGATTTTCCTAAACACCCATAGAATCTTCCTAAATACCTTATAGAAGCTGCAATCAACATCAAGTTTGTTTCACTAATCTCCCCTTTCCTGCTCTTCTAATGGAAGATTTTCTGTATGCACAGAAACCATCCATTTGTGGGAGCAGTACTGAATATAGAAGAGATATTTTGACATCTTTGAATGTTTATCATGTGTAATTTAATATCATGTGTGATTAAACATTACGCGTACTGATGTTATGGATTTGCATGGAGAGAAATTCCATGGCCCTGTAATTTCAGCTTCGTTTGTATTAAGAACTCTTACATTCATTGCTCATTCTGCTCTGAACTGACCAGTTCATCCAAATACAGATTATGCTTTGTGAAGAAAATAAATAAAAGCCACCTCACAGATCCTTTTATTTCCCCTGTTCAACTCCAGCAAGTTGCTATTAGAAGGTGATAATCCAGAGCAATTTTTTAATGACTTCATAAAAATTTCATAATCTCACCCTTTGCTTCAATCAAGTGTGAAATATAGAGAAACAGAAGAATATGGTGAAAAATCAGCAAAAGCACTGTCAACAATTAGCCAAGTCTGTACCACACATTATCTTTTACTGTTCAAACAAATAGTAAGGTGGAATTAGTGAAATTTGTTATAGGTAATTTGGTTATTATAGGCAGTCCATTCAAGTACAACAGAAAGTGATTTGCTGTTTCTTTCAGCTTTTAAAGTTGTAAGAATTCTTTCCATATGTTAATGAAAGATCAGTAATAAAAAAGAAGATCAAGGTGGATTTTCAGAAAGTTCTCTCTGTTTATCTGACAAAACAATGCTTATGTCAACTCTAAATCTTGTTATTACAGGTGGCTCTCTGACCTGTTGATTACAGGCTCTCACAATCTGTTACGTCATTATTTTTCTGATTGTAGAATACTCCAAGAAGAATGGAGGTTCAAGACAAAATCATACCTTAAACCTGCTGTGAAAGGGTTTCAGCACCACTTATTCCAGAAGACAAGTGTGAACGTATTTTCACTCTGTTTTGAGAAAATGCATTAGTACAATTCGTTTTTTTTCTCTCTCACAAAACCAAATGTTTTTTAAAACAAGTCACATCATGAAAGGAGTGGAAAAACAGATAAAAGGAAACAATTTACAGCTATTCACCTGTACTAGTTACTATCATCCTCCTATAAAAAGATTGAATTTGTGTGAATATTGTTTGAATTTGTGTGAATATTGTTCTGTGGTTGAAAAAAAAATGGCAATGTTACAGTTTTCTAGATGAAAAAAGAAGTTTGAGCATAATTTTGGGGTGGCTTTTTGTTTGTCCAGAAGCATATCAAAGCATGAGAAAATATTCATCATCTGGGTGCTACAGAGTGAAAATAAAATTAAAAACGTTTACATTCTTAAGGAAGATTTAGGACGAAGGAACATAAAAAACCTAATTGATTTGAGGAATATTGTCCATATCCGCTTTGATATTTTATATTGGTGTATAACACTCACAGTATTTTAGTGAGAACTAGATGTTTAAATACCACTGAGAAATGGGGCTTAAGTGCCTTCTTCCCTTCCTATTTTTATTAATAATATTGTTTAGCCAGCAATCTTTTCCTACTTTTCATTTTTAAAAGAAGAATAGTAGAGACCTGACCTCCTTCTTTTAGTGTTTTTATTTTAAGATTTATTTCCAACGATTTTTAGTTCAGATCAGTACAGACCTGGAATTAGAAAGTTCATTGCTACGGATGATGATGTGTCAAATCTCCATAACGTTATATACATCAAACATTAGAGCACAGTGTGGCATGCATTTGTCTGATTAGGAATATAGGAAACAAGCTAAGTAGATATCCAGCAGCATCTAGGGTAATTTTACTAGGAAAGGCCAGAAAAAAATCTAATAATTCTCTTTTATTGACATGAAAGCCTCTAAAATATATTGCTTTTGCTCTCTAATAGATTCAGTTCTGAAGTTCTTGAATTGAGTATTATATATTTACTTTTAAGGGGTACTGGAGAGGTCTAACATGATTTTTAATTACTTAAGACTCTAGAGATTACAAAAATTTTGTTTTCTACTTTTTTCAACATAGCATGAGGACAAAAGTTAATTAGCTGACTACATTTTCAGATTATCATGAAAAAGCATATGCTCCAGTCCCCAAATGGCTTCCTCTAAGTACATAAAGTTTAAATTTAAATTACTTTTATTTATATTGGGTGTTTCCTATCTCTCTTTCCTCCTAACCACACAAGACTCCCATTTGGTGTGTTAGTACCAGTTCTGCAATTTTAAGATTTTTTTTTCTTAAAGTAAGCATTTATCAACTTGGACTACTTGCATCTACTTAATTGGATTTTTTTTACTGCAGCATTTACATGCCATCTCTACCATCATAATTTTATATTATATGCAGATGTATAATACAGCATAAGTTTTTCACTGCTGACATGAATTTTGTGTTTGAATGCTGCAGATGAATTGGGCCTTAACGGATAACTGTTTAGATGCATCACTGGTTTTTAATGTAATTTCATTTTACAATTACTACATTATAACGTTATTTTATATTATTACATATAATTTATTATATAATCAATAATATATAAAAATTAATTTTAAAATTACTACTAATATTATTTTGTTGTTTCTTTCCTCCTGCAGGTTACACTGACAGTATCTGACACAAGATCAGAAAACTGACAATTTACATCTGGTTAATTTGCCCTAATCTTCCTTCAGCTACTGCCAACCTGATACACAAAATCTTTGTATATAAATTGAAATATGTTAGATATTAAAACAAAATTACTCCATGATCATATGAATATTGTGTGTGAAGATGTGACGTTTTACTGATGTACTTATGATAATTCTGTCCTTACCTAAACCTGGCAAGATAGATAATTTCTTAAACAGTGTATCAGCAGTGGGAAGCAGAGTTGTTTCTCCAGCTTCAAATTATTTGGGTCCATATTTTATTTTGTAGCATATTCAACAATAACAATTTTTCACACTGACTGTGAAAAGTGAGCCCAGACCAAGACAACCCCCAGGATACTGAAGTGGCTCACCAGTAGTCATTTATTCAGCCTGAAATCCTCCTTTTTCCCAGCACTTTCTGATGTGACAAGTTCTCATCGATATCATTCACTTATAGAAATTCAGCAGTTCATTTTCACCTCCTGGTTTTTCTCAGCACTTGCTATAGGTAGCTTGAAGGCTTTATCCAAACTGCCTTATGGAGACAGAACCCAGGTTACAAACCTGCTGGCTATAATGATCCCACTCCTCAGAACTAGCAACCTGTGAAGACAACTGATGTAAAAACAATGCATAGCACTTGGCCTAGTCTCCTCAAGGTTTTGCCTAATGTCATTAAGTCCCCAAAATGGGAGGAATTTTTTTCTCAAAAGTATATAAAATAATATCTAGACAGCAGTGCATTTACCATCACAGTTTGGAGGTGGTTTGTTTTTGTTTTAACAGACATTATTGAAATATTAATACATTATTTATCCTTATTGTCAAACTTATTGACAAGATTATTTTCCAGCTACAGAATTCAAAAAGAGACATTAAGAAAAACTCTGCAAGCAAATCAAAAATACATTATGTCTGAAAAAGTACAGTCCATGCAGTAATTTTCACTGTGATTTTTTTTGCACTTTCATAAACCTTGATTACAGCTACAGTCACCATCACTAAAATAAGAAACTCCTTCAGCATAAGTGCTGCTAAACCTGTACTATATCAACTCTCCAACTGGAAAACTTACTGTAAGAAGACAGTATAGAAATACTGTGCACATACACTGTGAGGGCGGTGAGGCACTGGAACAGGTTGCCCAGACAAGCTGTGGGTGCCCCATCCCTGGAGATGCTCAAGGTCAGGCTCGATGGGGCTCTGAGCAACCTGGTCTGCTGAAAGATGTCCCTGCCCATGGCAGGGGGTTGGAACTGGGTGATCTTTCAGGTCCCTTACAGCCCAGGTGACTCTATGATTTACCAGTATTCAGACAAACAGAACAGAAACTTATTAAGGAAAAGTGAAAGGCTTGCAAGTTTGCTAAAAGATGTCTGATTTTGTTAGACTGCTTCACTTACATGGCAACTATGTTACCTAATTTATTATTTTACTATTTGGGTTTGTTTGGTTTATTTATGTTGGTTTTTTTTTTTTTTTTTAATTCTTCGCTGTAACCCAATTGTTATTTTTAAAAAATTAATTAAATAACAATCTATTCCATTCATTTAAACCCTTTAAGTTTAAATGGGCTAACCAATAAATACATCCTACTATGATAATAAAACTTATTATCATAGTAGCTATGTTGCTTAAGCCGTGTTACAAAGCAGAAAATCTGCACATCTATAAAGGCTTTTGCTAATTTACTATTCCAAGAAATGCAGAGGAAAAATATTTAGCATGCATGATGTACTTCAGATTCTTAGAGCTACTACACTCTCTGAAATACCTGATTTATTCTCCAGGCTCTTGAAACACAGATCATCTACACAATAACAAAACTACTTCAAGGACTAACATGCAATGCATGCCACACCCTTGTGACAGAGCACTGGACATGAGTACTTGTCTCCTTTGTTAAATACATCCTCCAAAACTGAAATGCGTATCCACAGTTGACTGAAATGATAAACGTTCATTTCAGTCTTCATCCAAGACTCAAATAAACAGACATTTATGGTACTGGAAATGTAGATTACATAGAGTCTCCCAAGCCTTTCTATGAGGAAAATTTTAATAAAATAGGTCATGGAGTAGACCATGTTTAAAAGTAGAAGTTTAAAAGTAGAAGTATAGAGGCTTAAGCAGACTCTAACTACCAGAGCTCTCAGGTGTTGCCATTCTACAATATTACATTTTTCACATCCTGATATTATAACAGTAGCTTGAAAGGAAAAAAAATCTCTAAGATGACAGCTCAATTGTGCAGCAAAACTAAGTCATATTATATAAAGATATCCAATCTCTTTTTATTGCTGAGTTTTTTCCTTTGTGATCTTAACGTATGGCTTTCCTTGATGCCAAGAAACAGTCAATAAAAAGAAGCCTTTGTTCTTGAACAGCACCTTTGTTCTTCCCAAGCCTTAGCAACCATTCACGGATGCAGTAAGGGCAGAATAAGGGGAAAGATTTAGTATGGAATACCTCTTTATTGCTTACCCGATTCCAGCTCTATTGTTATATCTGACACTAACTCATAGTGATAAAACTGTTAAACACTACCCCTAGTGACAAAAGCTCTAACAGGAAAAACCACCTTCCCTTCTTTGCTCTTTATTTCAGACCACATCCCTTGACCTGAGCACTGCCTAATGTGACCATTTCCTGCAAGCGTGAAAGATGTAAATTTTTAAATGGCTTTATTGTGACGAGCAAGCTCTGTTAGGTAGCTAGATTAAGTATAGAATATGAAACTTCCTTGACAGATCTTACTGAGCAGAAACACTACTATTCCACTCAGAAAATGCAGGATGAGACCAGAACAGTATGTTGTATAATATGTGCTACAAGAGCCACAGCTGAGGAGGGCACTTGATGACATTTCTCATTTCTCAGGTTCAGGTGTCATTGCTGCCACGTCTGAACAGTGTATTAGGACAACATACAGAATAACAAATTCTCCCATGCACAACAGATTTCTTACGTGGAAATCCTGAATCAGAAGTCATAGGATACTTCAGCAGGTCCCCGAGGCAGGGCAGGGCAGTCAGAGGATGGAGAAAATGGAGGCTCCAGCCAAGGGCAACATCTGCCACAGAGTTAATCTTTGTGCATCAGAGAATTTTATATATTCCTCACCATACTTTGGCACAAAAGCTTGGGTTTGTGTCTCACAGAAACCTACATTATTATTATTTTTACATCAGATTTTTTTTAAACAGAAACCTACTTTTGATAAAACGTGCCAGCCAAAATATCCCACCGAAATTACTTGGATCACAAGGACAAAGCAGATGTTAAAATTAAGGTAATTTGGCACAGAAGCAAGTATTGGGGTAGTTAATGCTTCATTACTTGAGATTTTTGCATCAAAACTAGGTATTATGGCTGTGTCAAAGCTTATAAGCATTGTAAGTCCATATGGGAGTTCTTTGAAATTCTTTGAAAAATTGTTCTGCTCTGTGTGATGCTATAAATCACAGCAGAATCTAAAACCAGGCATTTTATGTTTCAAAGCATTGTGATTTAATTGTGCAACATGAAATCTTAACTAGCTCTTTTTAAGACAGGTACTCAATGATTTATATTATTTCTCACACAAAGAATACTACTTTGTCACTCTAAATATCTTCTTTTTTTAAAAATATATTAAGCGGCAAAATTCCAAATTAAGCAACCCCAATTAAGCGGTCCCAGCAAATTGCTTTGCTTACTTTCTACAGATAAATTATTCTCATCTCTCTCTCTCATTTCATGAGAGTATTGTGATTTTCTTTTATTGGTACAATTTAAGCAATTATGGATTTGTTCTACTTAGGATGAATACAAATACTAAATTCAAGTCTACCAACAATACACTAAAGCTTGCTATAATAAACTCTTGGATTACTAGAAATACTAAGAGTGTCTGATATGTTTACAGTTCATTTAAACCAGCTAGCTGATACTAAAATAATGCTGGTTAAGGTTACTGAGGCTTTCAGATGCCACGTTGAAGACATACTAATGCTCTTCTATACATAACAATAAAAATTGCTATTTAAATCAGTGTTTCTTCACATTATGAATTTTTGTATGACCCCCGCTATGGGATGGTCACTGCCTGAAAGCTTCAAGACTCGGTTTTGATATTTCCAACAGAAAGAGTTATTTCAAATTACACCAAGGAGATTAAGAAGCCAATTCTTAGCCTTCAAAGAGAAAAAGCTACTTACATTAATCTGAAATAGCTTTAGATCAGACCTATAATTTAGGTATGTGCTGAGGCTCCAAAGAGTGTGATGTTTTTAATAAGCTTCTCATTTTGGTTCCAAGACGACCACAGGGTATAACATACACAACACTTTGGATCAATTCCGTGTCAGGCAACCTTTTTAAATTAATTATGTTTTCTCTCTCGTGAAGATACAGCTTAAAGATATGGTTATGTCTACTGATGCCAACTGCAAATTCCAAACAAGCATTGTAACAGAATCCTCAGCTGCTGAATTTGTTTCATTATGAATTTAGCTTTAGCAATTTAATTTTTTTAATGTGAAGTTATGCTTCTTCCTGAAAGCACCTTATATTTGCAAAAAATTATATTTGCAAGGGACAGATTTCTGTTCATACTCTGGTTCGGAAAAGGTTTGTAAAGAACAAGGTGGTGTCAGCTGAGGAGCATGCAGAATCTTAACGGAACAACAGGAAAGCAGTTCAGGATGGACTCACTCTCAGCAACCCTTTATTTTGCCACTAAATGTATTTTCAAGCATGATAATTCTGCACTGTTCCTGGTTACACTGGCACTGTAGGTGCTGAAATGCCCTGTAGTGGAGTTTAAAAACATGGATCATGACAGAAGATTTTGTCCTCCTATGGCAAGCACCCAGTGTGCCTGCAATCCTATCACTTCTATTTCAAGGCTCTGGACTAAAAAAGGAAAGATCTTGCTAGGGCTGTGTTTCATAATGCCTTTAGCATGCATAGAAGCAGGTCACCCACCCACATCATCACCAACTGCAAAGGCTGCACAGCCAAACCTCTCCCTAGCACACAACGCAGCTCCCTAGCTCACCTGCCCAGCCTGCAGTCCTCCATCCCAGCACTTCATTGTGGGATGCATTCTACCAAGTGTCATCAATGCTGGGGATGTCATAGTCCTGGGTACTGACAAAAACTTCCAGTTCATCCCATTTCTCATGCCTCATGTGTTGGTGTACAAGCATTTCACATGTCCTCCTGAACCATTTGAGAGCATTCAGGTGTGCTCCTATAAAAAAGAAAAGGCAATAATGAGTTTTGCTGGCATTTAAACCTCTCACAGTGATCATCTTCAATCTTGCTGCTTGTCTGTAGTCACCTCAAAACATAAAATGGATCCTTAGGAAATATTATGGAATTACCTAAGAAAACAAATCCTCGCACATCTTTCCTTATGAAAAGCATTTTATTTTCTATACGATTTCTCTTCACTCTTAAATTATAACTGGTTTAACTGCTAACTATTTTTTAATAGTGTTGAACTGCCCTCTGCAGCTGAGTCAGAGGTAAAACGTGTAGGAAAAATTGTATATCATGATTCATGACCTATTTCTAAGGGTTCATGAAATCAGACTCACTCTTGTTCAATCTCAAACTGTCTGAAATAAGCCAATGGGAACTTTATGAGCCAAAGGCTTAGAATACTGAAGTGATGTTTATAGGAAGATTGAAGTATTTTTGAAAAACCTCTGAGTACTTGGCTTCTTCATTTCAGGAATAAAAGGGAAACTTTTTGTTAGGAGACCAAAAAAGGTTTGGGTTTCACTCTTTACTTTTTGATCCTCTGAGACCACAGGGTTAAGAAAATATTCAGTACAACCTACACAAACATGTTCACCTGCAAAAATAAGATCAATCTAGCTGGTGTCTTCCAAAAGCAAATTGATGTCCAAGAATTGAGTGACTAAACCTATTGGGTTTTGACTTATGCTATAGATAAATGGTCAAGTGTCTCAAACAAGCAGGTAGCTTGGTAACAGTGGTGCAAGTAATCTTTAAAATTTCATCAGTTCAATTCCTTGGGAAGAGAACTATTAGTGAGCTAAGACTGCTGCTACAATGATGGCACAGCACCTACAGTCACTTATCAATATAAAAATGTAATAAAAATTCAGAATTATTAATATATATACAGAACTTTTAAAAAATATTGCTTTTCTGTTATTGTGATGATTAATTAGATTTGCAAGTTACCACTGAATACTCATTACCTAAAGGACCCCAGAAGAGATTATTCCTACAGCACTGTATTGCTGAATTCTAGGCTTAGTTCAGGATAGGTTTCAATTCTTTTATCATTTGTGCAATAATTTTATTGCTGAATTTTGAATGATATTAATACGACATTGCAAGATGCAATTACACTTACTGTGCAGAGCTTATATGTTCAAATGTCCATAAATTTAACTTTAACCTTATGACTACCATGTGTACTTGCTTTCATTACCCCTATTTTAATAACAATTTTTTTTCCAATCCAGAGATTCCTAACACATTTTCCTAACACACAGCCTTGCACATTTTTACTGGGCTGAGAGTAAAAGTTGTCTGAAGGAACTTTTTTCTGTCCATCTGCTTAAAAGACAGATCCTTTCTGTCCCTTTCCAGACCTGGTATC
This sequence comes from Acanthiza pusilla, assembly GCA_036630365.1. Classification (NCBI taxonomy): domain Eukaryota; kingdom Metazoa; phylum Chordata; class Aves; order Passeriformes; family Acanthizidae; genus Acanthiza; species Acanthiza pusilla. Next base: position 25,579,647 of record JAXCHO010000164.1, read on the forward strand.
CATGGGAAAGAATGGGAAGAGAGAACAGAAGCTGAACGATAAGGAGTGGTGGAGAGAGAGGTCAGAATGGTTTCTTTCTCTGCACTCTTCTCCAAACTGCTTAAAACCTTCTCCAGCTCATGAGCAGAAACCTCTAGTTTTTCTCTGTGGTTACCCTCCCAAGGATAAAGACGATGAAAGGAAGAGTTCTGTCTTGAAAAGAGCTGCTATTGCTGACAGAGCTAGAGATTCTGGTATTGTGAGAAAGCCGCCAGCTCAAGCTGAAAGAATTCAACTCAGAAATACTTTGAAAGCTGATAACTGCAACTTGCTGGTATCACTTAAAGAAAGCATCCTTTGGGAATTCAGCGCTTACGAACAAGCAGAGTATGAATAATGTCGTTGCCACTCCTAACAGAGATCAAATCCCAGTGAATCATCCACATGGGAACCAAAATATCACAGCGACAGGCACTTCAGAACTACATCACAAAGCCACTTTTGTAAATATGATGGGTTAAACCTTAGCCTTATTGAAATGAAAGCTCACCAAAAATCAAAGAACAGAGTAGCATGGCTTCTAGGGAAGCAAATTATTCAAAGGCTCCTCTTCCCAGCCATATCACGCTGCTTCTCACAACCTCTGACCTGCTCTGCAACCCTGAATAATTCACTCACCTCTCACCTCCATGCTGTGAACCCTCTCTCGGACTGAAGCTCTGCTCTAACAGGAGAATAGGTTGCTTCTTGTAATATAATGAAAGTCAGCAGACCCAAGTGCTGCTGCTAGGTTACATCTAACTGCAACAGCAAGTGTACTGTATTCTGTCTTCCGAGAGATGGGACTTCCATTGTTGTTGTAGTCCTTTAAACACCATCTACATTCCACTTAGGAGTTCAAGTGATATAAAGCAGAAATTACCTAACAAAATAGAAACCATGAAAGGACTCATAAATCTAACCACCAGGATGACAGCATGTCCCAAAATGAGGCAATGCTTTCTGAATTATAAAAGAAAAGCAGAAAATTGAAGAAAAAAAAATCAATGAGGCTTGCCAATAAAAGCTATTTGGAATGATTCCAGCCTTCAAACAGGTAATAAGCTAATCTCTGTAAAAATCAGGTAAAGGCAATCCAAAATTGACAGTTTTAGCTTTCAGCACTGAACACACAATCTAGGTGCTCTTAGAACAATGCTAAATTCACACGAGCAGCCAAGCAATAGCATCTTAACAAATACACCAAGCAGGAAAGAAGAAAGACTCAGAAGAGAGGACGGAGCCAGGCTCCTCTCAGAGCTGCCAAGCCATAGGACTAGAGAAGCAGGTAGGAACTGATGCACAGGAAGTTCCATCTGAACACGAGGAGGAACTTCATTACTATGCAAGTGGCCACACAGTAGAGCAGATTGTACGGAGAGGCTGTGGAGTCTCCCTTGACGGAGATATTCCGGAACCATCTGGATGAAATCCCGTGCCATGTGCTCTGGGATGACCCTGCTTGAGAACTGTGGTCCCTTCCAGCCTAACCCATTCTGTGAAGACAATTTCAGGAATCCATAAATCATGGCAATAACATCCCATGGAAAAGAAAAAACATTTTAAAAGCATGTACATAACTGATCCTCTGTCCCTACATCTACACCTTGAGGCCATGCAAGGCTGTGGAAGAATTCAGCTCAAACATGTACAGGACAGACTGATACTCCATTTAACACACTCGTGAAGCCGCAGTGAGCTCCCAAAGAGAAATTACACACTATTATTCCACACATCTTTTTCACTGCCATCTGCGAGAGACTAACCTTTTAGAGGAACCTTCTTTTGCCAGATTTTCTTCATGATCTACACAACAGTCGTTATAGAATGTTTCTCAGGCCTTAATCTAATGCCTTCTATATCATAAAAACACTCAGAAAAGAAAACTTATTATAAGTATTATAAGAAAATGTGAGCTACTTATTTTGGAAAATCAGCACAAGGTACTACATGGAAGTTGCGGTCCAAAGGATCAGAAAAGAAGAAGTAAATTTGGCCCAGATTAGGTGAATAGTGATTCTCTTGGCATGAACCAAAAAGAGGGAGATTATTTTCAGAAACAGGGCATCACTCTAATAACTGCTGATTTTTTTTACAAAAGTCCACTCAAAACACATGGCAATGACCACCTATTTAGACCCTTAGAAGTAGCACAGTAAAGCACATTTATACACAAAGTTTCAGCTCATACACTTACAGATACTCTTGCATAGCAGTGCTATTTGCACGGCAAGCATGATTAAAATAAAAAAGACACAGAAATCACAGATTAAGAAGCTGAGAGAAGAAAAGCTCGTAACACCTAGGAAAGGGTGGGGAAGGAATTATCTCAGTAGGATTACAAATTAGTCTTGGAAAAATATATCTATATTATTAACATTTTTCAAGTCCTTTATGGCTAAAACTTCATATTAACATGAATTTGTTTTTTAAACCATCTCATTAGAAAGCCACTTTGTTTTGGCAAAGTCCCAAGACTTGATCACTGTAATGAGAGACATTTTACAGGTACAATATTTATGGTTAGTCCTTAAAATTATTTATCTAATAATTTTTTAAGGTATCATTGTCTTCTGGAAAGTATCCATCATTATTATGCACAGGATTGTATTTAGTTGTTGTATGTATAGCTTCATCAAATACTTACATGGTGCACAGTTCTTCTTCTGCAAATGTCCAGCATCTTATTTAGTTTCAGCCAGCTTCTCTTTATTTTTTTAAAATTATTTTAATATCTCTTTGCCCCTGTGCAAGGTGAGAAATTTTTTTTCTTACCTTTTCATTTTTGTCTATTTAACTAAAGCAAACATTAAAATTACTCTCTGCTTTTCAGATCCCTGTCTTCTCAGGTAAAAATTCTACTTTTTTTTACTTGAAGAGCTTTCTTCAGCATTCTGTTCCACTTCATCCCTCTGATCTTTTGCTTGTTTTACATCTACAGGTGTCTTTCAAGGACAGGAGGGGTTCTTTTGTGTGTGGAGTATTTTTGCTCAGCTTTGGTTTAACTAAGATCGCACTGGAGGTTACCTCTATGCACCTCACTGCAGCAAATGACACAATTTCCAAACTGATTAAGCAAAATATTATTCCTTTACTTTGTTTATAAAGGTGAATAAATGTAAAATATGCTCATTTTTCAAACAGATTTTATTATGACTAAGAAGGCTGACTTAACACACTTTTCAAGGCCGTCAGAGCACTGACCATTCTCAACAAAACCCCAACTGATGTCACTTGCATTGTGCAGAGTTTTGACTGCACTCATAGCTAATGACCATGTGAATTCACCAAAAAGCAGCAACAGCAGAGAAAATAAAAATGCATATTTTGAACAGACACTGAGAGAACATATTGCAACTACCTAGAGCAATATGACAAGATAATAAGTTAAGAAGTCTTAAATATTGCATGAAAATGCAAAAGGGATTTAAGCAAGCTGAAAGTAGTAGTTTATTTTCTTTGTTTTCCTCAAGATATCAGTATCTACCTCCCAGTCTGGTAATTTGGTTCTCCCTCATAGATATTCGCTTTTGGATATAATCACTGAATACAATAGGAACAATTTATTCCAATATATATTTTGGAAATTTTTTCTTTAATCCTGTTTTTCTTCTCTTACTATCACTTGAAGATATCTTGTTCCCAGTCCTCTCAGTACAAAGCAGTAGAGTCAACACTTTTTCTACTACACCTAGTAGATCTTCAGCTATATTGCTCCCTATAGTTCAAACATAGAGCTAATATGCAAACGCAGTTCCTTTGCAGAAGAAAGCAAAATTAATGTCGAGTCAGGCATATTACACAGTATAATTTTATTTCTAAATAAGATAATCATAAAAATGAGATCATAATACTTCTTCTACCATGAGGAATAATAACAATAATAACAATGCAATCAATCTTATTTCCCAGAAGTCCATATCTACAATCAAAGATGCAGTTCTTGTATAGAAATCCCCAAAGCTGCCACTCCAGAGAGCCATATGTCAAGATAAAAAATCTGGTCTGTTTTCATTACTTGTTACCTCCTCTCCTTATCCTCTGTGGTTTCTCTAGCTCTAACCCTACATGCATTAATGCTTTCCTGATTTATTCCTTGCTCTGTGCCAGGCCAGCACAAGCATTGATATACTTATGCATGAGTTGGACTGGGGCACTAAGCTGAAAAAGGCATCTAGCAGCACAAAATAGTTAGCATGCAATACTAGATTGGAATGGCCCCTGAAAAGCTACAGGCCAAATTTCGTCCTAGAAGAATGCCTGTAGGGCTTCTTTTTGAGGTTTCTTTGGTAGTTACTGGTTGGCTGGTTTGGTTTTTTGGTACGTTGTTTTATTTATTGTATTATTTTCTTGGTTGCTTTGATGGGATTCTTTTTCCATTTGTTTGTTATTTTAACGAGCTCTGTGCTTTTATTTAGACCAAAATCTTGCCTATGGCATTTTCAAGCTTACCTATAGTTACACAGTCTTTTTTTTTCAGTTGTTAGCACTTTAATCCTCCTTCTTTAGGTCACTTTTTTCAGCAACTTCTACCAGGTGCCAATAGAGTCCACAAATGAGGATATACAAAGTTCGGAAGAACACAGCCATTATTTACTTGTGAATACACACAAGAGATGCCAAGGTTTAATAAGCAGTACCCAGAAGTCAAATTACTCTCCATTCTCATGGCAGTCATCTCCCAGTGGAAAACAACTGATCTCCTCAGAATGGGATAATCCTCAATCCTGCCAAGTCATCACATTCTAATTCCCTGCTTTTTCTCTTAGTATTTAATAACTTTTCTTATCAGTGTTCTTCCTCTTTAATTCTTCCAGAATTAAAATAATTCCCATTTTAATAATTTTCAGAACAGCAATCACAAACTACCAGGGTCCCAGCTGGGAGTTTGGGATATCTGTTGTTCAGGGCTCAAGCCCTTATAAAAATGCTTCTTCTGTCTAGGATGAAATGGGAATTTGTCATAAAGTTCACACAAATAACTGCGATTCACTCCCGAGCATCCAGCTGAATTTAATCACAGCACAAGCAGACAGTGCAGACCATCTCCAAATTACTGAAAACTCAGCTTAGGTATTACTTCTACTTCATAGTTTTGCCATTACAGAAAAAGCGTGGTTCACACTGAGATAGTACAATATTTAAAGTGGATTGCAGTATTTTTTCAGCAGACCTAATTATTCAGCCCACTAAAATGCAAATAGCAGAGATGGACAAACATAAATGAGAGTTTACTAGCAATACAAGCTCTGTAATAAATGAAAAATGGAAGGCCATTTTTTTATAACATTAAACCATGTGACCAATTTTCTATGCATCATTTTTCAGCTCAGATGTATTCTGAAGCATTTATTCATAATGCTCATATAATGGTGATGCTTCCAATTTTCAGCCTTGAGAGATGAAGGTGATCTGTAGCCATTGTATTTAAAGGCTATCTATGATAGCATTCTGTCATTATGCTCTAACAAACCACATTGCTTTCTGTTTCAGCCACATCAAAACTGCTCAGGATTAAACCTTAAAAGCTAGATCCTATTAGTACTTGGACAATTTGTGAGTACAAATAGAAACTCGAAAACCTCAGTGTTGGTTGATGGTTATTGTGCTTACAGCTGACTAACAAGCTCTTTAATGCATTCCATTCAAAGTCCATTTCCACTTTCTTGTCTTCCACACAAGACATGAGATATTTGCATACAAAACACTAGTAGTGTAGCACTATTTATTAGTCTATACAAATAAGAATTCAAGAGGTACTAGCAAATAAAGATTACTCACAGCTATGTGATGTCAGTTGCTTTTTATTTTATTCAAAGTAATACAAGTATCTGATCTCAGCCATTCAGCTTCCTTAGGCCTTGTTCAGAAAACCTGTAGACAAATTTTGTTAATTGTTTTGGACTGGGTGCAAGTAAAGACCTCTTTTGTTTTTATCTCATATACTATTGTTTCAGAAAATTATTTCCATACCAGAGGCGTGAGGAAGGATTTGTTTAAAGAAAAAAAACACTGAAGTTTGATTCTGATTGTGTTGCACACAAAGAAAATTCTAATAAACATTAAGGGATGCAAAATTTCACGCTAAGTAATGAGCAACATAAAGAAAAGGTTTTTGTAGTTCTCTTTCCATGCAGAAATTTTGAAGTGTATTACTTACATATCAAACTATCTTTCACTTACTGTCTTTGGCTTCAGCACGATACTGTAAGGGAAGATAAGAAAATACTTGACAAGTGGTGTTTCTAAGAATTAAGATTACTTGATCATCAAGATATACTGTCATTACATCTGGAAGTTATTAAATTGCTTCTTGAGTTTAAAAAATGACTCTGCTTTATAATCACAACTTTAGTGGAATTTGAAATGCAATAATAAATGCCAAAAGAATTGAATACAGGAAACAAGTTATCATAGAGAAATTAAACTAATCACTTCAAAGGTGTAGCAGTAAGGTTAAAGCTCCAGATTACTATTTTTTTTAATCACTGACATTTGACAGGGCTAATAATCAGAAAAAAATATTCTAGTACAACAAAATTCTAGTTTCATCATGAAAATGTGTGGATGTGGAAAACTTCCAAAACAATAGAGAACACCATCCACTTTCATAGAATCATAAGACAGTTCGGGTTGGAAGGGACCTTTAAAGGTCACCTAGTCCAACTCCCCTGCCATGGGCAGGGACATCTTCAAGTAGATCAGGTTTCTCAGAGCCCCATCCAACTTTGCCTTGAATGTTTCCAGAGATAGGGCATCCACAGCTTGTCTGGGCAGCCCATTCCAGTGTTTCCGCACCCTCATCATAAAACATTACATTTAGTCTGAATTTGCCCTCTTTTAGTTTAAAACCCTTAACCCTTATCCTATTGCTACAGGTCCTGCTAAATCTCTCTTCATCTCTCTTTTAGGACCTCTTTAGGCACTCTCTTCTCCAGGTTGAACCACTCAAAGTGTCTCAGCCTGTCTTCACGGGAGAAGTGCTCCAGCCCTCTAAACATTTTTGCATCTCTCCTCTGGACCCACTCCAACTCCTTGCCTTTCAAGGCAGCATGGGAAGTTACATTATCATTCAGGTCTCCTCAAGACCTTTTGTCTCACTCTTAGGTTTGCTTTTCAGCTGACTTTAAAAACTGATCCCAGTGAAAGATGCCCACTGTTATTTTTAGAAGAAATACAGTAAGAGAGTGGAGAGGTCACAGCCACCTTTTCAGTGCATTTTTACATCCACTTAACCACTCATTTAACACAGCCTGAAAACTAAAAAAAAAAAAAAAAAAAAAAAAAGCAGTCAGGCAGAGCACCCATATGACAGTAAGCCCCTTATGTGACAACATATCACATGGAGCAGAACAATGACTTATCTCAGAAAAGTGACTTGAGTGTGGATTCCTCCATGCTGTCATTTGCACAGGGAAAACACAGGGCACAGCCATCCCAGCATCACAGGTAAAGTGAGGAGAATAACAGCTTCTCCCAAAAAAAAAGAAGTGTTTTCTCTGTCTCAAGAGATAATTTAAATTAACATTTTACTTAACACGATGCAATGGAATAAGAGCATTTACATGCACAATTGCTTTGAATCAGCAGCCCTCCAGTAACTGCCTAGGCAGCACTAAGTCAACTATTTTCTGTCTGTTGCCAAGTTAGCACAACACAGATAAAATGATAGTAATTCAGAATAACAAATACTTGCTTATACGTATATACTCACATATATACTCACTAATGATAATTTAATATTTACAAAGTGCATATATTATCAATTATTGTGTTACATATACATGTACACTTCCTTTGTATTGATACTACAACTGCTTCCTGGAAATAAAACATTATATGATAGTTAAGACACTATAAAGAAAATTCTTCCTTGATTAAAAGATTTACTTCCCAAGATTAATTCCTAAAATGAGAATGTAAGCAAGACACAAAACATAGCTTCAAAGATTTTCTATGTCTCCTCTTATATTACATTATAAGCTAGCTCAGAGTCAGTCATGATTACTGATTACATGATTGTGTCTGAGACTGAAGAACACCACAGCCTAACTGGATTAGCTATTGACCACCTAGAAGGCAGCTGTGTATGTTTGTGGCTCCAAAGAAAAAAAAGCTCAAGATTAAAAAATAAAATCATAAGAAAAAAAAATCACTAAGTAAAAGCATTCTATGCTCATTTTTATGATATCCTTGCTTCACACAGAAGCGTAAAGATGGGACTTTAAAAGTTTCTTCACTGGTTTAGACTCAGAGCCTGGGGTAAGAGAAGCCTGGTGTCTGACCCCAAGTTCTCTCTGAAATGCAAACTGGATTCCTCTCAGGATCTAAAGTTTCATGTTTTCTAGACATTCATACTAGACAGACTGATTCTGCCCAAAATTTCCTTTTTTTAATGAAATCTCCAAACAAGCTCCAGAGCACAGGGCACACCGACCTAACTTCTGCCTAACTAGAATCATTCTCTAAAAGGACAATCAATTCCTCTATGGTTAATTACAATAAAGTCATCATCCAGTGTGCTGTATCTTCCACCAAAATGACTGTGAATTTAAGAGGAAATACTTCACCAAGAAGTTAAAATCTTTATAACTGCTTTACTTTTGCTAGTTTTCCTCTGCTGCTTCTCCAATACAAGAAATGGTTGACTTTCTTGAGATTGATAGTGGCAATTAGACGATCCAAATGTCCTGTGCTGTCACACCCAGACATGCCTCAATTTTGGAGGGTATGATAATCCTCTTCCTGCTAAGGTCAGTAAGTCTTTCTTCTTTCACTACATTGAAATTGCAAAAAGAACAGCAAACAGGATTCTCTGCTCACAAAGGAGTATCATGACCTATGTAACTTACCCAAGGCTGTATTTTTCTCCAGGGTACAGCAATTGTTTCCATCTCAAACTCTGATACCACCACTTCATCGTATGCTGGAGGGATGGAAATCGTTAATGTCCAAGCAATTTCAGGGCCAGAATTGTACTAAGAGCAAAAACGAGGTATAGCATAAAGACACCATAATGCGTACATATGGAATAGAGTGCAAGGGGGAAACAAAAGAGCCAGGCACCAAAAGCAGAGTATCAATGTACATGGTACTGCACCCCTTTTGGATATAATAGGGGAAGAAATGAGTGGGGCACAGTGTCAAGAAATAAGAAAAAATGCAATATATCACTGTTCTCCACGTTGCAGAAAGCATTAACCAAGACCAAAGATCAAGAGCATCACTATGTGGCAAAGCCAAGCTGTGGAGACTGAGGATCGCAGGGTATCATAAATAAATGTAAAACTATGAATTAAACATACCACAGTGAAGAGTGTAACCCAGAAGCTAAATGCTGATCACGATTTCTGAGAAAAGTACTCACAAAAATGCCATTTAATAAAGGTCTGCTTCTTTATAAAGGGGCACAGTGTTACACAGGACAGCCCAGGAACAGCAGAATCAAGAGTGTGAAGATCCAGCACACAGGTTAAATACAGTCTAGGTGTAATTTTCAATTTTAAACTGAATACTGTAGAAAGCCTACCTGAGATCAAACATCCACATAAAGGACTCAACTGACATCTCACAAAATGTACTCTCTTTTCTTGGGTCTACATTGAAGAAAATACTTTGTTTTTTACAGGCCTCATATGCAATTCTCACTAAGTAGATTTGAGACCACCTACGGTACATATTAAAAATTGAGTAAACATTATTAAATTGATCTGGGTAACAACATTCTTCTTCTCTTTAAAGAAAATATTAGCTGTACCACTTCTTCCAAAAGACAGACCTTCGTAACAACTAATTCTGGTATCAAGCAGCAATTCATTCTTGATTAAGTTCCTAGATCTTTGTTTCCTACTTGCCACAGGAGGAAACTTGCAGAGTGAAATCTTCCTGTTTAGAACAATGCAAACAATAGTCTTTTACACTTAATATATGCAAACTTAGACACTTCATAACTATAATTGCTCCCATAGTAGTTTCAGCATTCGGTGGAGCAAGTTATATTTTCTGCCCATGTACTCACAACTACTCAGGCATGCATGGAAGAGTCAGCGAGAAAATTCTGCATCCAAGTTCAAAGCTGAAGTATGTGCCAGTTGCTCATTCCTGTCCTGTGTATAATTGGCTGGCTTTCTGCTAATAAATAGCAAGCATTATGCACTAAGCAAGGCCAGACTGGATGGGGCTTTGACCAACCGGTCTAGTGAAAGGTGTCCCTGCCCATTGAAGAAGGGTTGGAATCAGACGATCTTTAAGACCCCTTCCAATCCAAACCATTCTATGATTCATAACATCCATTCATTTTAAGCCTCAGCAGTCAAACTGCAAATTCTAGTACAGCATTTTTGCAAAACATTGCCTAAAAAATGCAGAGCAACAGATTCACAGGAAAATCAAGAATAATATTCTTCCACAGTTTCAACAGATTTAATTTATGGCAAATGAAGGCTACCCCACATTCAATAACTCTGAGCAAGCCTTAAGAGTGATTGAGACAAAAAAAGTCCTTATTTGTGTTTTCCAGAATTATGTATTTGCCCTGAAAGGTAAACTGTTCTGTAAAAGCCTTGTCATCACTGGCACTGTTTTCCATATTTTCACCTGTCACCATAACAAATTTATCGCAAACTGTTTTGTGCAGATTCACCAATCCTTTAAATCAGATTATGTGCATCACTAAATTCACTAGACGAGAATAACTGACTATACCTTTGAGTTGCAAAGAAACTGAAGATGGAAGCTGGAAACATTTAAATGTAACTTACAAAAAAAACTCCTGCTTATTTCTTGTTTTCATTTGCATGGCACTAATATGCATCCTGGCATGAGTGCCGTGCCTTGCATTATTAAAAAGGTCTCCTCTAAGGCAAAAATCCCTACTTTAGAGAACATTTGTTAAAAGTAATTCTCAGGAGTTTTTTTGTTGTTGCATTTAAAAATAAATTTTTTTTTGGGTACTGTTATTCCTTACATCATTCTCAAAATAAATTGTACAACACAAAATGCTTTACCCCCTAAGGGAAAATGACAGCAACTAAGACTCATTAACATTAGTTCCCAAACAACTTATAAAGGAAAAATTCTCCAATTCATCTTACATCCAGTGAAATGGAAGCACTCATTATCTTCTGCAGCAAATCCAGCTTTTAGAACAGCATGGGTATTTTATTTATAAAAGCTCAGGCTTGGCTACTCATGCCTTTTAGCATCTAGGGACAAAAAAAAAATCTCTGGTGAGAAGACGGGAACTCCAGAAGAATGACAATAATGACAAGATAATGACAATAATGACAAGAATAGTTTGGCCTTGGATGGACTTCACAGACCACCTGGTCCACCTCTCCTTTCTTAAAGAGAGACTAATTTGGATACTACATCCCACAGACCCTTGTCCAAAGTCAAATTCTGAATCCCTCCAAGACTGTAGATTACACCATCTCCCCGAGCAATCCATGGCAGTATGGGCTTCCCTGCTTCCCACACCACTTGTCAGAACCTCCCTTTAAGAAACTTCTTTGTCCTTTTGCTGTTCAAGACAAGTTCATCCCCTTCCTGATGCTGACTCTTGGCCAAATTGGCTAAAGGCCAGCAAAAGTACCACTGTTGTTAATAAATTTAAGAGGAATGCTGTCAAATAAGGAGTAAGTTCTCCATTTCCAAGGTTATCAGTTACTGTAATACATACAGCCCAATAGTTTGCTACATCCGTACTTCTATTTCTAAACCTCAGCTCTTTGAAAAATCATAGCCAATCTTTCCCTAAACCTCTTTTCCTAGAGTCTCTCCCCTCCAGCCCATACCTTAAAATTTCTCTGGAAAGCAGCCCATGAAAAAATGTCCCAAAAAAAGGGAACAACTAAAAATGTTACAGAAGTGACAGGGCTCTATTACAGCTTTCCAGGCTGAATGTGCACAGACATCAGGAGTCAGAAACAGAGGAACACTGAACTACTAGAAAATACTCTTTCTCTACTGGAAAAGACTTACAGCTGACCCATCACAGCCCAGCACGAAGCAATTCCCACTACTTTTTGGCAAGATGGAGGGCTGCTGGGTGTCACTGTTGAAAATTGTCTTGAACTCAAGTCTCTTCTGATATTGAAATTGCTTTGTGCACCTTTCAGAGGAATGAATGAAAACAAATTAAGAAATGCTCTCTTGAGGCTTTTAGACTTCCCTACCATACCTCACTGAGTGAAAGTAAACTATTGCGAAGTTCTAACCTCGCAGCAATGAATGTGTATTGCAGATTTGACTATTTCTGGCTGGTTGGCAGTTTTAATTTGGAGTATCTCTAGAGAGGATGCATTACACTCCAAATAATTTCAGATTAAACAGCTCAGCCTTCTCTTAAGTAGCACTGATCAAGAATTGAGCTGGTAAGCATACTGACCAATTTCCAGCAGCAGCGAAAAACAAAGCTGTCTTAAGCTCTTCATTTTCCAAGGATCTAGATGCTGAGATTTGCTCTCTTGGTTAAAGCATGGTGCTAATAGCACCAAGCTTGTGGGTTCAGTCCCTGTGTGGGCCAAGGGATCCTTGCGAGAATCCTCCAACTCAGAATACTCTGAATCTGAGACCTGTCCCTGTGTCTAGGATGGAACTGGTGTCCCAGACATGAGAGCAGTTCAGCAGGTGAGTTACTGCAGTCTTATCAGAGCACATTGCTCTGACACTTCAGTGCAGTAACATTTAACATAACACAGGAACACAGCTTTCTATAAAACACCTGACTTAAAGGTAACAGAGGCCAAACCAAACAAACTGTTCTTGTCACTAAAACATCAGACTGCTTTTCCCAAGTCTTACAGCTTAGGCTTTTACGTCTGTGGACAAATAGTGCACATTTACCCAAGAGTTAAAGATACAAAAGAAGTCTTTCCACTGTTTCTATTAAGCACATCCAGTTTTATTTTCCTTCCCCAAGGAGCTGAAGTTTCCAACACCTCAGGTCCCAACCTCCCCATACCCCTGCAGTTTATATCGCTTTCTCAGTAGCCAGCACCCAGCACACTGAGCCAGGGGCTCACAGTATCTTCAACACCAGTAACAAACAACTGTATGAGAAAACTTAAAAAACAGTGATTACATTCAAGATCTCTTTTTTAAAGAAAAGTTACATTAGCTGTGTTTTCAAATTTAGATAGTACTACTCTAGCAATCTGTAGCAATGCTTGTTTAAGGGACACAGGGTGTAGCACTGTTTTGGGGGAAAGAAATGAATCCTCCAAACATTTCAAACTCAGTAATCATATGTAGCTACCAAATAAATTCGTGAAGAACTAAAGTCAATTCCCAGCAAAGTTCCGCACACGTGACTTGTATTCACTAAACATAAACACCTGCAAAATCTGCTCCAACATAATAAACAGTTAAGTCCACACAAAAACAGTATTGCAATTAACTACCAACAATTAGTAAAACAGCTCAAGCTGCAGTATATTTCTGTCAAACTATATTCTGTAACCCAATTTTATACTGGGCTTAGTTACAAGCAAAAATATTGTTATGGGAACGGAGAATCCATCTTAGTATAACAGAAATCTTAACAGCTTAATCAAAGAATTATTAGTCCAGATTCAATTATAGCAGAAAAAAGTGATTATTACCATACATAAAAAGACCCCACTTGTGATAGTAGTAGTAATAAAGACTGTTGTATCTGCACTTCCCAGTTAGTACCTCACCCCTTTTCCCGGTGCTTGCTTTTCAACCACCCATTTGGATCTCAAGGCTGATGAGGTCTGTGCCAGGGACATGCAGCAAGCCACTGGCATCCCAAGTCTGAGTGAGATGTTGACAGTTTCTTCCGCCTTCCTACATAATTGACTTGGAAACATTTTTACATTTGGTAATTCACTTGTGACATCCCTATCACTGTTAACATGCCCCATCACCGGGAATGGTAACAGCTGGATTACAGTTTAGATAGCCAGAAATTCAACCCCTTCTCCTTTCCCCTGGAACAAACATTTACAAAGGACTAGAACTGGACATTCTTTTTCCTAAGTTAAACACAGGTGTCTGGAACGCTGCTGTTCTGAAATTATTTGTTGCCACTGTACACTACCCACTTCCCATAAACTGACATCTATATAACCTTCTCAGTTGCACACCTATGAAGCAGTGGTTCTACATGTATCAAATATTGTCACTCAAAATATTTTACAGCAAACTTTCAAGTCTGAAATTAAATTCTAGTTCTGAGTCACACCATCTTGACAAGGTGATCCCTGCCTCTGTGCATTAAAATTTTGCTTCATTCTTAAAACTACTTGCAATTAAAGTCCTGCACAGCTTTTAACCACATATTTAAAGTAATGAGGCCAAAATGAGTTAGAGAACAGAAATATGTACTGCACGCTTTTGTCTGTTCCAGGTGACTGTATTGGCAAAGATTCAAAAACCGTCACAACTAGTAATGACTTTGAAGTCAAAAAATAATCTTTAAGATGTCTGTCCCACAAGCTCTTTTTCATCCTGCTTATAAAATACTGATGCAGTGTAAGGTCTTCCATCCTCGTCTGGCAGTCACTTCCGTAGAGACTAAGGAAGTGCAACTGTAGGACCGAATCTTCAGACAGGTGGAGGCTGTTCCAAATGATCCTTGGTTGACAGCTTCACCTCTCTCCCAGAAAACAGCCAGGAGAATTGATGAACCTCAATTTCAAAAGAAATAGTTTTGACTGTAAGGACAATCAAACAGCAATGTAGTACCAACTGCATTTACAAATTAAAACAAGAATTCTGAAATGGCTTTCTCTCCCTGACAGAACTGATGACTTCTTCCTAGAAGGGCAGACTGCACCCTCTAGAAGCTGGAGAAATTATGCTGGTTTTAAATTAAACGCAAAACATCTCATGAATAGGTTGATCTTCTACAACCACTGCAGAACACTAAATGTGACACAGGAAGTCAGCCGCTGGCCCAAATTCAGACCTAGTTACTCCAGCTATTTTTAAAAAAGAACCATTCAGATCCAATCTTTTAGTTAATAAGAAATCAGTGAAATACTGAAAGTTGGATAGTGGTTTATGCCCTATGTATAGTAGAAAACTTAGCTCAAAATTTAGATGTCAGATTTTCAACTCCCAAGTAGGTTTCACAATTTGCAGAAATTGAGAAAAATGGTTTAACATAGCAATACACAACTACTCTAAAAATATTAAAATATTGTCTATGTGAGATAGCCTCATCAATACTTAACAGTAGTTATATAAACTCTTACATTTATTACAAAATAGATTTCCACCACTATATACCAGTCTCCAAAAGGCATTTATTTATCACCTTAAAGTAGCAGATATTATAAAAATAAACCATTACTTAATATTCAGTTACTTTTGTATTATAAAATTTCTTTTTGGAAACAGAACACATATGTAGAAAAAAATAATTTTCTATGGATGTCCCAAAAAGCAGAAAACTCTGCATTTGTTCTACTGCTGCAGTAAAAGAAAGCTTCTCCATAGAGGGAATGCAGTCTTGGCAGCCTGTTCTCTCTCCCTGTAAACTGCAATGCTCTACATGGACATGTATGGAAACCTAGTAAGGCCGGAAGTGAGGAGGATGGTTGTCTGGAGGAGGTGGCGGGGGTGGTGGTGGAGGTGGCAGAAATGAGTATGATGGATTATACATGTTTGGGCCTGTCCACATCGTATTCATATTTGAAGGCGGAGGGTGGAATTGATGCCCGTCATTGACAGAACCAAAAGCGGGAGGAGGAAAGGAATACTGTTGCATCATTGGATTTTCTTGTCTATGAGGTTGGGGAAACACTGGTAATTCCTGGTGTATTCTCCTGTCTGAAGAGTATAGCTGTGGTGGTCTTCCTTGTGATCTCGAAAACCCTCGAGGGCCTGATGGAGGGGGAAAGGGACTCCTGGAGAGCCCTCTGCCACGGTGTCCCCTTGAATAACTTGAAGCAGGCTGTTGCACTGACTGATGAAGTCCTGTATTCTCACCTAAAGAATAAACAAATGTAAGAACCCACATGTTCACAGCTGTAATATTACTTTGGAAAGATCAAGTTTAGTCCTCACTAGTCTTTGAAGCTGAAGTCAAGGAAATCTGAAAAGTACTTTTATCAACAAATAATACTAGCAACTAATACATAAAGAAGAAAATAATACTGGCAAATCTATTATTTAGTAACTCATGTTGTTTGGAGTAATAGAAAAAGGATGATCCTGAGAGTTGCAAATTCAGTCTTTAAAAAAGAAATTTCACCTTCTTTTCCTCCAGGCTTTCTATTTGTATAAATGGATGTCAGGAACACACAAATTTTGAGTATTTTGGAACCTTTAATTTAAAATGAGATTTAAAACCAACACATTTTAAAACTGAAGATAAATCAGTTGAATTATACTGAAGGGCTATCTAGCTTTCAGTCCCAAGTTGGTATTACAGCACAGACACAGAACAAGAAATTGTTCAAGCTCAGATTAATAAAATTAACTTACTCCATCAGAAAAAGGACAGTCTGTACCTCCAGCCAATAAGCTTTCAGCACTCATCTAAGACGAATTTTTCCCTGTACAGCTCACTGTTAAGCATATATATTTCATGCTCATAACAAACATACCGCCCCTTCATATAAATATCATAGGAGTTTTAATGGGATTAGGGCTATAAAATGAAAAGCACTGAAATACTAAAAATGCTCCAAAGAGTTGCTAAGATATTCAAAAAGCTGTAGAACTTAAACCCTCAGAAGGATTTTATGGCTGGGAGCAACAAGGTACTCAGGAATATGCCACTGCATAAAATCACTAAAATTTAAAAACCTGGGTGAACCTCATCCTTGGCACTAGAATACATAGCTTTTCAAAGGTGAAAATGTTTCTAGGTCTGAAAAGGTAGTTGGATACCAGAATTCCTACTGATTTTCATGAGGAATTAGAAGTTAAGACTCCTTTAGTATAAGCAGGCCTCTTTGGAAACACTAAACTTAAATACTTGAATGAGTATTTTTGTTTGTTCTTCTCCTATCAAATCCTGTAACAATGAGACAATTTTAATATACTCAGTTTTCTACAACCAACTTTGTGCCTCAGTTTGTGACATATCCTTGTTGAATTCTACAGATAAAACACATTGCACACTATTGCAATATGTGCCATAATATTTTTAAAAACCCACAGTAAATCATAACCTATCTCCCTTGACAGAGTGCAACAGTTCCTCCTGCTGTGTTCTCAGTTATGGAACATAGCTCAGCTAAGACAGGTCTGCAATAAGCTGGCAGAACAAGGATGTGGTGTAAATGCTTATGCTAGATAAACCGAAACCAGGGGAAAATAACCATCAGTAATGAAGTACAGCACAAGTCAGATCCACCTTTTAAGCAGAAAAAAGCCCTGTCAAAACCATAGGGCAAAAACCTAAGATCGCAGCTTTATCTGATTAATACAAGGGAGAAGTGTACTGCACAAAAAGTGTTAAAGGACAGCTACTGATCTCCCAGATCAAGAGAAAAGGGTTCCAGTGGGGCACAGTGTATATCAGCTTTACAAAGGAAGAGCAGCAAACTCACGGGAGGAGTCTGTCCAAGCAAGTCAATGCGGGAAGCAACGTGCTGCAGATAGCTAAAGCAATCTGATAAGCAAGCAGTAGAAGAGGGTAAGGGATGAGAGTGAGTCGTATTAAAAGGAAGTGGTATAAAAAGCATGCAGTCAAAGCAGACCAGTGAGAATAGAAAAAGAGGCATGAAATATGAATTATTCAACGAAAATGGCAATCCAAAAATGAAGCTTTGTCAATAGAGAGGCATGAGAGAAGAGAAAAATCGGGTTATTGTAAATAGAGAACAGCTGCAAGCACACACCTGGAAGAGATATGACAACAGCAGGAGAAAGGAAGGTAAAGAAGGCGATTCATATTATGAAAACCTACACACAGCTTTGCTTATCTAATGACTACATTAGATAAATTTCTTTTTGGAGACAGAAAACATACGTAGAAAAAAAAAATTTTCGATGGACATCCCACAAAGCACTAAGGTTATTGTAAACAGAGAAAGGTTCTCAGCAGGCTACACAATAAAAGTTACTTAGAAGAGTATTTATATGTCATGGGTGAGGAAGAGCCTCCTTTTTGGACAGAGGAATAAATTCCCCATCTAAGACCTGTGTCACCTCCCCCGATTGCCAAAGAAATGGGTTTCCAAAAACTGCACATGGCCTTCCTCTGTCTTCTCCCAGCACTCAACTGAACTACAAATAAGCAAGCTCTAAACTCCAAATGGTGGCACCTGTTCGTATCCTCACTGTGTGTCAAAGGCTGTTCTAACAGCCTTTGACTATCTCCTGACAATTGCTCTGCTGCTATACTACTTCCCTTCCACAGGGTTTCCATTTTAACAGAACACAATTTAATTTTTCTTGGGGGGGGGGGGTAAAAAAAGGAATGTAGCCACAAATGCACAAATATACCCTTGAAAACTACAGAATTACTATTAACTGTACAAAAACTCAATCATTAAGATACCAATAATGTGCATTTCAAATTCAGTTTACCAGACCAAAAGCATTTCTGCCATAGCATTCACTCACCTGATGGAATTGTTTCTGATCTGAGTTTCTTCCTTCCTTGACTTTGAGGCTTCTTTTTCTTCTGTTTTGCCTCTCTTTCTTTTTCATCATCACTGAAGTCCAAAGCCTGGTTAAAAAAAAAAAATCAGCTAGCTTCTCAGTGCAAGAAAAAAGTTAACACTCTGAAAATTTCTTATAAGGCAATTAATGCAAGACTGAGTTATTCTTTCTAATTTTCCTGAAAAAAGCAGCATTCAAGTGCTGAATATAAACGTTTATTGCCTAGATGTTAGTAAGTAAAAAGAAGGAGCTGGCTGGCTCCTGCCAGGAAATGCTTTCGAAGAGCAACTGCAGACTAAGTGAATTAAAATCTGAATTTTTAAAGTAAAAATTAACTTGGCAACCAATACATAATTCAGCAGTTGAACTACATTTAAAAAATACCTCTACTCTAAAATTGTCACTAAACTGTAATTTTCTGGAGTATGCATTTAATAACACTTTCTGTTGAATTTGCAATAGCAATGTTATTCTAAAGAGACTTTCAGCTTTGAGGGACCTTGTAATTTTACAATAGATTCAATGTCACTGCAACATTTTCTTCTTGTTACATATGGTTTTGCTACCTTTTGAACCCTAAGTTGCATTTAGAATAAGTTATCAGTGACAGGGAAGAATCTGTCAGCATTAATTAGCTTCCTGAAAAATGGCTCACTCTTACAACTTAAAAGGGGTAGGATTTGTTCCCACCCTCTCCTTCCAAATTCTGAGAGTAGGGGCTTTGCTGCTTACTTTTGTATCTCTCTATTATATACCCTGAGCATGGATCTCAAAAACAGTGCACCAAACAGTGCTAAGAAATCCCATAAAAGTTAATTATGAATACAACTATTTCTTCTACTACATAACTGGACTACATACTTACTCAAAAAAAGCCATAAGAAATACAGCAACATCATATATACCATGAAGTAACATCTTTCACAAACTCCTGCTTTCTATGAGAACTCCAATACACCATACTCCAGCAGTGCAGAAATAATGAACAGCAATAGGTACCTTTTACTGCTATCTAATTTCCATGTAACATCCCGTAAAAGTCACCCAACAGAAAAATTGCAGTTACCTGCTCCTGCTAGCCTTGCAGCATACAGACCACACCTTGTCATCCTCTGACCCCAAAGACAAAGCCAGGGGAGATTACATTAGTGACTCTACAAATAAGCTGGGCTAGCTAAGAGCCTGTCAGAAATGGAATGCTCACCAAATACCTTAAAGTAGCAAGTTAGAAGGGCCTAACATGGATTAATTTAGCATTCATACAAAAATAAAGCTTCACACTATCCCAAAAAAATTGACTCCATCAATTGCACACAGTTTACCATAAGGACTGGCCAGAAATCAGCTGCAAGATGAGGTCTTTAAAAGGCCTGGCTGTAAGAGACAATTTCAAGCATCAGTAGCATAAAATTGAATCTGCACCCTTGTCAACAGCTATTACCTTCACAGCAAAAGCTACTATCTATCAGCTCATCAACCATCACAGTTTGGGATAGCGTGGTATGAACTCTAACTGCTAGAACTAACCAAAGATTATGCTAATTGAGGATTACAAGATGTTAGATGTGTTATTTTCCAAAACAGAGCACACAGTCAGATCAGTCCAACAGTGCCCACCCTTGCCATCACTGACTGTTCAAGCTTCCTTCCTTCCTATAGTGAAGTACAGCAAACTTTAATTAAGAAAATTGATTAAAAAACCCAAACTTTGGAAAAAGCAATGAATCTGTATCTGCAGAAGATCTGACTGACTGCATCTGGCCAACAAAATTTCATAGGTTCCTACAAACTCAACACATTCAGAAGTTTATCGCCTAACAGCTTTTAAAACACGACTAAGGAGCAGAAGAGCTCACCATTACCAATAAACACATTTTGTACCATCACCACTAAAACTGCTGAATGAAAGCAAGACTAGCCAAAAGTTTCTAAGGCACAGTCTTTCAAAGCTCCATGGATAACATACCTATAAACCCAATTCTTACAGAACAGTTCTAATTCTCAAATTATGATTCTTTGTGAGAAGATGTCTCCACAAGAAAGGAACGCAATTTAGTCAGAACTGACAGACAAACATTCTTTGAGAGAAGTTAACACTGTACAGTTCAGTTCCATTTATGGCAAGAAAAAACAGTATTTCAAAATGCATCATGCTCACTACAGTGGAAAAAGCAACATTCCAAGTTGACAGACTGATTTATTATTACAGGACCTATCTCTGAGCACTGAAAAGCTCATGTCACAACATCTCTCCTTCAAGCCAGAACAACCACACTGGGATGAGGACTGTGAATGCAAAATTTAATACTGTCAGTACTTGGATATCTGGACAATGCCCTTCACAACACACTTCAGCTTACGGTCAGCCCTGAACTTGTCAGACTAGATGATCACTGTAGGTTCCTTCCAATTAAAACAGTCCATTCTTCCATCCTAACAATCAGTTAGAACACTGGGGAAACAAAACCAAATAAACAATAGCCCTCCGTCCCCCAAAAAACCCCCAAACCACAAAACCCACCTTTCCTACCTAATTAGAGAGTGGGAAGCACATATTACATAGCACAGAATGATGCTAAAAAGGCAAGTGTTTGGAAGATTGAACCAAGCAGAGAGATGGCTTTAGAATGCTATGGTAGACACAAGGCTTCTAGGAATTTTAGCTACTTTGGATAAGATATGACTAAAGTAGGAATTGCAAGGAAAAGTGACTCAAGTGTTATGCTGTAAAAGAAACCTCATGAAAATACCTCAATAAAACTACCAGCCTTGTGATTCTTATCAAACAGTCACGAAATGTATAGTTAGAGTGGAGTTAAGGAATACTGACAGAATGCCTGTGAGTCACTGAAGAAGTATTTACAGATCCTATAGCAAATGATGTCAATGGCCACAAGGAGCTCTCAATTCCACACGATCCTGTATGACTGCCTTTCTTGGAAGAAGCCCATCTCCTCTCATGAAACTACTGTTTTCTAAAAGCAAACTGTAGAGAAAGCTTACTAAGAAGCCACTCAAAGAATGCAACAGAGGAGGTGTCAAGAGAAGAGCTGACAGCTTACACATACATCCATGTAGTAAGTTTGCAGAGTACTAACAAGCCTTTAAAGACAAACAATTGCATGTGGCAAACTGAAGACAAAGCTGCAGTGAAAGAATGACAGGAACAAAGATTTCCGAGAAGAAGCAAAATTATTAGGCAAGGTAAAAGCACTGCTATGCAAAGTTAAACGTTCCTGTTGCCAAACATGTTCTTGAAGAACCAGAGGAACTGAAGATGCACGTTTCGCCAAAGGCAAAAACCAAGTAGACAAGTAATACTCTCTACACTCACAAGACCTCTTCAAGAAGAACATCATCTTTTTTTTCAACGAAGAGGTACATTTAACTCTCGTCTGCATAAGAAGGTAAGCTTCTTAATTAGCTGCTCTGCACAGAATTTTTTCTATATAGAACTTGTGTAATCAAAACCAATAAACAAAAATTCTTCTATAGTTACTTCAGGTGGTGGTTCTTGGTCATTCTTCCAGGATGCATCTGAACCCTTTTCCCTAAAAGTAAAAAAACAACACAAATTAGACCATCCAAATAAAGGAAGGGTAACATTTTCTACAAGGTATCGGGTCTCCTACAACAGGAACTTCCTGTTTTCAAAGAGGTATGTGTTCTTTTATATTGTTTCTAAGGAAACAGTAATGTATACATCAACTTGTGACTTCACTACACTTGAAAAATCTTCCTACTTCAAGTGATGACTGAGCATTTCATACAGCTAATATTAAATTTTGGTCAGTAGTCTCTCAAATCTTTTTGAATCTAAATTGCTTTGAACCTGAATTGAGGTAATTCATTGCAACTTTCTTACACTAACTGCTGAATACAATCACAAGCTTTCTTACTCTTCCAATTTCAGAACCTGTATTTTCAGCTAAAAAGCACAATGAACCCATTCAGTAGGACGTAGGCTTTCAGTATAACTACAGCAAAGTAAATTCAGAACCAAAAGACCCTCAAAGCTTGGCTTACAGTCCTATTAAGACAGTGTTAGCTAGATAACTCGGTTTTACCTTCTATTTTGTTGAAAACATAAAACTAAATCGCAAAGCAAAAGACATTTAAAGAAGCAAAAACTCAATTGTCTTGCCTGACAAGCACCAAAATAAATTGCACTTAGTTTAATTTATTTCACTATTTCACACTGCTAAGACTTTCACTAAAAATCAAGTGATTTCTTTGATTAACAAAGAATTTGTGGAATAGATTTAAATTACATTGCCAATAGTCTGTTGAAGTTTTTCCACGCCGCTTGCAAATTTGAGGTGTTTTGGTCTGAAATGTCAAGGTATAATCCTTATCCATGCACAAAAACTGTATACAACATTGCAATACTGAAAAATCTTAACTGCAAAATGGAACCACCAGTTAAAAACATCAAAGTGTTCACTGTGAAATACCTTCAGTCCGTGCCCTAATAATCAAGGGATTTTTATGTATTCACCAAGTAAGCAACAATCACGTACCAACAACTACAAAAAAGTACATAACCATCAGCATGAGCAGCCTGGACTTCAGAGGTCCTTAGTCACACGTTACCCATGAGAGCACTGGAAGTCATCTGGAGGTACATCATGCCTCAATCCCTAACCATAAAACTGAAGCTCAACCTCTACATGTCACAAGAAAACCATAACGACACACCAATCTTTGTGATTATCAGCAAAAGGAAGGCAAGGAAGCCATTTTGAAGTGCAATTAGAGGAAAACATTACAGGGAGGAACAGAAGATAAAGGCTCTATATGAGCAATTTCTCAGCTGCAGAAAACTTTTATTATCATGAACTGAACTGTTTCTTCCTTTCATCTTATTATTTTAGAGCAACACATGCCTGCCAGAAATACTAGAGAACACATGAATCTTCAAGACTTGTGGTCATTCAGCAATATATAATATGAATGACTGCAAATTTTAAACTTTTCAAGGTCAGGCAGCTTATCTCACTCTCCCAAAGCAGCCTTCCTCAGTTCAGCAAACAAAAACTACTTTTCATGCTCCAAGACACATGCAGACATCTTCGGCAAAGAACAATATAGCATTTCTTTGATTCCTGAAGTCAGATACTGCAAGATCTGGAACTCTTAACAAAAGGTGATTTAGAGGAATCATGAAAATACATGAGCTTTTTTAGAACTGTGTTCCAGGCAATACAACACAAGTCTATTTTTAGCAACAAATTATTTTGCATTCAAAAAGTTTTACACTACACTTTCATTTATTTTTCTATAAAGTTTAAGTCTTATTCACAGCACTGCAACTTTATACAATGCAAGCAGATTGCTTTTCAGATTTCAGAAAAAGCTTCAAACTCAGTGTTTGTTTCAGATTCTTGATTCCTTTCCATTTCAAAGTATCATCACAGTTTTAAATAGCAGTTTTAAAACCTTAAGCCTGTAATACTCCAAAATCTGGTCTGCACACAAACTAACAAAAACCAGAAAATAAAAATTACTGGTTATCAAATTTGCAATCTACTAAGGTCCAAAAGCTGTCTAGTGAATCACTGATCAAAGCTTGACTTTTCCACTATCCATGCCACCTTCTTATGGCATTAAGGTTTCTTCATATAGCATTACAGCACAAGTCAGAAATCAGAAATTCCTCACCCGTTTTTAACAAAACCTGTTTAGTGAAAAGGCAGCTTCAACCAATCGTACCAAATGTCTCACATGAGTTTAAGAAATTATAGTGACAAAACCCAGAAATAAAATATTGTTTCAGTGTACTATAACTTAAGTCACACTACTCATCCTAATCAAGGCAAGAAACAACGTCTGAAGCATTGTCCAGCTGCGCTGATAAGCCCTGGATGTCAGAAGTATCTTTCCTAGGTTTTGGGTTTCTACCATGTATTACAGTGAAATACTACCAAATGAAAAATGGTTTCCGAAACTATTTCCAAAGCATGAAACAAACTAAAACATGACTCTCCTATTTCAGATGGGGAGTACAGCACAGGGTTATTGATGCAGCAAGCAGATGATTAAAGTCTGTGCAGTTACTGTGCTAAGCAACAAAGTTTAATAGCACAAATCAAAGACCAGCTGGCATCAAAATGCTACAGAAAAATAAACAAGCATCAGAGCAAGAAAGTGATCTATTTTGGTCCTCACTGAAGGAAAGAAAATATGCTTGTTGCTTGCAGAGAAATGAGAAAGTTAAAAAAAAAAAAAAGTTCCTGCAGGTCTGGCTACATGTTTGACTAAGAAAAGAACTACTCAGTATGAACACTGCCACAGCTGTAATGAATGCAGACATTAACCAAACCCTGAGAACTAATCCTAATAAACAGAGACTAAATCACTTGTATGACAGAAGATATTTAACCTAATAGTTATTTTCGATAATTATTCATCAATAATTAGAAGGTTAATATCTAGCTGTCATTCATTATGCTTTATTTTTTAGTCTATATCTTTAAGCACACTTCCCTCTAAACAACATTAAGTCCTATTCATTCATGCTACTTTCCTCAGACAGACTGGGATACACAAACAGTACTGAGAAGTTTCTGAACATCATACTACATTGTCATTCAAATCCCTCCTCTCTTGCAAATTTACAGAGGGTAATTTTTACCTAGAATTGTTATCCTCCAACTGTGTAATAGATTTATTGATAATTACATTTAAATTCTGGCCTTGTAATATGAAATAAAAATAATAAATTAATACAAATTTGTTCAGAATGCAAACAAGTTTATTATCAGTTTTGAAACTATACAATTATCTAAAGAACAACAAAATCTGGAAAGTTCAGCTTCCAAAACGGTCTTTTTTTATACTCATGTATATGGGTGTCAGAGGGTGTGGAGAAAGTATCCACGAACTTTTCTGGTTGTGATATTTTAGGTAACAGCAGCATAAAAACAAATCAAGCTTAGTACATTAAACAGAGTACGAAGCTAAACTTCAGTAATTATAGCTCTTTAAAAGCTTGCAATTTACAGCTACTCTGTATTGTTCTCAAAGGCAAAACAGTACAGCCTGTTATTACAACACAGATAAGAATATCTAGAAGAATAGTGTCAAGCTTAGTACTACAGTTTCTCACCCAACACTAAACTTTAATTCAATATTTCTAGCTATATAAAAAGACCATCATAACCACATTAGAAAAAAATCAGACTTACTGTTTTAGCTTCTCCGCAAATATGTACTGGGTGAAGTCCTCCACAGATGGAGCAAAATACATGCTATCTTGCACATTAATACCTTTTGATTTGATATGCTCAGAGCTGTTAAATCTTATCACATAAAAAGGATGTAAAACAGGACCAAATATCTCAAATATCTGAAATAAACAAAATTAAAATGTTTAAATAAACTATGAGTAGATAGCTAATTTCATTGTAGACAATAATAGTTAAGATATATTTTCAAAATGCAGCATGAAATAAAAGTTCCTTTCACACTTCAGTTTTATTACCAAATTTTGTTTGACAGTATTTCCCCAACTACGGTTTGTTGTAACGTGGAAAAATTAGTTCTCACATCCTTAGCAATCCTTCCTTTTGTCAAATCTCTATTCTTCTATGTCTGTTATGCTTTCAAATCTCTTATAACTTAACAATCTCCTGATCATTTTTTCCTCAAAGTTCATTTGACAAAATGCCTTTACATCAGTTACTGCTTGTTCCCCAATGCCATTGGGAACAGAGAATTTTGCCATGTTTTACAGAACATCTGCAATTCAGGAAGAGTTTGCTCCACTCACATCTAGAATTCAAAGGTATTACAAGTAGTAACCATTGTAGATGATAGCTTCCCTTCTACAGAAAATAGAAAATTCAATGCAACAAATCTCTCAGCAAACATTCTTCACTGGCCTTAAATCAGAACAGCACCACATAGAAGTAAACATTCCTCATTTTTCATGAAGCTTCACTCTAACCTCAGACCCTATCTGGCAGTAAAAGACCACAGCCTGTTATTTCAAGACATCATACATCAGAAAGCAATCTCTTCCTCTCCACAAGCACTTTCATAAAATACTGGAAACTCATCAGATATTGTAATTCTGTAATTGTAATTCTGCAATTAATTCGACGTTAGGAATTCTTGAGAATTAAAAAACAGATGAATACAGCAAGAGCCAAAAACATGAAGAAAAACTAGGTATCAAGGAAACATTATCCTTCATTTAGTTTACTTTAGCACTGCAGGAAGTAGAGCTGAAGAATACTTCCAATTTTATATTAGAATAATGAGTTTTTATTTTACACACACCTTTCCTGCTGCATGCCGATCTTCTTTAAAAATTATGCTTTCCTCATTTACTGGAGGTAGGCCTTTCAGTGACTCAATTATTACTAAAATGGAAAGAAAAAATCAGTTAGAACTTCATATTTCAATAGCATGTAGCTAACTGCTGTAGAACTCAACAAACCACACCACTACTTGTCTACTTAAGTTAGTAGAGCTGCAACCAAATATTCCTGCACACAGACAGAAGTACTTAAAATCACACACCCCTTTCCCATGATACATGAGCAGTAATACTTACATTGCTTATAGAATTATTGTTCTCTGGGGTAAAAAAAAAAAGAGTCCTTAGAATCAGACCAGAGCACAAAAGCTGTCTGGCAGTTCAGTCACAGTAGCAACTGAGACTGTTGTTTACATATGCACATACAAGATCTCGTACACATTCTGCAATTTAATGCCATATAAGTCTCAGACTACATTTGGGCCTAATGATGACTAAACTTCTATACCTGTAAAACAATAGAATGCTCAAATAAGCATTCTCAATGCCTGTCCATCAGCAAATAGTCACTCAAGCACTTAGTGTCACTCAGACTCCAAAAAAAGCTCAAGATCATCACTGCTAAACTTACATAACAGGACTTTCAGTAATCAACATGTCACCAAGCTAAAAATTACTGCTACTACTGCATCTGGAAAAACCTTAACATGCCAAACAAGTATATGACAATTCTAAAGGCTTAATAGTTCACTGAATTTCAAGAGAATTTGTGAAATCGATTTCTTTTGTGTCAACCTTTAAGATAAAATATACATTGAAAGTACCAATGTGCTGTTTAAACCCCATGAGAAATATACCTAAGCAAAAAAAACAAAAAAAAACAAAACCAGACAAAAATCCCCAAACATCCAAACAAAAAAGCCCTAAAAAAACAACATACCAAAAACTCTCCGATAATGTTCTCAATTTGATTCACCACACATAGCCCCCAGCCTTCAGTAGGCTAATGAAAATATATTCTGAAAATGTATGACATGCTAGTCCCACGAAACTTAGGAGAAACATTAACACCTACAGCCTGTTTGAATTACAGCCTCCCCTATCCCAACCCAGCCTAAATTATCAGCTTCTACTCTTGCAGGGCCCAAAATACAGCCTCAGGGAAGGTTTCTCATGTACACCAAAGCTGTTTACTTTCCAGGCCAAAACCCACACAGTGAATTTTTCTCTTCTCTTTAAGTACCTTGAAGCAACACACTGCAGAAGTTTTGTTAAATTCTGATACACTGAGCAGAAGTTCAAAAAAATCAGTCATCTTGCTTTTAGCTACTGCAGAGCACGCACAAATCTACACTGTTCTAACCTCAAGTTTACCTCACAGGATGAGACACCCAACTTACAAGCATCACTCACTGCAGACTGATGAACCTGGAAGCTTGCTACAGAGAACAGCAGAGCTGAGAGACATCAAAGGGGAAGAAAAAAGTTCAGAATACTGATTGTTGTGCCAGAATAATATTTGTGATTTCCAAATGAGACTTCAACTCCTCTCAGACTAGACACAAACTTGGTATATAGAGGTATCAATTTAGTTCAAAAATCAAAAAACCACCCCAAATATCTAGCACCCCTAACAGGCCCACAAGTTGACTGAAACTGAGGTCTGTTTCCAGAAAAACTGAAAAGGAACCAAAATATGGAGAAAGAGAAGTCATAAAGCAAATTACTAAAAAAAAAAAAAAGAAAATAATCACAGATGTCCTGAGGGTTTATGCCATTTATACAGTTTTATTTCATTATGATTATTAGCATGTTTTCTAACTTTCAGTAACAAATCTAATTCAACACTTCATGCATTTACATTACGTAAAGGATGCAGCCAGAAGAATTCACTTAACAGTAAATTGGTATTTGAAAAGATTACACTCACCAGTAAGGATTAGAATTAAGGATGGTTTTCTAAACTGAAGTCTTTGAAACAGCTTTGCTTATACCTTCACATTTTAGACCAAAAGTAGGAATAACAGCAACTATGACTCAACTTGGTTTTAGAACTTGTTTTCAAGCTATCATTTTAGCTGAAGACACCCTTCCTGAAGTCCCCATTATTACCAATAAGCAAGAAAGGGGAAAGTAGAACCAAAGAACCAGATTACTACCTTCCACACCCTCCAACCAGCTTCCTGCAAATGAATGAAGTTAAATCTCACTCCAATAAAACAATGCAGAGGAATTGCCTGTATTACTTGAAGTCTTTTATGACAAAAGAAAAACTAATAGCAGAAGTTATTGCTTTCTTGTGCACTATATTCAGCATAAATACTTTAACTTCAAAACTGAACTTAACTTCTAATTTTCATAAGCAAATTGCTTCAAAAACAGTTCAAGCAGAACAGAACACTTGAGATAGCTTAAATACAAACATACTGTGGATGTTTTAGTA
Organism: Acanthiza pusilla; assembly: GCA_036630365.1. Taxonomy (NCBI): domain Eukaryota; kingdom Metazoa; phylum Chordata; class Aves; order Passeriformes; family Acanthizidae; genus Acanthiza; species Acanthiza pusilla. Next base: position 25,608,959 of record JAXCHO010000164.1, read on the forward strand.
ATATGAGCTTCAGCAAAACTTTGATTTCATATACCAAATACTGAGGTCTCATGCAGATCCGCAAAGATCTCTGAATCTCTATGCCTGCAGTTAAGCTTACATCTATTCCATATCTCAATCCCATTAAGCTTACCCTCCACCTATAAATCGTGTTAGTCATACCATCCTCTGACTGCTGACATGGGCAGCTTTCATTTGCTTAAGGTGCCAGAAGTGGGATAAATAAAGATAAAAATAAATAAAATAAATAAATAAAAGAACTTGCACCGCAGAAGAAACAAGTCTTTTTCCCGTCCTCATATATTAACAAGCAAGCACGTGGGACTGCACTGCACTACATCTATGCTTTCAGTTCTATAGATCCTATATATTCAAGGATCATTCAAAAATAGCATCTACAATTGCAATGTTTTCTTGAAATACTTAAAAATATAATAATTGTTCCCAGTAGCAATCTAAAAACCATAGTACACTGTGGAAAAAAAGGCTTTTTAATTAAACAAAGTCACATAGAAAAACATAGAGAGTAGTACTAGGATCATGTAAGCCAAATAAAAGGTAATTCAACACAAATGTTATTTGTTAGTTCAAATTCCCATTCAGCAATCTGCTACCCCCAGAAATCCAACGATGCAGGGGTGACACTTTGAAGGAACAGCTAAGAACAAAATTAATGCAGAAATATACAGAAATTATATCAATTTAAAAGAAAGCAAACATATCTTGCCTACCTAGCTGCTCAATGATGCTGGAAACTGTCCCAAAGAGCTTCAGTTCAACATTATCTGGCAGAACTATTTTTAAGTCTTCAACAGGAGGCAGTTCCTGAAAACATCAAGTCAATGTTCAGATTACAGTATCACACTAAGACATTTATCACTTTGTCACTGCAGAAATCGGACAATTTGGAAAAAAAATCCTAGCATTCTGAAGACTCTATTTTAGAAAAATCTCATTTGATTTGCCTCTTTCAGAATTATCCTAAATGAACTCCTCTTGGGGGACCATGACTTTTGAGGATACCTTTCCTACAGAGACACTACTCTATATATTTCCATCACAGCTAATGTAGAAGCCAATTTTATTTACCTGGAGAAGGCCAACAGTTGACAGGCATTTCATCCAATTTTTTAGATTAATTAAGCTTGATGTACAACACAATAATTAAACAATCAGAAATCAAAAAATAAGACCATTTGCAACAACATTCAATGCATACTAGAAGAAAAATGTACACAGCAAAAGATAATATAGCATAAAACACAACAGATGTGTATCATCTGATTTGACAAAATGGTGTCTGTCCATTTATATAATGACTTGGACCATTATCGAAGATGTAAAGATCACAGCAACCTATACAAAGAAAATTATTTTTAGCTAGAAGCTACATTTGGTACAAGAGAGTAATTAGAGACTAGAACACAAAAAGCCAAACTTCAGATACAAAAATGAGTACTATGTAATATTCAAATTAAACCTTTTCCTCAAATGTAAGGATCAAAATCTACTATCAAAGACTGATTAACACATCATCTACTTCCAGTTTACTCATAAACTAAGATTTCTATGTATATACTCTGCTGCTGTGAATTCGATATGGATTATATGAAATATAAGGCAACCAGAGTTAACATTATCTTCAAATTCAACACTTTGTTCATTCGGAGGTAGAGCCCAAATCTTAGCACTGAACTGCACTTTTAATGGCCATTACTAGAAATAAAATCCCAGTCAAACAGAAGAATCTTATCTTGTTTTATCAACCCTTTACTTGATAATCTTCACTCTAACAAAAGTGCTTGGCAAAGGCTTATAGAGCAACACAAAGAACAAAAAGGCCAAGACCTTCCCAGGTGTTACAACACTTAATTAAACTAAAGACATGAATTCAAATAGAAATACCACACTGTTCTACAGGCCAGTGATTTTTTCAACATTAAATCAAGCTCACTGTTACAACTTAAATGAGTCACGTTTGTGAGAGCAATTCAAAGGCCAAAGACCAGCAGGAAGGTATAATTCTGATCCTGTATCTCAAAATGGTGCCTTCTGCCATATTATATGCAGTACCTGCCAATCCTTGCTTAAAAACAATAGGTTTCTAAAAGAGCTCCTTAACACTCCTAAAAAATACACATGAAACACTATGTTATTCTAAGGTATCAACTATGGTGGTTTTGGCTGCAGTAAAGTCAATTTTCTTCAGAGGGGCTGTTATGAGGCAGTATTTTGGATTTGTGCTGGGAACACTGCTGATAATATAAAGATGTTTTTGTTACTCCTGAGCAGGGTTTACACAGAGATAAGGCCTTTTCTGCCACTCACACCATCCCATCAGTGAGGAGGCCAGAGGTACAAAAGGAGTTAGGAGGGGACACAGAAAGAACATCTGACCTGCACTGACCAAAGGAATATTCCATACCATGTAACACCATGTTCAGCATACAAAGCTGGGTGAAAAAGGAGAATGAGGAGACATTTGGAGTGATAGTGTTTGTATGTCGAAGTAACTGTTACATATAATGGAGTTCAGCTTTCCTGGGGATGGCTGAACACCTGCCTGTCCACGGAAAGTGGTAAATTAATTTCTGGGTTTGCTTTGCTTGGGTGTGTGTCCTTTGCTTTACCAACTAAACTGTGTCAAGCTCAGCCTTAGAGGTCTCTTTCACTATTCTGATTCTAGCCCACATCTGGGCACAGGAGTATATTTTATTTTAAAATATAAACTTTTAGTTGGGTTAGTAGGAAAGGGTACTTACATCAAGAGGCAACTCATCTTTTGTTCTAATACAGTAAGATCTGTTATCTTTCTCAATTGGATGATCATCTTCATCAGATACTACTGAAGATGGAGAGGAAGGCGTAGTTGATGAACTATCTGAATCCGTATCACTGAATTAAAAAAAACAAACATGGGAGTTAGAGCACTGACTTTTCACAGTCACTGCACTTGTAAAGCCCCAACATTAGCATAATGCTGAGTAGAAGTCAAGAAAATACTTATACCAAGCAATGCATCTTGCACAATGAAGGGAAAAGAAATCTAATTTTCACAAATAAAAGGGATTAGCTTTATAATTCATGTCTTGTCCAAATCCCCTAGTACATATTCACACAGAGTAATTCAGTATTGCTCACTGTCACATGTGTAAGAGATGTTTATTGTCTTAGACTCTTAATATTTCAAGTAAAGAGTGGAGTAAGAAACCAGTACTTATTCATGTCAACATATTCCTTTCAGCACAGGTCCAAGTGCTTCAAGTGCTGGTGGAAGAAACAAATATGAAGCCACTGATTCTGATGACTGAAAAAACAATACAAACCTTACAGACAAAAACACACTGACAAGCAAAATTTTGCAAAATAGCCTTTCTTACCTGAATAAAACCCCCACTCCCTTCTAGATTCTTGTAACACCACATAGTCTCCTTCTCAAGTAAATGGATGCCTTTCTATTGCTCATTTCTTTATTTCAACAGATGTTCATAGTAATGATGAGAAGTAAGAGCACCTCTCCAAATAAACCTTTTGAAAAACTCAAATATGGACTTCTTGCAGCAACATCAATACAGCAGGAAAACATAAAAGAATATTGGACTAGAAGACCAACCAGTGAAGGAAGTTAAAAAAACAAAGAAAACAAAACGAAGATTATACATGCGGACAGGTAAGTAAGTTGAAGTAACCAAAATTTCATCTTTAGTATTCAACGGCACATCAGCTTTTGGAAGTAAAAAACATTACAGATAGGTGAAGTCCCTGGAAGCCAGGAATTTCACTCTCCATCACTTTATGATATTCAAGGAAAACTTTGAACCAACGGAAGTATTTCTAAAGTCAAGCTTTAATCAGTTAACTGTTAATGAAGCTTTGTATCTTTAAGACGAGATTCTTAAGACTTCATTTCAGCCTTCTCTAGTCAGAGGAAGCACATGCCCATCTTGCTGCGCCGGCCCAATAAGAAAACAGAACTTAAGGAAAAAGCCGAAGGGCGCAGACTTCTAACACTGCAACGGAACCCACATTTAACCGGTTACCTTTCACCAACTACACTGAACGTCAAAGCACAGATACAGCAAGTAGAAGACGGAAACTTTTATTAAAAAAACCCAGAATCGCTGAGAATGAGCTTTTCCACTGAGATGCCAAAATCAGAGCACGTGGCACGGTGTGCCAACTACACCCTGAGTCCTACATTCAGGTTTTTCAGCAGAAACGCTGCGGGTGTCCTGCCCCAGGAGCCGCAGGCGCACTCCGTGAGGACCACATCACGCCGGACACTCAAACGCACACGGCGGGGTGGCCCCACAGCCCCTCCAGGCCGCAACCACCAAACTCATGTTTTCATTAAATCCTACACCCTTACAGGCACGGTTCTGGAGGCCTAATTTAACAGTTAAGACTCCCAGCGAAATGTATCTGACAATCCCATCTTCGATGGGAAGGAGAAAGCTCCTGAGGCTGAAACACCAGGGCAGTGGGAGGCGGCGGGGAGGCACACCGGGCTCTGGGCCGCTCCGCCACAGCAACACCGGCCCGCGCCGCCGCCCGAGGCCTCGGCGAGCACAGCGCGGCCCGCGGGACGCCCCGGCGCTGAACCCACCTGTCCGAGTCCGACGAGGGCACGGCGGGAACGGGCGCGCGGGGCCAAGCGGGCGGCGGCGAGCGGCGCGCCCCCGCGGCTGGGGGCAGCGGGGCCTCTTGGGCTTCCCCAGCGCCCTTCTCCGGGTCCGGCGCCTTCTCCGGGCTCGGCGCCTTCTCCGAGGCGGCCGCCCGCTGCCCGCCCGGCGCCACCGCCAGGTTCTCCAGCTGCTCCAGCACCTCCCGCTGCGCCTCCATTCCCGCGCCACGCGGCCCCGCAGCCCCACCCCCGGCACGCGCCACTTCCGGCCGCCGCCAGCCGCCCGCGCGTGCGCTGAAAGGCGGTGTGCCGGGAGCGGGGCGGGATTTGTCACCGGGACTTGTCCCCGGGATTTGTCACCCTGGGAGAGGGCGTGTGCCAGGGCTAGAGTGGCTTCGGCGCTGCTTTAAGCCCAGCGCCCCGAGTTTGGTGTTTGCGGGGCCTGCTTGAGAAGAGACAAAGCTGGAGGCCATGGCTGCTCGGGCTGAGCACCTGCTGGGAGGGATTAGTTCTGGTGTTTTATAAATGTGCTGACAATACACAGTCATGTAATTAAAAATAAAAAACAGTCAAAAATTAAAGAAAAGCTGTATAATATCAAATTACTATCCTAATAATAATTTGTAGTACTCTGACGTAGTGACCCCATAATAATAGTGACTCTAATGCCAAGCTTTCCAAAACCTAACTCCATCCTTCATCAAACCTTAAATGTGTCTTTATGTTCTGGGTTCACCATAAATAGCCATGGTTTTGGAGCTGGAGGGTTTTTGGGGCCTGTGTTGCACAAGTAGGTGGGGTGGGGGAGCGACCCGTGGCATCCCAGGATGTGGCACACATGATGTCCCTGACCCAGAGGAGAGAACAGACTCAAGCTCCTCCTGACCAACCTCGGTGTGATTGGTGTCACACAAAGCTCTTTGCCACGAGGGTAACGTAGCAGAAAAAGCACCGTGTTTTCACTTTAACACAATTTAATGGAAATCCCAAAAGATGTGCAAAAGACACGCAGCATCAGGAGGTCACTGTTTAGGTGAGCCTGAAGACAAGTGCCTTTAGCCCTGACTCCAAAATACAGTCTGACAGCTGTACTCCTGGGCCAACGCTGTCTATTCCTACCACATCACACTGTCCTGTGGACAGGATTCCACATGGTCTTCATTACCACACAGCAGGGTGAACAGCAGAGTACCATATAGGCCTGAGGAGGATAAATGCATAAAAATAGATAAATACATGGAAAAGTTACATGTGATAAGGGTGGAAGTGCCAGAGAGGACCGGGACTTGAATATCTGATGAGAGCAGAGAATGGTACGTTTTCTGTGTGATAACCTTCCCCTCTAGCTCTGAGAGAACTGTGTGGCCCACAGCTCTAAAGGCACTCAAAACATTTCATTCTTGTCCAGAATGTCCAGGCTATGTTGAACACACCATCACAAGAGCCCTTCACTAGTTCCCCATGTGGGCTGAAGGGAGCATGTGAACACAGAAGATTTCATTTGCTGGTAGTTCCACTCTTCGTTATGACACAGCAGATGCAACCAGCAGAATTTGATTTAGTAGGAAAATTATACATACCCAAATTTGTATATAATTTACTTCATCAGTGCTTTTTTCATTTGTGTACAATTATGTATAGGTCAAGCAGAACAGGTACATTGTGAGCATTTGATATTTTCTACACTGTCGTGAGGAGCCTGTATAGGCTGTATGTGTAAACAGCAGCAGTAAACTCTCACTGCACAGTTACTCAGAACACCTAGGGTAGGAATCATCTCCGTCTTCAGTGACAGCATTGGGATCCTGAAATGAGTGTGTGTGGGAAGCATATTCTGAATATTACTGACCTGTACTGCAAGCTCTTTAACAAAAGAGATCTTTAGAAAATGATGCAATTAAATGTCAACAACAATTAGTTGTCAACTGCATGGAGATTAAATATTGATCAATCATAAAAATGGTTTATATTGAATCTCACTGGCAGATATATTTTAATCCCTAAGGAAGTGACAGAAATGAAATATATATCCAATTAAAGAATGATTAGGGGCAGAATCCTGCTAAAATCCAATTCTGCAAAAACAAATTCTGCAAAACCAAGTTTTATTTTAAAATTAAGCAAGGACAGTTTATTATTAGTCTGATGGTTTTTTAAAATTTATTCGTTTTTTCAGATGTACCTCAAATGGACTGTAATACAAGATCTGTGAGTTCATGTGAGAAAGTTGATCAGTGTGACTGGAAGAGAATTATTTCCCCAAGGCAGACAAAGCTCTTGTATCAGCCAAATCCTTTTCTAACAAAGGGTAAAATAATTGGTGCCATAATGTAGGATGGAATTAGTTGAATAAAAATTTTATTTGCTAAACACACATCTCTTATAAATGTAAAAAGATATTCAGGTCTCTGCCTTGCATTTATGTAAGTAAAATTCTTCAACTCTTTTATGAACCACATCTTTCCTGCTTTTTAAAGGATTTTAGTAAGTGTTTTATAGCTTTACTCTGGCACATAGATTGTGTTATGACAGTTTCCTCTGTGTTTGTGCAGAACTGGCAGCATCTTTCAAACAAAAAAGATACTTTATTTCATCTGAATCCTGCAGCTTAGCCCTTAACATGTAAGATAGCATTGCTCTTAGAATGAGGATTTGAAAGGCTTGATGCACAGTAAACATCATCATCCACTCAGCCAGGGCATTTGTAAATAATCTGCAACATAACAGCATGAGCACAGAGATGTTCTAGGGAAGGAAGCATTTCAGAGAGGAACACTTGATTCACAGTAGTTCCAACGCATGTTTTCAAGGTCTGAGCTGTTAAGAAATGTCACTGCTGGGACTGGAATCAGTCGTCATCTGTCAAGGCTGGGATAAAAGGTATTGTAAGCCCTGTTTTCTGCCTCCAAGTATTTGATGAAGCTCTCTGGAGGTGTTGTTTCCTACGTTTATTACATCCTTGCTGCTACGACAGGTGTGCATAATTGTTCCCATCATACTTTTAAAGCTAAAGTGATGGCACTCAAACTATTATTACAATGTTTTATTGAATTTCTTTGGCTGCAATAAATGAGTCTGTTGAAAAACATAGTTTCATTATTATATCTCTCCTGCATTTGAATGTGGAAAATAGCTTGGCGATTTCAGTGTGCTACTTATAATGTCTTGGGTGGAAAGGGCATGAATAAGAAAGGAAGTCATGTTTGTTAATATATTTTGAATATGAAAACAAATACTATTCATTGTGATGCTTATCATTTATATATTTTATGCTTCCATAGAATAGTATAAAATAGTCAGTATAAATACTTGATGTACTAAAATAGTCAGTATAAGCAGTTGGTAAGGCCATTTGGCACAGCATTGCCAGCAGGTCGAGGGAGAGGATTGTCCCACTCTGCTCTGCACTGGTGCGGCCTCACCCTGAGTCCTGTGGGCAGTTTTGGGCACCACAATAATAGCAAGGATGTAAAGCAACTGGAGAACATCCAAAGGAGGGCAGTGAGGATGGTGAAGGCTCTGGAGGTGAAGCTGTATGAGGAGTGGCTGAGGTCACTTGGTCTGTTCAGCCTGGAGGAGACTGAGGGGAGACCTCATTGTGGTCTACAGCTTCCTCACAAGCCAAAGGCAGAGGACAGGTACTGATCTCTCTGGTGACAGTGACAGGACCCAAGGGAATGGTGTGAAGCTGTGTCAGGGCAGGTTTAGGTTGGATATTAGGAAGGTTCCTAACTCTGAGGGTAGTTGGGCACTGAACAGGCTCCCCAGGGAAGTGGTCACAACACCAGCCTGGCAGAGTTCAAGAAGCATTTAGACAAAGGTCTCAGGCACGTGGTGTGACTCTTGGGGCTGCCCTGTGCAGGGCCAGGAGCTGGACTCGATGATCCTTGTGGGTTCCTTCCAACTGAGGTTGTTATGTGATTCTTCGAGATTCTGAAGCAGTGCCAAGGAGGAAGAGGAGTTGTACCACCAGAGTAGGGAAACCATGAGCTTAAATTTGCAACAGTTTTGAAGCTACTCCTTACTCAGAGCCTTTTTCTTTCACTCTTCGGCTGAACAACTGGAAGCTAAGGTATTCATGGTCAGGAGCAGTGGCAGGGAAAGAAAATGAGATCAACAGAATTTTCTCTATCACTATTGCTAGTCATATTTCATTCCATCCAGATGAATCAATATTGTCGCTTGCACAGCTATCTAGTACAGAAACAAGATTAAAATAGCTGCAGTACAGAATGTTTTACTCATTTCAAAGCTTTAAATTATTGTACCGAGTTAAATTACACAAATGTCTTAGTTCTTTCTTCATATAAAGAGTTGGGCAATTTATAACTAGATGAAAAGAAAAAATATGACTTCTAAGGGATCCCCCAAAACACATTTTTAAATATGGAAAAAATACAATTTTATTTACCGTATTCTTATTTTACTTTATTTTTCCAAATATATCCAGTAATCGTCAGATAATTGAAATGCCCACAGCAAATTTCATGAGTATCATTCCAAATCCCTTCACAGATCAATGGACAGGTTCATCTCCAATTATTCTAAGAGTTTGTACAGTTCATTTATCAATTATTTTCTAGTTGATTTCAGCCCAATATTTTGAATTATACCAATATACCCATAATTTGATTAGTTACAAAACCAGCTGGATCCAAGCTGCACCTATAAATGTGGTTTATTCTGAAATGTATGAACAGCTCAGAAATTTCAACTGTCTGCATAGCTGAAGTTAGTGTATTGGAGTTTGTAGAGAGTCATATTCAGAGAGAGTAACTCGAGTAAAATTGAGTGTGGCTTCCCTGTAATGACCTCTATATAAGAAATAGAACAAGTTTTAGTGAACTGTTTTTTTATCTGATTATCATGGTTCAGGCACATCTTCCACAACCCTGAGTGAAATTTTTGTAGCTGTCAGAGGCCTTTACCAACTCTCCAGAGCCTGAAAGACCTCTTTTTCTGTCCTGACACGTTCTCAACCAATCTGTCTCATTTTGTCTGCACAGCCTAACATCTTTTCCATGCTTGCAATAATGTTTTGGGTAGACAGGCACTCATTAAAGTGTCAATATATGACAGGCATTAAGCATGAAATCAGTGAACAAATTAAAGATTGTATTTTTTAATCCAGTTATGTCATAATTGAATCTAAAATATTTCTCATTTTATTCAGATGTTTTGCTGTAGATTTCTGCACACTTGACATCCCAGATTACATTTTTTACATTGTATTTTCATAACCTCAATGCAGCATAAACTGGCACTGCCAGCAAAACAAGTGGTTTTACCCTTTCTCCAGTTCTCATTTTCTGTCTCTTCCATTGTGCCAGCATTTCTGTCCTGCAGACAGACATGAGTAAAACTGAAAGTTTCACCTCCTCCTACTCAAGAGGAAGAACTAGTTGGTCTGTATTGGATTTTTTTCCAAAAGAGAAGTGTTAAGAAACAGGATAAGAGAAGGAGTATGAAAAATTCTAAAAAGTCCCTTTGAAACAAAAGCTGGTTTGTGCGGAAGATCATAAAAAAGCGCTTCTTTGGAGTTTGAAGAAAGAGTCTAGCATAGGATAAGAAGAAGATAGAGAAGATCAGCAGGTGAGAAAATTGCATATTTAGACTCATTGTATAATGGCTTTTGGGAATTCATTATGTCCTCAAGAATTTTATGCATACCTATTTGGCCTTCATATTTCTTTTGGTGCTCAGAGAGTTCCTTCCACAAAATACACTGGGTTAATCTTTCCATTGCATTCAGACTTAACCACAGGGAATCAATTAAGCCTTTGGCTTAATTATAATTCTCTGTACTTCTAAAAAAAGCAAGCTAACAATAAAGTCCCCTACACCTAAAACTTATAAAATATAAAAATATTTCAGGAAATGCCAGCTTGTCTGCCTAGCAGAAATGGCTACTGAAAGCACATTGCCTTAAGCGCTCAACTTTTGTTACTGATTCCTCACTGATAGGTAAGATCTCGTGACAGCCAGAAGTCAATTCTAAATTCGAAAGTAAATCTATGTCTTTAGAAGGAAGTAATTTTGAAAAACTGCATGATGAAATACTATTTTTGAAAGAAATTACTATGCCTATGGGCTCAATGTCTTCTGACAAACCTGAAAATCTTGTAGATGGAATCTTCTCATAACATCACCAGTAAGACACAAGCACAGATGAGGTCACTTACTCAGTGATTATTCTGAAAGTAATCAAAAAGAGAAAAAGCAAGAGCATTTCACATGACATACACAGGTTGTACCCAATGTGCCTAAATGATCTAAAGAAAGTGGAAAGAGAGACTAAGATGAATATACATTGCACAGAACTTCCTAAAATTCTTTGCCTCTGCTTATCCCCCTACATTCCAATTTCCCATTGAGGGAATTAGTGTTTCATGCTGCCCCACCATCTGTCCCAGGAGTTCTCTTATCATGCCATGTTCCTTTCTTTGCTTTCTTGTTTGTTTGACTTAATCCTTCTTTTTTGTAGTAATTTGTTGTTGTTGATAGGCTCTTTGAGATCCAAGGAGCACAATTGTGGAAAAGATGTGGCTCATTATATTCAGTCTCCTGCAATCTCAGACAATCATGTGAATTATGGTTAGTCCAGAAGGACTAGAAAAACATCCACTCTCCACATCACCAAATGGAAAAATATTTATTTTTGTTTGATGAAAAAAAAAAAAGATGAAAAGCAGTGCTACTACAGTGCCTCAGAAAGAAAGTAAAACAGACCTTATGAAATGAACAAAACCTTTCTCCCTATGGCACTGAGTGGCTGTTTGTTACAGAAATTACCTCAGTTTTGACCAGACAAGGGGAGAGGTACTGTGCAAATGGGATCAACAATATTGAGTCCCCACTTACTTAAGCTGGTGAAAATTAATCCTTTTTATTATTGTTATTATTATTTTCACCCTGAACCATGAGTCTGGAAACTCTGTGAGAGCTTCTGAATTCAGACCTCTGGTCTATTTGCTGATTAATTTTTTAAAGTGATTTTTGAATATGTAGAACAGCTGAGGTGGTTAATCTGCCTGTGGTACTTCTTGGCTTGAATGAGGATAGTCATATATGGACATGGGCAACATATGAAAACTTTATCTATTGTCATAAAAGATCTGGAAAGCAATAAGGTGCCAAAATTTGCTAGCCTTTACACAAATAATAGTAGTAAACATATGGGTGACTGTGAAGAATTGCCAGATGAACACTGAAAGACTGAGTGTTTGGGTGATGGAAGGCAGGAAAATTTCAGAAACAAAGTTTATAAAATCATACATATGAGACAAAACAGTCCTAACTTTACAGATACTAAAACAGATACTTAGATGTTTGCTACAATTCTTGAAAAACACCTTAGGATTATAATGAATAAGTCTGTGAAAGCATTAGCTGAGCACTCAGTAAGAATCAAAAAAAAAAAAAAGGGAAAAAGAAGACAAAGACAGGAGGAGAAAGAAAATAAGAAATAAATAAACACAGAACAAAACAAAAAAAATTGTTCTGCAGAATAAATTGACTGTGCTTCTGCATCTTGAATACCGTATGCAATTCCTTATGTCAGAACAGATGTAGTAGATCTGGAACAAATGTAGGGAAGATTCTGTACTAAACAGACAACCTTCTTCAGTCTGCAAAAAGACAATCCAGATGTGCTGTCAGAGAGATTTATGAGGAATACGAATAAGAAGCAATGCTTGGTAATAACAAGAGGCTTGAAACAATGACATTTAAATATTAAAACCTTCATGAGGTCAAAATAAAAAAAAAAAAGAAAGGAAGAAAGATGGTCCTTCACACAACATATAAGATTGAGCTATGGAGCTTCTTTCCACAGAACGTTTTGGATACCAGAATTTTTTAATAATTAGAAAGATAACATTGCTGCCTCAGAAAATTCCTGACCCACAGATTGCTACAGACTAGGAGCACCTACCCTAGCTTTGTTAATTAGGTTTTTCTTTCAAGTAAGCAATCATCTTTTGCTGCAGCAGGATATTCACTTAGCTGCACCTTTGGTCTAAACAGAAATGGTTTTGTGTTCTCTCGGAGCAGCAATTCCTGATTCCCTTGAGTCATCCTGAGGCAATGGCTGCTGCACAGGAACTCTTCTGATCTGCTTGGGCTCACTAAGTCACATGCAGAAGGGATACTCTGAGTTATTTTATACACTCATAGATTTCTCAGTCAGCTTATTAATAAATACACAATTGGCTTGACATTGCCTCAGAGACAGACATAATACATGGCTGCATGGTGTATTTACTCTTTTCTATATGCAGAGACCAGGGTCTCCTCAGAGACCTACAGGAACCTTAGCCAACAATAAAAATAAATTAATCCTTTTAAGATACGGCTTACTTTTCCTAGCCAAATGGTAAACTTCAATCACAGTATGGCACTCAAAGCACAAAACTATTTTACTGAAAAAAGGAATGTAGCATCTGCATTCCCTGTTGCATTTTAATGATGATAATTGGTGGATGATTCTCACAGAAAAAGAAAAAAAAGTGCTACAAGACACATCATCCTGTACATTCAGATTGAACTCCAACGCTTTTCAAGAATTACTGTATATCCTTTTTTTTTTTTTTTTTTTTTTTTTGCTTAGATTAATTATTTCAAAATTCCATTTGGCAGTTGGTATCTGAGATTGGCTTTCTGAATTTTGGACATATGCCATAGACAAATCGGTTTTTCTGTTCAAAATGGATTCAGAGAAAACTGGAGTATTGGTCACTTTATTGATTAAGCTAAGAAAAAAGGTCATATGCTGGAAAAGTTACAACTGAACAGATTTATCCTCATTTACCATGCAATAAATCTATAGCTGGAAGGTGAGGCCATCACTTTTTTCTTCAGATTCTGTTTTCTATCAAGCTGTCATTGTGAATGTAGAGATTTTAAGTCTTTGTCTTCCACATGGATGTCAGTACTATCATTACTGTGTTTTATGGATAAAATCCTTTGTGTAAGCTGGCACACTTCCATCAGAAACACAATTCGGAGACAGTGTGGAAAAGGAAGCAAAACTTCACTACAAGCTCAGTCCCTCCCACTCAAAAGCAATGTGTTCACTGCAAACCAATGTGAACTGCCCCTATCGAAGATCATACTTTGACAGATGATAGAAATTAGACCACTGTACTTTGCCCTGTTTTCTTTGGGGGCAAGAAGAGAAAGAAGTGAGGAAAAAGGTGATCCAAAAGCAAACTGTTATAAGAAACAAAAAAGGTTGGAGTAATGGAAGAAAATATTAGCAAAATGTTAGAGAGACAGGACATACGATTTCAAACCCTGTGATGAATTCCCTGATAAATAATTAGAGCTTAATTGCATCAGGGAGAAAGACTTTCTTCAGTTTGTGGCCAGAAAGTGACACTCTAGAACTTTCAACAATCATGGCTCTCTCTGGTGGAAAACAAGACTGGATTTGCCTTAGATAACTCAATTGATACTAATACCAATTATACATCATATGTATATCATATTATATATGTATATATATATATAATAAATATATCATATTATACATGTGATATATAGCTATAAATATAATATCAATAAAGGAAATAGATTCTAGAGATGCTCAGTTGTTTTCCAGTTGGCTGGGTCTGCCTCTTTATTGTGACTAATTTAACTCATTCCCACAAAGCTAAATACACCGAATCCATGGACATACACAAAGGAAAGGCAGCTGTGTGTCCCTGCTCTTTAGCCTTCTTAGGTAACCATCCTTTTATTCAGTGTCAGAGTAGAGGAAGGAGTTTCAGTTGCAAATAAAAAGGAAGAGAAACTTCAGATGAGAAGTTTATAAATGAAGCCATTTCCTCACTTTCTTGTATCTTCTACCTAGAGCAATTGAGGTAAAGGAAAGAGTGAAAGGGCAATTATTTCCATAGAGAAGAGCACTGGACTTGGGATGCTAAAACATCAAATAGGAGAACAAGGCAATGCCCATGGTAGCAAGAGGGAAATCTTGTTACTAGTAAAGGCTGAAAGAAAAGCAGTAATTGTGAATGAGAAAGGAATTTAGGTGTTAGCCTATGACATTAGGATGTATGTCAAAATGAGACATGAAACCCCAATTTGTGGACAAACTAACTTTAAGCTACCTAATAAACTGTTCAGGAAAAGATAATATACAACATCAGAAGGGAGGAATATTAGAGTATTTAGGGAGGTAATGATCAAGTCGTAGAATATTTTTAGTGGTTCACATAGCCATAGTAGCGACAAATTTTAAAAATCAAAGCTAGCTACAAGGCTGAGTAAATTTGAACTAGGAAATAAAGCAGAACTTTTGAAACTAGACTATTTGAGTTCTTATCTCTTCTTTTTTGTCTTATTAAAATATATTTCTATATTTCATATATATTTTTTAATTTTACTCTTAGAAACTTGTACATGAACAAGAAAATCAAACATAAAGGTGCTTGGAAGGACACTTTCTAAACCAAAAAGTATGCCTTTTCTTTGCTTTACTACCTTCTTTTTATATTCATGTAATCTTCACTCAATTCCTTTGTCATGTGTTGTTGCACGACATAGCAAGACTACTCTTGATTTGTATTTGTTTGTATATTTGTATTCTGTGTTTACTGAACCATATTTCCAGAGGCTGGTGTGCTTTGTGATCCCGACCATTAATAATATTAACAAAATACCATGTTGTAAAGGAGTTTGTTTTGATAATGCAGTGATTACTCAACTAGATATTCCTAGATGCTTCATAATTATAAGATGGGAATACCAAAAAGAGAAATAGCTAGGTGTTTTTGTTAGGCAATTTTTGTTCTGCAAAAAGCACATTGTGATGTTAGTCATGAATCCAAAATAAAGAATATATCAAATAGATTACAGTAATATCAGTGAATTCAAAACTAGAAATTTGGCATTTCATCAAATTGCTGGTAACTCCAGATGGTACAGTTCTATCTGAAGCATGTTCAGAAGACAAGTCTACCAATTACATTTATTTGTTCTCATTAAAATAGTTTCACAGATAGAGTATTTCATTTTCTGGTCTCCATTTAGTTAACGTATATTCTAGACAAATTTGCACCAGCTATTCTCCTTTCGAAGATAGGCAGTATTTATATATTAATATACTTCGCAGATTTTTCAAATACTGTGTTTCCTGTTTGAGAGATACAAAAGCTTGCCAAGAAATCTTCTTAGTGTCCATCAAATCAAAATGTGTACTTCGGTCTCATATTCACTGACATTCAGCTGAAAATAAAAGGCCAAGTAATAAGGAAGTTAGCAAGCAATTCCTAGTCTGCTTACAGCCCAGCACGGAGCTGTCTTTCAATCAGTTGTGGACTGCAGATTCAGTTATCTCCTGACCACTTATATTAACAGGGGATCCAAATCCTAGATGTTTTACACTGGCATGGGGGGATTCATTGGTCCTAATGGTTGATCTGTTTTTCAACAGAAAACTAATACTTAGGCTAAGCCTAAATAGTAGGAATTACCACAGAAACAGATCAGTAAAATGTTATATTCACTGACATCTGTAACAGTTTTTCTGTGTGTTGCAGTAAGAAAACTCAGCTACTTTGTTTTTGTGTGAGTTCAACAATCCTCTTGATGGTATGTTACAGAAAATGGGTTAGATCAAGAACATCAACAATGTCTACTTCTAATATTTTACATTCTGAGCCCTCAAAGAATCCAATCATCATCTTGACCTCCATAAATAAGATTCCTGATCTCTTTGCCATCAGAAGTGTTGATATGCATCAAAGGCACTTGCTCAATCCCATACCTCTTTTTTTAATCTTTCAGGAGTGAGAGACTGCAATGGTTAATGGCTCAAACACTTAAAATCACCAAAGGACTTTCCCCACTGTAGGAAACTGCAAAGAAAGAACTGCCCTTCTGTGACCACCAAAGCCACCTCCCTCCCCCTGAATACGCTTCCTGATACGGGAATTTGAGATAAGATAAAGATATTGTCCAATTATCTCAGATCTAAGGAGGAGTAAATAAAGCTGGGGGAGAAGCGTGTATCCACAAGGAAAGCCAAACCTATCAGCTGTGCTGAAAATCATCTCTGGCTGAGTTCAGCTGGGGCTGGCCATAGCCTTCAGACTCATCTGCTGAGGCTTGGTTTGCACACTCTCCCCACAAACGAGGAGAGGGAGGAGAGTTTTTGGGTGTGTGGTGGAGAAACCTCTGGTCTGCATAAGTCAGAGGGGTGAACATGCATCACTGGAGGCTACAAGCCAGATAAGGAGCACACCCTGCAGAGAATCCTCCCTTATGCAAACTCAGTTGGCTCAGTTGTGAAACTCTCCCACCTCAGAAGGTCACATTCACACAGGACATTCACAGGAGAGGCAGCTCTCATGTCTTACAAAGGGTCATAAACTATCAAAGACTCCCCCAGTGCCCCCCAGGCTCATTTCTGAGGTCTTACATAAGAGGACTGCATGTGATCCACGAGTGTTGCAACAGATCCGGAGTCTGTTGCAAAAGACAGTGTAAAACTCGCCCCACAGGGGATGTGCATGGGTGTTCCCACATTTACCTGAACCTGTATTAATCCATTGAACTCTATGGTTTGAGGGACCCCCACCACCCAGAAGAGCAGAAGAAGAGAACCAACAGGACACTACTGGATCCACAGGGGGGATGACGGTCTCTCTCTCACTCTATCTCCACACCTCTCTCTTTTCTATTTCTTTCTATCTCCCTCTCTACCTCACATTTACTGTTAAATAAAATCCTTACTATTGACTTCAGCATAATATTTGCACCTTAATTCTGGCAGAGGCATCTCATAATAATCAGATCATAACAAGGAGTTTGCTATTTCATAATAGAAGGTCGGTTTTGTTGTTTTGGGGATTTTTTTAATCTATAATCCTATTTTCTTGCACAGTAATTTATAGATAAAGTTTTTTCAATGGAACGTTTTCCTTCAGTGCTTCTCAGAATTTGTAACAGCTCTCTATATATAATTTACTTCAGGTCAGCCATGACCACTCTGTGGGCGAGCTGGCAATTTGGAACAACAGTTTTGAGGCTTTTTTTCCAGAGGATGCAGACAAGTTTTAGAGCTAATCTTACTGGCCACTATCAACTCTTGGCTGTATTTTATACCGAAAATGTTCCAACGTGCCTCTGAGGTACAGCAGTGCAGGACGTGCTGAGGTACCTCAACAGGCATTCATTTTGCAGTGCCACAGACAGAATTGTTTAGTATTCTGATATTCAAAATTCAGTAAGTCCACAATACCCCTTTATGTGAGGTTTCCAAAGGGGACCGAGGAGGTATTTGGGTAAAAAGTGCTGGATTGTAAGACAAAATGCCAAGTCACCTCAGAGGGGGAGAGTGCTCAGGTACCTTGGGAGTGCTGAGATACTTCAGGTGGGTGGGATGGGCTGCAGTGTCCCTGGGGACAGCAGGGCCTCTTCTGTGGGAAGCACTGAGGTCCTTAAGAGGGCCTAGGAGAGAAGTGTGAGACTCCAGTGAAAAATTCAGGTGGAAAAGGCAAGAAGTGATGGTGGAGGCCTTGAGTGAGGTTTGTCACAGGTTTCCTGGCAGAAGGAGCAGTGCATGGAGGGGACAGGTCACAACCCAACCCAGTGCAAGCTGGGCGGGGGAGATTTTTTGGCAGGAAACACTGAGGAACATCAGGGTGACAGACCATTTTTGAGGAGAAAAACTGAGGTACCTCGGAGCACGGGAGGTTCTTGAGGGTAGGGGACACTTAGATATTTTAAGGGGACATGGATAGGAAATGCTGAGCTGCCTCAAGGTGATAGTGAAATTCAGGGGTTGGGTAACCATCCCCAAATACGTGAAGGAACAGTGTAGGGTTTGGTTAGAAGTGCTACTGTGACTCAGATAGAATAATGAATAGTTTTGGCTAGTAAAACCTGAGTTAATTCATGGGAGAGGTGATGAAGTCTCAGACTGGATGCATCAAAGTTTGTGTGAGTGAGCAGAAGGTTTTGTTGGGAAATGCTGAGGTATCCCAGATGTGATATTTTGAGGATTTCAGAAGCAAAAAGAGGTCATATGGGCATTGAAGGGTTTCACTTAAGTGGGTGGAAGTACTTTAGAAGTGATAACTGTGGGGTTTAAGTGGAAAAGGACAGGGTTCCTAAACAGCAGGAGACTTGAGGAGGGTAATAGTAAGGGAAACTAGCTCAAGACTTTGTGGAAAAGTGTTGACTACCTGAGGTTACATAAACAGCAGCAGCCAGCAAGAAAGAAGTCTGATTTGGGAAGCAGTAAATTAGCTCTTGAAAGAAAAAGAAAGGAGTAAGCTAACGCATAGTACTGAGATGCAGCTAAATTCCCAGTGTGGTTACTGTGGCAAGGAGAGTGAGAATTTACTGGGAAATTGGAAGTGTTCTTTAAAAAAAACCTAAAAGAGCCTTCCAAAAGACTCATTTCATCCTCAGGCGTTCCACAGGGAAAGCAGACTGAGTCACTACAAGAGGAGCAGCAAAAGGTACAACTGAGAATGAGTTAGAGATAGGTGGGAAAAGCTGAGATAAGAAAGAGCTAGAGAGTGGAGTGAGTCTTTCCCCACTATAGTAAGTGAGGAAACAATCTTGTGCAACAATATGCTGAAGTAGAAGCAAAGAATAACTATTGTAGCAGGAAATACTTGAAAACCCACTTTGCTTTAGGAATTACTTTTGCTCTACATGAAAAGCTGCCATACAAATCAATGGAGAGCGATGAATGCAGGTTTGGAACAGGTTATAAAATGAAAATTCAATGACAGTCACAGAAAGAATGACTGAGACAGTAATTCACATAAGCAAGTCTTTGGGAAATGGATTTTTATCTTCTAAACATTTTTTTTAAACAGGAAATTTGTGGGAATAAGACACATAATGCATATGATAACTAAATAATCTGTATCTTAATGCAGTTATGAAAAAAAAAACCAAAACAACACACGATCTTTGGTTGGGGAAAGAAATTATATAGTGAATACCCTGAGAGCAAAGTTCTGCACAGAGGTGCTTCTTCCTCCTGTCCCTGTTTACAGGGCTTCCCCTTGCAAGCCCTAAAATATATGTCTAGAGTCTCAGCCAAGTTAAAAGACTACTAACCTGTGCTATATCTCTTCTCCCAGCAGCAGAAGCCACTGCCAAGGTGATGCCTTAGGATTTTAGCTTCCGTATTTTTCATGTGTCTGTAGTTTTAGTGTATAACTCTGAACTGCACACAGGGTTAAAGCTGCTGTTCCCAGCATTTTTAGACAAAACAATTCCTCTAAGTTGGAAATTCAAGGACACTTTGCTGCCTCAGGGCCCCAAGATACGTAAACAACAATGAATTGGGAGGAGCGAACTTGGAGTAATGACATCATCTCCGGAAGCTGTAGCTGGAGGATTAAGGCTCAATATGTAAATAGACAGAACTTATAAAGCCTCTCGAGTTAGGTTTTGTCTGCCCTGAATGCACCTTGAAGGCCCTTCAATAAATGTAACTGCTTTTTATGCTCTTACATTTGTCTAGGCTCAGTTTTCGGTAAGCCCATGAAGGCACCAAAGGAAGGGAGCGCAGGAGGCAAGGGAGGAAAGGCGTTCTGTGCACAGGGAGATGCTGTAAGGAGGTCTCAGGTCACATATGAGCCACACCTCGTTTTTGCCGTGAGTGGGGTGTCTCCCTGAGGGCAGGGCTGAGCTGCCCACTGTCCCAGCCTCTGGCCATGGTGCTCTGTGGTGGCAAGAGAGCGATGGCACTGTCCCCAGCGCAAGCATCACCTGGGGGTGAATTCTGCTGTGGCACCTGGGGCTCAGAGCCTTGAGCCCTGCTGAGAATCTGCGTCCAACTCTGTGCCCATGGAGCCTCGTGGTCTGTGGACAGGCTGGGCCAGAGAGTGTCAGAGCCCCACATAGGAGGCTCGTGCTTCTGGTAGAGTGGGGACAGTCTTGCACCGACAGCCCCTCAGCCTATGTCCCTGTGAAACCGTGGGTGAATTCTCAGCTTTCAGCTCTTTAACATCAAGAACTTTTTGTTACCTTCTTTTTTATACTTGCAGTTAAGTTGCTGCACTGGCTTTGGCAAACCAGGCATCTCATTCCAAGGGAAAGCTTTTGGCAAATTTCTGGATCAGATTTCAGGTCCAGTGCTGGCCTGAATTAACTCTGAAATTGAAACTGAAATTCCTTGTTCACATCATCTCATTCTTTCAGTATTGGAAGTTAGAAGAACCAATAGATATTTCCCATTCAATACATGTACTGGAGATTGCCATTAATGTCAAAATACAGGAAAATGGCCTATGTGCCTACCTTTTTCCAAGAAGAACACTCATTCCTCAGAAAATGGCAAAGCAATTTGCAACTCTCCTTTAACTCATGCCATCAGAACTGCACTTCACATTTGCATTTAATTTCCCCCTAACTATTAGCTTTTTTTGACTGCTGTAGGTTTAGAGTTTCTTTGTCTTCTCAGGATTCTTTTGGAAATTGCCAGTCAGCAGTTTGTTTATAGTACAGCTTTGGAATTTTTTTTTTTCAGTAATTTGCTATCAGTGGAGTTTTTCTGTAAGAGTGGTGGTTTTTATCAGGTTTTTTAATAGCTCATCTTTCAGTTGCAGTATGGAAAGTCTATAGTGTGAATGGGTGAAAATCGGACAATTTTGTAGAGGACTCTTAAATGCAGCATAGGGGCAAGGCTGAGATGTATGGTGCAACCTGACTGATGTGGAAAGTTAATAGGAGTGAGCTTTTCAAAGTTGCTGAGACACTTAATATTTTACTAGCAACTTCAGCCCCTTTGCCTAAGCGGACTGACAAGGGCCATGTGTACCTGATGGTACAACAGCAGAACTCAGCAAGCTTCGATTTACATGAGTTCATAAAGGTGCAACAACTGTAGAAAAATCCAGTTGTGACCTATAACTTCTGTTTAACAAATTGCAAATTCTCCCTTGACTAGAGCTCACTAGAATAAATACGCTACTTGCTTATTTCACAAACTATCAAGAGGTTTCATTTCACCAGAAGACATTGTGAATTAGAAAATAAAATTATTTCAATTTTGTTATTTGAAGCTAATCCAAATTCAAGGAGAAGATTCTTTTTTCTGAAGTTTTACAGGTATGTTGCATTGTTTCTTGTAAAGCTACAGTGAAAATGGAATAAACACCTCCTTTTCGTGACCTGAGAAAACCTTATTGTAATCCCTTAAGTCCTAACTTACTTTATGTAAGAGAGGCTTTAAATTCAGGAAATTTCTTTTGTGACTTTGTGTAAGTCATAAATCAAATGTGTGTGGTTTTCTTTACTTTGATATTAAAATTTTTTTAATAGGGAGAGAGGAGGTGGTTTGAAAGTGGTAGAAGAGAGGAGGTGCACAAGGGTGGTGTCCTGTTTGAAACAGGTACAGTGAGCTTGCATGGAAAGTCTAATCTGAAACAGTTATAGATGCTTGTCCCCTAAGATTTCCATTTTGCCCTGGTTTAGCTGTGCATTAGCAAAAAGAGATGTATACAATGGCCTAAAGCAATATGGAAAGTGGAAGGTTAAGGGACATTTAAGAAAGATAGAGCTCTGCTCCTCTATTGTGAGTATGAAAAGGGAGTAGTATCTCAGTTCTTATACAATACTCACCAAAAGAAACTTAGAATTCAGTCTTATATGTCAGTTTGTACTCAATAAGTTAAGCCTCACCATTTATGTGTTTTCACATCCTAATTTTCCATTAGTGCAAGCGAAAGTACTGTCCCATGAATTCTGAGAGAATTCTGAGATAATCTTCCATTGCTGTTGGTACAATTTTGTCATATCCCCTATCCTTCCTGTCATTCCTGGAAACATAACCTGATGGTTTCTGTGCAGTTCCCACAACATATGACTGAGCCCTGGCCTTTGCCTCTCACTGTGAAGTTTCGAACACTCAAGGCTATAAACAGACCTTGCTGATGAAACTGTGTCCTTAGAGAATCACATTGTTCAAGATGAAAAACCTTTTGATAACATTTTTAACACTGCACAGTGCACAGACTGTCTGTAGTCATGTATTTGTGGTCAAATCAGAGATAAGACAAAATGAGTGGCATTTTAGATAACAGAGAAATTATTCCTGAGTAGAATGACTAGTGGAAAGCCCTTGAGAAAAAAATTATCTTGGGCCTTGTGAAAGAGAATATTGGTTTTCTAATGAAACAAATGAGTAAACAAAGCCTTGAAAACACAAACATATGTGTTATTCTAAGAATTGATAACACTGATATTTCATGTCAGCAGAAGACACTGGACATAACGAATTGCTAAATTACACACAGATATGGAGTAACATGTCAAACTCTTAGGTGAAGCCTGAAGTTTATGGAAAGTATTATATCCAATAATATGATACTATATAGACTGTAATATCAGTTTGTAATATATCCTGATATAGTATCATATTACAACCCATAAGTCAAATCTGATCCTAATGATAGCATAATGGGAAATGCTGGTTCAGCAGCCACTCCTAGAATACTTTAATTAGCTAGACTTCTCAGATTTTCAGGCTCCTTTCAAAATGGGGTTGAACTGGTGACACATAGGTAGCCACTGCAATGGACCTGCCTCCTCCTTTCACCACATGAAAGTGTGCTGGGTTACCAAATGTGAAATTCTGCTGGCTACTCCAGCAGTGTGTTGGAGAGAAGCACAGAAGATTTTTGTCTGTTTTGATATTCCGTCTGCCTTGTCTCCATTCTGCGGCTCAATCAATCAGGAGTAAAGACAGGCTTGAAGTTACTTCTCCCAACGTTCCCCTCAAAATCATGGCATACTTACTACTTCACTCTATGTTCTTCTATCATCAAGAAGAGAAGTGTGGTACTCAAGTGAAAATACCTGCAAAAGGACGAAGACCTGGTCATCCCCATCTGCATGCTCCTGGAGGGAGGCTATTGTCTCCACTGGTGTGACAGGATTCGTACAGGTGGTCCTATTTCTGGTTAATAAACTAAATTCAGGTAAGCCAGTAGGATGCTACCAGAGATACTGGGAAAAGGCAAGTGACTGTGGAGTGCCATGGATGTCAGGATTTGGCATTTTGGGATGGGACTCTTCTTTTACATAAGAAACACAGCTTACACTTCAGCTAGGGTAAAGCCCTTTTTAGAGAAATGTTTTGTTGTATTTTAGCTACTAATTAGTATCCTTTTTCATTTCTGTAGCCTTGGAAATACTTGAAGGCAGCGTATGTTTTTTCCCTTAGATATATTTTATAAATAATCAGTTTGAATTGCTTGCAATAAATGTAGGTGGGTGAAAGATTTTTAAGCTACATGAGGTTGTGTCCAATGGTATGAATTACCACAGAAAGCTCTGTTCCATTATGGCCTAAATTGAGAGAATACTGTTCTAAAATTTTATTTCTTCTTTAGGGTTATAAAATTATTACCAGAATTTTATGAAGCATTTTTTTTCCAGATTATTAAATACTGAGATAAAATTGACTTTTTTTTTCTTTTTTTTATGTAGACATATTGGAACTTCTGCAGAAAGTGTTGTTTCCTATTATTCAATAAGCAGAGAAGCCAAACCTTAAAATATATGTTCTTAGTCTTGAGGTTTCTGTATGAAAACAATTGTGTTTTTTCTTATCCCTTTCTCACAGTATCAGTGCTGCAGGAGTCTTTGTGACAAAAATTATATACACAGAGACTGGATAAAAGAAACCCCAAACCCACGCATGATCCACATAGTCTTTGAATAAAAATTATCATCACTCTAAAGCTATGCTAGAAAAACAAAATGGGCACTTTGTTGCACAAATAAAAATGTTCTACATATGATTTAAATGTTCTTTTTCCTAATCATCAATGGAAAGTTCGCAGTGTGTTATAAAATGTGAACACAAACTGCCTATATCATTATAACACTCCAGACTGAGGTATGTTTGTGTTACCTCAATCATTAAATGCCTATCATTCAGCTTCCGCGTTCAAACCATGGCTTTTGTTCCTGCAAATAAGTACAAAACAAGGAAACTCATTGCACATTTCAAAGAGGTGCAGGCTGTAATACCATTACGTTGTTTGACCAGCAGCATTCCTTTCTGAAAGTAATGGTAGACAAAAGCTGTTCTTCCTCAGATCTTTAGATACTTAAATGGATCTATTTTTATTTTTTCCTGTGGTGTCCACATAAGGCTATTAGAAGCCTGTGCACAGATCAGTCAGCAGTTCATTGCAAATAGGAGTGAACTCTGGGTCTCATTATCCCTGGATGATCAGCGGCATCCCATAGAGATCTTTGTGCAACAACATGGCAGTCATCAAACTTCAAAAGCATTTTGAAGGATTTGTGGAGAGAAATGTTCCCCTTCCCAGACAGACATAAGCTGCATAACTTTTCAGAAAAAATTTTATTATTAAGATAGTATAACTCATTTAAAGTGGCATCTATTAATTAAGCAGGACTTAGAGCCTGTTGACTATCTTTGAATAGAAAGTAATAAGGCTTCTTAATTTCTAGGTTTGGGGAACTCAGAAGACAGACACAAGGCTACTTTTAATTGCTGAAGATGACTGCTGCACTGCAGATACTGTGAGGACTAGCATGACATGTTGCCCAAGACTTGAAACATTAGAATTCACAACAGATCACTTTGACAGGATTCAGTATTGCTTGGATGTATAAGATCTTAAAGCCTGGAAGAGTTTCTCCAGAGAAATGTTTGGAGAAAATACTCTACATGCAACATTTCTGCTTTGTTTAGAGAAAAAGCATTGCACTGCTAGACACTTGTGATTTATATGGTCACAGTCCCATGGGTATGCTATCAGCTCTTCTAGAGGCATCCTTGCTGTAAAATTTGGAGCATATATGAAAAAAAACAAAAAACCCAAACCAAACCAAGAAAACAAACAACCAAACCAACCCACCCTAAACCCCAACAAACTACCCCCCCGAAGATCTATCAATACATATCAATCATTTAAAGTTGTACACAGAGATTAATGCTTCCAAATGTGACATTGATACCCAACTTGGAAAAAATCTACTACATGTATAAAGGCAGGAAGGGTAAAAGAGGAACTTTTCTGCACAGTGAATTATGTTGCTTGCTACAACAAGCTGTGTCTATAGGGTACTTTGTACCCTCAGAAAGATCTTTTTGCACATTTTCTATTGATTACACTATGATTTGTTGTTCTATTGTATATGCAGTGGTTTTTTACTGTGCTTTATAAATATAATTATAAGAACCACAGAGGGGACTTTCTAGGGACACATGATGACAGATACCAGTTTAAATAGGCAACAATCAATTCCAGTTCTGGAATTTAGCCACTGGCAAAACTACAGATGAAGGTATCTTAATCTCTGTTGTAGCACTAAAGAACAGCAAGAATCCAGACAACTGCAGCTCGGAAAGTTCTTCTCTGTGTGGAGATTACTATTTTTAAGGTACTTTGGCCACACAGACTCATGACATTACACAAATTTTCTCAGAGCAGCTCTAAAAGACGGATTCCCTTTGAATAAATTGCTGTAGAGTAAGGCATAATATTCCACAGTCTTTAAAAATTCTCATTTGCTGTAGTCACACATCAGAACACCAACAGCTTTTAGGGATGTCAAACACTTTAAAATCCTAATTGAAATAAAGCAGTATAAATGATCAGTACAGTCCAATAACCAGTTTTATACAGGTATGTATTACACATAATATTAAAAGCTCTTCTGCTTTCTACCACTTAGAAGTGTACACCATCCTGTGTTAAAATAATTTTGTGGAACTAACTAGATACATAGACACATTAATTGCAAACTCCAAACTTCAGAAACAATGAGGATAAACTTTTTGAAAAGCAATAGCTTTCTCTCAGAGATAAAAAAACCCCTTGGATGCTTCTATATCTGTCTGTATGCTGGTTGTATCAGAGAAGTGTGGAGTTTAGCAACCATGGAAGAATGAGAAATAATCTCAAATGTCATTCTATTTTATATATCAATTTACCATGATTAAAATGACATAAAACTAAACTAAATTATTGGTTTGCTTCAATTCCTACCTGGAAATTGTTGAGCAAGGTACTCAGGGAGATATTTTTTACATGAAATAAGATTTCTTTGTGCAGCTTAGGCCCCTGATAAACAATTTATTTCACTCTCAATTTTTTTTCTGGATAAAATAAGTAGTACTTTTGAGGCATATCAATATAAAAATATTGATTTTATACCCTTTCAAGAAAAAAAGGACCCACTTGTTGAAAAGTTTTGACACAAAATACAGTCTGAAATAACAGAAGATTTGCAAATGCTGTTTTTAATGGAGTTACAGTCCCCCAAGCTTTCTTTGAAGAAAGAGCTGAGTGAAGAAGGCAGAAGTTTGTAGAGTAAGAAAATTCAATTCACATTTTAGAACAATTAAAAATTATTTTTAATTTTTTTTCCAAAGAAAAAATACAGTATTCTATTAGAATGACTTAAGAAGGTGAAAATAGATAAAAATGGAGATCTGCTCAATGCACAAGGTATTCTACATAATAAGAACCATTATTAAAATTACTTTTACCAATAAGTCATTTGTTCTGGCAAAGAAGGGTCTTCAAAGTTATTCCCTGACCTTTCCTGATCTGAGCAAATAAATATTAGTGCAATACTTATCTCACATAGAAAAATGGCTTTTTGTGGATTGTCATAATTTAGGACTTAAAATAAAACTGTGGATTGTCATAATTTAGGACTTAAAATATTCCTACTTCTATTCATAAATTCTAGCAGCTACAGTAGTCAAACTCAGAGGTAAAAAAATAACAGAAGCTTGGCAGTGATGAAAACAGCTGGATTCAGGGAATATATAGATGTTATAGACAGTAGCATCTCTTAAATATCACATTAAATAATCATATTAAACAATAAAATATATTACAATGATAAATGGAAATATTCCCAACAAAATACTTGTAAATTAAATCTGAAGCTCTGAATAAGCATTATTTAAAACACGATAGTCAGAGTCTTGCATTTATAAAAGCATATCAAGAGGAAGATTTTAAGAGTTAGAGTTCAACACAGAAGTTCAGTTCTGGCAAGTTAATTGAATTTTAGCTTTTTTTTTTCCTGAAAACAGCTGCAATCTTCTTGCTTAATGTAACCTACCTCATTTCAGTAAATGGCATTGAAGCATCCTAAAGCTAAATGACTGAGGCAGGATTGAGATCAAAAGTAGCTCTTATGCAGGAAAATGCTAAGTGCTGTATTACAGACTTCCCTCATTTATTTGCACTTACAAAAATTGGGGAGAAATAACTGAAAGTTCCTATGTGCTACATATTGCATGTTTCCTAGAATTATAATGTGGCATTTTTCTCCCTTGTTTTATCACCCAGTGTACAGCACAGCTCATGGAGTCAAAAAGGTGCAAGCGATGACACAGCCCTAATCCATGCCAAGCTTCACAAAAGAGCACCACACAACCTTTCTCCCTGAGAAATGTTGTGTCCACCAGCACATAGATGAGTATTGTGCACCAAGGGCTTATTTCAACACACTAACTGTGCTGGCTTTTGGATCTATCTAATTTTACACATTTAAGTAGAATAAGGATCATTTTTAATGCATGGTTATCAACACAATCACTGATGAAAGAGAGTCAGACTCATGCTGTGGATGGTTCAGCTTGAAGCCCTGGATATCTTATGAAGATTTTTAGATGTCATTAAAAATAAAATCCATTGTTTTCAGAATAATTATTTCCCTGCTGAGAAAACATCCCCCGGTCTGCAAAACCAGCATATTAACTTAGCATAAGAAAATGATCTTATGACTTTTTTTCCCACGAGGGTGGTAGAAACACTAATAAGAAAACAAATGTGCAAAAATGTTTCTTCGATGGGAAGGCGATCACACTTAGAGAGCAAAACTTTTTTTTTTAAAAGCAAGTTATCAGGATTGTCATATGATTCCACAAACACATCCTGTTTAATAAGACATTTAGGTCCCACTGGAGTTAAAAGATAACCTGGAGTTTTCCTGGCAATTATCACTGAGAATTTTTCTTGGTATTACCCAAGATTGAGTTTGGAACTACTGACACTTTGCAAGAGAATACAAGAATCTTATACCTCTGAGTCAAGGCTGCCTACTCCTTTCCTGAGATACACTGACTTGGCCAGGCAAACATATATTGCTCTGGACTCATTCTCCTTTGTGCTCTTTTGATCCCCCCACATGTGGAAACAAGAAAAAGTTGCCTCAGAGGCATTAATGTCCTAAACTCCACTTGTGGGCTGATTTATGGTGCACCTCAACCCTCTCTGATGTTACCCTAAGGGTGTGACAGACGAGGCTGCATGTGCTGCATGTTTTAATCTTGCTGTGCTGTTAGAGCCAATTATTCTGAACAGGAAAGACAGGGAGTGGTACTGAGATTTACTGTAACATTTACGTTGAATAGAAAGTGGTTTTCAGCAACAGGAGGAAAAGTAGGTAAATGAACTAAATATTTGAAAAATATTGTAGCTCTGGATCTAAAGTGTTGTTTTCATTTGCAGAACAGAAACATGCAAAGGGTAATACTTCCCATGTAGTCCCTGTTCAGACTTCCTTGGGTTTGATGGGCTGTTCATCTGCATTGGTTGCAGTCCCAGCTGAGGTGATCAGGCAAAACACAGACTTTGAGCACCTTATTCCTTAATCCTTACTCTTTCTTCTGAAATATCTAGTGCTTAGATATAGATCCTGATATAAAAGGCCTTTCCCTGGAGGATTAATAGGAGATTTTTAGGTGCTCAGGGATTTAATTTCTATAGTCTTCAGATCTTGTACTACTTTCATGCCTTGTGTTGCATGCTGAAAAATAATCTTGTCTAGATGTTTCCTTATGTATGAATCAGTCTGGGTTTAGAAAGCACAAGTTTTTCAAGCAATTTCTTCCAGTATAAAGGCAATTAGGCACCTCAGTGACATCCATGCCAGACTGAATTGAAAAATCTGTATTTCAAACAGGAAATAATTTAGGATAATAATAATTTCAAATATGAAATGTAATCAAGGAGAGGGAAGCTAAGATGAATGCAATCTATTTATGATGGAGACAGGTGAGACAGTTACATTATCTCCATAAATTCAACTTTGCTCTTTTCTGTGAGTTATTCAAGCTTTCAGAAAAGTCATAAAACGGGAACAAATCCCTGTGGAAGTGGTGGGGGATGGGTTGGTTTTTTTTTCCCTTTATATTACTGAGAGCATGATTTCCTACTCTTTACTATCTGGATGTTAGTTAATACATTCACGAATTTAAAAATTTAAGATTTTGAATCTACCATTTGAGAACTCTAACCAATTGGAATTTATGTTAAATTTAAATTAATTAGGGAAAATAGAAAAAGTATGCATTTTGAGATCAAACTCTTCTCTTTAAACCCTTATCACCTATCAGTTTGCTACTTCCCATATATCAGGCATGAGCTATTTGCCCCCAAACCATCATCAATAACGGATTCACATTATTCAGCCTGCAATGAACCTCTTGTTGGTTTCAGTTCAAAGGGTTTTGTGGATGTGTGGGTACCTTCAAGTAGTAAAAGATTTGTGAGGAAACTATCTAAATCATTATGGTACACAATAAGAAACAAGAATTGTAACCTTAAAAGAAAAGCATTGGCTATTTTACTTAGTTTTTTTTTAAACTGTGTCACTCTCTCATAACTGATGCAAAATATTGTTTGGGGGGGTTTTAATTTAGAAAAGTTCCTGGTGTTCATAATCAGAACAATAATTTATTTTAAATTTAAAAAAAAATGAGTGCCTAAATATTGGCCCTTGAACTCTGCACTGGTAAGCAGAAAAAGCACAATTATTCCCCTAAATGGGGCCAATGGACTTGTAACAAGTCATTGTCACCACACTCAGCAGCTTCCCTGTTACCTAATGGCATCTGTCAGTATAATGAAAACAGTAGTTCAATGGAAAAAAAAAGGAAAATGTCACCTGTGGGTCCACAAATAAAGGAGATAAGAGAAGAAAGCAGTAGGTTGGACATGCAGATATTAACTGTCCTTACTGACGCACTGCACAAACAGTAGCCAGGGAAACAAAGGAGAGGAAGGACCAGTTATATTTATTTAGTTTAGTAACTGACAGTTCTCATTGTATAAATAATCATTTAAGTCTGCGCAGAAAGTAATACTATAAAAATATGTACTTTCCTCAATTTAATTAAGTTATATGTTCTTTGTAGCTGTT
This sequence comes from Acanthiza pusilla, assembly GCA_036630365.1. Taxonomy (NCBI): domain Eukaryota; kingdom Metazoa; phylum Chordata; class Aves; order Passeriformes; family Acanthizidae; genus Acanthiza; species Acanthiza pusilla. The sequence goes on from JAXCHO010000164.1 coordinate 25,639,764, forward strand.
CTTTTTGAGTGCTGATTATGGCATTACTATGGCATCTAAATGCCTTCTAGCAGCTCACTGGCAGTGTGATTACTAATTGCTATGTTATATTTTATTACAGAGCTTGATCTTGCAGAAATGTTGTAAAAGTTGCATTTGGAACAAAGACAAATCACCATTTGTCAGCATCAGAATGGACTGAAAAGATCATATTTTCTCCAATCTGTTACATTTCATTCCACACACATATACATATTCAGCATAGTCTGGTTCTCTCTCTCCTTTTAAAAAATTGAGGAAGAACTTCTAGTATTGTAAAACTGAGGATTTGTGTCACTTGTTAGCATGAACTAAAATGTTTATAATGCTTTATCTAGGGGTTTTTCCTTTTCAGCTGACATACAGAAATTAAATTATTAGTAATACAAAAGCAATTTGTTATTTCCTAGCTACTTCTGATTACCTCTAGGACTTTTCACTAAACTGTTCAATTTATAGCAGCCACAGAAATTTGTTCCTACAAATCAACAGAAAGGCTCATATGTAGAACAAAGAACAACTCTGCTATGGCTGAAGACATGAATAGATATCCCAGGTGGTCTCTTCTAGTATTGTATGTCCCCAAAAGAGCCAAGAGGAAAGCACAACAGCTTGGGAACCTGCATTTTTAGGAACCTTGGACTGCTATTTTTTTCACTGTTTAACAAATATAAATGTTAGCAATAGGTATGGTCAAATTTAAATGAGATGCATTACATTAGCCTTGGATCTGCAGTGCATTCACTTTCCTAAAAGAGTAACTGATAAGAATTGTTATGGTTCCAAAATTGTTCTTAGGAAATTTTTACAAGGGCAATGTAATCAATCAGAGAGTATCTGTGTGCAGCACTGCATTACAGGGTTATGCATTCATGGTTATTAACCCACAAGAAAACAAGAAAAATTCCTCTGTAACATTGTGTGTGTGTATATATCTATCTGTATCTATATCTATATCTATATCTATATCTATATCTATATCTATATCTATATCTATATCTATATCTATATCTATATCTATATCTATATCTATATCCATATCCACCCACGTGTACACATGTATATATGAGGATACATACAATCATAATCACCTTTATTTTATTGACTAACGATTGACACTATTGTCCCACTAACAATTCCTTACTACCATGGCTCAGCTTTAAAGACAGAATGTGCATGTTTTTTCTGCATCCTGTCAGTTGCTTTCATCCAACTGAATACTTTATGACATAGCTGAAAGCTTACCAGTAGTCCTAGGAACAGTCCGAACAGACTGTCCCAGCTTTCAGTGGATGAGTTCTGACATTCAGTCATATGCCTGAAACTAAGCCATGAGTAGAAAAGTACATTTCATTTTTGCAGACTAAAGTCAGTTAAGGATCTGCTGAACAAAATTAACTGAAAGCTTATACCAAGCTAACAAAACTGTTGTCAAGAAAGACTGATAAAATATTATGCATTTATTCTTTCCCATTCCTTCTTCTCATTTTTTTTCTCTTGTCCCTTCTGTTTCAGTTTGTCTCCATTTTCCAGCACCCCAGGATCTGTGCATTGAGCTGAATGTAGTTAGGAGAATTGGACTGCAAATCAACACTCAGTTGTTCCTTCATTGTTTGTGCATTACATCTAATAAAATTTAAAAAAAAAAAAAAGGAAAAAAATTGAATTTTAAAACCCTTGCAATGGTACATGGCAAGTTTAAGTTCATTGCCATAGTGACTACTGCTTATTTCTCAAGCTTAGTCTTTCTACAACAACAAAGCTATCACCCACACATCTCTCTGCTTATTCTTCCTCAAATAAACATTCTGATACATAGTACCACAGAATAAGTACAGTAGATACCGTACTTCAGTGGTTTTGTGAAAAATCACAGAAAAGAGTGTGAACTCTGTGTGTGGTGAGAACTACCATGGAAAAATGTACAAGGATAGGAGTTAACTTACTGAAAAGAGAAATACCAGTTGCAAGGGATTAATGAATTTCTCTAGTATTCATCTTATTTTTTTAAATGAAGATATATGACTTCTTTTCTGATTTTTCTGAAGTCATATTGATCTTAGGCAATTTGCAAACTTACATTTTAAAGCAACAAACATTAGTACAATTTCTAAAATTAATGTGGCCTAAAAGTCATACTCCCAAGCTTCTCTACCATTTCTCCTTTGTAGTGCCTCTGGTTATGCTGTTTTTCACTTGGATTACTACCTCCTTTAGGAAGAGAAGGTGAAAAGTTAAGTTACAGACATCCTGTATCCTCTTCTAATTCTCCAGTCCCATTCTATATACAATTATTGTAAAGGGACCTTGCAAAATTATAAAAGAAGACAAATGGTTTTCATTTACATTAAAAGGGTTGTAATGTATTGTGAAGTCACATGTAACATCGAGGATGTTATGAGAGTGTGTAAGAACTGGAGAAGTGCTATCACGGTATCTTAATAAAGTACCAAAACAACCAAAAATGAAATTTATTTGGAACCATGCTATTCATAAAATGTGGCTTCTTTCAACCACTATGGATTTTTTTCCAGAGGGGAGGGGAGGACTTTAGATGCCTCTTAATTTCATAGTACTTAATTTCATAGTTTTATCAAAATGTTGTGTTTTATGTGAAAAAAAAGCTGAAACAACAACTGAAAGCAGAATGGAATTTTCTCATCTCACACCACCACTTTAGATAAAAATTTTATGAAGATTAAGAGAAAAAAATGTTTTAAAACTTTAAATAAACCTGAACAGTATAAAAATATTTTTTTACAAAGTGGTATTCACATACAACCCAAATTATGTATTTTCTTGAATTAATTTTTCTTTTTGATCCTGAAAAAGAAAAAAAAGAAAACAATCCTATGCTATTATTTCAACTCCAATTTCAGTGTTCAGTGAACCTATTACATGTTTTCCTTGTCCATTCACCACACTGGAACTTTACCAAAGCATTTTCAAGCTCTGTTTCCTCTCTTAGCAATCTGGTGCCTGGAGGGAGATAGCTGCAAATGTTGTTTCTCTCTCTAGCCCATAGTCAAAAAGAACATTGGCACTAAATCAGTAACTTTGTTGCCAAAGCTACAGTTCTCTATCAGCTTCTTATTGTTTGCTGCCTTCATTGACTATTGATTTTCTTTTACCCACTCTTGGACAGAATTGTTGTAATGGGACTTCATGGGTTGAGCACTTACCCTGGCAGTTTGACCTCACTCATCCTACTTGGATAGAGAAGTATTTCTTTCAGGGTCATGAAGAAAGATTTTCTGAAAGAGCCATTACTTCAAAGACAGGCTGTCTGTGTGGATGCCCTGACCATTGGAGAACTGTCCTGTCCATTAGATCACACCTATGTATGGACAGACTTCCCACCTTGACACTTCCACTTGTTGCCTATTACCTCCACCATACTTTGAAGGTTCACTTCTCAAATTGTACCACCTGTGCTGCCTTGAGAAGTAGCAGACAGGCTGGTGAGATTTCAGAGTTATAATTCCATTTACTTAGTAGGCTGTAAGAAAACCACTTGTATATTTGCTACAGTGGTTTCCTTGGTCTTCACAATATTAAGAGTGTTAGTTTATGTCTTATGTTGTGGGTTGCTTGGAATTATTCATGCTAACTTTAAGATATCTAATGTGCATGGTGTTCATGTTGCAACATAGAAACATATGTATAAATACCACAGTGCCTTATCTAAGGCTAATTTGAACTGTTTCCAACCAAGCTGAGATGATTAATTGAAGAACAGAATCGTGCCAGCATGGCTACTATTGGTGCTCTGGGAACATACACACTTACACAATGACCAGGACTTTCATTAAATATATATATATATAAAGTCTGCAAGTTAGAAAAACGTATGAGTCTCTTAAGCAGCTCTTTCAGCAGTTGGAATTATCTCTTATCTTTCTGAGCAGATTCATCCTTCCCAGTTTTGTCTAGAGGAAGGCAGCCCAAGATTTCTTCCAAAACCCTGAATCCAGGAATCTGCAGGGCTGTGCACTAATGGCCATTGAAAGGGAATAACAAATTTTTTAGCAGATTTCCTGAAATAATCAGGTCACAAGCAGATGTGGGATATATCATGGAGCACAGCTCATCTGCAGCAACAACATGCATGTTCAACACAGTAAAGAATGCACATCTTACATTGCAATGAAAGCTTTTTCCTATGGCTTTCTGTAGGCCTCACAGCAGGGCCTTGATATTTGATACTGAGTCAATCAAATGTAACCTAGTATTACACTGAAAACTTCCAGCATCACAAATTATAAATTCAAAACAATTCTAAGAGGTTGCCCAAGGGGATCAGCAGGGAAAAACCTAAGACTATGATATGAATGGCAAGTGGTGACAATCCATTTCTTCTATTAAAAAGTTATGTTATAGTGTGTTGGGTTCATTTCATATATTGTGTAAATCAGACACAGTTACCTTCCATGACTGTAATGAAAATCTAAGATTTTAGAAAACTGGCCATCAAATTTTTTGCGTGTTTAAAGTGAGAGAGCCGGTAAGATCATTTGAAGGGCTGGCCAAAAGAAATAATATACTTTTAAAAAAGGAACAGAACAGAAGGGAAATGATGAAACAAACTCCACAGAATAAAATGAGAACCCTCAGGAGTACGCCAGTGTTAGCAAAATACCAATAGACCTGTAACACAAAGGAAAATCCTCAACCCTCCTACAACCCTTTCCTCTGGCAAAATTCATACTGAACCCAGAGAAGGACTCCATTTTGATCTCTTAGATTTTATATTCATCTTATGAGTGCAAACATACTGAGAAAAAGGCTGTTAGTCAAAATACCAGGCTATAGCCATTTCTTTTTAGAAATATGACAGAATTCACTGTGTCAAGGTCAAATTACATTTTACTGTGCAACTTCTGAAAAGTCAAGAAGTAACAATTTTCTAAAAACTCCTAGATTTTTAATTCAGTCACTTTATTCAAAGTAATTTTTCCAATATGTCTAACGATGGATTTGTATGCATTTGTTACACATTTATATGCAAAAGTTGTAATGTGTAAACCAGGTATATGTCCTTGAAATTATTTGCTAATGCAGTCAGTTAAAAGATCTCCAGATTGGATATTAATATAAAGTGCACATCTATATCTTAGGGACTGGACAGAACCTCAATTAAAACAATTTCACATTTCAGATCTTAGTATTTCTCTCTTCCAAGAAAATGCTGCTGTTCAACCTCAAATATTTGACGCAAATGAGCTTCAGTGAACACAGTAAATAAGCTCTCTCATTTTATGAGTATCACATATCACAGTGCCTGAGCACTTTACAAGGGGTAATACAGGCTGAGTCATATATGATTTCGTAAGGCAAGCTTAGCTGAATCAACCCAATTCCCTCTAAGTTAAAACTTTGAAAGTGAGTTGAAAATTGAAGTTCACAGTGACTCAACACAATAATTGCTGGTAAAAGTGATTGATTTAATCAAGATAGTTTGAACTTACTGGCATACCAGAATATGCTTGTAGAAAACTCAAATATCAGGGCTAGTGACATTGCTTAGTCTATTGATGGAATCATAGACTCAATGGAATACTGACCACAGCAGTTTCTTGAATTCAGTTTTGACTCAGTGGCATAACTCTTTCTTTTCACATTGGGTGTCGTCCTGCAACAATCTCTCTCTTCCACACAGTTTTCAGGTGAAGAGAAAAAAGAAAAAAAAACCCACAGAAATACCAGGTTTTGGAATCCTGAGATTCACACCATGGAGCACTGCACATGGTCATAGAGTTTCTAGAAAATGCGTACTTCCATGATTATTATATTTCTTGGCACAGAGTTTACAGCTTCTACAGCATAGTGTGCATGAAAGGTGTTTCTATATGGAAAAGCCATAGGGGCTGTCAGAATGCAAAGCTTAAATCCTAAGACAAGAGCAGACTCCTGTAAAGCAGCAAGTGCTCACGCTCTAGACAAAGTCCAACCGAGCCTTTTTGTTTGGCAAAATCAGCTGTTTACGCAATGGTGGCCACCCAAAATAGTTGACCTTGTAACCGGTCAGAGCTAACACTGATGGATTAAGAAGTATTTTCCTTATTTAAAAGTTAGGGTGCCGTTTGACTAATGTATTCATGTGGCCATGCCAGCCGAAGCACTGTGCATCCCCATCCTTAGACATTCACTCATTCCTCCCACCAACCTCTGCCCTTCACACCAGAACAAGTGTTTGTGTAACCAGCTGACAAACGGGACCAATTCCCCTATTCACATCCCTTCTTTATTGTCAGGTTTATTGTTCTTAAGCTGGTTCTGTGCCACAGCTTAGTTTACCCTTCAGTGTGACAAGTGCTTGTGATGCATAGGCGTGGGAAGGGAGAAAGGTGGGGAGAGGGATTGCTTAATTCTGTACCATGCCTACAAGAGGTCTGTGTGATCATCTTTTCTGTGGCCCCAGCAGTGGCTGCGTGCAATGTGAATACAGAGGGTCAGTGCAAAGAATTGCAAATGCAACACTGAAAGGAAGCAGAGACAGAGCTTCTAAAACCCAGGCTCACTTGGAACTTGTCTTACAATAAGTTTCCTGTTGTTCTGGAAACAGTACTGTATAAAAGGTGTTTCTAAATAGCATTGAATAAAGAACATTTATATCTCAGCTTCTGTCTAATTAAAGCAGCCTCATCTGATGTTGAGTTCTGGCTAACTACAGGGCACAGTAGCAGAACAGTTTGAGGTATAAATACTCCTGTTAGCAGGGATCCGCTTCCAGAGAGCACTGAAAAATCAGCAGACCTTTCAGACTGGGTCTGTAACGGCAGAAGCCTTTCATGAGATTTTTAACACATCAAAACTCTCACTCTGCTATCCTGAACTAAAAACACAGGTTGGAGAGGGGGGGTAGTTTAAGAAATCATGTAAAAATATGTGTTCTGAGCAGAGAGGTTTTGTCTGGCTCTTTTTTTTTGTTTTTTGCCTAACAACAATCATAGTAATTTTACAAACAGCACCACATTTCTAAGAAAATCGTGCAAGAAATCAAATAGTAATACCCAGTGTGACAGAGCTAGCACCAATTTTCAGTTAAAATGCATGAATAACAGTTGTGTCTTTATTTTAAAGCTACTAGCATGCCATATATCCTCATCAGAATCATTGCTTCATTTGTAGCTTTTTTTAAGAAATGTGTCATACTTGGCTAGTAAGCAAAGTATATTAGAGCAATCAGAACTCTTTCAAATTCATCCAGCTCTAGAGCTGCAAGAGTAATTTGTCCTGTCAGCACCTTCACTGACAAGTTCTCTTTCTAACATAGGAACCATGCTAAACTGGATTCTACTATTCAAATAATTCTGTTTTATTTAAAAAATAAAAATGCCCCAAACACAAACTTTGACAAACACATATACTAAAGCTTAGCCGAGGAACTGATAATTGTCGTATGTTTCCTACTACAGGTTATTCTAAATAAAAAAATTAGGAACATTCAGATTCTGTGTCTGTATGGCCTGTTCTCAGTCCACCAAATTTGCCTCAAATCTCCCCTCATATTTCCATACAGACTAAAACTGCATTGCCACAACTCCTGGTTGTGCTCCATAACCACTGGTCCTCCTTCCCATTTTGCACTGCCTGGCTGAGACATAAGAGTGTATTCATTGCCCTATCTATTGATAACCTGGCCGGAGGGCTGCTGCCAAATGTAGCAGAGTGAGTCTTCCATTCTGTTCCTTACTTGGGCTTTAATGGCATAAAAATGCTTTTACCTGCATAGCTCCCAATCTTCCCCAAACTTGTCAGAGTACAACTGCACCAAGCTACTCTTACATTCAGTGCTTTTCTAACCGTGCTTATATAACTCAAATATTGTTTAAAAGGTCTGTCTAAATGCTTATTACACCAAATTTGGTCATCAGATTGAAGTAAGTGGAAATATTTCTGTATGAAAGGTTACTTGGATCTTCCTTAATGGATTAGTAAAAGCAATACATGACAATGTGCCAGCATTGAAACATTTGCAAAGTAAGTACAAAGGCTTTTCCGGAGACTAGGGCTGCTGTTCCAACTTAAATATGTACATTCTGAAGTCAAGGTAGACAATATCCACAGCTCTCCCCCTATCTACCATGCCAGTAGTTGGCTTGGTAAGATAATCATCTTCATAGAAGTCTATCAGGTTGGTTAAGTATGACCTCCCTTTTGAGAACCCACACTGACTACTCCTATTTTCTGTATATTGAGTTAAATGTGCCCTTATCCAATTCTGAAGGTACTTGTTTTTAAGCAACTGCTTGCAGTGTTTTTATTCATGATTGCTTGTGTTCCTGCTATAGGTGCACCTCTACCAGGTAAATACACAGCCTGTGCTGCAGGCTGAGATTCCTTACTGCCTGAAGTGAATTTCAAATGTAAATGAAACTATGCTGTCTGGCTGCTAGTGATCTTTTGGGGCTTATTTTTAATAAAGTGAAAACAGCAGCAGTAGTAATAATCATCATCATCACCACCGCCATCATCATCATCATTAAAAAAAACCCCACACTTTTACTAGTGAAGCATTGCTAGTACCTTCTTCAATTTTCTGTGAAGCAAATTGGTTTAAATCAGTAAGGCAGACAGCTCAGCAGACACATGTAACTGTGTCAGAAAATGCATCAGAGTAAGACTCAGAGAAGAACTTAAGAGGATAACCATACAGTAAGAACCAGCTGAAGATGACTTTTTAATTTGTCCCTTGGACGAATGCAGAAGTTCAGACATGTATTGCACCTTAATGTCACTTGAAACAAGTACCTCATCCAAAGCTCATTGAAGTCAATGAGAGGCTTTTCATTAACCTTGCAGTGTTTTAGGTCAGGCTTTAAGGCTCTTACTTCAGCACCTGTCTAACTATTTGCATCTCAGCATGGTGACTGACGTCCAGGGGACTACCCCTGTGCCCAAACTGATATTAAGTCAAAGCTTAATTGAAGAGCCTCAAACTTTAAAGTCATAATAATGATGGAAACAAAAATCAAAAAAGAAAATCCAGTCCTATCTCTTATATATCTTAATTATACAATTCTACTAGTCTTAAAGAGAAAGAAGTGAAGACTTTTGCATATATATCTTCAAGTATAGTACAAACAACAAGAACTTTATAGGCAACAGTGAGAGGCTATAAGGCTAAGTAAGCATACAGGTTGGGTTACCTGGTGTCTCCTCTTGCTGAATGGTGGCTCATCACCAAGAGGAAGTTTACTCTAGGTATGTAAACTAAGCTGACATTTAGATTACATGAATCAAAATGATAAAACCAGTTTTAAATTAGAAGGGCTAAATGACAATATGGAACAACTACATTTTCAAATTCTCTGTTGCCTGAAACATCTTCACATTGCCAGTCACATTTCTGCAAGTCCTATATGGCCTCTCACCAATATGTTCAAGCACATATTGAATAGAATCTTTCAGGGACATCTTTTCACAGACAGCTTTTATTAAGAAACAATATAAACAGCACAATAAAAACATCATAGCTTGGGAGAGGCTGGGGGGAAGATTGCGAAGTGAAAAATGGCAGCACAGTATCAGTGTGGACATGAGCCAACAGAGACAAGGAGGGCTTTGTTGCTCAGGTTACTCCTCCTGCCATAAACAAACCTTCTCCATGATGTGCAGAAGTGGAAGCAAATGGACTCATGTGCAGTGGGTGGGTGCAATGAGAAGCTGTTATGTTTCAATTGTGCCAAAACCATTTCATTTCCTTTGTCTCAAAAAACAATTTATATTAATCCAAGGTAAAGAACCTCAAAAAATATATTTTTTGAGTCATTTATAGAGATCCATATTCTTTTTCTGGAAATAGGAGCAGATAACCTGTTTATCCTACATACGTCTTTGACCACCACTTTGCTCAAAAAATACAGTTACCTGTCAGTCTATTGGCCCCCAAATAAATAAATAAATATCTGAGTCTCCGTTTTAGGTCTTTTTGTGTATATCTGACAGAAGGCATCAAGGCTTCATCTACATTTGCATTTTTTCACTCTTCCAAGCTCTATTTCCCAGTATATCTGAAATGTTGCATAATTTGTGGCAAATTAGTTAACCATTCAGAGTATGTCCTGTACAGCAGTTTCAACACGTTTTCATCTGGGGAAAATATCTTGCAACTAAACCTAACCTATGATAAATAACCAAATTATCAATTCAGCTATTTGGAAAACACAAGACAGTGTGTGCTGTCAGTTTTGCTGTAACAAGCTGGATATTCTGTATGGACATATTTCCTACACAGGCTTTGTAAATTATGTACTTCTAAATTTTGAGAAACTTGCCTACGAGAAGCTTGCCGGAAGATAATTTTAATGAAAGAAACTATTTAAAGCACTGTCCTGAAATGAGTTGAATTTTATCATATGCTCAGGCACTTTACAAAATCAGAGTACAAATTTCCACAGCTTCCTCAGAAAGCAGCTACCAAGGGGATGAAATATGAAGTGAGAGCAGAAGCACCATGGAAGCTGGAGGAAGGGAGCAGTAGTTACCAGGCCTAGTGCTGCCCTGGAAGATGGCAGTCCTGCCACTCAGCAGCCTGTAGAGACAGCTGAGGGAAAGACATTTTGGTAATGCATAGCACCAGAGTAGTGCAGCGCCCTTGGCTTGCTGCCAGAGGAGACTACGCAAGTTGAAGTTAATCTTTGTGAATGCACTCCTGAATATTTGAAATACCAACTTCAATTAGACCATTAACACTGTTTTGCATAGGCAGAAATACTGAACAGAAGTAATTTCTGACCACAGGTTAATTAAAGTCTGAGAGCCAAAGCTGATCACGTTTTTTCATCTTGTATGTTATACTCAAACATCTGAAATTCTGCAAAACCTGGATAGCAGAAAAGAATTTTCTTTCACATCAACTTTAGTAATGACTTGGCTAATTAGTAACAACTCAGGGCAGCAGACACCACATACTAAAGAACACAAAAATGAAGAGCACATGGTAGATCTTGGAGTTGTATATGTCCTTAAACTGAGAAATGACTGTCAACAAAATTAATCATTTATAATTATTATTCCACCCCCCTCCAACTCAACTGAATGAATTTAATCTATTGCAGACACAAATGTTATTTAAGCTCATGTTTCCTACTGTTTTGTATGCTTTAAAAATAAGAAGATAGAAAATGTCCTTATTGTCTTCATTCTCTATGCATTGCTTTGGTAAATTCTTTGGTACAAAGAAATGGAAAGGAAAGCTTTAAACTGAAGCATTATCAGGCCCAGAAAAAAAATTTAGAGAACAATCAAGAAAAAAAAGCCGAACTATACGCCATTAATTTATTTCTGTAAAAAACTAATATCCAAAATCTGATTTTTAGGAAAGAGTGTGAGCTGCCAGCCAGCAATGCAGTTTTATTCAGTAGCATGTTTAGGAAAATGGTTAACTTAAAGCAAATTCTCCATTTCATCGATCTGAGAACATTTCTCTGAGGTCAAAATGAGAATTTGATAAACAGGCTTGGATTGAAACACATACTGATTTAAAGTCTGAATATGAATCAGCATCAAATGTTCCCTTTAGGATCCATTAATAATAGCTGGTACTGTAGTGCAAGACCACAGAGTCAGAATATATGAACCCTTAACCCTTCACACCTTCCTTAGTGATGAGATGCTGTCAGCATCAGCTCAAGTCCCTTGGGAGTTCTGTCATGTTGACTTCTATTCCTGGTTTAAATATTTTCTCTTTATATGGTCGTTGATTATAGACATTTATATTTTTTAATTTCCATTTCCATACTAGCCTACCAAAGGCAGGTTTTATTGTCAAGTAATCACTTCATTTCTAATTATCCTTTTTTAAATGCTGACGTGAAAGTTGTGAATTACTGTACATAGTGACAATGACACGACCATTTTTTGGGAAAAAAAAGCAAAATGGGAATACAGACGTATTTATTAATATGAAATACAAATATGCTGGTTTATTTAGATTATGCAGAAACTTTAAATGTTTGTGGTTGATCAAAATGACGTTTAAGATGCTATAATAACTGACAAATGAAGCAAATACTGGTATTTATTAAATAGTTACATTTGTCATTTAAGGCTGGAGATTTGACACAAAATGTATGACACATAAATAATAAGATACATTATAGATCACTCACTGTTCTGTATTTCTGTCAGTAAAACTTTCCTACCAGTCTGAAAGAATAAAAGGGATCTTCAGGCTTTTGAGACAGGAATCAGCATGTGCTGAAGTGTGGGACGTTTGACAAAACAGCGTGTACAAGAAATAAATATCAAACCAGAATGATTGAAAGATTATAGTGAAACATGAAACCTGTCAGCTTACCCTGTAAAGAAATTTAGCATATAGAGGATGAGAAGCCATGCTGGAGCTCTGAAAATGAAAAAGACGATCAGTACTGTAGCTGGCTGTTGGGAGGGGAAAGTCTTCAGCAGTTTTTGAGAACTCCAGCGTCAAGTCACGAAACCAAAGACAAAAATACTGCTCTCAGTAGATCTGATCTATGCCCTGCAGATGTTAGGTCAGCACCTCAGACAGATTACTTTTATCTCTGTCTTCATAACAAATTCTTCAGAAGAGCAATGATTTTGCCTCTGAAATTCTCCAAATGCATTTTCCTGCAGAACAATCCTTACATTGTGTTCATTTCCACTGTCATCACAGGCAGTGTGCCCTGTGCTATTTGTGTGACACTGCACTGTGTCCTTAGCAGAGGCTTAGAAAGGCTTCTTGAGGAAACATAAGAAGCCTGATCCTAGGACAGCAGTGCAGAGGAAACACAGCTCCTGAGATGAACAAGGATGTGCAGAAGGAATGCTCCTACTTACAGTTCTCCCTGTTTATCAGGTGCTGGTAGGCAAAAAACACCTGACATGCATTCTCAGGAGATGGTATGGCACAGTGTCAGATGGGCACAATTTGAGACTGTACCTCAAGCAGGAGAAATGCTGACATGGGAAAAATTATGTTGCTACCCCACTGGAGACATCCAAATCTTAGCACACACCTGGGATAGGTCCCTGAGCACCAGCAGGCTCCTCTAAAGTTCCTCCAACACCCACTCTGTGTAAGCACCTAATACAGTTTGATCAAAAATTTCCAGCAAACTGGAAAGTTTCTCAAATGACTGAATTTTCTTTTTCCACTACATTGAAAGAAAGCTTTCTTTAAAAAAAAGAAAAAAGAAAAAGGAAAAAAAGCCTAAAATTCACAGTGACTTTTTGTAATGGGAAAAACCCACTGTGACATTCTTAATAAAAAAACCCCATGGTTGTTTTTGTACATTGTATCTCATTGTGAAAATACACATCCTTTGAAATATGAAAATTGTTGCAAAGTGAGAGGGAAATAATTTCGGGAAACCCTTGTCAAATTATTAACAACACATTCCATGGACAAGCACAAAGAAAAAGCAAACCTCATAAAATACAAAAGGCCAAAGCTCTGAAAGAACTGTCTGTCTTATAATTAATTTTCTACATTCCGTCTCTGTTCTCAAGCACAGAAAACTCCTTTTAAATTAAATTATCTTCCAGTAGAGAAATACATGGAATTATAATGCACAAGAACACATTGCTACTTTAATATTCTACACTATTTATAAGACAGCACAAGGCACAGTTCTTCACTTTTAAATACTGGCAGCCCAAATAATTTAAATTTTGTAGGCATTTATCTTTGTCAAATTTAGAACATATTAAATTCACCATAACATCCTGAGATATTTTTGCTTAGCAATATATCAGCTCAGATTTCCATTTATGCTGCATTTACATTTATATTCATTTTAAAGACCCTCTTGTCTGCCAGAATGATTTAAAGTGACCTTGCTGAAAGAAAGCAGGGTCTATAATGTATTTTAAAAAGCTGATTATTCAAAAAGACATTGATGATATAGCAAAGTACACTGTATGACACAGAACCTCAGCTGGCTGATATTGTTGTAATTTCATTTCCAGCAGTCAAGTTATATGGGTTTCCTTCAACTGGGGATCTAGTCATGAATATTTTGTGTAATTAGAGGATATATATTTTAAGCAGTAACAGAGGTCTATTGTGTATATTTGGAAAAAGTTTCCACATTTCAATCAACTGTGGAAACTGAGTTTGGAAGCTAAACATAACAATTATAGCCAAACTATATCCATATCCTTCTTTTAAATTTTGCAGGTCTTGATTATACCATCCATTGTCTTGGATATTATCCAAGTTTATGTCATTGCATCTGAACACAGAGTATTATGAGGCTATACATAATTTATATAGATCAACACTAATTACTATGGAAAGACTCAGGTAGCTCAATCTTACTTTTTTAATGCCAGATCTGATTTTCTCTGTCACCTATGAGAATGGAATTGCACCTTGTCCAGACAGCGAACAGTCCCATCTCCCTCTGGATTCTGGTCTCAAGGAGAATTGACATGGTTCATAGGCTTGGAACAGATGGTGCATTTCATCCCAGCAACAGTAACTCCTGTCAGTGATGGCAGATGAGAAAAGGGTTTGGATTTTTTAAATTAAAAAGCCTGTGTTATTAAAACCAGCTGTAATCATTTGGGACTGAAGGCCCATTTATGTTTTCATTTGCTCTGCTGAAACATCAGTTATCCCATTGTGCTCTGTGGAATTACTGTAGGGTTTTATTCTTGTAAATGAGAACAGAAGTTCTTTCTTAATCCTGTCTTTGAAACTAAGTGATTACAGCCCAAATTGCCTCTGTGAATGAGACAATTGTATGTCCCCATTTAAACATATTCTACAGGTTTCACAGAATTCTTTTTTTGCATACCTACACTGATTTTAGAGGATATTAACATCAATCAAAAGACGAATTTTAAAAAAGAAGAAGTCCTCTTCAAACCAGAATTTCCTGATTTTATTTTTTGGTAGGTGTCCTTTGTAATGACAGTGTCCCTGTGGTTCATATTGTTTCTAATGGTCTTAAATGGACACTCCTGAAAATTACTCCTTTGAAAAAAAACTCAATAAATAAACCTTTGTGCTAAAGCCCAGAACTGTACAAAGAAAACAGAACAAAAACAGCTGATGAAAACCATAGGTAGTAGCAGGTCTGACTATGTCTTATAATAAAATTCAGATATAACTTCTGTGAACATTAAAACAGTAAAAGGGGCAAAAATGCACAGCGCATAATTTCAAAGTGGCAATAATCAAAGTTCCTTGGAAAAGGAAGAAAAACATTACCCTTTTTGTACTTGTTATGAAATTGTGCTTGTCCTTGGGCACACTTCACCTGCAATCACACTTCTTGCAGTTCGGTGTAGAATTTTTAGTACTTCTTTATATTTTTTCATCGTCATCACTATTTATTTTTTTAAATGTGACAGGACTTGCTTGCTTTAAAGAGGTTTTTGAAACATCTGTGTGCATGGTGGACATGGCTATAGTCTCATAATCCTCCTCACGGGAGTGGAAATGACAAAAATGAAAAAAAAACTGCAGGTCCCTTTGGAAGTTCTTATTGAGAAACCCGTAGAAGATGGGATTCACACAGGTAGAGATCATGGCAGTGAGGTGGCAAATCAGGAACAAAAGGTTGTGGCTGCAGGTAGCAACAGGCAGAATTTCATGATTCCAATCAAACACGATATTGAAGATGGTCAGAGGCAGCCAGCAAACTGCAAACGCGACCACTATTGATATCAGCATGATGTTGATCCTTTTGGTTTCAGAGGATCTATACTTACTGTCTCTCATCTTGTCCATCATGTTGTTCCTCTTTTTTAGCCGTATGTATATCTGCAGGAAATTCAACAAAGAGAAACACAGGGGATAAATGTACCTACCACTGTCATCTTTGCAAGGATAAACAAACATCAGATAGAAAGAGGTACATATTGCAAGAGGATTCTATCTTACCTTCAAGTAGCAAATAAATATAAAACAAAGTGGTCCAAAGTACTGAATCACCAAAAGGGTTGTGGTGTAAGAAAGCCTGGCAGTGTCCAAGGGGAACAGGTCCAAGCACACATATTTGTCCTTATATTCATCAAATGTCACATTTCTGAAGGGTTCATCTGTTAATACGTGGTAGATCAGGAAAGGCAAAGAGGAAGCTGTGGCTAAAATCCATATGGCAGCAATCCCCATGTAGGCATGCCTGTTGTTCGGCCTCCAGCCACGGGGATTGATGATGAGCTGATGGCGTTCAATAGCAATGAGCACTAAAGAAAAGACCGAGACCGTGATGGAGGCACATTGCACAAAAGGATTCAACTTGCACATGGCCTCCCCAAAAATCCAGTGGTCCATTAAAGTGTACACAAAGGTAAAGGGAAGACACATGATGGTCACTAGGAGATCAGAAAATGACAAGTTCACAATGAGGATGTTGGTAACATTGCGCATCTCCTTTTGTTTTAAAATAATGACAATCAAGGCCAGGTTCCCAGAGACTCCCAGAATTATCACGGTCCCATAAGCCAAGGCCAAAGTGAAGACCATGGCCAAAGGCACATGGCAATCTTCGTCCTCAAACTGCAAGATCTGCGAGTTCATCTCCGAAAAATTCAGGTCACCAGAAATATTTCCCAGTGGGGCGAGAACCGAGGTATTCATGTTGTTTCCAACTCGGCACCGACCTTCGCCGCCGCCGCTGCCTTCATCCAGAGCGCTCCGAGTTCAGAAGGCGCCCATCATCCCCGCAGCGGAACCCCGTGCCGAGCCCGCTCCTCAGAGCCGCATCTCCCTCGCAGCACCTGGGGAGAAGGGAATCAGCGGGGCGGTCACCGCGGGACACAGCCCCTGCCCCGGGCGGTGTGGCGACGCGCCCGTGTCCCGCGGGTCGGAGCCGCTCCGCCGGGCTCCGCCGGGCTCCGCCGGGCTCCGCCGGGCTCCGCCGGGCTCCGCCGGGCTCCGCCGGGCTCCGCCGGGCTCCGCCGGGCTCCGCCGGGCTCCGCCGGGCTCCGCCGGGCTCCGCCGGGCTCCGCCGGGCTCCGCCGGGCTCCGCCGGGCTCCGCCGGGCTCCGCCGGGCTCCGCCGGGCTCCGCCGGGCTCCGCCGGGCTCCGCCGGGCTCCGCCGGGCTCCGCCGGGCTCCGCCGGGCTCCGCCGGGCTCCGCCGGGCTCCGGGGCGGCAGCCCGCGGGAACGGGGAGGGAGGCGGGAGCGGAGCGCAGGACGGCAAGCGGGGACACCAGCCCTGCCCGGCACAAGTCGCACGGAATAGCGAGCAATTTCAGCCTGCCACCAGCGTAGCCTCCGCTTTATGTTTTACACCTCCTTTTCAAGAGATTAGTCTGCAAAAGTCTGCTTTCTCAAACTGCTCTAAGTGAAATTATATCCAGGCGTCACATGAGGAGGGGGGGAAAGCCCATCTGACCAATGTGACGGGTGGAAAAATGACTCAATTGCTGGGTTGTTTTTTTTTTTTTCCTGTAACGCATACACTTTCTGTTGAGCGGCCAAGTGCCCTCAGCAGCACTGGCACTGAGTCAAAGGTAAATCAGGAACTCTGAACACCTTAATCTTAGCTAGCAGAGCTGTGCAGCACAGAAAGACGAAAACAAGACAAAGACAAAACCTGGAAAATTTAAACACTGCAGAAAATTTCTTTAGCCATGCAACGGAAATAGGTGTTCTTAAATAACCACTCCTTTGCAAGGTCTTGGATTTTAAAAATCTGAAACACAAGCCATATGTCTTCAGGGGGTAAACTAAAAAATAAAATCAAATTAATTTATAAGCAATTAAAACCCAATTAATCGATAATCTGACACACCTTTAGTTCAACTTGCCATTAGTGGCACTGAATCTGGGCACCGTTAGTGGCACTGCATTCCGCACTGAATCTGGAACTTTCTCTGCCCACACCCATGAGCTAAATTTACTGCTCACTTAACCTTAGGTTATGGTAATGAAAGTAATGCAACTTAAAATTCATGCTAGTGGGTTTCAAACCCAACTGCATATGGCATTTATCACAAAAGCTGTAAAAACATTGCCCACTAAAATATACTTCATTAGAAGTTACCCTGAATAGGTGAGCTTTTGTTCTTAAATTATATTCAATATAAAGCTCTGTACCATGTACGTCTCTGGAGAAGAATTTTCTTTGTCTCTTACTGGTGACAGACACCCTTTTAACCAGCCACACGCTGGGGACCAGAGCCAGCATGTGAGGGCTGGGCTTGCAGATCCAGCTCCTCCTGAGGGTCACCCAAAGGATGACCATGACAATGCCATGCTTTCTCACTGCTGTCAGGAGCTCACCTCAGCTGGCTCTGCTGGCTCTTTTTGCTCACCACAAGGCTATGTGAAACTGTGACAGGCAATGTAGCTTGCCTCTGAGTGACATTTTACTGCAAGAGTTAACAGCAATGATTTCAGGCAAAAGGCATCTCTGAGGTTTGACTACTCTGATTTTCATGCTAGCTAGGCATGCACCTGAGTATTATCTCTCAGACCTTCTGCCTATGCTAAATTTATCAGATCTCTGCTAAATGTATCAGACCTCCTAGTCCACCAAATCTATTTTAGGGTCCAATAAAGACATTTCCGCTCCACGACCCCTTGAAGCATCACTTCTGTCACAGCCAGAAGTAGGTGCTTTACCCAAACGGAAAGTGTGTGGGTGGTGTGGAGAGCCAGGGCTCCTTGATTCCTGCAGTGTAACTTTATCATAGTCTCAGCATCTGGATTTAATCATGACCTCCACCGTCACTTGTATAGCACGAGGTGGGCACTCCAGCCCTGTGACTTGATGGAATGATGGCAGGAGCAGAGCAGGCGAGGAGCCATGTCCTGCAAGGAAAGAACTGGGCAGGTTCTTTTACCAGCTGGGATCAAACTGCCCCAGCAATAAGGTGTCCAGGGTGTCATGCTCTTGGTTTTTCTACTCCCTTAGCCAAGCTCTGCTCTTGCTTATTTATAAAATATCAAACTCAAAACCAGAAACTACTACTGCTCCTTCTTCCCATAGCAGAGATGCAACCTAAGAGCATATCTAGGAACCAGCTCAGAAACACAGCACTGCTGACAAGTGACAAGGAATCTGTCTTTCTTGTCTGCAAAATGGACCAGACAGCAGGGGGGCATGAAGTTCACTCTCCTGGACAGCTGTACTGTTCCTTGCCTCCTAAACCCCCAGCTCCCAAGTCAGGAAGATCCCTTCCCACTCCAAGTGCAGGCTTGGCGTGGGGAAATCCCATAGCTGTGCAGACCCCTCTGGGTGACTGCAGAGTGTCCCCTACCAAGCACGTCCTCCCGACTCTCCGTGAGAAATTTGGTCGAAAGTTTAGCACCAACAGACAGAAAGGGTGAAATACTGTGCTGTGAGGTGACTGGAAATACGCAGTTAAACTACCAGAGCTGTTCAAAAGCAAGCACAAAATGCTGTCAGCCCAAGCTGATAGCTCACCCAGCTGCTCGGAAGTTCTTCCTGGAGCCTACCCCTCCCTTGGATTTTGTCACCTGCACCTAACACAGCAAGCAAACACTAACTGGCACACAACCACCCAGAATCATGGAAAAGCAACCACAGGGGAAACTCACCTTGCAACTGTTCTGCCTGTCTTTGGTCTGCTCAGGGGCTGGCTCAGGAGGCTGGATGGAGAAGGAGTGGAGAAAGGAGAAGGATCCTTTGGTATTTCTTCAGACAGGTCCTAAAGATTGGTGAGGAAGGCTGGAGACTCCCCCTTAAAGCTGAACTCCACCTTACCCCAGTATCACATGATGGTACTCTACGGAGTAGATCCTGAAAATCACACTGCAAGCATATCACCTTTAAACTGCACATCTGGGGGTGGGTTGCCTAGTAATTCCAAAAGAGATGCAATTAAATATTGAAACAAAAGAGGGGGGCTGGGGGGAGAGCGCAGGGAAAAGCTCAGGAAGGGAGACAGTTTCAAATCCGTCTGCCTGTTTCATTTGTCTGCAAGTTATTGCCATCTTGTGGCCAAACTAAAGATGGAAATAGAAGCTGTTGAAAAGGGGACGAGGAAGAGATTTTAAGCATAAGAAGCATGTTATAAAGTTTGGGTTTAGCTTTTTAAACCAGAACAGCTAGCCTCTGGTCTGCATTTATCATGAATAGCCATGACTGGATCAATAAGAAATGTCTAGTTGCTGAAGCACCTTGCTGTCTCACTCACAAAAAGCACTGCATGGATCTACTTCAATGGGCATAAAAGACAGTGAGTTGGGAAGTCTGCGAGAAGTTACCCAGATAAACAAGCAACACTTTGAAAATGCCTTGACAAAACCTGGCGATTGTAATAGGAGTTCGGATTTCTTGGAAAACAGATGTTCCCTAATTCTTCCAAGGCTCCAGGTTAAATTTTCCTGTGTAAGGAGTTGCTCTTACATTCTTACCTTCAGGCGTGCACTTATTATATGGCAACACTATTGTGTCATGAATAACTCTCAATTGAGAAACCAGGTTAATTATAACTAAAAAATTAGGTGTACATAATAAATGATTGCAACATTTTTTTGTAGAAAGAGCGGCACAGGAAGATTTCAGAACCCAGAATAAGGCTGATGTTTACACTGTATTTACAGGAGCTCTGCTCAACGGCAGTGTAATTGCAGCCTTTGATGTAAGAAAGAAAACTGCAGGCACACTGCGAGGTTGCTATAAACCAGTAGCTGTAGCACTGCTGACATTTTAAGAGCAGCAGCCAGAAGGGAAGTGCAGACTGTATATAATGCCTCTCCAGAACTTCAGTCATATGTGGGTCATTAGCATGCATCCATCTTCGACTGAGCAGAGCAAAAGTACGTACACTCAGGCAGGGATCCAAGCTGAAGGTCTCATAAAGAGCGTATTTCTGTCTGAAGCAGTGACACTGTAGGGCATGTACAACTGAGACCTCTCATTGCTATAGATGTGGAATGATTCATCCACACTACCAAAAAAAAAAAAGGAGTTGTCCAATATAGATATTTTTAAGGGCAGTAGATGTATTGCTAGGCAGAGAAAAAGCCTTTTTTTGTTATGCCAGGATGTTCCCACTACTTCCCTGTGATGTTCTTACCCATATGGTCAAGACACTATTTCAAAAATTAAAGTAAGCACTCTGTGATACAGAATTGTTGTACTCTGCCAACAGGTATCCAAGGCAGAGATACATTTTTAGGACCACTCCAGAATAAGAGACTTGAGTTTACACAGCAAGTTGGGGAGCTGCAGGGGTGGCTTCTGTGAGAAGACAACACTCATGTTGAACAGAGCAGAACAGAACAGAACAGAACCATTTTCATCTGACTCCAAAATGGACCCACTGCCAGCCAGAGCAGAGATTCCCCCCTGCAGCCATGGTGAGAGCCATGGTGACACAAGTTGCTCCGCTGCAGCCCGTGCAGGACCATGGTGGAACAGATACGCTTACTGTGCTCCATGGAGAGGAGTCCACACAGGAGCAGTCTGTTCCTGAAGGACTGGAGCAGGGAACATCATGAGGGGGAAGGAGTGGCATAGCCAATGTGTGATGAACTGACCAGAACTCCCATTCCCTGTCCCTCTGCACCACTCAGAGGGGTTGGAATATAGAACAGCTGGGAGGAAAGAGTGATGTTGAGCCTGGGCAGATAGGGATGTAGGGAGTTGTGAATTTTGCCTTTGTTTCTCACCATCCTCTTCTATTTTAAATAGATTAATGTACAACAGAGCCATTCATTTACTGTCCTAACAAAATGCCAATTTTTCAGAAATTTCTAAATTTTCAGATACATATAATCTTCTTTCTCCTCAATTTTGTCATTAGTCATGAGGATCTCCATTTCAGCAACAAATGAAGTGTTTCATAATACTTCACTTTTTAATAGTTAATACATACATGAATTTCAAACGTTGCATAAACATGGGCAAAGCAAACCTCACAGTTCTTCTGTTATGCCATGCAAATATAATAACTACCTATAAAAGACTGAAGAGAAGAGCCTATGACCTCAGTGACCTGAACTCACAAGTATTCAAAGGGTTATTCACACTGTAGACAGATCCAAGGTCAGGCTTTGAGCAGTGTAGTGAAGCAATGGAAAGGACTGCCTCAGTCGCTGAGTCTTTCAAACACCTGTAACACAGAAGTGTGCATACATATATAGATATATGCACACATCCTATAACCCAAGCCTTACTACAACTTCCTGCTTCACCACACTGCTGTGGGTCCACCTCAGATGACTAAATCAGCTAGAGCTATATCAGTCTTCTCTGAAGCATTTCACATACGTGTGAGAACTAATACACACTAAAAAACAATTGCTCTAATAAACAGACTCTTTACAAACTTTCCATTATTACTATATAAAATAGATGTTGTGCAGTAAATACCACATAGCATCAGGTATGCTCTGTAGGAAAATCAGGTTTCATCAGGCCCTGGCTATTCTGTGTGTCTCCAGTCTCAATGCCAAGCTGAGAGTCTCCATCTGGAGCTCTAAGCTCACAACGATGTCAAATAATTCCTCATAACTCTGACTTTATTGATGATGACTCTCAGGACCGTTAGAACACTGGAGTAGTAAGATAACCATTGTGTTAAAGATTATCCTCTTCCAGGGAATAAATTTTTCAGTACATCAAAGGCACCCTGTACTGGAAGACTGTTTGTTTGTGTGCATATGTTTATTCGTGTGAAGGCATGACACTGCAAAAAGAAAGTACAATAAACAGAACACAGGTATTTCAGTGAAGGAAATAGAACAGCCTGAGTAAAAGAATACAGAAATGCTTTGAAGCAAAAGCATTGAGAAGGGAACGAGATGTTTTTAAAAAACATGTAGAAAAAATACACCAAGACATAAATCCATTAAAATTCTTTCTCACTACAAATCTCAAAAATAGAAAAGATTTCATAAAATGAGGCTGTCACTTTCATTGCAATATATTGTCATGTGTTCTGGCAAAGCAATCCCTCCTTAAAACTTAAAATCCAGTATGTGAAAGAACACCAGGAGGGCTATTTGTATCTTCTATTCTGTATAAAACAAACAGAAGTCACCACTATGGAAATAAATGGAAACACCCTCTGAAGGGTTTTTTAACTTATTTTTTATCATTTTTATTTTCTAGTAATGAACACCAGTGCCATTGAAATACTTGCATTTCACATTACTCTGTTCAAAGATAAGGGAGCTTGTGGTCCTTGGGGCAAAAGTCTGTCATCAGTATACTAAATAGGGCTTTTGCTGTTGAGTGTAATTTGAATTGCAGGAAATTCTCTCTTTGACTAAGAACATGTTTATTCTGACATAACTGCATCTGACACCAAACATAACAACACTTCCTTTGACTGCTACTGTCACAAACCCAAAGAAGCTGCATGAATGATTATGTGGTTAATCTCTGTGGACAGTCTTGCTGCTGCAGTTCCATTTTCAACAGCACAGTCAAGCTGACTAGAGTAAATCTATCCTGGTCACATGAAATATTGCTGAAAGGCTGCTTGTGCTATAACCTAAATTATGTTGACCTGGCTAAAACACTAAGACATATTTTCTGCTATGGCCACCCCCCTGTGTCCATTCAGGATTCAAACTCCTGTATGCTCATACACAAGCTCTCCTCTGGCTTCAGATGAAGCAGAAATAGGCCCCACACGTGATCGTGTGTATAACCAGTCAACGTGTATAACACCAGCCAAAAAATATGGTGTCACATTAGGAAACAAAAGTTACTAATTACAGGCTCACCCGTGGAAGTATTTTATTAGCTAACCATCAGGTGTCCTGCCTTTTATTGCAAAGACATCTCAACCATTGCCACCTTTTCAGAAGTCCAAGGCTTGCTGGTTTACGCAAGGTAAGAATCTGTGGAAGGCATGGACCACACAGAAGCCAGACATTAGTGGTATTTTTAATAGTATTTTAATAGAATTCTTCTGGGCATTAAGTGGTTGGGTGAAGAATTTTAACAAACAGAAATGCTTTTCATGTATATTGCAAAATCTCTCAAAATCTGTAGTAGCTACATCCTACCACTTACCCTGTTTTGCCCATGGATAGGTGCTCCATTGGTAACAGACTTTACAATAACACTAGACTTTGTCTCATGGCAAACTTTGACTCAGGACGATTGACTGCATGCTGTGGAATTGGACATTAGGTGCTTTAGACCTCTGGTTTTGTAGCATTTATCAGTTCTCAAGGATTTCCATTGGAGCTTTGAGTCGTCATGTTTTCCACAGTTTGCCTTTAGAGGCTAAATTTTCTAAGATATTGGAATGATTCTCCCAAAAGAAAGATACATTTGGGACTGCATTAAGAAACTTGATGAAATTAATTTGTATTCATATAGCCACAGAGTTTTCTCCTGTATTTTCTTTTGTATTCTTCTGACTCAGGAATCCCAACCTTCTCTCTTTGATGCACCATTTTTCTTACCTAGGTCCTCCAGAAAAGGTATCTTTCATCATCACCAACTCTTACTTCCTCGAGGACTCCTTTATGGTTTCAACAACCCTGTGGTGGCTGGTTTCTAGGGAGCTTGTACTATCATCTGCAGTCACTCCTGACATTTGATATCTCTTTTCCATCTCTAGATTACTGATTTTATTATTCAGTAGTATTAATGTCAAGACAGAGGTACACAAACAGTGAAAAGAAAAAATTATAATGGTTTGAATAGTAATTGTCTCTGATCAAGTATCAGGGATGAAATGTACAGATACAGTTGAGAGAAATCTGGTGTTATTTTCATGTCTGTGGGGAATAAAACAAACCAACAAACTCACACCTGCCAGTATATTACTGACCGATGAACCCTCCTGAAATAAGACAACCAACAAAAAAAGTACAGTATTTTATTCTCAGAGAAAATTGCTTTGAGGAAGGAATACTTGTCTTATTGACTGCTCCCACTAAGAAGCTCATATTTTCTGGAGGCTGCTTGGGAAACTGTACTAGGTGACCTCCCACCTCAGAAATGGCTTAAAATGATGGTAGGCTGTTCGTACCTTTATGAAGGTACAATGGCATCCCACATAAACCACCGTTGTGCAATGTAAGAAACTTTAATTTCCCACTGGACTCCACCAGCAAATTTAGATTTCTTTTTCAAGACAATATCAGTCTTCTGTAGCCAGAAGTTTCCATAGAGAGATGTTGTGTCTTTGAAACTTCACTCTTTCCAGGAGGGACCTTCCACTTCAAGCAGTGGGTCCAGCAATGTGGGAAGCTCTCGTGCTACAAGAGAAGTGGGGAAAGTCTTAATCACCCCCAGCACATCTTAGAACCATAGTGGGTTTCTATCTACAGGTCAAAAATTTGCGTGAAAGGCTTCAAAACCATCAGTGTTAGGTGGGAAGATGGTCAAAAATGCTAAGAACAGCTGCTCAGGCCTAAAAAGGATTAATTCTGTTCTCCATTGTGACAAACAGGAGAGCTGTGTTAATACAATGAGATGGATCAGCACGTCACTTCCACATGGCAGCTCCCTGTGCTCTGCTTGCACATGCAGTGATTCACCAGCAGTGGGTGGTGAATTATGCAGAAGCAGGCGAAAGAAGATGGGATGGAATCTTCAAAAGAAGATAGGATGAAATCTCCCTTGCCATCCTGAGCTCATCTGCTGAAGATGATTTGTCCCTAGATCACTCAGTGAGTGTTTTCCCAGTATGCTGGTTAAATAAGGAACCTAACTGGACTTTTCAAAGGTTATTTTACAATATGACTGATCCAGTTGTTTTGTCTTTGTGTGGTACACTCTTTCACAGGCTAATTACAGTGACAGCTTTTCTGCAGTGCTGCGTTAGTATCAACTGTCAAAGTAGCACCTTGGCAAATGGGAAAGTCATTACTTTTCTGTGTCAGATTCTGCCACTTGTGCTCCCAGGGACCCGCATGTCACGGAGTTCTCTGGTAGCTCTGTAATAGGACTATGATCAATGACTCTTCTTGTGCTAGAAGATAACAGCTGGTGAGAGCAGCAGAATTTGTCTTTTCATGCTTTGTACTATGACATACCCAACAATTTTTAAGCTTTAAAATATTGTTCAGATAAGAAAATGCCCCGCTTTCTCACGGATTGTTCAGATAAAATTAAAACCACCCTTCAGATATTTTACTTTGTAAGAACCGAACTCAGCTCAGCAAGGAAAACTGTTTGGAGGGAAATCCATCGCCTCCCACCTGTTCCAAAATAAAATGTAAAGGGTATTCGAGCAGTATGGATAAGCACCTCCGGAGCTCCCCTCCAGCAGAAGCGAGGGGAGCTCCGATCGGTGTTCTGTCATTGCCTGTCTGTGCTCGCACTCCCCTACGTCCTGAGACTCGCAGCGCGTTTCACCTTTGCAAAACGCCGTGCCCTGAGCGCGGGGTGAGGCACTGAGAGCATCCCGTAAGCACCGGCGAGCATGGGCTTTATTCACGGCCTCGCCGTATTTCCATGGAAACTCTAGTTGTCACACCGTGCAGCACTGAAATACCGGGCTCCAGGGTCGCCCGGAGCAGCCTCCCGAGACGCGCCCGAGCTGCAGGCCCGGCCCCGCCGGGCGGGCGGCGAGTGCGGCAGCCCCAGCCCCGGGGCCCGGCGCGGCCGCACCCGTCGCCTGAGATGCGCAGCCAGCCCGGGAGCTGCGCGCCTCCCCCCGCGGCCGCGGAGCCGCGCTCCGCCCGCCCGTGCCGGAGCCGTGAGTGCGGAGCGGGGCTGCCGCCGCGCCGCGCCCCCGCAGCGCCACACGCGCGCAGGTAACGCGGGGCGGGCGCGGCGAGCGCGCCTCCGATCCGTTCGGCTCAGCTCGGCTCGGCTCGGCTCAGCTCAGCTCAGGTCTGCTCAGCTCAGCTCGGCTCTCTTCCCCTCCCCTCCCCTCGCGGGGCGGCCGCGCAAGTTTGCGCGGGGCCTCGCCCTGGCACCAAGTGCGCGGGGATGGGGGAGCGCATCAGCCCTGGGGGTGGTGGTGCCGCGGCGGCCGCGGGTCCCCGGGGCTCGGGCTGGGAACGGGTGCGCGCTTTGGGACGCGGGGCGGTGCGGGTGTGCAGAGTGCTTCCCAAGGGAGGCGTAGAAGGGCAAAAATAACAGTCGTTCTCGTTTTGAGGTGGTTTGGTGCTTTTGCCTTTGCGAGCCAGGAGCTGCTGTGAACCCTGGAAGAAAATGCAGCCATGCGTTTCAAGTTTTCTGTTCTGGCCAGCAAATTATGTTCCATAGCATTTCCTTGGAGCTGGGCATATAATCTTATTAGTTGGCTTTGGCATAATTTGGGAAGTTGTATTTTTGTGTTCCAGGATAATGTTGCAGTTCTTTTAGTTAGGCACAGAAATAGGCATACCATTAATACGTACAAAAATCTTTTTTTCTGGACTTTTGAAGTAATTTCAATCTGTTGAATTCTCCCAGGTTCTCAGGCTAGTTTTTGCTGTTCCACATAATGAACATGAACATCAGAACCAGCAGCTTTTCATCTTTAGCTTGTGTTGTGAATGCAACACTTCAGTGGTTTCAAATTTTGTCTCGGGTGTTATCTCGGTCTGTATTGATGTGAGGGCATAATTTTTCCAGTTGTAACTCTACAACTCGGTGCTTTCCTAAAGCTTTGGTGGTTGTGCAGTAACAGCCACTCATATTGACTGTTTACAGCTCTGTAGATTTTTAAAAACCTTCTCTGACTTTTTGTATGCAGTCCTGATACTGCTCCAATATTATGAGAGCAGAAAGATCGTATTTCTTACGAATTCACACATTTTGCTTCCTCCCTGTATGTGTTCACCGTGGGGTTTTGTGGTTTTTGGTTTTGGGGGATTTTGGGGGGTGGGATGTTTTGGCTGGTTTTTGGTTTTTTTTTCTAACATAGAAAAAGGTCCCCCAAGACTGTAAGTCGTTTGCAGCTATAAAGATTAATTGCCCTCTTACAAGGATTGAATTGACTGGACTATACAAGGACCAGCCAGTCAGAGATAACTTAATAGGCATTCATATTGTGGGATATAAGCTCTTTTCCATGAATAAACCTTAATATAAGTATCTTATCTAATTGAAGGAACATTTCCTGAAAAAACAATTGCCTTTAGAGGATGATAGTTGCCTGCCTAAATTTCGTGTTCTTTCCCTTTAAATTTCCTTTTAAATATATAGAGAAATAGAAATATCCAGCCTATTTACTGTCCTGAATTATGATTTAGGGATTTTGTATTTTAAGTGATAGCTTTAAGTGAAAAAAATGATACTAAGTACAAGATATTAAACATTAGATTAGCATAGGTTATCTGGTACCTCTAACTCTGCTAAATGTTAGCTCTAATCATTTGACTCTTACAGTGACTATTCAAATCCTCCTTGGATCCTGCCACAAAACTGCAGTCTCTACTGCCTTGTGCAGCCTAGCCTCCTGTCTCAAGCATTCTACTGAAACTGAAGGAGAGCTAGACAAAGCCACATAGAGCTCATGAGGTATGAGCTCACACAGGTGTAGCTGAGCACAGTTGGGACTGTGCAGTACTCAGAATGGGGGACCTCGTTTGCTTGACTGATAGATGTAGGAGATGAACGTGATCCAACTTTTGGAGCTGACAGCTAGAAAACCTCCAGCAGGTACTTTCAGCTTAACTAAATTTGAACTTGAAAACAGGTGCAAGAGCATCCTGGCACTGATGTGCATTTAGTTTAGAAATACACTTCAAATATGAGGAGAAGTTTTTGAAAAGAGGCTGTATTTTTTAATTCTGTTTTCCACAGTGGGATTTTCTGGAATTTCCATTTCTCTGAAAGTTATGGCCACCTGCTGCACTGGGATTGACCAACCAACATGAGGGAGGGTGAGCAAATCTCTGAAAATAGAAGCAGCTGTCAAAACAAAGCAGGAAGATAAATGCCAATAAGTGCACACAGCCCTGTGAAATCAGTGGCACGCTAGGACAAGTTTGGGGACTAAAGATCAATGATATCAGAGGAAAACTTTTGTTTGCATCTTTACTGCCAGTGCACTCAGACTGAGAGTAACTGGTTTCTTTTTGAGCCAGAGAGAAAGCATAGAGAGCAAGAGATCCACTTGGCATTTTTTGAAAGTAGGGGGGATGTCTGCTTTCATTTTGTACATCCAAAATGAAAATATAATTCTCTTTGGGCATTTTGCAAAGGGAACTTCTGTCAGCACAGCAGTTCTCTGTTGAAACCAGCAGATTATACTGTCATTCCTACCCTCTCTGCCTTGCTATCACTCTGAAACTGTGACTATAGGAAGAGGTTTCTGTGCACCACAGACTCTTGTGGTGCCGTGAGTGTCCAGCCAGGGTCTGAACAGATCATGTTGTGGCTTCTTCCGGTGCTCCTTCCTCAGGGAAATGAGGACACGTGGTGAGGACATCTCTCACCCAAGGCAGAAGGCAGCCGTAGCACCAAAGGAATGGAGCTGGCAAGCCCATGCTGGACTTCAGAGGCACTCCTGCTAAACTTCTTCAGTATTTATGCATCTCAACAAAATATGTCTACTTCAGCAAAACCAGAATATTCACTTTTTGTTTGTAAAGAATTCTTTTAAAAACACAATGAACACTTCTGCTAAATCCATATTGCAAGAGCTTTATGTGGAGGTGTAGAAATCCACAGAACCTGGCAACAATCTTTCATTTAAATCTTCAAGAAGAACTCAATAAACATTTATTCATTAAACATGTTACAGTATAACAACACATAAAATTTTGTTCCTTGGCCCTATTCTTAGCATTATATTACCTTATCCAGGGCAAAGCTGCAAAAGTTATGCAAAGTCACATTTACAGAATAGAAAGAAATTTCAGCAGATTTTGGAAGTCACTGTGGTGCACGGATCATACCATTTTGAGTTGGTTACTAGTAACTCAGAAAATAGCTCAAAAAAATTAAGTTTAAATTTAAAGCTATTTACTTCATCAGCTAAGAGTTGTGTAAAGAAAAGCCCACCAAAATGAAAACTTCTGATAATATCAGTATAAAAATAGAGAGATTAGATCACTTACACAAATCTCTAATCTGCTCCTTTAAAATTGGTCTAGAGATAAAGGTCACATTGTTTGTCTATTATGTGGTTTTCCACCATTTCATTAAAGACTGGCAAAAATTGAACAGAAGTAATATGCATTAATGCCTCTCTGCTCATATGCACACAATTACAATATTTAGGTTATCTAAATTCATGTATCCAGTTCTTAATTCTATTTTAGCTGTTAAAAAACACTTTAGCATTGTGGCAAATTGGCAAGGCTGACTTCTTTTCACCTCTTTCCAACACATTACCTGCAATATATTTTTTTTAATACATATATATCTATATATATATTTCTACTCTTACTTGAAGGACCTTCCCATCACAATACTGTTAGTGAATATCTCAGGTTGTTTTATGGTTTGAGCTCAAACCATAACAGTATGGACACACATGGTATGAAGAAAAGAGCACATCTGCATGTGTAGAGGAACCAAATAATATTAGTGCACTTTGAAGATGTCAGCATGGTACAGCTCACTGTGGATTGCTATATTCTTGAAGAACCCTGCCTTTTTTAGGTGACAGATTTAGCCGTCTGCTCTATTTATGTATGCTTTGGGTTTGTAGATCTTTTCTGTTTTCTCTTATGTAAGATTTCTAAACATTAAGCAATTTTGCACAGGACATTGGCACTCTGGGGAATTTTGACTTTGAAACTCTAGTACATGCAGGTGTTTAAGATAAATGAGGTTTGAACTGAATTCTCATGTCTTTCCATTTGTTCTAAAATGAAGACTTAATATATGAAGATTCAGTAGGCAGAATAACTTTGTGCTGAGCTAGGTTTAACACTAGATGATCCTGTGCTGAAAAAGTAACAGTTCACTGAATTTTCAAATGGCTGTTTGGTGTTTGTTTCCAGTAGCACTGTCATTTCTATGTTACATCCAATTATTTTAGGTGTTTTGTAGGTAGTTTTCCTTTCTGCTTGAGCACCAGTTAAACTATATTCAGCACTTATTAGAAGGTGTTTTTTATACACACCACATTAGGAATTCCATCTTGGATCTCTGACAGTGGATTTCCTGATCCTTTTTGAAATCTCTCACCTATATTGTGTTAGTTGTCTACTAGCAAGGTAAGAAATACTACTGCAGTTGTTAGCCATATGTATTTTCAGGTGCCTTCTTTGTAATTTGCAATGACATAATGATTAGGCATCTGCCCAGATGGTGACTGTAATTTCCTTACTCATATCAATGGGCTGTTATTCACATGACTAATCTCACCAACTCAATGTGTATTGCTTTTGTAGCTAACTACTCCCTCATGGAAAGCCTGACAATATGTTCTGTAGCAGAGCATAGTAAAAAGGCAGCATCATAATGCAGACCTTTACATTGCCATTCTCCCATGTGAGCAGCTGGGTAGAGGCCTAGGTGGGCTGAACACCAAATGATAAAACCTACTTAGCTAATTCACACCAACCTGAAGTTATGCAGGATCTGCCTCACGGTAGACTAAGTTCACTAGTAATTTATTTGCACTGAGGTGATACAAAGTAAATTTATGTACTTTTACAGTCTGATTAACAGCAATATCATCATTTCTTCAGATGCTAATTAATGCCTTTCTTGTTCTAAGCAGGACTGTAAAATGGATTTAGGATTCAAAGACCGTAACAACAGGACACATACCAAGAACACCTCTGCTACAACAAAGAATTTTTCTGCCTGGGAAGACTATAAGAGCAGTGTTGATGACATGCAGTACTTTCTTATTGGGCTGTACACACTTATAAGTCTGGCTGGCTTTGTGGGAAATCTGCTTATACTAACAGCCCTTCTAAAGTGCAAGCAGAAGACAGTAATAAACATTCTTATTGGAAACTTGGCCTTTTCTGACATCTTGGTTGTGCTGTTTTGTTCACCTTTCACATTGACATCCGTCCTGCTTGACCAATGGATGTTTGGCACTGTCATGTGCCACATAATGCCCTTCCTCCAGTGTGCGTCAGTCCTAGTTTCGACTTTGATGTTAATATCTATTGCTGCAGTCAGGTACCGTATGATAAAGTATCCCCTCTCTAGCAATCTAACAGCAAAACAAGGCTATTTCTTAATAGTGATCATTTGGGCCTTTGGTTTCACAATTTGCTCCCCTCTTCCAGTTTTCCATAAAACTGTGGACCTCAGCAAAACTCTGAATTTAGAGGGACTGGAGAACAGGCTCTTGTGCATCGAGTCATGGCCTTCCGATTCCTACAGGATTGCCTTCACCATAGCCTTGCTGTTCATGCAGTACATCCTGCCCCTGGCGTGCCTGACCGCCAGCCACACGAGTGTCTGCAGGAGCATAGGTGCTAGGCTGTCAAACAAGGAAAACAAGTTTGAAGAAAAGGAGATGATAAACTTAACTCTTCATCCCTCTAAGAGCACTGGCACGCAGGTGCAGCCCTCCAGATATTCCAGGTGGAGCTGTGCCTTTGGCAGGAGGCACCACAGAAGATACAGTAGAAAGACTTCAAGTGTGATGCCAGCTATTTCAAGGCATCACCAGGGTACTCATTCCAGAGATCTCCCAGAAACCTCTGACACAGAAAAAAGCCAGCTCTTTTCCTCCAGTAAATTCATCCCTGGAATCCCTATCTGTTTTGAAATGAAACCAGAAGAAAATACAGGGATCCAGAACATGATCACAGTATCCCAGTCCATCGTCAGAATTAAGACAAGATCGAGGAGGGTTTTTTGCAGACTGACAGTGCTAATCCTAGTTTTTGGCTTCAGTTGGATGCCTCTTCACCTTTTCCACATTGTGACAGATTTTAATGCCACTCTCATTTCCAATAGGCATTTTAAATTACTGTATTGCATATGCCATTTATTGGGTATGATGTCCTGCTGCTTGAATCCCATCCTTTATGGGTTTCTTAACAACAGCATAAAAGCTGATTTAATGTCCCTTATTCCATGCTGCCAAATACCGTGATTTTATGTGCCCCAAGATAAAGTAAAACAAACACGTATAGCTTTCAAGCCTAGTGGTGTGTATAGCTGTAAAAGCTAAATTAGTTTAATTTAGTTTAGTTAGTCTGAGTTGGTAGTGATTAGTAGCATTTTTTTTGTGGATGGATAGTTCTACGGCAGCATGTATTTCTTGCATTGGGCAGAAATATATGCATATGTTATAATATTCTTTAATCTGTTACGTGTAGGAAATCATGCCCAGTGTACAAACCCAGAACACCATTTTCATTACCCAAATTGTTGGCAACCTGTACTTTGGAATTATACAGAATATACAATGAGTAATAAATGTAAGACAGACTACTTAGACATATCAGTATTAATTGTCATAAAACTATAATAAAATACATGTCATTTACTAAATAATTATTGTTGAGACTGTTTCAGTGCCAACGTTGATTGTTTTCTAATATAATTAAATATCTCTTTCTGGATGTGATTAGGAAAATATTTTTCCTTAGCTCTTTGACTCATAATTTGCAATATTCTTGCAAGATGCTTTGCTGCTGATTCCTAGGTTGCCTTATTCTGTGGAATGGGTTTGAGGGTCATTGTTCTTGTCTTGATTGTTTCCATCTCATTGTATTTACCCAGTACAACCCACCTCTGATTTCCTCAGCCAATTTTCACTCTGGCTTGTCATTTTATGTAATTTTCATCCAGCCTGAATTTATCTAGAGTTATGTCTTCATTCTCACAGTGACAACACCCCTCAACATACAACACACTTCTGATCAGGGTAAGCCTTCATTATCTAAGCAAATTATATTGGAAAGAAAAAGAAAATGGAAAGACATCAGGAATTTTTCTCTTCCTTTAACAGAAAGCGAAAGCTTACTACACTTCATTATAGCTGACCCGCTTGCTTTGGAAAGGTATAACAGCTTTCAAATAAACATGAGCATGTGTGCTTTGACGGGTGGGAGGGATGGGCAGAGGGGATTATTTTTAAATTCAGCAAAGGCAAGGGCAGGGTCCTCCCCTGTGGAGGAACAACCCCAGGCACCAGCACAGGCTGGAGACTGAGCTGCTGAGAAGCAGCTCTGTGGAGATTGACCTCGGAGTCCTGGTGGACAGCAAGCTGTCCCTGAGCCAGCAGTGTGGCCCTGTGGCCAAGAGGCCAATGGTGTCCTGGGGTGCATCAGGAAGAGCAATGCCAGCAGGTCAAGGGAGGTGATCCTGTCCCTTTACTCAGCCCCAGTGAGGCACATCTGGAGTGCTGTGTCCA
Organism: Acanthiza pusilla; assembly: GCA_036630365.1. NCBI lineage: Eukaryota > Metazoa > Chordata > Aves > Passeriformes > Acanthizidae > Acanthiza > Acanthiza pusilla. The sequence continues at coordinate 25,673,874 of JAXCHO010000164.1, forward strand.
GTTCTGGGCTCCTCAGTACAAGAGAGATAATGGAGCTCGTGGAATGGATCTAGCGGAGGGCAACAAAAATGGTGAAGGGACAGGAGCATCTCTCTTACAAGGAAAGGCTGAGGGAGCTGGGCCTGTTCAGCCTCAAGAAGAGACAACTGAGAGGGGACCTCATCAATGTGTGTCAGTGTCTGAAGGGAGGTGTCAGAGAATGGATCTAGGCTCTGGTCAGTGGTGCTGAGCAGTGGGACACAAGGCAATGGGCAGAACCTGATGCCCAGGACATTCACCTGAACATGAAGAAGAACTTTTTACAATGCAGTGACTGAGCCCTAGAAAAGGTCTCCCAGAGAGGCTGTAGAGTCTCCCTCACTGGAGATATTCAAGAACCATCTGGACACAGTTCTGCGCCGTGTGCTCTGGGATGGCCCTGCTTGAGCAGGGAGGTTGGACCAGATAACTCACTGTGGTTCCTTCCAGCATTATCCATTCTGTGACCTTGTGTGTATGAACACATGCAAACACACAAATACACACACACACACACACACACACACACACACACACACACACACACACACACACACATTTTCTGCATCTCCCCTCTCTCCTTTTCTCCTTTTTAACCAGACCAGTACTTTTCCTTCCAAATCTAAATCACAGGCATCTTCCCTAAGTCATATTATATTTCACAGCACAAATGCAAAGCATATATATATATATATATACTTACCTGCCCCAGATTAATTTAATAATCCATCTCTTCCCTCAGGATTCAGTAAATGAACAAAGCCTTTGCTTTGAATGTTAAGCTGTAACACCTCTCCCCAGGTCTAGCTGGTGATTATCTCCTTTTCTCCACTAAGGATTTTTATCCAATAGGCTTTTGTATATAGCTTCTACAGACTGAGAAATAAAGTTATTATTTTTATAAATGGGTGGTTGGGAACAGTCATTGTGCATTTTTTTCCCCTCAAGATACTTCCTTTCCAGATAGTCTTTAAAAGTGAAAGCAGTTCATTTATTTTGAAGAATCATCAACTTATTGTTATCACAGTGTTATAATTCTGAGACCTTTTCTCCCCAAGCCATTATCTGGCAAGGAGTTTATTACATGCCAGTGGGTAATAGCTTCTCTCCTTAAGGGATTTTTCTAACATCTAGTTCCCAGTAACCCATTGTTCTTTGTTTTCACTAGTAATATAGTTTATTGGTTTCTTCCTGGACCTTGACTATTGCATTTTGCAGATTATTATCTCCTAAAACCCTAAAAATAGGACATTTAATAGAGTGCAAATGGTACAGAATAGATGCTGTTGGAACAATAGATTTTAAAATAGCTTTTTTAATGTTTTAAATACTTTAAAAATATTTATGATTAATCTTAGTAGCTAAACTTAGGAAAATGTTAACCAAATCTACAGTCAGAACACAATTATGTAGTCCTACAGAATTTACAGTAGCTTATGCCCTATTTCTGGCCACAAATTTTCACATCATTGTAATATTTAGTCTTATTTATACCATGTGATATAACCAAATAGTATAAAATTATAAGCAGTCATATTGTTTCAGCTTGAAATATTCCTTCTGATTTTTTTTTCAATTTACTGTTATCTTCCTTCCCACTTCCTGTTTATTGTCTATTCCTTCCTTTCACAATTTTAGCCATTTCTAACTCCTACACTGTAGATTGTTATTTATATATCAATTAAATGTTTATTTAGTAATTACTCTTTCCAGATCAAATTCTACTCATTTTATATGGCAAGCAGAATCATTCTAGGACTTGAATAAGGCCTTCCTCTAGTTTCTGAGTTGCACAAAGATTAGTCTCTACACTGGAGATTTTATATTTATATCTATTTGCCTGGATGAAATCAATAACTGTGCTCCTTACTCTTTACACTGATCAAAGCACAACAAATTGTAATTTGGCAATAGAGAATTAAATCAAGACAGCTATTGAACTTCTTTAGTTCTGTGCCATATAAATCTGTCATCTTTTTTTTTAATTGTTAATCAATAGTGGGATAATGTGTATTTTTATTTCTAAACAATCATTATCATTCTATTTTGAAATTTCCAAAATGTCCCTGTCTTTCCTCTGAAATGTTAAATAAAAATAAAACAACTTTTCTACCTTCCACTCCAACAGCCAGTGTAGCTTGGTTCCAGTGTCAGCAAGGATTACATGTGAAGCAGACAGGAGCAGTAGCAAGTGAAATCGGGCATAAGGCGATTCCCAAAAGAGTAACTTCTGTGAATGGGATAAGAAAAAACTGATTCATCCATTTAACATTTTCCAGTCTTGAACATTAAAAAAAAACCCCAAAAAATTCTAAACACGAAGATATCTCCCCTACTGCTTCTTGAGTAGGTCTCACTTAGTCTGAGCTGCAGTAGATGATCCTGTGCCTTCCCTTCCACCAGTGACTGGCAGTGTGGTGTTGTTTCCAAAATGTTTTGGGAAAATGTTATCTCACAACAATATCCAGTGACATTTAATCATTCTCACATGTAGACAGGTATATGTGCAGGTACAGATACAGATAATGCACACTTCCTAGAAAACAAAGCACATTAAAATGGATTTTCAAGTAGAGCATTTAATGAAGTCCTTTGGCCAGCTAAAGTGTACTCTTTCTGTAACTAAACATCTAAATAAATGGGAAGAGAGGAGTTTTGTTTTGATAGCATCCACTAAATGCAATCAGGAAACAGCAGCTGCAGAGCCATGTATCCACTGGAGTTAGAAGAATGGATTGTATAGGTAGAGTGATTACTCTCAATTAAAACAAAACAAAAAACCAAAAAAGCCCTCAAACCCCCCCCCCAAAAAAAACCCACCAAAAAAAACCAAAAAAAAAACAAAAGAGAGAGACAAGGCTCTCAGACTGCTGCTCTTTGTGTATGATGAATGTTAAAATTCTTAGGAAGACTCACATAAATTGGTTTTCCTAGTTCTACAAAATATTGACCAAGTTGACTTTTTGCAAATGTCAAAGCTTAAAATTCACCTTTGCCCCTTCTCTTTCAGTGAAGAAGAAACAGATGCCCTGACATGTCCAGGTCACTCCTGAGCCAGCCAGGCCAGTGACCATGGCTGACTGGAGGTCTGCACGGGCTGACCCTGGAGTATATTTACTTAGGTTGTGGTGAAGGGGTTGGCGCCTCTGTGGCTCTCCACAGTGCCATGGCAGCAGCATCTGGGTGTGGCTGGCATAGGTCTGGAGCAGCAGGCAGTGCAGAGACGTTGCCAGGGGAACTGCATCCCAGGCAGGTGCCTGGTGGGGTAGAGCCTGCCCTGGGCAGGGCTGCGGGGACTGGGGAGCTGGCGGGGACACATGGGACAGGAAAACCACATTGCTGCAGTATTGGCAGCTGGTTGCCCTGTTCCTGGAGCCTGGAAGCTCTCATGACAAAATGTTTCCTCCTCAGAAGTATGAACACTTGAGAAAAGACAGAAAAACAATCAATTGATCTGTAGATGTGTAAGAACCAAGAAGAGGAGCATAGTTGGGAAGAAAAGTGTTTACTTCCAATCATGCTGAGATAGTTCTCCTTTGGAGAAGTATTAACAAATTAAAAAACCCTTGTGTTATCCATAGGGGTCTGTCAGCTATTACTGCACTTTTGAAAAAAAAAAGAAATCAATATATTTTCACAGTAGTCCCAATATATCTCTGCAGCATACAAGACAAACAGTATTAAACATAGTCTCCAGAAAGATGTCCTTCAAAAATACTGTTGGATCCAGGAATTTAACCTTTTATTTTGTTGCCTATACTATTTGCATTAAAAGTCCTTGCCAGAAAATACATTATTACAATCTGAAACTGTCTTAGGGCAGTGGCAGGACTCTTGTCCTAGACATGTCTCTTCTTTTTTTTTCCCACATGACTGGAATAATGGTATAAAATCATGATCCTCATGATTTTAAAAACAATCAGGAAAATTTTTCAACTGATTTTGACAGTAGGTGGTTTATAATCCCTGAGGTCAGGTTTCTTGTTATTTCAAATCATGGAGTTTTTTCATATACAGTTGAAGACAAATCCCTCTTTTTTTTTCCTAGATCCTTTTACATGCAATATGTAATGAAGACTCCTGCAGTTGCTTGGTTTTGATCCAATAATATATATCTTTATCATAGGTATATTGCTTGAAAGTTGCCCTTGGTCTGAATAGTGCTCATATTCAGTTAAGGTAACCTTTCATGTGAAGAGAAATAAAAGAGAGAAAGAGAACTAAAAGCAGATCCAAACTAACACCACTTACCCACATTCTGCAGGTGACAAAGGAATGCATCAAAGCCAGATGCTTCTCAAGCGCCTGCCATGAGCAATGAGTGTGTGACAGTTCTATTGAACATTACTAATCCCACAGGTGACCCCAGAAGCCTATCGTAAATTTTTGAACCTGAGGAAGTAACAGCTAGTGAGAACGGATTTCAGTGCCTTCAAAATTACCCCTCTCAAAATTTTCCTTTAATGCAAAAGCACTTTCTTCCCAACCATTTGATAAAGATAGCTTTGCTGAGATCACTCTGAGTGCATCATGCTGGGCCATTAAGACAATCTGTGTCATCATACTAGAGTGCACACTTGGGCCAGTGAGTGTTACCACAGCACCTATTTTTAAATCTCTCAAGCCCAGGGATACTAGAAACGTGTGCTCTACCAGGTTACCATGATCTCCTGGCCCCCTTATTAAACTTCATCTCTGTTAGAAAAAAAAAAAAAAAAAAAAAGCCTGATACAGCTTGTCCTCAGTAAAAAGTCTTACTGATACTGATACAAAGTTTGACAAAATCCTGATTTCCTCAGAAAGAATATAACTGCAGGCAGGAAGACGTGGTCACAGTGTGTTTCTGAAAGCTGAGCTAAGAGCACAACTAGCACCATTTTTATGGATATAATATAACTATACAAGTGAGACTTTTATTAATCTTACTTGCTTTTGAAGAGAAAATATTGTAAACATTTTGAAAGTTATTAAATTACTTCATTACCTGCTAATCTTAGGAAATACTGTAGAAGAAAATGTTGCCACAATCCAAATTCAGTTCCTTTGAACAAAGATGAATGCTTCATTTTCCCCTGGTAGTCATATTATGATCCTTTAAATAATAAGGCTTAAAAATAGGTCTCTGGGAAGTTATCAGAATAGTGAATTGATAGTGATTTGACATTTGAGACTTAAGTAGGATGGCCAGGCTCTTATATCCAGTTCAACAAATATTTGCTTTGTCTTGGCAGAAGAAGGCTCATATCTGCATCACTTGGATGCCACATTAATTGGACATTTTTGGCAAGAAACATTTATTCCTGTCTCTGTGAACAAAAAGATTTTAAAGACACTCCTGGTGCAAAATTTCTCCAGAGGAGTAACTTTGTGATACTCAAGCAGTTGTTCATCCCTTCGGACTCAGTAGGAACCACAAAGACACAAAAGCCATTTTATGACAGACCACAAGACCATTACTTATAATTTTAACTACAAATCTGTTCAGGATTTTTTTTTTTTTTTGGTTGAGAGAAAAATAGATAAACGAGATACATATAACCATTTCTACCACAAATAATTTTAGTGCCTCTTTCTACCAGATTTTCATCAGATTTTCATCCAGTTTTTCTTATGCTGAACAAGATGGTAATCTTACTCTGTTTTAACTCCTAGTAATTGCATTGGCTTTATGAGGCATTCCAGCAAATTGGAGTTCATTTAGCATTCATAAGGATTTTGACCTCTTGGCCAAAGGATTAAGAAGCTGCACAAGAGGTCAGAATACAAGCTAAACCTTTACTTTCTGCTGGCTTTGTGTTGGTTTTTATTTCCTTTTCTTTTTCTTTTCTTTTTTGTGATGTTAACACAACTGGGAAAAGTGCAAGCTGTTTACTGCAGGAAAATTAAACTTATTTTTATGTAACTACTGGGACCAAATACAGGCGAAACAATTACGTATTTCTTAAGACTCCATCAGTTCCAAGGCACATCTCATAAAGGTAATTGTCTGAAGCCTCAATGATACATTCTCTCAATTAATATCCCAGAGTATGAGAACACATTTCAGACAGCATAACCTCATCTGATCCTCACTGCAAATCACAATGGGTGAAATTCAGAACCTCATTCCTTCTGCAGAACAAAATTGCAATATGCCCTACTCGAGATTGCTCCTTAAGACCATTCAGGGACTGAAGCTTATTCAGGGCACAGTTTATGTCTTACTGGTTTTGTGAGAGTCTGTTCCTCAGAAAAGCTGCTTCAAGGCCATTTATGTCAGAAAAATTAGTTAGTTCCCAGGAGCTCTCAGGGGCACGTAACACCAATCTCCCCCTTGCACATCATCACACCTGCAGTCAGCAGGGGCCCTCAACTGTTGTTCCTTTCACAGAAGAAAAGAGATGGATGAAAAAAGCAGTGAATGAGACTGAAAACTCTGTGGTACTTGTTTTTTCTCTTGATCTGAAATAGTTTAAAATTGGAGACCTTCCAGAAAGTTATGGCAGACACCTGTGTGAGACTTCTAGAGAGGAAACAAGGAATCACTTCACAGAGATGAAGTGGAATGAAGAAATCTGTCTGTGCAGGACTGGATAATTAATTCAATACATCCAGGATCCTAGAGCCTTACTAATTGTATGGGAAAATTAAAAATAAAAATAAAAAGTAGGTATTTGGATATGCAGTTTTGATTATTTTAAAATAAACTTATTTTAAGTCCTTGGAGTCTTATAGTCTGATTTGTGCTCTGACCCAAGCAACTTCACTTTGTAATACATCTCCAACACCAAACTACTCTTTGCTTTTAAGCTATTTGCTCCATTTTTATTGTTCCATGTAGAGGTTTAACCCCAGCCAGCAGCCAAGCACCACACAGCTGCCATTCACTCCCACACCAGTGGAACTGGAGAGATAATCAGAAGGGACAAAGGTAGAAAACTCATGAGTAGAGACCTTTTAATAGGGAAAGCAAAAGCCACACACACAAGCAAAGCAAATTAAGGAATGAATTCACTGCTTCCCATGGGCAGGCAGGTGTTTAGCCATCTCCAGGAGAGCAGGGCCCCATCACAGGTAATGGTGACTTGAGAAGACAAACAACATCACTCCAAATATCCTCCCCTTCCTCCTTCTTCCCCCCCCCCTTTATATACTGAGCATGATGTCTTTTGGTGTGGGAATGTGCCTTCGGTCAGTTGGGGTCACCTGTCCTGGCTGTGTCTCCTCCCAGCCTGCCATGCACCCCCAATTTCCTCATCAGCGTGGCAGAAAGAAAAGCAGAAAAGGCCTTGGCTCTGTGCAAGCGCTGCTCGGCAATAACAAGAACACCTGTGTGTTACCAACTCTGTTGAGCACAAATCCAAAGCACAGCCCCATACCAGCCACTGGGAAGAAAATTCACTCTAGCCCAGACAAAACCAGCACATTCCATTACATGGCACAACAGGTCTGATCCTGATAAAAGGTTCTGTTGAATTACTACCATGAAAATGACTAAAGAGAATAGCAGTAGGAAAAAAAAGGAGCACATCTGTCAAAATGAGAGGTTGACTAGACCAAGATATCCCTAAAAAGCTGCAACATATTGGCACTTGTTCAAATACCTGAAAGGTAAAGGTTTCTTTTCCACACTTTGTTTTTGCTGAAATACAACTTCAGCCTGTTCCCTTAAGTAGGAACATCTATGAAAAACAAGGCTATACTAAGAATTTTGTGACCAACAACAAGACACAAAAAAGAGGCTGGAAAAGGCTTTTATGTGAAGAACACAAAATAAATTGATAATGGTTTGTTTTTTTTTGGTTATAGTACTGCAATCACTGCAGCAAACTGATTTCTACCTTCCATGCACGGATTTCATGAGATAATGCTTACAGTAGACTTTAAGCAGAACTAAACCCATAATTTACAATGGTAAACAAGAACTAAAAAGCAGAGTTCATTCACCTATTGTTAGAAACGCAAATAACCTTGCTTTTGATTGTTTACAGCAGAAATGAAGACAGCATCTGTTACACTATTTAAGCAACAGCATTCATATAAAGATTTTATACCTTCATTTCTAACAAATAAGAGGTATAGTAAGAGGAGATACAGCCAGGCTGATGCTATGTTTTATCACTTTATAAATTTATTCTTCATGATACATAAGGTTATTTGAAGGATAGCAAAAAAGTGATAAACAATATGGGGAAAAAAAACCAAAACATTTCCTCTCTGAAACATTAACTGCTATTTTCATAACAGTGTTTAAACCATACTAAGCACCCCCAAATGAAGGGTCTTCGTATGACTCTGAGATTTCCTTGGCAAAGCAAATAGTAGTGTTAATCTACATGTTGGTGGTGCTGTTCAGAAAGTTGATTACTATAACATTTTAATGCTGTTTAAGGAAGAAATAAAGCTGAGTTTGCAACAACATCCTTATTTTTCACTTTTTTTTTAATAAAGCATTTAAGTATAATCAGTTTATTTATCTAAGATTAACATTTATGGTATCTATAGCACACTGGTGGACATAACCTGATTTGAGCAGGTCTTGCATGTATTTTTCTATAGCTTCACCTTTTGATCTTTCTGCTCCCAAGTTCAGTAATAACTGAAGACTGTGAGAGCCCTCTCCTGGTGAACAAAATTTATCTCCCTCCAGCTGCTGCTTGCCAACCAGAGATTCTGAGACAAATGCTCCAGCTGTAAAAGAAGATAGCACTTAGAATGTAGTATTAAAGTTTTTTAATTTATTAATACTTTTCTTAAGTTAAAAAAGTCACAAAACAAAGGTTTTATTTTTCAAATACTGCCTTAAAAAGAGAAGCAGAAAGTCAAGGAAAATACATCTCAAAAAACTGCTATCTGCAAAGAAATACTAGCTTAAAAATACTTCCACACCAGTACAAATTTTGCATGGTTAAGATTGCCACCCATCTGGAATGTTTTAAATAAAGCTACTTTTTAAAGATTTGTTTGTTAGTGATAGGTATTGAAAAGGTTATATGCACACAGTCATTCCCCAGACAGGGGATAAATGAGCAAGGAAAGCCCGAAAACCCCCTGGCATCTAAAGGGAGCCCTGGGATCCTCTGAGGTGGGCAGTGGAGAGGAAGTTCTAGGCAGGAGCATGTTTTTTGTGTCCTGTGTAACCAACCAGAGATGGCCTGTGCTGGGTGCACAAATTATTCTTTCATGCTACCAAAATGGAATCTTCCCCTTCACTCCTAGCACATGTCTGAGGTAGCCTGTCCACATTATTCAGAAAGGGGAGGAGCATTTATTAAACACAATATATTTTCTTGTCATGCGCTTTTCCCTCTCTATAGTTACTGTTATCAAATTTTGCACTTTCCTTAATACCTACACTTGTGATATGAATTTGGCTTATTCTCCTGCTGTGCTCTCCCCTTTCCCTGTATCAAGCACTTAATTTAGGTTGAAACACTGTCTCTTTCACTTGCTTTTGTTGGCCTCCTTATCTTCTCAGTTTGATTTACCATATTAATTTTAAGGACACTCTGTCTCTCTCTCTTCCATCACTTCTGAGGCCTGAAAAGAACTTTAAGGTTAAACCATCTTAAGTTCAAAACAGACCAAGTCAATGAAGTACCAAATATGCTGAGTCCAGCTTACCATCTGGATAGCATCTCAGTTCAGAGGCAAAGGCAATTTAAGTAACGTCAACACAATAAGAATGCATACATGCTTAAAGCAAAGTTTCTCTAGTTTGAGAGCTTCAGAATATACAGAGGCAACCAACAGCCTTCCATTGCTGTGGGAGCTCAGCTTTAGAGCAGTGATCCCACCCCCATGTCTTGGGGAGTAGAAGGCTCCACACAGCAGTTTCACAAGTGTTTGTCTGGGGAGCAATGATGGCCCAGGCAGCCTAAAATGAACTCACTGATCATTTGCATTAAAGTCAACTCAGCTGAAAGCTGAGCTTTGTCCAGGTTGAAAGCAAGCCGGAGAGGTTTATGGGCCTGTTTTTCTGTGCACTGGCATAAATTGTGTTGCCTTATCTGAAGAGTTTGCATGGAGATGGCAGAGGTTGGCTGTGTAGCAACTGCTAGGGGAAGAAATGTTCAGAAAACAAGGAGTTTAATTTATGTACTTTGCTCTTAATGTTGACACATGGTTGGTTAAGGTGTGGTGTGTAGTCAGTGTAGCGAGTCAGAAAAGCTATATACAACTGAAACTATTACACACTGGATAACTTTTATGATAGGCAATTTTCAATCAGTTATAAAAACAAGTATTTCACAATGTAAATTTTTCTGCTTGAAAAGGGAAATTCTAATTTTTAGCTAGTACACAGTCGTTTTCCTCAGCAGGAAAGAAATAATGAGCAGTGAGTTTCTATGTTGAAGAACCTTCCATGATTTCAGACAAGCACTCCCAGTTCAGCCTGCACTAGCACTGCTATCTCTTGTAGAGCTCAGAGAAGCTGAAATACAGTAAGGAAGGAAATGCTTTTATATAAATACATAGCTTAGATTCCTATTTCAGATGATCTAATACAAGATTTTGTCTCCTCCATTTCTTTTAGAGCAGCAAAGCACATTAACCCTGCTATTTCTAGCTTCAGCTAGAAGCTAGAATCCAGTATAGCTACAAGACATAGGTGTCAACTGGGAGAAGGAACATTTGGAGGCAGAATAGTGCTGGCCAATTTGATCCCTAGGCTGTTATGGCTGAAATGTACTGTAAAGATTCAAAGTGACACCTAGGAAAACACTCTGTATGAAACAGACTTCTAGATGACATTTCTTGTTTCATTCTTCACTGCCTTTTTTTTTCCTACCTTAGTCTTTTCCTTTAATAAACAAATATATTTTTGTCTTTGGAATCGTGTGTTATTAAGGGTAAGCTCAAAGGACACCAGTAGGCAGAGGGCTCATTGCTTGTTTCTGAACAATTGCAGTGAAATTCTGTACAAAGCAAATAACCATCAGAGCATTTGTATCCTAAGATGGAAACTGGGGCGTGTCTCCTGCAAAGTTAAAAGATCAGTCTGAGGACTTGTATCGCCAAGTGAGAGAACTTAAGAACTTCCTGTCAGCCATTGACCAGCTTTGCTGTATGAAAAATATAACAGACAGACCACTGAAAATACTGAATAATTCCCAAATTATCATTGGAGCCCTGAGGACCCTAAATTAAAATGCCTACGCTGGGGCAAGTTTTCAGAAGTGGTAGATGCTCTGCCGACACCATGGTAATCGGAGGCAAAAGGAACCATAGAAAAACCTCAAAGAGAGAACATGTTTCTTGTTGACCTCCATTCAGAATACAACTGGAGAAGTTTTCTCCCTGTTTCTCTCTGTTGCTATACTACATCTAAGTGGAAATACCTGGGACTACTTCCCAGGTCTTTGCACACCTTCTTGTCATGTCCCCATACCAGACTGCAAGAGTAAGGCACAGAAGGCGATACAGAATAACAGGAGAACAAGGCACAAGATATGAATCCTCAGATACCTAATGTACCATTTCTAAGTACAGCCAAAAAATCTAGCTACAATCCAGTTTATTTAATCTAGTAAAACTATTTTGGGTAAATCAGTGGAAGCATAAGATCGCCTAGGTAGCAGGGAAGAAATAAAAGAAAAAAAAAGAAAAAAAAATTTAAAAAGTGATTTAGTTCCTTCTCTAATTCAGTAAACTGGTAAATGTGTGTCTCATTCAGTAAATGACAGACGTGTGTTATTTTGGAAGGGATTATATGAGATTATTATTTTTAATTGATTAAGGTGTGGCAAATAAGGTGCCATGCAGTCCTTTAAATTAATGGTATGCTTTCATCTACAGTTACATGTATCATGCTGATCATCTGTGTCTATATAGAGCAGAAGAGATGATCTCCAGCTGATAAATACATTGCTAGCAAAAAAGGTAAGCTGGTGAACTACATAAAAAGGCAGTTTTAATGCAAAGTTAGTAGATACCCCTAATTGTCCCTTTGAATGATACCTAGAGAAATGGGGTCTCACATAAACAGAAACTGCAGACTGTAACGGGACACTATTAATACAAGGCATAATTAATCCATAAATTTATTGTCAAAAGTATTGCAAAGGTCAAAATCTTTGTGAATTGCATCACTTAATGACAACACAGCAGCACTTTTACACAAACCCCTTTTTACACATGCTAAGTGATAAAAGTACTTAATCATGAGATCTCAGTTGTAAATTAGTTTTTAAAAAAAACAATGCATGAATAAAATATTCTCTGACTGCCACTTGGAGGTTCTAAGCCACACCAGTCCTTGGTCTGATCCATTTACAAATGACTACAAAATTCCATCTGAAAAAGTTGAAGCATTGAGACAATACATGTTAAAAAAAAACCCACCATGTCTAATTCTTTCTGATACAAGGTTTACAGAAAGCTAATGACAAATGATCAAAAGAAAAACTTCAATGATGATAATGATTTCTGTATGCATTTACCAGTCCGGTTTCTCTGAACCAATTAGCAGATACTGTCACAAAGAAACAGCTATGCTGCTAGGTATCTAGGTATCTGCCTAACAAGGTCTGCCCAAGGATTTAAAATTTAACTCACAAAAATGATTCTTGCTCTAGAATAAAATAAGGCAGAAAGGTACAACAGTATCGTTTTCTTGTAGAAACCAGTATTACTGGATTCCAGTGCAAGAAATGCCTAATGGAAGTTATAAAAAATTCTCATTTCTACCATCAATCTATTTCTGAATTAGATAGAGGTACTGCCCTTCTAATATAAATCATTTGAAGTTTAATGGCCAGTAAATCTATTTTAGGAAGCATTAGGCACTTTAACCCAGAGTTTCAAATAGGGATAACATGAATAGATCACTTGGATAGTTTTGAAGAAATTTTAGATCTGTCACTACCACTAAAAATCTTAAATAGCTTAAAGCTACATGGAGGTAGAGAGGAAAAAAAAATCCTTATCAAAGACCCTGCTAAAACATATTTTTGAAAGTTCACACAACATCAATCAAGTGTGTATGAGACAAGACAGCTCAATGTTCCTACAAAATTGCTTCATTATAGAAGAAAAATAGCACAAACAAAAAGAAAACAGATTTCCAAAGAGTGAGCCTCTTGCAGTAGATGGTATTTTTCTTTATACCAAGACCTTCACTTCTTAGTGGACAGGCATTTCATATTGGTTCTTGCAATTAAAGTACCCCAGTGAGAAGCATCAAGTTATATCAGAGGGATCTTCAGCTCACTTCCCTCCTTGAAATGAATCTATCTGGCTAGCAATGCATCTGCGTAACTGAATTGCTCAACAGAGCATCGAGTACCAAGCTGAGACAAGTCGTAAGTGGGCATGGAAATGCCTTTTACTTTAAAATTTATTGTGACAGGTATTCCATGGTGATTCAAGGAAGGCATAAAGCTCTCCTGCCTCCTTGCACTCATCAGTATGCTGCAACACCAACCCTGGCCCAGCTGCCCAGCTTGCTCTCTCCTTCTTACACCTCTGTGAGCATTCTGGTTACCTACCTGCCTCTCATGTTCCTACTTATGCTAGTGCTCATTTTAAAAATCCACTTCATTTTGGACTTGCAGACTTCCCCTCTACCACCTCTGAAAAGGATTTTTGCCATATTCTAAAGCTGCTAAAATCTTTGTTATTAGTACACAAAAATTGCAGCCCTAAAATGTGGCTCATAGGATCTATTAAAGCTTTTCTTTTAAAGTGTCTACTTTTGCTGTGTCTTTAGGTAACCCTTCTTAAATTTTTCTGTTCCAATAGTGGATGGTAATAGCTGTGAATAAACAGGTTATTATTTGAAGTGTCAGATGAACTGAAAGAACAATTTCATAGTGAAAGCAGCAAATGCCCACAAAGTAGAAAACTGCTTTTCAATAGATCAGACTTCTACAAACTAAACAAATTCTTCCTGATAGAAATTGTCACATTTAGGAATAGAGTTCCTTTGGAAGTCTGAAAAAGAAAACATTGTGATCTATCAAGGATGGTAAAACCAACATCTTCCCAAAAATCTTTATTTTTGCACTAGAAATTTTTGAAAGAAGGGAAAATATGCAAAACCAAAAAATTACTAGGCAATTATAGTTCAATTCACAACATTGTGTGAAGCATTATGGAAATTATTTTCTAAGGTGATAATTTTATGTTTTCTCTCTATTTAGAGTAAAACGCCTGCAATACTTTTATGCTCATTATTATGAGCAGAAACTCAAATTATCCTGGTAAGTTGTTTCAACAGGATTTCATTTAACAGATGCAATAAACTCTGACTAACTTCCCCCACCAAACAGGGCAAAACTTCTCTTTCAAGTTAGTTACCCTGGGTTTTTAAAGGGTATTCCTCTGTCACAAACAAAAGCTTTTGTCTATCTCCTTCCAACAGCCTGCCTGCAGAGATGTCACCTCCATTTCCTAAGAAACATGGCTCTCATGACCTAAGAAAATGCTTCAGACCATCTTCTAGAGAAGTGTATGTATCAATAGTTTTTCTGTAATATATACACAAAATCTAATGATCACTTATGACCACGAGAGCTAAACGCAAAGAGAAGCCTCTCTGCACACCTTCTGTGTGCTGTTGCGACTCTTCAAAAGCCAAGAGCCAAGTCACAGAGTCCACAAGTCATTGTGCTTACATGTGTATAACAAACAGTAATATCCATGCACCTCATCGTGAGTCCTTTGTATTGATTATTTCTATTTAGCAAGGGCTGAGTTAGGAGTATCTGAAGATGAAAGCAGATCAAGTTGAATGCCTGACAAAGACAACTGGCCCCTTGGTGAAGCCATGATGGCTGTCTCCAGTCACCTCCCTGTCTTCCATGTGCCTAAGCAGAGCTTCTAGAAGGATCTGTTCCATGACCTTCTCAGGCACAGAGAAGTGAAATGCAAGCAGTAAGACATAACACTGAAGCATAAGAGAGCAAAGGAACATTTCTTGTGAAGTCAGTGAAATTCTATCGTGTTGTAAATTTTTTAAAAAATCATTAGAAACAACAATAGCAAGTTAATTAAGCTCCTAGATTCCACATGATGCCAGGCAATAAAGCTGTATCTTCCTGCTCTGGCACTGTTTCACTATAAACTAATTGAGACTGCAGTACAGCACATGTCATTTTCAAACCCTTCCAATTTTCTCTGGGAAATTAAAAAAGAAAAAAAATTTGAAAGAAATTCAGGAGGTGAACTGCTTTTTTTTTCTCTTTTTTTTTGTACCAAACTTACAGTCTGACTAATTGATCTGTTTTGCTTCTCTGCCTATACAAATGAAATTATTTCCAGAAGCTCATTAGGAGTAATAGCTGTCTGTAAACCAAAGGAGGGAAGGGTCTGCCAAGGTAACTGATTAGGCCTTACTAATCAGGGGAAAAATAAAAGTGAAATTCAAATTCATCTATGAATGTCTACACTTGCCCACACAATTCATTATTTAACAACAATATTTAATAATTAGTGTGACTTGAATAGATTGTGCACTTCTTGTACCTAAGCAGACAGGGAACACTGAGTCAAACTACTTGGTCTGTTTTTTTCCATGAAAAATCACCAAGAGTTGTACAATTAATATGTTTCACAACAAACTTGTGTTTGGGAGACATTTAGATGCACAAAGTAGATTTCACAATAAATGCTTTTCTTTCTCGGGAGCTCTGAATTTTATTCCAAATAGGGTATAAACTGATGGTGTGAATAATTCATTAAAGACTACTGCATCTGTTCATTTGTCAGTAAAGCAAAGAAAATGATGATGCCCAAAATCATGAAGTATTTCAGGATTTCTGGGGGACAACAGTACAGCTAAGTGACTATACAACTCAGTCATTGAATGATGGACACTCCAAGATGGTAATATTGTTCACAACCTTGTGATAGATTTTAAAGCTGGCAAAGTTTCAAGCCACACTTATGCTACCGCTTCAACTTAGGTAATTGTGATGTCTAACAGCCCAGCTAGGAGTCAGGGTTACATTTCTTCTCTATATGTGAAAAATAGAAAGAAAATGTAGTTTGGAGGTACGTGGTTCTCTATTTTCTTGGCAGACGTGGAATCAAATAGACAATATGGTTTCAAATAAGCATTTGCTGGAAACAAATAACAAATTTCAGCTACAAGTTTCTAGGTATGAATTTAATTGCAAGACTCAAACATCATTTACAAGGAATTACTAACCTATTTGCAAATCCCCTGGCAAATTTACCATAAGGCCGTTCTGTGAATCGCTGAAAGTTGTTCCAGATTCAGCACTACATAATCATTTGTAACTTCCACTTGTATCACACTGTGATTTAATGCAGCAATAGTCAGTAACATTTTTGCACAGCTCCAAAAGATGTTCATTTTCATAAATTCATATCACAGTGACCCAGAAGAAGAATGAATTTTGGTGAAACTGGACAAGCGCAGCAGTGGTGGAACCAGAACTAGCTTCAGCATGAAACAATCCAACACCACACACTATCATTTCTGTCCTGAAATACTATTATGAAAGATGGAACTCGAAGTCATGGACTAAATGGGCTTTTATAGGGATGGTCCACAGCCTAAGGGCATGATATCTGTGTGCATATATACTATATGTATACGTATACGTATATGTATACATACATGTATATGTATACCTATATCTATCTACATATATCTCAAATGACCAGAAAGATTATGGTGGTTAAGTGGGATGTATTGGGAAGTGTGGGATATGGGCATGATGTAAATGGTATGGAATACGGAGTAGGTAGAGTCCTGGGTTTGTCTAGGACAGAGTTCATTTTCTTCCTAGTAGCTGGTACAGTCTGCGTTTTGTACTTCATACGAGAACAGTATTGAGGACACTCTGATGTTTTAGTCGTTGCTAAGTAGCGTTTACTTTAAGTCAAGGACTTTCCAGTTTCCTGTGCTCTGCCAGTGACAATGACATGCAAAAATGGTTTTCTATCCTAGACATATAAGTGCCTATTGCCTTCTGTTATTGTCACTTCAGTTAATGCGGTTTTAGTTGTTTCTAATCTCTGGTTTTAATTATTTTTACCTCTCCTGTCATTCAGAAACAAAAGGCAAGGCAGAGGAACTAGCATCTTGAAAACATAATTATATTCCCTCAGGAAATACCACCACCAGTTGCTGCCTTTTAGTTTGTTAGGATCTCAAGACATTTTGAATTACTAGAAAATGCAGAAATTATTTGGTTATTTCTGTACAGTTTTATGCAGTGGTACTTAATTTTAAAAATAATGGGACTTTTCACTTTGCTTTAGCCCAAGCAGCAGAATTATATTTTCCATGCATGTCATATTACAAGATAAATTAAAGACCTGAATCCTCAGGAGCTGTAACTTGAAATACTGGCTTCAATAGATGCTCTCTCCCTAAGGAAAGGTAATGTTAAATCATATTGTACACACAGAAGTGCCAGCTTATAAAAGCTGAAAGTCTGGCTGGAGATCTTCTAGGAACAGATTTTCTGTTGCAATGTTTTGCCTTTCTCCCACCAATGTCAAACCAAGAATTTCTGGGTTGCTGGCTTGGCCAGGCAGATTACAGTTGGTATAATGCGGAATTCAATACTGATGTGAGTGCTTCTGCCTGAACTTGCAACCTGGAAGGCCATTTAGCCAGGAAAAAAAGAGCAACAAACCATCAAATAAGTAACCTTTTACTTAGCATGGCAGGAAATATATGCTGGAGGCTGGATTGCTCATGAATACTACAACAGGGACTCTGGGGCAGGGAACATGATTTTTCCACAGACCCTCTAAAATAACTTCCAAGTCTCTGCAGCAGTGAGCAAAGAGATTCAGAGACCTGATTTGTGTGAAAAGCATGAGAGTCTGATTTTCTAGAATGTAATGTTATTTAATATAAAGACCTTCCCCAAAAAGGAATTAAAATTATTTCACAATTATTTTTACAAATAACTTCCTTTATTTATTAAAGAAATATTTCTCCTACTTTTTATTCCAGAAGCTTTTTGTTTTGGTTTGAGATTCATCATTTCACAGGGAAGGGAACTAATGATTAATAAAACCACCAAAGACCAGAGCCATAGCCCATTAGGCTTATCACTTAGTATAGCTGTCTTGTAATACTGTGAAAATGTTTATACTCAAATAGAATTTCTTCTTAACCTCTTTTAAATACAGAAGCTACACAACAATGTTAACTCCATCGAGTTTTCTTTTCCAAAGTAATTCTTAATATCCAAAGAGTACGGCAGCCACCTTTCAGAGGATGTCATCGAATTTGTTGTGTCAGGTCATAGTTAGTGGGAAAATTGCCTTTGGTGGATGGGTGCAGTTAGAGCACTTCAGAGCTATATGGGATCAGCTCTGAACAAGGAGGCAGAGTTTTACAGGATTTCATGAACATGAGTCAGTGCTGTTAAACTACACAGAGGTCACTGAAGATCTTTGCCTTGAGACAATTTTAGTTTCACACAACAGAATTTCATTACACAGCAGTCACTGTGTTACACAGTGATGGCTTTTACACTAATTGTGTTTGGTAATGATTTAGATCCCTCTAATTGTTAAGTCTGTGCTCCCAATGTTTCTTACAATATAATAAATAATATTATAATAAATTTTTCTTTTCTAAATATTATTACTAAGGAGCTACTAATCCCCCATTTTCTTGATTGAGGATCCTCTGTCAAAACAAATATTACTATTAAGTAGGGTAAGGTTTTTTTAAGGAATAAACACACTGTTGAATATGGGTTGTGGCACTTCTCAGTCTAAGTGATTTTGGAGACTTTTTACACTTTGCAGAGGATTAAATGATACAATCTCTACCAATTACACACACCAAAAGCTGAAAACAATCCAAGCTCATCATTATTTTCCTCTTTTTCCAAAAGGTTAATTCCTTTAAACAGGCACTAATAAAATCATAGGAAGAAAAATAGGAAACATTAAAGGAACCAAGGAGATAACCAGAATTATTAGGATTGTGGAAGGTTTACAAGGAGCAGTTATATTTATTTAATGAGGAAAGCTAGGCAATCAGCCAAATAAGTCAAACAAAATTTAAAAATATGTAGTTCGTGATACGAGTATATGGCAGTGAGCCTGAACATGTTTATCTATGCCCAGATCACTCCTGCAGACCCAGTTTGAAACTCAGAAGTATGCCGAATATCTACTGAAAAAAAAATTGAAGGAGAGGTAAAACATACTATGCTGCTACAGAATTTATGGGGATTACATGATTTTAAACTGAAATTATCAGACAGCTAAAGTCAGTTTAAAGTATACATTTAAACGTTGCAAAATACTGTGACACGTTTTGACAGCAGTAATGAGGAAGTCTATGCCAAGTCTGAAATAAAAAAGAAGAAAAAATCAGTATGAAGAAAAAACCCAGAAATTATTTGTAGCCTCACAGGCACCTAAAAACACAATATGCCTGCTGGAGGAGCTGAAGAAAACCTCCTGAGACATGATGGAATCCCAGACAAGATTGAATTTCTGGAGTCAGCTCATCTAAAATATTATACAATATGTTCATGTAATAGCCTCAACTGCTGCAGCTACAGGGCCCGAAGATTGAAAAGAACAAGAAAAGACCACTCAAACCAGACAGATAGATTAAGAAATTATATACTGTCACTCAAATTTTAATGAAAGCATTGAGATTTCAATCATTTCATGTTTTTCTGCTTCACACAGAAATATGATTTTTTTAGGCTAACTCAGTAGCCATCTTCTGTATTTTCAGATAATTTTATCTTTATTTTTCCATTCTTAGTGTATGTATAGTGAAAATATCCTGATATATCAAGGATGGGTCTGATAAATTTAATGGAGAGTACATTTAATTCACTATGGAAGAAAAAAATTACAATAAAGTCTCACAAGGATAAAATCATGAATTTTGATTGCAACTTCACAAACAGGTACATTTGAATGCTTATAAGGAGGAATTCTTCAAATGGATACCCAGACTGGCTAAATAGAAGCTTAAGCAGAGGCAAAAGAGTTTATTCTCTAAGCTTCGGGCACATTGCCCAGATATATCTGCCCACATACTGAATATTGATCGTTTTATCTGAGCATTAAGCCAATAAGCACACCACAGCCCCCAAGGAAACCGTGAGTTCCAGAGAATCTGTTGAAAATCTTTGTGTGTTTACACACTGACATGCACCCTGACTGGAATAATTTCCTGCCCAGAAGGGCATCTGCAAAACAGAGCATCTAAAGGATCTAGTACAAAAGCTTTTCTTTTCTTTGCTGAAGATGCCATGCTGCACAGTGACAGCATGTTATACTGCTACTCTGTAGCCCCATTTCAGGCTCTTTTCTCCATAAAGTTCTAAATGTAGATACTTCTACAGTTGATACCTTGAAACAGGAAATTTGGGGAGTATGCTACATAGCTACTGTGTTACCAAGGACTAGCAAAAGGTGAAGCATATTGTAAGCGTATGGTGCAGCAGAGAGCCTCTTCAAAATCTAAACAAGTGAAGCAGCCAGAGCTCTCATTTTAAAAGGTTAAAAAGATTGATGAAAGGAGGCTCTGTCAAAAGGAATAAGTGGTCTTCTGCTGTTCTGATTAGCAACAGGAATCCATTAGGAAGAGCTTGAGTGTAATTAGAATGGAGAGATTAAAAGAAATACAATAGTAGCAGCATTTAGAAAAATTATGAAGTGCAGAAACAGGTAGCCTGCAACATAATCAAAGGATGATATTAGGTGTTTTCAGTACTTTCTTGTGCAATATAGATTAGAAATTATTTTAAACCAGGAAGGAAAGAGTGAATTATATAAATTGGTCCTTCCCTTATACCTTTTCTTAGTTTGGCTGCAGAAAAATTAAGACATCAGTGCAAAATGCATCAGTATCATTGACATAAGTAAAACTTACTGAATATAAGAAATTTAAAGAGGATTTCAGACAAATCTGGAAATCTGGAACACAGATTTTAAAACTTGCCTTTATTGAAAGCTCGGTTGAGTTCACTAAAGTTAAATTTGTAGAAATACTGCCTCAGCTATGCAGATAAACACGTTCACATCCTGTAAACTGCGGACATAAACATTGGCATTGAATCGACAGGAATTTAATGTCAAAGCATATGCCTGACTAAATTAAAAGCAAATGGCATTCTATTCATGAACTCAGGATACAGCAAATATTAAGGTATTTCTTTAAACCAATCAATGCATCCTCAGATTTGCTGAAGCTCAGTCACCTAACTGTGCCAACAATGAGCTCAATTGTCAGCTGACGTATTCTCCTAAACACTGATTTTAAAATAACCCAGATTATATATCAGTTTCAGTACTTTATAATTCTTACCCGATTTATTTATATTTAAGCAATACAGTTTCCTTCATACCACCACTACTTGAGAAGATCTGACCTCTGCATATGTAGAAAGCAACTGGAATTCTTAGGAATTAATTAATAAAATTAATAGAATTAATCAGGAAGTTTGCAATAAATATACATTAAGTGAACCAGGGGCCTATATCCTTTATTCATTAAGATACATTCAAAATCACCAGTTTTGGAGAGATTATCTTAAAAAATCCACTGAATAACTGCAAACATAACTGCAATTTTCTATTTCTACTGTACTGCTTCATCCTATTGATAACATAGAATATACCCAAGAAACTCTACATATGTCTTTCCACTAAAGCCCTACTACAGATGCATTTCAGACTATGGCAGATCCTGAGTCTGACTGCCCAGAGTTCCCTCACTGCTATAGTTTCCCTTGCTCATTACTTTTTTTTTCCTCATTTCTAAACGCAGCTGTTAATTGCTTTAACCTTTAGCTGATTCCCTTGAACTCAGGAAATTTGTATTTTATTAAAACTAAGATAACCATTCTTATTAATGCAGTTATAACACTGTAAATGAGATGTTTTAGAATATTCAGAAATCAGTCTAACTCTTACATGTCAATTGGTCTAATACAGGACATGTAAATGCCAGAATTTCTGAAAAGCTGATACATGCTATTGTCATTATAATGGGACCTCCTTCTCAGAATTGTACGGCTACTGTATCCTAAGTACCATATTGTAGTCACTGCTTTATAATATTTAACATAATATTTCATAATAACTAGAATTTAATAGCATATCAGATCAAGGATGAAAGAATTAAACTGTACTTAGTAAACCTACTCTATTTTGCATCACTGAACACTGTAAGAAAGACTATCACAGCCAGATATCCCTTTGTTTTAATTTATGCATTTGCGATGGTATCAGTAAAATTAATGCAAAAATGCAAATTAAGATCCAGTTATTAACATGCCAAATTTGGATTCTTGTGTCTGTCCCTGTCCCCCCCCCCCCCCCAGGATAAATACATGACTTAGGAGAACTTACACAGCAATTACTCCACACAGCTGTCAAGACATTTTACAAAACATCCTTTGTAGATGGAGAGAGTGAAGTATTAAAAAGCCAATAATATTTTTTTTCCAGATTACAAACTATGTAAAGAACAAGACCAGAGTAGAAAGCAATGCACATTTACACTGAATACGTTTGGTTTGTAACTAGGTCATCAGATTAAATGCATTATCACCCAAGGGTCTCATTACAGTCAGAGGCAGAAGATCAGCTGAAGGGCCCCTTAGAGCTGCCCATTAAGTATAAGTATCTACAGAGTCTGTGCTTCTTACAGCTGCAATTAAAAATTTACTGTGGGTACCTTTCAGCTTCAACTTCTGTCCCAACCATGTCCTCCAGCTCAGAAGTAAAGCCAGTTATATGTCTGCTTCCCACCTGGCAGGGAAATGAAAACTAGATTTCTGTGAAATGAAAACTAGATGGAGACCACAGTAGTTTTTCTTTGGTATTTTGATGGGAGGGCCATACCCATTGACATTCCCAGGCATGCATGCTCTAAAGCCTCCAAGCTGTTCATCCAAATGAAGAAAGAATCTACGAATTGCTTTTTTCATTTTTTGTTAGTATGTATGTTTTCACTGCCATTTTACCTTATTGCCTGACTTCCTTCAGCATCCCTCAGTTAAATGTGAGTTGCTGATCCCAAAGAGGTTTGAACAGTATTAAAACAGAGCTATTCCCCAGTTCACTACTATGATTCCTGTGCTGTTTGACAGCATAACTCTAAATCTATTTACTTGGATGGACTATTTAAAATTCTATGCTCCAGTTTCCTGTCTGTGACTGCTACATCCTAAATTATTAGATTAAAAACAAGAATTGCTACTGTCACTGCCTTCTGTAGCAGTTCTGTACATCTATGAAACAGTTTTATTGCAAACGCACAAATAGATAATGTTCCAATACCAGCTGAATGAAGACTTTGCTTTAGATAATCCCACTTTCTTTTTATATATATTTAGTAAAAGATTTGGGGGCTTGCTGTTTAGGGACAACCTTTAAAATTAATATGTTTCTTTATATATTATCAGAGTTATTGGTGTATGAAGAGCAAGAAGTACTAAGGCCTAAAGATGGTGACTCCTTTGAGTGTGCGATGCCTGGAGCTAAACAATCAAAACTACTTTTCCATAGGCCCATGGTGTAGGTGACGATCTGCTTGAAGGTGCCACAGGAGCATTGGTGCCAAAGATGTAGGGGGTTTTTTTGGTTTTGTGACATTTGCAAGTCAGAGTTAGACCCTCCTGTAACTCTAGGTTTTGATTTTGGAGTTTCCAGAAGTAGAAGATGTTTCTTTCTCTTATCAAGGGGTGCTTTGGTTTTCTCTCCCAGGTTGTTGCTTTTTAATCGACTTTGTTCCATTTTCTTTAGCTCAGCAAAGCTTGTTCTTTGCACAGGCACCAGTTGTGGAATTTCTTCATCATAATGATCACCAGGTTCCTGGGCTACTTCTAATTTTTCTTTTATCTCAAGCTCACGGGCAGCAGCAGCCCCCTTAATTTCAGTTGCCAAAGCGATTTGACCTGAATTGAGCTTTTTAGCCGCGTTATTTGGTTTGGTTTTTTTTCCTCTTGAGAGAGAGAGAGCAGAGCCTGCATGTCAAGCTCACCGAGGGCAGAGATATTTGCAGTAAAAGTCACAGTGCAACTGATTCAGCTGTTTTGAGCTGAAGAATTTTTACGTTTTTACAGTGCTTTGGCAACGTGTTAGCAGCAACCTTAGCAGCTGCAAAGACGTTACCGAGCTCCCCATCAGCTGTCACTCCAGCGCGGCCTCTCCCGCGCGGCGCAGCCTCCCCTCCATCGCCACACCGGGCAGGGTGCCCCGGGCCCGGCCCGGCCCCGCTCAGGCCCAGCCGCGGAACGCGGGGCGCGCCGGCCGCGCCGCCCGCCCGGAGCGCTGAGGCTGTGGCACCGCGGCGCCGGAAGGAGCCTCGCTCGCCATGGTGCGTGTGCGGGAGCGGGATGGGGACATGGACATGGACAGGGATAGCGTTGTGGCTCCCGCAGCCTCCGCTTCTGGGGGCGGCGGTGGCTGCTCACGAGGGGCTCCCGGCCCCTTCCCTCCCGGCCGGAGCGGCCCCACCGTGTCCCTGGAGAGGCCTCGGGAGTCTGCGGCGAGTCCCGTGGCGGGCCGGCGGCCCTGTGGACCGATACCGGCGGCGAGCCGACCTGGCATTTAAAGACTGTTCCACTTCCTCCCTTATGGGTTCGCATCCTTCTGGGCCTTCCCGGCAGGGCAGCGGGGCCGGGCAGCGGGGCCAGCAGTGCCGGGGCTCCGGAGGGCGGGCGGGTGAAGCGCGGCCCGCGTGTGGCGCTGGTGCGAGGTGCCGCCGCCTGAGGCTCCCCGAGGTGTTCAGAGTGGTTTTGTCTTTGACGTCAGCTTTTCTTCGCGGCCCTGAGCACTGATGTTATCGGAGAGAATTGGACGTACTAAAGTCTCCGTTTGTGGATGGCTGTTTAATGCGATGCAGGAAAGCCTTCTTGCTTTAAGGTGTTTCTTTTGCACGCAGTTAAATAGCATGTTATTTAATAAAGCCTTTAGTTCTGTTCAGACACTTTTTCACCAGAA
Organism: Acanthiza pusilla; assembly: GCA_036630365.1. NCBI lineage: Eukaryota > Metazoa > Chordata > Aves > Passeriformes > Acanthizidae > Acanthiza > Acanthiza pusilla. The sequence continues at coordinate 25,698,795 of JAXCHO010000164.1, forward strand.
AGTGTCATAACTTAGAGTAACGTTATCCTACTTTTGAAATTTGTGAGTAGTATTCCCTCTCTGTGCAGCATGAAGGGGTAGAGAAGGAAAGCCTCTGGCTGCTCCCTGGTGTTAGGCATCCCAATGATCTCGGAGTTACAAGAAGATCCCTTTTGTTATGCTGTACGTATTACATGTGGCCCTTGTCAGAAACCCAGATGCAATAATCTGATAGAAGCTTGAAAGGGGGAATTTTTCTGCCAAGGTACAGAGAAGTAATCTTAGTTTCCTAGCTGCAGAGCTTTACAAAATTGGTATTTTTATAGGAGTCACTATATAAGATTTCTTTCAGCATTTCCTGTCCTCTAGTGGTTTTGTTACAGCATGTACTGACTTCAAGTAATTTTGTTATTGAAGCTGGTGGAACTGATGACGTGTTACTGCAAGTTAAGGGCTTTCTGAGATACCAGTGCATGACCTTTTAAGTCTTTACCGTGGTGTTTACCTTTTTCTTCCCTTCAGTGTTCTACTTAACTTCATTAGTGTGTAATATCTTTTGTTTTTTTCAGCCAAAGTTACGAAAACCTCAAGGAGGGAAGCAAGAGAAAAAAGTTATCCATCCATACAGCAGAAAAGCTGCACAGCTTGCACGGGAAGCACACAAACAGGAAAAGAAAGAAAAGTAAGCTGACTGCAAAATCTCTGGGTAGACCAAAGAATAATATCACAAAGAATACTTTTGGTTTGTGGTAGAAGGGGCCTGTTATGCTGATAGACATAAGATAACAGAAAGGCCTGTGTAACTTAGTACTGCTGCTGGGCCATGTGAAGTGAGAGGTTCATTAAATCAGGTTACACAAAGTGTGTAGTTCTGCTGCTTGACTTCGGGTGTTGTCCTTAAAATACTAGATTTCTTGTCTTTGATAATCTGAATAGCAGGATGCTCGTGATTTCACATGAAAGGGAGTCACCTAGTTTGGCCTTACTTCAATGAGTTCAGTAAGAATTCTGCTTGGGGTCTGGCTGCTTCTGCTGAAATGCTGAAACAGAAAAGAAGTAGAAATACAAAAAATATAATAGAAAAGCCAGAAACCTTCCTTCAGAAGAAAGACTTCTGAATAAAATGGAGTAGTTAACTCCTCTTTGGTGGTTTTCTGCTGTTCCATGGCAAGTTTGTTTTTCTACTTTTAAATTTTACTTCCCTCTCCCACAGAGGGAAAAGACAGCTGGTGAAGACTGGCCTTTTTTTTCCATTGTCTCAGCTTTCTCATTGTTACGCTGTGACTGTTTATTTAGAAAGTTACTAAAGCTAACTTAAAGCATTTTCTGTCAAAGTGTAGTATAGCACTATATAAACTGTATGATCATATAAGTTATAGTGTCTGGATGGACCATGTGAGCTGAACCAAAATACTCATTTGTCTGAAGGTGTGAAATTGGAAGCTCCTGGTCCAGAGACTGTGGAGTTTTATTGTTGGGATTGATGTACAGCCTTATCCACAGCAGTTGTACTGTTGATTTAACTGGAAGGGGGGCCTTTGGTACCACAGTGGGTTCATGTAGCCTCCAGCAGAGCAGCTGCAAGAATTTGCAAGTGGTGTGTGTTGAGGATTGGGTCCTAATGTACAGGAAGTTTTCCCTGCTGCTTCATATTTTCCTGTGCTTTCTGACTATTGATTGTAAATTTTTATTGTAGATTATTTTCCTACTGCTAAATTGACTACTTTGTCCCTTATCTCTCTCACCTGTGTCTTAACAGCCACAGCTCTTAATCACAAAAGATTACTTAATCTTACTTGATTCTTCCTAGTATTTGCATTTGTGACTTTGCCATACAGAAAAACATGCACTGGAAAACTTAGTGAAGGAGCAATACTTACTAATTATGCATTATGGCATGATGCATTCAGATCTTTTAGTGATAGTCTTGTGTGGTTAGAGTTACACTGATACAGACACCTTGTGCTGATGTTTCTTCTTGGAGTGTTACTTTTGGTTGCCCGTGCAACACAAATTGTTTAAGCTGAGGCAGACAATATCCACTGCTCTCCCCTCACCATCCAGGCAGTTGTTTCATCATAGGAGGCAATCAGGTTGCTCAAGCATGAGTTACCTTTAGTAAATCCGTGCTGACTACTCCTGATCACCTCCTTGTCCTCCATGTGTGTAGAGATGGTCTCCAGAATGAGGTTCTCCGTTGCCTTTGCAGGGATTGAGGTGGGGCTGACTGGCCAGTAGTTCCCTGGGTTCTCCTTGCCCTCTTTGAAGACTGGGTGACATTTGTTTTCTTCCAGGCACTTCTCAGGCGCTTTTCCTCATCACCACAACGTTTCAATGATGATCGTGAGCAATGTAGCTATGGTGTCTGCCAGCTCTCTCAGCACTCATGGATGCATCCCATGGTTTAGTGGATGTCAAGTTTGCCTGGGCGTTCTCTAACCCAATCCTTTGACCAAGGGAAAATCTTCCTTCTAGCGTTCCTTAACCCTGGTCTACTGGGTCAGAGATTCCTGAGGGCTGCTCTTGGCAGTGAAGGCCCATGCAAAGAAAGTGTTGGGTATTTCTGCCTTCTCTGTGTCCTCTGTTACCAGGGTCCCCCCCAATTCAGTGACATGCCCTCATTACCCTTAGTTTTCCTTTGTTTACTGATGTATTTGAAGAAGCCCTATCCTTGCTATTGCAATCTAGGCTGATTGATTACATCTAGAAGATGTAACCTTTCCTTTTGTGTAGGGAAACTATTCAACCAAGAATAGTGCATCAGTTTTGACCATCCAAAGCATATTGTGATAGCAAAATTATCTTATATTTTTTATCTCTATGTCTTATAAGTAAGATTTTTCCATCCTATGCTTCTGGGGCCTAGAAAGTTAACGAACATTGTTCATAGATCTGAACTTTATAGATCACTCTTGTTGTGGTGTTCAAAAAATACATCTAAAACTCAGTTGCATTAAAAACATCCTCCAATTGTCTATATTCTATTTTATGTATTGTCTTGGCTTGAAGAGCAGTTTAATTTGAAAGACATGAATAATGTTGATTTTTTTTTCCTAGTGTTTTTAATGTACTTGTTCAGGGTTCCAGTTTCTTTTTGAATCTCTTATCTAAATGATCAGCTTGATAAATTTTCAGGATTTTTTTAAATATTGGAAATTAAACATGTTAAGCTTTTTAACGTAATTACTTAGCTTTCAGTTTCTGTAATATAGTGGTGAGGTTTGGATTAATTTTGCATAACTCTGAAAAAGACAAGATAAATTTCTGGTGTTGTGGATGGAGGAAAGCTTTCTACTCATACACTCTGGGGAAAAAGAAATAGCTCACACCAATTTTGTTCTTCTGCATTGCTTCTGCAGTTCTATTAAATGTCGTTAAACAATTTTCCGAATTGCTTCTATTGAATGACAGCCCTATTCTCTGGCTGGAAGGTTAATACATCTTTTGGTGGTAAATAGGAAAAGCTGCCTTGTAATCTCTACAGAATTTTCTTTCTTAGTCATATCTACAAATCTGGTACTTTTTTGACCATGCTTGTTATTGTATTGCAGTAAGTTGTCTGAAATGTGAATAGGACACAAAACTGGAAGCAGAATTCTCAATACGATCTCACCAGGCTTGGGTAAAGGGCATAATTTCTCTGTGCGGGCTAGTGCACTTCTGCAGAATGGAGAAACTGGGTTAGAGGAGTCAGTGAATGCAGGAAAGCCATAGAGTTCATCTGCATTATTTTATATAGGCTGTGGATTTCCTTGCCGGAAGATGTTCTAATTGTGGCTGGCTAAATTTATGCAGTAATAGTTTTTGAACGTACATATATTTTATCTGTTGATTATTGTTTAATACAAAGGTATAACCTTGGGTGCAGAACCCTTGAATGGCAAGTTACTGGAGGGTGAGAATGTCTTTTGTAGAAGTATCAGTGAATGGTTTTGGTTTTGTGTGGTTTGTTTCTTTTTGTTTTGCGTGTTTTGGTTTCGGTTGTTTTTTGTTATTTTTTTTCCTTTGGTGCGTGTCTGGAGACAGGATTCAGGACTGGAGACTGTTCAGGCTTCTATTTACTTATTAACTTCCCTATAGGATGGAGAAAAAGAAATAACTCCTGTGAATGTTTCTGTTTATGTTATACAAGAAGGAAAATTGCATTAAGTTATGAGATGCATATTCAAGCATCTTTTGCCCAGATGAGATAATAAAAAGGGGTATATATTATCCACAAAGAATTTCAATACTTAAAATGCAGCACTGGGAAAAACGAGGGAGAAATTTTGCACTAAGTTGCAGAAATGTTTTAAAGCCTCCATTGTCCACTCTTCACTGCAAGCATTCTTAACAAAATATGACAGCAGTAGTAAGTTTACTGTCCAGAGACAGTGACTGCACTACAAAAGACCAATCTTAACCATAATAAGAGGAGACAGACCAATTGCTTGTAGAAAATTGACTACAGTCTTAACTCATCTTGTTCACTTGAATTACACCTTTTTCCTGCCTGCACCTCTCTCCTCTCAGTTCTCTTCAAGGTCTAATGAGCAGCAACAACTTCTAGTGTATTACTAGCAGTTTATTCTCTTTTAACCTACATGTGAATCCTTATTCCTTTTGGCAGCTTGTTTGCTCTGTTAAATAATTACAGGGCTGTTTTAATGAGACAGCAATAGCTGCTCCACTGGCAGTAGTAGAACACTGACTTTTCTACACTTTGTGAAACCAGACCATAGTGGGAAGTTCATGGAACTTCCGTAATAGTGATGTACCAGCACCAGTCGCGTTTTACCTGCAACTACAGAAATACCTACCTGGTTTTGGTAGCTAAAGCTAGTCTAGCACTGGATTTTTTTTTCTGTCATTTTCTCTCCTGAGTCAAAATAGATCCTTTCTATTGTGCATGCATTATAAATTTCTGAGGAGTCAGTGCATTTTCATTGCAAATAAGCCAGTCTGATACTGACATGCTCTGTGATATGAGAGCTAAGGAGTTTTTACAGTGATGGGGCATGAAGTGACCCTTTGGGAGTAAGTAATAACCTTAAAGTATCTCCTGGTAGAGCTCTTTGTTTGCTTTTCCTTAGGTTTTCCCTTCTCCAGCCTCTTAATATCTCTTGACCCACTATGCCTCTACTTGCATTGCTTGCAGCAGTGATGATTTTTGACATGCTCTTGCAGATTCTTCATGAGGGACTGAAAAAATGTTAGTTTTTAAAATTACTTCTCTTTCTTACAGAAATAAATGCACTGAAAAAAAAAAAAGAAAGAAAAAAACAAAAACCAAAACCCCCCAAAATTTTAAATTCTTGTTGAGGGATTTTCGTATGGAAGTATCTTAAAATGCCTAACAAAAATTGACATGTAGATGGAGAATTATGAAAGGTGTTTAGCAGTCTGAAGCAATGAAATATGTCTTATCAACCATTAATTTTTATTTTATTTTTTTCTTCGTGAAAAGTCTATATTAGTTTTCAGAGCCATAGGCGGCATTTGTATGTGTAGATATGATGGGGAAAAATACTGAGTTTGTAAACTGATTTGGGAAATACTTATTCATTGTTGGTATTTAGAGTAGAATAGTTGAATACATTATCTGAAATAAAGAGCTGCTGAAGGAACATGTAAAATTTACCTTTTAGGTACTTAGTAGACATCATGAAAACCACTAATCATTCTTATTAATAATCAGTGCTTAAGCAGAGGATTTCTGGGAGGCGGGTGAAGGAGAAAATCATCAAGAAATAACAGCCTGCCCCAAGATTGTATCCCTGTCCTTACCCTCTCCTTCCTGTGAGCAAAAGCTATTACTCATTGTGTGGAAGGAGATGAGAGGAAGTTTCTTTGACTCACCTGATTTGATTAGCCTCTGTGCTAATGCAATTGTCTTCCAGCAGTCAGTGAGGTGAGGTTTTTATGAAAAGTACAATAAGGTAACATCTGAGCCTATCATTCATTCTTTCTTATACTGAAATTAGTAGTGTGCACCAGGAGACTGAAGATTTTTCTTCCAGAAGAAAATGGTGGTTCTGTACTTCACTGCTTTGATAAATAAATGATTTAGTGACCCTAGCAGGTGCAAATGTCAGTTTGTAGTGTTTTAGAACATAGATCCATGCCACGATTCTGTTTAGGCAGCTTTTCTAGATGCCATCATAGTTTTCTCCATGGCAAAGCTTTGCAGACAGGCTTGTCTGGCGCTGTTGCCATGCAGGGTTCCCAGCAGGATCTGCGGGTGTGGGATTCCATGGGCTGGAGTATGTGTCCTTTTCTTGGAAGCTATTACTGTCCAAAGCTCCCTGCTGTCAGTGCTTTGAGGATAAAAGCCTGCCCAGCTTTTATTGAAGTCTTTTTCTACAGATACTGGGGTGTCCATAGAAGTAAAAATTTCTTTAATATGTTAGTAGAATTCTTAGCAGCTCACACATGCTGTGCATTTGCTTTTACATGGCTTTTTGACAGTCTTCAGAGGGTAAAGTACTTCTTGAAAAAGCTAATCATTATTTAAATAATGTAGGTTTGCAGACAAGTGACACAAGTATGTTTGTCTCTGGAAAGCAGGGCTTTATCTTTCGATCCCAATTTTTGTGATAGGTGACAGACTTCTGTGCTCTGAGTTAGTTCAGTTAGCTCTAAAATGCTCATTAAATTTTATAGAGTAAAAGGAATTTAATAAAGGAGCATAATAGCTTTGAACTGTGATGAATTTTAGCATTATTTATACTTTGTCAATTGTACCTTTGTGATTTTCTTAATACATTACCGATTTTCCTATTTAATAATAATAACAACAAAAAGTCAATTTTGTCAGAGGTCCTTGAATATATATACTGAATATGTATGGCTAAGATAGTTTTCCAGTCACAGATTTCATATTTACCCCAATAATGTCTTATTTTCCTTACTGGAAACAATAGGACATTGCAACATCCTTTGATGCAGATGGTATCTGACACCTTGAGGACAAAAGAGCATGTGAAGCACAGGTTTTCCTATTAGAGAACTTGTCTTTTTTGAGGGCTTCTAATTACAATAAAAATTAATCCTAAATAGAATTGTCTACACTTATCCCATAGAGTACAGCAGACCTTGAGTATCCTGCCAGAGATTGAGGTGGAGTTAAAAGTACTATGAGATAGAGTTGGGGTTTTTTTCCATCTTCTTTAATAAAGATGTTAATTTTGGTTTCGTAACACATTAACTTTTACTGTTCACTAAACACAAATTTTAATTATTACAAGTTTTTAATTATTGCAAGTTTTGATTTGCAAGAATGCAGTGCAGTGAAATCTCCAAACTCCTCAAACGTGCCAGAAGAATATCAGAAATACTTAAGGAAAGTGTGACAGTACACCTCTTTAGTGAAATTCCTTTTGTTGTGCTCTGAGAAAAATGTTACATCCTTATTTCTTCCAAGAAACTGTTTAACTTAATAGGTAAACTGGACAAATTTCAGGTAGTAGTTTTACCAAAAAGTAAATCTCTTGGATGAAACAGAGTGAGTTTTACATTGTTTGGAATTTGTTGAATATTTCTATTTGAAATTTTGCCTTGACTTTCATTGCGACTGAAAAGAAAATCTGCAGAATAAAATTAAGGTCATTATTTATATGGTACTCATTCCTGACTAACATATCTTGTTTTGTCTCTGCCAGGTTGAAGACTGACAAAGCTTTGCGTTTAAGTATTATTGGTAAGCAGAAACTTCTATTACTAAGTACAGTATTCAGCTTTTTTGTAGAGATTCTAAGTTTTACCAACTTTTTAGATAGTCCAATTAGCGTTTCTTCCTCTATAATCTGTTTCTGCAATCTTCAAATAGAGTTTGTTGAAATCCTGAAATTCCTAATATATCCACTCAAGTGATATATACAGGATTGAATTTGGGGCTGAGTATAACCTAATCTTCAATCAGTGTACACAACAACAGGGCAGTATAGACCAAATGAGTGTTCTGTACATATGTACACATATTTGTTGTACTTGGTGTCCATGGTTTTTATAACTGCTTGTAAAAGATTATATATGTAGGATAAAAGACACATTGTGCTAGCAACTAAATTCAAAACTTTGAGACAGAACTTGGAATATTTTTATCTTCCATATGATTGATCCTGCACCTTTTCAATTTAATCTGTTTAAAAATGGTGATGATCAGAACTCTTACTCAGCTATTGTGTTGTTTTTTCCCCTAAGTTTCCTTCCTAACCAGTTGATACACTGATATTGTAAACATTGATTTCCGGTAAAACAAAGCTTAACGTCTTTTTTTTTCCCTGTAAGCAAGGTATAAAATAAACCTGAAATGATGTGGGAATGTTTTTAGTACAGATACCTTCATACCTGGTGCCCACAGTATCAGAGTCTGTGACAACATTCAAAATCTTGAAAAATGGAGGGGCATTTAAAAAACTTTGAGAAACTTTAAATTGTATTGATGCTACAGTGGTGGTATAATCATTAATGTCAAGTTTATTCTTGCAGGAGAAAAACTGCAATGGTTTCAAAGTCACCTTGACCCCAGTAAAATCGAGTACACAAAGAAGGAAGCTGGTGAACTAATTGAAAAGTAAGACTGTGTTAAAAACAAGATTAAAAATTTTGACTTGTGTTTAAAAATAATGTTCTTAAAATAAGATCTGTAAAGTGATGATGACTCAGAGGAGGACTTTTATATATTGGTATTAATAATACAGTTTTTTTGCCACTGTTATATATTGAGAGATGTATATAGTCATACTAGAATTATTTAAATAAGTCATGTGTTATAGTTTCTTCTTTTTTAAATTATTGAAGTGTATCCTTACTTTTGTAGTGTGTGGAGGACTCAATGATTTGGACAGTAGTAATCACATGCATTTGCTTGTTGGGTTATTCCATGACACTTGAACACATAAATTTCATACTACTTAGTCCTTGAGTCTCCAGTTTTCCTTGCTGGGAAGATTAAACAGTAGTCAGGTGGGTCAATTTGTAGGGCAGGAACTACCAAAGTTTAATCTGCTGAGGAAAAACTTAATTACTTCTGTGCTGCTGGATATATGTACCTGTGGCATGTCACTTGCTAGCTAAATAACATGGGATACATATATATTCTTACCCAGGTGTATTTTATCAGTTTCCTTTAGAAGCACTGACATATTTTCTGCTCATGAACAGTATGTTCTACATGCTCATCAATGCTAGTGATACTGCAAAGACAATGAAAGCTTACTCTTGGGATTTAAGTTGGAAGTTTGCAAGAAGGTGTAGAACACATGCTGTAGAAGAATTTTACTTTGGAAGATACTATTGAGGTGGTGAAATCCAGCAATTAGAAGTTAGGAATTTAACTCATTCAGATTTAACACAGGTATTCCAGAGCAGGTGAATTATAATAATGAAGAAGTTTTGTTTTATTTGAACACAGTTTAAAAAAAAAGCAAATTTTAAAAAAATTCTTCTGGAAACCACCTGTGATTTAAATGAAGTTCTAAATGGAGCTTCCACTTTGAAGATTAAAGTAGTTGTTCAAGTCAAAGAAATATCTCTAATTTAGAAAAATAAATACAATTAGTAAAATTATTCATTAGATTATTGGAGTAATTCTGTTTTGTAAATTTTTTGCATGACTGCTTTTAGCTTTAATGCATTTTATTTCTTTCAGTTATATGTGTCGATTCAATGCCGAATTGGAGCAGATTGAATTACAAAACAGTATTAAAGGCAGACAAGGAAGACAGCATGGTTCCCGGGAAACTGTCATCAAGCAGACAATAGAACGTGAAAGACAACTCTATGAGGGCTATGGAATAGGTATGTAAGAGCGTTAGAAAGAATTCTGTGCTCACACCTGCTCACCAGGCCACAATCGAAGCGAACTTTCTAGGCACTGTCTTTACTTTTCTCTTTGAAGAAATTAGCTAAGTGCTAGGTGCTTATGCGTTGCAGAGTTTTTGGGAGGAGGGGTGGCAGGGTGAAGAAAAGGAGAAAAAAGATGGTGAAGATCTGACTCATATGCAACTATGCCTTTGAGCATCTTTGCTAGTACTGTCTCATCAGTGCAGGCACACCTAACCTACTTTGGAAACTAAAGTGAGATTTTAATGCACCTGTCTTGAATACAAATTCTCTTTAGAAGCTTGTTTGAACCTTCATTTGATAGCTGGAACTAGGCTGAAGGGAAGCAGCAATAGTTCAGTGAAATAAGGAAGAAAGGCAAAGGGATAATGACAGTGCAAAAAGCGAAGAGCTGCTTTGAGGATAGTCAAGATAAGCAGTGAAGTGTATGTATATTTCTTTAACTAATAATATGCGTGTTGAAGCTGAATGATGAACTTGGCTTTAATGCTAAAGGATTACACTGACATAGTCCTTCCAATAGTAAAATATGTAATGGAAGACATGAAAAATCTACATTATTCTGTAGTTAGGATACAAAGCTCAGCAAGGTTTGGGTCGTGTGTCATATTCCCCAATCAGCTGTCCCTCCTGTGTCCCTTCCCAGCTCCTTGTGCACCCTCAGCCTCCTCGCTAGTGGGCTGGGGTGAGGAGCAGAAAGGGCTTTGGATCTGTGCAAGGTCTGCTCAGGAATAATGAAAACATCCTGTTTTCATCAACACCATTTCCAGCACTAATACAAAACACAGCCCTGTACTAGCTACTGTGAAGAAAATTAACTCTATCCCAGCCAAAATCAGCACACTCTGATATGTGTTGTACAAAGAAAGAAAATTAATGGCTTTAAAATTTTGCTAGTGCACCCTGAAGAGGAATTTAGGAATATCTATATGACTTCATGTGTAATCTTTAATTTCTTAGAAGATGGGGGGAAAAAACCACTAGGAAAATAGATGCTATGATTGTCATCAAATAGCTCAATTGTAGAAAATACTTTGTTTTTCACTTTTACATTTTAGTTCTTTCTTTCCTTACTGCTTTGTAGAAAGCTGACAGAGAAAAGCAGTAGGGCTAGAGAAAAAGATGTCAAATGCACAAGCACAACATAAAAATAATGAAGAATCTAGAAATATTGTAGGCAAAATTTGAGGTTATTACAGAATTAGTAAGTAAAGCATTCAGAGAACACAGTGCAACTTCACATATTAAATAGACTTTCAAATCATTCATTATTTGTTATCACAGCTGCTGCGGGTTTTGCTCTCTGTCTAGGACAGTGTTCATTCAGAGAAAATAGTTGCTGCTAAGTACTATAGCAACTAAATACTGTAATTAGAGATTGGGCATAAATGGAAATCAGCTGGAAACAGTGCTTTTATGCCTCTAGCTCATTATTAATCCTGGAAGCTTTAGTGAGTGGAGCTTTTATAACTGACTTAGACTTGTTGGGTTTTCCCCCCCCATTTGTGAACTCAGTTATTTCTCGTATGCTTGTGCATTTGCTATGAAGAGACTTCACAATATGTATTCTTTTCATTTAGGGAAGTCTGCTAAAATTTGATGCAGTCTATTTATATCATAGAATCAATTCGGTTGGAAAATACTTCCAAGATCATTAAGTCCAACTTTTGACCGAACACCACCATGTCAACTAGACCACTTGTTTCTTGAACACTTCCAGGGCTGCTGATTCCTCCACCACTTCCTTGGGCATCTCGTTCCAATGCTTAACCAATAAAAAACATCTGTCCTGATGTCCAACGTGAATCTTCCCTGGGTGTAGCTTGAGGGCATTTCCTCTTGTCCTGTGAAAGATATATGTAAATGAAGGACTAATTCTTTCCAAAATGTAAAAATTTGTTTACAAAAGTGTTAGACATCCCGAAATACAGTAAATTTTAGTATTTTTTAAACAAACAGTATGTATACAGGGAACATTATCAGTGAGGTTGTTGAGGTTTAGCAGCTCCTTGTCACGTACTCCTTAAATACATCTACAGTAGTTTTACTGCAGTTTTCTTCCTCTTGTTTTCAGTTTTGTGTATTTGGGCTTTTGTTTAATCTGGTCTTACATGTTTATAGCAAAGCTATTGAAAGTCAGTGCTAAATATTTATTTATTTGTAACCCAGAGTTAGCATGCTTTCACTGGAAAAGCATTATAATTATTTCATTTGAACATCATCCATTTTTTATAATTTGCTTCTAATTACCTTGCATGTTCTTTCAGATGCACAGTATTAATCTTGGGGGGAAGTGGCTTTTAAAACTAAATGCACGAGTTTTATTAATTATTTCTGGAGGCTTCACATTACAGGGAAATAAATTTAATTCAGATGAAAGCTGTATCATTTCCATGTATCTGCTAATGCAACTTCTGTACTGTTCGTTAGCTATTTTCTGTAGTGATCATTATTGTGTTACTGAATGGTTCTTTGCCTAAAGAGCATCTACAGTTTCCATATTTTTAACAGGCTGTTTGTTCTTCCTCAAAGAGAAGTAAAACTGTCTGAAAGGGTCAGAAACATTAAAAAAATGTTTACTTAAGTCTTTCACTGCTGTTTTGCTAAAGCACATAAATTGCTGAATACTTTCTTTGAAATGCCAGACAATAATCTACTCCCCCAAATACCGTCTTAATTTTTTTCTTACTAACTCCTGTACCATATTTCTCTCCTACATTTTTTCTATCTTTAGTTCAGAAAAGATGCTCCTGTGACTTAACATTTTAAAGTAAATTAAGGAGTTTACAAGCAGCAGCAAAAACCATGACACTGGTGCATGCTAAGGAGATGCAGCTGAGTTAGACAAGTGTTATTAATCTAGCGTAATTTAGAAAATCAGTTACTGTGACATTTATTTCTGCACACAATTCTATTCTTAATCTGGCAACTCAGTAGTTTTTATTGTGTAACATATTGTAAATACGCATGTAAGTGTAGCTTAAAAATTTTGCCAGTGCCAAAGCAGTAAAGAAGAATTCAGTGCCACATCTTGGTTTGTCACAGAATCTCCTCTCTTCAGAATGCCTGCTTTCTCATGAAGTTGGTGAGCCCTGTATGATACGCTAGATAAAACTGTGAGAATATTCTCTTTGGAAAAGGTCCTCCATAACTTAAACCCACTAAATGTTTTCAAAAAAAAAAAAAAAAAAAAAAAAAGAGGAAAGCAAATGAAAGGGCTTCATTTGAAAGTCTTGTCATTTAGTTCTGGTTTGTGTGACAAGAACACTGAACTATATGTTGAATCAGTGCTTTGATAAAAGGAACAAATACAAATCTCAGCATGGTGCCACTTCTGCCTAACTCACTGTTTACATCGCTACATGCATTTAGGTAACTATCGAATGTTAGTTTCTCTGTATTTAGTACTTTATAAATGTTATCACCTGCGCCTGAAGGTGAGGATAACTGAGGTTCTTGTTAAGAGATCCTTTGGGGCTGATTGGAGTGAAACAACAGTGAATGAGTGTTGGTTTTGTGTATATGTATGGCAGGTTTCTTTTAGAACAATTTTGTTGCAATGGAAAGGAGGTATGCAGCCATTTTGGTTAGAGGATGTTTAGCTCACATTTCTTCCTTTGAAATGAGACTCACTTGAATAATGTAACAGATCTAATAGAATTTAATTTCTTTCCTATTAGAAATCCCAGACATTATGAACAGAAAGCATCTTAAATTTTTCAGGTAAGTTTTTTTCATTATCACTAATAATGTGTTTATGGAAAATAGTGTTTCTGAAGTTGACCCATTGTATGTCTTTTTTCATAAAACTGCCAAGGGATTTGTCATTTGAAAAAGCAGAGTAGGTATGGCATTGCTATTTTGGCATTTCTTTGCTGCTATAAGCTAAACAGTTGTGACAGTTACTAATTAAAACATTGGAAGATTTAGATTTAACAATTTGAATGCTATTTCTGTAACTCAAGTAATGTTTTTTCTCAATGTTCTTAGGTAATATTTCACCTAAAATGCTGACCTCAGCTGTTCACAGTAGTGTTGGTATGTGTAAATGTACTAGTTGAAAATCTTAAATGAATTTACAACTCACATCCAGTTAAAAAATCTGGAAGCTGTGAAACTTGCTGCTGGCTCATCTGGGCCAGCATGTTGGTATGTCCTTGTAACAGATTGAGTGAACATTTTTTGCTGTCAGCTCTATCAAAGGAAATACTTTAAAGAAAAATAAAAAAAAAGAAAATACTTAGGAATGCTTATGTTGCAAAGAATGATATATCACTGACTCCCAGGGATGGTATGTAGCCAGAAGTAATTCTTACAGGATGTTGGAATAAAGCCAGAAATCCCAAAGAAGAGAGAATGCTGTGTTTATAAATATGCAATTGACTTCTTGAACCAGGACATGAGATAGAAATGTTGTTGTATTGCCTTGGTAGAGCAAAAACATACCTTGTAATTGGCAAATACTGTCTTTGCCCTTCAGAAAAATTATCCTTGAAATGCACTTACTATAATCAAGAAAGCATTTTATTAAATGAGTACTGGGTTTGACTTACCTTTAAAACAACACTTTCTCCTTCACGCAGCCTTTTGAAATACTACACTTTCCATGTGAATTAATGCTTACTAACACTTTGTGTTCTCTTGAAGTCAGTCATACAATATGTTAACATTTACCATAATTCTCAAGGGACTTATGTATATGTGATGTTACATATGCATACTCTTCTGACCTGTGACAAACCTAAAAGCAGGTGGCCAAAAGTAACTGAGGGTACTATTGGGCTGTGGGAATAAAGTGAATAGTGCATTTTTGTTTCAGAATATCACATCAGAAAATACTTACTCCTTCATAGAGAAATTACAGCTTCTATAGTGTACAAAATCAGGTGAAATATTTGGTGCTTATTCATACTACAGTGGGACAGAGGATAATTTAGAAAAGCAGCCTCACTTGAGTTAGCATCTTCTGAGGAAATGTGAATTAGCTCTGCCATTCCTTTCTTTCTGCTGGTAATTGGTTTTCATTACTTTTTTTTTTCTCTCTAAGAGAATGGGATGGTGATCTGAAGAAACTGCCAAACATCAAAATGAAAAAGCTCTCAGCTAAGGATGCTGCTTGCAGTCACCCTGAGGTGACAGATGCAGAAGCAAAAGAAGATTTGAATGAAGGAGAAGAAGAGGTGGGCCCTGATGAACATCAGCTGATTCAAGAGCTGAAATAGTGAATTGAATTTTAAGAAACCTATTTTAATTATCACTGGAAACAAGAATAAAATTTAACTATATTTGTAAAGGCTTTGTTAGTTGCTTTTTTTATGATTCCACTGGGTACTATTGGATAATAATTTTTGACTCTAAACAAATACTTAAAATCTAAAATTGTGTAAGTTTGTATCTTGAAATCCAAACTGGTTAAATACCTTTTCCCTGTCTAGATTCAGACTGGAACACTCTGTTGTCAGAAATCCTCACCTTTTCCTGATAATTGCAATAATCTGTTAAACATGAGGAATTCTTTTCTTGTACCTTCATTTCTCTGAGAATCTGTGTCAGGATCACAGAGAGCTGGAAATGCTTCAATAAGAGACTGAGTATTTTATGTTTTGTCAAGAGAACTTGTAAGAGTTACGGTCTTCAGCAGTCTGTATTGCAGAATTCAGATCAAAAGCCAGTCAAAGTCCCTACAGTCTGTTTTTAAAATACCTTAGTTCATGTTTTTTTTCTAACACTTCTGTTGAGAATTAAATTGAAACTGCTCAGGATTTTTCAATAACAGGCTTGCTTTATGAAGCAGCTCTTTAGATGCTTTTAAATGTGTCTTTCAGGAAAGTTCTTAGCAGATTATCACTTTAAAAGCTGTAAAATGAATTAGAAAAGGGCAAGGGCAAAATTAGGGATAATTACACAGCAGGCATTAAGTAGGACATCTCATCTTAGGTTGGGCACAGAAATCACAGTTCAGCTAACTGTTTGTACACATGGTAGTAGTCACAGATGCCTGTTAATTATGTGGAAACAATTATTCCTGGTGGATGATTTTTCTAGTACTTGATCCTGAGTACACTTCTGTGCGCTAAACAATCAAGTCTTTGTCATGGTAAATAGTTATCTGGGTTTCTGAGATTTCTTTTACAGATATCCAGATGTGTATTTTCATAGCTGTGCAGCAGGAGTTACTGATGAGTGTTAAGTCTGTTAATATGTTTATTAAGTTTTTCCATCTTTACAAAACAGGCTTGTGCTGTCCTTTCAAGTGTTAGGAAACCAATCTGTTTAGGTTATACAGAATTAACAATTGTCCTTAATCTAAAGAAGAAAGCTGAATAAATTAAACAGATGTGGAGCATGTGTGGGTGATCTAATGCATGGACTGCAAGTCTTAGACCTGGCTAGAGGTCTTATCCTCTGACACCAGCCACATCTACAGGCCATCACATCACTGCTTTGTGTTTGTGTTCGAGAGATAAATTTGCTGAAGTTGAGGGCAGGCCTTTGGTATTTTTATATCTTTGTTGAGCTGAGTGGTGGAATTTATCTTATTTTGACTTACAAAACTTGAGGTGTTAAACTCTGGTAGAACCTGAGCCAGGGTAATTGGATTGAACTAAAGCTGTGTTGTGTATGTTTGTTTCAGTGATTTGACAGATTTTGCCTTTTGGATATTCATTTTGAATTTTTGCTTGTATGCAAAGTCTCATGTTTGAAATTGCAAGTAGAAACATTGAGTCACTTTCCCATGACATTGTGTAAAATAGGGAAGGAAAATGAGCAGATAACTCGATAACTAGAAGGTGTCATAGTAATTACAGTATACTAGGCTGACATCCAGGTGAGTGCTTCAAAAAGAGTGTCATGCAAGATCATGAAGAATGAGATGGTCTATCTTCCTTGAAACAATTCAGTAATAAGATGTTATAAAAATCTGGTTAATGTGATAGTCAGATATTTGAAATTATACCTTTTTTAACATTCTTCATTCAGACTACAAGAACATGTTTACAGATCAGACCTTATTGACTTTATGGATTTTCTTCCTTGAAGTCCATATATTCACTGCTTGTTTAGCTGGGTTTTAAACTGTCTTGTTAACCTACAGCGCAAGTAATGAAAAAAGAACAGTGTCTGCATGTGAACTTTTTACATTGAATTATCAGAAAAAATCTTATGTAGCTGTCAGGTATTCATACTTGAATTTAAAATAATCTAGGCTTAAAGTGATGATGTGCAAGACCAGTTTATCAGATGAGTTGTTGCAGAGTATTAATGTGACAGTGGGAAAGAACAACAACAAAAAGCCCCAAACAGAGCCATGGGTTTATTTATATATGTATAATTTTTGCAATGAGAGTTTTTTGTCCTGTTGGGCCTGAAGTGGGGGGGATGTAGAGAGAGTTTTTTGCCTCATGTGTGTTACTGAGATGAGGTGCTGGAATTTCTTCAATTAATTTCATAATCCAATCATGCTTTATATTACAGTTTTTTGTGTTGATGAGTTTCTTCCCTACAGGGAAGAAAAAAGACGAATGCTCTCAGGAGTTCTGCATTGTTATTCTGTTTCTTTAAAATCTAGAAAGTAGATGCTGGTAACAGTGGAAATGGGAAATACTTACATGATGCTCTCTGTTCTTACAGACTTGCTGTAGGGAATACCTTAAAATTCTGTTCTTTTGTAGCTAAGAATTTCAGATTTTAATGTTGAATTCTCTGTTATAATTCTCTGTAATTTACCAAATTCGCTGAAGAATTAATTTTAGGGAAGATGTCTTTCAGTTTAGCTTGTCAGATACTGTTTTGCAACATCCCTGTGTTTTTTTAGTTTTCAGCAAAAAGCTGTAATAGTTAAAATTCATGTTTCTTTAATTATAAGGGCTTATATTAAATATACAACATTTCAAGCAAAAAAGTAATATTTTTACACGTAAAACCACTTTCATATAAGAAATTTGGAGCTTTTTAGTGTACTTTCCAAATCATTGCAGTGTTCTTACTTCAGCCAGCCTTGGAGAGCTAAGACTTCTCTAAGGAATTGGCTGAATCACATTCAAACTTTCAGTAGCAGCTGAGTTGTTAGTTGTGAAACATACCCTATTGATGGTCTCAGCTGGAAAGGACCAGCTGACTTTAAGTCCAGTAGAAATTAAGATCTTTTTCTTTCAAGTAAACAAAGCAAATGTGATTTAAAAAAAAGAAAAACCAAAACCAGACAGAAGATGCTGACCTTCTCAAGGCTGGTTGTATACAGTAAACGTAAATTAATTAATTTACAATTCTTTAGTGCTGGAAACAAATTAAGCCATTTGTAAGGGAATATACTTAAATAGTGATTTTTTATTTGTTTGTCTTTCATTGAAATAATGTATTTGCTGTCATCTCTGTGATGACACTGCCATATGTGAGGACAGAGTTTGGGACCAAAAATGTGTATATTGGCATTTAACTTTTTTTAAATGTAGCATTTGCTAGACACCTGACAGATAGGAAAGGGTAGTAAAAAAACCCTTTTTTTTCCTCTCAGCAGAAAAGGTTCTCTGCTTAAGGAGCCTTCCAGGTTTAGTTTTCTAATAAAGGGCAATAAAATTCCTGCAATACAGAGTTACGTCAACTTGGCTTGTTTGATCCATCTCAGCATGATACAGTGTATACATTATCTTTCTATCTTATAGCTCTTTCAAGAGTAAAAGTTCATTATAATTGATTTCCAGAGTTTCTTCCTCAAAAGAAGTAGATTTCATGAAGGTAAGAGACTTTGCTAATGGGGCATTGTAATTTATGCTCTGCAGTTTAAGCTGTCATCTTAAAAACAGCTGCCAAGTTCCTGTGAGAGTTCCTGTAATGAAACTGAAAATAAGCTGATATTGAGACACTTACTATAGCGGGACTGTAATCAAATTCCAGTTCCCTAAGCCTCGACTGCTCGATTGCAAAAACTGTCCGATTTTATTAAAATGAAGGGTTTAATGTGTAACAGTTACCTTTGAAAAAGGAAAAATTAAACTAATCAAGTTATTAGACCAAAATGACAGCATTACTTTAAAAACAGAAGCATTTTCTAAATAAAGATGGAAGCATCCTACTAATGTCAGCTCCTACTCAAGTTCACACAATGAACCTAGACAGTGCTGTGCTGATTTGAAAATTGATAAAGTGATGATGCCCTTTGCTAAGATATGAAGTGCTGAAAAGACCTTACCTAACTTTTTTAATGAAATATTCTTTTTCCCCAGCTCTCAAAATTTGCTAGCAAACCTAGAGGTACAGTGGCAGCTGAAGAATCATTAAAGCCTTTGCTTGAACTTCTAGACTGGATTTGTTCTTTTGGCTCTATCTTCTGGGCTCCTGTAAGTAGCAATATTTCTTCTGTGAGCCATTAACACTTGGGTTTGTTCTTTTCTGAGTTTAATGTGACCCCATCAAGATCTTGCTGCTTGATCATGTTACTCACTGTGTCCCCAGGCAGGTGCATACACAGATGTAATGATCCATGTTTCATTACAGATGTATTTCCTCAAATGATTAGTAATTTACTTAACACACTTAAAAATTACTGTGACCTATCTTCTTGGGTTTTTATTTGGAATAGTGCTGATCACTGTATTCACATATATATTTCTTTTATGTGTTAAAAAAAAAAAAAAAAGGAAGTCCTGTGATTCACTTAGTATCAGTTATATATATTTGCAAGTAGTAAAACGGCAAGTTTGTCCCAGGGCCCACATTCTCCAGCAGACTGGAATCATTCTGTTCTCAGTCAAGGTTATTTTCTGAGCTCTGTGTTGTAGTAGTGGGAATGTGGGTACCCCAGTCAGTAATTTTGGCAAGTTCTTTGACAATTTCTTCAACTTTAGAAAAGCTCATGGAGAACAGCCTTAGTATTTTATTGGCTGGGATGTGTGTATATAGTCATCAGACTAAACTGGAACATGTTTTGTGTTCTAAAGGTACCCTTCATCAAGAGATTTGAACTCTGGTGTGCAAAGCAAAAAGGTATAGGGACCCATACCTCTACCCTCAGTTCTGAAGCCAGATTTGGCTCCACTTTTCCATATGCTAATAAATGGAAATTAATATATCTTTATTACTATAGTAACTTCCTTGGTTATGCTGTTTCTTCTGTATTACATCTTGCAGGGATTTGTGAATCCATTTTGATTTACACAGTGAGCTAGTTAGGGTAGCATTAAGAAAATGAATAATTGGTTGGCCTTGGATGTAGGAATTGAAATTTGTTAGAACACTACTGTGTTTTGAACATATATTCCTATCAATCACCAGTCATATGATGATTTATTCCAGTTAGAATTGTGATATTTTGAAACTTATCCCACTCTCTCCCCAGGAGAAAGATCTGGGGTAGGTGGGTATGTAGAAAACTAAATTTGTACCTTGGTTGGAACATTCTGTTTTAGTCGAGGTAAAGTATTTTCTTTGGTTTTACACTTTACAAAATACACAGGCTTTTTTATAATGCAAACATGTAATATTCCTTTAAATTAAAGAAGATCTTTAGTGTTTTGAAAAGGGACATAATCTCACCAAGTCAAAGTCTAAAATAATACAAAAAGGAGCAGGATCCATTCTGACAGTCTGAGCTGGGATTAGCTTTAAAGTATGTAACTGTCCAGTCCATCTTTAAAGCTTTCTAGTGCTGGACATTCCAAAATCACTTTAACAAACAGCTGGTTCCAAAACACTGCTTTCCTGAGGAAGCTTTCATCCTCTTACCCTCCTGGAGTTGGAACCCAGTACCAATTGTCCATTATGCTATGGATGTCAAAGTTCCTTTCTAAGCTTCACGTAGGGTTGCAGCCTTCAAGTTAAACAACTATAATTCTTTTCAAGTGTTTTTGTACTGTGAGGTATTTTCCTGAGCTTTCTGCCAAGGAGGGGTACCCAAAACTAACCCCTTGCAGCTTAGCAGGTTTATCAGTATTAAGCAAACAGCAAGTATATTGTTCACCTTCCTTGCAAGAGTGGTCTTGCCAATTCATGCTCAGCATGCGATGCTTTATGTAACAAGGTGACAAATGTAGAATACTACAGTACTTTGAGTAATTTGTTTAATACAAATACATTTTTCACAACATTAAGCAGATACATTACTTTTGTTTCCCTTACCTTCTGTCTTCCAGTACACATTCACCCACAAAAACAAACATTTTTTCTTTTGCAAAAGAGAGGGAGTTAAACAAATAACACAAACTTGTAGTTCCAAATATTATACACAGTAAAATATTTTCATCAGAGTGTAAGTTTCATTGCATTATTGGAAACTATAAACTGTTTGTTCTGGAGATGGGGAATTACTATTTTTTCTACACAAAAAAAATAAACACTACATTCAGATAGAGCAGTGTGTGAATGGCACAGTTAAACTAGTCAAGAATCATTGTAATGCTACTGATAGTCAAAAATGGTACATTTATGCCAGTTTGAAATAAACGTTATAATGCTTGTAACTTAAAAACGGGAAAATAAATGTGCATGTTCACAGGAGTGAATACAGGAGTATTTTGTTTAAACTTCCAGATCTGACCTGACACCAAATTACTTCTACATACCTTTATTAAAACTTTGTTTAAACAAGAATGCAGATTAAGCTCTTCTTGGTAATGGCAGCTCAGAGCCAGATTCTGCCCCTGTGGGTTTAGCCAGGCGAAATTCCCCTGTCAGCACATTTGCCAGAGCTGCACTGCAGCTACACAGGAGTTTAATACAGTTCTTTATTTGAGATGGCATCTTCATTAAAAAGTCTTAGACTTTATCTTAAAACCTTCAGTATACTGTTTTGTTTGGGTTTTGGTGTTTTTTTTTTTCAGGATAGAATACTGTGGTTAATAAATTAATACAGAAAATTGTGTGGGAATGAAAAAGCATTGGTTGATAAGGATCTGCCTAGTTTCTCTATTCGTGTACTTTCCTTATTAATGAAGACCAGAATTCAAGGCATGGTGGTATGAATAGCTTCTTGCCCTCTTGAAGGGGTTGTACCCTGCTTCAGAAACAAATTCCGGTCCTGCATGAAATCCCTGAAAGCTTTAGAAAATCCAGTGCACCTAAGAAGAAAAAGGGATGCACGGGCTAACACTGTAATGATTTAAAAGGTTAGACTGCTTCAAGCTGGCTGAAATCTCTCTTGCTGGTGACTTGTCTCATTTTCCATCTCAGCAGTCAATGTCCCATTTTTCTCCTTTTCCTGTTGTCCACATTAAATATTTCCAAGGGAGAGGAGGAATTTCAACTGAAGTCTTTCTCTTTTATTTAATTAACTGTAAACTCAGTTGCATATATGGTTGAGTGCCAGAACAGTGTTTGAAGGCATTAGTATAAAATTTTGCACGTTGTCTTTTCTGTTGCTGACTCTTCAGTGTATTTTTAAAAAATGTAAAATCTTGTTGGATGCTACAGTTCTGCTTTCAGAATCTTCAGTTATTTTCTTCTTTGAGGTGAATTTTATACTTGTTCAAGAAAAAACCCCAATGTGAATTAGTCTCCAGTAAACTGACAAAATAGAAGATAAAGTACTTTCAGTGGGGTCATGATGCTACAGCAGGTCAAAGAACAAGGTGGCTAAAGAAGCAGGGTTACTTTCACTTAGTAAGAAACTATTTTTTTTCAGAAAGCTCTTAATTAGCCTTCATAATAATGTTCCTTGTCAGTAAATTTTGCTGATTCATCAGGTTTATTGTAAACATCCTTCCAAACATTCAGATGGAGTTAGTAATTTTAAGTTTCTAACTTCAGATATCATGAGATTTACCTTTTAATGAGTAGCTTTTTGAAAACCATGCCGTTGCAGACTATCTTAAGCGTGTCCAGTTATGAGACATTCCTTAGTCCTGTCATCATGCTCTGAGGACCTTCTGAAGTCTCCTCCACAATTTTAAATGGAGAAATGATTTGGTTTCTCTTGTATGTCATTTCAAATAAGAAGCTGCTACAATTGCAAGTTGCTGTTGTGTAGTTGGGAAACTATTCTATATAAAAAGTGCATCCCATTACGTGAAAAAACTTCAACATTAATACAACTCACCTGGAGTAACTTACAGCAATTATTGATATGTATTAAGGACCCATTCAAGCACCAAGATTTTGTGTCCAGTCTAGCCAGATAACAATCACTTAGTCACAGCCAAATTACAAGAGCAATTCCAATACAAAAGAATAGAATGATCTGATTAAAGACACATTTCTTGCTAACACTGCTACTTCTCGTATTCCCTGAGCCTTAAGCCAGTAAACATTCAAAAAGGAATACCTAGTATATAAACTCCAATAAATCTTAGGCCCAGCAGCCTGGATTTTTGCAAGAATGGGATGATTCTGTTATTTCACTGTAAATACTTGAGTGTATAAAGAGAAAATTTACCAGTATAAACTTCAAGGCTTCTGTAGAACTGTAGTTCACTTGGAATTGTGGCAGATACTCTAAGTGAATCTGTACTCTCCTGTCCTCATTATTCTGCTTCTTTATTTGCTTGTTTGCTTTTCCTCCTTTACTAAATACAAGATTAAAAAAAAGAACTTTCAACTTTTTTTTAAAATATATGTTATGTTCAGGCCCCAGACTTGTCCACAACAGTACATAACTACTCCAAGTCAATACTTGCTCTTGTGTCCTTGTAGTAAACACCACGGTTTTGCAAAGTGAATCACAAAATTGCTTTGTTACATATATAATTCACCCTGTTGGACACAGTATTATATCTACATTCATTTATCTATTGCACCTTTTAATGCTATTCACACTTCATTTTTATATGCCAGTGCTCAAAACACGAAGTTAACAACTGAACTGTTGAATCTCTAACACCTTAAGTTTACCTGTACAGAAGGAAACCTTTGATTTGTTTTTTCAGTCAGGAAGATAAAAACTAATGTTTCAGAACAAGGAGATAAAAACTAGTATTTCTTTAAAATATGTAGGTAGGTATGTTCTCTTACATCTACCTTTCTGTACGATGAATCTTAAAAAATAAAACCAAAAATAGCTTCCATCTTCACTATGTGTCATCCTTTTTCAGACCTTTGATAACAGGCAATTTACTTTTGCATGATTCTGCAGTGAACTGCTTTTTTTTTTCATTTACAATTCTGCCTCAATACTTTGTGTACCCACTTTATGTCTAGTTCACTCTTATAAAGTAAAATAAACAGCTGAGCTGCTCTTCTAAATGCATATCTACATATTCTCTCCTTCCTGTACTTACTTCACTGACAGGTATATTTAAAAAACTAACTGTAGCTTATGGAGATGTGACTTTATACTGGTTGGAACTGCTTACTTTCAAAAGTTCAGCCATAGTTAAAAACAACTGATTCAAATATCCTTAGTTGACACAGCTGCCCAAACATTCAGGCTCCACCACAGTCACATGAAGGTGACAGTAAGTGCTTCAATACAGCTCTCTGTACTTTGATTCTGTTAATGCATGTAACTGGATTGGTACCCTTTGAAGCGTATCTTTGAAAAGATAAATAGCAAATACAACTTTTAGTAGTAAACAGATGAAAGGTTTTGTGTCTTCTGTAAACAAAATTACTGTATCAGTTCTGGTTCTACTTTCCCAGCCACCCAGGTTAGGGAAAAAAAAAAAAGTACATTGTCACATTGGTTTGGCATTGTCTGTTAAACCTGTTCTCTATTGCACTTTCTACACTTCCACTTTCACTACACTTGCTGACTAGTTGCGAAACTACGTCACGAACAGTCACATTCCATACAGTAACAAGTTGCTTTGCTGGATCCGTTTTCCTTGTACGGTTTTGGTTTTTGTATGGGGTATTTTTTTTGTTGTTTGGTTGGGATTTTTTTTTTTAACTGAAAAAATGCACAGTCATTTCTACTTTCTTGTAGCATTTGTAGTGTAGCAAACACTACGGCTTACTCTGCAGGGAAGAAGCAATGCTGTCCATGTCAAACTGGCATGACCTCCGATGTCGCTTCTTCCGCTGCCGGCTGAGAGTTTGTACCTGTCTGTGCCACTGGCACCACCACCGCGTCCTTCACCTCTGAGGGCTGAGTGCATGGAGAGCTTTTCTCCTCCAGTTTTTTGATGGTGTCTGGGCAGTTCTGAACAAAGATCACTCTGTTGTAGGCTTTCAACCTGCGCCACAGCTGGACGTAAACCTTGCACTGCACATACATGAAGACCAGGCCTCCTGTGAATCCAATGGCAACCACAACGAGTTTTGTCCAAAATGGCCATTCAAGGACACCTTTAAAATAGAAAATGTGGGTTGTATATTGAATATCAAGCACTGAGTTTCAGTAACATGTATTGAAAAGAAGCCACTTGCTAAGAATGCCCAGGTATGTACATGCTACTGGGGCAGCTGTGGCTCAAGTACAAAATAGACTGGGTTTCCTATTCCGTAGGCCAGCCAAGAAACTGCCTATGGAATAGGAAGCTGCTTCCCACTTTTAACTGATTTTACCACCATTTGGTCAAATAAGAAACTCAACACCACTCTCAAAAGCTTTCCTTCAGGGTTTCTTCCACCTTTTAACATTAAAGATATGCTGCTTCTGCTGCTTCCACAGTAATACAGGATGCATCTTTTTTTATTAACTGGTGTGGGACAGAGTTTAGTATCTTTCCTTTTTTCCAGGATTGCCATGTTTTCAGACTTGAGCTTTATTAGGAGAGAGAAAGCTCAGCTGAACCTAGACCTGTTTCTTCAAGCAGAATAAATTTATGTGAAACTTCATTCCCTACCACTGGTGCCATTTAAATTCTACAATATTTTAAATATGTATTTAAATTGGCTTTTCTATAAACCAGTGTCAGGTTTAGCAATTAAAATGTTTGCATCATATACTTCCATAAAGAGAAAAACAACCCCAACCCTTTAAATAATTTGAAATACCCATTTAAATTGTGTTTTTTAAACTCAAAGAATATTAACAAACAGTGCTAGTATTATTCAGGGCTTTCATTTTTTCTCCTTCTCAAAATAAGTTTTTATAGTGTTTTTTCTCCAGTGTTTACTGTCTCTGTCTTGGCAATTCCCATTTAAAGAGAGAAAATGGAGAAGAAAGCAAACTACATATATGTCCTTCTTACTCCCCCCAAATACACATTTGCTTTTGTAAAAGTACTCTCCCCTGCAACAAGCAAATTTGGGGGCAAAAGTGTCCTCTGCACACTTATTTTTGCATATTGTAAGTAGCTCCAGGGCATCTCTTTGTCCATTTTTTAGTGTAAAGAATCAGCCATTACATTTGGCAAACACTGAATGCTATACCAATCATAAATACTTTTTGAGCCTACCAGGAATAATTAAAGTGATTCTTTAGCATTGTGTGTAACAACAAAAATCCCTGTTAGCTGTTTTGTTATGTAAATTCAGCTAATCTACAGAAATAGCTTCCCCCTTGTAATGAGTAGGGTGATGTAGTTGTACTTATAAATAGAAGTTCAAAGCCATTCCTGGTCCTGTCCTCTGGGCCAGGTTTTTTGAGATAAAAAACAAGGTTACCCATTTTGAAAGAATGCAAAAGAATACTTTGTAGTGTGTATTCATCTGTGACATACTGAGGCTTGTTGCTTATTTTCCTCTCTGAGGCAAGAAAGGCAAGCATCAGGAGTATCATCAAATATTTATCTAACTAGCGAGGCACAAAGCTCCACCTGTTTTGTTTTCTGTGTTAATTTCCAAATAAAAACAAAGCCAGAGACCTTTGTTCCTCTACGGTGCTTCAATTCAGATCAAAACTCAAAAGCTTTTTGTCATCATGATCACATTTAATGTTAAATTTAAGACCAAACAAACTTAGATTTGAAATGGAAAACAGTAGTTCAATTTAGGTTTCCACATATGCTAAGTATGGCTCCTACTTACATTTAATATGCATTTTGTTACACATGTCCTAGTTGGATTTTCAGTATCTCCACAGATGGAGACTCCATGACTTCTCTGTTCCAGGGTTTAACCAATAAATACAATTGGAACATGGACATTCACAGTGAAATTCTGTTTGAAAGAACACAGGAATGGCTTTCCATGCTACTCAAGTCCCACACGAAGGACTAATAAACTAGAAAACAGTCTCTTTGGAGTTCATATTAGGAAGCTTGTTAATGAAGAGGCTCTTTCGTGCTTTACTTCCTGTCAAGGTTCAAGTAATATAAATAAATTGCTATTTTAATGACCTGAACTTGCACTGAGCCATTTGAACTTGACTCATCTTTTTGCCTGAGCTTTAGAATTACCTAGATAATGGGAGATTAACCCAGGAAGAACCAGTGGGCTAGTTAAGCTGTTGTAATGATTACACCAAGCAGAGTTCTCTCTGCAAGGGCATAAGATTTTCATACTGACACACTCAGAACTTCTGCATTATAGCATTTAGTGTAGCCATGTATCAGTGAGCTGTTCTTTAAGAATAGAATGTGACTGGTTACAGAGCTGCCTTTCAAAGCCAGACATTGCACTATCAACAGCACCAAAGAAGGTAAAAGACACTTACCGTTATCATTGCCTTGTTTAATTTCTTCAGCGGTTCTATCAATTAAAACATACAATGACCAAACAACACAGGTAATTGCAATTATGTGGAATGTGACTGAACACACGATTTTTCTCCTCTCACTTGTTGTCATCTGTAGTTTCTCCCACTGAAATTTAAAAAAGAAAAGGTAATTAAAAAACCTGACTTGTAAAATTTTGCATTAAAGTGATTAGGCCATTTTGGCTCTTTCTACCAAAAATACAAGTAATATTAAAATTAACAAATCCTTTGGTTTTGGTAATATACATTACAGGAATGTGTGCATTGTCCCTGTAAAATTCCCAATGATCTCATTTTCACAGATTTAGAAGAATGAAGAGCTCTGTTCTGTTTCTGTCTGCTTGTGAATGATATCTAATGTAATTTCATTACAGGACAGCCATAACATGTTAATAGACAGCTTAAAAGATGAATATTTGCTTTAAATTTGCTTTTCTGGTGATGAGAGAAGAAAAAGCCCAAATATTAGTTTGTAATATGTAATAAAATGAGAGGAATGCAGTTATGTAACAGTCTTCACATAAAATAAAAGCACAGGAAATGCAACCGCATTGAGGATTAAATTCAATAAACTTGAAAAGATGATTACATGGAAATGATCATATATGATAGCAGCCAAATAGCCTCAGTAATGCAAGGAGGATTTTCCAGGCACGTGTTTGTGAATTATGGTGCTAAATCCTGGCTTAAGTTAAGGCTATTTTAAGATGAAATAGGCTATTCTCTGCAATTGAACAATGCAGCCCTTGAGGTGATTTTTTTTAATCTCACTTGTGACACAATTCTTTTTTTCATCACTTCTTCAAAACAAAACCCTTCTCTCCTAAAACGTTTGCCTTTGATAAGATGAAAGAATAGGGCACTTAAAAGCAAAATGCCTCAATTCCGATGGATAATCTTTGAGTCAGTCGCTGGCATCTAAGGAAAGCAGTGCAAAGCACGAGACACGAGTGCCACCTCCCTGTGGCCCTGCAAACACCGGACCAAGCTGCACTCAGCTCAGTGCCACAGCACTGCTGCCACCTGCTACAGCTGGAACAGCAGCCCTGGCCACTGCAGAGCCCTGCCGTGCTGTTCATTTACTGCCAAGCTATGAGTTTGGCTTGGTTTTCCGTGTTTAGGTTTTTGTATTGGTTTGGTTTTGTTAGGTGTTTTCACTGTTTGGGTTTTGTTGGTTTTTTTTAAATTTTGTTTTTGGGAAATAACAAATTTCTCTATATTCATTAAGGTTAGGGCTGGAAATGCCATCCAATCTAGATGTTTAGCCTTTAACCTGAACCAACATGGCCATTCTACTTTTTGCTGTCATGTAAGATTTTGAAGGAGCACAGCTGCAGTAAAACCTGAGGAGGGTCAGTGCCATGTCACCAAGAGGAATAACTCTCAGAAATACTTCGTTCTGCTTGTAGAGGAAAACATACGAGACCAAACAAATTTCAATCTTTAATGGCAGTTAAAGCTTTCACATTTCAGAGCTCTTGCCTCAAAACACAATCTATAGAACATTTTCTAGCCCTTGATAAAATTTTATGAATCATAGAATATTTGGGGTTGTAAGGGACCTTAAGGGTCATCCAGTCCGACCCCCCTGAAATGAGCAGGCACATCTTCAACTAGACCAGCTCTGTCCAATCTCACCTTAATGTTGCACAGGATGGAGCATCTACCACTTCCTTGGGCAACCTGTTCCACTGTTTCACCACTCTCATCATAAAAACTTTCTTCTAAATGTAGTCTAGATCTACCTTTTTTTTTTTAGTTTAATATCTTTACCCCTTGTCCTACTGTAACAAGCCCTGCTGAAAAGTTTGCTCCATCTTTCTTACAGGCCCCATTTAGGTACTGGAAGGCTGCAATAAGGTCTACAAAGCCTTCTCTTCTCCAGGCTGAACAACATCAACTGTCTCAGCTTTTCCTCACAGGAGAGGTGCTCCAGCCCTCTGATCATTTTTTGTGGCCTCTTCTGGACTCGCTCCAATGTGTCCTGGGTGTGCATCCCAGAGATGGATGCAGCACTCCTGGTGGGGTATCTCAAGAATCACTTCCCCTGACCTGCTGATCACACTTCATGAACATGAAGCATAAACAACTGTTTAGAAAAATGAAAATATTTCCTGAGTAATATACAAAGAGTTAGAGACATCAGTTTATTTATTAGCTGAGACCTCATTTCAGTCTCTGATACATCTACTTTGGAGTGAAAACTAAGCTTACTGGGTTTTGTATGGCAGTCCGGAAAAATGGGAGATTTTAAAAAAGTATTAACTTTTTTTTTTTTTTAAGTAATAAAACCCCAAAACTTTATATTCATTGTAATTCACCTAGATAATATTCTGTGGTCAGACCAGACAGTCTGTGGCATTATTGCAGTCTTACATCATTACAGTCACCAGGTTACATAGCCTTTGACCTGGAGACTTTCATCCTTTTTGCAGTGAAAATTCAATTCAAACCTTGTAACAGACTTTCTTTCCAAAGAAAAAGACCTTGTCTTTGTCCAGATAGAAGAAAGGATTTTACCTTAACCCTTCACTTACCTGTGGATGCTTTGTGAGAGATTAACATATAATATAAAGAAGAACGATTTGTCCTTAAACAGATTTTGTCTGTCATCTCAACTTTGATGCTACACCATTTGATCTATTGGAGAGAAACTCTCCGCAAGATTTTCATTGTCATGTATATGTGCAGTCTCATTACAGCCATTTTACTCTCTAACATACTCAAAAGCCTTAGTGTTGATCTGAATGCCAAAGACGAATGCTGGTACCATTAGTCTAAATGTAAACATTTTGTAGGTGAAAAAAACCCAGACAAAACCAAACAGCTAACAGGCAGGATAGGTAAATAAAGGTACAAGCTCACAGAATTCTGCTGAGATTTACAGGAAAAGTGTATCAGGAGAGGGAGCCAGCAGAAATTGGCTAAAGCAGTCCTTTTTGTTAACATCCCATGATCAAATCCAGCCAGAAAGCAAGCCAAAGCCTCCTGGACTCTGCTTCCTCTAACTGGCCCCTTTTCTTCTCCCAGAAGACATCCTGCCTCGCCTTGCCTGCCTGCCTGCTTTGTCTGTCTGTCTATTCTACCCATGCACAGGTAACCACACCAGAAACAAGAGGGCTGCCAGGAGACTGGGAGAGGTCACCAGGGCATAGGTGATTATGGAACTGGAAGACTGTGCAGAATATCTCACGCTCCCAGTTTGGGACACAAGGAAGGAGCAAGGTCCAAGAAGAGACTCCATCTCTCACGAACAGATGCCTGGGAGCACTTTACAGCTCTCATTGTGCCCCAAAGATGTTCTTCTGCTGTGCCCTGCCCTAGCTGCAGTCCCAGTTCTCTCAACCAGGGTGATCATGGGCTGAACTCAGAAAGGAATATTCAGTTAAACTTTGTGCTGTACTTCTGGTGATCCCAGTTGTAGCTGATGTGACTTCCCCATCCGACTCACGTATTTTACGTTAGCTGTACAGAGAGTACTTTGTGCCTACTGTCACTCTCTACTAGATGAGTGATGTTAGTAGATGAGCCAGCAATTTATATTGTCGTGGAGCAGAAACGAGTAATTCCCTATTTTAGGGTTTTTGCAATAGGCTTATATATTAAAAAAAAAAAAAACTGTTAGTTTTAGAACAGACTTGCTTGGACAAAAACAGTTATATGAAATAAAAATTGCTTGAAAATCCATAACAAAGGATGAGTCAACAATATACTGAGAATGAAGGCATCAGCCCCTTTTACGTGTGCTTTATAGTCCAGCACTTGATTCTGCCTAAAGTTGTGTGAGGAAGTTTGGCAGGTGCTACCTTTCATGTCACAGAGCGTATTAAAGCCTCCTTAACCTCTGATAAATTCATCCCTGCTGTGTTTTGAAGCTCCTGCAGTTTTCATGACTTTCCACATTCACAACAGCAAGATAAAAATAAATTGTGTCATGTTTTATTATCTACATCAGTGATCTCCAAGAAAATACAACGATCAGGTTGATGACACTGTGACACGCCATGGATAGAGTATCAGATGCCACCAATAACAGAAAAATAGCACAAAATTAAGGACACAGATGCAATTTTCCTTGTAAACTTAGATGTTAATGCTCCTAAGGTGCTCTAGGCACTGTAAAGAGAGAAAGAAATGGAAGACTAACAGCCAGAGGAGACATTTATAATGGCTTGCAAATCACCGAGTCACTAAATTAATAGAAAAACTGTAGCTTTTGCCCAGTGCCCTACAAAGCACCCTTACGCTGTTGTACATCCAATTGTCACCACCCACAGACTCCTCAATCCTGGCAGCAATACAAACACAGACTGGAAATCATCACAGATGGTTTAATGTCCTGCAAATGTAAGCAGCTGCATGACTATCATAATGCTTCACAGGACAGGTGTGCTAAAACACTTTGTAACATCTAACAAGAACCAAAAGACCTTTTACACATCTAACTAAAATAATCCAAAGTGCAAACAATATGTTTCCCCAGCAGAAAGCGTGGAATATCCCCACAGCCCCCCTTTTATTTTCTGAATCAGCTTTCCGAACATCACTTGTGCTGTGCTCTGAAAACCACTGGAGGGTGGTAGGAGACTGCCTGACTCACAGGTTCCTAGCAAGGAGCCAGAATGGAAAGAAGCTGGATTGTGAATGTGATCAGAAACACTCCTCCCACCTCAACTACTACTGACAGCTGCTTCTAAAACACAACATGCACCTCAGTCTGAATTCCTATGCTTTACTGCCAGAGAAGTTTAGAATAAAATTGAAAGTAGCACCTGTAAAACTGTACCCTGTTCTATGTTTCTACCTTATGTTTTGCTTTTCTTAAAGATTACACTCAGAAACTTCAAGAGAATGGTTACTGATTTCAAATCTCACTCTTGTAATTACAAAGTGTAGTCATGAGTCTTGTGGGGAAATAAAAAACCTTTAAAAAGAAAAAAAAACCTAGTAACATACAGGGAATTTTTAAACATATGTAGCCAATCACTTCCCCTTCCTTTAATGTAGTTTGAGAAAATCTTCCCAATTTATTTTAAAGGACAAAAATTTGCCTCCCTGCATGTCATTTCTAATAAAAGCTTGATTAATCAATATGCAACAAATAAATATGGATACTTTGTTTAGCATCTTCTCAAAACTTTGCTTGTGAGTGGGGATGCCGCTTCATATCCTACATTCCAGCACAGCCTCTCTTCTTAACAGAAACAAATCTGTGATTTTAATTCGCTCCCATACATTAAGCTTTCTGCAAAGTGGTTTCATGATGGCCCCATGCAGAACCGAAAGCTTCCCACTGCTCACACAAAAGCTGTTTCCACACCTCTCAATGGCACTTGGCAAACTCTGCTGCTTGTGTTTCTTTTCCCCATCTTCACATTGTAGATTTGCTGCCTGCCTGCTCCCATCCACCACTTCGTGTCCACGTCTGCCTTCTGCTCATGGTAATCTTTTGTCAGTTTTTTGTCTACACAGATGTCCTCAAGCAACTGCAGTTCTACTGCAGGTTTGCAGATTCACACCTCTACAGCTGAAGGTCTCTCTCCTGCAGGGGCTCAGCTCTGAGGATGCCAAACGCTGAGGGTGAAGTTAATGGGCTGCTTTGCAACATGGTGTGAGTGCCTGAACTTTTAACTCCTGGCTATTTTCAGGAGCCCTGTTTTTAAAATTGCATGTAAGGAGGTCTGACAGGGGAATCTGGTATGGGCATGACATTGCTGATATTAAATATTTTTTCTGACATTTTTCTCCCTATCCATCATTTAGCAGAAAAAATGACTATGTATGTAATGTAAACAACACCCGAAGCTGGAAGGACTTCTGCTCTCGCCAAAAGCTTAAGTCATCATGCAATATTTTCTGAGTTCTTTCTACAGTCTAAAGAAATACTTTGAGCCAATCTTATTATGCCTGCAAAATAAAGGGTAAAATTGTTTACTAGGGGCTGTTGTAGAAACTGCACTCTGCACAGAGACTAAAACACACAGAAAAAGATCTTTCTTATCTGAAAGCCGACCCAAAGGATTTAGCCAGCACTTTTGAAAAAGAACTGGAGCAGTGTATGCTGAAGAGAGCTGAGCAGTGAAGATATGTCAATAGTCTGAATATGTAGCTCAGAGTTATTTTATATTAGGGAGAGTTTTCTGGTCACTTGTTGCAGTACTAATTGGCTCAGGCTCCACAGTGAGCTGTTCCCTGCTATAAACCTACCAGCTGGAGGAAAGCAGCTGCCATGGTAGTTTGCAGAATGGAATCTGTGCAGTGGGTGGAAGAGGAAAAAATAATAGTAATAAAGGACAACAGGGCTCCACTCACGTTGGGAGAATAAAATAGCCTTGCAGTGATTTGAATTGTTCGTAAGAGATGAGACTTCAAACCTTGTTATTTGAATAAAAGCATTCTGGGCCTCTCTGTGCCATCTAAACAGCATGTGGTTACAGCCTGTACCATGGGGACTGTGTCAAAGAAGGATGAGGCTTGTGTCCTCACATCCTGCTCCAAGGTGAGAATGCCCCTCAGACAGCCCAACAGAATGTGCCAGGTCTGATGGCTGACAGAAGGGTTGGGGCCATGAAAACACCTACACTGTGTTCTTTTCCCCAAACACACCAGAGAGAAGAAAGAAATGAGCACATTCACAGAAAACACAGAAAACATATTTGTCATTGCCGTTTTTCAAGAGATATATCCCAAAGAAGAAACTCTTGTAAGGATCAAGAATAGAAGGCCATAATTAGACCCCTGCTATGTTACTGTCACTGAACAGGGAAATAAAATTTTAAAAATCCCAAGTCACCTGGTGCATCATATGGCCCTATGTACGCACAAACTTACCTTGATCTAGTTATCTCATTAGATGAGCTAGTACAGATCATTGTCTGGCAAACCTGTCTGAAGTTTGCCCAAAATATATTCCTGTCCCTAGGAGATAATAAACAAACCTTGCTGGAATTCAAAAGACTGTCTGTGGTGTATTTAAAATACCTATTTAAAATTTAAAACTGAACCAGAAATTAGTGCATTTCTGGTTCAGCATACTTCAATTCACTTTCATGTGCAACATGCATATCTAGAGTAATAAAAGAAATAATGAAATATCTCACTTTGATAAACACCTTAAGATTATCAACTGCAAAGAACTAACAATTCAGATTTATCATAATCAAGATGGCACGTTATTTCTTTTTTAAGTGATAATTAAAACAGCTGGATTTGAGTGATATAATCAGTATGCACTCTTCACAAGCTTACGCAATTTTTTGCTGTGTATGACATCAATTAGCAAACCCTTAAAAAGGGTAAAATAGAAGTGTAGAAATTAAGAAGTGTAAAAATTAAGTATTTCAAGAATATAATTTCTAAAATGAAGTAGCTGTTTTTGCAATATGAGAGCAGTATTGAGAACACTTGTCATTTAACAACTGAAAAAAGGAACTTCAGTACCTGCCTCCTAATCATCCCAACACAGACTAAACAACAAATAAAAAAATGCTATGCTTTGGAAATACAGCCAGACCTCATGTCCCTCTCATCCAATGCTCTGTCTCGGAGAGAGGCCAACACCAGATGCTTCAGAGAGACGTGCAAGAAACCCTGTGGCAAGTAATTATAGCATAATCTCTCCATATTGGGAGCCTCTTTCTAGCTCCCATCTGCTAGAAATTGCTTTACATCAATATATAGAATGCAGAAGTACTCGACAAAGTGTTTACTTTCCAAGCATCTTCTTTGAACGCTGAAAAGACATTAACCAATTATTTGTTCAATAGAGCCTTCACTGCTATCATGAACTCCTCTTGTACAATTACTTTTTCTTTTCTTGCCTTGTAAGACCTGCAAGAAAAAGATCATCTCCAAGCACAGTACACTTCAGCTACCTTATCTGAAAAGATAATCCTGATAGATAAACTGCAGGTAAAACATTAAACCACTGATCAGGAGGGAACTAATACCATAAAGTAAAACTATGGCAAATATCTGGTACTAAGAACAAGAGGCATACATCTAGAACTCTAGAAAATATTTACTTCGGGTGCCTAGGTACATGCCTTTAGTACTCAAAAATCAAAAAACAAGCTACATGTTGGTAACCCATAAAGAAACAAGGATAAAAGGGGTAGAGTCTATGTCTCCATTAACTTTTATCACAGTTAGTCAAGAACAGGAACAGATGCTGCTGTTGTCTGCTCTCCCTACAGTATTTCTACAATCATTCTATCAAAAGGATCTAGTTTGTCACTTTTGTTCTCTTTGCAGCTGTTGACTCCTGCCTCTGTCTACACTGTATTTCCAAACAAGCAGCATATCGAATTGAAGGCATGACATTTGCTCCAGTCACTATGTAGCAAATGCCCTTAAATCACTGTCCAGTTCCCAAACAACTTAGAGACACACTCATACACACAAAGAAAACCATAAAAATAATTTTAAAAAATCAATCAGTCAAACTGCCATACCACAAAAACACAGAATTTTGCTGCAAGACTAGTTATGCTGAGGTTTCCCTTTCTGACCAAAGCAGGTAGGGCTGCTGCATTTTGTGGTATGTATTCTATAGGCAATACAAAAGCAGCCATGACACAGGCTCAGTGCTGGATTTGAAATGGATTCTGCTGGGTCAAGGCAACCACAAGTCCTTTCTCCACTACAGTAGCCATAACAAACCACCTCCCAACAGTCTGTGCCTGAGCCTCTGTCTTTGAACACCAAGTAGGATGGGTTCTCTTTGCAAATCTGAGTGTTTATAGTGTGATGGATGAGGACAGAAGGCTTGGATAGCATGGCAGAAATTAGAAAAGGAGCGAAATTAGAGAGAAAGATGGATATAGCAACATGCTGGAGACCAACATCCTATTACAGAGTTTTGTATGCCTCTCCACTTCCTTTAGTCCTTCAGTTACGTTCCAGTTGGAGGAAATTTCTCTGAACATCTGTTGCTTTAGGCACCTAAAACATAGTTGTAATATATGATCACAGTTTTGTTAGACAGTCATTATTTCAATCACCTTCTCGCCAGTGTTCATCACAGTGCCTAATTTCCTCAATGTCAAATTGTCCAGCTTGCTCAGAATCACTCCAAATTGTTATAAAGATGTGGTTTGGTTTAAATGTCTTTGTTTGCCAACACCCTGGTATTTTTAAATACATTGTTGTTCAAACATACCTAGACATACCCTATTTTTGCAGACGCATATAGAGTATCTACACATATGTCTGAATGGCCACGTAACAAAGATTGAAATAAAGGAGCTGATGCTCTTAATTATCTATAAATATGGCTTTAGCAAGAATACTGACTTCCCAATGAATAGCTAGAGTCACCTTCTCTGTCTTTTAATTTTCCCACAAGAGAGATTCTTTTGATCCAATTACAGAAAAATAAAATAGAGGAAATTTGTGCTGAAGAAAGCTACAGTAATTAACACAAAACTACAGCCTACTGCTCTCATAAAGAGCTGAGGGAAGCTATTCATTCTGAAAAAAGAGGGAAATTTTCATTTTTTTCCCAATAATTTTAATAAAATGCTACAGGAATAAAATTAAATTAACAAAAAAAATCAAACTTGAATAAACTAGAAGTTATCCCGTTTGGTCACAATGTAGATTGATTACTGGAATTTCTGTTCAAGAGAATATCACAGTGTTAAAGAAAAGCCATTTTAGCATGCATTCCAGCAACAAGCAAGAATCAACCTGTGAACAGATCCTTCTCTCATCAATAGGTCCCAGGCAAAATAAATTTGAGGCAAATAACAACTGTAAAATTGTATGTGTTAATTACGTGACAGATGATTACATACATTAATCAGATTGTGAATAGCAGGCCATTCCCACTGGAGCCAGTAAAGTTCCTGACTTCAAAATTAAATGGTAAAAATGGCATTTTTAAAAAATTCCATTAATACCAGTGACTGGTTTAGATCAATGCTTGGGTTGATTATGCTCTTTAGATTTCATATTACTTGCTATACATTTTGTGTCAGGGCAGCATTCCATTTACATTTTCTTTTGTTGTAAAGCCAGTATCAAGAGATTCTCTAAATTATTTTCAATGCTTCAGCTTCACAGCCCCTCCTCAGTTATAACTATTGATGAGGTCAAGCTGTAAAACAAAACACTGAAATTAAAAAATGGAAAGCAGACCCCAAGTTCTTAACAAATAAGGGAGAGGCTGATGAACTATGAGATGGGGTAGGACTTTCTAACTAGAAGGGAAATTAATCTGTAAAACAGCTCAGATCAAACTTTATTTCAGCCTCAGAAAGCACAGAAGATTTGTACCTCCCAGAGCTCATGTTCACGGTTCTGTGCGATAGTGGATAATACTACTAATACCCAGAGCTGAACAACCTCCCAAATTCCCTTTGCTTTTGTAAATGCTTCTGAGCAGAAGAAGTAGCCAATTTGTTTACTAGCATTTAATTAGAAGAGGACACGGTTTTCATCTAATTTTCTGGTATAATATTTTTCGTTTGCTTCTTAAAAGAAAGCATGTTCAAAGCAATGACAGTACAAACATCTTGTTCCACCTCCAGGAAGGATGCTGCACATGGGGGGTGCCCCAGCAAAGCATCACAGTAAGATGACTTTTTGTGAGCCTAAGGGTATGTTGTGATGGTTTCAAGGTAAGAGGCACAAGAATCTCGATAGAAATCCATGGGAACTGGAACAGAGGTATGAATAAAGCTGTGTTTTGAACGGAAGGGAAAAACATATGGAGATGGCAAGCCAGCACAAATTCTACCACTATAAGAAAGATCTAGTATTGTTGTTGTGGCAGAAAATGCAAGACAGCATTATTCTGTTAACTACAGAATGCTGTGAACTACAGCATGCTTTCTATATACAGTAAATCAGCAGTAATGCTCTGTTACCCTCAAAAATTAAGAATACAACTGTCTGAACAAAGTAGTCCCTTGCATCCCTGAGGCATCACAATAGGATATAAGTGCTATAGAATTATTTTTACTTTAAAAGCTTTAATATACACATTGTCCCTTGAGCTCAAAGTTATTTGCTATAATGACATGATAGCCAACGAGAAAGTAATAGCTTTGTGCCTTTGTGCATACTGGTGAAGTGTCTGACCCCACATATTGCAGGCAATTATTTGAGGCTACAGATGTTTTGAGACAGTTTACTGGAAAAAAGATAACACTGGAGCAGGTTGCCTTGACGACATGATGTAGCTGCACCAGAAATCAAACAAAAATCCAGGAGCTCCTCTATGCTGAGGACTGCAAAATATTTATCAAATTGGGTTGAAAGGGAACTAGTCCCACAGCAAGTCCTATGCAATATTTGATATCACTTCTTATCATGAACATTATTAAAAAAACAGGTGGTTTAGAGCCAGGTGGTTCATACCTCACAGCACAGGACAATAAGAACTGAACTGCAAGCACTATGGTAATGACTGCTCAAAAGTTTGGGCTTTTTTCCTGTGAGACTCTTCTGGTCACTTCTGGATCTGAGCCTACTCTGGCAGAAGTAGTTTCTAGTGGTGAGCACTTTTGATTTCATAGCAGTTTATCACAGAAGTGTCTCTGCAGGTTCTATGCCTTTTGGCAGTCATCACCATACCCTTAAATAAGGAATGTAAATATGAATTACCAAGCTACCATTGAATCAAAAGTAAAAAAACATCCTTAACATATTTTGCCGTCACTGAATTTTTCATGCTTGCCACCAGATTTTATATAAAAACATTTATCCACAAAGCATCCAGTTATAAATTAATTCCTCCCGAAAGTCATATTTTTTAAGATTTTCTCTAGAGCTGTGTTGAGCACAGAGAAGGGAGCTGAATACATCTCTCTCACACATTACGTAAGATATCTGACAACTGAATTTGGAGTGGTGCAGGTGACAACTGTTTTGTAAAAAAAAGGCACCCTGTGAAGTGGTAACTCCAATAGAGGGATCACAAGCAGACATGTCCCTAGTGATACATGAAGTCTGGAGGAAAAAATGGGACTTAAAGGTTCATTTTAGACTTTCCTTTTGCCTATCACAGTTCTCAAAGCAGCATTCTGGTTTTCTTCTTTTGCTTCCACAGATTCACCTTTTTTTAAGGAGCCTGCAGAACAGCTGGATCTCTGCCTTACAGCTAGGCATTACTCACAAGTGGTCTATTGGCACAAACCCTGCTTTTGAATTGGTTACAGAATTCCTGCTGGTCTTGTAGCAAACACAGTATCTTTAACCTACTAAATATGAACAGCATCACACCAAACAGTTGAAATATTCCCCAAATGGATTCAACCAGTCAATCACTACTCCGACCACAAAAGGGCACTGACAGGCTTGAACTGACTTTTGCTTTGTATGGAAATTTGAGCTCGCCTGTTCCCTACTATTTCTTCAGGACCTAAATATCCTGCTCTGGGCAGTTGTAAAACATGTATCTCCAACTAGGACTTAAATCTTTGAATCCTGTATGGGAGTTAAAGCTGGCATGAACATTTTATCACTCTTGTTACAATCTGTTTATTTATAAAATAACTGATACCAAGCAGACAGAAAGCATTCCTTCCTTCTCTATTGACAGTAGCTGGGTACATAAGAAGTTCCACAGAGATCAAGAGTGTAAAACTCAAGAGAGGGACACTGTATCATATTTAAAGTGCTATTTATCAACGTATAAGCAAATACAGAATATAAGAGGAGTAAACACTTAGAAGACATATGTACACATTCAAAATGAATACGATCAAGTTTATTTCATTATCAGCATTGTTTTTGCTTCTGTTTAATTTAATAGAAAAATATCACTCTGTACTAAAAGAACATTCCCAATCCTATATTTTTTAAAAGGGAGAAATTCAGATACCTTTTTTATCAGAAAGAAAATTAACCTCAACTGGTAATTAATGCTTCCCTAAACAAAAAATATCAACTTACTCTTCCTTAATGACCACGAACAACCACATGAAAACAATGTGCAATATTGTTTATGCCTCACATAAATAAGACATTATTTGTAAATAATTTCAAAAATTAAATTGGTAGAGAAAATAGACATCTCTGACACCACACAATAATTTGTTGGGACAATGAATCAAAGTAAGAGATCTCATCAGATATCAGATGTCTTTAAGGGATAGCAAAATTTAAATATGAAAAGTATTTTAAAGTATAGCAGGACACTGTTGAAAAATCTCCATTTAAAGACATTTCTGCATTTAAAGCTCCTTTTAATTTGATACTTTAATCCATTTCATACTCACAGTATTTTCATTCAATTCCTGTTTCTACTAGTCTTCAAACACCAAATTCAGGAGATATGAAATGCAGGTGTTAATTTCCAGGACTGTATCTTTTTTAAAGAAGAAGTGTTTTTTCTCAGGATGAAGCTCAAGGAACTCACATAAGCTTCTTGCCACTGTCTAATTCCTCCTGTGATAAAGGCACCTTATAAATTCTGCATCACGGTTTGCAGATGCTGAGAGGCAAAGCTACAAACGCAGCTGTATTATTTATAATGACAGACAGATGTAACAGAGACCATGAGAAATAAACCAGAAACACTAAGCAATGCTTAATATTTAATCTCTAAACTTATCTTGAGCCAAGTAATTAGACCTGTCCAAATATATGAAACACTTGCAGTGTCTGTTGATCAATGCTTAAAAGGATTACCTCAATGCAAATGCTCACTAAAATGATTAAACTAAGTTTTATTTGATGTCTGGTGCTTTCAGGGATTCTCTAATTAAATAACTGTTGCACACTGGCACAAACCTATTGATTTAAGAGCAATTATCTTAATTTATGTTAACTTAGTATGCTCTACATTGTCACTTTAGGTGCTAACAGATATGGCATGATATTCATTCAATGACTGTGCTGTAAAATCTTTTACCTTGATAAAAATCTGTAATGAAACATTGAGGGTGCATGAAAGGCTAAGGCATAAATATCTATGGTAATTCACTATTGAATTAAATAGTTTGTTTCATATTTAAAACAGGCTTTTGTGATACTGCAAAATGTGAAAGCATAGATTCCTGCAGTTAAGTGCGGTAGTCTGTAATATTTTTCCCTTCGGGAGATCAGCAGTAGGAATTTTACAAAGACATTATGACAAAATTCATCATAATGAAACAATGCATAATCAGGAACCAAACTTTAGAATCTCATATCATGAGTGATGAGAGAGATTAAAAATAAAAAAAATTAGAACAGGTTAAGAGATGTGACCCTTCCACTAGCAGAATGACACTAATTCAAATCCAGGTCTAATGGCCATGGAAATTGCATCACCTGGAGCTGGTCAGAAACTTTCACTTTAGGGGAAATAATTCCCTTTGGTTTTTTTTAAAAAATTAGTTTATTTTCCTCCTTTCTTGAAACAAAATAAGTGGTCTTCTGTCTAGAAAGCACTGAAAACTGCTTTCAGAATTTCTTAAAGCTTATTAGCGAAATTAATAAGTTTCTTTTGGTCAATTTTGCTGTAGCAGTTGGCATACAACAAAGTTCACAAGAACTGCATTGTTTTCAGATATAACTGCTCATAACGTCCCTACAATCATGACAAGAGAATTGCCAAAGTTTGGAAATTTTGATTCACCACTGACAGGCCAGATTTAGTGCTGGAGACTGAAGGCTCTTGAGGTCTAGCACAGGACCAAGCCTCAGCAAACCCCAAAGCTCTCAAGGTGTGGAAATCCCAGAGTCGGGAGTGCTTTTCAGATCCTGCATCAAGGAGACAGGATTGTGAAGGGCTTTGGCGTTAGGAGCTGCCTGGTCCCACAGTACTTTGGTCTCTGATAATCACCCTTTGTGCCAATCTTTTGAAAACACAGATTCCCAAGGAATGTCCCAAACCTGAGATTCTGGGCTTCATAAAAGCTGCCAAGAAATTTGACAGTCTTTCATTGGGACTTCCCACTTTTGCAAAATATATAGGTTTTGACCAAAAGGGGGGAAAAAAAAAAAAAAAAAGGATCTTTGGGTGGAGATTTACCAGTCAGCCCTACTCATATGGCGGGTCTCACGATCACTCTTTCCTCCCTTACTTTGGCTTTGCTACAGCTGTCGAAACACTTAGTTTGCAAAACAGCTTCTCATAAACTGTTTAGTGTTTCATAAATTTGTGAATGATGGTGATGGTAGTGCTCACACTTAGGATCATATGTTTAATTAAATGCAACATGTGAAGGGTGTCACAGTTGAATGCTATAAATGCCAAAGGACAACTAATTTTAACTTTAAAATCTTTGGAAACTTTGGTTTCTGAAATGAGTGAGACTTATAAGAAAGGATTTATAATTAGATTCTGGGTCCATTCTACACAAACAAATAAATATTTGTTTGCATCGCATTGGAAGGAATGTTGGCGGCATAGACTGCCAGGAAGATAAACTACTTTTGAGGACTGCTTTGAGCAGAAACAAAAATATCCTGCCTGAAAGAAGAGGTTAATCTTTCCTATGACAGAAATCTAAAACACACCTGAGAACAAATGATAAACTGAATAAGGTGGCAATCATTCAATTAAGAAATTACAGACTTGCAGGAATTACATTACCACTCTAAACGGGGGGGGAGAGGTAGCAATGACCACATACAGAGCTAAAAGAGCGTACTTCTGATACCGAGTTACGTACATTTTTCATTCCTTTTCTCCTTGGTTGCTATAAATTTTGTTTCCCTTTTATAAAAGATGCTGTATTATCTAACAAAACCAGGAAAAGGCTTTTGTTAAAAATACCAATATCTGTGTATTCTCTTGAGAAAAGTAACTGTTGTGAGAGTACTTGTTAGATGAAATGTTAAAGCAATTTGGTTTGAAAATAGGAACATGTATACTGTAAAAATCCCCTACAGATATGCTACAGGCAGGGTTTTTTATACAACTATCTCATCCTGTCACTTTAGTTAAAATTTATCTGCAATTACTAAAACCTAAGTCAATATAATTAAGTTTTAAGCCATCTTTTTTTTTCTATTTACATCTGTTTCAATTTCTAGCCTACATGGCCAGATCCACCTGGCATATGAGAACTGTGTCTTTTCCTATCACAAGCTTTGCTTGTCAAATTAGCCCAAATTCTCTCTTCAGAAGAGGTTTATCACCACGGACTTACTAGAAAATTCCTCTGAATGGAAGTATGAAGGAATTCCACTGATTCTCCTTTCTCTGAACTACTGCTACCTGTGTAAGGCTGACAAAAACAAAATGTCTTTTGCCATTAAAACACTACTATATAGGCATATGCTAGTCAAAAGCAAGAGTTTCTACATGTTTTTCAAGGGGTCTCATTCTGAAATTTATTTTAAATCAAAACTTGCCCAGTTCCAGGTTGACTCA
Organism: Acanthiza pusilla; assembly: GCA_036630365.1. Taxonomy (NCBI): domain Eukaryota; kingdom Metazoa; phylum Chordata; class Aves; order Passeriformes; family Acanthizidae; genus Acanthiza; species Acanthiza pusilla. Next base: position 25,742,423 of record JAXCHO010000164.1, read on the forward strand.
AACTTCAAAGATTCAACAAAACTCCAGAAGGATGAGAGCATTTTAAAACAAAAGTTTGAAGAGAAATTATCCTTTCCAAAGAAAACAAAACCCACATATATTTACTAAACTCTTCACCTTCCCTATACTGACACTCTGTGCAGCATTATATTGATTTATCTTAGAAAACAGATGAGTGCAGATAGCATACATTTGACATTCAGGATGGAAGGTCACCCTGTGTTTTAAATTCCATTAACTAATTTTAATGTACAAGTGATTAATTTGCCCATGAGTAAAACAGCTACAACAGATGTAGCTAAATTGACTGTGTTACTTCATAACTGCTGTCTCCACATTGGTATAAGCATCATTCTGAACCAGAAGTTATGGGCTCCATGTAAAAATTAGTGGGTGAACTGGACTGTGTTACACAGGAGCAAAACATGAAAAGATTTCCTTCTGGCTTAAAAATAGGCAGATGAACCAATAACAAGAAGCTGAAGATAAAAAGTCTAAACCAAAACACATTTGTGCATTTATATTGTATGTGTGATGAAAGAGAGTCTTTAGTCAAATCCTCTGCTGCCTGAAATTAACCAACTTCAATGTAAGAATAAAATCACGGGGACTGATTAACAACAGCAAATACAAGGCCATTTTGGACAGATGTTTCTTTAACTGTGCTTGCACTTTACACAGCCATTCTGGAGCTCCGATACTTGAGGATAATTAAACTCCAAAGCACCCTACCTTCCGGAGAGGTTTGAGCTTGGTCTCCATGATGAAGTCATACTTGCAGAGCTCACAGCAGCGCGTGTCCGAGCTCTTAATCCACTGGTGCAGGCAGGCCTGGTGAACAAAGCGCAGGGTCCCTGTGCAGCGACACGGCGTGATGAGAGGGCTCTCATCATCTCCCTCACAGTGACAGATCCTGACAGGAAGGACAGCAAGAGCAAGTGAGGGAACTTTCCAACCAGCAATGCAAAGGCACTGGCTTATTTACACTGCTTTCTCATCTTCAGGCTTGACCTTCAAAAGATGTCACGTATGTGACCTTTCAGATTGAGGCCTGGGAACATATTCCTTGTTCCTTTCTGCCATTTAGTAATTTCTCTTCACTTAGTTATTTCTCTTTGAATTTGCTACATGGTCTGAAGGTGAATCAATAGAAATAACAGTTTTTCCCTTTTATGCATGGCAAAACCTTTAAGACAAATACCAGAGCTCTTTCTAAGACTGGAATAGTTCTTGGTCTGTAAGTAATGCCAATAAAATCTTCAAAGGTAGAGAAATCTAACCCAAGCTGAAAATATCCAGCATGAGAAGCACAAAAAGGTATCCTAGGAAAGGATATCTCTTTGGAGTTGTGCAGGTCAAAGAATCAGAGAGCAGTTTTGAATATTCTGCAGTCATGCATATGGCACAGTGTATACACACACACTTTTTAGGAGGCATGTGTTGAAAAGTCACAGTCATATTTCTTATTATTCCTTGTCCCTTTGAAGCAGACAGCTGCATTATCTGGGAAAACAAAAACTACATCCGTAAGCAGACTCTAAGATAGAGGTTGGTCCCAGAACTGTTTTACCTTATGATGGGATACAGAGCTTTTCATGTTGTGGTTTTGCATAAAGTGATCATTGTTCTAACATCATCACCTAAAGGGTTTCTTATGCGACACATGTTCAAATGTTTTGATCTTCCCCTCTTCCAAACAGTCTCCTGATCACATCAGGAAAATCTTGACCCATTGGAACCAATGTCAGCTTTATTGGCAAGCATCTCTTTGAAGGCGGAGAAAGCTCTACAGCGACTAGAATGCTTAACCAAACACCTGAAGTTAAGGAGGTTCACCTCAATGAAGAGTAATTTCCTCCCATCCCCAACCCAGAAAAACAAAACAAAGCATCCAAGGCCTAACGAGTGTCTGAAGCATCAAGCTGGCATGCAAGAGGAAAAATAGGGGGAAAAAAAAGCTGAAGGCTGACCAATACTGTTTCAAAATAGAGAAGTAGCAATAAGAGCAGAGATCCTGTTGTAACACAAATGAAACTTAGGCCTTAGAAACTTGGTACCCTCAGACAGCACAGATGCAGAAGTGTCTGAACACATCCGAGGAATAACTCATCCTTTTACACAGAAAACTGTGACCGCACCACGCCTGGGGTAGGAAAAGGGGTAAGATGAGGTTGTCTTCCTACTGGTTGGGTTAGGGAAGATGGGTGATCTTCCTAGCACAGGAGCTCCTGATATATATCAGGAGGCAACTTGGGAAAGACATCCCAGGAAACATTGGCTACTGCTACTTGCAGCTGCCAAGTCTATAAGCAGGGGCAGAAGAAATTCCAATGTCTACATGAAAGATCTATAGATCAAAACTGGCAGCTCTACTGTTCTTCCCCACTGTAGCCCAGAGCCATGAGAAAATGAATCTATGATAATGGGAAAGCAGAACAAAGCTGCTTTGCTGGGCGTATGGAAATAAAGAGACCAAAAAATCCAACAGATAAATGAAGCTCTGAACACCCGGTCCACAAAAGCCAAGTTTCATTTTCTGCAGTGGTGCTCGTACAGGATTTCATGCCCCACAGCAGTGAAGAGAACAAATTACCCACAACTTCCTTCTTGCACATGTTCTCTTTTTGAGACGCATTTTACAAGAACTCAATTTACAGTCTTGTCTTTACTAATCCAGCTGAGCTAGGTGCATCAGTATCTTAGTTCTTAGATGGGAATTGCCTATATGGTGATTTCTTAATGAGCCTCTAGCTTAAACAGAACTGTATTTTCAAAACACCAAATAGTTATTTTTCTAACAAATGCATTCCCAACAGAGAGTTACATAAAAAACATAATTTTCTTTTTAAATTAAAGCTATTCCCCAAAGGAAGACCAGCATTCTTTCTTCATTTAAATTCAAGCCATACATAATTTATTTTACAGCCTTAGCATTTAAACTATTTAGAAATTAGACAACTAAGCTATGTAACCAATAGCCTTTTTTTCTACTACTGCCAAGACTGTTTAGAATTATTTTCAGAGCTAAAATACAAGCCTAAAAATCCACTGGGATCTTCAAATAAAGTGACACTGCAAATTTGAAATTAATAGAAATAATCCTTCGTAGAAAGACTTCTACAGAAAAACACTGTGTGCATTATACATTCTATTTGGTCTTTCCTTGTACATAAATCACAAGCCAATTGTATAAATAACAGGGTGACACTAAGAACTTATAGTATGAAGAAATGCAAACTAAATAATCGAATAACCACGAAATATGAATATATAATTTATAACCATGATATATGTAATGAGAATTAAAACAATCTCCAGTAGGAACTAAAGCCCAGAGAAAATGACCAAAGGCATGGCTTTCATTAGCTTGAATGCTCTTTGGTCTCTTTGGTGCAATTTAGCTCTTTGTTATTTGTTTAACCAGAAGAAATTTGCTTAAAAGATGTTTGTGCTACCTAAACTCATAGTGACAGTCTAAAAAATTTTTGGTGCCCAACACCTATGGCAACAGACTGTTGGCTAAATGCTTAAACATCTTTTAAAAACTTGGACCAGATAACTTGCTCTGTCTTCCTCAGCCATTAGACCTGAATCACAATTTTGTCTATCTGTGCTCATCTATAATGTGCATCATAATTATGACAAATTATAGAAAGAAAGTTGTTAATGATGGCTTTGAAAAGTTTGTTGTGCAAACAGAATGGAAGTAGGGATACAAAGCACAGACATACCTGCACCGTATCTAAACCAAATTGGAGGCAGAGAACTTTCATTCTAGTTTCTTATTGTCAAATGATCACAATTATTTGGAGCTCTCATGCATCAGATTGATTATTTAGTGGGCTGAACTTATCCTGAGAGTAAAATTTGCTTGTATAGTTTAGAAATTAATTGAATTAAAAAACCAAAAAACCACTCTCTACCATAAAGAAAAGAAAATTTGCTAAATCTATACTGATTTATTTACAGGTTGTAGTACAGCACAGATCATCGTTAACAGCTGCAGTTTTGGCTGCTCAGACACACCTACAGAGTTTACACACTCTGCTTTTCTCAAATTTTTAGTACTTTAGTAGACAAATGGCCTTCATTATAGAGAAATACCTTTGACTATCTGGAAATGGAGGGGAAAGAGGTCAGCCATTTGACCAAATCCTCAGATATTGAGCCTGTTTGTTTTGGGGCTGTTTGTTTGTTTGTGGTTTGTTTTGTTTGGTTTGGTTTTTATTTTGGTTTTTTTTTTAGGTTAGGCAGCTTAGTGCTTTAAAGATTCCTGTCTATGAACAGGACCTTTCTTTCCCAGGGGAAAAGATGAGCAGAAGGCTCCAATGCAGCTTTTGCTCTATGAATTATGTGTACACCAGACAACACAGGATACATGAGCTATGAGATGATCTTCTGATTCAGATATACAAAATTTTGTGTGTGTATGTGTATATACCTACAAACATATCCCTACACATTAAGATCAGAGAATATCCATATTTCTTTAAATAAAACTCACTGTGACTTCTTATGAAATAATACTTTAAGAGTGCTGTCATTCTTTTGCGTAAGTTTTAGCTTTCTATGCCAGTATTTTAATTACCCAGCACATATTTTTCTAGCACAGAATTCTTTCTACAACCTTCAGCAAACAGATGTACCAAACAGAGAAATTAATGCCAACACTGTATGTATGAGATGAAAAAAAATGCACAAAAATTCTTTAAAGGTTGCTCTTAAACAACAGGTTCACATATAATGCAACAAATTAAGAAAAATATTTTTCAGGAAAAGAATATAAAATGTTAAAACTGAAAAAATATCAGTCAGTGTTTGAAAAAGATTTTTCATAATTCATATACAAGCTGTTGCAGAGCTCTTGTATGTTCCTTACAAAACATATTGCCACCACAGACACATAAACAAAAGGCATTTCTTATCAGATTAAAATAATGACATGCAGCTAAACAAAGCACTCAGAAGTGAGGCATCTTCAGAATGTGGTATTGTCATGCTGTCTTAAATTCCATGACTATGAATTGTTTTCCCATGTTTTCCATGGTCCTGTTCATTGCAAAAGATAAAAGGCAGAAAGGGAAGCATGAAATCAGCCTACAACTTGTAGGCATTCCTATGCTCACTGGATTTTGGCTGATTTTTAGAAAAACAGCAAGAGCTATCTTGGATGTCTGACCTTCACTTCTCATCAAATTAAGATTTTTTTTTTTCCATACAGACAAACATTTCTTACATAATCTCAGTTTAAAAGGTCTAAAATCAATATGGAACAAGGAGATCACTTGGAAGACTTTCAGTTTTTCCTAACAGTTATTTACTCTGGCAAAATCGTGGCAACTGAAATCTCAATCTAAACGCTTAGCATCTAAGCTGCTTCTTGCAACAGGTACAGGTAGATTCCAACAGATCTGTAGCTTTTTCTTCACATGCAGTTAACAGTTTTACTCTCATTAAAGGGAATAGCTGCTAATCTCCAACCTCACTGGAAACCCAGCAGTCTCCCTAACCCGTCTTTCCTTAATTCTTCTGACTCTTTGGAAGCTAAGACAATAGGCTGATCCCCGTGCCTCTGTAGTGAAGTGGAAAACACACTTATTCTGCAGGAGTCCTGTGAGACTTAGTTCTCCACTCCTACCCAACCAGCAAATGCTCCTCTGAGACAGTGTCTGTCCCATTGAGGATGCCCATGGAGAACTAGTGCCAAAGGAAAGTGATTGAGAATAAGAATCACTCAGCAAGTCCCTGCTTCTGCTGCAAGCCACATTAAGAACCTTGTCACTAGGAGCAGCGCTGGTGGAAAAGTGTTTGCAGTTATTCTGCATCACCGGAACTCTTTCTATGGATGCCATATTTGCAGCTGGCACTGTATCTCAGTACCTGATACAATTTTTAAGGATTTTTGGCCATTACATATAGACCAAGGGTTTCGCTACAGAAGCTTTTACAGACTTCCTCGAAAATGCAACAGGTCAAATTTTACCCTCATTGGCCAATGTACAATGTAGGGGAATATCTGAGGCTTTAAAAAATAGAAATGTATGTGGCGGCATGGGCACACTGATAATGATGTACAATAGTGCTTAAGGGCTATAAATGTATTGTACTTCAATATTCTGGGTGCTGTCCAGCTATGTCCATGCTAACAAGCATTACAGTGAAAGTGTGGAAAATCTGTTGAAAAAAACCAGCGAGTGCTAAAACCTGGGGTATCAACACCAGATGCATCTTGGTGGGCATTTCTTTGATTTGATACTGATGTTGGGTTGGGCCAGGAATACACTCAAAGGGAATACAGTTAGAGAACCCCAAGACAAATTTTCAGCACAGTCAAAACCATGACAAAAGTAAGGATCAGACATGCTTCAAAAGCAGGCTCCTTGTCTAAACTAAAGCAGTCCTCATAAAATTAGGAGGAGCTACAGCCTCATGACTGTGGCATGTTTACACCAGCTGTGATTCAATTGCTATGCAATGTGAATTAAATTAACATAGATGCCTAATATCAATACTGTCATTTTCTTGACGATGGAAAATACCTGTACAATACTTTTGAACTTTTAACAGACTCCTTAATAAAAGAGGGAAATATTTTCTCCATATAAATATGCTCAAGGCAGATAATGCCTATTCCAGAATATTACTTCTGGTGAGAAACTATTGAAAAGGCAGTTAAATCTTGCCCTTCACTGGAAAGCACAAATGGACTCATAATGGTTATGCAAAGAAAAATTCTTGCTGTTTTCAGTGGGTACATCTCGTCACTTTATCTTACTATTGCTAAAATGAAGCTTAGTCAGGAAGAAACAGCAGAGCTGAAAAATGTTGGAGCAAGTGAATTCGTGGATTTGATTTTTGGCTGTGAGGATTATTAGCTGCCAGCATGAAATGCCATGAGCTCCTAGGTTATCTTAATTGGACCAAAAAGATCCAATTCCCCAGGATTGCAAAAGGATGCACAAAATTGCTGTCTCTACTGTTTTTTTCTTAGGAAAACTATTCTGTCCAAAAAAGGTAATTTTCTCTCTTTCCAATTTATAAAGTGCTTACTGTGCTTTCAGATAGAACCCAAAATTAAAGCAAACAACTTTATGAACAACTCACAGCAAGTAATTGTCATTCATAAAAAGAATCCACAAAAATAATCAAACTCTGCTTATGCATAGTTTATCACTCGGAAAAAAAAAGGTTAAATTCACTGAATATGTTCACCTTGCAATAGGCTACAGAGTGGCATGTTTCTCTTGCTTTCATTTTATGGGCTTGCTTTTTTTTTTTTTAAAATCTTATTTTCATTCTCTCCACTTTTAAATCACAAAGTAATCTAAATGACAAATTGGTCTTCCTCTCCATTTAAACATGGTGTGAATGAAGCACATTAATTCTCCATACCAAATGTAATCCATTTGTGTATCTTTTCCCTGTCACTCCTGCCCTTCCATTATGTTATACAGTCAGCTGTCTTTGCCTGACTAGAGGAAAAAACATTTTTAAAATGTTGCACCACAGTAGTGAAATTTCATAAGGGCTTAGGTAAAGCTTTCTCTTCATTTATGCAAAAGTGATCAGAATATGTAGGAGATCCAAGAGCAAACAACATTAGCAGAAGCATATAAATATTTTATTTTGTCAACATTTCTTGTCCTTCTATTAATCTTCCTTTATAGGTGATAAATAGGATAGCTAAAGAGTTACAAGTAATTGCTGCCCCAGATGCACTGTTAGTGTAAGATACGTGTCTGACAAGATTTACTGCACTGAACAAGTTCAAAGAACTAGGGACTGCATCTAAAAACAGGATATAGATTTCCTCCCACCCACCTAGTGAAAGCCAAAGCTTTAAGGAACTAAACTCCATACAGAAAATATGCAAGGTTTAAGTATTCAGTAACAGGACCCTTAAAACCAAGGGTCTCCTCTCACTTTACCTTTCTAACAGGAAGTTGTGCCATTTCACTTACTTCCATTAAAAATAATAAGTTTTGAGAGAAATAAGCAGAAACCAGGACTCAGTTCTCCCCCAGATAAGTGAGCCTAATCACAACAAAGACATGCTTGCCTTACTTTGGCTCTCCTTGCATCCTTGTGAATCATGGAGAGTTTCCAAAAGAGATTGCAGAACCAGATGGCTGAAGAGGTGACAGATGGGTATTTGAACCATCAGGCAGAGAACAGAATTAACCAGAATTTCATACTGCTTCAAAGACTGATGAACCACCAGACCATCATGCAGAGGAGGAGATTCCTCAAAAAGCAGGAGATTCCTATCAAAAAGTCACTTCGCACAAATAAAGAACTGAACGGGAGAGTAAGCCACAGTCACAGCACTTTTCAAGCAAGGGGTGAGGAGTCAACATGCAGGACAAGATTCAGAGACTGAGCTCCCGATGGACATGTCATCCTGAGACCACAAGGCACACACTAACTTCCCAGGGAGAAACAGGTTAGAAACCCCACAGCCAAACACAATGCAGTGTGGAAGTAGAGCATCTTCCAGTTTAGGGTGATTTTAGAGGGCTCTGGACAGTATTTCAAGTCTACATATTCTTTACTACAGTTCATTCATTGGATCCAACATCAAGGTTTCAGCATAAGTATTTAGAATGAGTGTTAAATTTCAGTGGTAGAATTTGAACCTATATATCTATCTTCTGTTCAACTTCCTTTTTCTGTTGATTTTGTGTGCACTCTTCTACATTAAAATTTCAGAATGTAAGTAATTTCATGAAAGATATTATTTTTTGCAGGTCCTACTAAATAATATTATGAAAAAAACCCCTGTTGCAGCACTTGATTTCACAAAGAGAAACTATATAATCATATTTCCTCTTGTCATATGCAATATATATACACTATTTCTTCCCATCTATAATTGTGCTAATACAGAGAAATGCCCATATTAATCTTTTTCTAAGTTTATAATGGCCTTTTAATTAAAACACTAGCTTTTAAAAACTGTTTTAAAAAATTATGCTTGAAACAGACTGCAGATCTCATGATCAGCTTTATCATCTCCTTTACTTCTCCCCTTCCCTGCCTGTTTTCTCCCATGCCCTACTGTTATGCCCTACTCCTCAAGTGAGGGCCTGCCATTACCTGACTGCAGATAGTCATTCAAAGTTCAACAAAATCAAAATTCGACTTCCAATAAGCATCTTTTCTTTTCAAAGTGAGAAACTCCACTTTACTTAAGTGCACGTGTTTTTGCTGAAATGACTGAATCAGTACTACAAAAAAAATTTACCCCAAAAGCCTAACTAGTCAAACAGAAAACATCTTTCAACTATATAGTCAATAATAAACATACCACAAGATTTGTTCAGTGAGTACATTAAGCATTTATAATCCTCAAGTGGTAATATCAACTAAGCAATTTTCTTTTCTTACTAATTTCCATGTGAAAATCCATGGGACTAAATTCTCACAATCCATTCACTTTGTCATGTCCAATACACAGCTGTTCCCTTCAGGGAGATTATCCACATGCAGACCAAAGAAAGCTATTTCTGAGACTCTCCCTCAAGCCACATGGCAAATTCTAGGATAAAGTACATATGAAGAAAATCTCAGACACAGGAGAACTTAGGAAAAGGGGAATCCAGCTGTATGATTTAGAAGGCCTATCCTGTGAATCTTTAAGAGAAATCAAATAATATTAGGTGCCAAAACAACTCAGCATGGCCAGAACTTACGTTGTATCTCAGAAGCAGAAGCCTTGCCTTCTAATTGACTCCAGGAGAAAGGAGTTGTTCAGGGAAGAGACTGTAAAGGTCACCATTGATGACATGACATTGTTTCAGCATTTTGGAAAGAGACAGTGACACTAGGAGGGCAAATATTTCTCCGAAGTGACCAAGAGGCTCCCCTTAGACTGGCTGAAGAACATACTGCACAATGGTACTGTACTTTATCTGACTAATGTGCTTTTGCTGGAACTGTCCTGTGTCCTGTCACACTGCCGCTCATGCTGCTAAATGCAGATTGAAGACACTGCCAGCAATCCATAAGGAAATGAAGGAAAAAAGTTGCCTACCCAAAAACTTTAAGACAAAATAACTATCACCTAGAGATGTTTATGATCCCTGTTCCTCTGCAATTTCCACACAATCACATTTAGGTGAGGGCCATTCCTCTCAGCCAGTGCTGTCATATCAACCAGAAGACATGAATAGCTAGGATGACAGGCTTAAAGAAACGCCCCAGGAAAACAAATTTTCCACACCACAACCAGCTATGCTAACCTAGTCTTAGAATAAACATCACAAAACTGCCCTCCTTTTTCTATTTCTCATGCAGACAAATGGTGTATATGTGCACAACAACATTGAAATGTAATTATTTATTTTTTGTTTCAGATGGAAGGTTGTGAATTTGAAAAAAATAACATACCACAGATCACAAATCAATTAAGTGCATTGACCTGTCCTGAGAAACAGAAACTACAGTCTATTCTGAATTGGTAGTAAAAACCTTTTTCTTCAACTGCCTCCAAACTGATTAACTAAGACAACTTATCAGCTATGAAAAATTAACATGCTTTTGATGTTGCAATGTTTTTCCTAAATGTATTACGGTCACTATGATACATCTTATGATAATAAAAAATTGCATTATCCCTGACATGAAGAAAAATGCAATTATGACTGTCTTGAGAAGCTTTGCAAAACAGGTCTCACTATCAACCATACTGAATTTAGTGCTGGTTGTTCAAAGGACATCTCCACTGATAGTGAGCCTAGGGGCACATATCTATCAAAAGTTTTCAGCCTTACTCAACTGAACAAGAGCCTGGCTGAAAAGTTTGCATGCACATCCAAAAGGTCCATCCTTGAACCAAGCTCCAAGTCCTTAAAAAAGTGCTTGAAAAATTGTAATAAAATTCAATGGGCTGAGAAGATAAATAAAAGACTGGAATCCACTTTCCACCTGAAAGCAAATTCTAATTTTGGTGACTTGGGTAACAGTTAGAACTAATCTACATAAGGCAATTACAGACTTTATTTTTTTTTTTAGGTATGTATGCATGCATATATATTTGTGTGTGTGTGTGTGTGTGTGTATTTTATTTTTATTGTTTCTTTGCATTACTATGAGGCAGAGAGAACCCAAGACTGGTCCTGATATACAACCTCACGCAGAAACACAGATGAACCTTGAAGAACCTTAAATTACTATGACAGACAATGGTCAGACAATGGAAATGTGCATTTTTGCTTGGTAAGTATAACAAGGAATGCATAGCACTATCTGTGTTAATAATGGCTTATCTGTTCTGCTGTGAAAAAACACAAAATGCCTGCATATTACCTTTTTTCTTTTCAGAAATAGGATCTTTGCAGTGTTTTACTAGGTTAATGCGCACTGTGAAAATGCATGATGTGGCATCATGAACTTCCTCATCCTCTTTACATTTCCACACAAATTCTTCCCAGCAAAGAAAAGTGAGAAGTTTTGGGTTACCATATGAAGAAACTAAGCCTGATCGACACTTTGTAGATGAGAGTCAATGCTGGCTCACAAGTTTGGTGAGGGGAAAAAAGGAAATACTTGTTTCAGTTCTGTTAGACTTACAGGATGGTGCATTTTCATTTACCACTGAACTAAGTAACTCAGGCCTTCCCAGCTGTGTACTCCAAATTTGGATGTCAGCCCAGAAGTGGCTACCTTGCTCTCATTTCCAGGGTAAAATGCTCACCTTCTGGGTGCATGCTTCACACCAAGGGCATCAGATTGTCAGAAGCCTGAACTTCTGAACTAAAGAGAACTTTTGGTGTTGCTTTTTCTTTCCCTAAGCTCATTTTACTGCTTATTCTGCCCAATCATCCTTTCCATCATCATTCCAATCCTTGTGAGGGGTGACTGAACTAACAGCTCATACACATTCACAGTGTGGAGGTGCTCAGCAGTGCAAAGTCACGGACAAATTATGCCCCACCAGAGAGGATGTTCTGCAGGCACCATCCACTGGATTCCTGAGGCAATGGCAAATCCAGAGGACACTGAATCAAGACCATAAATTTATTTCATGTAAGTCATTGAAAAATGACATAGAGGGACCAAAGCTGGATTTGAACTGATCACTTAAGGAGGAAAAGCTCCATATCCCATTGTATTGAGCTATCTGGCACTCTGCTTCATTCTCTGCCTCTGGATGGAGATTTAAAATGCAACAATACTCTCCCAGAGGACAGAGTGGGTCCGTCTTCGTGGAGCAAAGACAAACATTTGGCTACTTTGTGGGATTACTCTTTTTAAATAAGAGAAGTATGTCTTCAGATTGAGGTATGCTAACTTCTCTGTAGCAAAGCTTTTTGTGTTATTTCCTGTGGCCTGCCTAGCAGTTTATTACTGAGAAATAGTGACAGAAAGCAGTCAAGAGAAAGGCACTCAGACCATGTCAGGGAGAAACTCCTCTTAAGAACGCTAAATTCTTCTCATTAGAGACTAACCTGCACACTTCTAAATCATCAGACCAGTCATCATACAACACTGGAGGCTTCTGAACAGCAAGAGGCACCGTGGGCCCTGCCCCAGCAGGTGCTCCATTATCTGGGACTGCCAGAGCATCACTGCCAGAGCCTGCCTCCGCAAAGGAGTCCTTCGTATGGCTAAGGAAAGCTGCAGGCTGCCGATCTCTGTGGTAGCTTTTCCCTTTGCTTTTCCCACATTTTCTTGAGGAAATCCTTGCTTCCTGAGATGACGCGGAAGACTGCGATTCCTTAGGCCTTGGAATCCTTCGGCGGTGATTTAAAGTAGGATTCTCAGGGTCAGATACCTCTTGTTTCTTTTTTCCCATTGTCCCCAAGGTGACAAGTTCAACAGCATTATTGTTTGAGGACCCATCCTGGTTACTGCATGATCTATTGTTTCTTCTCCCTCTCCTGGCCATCCTGGCCTTTTCTCTTGCTCTCCTCCTAGCCTGAGCCCACTGACTCTCATCCGAAGATGATGATGAATCAGATGTATTCCAGCTGGATCTCGGAGGCTCAGGATGCAATTTACAGTTCTTCCCCTTTCCTTGTTTCTCTGTGTGCTCACCATTGTCTCCAGTCTCTCTTTTCCGCCTAAACCTTCGTTTTATGTGTTTCTTACCACCAGGCTCCCTATTAGAAGGGGCCAGCACCATGACAGGGGTTGTATGTTCAAGCTCATCTTCTGACAAATCATGCAAGGTAGTAGATCTGGACAAAGCAGCAAGCAAAGGAAAGGGATGGAAATGGTAAGGGTGGGTGGAAGGAGAAATCACAAAGAAAAAAAAAAGGATGAGAATGAGAACATGAATTTGAATAGAAAAACATGAGACTAAAAAGCAAAGACAAAAATGAAACAAAGAGACATCAAAAGAAAACTAAAGTCTATGTCAATCATGAATAAAGTTAAGCAGAAGCAAGAGCTACATAATACATAATAAAAACAACTAACAAGTATCAGCCAAATGAGAGTATATTTTTCTCAGCACATACCTACAAATGTCCTGAGTGGAGGGGCAGACAGACAACCGAGATTGACTCCTGGGAGCTGTTCCTGTAGTAGGACTGCTTGCCTGTTGAAATAAGTTAGACAGTTTGGAATCTTTGTCCATGAAATACATTGCAGATATTTTACTGCTTTGCCACATGATCACAAAATTAAAATAACTATTTCTGCTGTTCATAGCGCACTGTTGAACACACAGAAGCTCACAAAATACAGGAAGCTTGAATAAAAGTGAAACCTATTTGTGGAACTAAGTACGACTGAAGTGTTTGAGCTCTCATTCGCTCACGACTACTTTTTGTCACTGTTTGAGGAAGCAGCTTTCAACATTTGAAATTTCATTTGGCTCTACTGTAAATGTCTGATGGGAAAGGATACTTTTTTATTTCATGCAATCAACCATGATGATTCCTTTCCAAATTGCGTGAAGTGCATTTACAACACATTGAGTGATGAAGAACCCAAAGCTAACCTAGGCTGAGTGGACTGATGAAACAGCAAGAAGATTAGAGTGTGTTTTAAAAGGTTTTCAAGGCAATCAGATCTTCTAGAAGAGCTGAAAATGTTAAACTGAGATGACCCTGAGAAATCTGAAGTGTAGACTGCATCTCTACAGAGCTGATCACATTCTCAAACAGCAGAAGAGATATAAAACATGTTTAGTATATGACATTTTGCTCATAAGGTTGTTGGTACAAACTGCAGATTCAGTTACCCAATACTTTCACTGGAAACATATTTTGATGGTGTTAACAGCAAACCATTTCAATCTGCTTTGCAATCTATTGGCAGCAGAACTGTATGGAATCCAAATGTAAATCCAAGGCATTGTGATTCTTCAGGATCCCTCACAAGACACAGTATTGTGGGAAGTAGTTCAATACAAATAATTCTTAAGGCTATGACCTTCCTTCAGCTGATCAGGGGTACTAGCTTTTAGTATGCAACCCCATCCCATTGTGAACACCACCACCAAATGCTGACAAAATACTACAAGCCTCAGACTTCCACAAGACTGTACACCAGATGCAAGGGAAGGATGAATATTAAGCAAGAGTACAAAGAACAAATCATACAAAGATGATGTTATCCCTGTTATCCCAATCTTTTGCACTAGCAAATCAAATTCAGTCAGACAATTGAAATTATTTCTAGCTAAACCTTCACAGACATTTTTGTGACATTAAAAAGGTGTTTGAAAATTAGTTGTACAAGCAAAAATACTTACATACAACAAGTACCTGCCAACACTTCACTTTTATCCGAGGTTCTCAATAACTATTATATTTAATGCATACATCTTTTGGAAACATCAGTCACCATTATGTGCATTTTTGCTTTTATGTGGATACCAGCTGCGACTTAAGAATACTGCTTTTGCATGAAAACAATCTTCTAGCTCTTGGAATTCAAGTAACTGTTTTTACCTATTGGTTAATATGGCAAAAATACACCAAAACCACCACCAACATTACTAATTCCATGAACAAAACTCAGAGGTACAACAACCAAGGGAAAATGAGAAATTAAATTGATAAGGCATTTGGACACAATCCTTGTGTTCTAATGTTTTTGCCATGTCTGGATTCTCCAGTCAAAGGAGGAACATTAGTGTGTTTACATGCAGCCTCATGTTGGAAAAAAAGGACAAGTATCAGTGAGAGAAACTGTATTTCATATCTTCTTTTCTACAAAAGCAATATTCAAATTATATGTATTGTGACAGAGTATGAATTTTTCTTACATACTTATTAGAAACATATGTTATATGCATGGTTGGGTATATAATCTTCTTCCACCTCAGCCTCTGTGATTAGCATTAAGTAATTAGGCATATCTTAAAGCTACTTAATGAGGAAAGATGCAGACATCAGCAGCAATAACTAATGTTATTGGGTTACATGCTGCTGCTGCTGCATGAAGAAACATCCCTCCAGACTAAACCCCGGGTGAAGGACTGCTGAAGAAATCCAGTGCCAGAGTTGAGTGTGGGCTCCTGAATTGGACTCTTTCCATTGCTTCTTTTGGGATCTCTGTACTACAGGGGCTTGGCCTGATCTTAAGTGGTGGTCAGGTCATCTCCATGCTGTAAAAGGAAATTTTATATCACCTTGCCACAAGCAGTATCCCTGGAAGGGATAAGGAGAATGGCTAAGCTGGCCCAGTAACCATACAGTGGGGCTGCACAAGTTCACTTTCAGCAGCTACTAAAGCAGGAAGCCAGCTAGACAGTTCTTAAGAGAGCTGAAATAAAGCCAAAAATTAAACAAACTCCTTGAAAAGCTTTTACACTTATGATTTGGAACTGCAGACAGGTGGAAATCTAATTATTTTAAGATAAAAATTACATTACCAGTTTGATTACTTAAATCTTACATTTCACTTTCAGCTGTCAAGAGGTCTGGACTGTTTCAGCCCTGCTCAGTCAAACTGACTTTCTAGTTCCTCTGTGCAGGCATAATGATGTTTAGCTGCACATAACTCAGAGAAGAGTTTATTTCCTTCAAAAACAATTTACAAAAAATCTTTTTAAAAAATGAATACTTTGTTTGTCCAACCCTATTGGAGCAAACATAACAACTGGCAGGCAAAAAGCCAATGCACCACTTAAGTCTTCAAAAACAAGGCATGAAAATCCAACATGACAAGTTATACAAAAGATAATTCAGATTCTTACCTGTGAGCAAATTTAGTTCAATTGGTTTCTACAACTTTGTAATACAAATTTTGATTTTTATCTGCATTAAATTAGCTTTTAATGGTAAAATCATATAATCATAGAATAACAGGTTGAATGGGACCTCAAAGATCCTCTAGTCCAACCCTTCTTGGCAAAAGCACAGTGTGGACAATATGTCCCAACACGCTGTCCAGCTGAATCTTAAAAGTATTTGATGTTGTGGAAACAAAATGAACAGATGGAGCGATTTTTAAAATCAAGAAAATTAGTGTTTCTGATATTACTTTTCCGATGTTGATTTTTGTACCTCACAGGTAATGGAGGCCCTTAATTTGTGAATAAATCCAGTCTTATCTCTGCAATTAAATAGGAGTGGAAGGACCTGTTAATGTCAGGTCTGTCCCTGCTACCACATGTCATATGAATATAATAATTCACAGTTAGTTGAGCTGTTTTTAAAAACCTGTCAGTTTCAACTCAGCTGGATGCCTAGTCCTGACCTCTATCCCCAAACCCCTCTGCTTTTTCATCCTACCCAGTTCTGACAGCAGTAACCATATCTGCTTTCTGCTACCAGCACTGCCTCTGGGTGTACCCCAATTCCTTTGGCAATATTCCCTCTTTGCCATCTCTTCTACAAGCTATACATCCCAAACTAATTTAAAAATTTTAAATAGTTATATCTCTTAAATCCAGTCTGAGAGCAAAAAAATGTAAAGGGGCATTTAGTTGGGTAGTGTATTTACAGAGAGAATTGTGTACTTTCAAGGCGTATCTGACAAACCAGAACATGATAATTTGAATCTATTCTGCTCACATCTTCTCAGTCCAGCTCTTCTGGGAATGTATATGCAACAGATGTTGGAAACTGTTTCAAGCAGACAGATATTATTGCTATAATTGCTATCCCATTGCTATATTGCCATGCAGTAGGTTGAATATTTTGAGATACTGTATTTAGCGGATAGAGGGATCAGATTGATGCTGAGGACTCCAACTCCACCTGGCAGGCAGAATAATGAAATTTTTTTTTAAATAGTATTCCTTGAATGAATGTCTTCTTCAGACAGGTATATTATACAGCTCACTGAAATGGGAAAACTGAACAAGCACTGTACTAATTTTATCATAACAAATTATATCAGTAGCAGAATTAAATGTGGTAATTCAAAATAAAGCTGTCTCACAATTCATTTATAAGCAAGGCAGCTCATTTCTTGATGCCATCAAAACAAGGAAGAGGTCTAAGGGATAATGCCAACTCCAGCTGATTAGGTTTGGCATTTCAAAAAGATTGTTAGAAGAGAGAGATTCCCCAGTCACCACCTTCTGCTGTCTTGGCCAGTTTAGATAAACTCTCTTGTCCAGGATATGCAATTCAATTAACACCCATGACAGGGCACTCATCCATAATTACTTTTTGGTATGTTGCGAGTGTGCTTTTCAAACAGAATACTGGTAAATACAGAGTTTTCAGGATAAGCGAGATGATGATCACTTACCCGACACCCGACTTCAGTATCATACACATGTCTGTGTTAAAAGATCAGCAAAGACAGAAATGGGGGGGGGGGGGGGGGGGCAGAATTAAGTTCAACTGGTGAAGACAGTAAAAATTTCAAATCAATACTCCCTTTACTTAGGTATTCAGGATCTGATAGCATTTTCCAGATAATTAAAAAAAAGGGAGCCCTCACAGGCCACAAATTGCTTAACCTGCATGTTGAAACTAATGCAAAAACATGAGACAAGTTGTGCTCTTCTCAAGAACAGAGAAGGGCTCTACTTTGGCCTAACAGAAAGATGAGTAAAAACACATTTCCAAAGTGCAAAGCATTCACGTAGGAAGGGAATGAAGCTTTAAATTAACAAACCAGATGGACAGCTTCTATAAATTGGCCTCACAGATATCACCAGAAAGGCTAATGAATCCTCTCCTGTCTCTGTTTTGAATAGGGAAGGGCAGAGGCATTTCCAAGTGTTGGTCAACTTACAACACCGCTGAAGTAGAAAGCTGCAGACAATTGACAATTGGGTGATATGGCAGGCAGGGAATATGTCTAATGCTTTTATTCTCCTACTGAGTTTGCTCTAATAGCAGTGATGCATCACAGAATACTCCAGATTCCAGCAGCCATTACAGCTAAAGGCTGAAATTCCATCCTATTTGAAAAACAGCACACAAAGGAATGGATACCTTAGAGGATTAGAGCAGTTTGCATGGCAATAAGCTCAACAGGAGACCCAGTCTGCGTATTTTAATCGGAAAATTTCTGCTTTGCAAACAATGCAACATATTGTGGAAAACATCCACCTTTATGAACATTTCCTCAGGTCTAAAAAGTTCAAAAACATGGTGAAGGATGACCCAAGCTGGGTATTATTTTTCAAGCTCTATCTTGATGGCAACTGAAACTATGCTCATGGATTTGGGGGATGGGGTTTCTGGGCTTTGGTTTGTTTGGGTGGGCTTTTTTCTTTATTTGTTTCTTTATGATGGAGTTCCGGCTTTGTGCTCAGATTTCAAATTTGTTTTAATTTGATTGATGGCTTTACAGCAACTGTTACATTAATCAGTAACTGAATTTCTGTTAAATTATCCTTCACAGATTTTCCTTTTTTTTTGTAAATTATTACTTGCACATTTCTTCCCCAAACCTTTTCTTTCTCTCCTGTCTTCCTTCCCCTCCTTTCACCTGCCTCTGAAGAGAAGGAATAAAGGGAAAAGTAACACACAAGGAAGAGCAGAAATATCCTTACAATTCTGCCAAACAAAACTATTCAACACCTTTCAAAGTCAGTACGATCACGTTATAAAGTGGTTTGAAATCTAAAATCAAAATTGCAAGTGGCAAATCTATCCTATCATTTACAAAATGAAGCAAACGAGTAATTACAGCTTTGACTTTTAGATTCAATCAGCTTGTTTAAGTTGTTTTCTCCTGCCTTACTAATCTATGTTAATCTTTATTTTCAAGGTACAGGTTTAACTAAAAAATCCACTTTTTCTATAGACATAGAAGAATTGCTAGCTAAGATTTGAATTATCAGATGGATTATAGAAATCAAAAGTCTTTCTATCGTAGTGACACAATATTTTTCATTCATGATTCTCTTCAAGGATGCATCTTTCTAGTCATTATCATTTCCTTAATAAAAATGTTTCATGCTTCTTTAAAAAAATGTAGGTAATTGGAACAAAGGATGTGCCAGGTTTTATAGAAAAGGTGCAGTGCCATGAGACCAGCAGCTTTTGACTGTCTGGAGAGAGCTAAAAGGAAATTTAGCCTATAGGAAAGGCGAAGCACAAAACATGTATTTTCTTTGTTACTAAAGGTAGTCAATATTCAGAGAACCATTTAGACTTGCTATTCCAAGGAGGGCATCTGTTTTCACATATCCTTCTATCTGCAAGACTGAAACCCTCAACCTTCCTATATACTAAACAGCTTTCAGTCAGAAGACATTCCTGCCATGCTCTCACAAGCGCATTTGTATGTGAGTGCACACACCCACCATACTCCTCCTTTGGTCTGGTGGACTGTGCAGGAGACAGACTGCATAAACTCCCATCTGTGAGGATATTGTTGTTATATTTGAACAACTTTATTCTGCTGTGTATTTGATGGCTATTTATTCCAGCCCTAAGGAAAGAGAGAAACCTAAATGTGCCAAAGCAAAAGAGTTGTAGTAAGAGTATTAAAATGACCAAACCAAAAGAAGTGAAACCCTGAGAACACATCATCGTGAAAAACAGGAGAGAACATATTTTTATGAAGTGCAAACAACCTAAAACTGCACAACCTCCCCAATTTTGTACCACTGTAGAAATAAAGTTTGTTTAATTGAATTTGTTTTTAGGACAAATACATAATGTCTTCTCAATGCCATGGTGAAAAAAAAAATGCCACGCAAAGATTTCCAGGAGTATATATGTAACAGGTATGTTACTGATCATAATTATTATTCATAATTATGGAAATAATTACTATAATTATAAACAATAAGCATATGGAATAACTTGCATGCTCCATTTACTGAAAACAAATCCAAGCTACTTCTGTATGATACTGATGATCATAGGATAGGACTGAATTCTGTGATAACAGAATGTATTTACAGAAATTGAAATCATATACAGGCATTGCACACTGAGCAAGCTTGTATAAAAACATAAAAATTGTGGTACAACACATTTCACACATATATGCAATTTTATATGGATGTGTTAATGTGGCAAATTTAGGTATACTCAGAATTCACTGCTGGTAAGAGCTGCGATTTAATAAAGCAGAATCTCTATAATTTTTGTATACATAAAATCACACTTTTTAATGCATTCCCTCTCATTAGAACCTGAGTTTATAACAGGTCAAAAAAAGTGTATCCAAGAGTAAACAAATTGTGTTATTTTCTAGTGGTTGTCCCCATGTATTTCATAGTGACATATATTCATGCAATTATATTCAGAAGTTCAAGTTTCAGACAGACTTAAGTAAATTCTGCTGTCATGACTTTTGTTAGGCTTACTGCTAATAAAGAATAAATTGTAAGGACAAACCACAAAGCATTCTCTACACACAGAAATCAAACACTCATATCTAGGAGTTTAAAAAAGTGCAGAAACAGTTACTATGCAATGGATCTAGTTCTAGGTTTTCTACCTTTCTTCTTGCCTTCTGTTTGCCAAAATTCTGTTTTGATGAACAAAATCTTTTCAATAACTTGTTTACTTTGCGCTGTTGTTTTCAGTAAATGAGAGCTAAGTGCTAGTTTAGTCTTCACCTTTGATAGTAATGATTCTGTTTATGAGCACGAAGAATGATTTGATGACTAATGTGACATTTATACCCATATTTTAATGCCTGTTTTGTATACATGGTATTATTCACTGTAAAAGCACTTTTTAAGGCTGACATTTTACGCTTTACAAGAGCAAGGATTTTTTTTTCTTTATTTGTTTTCTTTTTTTAATGCCCTAAGTTTTCCCTCAGTTGCTTACTACAGAAATCTAGAACGTACACTTGGAATGGATGGAACTATGTGGTTCCTTGAAAATAAAAGCAACCACCAATCTGAAAGAGAATTTTCATTTATGATTAGCATCAAATTGGCAAAGAACAGTAAGAACTATGGATCAACTTGTAGCATCGCAGTACCCTGTAGCAAAATGCAAGGGGCCACACAAGTCTTTAGGATTCAGTCATGCAACAGATTACCTTGGAAATGCTGCAATCCTGGGTCTGGTTATCAAAGTCCATGGCAAGAACTTCTTTAAAAAGAACATTTAACTTCCTTTATGGTTTTTTTCACCGTAAAACCTATCATTTGTGCTTACAATAATGCCGACAGGAGATATTGTGCTCTTTGTTGGTGTCACTGCCTAAGACATGGTAGCATGTTTGTCCATTACAGACACTCATAGTGTGTAATAGTGAGCTCTGCCTCAAGCGGTGTAAATCATCCACACTGCCACACAGGATTCTTCATACATTCACCTTGTACTGAGAAAGGATGAAATATTTGACAATATCAAAACCCATGTGAAAGAATACTCAATTTTAATAGAAGATATTAAATGGTCGTTTATAATTCCAGAGGGTAAACTCTATATTACTTATTACAGAAATTGATACCCAGTTTGAGAAATTTATTTCAGAAATCACAAACTGAGTGGCCCGAATTGACCATCAATATATTGGCAACAACAAATTTTTCATCTAGAACTTTAGTGAGCATTACTTTGGCATCCTGGTGCCTTTTGGTTTTCATTCAAATCTTATTGAGAGGAGCCCCACCCAACACAAGAAATCAGAAATTGTAAACATAGAATAAAACCAATTCTTCTTTCTTTCCTCTGCTGTTATTTGTATTCTAAATTAGACCTGTTATCACACAGAATATTCCAAAACAATCACCTCACTTCCTGATATAACTCAACAGAGTTTTATTAGATAGATGCTTCAGAGACTTGTAAATAAAAAGTGTTCTAACACCTGCTCCAGGCTTTTGAGAAGTAATTGAGGCAAAACAAAATTCAGGCAATTTGCTCCAAGCCTGATTTTCCTTGCACTGAGAAATAAACCCAAGGTTCCCACCAGAGAATTTCAAATCTTACTGCTGAGCGAGCATCCTTCTCTAATGAGCTCTTGAATTATAATTAACATACAGAAAGATAATTACAATGTTTTAGAAACATTTCTTCCAGAAGGCATTTTAACATAACCAAGTAGCCTCAGAAACACACCGAGAGCATAACCCCTACAGACTGTAATTCAAACACGGGATTTGTTCCATGGTTAACCACAACAGAAAACAATTCACCAGATTCCTCTCTGACTAGCTTTCCTCTTAAATGATACTTGTATTTAGGAAGACATAAGAAGTTTAATGAAAAAAGTTACAGGGCACAGAAAACTAAGAAATGGCAAATAGGTAATGAACAAGGTCAAGTTTTTAATTTACTTAGATTTTAAACACATGCAGATAGGATAATTTCAATTTTGAAATCCTGAACACTGCACAAGACTATGTCTTACAAAGAATAATAAAGTTCTTTCTGCTACCAGCAACATAGGAAAGAGGTGACAAAAAGACTCTAATGCGTAAAAAATAATAATAATTTAAAATCAGCAAGGTTGGTTCATAACTCACATTTCCAAAAACTTTATATATTTCTTTATGTGTATTAGAGTAGATAGGTTTTGAAAGCCATAACCAGTAACTAGGGCTAAACTTTGTAAATACAAGATAATGTAAAATACTGATCAGTCCAAAATATAATATAATAATCTCATGCTAGCAGGGTAGAAGGCAAAAAGATTGTTTATCAATTTATTGATTGCACAGGAAAAATCTAGGTTATTACCAGAAGTGCAGCAAAAATCAGACACTGATACATTTTCCTAATTGTCTATGATTGGAAAACTAACAGAAGCGGTTGCTTTTCGAGTTCCAGTGCAGTTTACTTGATATAAATTTATAACAGGCTGAGGTGAATGAATGAATTCCCAGGTAGCTGTTCACTGAAGACAGCCACAGCTGTCAGTCAAATATTTTAAATTTTGTTCTTAAAAGTGAATGGTAAAATTGAAGTGTTGATTTACAAACACACACACACACTCTCCAGCACTCTCAGGAATATTTGATTTTAAAATATCTACATTGAATAGGTATAGACTAACAAGTATCTGGAAAATAACAAATCAAAACCATTCCTTCTGATTATAAATAGATAAGACATATTCAACATTCAACAATTCAGTTTAATCTGTAATACCACAAAATTCAGAGTTAATGTACCCAGCATGCAAAATTGCCCAAGCATGCATTGCAAACCTCAGGTGTCCTCTTCACATAAACAACTTAAGAGCATTATGAAAAATGAATCTTTATTTACAGAATCTAAGCTATATTTCATTTCACAAATAGGTTGGTACAAAAGCCAGTGGTACCTGCTCTGCTCTGGGGCAGGAGTTCCACATCGAACCAAGGGTGGAACACACAACACACAGTAACTATTAAAATATCATTCTATTTGACCCTTTTCAACTTATACATACAGGCGAATGAAAACAGTGAAAGACAATGTTTTGATGCCACTAATTTATATTTTTAGATAAAGACTTTCTAATTTTTCTGCCCATTGAAATTTTTATTGTGTGCAAGATCTGACACTGCACAGAACAGAGCTCTTGCCTTTGGCATGCAGTTTATCTGACCTAGAAGCTTTCAATCTTGTTTTGAGGTGCAGTATGTTTTACTATCACTTTCTGCCATGCAATATTAACTTGCAAATTCACGTGTTTGCTTTTCTATATATACACACACATACAAACACCTGTTTTACAGAAAAAGCATTTTGAGTCAGACAACAAACGACACTGGAATTCCAATCAAATGTCTATCAGCATTTGAAAAGCTTCACTGGCAGACAGCTTCACATAGGAAAATTGATTCACAACAATTATTGATGCTATACATCAGAAAAAGATTAAGTGCATGCCTGAAAACCTGGTTTTTCTAGCTTGCAACTAAAACTAGTGCAAATACCACTTTCTAATAAGCAACTATAATGACTTCTGAAGAAATCACTTCAAAATGAATGCTAGTCACTGGCATGTTTCTCATGTCAGTGAATGTATTTATGCTTTGTGTAACCCATGCATCTGTCTTAAAAAAAAAAAGCAGAAAAAGTAATATCAAGTCATAATAGATTTACAGCGACTAGAGACATGCACTTAAAACTCCTAAATAAAATAATTAATACAATTCCCGGTAATCAAGTCTGTAATATTTAAAGATAGGCAGTAAGTCTGGAAGAGTTTCAGCCATATCCTACAGCAGGCTGGATATATTCTACATCTTTTTCCCTTCCTTTCCTTTTCTCTTCTTAATGTAAGAGAGCAGAACTTAACATAGAACTAATATTTGAAATTAAAATCACAGTTGGGGTTTGTTGTCTTTTTTTCGTTTTATGGCTCTGAGAAGAAAAACGTTTTACAGTGTGTATCCCAAGGACAAAAATATTGTGGGGAAGAGGTTTAAGGATACTGTGCTTGCTTCGAATGCAATATATTTAATATTTAGAACCAAACATAATGCACAACAGATATTTAGGCTTGGATTCAAACAATTACTGACTTTTATCTTTTACTCCCTGTATATCCTGGCGTTTTGGCATTTTTTTTTTGGTTCAGCCCCATTTGAACCAAAAATACAGAAATAAAAGGGGTTAAAACCAAAGAACTCCAGTACAAATAACATTTTGCCTTTCTTAAAGTTTGCCTTCTCTGTTTCCTATAAACCAAAAAGCATCTAGATGTAAAGTCTTGACTTCAGTGAACCATATATCCCCGAAAAAGGAATTCAGTTTGAAATGAAGACAGATTCATGGCTTTACATATTACAGCTGTTATTATTTGGGTAGGGCAGGAGGAAAAAAAAATCAAGTAGTAATTCTGTCTTAAGCCAAAGTGTTAAGGTAACATTGAAAAGTTGGGGAAAGCAGGTGAAAAAAAGTGCATGTGTTATTTGTTCATTATTATTGCACAATTTACAGTAATGACCAATTGCATATTTATGCATTATGATGGAATTTACATGGAAACCATAATATTTGGCTGCAAAACTTTAAAATCTGATTTTTATAAATAAAATATTATAGTAACAATACAATGGACTAAAGAACTTTATTATATTTAATAACTTAGTTTTCTTTAAATTCCAGAAAAAGGAAATAGATTTCCCATACCTTTGAAATATTACTTGACCGACTTGTGGAACGCCCTGGGGATTTGTCATTCTGGAAAACAAAATTAAAAGATAAGAAAAGTTATGTCATTTGGATTCTACCTAATCATTTTTGTGATTGTGACTGTGCAGAGATTCTCTTCCTCTATTTTTCTTCAGTTTGGCTACTGACTGTACAATGGAAGACAGTTCAAGAAATAAACCATCACAATGGTCTTATGAATTACCTGAGTAAAAGTTTTTACAAGTTTTTAAGAAATTAATGCTATCATTTAATTCCTGTTGGTTTATTTCGCAATTATTTAGAAAAAACATTTTGAGTGTTAGATCAATGAATCATCAGAGCTTCTCATGAAATCTGGTACTTAGGTACGAAAAGGAATATTTCATGACAAAAATAAAAACTCCCTAGTCACACTAAACATATTTCTGCTTTAAAAAAAAATATATATATAATTTATCCTCTCAGGAAAATTAGCAGTACTAGATGACTTCCTAGACAGATATATTCTGGGAACAACAAATTGTAACCAGGCAGAGATGCAGTTCAATTTAACACCTACTCCTCCATCCCCTCTCCCTCTTGCAAACAACACATATACACAAATCAACACCATAGGCTGAAATTCATTTATAAAGTGTTTGTCACAGAGATACATTTCTATAACACATGTTGGTTGTGGGGCTTTTTTCCAGCAATCCAAAGGAGAAAGTGGAGACAAGTTCAAAAATTTGTTCAGTATTTAGTCGTCCCTGGCAATAGACTAGCTTCATTTACACTGAAGAGGTAAGATATTTCAGAAACAGGGCTCATCCCCTTGATAAATGCAAGTATCGTAAGAGAGTCATGAAAATATTTTTCTCAGCATTTGAGAATGTAGATTCAAACACTCAAGTGAAGCATTCACGTCAGCAAGACTGATTTTCACCTAGCAGGAGTTGAAGTAGACACCAGGTGTGTAAGCCTGTCAGATAAGCTGCTTGCACGAGCAGGGCATCAAAACCCAAAGCAGAGCTTTCACTTCTTCAGCTGTATTTGCAATTCATTCATCATGCAAATACATACATGCATTCAAGCCCACAAGAGGCTTTCAACTTGACTATGACCCAGCTCTCCTCAACCTGTATTCACAAAAACTACAGAAAGATACAGAAGCTGCCAGCTACCAAGGGCTAAATTTCCTACTCCATTAATGCATGTCTAGTCTAGAAATTAGTATTTCCCCAATACTTTGTAACAACAGTTTTGTGGTGGCAAAAATGACCAAAAAGAAACCTTAGGCAATTTGTCAGCAAACATTTAGAAAAAAAATCACTTTTGTCATTTTTGTAGTAAAAAGCACTTTGATCTGAAGCCCAGTAAGAACACCCATATGAAAAAACAGTTTTAGAACTACTTGTTGTTTCATATAGCCACATATCTCTCTTCCTTCCATGTTTTTATGGAAAAACATATGGCTAATGTTTTTATTCCATTCCTCGGTGCCATCTTTTTTTGTTTACTGCAAATATTAATATCCTGAACCATCTCTCTTTCTACTTTTTCTTCACTAGCACTAAGTAGCACAGTGGACACGTGTCATCAAAATGGAACATCACTGAGCTCCCTGACCACACAGTACTCTCTGTTTTATTCTATCATTTATTACATTTTTGTCCTTGAGGTTGGCCCCACTTTGAACAGGGATGTGGAGTAGACACTTTCTGACCTGAAGTATCCTGTGATTCAAATTTTACTTCTGTGGTATATTATCCACTGTAGCTTTGGTAATAAATTCATAATTGCCTATCCTTTCTCAACAACATTAAATAGATACGGTTCTGAATGTCTGCATTTATATCCGTAGAAAATACACTTTGGATATTCTGGGTACATCATTCAGAGGAGCTCTGCTTTGACCTCAAAATAATAGAAGTTATGGACCCATGAAATTAATTCCCTTTTTGTGGTTAGAAATTATAAATGGGGATCAAGCTGAGAAACTCCCTGCTAAAAGCATGCAGCCTTTATTGTCCATCACTTGGACTAAAAAATACATTGTATTTTCTGACAGTGTAGTGAACCCTGGAATTCTAACTTCTTTTCTTTCAACAATCTGTCATTCAAGACTCATTTTCAAAATCTGTTTCTTGACTATAGCTCTCTAGGCTTTTTACATGATCCATTCTTCTCTCTGGCACATTACCTCCTTCACTTGAGTTACAACAAGCTTCTGACTCTCTAACTGAAAACTCCCAGCATCCTCAGTCTGCAAAGTACCACTCATATACTGAATGGTCTAACTGAGAGAAAGAGTGCTGTCTCAACAGCTTTTTGGAAAAACAAATAAATAAATTTAATCATTGTTCCTAGGTTCAGGTATTTCATGGTGAATTATCCTGAAAAGTACCGAAATAGAACAAAAAATGTTGCACTATGTAAAAGCACATAAATGAAAGATAGAATTCTTCATTGAAGTTCCTATTGAGCTTGCATGACTATTCATACAACAAAAGAACAGAACAGAAAAGTTACGGCAAAATCAATTCTGAAATGTGTCATTAAAGAGTGTCTGTATGCTCCTATTTTAATGATTTATGTTTACAAAATACTCACATTGTTAAGAACAATTGATTTTTGTTATAACTAAGTGAAGACAAACTATCTCTATTGAAGAATGCTTTTCCTACAAGCTTGCTAAACAGTAAGATTTTTTTTTTTTTACAGATTCAATACTAATTTATATTTCAAAAGTTAACAAAGTAGCACAGCATATACTGAGTTGGAGGCGACCCAAGAGGACCATCAGGTCCACCTCCTGGCCCTGCACAGGGCACCCCAAGAGTCACACCATGTGTCTGAGAGCACTGTCCAAACACTTCTTGAGCTCTGTCAGGTTTGGTGCTGTGACCACTTCCCTGGGACTCCTGCTCCCGTGCCCAACCAATAAAGGATGAGGAACATCCTGATATCCAACCTAAACCTGCTCTGACTCAGCTTCAGGCCATTCCCTTGGATCCTGTCACTGTCACCAGAGAGGAGAGATCAGTGCCTGCCCCTCCTCTTCCCCTCATGAGGAAGGCTGAACAGACCAAGTGACCTCAGCCTCTCCTCATACAGCTTCACCTCAAGGCCCTTCACCATCCTTGTGGCCCTCCTTTGGACACTCTCTAATGCTTTATATCTTTTTAATATTGTGGTGTCCAAAACCACACACAGAACTCAAGGTGAGGCCGCACCACTGCAGAGCAGAGGAAAGACATGTCCAAAGGATATAACCAAAGACATATATATTCATATACCTATGCATATTTTTGTGCATCAAGGAAATGTCTTATTATATCCTTTGAATCAGATTATTTCTACTAGAAAGTAGCATTCACCTTTTAGAATGACACTCCTCAATAGGAATTATTTAATGTTTCTAAAAGAGGATTTTTGATCTCAGTGACTGAGTTTTCTAAACTTACACATACACCATTCTGGCCCTTGAGCAAAGTGAAAACAAGATATTCAGAGAGATCTCTCAATAAAATTTTAAAACTATGTTTTCCTCCAGTCAACAAAACAGCAAAACAACTCCTCCCAAAACTCCTCCTGGACAGGTCCAAGCTTTTTGTGTTGTAGGTTGTCTTATGAAGACCACATTGAAATGCCTCTCCTTAGTACCAGATGTCCTGTAGCACCAATACCTCATCTCTTCTATCCTATGCTATATCCTGCAAATACTCATTAGGTATCTTTCCAATAATGTGATGGCACAAAAATAGGTTCCTGTAACTATTCTACTAGAATTTCAAGAAAAATCAGCCTTTCTGTGGTTTTGAATTTCCTAAGAATTTGGTTTTACCAAGATCACTTACAAGGATATAATTGAAAATGTAATTCAGCTTTCAATATAAATTCTGGGAGGAAGACAAAGGAGAAATAATAGCACAAAGTTTCAGATTATGACATATTCATGAAAGTGCTTTGGGAGGAATGTGCACACCTGTCTGACCATATAATAACAAAATAAATTCTGTATCTAATTAGTAATTAAAATAATTTAAAATAAGTGCAAAATCTCTTTTTTTAAAAAAAACCCAGTAAACTACCTCCTAAAACTTCATTTCAGCCCAAGACTGGGTTTTTGAAGTGATATTATTTTCAGCAACCATCTTAAATCTAAGCCCATTAAACTTTCTAATTCTTAAATGCAGCTCTTTTTTTTTTTTTTTTTTTTTTTTTTTTTTTTTTTTTTTAGTTTGGAAATGTGACTTGCACTGATTACAAACAGATTTTTGTTTTTAAAGTAAGAGAATAAAACTCTGTGTGGCTAGAGGAAAAGGCTAGTAACAATAAATTTCTAAATTACTGCTGTGAATATTTCAGGCTCTCATTAGGGAGAGGAAAGCTGGAGACTAGCTGGTAGCTTTCTGGCTTATATATAAATATTCATATGCACGGTTAATGATTTTAAGTCTTGCTGGGTAGCACAGAACATTTTAAACTAATCCATTTGTCTGGTTTCTTTCCTTAGCTGCCCCTTGTTTTGCTCTGGCTTTGAGCATCACTCAGGCTAACCCAAGCACGTTGCTAATGGATTGCACTTCATCTCTCTGAAGTGAGCACAAAACCATCAAGAATTAATCAGAATATCTCAGTTCACAGGAGAATCTTAAGCAACAGCTTCTGTCATAGAAATACATCTAACCCACCTCAAAAAAACCCCTTTGTACAAAACATTTTGTCTTTTTTTTCTTTTTTGTGGACTCTAATCTTTTCATCTCAGTTCTGCTTCACACATCTGCACACAGTCCTCAGCCTTAGAGCTCCACACACGATTTTAATGACAGCTTTTCACCTGGAAGTCATGTCACAACGCATCACAAAAATAAATGCCTCCTAAATGTAACCACAACACAGGCCAAACAAACACAGTTTGGCCTGCATGAAATGCCTTTCCACATAGTACCCCCTCATCCTGTGCATCTGCACAGGAGCCTCCTCTCAGCACCTTTTCACTTCTAAAATTTTTAATAGGTGCAGAAACTGCTTTCCCTTTATTGCCTGAGCTATCAGATAGGTAGATGATTTCAAGTAGGAACATCAGTCGCTGAAAGAGCAGGAACTGACATTAAAATTGATGTACAGATTTGATATACTTATTTCAATACCTCAACATGAACATGGAAAGACAAAATCACAAACCAGGTAACATTTGCTTTAACTGTTTAACAAAAACTCCAATGCCCCTAATTAACTAAGACATAAACACACTGTAATTACCGGGCATCATGTATAATTTTATTGTGGAACCCAAAATTTTTTCAATACGGAAAAATTTCTAGATTCAAAGTGCCAACTTATAGGAAAAAAAGTTCACTGAGAATAAAAGACTGTGATACAGATGCAACCCTTAACTAAAAGAACAAAGTATAGACAACAATAACTATTAATAAAATTAATATCAACAAAAAAATTAAAAAATTTAAAAATCAACAAAACACATGGATTATGTACTATTTATATTATTCATATATAACATATTGCATATATGAAAATAAAAGATCTAAAAACAGAAAACCAATTCTTAATCTATTTGTATGAATAGGTATGTAGATGTTACTCTTTACTAATTATCTGCTACTGTGAATAGCCAGAGCCAGGAAAACAGACTCCCATGGTGTGGCTATTGCTACATTATTCAAGAACTATTTCAGTTCCTCGTGTTGGGGTCTAAATTTTTAAAACAAATACAAGCATATTACGATTTATTTATGGCTATTTATGCCAAGAAGATAATGATAATGCTACTACTGACAGAGCATACACACTGCCCCTTGGCCAGTTTGGACTTGGACAGCCTTTTCTCTGTAGGAAAGGAGAGGGGGGAAATCAGTTGTTGGTGTTAACATCCTAACAAATTCAGAGAAAATGGCAATTTCTTAACAGCTCTGATGTGGGGAATTTGCATTCTGAAAGGAAGTTAAAGCAGATCTTAGCTCTAAAATAATACTGAAAAAACAGCCTATTGTGAGCTGACAGTTCTCTTTTATTTTTCATGCAATTATTCTCTGCTACATATTTTATCTATTTTTTTCATGCTTTCAAATATTCAGCAGTCAGACAAATAATTCCTCTTATAAACAAATCATACCCCTGAATCACCAAATAGAAAATTATTGGCAGTTAAGTTTACATTTGAAAATGTAAGAAAATCTATCTCCCTTCTTTGTAAACAACTAACTTGCTATTCTAAGACATTTTAACTTCACTAAGTTCAACATTCATGTCAAATCACCTACAAGGTCACAAGGGGATAGGCAAAAGGAGAAGGCGAACCTAAACAGACAGAAGGGCTCTGCTGTAAAACACAACTGTGCAAAACCAGTTTATTATCACAAACAAAGCTTCTGAGGATGCTGAAGCATTTCAAAATGCCATTCTGACTGTCAGTGTGGAAACAGATTACCACATAATCCAGTGTGACATAAAAAAAGTTAGTTTAATTACATTAGAAATTGTATATTTGCCACATTTATATGTGGGTAGGAGTACACAACAATGATCAAGGAACCTACTTTTGAAGGTTCACGGTCTATTGGGTAACTTCCATAAGAATAATGTACAGGTGCTTTATTTGTCATAGGTGCTGTCACTTACGGTGCAACTAAGAAATCGTTGTGGCCAGATTTGCAGCACACGAGAGCATAAAAAAATTACATGGGTACTTCCACTGTAATAAGATTTGGAGTTACACATTTTAGGAAGTTATCTTCTTTTTCAGCATTTTATCCTCTAAACAAAAACTGACAATGCCAGCAAATGCATGGCACATATTGCTGTGTTACTTATGGCTGCTTCTTGCCCTGGTATCTCTAGTGTGCTAGATTCCTATCTCCATATCAGACCCAGTGTTGTCAGGGGTTTTTTCAGTGTAAGCTGCTAATAAGCACGATAAATACATCAGAATCTGATCCACCATCCTTTTGAGTTGAAAATGCTAATTACAATTTAATGAGGCTCAAAGCACTTTCCATCACAAGCCGAGTCAATAGCATGCTTCCTGTTAAGGCTGTCACAGTAATGTTTTTACCTGCAATTACATGCACATCTTCCATGTTACAACATTCAGTTACTTTATGTTGCACTTTATGTATGCAACTTTAAGTTGTTTTCAAATAGGAACAAATGCACCATTACAAAAAAAAGAAAAAAACCCAGCATTGAATCCACATTGAAACAAAGCACAGGCATGCACAGAATAGAGTCAGAAAACAGCACATACTGAACACTCAACTGATGTAAGTGAAATCCCTTTCTCATCTCAGAAAAAGGACCAGATTTTGCTTTGTTATACCATATGTAGCAAAAATGAAAAGTTCACAGAAATCCTTGACAAAATTACAAATTAAATAACCGTGAAGCTGGGAATTTGTTCAACACAAATCAGTTAACAGACAATGTGTGTCACGTAGTCACCCTTGACTTATCATGAGGTAAGAATCTAGTCAGAGGCTTTTATTGGAAAATTAGTTTTGGCAATGCCTATTATGAATGAGAATGAGGTTTGTGCTGGTTTTGGCTGGGATAATTTTCTTCACAGAAAGAGCTGGTATGGGACTGTGTTTTGGACTGTGCTGGAAGCAGTGCTGATAATCCAGATACATTTTGGTTGTTGCTGAGCAGCGCTTACAGAAAGTCAAGACTTTTTCTGCCTCTCACGCCATTCTGCCAGTGATGAATCTGGGGGTGCACAAGAAGTTGGGAGGAGACACAGCTAGGACAGCTGATCACAACTGAACAAAGGGATATTCCAGACCCTATGGCCCATGCTCAGTATTTAAAGCTGGCGGAAAAAGGGATAGGGGATGTTTGGAGCGATGGTGTTTGTATTCCCAAGTTAGACACATGATGTAGCCTCACTTTCCTGAGGATGGCTGAACACCTGCCTGCCCATGGAAAGCAGTGAAAGAAGAGAAAGTTGCTTTGCTTTGTTTGCATGTGTGGCTTTTGCTTTACTCATTAAACTGCCCTTACCACAACACAAAAGCTCTCTTTTACTCTTCCAATTCTCTCCTGCACTCCAACATATGCGAAGTGAGTGAGTGGCTGTGTGGGACTTACTTGCCAGCTGGGCTTAAACCACAATAGGTTAAAGGAACAAAACAGGAAAAGGTCAGGATTTCAGAAGATCAAGGTACAAGGGAGAGTAAGAGTCTTGAAACAAAGAAACCATACAAAGGAGGTAAAAGGTCTTGCTCATTGGTATCTCCTGCATTCTAGGAGCAAAGTGGACTTCTTCCTGCTGCAATTAAGATAACCAGGAACTAAGGGTTGGAAATAGCTCTAATTTCCTTCTGCACCTGCAAAGAGGAGCCTTGATTCAGTTCAGAGGCTGACAGTGATCATTCCCTTTCCCTCACTGAACACAAGAAAAGAACCTGAATGAATGTTAAACTGATCTAAGAACCATCTTCCACATTTTCCTGCTGCAGATAACATACTTCATCCAAGTTTAGAAAATGGTGAGCAACAATCCAGCCCCAGAACCACATGATTTAATTTTTGAGCACTTAAACAAGTTACCACAGAACAAGTTTTCAATGCAAGCTATTTGATCAAGTTCCAGTGTACCAAGAGTATGCCAGATTGTATACGTGTCCCACAGCAATAGAACACACTTTGGAAAGTAGATCTGGAGCAGACAAGATGCTATCACACCCTGACTTGAAGGATCATGAAACATGATATATTTCTATGCCTAAAGCATCAAATTATTAAAATAACAAAAAGAATTGAGGGGATTCATAGAAACAAGTGCCAATAAGAAGTACCAGTATTTGCATTATTCAACACAATGCCTCCCATTTTTGACAAATGTCTCCACTTAGCTCTACTAGGAGGTGAAACTCTAGACTTGGGCAATAAGCAGTACACTGCTCTGTGGCAACAGCCTGGCGACAGTGGATCTTCCTGCTTCCTTGGTCTAGGGCAATCCAGCAGACTGAACCTACTGGCAGAGTTCATGGCAGTCCTCTTTTCAAAAAAAACCCCCAGTGTTACACCACCCAGCTCACTTCCAAATGACACAACCTATCAGAGACTAGGGACAACGATATCCTAACCAGTTTGTAGATTAATACTCTAAACCACCCATGGTTTCACATGATTGTTTTCATTTTTAAAGAGATGTCAAATTTTCATACACTGCTAGTTTCACTCACTGAATGCATCAGCTGACTGACAATACTTTAACCTTAATAAAAATCACAAGCATCTAACCCAAGGCTGTTCTCTACGATTAGGGATTCTAAAATACTTAGTATGCAAAAATACACATCTAAAATAGTATCTGTCCTTGTTGACTCAGGAACTGTGTGGTGAACACCAAGATCCAGCATAGCACTGCATGAAAAATCTAGTAAAATTAGCTGCCTGGGATCTTCAGATTATACCTTGGATGCCTGTTTTACACAAAGCTGACCCCATAGCTAAAAACTGAAATCCACGAAGACAGATACTGGACAAGTGAAACTTGCCATCACCTTTTTATTAAAGAGTCCCAGAGAAAAAGCACAGGGAGACTATAATTTAAAAATCAATAAACTGCTAGTCAGTACTCCAATGACATACTCTGGTATTATCAAGATGAATAGAATACTATTTGCAAAGGGAACTGAATTAAAAAATGCAGAGGGATAATATTAATTACATGCGAAGAAAATATTATGAAAATAAATACATTTTTTAAAAAGAAAAAGGTAGATATAAAGGAAAAGAGATGGAATGAAAAATAAATATGGGAAAATGTTTCCCTGGTTTTGTCAAAATATGGAACCACATAAAGTGTTTTCTCTATTTCCATCATAAGCACTTTCTCTATGCATACAGGCATTTTGAAAAGCTTGCTCTTTAGAGACAAAAGAGAAACCTACAGGGAGGGTGAGCAATTGCATGAATTCATTACCATTAAGTTTTTTCACCAGAGAACTGTGCTCTTACTGACATTCAACACAAGGCTCCAACTTCTCTGACACAGAGTGTCTGTAGATTTACTCATCACATGTAGAAACACAGCTTGGCCCACAAATATCTTATTCATGTTTATGTTTTCCACTGCTATTTGCCAAGTCACTTCCCTTCAGCAAAAACACAGAGCTTTTAATTATTTGTATCAATGTCTAACTGTACCCTGTTTAATTTCCACCATCTTGCTATTTTAATCAGAGCACTTTAGTTAAAACAGCCATAGAATTTGTGATAAATTTCCACATGTCAAAACCACCTTCTTGCTACTTGTTTGCTCATATTTAAATTACCTGGCAACCTGCATGATTGCACCAACATTTGATTTACATTTATTTAGTACTGGAGATGTGCTATGGGGATTTCGTGTTTGGGTGTGGTTGATAAAGATACCTTACTTTGAAAAACTGAAAATCTCTTATACTTCTTTTCTTGACATTTCTCAGCTACAGAAAATGAAGAAAAACACCACTTCCTTTTTTTTTTTTTTTCTCTCTAAAACACAAATGCAATTAACAGCCTGCAGGCTTTAATCTGTCAATCTGTTTTTCTAATGTCAGACTAGCAGTTCAGCTTGGTTTGATTACTTCTGGACAGGTGTGACATATATATGTCACTGTACATATCTTGGTTTCAAATATGAAATAATGCAACTCTTTAATTATCACTTATTTTCACACCATGTTACCCTTTTTAAATGGGTTTGACATATAGAACAAGAAAGTGAAATAGAATCCTCCTCACTATGACATCAAGTTATCATTTTGTCTCTCTTCTGGGATGAACAGAATTGCAGCACAATAAATTTCACTGTTGCACTCTTACACCAAATGTGTCTATTATTTACACATTACTATCATTTACAGATAATGTATTTAAGCATTTTCATGCTTAAAGACAAAAGGATGTCTTTTCATTCTGTCTTGTACAACGTGACAGTACTTTAGTACACTGTAATCCCCAGTCTGCTCAGTGGATTTAGGGGAAGGTAGTCGGATTTACTTTGGGAGATGTGCAGGAGAAACAGCAAAATTCTCAGGAGGTTCAAAACAACTTTTACTTGCAAACTTTAGAACATTCTGATGGAATAAGGCACTTCCCACCTCGTTGTTTTCAGCCAATCAACTGTTCTTCTACACAATTTATTTTCCAAACCTCCCAGTACAAGATGCAATTTTGCCTTTCCATAAGATTGAGTGAATCTGAAGAGAACACTTTTCATCGCCATTTTGACCTCCAATCAATGTTTATTCCATTATCATTCTGAATGCTCTTCATTTTTCTCTTGTCATGCTTTTCTCATCCTTCAGGATGCTACCCCAAACATCTGATCTCTGTAGTGAATCTCTCTTGTAAGAACGCTCTTGGTGATCAGTATACAAATTTCAGCAAACAGCTGTAAGCTCTTCACAAGAAAGCAGACGTTGTATGTGGACCATGTAATTTGATTTTTATTTCATAATATGGTATGCATTCCAATTTATCTTTGTTAAGCATGATGATATGCAGGTTTTTTAATTGAAAGGACCAACTAATGTGCTGCAGAAGCTGGAATTCAGGGCTGACTTTGCTGTCTGTGTTTTTGTGACCTCCTGGATTCCAGTCAATTAGTACCAGAGATGAAAGACTCTGGGTGGTCAAGTAGTTTTCTAACAGCCAAGTGTTTATCAAAGGACAAAAGTTTAATTAAATACACAAAGTCAAAGTGCCTCAATTACAATAGAGCTATAAAACATTACTTGATTATGTACAGTATGTTCAATATCACCCTTTTTATATCTGCCATCTAATTAAGGTTTTATGTCTTTATGTTGTACATTGGTGGCCAGGATTCCTACTTCTGAATGCAGACAAAAAGTCATAAATGCTACCAGTTCAGAAATTCTGTACCAGAAGGCCCTGTAGATCTTGGTGCTATGGGCTTAGCATGTCTGAAACCTTACGATCACAAGGTGAAAATAAGAAATGAAATAACATGAGGAAACTTTATGCCAGTTGAATCCAAGATGCACATAGATTCCACAGATATATTCATTAGCAACTTTCCTATTTCTTCTGGAAATCCCTAAATTCATCTTAATGTGACATTAGATTAATAAATAATTAAGCAGATTTTGGCCTATCATTTAATGTAATTAGTTTAGTTATGTAGTTTGTAATTTTCAACATAAATGTGAACCTTGCAACTCATGTCTCATTAATTATCAAAGCAAAACATAAATTTTAGGGCATGAATGACAAAATTTCTATAAAATCCTTTTCCAACAAAGGTCTATATGAAAGCACCTGGAGTGATATATGTATTCACAGTAAAAGGTGTAGAAAATTTGAAAAAAGACAGCTTCAAGTTAAAATATGTCTCTACCATCACTTCTCTGTTTTAGAACTAACACTGAAGTTAACTCAAGTCTTCTTTCTATGTACTTCAATGAATCCTTCATAAACCACAGAATCATAGACTTGTTAGGCTGGAAAAGACCTCTAAAATCACCAAGTCAAGCATTAACACAGCATAGCCAGATCTACCACTAAACCATGTCCACAAGCACCACATCCACATGTCTTTTAAATAACTCCAGGGATGGTGACTCAAATACTTGCCTGGACAGCCTGTTCCAATGCTTGTTCCTTGTTTCAGTTACCTCTAGAATATTTTCGTACAGCAATTTTTTCTCCCTCTGCTTTCTGAAATATTCATTACATTCATTAATGAAAGGATGCTATGGAAATTACAATTAAGTTGGGCTTGCTCTTAGAACTCACAAGCCCTAACTATTGCTATATATTCATTTATTCAGTCAGGGAATTGAAAGAAACTATTACACAAAAGGGTTTTCTTGTTTTTATCCTTTATAGCTACCTTAATTTTTAATTAAAAGGCTGAATTTTGGTTCTATTTTCCACATAAAATAATGCAAGTAAGAAGAAGTTAGGAACACCGTATGCACCAATTTGTTAGCAAACTTGCCAAGAAAGTCATACATATTCACGACAGAAGGTTTCAACAGAAAGACATGACCTACATTTAGTCTCAAAGATGGGCACATACAGCACAGCATTTACTGAGTACTCCTTCTTAGCAGATTTTGTGTTATAAACATAAATCTCTTAGATGTAAAGAGGAACACCAAGGAGCTAAGCAGGAGGAAGGTTGGGGAAAACATAAAAATGGCACTCTCCGGGTGGAGACAAAATGTTACACTAGCAAGAGAAGATTTTACTGTTGAGAGCACAATTTCTGATTCTGGATGTGACGAATGAACAGAAAAATAAGACTAAAATATAAGAAGCAGCTCCACCAAGATATCTGATTAACTGTAAAGCAAAGACTTTGTAGGCAGTTATTAATTCCTCCCAGTCAGACCTTCATGCCTAATAAAAAAGTCCCTGGCACAATTAGGACAGACAATAATTCAAACTTTCCCAGGGTGGCTATAAATAACTACTTACCAGAATACAGAATAGACTACATTTATTTTATTAGTATCTGTTAATTACTGCACAGAAGTTAGACTAATGTGTTGGGAGTAACATCCTGACACTATAATTGACTTGAGTATTTGCACACAATATTCTCTGCATTTACATGCATTTGTCTTCAAGGTTGTAGCTGCTAAAAACACCGCTGAAATTATCCAGTCTCTTATTCATGAAACATTTTAATTATTGTCTTTGATATCAGTCAATACCTTACACTTTTCATTTTTTCCATTACTGCAGGCAACAATGAGGCATGTGTGATTTCATTCTATTCTCTTCCGTGTTTTCTCACCAAGGAATCCTGCCTTGCTTAGTCACAAAGTGAAATGACATTACACCCAAATCACTAGTGCCATTTTCTAAATATAACAGAATAACTAATATAATAACTTCCTCACATTTCAATCAATTTTACTGTAATAAATGCTCTAAAATGCACAATATTCTGCCACTTGTATCTGAAGCAGGTATTTAACTGGTGACTTACACAGAGTCAAATGGAGACTTGCCCACTGAAGATTTGGGTCATTCATCTCATGCAGTGGTCCACAATTTGCAATCTGATGCTCATAGAACATCCTCAACAACATGTTACCTTTTGGATTTTTGGAAGCCTGCCCTCCCAGCTCTGGCAAACATTGGTTTATACAAATATAAAAATGCAGATGGCATTCAGGTGATTGTCTTTTATGTCTAAAAAAACTATCTTTAGCTCCAAGTGAACTTTTTCCCCCTCATATAGAAACAGTTATCTTGCCCATTTTTACTATTGATGCTGTGCTAATTTTTGCATTGCTGACAGCAATGAAACAGCAAGAGGGGTAGCAGAAAAAGGCATTATTGCAGTGGTACCACAGAAAGAGATAGATTTGTCAGAATTTACCCCAAAATACAATCAGAGAGAACACAAGTTAATTAAGTTTCTTAAGTAATCTTGCCAATTATTACTATAAACAAGCAAAACAAGGCTTTCACAGTGTGAGGTAGTAGAGAATTATTCGAGAGAAGAGCCTCAGAGGAAGGATTAAGGATTCAATTTTAGGTCCTGATACTTCTATTAAGCATTTAACTGATTACAAATGATGAGTGATCAAGGAAAAACAATGTAAAGGGATTAAATGTATATTTGTTTTTCTTTACTTCCTTCCAGAGTGGAGTTTCTTTAAAAATAGCACATAAAATCTAATTCCACAAAATATGTTTGTATTTTAACTTTGAAGGACCATGGAAAACAACAACGACTGGGAAAAAAAGACAGTTTAGAGAAAATATCAATAGAGAATCAGATCTCTAGTTTCAGTATCTTCTTTGCTTTTCCTGTTTCACAATAAAAGACAAAGTGTGAAGATGTAATTTCAGTATTCTGTTTTCAGTTTACCTTAATTGTTTCCAAGCTCAGCTGTGTGCTTCACCATTTCAGTAATAAACTTCTCCTTTTGTCTAATTCTGGACAATGATAATGTTTCTGGATACCAATGATCCACTACTCCAATGTGACTCCCGGTAGTATTTAAAACATATGGCTTCTTGAGTATGCTTCAAATATGTGTCCTGGTTGGAAGGTTAATTAAACTATGATTCTATCTGTTTTTCCAGTTGTAAAGGTCAATATCCAGATTGAACCTACACTGAAATGAAATTAACCTTTTGCATTCAAAGAAAATAGATGTGCTAAAACCACTGAACTGTGATACATCCAAGCTCTACGGCACATAACTCAGCTTACTCATCCATATTAGAGACAAACTAAGGAGGAAAGATAAGGACAAGCTGACAGAACTTCTGAAAATGGTGCCAATTACCAGGATGATGAATATAACCTCATACTATGATTACATGGTGAAGCTTTACTAGTGATAAAAGACTAAAATATAATCCTCAATAACAGCTCTGATATGATTTCTCTTTTAAAATCAATGCACACATGGTCTAGTTGGACAGGGCAGTGGAAGCCCCTTCCCTTCTCATTATTTGCAAAAAGACAGGCACAACTACAGTCCCTGTGAATATGAACACCTCAGCCACTAAATTCTCTCAGTCTGCACTACTCACAGTGAGATCACTTCCTTCCCTGCTTTATGCTTCAGGGAAAGTGGATTAAAATATGCTCAGAAGGCTCAGATAAAAGCAGAAGATTAAGTGCTACACAGGTAAAATATGTTAAGCCTCTGTGATGTAAAGTATATATAAAGCAAAGAATAGCAGCTCCTTGCATAAGGAGATCCATGTGGGAGAGCAGTCATGTAAATGTCCCAGCTCTGCCTCACACAACAGATAACACTATCTCCCTGGAGTCATTCTCTGACTATGATATTTTCTCATAGTGCAATTGGCCTCTGTAAGTTACTGGAAAGAAGAAACAGCGCAGCGGGATTTTCTTCCCTTCTCAAGTCTGTGTTTGAGCTGCTCAGTAAGAATCTCCACAATGCAAGGAGAGAGCAAATGAGATTAACTCCTAATTGCAGAAACATTAGGGGATACTTCCTAAAAAGTAAAAAAAAAAAACCTTAACATGGCTTTGTTGTCAGTCCCTCAGTTGTGTCATGGCAAAAATTAGCACCAGGAGCCCTGAATCAACTACAGGATGTGAAATGTCTGAGGAAGAAATCCCCATCCTGCCTCTGAGATGCTCAGTGAGTACCAAGAATCTGTTGTTCCACTTTAAACATAAGAAGAACAGGTACTTCTACATCCCTTCAAATCCCTTCTGTAACACACCCCCGGCTCTTTAAGTTCCCCAGTGGATGCAGCTTTGAGTTCATATTTACATCAGCTTCTCTGTTCAGTTTTACAGTGAACTTCTCCAAGAGCTATAATTGGTACAAGTTCTTTTGCAGTGCTAAGAATCTGTGCCATGGAACAGGAGTAGTGAATGCAAAGCTGTGTTTTTACAAGTACTTACTGGAATTTGAGAATAGATATTGGGATATTAGCAATTGCCCTTGCATCCTAAAATAAATGTGTCCCAACATCTGTAGTTTAGTTATTTATTTAATAGTCAGACATTTACCTGATAATGCATTAATGTGCTCCCTTTACCAGCACCCAATCAGGCATCTGTTGTGCACTGATCTCCATGACAACAAGCTTGTATATTTGGCAAATTAAAAAACTCTGGTAGATTAAGGTCATTTTACTCTCCTCTTTTACTCTTAGGCACTTTAAAAAGCATAAAGAGTAAATAATGACAGATTAAATGGCTCATGATATTTTTAATGATAAAAATAAGGCAGAACCACCATTAAATGAAATGTTTTTCAGTTATTTATTTCAATGAATTAATTATGGTAGACTCATATTTATTAAATATGCACTCAAAATGTACTGTAAACTGTCAGCTCTGCTGCAACAACTGCTGTACAGAAATTCCACTATACAATATATTTTTTACTTAGGGTGGACAAAATTTAAAATTTAAAAAAAATAGCACTTTCATCTCAAAGGTTCTTTGCCTTTCCCTTTGTCTTATCTTTGCAAATTCATCTTGGCCACCATGAAAAACTATTTTCTTGCCACCACTAACCATCTGTTGTCTTTTCCTCTATTATGCTCTAAGCTTCCTGTGAAACAGTTTATCAGTTAAGCTAACCAAGACAAGCAAAAAGATATTTTGAAGCCTTATTCCATTATTTAGGTGGTAGAATAATCGTTGAGCAACAGGTGACCTACTTAGGTCTGACTGTGTCTCTATAGCATTTCATGATCAGTTTAGTACTGTCAAGTCAAACTCAGATATAACAAAAAGTTGGATCTATCCAAAACTGCAGAGAAAACAACAATAATATTAATCCATATGAAAATTACTGAGATTCATTTATACCTCTTTGAAGCTAAAAATCTGCATTTTTGCTTATGAAGCAGTTAGGCAAGATGTTTATTCTTGGCTTAGCAAACATATATTGTTCCTGACTTCAAAATTTGAGACTCAGGTAAATTTTCACATTGAATGCAGTAGCCGTTAGTGTAGAAGAAACTAAATGTACAGTTGTGAAGGATACCTACAAAAAGTTGAAATTGTGTCCATATGATGAAAAATTGTGCCCATATGACAAAAATGTGAATATAACCTTAGGGTGATTATACGTAAAAAGATATGAGCCAAAAAAAAAAAAAAAAAAAAAAAAGACAATAAATAACAGTAATCCTCCTTCTTCCTCCAAGAATGAGAAATCTGCTGGAAAATTTCTGTGGTCAATAGATAGAATGGCCTTTGCACAAGAAACAACCAAATAACTGTTCAAGGCAGAAGACAGACAGTGATCTGAAATATGTTATAGGGCTACAAAATCATATGAGACATAGAAAATAGGAAATTATTTTCCAGTCTACCAGTACAAGAAAAAGAGAACACCAAATCATCCAAGATAACAATCGATTTAGAACAAAGTAAATACCATAAGTGGGTAATGTTAAATAAGCACATCAGAAATTTTTCACGGTTTACAGAGGATTAAAAAGTGACTGAATAGACTAGCAGAAGGAAAGGTCATTCCAGGGGAACACATAAAAAATTTCTTGGCTAGAAATTCCCTGAACTACAATATACTGGATGCCAGGAGAATATTCAAGGGAGTCATGCTAACAGCTCTCCTCCTACCCCACCCTTCCCATTGCATTCCTAACGAGCCACTGCCTGAGACAGCACAGCAGCTACATGGGCTTTTAATTTGTCTTCATTTGGACCTTCTTACATTAATAGGCATAAATTGGATAATTATCAGACTGAAATTTGTCATTTCAATTAACAAGATGGGGATAAATGAGAACTTTTCACACAATAGAACTGTTGTGCAGTATTATGTATGACAGTATTT
Source organism: Acanthiza pusilla (assembly GCA_036630365.1). Taxonomy (NCBI): domain Eukaryota; kingdom Metazoa; phylum Chordata; class Aves; order Passeriformes; family Acanthizidae; genus Acanthiza; species Acanthiza pusilla. The sequence goes on from JAXCHO010000164.1 coordinate 25,786,119, forward strand.
CACTAAATCAGTGCTGGAAGATAATGTCACTAATTCAGCCCTGGAAGATATCTTTGCAAATATAAAGCAAATTATTTAGCTCCCATTAGCTTTAAGTTACTGGAAGTAACTTTAGTTTCTACTAACTGGAAATTCAACGGCCCTGAAAACCCTGAGGAGATATTTTTTAATGTAAATATGAAAACCTGCAGTAAAACAATCCTTTCATGAATTCTGATTGTCCAAAGTAAGATGAAATCATATGTGATGTGAATCCTTGACTGTTAATCCGCCTGTATTTGGGGAAATTCCTGATGAGTCCTCCAACTGTAGCTATGCCTACACTTTTTCCTCACAAAGTTCAGAGTAAATTAAACCCTGTCTGCAACTTAGGACATTTTGAAACTTTTTTACCATTTACAGGAAACTAAATTCAATGATTTACACGAGCTGAGCAAAACCCCCAAATCATATGAAGGGGTTACAAATACTGCATAATGTAACTAGGATTATTTTTAATTATATTTATACTTTGAAGTTAGTTGGCCAATTTGTCCTTAGTGGAGAAAACAGAGCTGAAGATCAGCTTCAGTAACAGACTAGCTAATTTTCTGTCATTTAGATGAGCTTTACATTTCTTCAAGGCACGGTTTTCAGGAGTTTATTTTCTTCCTTTCAAACCAGGCAGCATATTCTTAAACAAGATACTTCACCTCTGACATTATGGTCCCACTACTTAGTGTTTGATAACAAGGTCTATTTCAACTGCCAATTAGTAGAAAAAAATGCACAGTGAACCATAAAAAATTTGACAAACTATAAATAAGTCAAAGGCCCTTGTAAACACACTTATTCTACAGATTCTGACTGATGGATGCTCAATTAACCACACTCCTACTTCCTTAAAGTGGTAGGAGAAATCTACAGAATGTCCTCTATCCATTCTTAGAAAATAAATCACGTCATGCACATTTTCAAGAACAAAGATACATGATACTTTATTCTTTGTTTTGAATGAAAATTTTTAATGAAAAAACTGTTTTAATTTAAAAAACATTATCAGCACGTCAGCACACCTGTGTTAGGCCTGTAGCAAAACCAAAAAAGATAGCACCTCAGCCTACTTGTGACACAATAGTTTATCAGTGCTAATATCTCTGCACATTCTGTTTAAGGTACCACCTGACACAGCATATTCTTGCACCGAACATTGCAAACTTAATATTATCAGGTATGGCAGACAATAGCCTTTTTTGCTCTCAGGTACCAAACCCAGAAACTAAATACCCAGACAGAATCCTAAATTCCCAGTGTGCACATGAAGCTAAAGAATTTTACAACAGCAGACAGGCCTCATTCTGCAAGCCACTCACAGAACAGCAAGGAATATCTAATTCATTGAGGATACTTTATAACATTTATGTAATGGCACCTATATGAAGAACAACTCAGCTTTTCCATCTTTCTTATGATTACAGTGCAGAAGTTAGTCAACAAAACCTCACACAAACACACACAGGTACCATCACAAAAACATAAATACACTGAGTTACTTATAAAGATGGTTGAGATTCTTTTTCAATTTTCTGTTTATTAGATGTTCCCTGAAACAAAACCATATAATAGGGTTTGTAGCAAATATCATTTGGAAAGGATTCCCATGCACCTAACAAGAGAAGTTGGTTGGTGGAATCAGTTAATCCAACTGTGAGACTCCCTGTTTTGTCTGATTCAAACCACAAAACTAGTAGCTCTCCCAGGATAATACCATCCTGTTGCTGAGGAAGAAAGAAATAAAGGGGGAGGGAAGGGAGAAGAATCCTAGTTTCATCCTATTCTGAACAGACTTATTTTTGTTGTTGTTGGAGGTGAGAAAGATTTTTCACCACAGTATGCTTTGAAAAACTTTACTGAACACTCCAATATAGTTCTGAGCCAACCTGAATCTTGAGAGATCATTTCAGCATGAGATAAAGGAGAAACATCACCAGAAACTATATCCACTTAGTAAGTGTCTTGCAAATGGTCAGGATAATCAAGAATAGTAGTTCTCTGTCTCGTTCTAATTTACAGGTCATAGAGAAAACTAGTGTACAGCATACGAGTAACTCCTTTCTTAATGCCCTTAACTCATCTAACAAAAGTTTCAGAAAAGTTTATTTAAATACTTCAAATTCTTTTTTAAAAATACTTTTGGTGAACTTAGTAAAGAAAAGAATTCCAGATACATTTTGATAAATGAAACCAGATGCTAAACAGTGATGCGGGAATATAATTTTACATGATGCCAGCAAAGAGAGATGGAGGGGAGGGGGAGAAGAGTTATGCCATGCATGCTTCATGTTGTAACTCCTGAGAATAATTATGAAAACGCTGATGACCAGATTAGTGCCATAAAATTTCATTAGACACTAAACTGAATATTGTACAGAAAACTTGAAGGAACTGAATGAACAAACAAGAAGTAAGAACAAGAAAAAATACAAATAAAAGAAAAAGCTGATCTTTATTAGTCTTAAAGACCTCTATTGGTTCTACAGATTTAATTCATAGCCCCACAAGCCCCTATGATGAAAGCAGACTTCTGAAGAAACATTTAAAGAAGGATACACAGTCTCAGTGGCTTTGGAGAAAAAAGGGAACTATCAACAATATGGAAAAATACTAATTGTCTCGTAAGCATCTTGCCCCCAAGTTTGACTTTGTTTGTGGGAAAGAAAAAGAAGATTAACTCTACATAAAGCAAAGAAGGACCTTCACATTTTGGTACTGACAAAATTATAATTCAGCCCAACCATGAAATTAAATCATGCACTCCATACAGTACCTCACAACTGGTTCTTCTGGGAACTGAATTATAGCTCATTAGCCAACTTGCCCTTTCTGGAACTCTAAGTTTTTCCATCCTTACCCAAGCTGAGTGGCATCTTGACATTGTTACTCAGATCATAACAGAAAATCCTGCATTATGAGAAAGTTATCATACTCCTAGACCAGTTTGCTATGACATTCAGCATGTGCGTGGTCTTCCCCTGCTGCTGAAGAAATAAATCCTTATCTTTTCTTGAGCTGAACTGCCTTTTTTTTTTCTCCCCTAGGCCTGGAAGATTAGGCTCATGCCTCAAGATTTAATCTAAATCTTTTTGAGTCAGAATTTCTGAAATATGGACAAAATGCATAAAGTGCTCTAGCATTTTTGTCTAGGCCTTAATACTCATTTACATTGGCTCATTCCTGTGATTTAGTCTCATATTTATCGGTTCTTACACTTACAGTTTCAATAAATACAGCTTTTAATCCTGAGAAAGATTCTCCTGAGGAATTAATAACAGCATACTGACCATTTTTCTGAAAGTGTTAATTTTGGATGCCATAAAACATATTTTAAATTGCCATATCTAACTTCCAGTTTTTGCAGTTGGAAAAAAAAGAGAAAGAAACAAAAATCTCACTAGCATTGTACTAGTTGTTTTTACTTTTTACATAATGTAAAACTTTTTATATCATGTAAAGCTCATGGAAGCTCCTTACTTTCACCTTCAGTATCTTTGAAAGCAACTAATTTCTAGCTGACAACTTTACTTTTTTAATTGCCTTCAAAATTCCTTCTTTCCAAGATTAAAATGATAATTGCTAATTACACAACATATTTGGTTTAGCACAAGATTTCTTATAAAACAACTTCTAATCCAAATTCTTCAATAACAGGTTTCTTTATACCATTTTTATTAATTGTCACTAAAAGAAATACACATCCTTTCTGAAAGTTATCAGGGAAATGTTATCATTGTGCTAGGCACTGATGAGATCACATCTATAATAGCATGTGCAAGGACAGAAACTAAGAAAGATTAATTGAAACTGAACTGGGGGCAGAAAGGCAGTAGAATCATTAGAGAAATGGAAAGCAAACACTCCTTGAGAAAGGCTCAAGAAGTTTGACTGGTTTAGATTACCAAAATTATGGCCAAAATGGGATAGCTGCTATGTATAAATACTTCTGCAATAGGTAACTAGGGATGGGAAAATTTAAGATAAACCACGTTGCACAAAATGAATGGGTTTAAAATATACAGAGAGTAAATTTAGACTAGGCACAGAATATTCTTAATTGCTAGAAGAACAATTTCCCAGTAAGAGGAGAAAAAAATGTAACTGTTTACAATAAATTAGAGAATAACATGAAAATTATACTAGCACATTACTGGACTCCATGATGAAGTAAGTCACCCCTAAACATATATTTTATTTTGGAAAGGATGTTTTGTAGCTTTCATTAGAGAGACTGATTAATTTTCACCAAAATTGCTGCTCAGTAGGATTTTTTTTTCCTTCAAACAGTCTGCCTTCCACTGGAAATACGATTCTTTAAAACTTCAAATTATTAATGTCAACAAAATGATAATTTTTGTTTCAAACTTGGTCAATACCTGTAATAATGAATGGCCTGATCAATGCTTCTAATGAAAAAAAATTATCCAGCTTTTGGTTTTGAAATTCCTATGAAGCATAAAATGGCACAAGCACTTCATTGCCTTCTGCTCCCAAGCAACTGTACAAGTATGACCTCTCAGACCTCAGACTACATGTATCAAGACAGCTTATTAAAGATATTATAGCTGTAATATGAAACATACAGTATAAATCAGGCAGTCATGGTAACTAATGGGAATATAAAAAACCTGGCTCCATGTTCCCGTTTCAAACACAGAAGCTCAATTTTGAACTGAAAGTTTAGACACACCTTGTTAAACTGGGCAGAAGAGATCTGCTTTCAGTAGGAAACACACTTTTTTTAACACTAGGTATTTTGCTAAGACCATTCTTCAGGAACATGATAAAAAATTACATACTGTATCCAAGACTGAAATCTAGTAATATATCAAACCTGAGATTAATAGGTAATTCTTTTATAATTTATTATTTTCTATGCACTGAGTAATCCTTTAGTATCACCAGAACTTACCCCTTTTTTTTTATTTAGGCAGTTTCAAAATAATTAACAAACATAATCCTCAACTGTGTGTCTCATCAGTGCTTTCAAAACAGCTCAAGGACCTTATTAGTCACAGAAAGGATTTGGGCTTCTCTAATCTGGCATTTCTCTTTGTTCATCCAAAGGCTATTTCCATTCCTTGTTACTTTTTCTTTCTCAAACACATTTGTGACTTCTCATTCTGCCTTTCACACACTAAACAACAGAACTGAGCTTTGAAACTGTGTTTGTGAATATTCACTCAAATGCACATTAAGAGTTTAGCTACTTTAGCTAGCTAAATATTTATTGCCTTGTACATCAATTTACTGTTAAATTTTAAAACTAACTACTAGTGTTTGTAACAAATGTGCATTTATGCAAGTTTTTCTTAGAATAGATATCAATAAAACTGGTCTTATGCAGATAAATATTTTTATTCAAAATATTCCCTATGCCAATAAACTATCATTCCCAGCTATGACACAACACTTGCACGATGTTTCCATTAAAATTTTATAACTCTATGAATCCTTGATTCCCTCTTCTTTTGAAAGTGACAGTTAATTCTGTTATTTAAATCTTACTCTAAGAAGCTATTATTTAAAGGCATAAAAATAAATTCTGGCCTGCTCTTTTTAAAATACCACCATTTGAGTAAATACGACCAACTGGCCTGACTCTACATTTTTTGTAGTGAATTTTACCTCTTAGTATTACTTCAAAACTTTGAAGGAGAACTCCTTTCAATTCAACCTACAGGCAAAATTAGGCAGCAAAAACCCTGAAAGGGAGACTTCACTAGAGCACATTCATTCATTAATAAACAAGATGTATTTTATTTATGGGGAAAAGTTTCTTCTTCCCCTGCAGCATTTCTGTACTTCACAGACGATTCCACAATTGTTAGCTCAGTTGACATGAAATTGTAAGCACAAACTGTTCCAAAATCTGTACCACTTTGTATTCAAATTTCATAAATTATGCAAACACCAAAATACATCTGCTTTGATTTTGTACCACCATGCATTTCACTAGTATATTAATATAAAATATACTAAGTTGCAAGCTATACCATAAACCCTGTACCTTAGGATACTGTTGAATATCTAAACTCTAATCTCTGTTTATTTTATTTAACTCAGGTAATAGGATATAATATTGGATTTCCTCATTTGGTTTGGATGCAATGAGCACTCAATTAAAACCAAAACAGAACTCTGCCATGCTGTTAGAACTCTGATGCCACCCAACCTGACCCAAAAATGAAACGAGAAACACATGTAACTTGTGACAGCAGGGCAATGTTATAATGAGCAAACTTAATTTTACCTTCCAAATCAAACCACATCCAGTGGCAAATGCATCACAGCACTCTTTAACCTAGCAGAATTCCAAAATTAGTCTCTGACAAACAAACTAGTTCAGCTAATGTCACGTGTTTGACTACCCACTGCTGATGTGAGATTGTGATGACCGCAACATATGATGAAGTAAGAAATTGTTTTATTCTGTTGTATTCTTCCCTAAATGAAGGAGATCCAGCAAGGCTGACATTTTTTTAAGAGAATCTTGGTTACACATAGGCAGCACTGGTACTGGCTGTGCTGATACATACTGCCTTGTTCTGGTGCAGATTGCAATGCAGGACATGTGAAGATTAGTGTATGTACATTAGTGCATTATCTCCTCTCTATGAACAGCATTCTGCTTATCATATCGACCAAATGCAATGGAGCCACCAGTGATTCACTCAGACTTGATTTACAATAAAGAAAATAACATCTAAAATTCCCATTCAATTTGGTAACAACATCAAAAGCTTTAATGCAAATCTACACATTCAGTGTAAAGCCTCAGCTTGAATGATCTGAATTGCTCATCATTGGTTTCATTTATTTCACTAGTAAACTGAACTCCGCAATGTGGGCATGGCTACAGAGCCACGAAATTGTAATGAAATCATTGCATTACTGGAAATACACGAAATAATAGAAAGTGCCTGATGATACGCCCATGCTCCTGGTGAATGCTGCTACCAGTGCTCATAATGAGTCCTGTGACAGCCTACTTTTAGAAAGCTGGAACATGACCTGAAAACTCTGAGATATATTTTTAAGTCAATTTCTGTTTAAGAAAAAGAAAATAATTGGTGACTTTGAACATACCCTAACCCCTACTCTAACAGCCTAATCATACTTAGAGCTACTAATGTAAGAATATTAATTTTAAAACTTGATTTTTATTTCCTTAGTAAGTTGAATCTTTATCTTTCCTAGCTTTTTTTTGGTAAAAGATTTTAACTTCATGCAAAACCATAATTTTTCTTTTTCAAAAATGCTTTTTTTCAAAAATGTACTTAAATTACTCTGCAAATTCCTGTGCTGAGCTTAAAAAAGTAAGGTATAATATGGCAAAATTATTTCTTATTTTCATGGATAAATTTGGGAATTGGGGATAGATGATGTTGCTGGTGCCATAGGAGAACTGTAAATTTCCCTCTAGATTCAAGCAATGTAAAATTGTATCTTAGCTTATTTTCAACTACTTGAGTAGTGGAAAAGAGAAGTCATAAAGAGAAGCAATGTATACCCAAATAGTTTATTTATGGTGTTATTTTAAAATAAATAATACTAATACTGATTAATAATAATAATAATGTGATACTGAAGTATTACATTAACTTAAAGTATTTGATCATGTGCCTGGATGTAGCATTACTTATAATTCAGTGTTGACACTTCAGCATACACAAACTACACAGCATATGCTCATATTTAGCAATCTATCAGGAACTTGATGTCTTTTTTTTAGCTCACTAAATTACTGGAATTAATAGGCTTTTTATAATCTAATATCTTACCACATACCAGAAAGAAGTAGTATTATGGTTAAGAAGAACATTGATATCTTAACTTGGAAATTATTAAATCTAGCACACTTCAGCATAAGTATACAACAGAACAAGAAATTATTACAGAAATAGAAAATTATTAAAAAAACATATAGGTTATTTTTAAGTACCTGCACTTATACATCCTAATACTTGTATGACAGGGAACAGCAAAAGCACATTTAACACTCTTCCTAACCTATCAAGTCCCTAGCTATTTCTAAAACAGCTTGAATGTTTCAAAAGTGTTTGAACGCTCAATGACAAAACCCAAGCATCTCACTTCTATAATGTATTATTCCAGTTAAAAACCTTAGTTTTAAAATATTCTGAGGCTGCTGTTAAAAGATAACAAAATAGCATTCACACAACTAGTGGAAGGCGTAAATAAAAAATATGCTTCTAAATACAAGTATACTCATTAAAGGACTCCACAAGTAAGAAGAGGCAGAAAAAAACAACATAAGACAGAATTACAGAAAAACTCTTCCCTGTGATATTATACTAATTGCCTATGCAAGTCTAGTAAACAAGAAAAATGGATTTTAAAAAATCATGCCTCCAAGTGAGGAATAATTAAGTTAAAAAGTGTGCAAACTAAACAGGTCACCTGCAGCCCTGAATTCAGAACTAGTCTGGCAATACTCTCTGCTGCTTTCACATACAGCATGCATTGAGTCCTTTCTCCCTGCACAGCTGCATAACTTGATCTCCACCCTTTCAGCTTTTCATCACATTAAAATCTCATAAAATAATGTTAATTATCATTTTCCAGTGAGAGAGCTTCCAATGACAGCATGTGACTCCAGTAATGACTTTGAATACAAAGGCTTTTCCATGTTTGCATGGTAACTCGCCTGCTTGCCTAAATCATGAAGACAAAGGAAAGACTACTTCCCATATAAATATGTAAGGTATAAAAAGAACTACTTTGAAATGAAACTAAGATTTACATCAGACTTTGGGAGGTTAAATTCCCAGCAAGTGTTACAGTGCCCAGGCACTGCAGAGGGTCTGCATAAATTATTCTGTCCCATACCAAAATAAAAATTTGACTTTTAGCTAAGTGTACCTTGCAATGCCAAAGAATCTAGTACTTTGTAAGCAATATACACTGCCGAGGCATCCCAAAATCAAGTTATTTGAGGCACATCAATTACTTTTGAAACACATATGATCATTCTGCCCTGCTGAATTTACAGAAACAAGAAGACAGGATCAGTCTTTTAGTGTTGATTTTTGTACAAACATATCATAGACGATCTGTCTTCAAACAGAATCATGAACTTTTCAGTTTCACCTTTGCTTATGCCTGATGTGAGAAACTCTACTGCCAAGTACCTAAAGAACTAAGCTGGGAACAAAATTATGAAATGGAGCAGTTAATGCCACCTTCTAACTCCTCCATTCAACAGGATTTTCAGCACCCTTGAATGTGCTGACAGAACTCATCCTGCTCTGGTTATTTGGGAATCCACTGCAAGGAAACCTGAAATTAGGAGTAGCACTCTGCTTGAAATTCTTTTGAAGGTATTTCACATTCTTTAGCCTTACAAAAAAACAGGTGTTTTAAACTGAGTTTAATTTCTTTAATTTTTACTGTCAAAGGGGTAGAAGGCATAAGTCTGGAGATAGTATCAGTAAGTGACAATGACTTTTTCCTTTGTAAAATTCACACAGTATCTCCAAAATTATACAGAAACAGCAAATACATGTCAGACCTCTGGGACTCTTGCAATTTTTTAATATGGCCTAGGAAAGAGGGATAAAGGGCACTCTTTCTAAATACACATAAGATTTGACAATTTATTTCAATATGGACTTCAGTAAGAGCCCAGGGATTTTATTGATAATAACAAGCAGTAGTTCTTCACACAATCCAGTAATTAAATCTGGAATTCGACCGGAGAAGTTGGTAAATTTTAAAAGTTAATGTTCTGTGGATATTAAAATGAATGCAACTGATGTAACTAATGAAAGAAAACACTTCTATCACAAGTTGTTAAATAACCTATGTTATCCCATCTTCAGTTTTGGGAAGCATGTCACAGAAACATTGAGATTTTTATTCTTCTGAAGTCATCAGTTGCTTTTGAAGGAGACATGACCTTTTTTTGTCCATCATTTATAGGGGAGAGAGATGTAAAGCTCTCACACTTAAATTCCTTTTTCAACACTTGGACAAAACAGAACAGCAATTCCAATAGCAGCACAATATTTCACTTTTAGGAGCACAGTGAGTAATACCAACTTCTGTCATACTGAAGGACCTTTTAATACCAAAAATACAGCGTATGCCTTACTTTGCATCATACTCAACCTCATAGAAAGATACTATGTTTGTAGCTATAGTGAGAAGTAAACTTAATATGAATTACAAGTATATTTGTAAACTACTTAATATTTTATACTCTTAAGTGTTTATTTAAAAGCTCTATCCACAACTCAGCATAACAAAAAGTAAAGTACTGTCACTGCTGTGTGTCCAAGAATTGAGTGATGAATGAAGTTTTACGATTTGCATTTTCAAAACAAGGCACCTGAAAAAGATAAATTAAAAACTATGCAAGAATAGTATCTTCTTAAAAAAAAAAAAAAAAAAAAAAAGACAACAACATAAAAGCAATCTGTTTAGCAGACCTACATTTTTGCTTCTTGCAGATCTCTACAATACTGATTAGGCCCAGGTTGGTTTATTTCACAAGATCTGACAAGATCGCAACTCATGGCAGTATAAAAGGTTAATTTCTTTTGTTAATGTGCTTATTGCTACTGCAAGGAGTGAGATAAAAGGAATAGGGAAAAGGAATTAAAATATATATATATATATATATATATATATATATATGTGTGTGTGTATATATATATATACATACTTGGACTTTAGGTAAGTCCAAGTATATTAGCTTTCCTCATCCCTCAGCTCACATGTGCATGCAATTTTAGAGACACACTTTCAACAAAACATGGTTAAGGAATAATGTTATGAGCATGTTTACTTACCCTACCTATTGAAAATTATGTTCTTCTACAGCACTAAAATATATGCATTTGGTTAAATTTCTCATCTTAGCTCACCAGGTATTAGTATGATTACCGTCTTGCAACCAAGAGGACTACTCAGGTAAGAAAGTTGGGCGCTCCATCAAAATCTTTAATTACTGAACCCTCTACAGTGGATTTTCATACATTTTGCCCAAGTCTATTCTAATCTGAAAATTAGACAAGATTAGATAGACCAGGCAAATCAGAACAAAAATATTGCTAATGTTTAGTATTTAAGCTTTGATTAAAAGTGAGCCTCATTTAAAAATGTATTCATTTTAAAAACACCATATCTGGGAGTTGAAGTATATTGAAAAATTATACATAGTTGAAAAGATGCAAGGCAAAATAGTAGAAAATTATGTTCAAAATCTTTCCCGCCTCCCTCTCCCCCTAAAGACACCTGTGCTGCTCATTATTGAGGTTTTGACATCTGAAAGACCAAATCCTACAATAATTCCTTCCTAACTGAAAAGACCTTTAGATCTGGGGAAGACAGATGTACACACCTGAGACTGGGATAGAAAATGATGGGATGAGTAATGATGGGAAATCAGTAGGGGCAATGTAGCAGATATATATTCTGAACGTGATTTTCAAGTTCAAAATGTTTGAAAGGTTTTCATTTTTGCTACTTAAAACAAGAACTTAGAACAATTCCAAAAACTTAAAATAAACCTGGACTTCAATTAATTTTTTACTAAAATTTTTTGGGCAAAGGACACAATAAAAAAATGCATGTTTCCAAGAAAAAAGCAGTTGCATGAATGTCAAAACCAGCTTCATGATTGTGAAAGTTTTATCACAAACATCTCTTGACAGCATAGGTTTTACTGAGGATTATAAAGCAGTTTCAGCTACACTGTTTCCATTAATATAACAATCTCAGGACATCCAAATCCAGAGGCAGAGACTGGAAGGCTATTAGAGAAAACTAATAAGCTTTCTTGAGCAGACATGTTATTCACAGACATCCTGCTGAATCTAATTTTTTTATATTGTTTTAAAGATAACCTAGAGGTCAAATGCATTGGAATACATTAAATTTTCACTCTCAGCTTTCTAAATAATGTATTTAAAAAGCTGTCATTTCTTAGTCTTGGGTCTTGGGCTTCATTTAGTATTGAGACTGAAGGGGAAAGGAGTGAAGATGTAAACCCCTTGGTTTTCAATTTCACATAGCTAATTCTCCTCACACACTCCATTTAGGTTAAAAAAAAAAAAAAAAAAGTAAAATGTATTTTCTCTCCTCATTCTTTCTCATGTCACCAAAAACTTAGCAGTAATTTAATTCTCACATCTGATATGGAAATATTTGTCCTTTCCCAAAGTATTTATAAATTTAATATTATTTAAAAATAATTCAGATATTATTTCTTGTTTAATAATAATAATAATAACAACAACAATAATAATAATAATAATAATGTCCTTGAAGCAGCTTGAGTTAATGGAATAATGTAAAGACTCAGCTAATAAAGCATGATGTAGTTACATTTCTTGGTGGCTGCAATCAATCCAAGGCAAATGAATGGTTTATGAAATGTTCCTGCATGACTAAAACAAAAACTGTAATACTTTACATTATTCCTGTGTGCCACAAGTTATTGATTCTCGATTTTCTTATCTCATGTTTTTGTTTTTATGTCTCTTTAGATTCCAAGGGGTCCAAGCACTAAACCTGAGATGGTGATGGTGTGAAAGAAAGCCCTAAAAGAAGTGCTCAGCTTGTTTGAACAGGAATGTCTACGCCACTCCTGACGGTTTTGTGGTAACACAGATGTTATTTGGTAGGTAAGCTGCCGGAGTTATTTGGAAAAAAAATAAAATGCTGTGAATCAAAGCAGACACTCAACTACCTGCAGGGAAAACCAGAAGCTGCTAAGCTGCATTGGAGAATTGTCTTGCTATGTTTTTAGCAATATTGAATTAAAAGAAATACATTTTGCTTATTATTTTACATAAAGCCACAAAAGGAGTTTATCCCATGGAATCTATGCCCTTTATCTTTGGTTTTAAACTGCATCTAATAAAATAATGCAGAAAAATAGTCAAAAGTACATTATTCAATTCAAGTAAACACATTAATTTTTTAAGAGAAGTTCTAACATGTTAAGTTAAAAATTCTATTTACTTTACCAGAGAGCTATGCTGCAAGTCTGCAAGCTTGCCAGAATGCTTTTTATTTTACTTCTTTGAAGGAGGCAATCTGTATTAAAGCAAAATAAAAACTTGTAATGAGAAAAAAGTCATATACTAGGCTACTAACCTCTCAATTTAGAGCAAAAAGCATACAGATAAGGTCAGATCCATCCCACTACATTGTTTCAAATGTGAAAAAATCACCAGTGAACTTGGTCTGATCCCCTATGAGCTAACAGAAAACAAAATTCTCAGATATTCTTCTATCTTTATACATATTTGGTAAAAAAAGAGTTTACTTGCACCATGCAATAAAAAACCAGAAAAATAGAACACAAAACCTCTAGACAATGGCCCCTAGAAACAAAATCTCTAATAATATGATCTCTAGATGACAAAAAATAAAATATTTGAAAAACAAAAGAAGCTCGCTGTTTGTAGTGATTTTTTGTTCTTGTTTTTTAAGTACATTCCGGACTCCAAACCACATTTTTGAGGCAGAAAATTTGCTAGTCCCCCCTGAATGCATGAATATGTATATATGCACAGATCCCGTTCTGACTGGCCTTTATGTGGTTAATTGCCTCCCAAAAATAAATACATAGATAGGCAAACCATATTGATTTTTCTCATAGACAAAATTAAATTGCTTTCAATTTTTTTTTTTACCTGCAAGAAACCAATTGCTTTACCAACCACTTTGAATTGAGAATACGTATACAAAATTTCTACACTAATTGCGCATAACTCATGTTACTGTAACCCGCATTGTTAGAAACCTATCTCTGTGCAAATGGTTCTTCATTTGCTAAACACTGAGCTGAAAAACCTTTCATACCTAAGAAAACCCTTGTAAAAAGATGATTTTTTTTAAAGAAAAAGAGACATAAGAAAACTCTTGTAAAGGAAACTCTGGTAAAAAGATGATTTTTTTTCTTTTTTTTTTTTTTTTTAAGAAAAAGAGACCAGACCTTCAAGACAGTACTATAGGTAGCATTTCGTGATTCAACTCTATATATGGCCATGTATTACATGAAAGCTTTTTGTACATGTTATATAGCTTTTGGGTCACTTACAGTATTAATGCAAAGTTCTACTGTTGCACTTTGCAGAACTCTTTGTATTTCAATCACTTTTTCGATCCATCGGAAAAAGGTTTTCCAAAAAACGCATTTACATTAATTCTGTTATACTGCACATTCTCTATGTCTATTTTGAGAAAGAAACATGATCAACATTCAAGATCAAGCAGGAAAAATGAATGTTCCAATAATTAAAGTACAGCAAGATGATTATTTGTGATTCCTGTCAATGATGGTGCATGTAAAAACTCAGTTTCCTTAGAACAGATCTTCAAACAGCAGATTAATGATAGATGTCTCAAAATTTTTTTACACTGTATTTTAAACATACTTGCATGCCAAAAGGGTAGGCATACTACCAACTGCAGAGAATACTACAAACTGCACTTAGTTGGAAGTGTCAACACAATGAATATTCAGCTAATTGATATTGCTTAATACAGAAGCCAAGGTGATTGCTGAATATAGTGTGATAAAACATTCAGAAGAAAAGAAACATTTTTTGAGAACAAGTGAACTCAGAGTTGTACAAGATACTTATCAAAGTGAAGTTGACATCTATATTTATACAGTATTCCCTTTTTCCACTTTTTAGTCCTCCATTTTCTTCCTCATTCAATTTTCTCTCCTTTACATAATAATAATAATAATAATAATAATAATAATAATAATAATAATAATAATAAATTCCTGTCTGAACCACTCTCTCATTATTTCAAAAAATTCCAGTGTAGGACTTTGTTATCAGTAACATCAACTCTGAGATGCACCACTTCAGATACTCTAAACATGTAACTTCTATTGGTTCCCTGAAAATCAGCCCATTTTTATTGAAATCCCAAAGCAATTACTTAAGAGCATAATTTATCTTCACACATTTGAAAACACCTCTTTTGATTACAGACCAGGATCTTCAGACAGGAAGCACGATTAGACATTTAAAGTACTGGGACATTAGCACTTCTTTAAAAATGACATGAGTGTCTTAAATTGGCTATTCACAAAACGAGACCTTCAGCATTTTATACTCTCAGTTCTAAATAAAATGGCCTTAGCGCACAACAGCAACAAAACTGAAGGGAAATCATACTCTGTATGTATAAAGTACTCAACCTATCTCATACTACTGTAGTTCAATGTGCATAATTATTGATGTTTTGACAATTTAGTAATTATTCATGCAATTGTAATTTAAATTGATTAATTGACTAGCTCATTTTTCTGCACTTTGTTTTTATCAGCTGTTATTAACATTTCCATAAGCATTAATATTTATAGATTACAAAGATTACATGAAGCAATTAACACATTCTGAAATATTATTACCCAGAGAAAACAAACATCAAACATGATTAAATAAACACAAATTTCCAGAATACAAAAATTAATTCAATTATTTCAGCATCAAACAGGTAAGACATTTCCTCACTAAACATGAAGTCTGAGTGAACAGTTTTGATGCACCACACGACCAACAGAGCACATCTGCACTGCTGATGTCATCTTCATCTACTGTGAGTTTGACATTGGATGGAGCAACATCAACACACCTCTGTTCAATGATCTCATTACTATAAATTTCACTACACATAAGTTTACTCTGCCTACCTTCAAATTTTCATGCGTCAGAGTCTGTACTCAAGGGCTTCCCTATGAAATACAAAAAGTGAAAAGTCTGCAGATACTTCAGGTTTGGGGATTTTTCTTTTGTTTGCTTGTTTGGGGGATTCTTTGTCTAGGGAGAACTCAAGTTCAAATTAACGGCCTATACAGCAAATGAGTTTTATCTACAATCACTTTTTCTTCCACAATAAACCTTTTCCCCTTACTTATGTATTTCCCTTATGTATTTCTTCCAATGGTTATACTGAAAATGCCAGTTATGGACTGACTGATGGTACAGATAGCCCTACAACAGATCGTTCTCTGGGAATCAAGACCATGTAAGAAGGCAAATCATACCCAGGAAGGGTAAATTTGGATTACATGGAATTAATACAATCTTCTATGTCCTTCAATTTCATGTTTTCCCCCCAGTATTTGTTCTTTCACAGTTCTGACCTTTTTTTGCTTTTCTTTAACATGGGAAACAAAGGGAGGCAAAATTTCTATAAGCTACTGAATTAATTTCTGTGGAAGGAATACAAATTAGTAGAAAAACTACATAATCTGTCCTTTTTAATCCAAATATTTTATAGCCAACTACATTTTCCAAGAAGAAATTTTAATATGGTTTTTCCATACACATTTCAGAGTCCTAATCTTAAAACAAACAAAACCAAAGTCTTTCCAGGATTACTGTTTAGTATTCTAACAAGTGTCAGAGGAGAAGAATAGCTCAAACTGACAGGGAGGTTAGGTGTTTTGGGAAACTTTCCATTTTGGCAGAGTTATGTTTACGGCTGGATTTGATGACCTTATAGGTATTTTCCAACCCAAATGACTCTATAATTCTAAATTTAAAAATCCAACATATGCGTAGGATGAAAATCTTCTCACAGCAGAGGAAAAAAGGTGCAGTATTCCACTTTAGCGATAAAACTCATAATACATTTATTATCACATTTACATACTGCTAGAATGAGGCATTTACAGCCTGAATAATAAAAGTGAAGAATACACGTGAGCATATCCCACTGCAATTTGAAATATGATTCTTTTACATTAAATAAATACAGTATTAAAGAAAAGAATAACAAATACTTCTCAAAATTTAACTGTATCATTTATTCATAAGTAGAAAATAAATGGCAAACAAGACCTGCTCTTTGTAATATCAATACATCTATGAAATCAATTTTTGGCATGCTTTTCATCTTTTTCTGTCAGATCATGATTATGCTGTATGTCACAACATTCTGTTTCTCCAAAACAACAGAAAAGATAAAACTGTCACCAAAAAAAAAACCAACCCAAAACCAAAAAACCCACCAACTTTTTTCTTCCCATCCATCATGAAAGAGAGCTAGTGTTTAAGTTTTCAGTATAAAAATGCATAGCTACAGTTGGTGCCTCTCCTGTTACTGTAATGTGGACTATTTAAAATACCTTATAAAAACCAGTACCTCAGTTACATAAATTGCACCCTACAAGGTTAAGAAGTAAATATTGTCAGGGTCAATGCAGATTGGAGAAGAGAAAAAAATTTGAAATATACGGCACAGAAATAGAAAACAGACACTTTATCAGAAAAAATAGATCTTCACAAATGATGAAATCCAAATATGTCTATTTAAACAACCCTTAATTATTGGACAAGTCATAGTTAACTGATCTAGTACAGAAGTTGCCTCTTTCATACCACTGATTTTTTTTCTAAAAAATTAGTAGGGTAAGAAAAGCTAGGGTATATTTCCTTTTGAAAGAGGGGAAAAAACCTATATGAACAGAAAATCAGAGACAGAATATTAGTTGATAAAAATATCATGAGCAAATATTTCCATTCCTAATTTCAAGGATCACAGACGTGGGATTCCTGTAACCCTCAACACAAAATCACATAGCAGCCTACGACATGTTATTGGCAAGATTATGCTCTTCATCTTCAGTTTAAATTTCCCCTTCTTAACCTTATCCTATTACTCCCATCTCATACTTCATGAAAGGGCAAGGGGGAGGGCAAATAACAGATTAACCCCAGATGTAATTAGCCCAACAAGGTCACAAGCAGGTTTCTTTCTCAGTCAGCAGAGTCAACACAAGTGATATGGTCAGCATCCACATACAGCCATCTTTGACCACGTACCCATTTTAATGAAATTGATAGGACTGGCATTTCCAAGACCAAGATTTGAACACTGAAATTGCAGCAGGGTACCCGGCTCAGGCTGTTATCTCCATCTCCGATGGAACAAACACTAAACTGCAGCTTATCTGTTGATTCATCTAGAGAAAAAAAACTAGGTCTTTGCTTTATTTTCTCCTCTTTCCTTGTATTAATTATCCAAAGTTATTTAATCCTTCCACTATCAACCAGGATAAGTCTAACACTTTTGTCTCTAGAGGATTTAAGGACCTTACAATTTTAAGTGAAATTTCATCCTGAGTGTTCATTAGTTCACATTAATGAGGCTGAAATAATATAGGAGAAATTACTTGCACAAATTTACGGGGAAGTTACACACAACACAAGTCAGTGCTTTAACCGACAATAATTATGACTGTTCTGCTCCAGCACTTTCTGTTGCTGTGTTTTTTTTAAGGGGGACACCACAATTCCAGTTGCAATGGCAGGTATTCAGCTACACTGACAACTAGAAAACACAGACAACATTAGATTACAGAGTCTTGTCAGAGTGTATTTTTGGAAGAATCCACTTATAAAGGTTATCTTTTATTTGAAGATCTGGTATCTCCCCAGACCCTTTTCCACCTCAGTCCTCCATCAACATCTAAAAAGGAAAATCATACATGCTGCAGATTTCAAGAGGCTCTACTTAATCTTGCTATAGACTTAATCTATGCTACAGACGCCTCTATTAGATAAAAGGAAGAACGACAGAGAACTGCAATGAGAACTCAAGCTGTCTCTACCCAGGCTAGGTGCTCACATGACAGCCCTGATATGTGCAGGCTCATTATCTGCAGGGAAACCAGCCCACAGCCCAGGTGGAACACGGTGCTGAGTGTGTGCTGAAATGGCTCCACGACACTTTGGCACAGCACTGCAGTGGAAGAACAGCTGCAGAGATGTGCTGCACTGCATAGCCTCCTAGGACACAAAACCAACACCAAATCGTTTGCAGCGCTGGGAACACTTTTACTGGGGATAGCAAAGCAGAAGAATACATTAGGGATGCACCTAGGGAAACACACAGCTCCCTTTAACTTTACTACTTTATTCTTCTTCCACCCCTGTCTGTAACAAAACTTCTGTACTAATATGAATGCATGAAATGACTTCTAGGTGTGCACGTACAACCCTATTTTCCTCTTAAGGATGTATTTTGGAATATATTTTGCAGTAATAATTACTTCGCAAACCACTTCAGAGTGAGAATGAATCCTGCTGCAGAAACTTACATGATTAGGTACAACTTAAACTAGCAGGGTTAAAGTCTATATATACACTATACAAATTTGCAAGCATGCAAATAATATAAGTATAGACTATTCAAACAAATTATGCATACACATTTCTGTTTATAGGACTGAGTTACACAAAGTGCAGTAGTCAGCACAATAGAGAGCTTTTCCTTAAACTGTTCCTGGATCTTGTAACTCAAGTACTATTGGACAGCAAAATAGCATATAAAAATTAAGGATCCTCAGGAATGGGAATATAAGTAAACTTGCAATTTGACTTACACACTTAGTATTACCTTGGGATTTTTAACAAGATAAAGTTGTATCATCATCTTCTGCCACTACTTTTTTCCCCTTTTTTTTTTTTTTTTTGGAACATGATACACTTTCATAATTTTCCTCTCTGGTATTACTTTGGCAATAAATGAATGAGCAGAGACATTTCCTTGATGCGTCTTATCATTTTGACTTCCCCATTACGGTGTACGTGTTCAGTTAATGATGGAACTTAAGGCTTCACTGAGCTAGAATGAGAATAACCCATTTCGCCTTATAAAAAACTCAGGTTAATTACTTGGCCCTGTCTGATTTTCTCATTTTCAAGAACTCACTTGTCAGATAGAAACTAAACAGCAATCTGGCAATCCCCTCTTTGTTTCAATATCTCTATCCCTATATCATACAACCTGGAGTTTTACATACTTTAAATGTAAGATTTTTATGAACATATCAAAAGTTGCTCAAAACATAATTTCTTGAACTTTCAGTCAAAAGTTACATAAAGAAGTCTAATGCAGTCAGACATGGCTCTCCTCTTCAAAACTCAAAAAAATTAATGTATGTTAAATTCTACACTGAAATGATGCTCATTTTCCCTAAGTGAGAGACTAATGAGAGCTTCAATTACACAAAAAAGAAACCAATTATGAATAATTTATATTAAATTGATTTGAAGCAATCTTGTGAGCACATGTTGCTGTGAGACACAAGATGCATGAAATATTCTGGGGGAAATAAAGGGTTGAATACAACCTATTCAAATACTTAGACATTTAACACATATTATATGTCAATGTCTTCTTACAGTAATTTTATCTAGAGAAAAGTATTTTCTTGCAAATTTCATGGATAATAAATGCAGAAACCTAACAGCTAAAAAATATAATTTGAGTTATAAAGCTAAATAAAACATGACACTATAATAATAACAAAAATATTATTAATAATTACAATAATAAAACCTTATTGCCTCAATGAATCCAGCATTCAGATAGCTTTTTTTCTCTTATATTTAAGTTATTGTTGTGTATACAAATGCAAAGTAATATTAATTTTCTGTGTTGCCTCCATTTTTGTTCAGAAAAAGCAAAATGAAAATTCTTTAAGTGAGGACTGTCATTTTAGGCCTGCCACAGGAGAAATCTAATTGAAATCACTGGTCAAATAAGTAAAAACTTCACCATACCTATCTCACTCTTAAAAATAATTAAATGATACTGGGGAGACTTACCCAAAAGCTTTGGCCTACATCTACCCTGCTCTAATTGTTTATGTATGCAGAGAAAAGGAACACAAATGAACTCTTAACAACTTCACATCCTTATTAACACATTCATGGTGAGAACGTAGAAGGTGATGGTAACCAAGGTTACAACTGCTAATTGGCTTTAAATATAAGGACAATCAACAAGATTGGCCTGGAGTGGCATGGCTCCTGAGGCCACTGACAGCTTAGGCTGATCCTGTAAATCAGAAAGCAATACATAGTTAAAACAATTGCCCTGTTGGGCAGCATGTTGCATGGTGCAGAAGGATGTGGAACACGCATAGTACAAGGAACAGTTTTCCGTAAGTGTAACATGAACACTTAGGGAAATCACACCATTTATCATATTGGGTGAATAATTCTACACCTTTTAAAATTACATTTCTCTGTATAATCTCTCTCTCCCACAGTTTCACTCACAGATACTCTATATTTGGCTACTATATTAAGGTCACTACTGTATTTTTAAAACCAGTGTCTATAGAGAATTTTATAGGTATGATATTGTGTATTTCCTAGCTGGTTCTGCAGCCTTATTCCTAAAATCTACTTAATAGTTACACAAATAAGAAGATAATTCAGATGAAATCAATTGCATATTCTTAGAGAATTACTCTTTTCTCACATTTAGTTTTTGACAAATTACATGATTTTCTTAAAATAAAATACAGATCTTAAACATCACATCACTCCCTGTCAGATTAGCAGTTCAAGGCTTGCAGTGTAAAGGGAAACCTAGATGGACCCTACTTCACAGGATTTTCATCAAGGAATTACATTACCTTGATGAAAATCAGGCAGCCAAACACTTCAAACTGAGATCAAGAGATCTTTCTTGTTCTGAAATTAAGCTTGGGTGTTTAGATAAAGATCACAGGTTTAAAGAACAGTTAGGGTTAGATGGGACCTTTACAGCCCATCTAGTGATAAATCATTCTTACACTATTAGAACTTTCAACATTGTTAGCACAACTTACAGTTAAACCCCAACTTCTGACTTTATCATCACTGGATGAAAAACTGTACTAGTTTTGGCTGGAATAGAGTTAAATTTCATCATTGCAGCTAGGATAGGGCTATGTTTTGGATTTTTGCTGGAAAGAGAGTTAATAACACAGGGATGTTTCAGTTTTTGCTAAGCAAGGCTTCTTCAGACCTCTTCTGCTCCTCACCCCAGCAGTAAGGAGGCTGGGAGTGCACAAGGAGCTGGGAAGGGACACAGTCAGGAGAGCTGATCCCAGGTGACCAAAGGGATCGATCATATCCTATGGTGTCATGCTGAGCATATAAATCTGAAAGGAGGAGGAAGCACATACATTCTGAGTGGCATTTTTCCTCTCAAGTAAACATTACACACAATGGAGCCTGGCTTTCCTGGAGATGGCTGAGCACCTGACTGCCCATGGGAAGCAGTGGATAAATTCTTTATTTTGCTTTCATGTGTGGCTTTTGCCTTGCCTATTAAACTGTCTTTATCTCAACCCATGATTTTTATCACTTTTCCCCTCTGCTTCTCTTCCCCGTCCCACTGATCAAGTGAAAAAGTGGTTGTGGAAGGCTGAGCTGTTTGTCAGTGGTGAACAGCAAAAAAACCTGCAAAACTCACTTTTCCTTGTTTCTTTAATTATACTTCAGAATGACCACTGACCACTATTAGCTTGCTCAGTGAAAAATCAGATGTGGCAACCTGGGATCATTCATAATCGTATTTTACTTTCTCTTGGAGAAGCAGCTGGTATCATTTGCTTGCATTAAAAAAACAAAACAAAACAAAACAAAACAAAACAAAACAAAAATCTTCCTTGCAGTTAAATTAGATACTTGTTCATTTGCCACAACTTCTACATTTCATTTGCATATAGAAACACAAATTATCTAGTTACTCACCTGCCTATACTGCCACATATATTCACCTGTAATTCTAGTGGGGATTACAACAGGCAAAAGTGGTATATAGTAATGATTACAATTCAGCACTGAGTGTGTGCTCTTGTGCCATTACCTTCATGTGCTTAGCAGGATGTACTGAATCAAGGACCAGTCCATGCCCTATGCAGAACAGGCTGTACATAACAGTTAGAACATGGACTATAACAATGCTCAACTTTGGAATTAGGACCCAGAGTAACAGTAGACACTGTGCAAAGATAGTCAGACACACAACTGCTTCTAGGCAAATTGCTTAATCAATGTTAAGACATATTTATGTACTCCCATCAAAACCATTGGAACTCACCACACATACATATATTTATAGAATCACAGTATAAATAGATACTGTCAGCACAGTGACAAGTGGCCAATGAAGAAATAAATTTAAATTTCTTATTTTCAATTACATCCATTATCTTTTCAGAGACAAAAAACCTGCAAATGCTATTGCATAAAATTATGAGCTTTCAAGATCTAGATTCTTTTCAAGTAAAGGAGAAAAGATTATTATTCTTTCCCCAACTCTAGAAAATATCAGAGAAAGGGAAAAATCAAAAAGATATGAATTTGCATATTGCCTGGTGAATGGAAAAGAATAGAAGAGCATTAATAACTTGAATTGATACTGTCTTCATGTATCAAAAATCAACATAGTCTAGAGGTTTGGTCTCAAAACTAAAATAGTATCTACAAAACAGTATCAATAAAGTGATTCTAAGTCTATGCAGTAAGATAAATGTGCTACTGGACAAGCAACTGTGTTACAATTGTTAGGAACAGAAAGCTTGATCTGGAATACTGTGCACTTCTGTTCAAACTGGAACAGGAATAGACAAGACCTTTTAAGATACTCGTGGGAACATGGGAACTGTTACGAAAAAGAAAAGTAAAGCTGAAAAGTTGTATTACAGGTATCTCAAAATATGATGAATATTACAAAGGACCAACCTTCAAAGTTTAGAAACAATATATACAGAAACAAACTGATAATAAATTTAGCTTGAAAAAGAGATGATTTCTAGCTATCAGAGAAGCAGTCAATTCCAGCTTTATGTTCCACTACATCAAGTAAATGGACTATATGAAATTGTTTTGAGCATAAAAAAAGATTACTCACTATGAATCTAAAACTATCAATTCAAATCCCCAAATCAAATAAACTTCAATACTAAACACTATTTTTTGAGAAGTTATGCCTCCTTTGATGATAGAATGATTCAAAATTTTTAAGGTATGCTCAAAACCAAGAAGCTAGAGTTCCACCTAAAACTGAACACAAAGGCTTTAATATTCAAATAAAGTAGACTGAAGTGATAACGCTGGGGGATATTATCATCATTAAGTTGAAAAAAATAAAGGAAAAATGTTTCCCAGAATCCTTAGCTGAGTTTTGCTAAAAAATTTCAGAATTTATTTGACTTGGATGAAGCCAGAACATCTTTATATCAAATGAAATGAAATGGTGCAAATGATTATAATAAGCTCTTAAAAAACACTCCAATGTTTTCATGAGCTTATTTCTTTTTTATTTTTACCTCCACTGCTGTTCAGTACCCCATTTACTCATCTAATGAAAAACACGATTTGTTAATGATCATAGCCTGCTTCCTGCTCTGTAAGCTTCCTTTTTTTTTTTTCCACAAAGAGAAAAAAATACTTCTTTCCATCAAAATGGGACTGGGAAACCTGCCATGTGAGGAAAGGCTGAGAGAACTCGATTTGCTCAGCCTTGAGAAAGGAAAGCTTAGGGGAGACCTTGTCATCATGTTCCAGTATTTCAAGGGTGGCAACAAAGAAGAAGAGGACTTTTCACAAGGAGTTACAAGGAAAAGATAAGAAGCAATGGGTACAAGTTGAGCACACTCTGGGCACACTCTGATTAGCCACAAAAAGAAAATGTTTTGCAAATGAGAATGAGCCATTCCCCGAAGGAAAGGTGCTGGGTTCTCCAACATTAGGTATTTTTAAGATTCAGTAGGACAGGGTGCTGTGCCATCTTGTCTAGATGGAGCATATGCCAAGAAAGGTTGGACCAGATGATCCTTAAGATTCCTTCCATCCTGGTATTCTATGATGCTGTGTAAAATTAATGAGACTTGCTTGCAATTTTCAGATCACTTTCCTTTGGAAAAGTGGCATTGTGAAATGCCCACTTGGGGTTTAGTTTTAAATGGAAAGTATTTTAAAATACCTTAGCAGGAGTTCTGAAATACAGAAGACATTCTGCTGAATCAGAAGTGTACATAAAAGGCACACTGAAGAGGTGAAAAAAAGATGCAGTGTACATTCCACTTTGCTTCCTTCCAAACCCAGACTTGTCACCTACAGTATAAGGAAGCAAAGTGCTGTGTCTTCATACCATAACTGTGCTAGCAAGACTCACCAAATAAACCCATACTAAGGGAATCAGGTCCACAGACGAGCTGCAATGCACTGAAAAATGAAGTTTAATTAAGAAAGAAGGGGCTTGAATAGCTCATTGGACGTAGCTTTGTACACTTAGAACAAATAATTTGCTATATTCTTTACTTTCTGCTGCTTCATTATTTTTTTAATTTCCAGTGCTAAAGTCTGTATCTTCACTCAAGACCAGCCAGAAAATTTTTCAATATTGAAAAATTAGTAGGCAAAGACTACTAAGCAAAATCAAATTTGATTTGAAACAATATTTCAGATTAAAAATGTTCACAAGTGAAATAAGGATTTCAGTCGACAGCCTGCAAGTTGGAAAGACATCACCAGCAAAAGCTTATACAAAATATCGTATTTTTTCAGAAGTGAGGCATAGAAAAAGTCATGGTTGAGAGAGCGGGAAGCAAAGAAAATGAAAAGGAAAGCTTGGCAGGCTTCAAGAGACATTACTGTTTTATTTCCTGTTGTGAAGATTATTGTTCTACAACCAATCATGATATTAAATCACACCCAGTATCTTCCCAGGTAGTTTACTTTTCTGGCTTTCTTACACACTTCATCAACTAAGCAGCAGTCTACACGCAAACTTATTTTTAAACAAGTTTTAATATTAATAAAGTTAAAAGATGCTAAGTCTATGGATTCACCAGTTCTGAACTGTGTTTCCAGTTCATCATTTCTAAATCCCATCTGGCAGATTAGAATGCTTATCTCATGAATATCAAACCAAATTAAATGTTGACTAGCAGTCAAGCAGAAATCAAAATATGCAAATTTCCACATATCTTAATTCCTTAATAGCTACCTCCTATTATTATTAATACCTAAATAGCAAAAGCAATTGAATAAAATTTAAAAATAAAATAGTAATAGTAATTAAATGTGGGGATAATACACTTGACATCTTTTTTTCATAGAATCATTGATTTTCAATTTCTTTTTATTTCTCTGAAAGTATTCTAGATGAAAGTGAGCTATAACAATAATCTAGGATAGATAATAAATGGTAAAATTTGCAGCTTTTAATGTTGTCTTTTTATGTTCTCTTCTGCAGAAGAAACTTGCATTCTATATAATTAAGCATTGAACACAATAATTTTGCCACATTAAGTAGGGGCTTTTTTTCACCAAAATTTCAACAGCTTTCAAGCAGATCACTGTCTCTTCATTTGGACTACACTCATTTCCTCAGCGGTTAGGAACAACTATTCATCTTCTAGCTTAGATACCATCCTGTCCATGTTTCAACAACTGCAGAACAGTACTTCCTGATCACTCATGTTTCTTAGGATAGGGAAATATAGTGCCTATTTAATAGTCATTATTGAAATTGGAGCTGGCATATTGAACTGAATATGTTTCAAATATTCAGTCTTGCTGTAGTCTCAAAATGTCAGTGGAATTAAAACAAGCAGACAAGTAGACAGTTTTTGCTCTTAGAGACGGGGCAGTTGGAAGCCTTTACATACACGTACAGTTCTTACTCACCTGTAGAGGTCTACTGATGTGAGTGGCTTTATTTCAATGAACAAAAACTGCAGGATTAAAATTCTTATCAATGAGTAAACTTATTCAATTTCATATGGCACATTTTAACTCCACCATGTAAACTGTCAACTTTACATTGCCTGAAGATTTACCATCAATAACTTCGCATGCAGAAACTCAACCATCTCTTGCAATAGCATGATTAATATACGAAAACAATTTTTAAATCCAAGTTTAGACACAGGATACTTTGTTCCTGTTACAGGCAGGAACAAAGAGCAAATGAGATGCCTTTAGATAGTGTCCAGCTGTATTCATTGGGCACCAAATGCCTTCGCACCGATTAAGATCACAAAGAATATAAGTGATCCATATTAGGTCATCTCCTGCTTAAAGAATTTACCATTCACAAAACATCAATACTGATTTATAGACACAGCATGCAAGTCAGAATGAACCATGCATAACATATAAGGTGGAAAAAAAAGCAAACTGAAAGAGTAAACAGCTGTAATATCAAAGGGTTTCACACAAAGACGAAATGTAAGCAGTGTAAGCAATGGCAAACAGTACAGTTTTTAAAATAAACTGAACACCTCTCAAGTTCATCTGAGCATGCCACCATCACGAAATGCAACTTTTCACTCACCAAAGTAGAGTTATGTGAAGCATCACCTGAGACCTCGGGTGTTCTTGTGCTGTTTGGAAGTCTGTGAGGGTTACGAGCTATCGCTTGGCACCAGCCCAACATTTTCTCCTTCCACTTATCCCTTCTCAATTTCTGAAATTCTGAAAATAATTTAGATTCCCTGAAATATTGACACTTTGAATTCATGGTGTGCATGTCTCTGGATGCATGCCTTTAAAATCAGCTTTTTAAGTTATATCTGAACAAGCTAATAAACATAGTTTTAAAAGAACATGTTTTTCTAAAGTATCCCAAAGTGTTAAACTATAAAGGTTAGAAAAGAGGCATGCACTTTCAGCACACCTTACATGTATTAATACTGTTTCAGTATCAGCAAATACAGCCCCTTCTCTCCACAATAAATCTTTCTCAAGTTGTACCTTTAATTTAAAAAGTGTTATTTTAAAGAGATTTTATTACAGAATACCTCTGAGGCTAGCACCATCTCAAAAACCATACAGCATTTGGATACAAACCCTCACATTCACTGAAACAACTAGAAATAGCCCTAAAGCAGTAGTAGATACCAGACACAAATAAACAGTGTGAAAATACACAAACCTGTATGTACCCATGCCCAGATACTCCAGAATACCTGGCTCATCTTGAAGTGCAAATAGCAAAAAGTAATGTACACACACCAGCAATAAATGCTATGTGCCAACTGCAAACTGCCTCTGAATTTAGTTTGTAACAATAACAAAATACGTTTTTAAGTAACAGAACCACATTCTGGAAATGCAACACTAGTAAAGTGTGCTCTTAAGTGTAAGAAAACCTCATAAGTACATTTAAAATTTCATAATCTGTTTTTTCCCAACTGAAATTGGTAATGGAGGTATTCAGTGCAAAACTTTGCTAATTAATTAAGAAACAACTTTGAGCAATTTTACTCTGCTCAACATCTGAAGCAATTTCTAATCTGGTTATTTATAACATACTGTAATTTAAAATGTGTTATTCTGTAACATCATGAAACATAATAAAAAGAAAGATTAACCTACCCAATTGAGTGCCTAGTACTCCAACCAAGGCTGGACTCCTGAACAAGGCTAGTACTACAAACTAGACCGAATAAAACTGGAACATAAATACAGTAATGCTAAAGACCTTCCATGGCACAGTACCACCTATGTAACATCATTGAATATTGTGCTCTGGTAACACAGGTTTATTTCTTCTGCAGTACATCCCCATGCAGGACACAAATTATGCATATACTTACCGCAGATTTCACGTTCCCTGGTTCTGAGTCCGACAAACTACAACCCCTTCCTGAATAACTACAGCTCCACCATTTCCACATTTAACCATTAATACATAGTTTTCAAAGTATGAAATGCACAAAGCTGTATTCCCCACACAACTTCATGGAACTGACAGGAATAAACAGAAATTAGCCTTAGCTTTATTGCGCTGGAGATGATTAGATGAGTGAGACTATAGGTTAACTCTAAGTCTTAAAACTTTTCAGTCCCTTGAAATCTTAACATAAGATACAAAAACATGCTCAGTAAGTGATCAATCAATCTTTTCTATACTTCCTGTACCTGTGAAGACAAGGAATCATCTGATTAGTTACAGTCCTATTCTGGTCCTCTTGGTGTGTAGAACCCTTTGGAACATTTGCAATTCGTTTTTTTTCGCCCTGAGCAAACAAAATGACTACCACTGTCCAGATCATAACTGAAAGAAGGACTTTGCTCTTGCTCATACACCTGAAGAACCACCACCACAAACAAATTTCCTGAAAACAATCTTAATTAATCCTCTACAGATTCGTTAAAAAATAAAACAATTACTTTATTCATATTTTTTCAGGGTAGAAAAATTTTACTTATAATTTAGCCAAGCAGAGGCACACACAGTATTATTATTCATCTTGCACAATATTAATGCTACATAAAAAGGGGTTTAGTTAAGGATGATGTATTAAAAATTATCCAGTTCTATGAAACAGAAGCATAGTATTTCTAAAAAGAGTTCATTAATCTAGCAAGAGAAAAGAATCTATAAAATCAATTCAGGAGCTTAATCAGATTCAGGCAACAAAGGCCTCAACAAAGGCTGCATTAAGATGAAGTATATGAGAAAGTTATACTTTTTCAGTCCTTACCAGAATCTAACTGCTATCACAGAACAGCAGGAAATTGAACACAAAACACACTGTTCCTTATCTAAGCTAAGTTTTGTTCTCTGTGTCCAAAGATTCCCAACAGCAATCAAAGTGATGGTATTTGTCCAGCCAACTAAATACACTGCATGATTTGGCAGACCATCAAAATACTGCAAGAGTAGAGCTACAGGAATACTGAAATACAAACAGCCTTCAGTGCTGAGCTCTGCTAAGAGAAATACAGTCACAGTTATTCCTTATGTGTCTCTTGTCTGAGTCTTATCAAGCTGTGACTTCTAATCAATTATTCTAATTTGAATAAAACCATGAACTGATGGGCTGGATGCAGCAAAAATCTCTGATAGCTTCTGCTATTTCTGTGTCACAAGTGAGCCACTGGCTTTTCTCAACCAGCCAGTCATTATCCTATGACTGTTGTGTTTCACAAGGACAATTCAGGGTAGCCATAGCATAACAACATAATGACACTGAAACTTTCTACAAATAAGAAGCTCAACCTCAGGTTTTAAAATTACTTCTATATTAAAATAAAAATTTCTTATTAGAATATATGGGATTGTGACAACAGCTGCAAAAGTCCAGTAATATTTCAGTACTGTGGTGGTTCACTTCCTCCTTCAAGTCAGGGGGAAAAAATTACTTTCCACATACAAAAGCAATAACTACCTGTAAAATTTTTTATCATCAGAAGTGCTGAGTACCTCCTGCCCCTCCAAACAGAGGAATAATTTTGTGAGTCCAGTATTGAATTAAAATAGCATGAAAGACCATCAGGGTAGTGAAGTCTTATCTTCATGACTGATACCTGCATAAATCAACTAAAATACCTATATAATACCTAATAAAATACCTAATGGTCTAGCCTCATTAAAAACAATGCGGAGACCAACAGAAAAAGAGCACACATGCCCAAAAATTATTAAGCTGTCACCCAGAATGATGGTACCAATCAAGACAATACAAGCTTTCTTGTATAGGTACTGGACACAGACAATCAAACACCTCCACATTAAGTGTATGTAAGATTCTGAATTCAAACATGTCATGTTTATTAATGACTGTTTTCAGAAGTGCTTCTAGGGCACTACTGGAAGAGTAAACCCAATTATGCACATCTAAATGCCTTTCCCTACCTGTAAAGACAAAACAGAGTTGTCATTTAACTTAGCTATGCAGTTCTTTCAAAACGTGGCAGAATCAGCACCCCTCTCTACAGTATTAGACATTACATTATAACCAAGTTTTCTAGAATTTATAGTTTAAGTTTGCAAACTGTCAACTATGGCATATTCTTAAATTAATACCTATTAATACCTATTACAGAAATTACTTTGATGGTTCTGTACCATAATTAACCATATAATTATTTCCTACTAAAGCTAGCCTTTGCTGATTTGTTCTTTTCTGTTATACTGCTAATATGTATTTTAAGTTGTCTTTGGTCCTTCAAGACTTTGATTCTTTTTTGTTGCAACTAAGGAAGCAAATTTCACTTATTACTTCAAACAATTCAATCACTGAAAATAAATAAATTTAACATGACAAATAAATTTAACATTGTACAAAAATTATTGCACCTAATATTGTGTTGTTTAACCACTCCACAACTACTATGCTCAAAGCATGAGAAGAAATCTCTAAAAGTTTTCAAAGAAAGTTGTCTTTTGGGCTACTAAAGATTTAAAATTTGTGGGTATGTTTGCCTTCATAGTCACATGTGGTTTTTTTCCCCACAAGGAAGAATATCTCTTTTGCAAAGCAGAAAGCAATTTTAAATCACTCAAGGCTCTTTTGAAAAAAACCCAGTAGAGTTTTTTCCCCTGATAAATTTTTAGCATTGTAATTACACCATTTTGCATTTGTGAAGACTTCAAAAAGAAAATGTTGAGAAATGCATATTTATGGTAACTGATTTAATGTTTAGAAAAACTCTTTTATACATGTAGATACTGTCAAATCTGTATTAACCAATGCACAGTTTTTGAACTATTTTCATAAGCAACCTCTATTACATCCTCAAATATGACTTTGTTTTCTAAAAGGTTCTTGGACTTTGCTTTCTAAAAGGTTCTTGCTGTTAATACCACAGCTACTCTTCTAGGGAATGCTTTGCTCATCCAAGATTAAACATCTCCATTGAATTTTCCTCAGACCTTCAAAAAGCAATGCAACTGTACGTGTCCCTGCTACAGGTGAGCAATGAAAGGGTGCCTAACCCCTCCCTCAGGACCTCTCCATACAAATTCCACATGCATCAGTCTCCCGAGTAGAGAGCAGAACAGCCTTGATACAAACAGAGAGTTGAGAACAAGAACAAAGTGAATGTTCTTGCTTTGTGAGTTTGCATATATTCATCCATACATGACTGCCAAGTAGCTTAAATCAAGGCTTCAGTCAACAATAAAGACACAACTGGCAAATGCACCTGATAACCCATACCCAGCACTTGGCAGATGAAAACTCTTCAGGGAAGCTATAGAAATAGCAGAAAATGTTAACATGCAAAAGATCCACATGAAGCTAAAGCACTAACTACCTCATGAAGTTATGCATTCAAATATCCAAATTAACAGGGTATAAGAAGCTATCATAAGCCTCTGATGGACTTTGTTCTCCTTATGCAAAATTAAAAGTTATTTCCTAATGTTTCTTCCCATTCTTATGTGGTTTATTTACAGAAGAAGAAGGGTATATTTATGGTGTAAAATCAAATCCACTTTGAATCAGGCAGAGCTCACTATTGAAATAACATGACAAAGACAGAAGTATCTTTTTTTTAAAAGCCCAATTTAGGTTACATAGCTGAAAGACATAATTTAACTATTAAACACCACTGTATCAAAGGATGGCTTATTAATATTGAATTTAAATGAGCTTTTAAGAACAAAGAGAAAATCAGATTTCATTGAAATTACAGATATATACATGCCAAAATACAGTTAAGACCATGGTTAGTCCAACCAAAGTATCTCCCCTTTGTCAGAGAAGCATTTTTAACAGAAGTTCTTCTGTCAAATACGAAGTTCTGGGCAGTCATAAACCGTCTTCCACTGACAACCTTAAACAAAGAACGCTCTCGCTTGTCAGAGGTTCAGATACTGCTCCTGTGGTAGGTCAGACACACAGAACCCACATTAGACAGTGGTAATCACTGCAGGAAAGACGGGCTTATCCTCTTGCTTAGATATCATTGCTCTTTGTAACACAATCTGTAACAACTCCAGGGCAGGATCGGCCACTGCTACTTTATCTTTGCTGGTCTCTTCAATTTTTGTTACCTCATTTCAGATAGTTTTCAGAATCTCTTTTAGGGCGAGTAACATCAGCCATCATTAGCATTAGTTATCTGCCCTCATATTCCAGTATGTAATTTTATAAAACGTAACAGTTGAATTGGTTTCTGGCTGCAAGTAGCTAATGCTTATTTTTAATGATCAATGTTTGCAAGAAATTTGCTCCTGATTAAGGTGACCTAATTATAGCCTTCCAGTACCTGAAGGGAGCCTACAAGAACAATAGAAAGGGATTTTTTACAAGGATATGTAGTTACAGGACAAGGGGGAATAACTCCTAACTGAACGAGAGTAGGTTTATATTAAATACTAGGAGGAACTCTTTGCCGTGAGGGTGGTGAGGCACTGGAACAGATTGCCCAGAGAAGCTGTGGATGCCCCATCCATGGAAGGCCAAGCTGGATGGGGCTCTGAGCAACCTGGTCTGGTGTAAGGTGTCCCTGCCCACGGTATTTGGGTTGGATGTAGAGGATCTTTAAGGTCCCTTGCAAACCAAACCATTCTGTGATCAGTGAGAATTATAGCTATATCCACCAACACAAATCTTTAGGTATTCTGTGACTGATCAATATAATTAAATAATTAATTTGAATGCTAACTGATAGAAAATTCAGTGTCATCTCTGGAAATTGAGGTGCAGCTATTTTCTTCTAAAAACTACAGACCTGAAATTAGCTATAAGGTGAAATTTAATATTCTGTTGGAAGGTACTTAGAATGCTTACTAAAGTAAAGTTGTATGCATTATAATAAAGAAAATTCTGCTAAATATTTTGAAGAAGACCTTTATTGTCATCAAGGGTATGCCACCTAATTACCCGGGTATACCACCTATTAAGTTGACAGAAGAGCGAAATGTCTAACAAAAACTTGTGACAGATTTACCAAATGAGAAAATTTGGATTCCTTTTTAATAAAGATTAAATAAGCCCATTAAATAGTTGTTCACTACTAGCCTAAATGAAATATGCTGTTGCAAGCAACTCTTTTTCATATCCCCCCCCCCCCAGTAGAAATTGTGAAGATCATGACTTATGATCTGACCTCTGCCAGTAGAAGACCATGACAGATGGCCTATTCAGGGTTTTTCAGGATAAACGGATTTAAGTTATAAATAATTACTGGCCTACTGGCCTAATGCTGCAGTTACTGGTAACAGCTTAAATAACTAGTCCCTTACATAAGTAAGGATTAAGTTAACCTAAAAGCTAATAATTATGTGAATAAACATTTGAATAATATTACTTTGATAATTTTCTACCAAAATTTCCAGAAAACAAATACAAAAGTAGGTCTTAGAAGTGAATGCATGGGAACAAATGTATAACTCAAATAGCTGAAATAATGCTTTCTTTAAATGAGGTTCTCATTAAACAATAATAATGGTGACATTATTATTGGAAGCAATTATTCTTGTTGCTTTGGTTGCTGTCAAAAAATAACTTGGAGAAATTGAGTAGGAAAAAAAAAGTTGAAGGATTATGTAGTCCTAGTTTTTATGTTTGTAGTTGGTGAAATAAACAGAAAAGTTTTGCTGGATTGGGTGAATATCAGTACGGCACTCTAAAATGAAATTAGTGGGATTTTCAAGAGTGCCTTCCAGTAGTTTCAAAATAAGCCTGAACCTAATTTATTACAA
Organism: Acanthiza pusilla; assembly: GCA_036630365.1. NCBI lineage: Eukaryota > Metazoa > Chordata > Aves > Passeriformes > Acanthizidae > Acanthiza > Acanthiza pusilla. The sequence continues at coordinate 25,820,394 of JAXCHO010000164.1, forward strand.
TGCCAGACCACAATGGTTTACTAATTATTTTCCATAGAAAAAATTGGGGTTTGCTTTTGTGTGAGATTAAAGCAATGCAGTACGTGCAATTAAAATGACAACTCCAACAGCTGTCAGTGAGCTAAGATTCACACACACCATATGCATGTCACAGTTACAATATGACATTCCTCACAAACCATTTAAAAAAAATAAAAGTTGTAGTATTTGTTGTGTATGCTAATAAAGTGTAAAACTAGATACAGCATCCGTTTCTCTGTTCTGTGTAAAAATAACACTAAGCACAATATAAGTATCCACCCTCTTGCAAGTCTTTCCGAAGAATCTCAAAGGAAGACGACATTGGCAAGGATACTGATAAAATATAAAGTTATAAAACTGAAATCTTGAGTGTACAGCAGAAAGCAAACACACTGTGTGATGGCACAGCACTGCTCCCTGGCTCCCTTTAGTGACTGGGTGAACACAAAAATTTACAACTCGCGGTGGCTGTGGCGCAGCAGCTCAGGCAGCTGAGTCTCATCCTGTGCCATCCAGAAGGTTTGATCTCTACTTCTTACCCTCCTCTGACTTTGCCACCACTCATACTGCTTTCTACTGGGCGATCCCGAGCCCTGGTGCTGAAACTGAGACAGGAGGGTGCAGCACAGCATGGCACAGAGACACCCGTGCAGTTGTGCAGTGCGGTCTGGCACTGCTCTGTAACAGCACTGCTGTTCATACAGTCCCGTACCAAAGCCCTGCTCCAAAACCTGTTTAGCTGCTGTACTAAAGAGCAGCTCCATGGCTCAGCCACAAGCCTTGGCCTCAGAACAGCTTTCAATTATTTGTCCCTTCTACAGCTGGGCTGTAAGAGAGACAAGCCTTAGCTTTCCTAAGATACCTTACACCACTGATGACAATGCAATTGCAACACAAAGCCCAGACAGAGGCACTGGGATGGAGGGCATCCCCAGCAAGTTTGCCAACACCACCAAGGTGTGTAGTCCTGTCAACAGGAGGGAAGGGATGCCATCCAGAGGGACCTTATCAGGCTTGAGATGAGTCTGTGCAAACCTCATGTTCAACAAGGCCAAGTGCAAGGTCCTGCAGCTGTGTTGGGACAACCCAACATCAGAGGGCTGGAGCACCTCTCCTAAGAAGACAGGCTCAGAGAGTTGGGGCTGTTCAGCCTGGAAAAGCCTCGAAGGAGTTCTTGGAGCAAGCTTCCAGTACCTAGTAAGAGCCTACAAGAGAGCTGGAGAGGGACTTTTTAAAAGGGCATGTACTGATACGAGAAAGGGTAATGGCCTTAAGCTCAAGTAGGGTGGGTTTAGATTAGATATTAGAAAGAAATTCTCTACTGTGGGGATGGGGAGGCACTGGAACCAGATGTCCAGAGAGGTTGTGGTGTCCTGTCCCTGGGAGTGCTGAAGGCCAGCTTGGATGAGGCTCTGAGTAGTCTGGTCTAGAGAGAGGTCCCTTGCCTGAGGCAGCAAGGTTGGAACTAGGTGATCTTTAAGGGCCCTTCCAACCCAAAGCAGTCTGGGATTCTATGATTCTATGACCTGAACTAAATGCCTGCTCAAGGGTAGCCATGTTTTTCAATCAACAAGATCCAGAACCAAAGTCTTCCATGGCCCTGATGTAATTCACTGACTCAGAATCTGTCTTATGCATAAGTACTTGCCCTGGCTGGCTGTTTTTTCAGCTTTTTTTTCCCCAATGCACTGTTATTCTTCCTGTTTTCCAAGAATTTCTCTCTTTTCATTTACCAGCTCTGGCTTCTTCTGCCTTCAGCACTAATCAACATATACTTTCTGTTTAAATCACTAAAATATTCATTAAAACATAAACATTTCTCCAGCATTAAATAGTTTTTTGAGCTGGTACATAGGCTATACCTTCTTTAGCTTCTCAGTTCTTTGAAGTTCAAATTTTATTAATTAAGACATCTAGATGTTTTACACTGAATTCAGACATTTTTATTTCTTTAAGGTTCTATTAAGGTTTGTAGTATTTTGACACTTAGCTCCCTGTTATACAACTTATTTTCATACATGTATGTACATCTCTAATCACAGTGTTTTTACATGATACTTTATAATTTGAAGTAAACAAGCAAGCAACCTTTCATTCTAGTGCTGTGTTTTTCATTATCTTCAGAAAAATAAAATATTTGTTGAAAGAGTTAATAAATAAAAATTTCACCAATAAAATTCTGGCAAGATAGCAGAACAAATACACTTATAAAATTAAGTAAGCGTTTAGAAAAGCACATCTACAAAATCATATAACTTGAACAAATAATTTTCACTACATTATCACAGGACTTGTTTACAACTTTGAAATAGATGCCATGCTACAAGGCTCAACAAGTTAGCTGGAGTTCCCAAAGCCATTCTAGTCTCTTCCTCAAACCATGAGTGGATTGAGAACACACACTCAGCAAGTACTAGCTCAACAGATAAGATTTTATTAAGGATGGTCTTTCTACATATAGGTCCACAGAAAATAAGCATGCTCCAGGAAACACAAAATAATGGAAAACAGAGATGAATGCAAAAGCACATGTAGGTAGTTGGCCTATATTCAACTTTAACACTTAATTAGAAAGCTAAGCAGAGAAAAACTAACCTTGAAAGTAAAAACTGCATTTAACTGCAGGCCAGCCACCCACAAAATTAGGGAGCATTTCAAGAAGTTCTCGAGGGGAAAAGAAATGCACTGGTGAAAATTATTACATACGGACTGTTGCTGTCACTGCTGAAGTACTCATTTTAAGAGACTCCAAGCACAAAACGAAGAGCCCAACCCCTCTCTCAGCTTAGGCAATATCTGGAATACAGCAAATCCAGGTCAGGCCCCTGATAATGCGATGGAAGTTGGCAGGAATAAACAAAAGATATATAGTAATGGGCAAACAAGATACTCAGACAGTGGGGTCAGACACACTCATTTGTGATGTGAAAATGGAAAAATGAAACATGCACAGAGCATGTAATAAAGCAAAGCACCTTAGGAATCTTACAGCCCAACATGCAACTGGTGAACGAAGCTCTTGTTAATCTCACGTCCACGCTGAAGCTATGTCACATTTTGAAGCACCTGGATGTCCCTAGACCATCAGAGGAGATGCACTGGCACGTTTACAGTGACAATCCATTTATCTGTGCCAACACAAAGCAAAGCACCATGATATGGTGTCATCAGGATGGGGCAATCTCTTCTCAGACACAAAATGTATTGATTCCCTGCATAAGTATTTACTTAAGTCTTTACTGACAACATGAGACTCGAGTTTGCATAAAGAATTACCAGTTGTTGTTAATACAAACATTATGAATTTTTTATGTCTCTGCACAGTAATAAAAAATATATTTTCACTAAGAATATAACTCCAGCTGATATCTAAGATCACAACATCAAGTAAAACATAGTTTCAATTTTTGCTTCTCTTTAAAAATGACATTTAAATGTAAGTTCCATCATAAGACAGAAAGAAATACATATTTCTGTTACCATTTATGAAAAATTTCATTCCAGAAAGTTTTTTTCCCAGCAAGTAAAAGCCCAGAGCTGCAATGCAGAATGAAGGTGTCAGCTCAAAACTGCTTTTCAGTGGAGCAGAAGCTTTACTATGGAAGGATTTCCATACAGTTTTACAGAAAGACCATATATTCCTTAAACTTACAAGAGTATCAAACAAGTGCTGGAACAATACTGGGAATTAAAATATGTTTTGCTTCATGTAAGCTCAGTACAACTGTGAAGAGGCATGGTATCAAAAGTATGAAAATTATGCATTCTTTTTTCATTTGCCACTGAAGTGTTCCCATTCTGGAGTACTAAAATGTACACTTTTCATATTCAGAGACTGGTAAAACCAAAGTGTTTGGTAGGTGACAAGCAAGATCCTTATTCCCAGTGGCTGTGCCCCACTGATGTTTTTGCTGTTTCTCTGTTCTTCTAGTTTGTGACTGTTTAGCTAAAAAAAAAATAAAAGTTCTTGAAGAGAAATCTATTGGGATCTTTTAAACATTTCTGAGCTACTTACAGCAATAATACATGGTTATCAACAAAAACCTTTCCAGTAGATTTTGCACTAATCAGATCACAGGACCACAGAATATGCTGAGTTGGAAGGGACCCACAAGGATCACAGCCCAAGTCCTGGCCCTGCACAGGAACATCCCCAACTCACAGCATGTGCCCAAGAGTATTGTCCAAACACTTGTTGAACTTTATATCCAGAACTGCTGAACTACATAATGCTAACAAAATAATTATGATAAAAACATTGCATATTGAGTCATCATACTGAGTCATCAACAGAACTGTTGTCACAGATCTAAATTTCAGACACAGACTTAACCTAAATCTGAAGATACAGTATATCTAAATATTTATATTGCAAAAAGTAGTTTTTCACAAGTTTATTGATATTAAGATATTAATACACTCTGCTTACTGTTTGTTTTATCAGGGAAATCTCAGGTTAACAGAAGATTGGATTAACTTTGAACATATGAAATAGGTTTGCTTGGCAGTACTGCTTACTGCTAGTGAGGCATAACAATATTCACAATGAACAAAAGCTACACGTAAATTTTAAGTTATTCTGGACTATTGTAGGGTTTTGATCAGTTAGTACTCACAGAGATGAAACCTGGCCTCAACTCTTTGGCTTCACACAAGAAGTGAAGGTTGCCTGAGGAACACATGCTGTGACTAGCTTAAGAAAAAACAGCATTAACAGTCTTCAGAATAATTAAGCCAGGCACCTTCAGATGCGCTAAATGTAAAATTAAACAGATAACCATAGGGTAATAGGGAAGTATGGACAGAATACTAATAAGGTAAATCCTGCTTCTCTGACCCCTTACAGTTCTTGGTGGAATGTCAACAGTATAATGAACAAAGAGTAGAAATTACTGTTTACCTGGACTCTCAAAGAACTTTAGGTCATAGCTTCCCAAAAAAGATATTTAAGTAAGTAATCATAGGCATTATGCAAAGTTCTGTGTCAGACAAAAACGTGTCTCAGTTGAGCAACAGTAGGCCAAAACAGGAATATGTGAGCTATTTCTGTTGTGAAAAGAAGACACATTCAAGGTTTTACACTAGGGTTTTCCTATTTTGAACATTAGGAATTCTTGCTTGAGGAAAGTCACTGAGGTGGACAAAGCAAATAATAAGTTGAGAAAACCACCAAAATTATAACAGGCTGTTATACATACACTATAAGTTCATTGAGAGGGTCACATGCTGTTTTTCTTTGCATTACTTCATACTCAAAGGGGAAAATAATCACTTCACAAAGAGCAGAAAAAAACCCCAAAACATGAAACCATGTTCAGTACACTGTCCAGGTCCTCCTTCAAAAGATGAATTTTGATTTCCTCATCGGTTTTAGTATAGCATTAATTAATACTCAAAACTCTCCATTACCCATATGTCCCTCACCACACAGGTTACAAATTACTTGTGCCTCTGACACAGTCACAAAGTTGGTTTCAGAGACAGCCTAGCTCCAAACAGCTACTTCGCTGGCATATGATACGACTGCAGACACACGGATTCAAGGTCTGGAAGCAGTTTCGGTGTGAAATAACTAAGTCCACATATACAAACTGACTTCTGAAAAGCCCCAGGAGCACTGCCCTCCTCAGAAGCCACCACCTACTACGGCTTGTTAGCGAAGCCACAGCAAGAACATGTGAAGACAACTGGGGCCACATTGCATCTCATGAAAACATACCTGAAACTAGAGGCACCAGAAGAATTTGTGAAAGGATGCCCAAACGTTCCTGTATGAATCAGGTTGTGGGAAGATGGGATTGCTAGTTCTCTGCAGGTCAGATTCTGTTATGCCCTGGAAACATATGATCTGTGTTCTTATTCCAATGAAAAACTGACTGCTTCTTGTCTAAGTTAACATAAATTAGTTTTAAAACTTCACAGAAATCATTTAGTCAACAGCTCAGAATTAAGCTTCTCTTATTGTTCTGATGCTTGTGAAATACAGGTGCCTACCTGTTTCCATTCCTGTACACCTTTTAAGGGAAAATGCTCTTAATAATTACTTCTCCAGGATTTATGCAATGAACAACCTTTACTGGGACTGGATGGAACGAGAATTAGGAAAGAAAATTTCCTCCCTGAATTATTCTCCCTCTTTGGCTCTTTTATTGGAAAAAATATATTGACATTTATTCTTTTATGACTTTTTCATTAATGTTAAGCACTCATTTTAAACTTGTGACATCCATAAACTAAATTTGTGAGGTCTTTCATAGGTATGTGGCTTTGTTTTTCACCTCTGCAACACATGGTATTTTATACTACAAGGAAAGAGAATAAAACCTGCCTCAAAATAGCATTCATATCTTTCATGTCCTACCATAACCAGAGACTCAAGCAGCCCTATACATAATTTACAGATCCTAAAGGGAGCTGATAGACCTGAAGTTTTATATGTCAACAGCTTTGCCCTTGCCAGTGTTCAATGTGTCATTAAAATATCTGACCTGAGTTGTCAAGGATCCTCCACTTACCAGTAAAAATTTAAAGTTTTGCGGCTTTCAAATCCTGTTAATTCCTAATTCTCAGTGGAAAACTTGGTGACAGCTTTTAATATTATCTATCTTCCTCAGCTACCTAGTTCCACTAGATCCCTGAATTTTTAACTGGCTTCGTTCCCTCTGAACAGTTTTGCACAGCATAAGGAACATATGGGCTTAATTATTAAGGATTTCCAAGAGTTTGAAAAAACCAGAAATCTCACATTTCAAGATTATATTTCAACTAATTAAGCAAAATTGCATTATTTGTTTCAAGAACCGACTCAGTGAAATCTGTCATTCCCTGAATTTCAAGGATCGCATGAGTAGGGCATTTGACTGATAAACCCATGGGAACACAGCTGGTGATTTTACAGCAACTTTTGAAGGCAATGAAAAGTGTAAACTTCATCACCTCTACCACATCCTACAATTTATGTCTCACATAGAAGACAAACATCTGCTCCAGGAATTAAAACAAAGAAAGGGAAAAAAACCCCACAATGAAGTTCATCAAGATATTTCTCAGTTTAGCAGGAGAAATGAAGCCAGTAACAAATCTGAACAGTCTCTTGCGTTAATAACTATTAAAGACATCCAACAGTGAAAACTTTTCAAGAGAGTTTATTGCTTTGTACTGAAACAAAACAAACAAACAAATAAACAAAAAAACCAAAAAAACCCCACACAAAAGACTCAAAGAAGCACTAGTTTCCAAAGCAATACATCCATGGTTTAATTTTTTGTGGTAATGATCAATACCATATCTTGCAATCTTCTGAGAGCATGATTTTACCATAAGCAGACCAATATGCCCATATACATGTACCTTCTCCTGTCATTGCACTCAATTTCAGCACATTTTAAGTAAAAAATATTTTCAATCACTAAATCTTTCTAGGGTGAAACAATGACACTCATAATTTTGTGTGAATTGGCATTTCTATTAGTGTTTTAGACACGAATAGGTCAACTTGATAGCCTCACATTTGACATACCTTCTTTATTTCGAATACCAAAAATAAATAATGCTGATTTTTAAAAGTTACTTGTCTTCTTTACCATTATGGCAATCAAGAGCTCATTGCGTCATTTCAATGACATCTGAAGAATCAAGGATTTTAACAAAACAAATAATTGCATTTATGTAATGCATATTAAAGAATTTGAAGGAACTCATATCACAAGGGGAAAATAAATTTCCTGCCTGATCACACTTCAGAGCAAGAAATTTGATATCCTATCTGCTATAACCACAAGACTCAGCAAGTCCAGTCTCCCCGATGCATGGTAAACCTCTCTTTAGAAAAGGACTGGAAGCAAGTACACAGCAGAAGGCACAGCACTGGCACAGCATTCTAAATATTAGAAGCATCAGTCTTATGTGTTGTGATGTTGCTTGAGAGTCACAGAATCAGAGAATTGTTTAGGTTGGAAAAACTTCTGAGATCATAAAATCCAACCATTAACCCAGCACTGTCAAGTCCACCACTAAATCCCATCCCCAAGCACCACATCTACATGTCCATCTATTAAATATGTTCTTCCTTACAGTCATGACTGTGTCCACATATATGTTAGGAAAGAAGAAATCTTGTTTTCTGGGTGGGTACAGCACAATGAGAAAGGGAAAAAAGATGTAATATTTCTGTTGGTGCACGGTGGCAGATAACAGTCTGAAGTAAGAAAATAACCAGGGCTTATAAGAAACCTGTTTCCCAGGCACATTTAGCAATAGTATACTCACTTCTGTAAGGCAAATTTTTATAAATACTAGAATTATAAATGCACTTTAGTACTTCAGGGATTTACAGATGGATAAAATGTTACCAAACATCTTGTAAGGAATGGAGCAATATTAAACTGAGGAAGGACGCTACAAAACTTGTCCAAAAATGTAGAGGTGTGTGCTTTTTCACTTAGTGTCCAATTTAGTGGATGCTTTCCATGGTGTTCCTCTATCACTCTCTGTAAGGATTTATTTCATACTTCCTCAGCAGTAGATGAAGATTGCTGAAAATAGGATCTGTAATGCACTCACACCTTTCAATCTGGTTTCAAATTTGGCATGCTGAGAGCAGCAAGCCAATCCCATAGTGAAAGTGACTTTTTAAAAAACTCATACTTCCTCCCCTTGAGATAGTTCACTACAGAAACTATTCAGATGGCAAGTTGCTAGTTAAGTATCACAAAATAAACACAGTACAAAGTTTAGTTATACTGCAATTTGTTTCTGATTAGAGGTAATAAAAATGGTGCTGCAGGTTCGCACTTTGTTTTCAGTGTTTGCTATGAAATGCTGAATACTACATAAATTTTCCAAATGAAAATGTTGACAAATCAGCCTAGTCATTGAAAAGAAACTCCTGATTTTCATGCATTATACAAAAATATCCCACATATTACAGAATGCTCTTTCTCATACCTTTGCTAATTCCACTCTTTTTCCCACAGATAAAACTGTTTGGAATTTAATAAAGAAATATTAATTGCACACTAAAACCAGAATCCAGTGTATTTCTTTGCATTATCACCTGTTTTCACTGTGCAATTAAAAGTAATTAGACATAAACAAAAATTAAGTAACTTGGGTTTAACTGCAAAACTCGGTCCAATTAAATAAAACCTGGGGTTGAAATGAGAGATTTGTGAAATAACAATAAATTACTCTGTGACAGATGGTTGCATCATAGGTAATAGGTAAGGGTGAAGTCAAGTACAGACTGGAAAACGTAACAATGCAGTCATTCCTATACATGTAGGAACAACTGCTGGTGAGCTCTGCAGTTGACTTGTGCACCTGTAAGGTTGTTCCTCTCCACACTGGCCTCATAGGAAAGGCTAAGCAATTGGCTGAGAGGCACAGCAAGCACTTTAAACTGTTTTAACTATTTAGAATAATACTTTCACGTATTTCTTTTGGGTTGTTTTGTATGTTCTCTATTTAAGACAGGATAATTTTATGTTGCTTTCACGCAGTGATGCATGTCAATGGTGGGGAATTAAAGATGACAAAAAATATAGATAAAATTATCACCATCAAGACTGCTATGGGGAAAGTCTAAGAGAATTGGGATGGTTCAGCCTAGAAAAGGCTTCAGGGTGACCTAATTGCAGCCTTTCAGTACCCGAAGGGGGTCTACAAAAGAGAGGGAGAGAGACGATTTACAGTGACAGGACAAGTGGGAATGAAAGATAATAGGTTTAGATTAGGTATTAGGAAGAAGTTCTCTCCTGTGAAGATGGTGAGGCACTGGAGCATGTTGCCCAGTGCCCAGAACTCCCCATCCCTGGAGGTGTTCAAGCCCAGGATGATGGGGCTCTGAGCAACCTGGTCTGGTGGAAGGCATCCCTGCCCATGGCAGGAGGGTTGGAACTAGATGATCTTTAAGGCCCCTTCCAACCCAGGACATTCTGTGATTCTATGCTTATTGTTATTATCTTACCACTATTGAAAACTACCAAAAATATTGCTTAAATTGCGTACCATATTTGACAACTCTATCCCCCCCTTTAAAAAACTCCAAACCCTCAAAAACCCAATACAATGGTGAATGTCCTATTTCCTTAAGATCACATCCTATACTGAGCCTGATTTAATGGTGGCACAGAGAATATCTCCAACTCCTAAGAAACCAAAACAGAAGTTCTCCTCTATTTTTAAAATATGTTTTAAAAGTAAAGCAAATATTGAAACCAATCTTTACAGCAGTGTCCCAAATGATTTATTTCTGAGAGCTTCAACTACACATACACAAATACAAAGTATTCTGAAGTATTAAATGCATCAAACACAGACAATTTGATCCACTAATATCTGGACATCTGTTTTGAAAAAAAGTGCTTTTTTATAAAGCCACAACTTGGAATTCAATGCAAAATCCAGGGGTTTGTCAAACACAAGGTTAGACAAACTGAAAAAATATGCAATCCCATTTGAGGATTATTTTTGTTAATTCACATAATCTTTGGTTAACTCTTGTAGAGTTCTTTGTATCTAAAGAGTACAGCTCTTCTCAGCAAAGCTAGTGACATGAAACAATTCTCCTGTAATTTCTAGTACTGCCAGCAGCTATTGCTATCACTAGGATATGTCTATACTATGACTTATCAGAGAAGTTCAGAAAGCAAGATGGTTTTAAAAGTTTAGTCCAACTCTGTGAGAATTTGCCTTCTTCCTAAATAAGCATACACAATCTTTAATGGATGCAAAGCCCAAGATTATCATGGTAAAATCAAGATCTTGGATTTCAGCACTTCTCCCCAGAAGGATCCATGAAGTTGCAAATGCAAAAGTTGTAAAGGCATTAATATTAATGATTTACCCTCTGCCAATCCAGACTGCTCGAAATAACTTCAGCTCACACAGAGCTCTGTGGGGGAGAAAACCTTCTCTAAGCTGAGTAAGTACCTGCTGGAAGTACCCATCACAGAAAGCTGCATGCCCAAGAATTGCTTTTCAAATAAATACTCAAAGGTGGAGGGGAATTAAGGAAACGTGACAACAACAAAAAGTAGCTTTTTTTGTTAATGCTTCTTTGTTTTTGTTATTGTTGTTGTGGACTTTGTTGTTGTTGCTTTTAAAATCAAAATAGATTTTTTTAGTCATCCTTCATCAGATCAACATGATTCATCCCAATAGCCTTTTAATCACTATTTTGGCCATTGGCCATATCAGTAAGGGTAAAGTACAATATCAGGAAAATATCCAACCTAAAACGCATACAAGAAACAAAGAATTTCTGAACCTAAATGCCTTTTTATTTTTTTAATTTCAGTGTTGGGTAGTGGTTTTCATACTCTAACTTTATACAAAAAAAATTTATTCATGACTCAAACATAAAAAACTCCCAAAACCCAAGACAAAAAAAAGCAAAAAAAACCTGAAACAGAGACAGAAGCTTCTAAATAGGTTAAATCCTAGCAAGAAAGCTGAAACAAAAGGAGACAGCACTTGCAAAGTCCTCATGTTTGTCAGATCACTAAAACTGACAGTTTTAAACCATAGAGAAATAAAAATAGGAAAAAAATCTTCCACTGAGCCACTGAAAGACATTTCAAGAAGTTCACACATTTCTGTCAGTGTTGTACTCATGGGGACATGGCAAAAATGTTTTCCTTTTTAAAACACACCCAGAAGGAGCTGTACTCATAGGATTTAATGAGGAGTTTCTTGAATCCTAAAACCTCATGGGTTCTTTTACTAATGTCTGCATCAATTATGCTTATATGATTACAATGGTAACATCATGAAGTAATTTTACAATTTGCACCAAACTTTACACATTCAATACCTCTCCCAGGCATATCAGGTTTTGCACAGAAGGTCACCTTCCTTCACTACAGAAAAAAGCATATAGAATCAGGAATTTTCTCCTCCTACTGCTGATTTCTACCATCAAATCTACCAGATATCATCAGCTGCACAACCCTATTCCAAGGAATGGAAAAACACTCAGTGCTCACAATCACCTTTTTCGTTCCTTTAGAACAACCAAACACCCGAGGCCAAGATTATTGGAAAATTACAAATGTCCATAATAAGCTATGTCAAAAAGAGGACAAGAAAGAAAACCATATTTCCAGGAATACTGATATCTCTTCTGTGTCTTTGAGGAAGAAAAGGCAACACTGGAAATCTGCATATCTCCCATGGTTTACCAGTAGCCTTACTGTGAGATGGTATTAAAACATACATTATGTAAGTACACTAATGGGGATAAAAGGGTTGTCTAACCTCCCAAGATAATTATATCTAATCTAGTTTCTTGGAAATATACTACCACAGACCAATTAGAGTAGATTCTCACTGGTTTTCCTGCTTATAAAAAAATCCCTTCAATACACAATCCACATTCTTAACTACTTCTTTAACAAAGAAGCAAATGTAGTTCAAAGTAACCTAGAAATGGAGAACTTAATATCCCTTTAAGCACTACTCTTTCCCTAATTATTCACTCTGTTCACACTTTCTGGTTGTTAAATTCTAGCAAACATGAAGAGAAGTATATCTTGAGCACTGTTAGGCTTGGAGAACTTGCCTGCTGAATTCAGTTCATTACTTTCTAAAAAGGGAAAGAAAACACAGCTACAAGTCACGCCTTTACATAATAATAGAAATGCCTCCAAATAACTATTGCCATGCCAAAACCTCAGATTTTGAAAGGGATTTAGTACCTAAATGCCTGTCATAGAACTTAAAGATGTTTTGGCACCAAAATATTTGACTCATTTAACTCTCATCAGCTCCTGAAAACTAGGTGCAGTGGCTTAACTTAGCAATACACATTCAAATTATACCCTTTCATCTTCGCTACTGCAGGTCCTATTTACTCCTCTTATTTTTGTGTTATTATATTACCTTAACTTGGGTCTAGATTTTAGCATCACATCCAGGAGATAAGGTGGCAAAATAATGGTCACAGCTCTGGCCCAAACTTCAGATTTTCCAATTTGGACTTTGGTGATCCGGGTTAGGTTGCAGAAGCTGCATTCTCCATTAGTTGCACAAGCATTTTTCTGCTCTGTTACTTCATTCCATGTTGACTCCAGTTCACACTATCATAAACAGCCAAGCATCCATACACTTCATTTTGAGCAGAAAAAATGAGCTGCTTTCACGGGTACGTTAGAAGCAGCAATGAATAATGAGCACAGTCCCATGAAGGATGGAACATGGGTAAAAGTGCACTTTATAAGCAGGAACGCTCAAGGCACAATAACAAAGCTGTTAACAAAAATCTGTCATACTTGCTATATTTAATGTAACAGTTACACAGCGATTGCTGTTTTAATTAGTATTTACTGAAGATGGGATATTAATGAGAATTTCTGTGTATTAAAACTACCAACTCAAAATGAAACTAACTAAATGCGAAGAGCAGCAACAACAAAAATCAAGGAATGTTTTTTCCTGATTTCTACTGATTGCTTACACTGATACTTCAGGAATTACAGAAGATTCCCTTCATCTGCTTCACTAAAATCATGCTGTTAATCAATAGGGGAATGAAGGCATTCTTGCTGCCACTGATTCCCAAAGATGTTGATCAATAAACTTACTCCTTTATGTGTAGGGGGAAAGAAAGGAATTTTGTAAATAGTTTTAAGATTTACCACTTTTCAAAATAGCTAATTATGATGCAGCTTTTTTAACAATTATTTTGTAACAAGATTTCAGCCTTTTGTGAAGAAACATAATATTCTTGAACTTGAAACCATTACTTTTCTCAGCTGAAACCCATTCTTTTAACAAACAGTGAACTTTCATTGTTTTAATCCGTTTAATTAGGACAGTAAGTAACTAACTGGATGTTTTAGTATTAACGCGGCATGACTTACACCTTGATGCATAAGAGCATTTGAATTTTTAATAGAAAATAAAAATCCTCATAAAGAACTGGTACAAGCAACAAATTCACTAGGACTAAGCCTCTGCTTAGTATAAATGCTTTGGATTGTCTTAATATAAATGCATATTCACATGTAAGCAGAAATAACAGATCCTACTAAAATGAAGATATATAAAATTGTAAAATTGGCCTCCAGTAATGGATCCACTTTCCCTAAATTCTCTTATTGTTGTTGCAATGCTCTTTTTCTCATTCCTCTATGTTTCTGAGCAAGACCTGTTTATATTTCTCTTTGTGTCATTCTAGATATGTACAGTGATTATTAAAAAAGGAATACAGTGAAAATGTTCATAGGATCAACATTATCATATTAGTCACTGGACATATGGAAAAAGGACTCAAGGGATCTCAGAAACTATCCTCTGTGTAGAGATCTAGGATGAGCAGAAAGTTTATTACTTTCTAGTTTAAAGATTTAAAGCTTTCTAGAGAACTATCAGTTTTGCATTTAACAAGTAATATTAAAAGACACTCAAAACTACCAAAACTGTATTCTTTCTTCATTTATTGCAATTCTGATTCATGATAAGGAACTGCTGTAAGGATTACAGTATTATATTCCTAGTGTAAGACAATAAAAATCTGCATCAGCATCTCAAATGTGTTGCAGTTTATTAGGGCTGTAAATTTTGCTGGTTTACCTGTCCAACTGTATTTTTATTGTTCACTCTTAAATGGCATCATGGTGTTTTGCATTTCGGAACCAGATAATGTTTAAAGTCTTTGAATAATAAAATGTGGAGAGCAAGACAGGAGTTTTACAACTAGTGATACTGAAACAAATTTAAAAGTCATACAGTATTTCCAAATGACTACCCAAGAATATCAAATACTGTAGTTTTTGTGTAAAATAACAGGGTTTCTGTTGAAGCAAAACCAAAGCCTGCATCCCTGCAATGATCCGCACACTCAGAATTTTAATGGACTTGAGTTACTATGTCTTCATCTGATTTTACTAAGGAAAAAAAGAAAGAAATAAAATGTGTATAATACCAAATGTTAGTTGGCTTTTAGCCTTCTTCTACAGCCTTTTCTAACAGAAAAAAAAATGAGAGAAAGGATAGGGGAATCAGATACAATTTATGCTAGTCAATATCTTTTATATCTCACAGATGATGGAAGTCTGAAGTACCAACCCTCAAAATTCAATGAAACTAATGTTCTTGTGTTATTTCTTAACTGCTACTCTGTGTTAGAAGCCAGCATTTAACTGTATCGTTAGATAAAATGGCAAAGGAAGGGCCTTACTGCAGAAAGAAAAGCTGTGAAACTACAGCTGGATATAAAAACACTTCAAATGAGAGACCTATGTCAGGAAACTTATGCAGATATTATCTATCCATAAACCAATTAGAGGTAGATGGGTATTGGTTTATTAACCAGTAATACATACTTCACACAGTAAATATCACCATTTTCCCTTAAGAGCACTACCTGCATTATCAGAACAGCCAATACACAGAAATCAAACCACAAACTGAAGAGAGGAACTTTTTAAATAAAGACCAAATCTTGGTATGTGACTTACTACAATTAAATGGAAGGAAAGTAGAGGGATAGCACATAAATTACTCAACAGTTTGTAGCTCATGCAATAATTTAAACAACTGCATTATCTTAACAGCTGTCAGTCGCTACGTGTCACACACAACTTATTTCAGTGTTAAATTATGGCAAAAAGACAACTACCAAATTTGAACGTTTGACAGAAGAATAAAAAAGACAGATAATCTCTGAAGCTGAAGGAATCATACAAAAAAAAGGTAAAGAAAATACACTGTGAGGTGTTTACTACGTAAATTCTTCTCCCCATATCTATAAAACTTCAAACCACAAGTAAAATCATGTTATAATCAATTTCAGAATTAAATTTTTTGCCACTGTAGTATGAAACAAAACAAAAAAAAAATTAAAAATTAATTCATACTTAGAGTGCATTCTCAAGGTTTTCTGAAAGGTGTTTTTTTTTAAAAAATGCTTTCACAGGGAAAACCAGTAACTTATTCTTTTTTGCAGTAATTTTTTGTTGTTTTAGTAAATTTACTTAGCAAATAATATCAACAAAAGGTAAGCAAAGACTAGGAACCTCAATTATGTTTTATTTCTAAATCTTTAACATGATCAAAGCAAGTAATTTTCCTAGTTTTATTCAGGGAGACATCTTCTCTTCCGAATCTTTTTAATTGAGAGACAGCACAAAGCATTTGGGCCAAAGAGTTCAAGTTCAGCAACACTGTTAGCAAGGAAAAACACCTTCATAATAAAAAATGTTGGAAAACATTAACTGTGAATACTGCCAATTTGTTACCTTAGCAACCTTCCTTAAAAAAGACATGTACCTACACACATACATGAGTGTGCAATGGGGCAAAGCTTACTTGAAGGCATCACTCACCTAAAACAAGGTCTGAACCATAGGTATGCCCACCAATTAGATGACAGTTAGAAAAACACATATAATTGTCACTGGTAACACATGTAAATGGCATGGGGAAGGCTGACCCAAATCTCTGCCAAATGAAAGGGCCTACCTTGTTTCATGGGTTAGCCATGCAACGAAAAGAAAATAAAGCACTCATACAATTTAACATCGTTTGAACATCTTCATGGTGAGAGGCCAGCGAGTCATAGTAACCCAGGAAACAACCATTAATTGCCTTCAGATCCATGGAAAAAAATCTAAGAGATTAGTTGGGGGTCATACAGCAATGATGCAACTAGTATCTTAACCCGACCACCCAAGCCAGAAACCAATAAAAAGTAGAGAAAGCGGCCTGTCAATGAGAAGCCCTCTATTGGTGCCAAAAACCATGCAGGAAGGCTGAGTCTGATGTGGAACACCTGGCTACTCAAAAAAGCCAGCTGCAAGCTAGGACTGAGAACATGGACCCTCTGGAGCAGCTGCCCTCTGTCCCCAGCCTGTGGCACCACTCAGCTGGGCCAGAGGGGCAGGATCCATGATCAGAGTGTGTGTCCTTACAGTACGTGTCGGTCTCATATGAAAGAAGTCTTACCACAGAAACTGCCATCAACCCACTCTACCATTTTGTTTTGCAATTTATATCTTTTAAGCAAATACTTTTATGCCACAGTACGATCCTGTTCTTGCAGGTACCCCAACCTAAATTCCCCCAGGAAAATACAATTTTTCCCCCTCTAGAAGGGGAACATTATGTGCAGAATTTTCCCATATTAAATCCACATTAATATTTATAAGAAATAATAATTAAAATCTGCACTCTGGGGGACCTCAAAATGCAATAATACATACTTCAAAATCACTCAGGTTAAATACATTTTGCCCTCACAACATTTTAACCATAGCACTGAGAGGTGGGACCTACTGGACCATCAAATATTACAATCAAGAAACCCTAGCATCCTCTCCCTATTTCAAGTCTGTATGTTTCTTATTTTAAGTTGTGCAAATTAAAACATATCTGACACTGATTAAGTGGTATTCAGTGTTAACTGAAAATTTTGCAAACACCTTCTGCTGTAACACAACTCTGCATTTAACAACTACTCCAAATCTGAAAGCTAAGAACATGCTAGGTATCATAAAACTTCATTTCTAAATGTCATATAGGAAGAGAGATATTGACTTTATGCAGTCATGGACTGTGCATAAGGAGAATGTGCAAAGACCAATTATTGATGTTTAGAAGTATTTGAAAATAATATCACACTCATCAATTCCACACATGCTAGGTAAAAATGATACAGATATTTGAAATGCTTGATCACGAGCTTCAACTTTTTTTTTCTGTTTGAAATGGTAGTTTCCAATCTATCTTTAATTATTTAACGAGTTATTGCTTCATTTTTTATGCATAATTTCAGTCTTGCTTCAAGAAAGTTTCCTATTAAAACAAACAAAACCCCCAAAAAGTTTAAATGTAATTGCAGAAATAGGTTCAGATGCCCTTGACACTGGGAAAAAGTAATTATGTCAGAGAACTACTATATTCTCTGACGCATGCCAGAGACTTCTGCACACAGAAGTCAGACCCTGGAGACCTGCAGGCACACACACACACTTCTATCTGGCACCTTGCAGTTGCAGACTGTTGCTCTCCCACAGTCATTGAAGTTGTACAAATTCATAGTAACAACAGGGTCAGTGTGGCCACCCATGTCAAGAGGCACCTTCTACCACCTGCTCAGCTCTGCAAAGTGGGGATTTTTTGATAGCTTTTTTCCTTTGAACCTTTTTTTCTTACACAGAAGAAAAATCTTCAAATACAGTTGGCATTTCTGCTGCACACTTCTTTATGGCCCATGCATTTATTTCCTTTTGCGTAAGATAAATTTTATGGAGCATCTACTCAGTGCACAGAGTGTTTAGAATTGATTTTCCTAGTGGCACGCTCTGCTGTTTTTATATCCACAATTTTACATGCATGATAAGTAATTGCTACTCAGACATATATTTTCAGGTGCAGAAGTGAAGGCCAATGTTTTATAATGTGGTTTTTGGTGGCCCTACCATTATACCAAACATAATTTGCTTTATGAGGACACCTGGTAAGGGTTCCCTGTTGTTTTGTGCATAAAATAGGATGCGTTCTTTACCCTGAAACTGCCACCCTTCCTCCACTTTTTCCAAAAACAGCCTTTTTCATCAAAAAAGGAGTAAATTTGGGGAGGTCTTTGCCTGAGGTTCAATTTTTTCAAAACTTGATTCTCTGTCACTCACAAGTTAATACTTTTCATACAGACCAATGATTGTCTTGGAGGTCCATTAACCTCTATCTGATAGCCTCAATTTGTTACAATTGTAGAGAAATTTTATCACAGGTAGCTCCATTAAAAACCCCTTTGGGAATACCATGGAAAACAAGGCCCTACACAAATTGCTGGAAGAGACAGAAAAACAATCCATACACCATATAAAAATCGCCTGGCACAGAACAAATTTAACATTCCTTATAGGACTAATTTTATAACCAAAATGGCTCCTACATACAGTACTCAATAATCAGAAATAATCAAGCCCATTAGATAAAGCAAAGATACCAATGATGTAAAACAATCAAAGCCCATCATATGAAAAAAACCCCAAAACAAAGCGAAACCAACCAATCCAAACAAAAAAACCCCAAACAAAAAACCCCAAATACCACACAGCCAAAAAAAAATTGTTTAAAAAAAGGCTAATTACTCAGACAATATATTGAACATAGCTATAGCAGGCAATCTAGACCATAAAAACCTGCAAAATTGATAACTGAGAAGCCCCCAGCACACAGAGCAACATGCAAAGCAAATTTGCATGAAAGAAAACGTACAGACAAATCATGACGAAAGTTTCTTTTTTTCCTTCATCATGGGAAGACAGTAAGTCCTGAATCTGTTTCTGTAAATTACATCTGAAATGGCAGTTCACCATTAAATATCTTAGCAGCAATTCAGGCAGAGTAAAGACCAAAGAAATACCATGTAGTTTTTCTCTCATTAAACTGAAGCAGCATAAAATTGGGAATAGGTATTTACACTACAGGCATGAGAACTCAGACATGCTATTATGTCGTATAATGCCACTTAAACTTATGTGACACATAATATTACAATTATTACTTTCAGTGTCACCAAAATGTTCATTATCAGTAATGTAAGGAGACAAAGGGCCTATTTTGCAGTCGAAATATTTGATTTCAAGGCTAGGTCTACTTTGAGTAGTTCATAGAAGAGCTAGAACATCAGCAGGATTTGGTTGTTTTTATTCTGAACAGAGTAATACTTCATTATTAGTAGAAGCGCAGCACTCATTTCTTAAATGCTCCAGCCTTCTGATTCTAGTCAGTGCCAAACACTATTCTGCCAGAAAGTGAATGGCAAACAGAATATTGTGCACATCAGAAAGTATCAAGTCTTAATGTAGGGTTTCCAAAGGAAAAAAGAAACAAGAACAAAACAGATGTTATATTGAAGACCTTAGTTTAACTTCAGTCAGACACACTTCACTTGCACTTAACTTTCCTGTACATTAAGTTACCGTACAATGATATCTATATTAATTGGGGTAATCATTTAAGAAAAAAACATTATATGAATCAACAACCCAATCATCAGATGTTTAAATTTTCCTCTAATTCAGGAAAAAATAAACTTAGCAAAACACTGTAGGTTAACCATTTTTTTCAGAACAGACACAGAAGTGACACCTTGAAGTTTTAAAGAACAGGTTAGTCACTTGTGTATGGCAGCATTGCAAAGTGTGGCAGCAGAGTAGCTATTCCCAGTTATGCCATAATCTATTTGCTTCAGCTTAGCTGTTTGACAATAAAGGTTACATTAGCTTCAGAGAGAAAACTGATTCTGTCATACTTCTGCTATAACACCTGGACAGCAGCAATTCAAAAGTAGAGAGTTCTATATTAAGATCTTAAATGAACTCAAAATCTTCTGTCCAGGTTGGTTGGTGGCAGATGATTAAACCATGAAACCTCTGGAAGTAAAAAAAGCAATGCACATTCTTAGAGCTGTATTATTAAGCAAGAATGCCAAATTTCTCTTACAAGCCATTGTCTTGCAATTAAGATTGCAGAGAAAAAGCTTGATAACACAATCTATGAAAATATGCAAAACACATCCTGAAAGGTTTGACTTTTTCTTTAGTTTGAAATGTTTTGAAACAGGCCATTCTGAATGATGATCTTTCAGCCCACCATCTTTTTATACGGTGATTCCTTTTTAATCCTTGCACATTTGGTTTGACAGCACAATCATGACCAGTCAACTGAGTTGTTTATTTTATCAAAAATGTAGACTGTGAGCCTGACTGGAATACCAGAACATTGAAATAATTTATGAAAGTGTTAAACTGCCCTTAATACCTATCTGCTACAGACACAGAAGAGCAGTAACATGATTTATGGTCATATAAATCATAGAAAATAAATACTGTATTACTGAATTTAAAAAAATCCCCAAACACTCATACAACCAAAAGACATCAAATTCTACTATCAGTCTTCCAATTTTTTATAACTTATGATTTTAGTTCTTACGCATTAATATTCAGAAATTTTAAATGGACAATGAAACAAGTAATCCAAATTCTCAACCACACTCAACACTTGCACAAGAAATAAATTACTAACATTTGTATTTTAAACAAAGCTTAAAATGGCAAAAAACATGGAGCATCCACATGAAAAATAAGTTGATCCAAACAGTACCGTATGCACAGAACTTTCATGATTATGTGGGAACAGTAAAAGCTTCAGGGCTTATTGTTTCCATGGAAACACTTTACCTACAGGATCCACCCACAGGAAACAACACAAAACATCCACATCCCTTAGAAAATGGACTTCACTGGGGGATTTCATAATGTTCTATGAAAGCAGAAGGAGCAGTGCCACACTTCAGAGGAGAAAAATGAAAGCACAGAAAATTACATCTGGAATTAGAACCAAAGTCAGAGCACTCCAAGGTGTCCATCAAATTTAGCCCATCAAATTGCCAAAGAACAGCATTCATAGATGACGGAGGGAGTGGGAAGA
The DNA here is from genome assembly GCA_036630365.1 of Acanthiza pusilla. Lineage (NCBI taxonomy): Eukaryota > Metazoa > Chordata > Aves > Passeriformes > Acanthizidae > Acanthiza > Acanthiza pusilla. Next base: position 25,841,859 of record JAXCHO010000164.1, read on the forward strand.
AATACAGCAGAAAAACGACCATAAAAAATAACACTATTTTCATGCATTAAATGGTTGGCCACGGACACTGTGAAGAGGACCATCAGCGAACCAGCCTTCAACACTCTCATTGTGGCTCAGGAGGGCCAAACCGCACTACCTGCAGACAGTGGCTACTGTGGGGAATCCTCACTAATGAGACTTGAAACTGATTTCAGGCAGAGAATGTAGATAGGCTGGGTTCACAGCAGCACTGCCCTGTGCATGCTGTGTCCTCCTTTGTTCACCGGAGGAAACTGCAGCAGCATTAGAGGGTCTTAACAGGCACTCCTGTCGCTGCCCATCTGTAACAGTGAGACAGCATTGTCACAGGGCTCAGGAAAGCCAATTCACATTCCCACCTGTGTCTGAGCTCTTGTATTCACAGCAGCAAAAGTCAGGAAGTGGTTAGAAAATTGCAGACACAGCGTCCTTCCAGGCACACAGCATTAACAGCTACCAAACTCTTGGGGCCATGTACACTGCTTAATCACAGCACTCTCTAGCTGCACCCAGTATGTGATACAATCACATCCTGGTGCCAACTCACCAGCACTGTAGGGTTCACTGCCAAAAAGGTAAACACATATTACACCAACAAAATCCAGTATTTTCACAAGGTTTGACCAGTTAACCATTTGCCCTGTAGTAACATCTTGCCTACCACTGGAGAAGTCAAGTGATCAGAAGCAATTTTTTTCCTCTCAAAGAAAGCAAGCATCTGAAGTAAATGGAAGGAATAGCTAAATATAGCTAAAACTTGGAAATACTAACATGGCATTGCTGTCTGACCCTTAACCTCACTTCATTTTGTTCTTGCACCAAGTACTTAGCATTTATATCCTATACTGCAATGTAGCTTTCTTATTTCTTGCCCCAAAGCATAGGGAACAGTATGAGGGTGAAGTGTTTGCCTCATCTTCATGCCCCTCAAAGCAACAAAACCAGTGCAACAGGCTACTACAGTAATGGTAGAGCACAGGCAGGAAACATCTCCCTTAAAGCGTCTGCACGCACGATATTTTAAGAGAAATGACAGCGTGGGGGTTTTCTATTTAGGCTGCCACTAGACAACAAATCTCTCTAATAAGACAAGCATTTCTTTAAAATCAATAAGACATCACTGTAACTACTTCAAACTGTTTCAGCATGATGGTACTCTAAAATACAGCTGTAATCTCAAATATATCTTGTGAGTAAACTATGAGGGCTTCCTTAGGATCACATGTCAGTGGATTCAGACACACATCTAATTGCTCCAAGAGACAGTTTTCTTATTATTGATACTAAAGCAATTCCAGTCTTTTGTATTCACATAATCCTATGACTACCTAGTTGGACACATTTGTCTAATAACTGACATAAATGAAGGTATAGGCATCATGCAAATGACTGAAAACTTTCATTCCACAACATGGATAGTCTTAAAAAACATATTCTGAACAAGGAAATGCTTTCACTATCTACACATTCCTGCTGCCACAATTTTAAAAGACAATATTGACGGGGAAATGAAGTAATGAATCTTGTGTATTCAAAACCTAGGAGAAGAGCTGGAAGATCTACTAATACTTCAAAGCAGGCTGAGGGCCATCCTCCATCTTCTTATTAATCATCCCACCCTAGAATGTGAAACTGATGTTTATATTCCCTTTAAAAGTAAGATTACACTGTCAAATTACACTCTTCAATACTGAAAATTTTTACAAAATCACAGAAGAAAACCTCAAAATAATAAAGTTACAAATATACATATAAACAGGAGCTAAGAAATGTGTGTATTTTATGAAAATTGTTTCTACAGACAAGAAAAGCCTTGGCAGCAGAGGGGAGGCAAGGGGTTGTGACATACCCTGGGTGATCTCTGTTGTGGTGGAACAATGCCTTCATCTGTAAGCAAGTACAGAATTCAGCAGACATGCAATAACCACCTCATTTTAAAGGACAAGAATCAACAAGCCTCATGCAATTAAAGTTTACACGTATGCACATTGCAGAAACTAGACTTGTACTTCCAATAAGCCTGTAACAATTTTCTGAAGCCAGGCATAATGAACACCCTTCCCTTTCCAAAACTGGTGATATGAGCTGAAAGTGTTGTCTGTGTTATACAGAAAATAATCTTTCATGGTAAGATTGAGGAACATTCACAGTGTCTTCGAGAAAGACCCTCAAGTAGAGCAAGTTGTCTTTGCCTTAAAAAAAAATCATACCAAACTCAGCATTATTCTCTTCAAGGTTATGAAGAATTAAATATTACTGTAAATAATAATTTTATACAATTCTATATGTCTGAATAGAGAGGATTTTAAAATTTCTTGTTCACATAGCTAGATTGAGATGAAACTGGAGAAACCTATAGAGCTAGCATCAGTTTTGCAAAGCTGGCAGTATATTCAAGCAATTTGAACCTCGATTCTGTTGTTTCTTAAGTAATCGAATAGCTGCCAACAACCAGATTTCAATTCCTGAGAGTTGTCCCTGAACATAACAAGATATGGTAGGGTATATGTGACTATAGAAGGTAATTTTAAAATTGCTGATTAGATCCAAGAATAATTCTTTAAAATGAGTCTTGGGACACAGGCTTTCCTGATGACAAAGTTCTTCCTTGGATAACTTTTATTTGAACTTTATTTATAACACACCAACTTGCCAGAAGAACAGCATCTGCACCAGAGAGAGCAGCTCACAGAACACTGTCCATAATGGAAATCAGTGTGAAAGGCACCTAGAGTAAATCATCTGCTTTTCAGCTTCCTGAACTGTATCCAGTTCCCAGTACCCTATTTAGCCTCCAGGTTTAGGCACTACAACACATTCTGCAAACTGTCTCAATTATAGCCACTGCTTCAATAAAATTCCAGACCCAAGTAAATCATGAAATTAAAGTGTGGAAGCATATAGCTGAAGACAAGACAAAAAAACATTCATGAAAGATGGAAAATTTTTGGGTTCATGGTTTTCGTTTGTTGTAGTTTTGCATTTATTTTAACAAAACACAATTCACCATGAAAATTCTACAATTACTTTTAACATGGAAATTCTTCCTTTGTAAAAACTCAGATTAACTTTAGAGAGAAATCCAAATTAAATGAAATCTGAAGCCTAACATTTTAAACTAAGAGCCATTTTAGAGCAGGAGAGGAAAAATACACACACAAGCCCATATCAATTTATTGCAACTGGGAATTTCAGAGATAAAAGGCATTACAGATGCTTTCTTCATGAGACTTGTTGTCAAACTTCAGCAGCAACAAAAGGCATGTGCCAGCAGATTGTAAGCACTGGCTACAATCATGAAGAGGCAGAAGGCTACTGAGGTATGGAACCTTAAGCTTCAAATCCTTTATCAGTGAAAAGATCAATTTTAAAATCAATACTGATATTGGACACATAGTCAATATACAGCAACCCAAATTGAAGAAATATGCTTTTATGGACTATTCATAAAAAGAACACCCAAAAAAAAATACTATGCAGCCAGTAGCCTTTGCATAATCTTATCAGGAAAAGCAGCCTATTAAGAATTGCATTATCCCAAAGCATGTTAATAAAAGCACAGCAAGGAATCTCTTGATTTTTTGCTGGTGGCACAGTAATGTTTTTTATTCACAGAAATATAAAAAGGGAACAAGGTTTCAAAATTATTATAACAAACCTAGTATGTATTAGGTAACACTTCCCATTTCTCTCATTGTCATGAAATTGCTTATCATAATAATCACATGGCAGACCACAATAATGACAGTTCCCAAACAGAGACCAAAAGAGTTACTGATAAAAAACTTAATTTTCTAAAGCATCCTAAAGATAACTAGGCATGCCACAGTCTGATTTATGGGTGTACTTTGGGAGTACTTCAAGCATTGATCACAGCAGCAATCTATCACCACAAAAACACAGAAAAACTTCACTAGGAACCAGTGTCTTATAACAGCACATGCAGTTGGATTTTCAAGCAAACATAGCATAGAAGTCCAAACAATGGTTGTGTCAACGACCATTTGGAGAAATACCATATAATACTGACAATAAACAGGATTCGAGATTTTGTCAAAAACTGTATGTGACATCATGTTCAACATGAGCTTTACATTACGAAGAACTATTAAGGAAAAGCAATACATGTCAGAATACATCAGTAATCTGATTCATATGCTAGAGCTTCCCCTCCCCATTCTCCCACCCCCACATCTCTTGCTGAATAAAAAATTATACTTCCTAAAAAGACTGCAATTACATGACTCTTTTCAGGCAGCTGTCAGTGAAAACAAACATCCTTACCCTTTCTGTAGAAAAAAATCCCAGTGTATTTTAGGTAATAAACGACCATATCTACTTATCTGTTAAGGTACACCTAAGAAAATTTAGAATGTGAGATAATCAGCCGTAACACCAAAACCATTTATCTGGCTTATGAATTATTTCACCAATATCCTGCAATTCTAAGACTTTTATTCCTTGCATTACATGCCTTAAGCCATTTTATTAGCACTGGTATAAGCGAAATTGTCACATATAGGAGTTACACTATTTTCAACCTTTGGTAAAGTGATCAAAGCCACTAACAAATTTAACTACACTAAATATTATGCCTCCCTATGTAAGAGCAAAAACAAAACCGAAGCAAACAAACAAAACCCTCCAAAAATCCCTCAAAACAAAACAACCAGACAAAAAAGACCACAATAAAACCCAACACATTGTTTAACCTAAGGTTGTAAGGCAATAAAACAACACTGACATGCAAAAACTTTAATTTTTTTCCTTAATTACAGACATATTTCAAGTATCAAATATGTCTGCATGTACTTCACAACTGCCATGAAAATAATTTAATAGAAATGTATAAGCACGTTCTTTGTAGCACATAAAGTGTCTGCCTTTAACAATATTTCATCTATCATTACATCTACTTAATATTAAATAACAAGTGAGATAACATAGATAAATGTAAAACAATTCATTCCCATCAATAACATTTAGCTACTGCTTCCTCCTTTAAAAAACATGTCAATACCTCCTAAACTACTTACAAGCTTTAAGGTAAACATTAGCAGTTACTCTAGTCTGGTGCTTAAAATAAACGATAGCAGCTACTCAAAAGCAGCATTCAAAAGACCCTTTGGGTTTCAGTCTCAATTCTGACTTGAAGATCTCCTTACAAAAAAAATGCATGCTCTACAGAGTAAATGAGCATACATAATTTCAAGCAACACTTTTTCTTTTTTTCTTTAAGGTACAAACTGTACAGGAAAACCACCAAGGTCAAATCCAATTTACTATAATCCTTCATAAAAGACAAGTATTTCCGTGGTAAAATTTAAAGCCTCCAAAGCTACAGGTCTCATTCTTACTGCTTTTGAGAAGGCAGAAGGTGAAAACACTGCTGAAGAACACATAGATCCAAAGTTTCCTTCACAGCACAGAACTGTGTAGGGTGCAGAACTAAATTTCATGCCAAAGTATAATACACAGTGGAGTGAGGATTCCTCCTTGCATTTTATTACATTCTATGAAGTTCTGTGAAGGAAACTAACAGTCATCATCACCTCTGCCGGAACAATAAAATATATTAAGACCAGAGAAACACAGTAGGCATAAGTAGAAAACAATTCACCAGTTATGAGCAAAGAATCAAAACTAAAAATAAAGCAACAATAACATGGCTAATTTGTTACTTGTTAACTACATAATACCAAATTTTGTAACATTTTTAAGATTTTGGGTTAGGTTTTGGGGCAACAGAGTAAGACTCATCTCTATGACAAGCAAGTTATACTAGCATATGAGTATGTCCAAAAAGCCGTATTACAAAGGCTATTTTGTTGGGGTTTTTTCTTTTAATCAAAGTCTTGCAAGGTAACCAAATCAAGTTTGACTGATACCTGTCACTGTGCTCTTTATTAAGGTATCTTCTACTCTGAATTACTGCACTCAGATAACATGTAAGTTTTCCAGTACCATGTACTGAAAACTGGTTAAGCTGAAAAGGTGTAGTATCTACAAATTTAGTTTGGAATCAAGGAGTATCTTCTTTACCATATCATGACAATATTCGGCTCTTACAAACTTACTCCTACCCCTCTAAATATACAACATTCAAGTCTGGCTTTCCACAGTAGTCATGGCAGTTTATTCAATGACCTAGCAAACCCTCGGTTAGTGTTAGATAATATTTTTGCTGACCTTCACTTACTTGCCCTGTCAAATTTTCTCACTGTATGAAATTTTCTTTCTGTACTTAACTCACTGTAGAATAATAATTCATGCCCATACATATGCAAGACAGTGTAAACCAAGCCTACTTTAAGTAATTCACAGTGTATCTCCACAGCTAAATAATAAAATTATGAGCCAGAGCAGGCATTTCATCAACCATGTTCTCCAGGAATCATATATATTTCTTCTGCCTTTTTTATCACAGTAGAGAAAATCAACCAGAAGTTCAAGGTAACTACTGAAATATTATACACATATAAAATTGGGGTCATATATTAATATGAAACTGGTCTCAAGGCACTGAAGTCCATGTATTTAAAAACTTACTAAATTTGGAGCCCTGATGACAAAATTTGATCTTTAGGTTTCAATTTGATTCACTTTGAACAACAGTTCTATTAGTAAACTCTTCTGAAAACAGACACTCAGGGGTTTTACTCTGTCCCAGAAACCCAATTCCACACTTCGCTATAAACTTACGATATTTCTCAAATATTGAAGAAAACTGAATTCACTACTTAATAAAAATTAAAAAATATTTAAAAGCCCATATCATGTTGTGAATGCACTTTATACTTTGATCTTCATTTCTGCAACAAACTTTTCCAACTGCATTACTAAAAGGGTAAGAAGGACAGCTTGTCCACTTAAATGTTTGGGGCAAAACTAGTAGCATTAACGACTGCTAAGCTTTCCTAAAATCAGTGAAACAAACTAGTAGAAGATTATAGCTGTGTATTGAAACATAGTGTACAGTGCTGCAACAGGTCAATCAGCACCTAAGCATTTTCATTGCTTCATTATGGAAAACACCTACCTCATCTTTACACGATATTCAAAGTGGCTCTATAGCTACACTTAATGTAAATTCCATCATTAGCTACAACTTCTGCTAATTATTGAGGTAAATCACTGAAAAATTGCAGGAACACACTGCACTAAAGTTTTTACTCTCACAAAGGACACTGCATAGAAAGATTGCCTGTAAACACTCCCTCTAGCCACTGTTATCACACCTCTACTCCTAATATTGGTCAGAGGTACACTATGGGCACTTGTGGCTCCAAAGTGACACTGCACTTAATATTATTAACAATAGATCAGTGTTTGGCAATCATCTGTAAGTGTGCACAGACACATATTAAAACCCTCAGATGAACCATGTGTATGAGCATCTAAAAATCACAAAAAAGCATTATAGAATGAGTCGCATCATTAAGAACCTCAGTTGCATATGACTAAGGCAGATTTACAAATTCACCATGAACTTGGAAACAGTTCACTGCATCGAGCTCAACAATTAGACAGAAGATGAACTCTTCTTCATAAATTTTAATGCTATTGTATGGACATCACACAATATTTGTTAGCAATAACAGGATTTGGCCTACAATCCCAGCAATTGTTATCCTAGCAACTGGAAGACCTTTCAGACATTCACTTTTTTCATGTCTTCCTGAACCTGAACCAGCTTGATGTTCTCAGCCAGAAGCCCATTTAACTACTTTATTTAGCTCTCACCTCAAAAAGCCTGCTAACGGAAAGGCAGAGGAAGCAGGCACTTGCAGAAATAATACCAGAATACCAAGAACACAGAATACCCTCACCAACATAAACAGTACCAGCAAGGAAGTTTCCCTTTGTAAGAAGCATCCTGTGCAGGATTTGCAGGGGTAGATCACCATCTACATAAGCCTGAGCACTGTCTGTCTAGACAATAAAAAGGCTGGGTCGCTACTCCCAAATTACATCCACAAAACAAACCTGAACACCATCATAATTTACGTAAGTAGATATTACGAGAAAAACACTCTTTACTGCTTGAGCTACTATCTCCATCAATAGCAACAGGGAGTTCATAGACTGTATAAATTACAACCATAACCCTTATGGGATGAGCAGAAATTCGAGCAGAATGATTAGGCTCTGACCAGCAAAGAGCAGTTTGGCTGATATATTTCAATGAGTACCGTGAACTTTGAGCTTGGTTGGGAGTTTTGCAGGGTTGGTACTTTTTCTATTAATTTTCAAAGAGAACATTAATGAACTTAGTTATCTGTGCCATTTTGCTCTTTTCTGATATATAACTTCCACAAGATAAAAGAAGAAACCAGAGCCCCACTGAAAGGATGCCACCCAGCCCTCATAGGAAAAAAAAAAAACAAATAGAAAAGTGCATGAGATGATTCTCACAATTCAGAAGCTCCACACTTCCTCCACCCCTCTAAATTATCTGACTCCTGTGTGAATATTGCATGTATTCTTCAGTTAAGTCTAATGATCAAATTAAAACAAGAATGCTAGAGAACAATTTAAGCCAGCTAACACAATATATTTCTGCTTTTCACACCTTGAACCTTAATTCAAAGAACAGTTTTCACCTGAACCTTCATCTTTAACCAATTAATGGAAGAATAAAAACAAAGGAAAAGTTTTCCATTTCAAATCCCAAAATATTATCAACTCTGATGACTGTGCTAACAGGTAACAAGTGGAGACTACTTCCAGGGAAGGATACTACTTACACCAAAAGATCAAAAAAACCCAGAATAATCACATTCAGTGAACTTGCCATTGCCAAATATTGAACAAAAATATTATGCTAAATTTAAAAATAAAAAAACCCAAACAATACTTTTTCCACAGTCACACAGACCTGTTAGAAATATCAACCATCTGTTGAACTTAACAATTTCCTGAAAACTATGACACAAGCCACAAAAGGAAAGACGACTTCTTTCATGGATGCAGTTTGTCACAGTCTCAGTTAAAACACATCATGATTGTTTTCCCAATACTTCCTTGCTTTCCATACAGCAAGAGGAAAAGAAAAGCAGAGAGACAAGAAACATGTCTGTAAAAAGCAGATGTCTATGATATATACATTTACTGCTATATCTATCAACAGACTACTTATGTTTTGTTTTGGAAGGGATGCTTTTTTTTTTTTTTGGGGTCTTGACCAATACATGTTTAATCTATACGTAGCAAAAGAGATTCCTACAGGTAAAAACCCCACTAAAATTGCACATATTTTCTGTACTTTTTTTTGTACTGATGATTAATATAACATGAACCTACAGTTTCTTCTTAACTGGGAGACAACAGGATCCAGTATTTATTGATGAAACAATACTTTTGTATGCATATGAATCAAAAAAAGTCAGTCAAGAGACAAAAAATGAAACACAGATATCTTTTAAATGGTAAAAGGACTAAGTTATAGAGCTTATGCCTACAACGCACATATATTAGAAAGACAGGCTTCAGTACAGTATTTTTGTTCGTTTTAAACAAAGACAGGAATTTTACTAAAACTACTTTTTCATCCAACCTATTATAAAGAAACTGCTACTTGACAGCTTATAAGGAACAATGATTTTCATTACTAGCAGGCTGCACTCATTTAAATGAAAATGCTAAAACCCCCTAATGCAGTTTGCAACTTCCTTCATTTATTTATTTAACTTTTGCAATAGGCTCATTTTCTCTGCAATGCTGAGGTGCTGCTATCACAGCATCCCCTGCAGCGTTCTGAAGCTGCACCCCTGAGCACTCTGCAACGCTCCTGCAACGCCGCATGCTGCTCTGCAGCCAAACTCACTGCCTACCAAAGGCACACTCACCCTACCGGAGCAAATTGAAACCTTCCTCTTACCTCGACTTCCTTGCTCTTCTCTTTGTTTGTGCCCATTGAACTTCTCCCATTGCTGGCAGTCTCCCGCGCTGGAACTACAGAAATCTGCTGGAGTGGCATTTTTACAGAGCTGCAGGTTGCCAGTACCTGTTTGGATGCCTTATATCTTCACTCCCCCCGAGTAGCCCACCTGTATAATTGTTCATATCCTTTCTTTGCCAAGCTCAGCTCTAAATAAAAAGGGGAAAATGTTATTTGAGAAACGGTGTAGCCAGGGTCTTCCATCCAAAGGAAAAAAAAAATCAACAAAGCAGAGCAAATTGCAAACACAAGAGAGACACAGCAAACAAAGAAGTAAGGCACAACAATCCAGGGAGTTTCACATGCTTAGACTGATGAGTTGCTGCAAGTCTGTGTCCCTGGAGCACCCCGTCATACCACTATCCCCCAAGAGCACTGTGGGAGACAATTCAATTTCTGTGTTACCTAATAACTGTCATGGAAACCAAGGAAACCCAGGTCTCACAGGCCCTTATTAGCAATCGCTTCCCGCTAGCGGCACAGGCTCCCACATTTGCAGCAGCTGCCACTTCTGCTTTTGTTTCCCATCCGATTCCACAGGAGTCCACTAAGCACCCCCAGCCACTGCCTCGTGCTCACTAGGTACAGCAGCAGAAGGCTGAAAAGCTTAGTGTCCTATTTTGGAGCCAAAATCTCCTCCTTTAAAAGCACAGGATAGCTTGCTGTGTCCTTCATGCGTCTACAATAATCTGCTTAGGTCAAAGGATCTGCCTTGAAGTGAGGAGTAGCGGTGAGCAAATGAGGTGTAAAAAGGAAGACAAGACTGGGAGGGATTGCGAATGTGCCTTTCTGAGGGTGATAGTAAAAAGTTAACCCTTTGCTGCGCTCTTCTTTTTCTGAGACTTCGCCAGAAGCCAGCTCAGCAGGACAAGCTGGAGGCAGACACACACGTGCCATTATAGTAGTCACACACACTCTGAGAATGTCATTTATGTGAGCTTCTCCCTCCCAGCAGCTTCAGTGCTCTCCCTGAACATGAAGCAAAACACTCAGAAAAACTGTTTCAGCCCTTCCCCTCCCCTTAAAATGCAAAACAATGTAAGAAAGTCCCATGTGTCGTATTACAAAAATGGATATGACGAAAAGAAACTCCTAACATTTGTACTGCTTTAAAAAAATTATTATTCTTGATAAGTATTAGGAATGCCAGCAAAATGTATTTTGATTAAAAATAGGAAAGAAATTATTAGATCAGAAGTCACATTCTTAGCACTGTACAAATAATACAGGAATGAAAGAAAAAATCCCACACCAAGCACCAACAATGTTTTAATACATTTGCAATTAAAGAAAAATATTACCCAAGCCCTGAAATACATCATCTTTATTTCTAGCTGTACACAGTGGCACTTAGAATTCTGACAAGAAATAATAGCATTATAAACAGCCTGGATTCTCTTACAAAGCCAGTGGGGAGGATTTAAAATACTGTTGATTCACTACTCCACTACTTTAGTTACTATTTCTCGGTCTGAGTTAATAGAGCTTACAAGGGACTAGCCTGAAATAAATTGGGATCTGGTTCAGGTTGCCACCCCAGTTTTACATCACTGATTTAAACTAAGGTATATTGACAGGCTGTAACAGAAGAATTTATAAATGCATTAACGAAGAAACATAATCAGTACTAAGAGTTTAGAGATGCTGCAAGATACACATGTATATGTGCACATCTATATATTTATAACATCTATATTCTATATATCCACAGTCATGGAATAGATTTACAAGGAATAAAATTAAGTCCATTGCCATTTACACAGTTTCTTTTACACATTTTTAGTTCTATTTCACATGCTTATTCCATTTTTAATTCCAATATTCCCAAATTAGTTTGAATGTAAGTTTTAATAACTTCCAATGCACACAGGGAGATTTTCCTGAATTTTGAATATAAATAAAGAAAAAAATACAAGTTCAAGCTCTACCAAGACAGTGGTAAATCAAAAATTTATTCCAGAACTATTCAAAGACAAGAAATGTCATATACCAGGCTGGCAAAGTTTAACTGTTAATCTTAAACTTGACTATAATATAAAGGAAATTCCTTTTTAGTCTAATAGAAAGTTTTAAAGCTAAAGAAAAACTCTTTGCCTTCCTCTGAGGCACAGCCAGATTAAGAATTCCTAAACTCAACTCTCCTTTGTCATGGTAATCACTCATGTCTTTGATAAAAATATTGATAGAAAAGTAGAGGGTTTGTGGTATTAAAATGGAACCTTCCTGTAAATGTGCTTTCATGTCTAGTTAAGCTTAGAAAAGTCAACTTGCCTTTTGATACTGTGCCAATAATTCTGCATTTGAAATCATATGAACTTGAGATTTAAGTCAGAGATTTCTGGGTTAACCAGTAATCTCTTTAATCTCATCTATGTCTGTTTTAGGCAGAATAAAGACCTTACAGGGTGTGATGTGCTTGGTTCTTTTAAAAATGATGCGTGGCCCCTTTTTCCCCCCCGACAATGAACCTATAATGTCAATATGTATATAACAAAAAGCCCTAGTTCCAAACAAGGGCTGTATTTTAACATTAGGTAGATCCATTCTTGCATTCTGTTTAAACTGTTTCACTAATTACATTTCTTCACCATGTGGAGACTTCAAATTAATGTGCCTTCCCTGTACATATGTTGAACAGGGCTCTTCCCAGCCCAAGTGCTAAAACAAGTGGCAAAACAATCAAGCCTCATTCTGCTATACCTAGAAATACAGAGATCACCACTGCTCCACGGTAAGGAAGCTGTTAGAAAATACAGGACATACCTAGATGCACAGTGTAAGAGTCAGCAGCAGAAGTGTGGTTGGGATAATTTTTCATTAAACTTAAGTTTAGTTTTCTGTCTATGCTTTTTCAATTTTACTATGATAGAATTGTAAAATGTAAAACTTTAGCATAGGTGTTAGTACACCTATGATCAAAGAACAGCAGTACAACAACAGAGCACATCTTAAAGAAACAACAAATTTCTTGATTTCAATTTACAACATATTTTTAGCTCCCAGAGTACCAAAGTTGTAAACAAAGTGATTTTATATATACACACGCAAACCTCTTTGTTAGAAACATATCTACTTCAACTCATCCTCCATGGTGATCAGGCTGTGGTGTTCTATTTAAGGAATGCGAATTTTAGCAAACTGATCACCCAAAGAGTCATGATTTCAGAGCCATGCCTCACCTGAAGGACAGTGTGACAGCTGCTCAGTGAAGTATGAAGCTGCTGTGCAACGCAGCATGATAGGGTTTCGATCTCAGGAGGATAACAATAACAAAAGAGAACTGGTCACCTGGAGCAGATGAAAATGACACTGGCAGAGAAGAGAGCTATGTGTTGGGTGTGCATTAGTAATTGATTTACATTAATATAATTCACAGTTCTTGAAGCAAATAACTACAGAAAAGTACCACCCTCCCTCCTCTTGCTTATTGCTTGAAACCCTACTAATCCCAACTTGGATAAGCCAAGGAATCCAACTTTATTTTCAGTCACCCAACACATTCCTCTCAGTACACACTTTATGAACAGTACCAGTCAGATCTCGGTGACCATGAAGGAAACTAAGACAAAAGGAATAATTTCCTGGTGTCTCACAATGTAGGTCTGCTCCCTAGTTTTAGGCTACCCTGTGTGTTTCCCCTCTCGCCTGCAACACATGAAATCTTTTCATCTATTCCCTCCATGCATGGCTCCGAGGGTACAGTGTCCTGTCTCACACTCAGGACACGCATTCCCTGCTCTGAACATCCCTGGAAGCACTTGCATAAGAATCTAACAGAAAAAAGGGATCAGAATTATAACCCTACATCCACACAAACCCTACATCCACACACATTTAGTCTAATTTAATAAGGAGCACATTATCTTCTCACCATACCCATTTACACAAGACTACTGCTTTGAACTATGTAAAGAAGCAGTTCAGCTATGGTTAATGGTTCAACCATGGTGATGCAAGCGTCAATGTGAGAATGAAAAACAGCAATACTATTCCTTTGTAACACAATTGCAAGGAAACAATAGTATTAGTGTACTGTCAGTTCACTGGCACCTTATGTATAATAGCTCTGCTTATATATAATAGCTCTGCCATCAGTTACAGAAAAATTTTTACAAGACTCTTGAATTGAAAAAAAACCATAAGTTTACCTGTATAAGTAACACTATTGGAAACAGGTAATTCTAGCTCTTTTTTACTCACATAAAATCATCTTTAGGTAAGATGTACTGCAGCTATTATATGATCTATCAGCCAAAAGCTATATTGAAGTTAAAAAAAAATAGTGGACATAAAATGCTTACAAGTTGGTCATTTGGACTCCACATTATTTGTTAAAAAGATACATTGGCTAGGAATACACAATATACAAGAAGGTGCAGACATACATAGTCTATAGTCCTGAGTTTTAGGAATGACTTTCACTTTCCTCAAAAATTACACAGAAGAGTTACAAACACCATGTATGCTAAGCTCCCCTTACTATCTAACAGGGAGAGCTTCTCTTGTAGTCACAACTTAGGTACAGAGACAAAAGTCTGAACCCTACAGCAGCTGTGGAAGCAGACGAATACTAGTGCTAGATAATGATCAACTGCAATGAGTACAGTCACTTTAGCAGAAGTTTCTAACACCTAATTTAAAAGTGCAACTAGCAGTAGTCTAATGCAAACCAAACAGGACTGTTGTAAACCAATCCCTTGGGCTTCCGCAACATCCTGAAGTTGAACCAAATGAAGTTTTCAGATAAATAAAAACCTCCTTTAGACCTTCTCCCAACCTTTAAGCCTACAGAAGCACAAAGTTAGTCATGGAATTAGGGCAAATATTAAAGATATCTTTAGCCAAACACAAATATTCCAAAGCAGCAGATTCCAGATGGGAGTGGGAAAACCTGTTGTTCTCTGCTATCTGGATGAGTCTGTCCGAAATATTGTTCTGCACTGTGAGCTGGCTTCAAATGGAGGAGCAAATTTGTTTTAAAAACTTGGATAGAATTTGTATTCTTCACAAATAAAAATGAATGGCTACGAGATGCCATATTAGAAGTTGCTTTTTAAATGCCACATGGAGTTGGTGTAGACTTAAATGCAGCCATCATGTTACTAGATCCTCAGGGAGGTTTTGGCAGCTTTTTCCCTTGCCTCCTTCAGCTTTGCAATTGACTGAAGTGCTGAGAAGTACCACGTAATGTAATATGGTGCATTAGAGCAATAGAGGTGTATTAAAGGCATTAAGGAAGCAATCAACTGAAAATTTCAAACTAATGTCTTTGGATATTTTTCTATGTTGCCATTCACGGGATATTGTACATTATTACACATTTCATCAACAGCATTACTAAGCACAGGTAATCTTCTCCATTGAGAGACTAACAGAAGTCAGTACAAACACAGAGGAATCTATTTGCCACTTCCATATTCTGTGCAGATGTAGAACATCTAAGTAGATGTAACCTAAGTAGAACATCTTAGAACATTTTTAGAACATCTGAAAATCCAAGGTCATGGAACGGTATAAGTCAAAAAGCAAGTTAAAAACCAAAAAGTAATAGCTGAGTCTGAATTAAAATATGACCAGTACCTCAAATAAAAGCTTACCTAGTCAAAACTTAGACTGAAGAAAGTGAGATATGAAATGACAGAATGGTGATAAATTGGACAAAATTTAACAGCCCCCTGGCAGTTAAAAACAATTATCTTTGTTATCTCCTAGATAAAAGAATTAAAACCAATTTTCACTGCCAAACACAAAGTCCGTCACGGATGCCTCCGTGTAGAGCTTGTGCTAAGTTTACTTTGTTTAAATTAAAATAAACATACTATTCACTCATCACACTACAATGCCCCCATGAAACAGGGAACAAGCGAACACTTGCAAAGTTACACAAACTGCCAGTCAGTTGAACAGCTCATTTAGAATTTTTGTTTAAATGTAACTATAACTTATAAAAAGCATCAGAAAAAGTAAATTACCAGCTTTTAGGAAGAATAGGCAGACTATGTATTTAACCAATTTACATTAAAAAATAACTGAAATGATGCTGTTAAAATGTCCACTGAAGAAATTATTTATACTATGGTGAAACTTAGCTACTCACTACACAGACAGGACTTCTACTATGCAGTAGACTAAGAAGTAGACTTCTAATTTGCAGTACCCAACTTGTGAGTACGCCCACAAGTACTGAGAGGTCCTATTACCTCTATAGTTGAGGTATGATGAACATTTACCTTCATGATGAACACTAACCTCTCAAGCACCACTCTGCTTACAAATGTTGCCAACCTTGGGCAACACAAAGGCAGTATCATTTCATACCATTATGCTATATAAAGTTATGTTCCTGCATATATAGTGGTGGAAGTAATCTGCATGCCATGCTGCCTAGCTGCTCATTTCCACCAGCACACAAAATTTAAATGGTGCTGTCCATGTGCCTCTTCAGGGTAAGAGGTAAATAAAGACATTGCCACATAAAGTATTATTTCTCACTTCTAAATGACATGCATAGAAAAGCTATTTCACAGCTCTCTAACATAAGGTGGTTGACAGTCTTTACAATAGAAGCATCATAATTTAGCAAGCAGTGGAATCCACCTGCCTAGCTTTGGGTTAAACGTCTGAATCCATTAATCTTAAATCTGAATCCATTAATCTTAAATCTGAATCCATTAATCTTAAAGAGTTCCAGTGTTGCTTGGTAAGAATGGACTCAAGCTCTTGGCCAACTTTCAAAGCTGTCAGCCAACACAGCCAACACACCAGGGCACAATGCTTGAAGACTTGGACCACCTTCTACATGAGAGCATGAAAAACAGGATGAAGTTCAGAAGCACAAGCAACATAGTTATGGCACTGGTAGAACAGGACAAAGAACTTGACTGGCAGCCAGGAGCACAGACAGACTTAAGGATAAGTCTGGATGAGCATATTCTTTTATGAAAGGATGACTGAAAATGCTGACTGGCCAGTAGTTACTTGGATCCTCCTTCTTACCCTTTTTGAAGGCTGGGGTGACCTTTGATTTCTTCCAGTCTTCAGGCACCTCTCCTCATCACCAAGACCTTTCAAAGACCATCATGAGCAGTCTAGCTATGCTGTCTAGTTCTCTCAGCACTCATGGATGCATACCATCAGGGCCCATGGAATTGTGGATGTCAAGTCTTCCCCACTAGGTATTCTCTAACCCAGTCCTCCTTGACTAAGGGAAAATCTTTCTTACAACATTCCTTTATCCTGGTCTCCTGAGTTGGAGATTCTTGAGGGCTGGTCTTGCCAGTGAAGAGCCATGCAAAGGTGGCATTCGGTAACTCTGCCTTCTCTGTTACCAGGGTCGCCTCTCCATTTAGTAACAGGCCCACATTACCCTTATTTTTCCTTTTATTAGTGGTGCATTTGAAGAAGCCCTTTTTGCTTTCCCTGACATCCTTGGCCAGATTTAATTCCAGATGGGCCTTGACCTTCCTTGCCTCATTTATACTTTGACAACCTCTCTATATTCAATCAAGTGGCCTGACCCTGCTTCCATTGCTTGTGTGTTCCCTGCTTATGCCTGAGTAATGACAGGAGTTATTCATCCACACAGATCTCTTGCTGCCTTTGCCCAGTTTCTTACTCATTGGGATGCATCATTCTTGAGCCTGGAGGAAGTGATTCTTGAATATCAACTCTGTTGGACCCCTCTTCCCTTCAGGGCCTGTTCCCATGGGGTTCTTCCAAAAATATCCCTTAAGAGGTCAAAATATGCTCTCCCGAAGCACATGTTTATAATCTTACTTGCTGCCCTACTTCCTCTGTAGTGATATGAACTACACAATCTCATGGTCAATGTCCAAATATTTTGGTTTAATATCCAAATATTTCCTAACTTCAAGAATAAGCATTATTGTAAATGGATGCTAAGTTACTGCCATCCACCAACTGTGTGATTTTTACTTAGAAGGAAGTAATTCGCTTTTATTTGCCTACTTTGTTACCCAGTAGCTCTTTATTTATTTTGCTAACGAATTGAACCTCCTGTGAATCTAAATGCTTTTGTTTTGTTCTGTAAGGAAATTATTGATGTTTTTCAATTAAAGTGTAAGCCCAGAAGGAACTGATGCCTAACTGATACCTGGGGTCAGCAGCCTTGTTTGCTTGAGTAAACAGATACGAAGGAAAGAACGGAACCTCAGTGTAAATGAGCCACCAGAGGGAGCTCATCCGGCCTGCTGAGTATAACAGAACTATATTGACATTGGCAAAAGTTAATTAAACATTTTTACAGGGGTCACTGACTGAGTTCAAAACAAAGCACATTCCCTGGCTGAAACTCTACATGCCTGAGAAGCTTAATGAAATCAGAAAAAGTTATTTCTTTAACAACATGGAATGTATTTCTGATTAAATACAGATAATTAGGTTTAGAAATGTGTGATACAGCATTCTTCTAAACAAGCACAAGACTCTTCTTCATCCCTTTTTATTTTCTGCAGATAACAAGAATTTCAAAGTGCCATTAAACCACAAGACAAAAAAAAGTGACATTAACTTTGTAATTTAATCTTAAAATTCTGAAAGTATACCAAAAGCAGAGTCACATAACTAATAAAAAGATACTAATTTATAATCAAATACTGTTTGGTATTGTGATGCTTACCTAATTCTGTAATTAGATATTACACTTAGATGGACATCACCATACTAACTTTGAGTTTATCACAATACAGCTTTCTCATTTTAAATTGTAGAGGAGCCAGAATCAGAAAACAAATCGCTCAAGTTCCTGTTCTGAAGAATCCAATGGTTACTTTCAAACTTGTGAATATTTTTTAAAAGCAATACCGAAATAAAAAGGATTCGGGGTTTTGCATGTTGCTTATTGATCGAGAAATCAAGAGTGGCAGGAAGTTATTTTGTCTGTTACTTTTCCATGGAGCTTAGCATCTAACAGTGGTAATTCAGGGGGGAGGCATGCAGGAGAAGAAAGACAATAAAATTCTTTCCTAAAGGAAAAGCACCCTCCAACATAAACTCCCAGGCTTATCATTGCAACTTTCCCTATGTATTTCTGAAGATTATGGGTCTTAAATATTCCTTCCAAATTAACGCACCTCTTCCACAGATTTAATTATATATTTCTTTGTGTTATCCATTACCAGCTTTCCAAACATTGCAAGATTAATTTGATCATACTTCTATCTCACCTCTGCCTGCATGCTTTGCTTTGGAAGATAAGATTAAATGTAATGTGCTACTTCATTTATCTGTTCTTTCAGGTTTCAATAAAAAAGTGAATTCTCACCAATACCACATAAAAGTAGTACTTTTTGGAGTTAACTCCTGTGCAATGTGAGGATACTATGAAAAGCACTTGTTCTGTAATCACACTCCTACTTAAGCTCTGGAAGAAAATCCAACCTAAGAAGATCTGATACTAGTTACAGCTCTTTCAAGTTCCACTAAGCACTTCACAGTGCCCACCTCCTCCACACAGCTATTTCACCTTTGGTGAGCATGATTTTTCATCATTTTCCCATAGCAATCAAAAACAATCAGGAAAAAAGTTACAATTGCTCTCCAGTACACTTTCTGAAGTAATATTTTCCAGGAATATTTTCAGACACAAATAATCTTTTTCTTGTTTTTCTCATTGGAAAACTTCATTTTTCAAAAGACTCAGAAGAAGCTATTAAGAAGCTAAATTAATGAAGGGTCAGACTTGTCAATCTCCTGCTTAAAAACAGCTAATAAATTCATTTTCAAGATTGAAGTAAGATTTACTACCCGCCCCCCTTGTGCCATAAAAATATCCAGTTTCTTCACATCACATACTGATTAAAAGTTTATTGTGTACTCTTGAGTATCTTACCATGTTACCAATCATCACACACATTTTTATAGTGCATCAGTTTAAGACTCTCTGTGAGTGACTTCCAAACACTAGCAACAGTTCACACACCATTTATACTCTGCAAAAGAAAACTCAATTTCATAAAGCTCAGCTTTATGAAAGTAAGAGTCTTCATTTTCCACTCTCTGTGCAGCACAGACACCCCAACTCTGAAAGTTAGGATTCCACTCTAACACCTCCAAAATGTGAAACCACTCCCATCTATCTGCTTCTGGGATTTAAAAGCTACCATTAAAGACATGAGCAAAATCACAGCCTTGGCACAAGCATCACATCTTTCTCACCCAGCAAAGGTCCACCCTTAGAGTGATGCTGCCACTGGGTGTATACGCAAACTGAAAATGACAGAACGGGAAATCCTATTTCTGTTTGAATCCTAACTGGTTTGGGGTTTTCGTCCCCCCTTGAGAAACTTCTTTTCAGTGGGAAACTACAAAAAGCCTCACATTTCAAGACTATTTACAGCATAAGCTTACAGACATTTTCTAGCAACTAATACTGCAAGCAGAGAACAAATCTTCATTCTCATGAAGGTACACAGTGTGGCAAAAACACAAGGGTAGCACCTATGTCAAAGCAGACACTATATGCAGATATCAAACCATACACACAAATTTCAGTTAATAGGTATGGAAAATCTCTTTCTTCAATGAACAAAAATATTCGGTTTAGTAACTAGGCACACACATTGGTAACATTTAAAAACTGTTTAATATACCAGTGGAAAACTATTTGAAACTGCATAGAGAAATTCAACACATACTTCAAAGTCTAAATAACAACAACAACAAAAAAAAGGTACAAAACAACTGAAAAAAAAGGAAAAATGCAAAGTTCAGGGGAAAATTAATAAATGCTTTGGACAATATGACTATTTGACTCTATCATGTCAGTTTAATAGGCACATTAGAGAAAATGCTAGCTGAGAAGTAAAAAAAAAAAGAACAAAAATATCTAAAAACCAATAAAATTGGCTTTTTCCTAAGAATATTTCTAAATTCTGCACCTAAAGATCCTCTACTTCAGGTGCTACTTATTTAGTCACTTAAACTGGGATTAGGCTTTGGATTTTCTGAAGTCCCTAAATAAGTTAAAACCCTTGTACTGCTAAATTTCAATGGTGATTTGGCAACCAGTTCCTTAGAAAATCCACTATGATCATATTAAAAAACAATCCTTTTCACTCTAGTGATGAGTTTAATCTGCACTGAATATCTTTGAAAAATATTCTTGATCTGTCCTTTGTTTTCTTCAAAGAGAATTTAGGGAAATTTTAGTCTTACCATAAAAAACCACATTAGATATCGAACATGCTTCATGACAGTAATGAACCAGTTCAGGTCAAAATAGAAGAAATCTACAAATAGAAAATAATTTTGAAGCAGAAACTGAGTATTTTCTGAAGTTAGGAAAATCTCTATTTCAGCCTAACATTATTTGGGGGAAATTTGTTAAATATCTTTAGGAAGGTTTGCAAAGATAACATTTCCATGTTTTCCACAAGGATGAGTCTCAAAGCACCTCAAACAAAGGCTGCATTTTTAAATATTCATAAAAACTATTGAGATATATCTTGTTCTATTATCACTTTCTTCTAACCTCATCCATTGATAAACACTTTGTAGATATTAGTATTTTAAGAATCATTTACCTTATAATAATATTCTCTCATAAATAGATTGTAAAACTTCCTCCTACTTGGCTTTCTCCCTCCCTCCAATATTCTTCAGCTGCCCAACAAGGTATTTTATCACCTGAATCTCATCCTCCGGACTTTTCCAGCAGAAGTAGTAAACTTAAACCAGCTTAACCAAAAACCCAGAGCTTTCTTATCTCACTAAAATTCTCATTTCAGATAGAAAATGCAGTTAAAAAATGACCCCTCGCTAGATGATTTTCCCTCACTAACAGTAAGGAAAACTAAAGTGACATAAAACAGAATAAGTGTCAAAAACCCTATAATAATGATACTGTAACATGCATTTACCAGAAAGACTAAAAAGCTGGTGTCTACAAGACACAAAGCAATGAATGAAGCAGCTTTGTTCTCTCCTATTACTCAGCTAAGAATGAAATACTTATCACAGCCCTGAGCTGTTGCTGTCCTACTAGCTTAAAAAAGCTACAAGATTGTGTCAACTAAGCCACAGCTATTAGTGGCACTGGGTCAAGAGTTTCATTACATTTGTGACGCAAAGGGAAAATTTTCCCTTACTGCTGCACACTGTGCAGCCCACCCAGGATCCAATTAATAGCAGGTACAAATCTGTTTTTAGATCAAGTGCCCTACAGTTGCAATTTTTGGAACTGTTTGCTTTAGAAAAGCGTTGAAGTTTCCAACTGTTGCCTGAGCATGAGTCCCTGGTAGTACATGAGTAACAAAAAGCTGAGAGCTGCCCTTCTCTGAGTGGCATAGCCCAGTTTGCTCAAGGCAGTGGATGACTACGAGTATGACGCACACATGAGCATCTGCCTTTGTATGCTGTCTGCTCAGCTATAGGTGCAATGCCTTCTTTTAACCAGTAATTATTTTTTTTAAGTGAACAAACACTTCATTACAACTTTCCTTGTAAGCTTCTTTTTAAAAAACTTTATTTCAGACAGAAAATAGGGGATAAAAGACAGAACAACTAAGCTATGTTTAAAGAGAAAAGCTACTGCTGTAAAACTCCATTTTCAACCCGTGTGTTCTTTGTATATTTAGATGTTAGGCACTCCTACAGGAAAAAGATATTTCTTTATGTGTGTACCATGTCTAGAAAATTAGAAAACCAGTCATAATAAAATTAGAACTTTTAGGCAATAGTAACATAAAATTACATTTGTTAAAAACAATGAAAGGATAAAAATTCTCTGACTTCAAAGAATCATTGTAACCCTTCCCACCCCACACTTCTTGCAATAATAACAGTGCTCACCTTACGTCTGTAAATACTGTCTTTTCTTCCATTCAGGGATCACAATTGTGAATACAGCTAAGCATGGGTATTGGGGTACTTTCCTTGCACCAAACAAAGGAGACTATTGCTATGCCTTATTCTAACATAAAGTAAGCACAATATAGGTGTAGCCTAACAGGATCAAATTAAAACTTTGTATAACCAATGTAAAAAAGCAGGAAAAAAAAACACAAAACAAACCCGAAACTGTTACTGTACTTGCTCTCCATTTTTTTTGCAGAAAGCATCACCAGTTTCACAGAAACAATTGCTGCAAGGTCATAAACATTCACTGTGACACTCCCACCCCAACAGGTTCACTTAAACCATATGAAATCCACAAAACCTCCATCTGCAGAAACACTGATGAAAAGGACAGACAATTCAGTGGGAGGAGATGAATGATGAAGGACAAAAGTGAATAGTGTAATGAAAAATGCATAGAAAAAGTAGTGAAGAATTTTGTAAGGACAGAAAGCAAGGACCTATTAAATGAAATTGTAGGGAAGAAATTTCATAATTTATAAAAGGCTGGAATTATCATAAAGCAAAAAATTAGAGTAAATACTTCAGTCACAGGTTGTAGTTAAAGTCATAGAAACATTAAGAATCAGAAGACATTTAGACACTTTGTTGAAAGAATTGTTTATAGGACATCAGCAAAATCCAGATTTAGGTCTCAGATGAGGCTTGTAAGAGCCAATAAGATAATTTTTAATTGTTTCTGGTTATTAATCGATCTCTCCTGATGAGTTCACATCTGCCTGCTTCACAGTGTTCAACATGGCATCATTCCACCTAATAATAATAATAGTAGTAGTACTAGCAGCAAAGCTGTACTTAATGCATATCTCAATTATAACAAAATTCTTAGTGACATCTTTGAAAATTGATTTATGTAGACTATTAAAAACATGTAGAGAAATGTAGAGAAACCTTCCAGGAAAAAACAGTAACAACTTGTTTTTATGTCTTTTTGTCTCATAATTCTGTTTATGCATAGGTCTCCTCTATTTTGTATATTTAGCTCCATTTAAATATAGTGTGATTTGCTTATTGAAAAAAAAGGAATGCAATTTAAAGTAAAATATACTCACTCTGTTTCAAAACAAAAATCTCAGTCTACAGTCAGAAAAGAATTGCTGTCATTTTGCTGTCTCAAGTACTGAACATCAGCTTTCAACTCCTCTTTGTGAGCCATGCAGTTACATTTTGTCAGCTCTCAGGAAATGTCTTCATTATATCATCTCACCCCAAGACAGCTCCAGTCTGACACACAAACAGTCCCACTGCCAAGACAGTAGACGTGAGGGCAGAGACCCTCCACAGCACCCCTTCAGCTCCAACCTTCCAGAGCCACAGCTGTGCTCCTTCTCCACTCTCGGGGCTGTACCTGTTTGAGTAGATGGAAGCCAGTCTATTATTGACCTGGTTGAAATCATGAGACTCTCCTGCTGGGAGCACCTATGAAACGGAGGGTGTAAGGATCATTCCAGAATCTTCCTGCCTGCTAATGTTAATTGAGCCAAACTGTGTCATTACAGATAATTTAATCTACTTATTTAGCATGCACACTACTGCCACCTTTTCAACAGGTCATTTCAATATGAAAGCCAAGTTTATTTCTAAATGGAAGCTGCTGTAATCCTGTAATCCTGTTTCTCTGATGGATATACACTGGGGAAAGAGTGTGTATACACACCATCTAACCTTTGCCAATTTAAGTATGTGCAATCTATGCTCCAAAGCAAGAACTCTCTTTTACTAAGCCAGATGTCTGGACAAATCTCATACTCTCAAATTAACACAGAAAATTAGAGCTGTCAGTGTTAACTTAGCCTCAGGAATTAACTTTTTGGACACTCTACACAAACAAGTTTATCAAAGGAAGTTTTCACTTTAGCAGGAATTCTTAAATAATTGCTGCAAAGCGTTCCAGGAACAGTACCTTGCAAATGAATACAAGATTAATACCCATCATTCTTCTCTGATTTATAAAGGTCCCAGATGCCTCAGAAGGGAATCCTCACACACAGGAGGAATGACACACTCCTCTAGTCCAGCCATGTCTCCAAACACAGAACAAGATAACCAAGGCATGTTGCAGGGTGTACCTGCTAAGAAATTCTAGCTATTACTACAGTTACAATCATGCATTTTAGCTATTTAAACACACAAAATCCCATCAGGATGATTTTTCCAATTTTACCACTAACAACAAGACAATTGAACCTGGAAGGGCCAAGCATTGCAGCAACACATACCTATGCAATGCTAGCAATGGGAGGTGGCAATAGTGCACAAAAGCTTGTTCTCTCAAGGTCATCTACCCAG
Source organism: Acanthiza pusilla (assembly GCA_036630365.1). NCBI lineage: Eukaryota > Metazoa > Chordata > Aves > Passeriformes > Acanthizidae > Acanthiza > Acanthiza pusilla. The sequence goes on from JAXCHO010000164.1 coordinate 25,866,985, forward strand.
CTCAGTATGATACAGCCCATGCACACTGCTGGGCTAGTCAACCAAAAACACCCACAAGCTGCTGATCCTTCCCAGCTCCTAGTCAACAGAAAGGTGCAGATAACAGCACAGACAAGTTTTGCTTATTTATTTACTTTTAGAATATAGACTTCTTTCACTGTTTAATCACAAAAGTAGAAACATACAGGAAAAACATCCGTATTCGTACTGCCTTCCTGTCTGTTTGACAGTAATTTCTAATGTCACTCTTTAGCTTGTTTTCTGTTAAATAAACATTCTGCTAATAGTCACAGTCACAAAACAAGAGCTGTACAAAGAGGGTGTATCTTGAAGCCTGAGGAGTACAAAAGTCATACAAAATCTAAAAATACGAACAAGCTATCAGAGATTACTGCACAGCTGAAAGGCAATGCTCTCACAATGCATACATGATTTAAAAAAAGAAAAGGAAATAAAAACAACCCCAATCTTACAGCTACACAGACCTGACATTAATGCTAAACTAGTTAATTGAGGAGCAAAAGCACCTCTTGACATTCTAACTATTTTCTAGCTAGCAATTTCTTATGACTCATGCAGTGTAGGTTTACCTGAAATAGACTACAACAAGAAACTGCAATCAAAGTAATTATAGAAGTATGAATGTGGCTCTCCCATTCAAGTTTAGAGTCAAGGGCTTACACTTTTTATTTTCCAGGAAACTATTGAGGTGGGAGTGGAAATGGTGAATCCTTAGACCATTCTCGCACGAATCACCCCACAAAAACAGTGCTGTCTTCAGTTCATTACATTAATCAATAATTATCCTCTTTAGCTCTGTGGAAGGCCCAAGAAGGCCACAATCATGATAGTCCTTCAGAATGTATCAGTAGTCTAGGGCAAGAGTAATCCTGCAGAATGACATTTCCTGAGACAATCACCTTTAATCTGCCTTCAGAGGAGGGAGATACATCATTTCTAGGCAGCATGAAGGTAAAAAGTTGCTTCGCTACCAATGTGAGGTTTCTCAGGAGAGTTCTGCCATTCAGTGGGTCCAAAGAAGCTCCCAGAGAGAAGTGTGCTTGTGTGGGCATTCTGGAGGTCCTGATACACCCCTTTGCATCTCTGTGACAATACAATCCCTCCACACTGCGCAAATTATTGGTACTGGAGTTGAAGCTTTTGTCTGCTGGGAAGCTGAAACTAAGTTTTCTGCTTGAAGCCAGATATTATGAGATGTAGGCATATAACATAACAATACCATATCTCACCTGAAATTGCTGTACCTGTTAAATGGTATGAATTAAACAAGATTTTTCTTTGTATTTTTTCTAATATCATTATGACTCTTTCTCTGAAGTGCATTAATCTTATTCGCAGGACAAACACTTATTTGCAAGCAGACTCAGCAAAAACAATTTTCACTTAATCCCAAGTAACGTTTCCTGTAAATGGGCTGACTGTGGAGTAATATCCAATGAGTGTAATAAGCAGGTGAAGTAAAAATGACAGGCTACGTAACAATGGTCATTCTTTCCCTCTCAAGCTACTTCTGTAGCATGGTCAAGATAGTCAAGAGGAAATGCAAATTCAGTCTTGAGAGGCTGTGAAGCCAAATCTCATTGCATTATTTGGAAGCATATACTGTAACCACACCAGGCCAAATGAAGGAATCAAAGCATTTATAACTTTTATCTATACATTCTCCAAACCTACACATAATTAACAAGAGACTTATTAATGATAAAAATATATAGAATTAATGTGTATTTTCACAATACTTAAAATAAACTAAGAGGAAGTCTTCTGTTGAATTTGAAAAACATTAGACTAATCAAAAATGCAAAATAATAACTATTATTCAGAAGTACTCTCTGCTTCTATAATTACCCCTCTTCTCTCCCACTGGATATCAAAGTTGGGTTTTTTTACTCATCAAAACTGAGTATCTTACCTTCACTTCCTGAGAATTCTTTGCAATATAATTTTTCTTTTGTTTGCATGGGTTTTTTTTTTCCCCACCAGCACTTTTTCAAATTTGGCACTGCTTAGGTCATGAGGAGCTAACAAACTTAATTTTTAAGGCACCTCACAGGATTCTTCAGCTTTCCTTATGTTCAGCAACTAATGACGCAATGCCTGGTTGATTATGAATGCTGTGCACATCTTGACTAGCACCATTTTGATATCTACACATGCATTTTGACACTACCTGAGATTTAGGAAGTTTATGCCTAGAGAAATTATTAAATGCATACTGGCTGTAAAGAATAAATATTTCTGTTTAGTTTCATTGATGCTGTTTACTGTGTCAACATATTTAACTTACAGGACACTTTTCCCTGATCACTACTTTCAGTGAATATTAGGTACCACATATTTTTTAAAACAAAGAAATTTCATGGAGCCTGGCCCCTTATTTCACCTTCAGCAAATCATAGTTAATATGTCTGATTTTAATAAAGCATGAAATTATACCTCATCACAGCAAATTAACAAGCAACAACAGGGACAGCTGTTGTATTTCTTAGTGTCATCAGTTCAAATATATCTATTTATATTCCTCAGTATGCTCCTTATTAAAAAAAAAATCTACATAATAAGTAATGAAGCAAAACATGGAAGACCTTTGCAATAATTCTATTCTCCTTACTCTGCAATTTAGGTTTGTACAAGCTTATGATCAGGAAGATGCTTATAGCATGCAGAAATGCTACAATTAAAACTTGTATTCCCCTGAATATATTGACAGAAGCTGACATGAAAACATATGCCAGGTAACACATGATAATAAAGTTCAAGTCTAAGTTCAGTTCAGAAAGACAAGAGGCAGGCTTGGGGAGGGCAGTGGAATATTCAATCCCCAGTGATCACTGAAACCTTAATTAGAGCTGTGCATGACACTCCTTGAAAATTAATGTGCTCTTACAGTCTTGGATTTTTCTACAACCAAAAAATCTGTGTTACTGTTCACCAGTTTCCATAGATACTATGGAATTCAATTTTTACTACTGATTTTGGTAGTATGTTTTTGGTTTTTAACTGGGTTGGTTTTCCCTTTTGCTATACTTGCACTGGAATCTCATCAGCATCTCCAAATAATTGACCCAACCCTGTAGTTGTGAATCAAGAGAAGGTATTTAATTTTTTTTTGGGGCTTGAGAAGAATAGGAGATAAAGCTAAGCTCTCCAAGATCCAGCAAGGGAATTATCCAAAGAAAATGAGGAGCACTTGTTGCTGTGCATCAGCAAACACGCCTTTCATAGGGGAATAATTTAATGTGTAAACAGAATACTTCTACTCTTACATTTCTGTCGAAGTGAATGGCTAGCATATTAAGAACTTCTGGTTCATATTTAGAACTTCTGGTTCTTCTAGAAATACATAACAGTAGACTTTGTGCTCCTCCTTGTTTTACATAGAACATATGATGCGCAAAATTTTGATCTTTTATAAGCATAGGACTGAAGTATTGTTTTGATGGTGACTAGCTGAATACAGAAAAATCTAGCTGTGGGGTGGGGGGAAGCTAGAAAAGATTCCTATTTGCTTACTTGTGGCCTGTCAGTACCTAAAGGGAGCTTACCAAAGAGAGGAAGAGTAACTTTTGACATAAGTGGTTAGTGATAAGAAAAGGGGGAAGAGTTTTAAACTAAAAGAGGATTTAGATTAGATGCTAGGAAGAAATTCTTTCTTCAGAGGGTAGGAAGGCACTGGAACAGGTTGCCCAGATAAGCTGTGGATGCCCCTTCCCCGACAGTGTTCAAGCCCAGGTTGGATGGGGCTCTGAGCAACCTGGTCTGCTGAAAGATGTCCCTGCCTATGGCAGGGGTGTTGGAACGAGATAATCTTTAAGGTCTCTTCCAACCCAAACCATTCTATGATGCTATGATTTGTTAACCAACTAATATTAATAGAAATAATACATGGAAACCCATTTTGGAAGAAAAATATAACAATTACCAAACTAATCTTAATTAAGTAATTGCCACCATGATCTACAAACCTCAATGAATTATATTGTTACTTGTCTGTGTGTCATGACAGCTAGTTTTACAATACTGATTAATTAATTCAGAATACTAGCAGGTACATTAAATGTATGACACTTTAATGAATATAACAACAGTATGGAATTATTTCTAGCAAACAGAAATAAGTTGAAACTATGTAACAGTTAAAAATGTTAGATTTTTCTGTCTTGTAGCAACCTGTGCTCATAAAATAATAATAATAATATCAGTAATAATAGTAATAATAATAATAATAGTAACAACATCCTTTTTCCTATGTTGTTTTTTCTGTTTATACAAATATAATGGTTGAATATCTGAATTATAAAAGCATTTGCAGTTGACAGTAAGAAATATTATTGGATATTGCCAACTTTTTAACCAGACATTAGAATTGTCTATAACTATATAGTAATAGACAATGTTTCAAACATTTTAGATCAGGAAAAAAAATCTTTTTCTGCTATTTTGTCCTCAAATGCAGTCACGCTATTAAAATCAGCATATTTTCAGGATTCCAAATAATGTATTTGTTGTCTGGGTGGCTGTAAATGTGCTTTATTCCTCAGTGTGCAATACAACACTCAGCATTTGCATCCTGTCAAGGACTTTTCTCCATGTTCTCACCTATGATTTTTCCAAGTCACTTCTGTACTGTTGTCCCAACTGTTGTCTTATCTTCACTGAATATAAATATCTCTAATGGATACACACCCACCCACCCACAATATATATACATGTGCACACAAAATACTAGGATTTCTCAGAAAGACATGAAGAGATGAACGGAGCAATTAATTGAAAAGAAGACAAAATTGAAATAGATTAGCCAATTCTAACTCAACCTTACCTCTTATCGTTTGTTTGTGTTCTTTCAAGGCTACTGTTATGATCCTGGAAATCCACCTGTCTGACTAGTGCTAAGTAATTAAGCCTATCAAATAATACTGAAAATCTGACTAATTCAGTTATTAAGAGAGCAGCATCAGAGCAGCACTTCTTCTGTCTTCCTTATCTAATTGTAAGTCTCCTTGAATTATCCTGAAATAGCCCATCCAGATTCTTGGATAAAACCAAAAGAAATGCTCTAACACTGGAGTAATTTTTATAAACTTATGCTAACATAGGACAATTGCTCAAGTTGCACCAGTACTGTGTGAATATTAATATAATAAAGACAATAATGTTCAGTTTCTACTTTAGAACTCCAAGTGCAGAATTAAGATTCTAATTTCTAACAGATTTGCTTGTATTGGTACTTATTTTATGGTTGTCTCGAGTTACATCAGAGTAGTATAAAAATACTGAGACAAAGAAGCACATTTTGAAAAAAATCAAATAAATAACAGGAGATTTTCTGAAACTTCATAAGGAGCTTGAATTGTGGATTTTATGTCAAACTGAATTACCTATGCTGCCCATGTATAGGCATTGCTGCTACTTTAAAATAGAGTGCTAGATAACAAAATAATTCTGAAATTATTACTTTTAAAAGATTAAATACCTACTATTGGTTTTGAAGCATTTTTCACTAGTGCCTTCCCCCTTATAATTTTCAAGAACTTGTTATCTAGGTGATGCATAGTTGAACTATGATAATTACATACAAAAGGAAAAAAATTAACATAGTGCTTAAATTCCAGCTTGCAAACTCCCAGTCTCCTTCAGGATATACTTTTCTGGTATATTTACATATTTTCAAATTATACCTCCTGACAGCGACTATGAACTTCTGAATTCTGTTCTAAGCTCTGCCACCACCTACATGAATCTGCCAAAATCAAGCTTAATGTTTTTGGTTCTTTGTGTAAAATGGATCTTTTAATATTGTTCTTGTAATTTTGCTAGAGGAGCAAGTTCATATCTCCCAATTTAAGTATTTTGATGCAGACAATTAGACTCAAGATGAAAGCAATAGCTTAAATTCCTAAGAGGAGTTTATTGTGAAATATATGCAAAATTAAATGAGTTCACTTCAGCTTGAAGAAAATTCTTTGCCTCAAGTGACACAATTGTAAAGAGCACTATCACATAATTTAATAACTCTGAATCCCAAAGATGTCTCAGTCACAGCAGGCACCCGCACATGAAATCTTTGCAAAGAGCTTTTAGTGGTAAAGTTTCACACTCTCATACAAGTTTGAATAATTTTTATCTCTCACTTTTAAAACAATTTCTGAAAAATAGGCTATTGTTGTTTAGCACACATCACAGTGGATGTGTAAACTGTAATGAGACGGGATGAAAATCTTGCTCATTGGATTCAAAACCTTAATATGTTACAGGGAAAATGCTGGTTTTCGTTATTTACTTAGAGGAAAATGTTTGTTTGTGCTTCACTAAAATATAGAAAGTGAATAATACCATGTGTTATACATAATGCAGCTGGAAAGTTTTTCTTCACAATTAAGCTGCAAGTAAAAATGCCAAAATAAACTACTTTTTTCCCCCACAGTATGATATAATTTAATATTTAACAACAGAAAAGAAGAACTTACAGGTAAAGCAATCTTTTAGAAAATTTCCGCTATGACAGAGCTTCACATGACCCTTCACATTACTTCCTGGGTTCATTTCCTAGAACAAATAGAAACAAGGTACATGTGAAACCAGTTACAATGTTAAAATAGTATCTATTTTGTTGCCTTAAAACACGTTATGAAACAAGGTTTGGGAAAACATTTTATGCTAGTCTCTTCCAAATGGTACAACCTAAAGTAAAAATTCCGGACTTGAAAGGTAGTCTTAAATAATTTTTTCCAATCCCATACCAGATACTGATACCCATTAATCTTTCTGCAGACTTTCAGACTGATTTGAGATTAATCCATTATCTTCCTGAGCACATGAAAACCACACATGATTTTCCCTCTCTCAGCCGCAGTACTACAAAAAGCCTTTGCCTAGCCAGCTAACCCATTTGGCATTGGCAGAGTAACATTCAAAAATAAATACAGCCTAATAAAACAAAAAAAGCCAAAACATGTAATTAGTTCTCCAGTAATGTTTTTACATATGTTTACTCACAAAACAAAAAGCAAAACACAAAAAAATGCTTAACTAAAATAGTTGTCTTGTAAGAATAGCAAATACAAGCTCTGTCCTGGAAGGGTCTCAAGCCAGCAGAAGAACTGAGCTGCACAGGCACCTGTGGTGGGTATTTGCAGCAAGAAGCTCCCTGCTGGAGGGGACTGAATCCCACAGCTGCTCCCTGGGGAGGTTTGCTGCCTGCTGGAGACTCAGATCAGGACATTGTGAAGGGCTGCTGCAGACTATGACCCTCTGCTGCTCTTCCATATGAGCACCGAGATGATGCCAGAGGAGATGAAGAAAGCATCGAGCACTGACTACGCTGCAGTTAGGGTATGTGGGGGGCAGATGTGGGGGTGTCAAGGGCATGGAACGCTCAGACAGTTTTCTCCTCAATCCTTCCAGAAAGGCAGAAGAGTGAAGAAGGAAGTGACAGATCCCTCAAGTCACGGATTTGTTGTGCACTCCCTGTAGGCTACAGGGTTTTAGATTGTATGTGATCATGGGATGGTCTACAAGGACAGAGGATAGTTTAGCAAAGGTGCTGTCCACATAAGTGGAGAAAAACATTTTGCCAACAGGCTGGCCAATCTAGTAATGAGAATTTCAAACTAGGAATAACAGGAGTAGGAGAGCATGGCCAGCAATTAAGAGAGGAAACAAAGGACCAGGCTGGCCAGCAAGGAGTATGGGGCAATGTTAACACACAGAAATTTGTAAGCAAAAAAAACAAACAGGGCAGTAGGGGTGCCACCCCAACTGTGTATATGTACTTAGGAAAAGGCCAACCAGGCAGAACTATGGGCAAAGGTATTCCATCTTTTCTGGGAAAACAGCATGCTTTAGTACCTCTCCAAAAGGCCTGTTTGCTAATGCACACAGCAGAGGAAACAGGATGAATTAAGAAGTCTGCATGTAGTTTGAGAATTACAACTTCACTGGGATCACAGACACAGAGAGCTCACAAAAACGTGAAAGGGAACAGAAAATGTTTCTACTGGTATTATCTGCAGCACAAGGAAGATTGTGGAAAATGGTCTTCCTCATGATGGAGACCAGTCACAAAGGATATGAAGAAGGCCAATACACTGAATGCCTTTTTCATCTCACTTTTTACTGATAAAACCATCCCTCAGCTATCCCAGGTCCCTGAAAACCATGGGAAAGCCTGGAGCATGGTAGATTTCCTCTCAATGGAGGCGAGTCAGGCTAGGAAGCATTTAAACAAACTGGACACACACCGATCCATGGGCCATAATGAGATGCACCACACATATTGAGGGCTGGCTGATGTCATTGTCAGAGCACTCAATCACTGAAAGATCAAAAAGATCACAGTAATCAAGGTGAGGGGAGGAAACTCTGAGGACTGGAAGAGAATAAATATCACCTCTACTTTCAAGAAATTCAGTCCCAGCCTCACCTCACCTCCTGGGAAAGGAATGGAGAAAATAAACCTGAAAACCATAGCCAAACACAGGAGGGATAAGAAGGTGTCTGGACATAGTAAGCATGAATATAGAGGGGAAATTGTGTCTGACCAACCTGATAGCCTTTCACAATGACTCAGTGGACAAGGAGAGAAAACTGAACATTGCTTCTCTTGACTTTAATAATGTTTCTATCACAGACTCCCATTGTCTCCTCCCTGACAAACTGATGAAACACAAAATAGATGAACAGAGAGTAAGGCAAACAGAAAACTGACTGAACTGCTGGACAAAAGAGGCTGTGGATCAGCAGCACCAAGTTCATCAGGCCAGTCATCAAAGGCACACGCCAGGCTGTCAATACAATAAATACCTTGTCAGTAGCAGAATAAGGAAGGCAGAACTCTTCTCAGTGGTACCACATGAAAGGACAAGAGGCAACAGGCATAAATTAAACACAAGATATCCCATTTAAACATAATGATTTTTTTTTTTTCTATGAGAGTGGTGAACCAATGGTACAGGTTGCCCAAGATGCATTTCCATCCTTGCAGATATTCAAAACCCCACTGGGCATAGTCCTGGGCAATGTGTGTTAGGTGACCCTGTGACCCTGCTTTGACCAAAGGGCTGGCCAGTCTCCAGAGGTCCCTTCCAACCTCAACAATTCTATGATTCTGGAAAGCATTCTATTTAACTGGTCTCTGCTTAAAATAAATTGAAAAGAGGTTAAATTAATCACCCATGAAATCTCTTCTCCACAATGCATGGGGGAAAATGTACAATCAACTTTATTATGCTTTAGTTAGAGTAAAAGGCATAAAAAGTTTATAGCTGAAAGCTAGAAACATATAGTAACCCAGACCCTAATGAAGGTCAACATGTCTTTTGGACTCCTGGATATTAATGGCAAATTTTAAAACAATAGGTTAAACGCAACAGAGGAAATTCAGATGCTCTGATCCAATTAATTGTCTCCCTCCCTGGAGATATTCAAAACCCACCTGGACATGCTCCTCTCTAGGGCATGTAATCTGCTCTAGCTGACCCTGCCTTGGCAGAGGGGTTGGATCAGATGATCTCCAGGGGTCACTTTCAACCCTAACCATTCTGTGATCCTGTCATTGTAAAACGTAAAAAATTTCCCCAATAATTCCTGCTTCTAACTCTCCTAGTTTCCCATGAGAATGTAGAACATACATAAACATAGAACTTCAGGTAGATATTCATATCTCATATTTAAAATGGATTAATAACAAATACATCAAATGTATTTCCTTTCATAATGAAAAGATACACTTAAAAAGCAAACAAACATTGCTTTGACCACTCAAAAAAAGGTTGATAACATGCACTCTAAAAATGTGAATCAGCTGCATAGTGTTCAGTGGAATGGAATTTCATGGCATTTTATAGTAAATGAAAACACCAACACTTATGTGAGCATTCATGGGTTTACGACAGCATCACCCAAAGAACAGTTCCATTCATATGGAGATATCAACACATGGAATAAGTTTTGTATGTCGTGAAGAAAAGAAGCACAGTTAGACTGTAGAAAATTCAAAGAAATCTTTTATAGTCAACATATTACTTAGATGAAAAAAAATCCTTTAGCAATTGAAATCATACATCTTCAAGGAAGCAGATTAAGCTTTTATTTTTCCAGTAGCTTTTTCTTTTTACAAGTGTAAATTTGAGTTGTTGAAAAGATATGACTACAAATTACATTTTAAAATTTTAATGGCCTGTTTCCTTAGAGAAGAAGTAAACAGCACGTGCCTATTTTATTCATTGCCAGGCAGAACAATTAATACATGATAAAGAGATATATAGTGTGTTTCTGTACACAGGTACTCATACAAAGGTATGTTGTATCTATATAGTCACATGGATATATTTTGTGTTCATGTTGCTATGGAAACAAACTTCTATATAATCAAACACATGATTACAAGGACGTTCTAGTTTGTAAACAGGGTATGCAATTTATCTTTTTTTATTTTTTAAATCAAGGAAAAAAGTATAAGGTTATAGAAGAGCTGTCAAGCTCTTCTGTAAGAGTGGTCAAGAGCATATGAAGCTAAAATATTATAACATCTGAAATACAAAGATTTTTTCACTCCACAGTGTTTGTGTACTTAAATGTAACATTAGAGACTAGCCCAAAAAGGCTGTATATTATGGCATAAAGTTAGGACACTGCACATTTTGCATAATACAGAAGATGAGGCAGATAAACCTGACATTTTCTTTGATTTGTTTGAAACAAAATTTATAGGAAACTTTCACTATGAAACTACTGATATCAAACAGCATACCCATTATAAAAAGGCTGAATCAAAGAACTGTGTTATATACATTTAAGTTCCTGTTTTCCTGTTTTTTCACAGAACGTTAAACAATCTCTATTCAATACCTGTATCTGTTTTATTTATCTTGGTCCATCTGCTCTGCAAATGTTCTTGCAAAACAGTTTCCCATGGCAACATCAAATATCACATAGACTCAGTTTTCTGTCAAAGCCCTTCTAACTGATCCACTCCTGAATTTCAAGCAGCATATTTTTCATCAGTATTTAAGTAAATAATGAATGCAGTATTTAATCAAGCAAAAAAAAAAAGCTGCATAAATGAAACCAATACCCATGAAGAGGCCCTTTTATTTAGGCATTTATTTTTTATTTTATTGTTTTAATATTTTCATTTTTCGAGAGCATTGCATTCAAATCCTCTAAGGCAAGGTGGGAGATACATATTATTAAAGAAACCCTGTCAATGTGATGGCAGTTTTTACTCGATTAAAATTTCAAAATCATTATGTTGCATGTAGCAAAACAAATTGTGCATTAGTTTCAAAGAATAAGGAAATAATATGCTGAAAAGTATATGGAATGAAAAGACCACAATGGCTGCTTACTATAAAGCAACTTCAGACAGATATCATCTTCTACAAATTATTATTAGTCCCTCTAATTTTTATATCCTCATGTTAATAATAATCAAAGAAATGTAAATAAGAGAAAAATTTCTCAATACATTTTCATTCAAGATAAAGTAGTAACATCAATTCTATTAAACTCCTATTTTACCTGAGATTCTACTGTGAGAAGCCCTTCTCCCTAAATCAAGACACAGTAGAAATATACATTTTTCAGTGAAGTTCTTCTAAAACTCTCTTCAAGTAAGCACACAAAAAATCACAAACTCTTCAGTAAATAGCATCCTAGTCCTGAGCACACTGATTCTGTGTGAAATTGCAACCAAAGCATTGTTCAAGTTGTACATTAAAGAAGAATTGTTTAAACTTAGGAAAACTACCCTACTGATTTTCACCGTCTGATATCATTTATTTTAGATTTGTCTGTCCAAAACCATCAAAATCAGCTAGAAAAAGGCCCTATGGAGATCTGAAAGGTAATCAGACCTTCTGGGTCACTCCTACACCCCCATACTATAGTTTATAGTAGTTTATAACCAAGAGCTAGTACAGTTTAAGAACTACTACAGTTTAGCAATCTCAGATCCATAATAAACAACAAGATTAAATTCCCACAATAATTTTCTACTGGCATCACCTCCTGTCCTGGTTATGTCTGGGATAAAGTTAATATTATTCTTAGTATCTGGCACAGTGCCATATTTTGGATTCCATATGAGAATAATGTTTATAACATGCTGATGTTTTGGTTGTAGCTCAGTAGCGCTTAGCCTGAATCGAGGACTTTCCACTGTCTCCTGCTCTGCCAGTGAGGAGGTGCACACGAAGCTGTGAGGGAACACAGCTGGGACAGCTGACCCAAACTGGCCAAAGGGATATTCCATACTACAGAAGGTCACAGCCAGTATATAAACTGGGGGAAGTTGGCTGGAAGGGGCCAATCACTACTTCAGGTTGAGCTGGGCATCAGTGAGCAGGGGGAGAGAAATTGTACTGTGCATTACTTGTTTCTCTTCGGTTTTATTCATAGAATCATAGAATCAGTCCTCTCCCTCCTTTTCATTACTACTGTTATTGTTATAATTAATATTATTATTATATTTTATTTTGTTTCAATTATTAAACTTATAAGCTCTTAGCCCATAAGCTTTACTTTTCTTTCTATTTCTCCTCCCCACTGGAGGGTACAGGCAGGGAGTGGGTGAGTGGCTGCCTGATATGTAGTTGCCATCTGGGGTTAAACTACTTTCCGCTGTAATTTCCTTAGGATATTCTTGGGTTTTCCCAGGCATTCTCTTCTGCTCACCCTGGAATTTGGCCCAAACAGGTTTTACAGATTGGTCTAGATTTCTGGTCTCTATAGGGAAATTCTCAACAGTAATTCTGGTATTTTTAGTTAGAAAGGCTTCTTTACATGTTTTAGACATAAATAACACCATGGACAAATGTAGCAAATACAGCATTTCTACAGAGCACAGGGCGAATCTGCAATAGGAGGACAACTCAGCTGGTCTGTTGCATATATATCAAGTCCAGTCCACTTTATGAATATATGCAAATGTTGCTGGAGAGATAAATCCAAAATACAAATACAAGAGCCCTCCACCTGCAAATAAGAGCACATTAAATACTTCTTTACAAAACCACCTGTAAGCTTACCTGTTACCTTTCCTATGGTTTACTACCCATCAGCCATAGCACACTGCCTACAATTATCAGTAGACAGAACCTCCAACTATTTGTGATCAACAATAGATGCATTTTATCATTACACTCTAAAAACCTTTATTCTGCATTTTTAATAGGTCATTTTAAAAGACCTGTGAATTAATGAGTGATGTGTTTATGATTCTAATGCATTTTATTTTTCAAGCAAAGACAGGTGGTAGCACTGATTCCATCAGTCACTAGGGTCATGCTAAAGACTGGTAAGTCAATCCTTAATTGTACGAGCCTAACCATGAATGTGTTTTGTTATTCTTTACTACATACAAAGTGCTTCTCTTAAATGTGTAGGTTGCTTTTCTTGGTTTATAAGAAAATCAAACTTAAAAACATTTCAGCCAAAATTACAGTGAAAGCTATAAAAAGTACATTACTGCAAGTTGTCATCACACCACATGTACTTTGTATTTACTTGACCACAGGAGGATTAGATTTTGATTCATTTTAAAACAACATAATAAAAATATCAGTGATTAAATGATCAGTAACAGAAAATTTCATCACATGCTACTGCATGTGATACATGTGAATGAACTGGCTACAAGCAGAGCATGCTTTGGAAAATATTTTTCAAATATGCTACCTCAAAAGTTATGATTTAATCTAAAAATAAAATAGCAATTCTTACAGGACTAACATCCTGCTTTTTCTGAAAATCTGAAAGGCTATAAAGACTAAGTTATTACAATCTATTCTGCAAATGGCTAAGCAGCCAGAACCATGTTCATTTATGCTTTGTCCTTTTAAGCTTTCAGGGTGCTGTGTAGCCATAGTAACTATGCCTTTTCTCAGCAAAATCCATTAGCCGGTTTCAATCTGGGATTCAATACCACCATAATCAAAGCCAAAGATTAAAAAAAATTGTGATTAAAAAAATGATTGTTGGTGACAAGCATTTCTTTTGAAAGCAATTTCTGCATATCTGTGCTTTATACATAACAGCAAAAGAAACCAAAAGGTTAAAAGGGCATCAAAAGATAAATACAAAATTAATTTTAAAACTAGGTTGCCATCAGGAATTACACACTACTACCTCAAACTAGATCTCCAAGCAAAACCAGCTCTCATTTTCTTTAAGTGAGTCAGTGCTGGCTGTTTCATCAGCTTCATCAGTGAAACAGCACAAGAGAGGAGGTTTCAACCTGCCATCTCACTCCCTTTCTGACAGCAGACTAGGGTGCAAGTATTAGAAAGGGAGACCAGGATTTGCACTGTGATTTGGATAAGGCCACACAAAAGGACAAAAATCACCTTTCTTCCTACAGTATGTGTTGTGTGACAATACAGACAGACTACAAATAATCTGTCAGATACCAATTGGACAAGAATTTTGTTAACAGGAAATGGAAAATCTTGGACTCTTATTCCATATAGACAACTTTGAAGCATGGCAGATATTTCAGATGACTAGGATAAGGTCTATCCTGTATCCTGTTTGGATTTTTTTTTTAGTCACAGCAACACTGAACATCTTCAAATGCCAGCTCAGTCCTGACACTGGTTGCAGATAACCTAACCTAATGACATTGCCGCTGTTTGCTTGAATCCTAATTACAAGGAGTTACACTCGGTAACTAGGAGAAGGCAAGTAACTGGAATATATTCCACAGCTGGAATCTGAAAGTGTAGGAATATATTTCTCTACTCATTAAATTAAAAAGAAAGAATTCCTTGAGTCTTCATACTAGATAACATAAACCCTAATTGAAAATTTTCATTGTCTCCTTAGCTATTTTACTGTTAGTTCAATGTCTGCTGATTTTTCAAATTCCATCCACTTCTACATCATATTAGAATCAAACATGATTCAAAAATAAAATATTTGCCATGGCAAGAATTGTGCATATTTGGACTGGGGGAAGGGAGGATATCCACTAATAAGAGAAAATGAATCTATACTGGTATTTTATTTCTGCTTCCTAGTTCCTTATCCTGATATTGCCCTTCTTGTAACAAAGAACAAGACAGAATGGGAAAGCTGTGGTCGTATAGGGTAAGGAAAGACTGCATGATTATTTTTAAGAGACCATGACAATTGCAAAATGAACTTATACTTGCATTCAGTAGAAGAAAACAAAATATAAAATTCACAAGAGTTACCTGAATCTAAACCTTCTCCTTTTTCCCTATAATATACAACTTGTAAAGCTCTGACTTCATTGAAGTTAACAGCAAAACTGCCATAACCTTCCATAGGGTGAAGACTTCACCGTATGTATATTTAATGACAAGGATGACATAAGAAAGGATTAAAGGTCATGCTTTCTCTGTCAGTATAGCAGAGGATGAAATCATGTCATCATAGTTCCTACACCTGACTTGTGCATGATTCTGTGATCATCAGCTTGGCCATGGTCTAAATCAGAACGACAGCACATTTTAGAAGTGACAGTGTAAAGCTAAATAACAGCTTCCTAGAGTTCAACACTCAAAGAAAGATGCATAAAATGCTTCTTTCCAAGTACTCTTGGTTCTGCCTTCCAAACAAGAACCGACAGAGGTTCACCTTTCCTTCAAAACACTGTAAGCATATTGAGGAAGGCAGGGATGTTCTTAACAGAACATTTTGACAAGACACCCTTTGTCATTAACAATGAGTGTACAATTTCATCCAATCAGGCTATAGAACAAAGTACTTCTGTACCTATTGATGGAATATTCTGTGGACTGCAGTCTTAGGAGAAGAGAGCAAGATATACACATCCTTTCCTTTTTCCACTCAGTCTTCCTGATGCAAAAAGCTCATAACGGGAAGCAGCATTAATGGTAAAAATCACAAGAATCAAATCCAGCCCTGAATAGTAACCAGAAAATTAGAATTACCAAAAAAACCCCAAATCCAAAACAAAACCAAAAACCAAACAAACTAAAAATCAACCACAACAAACAAAAAAAGATGGAGATTTGATACAGTGTAAAGAGGTGTAGGTGCTCCCAATAGACTTGGAAGTGTCACAGAATACAATGGGAGCTTTTGCAATACAGTTTATAATGCCTTGAAAAACACCAATAATTTTCTGTTCCCACAGGCTTTAAATCAAAATATTTCATAGCATCGTCTATGTACATGCCTGTTTAAGTGACTTGAACATTCACCTACATTTATTCCAAGCAATTTTTTTCAGAATTCAAAAGCTATTGTTCCTTCTTTTTCTCATTAAATTAAGAGAGATGCTGAAATTTTAAGCCTCATATTTTCATAGCTTTGGTTCTCCCTGGATTTAATTCTAAGGTATTAATGACTTTAAAGCCCTAAGAATTATCCACAAATTTTAAATTATGAGGGAACACAAGCTAAACCTCTCCTTAAAACCTGAAGTACCAATTAAAATAAATTTGGAAGACATCTCGTCATGGGAAGTTTAATTTTGCTTGGCATTAGAAAGCCAAAAAACCTCACACACAAAAAAAAAAAGCCCATATTTCATCTTCATCTGAGGAGGCTCTGTGAGGATGTTTTCTATGTCCAAGGATATTACTTCTTTCACATAAACCTCTCTGCTTACTCTCCATTCCAGCATTCTGCAGTTGCCATAGTTACCATTTTGCATGACCACACTGTCAGTGGTGACCTCACATTCAATAAATCCCCGAAGGCTCAAAGTTTGCACAATATTTCATGATTTGTGCAGAAATTCTGCCATGACTTTTCACTAAAAGATTGGCAGGCACCAAGGCACACTCAAACAAGTCTCTTTTAGAAGACTGGGTATTTTATTTGCTGAAATGCAAACTTTCAGCCCCAATGAAAGTATGGGAAGCGAATGAAAGTATAGGAACTGGAACCACAGCACAACTCATTAAATATAATCTAATAATTTAGACATGCAATTTTCACTATGATTCAAACCATTTTAAATAAGGAAGGTGACCCAAGTGCAACCAGGTTTCCTCTTTCCAAAATCTAAAAATAACGAAGAAAAATCCTTAAGAATTCCTAAACCACAACACAGTAAGCAGAACTTGAGTCTTACAGCATTTATGGATTGATTTTCCATAGATGGTTTCATCACAGCCACCACAAGCACCAAATACACAAAGAGCAACCATTCTCCTGAGCTTAACAGGTGGCAAAAACAAACCTTAGTGATCACAATCTGTAAGTCAGGTGTCATGACCATAACAGATAAGTCACTGAATCCTTAACTACTGCCTCATAATAAACAAAAGTAGATATATTGGATTTCTAGATGAGGTCCCACAGCTTAGCCCTCAAGGAACAGGGAATATAAAGAAATCTGCTTAGAGGAATTCTGTGCTGTGTTTGAAATCTTTTATGTAATACAGATTACTGCCTATTGACTGATATATAAAATTCAGGTATGCATCGCATCTATCCAAGAAATAGAACTTTTGGAAAGTTGAAATGAATCTACATTTACTAAATGCAGTGTTGGATCCCTGGACCCTGCTAGAAGTTTCCAAAGAAAAACTCTTTTCCTTACTTTTCCTGCAGATGACAAGCACACACATGATTATAGAAACTGTCCTAACTTCCAAATATTTGATTGCCACAAAAAATATAAGGTAAAATAGGATAATTTGAAATACTTTATTTTAACAAATTAGAATAAACTACATCCCATTCAGTTTTTTCTATTGTTAGATCAGATGCCTTACATGCCACTCAACTTTTGTCTTTCCGACACCCCAAATCAAAAGAGAACATGTTGAGATGATAAGAGTCCATCTGGATTACACTAATATGATGCTAACAGGGAAAGGGACCTAATAGGAGTTATGAAAACATCATATCCCTCCACTTATTAGCATATATAAAACTTGTAAATCAGAATTTTTTGTCACAAAGCATCTCTAGCTCAACAGTTAACACTAAGGATCAAATGTGAGGGACGGTTATTTCCATATTCATCCTGTGATCTTTCATATGCAAAGCAGCATAACCCTGTTCCTGATCTCTCAAAACTGCACTCTTATATGAACATACTTGAAGATTCCGCATTGGTTTTAACCTTAGAATAACAATGACTAAAATCCATCTGTGACAGCCCAGCGCCTTGCCATAGATGCATTTGTTTCCCTACTTGGTATGTTTGGCATCATTCTCACTTACACGTGGCCAAATTTTTTTAAGTTACTCTTCCAATGACACTAACCCTGCAGATCCCGGTTTCCCCACACAGACAGAGCAGTTAGAAGGGTTCTTGTCTTTCCAGCATTTCCACCCTGGCCTGGCATGAAAACAGGAGGACACTGAAAGTTCAGTGGATTATCTAAAACCAGGTGAAGCAGATGTTAACTGCTTCCCATGAGCCTCAGAAATAAGGAAGCCAGATTTCTGTACTCGTTGATCGGCTTTTTAGGTGAATTATGTTAACAACACACTATTGCCTTCTGCAAAATATTTTGATGTCTACACACAGACTACCACGTTTCCATGTATATTTAAAAATCCTTGCTCACACCAACAGCTAGTATTAATCAAGTTTTCCTTCTAAAATCAACAGTGACCAACAATGAAAACTGCCTGCAGTGTTGAGCTCAAAGCATTGTGGATCAGCTCAAGTCCAGCTGTAGGCCAGTCATCAAAGACACACCCCAGGTGTCAATATGAGAGCCAATATTGTTCAATACCTTCATCAATAACTTGCAAGGTGAGACAGAGTGCACCTTCAGCAAATTCAAAGACTGCAAAACTAGGAGAAGTAGTTGGTACATCAGAGGGTTGTGTTGCTAGTAAGAGGAACTTTGATAGGTTGAGAAAAGAGCAAAAGCCACGAAATGCAACAAAGGGGAAGTGCAAGGTCCTGTTCCAGTGGAGGAACATCAAGCACAGTATGGACTGGGGGCCAGCTCGCTGGCAAGCAGCTTTGCCAAGTTGAACCTGAGGGTCCTGGTGGACCAGGACCAGCGGTCAAGCTGACCACGAGACTGCACTGTGCCCTCACAGCAAAGAAGAACCACAGCAACTGGACCTCTCCAGGAGGTCAAAAGAGGTGCTTCTTTCCCTCTGCTCAGTGCTAGTGAGAAACATCTGGAGTGCTGACTCCAGTCCCGAGCTGCCCAGCACAGGACAGCACAGTGAAGCAAGTTCATTGAAGGGCAACAAAGATGGTTAAGGCACAAGAGCATCTTTTGGATAAGAAACTGAGAGAGATGGGGGCATTCAGCATGGTGCAGAGAAGCCTGAGGGGGATCTTATCCATGTTTAGAAATACTTAATGGGAGGTGTAAAAGGAAGAGAAACATTGGCGTTTGCCAGTAGTGCCCTGTCACAAGACACAGGGACAGGGAATTGTAATTAAACATCAGGAAAACCTTTCTTATTGTCAAATTGGGTGAACATGGGAAAAGGTCACCACAGTTGATTGCAGAGTCTTCATCCTTGTATAAGCTGAAGAAATGACTTGACAAAGCCCTGTAGAACCTACTAAATGTCACCCTACTGGAAGCAGGGAAGTTGTGCTGGACAATCTCCAGAGGTGTCTTACAACCTCAACTATTCTGTGATTCTCTTAAGAATGAACACATCCTGTTTTAAAATAGGGAACCCAGGCGAGGCTTCTCACCTACACTGAGAATTCTAGTGTCTACAAGTGTTTCGTTATGGTCCACTATGTTCTTGCATAGAGTTGACTTCATGAGCAACTGAACCACTACATTCTCATTCCATCTTCCTGTTGCTTTGAAAGTAATAATTCTCATATTCATTAACAATATTAGTGCTCAAATAATTGTGAAAAAAATACTAAAATAAACAAACTAGGAAAAGGTATTTATAGGAATAAGTATTCTGGGATTTTTTTTTCAATTGCCTTACACTATAATTTTTTCATAATGGGAATACTTGGATTTCATTGTGTAGATTTTTCAAAGTACCATCTGTTTTCCAAGTCCTCGTAGATTTTGCCATTAATAAATCTCAATCCCTGCCATCCTCATTCACTATACAAAACAGGCATTGCATATCACTCAAAATATGAAAAAAACTCTCAAAGCTTGAAATTCTCTATGAAGTGAGCTTTATCTCTCATTTTGCATTTCCTACTTACGGGATGACTGTTTTACAATTTAAATGTTATGTCAACTCATCCATAACCTTCTTTTATGTTCTGTTTCAACACTTTGTGAATAGAATATTAATCTATAATTTAATATTTAATTGAAGAAAACTCAATTCTCTCAGTTTATGAATTTGAGAATCCATACCACCTAGTTGTCAAGTGATATCCAGCAAGCTGTCATGAAGCAGAAGTACTACACAAACCTTCCTGTCCCCAAACTTCATCTTGTATCACAGACCTTCATTCCAAACACAGCAACAGGGAGCCCTTCTACCTCTTCCTGAAACATTTTTTCCCACCTATGAATCCAGCTAGAATTTCTCCTCGATTAAAATCATCACTAGCTTATTTTTTTTTAATGTTGAATTCATTTAAGCCTAGGTATCTTCCAAGCCAAGTTACCAGAAAGCTGCTCAAACAATCCTTTTCCTAAAATCAAGGAAGGAAGTAAAAGCAGAAGAAAAAGAAGAGGAGGATTTTTGAGGTATTAGTGAGTTAGAACTGTTTATGAATCTACCGCTGCAGAAACCAAAAGAAAGTATAACACAGGGTGAAGGATACACAACCAGTGACAGGGAGCATAAAATTCACTAGGTCACAGAGAATCTCATGCTTGTTTCCTTGTAACAATAAAATACACGGGATGACTGAGAAGTAAGAGAGGTGTCATAACATAGCTTTTGCTTCTGTACTATGATACAGAAAAAAAGAAATAAGGATTGCTATTCATGATAGTGCCACTCAGAAGTAGCATTGGCACATTTAGTTGACTACCCATCCTAGTGTGCCTCTTTGCTAAACTGACAAAGTCCTACTTAACAAGCTAAGAGTACAGCTGGAGCTCCTGCATATCTAAGATGCACATATAATGAAAATGCTGTCTTAAAGTTGGAGCAAAACATTTGTTCCTGCCTCAGGCAATCCGATTTCTGGAACAGGAGAAACATTCAAGGCACTGTCTGACCAGTACCAGCCTCTCTCACTTAGCATTTTCAGTCCACAATCCAGCATACTATTTTCACAAAACCCCCATTGCATAACTTCTTTTCTCTGCTAGAGAGAATGCATTATTATGCCTTTATGTTAATTAAACCAAACCCCAATACGATAATTGCCCTAGAAAAATTGTGCAACATACTTGTCAAGACAATATGTATACATTAAATTCCTAAAGTGAATAGCTAGTGTTGAAAAAAATCTTAATAAAGAAACTTCCATAGGAACAAAAGCATTTTTAGCTGGAACTTTTATTTTCCCCATTATCAGGAAAAGCACAAAAACAAAACAAAACAAAACCAACAAACAAAAATGCCAAATCCAGCTCCATTTTACTTATGCACAAGCAAGGTACATCTCAGATTTTTTCCTAGTAAATACACAAGGAATACCAGCATTTCAACCACTGTTATGTTAAGGTATGCTACACTTCATAAACTCAAGTTATTATTTGGCCACTGAACACATGACAATACAATCATCAGTTTGTCTCCAAATTTCTTCCAGCAGCTGACTTTTGAAGACCAAGGGATCTTCACTACACTTGAAGAAGGGTGTTAAGATCTTAATGAAAAGAAAAAGGGGGCGGCAGGGGAGAAAAGGCAAGCTCTGTAATTTAAACAAAGGCTGGCGCTTGCTTCTGCTTCTTCTGTAAGTGTGTTGCCGCACACTGCAATGGTCACTCCAATTTGTCAGTGTTCAGTGGATTTACCCACACTACTGCTTTAAGCTGCAGTCTTCAAGAACAATAAATTTCTTACAAATTGATGCAGCATTTTCTTCTTAAAAATTAGTTAGAATGAGGAATGAAATTTTGGAATATAGAAATTTGAGCCTAAAGGTTTTGCATGAAAAGTTTTGCACACAGTCATCTTCCCCATCCCTGCACTGCAAGTTTCTTTGTACTGGTCTCAGACCAAGCGTGAAATTCCAGCAAGCATCTGCTTTGTAAACCAACTCCAGGCAGCACTTCTTACATCTTTCAGAAGATTTTTCTAGCCATCTTTAAAAATTGAACCCACAGAAGCCTGGCTGCTTCTCAAAAGCCCATCTTACTGCCTGTTTCAAGCCTTTCTAGGGGCTAAGTCACAGTCTCTGAGTACCTGCTCCACTCAGCCTACCAAAGCCGTTCCCCAGGCAAATCCAGGAAGCTGCTTGCTGGCAAGAAACAGTCACCCCTTCTTCACCATGATTTCTACCAAAAACCATTTCTTAGCATCTGAAGGAAGGCAGCCCTCCTCTACAATGCTCCAGCTACGTCCCCTTCACGAGAAGCAGATACAGAGCAGGTAATAAACTAGAAACAAACTGCACATAGCAACCATCACCCATCCATGCAGATCCTTAAGTGTTTAGGTAAATAACATCTCTGTAGATGTGCAAATTTGGAATGATTTGAGGTAAAGTTCATATGAGAAATATATTTCTGTAGATTCCTTCCCACTATCTAAATAGCATTTGTTCTCTGCTACTTACTCATGTTTTTCCAATACACTCTGCCTCATTGAAGCACTACATGCTGGCTAACATACACTAAAATCCCATTTTTTTGTCATTAATTACTTCAGACATCAAGTTCTGCAACTCAAAGCTCATCATCTCAAAACTCAATCACTGTGCTGCACTTAAGTAAATATCCCCAAGATACATCATCAAGCATACTTTCCACGTCATCTGTAGAGGCTGAAAATTGTCCTCCTATTACAGTTCACTTGAAATGGAACTGAATTGAGAAAGAAAATTATCATCATCTTCCAGGTCCCTGCTGAGATGTGAAACCTCAGAAAAAAAAAAATAGATCCTTCAGAAAAGGAAAACAAAACCAACAACCAAACTCTGCAAATGAAAAAAAAAAAAACAAACCATCTGCTAACATAGTTAACACTAAAGCAAAGCTACCCAGAATGGCAATCAGAAATGCCTATGCAGTCTGTGTACAAAAGCAGGCTTCTGCCCTTCAAGACACAGTCCAGTCAATGGGCCAGAGAGCAAGCATAACAGGGAGTCATGCCCTCATGGATGCAGTTTTCATGATCCTGCGGCTGCATCTGTGCCTAACATCATATATTGTCAAGTTAACAAAATACATCTAATTCCTAGAGCTGCCATCAAGTGTCTTTTAGCTAAAGAAGAATTCATTGCTCACTGTAAAAACTTTTCAACACATCTTATTATATCAGATACCTCGTTTTAAACTCTAAAAGTCTCCCTCCAACTGTTAGTAGGAATATCCTTATTTTATCCAAATTCTTTTCATGTAATCAAGAACAAGAATTACAGCATGTGACTATTAAACTGCTTCAAATATGGCAAAGAGCATACTACATCCACAATTGATGTTCTGGTGGGCCTTTCCCAGAAGACTCAGTAAGCCTGGTGTACACAGCTGCCCTACTACTGCCACTAGGCCCTCAAAAAAAATCACTGCTAAATAAGGAAAGGGAAACCTAAAGATGTAAACCAGGGAAAAAAGAAATAAATACCTTCACCTTTGAAAGTCCCAGGTGGCCTTTTGACATCAATTCCTACTGCTCTACTTTCTACTGATTCAGAAATTAAAAATATATATATATTTAATTGAAAACCACTCACAGGAAAGATTCACAGGTGGATTATGGCTATTTACACTAACATAAATGATGTCTGTGAGAAGGTAAATTTTGTCTCTTCTGCGCTGTATCTGGCATAGTATTGGGTGCCAGGTTTCAGTCCACAGCATTAGGCAACCAGTGGTCCAGCCTAAAAAGAGCTACAAGGCTGTAAAAGAGGTCTGGAATAAAACAGTGTAATAACTCCACTCCAAAAGTGAAGTAGAATTGCCTGTCCTGTGAGACAGATCTATTTGCGCAAAACCAAAGTTTTCTAGTTGTAAAGGCCTCTAGTTCCTGACCTACCTAGAACTCATCAGAACTCTCTCACAGGTGCTCATGGAATACAACTCACCATTCAATTGACAACACCGTTGGAATAAAGCTTGAAATCTTTGGAGTCATAAATGGATGGTGAATGAACAACTAACCTATTGAAAAACTAAATGGAAGAAATAACATCTGGGCACTGCTGAATCTAACTACTGTTTCTAGCTATTTTCACTACAAATCACTTTATACACAAAAGGACAGCAAATGACAAATTTGTAACACATATATGACAAATCCAATGACATGAATTGATAATAGACAATACTTGTTATCCTCTTTTAATCTAGACAACAGACTGACTGACCTGCCATGACAAAACCAAAAACTCTCATATATGACTTGTTGTGCCTTGATAAATCCCCAAAGGAAAAAGAATGAAATTTGATGCACCCTAGTCCAGCAGGTAGCTTGGATTTTATGGCACAGTCTTGGCCATAAACTCTTGGAAACAGTACAAGAGTTTCTTATGTCTTTCTCTTGTTTTTCTTAGCTGCCAAGGACCTCATTTTGTGGTGAAATGACTTCTTCATGGCAGTATTTTTTTAAATTTCTATTCATTCAGATCCGTGTTTTAATTATCACAGAAGCAAGAGCTCCAGTATTGCAATTCTTGCTCCTTTGTGAGTTAAAAAATAAAGATAGTATCTATAATTGTTTTTTTCACTGCCTACTTGATTAGATTCATAAACATACTGTATGGGGAGCCAAATTCTCACAGGACTAGTCTAATTAAGAAGTCATCAGCTATGCTGATTACGGGCACTCTTCAAGAACTTTAAAATCAATAGTTCTCGAAGTAATCGCAAATCTTGTGTGCTGTTTCAGGGAGCAGTTATGCTTTCTGGCTTCAATAGAGTGTTACAATGTTCACAGCAGAGTAAAAGATTTACACAGAGGTTTGTTGTTTGTTTGTTTTTTTTTTTAATTGCTTTCTAGAAACATAGTAGCCATTCACTTTACTCACATATTTGCCATCACACTGATCATCTAAAGAAAAGAAATAATTTTTATGCTATGAATTATTCTCGGTTTTCTGATGTAGATTTTGTCTCTACATTTCAGAATTCTAAAAAGTGAGTCTATATGGTTATGTGGTTACATGACTTCATAATAATAATGTCAAATTGGGAGCAGAGCAACCTGCTGAGGGAGCTTGTTGCTTAGGTTATTAACATACTGAGGGTTGTTTAAAGGCTTAAGGTAAAGGGCTCATTCAGAAAAAAAAATCTGCTTTACTGCAGTAAATGGATAGTTCACAATCCAAAGTTTCTTTAGCTCTAACGTTCAGGCTTCTACAAAGCACCGAGGCTGGGGGAGACCTCAGCTGTCTTTCAATTAGTGAAAAAATTTCCCAGAAGAGAAAGTTCAAGTTTTGCCATTGAAAAATTCTACTCTTCCACAAATGCTATTGTAGCAGCACCCAAAACCATTGCATGTATCTGACCAGGACAATGACTCATGGACAAATTATTACTATTGTTAGTCCACAATTTCCAGATTTTTTTCATAACAGTAGTATGTTCACAGAGAGAAAATCCTCCTCACATAGGATACTGCTTCCAAAAGCTTTCTATTTCACAACTACAACTTGAAATGCCAGCAGGCTGAATCCAGCACCAAATAACCTACACCTCCAACCTACACCTCCAACCAAAGGTGTCTATCAGTTGCGATGATATTTCACTACTGGACAGACACAGTGTGTATCTTCGCTTCTCAGAGTTTCACTAATTAATGAATGAAGCTAAAGCCTAGTTCTTAAATCATCAGAAAAACAGGAAAGTTTTGGGAAGTAGCATTAAGAAGCAACCTACTTTCGAGAATACAGAGAAATAAGATGATTACAGAAGCAAAAGATTACTCCCGTATGATCAAACAGCATAGATATATGTATATATATACAAAGAAACGTGGCATGTTATTCAGGATGCAGCAATTATTAGAAATAATAGTCTGAAGTTAGAACAAAAAATAGATGGGATGCCAAGGAAAACTTTTGTATGTTGATATTTATTAGGCTGTAAAAAAACCTGCTATAAACTATGTAGCTGAAACAGCTAGTGATTTACAGTGTAACAAAGCAGATAAATATACAAGATACTTTTATGCCATACTCATAAAAGTGAAAAATTACAGCTTAATAAGTTTATTTTCCACCTCTGATATCTATTATTCATTCCATTAGTTTTGCTGAAGTAAATATTTGAAAATAACCAAAATATTTCCCTATTCCATAAAACAATAAATCTGTATTTTACTCCTCATATTCAAAAAGTTGTGAATAACACACATGACGTGGGAAAATGCAGGAACACTTGTCATACTCAAACACATAATACTCAGGAAGAATTTCAGCATTTGAAATAGTCCAATAACAGTATGTGATATCGTTTTGAAAATAAAATTATATCTGACTATTATAAAAGTAACTGTAAAGATTTTAAATACAAAAAGCAGAAGTCCTAGCCCTAGATCTAGCACTAGAAAGTTTTTTTTCTAGACTGTACAAGTTTCAGGAGCATCAACCAGATATTCCATTATATCAGCAGTATTAAAACATAACTGTAATATGAAGAATTAGTTGTTCATCATTCTATGACAAGTTCAAGTTCAGCCTGTACAAGTTTCACTAAATATCCTTACATTTTTAATGTATTTTCCCACTCCATAACTATTTGTAAAGCCGAGATTTCAGTGTTTCATAACATTTTTGTAAAAAACGAGCCTACCTGCAAGCAATGTCACTGTTCCACACAGAACTTACTGCTGCTTTGTTGCATTCCTTATAGTTAGAATTCTGTTAATCTGCTGGGAATAATATACTCTAGTGCTATGAAGTAAAATTTGGCCATGCAATTACATTGAATAAAAATGTAAATACAGAAATGCATTTAATATTCTGTAGACTACTGACAAAATTCTGAGAGTGGAAGCCTGAGCGGCAGGCACGTCAACCAAGGGAAGGTCACTAAATTCAGGAACCCCTCCACACTCACTGAGGGAATTTGAGGGAGCTGGAGCACCAAAGTTTGCAGACAAAGTCTAAAATGCACACAGGTGAGCACACCCGACAAATTTAGCCTCCCCAGCATTTTAGAAGCCAAGGGACTGAACTAGGATAAATGCCCTGATCATACAGTTTTTATAGAACACAGTTTCAGGGCACTAAGATTGACCATGATGTGGTGCTTGCAGTCTCGCAGCAGTGTGAGAATGAGAACAGTAAGACTCACCTTCCTCCCTCTGTCCCATCCGGTTCTTTAGCTAGGGTACTTATATCTGTGGTTAGGCCTATACTTGGATTATGTTATTACAATTACCTAATAGATAAACCTCATTGTTATCAAAATGGTTGAAAAAGTTAAGAACTACATAAAAGCGTAAGTATTACTGTTTTAGTTTATCATATAACAAAGACTCACAGATCTTATACATAAAGTCAGTGTTTCCCTGTCTTATTTTTGTTTCCCTGTCTTATTTTAAGGTTACTTTTCCCACATGGAAGGAAGAAAAACAATTCTAGCATTCAATACGACAACTTATCAGTGCAATAAGTAGAACTAGCTGTCTAATTCTAAAATTAACTTAACAGACTTCTTTCTGAATTATTTATTTACTAAGTGGCACTTCATAAAACTCAGCTACAATGCTAGATAGGAAAAACATGTTTATTACTAAACCCTATGAATTTCACCAGAAAAAAAATTCTGCCGAAGAGTCGGTTTTGCTTATAGATAAAGTTCTACCTACATACGAAAAATCGAAGTTTCTCAGCAAAATATGTTATTTAAATGTTTTTGCTGTTACCACAAATACTATCACTTTAAACTGAGGCTAAACAGCAAAACCTATGGAAAGTATCATGCTTCCAAAAAAGTGTTTTATTCCATCACAAAAATGAATCTATATTGAGAGTCAGTAGCCAGCAGCACAATAATAGCATCCGGTTCTTGGAACTGCACAATTTTCTTTTAATTTAAATAGCTACAATGTAGTACATATAATCCAGGGGAGAGGTGGAGAAAAATCACCATTGATTCTCTATTCGCTCAACAATGAGCAATTGGACCCAGGAGCTGAATAGTACAGATTAGCATTAAAATACCAGACAATTTTTACTAGCTGTACTATAGCAACCTGAATGGACAATACTCTGAACAAATACATGCAGAGTTAACTAGAGCATGGAGGCCAACAGATGGCTGAATAAAAAGAGCCAGGGATTCCTGTTAATTTCAATTAGTGATGCAGCTCATTCTTACCTTGTACAACCTTTGGATATCTGTACTATTCCAGAATGATGGCAAAAAGCAACAAATATGTGATTACAGTAGAGAAGAGCTCTGGAGATGTCCACAGCATGCACACCTTTTCCCCACCAAAGCAGGAGTTTGTGTTCAGAAAAATGGATAATCAATTGTGATGGAATAGGGACACACTTGAAGTATTCTGCAATTATGTCCTGTTCCTGTGAAATGCCAGACCTTTTGGACCAGTTATAAAAGGCCTGGAGCTTGATACACTGCTCTCTCAATGGAATGACAACAGGGTATTAGGTAGAATGAAGTTCTCTAACTCTCAGCTCTCAGGTGTCCACAGTAAGAGTCCAGGAGAGTACTCTGCCTTTGACCAAATTATTTTTAAAGGAAGATGTCAGTGTTTCTGGATCCAAGTGTAAGAGCTCAGGGTAGATTTGTATCAGCAATTGCCTTCATGGACCGATAGCACTGACCACTGCTGATACACTAAGAGAAATCAGAGAGGCAATGAGGGAAAGAAATACAATTGTAATGGCAGATACCCATGAGGATCAGGCAACCATCACACTGGGACACAAACCAGAGAAGGAACTTTTAGCACTACAATAATCATTTCATGGAGAGCTGGTTAGGGAAACCATCAGAGATACAGTCCCAGAGTGTGTGCAGGATCTTGTTCAATTTTTTTCTATTGAAAGGCACACTAATAATGCATTCAGACTCAATATCCCTACAGGAGCTACAAAAGCCAAAAAATCCACCACAGTTTTACATGACTTCCAAAAGGAAAATGACACAGAAATGAGATAGCCTATTAAAAAGAAGATAAAAAAGAACTGCTAAAGGAATTAAATCCCAGAGACATCACGTCCCTCACTGAAAGAGACCGCACTGAAAACAGTGCCAGCAGACATCGCTTGTTAAGAAAGGCTTGATTAAAAGTTAAAAGGAAACTGATGTGGAAAAACAGGCCAAGAGCAGCTTTCAGGAACGAGAAAACAACAACAAAAACTTCATTCATTGAAAAGCAAAAATTAATCTCAGATTAAGATTAAAAGAATCATCTACCTTGGTGAATTAAATAAATAAAAACAGGTTAAAAAAAAAAAGTCTGAGTAGAATTCAGAAATCAAAGGTACATACTAAATGCAAGCCCATCCAGAGCTAGGCATCTGTTAGAAACATATTACTTGTTATTTTATCACATTCCTAAAAGTTATCTATCCAGACATACAGTAGCTTCTGGTGGTTTTACTCTTGAAAAGAGTTGTCATCTGAAATTCTGACAGTACCTTGCTTTGCTGAAACACTGAATGTGAAAACAAAGAATGGCTGGCAAAGATCTAAGCTCTAAAATCTAATGAAGAAATATGGCTAGATGTAAAACTGCATCTATGCAGAAGGTAAAAACAGTGAAAAACTGTCTCAATGCCAGGGGTAGGAATTTTTGTTTATTTATTTTAAGGAAAAACAAATGCAAAATTGCTTACTTTGGTGTATTCCTGCAAAGACTATTCTGCTTGACAAATGAACATTCATGTCAGCCTCATGTGGTTGCCAGCTTTCTAGTCATTTTGGCATGTCTTTCTATTCCTGTTGCAACAAAAACTAGTAAAATGTGACATTTAAGGGTATAACATAAATCACACACCTATCTTACCCTTACAATCATGTGGATATTTACTGTCAGATAACAATGTCTTCTGTAGTCAGCTATGGTTTTATTATTTTTATAGTTAGCTTTTCTTACTTGCATTTTTAAATAAAAGTAACAGTGTTGACCTATACAAACTGAGGGTTTACTGAATAAATGCTGTAAATACATACTGGTTATGACAACAATAATAAGATGTCATCAACTCTGTTCTATTTTTCAATGGCTACATCTGAATTCCCTCTGTCCTACCAGAACTGAGATATGCCAGCAAGGACAGTATCTCAGGAAACCCTGACATAGATGTAATCCTGGTATTCATAACATGTCTGTTACGAACAAGTTGCTGATTTCTAAGTGTACAATCAAGTACGTTTTCTGTGCACTTCCTTTATTTGGTTGAGGTTTCCCCCTACAAGTTAGTGACAGAGTCAAGAATAGTGAAAAATAATTTAGAAACAAATGTAAGGCTATTATCATGTGTACATATAGGAGTATCTCTCATCGCTGTACTGATTTTGGGTCTGGGTATGAGTAACAAAAAGAAATAACTATAAGAGGGGAAAAAAAGCCACAAAACCAACAAGAGAAACACCAAAACAACCAACCAAAACTCTCAAAATGAGCAGTTCACATAAGCAAACAAATTACTCGGGATTCCAGAAGAAAACAAAAAAACCCCAAAGCAAGCCAACCAACAAACAAACAAAAAACAAACCAAACAAATAAACAAAAAACCCAACAAAAACACAAAAAATCCCACCTCTCCAATATCAAGAGCAGTACTAACACTCAAATCTGTGTATTGGGAGATTTAGAAAATGTCACAGGTACAATTCAGTTTTTGCCCTTTATGCAGGCATTACAGCACAAACGACATATTCTATGTTCACTCTTCCCTAGAAGAAAAAACATGGTGAGGATTCTTCTAGCTCCACTGATTAAGTTTGTTCAGGATAAGCTCACTATAAAAATCTCAGGAAAGATTTTCAGACACAGTTTTTTAAATAAAGCCTAGCATTATTTTCACTTCCCAGAAGAGCTGTTTCTCTGCCAGCACTGTTCTTTATCAGTCCTTGTGCTCAGCTCCCACAATAACTCAAAAGAAATACTGTGCACTTACAGGCACATTTGGTTGTTTTTTTGGTCTAGGAACTGTTGGAGTAGAAAGATTTTGCAATATCTCAAAACTAAATTCATTACATACTCTAAAAACTACCATGATTTCTGACCAACAAATGTGTTTAAAAAAATCAGTACACATGAAAGAGATTATAAAAATACTTGGATCACAGCAACAAAGCCAGCTGATCCAATGCAAGAGCCTGAGGCATGAGAGACAGGGTCCCATGAGCAGTGGTCCTTCAGTACTCCGAAGTGAAGCGGAGAGAGAAAATGTGCAGGGAGCTGGTTAGAGTGAAGAGGCAGTTTAGCATGTAGCTCCTTAGCTATAATTTAACACATTAGTCATCAATTTTCCATTCATGCTTTGTGTTCACAAAAGCATACAGCCAGGCATAACCATACAGGTGAGCTTAATAATGCCGACAGAGTATGTATGCAAGAAAACTTGGTATTTCAAGGAATGACTTCAAGGTTAAAAGCTTCACTACATACCCTTTATTTTGTCTCTCTTGTTTATAGTAAAATATAGTAAAATATTACACAGCATGTACCCATAGAAGACAAACTCCCTTCTCAAAAGCTCTGCTACGGCTTGAGAGAGGACGCTAACAGTAAGGTGAACACCTCACAGCACTCTGGGGAACAACATGGGAAGAGATATGTTGTGTGAGAACAATCTTACAAGTCAGTTCTTTCAGAGTAAAATTAATCTTCACACTGTTAATTTTCAGGACTTAAGGGAGAGCAGGTAAGAACAAGTCCTACACACACTGGGGTTTTTGGTTTTAAATAAAGTGAATTAAATAGGAAATATTATACCAGTAGTGTAGGTGAACAGCTTCAGTACCAAGTTGACAAAACAAGTATTTGGGAAGGAAAAGGAACAGCAACAATAGAAGATTATTGATCTCCTCTACGAAACAGCTCTGTCAAATGGAGAAAATACATTTAAGTACTATGCTTTCGTAGAAGGGTTTACTATAACTTAAGGTGGATGTAGTAAAACACTATATTTCTTTGTTTATTTCAACAGAAGTCATGTGTCGAGTAGCACTGGCAGCACAAATCATAGTCGAGCAGCATGGTTAGCTACACCTGCAATCTGATCTTATTCCCAGTGCTTAAACTGGCTCTTAAAACCAGTCACTTCATAAACATGCAGCATCCTGAGCTTGGAAATAATTTCAGAAAAACACACTGACAGCTCTGCACATGTAAGCTCATAATGACATGACTTACATCTCTTCACGAAATTCAGTAACACAGACTCCTAACAGCTAATGAAAAGCTTCTCAGCAAAGAGTTGAAATAAAACATAATTAAATGCAAAAAGAAAATCAATTTTAAAGTCTAATTACTAGGTGTCTGTCAAAATACATTTCATCTAATTAACCGCACACACTCAAAACTTGCATCTTCTCACTGTCTGCTGTGGCACTACAACAAATTATACTATAATGCCACTGAATCACCACCCTAGGAAAACAAGTAATATGTTGTATAAAGAGGCAAAGTTTGAAGAGTACATTTTTGTTAAACCAGCTGATAGCAAGTGAGCCTGCAGAGAGACTTCAGGCACATACACACTGCATCAGAAAGAGAGAACAAATGACAGTATCTCATTAGAAGAAAAGTGTAAGTTGTTAATTTACAAGGAGTTAAGGCTATATATAAACAGGAAATAATAATTAAAGTTTCTGAGGACGGTAATCATCTGTGTAGTTTACACTAGAATGTCAGTCTTTTATAACAAAAGCATTCCAACCAGCATCTACTCTGAAGGCATCTCCTTTGTCCAGAAGAGCTGTCAAGCACAGGCTCCTTTCACAAGTACTCTGGCAGTCAAAGCCGTATTTCTGTCATGTAACTAACTACTAAATGTCTTTTTGGTTTTTCCCCTCCAGCGAGAGCTAAATGATTCAATAATACACAACAGAGAAAGTTCTTTCATTTCAACAATTATGGTGCAAATACATATTGGTTACTCATCCTATTCTGACAATCACAGAATAGCCTCCCTCAGAAATAAGGCTGAAATGTTGAAAAGTTGTATAGATGACTAGCTCTTCCCTTGAGTTTCCACAGGTTTAAAATTTAAGCTTGCAGATTTTTACATATATGATAACTGATAAATTTTCAGGTCAGCTGTGAGTTTTAACACTTTTAAATGGAAAAGCACATGAAAGCATAATGTTAACTCAAGGACTGCTGACCAAGTCTGGAAAGATTTAACAGATTTCCTATTTCTGAAATAATAAAAGATTTCAACGTAATTCTAAACACACTTACCTCACTGTTTACAAGGGAAAGAGTGGTAGGAATGCAGTTTTAAAATGTTATCTTCTACAAAATTTAGACACTTGCCTCAAGAGTGCAGTGAGTTACTTTATGTGCCCAGGAATCCCTACTGCTGAATAGGGGTAACCGCTCCCATTTTTAAAACTACTAGAAACACTGAAGACAGAAGACACCACCCTCACTTCATACTACAACTTGGCAGGACAATTTGTCTAGCTTTTAAGAGAATGTCTAACTGCCTTCCGAACTTGAGAAGACTAAGTCCAGGTTAATCACATCTTTCATGTCCTAGTGGACTGTGTTACTCATCAGGCTTCTGAAAATGTGGGGGTAAGAGTTGGAGAAAAAAAAAAAGAAAAAAGAAAACTGGTATCAAGAAGCATAGCATAGCAAAAACATGGCTAGCTAGACTGGGTAGAACATAAATCAGAGAAAATAGGACTTAAGAGTTGCATCACTTGCTCTGAAGATTAGTGAGCTCTTTGGGACAGAGCTCACTAATGAATACTTGCCCAAGAGTGACTTCAGGTTTCTCTGAAACACAATAAACCATATCAGAACCTACGGATAGAGATCAGGATGTTTATCTTCTTCCCTAGAATAAATATTGTCTTAAGCAGACCCAAGATAGTTTTTCCAAGTTCAGTGTCTGGAAAAAAGTAGCAGGAACTATTCTCCGGTACATTCAAAAGATGACCTCCATAGGTCTCATCAGGGTCATATTCATGTTGTTGCCAAAATTATCATCCTTTTGCTCTTGCTGGTCTCTCACATCCTTTCCAATCGCTATATAGCATTAACAGATCTACCTGGACTTCATCTTTAGCAAACCTGTAGATGACACTGAAGTGGAAGAAATGGCTGACATGAACAGCAGAACTTTGACTGAGAGAAACCTCAGCAAACTTGAGGACTGAGCATCCTGAATCTCATGAACCTCAAAACACACAAGGACAAAGTTTTACAACTTCAGCAATGCAACTGCAGCGTAGACCAGCAGTCAGCAATAGGTCTCAGCACTCACAGAGGACACCAAGTTAAACAGCAGCCAGCAGTGCCCTCTTGTCATGAACGAGGCAAACTGCACTCTGAGCAGAATTAACAAACAGGGCTCAAAGAACAAGCTATTCCCATCCTACACTTTGCAGTGATGAAACTGGCATACTACAGAGCCAGTTTTTGCAGCCTCACAAGGGCAATGTGGAGAGGTCCAGCAGAGGACTGTCACGATGGTCAGGGGACCAGATCCCATGGCACATGATGGGTGGTGGAGGATGCTGGCCTTGTTCAGTCAGGTGAATGGCAGGCTAGAGGGGCAACCTGATGTGAAAGGGAACCACAAAGACAAGGAAGCCGAATTCTCAGTAGTGGCAGACAGCTAGGCAAGGAGAAACAGCCACAAACTGACATTTGAGAGGTCCAGATTGAACATTAGCGAGTTAACGTTCCCCTAGAAAAGTAATGCAGTCCTTGATTTGTTGTCCGTGGAGGCTATGGAATCTCCACATCTTTGAAAGTGTCCAAGACCAGGGTCCCAAGAGACCTGATTTAGTGCCAGCCAGAGCCCAGGTCTGCCCAAAGTCTAGGCTAAATAACCCCTGAAGTCCTTTCCAACAGACAAGTCTATGATTCAATACATGCTCAGCTGAGAACCACTTTCACAGGCGCCTCATTCTCAGTTCAGGTTTCTTCCTCCTCACTCTGTACAGTGACATTGATGTCTTTTCACCTTGATCCATATTCTCCTAAGCACAAGTGAAACTGAGAAGCAGCTGAGTACAAGCTAACCATGAATGACATGATCTTAGGAGGAAAACCAAAAGGTTTGAAGACACAATCCTCCCCTTGACAGGTATTTTTTCCTGCAAACACCAGTTCTCTCTGGTGCAAACGCAAAACAGATTTCATTTAATGCCACATGCTTTACTTAGTAAACAAAACCACACTAAGAAGAGGAGAATGTAAGAGGTTGCAACAAATAACAGAACCAATTTTTGACCCCCCCCTTTTTTTAATATCGATATTGTAATCTTGTCTTTGTTCATTCTTACCTGTCTTTATTTATCAATGTGTCTCTCATTAAGTTTGCAAAGTTTCCAGGCAGAAAAACTTTCTTTGTTCCTGTTTTATTTTTGTTGCTGTTGCTGCTGCTTTGGATTTGTTTTCTATACCTTTCTTTTTTTAAGGTCTTGGCATCACAAAAGCTGATAAGCCTCAGACGAAATTTAATTCAAAACCCCAAAATGAAATGCCTATGACAAAAAAATACACATTTGGGTTAAAAGAGAGGATGTAGACAAAGAAAAATCCTCAGTAAATTGGCTTGCCATTTATGCAGTCTTTAGCCTTTATTCTAGACCAAAGGCTGTTCCCTAATATTGAGAATTTATCAAGAAATATGCTCATAGTAAGGCAGTCACATGATAAAGCTGTAGAGAGACATAAAAGCTTGTCTATTCTGCAGAAAGAGCTGTCATTAGATAAGCAAAGAAAAATAGCACAAAGAATTATAACTTTGCCTGTACCAATTTCTTCAGAATCTTTTTTAATCCATTACACTGAAAGACATTATTAAAGCTGTAGTTACATCTCTTGGTTTGAGAAAAATGCTTACAGTAGGAAAAAACTTGCAAAGCAATGAAGCGATAAATAATTGGACTTATAAAAAAGGCAGAGGATCTGAATAAAACAACCTGTATAAATTTAATTAATTGGAAGCTAATACTAAAAAGATTGGCTAAGAAAGTCTTGGTTTCCTTTTTTAAAGAAGGAAAGACTGCAGAATTAGGTAAATTACTGAGCAAAAAAATGGCTCCAACTGTATTGTCCAAATGTTTCACTATAGCACAAAAGGCATGCATTGCACCCCATTACGTGACTCACCTCTGTTACTCTAAAATTACTTTTAACAACCTCAGTAAAGACCTCACTCCTTGTGTCCATTTACTTTGTTATCTGGCAGAAACAACATTTATTATAGCAAAGAACAGAATGAAGCATTTTTAAGAGAATAAACATTCTGTAAGCAGAAAAATACCCAGTAATGTTAACTATGAGGTAAGCTGAAAAATGCAGACATACTTGTGCATTGTAAAGGGAAGGACAGTAACAATACTGAATCCCTACCACTAGTATTGTCTGGGACTGTATTCTGAAAACCATGTATTAAGAAGAAAGATTTTAAAACAATTAGGAAAATGATTAAACCTGAATTCAAAGTTTAGTCTTTGGAACAAAGAAAACAAAAACTTTTCTGAGAAACAGTTTAGCAGTAGTTTCCCTTCTTGTCTATCAAATAATTCATAAAATGCTAACATTAAAAAAGAAGACTTGACAACTGTTCTCCCCTACTGACGATGCCCCCCATCTACAATATTACCATCAAAATGTACATCTCTCAGGGGTTGTATCTGACCTCCCATCTTCACAAGGTAATGACAAAGCAGGGTGACAAAGCAGCATTGCCCTTCAGGATGAGCTCATCTGCAAACCTGTTGCTTGAACTATTCCATATAATGAAAAACACACCTCCAAACAAATTAATAGCTTTATCACCAACATCACAGACTTTACTCTATGAAGATTAAAGAACACAACATTTCACATATTTTATTCATTCGCACACCAACTTTAGAACAATACACAGAACTGTATGAATGTCAGCAACAACTCTGAGGGTGCCAGAGGACCATCAACAATGGAAAATAATTAACATATCATTTTAAGAATGAATTCGTATAAAACAAATTTAAGTTTTCTCCACACATAACTCTTGAAGTTCCCCCTGCTCCTCATATATAGAAGAAAAAGTAAAGTTGTCAGTGGCTCAAATAATCACTGTTTCAACCTCACTTAAACATGTATTAGGTTTTTTTTAAATAATTTGGATTTCCCTGACTATCTTCTAGTAAGAGTATTTAGAATAAAGCAGTTGCAATTCACACTGAAAATTAAGTTTCCAGATTTGAAAGATACCTAGTCTGGGCTGTATCCCATTGTAATAAAACAAAAACAAATGAAAACATGGGGTGACTCAGAATGCATGTGCTTGACCTACACACACACAGTTCTTCAAAGCTGTCTATTGAATAACTGTACTCAGGACAGAGTGATGCAAAACAAGCATTTTCAAAAGCAGAATATTCTTTTTCTTTCTTTTTCTCTGTCAGGAAAGTGATGCATATTGTTCCTATCCTCTTTAAAAAAAACCAAACTCTAAGCTACATGCAATTTTGAGTATGTGAATATCTTTCGTATTCTAATCACAGAATAGATTGGGAACATAAACTAAAATTGATAATTACAAACAGCAGAGAGGGCTCGTAAGATTGCCATCCCTTCTCAAGCACATTTCTAGATGGAAAGAAGCTGTCCACTTTGCAGGGAAGCTGTCAGTTGACCAATAGCCACAAGAGATTCAGACCTTACACTTCTGGAACAGAATAACTTCTGACCACACAAGCCCTGGAGTTTCAAGAAAGAAGAGCAAATCCAAAATGACAGCATGCAGCCTCCTAGGGATTACATGAACTTGGCCAGTAGGTTCAATCAGAAGCTTTTATGAAATTGGAATTGCTATTATAGCTCAATATTTGCAAAACTGTTATGAAGTTCCTCCCAGGAAAGAAAGGTTGTTTGATTTAACAACTGTGTATTCACAACTTTAGCACTTAATCTGCTCAGAGACAAGCTATCACCCAAGTGCATGAGGCAAAATACAAGATTATGGTAAATAAAACCAGCTGGAACTCCATAACTTAATTAAAAAATCTTCATTTCACTCTTGAATAAACACCTTCACCATCTCTTCTTCAAATATTGTATCCCTTGTTTACTTGTCTCATAGTAACAAATACATTTTGAAAATTCCTTATAATGTTATCCATGAAAATCAGGCTAATATATGCTTCCTTGAAGTTTTAAAGAAAAACGAAAGAAAATCATCCACATAAGAGTAATGCTATAATTTTCATGTTCCAAAGCATTTTTAAAGGAGTAAGTCAAAACATTACTCTACAATCTGTTGCATGATAATAAGAGCAATAAATTACATGCATTACCATAAAAACATAATCCTATAACAGTTGTGTTTTAAAATGGAGTCCAATTTTCTCCAAATTGAGATGCTCTGCTGACTAAATTGAAGTTTAAATCAAATGACAGATGATTTCTGATACACATGCACAATAAGAGAGAGTATGCCACCCACAAACAATTTTCATGTTTGAAACATAACAAACGGCTTGGTGAATATGAATCAAGAAACATTTGTCACAAAATAAATAGAAAATGTGATTAGAGAGATGATAATGTACTATTCCTGCCAGCCATGGATTGCCACGTTCTCAAAACTGAAGGCTGAGATAATTATATTATGCAGAAATTATTAGAAACGCTAGTAGCAGCAAGGCTTCTCAACATTTTAGAAACTGAAGTACAAGATGAACAATCTACTGATCTTCCAGTACACGTCTTTATGGAGAAAGATGACACTTTATGTTTTCCTCCTCTTTCCAAAATATATCATTCTGTCAGAAAACTATGCAAGTCACAGAATCACAGAATGGGTAATGCTGGAAGGGACCACAGTGGGTCACCTTGCCCAACCTCCCTGCTCAAGCAGGGCCATCCCAGAGCACACGGCACAGGACTGTGTCCAGATGGTTCTTGAATATCTCCAGTGAGGGAGATTCCACAGCCTCTCTGGGCAACCTGTTCCAATGCTCAGTCACCTGCACAGAAAAAAGTTCTTCCTTCATGTTCAGATGGAACGTCCTGGGCATCAGGTTCTGCCCACTGCCTTGTGTCCTACTGCTCAGCACCACTGACCAGAGCCTGGATCCATCCTCTGACACCTCCCTTCAGACACTGACATGCATTGATGAGGTCCCCTCTCAGTTGTCTCTTCTTGAGGCTGAACAGGCCCAGCTCCCTCCCTCCCCAGCCTTTCCTCATAAGGGAGATGCTCCTGTCCCTTCATCATCTTTGTTGCCCTCACTGGACCCACTCCAGGAGCTCCATGTGTGTCTTTACTGAGGAGCTCAGAACTGGACACAGCACTCCAGATGTGGCCTCATAATGGCTAAGTAGTGTAAGTTACCAGCTAAGTAAGGGTCTCAGTTTAGAGACAAGGACAGTAAGCTTTTAGACATTCGAAAGTAGAGCTATTTAAATTAACAATTCACAGGATGTAGTAGTGACTACAAGCTGATTCCCTTACATTTACAATTGTCTTTCAAGTGTAATGTACTTTATGATGCTCCTCCTTCACTGATTACAGAACTGTAGCTCACCTCTCTCCGCAGAGGTGATGACAGAGGAGGAGACCATTACTTACCAACAGCAATAGTAGAACCTGCCCCCTGAAAGGAACAGCCTGCCAATCAAACCAGAGAGCTTTATCCGCAGGGAGAAAAATGCTGCCTCAGACCACCCCTCTTTAACCTGTGGATGGCAGTCTCTCTCTCAAATTTTGAGGAACGATCATAAGAAGCCTCTAACCAGCAAAATTTTCATACCCAAAAACATAA
Source organism: Acanthiza pusilla (assembly GCA_036630365.1). Classification (NCBI taxonomy): domain Eukaryota; kingdom Metazoa; phylum Chordata; class Aves; order Passeriformes; family Acanthizidae; genus Acanthiza; species Acanthiza pusilla. The sequence goes on from JAXCHO010000164.1 coordinate 25,906,911, forward strand.
TTTTTTGACAAAACCACAGTTTGCCATGCTAGCCAAAATTCAACAGATGAGGCGTCCAGACGATCTATGAGCAACCAGGGAAAAAATGTTATGATTTCTAAATGAAACCGAAACAGCTTTCAGCACCCAAAGTGAATGACCTTATTTTATAAATACTGTCTGCCACGAAACAGCTTTAGCTTCACACACATATGTTTTCACAGGTAAGCTACACAGCTCCTATTAAAACAGAATAAATACATCTATAAAATACTGAAAAAGCTTTTAAGGATAGGAATACTGTTGTCTATACTCTAAGTAGGAACATCAACCAAAAAAACTAATAACACAAAAATTCTGACATTCTAACCTTAGATCACATTTAACAATATAAAATGTAAGAAAAATGTTTTGAGTCAGATTTGCTAAAAAATTAGTTTAAATGAACTCAATTTATCTTTTTAAAATATCAGTTTCATATGGAAAGGAAATTTACCATTTTAACAAGGTTTTATATGTAGTTTATTCATGGCAGAATGGGACCTTTCATCTCCATTGTTTTTAAACATATTTCTTGTTGGATACCAAATGTCATATATACATGTAAATCAAATTGGAATGTTTGAGTAATGGTCAGTAATTAAATTCTATTTTTGCAGCTTTCTAGCTTTTAAAGCCTTCCATAAACTATTATAGCAATGAGGGTCTTCAGGAAAAGTCCCCTCTTCCATTAAGACTGCATGGCCCAAAAGTCTGCTTTTGTTCTTTGTTCAAGTCCTGTTTCAGCCTGCACACAGCCTGGGAACCACACAGAGATAAAAATTACGGAGAGCGGGTGGCCAGAAACTTTAATTCACAGTCCTGCTGTGAATGCTAAAGATGTCAGTCCTCCTGGGACCAAATGACAAATGGAGGCAGCATCATTAAGGCACACACTCCGGCAACAGGATCGTATGGACGTTTGCTCTGGTTTTGTACTCTGGAGACAGCTGCTCTAAACCCATGCATTGGAAGAGCAGAAATTTCTGTTTCATGGATTGAAATATTAATTACAGTAAAAATATTTAATTTCCATTACGTGATTATACTCAATGCGTTTACCTTCAGCCATCTTAAATATAAGTACCTCACTAATCCTTACAGAAATTCTATGAATAACTACTGGTTACTGTAAGAAGCTAAACCTCTACCACACATCTCTGTGAAGACAAACGAACTGAATAAAGGTAGCATGGCAAATGTAATCCAATTCCAGATGTGTTAACTCACTTAACATCTAATCTTTTGGGAAGAGGTATTTTACAAGCTAGAAGATGCTTCTATAATCAAGAGATTTTATATCATTACATAAATGAAGTCAACACACAGGCTTCATACACAATGTACTTCAATCCAAAATTCAGAACTGCTATAAAAGATGAAGAAAACATGATTTTGTAAGAAAATAATAAAACCAGAGGATCTAAATCATTAATACACCAGTATTCACAATGTCTCCTACTTTCATCTCCTTGTGAAGGATTTAAAATCTGTCCACTCTTGCTGGTTGAGCAACAGAAGCATTGCACATGTGGGGAATATGCCTGTAATGCTACCAGCTGCTTTGATAAAACACCCAAATAAACTGCTAATGGAGACCCACTTATTTCATGTGCACATTATGATTCAAGGGAATGAAGTCAAGCAATATCTTAAGTAGACTACTGTTGATGTTAAAATAGATAGTTTCTTTGGCAGAATAAGTTTTTGATTCATCCTTCTTGTTTCTTTCCCAGTTTCCAACCTAAGAATTTGACAAAGCATAATACTGATTCTACACTGATGAAAATCTTTGACAGCTAGATAAAATACTTGACATTTAAAGTTACTGGACAAAAACTAGCCTTTTGTTACCTACTTTATACAATCTTCTTCCTCCAAGTCATCTTTTTCCTCAAATATCAGGTCACAGATTTTTACATATCTTAACTGCACTTAAAGCAATTAAGTAGCTATGTGATACTATGAATCTTGAAACAGAATTCGTCGTAGCATTATGTGTATTCCATTTAAAATATACATACTTGCCCATGTATGTGAAAGAGCCACCATATTGCAGATACCCATGACTTTTTCATCAGATGCCAGAAGCAGAAACGCCTTTCCTGGTAGCATTCCTGCACACCTGTCAGCCATACCTAAAATACCCTTTAGTGCAGCCCTCCTACTTTAAAGGTACATCATCAATCCCCAGAAGAACTTAAAATCAGGAATAAACAGTCGGATATTTTGAAGCCCTTCACAATTCATTCACAGCATCCTAACCATCCTGAAACCACACTATAGATGTTCTATGCCCTGATTTTTCACATCATTTTTCTTCAAAGCTTTTGTGTTACAAGAACACAAATCATAAGGCAGTAATAAGTCCTACTCTAAGCCAGGATCAGAAGCTCACTCAACCAACAACCTTGGCAAACTTGACTGAGGTTTGAATTGTGCCAGCAATGTTGCCACTACACCCAGCACCACTGCGGTACATTCCATTGTGCTTTGCCCTCATTTCTTAATAGCAAAGATTTGTGCAGTGTCCTTCGAGTTTAAAAAATAAGTGAACGTGTGTATTACTCTTCTGTACTGGGGAGAAGGGGTGTGAATGTGTGTAACATACAGTATATATAAACATTGCTGGGTTTAGAGGCATGACAGCAACAGTAAGCTCAAAATTTTATCTTGTAAATTTTCATTACTGACCAAGCTGTCTCTTAGTACTTGGGAAATATAGAACATTTTTCAGACACATTTTGTTTAAGCTCTTAAGCAAGCCATTATTTTCACTGGCTGGTATTTTCCCTTGGAAAAAGAACACCAAACAGCCTTTTAAAACATAGGTTATCTTGAAGACATTTATCTTGGCAATACACACTCAAGCAGGTTTTAAGTTACTCTGAAAAGTATGACTGTAAAAAGTAAAAACTCTATCACAAAAACATTGTTCAATAACTAAAATATTTATTTTCATATAAATGTTTTTCCCTCCAGAGGCTAAAAACTATCACTGTGTTGTTAGTCAGTGAAATCAAAATACAGTCCTATATGCTAAGATAATTTCTTGTGTCTTTTCAATACCTTACCTACAAATGAAATGCAACTGTTATAGATCAGCAATTTAATTCATTTCCTTCAGTGAAAAAACTAAATATTTTGAGCTAGAAAATCAAAAGTGAAAGTGATAGCATTGCTGTAAACATTTATCCTGTTGTTATTTTCCTTCTGTGAATGTATATAGCTTCTCATTATAATACTGATGTGAATGAGACCATACACTAACTTCATCACCTTCAAAACACCTGGATAATTTAGCTCTAGTTTTCCATGTAAATTTAGGAGATTACATACATCAAGACTTATTGTGATTTATTTTCATTATTGTAATCTTAAAATGGATAAAACACAACCAAGCTCAATACTGAAAAAGCAGCCAATCATATAATTTAGTTAATCTACAAGTACACCAGTATTCAGTCTCCCATCAATTTTAGAAATACTGTAATTTATTCCTGAAGAAGTCATAAATAGTATCCTTATCAGAATGGCCATTTATAACACTCGAAGGCTTTAGTGTTTTATGGACACAGACAAACAAAAAAGGAAGAGGGAACAGGAACTTACTTCCATACATTACTAACTATATTAAATTTCAGGTATTCCTAGGAAGCCGAGTGATTAGTAGAGCATGTTTTAGAAATTGAACTGAGGTGGGAAATTTGACTTGCAAATTGAAGAATTTTGCATATACTTCTCCAAATTCATTTATAGACACATATAGAATGTGCCTAATAGTAAACAATATTCAACTTACACTGGAATGCCTTTTAAAGACAAACCACTTTGTTTTTTGGAACAAGCATCGCAGTACTAGATCTGTTGCAGCAACTCTGCCAAGTTGCCAAGAAATTTTCCATTTAAGTAATGGCTTGATAGAAAGATGAAAATAAAGTCCAAATTGTAAGTATCTTGAAAAGTTGTCTGATCCCAAAGGCCATCTGAATTTGCATATGCAATTATCATTATTTTAGAATGGCAATCTTGGTAATCATAGTTTATGCAGAAAAATTCATAGGTATTTAATATTATTACAGGAAAAACTCACTTCTTTTTTATGTATAATGGCCCTCTGGATGCAATTTAGAAAAACCAAACATTCGTCAAATATACCACTTTCTACAGTATATAAATTAATCACTTTCACTATTAAGAAAAATTACATGATGAAAAATTCTCCCAGCTTGTTTTGCTTTGTTTTGCCCCTAAAACAGATCTTTGAGATATGCCTCCTGTAATAGATTTCAGCCTTCTGTTTGTATCACTATCTTCTTTCAATCACCACTCCTTGTTATCAAAAAGTCTCTGTCACTTGAATCCTTTAGATAAAAAGGGCATGTCAATATCCAGGTTTTTTCCTTACAGAATAGAATCACAGAATAGGCTGAGTTGGAAGGGACGTATCAGGATCATCGAGTCCAACTCCTGGCCCTGCACAGGACATCCCAAGAATTACACCATGTGCCTGAGGGCATTACCAAGATTAACTAGTTAGAAGAAAAGCAAAATTTGGAATCCTCTCTTTAAGATGCATTCATAAGAATTCTACAACATAGAAAATTTAAGAATATAAGTTGCCTACTTTGTAAAGAAACAGTCTCAATTGTGAGTGATTTTTGCTCTTTGGATGGATTTACAAATATGCTTTTTCAATACATACTTAATGTTCACCTCAGGAACTAGACAATCAGTAACTAACAGCCCACATTTCCCATCTGGAATTTCAGTCACTCCCTTGGCATTACTACTTGATGCAACATTTACTAATATTAATCTATTCTATTTGAATTAGATATTATGACTGAACTTACATCAATTTGAATATGTATGTTAGGGAAAGTTAAAAATCACTATTACGTACATTTTTACTTTCTTAATCTTTATTAGAGCTTCCAACTTTGCAATGTTTTAAATACAATCTTCATTACATGAGGATATATAGAAAGTATGCAAAAGGAATTTATCAAGTACCAGAAATTCAAACAGCACATTTCTACATAATTTGAAAATGGCAGGTACTGTCAGTTGCAGAACCTTCAAAAGATAGCAAAATCCATAATTAGGATGCAGGCTCACTTCTTCCCCCTATTTGTATTGATGAAAATAACTGATTAACTTGCAGTGTGTATGCTCCGATTCAGTTGCTATTAATTAAGCATATTTTCTCAAGGACTTCTATCAAAAACTTTTGGCACAAGAGTATAGAGATTTTCAAAAAACAGAATATCTGAAACAAATTGCAAGTCATTGCCCTAAACAAATACCATGTGCATGACAAACTTTACGTATCAGTTCATCATATCCAACTTATATCTTTATTTTAAAACTATAAGACTTAAATTTAGAAGGCTATAAAATTTTCTCTGAAAACTAGCATTTTTTCATTGCATAGCATTTAAAAACATTTTTCCTGATCTAATCTTTTGTAGCTTTATTTGCTTCTCATTTTTCTTCCACAGAACATCCAGACAGGTATGCAAATCGCTCAGCTGTCTATAGCTGTTTTTAAAGAGATGACCAAGTCTATTCTTAGAATTTTAAAGCCTGTGGTGAGAAAGTATCTACCTTAGGAATACTAATGAAACCTACAAATGCTAATTGGGTTCCATGTATAATTTTAATAGAGAGAACAAAACCGACTTTGTGCAAGGTGATGACCATATATTGGTTTCTTACTGTACACTTCCATTGACTTCTATACTGAGCAACACAGAGTTAAAAGGTTCATGCATAACAGACAAGTGAAGCCAGACACAAAGAAAGACTATTTACAAGGAGTGGGAATATTGTGGATATAAGGAACCAGCAAGCAAAATAGGACCAGATAGCCCTGCAACTTCAACTCCACTGCTTCCAGAGGTATATACAAACCATATTTATCTTGGATCTGATGTCATTACTGCTTCAATTCTAGCTACTGAATGGTGTAGCAATAGACTTAATATTTTTAGCACATGTAGTTAAAATGGCAGCAGAGCCAGTTCCCCCACTGACTGAATGAATGCTCTGAAAAATAGGTTCAGAAAAGTATCTGTGCTCAGTTATAGGTCAGAAGCTTGAAAGTTTACCAGCATCTCTCTGCACCACAGTTCATCTAGAGACTGCACAGCATGAACTTTTTACCAGTTTTCCCCAGAGGCAGTAGTGCCAAAAATAAAAACCAGGGATTTTTCTCAGCTGCCTAAGCATGTAATATTTATTTGAGTTCTAAAATATTTCCATCTACACATTCCCTGAAGGCAGCTCCACCATCTTCCATGACAGCACTACCCCAATACTCAGGCTGTCTCATCTTTCATCACCTTCCTTTCTTCCTCTACATATACTCTTTCACTAAACTCTACTGCTTGTCTTTTAAGTCTACCCTCCTTTGTCATTGTTTCTGCTAAAATACTCATCCCCCTGTCAGCCTGTGTTGAAAAAGACATTTTCCACCTGGTTTGCTTTCTCTGCTTCATCCAAAACTCTCTTCAGCAGCTTCCCCAGCTATATTTTTTAGAAGTTTTTCATTTGCTTGCCTTGCCTGCCATCCACTTTCCACACTCAGTCCAAGGAGATAACAAATGCATTTCTGTATAATCCTATTATATTTTTCTCTCTGCACAACATCCCTAAAGTGTACTTTAAAATGAGGCTCCAAAGGCTTCTAGTGGCTCCTACCTCCGTGGGCAAAGAGCAGGGTGTCAGCCAATTTACTGACTTGATTTGGATGTGTCAAAATCAACATCTCTAAACCCACATTCGTCAGAATCTTCTTCTCACATGATTAAAAAAAAATCAAATCAAATTAATTTAGAATAAAAAACTACTAAATTACTGGAGCATTTTCAGTCCAGAAATAGTCACTCCAATTTTCAATTCATTTTAGGTATTGGGGTTTTTTCTTTTAACACCTTTTTAAAAATTTTAATGGCAAACTGGATTATTATAATGAACTTTACAAAGAACAACACACTACCATTACTTTGGGCTGTTTCCAAATAATAAAATAATTCAAGACAAAACGTCGTTATGCTAAAGAATTTGTGGCTTACAGCTGTAAGTCTTCTCAATGAGTCTATGCATGTCCTAACACTACTCTGTGGTATTCACAAATGACACTACATACAGCTGAAATGCTGCTAGATTAATACTAGTGCTACCTCCCCCTGCCTGTCAGCAACAAACAGAAAGGATGCCATTTACAGGTCCTAGGAATATTGTCTAAAACTGACTATAAATCTGAAGCCTCTGAAAAGCCACTGGTCTTTTCCATAAATACTTTCTTTTTCCCTAGTGACTGTGATAGGGGATTTGTGACATTTTGAGGCAACAACAATGCCCAAGAAGAACAGCAGGAGACAGGACAGGAAAGAGTTTCAGCAGCTGAATATGGAGCTAGCTACAGAATCCATCTCACTTTCAACATGTTTCAGAGATGAATAACAGGGCTGATGGGGTAATCAAGGCTACAAGCACCTATTTCACAGACCCTTTGTTGGCTCAGAAAGACCAAATTCTTTGAATAAAGTTTATCAGTGGAGAAGAAAGGTAATTGAAACCTAAGACATGCTAGATACTACTGAAAAAACAGACATACCTCTAGCATTTTTTTTTCTATTAGAAGAAAAAACAACACCAAACCTTTCCACTGTTAATGGCTGTCCAAATAGAAAGATGGAGTGACGGAGATGGATGAAAGTTTTTTTCTTTTTTAAACCAGTATCCTACAACATATAGTCAGAAAGTAAAATTCAAGTGTCTTCTCAGTCCTTCCCCACAGTATTTTTATTCTTACTTACCTATAAGGGGCTATCTAGTGGGTACCTAGAGAGCTGCAACTTTTAGGTCTGCCAATTTTTGTTTAAGGGGAAAACCAGACAGGTCCTATCAGTAAGCAAATTAAAACACACCAACCAATTCCTGTGAACACTTCAGCAAGTTGAACAGAGGAGGTGATCACAGTGCTCTAATAAACCACTTTATTAATACAAACCACTCCACAAATAGATCGCAAGAATTCCATTGAGAGCTAACTCTCACACATATGACATATTCCAAGAACCCAGAAAAAATAAACAAAAAAAAAATCCCTGTAATATGTAGATAGATACAGATATGTAGATATTATAGATACATAGCTTGACAATTTTAACAGTTCTTCATGCACAATAAGAAAACCTTTTTGCTGCTGTTACCATTAAGCAGCAACCTGAAACACTTAGCATTCACTGTTCCAGAGAATTTACTACCCTTCCAGTGGAGCTTCAACAGGAGGCAGGCACTGATGTCTCTCAAATAGGCAAAAATACTGGGCAAGTCAGCTTAAAAGATTTGAATTTAAATAACCATCATGCTGGTTTATCAAAGTCACTAACCCATTTAGATTTACTGAGCCCTTGAAGTGGTCCATTATGGGTTGTCACGTCGTTGCACGAAGTTTTATCTATGCACACAATTGTGCTGTAGTTGATTTGTGTAGTCACAGGCACCTGACTTTTGCTGCTTTATTACTGAACACAGCAAGAACGCTCTTCTACCAGTACACAACTGCTGTCAAGTGCTCTATAACTTTATTTAGACAAATATTTCACACTAGTCACGTAACAGAGGCTCCTGACAGCAAGTTCTAATCTATGTTATTTATCATGCCAGGAAATCAGCAGTAATCCATGCACTAGCTGTGACTGAGTTTAATACATGAGTGTATGTGAATTGACTAGGGCAGAATAAGGCAACCATATAGAGATCAGAATCTTACCAGTCAGCACTGACTACTGGAAATAACTCAGAATAGGACAAGCACCATCAGTCTAGGCTAAGAATGCTGACCAGAAAGCACAGAAGACTACAAATACAACAAAAGCAAAGCAGCTGAGCAGCTACTTTATTGCGTCCAGAGGAACCTCTATGATAAAGTTACTCTTCCATGTAATTACTTGGGCTTGTTCTAGAAAATGCAACAGTTAACAGAATGAAAATACAACTTCTCCTTTTACACAGATCTTCAAGGCTAAATATAATGGAGCAAAACACACTGTTCTTTGTTTCTGTTGCAAATCCATTAGTAGTAGTTAACCTCCTCCTTGCCAGACAGCTGAGAGTTCATATAACAGGTTTTGCAGGGAGGTTGCATAAACTCTATCCATAAAGGACACTCAAAACTTGCTTGGAAGAGCACCTTCTCTGACCTGTGGCATGTTGAAAATGAGGCTGGCCCCTCCAGAGGTACCTGCCAGTCTACATATGTCTGATTCATCAGCTGTGAAGGCTGCCTCAAGTAGTTTCTGCTATCCACCTCACTACAAATATTCACAGTGTTTAGTGCTTTTGCCTCTTCCCCTTCAATGAGGGAATAAGATACTAGACTTTCCTCATAGTGATGCAGAAACAAGTCAGAAATAACTCATCTACATATAAAGAGATGAAAGACAGGCTCTTTGCCTTAGGTTTAGACCTAAGTGCCTGCTCTGAATTAAATTTTGAATGAGACTTCTCATTAACATAAAAAGTCTGCAGAAAGACAAATTCTAAATTAAATACCAAAGCCAGATATCTGAATTATCCTAACACACTAATACTTAAAAGGTTCAGAAAAATATTACTGTTTCATCTCCTGAAAACTGTACATCAGCTTGAAACCAATTTGTAATCTAATTTACAAATATACCAGAAGACCTCTTATTTTAGTTTTTAAAAAATATTTAGAAATAAATTGCTAAGAATGTCTTTCATCTACAACAGCATTTCAAAAATACAAAGCCATAGACATTACAAGAAAAAACTAATCAAACTTTGAGATGTATCAAACACTTGGATACTGGAAAAGCTGCTTGGCTACACAGGATATGGGGATGTTTTTATTTATGCAGTGGGTCTTTTCAGCAGTTTCCGAGCTTCAGATGTTCTCTATAAATTATTCCTTCCTTCAACAGGGAAACAGCTTCTTTGTGGAAAGCAGTGTAGCCAAACAAAATAAATTGAAACAGGACTGAACAGAATACAAAAATGCTGAACACAGATTTGGTGGAAAACAACAACTAGCCAACACAATTACACCCTTAAAAAGCATGTTTTCCCTGACACTTCATTGACCTCTAAAAATTTCCCATTTTGAATTAACTAATGGGTAACAATAAGTCCTCATACCAAGAGAATTTTCCTCTGTTCTGAACTATCACGTACTGGTAACAAGTACAGCAGGTTTCCCATACAGTAGCACAAGGTGAATTAGAAAAATAAGCTCTTTGGGTCTCTGTGCTCTCCTTCTGTAGCATTAGGTAATCAGACATCAATTTATTCTTCCACAGCTCCATGCATTGATTCTATGAATGAAATATATTGCCAGCAGAGAATTTCTTGTTAGATTATATTAAAGGGCAAGAATGCATTATTTCATCTGCTTGGTTTGCTCTATCCACAGAAGAGTTTTAAAGAGTCTATCTAAACTCTAAGGGAATCACTGTCTGTAACAGAAAACATAAAATTACTCTTTGGCAGAAAGCACTGCCTACTTCATCTTCCTCAACTATAAGCCGCCTTTCAATAACAAAGTAATCAAAGAGATGAGTGGGGCTTTTTTATCAAACATGACCAAGATTCAGGCAGGTACCTCCATGCACATAACCTACAGAATTATTCCCAGATACAACTGGACTCTTGAGAACATGAAAGTGTGTTTTCCAAACCAGTTGAAACAGACAGACATATCTCAGGCCAAGTTTTAGCAAACTTTGGGAAAGGACAAACAACTTGATACTACTATTGACGCACCATTGTGCATGATCTTATCACTCTCCACTCCATCACCCACCCAAATGTTACTATCTTTATGTTCTTCATCTTTCAGCATTGACAGGGAAGACGTGAGGGGGAGAGAAAAGAAGGAAGAGAAAGGAAAACGGCTAATTTAAAAAAATCATATGTTTAAGAAATTAATAAATTAAATTATTGCAGCATAAAGAGAAAGATAAGATTAAAGAGGTTTTGACTTCTGTCTTGGAAGGTATACAGAGGATCAACTACAACTGCCATATTTTGCAACAGATTGTATTTCAGAAGAGATGTTCATATGGGGCAGGGCTGAAGCACTCTACAGCTGTTCATGCAGAGGCACTTTGTTCCCAAAAGGTAAAATCAATATACTACTTACCAGAAAGCTTTACAGAAATAAGGGTAAAAGAGGGACTTTCATGCAGCATGGTATAGTGTCAAATAAAAACTGTCCTTCTTCAGAATACAGTTTGGGTTCTTTTCTTCCTTTTTTTTTTTAGTCTGCTCAGAAAACACTATTAACTGCAGGAAGACTGTGGACTTCCATTTGATTCTCATTGTATTAGCACTGCCAACAAATTTGAACACCTTAGAGTATCCTTAAAGGTCAGTTTTCCAATTCTATTCTGGAATCAAACAAATAAGCCAAACCTCATGAATATTGTGACTGAAAAGGAACCCTAAAGAAATCATTCAACAAGGATGGAAAATTGGTACAATGTATTTTCCCTGTTACATACTTTACAAGTGTCATTCCAGACTGGAATTTTAGGCAACTTTTAACCAAAGCCAAAAAGCAGCCTGTTATCTAACCAGAAACTACATTACAGCATTAAAAAATACAAGTCACTTACAGAACAAAGAGAAAACACATACACAGTGAAAAAAAGAAAATTAATGCATGCTTGAAATAAAGACAGACAATTTTTTAAAAAAAAAAAGAGCTGGATGGACCAATTTTTGTTCTTCCATTTTCCTCCTTTTAGGTAAATAAACTAGTTCCATAAACACCAAATTATTTTTTCTCCCATTTCACACAGCTTCAATCGTAACTTAACAAAAAGTGCAATCCTTTTGCTCAAATTCTTACTTAAATTTATTCATACACTGCAGATCTCAAGCACACTTTAAGTTGATTTGTAGAAAAGTCAGTGCATACAATAGCAGAGCATCTTCTCAAAAGTACCCCTGTTCACAAATTACATGTTCATATCCTCCCACCATCCAAATTAACGGTCATATGCCCTTTGCTGTGTAACTCTGAGTCACTGCTGCAGTGTTAGTTTAAGATTACCTTAAGACCTGCCAGGACTGGTTTGAAGCATACTCATTTTGGGAGAGGCTGAAAATCTGGGATTTTTCAGCCTGCTGAAGAGAAGGCTCAGAGGATTTAATCCATCTAAAAACCTGATGCTGGGAACTAAAGAAGACAGAGACAGACTCTTGTCAATGGTGCCCAGCCACAAGTCAACAGAGAGACACTGAAATACAGCAAAATCCACATAAACACAAGAAAAAGCTTTGCTGTGCTGTCATCAGCACCCTCCTGCCTGTCCCCACGTTGGGTGATGTGTTGTAAAGACCAAACACAAACAGGCTCTGCCCAGGCTGGTCGTGGAGTCTCTGTCCTTGGGGATGCTCAAAATGAAATGGGACACATGGCTCATCAAAGTGTTCTGCTTGAGCCTACACTCTACAGGTGATCTGTGATTAAAAACAAATATTAAATTACCCCAAACGGTGTTTTTAATTGGGAGAAAAGCATCCATACTTGGTTTTACTCAAGAAGGTATTCCAGAATTCACCTAAAGTAAAATCAACCTTTTCTGGTTATATCATAAAGCATTATAAATGTTATGCTACAAATCAGAGCAACGACAACAATAATTTTCCCCCAGACATATCTTGGAGACAGAAATCCCATCCCCTCCTGGCAGAGTTCCCTGTCTCTACATAATCCACATAAAATATACCTTGTCACCCCTAAAGCAGCAGTGAATCTTCATCTTCAGAGTGGCAGGACACCTGCTACATATCTTTTAAATCAATGAGAAGAGGTTTTTTTTGAGACAAAGGACTAGGATTTCACAACGGGCAAAAAAAGAATTTCAGTTTTCTATTAAAGCAAATGGTTTACAGAATAATGTGAAACTCTTCACGTATTACATCACTATTTTCTAGCAGTATGTATGAATAAATTCAGGAGTTCGCACTTGGGAAGGTAAATGGGCATCTTCCATCCACATGAACATCAGCCTTCAACTTCTTCTTTTGCTATCCCAAGACAGATACCTTTCTTCAAGGCCCTACCCTTTTCCTGCATCTGGTGGAACCATTCTGGTAAACACTGGAGTAAAATCACTTATTTCATTTTGCTTTGAATGACTTTATGCTTCACATTTTCCAGTGTTGCAAAAACACATGCAAAACATGTCCAGGTATTCTAAGAGCAACACCAAGATTTTGGGAAACTGTACCTTGATAAAGTTGCCTGGGAGTGGGAGGCCAAAAAAAAAAAAAAAAAAAAGTGTCAGACAACTGTGTTATGAGTTTTACACGCAGGAAATCCAAACTAGTCCAAAACCAAGGATGCTGCAAATTAACGATACTGCACACTTGGACATATAGCATTAGATACATATGAAAATGAAGTCTGTCTGAATTTTAAAACACAACGGAAATGTTGCAAGCAAAGATTAGTCATATGTTTGACAACTCTCTATATTCAAATGGTGCTCTTCACAGAAAATTACAGCAGGTCTTGGCACAAGTGCTCAGAACGCTAGGAAGTGCGCGAAGGGAGTTATTGAAATGTTTCCCAACAGACAAAGAACAAATAAAAAACAATTTTTTGCAGAAAATCTTTCAATATATTAGGCATAAAGAAAAAAATAATTTTCACACAGGAAAAAACATTTTGGTAGGTTTATTGAACAAAAGATATATGGTTTCATAACTAAAGGTATTAAATACCTCTTAATAAATAAAATAACTCAATCAGTTCTGAGGAATAAATCCAGAAGAAAATGGAATAATGCCTAATACTATCAGTGGAAAGCCAATAAAATGTCAGGGAAAGGAAACAAGTGTGAGGAAACAAGTTTGGTCTCTGTCACTTTACAGCCTGCAAGGTAGAGACTGAAGACAGAAGGGAAAGAAAAATAGAAAGTGCACTAGTTTTCACTTCTGAAAATATGGAAGAAAAGAAATAAGTAGAGAACAAAGAAGACTAGACCTGGCAAGCTTCTTTGCAGGTTTTCTTTGTCATTAGGTTGTGGGTTTTTTTCCTTCCCCTCCCAATTTACATGTATAAAGTAAAGATAGTGGCAATACAAGGAAACAACTAAAGATTGTGACAAGCTTCCAGAAATCAAGGTTTACACCTGATTTACAAGATTTTGGAAAAGCTCCTATTTTTTTCAGTCAAAAACTAAGTATAATTTTTGTACATACAAAAACAAAAATACATGGTATCATCATTTGTTATGTGCATTTCTGCTAAATTCTGAATTCTCAGATCCAGCATTCATTTAGCAAACAGATGGACGAAAAGGAGATTTACTCAATAATTTAGGAAGCATATGCAAGGGAGGCATGGAAGTTTCTGATCACTTACCAAGCATTTGAAACATGATTACAGTATTCACTGACCAACCATTCAAAAATCAAATTATATCTACAATGAATTGCATACACATACAGCAACTTAATACTATTGCTACAACATGATAATTTGTAGCTTTAGGAAGACATTTCTAGCTTAAAAATAAGGTGTAGACAAAAAAGTTCTCAATCTTTCAATGAAGCGTCATAGCAATCAACAGCCTTAACAGCAGATGTTCCTCAAGCTTGTGCTCAAGTGGGGTAACATCAAAGCCAATGTGTGCTCTTCCCACCCATTTGTTCCATGACAGCAAAGAAAGAATTCATCAGGCCAATTATGACTTAGTGCTGAGATTCTAAACCATTTGTAAGGAAAGCAAAATATCCCCAGGGACAGTAAACCTTACATATTACAGCTAGTAACTCAAAGTTAAAAGAAGCATTTTATCTCAGAGTGCAAAATACACGAGTTAACTAAAAATAGCAACACTGTATTTAGCAGCTTCCCATTAAAGTATGTAACAGCAAGTAATGGAAGATTGAGAGATTTATAGATAACATTGTGGCTGGAAATCTTTCCACCACTTCCCATTTAGTTAAGCTTCTCCTACAAAAATCTTATAGACTCTATTAATTATCTACCAATATTAATTCTGCTCATGAATTCCACTCATTATGTAGCACTTATGCTAACCAAGACTTTGCATTATTTTCAGCTATATATTAGTCACAGAAGTCAAATGATCATCAAAATTATCTTGATTTAGGAAAATGCCCATCAATTTTAAACTGCCTCTGTGCTTTTATTCAGCTTTGGTTCTGAAAATATCTCTCTTGGTGCCTTGAGTAAGGCTCTCCAAGGGGCTGAGAGAAGAGCAAACACACTGAAAAACTCTGTTTGAACTACTAACAAAAAGAACTAGTTTCTTCTTTAGGAACCATAACCACAAAAAGGGAGTGAGGTGAATAAACACAAACCATAAATGACAAAGCGTTGAAATATACAACAATCAATTCTCTGAATAAAGAAATACCACCTCTCTACTGATTGAATTTTTTGTTATACTTGTTATTTCAAAGATCATCTAAGTCATTAAACACTTCCAGTACTACTGCAAAATAAGTGACACAGAACCTACAGAAGGAAAAATACTTGTATATAGCTTAATAAGAACACTGAAGAAATTTCAAACAATATTTTCTGTGTACTGGTGTATAAAGGTAAGCAAAAAGAAAAAAAAAACATCATGCAAAACAAAAAAAAGCACTTAAAAGAGCATACACAAAGTTTAGTTGATTTTGCCAGTGATTAGATCAAATCTGATGTAACATTTAGGAAATGAAATCTTCCAAGTATTTTACTGTAATTGTCTTATCTTATTCTATTGTTTTATCCTATCTGGAATCTGCAAAACAAGTGTTAGCTGTGGTTATCTTATCCAGGTATAAATTGAATCTATTCAAGTAAAGCCTAGGTATTTTACAGAAATGCTTCCACCTCTGTGAAAGTTGGACAAAAGAAATTAAACAAATGCAACAGAATTTTTCTGAATTCACAGATTTGCCAATGCACAAGTAATAAATGAGAAATACAGCCAAGTAATAAATGAGAAATACAGCCAAAAATCTAAATTATTCTTTTGTCCCAGGAAAATGTTACATTGTCGCCAGGTTTTCACAGTCCCCTTTTTCCTGCTACTAGTAGCCAGATTACTTTTATCGAGCCCTTTCCCTATCACTCAATATCTACCAAAAGAGTAAGTACTGACAACTTAGAAATTCCAACCATATGATTGCAAATGAAATCAGAAATCAGCTCTGCACAAGAGGACATGCAGGGTCTGATGGACAATTTGAATATAAGTCTAAAATGCACTCTTGCACAAAGAGCTAAAGGCACTTTGCACTAGCTACAGCAGAACCAGCAAGTAAAGGGAAATTATTATTCTAATCCACATCTGCCAGACTACATCTTGAGTACTGTATTTCATTTTATGGTCCCTGCCATATGACATATTGGGACGAAGGGTGGGACGAAGGGTGGGACATACAGGACAATGCTAAGGGGAGACCATAGCTCTATACTCAACTATTTAAAAACAGAGCCAGACTTGCTGGAAAATGCACAGCAAAAAGATAGGAGGCAATGAATGTAAACTGAAGCAAGGGAAATTCAGATTAAATAAAAGGAAAAAATGTTCATAGTAAAGATGATCAAAAACCAAAACAGGTAGCCCAGAAAGACTGAGGAATCTTCACTCTTGAAAATACCCAGAACAAGTAGGCAAGGCCCAGAGTAGCCCATATACCTTCAAAGCCATCCCCACTCCAAGCAGGCAGTAAGACAGATCAATTCCAGACGAAACAGAAATGGTAGGGAGTAAGGGGTGGAGATTGTATTGGGTCTGGCTGGGATGGAATTAATTTTGTTCAGGGCAGCCCTTATAGTGTTCTGTTTTTTATTTGTGGCTAAAATGGTGCTGGTACCACATCAGTGTTGTACCTACTGCTGACCTGTGCCAGCACTGTCAGTCAGCTAAGGGTAAGCAAGAGGCTGAGAGAGGACACAGCCAGGACAGCTGTCACATACACACCATACCATATGAAGTCATGCTCAGACATAAAAGCTCAGGGAAAGGAGGAAAAAGGGGGAATGATCATGGTTAAGGCACTCATGATACATGCAGAGATCCTACTTCCCAGGAAGCAGACAGCGGCCTGACTACACAAATTAGTGATTTTTTTTGTGTGTTTACTTAAGCACCATGTTTTTGCTTTTCCTGTTAAAACGGTCATTATCTCAATTCATCCTTCTATTTTCTCCTTGTCCCACAGGAGATGGGCATGAGCAAGATGCTGGGGTGGAATTTGGCTGTTGGATGCCCTTCAACTTGAATGATTCTATGATATTTCTTCATATGTGTTTCTCATGTATACTATAGGTGTCAAAATCACTTCATAATGCTGTGAGAAAGAAGTTACTTGTTAAAATTTTGGACTGTCCCAACTTTTTTCAAGTTTTGTTGGTGATTTTTTTTTGGTTTTGTTTTTCATGTGAAAATTATGACAAATTCAGTATTGGCCAATATCCCAAGAGAGCCACAGATCAACTGCTACAAGTCAAGAATCTATATATTTATCTTCCTGTCTCTTCCATCAATATTCATTCTAAAGTGAGAGAGAAACAGTCTTAAGGAAGATGTAGCAAAACTGAAATAATGATTAGATGACACACCATACTCCAAGTTTCTACGTGGGTATGTGTGAATTCTGACATACTTAAAAAATTTAAAGCATTTTTTCTGTTGTGGGAGTTCACAGAAGATAGCTGAGCAACTGTTATATTATAAAAACCGAAATAAAAAAGGTTGCCAGATGCACTGGATTTGCTCTCCTCACAAGGGAAAAAAAAAACCTCAAGGCAAGTAATTGAAGAATAAGCCAGTAAGAAAAATCACAAGGATTGATGGTTAAGACTGAGGGATTCTTTTTGGTTTAGGTTGGGAGCGTTGTGGTGATTTTTTCCCGCTATTACTTATTTATAGCCAACCACCTATTTTATCTCATGCAGGGGTGAAAACAAGGGTGTACTGTGTCTCTTTGGCTCTGAAAAGTCTAATGAGCTGCTACAAATGCCTCAGACAGTTTTCTCAGGCCTAGAATAGGATGTGTGAAAACTAAAAAAAACTTTAACGAGCATGTTTATTTTACAAAGTTTGACAGACATGCTGCGTTCACATTTGTGAGATGCAGAACATTTGGAAGTATAGGCAGCAATGGACAACACAGGTACACCTAATTTGAAACATTCTCCAGACAGGCTTTTGGGGGCTCATGGATTATAAAACTTCTTTCCAACAGATCACCACATGCTATCAACATTATGATCTAATTTTATAGCAGGAAAATGCTGTTTATCAATACCTGACAGCCTTGCTCACAGACATCTGCAGAAAATCAAATGCTTGCAGATTTAGATTGCCACATCTAGCTTCTAAGACAAATCCCAAATACAAATTCAGAAGAAGAAATTTACCTGCACCAATAAAGTGGGTCCTTTTTTCATTATTGTTGTTGATATTACTATTATTAGATTTGCTCTTCTGGACAAAATACTCAACAAGACCAACCTACGTTTTCTCTGCTTGATATAGAAAAATGAAGCATGAATCCTAAAGTCCATAATGATGACATCTACCAGGAGCCAGTTAACAGATGCCAAGGTATGTTAGTCAGAGTGAATGTGATATGTGAGTTATATTACAACGGATTACACGCAGTATTCAGCTTTTCAAATTAAAAAGTGGACTGTGACACTATCAGGTTATTTTTATAGAGGGTTGTGGGAGTAGATTACATTCCTGATTAAGAAATCTAAAATAAGCAAAGTAAGAAAGGGTCACCTTAGGAATTAACATGTTTAAAGTGAAATATAATGCATACAAAGAAAATTACTGTGCTTTAGATACTACAGTGATATCAATCCACGTTCTCCCTTACTTTAGCATTTTTAACTGGGTTTTTTGAGTTTATGCATTGATATAGATTAAACTGTAAATGTAATGCAGCAGCTATCTCTTCATTTAGAACTTGTCATAACACTAAAGGGCAAAACATTTAATAAGCTCTTAAGGTTTTATTTCTTTTGTTATGGGAACTTTTACTTAGTTGGTTGTGTTCT
Organism: Acanthiza pusilla; assembly: GCA_036630365.1. Taxonomy (NCBI): domain Eukaryota; kingdom Metazoa; phylum Chordata; class Aves; order Passeriformes; family Acanthizidae; genus Acanthiza; species Acanthiza pusilla. The sequence goes on from JAXCHO010000164.1 coordinate 25,926,010, forward strand.
GTTTGAGGGGTGGGGGTTTGGGGGTTTTTGTGTTGTTTGTTTGTTGTTTGGGCTCCTTCTGGCTGTTTTTTATTGACTCAGCAAGACCAGGAAAAGGAGGAACAGGAAAGGAAAAGGAGGAACTGAAATTCAGTGAACCAACAGGTGAGAGCCTGTACATCACCTGTCACAGCGAAATGACAACCCTGTGCCTATAAAAGACTTGTGCCTCAGAAAGAGACACACATGTAGAGATGGATGCAAGACTAAGTAGAATCTGTGCGGGACAGTTTTAGTGATGTGATTTTGTTCTCCTACATAGTTCAGAACTTGAGTTCACTCACACTTTTTGTCAAGTCTTCCCAAATGGCTCAAATTTACTGCATTACTTACTTTCTTTTTTTTAAAAAAGGACTGTAACGCACTTGCCCAAGCAATAAATTGGTTTTGAAAAACACAATTATAGACTTAATTTCATTAGTATTTAGTTCTAGCAATGCTCATAGAGATGAAATTAAATTCTCAACTAATATCTAACTTCAGCCACCCAAAATCCTAAGCTCCTTCAGCAGCTACTGAGATTCAGTTAAACAATATGAAGGTCTATTAATGAACATTACAGATGAGCAGACATGCTCTGCCATTTGCCTTACCCAGATGTACTTGAGTGCTACACAATAAAACATTCATAAAGAGCTTTAACTAATAAAAAAAAGGGGGAATTTTTTTCCTCAAAGAAAAACGCCTTTATTTTTACTTCTTCAGCCCTTCCAATTTCACATATGTGCTTTGTGACAATACTCCATTAAAACTGAAGAGTTCTTCCTTCCTAGACTGATCTTCCTAGTTACACAAAGACCAAACTATACCAACCATTTATTAATGAAGAGCCATAATTTCTGCATTAAAGGGTTAGATATAATAATAGAGTCTAGAGATTTACTACCTTTTTTCTCATTAATGAGCAAACTTTTATAAAGACAAAACCACAGAAAAGCAAGATAATGTAACAGGCATTTCACTTATTCAGGCAGCTACACAGGGTCATTTTTCATTAAAGATTTCAGGAACCAAAACTTATTTTTAACATTAGATTAAGTACCTATTAAAACTCATGCTCTCTTCTCTTTTTGTATCATCCATTTTAAAAGATAATGGGAAAGATGACAGAAAGAAGAAAAAAATGAACGCAAAATATTTCAAACTTTCACCTTGTCTTGCCTTCTTTCCTGCTTCTCTTAGGAGATTCCCTGTGGCCATCATAAAGATTTTTCAAAACATACCTCCTTCTTCTCTTGGACTCAGCACGCCATCACCAGATGTATGACTTAGAACAGACTCACTGCTTGGAAGGATTCACTGGGAGACTCAAAACATTCCTAAGCAAAGAGTTTTGATATTTTTGGAGGGTGAGCCTGTTTTAGCCTTCAAATTAGTTTTTTTGTCAAATCTCGGAATAAGGGATTGGATGGGGGTGAATGTGTCAAAACATAAACCTCCAGTTTTCATTCAGACCAACCAATTAATTAAAATACCAGTAAAAGAGGCGCAACAAAATGGAAGAGCTCCTCTCTGAAGGTGAAAAGGAGGTAGTGAAGTTCCACACTACAGTTTCATTTCAAAATACTTCATGTGAAAATGTGTGAAGTCAGAAAAATTTTACTTAAGTGGAACTAAACAAAGATGACATTGTCTTCTCTTGAAGCAAGGAAGAGATTCCTTAGGAATAAGGAAGGAAAGACGTTACACAGCACTTTGAAAAAGAAGAGGACAGGTCTTCTTACTCTATCCTTTACAGGTGGCTGTAATAAAGTCATAATCAAGGTTTCTGTACTAATTTTAAATTCATGTGGAAAAAAAACAAGGTTGTCCAATCTCCTACAAACATTCAACCTGCTTCTTTGGAAGTAAGGAGTTTGACACCACTAGAAAAACAAACCAGATTATTTATTCATTGGGCCACTAATAATCCCAACATAGTGTTTAAAAGCTACAGATTCATTATATTTACGTGAACACTAAGCCACATAGAAGTAATCTTTCAAAAAATATTCTTCACACAAATATAAAGAACCTTTGGAATCTATCAAAAAGGAGAAAGGAAAACAGTTCACGTGATAGATTTTAAGAGAGTAAGCAAATGCCAGTGAACAAAAGCATATTGTACATAGTGCTTTTTTCATTCATTCAGGTACAATTCAATGCTTACAGAATACAATTATAGAAATTCTCTCACTTTGTGTTAGAAACGCAATCACAGATGTAAGAGCATATGTTTTTATGCATGATGCTTTCTTGCATCATGCATTAAAAAAAAAACAAGAAACCTGCAGGACTGTTATTTTTATTCTTTGCTCCTGACAGAAGTTTTTTCACAACCATCAAAGAAATACTATATAATTGTAAGTGCAGGACAATAAAATGAGGAAGAAAATGATAATCTATAGATATTCTTTATCTCGATTGCCACAAATAACATTTCCTTAGACCATCTGTTCCTCTTTAGGTATAAAAGCTTCTAAAACAGATTAGCATATTAAGCAGCCATCCTGAAGAAAAGTTTCCTGTTGCTAAGAAACAGGAAGTAAAATAATATATCCAAGGTCAGCTGTTACTGAACTGATTCAGGCTGATAAAATTTTTGACCCAATTTGACATATTTCCTAAGGAATCAAATATACCATTTGTTTAGGCTAGACTGTTTCTGTAAGTCATATTCTGCTTAGAATTTTTATATTTGCAAGGAGATGATGAGTAAAATGGTGTTCAGTGAACAGTGACAGAAATGTTGCTCTGGTTAGGCAAATCAACAGGGAATTAGAGCACTTTGAGAAATCATTTTGAGGACTTCAAAAAAAATCAGCACATTTCGTATGACCTTTTATTGCTGGCAGCTTTTTCATTATACAGACTTTAGTTCTAGATTTAAGTCAAAGGTCAAGGCTTCTAACACACCACTTCTTCCAACAGGCAAATTAAAGACAACGGTTTCACCTGAGGCACCACTTCTACAAGCATGAAATAGGGCATTATTCTCTTGCTACTCCAAGCTCATTGATTCAGCTGCATTCCCCCTTAGAAATTAAGAAATCCAAACCATCTCTACACAAAACAAAATCCAAATAAAGTATTAATATAGTGAAATTACTGCACATCTTCCAGTTGTGTCACTTCAAAAAGAGCACACAGAACAAGCCACAGGTGTGCTACATAAACATTTAGGAAAAGATATCTTCAAAAATATTCAGTGTGTCTGCACACCAGTACCATTATCCATGCAGTTTAATGAATTATGATTTCTTTCTTTTTTTCCAAAAAGGCAAAACAAAAAAAAAGTCATCTTTACTTCAGAGGCTTCCAATTAAGATTAGAGAACAAGATAATAAAAGTTTGGAGGTTTGTTTCAAAAGCATTGCTCAATTTACCAACATAGGTTCTTCCCTATGTAGGGAAGTTGTAGGGACACATGGAAGCAACCAGGTACTTTGCTATTTCGCCTTCTACTCTCCCTACAGATCTGCATAGCTCTTATCAAGTAGCACATCCAAGAATTTCTCCCCTTTACACTAGGGAGTTAATTACTCTACATACAAGGCCCTGGAAAACAACATGGTTCCAGGCACAAAAAGTACTGTGTTACTGTCTACTGAACATTTAAAAAAAGATACAAATCAAACAACATGTAAATAGCAATACATTCTACAAATAACCAAAACTGCTAGACAGTTAAGCCTATTTGTCCCCTACACAGCCTTTCCCACTGGTTTGCTGCATAGGCTCAAACATATACCAAATATAACACATGTTCAAGTACAGAACTACAAACGTTTATCTTGATGCCTACATTACTCAGTCTGAAAAGGCAGTTCCCAAAATTATAGCATGTGCCACACGGGTGTTCTTATGGCTTGCAAAATACCTCTTGCTTACCAACCTTGTACCTGACGTAACTGCCTGAACTCTGTAAAAATAATTTCCCCTTGCTGCCTCCTATTTGTCCTCTATATTTTCTACTTATTATCTCCTCTGAAGGTAGCAGCAGTGATAACACACCTTTTAAGAAAAAAGGGAATCCGACAGCGATAATGCCACACATTGGTGCTGAAATAGCCAAGGAGAAAAAAGGTCAAACAGCCTCCTGTAATCCCAAGATTTCTTAATGACATCAAAAGATGCCAGTACCTTTAGGAACCCTGTATACCCATTCAAAAAGGCTTGTATTAAATATAATTTGTATTAATTTACTATTATTGATAATGTTTATATGTATATATGTGTGTGTGTTAAAAAATATTTATATTAAAAAGAAATTGTCTAATTAATACATGATACTCAGTAATAAACACTATCCAGTCTCTTTCCTTCCCCTCTGACCCATTCCTCCTTAATGGTTTAAATTTTAGTACTCTAGTGATACAGAAGATTTTTCTACTGTAAATTAGTTCAAGATGTTTCTTCCTTTGACACCTTTAACCCTACCAACAGTTCTCATGTTTACAAGGAAATTTAAGGCTACTCCAGTGGACAGTGGTTTCATTTCAGCATGAAACTGCTAATAGGGAAAGTTACTGCAGCAAAATTCTACATAAGATTTTATAAAACGGGAAGATACTAATTTGAAAACATCCCACTTGTGCTCATCCTTCCAGAGATTTAATTCCATAAATCTTAGGCCAGGTTGCTTCCTAGTCTGTCTTTCTTCATTTGTTGGGCAAGAACGAAAAGTATTAGTACACATGATAAGCTTTTGCTGACAAATCATCTGCTCTTTCAGAGGGCAGGCACCGGGGCCTTACATAAGCATTCCTCAATCTTACCCTTGACAACAGTGTCCAGGGAGCTGCATTCTTGAAGAGTGGCTCTTCATAATCACAGGTCTTTCTTTTAACCCTTCTGCTGTTTCTGGTGGTTAAACACACCATTTCTACCTCATCCATACCAACCCAAATACTCCCATTGCAGCTCTCCAGTAAAGGTTAATAAAGGTAAGCCAAGTCGCCACAAACAGCCCCAATTGTCATTCCTAGAAATCACAGCAAAGAAGGCAAAAGGTGATGACTACCAAAAGCACCTGGACAATGCCCTCAGACAGGTAGTGTGATTCTTGGGGCTGTCCTGTGCAGGGTCAAGAGCTGGGTTTGTTTAGATCCTGTTTTCTAGATGTCCATCCGCAAAGACCATTCCCCATTATCCCATAAATCATAGGTTTTAGTTTTTCATTATGACAATGTACCATATGGGAAGGTTTCCAAGGGATAATTAAATACCAACATTCATTATCTTTATGGATAATAGCTTACATTTTTCCTCGTAAAAGTATTCTTCTTTTATTTCCTGCCTTTACAGCATTTGTCTCCCCTATCTTTTTTTTGGCCATGAACCAGTGAGCACACTGTGTGCTCAGAACTTTCCACAACAACAATACAGATATGCAGGTAGGGAATCCTTTTCCTTAAAGAAAATGTTTTAGGCACCTGTGCAACAACTGTTTATCAATTGCACAAGCTTCACCCTTAATGCTTTCAATTGAGAACTCAAGTTCTCAACAAACACAATTCTCTACTATACAGTACATAAACTAACAAAATCAGGAAAGAGGACTTACTATGAAGGAAGATGTCAACTGAGCCAAAGTAGCTGGAGAAAGATGAAGTAGAGAATGAAGGAAAAAGTAGGTATGTCTCAATGAACATGAAATTGATTTTAAAATCCTCTAATGAGTAAATAAATGCTGATGTGCAGAAAGGGGATTAGGCCTCTAATTACCTCGTTAGGCCTTTTGAAAATGCTCTAAATTAACCATTTGTTACTACTTTCTTTACAAGGTTTGGTGTCAATCAAACAATTTCCAACCTAAACATACAACTATTCAAGGCATTCTTCTTGTTACAGAACATTCCCTAATGGGATACAAGCAATATTTGCTGGCAGAAATGCTCACAATTGTCTAATGTTTCACTATGTGAAATGGCCCCCGTTATTTCCAAGTGCTTGCAGTACCTGGCAGTTCTGCAATCCTTGTAACAGTTGTCACAGGACAAAACACAAAGCCTAAGCATACAATGTTGACTGAAAGCCAGAGAAAATTACTTGATTTCTAACAGTTTGAATATTATGCCAAAAATAAGCAGTAACTCAGTTCAACTTGAACACTGTCAAAACCAGATCCTGCTTAACATTGTAATAACGAGAGCTGTGGCACACTATTCACTTTCTAGCATCAGGAATTTCAAGACTGGAAACATTCAAATCACGTCCTGTATGAAGAGTGGTGCCTGTGCCTGTTTATTCCAGACTCAAAACTGAGGTGTTTTTCTGGTGAGAATGCTGTATTTGTCAACCAAGAGAAAGAGTAACCACTTATAGCACTGACTGAGACTCATACACTCCTGGGGAGTATGACACCTTTGCCCCAGTTGTTACTACTATAATTTCTGTTAATACATGGTACTAATATAGTAACTATATGACAGAAGGGATAACTCTCACCCAATTTAAAAAATGGAAAACATGTTCTTTTTTGCTTCAGCATAGAGGAAAAATTGATCTACCAGGAAGATATTTTACATTTCTTGCCTATGAGAAAGATCAACCCTCTCAGGTCTAGTTGAGAACAACTACTTTAATTTTGCCAGGAAAAAAAAAATTATTTTCATCTTCACAACCAAAGTCACTAGTACAAATGAAGAGAAGAATTAGTAGGTTTGTTTGTAATCCCACACCTACTGCTTAACAGTAAATTTGTGAAGAGTGTATATCTGGATATTTAAATCGTTGGATTCTTTCAACTCATATGACTAATCAGATTTTGAAGCTCCTCTACCATCTTCTCATTTCCTTTATGAGCAGGTAAACTTACACAGAAATAGGTATGTGTTGTGGGAAAGCTGTGGAAACAGCATTGACTTCTAACTCCATGTATCTCATCTCATTCTAGACACAAGCACAGAGGATAGGCCATGCCACTGTCACAGACTGAACAAACTTGATAACCATTTAAAATGCAAACATGGAAGTGTAGCAACTGTGTCTGACAAGGAACCCTCACCCCTGCAAGGCAAGATGTTGCATTTAATTGCTATCGGATTTTATACTTGAAAAGTGCATCTATTTCACTCAGATAAAGTCCTTCCTGCAACAGATACAGCCATAAATATTTCGATACGCCTATCTACTCCTAGATGTCTACAGCTGGGAGAAAAATTCCAGCAGTTGAACCAGTGATATTTCTGATCACAGCAATGGCTGAGGTTTACTGCTGTTTAGCATTTGCCTTTCCAGTGCACATAAGACTTCTACATGGACCACACAAATGGCTCCAGAACCGTCACTAGCTGTGTTTTTGCTAATCAGGCTTGTGAAAAAGAACCAACAAGTTTAGTAATGCTTACAGGAACAGAGCATTATATAGCTTCTGGACTGAAGGCAGAGCACAGACAGCTCTGAACACAGGGAGAAGAACAATGTGTTAAACTAGCCAATTAGTAAAATAAGGTAGAGATCTGAAAGATTTGACCTTGCTAAGAGAACGAACTCTTGGATGCTACTCGAAACTGCATTTCTTCACCAGTTTGTGTTCCTCTTCTTTCTCCTCCCTACCTCCATTCTTCATTTTCCTCTGGAAGCCTTATGATTTGTCAGTCTTTCTGGGGTTTGTTTGTTGGGGGTTTTTTAAAGTCTTAAAAGAATTAATAGGATGAGAAAACAGCTTTCTGGGAGCTCTAGCCAGGATGTTTCCTTGCCCATGAATAACTAACTAGTTTCGAAAACAGCATTGCTCTATTTCAGTTGTTGAGTAGGTGGTCTGTTAAATCTTAAAAGTTATGTCTGTTAGTTAAGTGTTCATGTAAATATTTCATTAAGCTTCCTGGCTTATAATAAGCATTTCTTAACACTATTTTAAGCAACACACGCTGCAGAAATCATTCTACCAAGGGGGGGAAAAAGATGCATGAGACTTGAATAACAGCAGTTGTAGGGGGTTGGAGGGGGTTAATATCAAAGGGAAAAAAGATCATGAATTCTAAGTTAAATGTGCCTGATTAGAGAAGATACATCTTGCTTCATCTCATCATCTTATAGCCTAGGCAAATAAGCTCACATTATCCCTTTGTTCTCTTTCGTATAATCTTATTCAACTGTTTTTAAAAATCTTTCCTTACAAAATTACTTTATAAACAGCTTAAGAAAGTATAGGCTATGTTTTTCCACAACACCTTACCATAAACTAATTTACTTCTATAATGTATCTTTTCATCACAAATGATTATTAATCTCTTTGTGTTGCAGAGCAATAAAGATAAAAGGTCTTAACCATGAGCAACCTCAAGCTGTTTAGATGTTAACAGCCACTCCATTTGAATTTCTATGAAGTTGAGGGATCCAGTCAGGTTGACTGTTTCTCTCCCAGAATACTACCACTTAAACACTACCAGAAGTTGCCTAGTTTCTCTCTCAACTTTACAAGCCATCATCTGTTTTATTTCCTGGCATGGAAATCACCCTTGGCAGGTGACTTAAATCATCCTAAGATGCAAAACACACAGGATATTTATTATACTTTGAACAGCATTTTTATTCCCTTTTTTTTTTTTTTTTTTTTTGCTTATAACATTGAGAAAGGAAACCCTTCCCTCAGAGAATTTTAATGATCCTGTTCTCAGATGTCTATTATTCCATTTGTTTCTTCATGGAATAAAGACACTATCCTATTATTAGCCGAAAAATCAACACTGTATGTTACAATTTTTACTAGTTTGTCAGGACAGATGAGTTTAATTCACTGGCCTTGCAATAACAAAGTTTTCTACACTTCAACAGTATTATTGTAGAGATGGTGAGGCATAAAGTTGTAATTTAGAGATCCAAAATAGGCTTCAATTCTTATTTAACTAAAGATGAAATGGAAAAGTAATATCTGGAGAAAAAAAAACCCAACACATTATTTTTTCCATTTCCAGTAAAGCATCTGCATTTTCTCTGTGCATTTAAAGTAATGCAGCAAGAACTGTGATGCTAGCACAAGGAATTACAGCCACTGTAACGCATGAAGCACCAATATGGAACAGCAGAGCCAATGCAGCATTAAAACATGGACAACCTTCCAGCTCTGCAGTGATTGTTTCAAGGGAAGAAAACCAAAACGCATACAACTGCAGTCCTGTGGAGACCACAACATTAGAGTAAAGCAGAAAGGGAAATGGAGTAAGCTTTGCACTACTCCCCAGTAATATTTAAGCAGAAAGCTAGGTCTGGGGCTAAATTATTACAAGTGAGAGCAGAATTCTCTTTTAAGAACCTGCTAAACCAAAAAGTACTCATTATAATATAACACCATTTCCTGAATAGTACTGAACATTGCTAAATATAGACAGGATACCTGGCTCAGAAATATCTCCAGATACTAGCAGGTAGAGCTGGTACAGTCTCTACAGCAAGCAAGCACTAAAATTCCTTTGGCTTCAGAAACAACCACCTAATTCTTCTACAGATTAGATCCTGATTTTCAGATTGGGAACCCAGAAAAGGAGAGAATGACACAATGAAAATACACATCTGCAAATAAAAATAATAATAAATAAATGGAACCTTAAAAAAAATATAGGTCCAGCATCAAACAGGACCTATGTCGGTAAAGAAGCCATAAGCCATATAAGCCATATCTCCAGGGTAACATTTAGCTGCCTAACTACAAAAAACCACTTCTCCCCTATTGTGTATTCAGCATGCACTATAAAATGAGGTTAGAGCTCTACAGATAAAAATGTCATACAGCTCTGATTTATCCCCAGCACAACAGAATTTTGAGCAATGGTTCTGTGGAAAGAGGACAGAAAGTATGGAAAAAGGTACTATATGTAGCTGTAACACATACACACACCAAAGAAACCTGCAGAGTAACTGGGGTCTGCAGAATAGTCAAAGTAGGTAACGGTGCTGAGTGTTACTGCCCCTGTGATCAACAGCTGAAATCGATAGGACATTTTGTCTACACTGGTGTCACACTAGCACCTCAACCTGGCTTCAGTTGGGCACACCTGCCTGTCTTACTTCACATCTCAAATCACACAAGCAGTATTGTTCTTGTTAATTAGCTGCTTGTCATCCTCTCTCATTAGTATCCTCATCTGGATCACATCGTACCAGACCAATTCTTATTTTATTTTTCAGATCAACATTCTAGCCTAGACTCGGAATATCACCTCCCCATTGTACAGTCTGACTTCTCAGGTTTCAAGCATTCATCTCTTTGGGTTTGTTCCCTTCCCTATCATTTTCTCCGCCTTGTTTTGCTTCCTCAGGACGTTTACTTTTAAGCAGCTTTCTCTTCCAGAGCTCCTGGGCAGCAGGCAGTGTCAGTTCGGCTGCTCACACCCTCATCTCCCACAGCCCGAATGACTCACATTTGTGATTTCAGAGTAATCCTCTTGGCCCAGCCATTAAATGTTACAGAGGCTTTAGCCAATAAAATCTAAGTCTTTCTAGCATAAAAACAGGTGTTTTCGAGCTCTACTATTTTCCACAAGCAAACCTTCTAAGGAAGGGGAGAAACTCATTCCTTGGACAAGAATCAATTTATTTTATTTCAAGGCCCCTATCCTTAAACATCAGTGTCTGTGAGTTTCCAAAAGCATTTGACAGTTATCTTCTGCCCGCCAGCTCAGCTCTCTAACCTTGCTGAAACCTTCAAAAATTTCTACTCAAAAGACTGGCAGACATCATGCAGGGAGTTTAAAGCCTAGCAAAAGGCATAAGTAACAATGACCAATGCCATACATCAAGAAGAGCTGACTTTAAATAGATGATTAGGGGAAAAGAAGGGTATTCATAATTTATCACATGACATTCTTCAACTATCATTTCAACTATCTATTTCAGAACTTTTACCCACGAAAACTCCTTTCTAGCTTTTTCAGCAATTTAAAATTTCTACATTTCAGTCTACATTAAAATTTCTAGAGAAATCACCTCTCTAGGAAAAATGTAGTTATCTCCAAATTGTTTTCACTTCGTTGTAGTTGCTGAAACAGGTTGCTTCCGTTTGAAAAACCTTTCTCCATACCACCATAGACAGAGAGACACATCTAATGTCAAACATACTTTTATGATATTGTTGCAGTCACTTTTTCTGAACTTTATTTTAGGAAAATACTACAGAAAATAGTTCCCTTGCTCCACAAATTTAGTTCCTTACTCTGACAGGGACCTCATGATCTTTATGGAACCTTCTTCATAAATCTCTTAGACTCTAATGAAGTAAGATATGGCTTGATATAAAATGCCTTCAATTGGGAGGCTATTCTATTGATTAGAAACCCTACTCTAATTTCTAAAGTAAATTTATACACAGCCAACATCGTTATTTGCTCTCCTATCAGCACTGTCTTATTCCAGGTAATTCTTCCCTTGTGATTATACTTACTCTATAAAATTCATCTTGCCTAAGATGTCAAGCTTCCAAATAATTACATGATACAAATCAAAAAAGTTGACAGTACATTTTGTTTCTTAAAAACAAAATTTATCTTATTTAGAGTTAACCTACGAAAACAGCTACATAAGCGCAGCTGAGGCAAAGAGGCCTTTGATCTGTCACACTTCCTTATACTACCACTCTCCTTAATAAATTCCTAATACCTTTCTCTTACCATTATGCACAAAAATATCCCTTCCTACAAAAGCAGTTTAAGAACTTGATTAACAGTGACGTCAAAACCATAATCCTGCAGTTCCTTGGATTAGTTTTTGCCCCTTTAAAAAAAAAGTACACTGCCCTGCTAATGCTTAATTAGCTAGCCACCTCACTTCACAGACAATCTGCATTCAAATTCCACCTGAATTGCCATTTCCAGACTTCTATTCCTTTTCCTCTAGGTAACTGGAATCACTTGGTCTAAAACATGGCACTCAATGAAGTTTTTAGATAAACCTGGACTTTTATGGTTTTCCATTCCCACTCTTGGCAACATCTCTGATGAACTTTGTGCTCGGGTCCCCAAAACCCTTTGCAGAGTCTAACTCAGCTTGACAGTTTTTCTATGCAGGATCCTGTCTTCAGTCCTAAGGCACTGAAAAATCCAGCTGCAATGATGAACACAATCGTTCTTTCATTAATTCAAGTGTATCTTAATGACAGCTTTTCAGAAAACATATATGTTTAATCGTGGTTTAAAAAGAAGCAATTATAATGGTTACAGTCTTTAGGAGTAGTCTAAGTTCTGAAAGACATATACAGAAACGTTGGTGGCAATTCTGGGAAAAAAAAATGAGTTCTATTCCATTAGGTACAATATCACCACAGGCACAAAAGCACTCCCTCTGTTTTTGTTTTGCAGCAATTACCATTACCTGGATTCCTCACAGATGTTTAAGTAGTGTTGTAACCTGGGCTGTTATTACCTTATTGCTACTGACTAGTCCTTTAGCTGAACAATAATCCCTTTCAAGTTTTAAAATAAAAATCTAACTAGACTAGATTTCACAGGTCATACATTACATTTAGTATTCCACAGCATAAAGCCAAACAAGGAGGCAAGAAACATGTGCTTTATAACAATCACATATTTTTCATTCCTACAGATTATTTAACGAAGAATTTTCATCACAATTTTACTCTTTAAAATTCCCATGGCAAACGAAGATGGTTTTATACGGTTAAGACTATATGATAAAAGCTCATCTGCACCCCAGCAATGGAGCACAGAGAGACCATGGCAAGTGGAGAAGCACAAATTATACCTTGCCCATCTTCTTCCAGGCCTACCACAAGAGTAATCAGCCCATTAAGGGATTCTCTCTACAAGGCCAGAGGACCACAGGGCTGCAGAACGACAGGTAGGGAGACCAATTAGGGACTTGAAGGAAGGGAGGCCCCATCCAGACTCTTTCCAGGGCAGTCCCAAGGAGGACTTGAGTCACACTGTCCAGTTTTGAAACCCATCACATAAGTGCCCATGGGTGCAGGACATATTATGGGATGTAAGGGAGGGGCACTTGGGGATTGCACAGGACTTGCTATAGAATGTTTATATGGGAAACCAAAGGCAGAAACAGAGATGGATTTACAGGATTTGGGGAAGAACAAACATGAGTAACAGAGGAGTAAGTGGATAAAAAGGGCCAGTTGCATGTAAATATTTTGGTGGTTGGTTCACCTGCCTGGCTATGCACTGCCCTTATCAGCAGTCTGCTCGATCTGCTTATTAAATCCTTTCCAGCTCTTTCCTGGGTGAGTGGCTCTGCTCATTCTGCATGTGTGCACAGGGGTCTGACTGCAGCAACTTCTGACTGCCAGCCACCAGAGAGACTGGGGCGAGTGACTGAAAGTGTCAGCTTGAGCTGGGCCATGGGAACATCTGTCTGCAGTGCAGCACCTGCAGGAGCAGGTATGGGAGCACATTCACCTGTGTGAGGTGAATGGGAGGATGTGTTCCGCCTGGCTGGAACTGGGGCATGGACCTGTGGCAGTCTCACCCCTCTCAAGCTGCCGAACTGGCCTGATATTCTCCCCTAGCACAAGGGAAGAAAAGGGTTTTGAAAATTTAAACACAGCACATGTTTAAAACAAGATTTTTTTTTTCCTGTTCCACACAGTGATCATCATCCTTCATTCCATATCTTGATTTCTGTTCCTTTTTCCACTATTTTTCCACTCTGGTCATTTCACCCACTTCTATCAATCTTCCCTTATCATAAATATTTTCTCTCCTCCTTTTCATTTCTACCCTATGCCATCACAGATTTTAGCAGTTTGTTTTCCTTTAGCTTCCTTAGACCTTTCTCTGTTTCCAAAAATCTTACCTTTGTCTTCCCCTTCAAAAAACTCTTTTTAATCCTTTCCTCTTTAAATTCCTCAACCACCCTTTCAGCAGGGATAAAAACTGCCCCTTACACATTCTGTCACTTCTCTTCAGCATTCTTTCCGCTTGCCAAAATTCCTTCTTTGTAACATTGCCTTCCACTCTCTTTCAAAGCAAACACATGCATTTGAAGTCCTCTTGCTTATAGTTAAATAAAACATGGCTATTTTCAAACAGTTACTGACCGGACAGGGCTTGCACTAAGGTTTTTTCACAGAGGACAGAATAGAATCAGCAGACTATTACTATGAATGTTGCTCAAAAGACACAAAAAACCAGAAAAAAGTTCTTCACAAAGAGCAAGGGACTGTTCACATAACAAACTTACCAAGAAAACTCTCAGGGGTTATCTATATCCTGTCTCCTCTTCCCCTGTGTGTGGTTGCAGAAGAACAGAACTTGATAGGATTTAGTTTCTCAGGCTTTGCTCTACCTTAAGTCACCCACCTTACCAACCTCAGCATATCCATATAAAATTGCAGAGTTGAATTCAGTTCTTCACTCTTGCTAGAGTTTATCAAAGAGCTTTTATCATTTTGAAGCATTTTGCCTGCAGTGGACAGTCGGTCCCTTCCTCTCAGCTCCACAGAATACTGCATCCCACTGGCTATTAAGACCAGCATCTGAGAGGCATGTGGAGGTGGAATTAATGTGGCCTTTTTGCAGGTATGTCACTTTCCATCCAATAGCTCACATCATCTGTTAGGACTTCCACTAACCTAAGGCACTGATGTTACTGTTTGATTTTTAAGGAGGTACTATACAAACAAGGACCATTCACAGTAAATATTTTCAACCCCGTAGAGTTCTGTTTATCAACTTTATAGAAAAGCATCTGTCTTCACAAAAACTCATATCCATCAGTCAGCTCTTTAATGGCCATTTACCCACACAGAGAGCTAGCAGAGACAAGGACAATTTGATACTGTCATTACGTAGTGAAATTTTCTACATGGTACTGAAATTATTAGTACTGACCAGAGAAACAACTCAGTGTTTCTTGGCTGCAGCTGACAGACAGAGCTTAAATAGATCACACCACTGTGAGGCCATAGTAGACATCTTTTGAAGTTAGCTCTGAGAAGCCATGCTTTAGGTTTCTCTCCAAAGAAGCAGCACAGACCCTCTGAGCCTAAAGCAGCAATGAAGTAAAGTAGCACATCATCCAGCACCGGCCGGGAGGGCAATATGCCTGCATTCATAGATTAAACAGCAAGGACTGGTCACGCAGCCTGATGAGTTCCACACGTTAAAAATGCTGAAGTAAAAGGTCTTCCCTTGGCAACCATAATCATCCCTTTCCTGTGATGACCCAAGACCAGGAAGATTTTGTCCTGCTGCACATTGCTTTGCGCTAGCATGCAGGACTTTCACTCTGCAGCCTACTTCTGAGCAAGGGTTTTTCCTTTTCAGCCAACCCTGAAAATCAGAGATCTGGAGTTCACCCCATGTCCTTCTGCTACAGAAAAGGGTACCAACTGATGGTTTCCAGCAATATGCAACGATTAGTGATGCACTCCATGTTACTCTTCCAGTCTCGTTTCCTGTCACTTATCAAGTCTTACACTGAACAAAACTTTGCCCATGTAGAATCACAGAATATCCTGAGTTGGAGGGGACCCACAGGGATCACCAAGTCCAATTTCTGCCCCTGCACAGGACACCCCAAGAGTCAGACAATGTGTCTGAGAGCGTTGTCCGAACACTGGCAGGCTTGGTGCTGTGACTGCGTTCCTGGGAAGCCTATTCCAGTGTCCAACCACCCGCTGGGTGAAAAAATCTTCTCCTAATATCCAACCTAAAGCTCCCCTGACACAGCTGTATGCCATTTCTTCAGGTCGTGTCACTGGTCCCCAAAGAGAGGAGATCAATGCCTGACCCTCCCTCTGCTTCCTATAATGAGGAAGTTTTAGACAACATTTAACACATGCACACCCCTGTCCTGGCAGAAGTAGCTCCAAAAGTTCCCTTCCCCACTGGCTAGAAATCTTATTATAGTCCCTATTTTATTACTACTTTATCTCATGCCAAAATTTTGTCCCTTAGGTTCGGTATGTATTTAACTTGGCTTCAGTTTCACTTCTGAAGCAATGTATTAATAATTGGCCTATGCTTTGAACTTTTCCTTCACACTAAAGAAGTCCCTTTGTTCCTTAACATCATTGGTACCTTTTCTTTCTTCTGGAAAAGACTTCAGAGAAGACAACCTTGGGGAAGGGAGATAGAAACCTATCTCCTGTGAGACCTGCAGTCATCAAGCCGTCATAATGTAAGCTACACTCCACAGAGGTCAAGAAAGCTGCTCCCGTGACTCCAAAGATGGCCTGGCTTTCCCTCACTGTGCTTTTGTTTGGAATGTCTTTGCTTTAGAGAGCTAACAGGCAGAAACTGGAAAACTGGGATTAGTCAACTACTGACCTCAAAGACATTTTCACTCAATGACCCAGCATAACCAAAACAACTTTGGCATGCACAGAAGCTGCCCCTGCATTTCCTCACTGGCAGACCTGGCATACAATGCCACAAGGATTACATTTCCACAAGTTCCTGCAGAACCATGGTGCCATTTCCCTTCTGCAGCGTGCCCCCTCTACAGCTGCATAACACAACATGAAGTAAAAAATAAAACACAGTTAATTATAATACTTCTAAAGATGTAAAAAAAAAAAGAGAAACTGTTCCTTTAAGAAAAATAGAAGCCTTACAGGAAATCAGTCAGTGACCACTACCTTATTTAAAGAACTTAATTTTGCAATGAAGATAAACAGTCAAGGAAGAATGTTGTTCCAAATCGCAAATGAAACAAGCCTCTGGTTTTCAGATTGTGAAACTCACCTGCTGAACAGATTAGAAGTAATTAAATTTTTCAGTATTCTAAAATACTTTGTACCCCACATTGCCCAGTATTTTAATACAGTCAAATTGAACATAACATTTTTGCAAAAATAATGTTTGACATTTAGTTTTGTCTACCTGAAAGTCAATTTGGAGGTACAAATAGACCAAACTTAAATTTCATTTGCTGGTGAGCAACTGTAGAAACATTCCCAGTATATCATACCCTTCTTGACCTTCCAGATTTATACATTTTATTCCACTGAAGTCTGAGGTTTTGGACTACCATTCTTTGCCTACACAGCACAACCGCACTGCTATCAATGAAACAAAGTCAACTTGATATCATGTAGTTTGCCTTTGCAAAAATGCACTCAGCTGTGACTAAGATAGCAAGCCAAAGCATAAAAGAGAGTTCAGCCAAGCCAGCAGAGGGTAGCAGCTAACAAGCTGAGGTTTCCTACTGTGCTGTACTTCCCACCACTGTCCCAAAGCAGGCATGCTCACATGCCATAGGGAAAGGTATAGATGGGTCAATTCTAGAAGACATTCTTGTGAAGAAATCTGGTAATGGACAAGCAAAGTTAATGGGACAAAATCCAGGCAGGAACATTAAAACTTTTCCTACACCTGAGATACTAGAAATACTTTCAACACCTTGAAAGCCACACTCCTCATGAAAAAATATTCATTTTATAAGATTATAAAACAGCCATAAATAGAGTATCATCTTCACTGTAAAATTAGAAACTTTGTTTTTCAATAGTCACCTAGTCTGAAATTGACTTTACAGCCATCCACAGCTCAGCACTGCCAATGTCTCCCCCAATACAGTATAAGACTTACCTTGTACAACTATCCTAAAACATGCAGGACAATGCTGTGGCAGTACAATCACCCAAAGCACCTTTAATGCCTCTGCATCCCAAAAATCATTCCATAGAAGAAAACTTATAAGCAGTATGGAAATATCCAAAGGAGCAGCGAAATTACACTGACTAATGCAATATTATCAGACTCCCTACTACTTCCAAACCATGAAACTCAGATTAATGAGATTTAAGTTTCAGCGTATGCCTGGTTGCCAATGAATTGGGGGGGGGGACAAAAAAAAGGTATTGAACCTTCAACATAGCACAGAAAACAAGGTAAAGTGGGCTCACCATTCCTTATTACTTTAACTGTATCATTAAGTCTACCTTTTAAATAGGCATTTATTCCACTTTCCTGAAGAATCTGATATAAATTGCTGTATTATTACACAGCTGCCTGGTACAAAATCCCCTTTTCAATTACCAATGAATTGGAAAAATACTAGCCAGCAGAAGAGAGATCCTTTTTTCTGGCCTGTGATCACTCTGTTCACTTTAAAGGAATGCACCTCATTAACCCTGATAATTAACAGAGTTATTCTCATCACATTAAAGGTTTAAGTTCCTCTATTAAGTCATTATTTGAATTTGCACTGCTATTAAGATGATGAGACTATTCTGGATTTAATTTCACATAACAAGATGTTTATCTTTAAAGATCCTAATTTTTTTCCAGTCAAGCCATATAATTTCATTGTCTTGTATGCTACATAGAATCATAGCTAGGTTGGAAGGGACGTGGATCATCTACTTCCAACGCCATGCCATGGGAAGGGACACAATTAACACACCTACTGGATTAAGAAATGTATTACATACATACAAAAATAACCCAAACAAAATCAAAATTGAAGAACTAGAAGGGGTAAGGCAGCAATGCAAACAGAAACAGGCAGCAAAAACAGCAAACAGGCATCTGGCAGCAGCAATCAAAGAGAAGGGAAAAAGGAGAAAACCAAAATTACAAGGAGATGCATACAGCTTGGGAAAAGACTACCAGCAGATGTATCAACTCCTAGCTGGACCATTCCAGTAAGACTCCACATACCAAACAGAGAATCCCAATTCCCATGATGTCCTGGACCATGGCAGGGGGTTTGAAACTAGATGTTCCATGAGATCCCTTCCAACCCAAATAATTCTATGATTCCATGTTCTTTACACTGCAAGAGCAGCAATACATGTTTGGTGCATTTTGCTCTTAGATCATATGTGAGGCTTCCCATGACTGTCTAGCCAATGAAGTCTTCTAAATATCTATTAAATGCTTTAATTTTTGCACATAGGTATTCCTAGTTCATGAACTTGCTTCCCCCAAAAGAGAAAAGCCAATTGTCTAAGTCAGACAGTTATTCTGAGAATATTAAAAATTGCAGCAGGCACATATCCACATCCCACATCAAATACAAAAACACAGATGATGGTTTATCTCATTATCCTTGCTGACATATTAGTTGATGTGTGCTGTAGTTAACAAACATGGAAAATCAGAGTATGGAAAAATCAGTCACAATTACTTAGAGATTTGACTATACAGGTTTAATTGGCAGCATACCCCATAGCAGGGAATTCAAGCAGCTTGAATGTAAATATCTAGTAATGTCCAATTAAGACCAAAAGTTTTGCAAGTAAGTTTTTTTGCACAGAATTCAGTCCCTATGAAATAATTATAACAGTAATATCCTTTACATGTCAGAAAATACAAGAGAACTTTCTGTCATAGCATGAGTATTATCACAGTGCTGACTGGGTCAAACATTGAAAAGAAACAAGTTCATAGAGTTAAGGTCAAGATCAGCTGCCAGTCTACAGGAGAGTTTTGAGCACTGCTAGTTTGTCCCATTCATGCACCTTAAAAGCGTGTCATTCATTTAGCTGTGCATTTTCCAGAACTTCCTTTTTTGTTGTTTAAAGAACCCATTACTAAATCTTGTCACAAGTGCTTACCAGTGCACAACAAACATTAAACTCTTCCCATAAAGAGTGTCAAGAGCGCTGTGAAATATTCGGAATAAAGACACTGTAAGTCTTATCAGCATAACAACTCCCTCAGGAATTATCAACTTGCAAATCTCTCAAACTCCTAATAGGGTTTAAAATGTTGTTAAAAATATAGCAGGGTGCCCATGAATGAGCCAGATATTGCCTTTTTTTAAAAGTCTAATGCAAGCAACTGTTCTTCAGCAGAATGAAGTCTGAAGTATACACATGAGATTAATAAAGGACATAATGGAGGGCAATATTTAACCACCATGACAGCTTTATGTAAGTTTGGATGAGACTTTTGGTCAATAACATTAGACAGTAGCAGAGTTTTTACCATTACTAGGAATCACCATCACTGTGTCTCCAAACACACCTGTGTAGATGGTTTGAACATTGCAAAATTCACCTGGGTGCTCACAGGTGATCCACTTTATCCACATCTTTGCTAGCTAACACATTCTAGTTTTCCTTCTCATATTGCAGTTTTCCCATTAAAACCAATAACCCTTGAACAACCAACACGTGAGTTTCATTGCCATTAGTCAGTTTCCTTCCCCCGTCTAACACAAGATAAACAAAGCATGCATCTTCTCACCCCCACACCCAACAGCATCAGGCACAGAACCCCAAACAGAAGTGTTTGTTTTTCAACATGAAATACAAAGAGCTTAAAATTACTCCTTTTTTTACTTTTTTTTTTTTAAACAAACATTGAAAATAACTAGGGTGGCTTTGGCATTGCTTTAATCACTTTAAACTTGGAGACAGGAACTCTAATTAAAATCGGGAACTCTAGCTGTAAGAAACAGCTAATTAGCTCACAACTTTTTAATGAAGTACTGTGGTGGAGTACATATTAGCTGTTCAGTATTAAAAAGGAAATGCTCTGCAAGATAAGCTCATTCTCTCAGGTAGTACATCAGTTTGTCTATTTACTTCAATCCATGCCCTGTCAGAGGGATTTAAGAAAACACACAACAATAACTATCAGACTTACACATCTCCATGCACACTCTGAACTTCACAGCATTTCGAACAGAGAAGGAGAAATACAAGGCAGTTCATTACCTTTCTGCTAGACAATGAAGACAATTTAAATTGCATTAAAGTATAAGGTTGTGTTTCCTTCTTCTCAATTCGTTCCTAGCTAAACTTGCAAATACAAGAAAGAAGATGGGGAAGAAGGGAGAGAAGGCATTTGATGCTTGTGCTCCCAAGAAGTCTGGACAAAACGTACGGGATAGAGGAAAAGAGATAATTGCCAGAACAAGGGGAACCTTGCCCAGATAGTCTCAGCAAGATATTCTGACAGCAGTGGGAACCTGAACAACTTCCTTCACATTTCCGCGGCTTTCAGTGTCTCGTTTTGTAAAGGCTGGTATTTCTATTCACCTTCTCACACGCTATTCACCTTCTCACATCAACTAAAAAAGAAATTACTTAAAACCTGATTACAAAGAAAGTCCAAGTTCACCTGCGTTCCCACGCCAGGGTCTTCTAACCTGGGTTCCCTCTTGTCGCGACGTGCCACACTTAGCCAGAAAGCCCCGCTCATTAAAGCGGCATTTACGGTGGTGTTAAGCGAAGGAAGGTGTGAAATCGCCCCCGAGGCACCCGAGTAGCCGGGGCCGCTGCTGTGCAAGCGCCGGCCCGACGGAGCTGGCGGGAGCCTTCGCGCTGTGCCCGCACCCGGTACCGAGCGAGCGGACGGCGGCGGCAGCGCCAGCCCGCGCGGTGCCCTGATGCGCTTCTCCCCGCGAAAACCCCCAAAACAGCACCTCCGCGAAAAACACCAACAAACCGAACAACCGAACAACCGAAGCCAACCCGCACTCCTCCCCACCCCCAAAAAAAAATTTAAAAGGCAGCACTCGTACCCGCCGGGACCCCGCAGGTGCGGAGCTGCCACCGCGCCGCCGCCCCCCGCGCACTCACCAGCGGCGGTCGGTCGGGGAGCTCGGGGAGCTCGGGGAGCCGTGTGCCGGGGCGGCGGGTCCGGCCGCGCCCCCCGCCCCATCCCGCGCCCGCCCGGCGCGGCCCCGCCGCCGCCACGCCCCCCACGCCCCATGACGTCACCCCGCGCGGCCCCGCCCAGGCGCGCGGGCAGCGCGGGCAGAGGCGCGCCCCCGGCCCCGCTCCGGCCGCGCCGCCCCCGCGGGCACCAAGCACGGCGTGCGGAGCTGCCGTGCCCGCGCAGCCTGCCGCGCCGGGGCTGCGCCCCTCCCCGCCGCTCCTCTCCCCTGCTCTCTGCCTTTCCGTGAAACAGCCTTAAAATCACTTTGTTGCAAGTGTAGGAATCGTGCGTGGAATCCCCGGTCGAGGAGAGGCAGGGGGCTTACTTGCATGTTTATTTCTCTCCGCCTTAAAAACCAGAGTGGTGTCTCGGATTCCGCCCTTTCCTTCGGAGAGCTTTGCAGAAATGGCATCTCTCAACCTCTAGTTCAGCACCAAGAGTGGGGCGGGGGACAGGAGGGGGGCATAGGACAACATGTATCTCCATTGCTTAGAATCCGCGTTGTGCCATGAGTCTCATTTCACGTTTGAAAATAAGTCTAAGTTTGAACGGGTTAGACAGCTTAAAAACTGACGCCCTGAGGCAGCAGTCCACAGTGGGATTGTCAAAATAAAACAAAATGAAGCACCTAGATTAGACCACATTTCCGCAATACATTTGCTATTCACCTATCTTGATACAGGCTTCATCACCAGAATAAATCATTCCAGGTTAATTTAAATAATGCCTCTATGTCTTAAGAGACAGAAAGAGCAGAAAAAGCTGCAGTGTGGAAGGAGTGGTAGTACAAGCCTCAGGCTCCTCCAAACAGGTCCACTGTAAAGATTGAAGACCATCAAGTCTTTCCGTAAGGGTAAGTGTCTAAACAAGCATCACCTTATCATGATCAAAACATTAAGCAGATACCTCTGTATTATGGTGCTCACTCAAGCAGATTAAACTATTTTTTTTCTAATGTTTTTCTGGGTCATAGTGTATGACCTGAAGATCAGAACATGAGAGGTTTTCTAAAGTTATATCTGCTTGTTATGTATTTCTTCTCTTTTTCTGATAAATAATTAAAAGGAAATAAGGCTGCTCAAAATTCTCTCACCTTCTGGCACTAGCTTAAAAATTCTCTTAATTCTCAGCTATACGCAGGTACATTCACTCATTGTTGCAATTTTTATCTTACCTTATTCATCTTCTTTTTTTCTTACTGAGACTTCTCCTATTCAGGCTTCTAACAGCAAGTTTTTTATACCCTGAAAATAAAATTGAAAATCGAGCTACATCAGACTCAATTATTGCTGCTTTGCCTTACCGTTTTAATACACATTCACGACTGCTTACTACATCAAAATACATTCCTTCCTCCCTTCCAAAGAAAGTATTTGGGTGTTAAGTTGTTTCCTGTTATCTGCAGGATGATTTTTTGTAAAACTGGATTGGGAACAATGCACATGCAGAGATGAAGAGTCTCCTTCCACAAAAGTCTTCAACCCACCATGCACCCTAAAGTCCCAGGCAGGGGCAATAGTATGCCTTTGCTCATTGCTCTGCGTAAGTGGACTAATCACCAGGGTCTAGTAAAGGCTACTGATCTCATGAGTCCAATGCTATGGAGCACAAAATTTAAAAGACAAAAAACACCTCAAAGTTACACAGATGATTGATACTGAGTGAATAATGAGGCTGCTACCAACAAAAACCAAGGGGCAGGCTGATATTTGAAGAGTAATGTTGGACTGGAAAAAAGATGTACACTATAGAGAAGCAGCACAGTAGACAATTAATTTGGAGAAGTTAATACAAAAAGAGGAGTTTGCCATTGCAGAGCAATTTCTTCACGGTGAATGCCTCAGGAGAGCAGAGCATCAGTGTCAGTGGGAAAGGCGAGTTACAATTGCTGTTACTATATCAGTTACCACCAGTACACGTACTGGTTTACAGGGAGCTGCAGGTTTCTCTAGCAAAATTTTTAGATTCCTTGACACCTTAAGCACATTAACAACTCTGTAACTACAGCTGCTGTGATTCCATATGGCTAATACAACCAAGAACCATATAAGAGTAGTTTATTATGACCAAACATGTCTGAGTTCTTTGCTTACCAAACCTGTAATTTTTTCTTACAAAGACATCAATATTCAGTCTATTTGCAACCAGTATATTTAGATTTTTTATGAGATATTAAAGTTGAGGAAGAGTTTGTGCTGAAGAAGCAGCCTTATGAGTTCAGAAGCACAGAATTTAAATACAGGAATAAACCTTTCTGATTCAGTCCCTTCAGATGTCAAAAATTATTATTGTATTTACGAACCTTTTCTATGTGAGCAAGAAACATCTACAACTACGTCACAAAAATTCTTTGTCAAATTCTTGGTTTAAAAACAAATATATAAAACCACATTTAACATGGAGAGCATGGCAAGCAAAAGAAAAGAAAGAATGAATCATGGTGTGCACATTATTAAGGCAAAATATACAAATACGGAGTTCAGGTAGGAAAAGTTACAATGAGTACTTAATTATAATTTTTGCAATAAAATTCAAATTTACATAACAATATGACATTAGCTTTCCCAAAGATAGTAATAAATTTGAGTCAGATTTTGTAGGCTTGATCCATGAAATGAGAGACAGCAACAGTACCATTCTTTTGTTAAAAAATAACAAACTTCATGGTGTGAAAATAACAAATATGGTGTGAGCTATTGCCACACTCACAGGATGTGGTATACTGCCAATTCACACCTCAGTAAGATCTGCTGACCAAAAGTGACTTTTCCTTTCTTTCAGGTGTTCCCAAGCCTCCCAATATAAACATTAATAAATATATAACAGATATGGTGAGCAAGATCAGTTTACTTATTAGACTGCCAACAAATCTGGATGTTTTATAAAATTATGTGTGTATACCCTTCTCCGGCTGTCACCAATTGCTGGTGCACTCACAAGAGTAACAGGATCTCAGCTCAGTCTGGAGGAGAGGAAATAAAGGGGAAACCCTCCGGTAAAAATATGGTAACACTAACACAAGCCACCTACAAAACACATGAGAGTGAAGGCAGTTACCCCACAGGCAAAGATTTTCAGTGCTCTTGATTTCCATTTTTTCTTGTTTCACTAAGTTGAAAATAGCTATCTTGGTAAGCAAGTGTACTTTCCCAGCGTAGATGTAGAATATCTCAAAATGCGAAGGACTAAGCTAGTGCTCTCAGAGCTGACCATACCCTGGTAGTTAGGCTAAAAAAACACAGTTTTTAATCCCTTCAGGCAGAAAAAGGACTTGAAGTCTAACAATTAGACTGGATAAGCATGTTAGTCACAGAGAAAACAGATAAAAACAGAGAAAAGTCTTCCTGATACTTAGTGAATCTACAACAAATTTGCAACATCATAGTTTTCATTACTTTTCAGTTTGTGCTTTTAGAACAATAAAGTCTCGTTTCCATTGTAATTACTTTTGCATTGAGGATTTACTTCAAGATGAAATAAAAAATGCTTCATTTGTTCATGTTGAAGTCCTCACTGGACTTTGGATAAAAGCTGAGCATTGTGAAACAATGCTAGAAACACATATCCCCAAGACCAGACAAAAGCTGGTTTTTAAACAAAAAACCCTCAACCTAGAAGCCAGCCACTTATTCTGGCTTTACCCCTAGCCTGCTGTTTGCTGTGCTGCTAGGTCTTTAAAGTGTGAGTTTGTATGTATTCAGAAGGAGGTAAGAGAGAAGGCAGAAATGTTGCACATGGCAAAGAATGACCATAGAGGTTCAGCAGGGGAAAGACAGAGGCTGCTTTCCTTGTTCTTTTCCTGCCTCTGAGTAAAAATTCTACCAAAGTGAAAACTCTACCAAATTCATGTCATGTTTCCTGCTATATATTCAACAACAGAAAAGCATACTGCTCATTGTCTGGACTAACCATGTTAACAGGGAATGTCCTATTACCTGCATAATAATATTAAGGCATAACTCTGGTTTTTCACTTTGACCTTGATTTCTCATTAATGAGCCAGTTTCACTTTGACAAATCATGCAAGTGATGTCCTCATGTATGTGACAACCGAAGGATTGATAGGTTTCTTCACAATGCTTATTGAAATAGAGACATCTCTACACGAAGTATTTTTAATACAAAGAATTAATGTATCATCTTTTTCATAAATAAACCTTCTAAATTTTATGCCCAATTATACAAGTTTTTTCCATTTCACCCTAACCCTAGCTCCTTCCTTTTCCTTCATCTTGAAATAATATAAACCAGTGCTTATGTTGGTGCATGGAATACTGATGCAGTGAGCTCTTAACAGCATCTGGTTTTATTAACTTTGTATAACCCAGACATTTGTTTTTCCTCATTCTGCAAGTGTCTGCTGAGAGCCTAAGGGCCGAAATGCAAAAAACATTGGTTTGTTGTAAAATAAATCACTTCAAACTGAGGACTAGAGGATATCTGGCTGTAAGGAAATATTTGCTGTGTGTAACAATGCAAGGTCTGCTCTGAAGAGGACTGAGTCATCTTTGTTGTGCTAATATAAGATCTGTACCTTATGTAGTTCTATAGGTGAAGGTGTTACCTGCTGAAGTGTCCTTATTAGCAATTTGAAAAGCATTTCAATAAAAGGATACAGTATGAATATTAATGTACTACTGAAACACAGCAGACATAAATCCACATATGTAAGGATTTTCTAACAGGAAAACTGTCTTGGTAATTTAGAATCATGAGTGTGAAATACCACGTCTCCTACTAGCTGCCCTCCTCTTTTATCCTTGTAATAGCATGCCTACAAGCACTGCACTTCAAGTTGCCTCTCATACGATTTTAATTCAGATCTACGTATTTCCATGTTCTACGCATGATGTGAAGATGTTGCACTGGTTCCCCAGTAACAAGTGTGTTGAATAGCTGTTATTCACATTTAAGAAGGCATGAGACCTTCTTATCTCTCAGCATGTTCCTGCTGCCACTTTGTTCTCTGCTCTTGTACCAGAATTCACATTACATATATTACACCAAGTGTTTTCTTCAAGCTTTCAATAGTGTAATATAATAGGAAATAGCAAATGTAATGGTGTTTTGGTAGCTCGCTAAAGATGACCAATTGTATGAAAACACTGAACATTTTAACAAAAAGGAATAAAAAGCTGCTTACCACCGAAAACAAGTAATAAAATTTTAAAAATTAAAATTAAAATTAAAAAACTGAGCAAAACAATGCTATGAGGTAAGTACACTTTGGTACTTGTGCTGTTTTCCATCTTGTGAACTTTCATTCCATTTTGCAGTTCCTAATGTGTATTTTCTTCACAAAGAAATTCTAGTTCAAACAGTGAATAAAAATGAACAGATTTTACAGAATTAAAAAGAAAAAATTTGTTATCATGGCAATCCAGGATGAATGTTCATCTCCTGAACAACACTCAACAATCTAATAGAAAGGGTAAGTTAGGTATTACCAAAGTTACTACTGAGTATTCTTGGTTTCTTGGTAATGGTAAGGCAGATATCAAGTACACTGTACTGATTTTTGCCCATAGGTGTGTTTGTCCTCTACATCATATTTAGCAGCTTAAGTGGAAGAGTTAAACAATGATTCAGAAAAGTGTCCTCAATTAATGGGATGGATTGAAGTGTATTATCTATTCAGTTGTACTATTTTTGTATAAGTAGAGAGTTTTAATTATCAAGATTTCTGAATGCATTAACATAAAACAAAGAGTTAACAAAGTTCGATGGTAAAATTGACAGTGATTTAACTAGATTCAACAGCAAGCTTGATTATTTACTGCATAGAGGACAGGGTCAGACAAAACTGTCCTGTTGAGTCATGAGGTTCAGAAACCTTGAGTTCTAAACTCCTTCTTAGGGAGGAGTGTAGGTGCAGATGGATCACCCAGACTTGGTGAGTGTTTTATGTCTAAGGGATTATGTATACAATCAATCCTTTATATCACTTAGCTAAGATTTCAAAGTTTAGCATGCTATTAATCGCTTACCAAGAATCTCTTGCAGCAAGGAATCCCTCAGCCTCAAGGAGTTCCTTGAGAGGCATTCCTGCTCAAACAGAGTTCTTGCTGTGCAACACACTTCTGTGCAGGAGAGTTCAGCGTGCCCTGGACTTCGCTATTTGTGGAGTAGGAGAGGATGATTTACAATCATATCTGCATACCAGCAAAACATCTAGGTCATCTTTCCAGACAGCCTTTGGCCATCACGTTGCCATCCGTGCATGGAGAAGAAGGATGTCTCCTCTAAGGAGGCACTGCCCCAGACCTATCAAAGATGTGATGGTTTATATATTCTCTAATGCTTAACTGTAGATTACCACAGCAGCTCTATTAGTTTCATTCTTCATTTTAAAGCAGAGCAAGCATTTTCAGTCACTATAAAAAGTGCGTTTTACAACCACATCTTATTCAAGAATTCATCAACAGTGGCTATTTTGTTGAAACAATAAATTAATGCTCTACAGGACCTTCATAACACTTTATAGGCTGTCATTATGCTGGAGATGCTAAACGCTTGCATGCCCAAATTTCATCTGCAAATGCCACAGCTGCCTTGTTCTCTCAGGCACTTACATGATCATTATTAAGTTTCTGTTTGGATACTCCAGTTTCCCATTCATTCAGACATGGAAGACCAATTCCACTGTATAACTGGCCACTGAACTTTATTTAATTTGGAATTACTGTCCTGTGTCTGGATGGGCTACACACCTCTGGTGTGGTTCACGTGGTTGGTTTCTAGCTTTCACATTTGTACTTGAGCTGAAGATGCATAAATATCCCTTAAAGCAGATATTTTAACTATGCTGGTAATGGGTTGTTCTTACTTAAACTGTTGAATGCTGCTACTGCAGTTGCAGTTTGTGATGTTTTCCTTTCTCTTCACTCAAATACTATTAGATCTACATGAACCAATTTGTCTCTTTTACTGCATTTCATTATGATTGAACACTTGAAATCACTGGATTCTCATAAGATTTGTTTTCCTTAATTGAAAGGGTCTTTTTGGCAATAGAAACCTCTTCAGTCTTTCTTATATGTGAGTCTTGCTGATGAGGTAACTTAAGTAATATTTTCCTTTATGCCTTGTTCTCATTTCATTTTAAGAAAGGTAATAATTGAAGCCTAATAACTTATATCAGTTGAAGCCTAATAGCTTAATCTCCCCGAATACATAGATCTGACTTGCTCACAACTCCAGAATTGGAATTTATAATAATAAGGAATTGCTTTTTGTTTCATGTTACTATGACTATTTTAGATACAATTATCATGATACTACATGTCCTGGGCCAGGAGTTGGACTCGATGATCTTTTAGATCCCTTCCAACTCAGGATGTTCTATGAATGTTGGTCTTGGAAAATCAATTCATCAATTTATTCTGAATTAATTAAAGATAACTGAGGTTAAATTCTTAATTAAAGATATATGGCATCCATCTTTACCTGCTGGTGAAAATGTAACCAAGCCTGACAGTGCAATACTACATGAAAAATAACTCCCTGCAGAAGTTTGCCAGATACAGAAAAGAAAGGAAAGGTCAGCCAATAACTCATTTAAATATGTTCAGATGTGTATTTTCATTTAGGTCTGCCTGCTGTGAGCATTAATGTGTAAAGATAAGTTTTCTTCCCACACTTGACAAGACTCATCCACACTTTAGGCAGTGGAAGACAGTAAGTTTCAAACCACAGCAAGACCTATAAAAAAATCTATAATAACAATTTATCTCAAGAGTGAACCTGCCACACATTCATTGCTTTGATTGCTGTAATATCACTCACACAAGTAACTCTAGGAAACTACATATGCTCGTGCTAAAGAACAAATGCTATGGCATCACCCTATAAATCAGAACAAAAGCCTGAAGTGAGTCAAAGTGGTTATTAAGACAGATGAAATGCATCTTTATTTTACACAGAATGAACAACAGAGAAGTTATTTCACAAAGCCTAAATACAGCATCTGTGGCTTCCGATATCCACTGTCCAACATTCATATATCGTGCTTTCATTGTAGGGATAAGCATGTACTAACGTACATTATTGAGTTAAAAACAGGTTAGCTTTCCAAACAATTTTGCTGTAGCTGTCACTTCTGACACTCTTATTGACTCAATAATTACTATTATCATTACCTTAGAGTTTTCAGGAATAAGTTAGTAACTGATTGTTGTTATTTAAATTACTTAACACAGATCCCTGATCTTTTGCAGCCTTCCTTTTCCCCGTAGTCCTGAAAACAAAACTAAAGTCTGGAGGGTGTTTGTACCCAGGAGAAACTTTTGTTCACTAAGGCCCCAAAAAATCTAGTGCCTTATTAATATTTAGGTACATGGCTGACAAAAAAGAAATTCTCTTCTTGGTTTCAGGTCTAATTATATGCAGACACAGAGCATCTTCTGGGTAATACAAATATTGCATAACAAGAATCCAGGTTTTAGAAAAAAAGCAATGTGATGTACTTCCTCACAGTCCCACCGTTAGCCACTGCAAATACATATTATTTTAATACACAATGACAGTTCAATCATAGAGGAAGCCAAAATCCTCAGAAAAATTACTGCCCAGTAGTATCCAGCTTTGCCAACTTATACAACTCACTAAAAATATACAAACCAACCCAAAACTTCTTCTTAAGTAGAACACATCCATTCTCACAGCATTTTGTCTTGACACGCCCACATGCAAACAGATAATCTCGGTAGCTGAGAGAAAGGTATTCAATGGCACATGGTTGTTACTGCAGTGCAGTAACTGCAGTAAAGTCCTTAGGGTTTGAGGGGTAAGCAAAAGTTTGTGGTAGAAAAGGGTGAACAGACCCAGTTTTGGGGGTGGCTATTGTATTTTACTCTTTCAAAGGTGTTTTTTATCTCTGTAGATCAAAGATGGGGAGACTGTCGTGGTTCTGGACACAGAAAGCAATGCTCAGACAGAATGGAATCAGGATTATGTGGGCAGCATCTTCATTCTTCAATTTCTTGGTCTACCACACCTGAATTTTATTGAAGACCACTGGAAGGATGTTGAATCTTTCAGATACTTGAATTGGTCTACATTCAAGTCTTTGAAATTTAGAGCAACTATCCTCAAATAAATATTTCAGTGTCCAATTTTATAGCTTCTTTGATAACACATTTTTACTGGGATTGTGGCAACGTTGTTGGTATTCTTAAAATACCATTTCAGTTAATAATTCATGCAGAGAACACAAAATAATTCATGCAGAGAATATCCTCACTGTATATAATGTCCGTTTTCCTACCCATTCCAACTGTTAGAAATTACTAAAGGATGTGTTACTGCTTTTGGGGAAACATTTTCTTCAACGTGCCCTTTCCTCCCCAAGTCAAAAACCTGTTGGAATACACTGAGGTCTTTTAACTTGTTTACTCACCATGGGAATGTTCCTTGGAGGGGGACCTGCTCCAGAACCCAGGTCCCAAAAAGTTGTTGAGATTAATGATGCTGCAGGTATTGCACACAGCAGGTTACAAAAAAGGTGATGTAAGAGCAGAGCTATTACCCATCCTGCAGAACTGTAGGAAAGAGCCCTAACTCTTACATTTTCTAGGAAATAGGCCTCAGACAGAAAGATATGGTTTTTGATGGGGTTCAAAGTTGGACTCAATTTTAAGTTTTAGAGTTTTTCTTAATGCACTAATACATTAAGATAAATTCAAAAAGTCATTAAAAGATACATTTTGTAAATTAACAGCAGAGTCAACTCAAAAGATGCAGGTACATAATTTATGCTGCTTGGAACCAGAACTTTTTTTCCAAGTTGATTCAAAAGAAACTAGAATTCATGTGTATCAATTAAAAGATGTATCACTGCACACAAACTTTTCCGTAAGTATTTTCTTTTTGGGTTTTGAGGGGATTTTGGGGGGAAGAATTTCAAATCTTCTTTCCTGCAAATATATCACTGATGAACAGAAACATAGTTGCTCTCTGACAGTAAGATGTTTCCATGTAGGTAATGCACACCATTCTCACCAAAAAGATCTACGTATCTTATTTGATTGAGAAATCTAATTTAATTATATTTAATATAATGGTCAATTAATATATTTAATCTAATGTAAATATATTTTATTTTATTATTGCCTGAAGCATATACTACAAAGTGAAGGTCCATCTTGGAGAATTAAAAATGAAGTACTGAAAATATATGGAGAAAACAACGGATATCCCAATAACATTATGACAAAAGGTGTAAAGAGCTAATGACAGAAGGATTAATAAAACCAATTTTTCTCTAGAGAAGGGCTGTGTAGAAACAACCCTGAAAGAGTTACAGTCATGGCATGAATTAAAGCATTTTTCTTTCTCTGGACTAGTCAACCTTTCAAAGCTTGTTTTGTATTACATAGCACATGCTGTTTTGAATGTTTTGTAGCCAGTTTTCTTCCTGTCCACGTGTTTCATGCATATTGAGAAACAAACACTAATTAGTTAATTGCTTGTTGATTTTGTCTGAGTATAATAGTACTAGTTTGCATGGCAACTGATATGCACAGATACTAATTTTTGGAAACTGTCTCATGTTCTCAGAAGTATTTCCTTTGTTTTGATATGGGGGAAATCAGTTGTCCAACAGACCCCATAATTAATGTAACAAGCATTTTATAAGGAGTGGGAGGTTTCTACAGTCGTTTAAAAAACTGTGTTAAACTATGTGGGAACTTTTCAGATAAACTGTATTCCGATGTTAAAACATTTTCTCAGATCTGTATTTACCTTGGGTAACGTTTAATACCACAGTCCTTTTGCAGAAAACTCTCAACAAAATCCAAACAATGCACAGAGATAAAAAAGAAAACAAGAATTACACATGCAGTACTATACTTTTAGTCAATCTCATTTGCTTTCTATCAAGATGCAAAAGTAAAACCATGTTCAATGTGTCCAGTAAAGGCTGATAAGGATGCATTTCCATGCTCAACAGCATGTAGTATATAATAGCCCAAGAAGAGGAGAATTTCTTCTTCAGATAATGAGCAGAGGGAGAACTTCAATTTCACAGGCAAAGATGAAAAATGTGCCTTTTTTTGCTGTACATTTGCATGCTCCAAATAAGTTCCTGAGGACAAACTTCAGATCTGTCTCTGAAAACCACCTGATGAGGAACTCCAGCACGAGAACTGTGGTTTAAATCCAAACAGGAGTAGGATGGTTGTTGTGCAGCTTGGGCAGAACATAACTTATTCAACAGAAATTCCTGCATCTCCTGTCAGCAGATGGAGTTTTATCGTTGATTTTAAACTGACCTATAATGAAACTAAGTCTTAGATGGAAACTTAAAACCAAGACTCAACAGATCGACAATTAAACTAAAACAACAGAGATTTAGAAATAGAACAAATGCTGACATGAGTCACCTGATTACCAAACTGCTATAAAGCACACATTCCTGATGCCAAGTTCAAGCAGACATTTTATTCACATGTCTAACATATAAAGCATGACTAGAAGCACAAGTCACAATGTGGGATTTCATTGTCCCCCAAGAGACTAGAGAATTGCTGTACTTCAAATCCAGTGCTGGGTGGTGTCTCAGCCCAAAGTTGCCTCTGACTGTTGAAAAGAAAGTTTGAATGGCTGTAGCTAGGGGGAAGACTTAAACCCCAGGGCCTCCTTTCTGCTTAAAAACTTCCTCCCTCATAGCATTTGTGTTGAAAAGGATCAGCACTGTACCAGCACTCAAGTAAGAGGATCACTTACTGTCATGATCTTTGCTGGAGGTGAGACAAACTGAGTGGGGTGATATTCGTGTTAGCCCATGATCTTAAAAGCAGGAAAAAAGACAAGCATTTATAAAGTTTCAGTGACATGACAAGGAGAGAAGAGTTTTGATTTACACTTCCAGACTTCATTCCATATTTTTGCCTATGTTCTTTATGCTGAACTTTGCTTCAAGCACACTCATTCTCCTCTATTCTATGAGGTACATAAGGGAAAAAAAAGAATGTCAGAAGTGCCAGTTATCTTCATGTTTCACTTAAAAAATGTATAGCTGATCTCTTAGCGTACAAGCAATATACAGCGCTTCATATCCAGCCCTCACTTCATATGCTGCCTTACAAGCCTAATAGAAACTCTCTCTTGCCCCCTTATGGAATACAGTATCAAAATTAATGACTTGTCATTAAGACACATCTAAAATCAAGAGATGTTTGTTCACTTATAATTATTTTTAAGTTTTAAAAATTCAGGTATGACAGTACAACTCACACAAAACTTCAGAGCACAGGCCTTTTATACTCAGCTAGGGACCAGCACCCCATTGTTGATAGGAAGAACTTGTAACTCTTAGTAAAGTTCTTATTAAACTGATTGTGTTTTGACCCATGAGTTTTCTTGAGTTTGCTCTTCCTGTTGTCTCTCCACCCTCTGCTGGGGTGGGGGGAGTGAACAGCTGTATGGGTGCCCAGCTGCTGGCTGGGATCAAAAGTTTTTTGCAGCTGAAAATGGCCATTTTGAAGTAAAAAACCCTGGGTCATCTCCAAAGTCTGATCAGAAAGACAGTGAGAAAAAAACAATTTCCTATGTTTGCTTTGTATATTGACTATGAATAAGGGATATAATAGTGTGGGGGGGGGAACCTTATCTCCCTCCAACCAATTTATATTTAAATAAAACTATTTTAAGATATATGAGTTACAGCCACCCCCTGAAATTACTAATTGCTAAGATAAATTAGTTCTTTCATGAATAAAGTGATAAAGTGATAAGTTTTCACTGTTTATTGCCATCTATTTCCAGTATCAGTTTGAACACTAGCTTCAAAGCAAATAAATTATTTTCATTAGAACATCTTCCCTTTAATGTACAACAAATTCAATTAATAATACAGAAGATTTTCTATATTTCATCACAGAAAATCTTTTTCCCTTTTGTGTAAAACTGGTTAATGGGAAACAGTTGTTTTTTAAAAATGTAAGAACAGGTTGAAACCTGATTCAAACCCAAACTGAATAATTTTTATTTTGCAAAGTTAATATTAGCTATCTTTTTTCTTTGCCAATTTATTTCTCTACGTTCCAACTAAATTGTTATTAACTTAAGATGTTATTATCCATTTGCACCACCTACATTTTGTCAGAAACAGCACTGAGATACCATAATATAACAACATGAGCACTAATATTAAAGAGAAACACCAGATGTTTAACAAACCCTTCATTACAAAATATCAAGGGTATTTTCAGGCTGTGGACTGTCTGAGATGACTGAATCTGTTTTCTGAATCTTAAGCTCATTTAATTTCTGGTTACATTACCCATATTTGTTAACCAGATTCCTTCATTTACAAGAAAGGATCCTTTTGGATCCTGTCCTGTGCAAATACTGAATTGTTCCTTTTTTTTCCTTTTTTTTCTTTTTTTAAAACAAAGACTAGGGTTTTTTTGACTCGTTGGGCTGATGAAATAGCCCTTAGACTCAGCATGAGCAATTTTCCTACTGCTTCGCATTTCACATTTCATATTGAAATCTCTGAATAACTGAAGCCTTGAATAAGGGAGGTTCCGGTGATGGGGAAAGTCAGCAGTCCCACTACACAGGGTGTGCCACAGCGGTTCATGTAGCCCAGTAGCCCCTCTGTTACAGCAGACCCACAGAAGTTTGCCCAGGGGAGCTGTTGCATTGAGGCTATTGAATTTTGGCAGAAAATAGACGCCCTAGCCTTCCAGCTGTACTCAGACATGAGAAGGGCTGCATGTGGCTAGGCTTAGTTTCTGATTATGGTCAATTCGACATTATCAGCCTTGTTGAGTTCAATAAGGACTTGCACAAGTACTGATTCACAAATAGTGCAGTGTCATGGCTTAACCCCAGCAGAGAAACAAGAACCACACAGCGACTCACTCACTCCCCCCACCCCCAATGGGATGGGAGAGACAGATGGAAAGTAAGAAAACCCATGGGTTTTTGACAATTTGACAGATAAAGTAAAAACTGGGCAACTTGAGAGGTGAAGTAAAAACTGGGCATGCAAGCAAAACAAAACAAGAAATTCATTCTCCCCTTCCCATTGTGTAATTATTACTGGGGAGGACAAACACCATCATTCTGAACATCTCCCTCTTCTTCCTTCTTTCCCCCTCTTTATATACCGAGCATTATGCCATATGGTGCGGAATATTCCTTTGGTCAGATGTGGTCAGCTGTTCCAGATGCTTCCTCTCTTCTAGTAAAGAAACACAAGGAAAAATCTGATAATATTCTACTGGACACTTCTTTATATTTTCCAAGTGGAATGCATACTGTCTATTAAATGGGCTCAGAAGTGATTGATCCTGGAAAGTAACAAGAAGTCATAAAAGACATCTTTTCAAAAGGAACTGACATGTAATTGTATGTGAATAACATTCCTCCTTTAAAATATTTGCACTTTTGTTTGTTTGAAGCTTTTTTTGTCACATTATTTCTTGTAAACATAAACAATAAAATCTACAGAAACAAACTTCTTGTTGCTTTCTGTGTATTGCACAAAGAGATGACACCACAGGGAACAATTCAAGTTAGTATATTTCTGAATCAAAGTGTGCATAACTCAAGGCCACATATTGAAAAACATGATCCTCCCTTTTGCAGCTTTAAAAAGAAAACAGCTAAAAGCATGAAAATTGACAAAGATTATATTGGTTCAATTACAGAGGCAGCAACTGTCTTTTCACTCATCTGTGTAATTACCATACCATGGTTGTTTTCTGGGAAGTGATTTCAAATGTCTTATGTTGAATGAAAGCACAACTGCCACCTCCTGAAGATCTGAATTAAATTTTATCAATAAGGAAAGTGTCATCTATGGTTAGAGGAGCATGACGCTTTGCCTACGAAGAAAAACTTCCTTGCCCCTTACAATGCACTCTAGCAATGCATCTTCATATTGTAGAACACAGTGGTGACAAAAGCTAATTAATTCCCTTTGTACAACTGCATTTTGCAGGGCCTCTGTTCTGAGAAACTCTTGCTTAGTGTGGTTTCAGTACATTATTTGTAATGCAAATACTTGCAACTTAAGAGTGGAGAACTGTATAAATCTCCCAACATGTGAGAAATTAGCAAGTGTTACTTCACCATTTGATATGCAGCACACAGTCAAATTTACATTCCTAAGTTTTACTTCGAAATAAAAAGCATACTCTTTGAAAATAAGACAATAAAACATTTAGAAAGAAAACCAGAGGGATCTCACATTCTTTTTGAACTACATTTTACATTAAATTGTTTTCTGAACATTAAAGGTGGGGCAAATTGTATGATTTATTCGACTTAGATACTGAGTCTTTAAGTGAACTGGTATGTGAGCTTTGTGGGAGCCTGGTTTTCAATGGTGTTAAATGTAAGCATCTTTAATTGTAACAAATTTGCTGGTTTTTGCTTACAAGACTGTAAAATGGTCTGCATATAATACTAAAAATGTCTTTTGCCAACGAGGATTGTATACTTACAGGAAAAAAATTTGGTATCTATGAAAATTGGGAAGACACTGCTCAGAGAATGAGAATGCAACCAGGAATGCTCCAGCATAGTCTCAAAAAGTAGGCTGAATTCCTGAAAAGTAGCAGTGTCTTGGCACGGGAAATAGTCTGAAGTGTCAGTTACTCCACATACATTATGTATACATAATATTTCAATTATATTTCAATTTTTTTGTAGGATACTACTACACTAATGATAAACAGGAGAAGTGGGAGGTGAGGCCAAGAAGAGGGCTAAAATCTGTGGTAAAAAAGGGACTGAGAGAAGGCAGAGAAAACCTTCAGTGTGGTCTGAAGCCATTGCACACAGAGAATTGAAGAGGTTGATGCTTAGTCTTGAATTCTGCCTGTGCTCTGAGTCAGCCTGGCATCATGAGCACAACTGGAGGTGCCCAGTTGTTAAAAGGCTCCAGAGCATCAGTCTCACTGTAGGGAGCTTAGTAATAAGGGCAGCATCTTGAGGTTTGAGGAGTCAAGCAGTATAACACAGCTAATTCTGATACCAGTTTCAAGTGTGGTATATATTTACTCTGCATGATGCTGATGGGGATATTTAAAACAGTATGTGGCTGGAATTACTCCCATAATACAGAATGGAAAATGCATTGTTTTACAGAACATTTCACACCTGTAATAGTCTGTTAAAACACTATTAAATGTTCATTAATTGTTTGACAAGCATAGGTAGGTAAGCAATTCTATTCTACAGTCAAGAGCAGCCCAAGCACAGGCCTTCCAAATATGATTCATCTCACTGAGAAAAAAGACATTAGCCAGAATTAGTTACCTAAACTATCAGTATTGTCAGTTTCTGAATAGAAAACAGCAAAACAAGAAAGAAAACCTTCTGTTAAAGGGAAGTGAATTCTTTTCCCACAAAGCAAAAACCTGGTACCCCATGTGTGTTTGTTTTAAGACAAATTAAGTGGTCCTTTTGTTTTTAATCTTACAGGTCCTTTCAGCAAAGTCAAAAGATGTGATGAAACCTCATCTGGAATAAAATGAACACCTTTGTTGGCTAGAAAGACAAATTCACGAGGTTAAAACGAGCAAGAATGTGGCATCATCAGAAAAAAAATTCCCTGATTGAACATATATGAATGAATAAGGTTATTAGCCTGTATGTCGGCAGTGAAAGACAGAGCCCATATCAAAAGAAGCAGAAGGCTATTACACTGTATGATAAGTGCTACTGTGAAAACTTGGGGGGTGTGTGTTGTTCTTCATAATTTTTCAAGTGGAAGTCAAAGAGGTGAATTGCAGGGAAGAGGACAACTTTTCATGCATTTGGGAGAGAAAATATCAGAGTTATTCTGATCACGAGACTTATATTCTGTACTATATAATCACCAGAATTGTCTTTACTCTGTGGATGCAAACATGAATTTACAACACTTTGTGATACACAACCTCTTGGTAACCATGAGGGTTCTTCTTGTTCACAAAACTGACTAAATAAAGAGAGCATCTTCCTGAAATCGTTACATCACTGTTTCAGAGCCAAAGACATTTAACAAAATGGAAATTACAGTTGACAGTTATACTCAAGCCATGGTGAAATATTTCTGACATGATTAGCTATCTGAAAAGTGCAGTACCCAGACATGCCTAATCATCATGATAATTTTTCTCTTATTTGATAGAATAGACAGTAAGGCAAGTGTCAAAACCCTGAATCCCTTATTTAAATATTTCAGCACTGTATCACTGATAATTTAGGTAGACCTCAGCAAAAATATAAAGATTATATTTTTTAGAGAGATAATACCACTTAATTATGCTTACAAAGGTGAATTTTAAGGGCAAAAGAATGCTTGGGATGCACTGGGTGCAACTGCTGTTCTTCAGAGTTTTTACTCTGATATTTGGATTTACGTATAGAATTGAATAGCTAAAGTTGCTAGCATTTGAGTTTTTTTTCAAAATTTTCCCTAGAAACAAGGGAGTTGTTAGTCCAGGTTTTCTTGTTCCAAAGCATTGGAAAAAAAACTAGGAAAAAGGAATCTCAGAGCGGTTATCTCCTGTTCAAAATTATTTTTAACAAATGGTAGTGGACTTTGTCACATGCTTAGGAGGCGGGGGGAAACAATGCCTATTCAGTCTCTGAAAGACTCTGACCCAGAGCTCATTCTAAGACCTGTCCAGTTACTCTCAGGTGACTGATTGTCAAGGGATCCCACTCTACTCAGCCATAATGAGGCCACATGGGAGTGCTGTGTGCAATTCTGAGCTCTTCAGTAAAGACACACATGGAACTCCTGGAGTCTGTCCAGTGAGGGCAACAAAGATGTTGAAGGGACAGGAGCATCTCCCTTATGAGGAAAGGCTGAGGGAGCTGGGCCTGTTCAGCCTCAAAAAGAGACAACTGAGAGGGGACCTCATCAATGTGTGTCAGTGTCTGAAGGGAAGTATGAGAGGATGGAGCCAGGCTCTGCCCAGTGGACAAGAGGCAATGGGCAGAACCTGATGCACAAGCAGTTCCACCTGAACATGAAGGAGGAACTTCTTTACTGTGCAGGTGACCGAGCACTGGAACAGGTTGCCCAGAGAGGCTGTGGAGTCTCCCTCACTGGAGATATTAAACCATCTGGACACAGTCCTGTGCCGTGTGCTCTGGGATGGCCCTGCTTGAGCACAGAGGTTGGGCAAGATGACCCACTGTGGTCCCTTCCAATTCAGAAAAAGAATGTTCCAAAGCTATCAGGGGATGAGTCTCATCATTCCTGCTCTCATCTCTCATCTTGTCCAAGCAGCAGGAGTTACTGGTTCCTGGCTGCAACCACCATAACCTTGCAGGA
Source organism: Acanthiza pusilla (assembly GCA_036630365.1). Taxonomy (NCBI): domain Eukaryota; kingdom Metazoa; phylum Chordata; class Aves; order Passeriformes; family Acanthizidae; genus Acanthiza; species Acanthiza pusilla. Next base: position 25,965,844 of record JAXCHO010000164.1, read on the forward strand.
GCTGCCAATATGATCAAGGGATGCTTCACCACCAAGCTCTTGCACAAAGGTCAAGGCCTGATAAGAGGTTATTGAGACGGTAGAGGCAGTGCAGAGCAGGCCAGAAGTAGAGAAGAGGGAAGGGGGGAGGACTATGCACCCCACAGTAGTTTGCTGAAGGAGAGTAATTAATTTCCTTTCTGATGAAAGTGTGCATGATGTTCACAGACAATGATTTTCTCAGCTGTGAATGTTTTCTCAGTAAGTTGTGATATCATTAACTGTCTGTAAAAGAATAGTGACTTCTATAATGTTGTTTGTGTGTCTGGATATGAGGGATTTTTTGATAGTTTCATATCAACTTCTCATATTTAAGGCCATAACCTGGACTTGTAGAATTCCAGACAGCCATAATTTTTTGTACCTTGCAGCTCAGAAGAGAATATACTATTGGGGGAAAAAAAGATACAACCTTGTAAAGATGAGAAGGTTTGTCTTTCATTACTCCACAGAGAATAAGGATTTTTTTTTTTTTTTTTTTTACAAGTAAGCACGAGGCTGAAAGATGGCCTTAAAACTAACGAAGCACTGATTCCTGGAAGAGTTCCCAATGCTTTCTTATTGGCTACTATAGTACATAAAAATCTAATGAACCACAAAATGATGATGTAGAAATCCAGTCTACTCAGACTGGCTTCTGGACACTGGAATATTATAAGTGCTCATCACAGTCATTATGGAGAACATAATAGGTGGAAAATAGCATGATTATGAGATTATTAAATTCCAGTTTCCTTTACTGTTTCTAGATTCAACAGAGGCTTTTTTGCATGTTTCATTTTCAGATGTTTGCAATTTGTATTACAGATTGTGATTAATGTACTCTCATCTAGATATAAAAATTAATTATGAACATAAATACATTATTTTAAGTATATATTATTATTGGTATATTGACATATTAATAGATTTTTATCTAATTAATATAATAAACTGAATTATAAATAATACTGTTATATTTCTGGGATTTCTATTACAAAGTGTCTGGATTGCTGATGCTACAGGCACTTAGTTTATTTTTGCTTACTATGTCAAATGCTGATACCATCATGCCATCTTGTCCTCAAGAAGTAAATCTGATGAATTTTTATCTTTTTTTTTAGTGTTATAGACATCTTGTACACTGCCAAAAATTTGTACCAATGCAAATAATATTTTATTTCACTACAGATCAGAATGTTGGATAAAACCTTTAGCAAGGTTTTGCTAAATGCAAAGGTTTGTACCTCAGCTTTTGCAGAGATTACTTTTCCAACACTGTGGCTCTCTACCCAACATTTTGAAGGAGTGTGGGATGGAAGATATGAATGTTAAAATAGTCTTGCAAGTTTTTTCTTTGGCTGCTTCTACCCATATGAAAATATGTCAAGAGTTACAGCATCTTGGCCTCTGTCTTCCACACTGTGATTCAGTTCCACAGCGCAATGACTGTCATCACAACAGTGCAGTCCACTTGGTACCTAAATCATGTGTGCACACACAAACATGAGTTTTCAGCCTTAGCAGTGATTTGTAGCTTATCTGTATCACAGCATAATATAGACAGTGGCAAAAGAAAAGAATTAGAGAGCAGCAGAAATATTATCAAGATCTCCAGCTACACCTTTCATGGAGTACCCTGTAGGTGTTCAACTGAGGCTACAGTTCACCTTCTCTTTCAGAAAAAGTCCTTTCATATTTTTACATGCCATCCATTTGGTAATTAGCACATGTTTAGTTATACTGCTTAACCTAATTTTTAACCATTGATTAAAGTTTTCTAGACACAGAATGAGGTTGCAATGTTTCCCATATTCAAAAAGTATTATATTTTGCAGAGACTGAAATGAATCAGATCCTCCTGTTAAGAGTCAGAATACTTTCCCAGTTGTCAAAAGATCTGCAGCATTTACCAGCCATGTTTTTAGCAGCTGAACCAGAGGTGAATAAATATATTCTCTTACATTAACTTGCTTAATTAGGATAGTAGTATATTTTTGCATCTAACAGGGAAACAAGGGATAATTTACCACATTATAAAAAAATTTAGAATACATTGGACTTCTGATTAGTCTTTAGCACCCTTCTGGTGTATACTACAGCCTATGACATTCAGAGTTTTCCTCTGCCTATTTGCTAGCTACCTTTTCATGAAAGTAATCCAAGTATCACAGAGGAAACTTTAATTTTTCAAGGTGTTACTTTAGTAAGAGGATCAATATTAGGCATGCTCTATTTCCCTTATTTACTACAGACCATTATACATAGAAGTCCACTGTATAGAGGATTATAGAGGGCCCTGTGTCAAGCTAGTAGCTTTTCTTTGATCCTTCTCTTTAGATAACAGATTTTCTAACTCAGAGTTTCCCAGGGAAAATTTTCATATGATTTTTTTTCCTTGTTGGACTATACAGTCTAGGCCTGATAGTTACTGCCGCTTGGATAGAAAGTTTCTCTGCTTCCAGATATGTCTTAAACAGGGATATTTTAAGGACTACCATTGCCTATGTAGAGATTTAAGAGCATCTTTTGCATTCATTAATGTGAAAAACAACCATTAATTTCATTCTCATCAGTGATCAGTACCACTGCCGTTATAAACATCACTTACATTCATTAATGCTCTGCTTGGCTCGTGCTAGCTACTGTCATGGGCACTCACGTTTTATTTAAAACACAGCTGCTTGTTATATTCAAATCTCTGCAACACATGACCCCAAACTAAATGTGTGTTCTAGTATCGGACTAGTCATGACTTTATGAACTTTCACTAATACAGGACACCTGCACAAAGTTCTTGTCTGAATGCTTGTCCTGTGATAATACTGAAAACTATTTTCCACCACAAGGTAATTGCTGAGACTGGAACCGGGCAAGATAAAAACTTTAAAAACCACTTATTTTAATGGTGTTTTTCAGGAAAAAAAAATCAAGAATAAATTTCACAGTACCATTTCACAGACCCATGGCTTCATCTTTTTGTCTTCATATATGTACATGTATACATATGTAAACATACATAAACATGCAATGACTGGCATTGAGCCTGTGTTTATTGGGCAGTGAGGTGTGGAGGGAAAGAGGGAGAGGATTCCCCAAGGCTGTAAACAGCCCCAACAGCCCCAGGGAGTACCACAACACCCAAAAAGAAGCCACAGTCAGGCCAGCCAGTTTAAACATCTGCCGATACGAAAACAAACTAACAAAACAAAACACAAAATAACCCACCAAAAACCCAAAACCACATTAAATGTCTTAAAATGTGTAGCCATCTTATCTTTTTCTTAATGAAGAAAATGCATGCGTACAGGTACCTACTGTTGGCAGTTCACACAAAAGGTTACTCTACATTAAATAAATATTATCCCCATGGGGGCAAAGGACTTAGTATCCTCTTGTTTACTTTTACTAGCCAGAACTGAGTGAGTCAAATACATAGGCTCATGTATTTTTTCTCAAATACATGAGAAAAAAAATCCTACAAAAAATATTGACTACTCAATGAATTTACTATTTCTACTTCAACCAACTGAAATTCTAGCAGAGTATTTGCTCCCTTTCTCTGACATTTTGGAAGCCAGATTTTTATACTTCTTTTTTAACATTTTTGCCTGCTAAAGTGAGGAATTTTGTCACAATTTAAAGGCTCAAAACAAGTACTATCTGAGATAGTTAATTCAGATTTCTGTAACTCAAAACAGTCTGGCTCTCAGATGATGCAGATGGTGTGGAGGAGGAGAAGGATCGTTTTGGCCACAGAATCACATTTAATACTTTTTTTTCCCCTCTATCATAATCACAGAATCAAAATGATGGGACAAGACTCTTGAGTCTACTGCTCTGTCCCCATTGTTCCTTTTTTTGCTCCATATAGCGTGGGTGTGAGTGTGCCAGGGTTTTCCCTTGGGAAGGAGTCTATCAGAGAGGATGGACAATAGGCTGTCATTCAAAGAGAAGGCAGAAGGTCACAGAATGACGGATGGACACTCTGCCTGTCTCCACAGAGAGGCCATCAGTCCTGGATTTCTTGCTGAAGTACAGCAAACTTTATCCCCAAAGCCCAAGTATACAAGGCTAGCATCCTACGATTTTGATACGGCCAGAAGTAGGATTTCAGGCAGTAATGAAAGGTATAAAGAGGATATCAAGGTGACTAGAAAAATCCTAAACCAACACATCAGATCCATCAACCGTGTGACAGTTCTTCAGCTGTATTTCTTATTAACCACCATATCCCCACCACTCCTCAGTGTGCATCTCTGTTCTCCCTGTCATCATGTTGCCCATGCTTTGAAAACTCAGTGGATGCCATGGCAAAAATTTTGTACTATCTTCTTTTCCCTTGAAACTGGTGATCATTTGTTTTCATCTAGTGTCTTGAATCTAATAAAAGTGATATAAATCTAACAGAGAATTATTAATTGCTTAACGGTTAATCTACAGATCAATTTAAAACCACAGAGTGACACCAGCCACTACTACAGCAGCCAGTAAAAGGTAGGCAAAACCTACCTTGAATATTTTCATCAAATCTATTAATCATAATAATTATTCACAAACTGCATTGCCATGGAGACAATCCTCCTAAAATCACCTGAATTAATGAGGTTGGTAATTAACTTTATTTATCTCATTTCAAACTGGTCCTTAGGTTTTGACATTTACTGATTGGATTCTGCAACCTTTATGTCATTTACTTTAGAGTAATTTGTAACCAACTTTACACAACCCTCTGACAATTTTACTGAGCAACCACAGGTGACAGAAAATCTTTTTCTCACAAGACATTCTTGAGAGAAATAGGTGCATAGGCGCATATACTCATATAGCCAGCTTGCTCAGGATATGCATCACTGCTGACATTTTTTCAAAGTTTAAAATAAACCCCACAACAAAACCCAGCAGAATTATGATCATTGCTGACACTTGGGTTTCTGTGACCTGATGGTACAGACCATCTTAGGAAACACAAAGTAACTACCTCTCCCAAAAAGCAATACACGGCATACACATCTAGAAAACTCAGTTGTCGAAGGCTCTTTTCCAAGGAAAAGGAAGGCAGATGCTGCATCTGTTAAATGTAGTGGTCTAACTGACGTAAAGTTGCCAGTTTTTATAGCCACCACCATGCATCTTTCATGAGAAGAAAAATTCTCTAACCCAATGCATGTTGCAGCTGGTGGAAGAGAACTGTTTATGAATTTTTCTGTGGGTTCTCGTTATGCATGTTGACAGAAAATTTGCAGGCCAGAACACAGACAGTAGTGGTACTAAGTGCCAAATTATTAATATACACCCAAGAAGAAGAGCACTACTATGACTTTATAACCCAAGGACGCAGATTATTTCTGTCCTCCAATAACTTCAGACCTTCAGCTTCTGACATATCTGTTAAATCCTCTAAAAGCAAACTTGTGTGCCTCGTACTTTATTTGGTGACCCATGAACCCACAATGGGCTAGCAAGTAAGTTAAATCTTGAGTTTAATTGTTAAATCAAGTGAGATATCTTGAAACCATTTTGACAGTAGAGCTGCTGTTTACAACAAACTCAGTGATCACTTTGATTTCAAGCACATTTATAACTGCTTTCTATTACTGCAGAAGATTTTTTTAAATGCTACATATAAAACCAACTGCTACATGCAAAATCAAATGAAACTTTACTGCAGCAGCTGTTCTATCTGGGCTCAAAATAATTGTGGAGGTAAATAGATAAGATAGATATGAATAGATAGATAGATAGATAGATAGATAGATAGATTGATATGCACATGGGCACTCACACATTTGCTTACAAATTTTATGCAAAAGTTCTGCAGAATTTCTTTCTCTCTCTTCCCTTCCATCCCTGCCCCCTGAATTTGGCAGCAAATATAATAATGCTTGGGTGATGTGATGATTTAGTGTAAGTCATTCCTGCATGAATATTACTTAATTTTAAAGCAATAACATTACAAATTTATACAAAACAACTACCATTTCTGTGTTTCACTTCTCTTGGAGCATTTCAGGAATTTGGGTTTTGTATTCTTTTGAGAAGTAGGGAAACGCTTTTTACTTCAGCTGTATGAACAATTCAAGAAATAGAGGATGTTGGAAGGTACGCCTCGTCTCCTATGGTCACCCTTAAAGAAATATTAAAATGTATATTTACATAAATAGCTTGCTTTATAGGAGTCTACCTATAACCCAAGAGTGTTTATTTCTGGTTATCAACTTCAAACTTAATCTTCAGTGACTGCAATGTTAAATTGCAGTGCTACCATGCCTGGCTGCTAAAATGCAAAACCAAATGTGCATTTGGGTATAAATTTTACATCTTCTAGTAAAAAGGAAAAAAAAATTCTCCCCATTCACAAAATCATAGGTACTTTTTCACCTATTGTTTGGCTAGAATTCCTCGAGTTTCCCCAGACTGTTTTTGACAAATATTTGGTCGTGGATGAAGTTCCCACAATGAGTATGTGCAGCAGAGTTGAGAATCCTTCAGTTTCCGTCTGCCAAAGTTGAACATATTTCCAGATAGATTTGGACCAAATGATAGTACAGATCCAAGCACTAGAGTTTGGTAGTTGATAACACCCTTCCCTCACCTCTGCCAAAGCCATATAGATTAATATCTCAGCACCCAATACAATATGTAGAACTAAAACCATCACAGAAGTTGAGGCAAAAATGCTGTTTAATGAGGCGGTTACAAATTGACTCATTGCAGCCAAAATAGTGTTTCACAGTGATGCAGATCACAGCACTACCAGGCATCTGCACACAAGGAAGGGACCCCTAGATGCAAGTCACTGGCCTGCTATAAAACTTGTTATATATGCAAGGAGAATATGTATTTAAATATTAACTACTTATAAGCACTTTGCCAGAAGGGACTTCTAGGTTAAATTGCACATAATATGAGAAAACTCATAGCCCAAGAGTATCCAAGGATCTGGAAACTAACTTGATAACATCAGATTCTGGTGATAGTATTTTTTTTTTCTTATTGTTCCCACTGGGAGATGTTTATCTCGGCTTTGAATTGGAAAGCTTTCCCCATCCTAAATTAACAACAAAAACATTTATAATAAATCCATCCTACTGCAAAGTCCCTAGTAATTCCATTTAAACCAGGAATGAAAACTGATACTAAAAATCCACTATTGTTTTTGAAGTGAACAACAGGTTTATCTGAATGAAACCCATTTGTGCCATGGATAGACTGTTCCTAAGGGCATTATCCGGTTTCTAGTCTGGGTGGCAAACACAGATATGCTGTATCTCTATCCAGTAAAGAGCTCTAAACTGTTTGGCAAGCCAAGTTATGCCTTCTCACACATATATGCCAGTTCCCACATAGTAAGCATCATCTGCACTAAGCCAAGATGGTAAATCAAAATAATTCCCTTGCAAGATTCTGGAACATCCTTTATGACAGTTGCCATCCAGTAAATTCTGAAATACAGGGATCCGTGGTATTGAAGCACTGTCAAGCTTTTCATTGCCAACAGAAGTAATGATAGGTAAGTTGATAGCTGATCAATTCTGTCTGCCAAAAAGCTGGCTAAAATGAAAGTAGGACCATTTGGCCAGTAAAAAAAAAATTACCTAAGCAGTAGCTGAAAATTGTTCATCTATGCTACATGCTACTTAGAGTATAGATGCCAATAGTCTAACTGTGGTTGTTCTAAAAAATGTTAACCTAAAAGAGTGATGAAAAGTAAAAGACATTGAATATAGTAAGTGCTTTCAAAAAAAGGAAAAACGCAAAAAACTAGCCATGTAATGGATCAGTTATGTGTTTTCCTTACCATAAATCTACACACCAACGGAATGCACTTCCTGATCTGTAATCTATATGAATTGTGAGAATCTAAGAGAAAGCATGCCTAGGTCCAATAATATCAAAATAAATAAAGATAAATATTTTCATTTCTTCTCAAAGACATTCAGGTGAAATATAAGCCTGCTTTTTAGCAAATTGATGAGCCAAGTTGTTCGCTGAGGTTTTACTGAGAATTTCTGGAGGGTTTTAGTGTTGTACACCTCTGACTTTAATTGCTGAAATTTTTTACTGGCTTTATTACATAATGACACTTACTATAGTTTGTTGCTCTGAGTTCTGTCTGTGATTTTCCTACCAAATATCGGTTGAAAAAGACTTGATTCAACAGATGAAAGCAAACTTGCTTATCAATAATGACCTCACACAGTTGCCTTCAGATAACTGAATCAGCTCAGGGATCATCCCTTAAAAATGAGATGGTGAAAAAGAAGATTGAGCTGTGTTGGATCTGTGTAAGAAAAAAGTTTAGTTAACTGATTGTTGTGTATATATCAGGGGTGTCATAAGCCCAGTGTGACAAACAACGAATGCAAACAGAATCAAAACCATTGCATTAAATGCTAAAAGCCTTTGTTAACAAACCAGATAGAGAAATGTGCAGATACTGTCTTAGATTAGTTTAAAAAAATGTTCCAGTTTATCTTGTGCATTCAGTGCACGTGGATATCTACTGTACTTATTTTTTTTCAGACATTCGGAACACATCTCCCAAGTAGGAAATATGCAGAAGATGGAAATCCTCACAGAAGAGTGTCTTATCTGTGAGAACAGAAAAACAGAGGAAATGCCATGTTTTGCCACGTTTTGATTCCCAAGACAGCACAGCATTTAAGATGGAAGCCTGAAGGGTGGCTCCCAGACAGCCTGACTCCTGACAAGAAGGAATTCCTCCTGGCTTGTAAGATTCTTCTCCCTCCTTTGTTTCTATCTCATCCATTACACCAGAGAAAAAAATTCTCATTCCTTTTTAGGATCTCTCTGAGTCATCTTGATCAGTTCCAAAGGATCCAGGGAATCCAGGTGTGTTTTAGTATGCTCTTAGTATAAACTTTTCATACTGTGCTTGTTTTGAAAATTGTCTTTTTTTTCTATTCCCTACAAGCATTCCTTCTTACTGTGATGACTTGCTTCGCTAGTTTAAATAAACTTGACTTTTTGAATTATATGGCAATCTGGCAGCTATTTTCAAAAGTACTTTTAGGACATCAGATATTTGCCAAAAAAAGAGCATTTTTGTTCTTATTTATGAAAAATAAGAGCACTTATCTTGTAGAAAAAAGAATGGTAGAATGTAAATATGTTTGATTTTTGCCCTGCTTTGGGTCATAAAGAAATGGCTTGACCTTCCTATTCCTGTTACAATGCTTATTGAGTTATACAGTCTTACTATTAGCGGCCAAAATATATTGCATTATTATCATATATCCTAGACCTTTGTTGGAAGCTATCACTTGTATTTCATCCATTTAGACTAATTGCAGTTTGTTCAGTAACATTTCTTTAAAGAATTTAAAGGCAAAGATTATAGCAGAGCCAAGGATGCCCTGAGACTTTACAAGAATATTCCTCTCTCCAAACTGAATGGGAACCTATGTAAAAGTATAAGTTAGACAGAAACGCTTACACAAAGTTTTGCTTCCAAAATTCACAGACAGCGCCAACAGTGGTAAAAGATATGTGGCCAGATGTTATTGCCTTCATAACAGTGAAGTTATAAAACCTGTAAACTCACTCACTGTAAATGAAGGGAAGAAAAAATTGCTTTGAGTAAATCTGAATGTGATAGCCACATGGGGCAAAACCAAAACAGCACAAAGAATTAGTAGAAGTTCTGTCAAAGACAAACCTACAACAATTGCATTAGAACCTGTGTAATCAGCCTGACATTAAGTATCTTCAGATACCTATCGTCCGTGCCTTTTTAATGCAACAAATGCATGAAGGGCTGGCACATGTGAAAACATAAAATTTTGGTAGATGTAATATCATTTGTCTAGAAACCTTTAGGATCTGAAACAAGAAAGGATACTATAGCAAGCATCTTATTTTTTCAGGTATTCATATCACAAGTAAGACCTGGGAGCTTCAGCCTGCAAAACTGGTATTTGTCCACACATTAGAGTATTACTTCAAAACATTCTAGTTTTACAATGTTTCTTTTGCTGTGGTTTAGGGCAAGATAATACAGATCAGCAAGGTATGATGATCCGCAAACTGCAGCAGGAACTGCATATTTTTGAATAAAAGGATTCATGTGAGTACTCAGATTCAGAGTCCTCCAGATTCTGTGTTTGCATTCAGTGCTTTTCAATCCATGCAATACCCCACTCAACATTTTCCCTACATATTTTTATGCAGTGCTCTGGAATTGGTATTTGTTTCCTTAACAAGAGGTTGAGTGAGATTTTGGGAATCACCCCAAGATCCCAGACACTTGCTTCAGGATATCGACAGTGAAATCAAACTTTTCTGAAGAAAACATCTTGCCCACAATGAACACCAGTTTTTCAGTGCTCCAAATAAAGAACTTCTCTTTCGTACTACAGATGTAGTAACTAAAATTGCCGTACTTCATGAATATTACACTACCTTCAGACACTTCCAAAGAACTTGTGAAAACTGTGGACAGTTCTACAGAAAAAGGAAGTACAGTAATCATCATGTGTGGATTGCAATAATTATGCTACCAATGTTATTGCGACATCTTTTCAGAATATATTCATGCAAGATGCAGAAAGAGAATTTATCAGATATTCTGCACTCCACTAAATGGCATGGCAAACTGGGCATGAATTATTACGATTTCTTCAGTAGTCACAGCAAGGCACAAAAATTAAAATCTGATGTAATAGTTTAATGCACAGAGGTCCATGTGCAGCTGGCAGTTTCTACAGTGTTTTAAGGTGCCTTTCAATTGTAGCAAATTGTTTTCTTCCTGTGCCACAAAATGACGACGTTGCCATACAAAGGCAATAACAACAAGTTACAGCTATCAAAATAGAGTGCAAACTGAAAGAATTGCAAGTTTATTGCGGTTCTCTCCTTTTGTGATCTGCTTTGTAAACAAGCAGTCAGAATTATTTACACAAGTACAGAACTTCTTTTGCAGGAATTTTGGAGTTCTTCTACCATCATATTCTTAAAACAAAATATTTCTGGAATCTTGTACTCTTTAAAATCCAGCTCTAAAAGTTATCAAATAATCCTAACTCTGAAATAATCTATTTCAAATGAGAATCCAGGGGGGAAAAAAAACAAAAAAAACCAAAAAAACAAAACAAAACAAAACAAAACAACCAAACCAAACAAAACAAAACAAAACAAAAAAAAACCCAAAAACTTCTTCTGTCAGCATTATGAAGTCTTTGGAGAGAAATGTTCATAGATTCTTTCTCTGGAGGGTCCCTTTCCATATTTTGATAGATACAGCTATTATATATCATCAAATTCGTGGCAAAATTTTACTGATTATTAATGGAATTTTTTTATAGAGGTGATCTCCACAGAGAGAGGTGATCTCCACAGTTTAGTAGATTAATAAAATTGGATTTATATAGCTTTAATATCAATATTGTTCAGTAAAGTTTACAAATTCAAAAAATAAGGTGCCTCATAAAATGAATTTCAGTATTTCTGTTAAATAATTCTTTTAATGAAATAATAAACAAAAAATAGCTGATATGTTATATCATGAAAACAGTTAGTCATTGATCCATGGGAAAGTAATTTTTGAAGTTAAACATTAAAAAACCTTCTTCTGAACACCACATTAATTCTGGTTCAGTAAGTTTATTTTTCAGCAGCAGCTTTTCTATGCTTCCCTCACTTTATTTCAGCACACCCTTTAGTCGACCCAAAACTGCATCTTTGTAACTGGAATGTACCCCAGTGAATAATTTCTGAGAACACAGTTCTTGCTCAGCTAACTGTAACTGCCAAAAGTGCTCTAACAAATTAGGAAAATCAGAAAAATGCAATTACTTTAATCTCCAGCTACTGATTAATTGTACTACAGCCACAACTAGAATTTGGATTAATGAACAGTAACATTCTGCTACCATAGAAAGGAACCTAAAGAGTGAAAACAAAAGCAAGTAAAAAAATGCAATTGTGACTTCAGTCTTATGCTGTCCTTTGCTTTGAAAGAAAACTGGATCATATTTTCTTTTCCTCATAAAACAGACCTAAATTTTGGCTTCTGGATGAATTTGATCTTTTGAAATAATCATGGCAAACTAGGGCTAGGAACAGGAGGTAGAGTGTATTTGCTGTTTCTCTTGGCACAAAATTTTCAGAGATGAGATTTCTCTCTTCATATGTCAAGATTTAAAAACTCTAGAAAGCGAAAAAGATATTTTCATAGAAATTGCACATGTGATGGGGTGAAGGGAAGGTTTGCTTATGTCTGTCATGTGGGGCACAATCCACTTGCCATGATAAACCTGCCTCAGCTGCTAACCAGGTGAGGTTTCTGATTCAGTCAATAGTAATCAAAGCACACAGCTGGAAATGGACTGTAAATACATTTGGTGCACTCTCCAGGGGGGAGTTTTACATGGTATATTTGCTGAGGCTAAAACAATCCATTGTATCTTTGTAGTCACAAGAAAGAGGTAGCACAGATAACTATGTTTAGTAAAGGACTGTGAGTTGTCCCTCATTACAGCTGACCAGAGGCAATTCCGATCTTCTCTGTCTGTTCCTGTGTTTAGTCACACACCCTATGAGCTCCTCTTGTATCCCAAGTCTGTGTTTTGATCGCAGCACAATCAACAATCATGTTACACTTTGCAGCTGCAGATTCCTTTGGATTTGAATACAAAGGTGATGTAAAGGAAGACTATCTTTGTGCTCTTAACCATTATTTTTTTTCCCCAAAAGACACAGTTTAAGACAAACAGCTTTCCATTATACATAACATTAAAAAATACTTTGCAACTAAAACCTGAAGTTATCCATGTACCTCTACCTCACAAAGGCGAGGGAATTTGTCCTTATAATACCTACAAGGTGAGCTATTATTCAACATCTTTGTTTCACAGATAAAAAGCTTAAGCACAAAGCCCTGCCAAGGCAACATGAACACTTGCATTTATCTTGGTGGTATTAAAACAAGTCCTGGATTCAAAAGCAGTTCTCAGGCACACAGATAATACATGACATAGAAAACAAACAGAGAAACAAAAACCCAAACAAAAAAACACCAAACTTACCTACACCTCCTGAATCCCAAAGCAATAAAAAGAAGCACCAAGCTATACCTTTTCAGTGTCCATTGTACTGTGTCACATTATCCTGATATCTACTAGCAGTACATGTTGTTTCCATTACACATCAAATGTTAAATATCCTTTCTACACATTCTAAGCATGCAAAGTGCAGAAAAATGTTAGCTTTCTTGAAGGAATAAATTCAGAAGTACAAAATACTTTGTAAGCCCTAAGAGAATCCCAGGTGTGTTACAATAAGCAGGCACTATCCCTGCACACACAGGTCACTTTGCTGTTACACACAGCACAAGTCTGAACTGAATGTGGTGTATTAAACCCCATTCAAAACACCTCTACACCACAGTACAAACATAACCACCTTATACAGAAAAAGCAGCACTGTACCCAGTGGGCAAAGCAAAGCAAAGATTTTGCCTTAGACGTTCCTTTTTTCTGCAGGAAATCACTCTCTTTTTCCTTAACAAATATTTTTTCCCATGTTAATGATCTAGGAAACATGGATTATACTGGATACTGGAAAATACATTTTTACTTACAATGCTTTACACTGACAATCTATTTCCAAGTCATTATTAGCATCAAGCAAAAAAGTAACTGTGATCCATATTCCAAGTAACACCTCTGAGCAGTGGAACACAGGAAGGCTCTGTCAAGTGTAGTTACATTTTCCTGTCAGCCTCTTGTATAGGCATGTATTGATTCAGTGTGTATAGAGACAGAAGGTGTTGCCACTGCTAACACTAGAACTGAAAGGGTGGCAGGAACATGGTGCAGGAATACTCAAACCTGCCCACAAAACCAGGATATACTGCTCCACCCAAGGGTGGATCCAGTGCAAACTGATACACGGAGACTTACAAACCTGAATCTCTGATAGCGTGACAGTCTCAAGCACCAAGCAGAAGGGACATGCTACACTATGCAGGGTTTCACTACAGTGAAAGACACCAGGAACTGACAGTTTCAGGGTGTTCACATTATTCATATTTACTTCAAGGTCAGGCTGGACGGAGCTCTAAGCAACCTGTTCTAGTTGAAGATGTTCCTGCTCATTATAGGGACATTGGGCTCGAGATGGCCTTTAAAGGTCCTTTCCAACCCAAATGTTCTAAGATTCTGTGTTTATTCTGCATGCAGTGAAGTGTGGTTTTTTACATATTTATTCTACTTACTAACATATCACACAGAAGGTTATTCAGATCACCTTGGATTTCCTTAGCTATTGCCACTAAAGAAATGAGTGTCATTTTTACCCTCCATAGTCTGAGTACTATGTCCGTTAACTTTACCCTACTTTTACATATATATACTTAGTAATAATAAACTCCAAATCAGAGCCTTTCCCTCCCTTATTTTTGCCTCTCTGTATTGATCTCCATTTTCTGGGATACCCAGTCTATTCACAATGGAGTTGAAAATACTGAACAATTATACTGAAAAATACCCAGACCTGACAAAGATCAGGACCAGACTCAGCCACACAGATAGTTAATATGCAGTCACAGTTTCTTTTTCTTTTTGTTTCTAAAACTGTTTTCATGCTACCAGCAATGTTGAGAGAGCTGAGTTAATTAATGAAAGAGAAAAATGCTCTGTGTCTCTCTTATATTTCATAAGCAAGTAGATGGAGAGCATGACAGTGACGTAATGCGAACCCATTGCAGTGTTTGCAGTTCAGAAGATATGAGGCTGTTTTTCACTTCTGCCTTGATAACTTCACTACAAGGACATGAAGAGCCAGTAGACATGGCTCACTGCACAATTTTGGCAGCTTGCATTGTAGTTTCTTAACTTACATAGCTGTGAAGACTGGGAGAGTCACTCAAAGAATTAATTGCCAGTAAACATTTTTTCTCTTCACAGGAGAGAGAAAAGGGAAGAATAGAAATTACAGCCATCTCACAATAAAAATGATGTTTTCTATTAGGTAGTTGAATATAGATTATTATTATAGACATCAGTTATATAGGTTAAAAACGTTTTCATTATTAGTGTTTATGTACTGGACCTGTCATTTACTTGCCTGCCCAGAGACAGTCTTTATCACTAGCTAACAGGCTAGCCTTACAAATTTACCTGCCTGTGTCAGCGAGGGAGGACTGCAGATAACAGTTCTGCACCACATCTTCACCTGAGCCAGGAGGAAGTGAGAATAATAGGAAATACTTGAGAATTCAGGTACTTATCCTCTCCCTGTGGAGTGACCGGAGAAAGCCCAGCAGCGCCGATAGTGATACTGATGGGAGAGAGCAGCACAGCTTTGAAGTGGTGTGGTCTACACTGCTACACTGGCAGCTGTCAAAGCAGATTTGCTTCTTTTGTTCAGAGAATCTCTCTCTCCCTCTTGCCTCTCTATGGGCGGCATTCAAAGAGCAGACAATTCTGTCAGGGAATTTTCCTCCCACTGCTGAAAACTACATACTGTATCAGCAAGAAAGTATGGTTAGTGTTTGCTAATGACTAACCTTGAATTCCTTCTAATAAATCAACTGTGATAAATAGCAAGAAGAAGATTCAGTGCATGCAGTTAGGTAATACAGGCGGTTACTAAATAATGACTACGAACAGAGCAAAATAAATTAAAACAATGTAAAAATGTTTCAGAATGTTATCCCATATTGATTTGATATTTTCAGTTGAACTAGGGGAAAAAAAAACCAAAAAAGCTTTTTTTTTCCAGGAGAGCAGATATTAGCTCTTAAAATTTGCTTTGAGCCAACACCAGCATGAAAAACATGAACACACATGAGCATGCACGCACACACACAGATACACATACATGCAGAGAAATATAGAAACATCTGAAGAAAACTGCATGAGCAGACTCTGGTTACAGACAATTCTAGAGCTTTCTGATATCCCTTAGATGATGCAAGGATGTTTTGTGTTATGGTATCAACAGCAAGATGTGGAGTCTAATTTGATACTACTTTAGAGGTAGTTAAAGTAAGTTTTTCTAAGACTGTGCCTAGTACTACTGATGCCTTCTTTTTCTGTCTCATCCCTTCTCCTTCAACAGAAAAATATGTCGTTTTCACTAGGTATAATATATATTATATATTAGCTTTAGTCTTTATGAATCATATATATTAGTTATATATTTGGTCTTTATAAAAATTAGTTTTAGGGAAAGACTGCACAAAGGAAAGAGAATTATAATATACTCCTCAACAGGCTTAGAATTTGACATATACATGCCTAAGGGAAAGTGGCAAATTTAAATACAGACTTTTAAAAGATTCGTTATCAGTATAACTGTCTTCAAGTATTTGTTTTTGAGTCTGTCTCTTTAGTTTCCATACCTTGTTATTGGGCAAAATGCAGAAGAGTTGCACTTCTTCTACCTTCTGCACTTAACTCCATTTGTTAATGCATTTTTAAGACCAGGACAGTGTCATCACATGTGATTTGTACACAAAATGATCTTTGAGGTTACTAGTTCTGGATGTATATAAAATTCACTATATCCTTTTTAGGGTTACTCCAACAAACAAAGAAGAGTTGTTACTACCATTATCTGTCAGTCCTCCCTTATAATGGTTTCAGTTTTGTTTATATTTTGATACAACTTTTTTAAATTCTAAGAGTGATCTGACATCTGTTGGAATCAATTCTTAGCTACAAAACCAAATCCAATCACCATGCAATGTTATTTCAGATCTTTTATAAGATAGGAAGACAACAGAAAAGATGCAATAACAAAAACAGCCCACTGTTTCCTTAAAGAACACTTCTTCTGCATTTTGGCCTCCAACAAATACCTCCCCATTAAGTTGCTCTTGAGGCACAGCTTGAAGCTCAAGGACTTTTAAAGAGCATACCTAAACCACAAGTTTGGACATCAGAAGCCTTATTTTGCGGCAGATTAGGTCTCCATACAAGCTAATTTACTTTGCAATGCTTGTGCTCTGAAATATACAGTAAATTAACTCACATGAGCCATGGTTAATTTGTGACTGAGAATACTGGTGGTAGCCAAGATATCTTTTTTTGCAGATGAATCAACATATCATCAACACTGCAGGTTGCCAGATCTTGAACTATTTCAGAACAGGAGCCGCCCTGATCCAGGCATACATCCTTGTTGCAAAAGGAAATGCTCCGATAAAATCCATGAAAGCTCAGTGCATAAGTCAATGTTTTCTCAAAGATCTCAGCTTAAGAACCCTTATACACTTATTTTCCTCGGTGATGACCACAGAATATGCAGCCAGTTACTCATTAATTACACAACTGACAGTACCGCTGTGCGTGGGGTTCCAGACCAAGTGAGATTTTTAGGACCAAAAATATTACTCTTAGCTTCACTGGAAACCTCTTAATGAGGAAGTCAAGGAGTCCTGAGCAAGGAGACCAGTGAGAAAACCCACTAAATAAGTGGCTTATCTGATGGTTTTGGCACTATATGCATATGAAACACAATAATGATTTTCTCTTGCTTTGGTGGAAACAAGTGGTACACAAGGTAGAGCTGAGAATATTGCACCAGGACAGCCCAAAGGGAACACAGAGAGCCATAACTGAAAGGCAAAGCAGGAGTGCAGAGCAAAGCTTGTAAAGACCTGAAAAATATAAACCTCTTCCCTTTGGTTTTAAATTGCATTGACATTTTTCTTTCATGAGGCTTTTCCTTTCCTCTTGGAGCTGGATACTCAAACCTTGCAAGTAAATAAGGAAAGCAGCAGTTTTAAAGATTGACACAATTTGTTTGATAAAGAGCAAGTTGTCAAAATTATGCATAGAAGCCCTAAGGCAGAAAAGAAAGAGTTTTCAATCACAGTGGTAAATAAAATCCTTGACACAGTCTTACTAAAGGGTCCAGCTAGCAAGTTCAAGATCCAAGTTCTTCATTGTGACAGAAAAATCAAGGAAGACATACATAATTATTTTTTATCCAAACCAAAGTGACAAAAGCTTTAAACCTGCTGGGGTTTAACTTTCTGTAAAATAGTTTATTCAGCATAGCTTCTCCAATGTATTACCATTCTTTATATCAAATCAAAATGTTTCATTCACATGCAATAAAAACCAAAACGAGGTTAGGTCAAAAGGGAATCCGTAAATAATTTTGATGCTAAGAAAATGTGACTTGCATTACCACAGTACACACGAAAGTATATTGCAGCTTCCTGCAACAAGGATTCAAAATAAAGGCAGTATAATTGTAGCTACTGTGCTCACAGGAACTATTACAGTCCCAGATTTGAAGCACATGATCAAAAGGCTACCCCCATGTGTGCATGCCATGTGGCTGGTCCTGTAGGACGTTCCTCCTGTCAGGCCCTGTTATCCAGGTGTGACATGTGGAGGATGGATTTGGTTTTTATCACAGGCAAAGCCATGGACCCTGCATGTATATGCTTTTTTAATAACGCAACGCTTTCTATGCTGAATTTCTAATTCAGGTGGTGTGGAGCTATCCCACAATCTCATACTTAGCCCATAAAATACTTGGGGTAGGAATTCCATTGTATTATCTGTCAGTAACTCCTACGAGGGAGTCTTCTATGCTATTATAAGACAAATATCAGCTTAAAGAATTAGTTGTCAGCTTCTGTTGCATACCAATACCTGGTGTTTTTCAGATAAAAGCCTTAAGGTATTTCTGCAGGTTCTGTAGTAGATTCAAGGAGAACCCTGAAGAATCCCTACTTGGCATGCACATGAGCACACGCAAACAGATTAGTTTGTTTATAACTTAGAATCCAGTTTCAATTTTGCTTTTTTTTGATCTGGATTATTTTTAACAGATGCTGACTGGTAAAGGAGCACAATCAGCAGAAGCTTTCTGCATGCCTCCCTTTCCATTTTCCTCTCCTGTATATCCTGCAAGGTTTTATGATCAACATCACTGTCACACAGAACATGTAAGGAACAGTCAAAGCAAGTGATTTCACATTACATAAGCTCTAACAAACAAGGAAACACAGCCTGATATCCACCACAGACATCTTTAGCCCACAAACCCTGCTTCACAAAACGAAAGGTGACCTTCTATTTCTGCTGACAACTGAGGTCTTGCATTTCTAAATCAGCCACTCCATGCAGCTATCACTTGAACGCATGAGTGGAGAATGCACCTCTAGGTGCAAAACCATTAAATTTCTATGGAAGTAAAAACATAAATGAGATATTGCATAATGATAGAAATCTGAAGCTAAAAACTTTTTTGTATATTTACTTCAGATGCAAGATAAAGAATTCTGAAAGTTCCATTTTTTCAGCTGTAACTAAAGAGGTTTCCACAATTAAATATTTTCAATTGTTTTCCATTTCTTGATTACAGTAGAAACCATTAAAGAGCATTAGGAAAATGAAAAAAACACCAGAAACTAAGAATTTCAAACAGTGATTTTTCTCTAGCTCATGATAGGGAACAACTGCAAGCAAAATTTTCAGGCAGATTAGGCATAAATCACTGTACTTGATTTGGGGTTTTATTTTTTCAGCAATGAAGTAATTAAATATTCATCTTAAATGTAAATTACTTTTGGACTATCAAGATGATTGCATGTTGAAGATTCTTTGACCCTAAGAGAATAAAAGATACGAAAAATGTCTCATAAAAATACAATCCTACCTCAAGAATCTGACTTAGTCTTTTTCGAGTGAAAGGGGGATGTTTGCAATAGATTAGAATTTTTTTTCTTTCAATGGTAATTGTCCATGTTAAATAAAATACAGAAGCATTTTTGATGATTACCTCCTGCACAAACCAGAAAATACTAGAAAGCTAACATAAAAGAAATGGATTATCAGAATTAATTACTCTCAGAAGATTTCTGGTCCCTTGTTCACACTACATTTACAACCCCAGGAAAAATAGAACTACTTTCTGTTCGTTCAAGTCAGGGCTCCTTTTTTAATGACAGCTGTAGTAATCAGGGGTAAGGCAGATTTTATGCAGGTTGGTTGCATGCTTCATCACTAATGTAATTTTCTTTTCATATGGCAGGGGATCATAAGGATGAGTAAGGGCTCCACATTATGGAAGATTCACATTACAGAAGTCATGGACATCACTGAGTGGTGACTGCCAGTAAGTGACACCCTGGGACAGTTTCACAAGGAGTCATACACAGAGAAGGGGGTTGAGAAAATTACAAGTTGGATTCCTTTTTCAATTGCTTGACAGACTGAATGCAGATTCAGTTAATAGCAGGTCTGACTTAACAAATACCAGAATATACATTACGGGGAAAATAGTGTTAGAGCTAGAGTTATCTGATTAAAAATATATAATGTCCTTATATTTATAATATTGACTGTGTTTAAATACTAATAATAGAAACTTGATTTTGAAACATGAAATGAAATCTTCATGTATTTAGCAAATGCATACAAATGTTCTGTATAAATTCATTCAGCTCTGTTTTTAGAGCTACTGGTCCAGTGCAAAGGGGTTGCCATGGCTACTGTTCCAGAGAAGGTCCATTGAATCCCCCATTACAATAAACCATTGCTTTTCAGATGCTACAAACCTGCACATTGGAAAACACCTCCCATTATTTCCTCTTTCCTCCTCCCAACACAGCAAGCTTTCCCCATAAACTGAATGTTAGAGCACACGTGTGTGAAGAACCATGCCTGCTCTTTCATTAGCTCTTTAGCTGTGACCATTTCACATTTGTTGTTATCAAAAACAGGAGGCAGAAGCACAGAGGCCCGGAATGGGTAAGGTTGGAAGAGACCACAGTGCTCATCTGGCCAAACCTCTCTGCTCAAGCAGGGTCATCCCAGAGCACACGTGACAGGATTGTGGCAAGACAGCTTGTGAATATCTCCAGTGAGCGAGACTCCACAGCCTCTCTAGCCAATCTGTTTCAGTGTGGGCACACCCCCACAATAAAGTTCTTCCTCATGTTCAGGTGGAACTTCCCCATCCATCAGTTTCTGCCCATTTCCTCTTGTCCTACTGCTTAGCACCACCGAGCAGAGCCCGGTCCATACTCGTCACCCTCCCTTCAGATACAGATAGGCATCAGTAAGGTCCCATCTCAGTTGTCTCTGAGGCTGAACAGGCCAAGCTCCCTTAGCCTTTCTTCGTAAGAGAGATGCTTAATCATCTTTATTAGCAAAGACATCTTACTTGGAACCAGACATTTTGCTTAGAAACATCCCAGAAATGTTTTTTATACAAATCCACAAACCTGCTAAATCCACTAATTGGTCACATTCAAATTTGGTCAGGTCTCGAGGTTCCACCATCTCTGGTTTCCCACAAATTTCATAAAGTTCAGTTGCTGAATTGAATACTCTCATTGCTTCAACCACAAGAGCCCAAAATTTGGGCACTTGACACCGAGGCATGCCACAGCCTCCTGGGTAATCACTGCATGAGCCCTGAGATTGCAGCCACTGCCTGGGCTGATTGCCACTAGCCAGAGAACAGGTTTCATCAGCCCAACTCTCTCCAGTAACAGCACAGGGAACACAGAAGGAGGGGACTCCCAGGTGTGGGCTGAAGGGAAAAAGAAGAGTGCTGGAAATATATGAATCAAAGTGCACTGAAAAGCAGCCAGGGTGCAGAGGGGTAGCTCAGGCACTGGATGTTTTTCAGTGAGCAGTTACAGGGGAAGGACAGAACTGTTTTCTTAAGTTAACCTGATTTGATTTAAAATTTCTTCTACATCAAAATAAGAATTTTCTTCCAAAACTCCTTCATTAGGAAAAAAGCCAACTAGACAATATGATAACCATACTTATCTGAAAAATGGGAAATTTATTCTTGAACAGTTTATTCAGGATATCTTAACCCTAGTAATCCCTGCGTAGGCATCCCAGCAGTTATTTGTTCCCTTTGAGGTCTTGTTCTGCTTTTAACTAAAAAGTAAATCCTGAGGAATCCTCCTGTTAAACACCCACATATACTTTCTGTTTGTATTTTGTAACAGGAAAAAAAAAGCAAAGATGTCTTTCTGACAGGTTCCAGCAGTATCTTTTCCAGAGACTTTGGACTTTCCGCTGCTAAGCTGAGACTTCAGCCTTGCTTCTTACTGTCACATGGAGTCATCAAGAAGTGATGTAACTTTTCAGTAAAGCAAATCTTACAACTCATAAAGACTTAAAAGGGATCATAAGTAAACAAGAAATTAAAAGATTTAATTAACTCCAACTTACTATGGTGCTTTCGTGAAGTATGGGCATTGGGAGTGGAACAGCTGAGAAATACCATGTTTTTAGTGTACAGAAAATAGTTCAAACAATGACCTCCTACAAATTTCCCACAGGATACTTGTCCTCCTCTTCACAGTTTTCAACTACATTGTTCAGGAATTTTAGTGAGTAGAGTCTCACACTCTCTTTCATAAGAAATACAACATTTACTGAATGAACCTTATATCCTGCCTCAAGAGTATGCAAAATTCTCCTCCCCTAACACTTTCCAAATACAAACTTCAACAACAGTCTTCAGTTTTCTTCAAGTTGTTAATAATCCTGTAGCTCTGTATGAAGCTTTGCATGTATTCAGAAAGTTTTAGGACCAAAACCACAGGGATTTGGGAGACTTAAATTTCCCCTTCCAGTGTCATAACAACAACATCTCCAATGTTTTCAGGGTTCTCTGAAAGTATTTAAGTGTTGTTCTAAACTGGCTTTAATTGGAACACTCTATGTTCACTAATGTGAATGCACTGTTTTGGAAAAATCTTTCCTAATTATATATTCTCAAAAAATCTAGTATTCATGATGTTGCAAGCATCAAACACTTTCCCAGTCAATGTTAGCATCGACAGACCAACTCCAGTATTTGCTGGGATTGACAGAGTAATTTAAAAGCACTGTGTTGTGGTCAACACTGAAGGAGAGAACAGGGATGAGAGAAAATACTGATTATGCACACTGGGAGAGTTTTCTGCTTTATATCCCTGTAGCCTTGCACAAATTTCAGATTCATTTTTCTGTGCATCACAGTGGAGGGCACAACTGTAGGCCAACCATTTTTGTCTTGGACTGTCTGAACAGGTTGGGCACTGACTAAGACCTAATATGGTTTTGAGATTTCAGAGCACAGTCATGACCCACTCACCAGCTGTGGGACAGGACAGAGCTTTGCTCTAAATGGATGAGGGGCTTCAGCAGAAATTCCCATAATATGGCATATTCTCTTAGCCAGACTGCCTCTTAAGCCACAAACTGCATCACATGCTGATTTTCCAACTGTTCCAGAGTGTAGGATTGTCCATGAGAAACACCATTTTACTGCAGGTGGAACTGCTCACTAAACAAAACATTTGGATGCCCTAACAGCATCCTGCATTCCTGAGTTTATTTTACCCAAAATATAACCAGTCACTGGGATGGGTTTAGGTGTTTTCTTACTTTTCTCACTTTTGAGAGAATTTAACAATAAATAAATAAATAAATAAATAAACAAGATAAATTTTAAAAAATATTGTGGTGACTAATTCCTGTGTTGTCCTATTTCCTTGACTACTCTGCTGCCATCCCATAACACACAGTAAAAACATCACAAACCCCAAGTGCTAGACCGTAATCCAAGAAGCATTGGCATTTACATACCAGATGCCAAATCCTTTGCCAGTACAACTTCTGATTGCTATGTGAAATACTGGCAAAAGCAATCACATCTGTGCCTTAGTAACCTGTATATCCTATAGTAATGTGTATATGCATATTTCATCAGCTATTCCATCTCCAAAATTTTCTAGCACATACCCAACATTAGGAAATTACTTTTATGCCAGCACTTGAAGTCTTGTGGAGACTAACAACAAAATGTTTAAGCAATTCTGTAACTAACTTCTTCAACCGAGTAAAATGCAAAACAAAAGCCAAGTTGTCTGTTTCTCTAAATAGTATTATGCGAACCTATCAGTGTATGTGTATAAATATTAAAGTCTGCTAAGTCACTAAACACATATTGTTGCTTAACCACTCTTTGAAAAATGAATGCATGTCCAACTGAAGGAGAAACATAGAAGTGGAGTCTATAGTCATCTTTTATTAAGGATCCAGTCAGTTTAGTCATGAAAATAGCTGGTCTTCGGAGCATGTTACTGCCACCTAAGAAAGAAGAAAGCATTAGCATTTCTGGTGATTACATTAAGCAACTACTGACTAATAATGTTTTGCACCTATGTGGTTTTGTGAAACAGTGTGTGGGTGCTATGAGATTGTCAAAGAATTGCGTGGGACTGCTGAAATTCTAATAAATAAGAAAAACATGCATATCCCACACTCATCATACCTACACAATGTATGGCATGCATTTGTTCTTGGTAAGTCCAGTCTGAATTTTGGAGTAAGGTGTTCCCTATAAACTTAGAAATCACAGCAGTTAAATTACTACAAATTCCTGCAGGAGGGTATGTGCACTCTGGTCTATTAATAGGTAAGCTGAAATCACCCATATATCAAGATTCCACACTTTGGTCCTAAACTGCTCCTCACAGATCCAAGCAATGACACACAGACTCTACCAGCTTGCTCAGGATTTCAGTTCCCCAAACAAAACAAACTTAAAGATTAATGTGGAACCTGAACTAGTCTTCTTGACATTTATTTAGTGCAAGAAAAAATAATTTGTCAATACTATACATTTAGGGTAACTTTCAGGTAGTGTACTGGATCTGCTCTTTGCAACTCTGGTGACAGAGCAATGCTGTTTCAACAGGAAGATTAAATGCAAACTATTCCTGTGAAACCAATGAAACTGGGTGGGGGGGTTTTCCCTAACAGAAGCCCAAATTTTAACCTATGTAATGCTTTACTCACAAAAATAAGAGAAATCTTTTACTTTGTGAGAAGGGTCTCTTTTTTCCTCCCAGAACAAAATGTTCAGCTGAAAATATCCTTAATAGCTGAGCAAAAATTTTGGTGACAGAAGGTCCATGGTAGCTACACCAGCACTGAAAACATGTTACACTGGGGAGAGATGCAACTTAAATCCTGCAGCAAATACAAAGGCTTGCAGGGGTCTGTTACAGTAAATCTGTTTTTAAAGTACTTAGAATATAAGCTGTTTAAAAGATGCTTTTCTCTTTGCAGAAAACCAGTCAGATTTCATACTTTCCTCACCTTGTGAGGTGAATTGTAGGTACCTTTGGATTGCTTTAGTCATGTTATGTTATGGTTCATTGTGCTATGACAACATATGACAGATTAAGCTAACAGCACTTGGCAGGCCAGATCATCTCTATCCTGCTGCATTTCAGAGATTTTATTTTAGTTTTTACTCCTACACAGTACATAGGATCATGATTCAATCCTAGGCTTGCAGGTTGGAAGGCACCTCACAACCTTTCTAGTCCAACCTCCTGCTCAGAAAGGGTGAGCTACACGGTCAGACAACTTTGCTCAGGTCTTTCTTTACACATTCAGGTCTTGAAAACTTCTAAGGGCAGAGACTCCACAAACTGTTCCAGCTTTCACCATGAGGGAAAAAGTTTTCTGTCTATTCCACGACTTGGATTTCAACTTACAATCTTGTCTCACATCCTCCCACCTTGCCCTGCTTTGAAGGGCCTGGCTCCATCTTGATGGCCTCCTTGTGCGTACCAGGCCATTGCTATTAGGTGTTACTCCTCTCCCCAAAGTCTTCTCTTCTCCAGGCTGACCAAAACAGATTCCCCCCAACCTCTCTGCACTCCCTACACCTTTGCAGTCACTCTCGGTGAGCTTGAGCTCTCCCCAGCATTGTCAGTGGTGCCCACACACACACAGAGGAGAATGAACAGTCTGAGGCCCCACAGACCTCTTCAGTCCCTCTTCAGAGCCCTGCATGCGAGCCCCTGGCCAGAAAAATACCTCTGATAATGACATGGTCATGTCTGCAGAGGACCATGCCTCCCCTGAAGGTCCAAGTCCCAGCCCCATAATCAGGAGGGAGGGCTCCTTGTGCTGAGCTGCCCAAGTCTGCAGCCCTGGGCCTTGGCTTTCACCGAGGCCCCCTGCAGCCATGGCCTGTGGGCAGACAAGCAGCAGCCTCTGCTCCATCACAAGCCCCAGGCCTCCAGCCTTCCTCCATGTCTCTCACTGACCCTCCAGCCTTGCCAGTCAGCCTCTCCTCACAACAAAGGTCCCCATGGAGATCCCCATGTCCTCTGACAGCTGCTCCCCATCTGGGCAGCTCCATGGGCAGGCTGCCCACCTCACCTCTGCCCCACAATGACAGCGGGAAGTCTACACTGTGCTGTGTCTCGTCCTAGAAGGTTGTAAAAATAAAAGGCAGGATCATTGATAAATGGCAGTAAGTAAGGAAGAGAGTTGATCACTCGGAGGAGCAACAGAAATAATAAATAAAGCACTGTGTGTACATTTGAACAATTGAAAACATTGTAAATAATCACTGAGGCCTTTAAGTTATACATAATCACTGGAGCTTTACGAGGGTTTTTTTGTACACTTTTTTCAACCATGACTAGTAATCATATGAAACCCATGACAGAAAGAAAAACACAATTCACAATCAAATGATAAATTATTCTGAAGAATTAAAAGCTTCAATCAATATAAAAATTAAGTTGTTTTGATCTTGCAGTATATTACTTCGTAGTCCTACAGAAGGTCAGTCAATAATGCTATAGAATTTCCCCAAAATACTACATTTCAAAAATCCAGAAAGCAATCTATTCCCTGCAACAGGACAGTCTTAGTCAGTAGAGATTTTTTTCCTCACAGCACGCATGCCACTGATACAGACATAGGTGAATAAGGTGAATGAGATAGCAATATAATCAAGATTTTACCCAGGCAATGAAAGAATCTGTGTACTCTTTCAAGTTCAGGCAATATTCTTTATCTGCCAATTCTTCATTTGGAAAAGAAAATAGTTGGTAATCTAAAAAAGATCTTACAAAAAATATAAATCTTTCTGTTCCTGATCATGGTTTTACTAGGTTTTTTGTACTTATCTCACACTTCAGTTAATACAAAACTACAAACATTTGTATTCAAGCTTCAAATACCTTTCAGAGGTGGTAGTTCTAGTCTGTATCCATTTATAATTACACCTCCATCCAATTTAATTTATTTAAATTAATTAATTTAATTCAGTTATTAAAGGTTTTACAGATACAGTTTTTAAAGTAATATGCTGCTACAGAGATTTTAGTATGCAGGGACCATTTTAAACATAATATATCACTTACAGATTTTGTTTCTCTTCCTGCACTTACCTTCTTCTACTCTTACCCTTTCTCTGACCTGGAGTTTGAAAAAGCATTTTTACTTTAAAAACATAAAATTAAATACTGGTGCCTATTAAATCTAACATTGAAAATACTACAGATATCAACTAAATCAATAGTTTTGTTCAACTGCATAGGGAAAGTTGTATTTTTTCCCAACAAGACCAGAATTAAAGTAACAATTCTGAAAGCCCTATAGCGTTCCTTAGACAACAGCTTAGTGTTCTGAAGAACAGAAATATGGTCATGAGGTTAACACTGAGTATTTTAGTCTCCTATAAAATATTGCCTTCTTGAATTTTTTAAAATAAGCATTGTATTCTGTTTTCCAAAGGATCAGCAGCTCTGCCTACCTTAGTTGCTAATGTAGGCCAGCAGGAAGAGAACAACAGAGCTGAAGAGCTGAGGTCTGTGCTCTGCACAGCAGAGCTGCTTTATCTTGGACATCATGCAACAAATTGCATGCCCAGCTGTAGCTGGAGTGTTTTATATGGGCTCACAGATCACAACTTCCAGTTTAATTTTATCCCAAAGAGGTTCACTGTGTGTGGTCCAAGATTGCTCTAAGATGTGAGCCAAGGCTCAATAGGGGAGAATGAGCAAGGGATGTGTTTCAAAAGCATGGTCCTGGTCCAAGCCCAGACATTAATACTAAAAATTCCCAGGTGTGCCTCCATTATCTTTATTTCAGTGGCAAGTGATGAACTAATTTCATTACATTGTTTGCAAGTTATTTGGACCTTGGGGAGGTAAAACATTCCTAGTGTCAACATGCCGAGTAATAATAGTACACAGTGTTAAGTCTTTTCAGGATAGTTGTAGACCAGAACAAATTTTATAGAGCTAAAGCATTTGAATTTTCTTTCCCATGATGAAGTCAAGTATCATCAATATATTATTCACGGGGAAAAAAATCAAACCATTACTAAAATAAAGATGAAAAATTGATTTTTTATTATTTTTATCTTTCTCCCATCTACTATGCACCTGGAAAATGCACATTCTTCAGTTTTTTGTTTTATATTCCTTCTGCACCTGAACATATACAAGCATATGTATTGTTTCCTGACTCTTGTACTGATATCCTGTTTAGCCAATTTTTATGTAGGAGGAGACTGAGAAAATACATTATATCAATTAAGTAGATAGTCAAAGAGAACTTTGCATTATATTGAAAAGATATATGTAATCATCAACAATAGTAGAGAAAATTAAAATCATTAGTTAAACATATACATTTGCAAAGTATAACTTTGAAAAACCAATATTTGGTTAAATGAAGGTTGAAAATCTCAACAAACAGTGAAATATATTGTAATGGAAAAAAGAATACGAAAAAAAATGAAAAAGGAGTGTGTCATGAAAGCTGAACATGGAAAGTGAAAATAACTACAGAACAAGCTCAACTGGACTGTGTGAAAGAAGCTAAAAGAAAGTGGTCAATTTACTAAAGAAAATAATAAGAAAAAAAGAACTTGGGCATCTTTTCAGTAAAGACAGCCTAGACCCTGAAGTTAATTGTTTTATTATTTGAGTTGAAATGAAAGTTT
Organism: Acanthiza pusilla; assembly: GCA_036630365.1. Taxonomy (NCBI): domain Eukaryota; kingdom Metazoa; phylum Chordata; class Aves; order Passeriformes; family Acanthizidae; genus Acanthiza; species Acanthiza pusilla. The sequence continues at coordinate 25,994,632 of JAXCHO010000164.1, forward strand.
TGCATCAGTTTTTCATAAGGTTTATGATGTCCAATGGGGTGTCAAAGGTTCAAGGGTAAATAGTCTAATACTACTGAAAACAAAATCATGATACAATAAGATCAAACTGAAGAGGATTGTATATATCCTGATTATACCATATAATCTCCATTTCAGAACAGTAAATAAATCGAATATAATTTTGAATGACCTATTAAGGCTAATAATAAATCTACAAAACCAGGAACTAGGTATAAAATTGATGAACAGCAAGCATAGAAATAATAGCTGAAAAAAGGAAATGTGAACCAGACAGATGCAGGTCTTGAAATGAGACCTTAGTAGTAGGCAAGTCTCAAACACATTGTATGCAGTAACATTAACTTTAGATATAAAATTAAATAGGAAAAAAGGATTAAATATTATATCAGTTTTTCATTGCTATATTATGACAGACTAATCAGGTATCTTTGTTTGATAAACTAATCCTCTAAACCAAGTAAATGCATAACCATCCTGGCTGTTCTTAAGTACTTCTTGTGATATCATGTGGGAATTACTAGCTGCATACAGGAAGGTGGAATTGCTAGAAGAATAGGAAGCAGAGGTCGTGGCTGAGATAGGATAGGCATGAAATTGGTGGAAAAGGCAATAGAGCAGTAAGGGGGAAAGAGTGAATATGGAAGAAGGAAAGCATGAGAGATAAAAAGAGATTAATTGTAAGTAATTAATTGTTAGGTAAAGCCATCATTGCTTCTGGTTTGTGCTATAAAATTAAGACATTATTAAATTAAAACATCAGTAGTACATCAGGTTACTTGAGCAAACCTGCATTAATTACCCCAGAGCATCTTTTGGGACACAGTAAAATATGCCATTTGAAATGCAGCCTCAATTCCACTGAAAGTATTAAAATCCATTCATGTTTTGAATATAAGATAGTCAAAAGGCCAGTTAGTAATTTTTTCAGGGAATATTTCACCTCAAACCATTTTTCAAGCAATAACCTGCTTGTAAAAATCTATCTTTGACTTCATCTCACCATAACTTATGTTGGAGAAATGTATGTAGAGTGCCGCTTAGTAAATATGAAAAAAATTTAATCATCTAAATTTTTGTATGCTTTTTCTTGGACTGTCTGAAATTCCAAAAGTTGCCTTCTTATCAACCATGTTTATAAAAATAAAATCTAGAGAATTCTGTAGCCTACCCACTAACATTCTACTCCCCAAATCGTTCAGCTGCAACCAAGCAGAGATTACTTCCTAGAATGCAGCATTTGGTGAAAAGCAAATACCTCAGAGAAATTGCATTTTGTTGATATATTGAAGAAATACCTCATCAGGGCAAAACGATTCGAGAATAATTCTCAAGGCAGCTATTCCATATGGCCTTTTTCTTACTGCTGTTTAACATTCTCATTTTCCATAAGAGAGGTAGATGGAAAAATATAGAAAGCACATTTGTCTAGTTGAAAAACTATCATCCCTTCAAGACCATTTTGGCATTTAGTTTTTTTAAGTATTTCCTATAAAATTGTGCTTCATATGACAACATTTGTATTTTACCAAGGAAAGCAAGCAGGCACTGAAGAAGGCAAAAAAATTAAAATGCTGCCCAACAACTGAGTGATTTTTTAGGCTGTGTGCAGAGGAAAAACAAACAAAATATTTTGTGAAATAAATTTTACACAATCATTTAGGTTGGAACAGACCTTGAAGATCATCAAGTCCAACCATAAACCACAATGCCAAGCCCACCACTACATGGTCCCTAAGCACCTGCCCTACACAACTTTTAAATACCTCCAGGGACGGCAACAAATCCATGTTAGAAGTTAAGACAACTTAAAAACTAAAGCTAAAAAATCTAAATTTTCTTGGTCAATGACATTTCTCTATTTTTTTTTAGTTTATGCTAAATAGCTGCTACACAAGAGGATTGGCTCCTAGAAAAGAGAAGTGTATTGGCTTTTAAGAGACAGTAGGAGAAGTTGCAAAACATGGGGAAATATTTCCCGTCACTTTTTCACATCAAACACTTTAATCAAAAAAGTCACAGTTCTTATTCGTCACTTAACTGTATTAACCACCTCATCTTAACACCAGTACAAGCTATATACTGTACATTTTAATCAAACGTTAGTTACTTTTCCCTTCCAGAATGAATTGTTTCACTAGCCTTTATTGGGACAGGAAAAGGGCAGGAGTAGGTACAGCTGTGAACATTCATTTTATTCACCGCGTATTTTAATGCACAAGAGTATTAATCAATCCTTTCCTAGAGACTTGTCTTGTTGGTGCAGATTACTATCATCAAAATTATGATTATCTAAGGCACATCCCCTCCTAATATCCTAAGGCATTGTGGTCCTGTCTGTTTTCAGACCCTCTGGCAAAATATCACAACACCGAAAATTTAGGGAAAAAGTATGTAGGATTTTTTTTCTCTCTTCTTTTGGTACTTGGATTAGCTTGCCATTAGCAGTCAGTCTCCAAAACCTCTTTATAGCTGCTAAAAATGTGTACCATTTATAGAATCCTGAAACTACCAGCTAAAAAAATATTAAAGCCTTGTGGGGAAAATATATTTTCCAGTTCATTATTCCCGAGAACTTACAAAAACTTATCACTCAAGTCAGGACAAAATACACTGGATATGCCTCCTGAAAAAATATAAACTGCTTTAGATAGGACATATATATAGTCAGTGTATTCTGTATTCTTTCAGTAAGGATACAATGCTTTTCACCTCAGTAAATCTTCTTGGGTAGCAACAAGATATAACAGATAGAGTTATTCTGTCAGACATAAAAATGGTGTGAGAACTGAAAATCCATGCATTCTGCAATTTACGATTGCTGCCTAGCAGCAGCCTGGATACTTCAAGAAGGTATTCTGTCTCAAAGTACTTTGGAACTTTAGAAAGTTTCCTTGAACTTCATAAGACCCCACAAAAAAAGTAGTTTCTTCAGGATATTTGCATGTTCTCATCCTTAGGAATTTCGTCCTCTTGTTTAACAGCTAGTTAGCATAAGACTTAAAGAAAACTGCTCATACATATTTTTTTTAATGGGATTTCATAGCAAATGGAGGAGGAAAATAAGCCTTGGGTATGTCATTTAAATTGCCTTTTTTTTTCTTCTTGGTGAGTTTTTTAAAGCTTGCGTGGGATCTTGTGAGATATGGGGAAAAAACTGCAAAGCAACATAATGATTCATCATGGAAAGCAGAGTTCATTCTGCACAGATGAAGAAAACAGTAGACGACTTTTCACACACATATTTCCTAATAAGTGTTACTTATCCAGCCATCCTAATTCTTCATCACTCTAAATATGAGCAAACAAAAGTGGTGCTCCCAGGATATCTAGGTTTTGGTTCTTTGTATGTTCAAGAAGAATATAGCATTGACATTTGTACATTTGCCGAGGTGCCTAGAATAACTTCAACTTCAGCTGACAATCAGTCAGAAAAATATGAAAACAGTTCTGTCTCCTATCTCAAGCAGAACAGAATGGTAGGAAGAAGTCACTGAGTTCAAAATGATTGCCTTTAATGCTGTGTTATCTAGTGCATAGCAGAAGGCACTTGAAAACCACCAGGGCAGTATTGCAAAAGAAGGTAAAAACGTGAAGTGATGAGTTTTTACTGACAAGGGACTGATCGACATCACAGCCTGGTTCCATAGGGAGCATGGGAATTCATACAGACAGGCATCTGGGTAAAACAAGAAATTGTGCATAAGGCTGCCCTTTTGTGCAAAGCAGATGCTAACCCAGAAAATCCCATGCTAAGTTTTTTCCTTCAGGTTCATTTCTCACAGGATGCACCTACACACATGCATACATATATTCACACACATCAGAACGATTTCTGAACTCACAAGAAACTCCTTATGGTTTTAAATCTCTGTGTTGAACCCCAGGCTGTTTTGCAGCTTTCCAACAGATGAAAGGAGAAATAGATGTAGTTCTCCATTTCAGAGCACAAAATATCAGCAGAGAAAGCAAAGAAACATTTTATGACAGTTTAATTTTGCTTCATGAGTGTGAAAATGGTGTGAGAAAGAACTGACTCATGTATTTTTTTAAAACCCCATCTTGTAAAAATTAAAACAATGACACAAAGTTACAGGAGTTATCTACAGAAGAAGTACTCTCATGGAGCTTTGTTGGACTGAAGGCAAAAAGACACGAGATACTTAAAGGGAAAGAAGAGCAACCCTGTGCACTCTGAAAGTTGTTCAGTCTCTTGGGCCATGCAGGATTGCATACCTACACTAAAGGGATTACACACCTGCTCAAGAGAAGGCAGGCTAGAATTAAGACTTAGACCTTGGGAAGCAAAATACTAATTCCAAAAAATAAATATTTTCTCTACAGTTCCATGGAAATTTAGTTGTACTTCTCTTGTTTGTTCATGAGCTACCCTCAAACTAAAGAAACCAAAGGTGTTTTAGTACATTTTGTAAATCTTTTATCTCTGCACTACCTGGTGCTTCCATAGGTAGCTGAGATAGTGGGAACCTGGCATGACACTAATTTGATTAATCTGAAATTACATTCTTATCTCTCTTGAGAAGTATGAAGGCAAATCAACAAGTTTTCAAAATCTCAAAAATTATTCATAAATGAGAAAATTTCATTTTAATACACCTCTGTAGGGGGCTGGCACAACTTCCTGTGCCATTCACATTCTAATAGGAAGTTTAAGCATAAGAGAAAAACAATTCTTTTATGCATAATTTTTGCACGGTAAATATTTCAGCTTTCGTAAATGAAAACCACAAACAAGCCTAGAATTGTATTTCAAAATAAGAAATGTGGATGAAAATTGTCCTACTAAAACCAATAATTTCTGTTGCTGTTCAGGAGAATTATAATTTCAATATCTTATCTCTGTATTCTCTTTTTCCAGGTTAGATTCTTCGGCTTGATTATACTTTTAGTATAGTAGGTGGGGTGACATTGAAAAAGTCCAATCAGGATGCTTAAAATTCTGTATATTTACTTTGTGTAAAGTTCTTATCTCTGAATTGGTGTTAGAGTGCATGTAAAAAAACCTCAGAGATTCAGAGCATTTTGGACCAGCTCCATCTTGATCCTGGTCCCCTGGGACATATGGCATTCGCAAGATTCTATATGTATGCCATGTATGCCCTGAGATATACAACATTCCTAAGATTCTATGTCGACTGTATGACATTTTTTTATTTCTAAATGGGCAGCTAATATGGTCAGTGGGATGAGAGACTTTCTTCACCAGAGGACAACATATGGGAATTCTGACCTACCAGTCCACTCAACATTCACCTCACTGTTAAATTTTAGCAGAAATCTGCAGCCTGATATTGTCTCATTGCCTCTTCATATCCTAATCTGTCTTTTTCTTATGGGTGCAGTGTTAGGAGAAAAGTAACTGTATCCAGCTAGTGCAGAGCAGAGGAAATGCAGAGCCGGCTTTGCAGCTCCTGCCAGCAAGTGGATGTGGAATTCATCCAGGCACGTCCTTCCACAGCACAAACTGCTCTCCTGATTACCTCATCTCATGTGCAAAGACAAAATGAGCCAAGATAGCCCATATTCTTTGCACGGGCAAACACAAAGATCTCTTCCTGCATATGTAGTCTCAGTTTGAAAGTTGATATTATCATTTTCCATGGCCTATTTACCAGAGGTTTCCTAGTGCTTCCTAGGGTAGACAACTTTTTGAAGTAAATAGACATGGGAAAGAAGAATACTAGGAGTAGATGATAAAACTGTTCGATCATATGTTCCAAGAATGCAGCAACATTTTAGTCTGAAAACATATAAAATTGGTCAGAATGTCTAGATTAGGGTGAGTTTTCTAAATACAAGGAAATAAAATGTAGTTACAACAAGTATTTATCAAACTGCAGCAATACACTTATTCTCAGACACCTGCAACCAGTTGGACACGGGCCTAATCAATTCCAAAACACTAAAGGTATTTTTTTCCTTCTCATTTTCCAATGCTTACAGAAACAAGGCTCTGAAACAGGGTTGGCAGTCTCTCTCATGCACAACATCCTTCAAACTTTGTGTTAATCACAAGATTTGCATCAGTTGTGAGGCTTTGTTCTCAGCACTTTCAGCTCCATTAATGTGAAAAACGATGTGAGTATGCACAGTTCCTGACACTGATAATGTTTTACAGTTATCACACATCAAAATACATACCAGGCACAATTCTGTGTAAGAACTACTGAATTATTTTCTAGATAAGGTAGAGAGACAGGTAGTATAAATAACTCATTATTTACATACCTGTCCAACATTGTGATGTTGATTTAGAGAGTTAAAATGTCATTACAGATAGGTTCCCCCCCCACAATGCATTAGTCCAGTATTTTAGCAGAACAATAGATTTCACACTTCAAAGCAGTAAAAGGCTACATACACTGAAATGGAAATTACTATTTAACAGAGGCGACCAGGTCTGCAACATAACTGTGCTGATAAAATCTGCTTTGTATTTCAATGGAGTTTTCTACTAAAGAATGGAGATAACAGGGAAAAAGAGGAAAACAAGCAGGGTAGTTATTGGTAGAGAATGGTGGGGCTCAGCGAATAAAATCATAAAGGGTTGATAAAGGAGGTAAAAGGAAGAACACAGGCAGAAACTTGACAAAGAAGTTAGACAAGCAATAAGGGAACAACACAAAAACCCAGAAAATAAAAAATCAGAGGGAGGAAGGAAGTAAAAAGTCCAGGAAAAAAAGGGTCCAGGAAACTGAGAGGCAACAGAAAAGAGCAGTTGGAAACAGAGTGGGAAGCATGGGTTGGCGGTATCAGGAAAGCATGGAAAGAGTGGGGTAAAAAAGAAACAGGAAGCAATGAGGGGAGGGACCAGGGAAATGGGCCACGAGTATGAACGAGAGAGGAGCAGGAACCAAGATGAATACAGAAGACAGAATAGAAATGCAGAACCTATGGAAAGGTAATAGATACCTAAGGGAGCAGCCAAAAAAAGAGAAAGAGGTAGAGGAGGAGTGTGTAGGGGACTACTAAAATATGCTAGTGGTAATAGATAAGGCAGGATGGTCCTCAGCTCAATTTCAGATTTTGCTTTAGACTTCTGTACCTTCTCTGTTGACTTTTTTTTTCTTTTCATTGTCACCTTTTTCCTGTCTAGCAAACATAGATGCAGACTAAACCAATGTGTTCATATCTCAGTGGATATAAGGGATTTCACATGAGAGGTAACAGGAGGGCTACTTCTAGCAAAAGCACAGTGAATAATTCCTTTTTCTGTAAGAGTGTGCCAAGATTTAGATATTTCAAGTTTTGTAAGAACAGACTGTTCTCTGTGTTCAAAAGGAGAGAAAAAAGACAAGGCAGATTCTACTTTGCTTACCAAACCATGCTTCTGTTATATACTCTGTTAATGTCTTCTGGGGTTGCTCTGGTAATGTGTTCAGCGTTTAAACCAAACTCACCTTCTGTGAATTCTATATGAACAGAATTCACAACCCCAGATCTGCACATTCAAAGTCTCCATGTGTCAAATTTGGGTGCTACTTGGGAAAATTATAATCAAAATGAAGGAATAGTACAACTCCAAATGAATGACCACATACATCTTCATCTATTAAATGTGATGAGCACAAAAACACTGTGTTCCCTATGACGGCATTATAGGTCATCAAAACAATTAGTTATGATTATACAGGTCAAACCATAAGTTTATTCATCTCTCAAGATAGCCAAGTGTTCTTTTTATTTTAAATTAAAATTTTTTCCTTGAAATTGACTTAAATAATGTTGTATTGTTGATAGGATTTGTAATAAGTAATCTCTTTTTTATTTGTATTCTAAGATATGCCTGGTCAAGTTATAATTCTTCATTGCTCTGACATTATATCTAATGTTTTAGGCTGCAAAACATCCTAAATGCTGTGTTTGCAGCATTATACAATCCATTAAATACACTGTAATTGTTTGTAAGTAGTGTTTTATTATTCATTAGCTAAAATTTTTGATGTGAAAATGAGCTACACACTGACCTTTTGGATAATCTTGTCTCCCCTACATTGCTTTACTTTACCACCCGTATTGAACAGCAACATTTATTTTCTTGTCCTTAACTCAGTTGAAGTGCCTGGATTCATTTGACCTTTGTGTGTCTGTCTTCTCCCCATGTATTTTCTAGCAAACTGCTGCTGAAGTGTGTGTTGAACTTAACACACTTAAGTGTTGGGTGTTTTGGCTGTGTAGGCATGGAGAAAAAGAGCTCTGCTGACTATTGATTGGTACATGCATACAATTAGAATTAACCTACTCATGGAATCAAAGCTGCATCTTCCTTGCAAACTAATTTTATGGGTTTTGATGGCCATTTATTAATGCATATATTAATTATAACAGGTAGGCTTATGTTACATGTAACAAGAATGTTCTATCCTGGTTTATACTTAATATGGTGAAAACTTATTGCTGTTTTAACTTTAGGGATGAAGATTTATAAGTAAAATAATCATTTTAACCAAGTACTGTCTTCGTCCAGATACTTTTTTGTTTATGACCTTTCCCAAGATACACATCAGTACAATACCAGGCAAACTTAATATAAAAATTTACAGTGTGTATCCAGTGTACTTGAAATTTATTAAATGACAAAAAGTGCGATTAGTTTCTCCAATAAATTCACAGATTTTAATTTTTACCATGTGAATTTTTTGGAACCTTTATTTTTCTAGTATTCCATTTTAAAAATGGGAATTTTACCTCAAATATTAGATATACTTTTATAAACATTAACTTAAAACAGAGAAAAAATTAACCCAATTTTTTCAGGATGCTAGTTATAGAGAAGTAATTACTCAGACTTCAACTGCTTGTCATGGTGCAGAGACCTGCAGAATTCCCAGCTGCATAAATCTGTGTATAATCAATTTCAGAATAATTAAAAAGCTCTGCTATTTTAGCCAGAACCCTCTGGGACAAGTTTGAGCCAACAGCAATATTTGTTTTTTGGCTAAGTTTCTGTCAGGCTTTTTCTAAGGAAAATTTTAACTGATGCTTTGCTACTCTGTTGGTAGTTGTACCTTTCGCATGGTAGGGATTCTCTCAAAAAAAAAAAAAAAAGGAAAAGAAAAAAAAAAGCATAAAAGACTTATTTGTCTTACCTTGGAGATTTCAAGGCAATCTGTGAACCACATGTCTCACTATTCAGTCATTAATAAGCTCTTGATTCTTAAACCCATTAAGATACAAGATTTAATTTATCCAAAATAATTCTTACTTTAAAGCTGATGTATCTGCCTCCTTCTCAGGCTCAGAAATATGCTGCTACAGTGAAATAGTCCCCAGCTTCCTAAGGAAAGGAAGCAGGATGCAAAGCCAGGCTGCAGTGCCATTAGTAAGACAGTCTGGTGCCATGCAGACAGCAACTGATTCAAAAAGATGCACCAAAGCAATAATATAAGCATGTCTTTTCCACATGTGGTCTGTGAAGAATTATTTTCAGGGCTATGTCTCAGCCCAATGAGGAACATGATTAGGGCTTTGAGTGAATAATTTTTTTTTCTCCAAGGTGGTTTAAATTCAAGCTAGTGCTATGAATGTCTCTGTTGAGCTAGCTCTGTGAATCCAAAGGTTGAATTCCGAATTTAACCTGAAGATCAGATTATGCAGAAAAGGAGCAGTGACTATTTAAAGTGTGTGCTACCCAAGTTGTCAAAAAGAAGATTTACCATGAGATTTTTATATCCTGTCTGGATCAATTCTGTAAAACACTCTGTCCAGCTTTAAAATTCCTCATCAGGATCTTAAAAACCTTCTTGCAAAGACATTGAGATAGATAAAACATGTTTGAAAGAGATAGATTTATACAAAGTTCAAAACAGGGAGTCAGCCCTGAAAAGAATGTGCAGCAGCAGAGAAAAATGATGTGATGCTGTGACCACCGTGTCTGTAAGTCCCACTATTGGTTGCTCAAATATATACATTTAAGATTAGCCATTCTGCTACAGTTTAATTAAGACAATGCATAGTTACTTAAGCATCTTTCAGGTTTATTATATTCCTAAAGATCAATAAATAACCCTTTGTTTTGAAAACACTATCCAAAATCCCTGCCATTTCAAAGTCATTACAACTCCCTGAAATAGAGCCTGTAGCAGCAACTGAAACAGGTTTTATCTGTCAATTTAACCCCATACAAAATCCCTCTGTGTGTACCTTGATCAGTCCAAATGAACAGATTAGAAAATCATCCATTTCTGTTTCAATACACTGGATTTGGAAGGATGCTACAGAAGAAAACAAAAGGAGGGCAGAGGAGGAGCTCTGATCTGACCACAGAAATTTTAGCCCTGAATGTGTTTTCATGGGTGATGTAAACAACTGAAGTTATTAAATGAATATTTTGACCAGTTACTTTCTCTTTTGTCTCTTATTGATGATTCCACGCTATATCAAACTTTAACTTAATACTTGGCCTGTAAAATATTCTGATGAGATATTGGTGGGACTGGCTGTAGTGTTAATCATCAAGTTATCATTAATTCACCTTGTGTAAGCAAATTATACTTACAAAGGTGACTAACATATATATATACTTTTATATGTATATATACATATACACACACACACTTACGAAGTGACTGGGTTAACATAACTGTATTTCATCTCTTCATGCGATGGATATATATTAAAAAAAAAATGCCTGGAGTGTTAATATACTAGAAGGTTTAAGAAATCAACACTTCCCTTCTGCAATCCCCCCCCAAAATTCTATTTATACTGGAAAACTATTAAACTTTGGAGATTCCTTCTCTATGAGATTTTTCCACTACTTTGTACCATTTTATTTTAGCCAAGATACTAAACCTCTCTCTCTCTCAGTGAAAGTCACTACATCTATATTTCTCCAAGTTTTGCAGCACATTAGGAATTTTCAGTTTCTCTGAATATATTGCACCACAGAATCATGACCCTTCAAATGTGCCATGGTTCCTAAGGCGCTGATGGAAGTTGTAGATACATAATGAAGGCTGAGAGGCGATACCCCTGCTCACAGCAGGATAACTGAGGTACCTGTGGCTCCTTGCTTAATTCAGTGGTAGTCTCCCCGCATCTTGCAGGAGGACTGTGTGGCGGCCTCCTGCTCTGTGCTGGTATTGTGCTCTCTGAAGAGAAAAAGCACTGTTTCTTTGTTGGAGAAGCAGTATCTACAGCAAATTACAAGCTGTGAGCACTATTATACTGGCATGACCATGTATAGTTCTATTATATTCAGCTCTGCAGGTTACGTATCATCATATTTTCCTGTTCACACTTGTATTTGAAAACAGGGTTTTTTCAGAAAAGCTCTGGGGGATCTGGGGAATCTTTATGCCATATAAGTGAAAGATAGTACTAATAAGGTTTTTAAAGCCACATGCAGCTCTTACTCTTCATGGCGTTGAAGTTGTTGAGATTTTGCCATGCTTTGATGGGACTAGAATGGGGCTCACAGTAAGCAGAAGAAAGTTATTTTAAATGTTTAAGGGTTATTTCAAATTTACACTCTGATGTTTCATGGCAAAGACCCATTTTAACTACAACGAAGCCTGTGTACTTCCTATCCTGAAACACTGAAGTCCAACAGGTGTGCCTTTAGGAATCCTTTCTTGCAGAGGGCAAGGTAAATAAGGAACACCTTTCATCTGGATAAGGGGGGGTCGGGAAAGCAAGGTTTCTGTGTCTGCCTCAGAACATGAAGGTTTTAAATCTAGGCTAGGTCTCTGAATAGTCATGTTGGTTGAAATCAGGAAAGATATCCAGTCACATACTCTTTAGATACAGAACTTGTGCTCGCTGACATGGCCTTCCCAATACATGGTGGTCTAGGTCTTCCATCCAATTCTAGTGCTAAAGGATGAACTATTTAAAAGGGTGCTGGAATATACTAGCAACCTAAACACTGCCCTGGTACCCCTGGCTGTCCTCAATGAGTAAGAGCACGTTTTTGTTTTTTGAATCAAAACAATCATGGTTTGGTTTCTTTAAATAAAAAATACCTGGTTTTCCCCCCATGCATATTTTCTGTCCCCTCATTATTAGTAAAGTTGACATGTATTGAGGGAAGGGGTCTCTTGCCTACCTTTTCTGCAATAAATGTGTGATTCAGTGCACATTTTCTTTTCACAGAGACATTATTAATTATAATCAGACCCATTCTTCCTACCAGTAAAGGAGGGAAGGAGACCCGAGGAGCAGGTATGTAATTATAATTAAGGTGGGAGAGGAGAATAAACATTCACGCTGAGTGCTGCATTTCACAACTTTCCAATGTTTGACTTTGCAGTCTTGATGTGTTCTTTAAATGAAATTTTGTCTTCATTCATATTTGGTATCAAATACTACACTGAAAGTTCAGATTCTTTTGTGTACGATATTGACACCTATATGTTTCACTAACATATTAAGCAACTTTTAAAACCACTGCACAGATTTTTCCTACTTGATCAGATAAAATAACAAACAGTAGTAAATTTTTTTGGCTTTACAGCAGTAGACTATTTACTGTAAACCAATCATAAAAAGGAGATGGGAAACTACTTTTCCATACAGTAATAATACTCTTCCAGAGCAGAGAAATGACAACTGAAAATTCAGGTTACATACAGGTTTTGGGTGTGAATTTTGAATGCAATAATGAGCCTTTCTGCTGCTTCTGGCCCAGACACTGGCCTTTCTGAATATTTTTTTCTTTGCTGATTTCTTACTCCAGCCTCATCATCTCTCATTTCAATTTCTGAATCAGGACTTTTAGCCTTTCCTATTCATTCTTCCAAACCTAAGCATCACATGCTCTTTTCTTCCTAGCACAGGCTACTTACAGATACTTGTTTGCACTAAACCATTAACATATTATGGTGTTTTTGTCAATATAAACATTTTTTTCTCATCTGTTTTCATCTTTTCTTCCTTATGGCAGTATGATAAGAGGGGCTTTTCTCTCTACATTCTTGAACAGGAGCTTGTTCACTATGGGCAATCATTCATCTCACATTAAACACATCTTTAATGAATATGTTTTAAAAAGGTTATTTTTAGACTAGAAGGCTATTTTTGAAAAGCTTAACATCAGGAGGAAGAAAGTAAGTTGCAGAATAATATCTTAAATGTCAGGCTTATGAAATACAGTAGAGCAGTAGTTTTACAGATTCATGCAAAGAAATGATCTTTCACCAAAAATACGCACAAACAGATGGAAGTTAGGTGGAATAAAATGAAAACAAGCTCTCCTATCCATTCTCTACTTAAATCTTTTAAAGAAAGGAACCACAATCAAGTACAAATAAGAGACATCCTAAAGGGTTTATAACTGATTTCCAGTTTTTTATAACTGATTTCCACTCTGACCTCTAATTTTCAGGTATACAGTTGACTGTTTACCAACAAAAGTATTCTCTTTCACCTACAGGGAGACTCTATCAGTACTCAAAAATAACAGAAATATTCCACAACATCTCAGAAGTTGGAACTTCAAATATTTAAGGAATATTTGCCAATTTTCAAGACAAAGAGTGTCTCATTATTTCTACAAAGTGCTTGTATTGTAGTTCAAACTTATAAAATAACTTTAACAGTCCATATCTAAAGATGAGGGTGAGGGTGACAGATAATGCAAAAGCCCAAGTCATATGACACTGTGCTATTAAGCATCCAGAGTTTGTTCTTTCTTACCTGAAGAGCACCTATAGAAAGCAAAATGGTCTTCTCACACTCCAGGTGTGATGGTTTGTCTGTGAGTACTTAAACGGTGGCGTAGGAAAGTTCAAATGGGATTTTGCAGATTTTTCACACCTCCAGCTACAGGTGTATTTAACGAGGCCTAATTTCCTAGTCTAACAAAATTTATCTCTAGAAAGATGAGTGTGACTGTAGAAGTACCACAATGCCCCTTCAAAATTAACAGAAAGAGTTTCAGGCTGAAAATATCTCTCCCAGTCACATTTTCTGAAATGCTGTGGTAACACAAATAATTCATCCACATTAAGCCTCATTATATCAAGCTTTGAATAAAAATGGCTCTGCTATCACAGCTTTCATATTCTTGGAACAGAGGATGGGATCACCTCTGGCTGTGACAATCTACATATCAGCGAAATTTGTTGACAGCACTCATCAAAAGAATAGAAATACGCCCAAAAAAACAAGCAAGGAGTTAAAATGGGATTTCCTCTTGCTCTTGATCAATGTAGTCAGATGCCTTCATTGGTAACATGTGTAAAGGAGCAGCTTGTCTTCACCTGGGAAATGTGGGGAATTCAGCTGTACTGTGTGAGTAAAGACGCTAAATGTGTTCTATGAGGAAATTACCAATATGAGCCTTCTTCCCTTGTGTCACAAGGTCCAAAGGAACTCATACCTGCAGAAACAAGATGTTTCAAAATGCTCAAAAAATGGATTTTGCAAGTCGTACTCTGAACCTGAAAAACTGTGGGAATCTAAAAAAAAAAAAAAAACAGAATCACAGAATGGTTTGGGTTGGAAGGGACCTTAAAGATCATCTAGTTCCAACCCCCCCTGCCATGGGCAAGGACATCTTCCACCAGACCAGGTTGTTCAGAGACTCATCCAACCTGCCTTGAACATCTCCAGGGATGGGAATCCACAACCTCTCCAGGCAACCTCTCTGACGAAATAGGAGATGCAAATTCTAGAAGGTGAATTCTTACACACTGAGCAACTAAGTTGTGCTGATTATGAACCCTTCAAAATCAACCTTTTCCTTATGCATATACATTGATTCAGCAGAGGGTGGGAAAAAAAGCAGGAGAGCCACAGTGACAGTCTAAAATTTACAATATCAGATGTTAAGTATTTCTAGTAAAAGCTATGAACCAGTTGGGAGGGTAGATGTGACAGGTATATTTTGAAGATTTTCCCCTTACACGCAAGAAAATAAAAAGGTATTTCCTTGGTTTAGTGAAAGAAATACAGATGGATAACAATTTTAGTAAATATTTTTATGAACTTCCCACTCCGTGAAAATCTTCTACCACTCTCTGCTTCATATTTGGTTGTCGCTTGGGGGTTTGTTTTGGATTTTTTTTCTATTTTTCCCTTCTGGATCCTCACATGATATCATATTTATATGGATTTATCAGGCATTATTTCCTCACTCTTTCAAATAAACCTGAAACAAGCAGCCTGTCAAATGCAGCTATAAACGGAATTTTTCTTCTGACTGCATCTTCCTTTCCTATAAACAGAAATAGTCATTTATCACAGAAAAATAGAATTTATCTTCATAGCACATGGAATGAATCTGACCACAAATTCTCTTGAGAAATCAGAAATTAACTTAACTTTTGTGGGCTTATTTCCTTTATGATTTTGGCAGAGATAAAAATTTATTTTTTTCCTTCCTCTCTTCTCCGATACTCTGATATCTAAAAAGATAACAATTTATATTCAGTTCACCAATTTGATCTGTTTCCCACTCATACATCACTGTTTGTATCATTGCCACATGCAAACACAGGAAGAAAAATGTCAGCCAAACAAGGTTTTTGGACAACACAGCACAATTTATTCCGAACATTTTATTAACCTATGAAGTACCTAATACAATATTTTAGAATCAGCAAGGGGTTCTGTCAACATAAAAACAGTCTGGTTTACCCATTTTTCTGATCATTGCAAAAAAAATTTTTCCCCCTCCCAACTGGAACAGCAAAACCTTTGAATTACTGAGATACCCCTGGAAACAGAATTTTCATTTCATTATGGTTTGAAGCCATTTTCCATCATTGAGAGGAGAAACAGACTCTAGGTACCAGGAATATTTCCTGATCTTTCCTGTTGGACAAATTGTTGCTAAGCTGGAACAATGTTCTTGAAGAAAAATTTATGTTGGTTATATAGTATTCTCTGTTTTCTTCCAAAAGTCTCGTTTTCATTAATCTAATGCTGATGTCAAAGGATTTCTCCTTGTTTATATTGATATCAAAAGACTTGCATTGAATTAGAGAACAGTAGGTGTTCTTTACTCAAATAAAACAAAAACTATTTTTTAATTAATCTGAATATGTCTGAATTTGCTATGAGAAATATGTAGTTATAAAAACTGAAAATTAAGTCTTCAGGCATAGTACACTGAATGTGTTATATTTCCCTATTTGCAGAAAATAGAAAAGTTTAGGAGCAAAATAATCACTGATTACCAGGCATATTCAGCTTTGTTTTCACTTACTCTCATGGAATTAAAAACATTTAAAAATAACACACGATGAAGGTAGAAAAGTCAAATCCTAGTGACAATATTCTGTTTAAATTCTTGAGAAAGAAAATCTGATAGTCCTATCTTGCAACCTGCACTATGGACTTTGCTCTATCTGATACATCTCCTTATGAAAACAGGGCAGCATAACTGCATTTTAGGTCGTGGTAGATAATCAGCTCTTCTCAAAAGGCAGACACAACAGGGTATGTAACCGAATGTTTAATGCCATATTTTTTATGGCTTTCTTATTTTAGAAGATTATTTAAATGACTGATATACAATGTTTACAATGGCCTGCACTGTCTGGTGAAGGACATATAAATTTATTTATTGAAATAATACCACTTTCTCAAATAGCGCACTACTATAGTTTGCATTCAAGTCTCTAAGTTCTGTCACCTTAAGAAAATAAAAAAAAATTTTGTGGTGGTATTGCCAAATAATACTTTAGCTCTAACATTGTTCATCATTTCTCCTATGCACTCCTATGAAATTCATTTCTTTATTGTTTGGCAATTCTGGTAAATTCTACTTAAGTATTAAAAAAAAAAATCCCACAGGGTGAACACAACATTGTATATGAGATGATTTATTCTTTGAGTTAGTATCTGGTAATTGAGATTAATCTTGTTCATCCTTTACTATTTGTTTTAAATGATGCTGCAGTAACAACTTGCTCACCTACTATTTAAGCCAGAACACACAATTCTGCCAAAATGTGCTGAGCTCTCCAGAAGCAGACCAATGCTGGAGCAGTTTGTGGAGAACCACAGCCTGTGGGAAGGACTTGTGTTTCCTTTCTCAATACCCTACTCTGATTTAATTGGTAATAAATTAACCTTATTTCCTCAAGTTGAATCTGCTTTGCTCATGACAGTAACTGGTAGGTACCCTTATCTCAACTCATGAGCCTTTCACTGTATTTTCTCTCCCTTGTCCCACTGGGGAGGGGAGTGACAAAGCAGATTTGGTGGGCAGCTGGCATCCAGCTCTGTTTCAAGCCAGCACAAGAGTCAGCTCAGTTGGAGAATAATTTAGAGTTTGATTCTCTTGCAGCTGGGGGGAAATCTCATTTTACACTGTGCCATTAGCATGTTAGCAGCATGTTGTGATATGAGATATTGACCTGCCCAGGCACTGAATTCCTGTTTCCAAAAGCTGCCCGTTGGTAAAAGGTTGCTTTTCTGAACCTTGCTATCTGAAGCTAGGGGAGAAATAATTTAAAAATAGCTATAGTATCACACAAGGAATAAAAACTGGGCTGCTAGGACAAAATAAATATTTTAAATAAATAATTATCTTCATAAATGTGTCAAGGAGTTTATAATAGTCCTATTTTATGGGCTCTGAGCAGTTTCTGATTTTTCATGACATTTTTATATCTTCTATAGGAAAGAAAGAACATTTTGTCTTAAAGGAAATGTTTTGACATCTTCATTATCTTACAAACAAGAAATGAGAAGTTGAGACAGCAGTCTTTATTTCAAATTCAAGCTTCTTTTCTTCTACTTTGTTCCTCTTTCCATTATTACTTTCCTCAGAGATTTTTTACTGATAAATTTTGAATTAACCATTCCAGACAGCAAAGTCATACTAAAGCATAAGTTATGGCACACCATAATGACCTCCTAGCACTAACCTCACTTAGGGCTTAATGCAGAAATCCAGATATGCTTACCTTGGATTCCCACCCTGAAAAGCCCTGAAAGCCACCAACTAATCTTAGTAAGATATTTTACCTCCTGAGACTAGGTGCTTATATTAACCAGAGTGTCTGTGTGGCTTGGGTCACATTTGCCTACACATGTACACAATACAATCTAAAACTATTCTGTTGCAATTTGGATATCCTCAGATATCTTACACCCAATACCCCCCACACCTCTTTTGTTCAGCACCTCAGTCTTGACAAGAACCCAAGAAGGATTCTGTTGATGTCTATATGGTACCGTAACATGTATTCATTCCTTTAAACTGACCTCAGATTATATAATCAAGGCCACCATCAGGAATTAGGAGTTCCTATGGAAAACAGAAGCTTACGCCCTCACAAGGAAAGGACCATTACTTACGACAACTGACTTTCCAATAGATAATTTTAATTTTGAAAAAAACTGCCTGAAACCTGTTACAGCAGCCAAGACAAAGGGGGCAAATCAGATACCAGTTACTGCAACATCTTCCAGATTGCTGTTTGGATTTATTGTCTAATTTATCTAACTACCTTGCTGGGCTGGTTGTTGCACTGGTAACTGCTGATATTCTCAATCAATGGTTTTATCTGCTTCCATGGTAACCATGAGTATCCATGTATATTAGAGTTAGAAATGTTTCCAAAGCTGACCTCTTACATGCTAGGATCATTATCTCAACCCTTTAGAGGCAGATGGGAAAAGTAAATCAAGAAAAACAATCAGCACAATACAAGATTTAAAGTACCTTTCCTTCTGAAAGATTTTTCATGGGTTTTTTTCTGTTTCTTTGTATGGTTTGACATAAACAGCAAAGAAAATGCTGAAAGGGGAAGGTCATACATATCCCCTCTCCCTTACGCTAGGTAGAAAGAGAATATAATATTGAAAGATTTTCTCTTAGAGACACTCTCTTTTTTTCCTTTTTTAAATGGTTGGAAGGAATCTGGACTATGTTCTGTATTTGTCTCTCAGAAACCCTTTGTCGTCTTACTGAAAAGCATTATTTTCTTCTATGATTTGGCTGCTAAGGAGGAGATCAACTCCCTTTTGATTACCTAAAGTGCTATATTTGTCAGTCCTTCATTGTACAATTGAGACAGTGGCTAAGAGATTATCTCAGTTAAGGGATTTAAAACTTTTGTTATCCATTTGGCCTTAACCTACCTAATCTGTGTACCTTCCTTTCTAGGGAAGCACAGCATATGGAATAATTGAAGTTACAGTTTTCTAAATATCTTTTCCAAGTCTCACATCAGGATCAGTATCTACAGAATACATCTTGTTGACAATAATTCAATTTGTTTCTGTGTTGTACCCAATGTATTAACAGGGTTACTCAACAAGCCAACCAAACAAAAAGTGCACACAGCTTGGAGACCCTTCTGGCATGTGGAGCAAAGAAGAATGGCCAACTGCAACAAGAGCTGGGCCTAGGATGCTCCTGACAGGAAGTAGGCTTAATTGGGACGTGCAAAAGACAACACTTAGCACCATTTTTTACTTAGCATTTTTCAAGAGGCAACTTGAAAGGACGTTTCTGTAGGCTTGCCTCCTGTTGACCTGAAATGGTAGCCATTATCTTTACTGTGATGAAAATTGTCTGCTTTGCTATACTTGGAATCTACAGTGAAAATACAACTGAACATGGTAGCATGAAGAACTTTAGATTTAGTTTTCTACTAATAAAGTTCAGCTATCCATCCACAACTACTAAACTCTTCCTTTTGACTGTTTTAAGTAGTCAGATCATTGGCACTATGGTAACATGGGATGTGAATGATATTGCAGTGGTACAGACCATAAAACCAAATAGAATGAAGCATCCAGAGAGTTTGATTGAAATCTTCTATCCCTGACAGCTAATGCGATTATAATCCTTCAATTAAATGTATAATTTTTAGAGAAGTTTTATGTTCTTGTGTAATGGTAAAAATTAGGTAATTTCAAACACCTATATCAGTAAAACCAAGAACAAATATAAGAAAAGTAAAAAATTAATTCAAAGTTATTTTACCAGCTACCATAGACAACCAAATGATAGAATTTAGCAGCATAACCTTCTGATTTACATAGAAATACTGAGACACTATTCAGGCTCTTTTATTGGAGTTGACGTGTTTATAAAACTGGAAACATTTTTCCAAAAATAAACTGAAAAGTGTGGCTTACATGTATATATTTTTGAAGAGTTTTAATCTACAGCTTTTGGGAAAAATCCAATTTACTCCTTCACTTAGGGTAAACACACAGCATGGAATTCTGAAATGAAATCAAATGGAAGATATGGGCCACAGTGTAGCTAATTTCTGCCTTTTTCTGACAAGTACTTTGTTAGCCTGAACAAGCCATCTCATTTAAAATTTTAACTAAGTCTTTATCCAAAGAAAAATTAAGTTTTCTAAAGGGATGCTTTTCACAGTATAACTTTGAACTAGCTTACAAAAAGATAGCTGAATTGATCCTAGCTTGCAAAAACAACTCCCACTTTATCTTCCCAGAAGTCATTCTTTTGGAAAATAATTTTGTGCAGAGCACAAACAAGAAGCAAGTTTGCAAGAGATATACTGGCTGGATCTGAAGTTGATAAAAAGAACATTTTATCCAGTGTGACAGTGGCTAGGGAATGAGTTACCATCCCTGTCTTCAGAAAACAGAAACCTGAGAGAAAAATGTTTCATGTTTAACTATAATAACAATAGTTAGACCTTTCCATCCTTCTGCTACCATTAATCTTTGTATTTTATTTCTGTGATGTTCCTTTTGTTTGGTCATGGCCCTTCAGCTGAACATCTATATTATATTTCTGTCATCTCCCACACATGCAAAATTCCTCTGCAGAGGCACAGATTTAAAGAAGAAATATAAAATATTTCTGTTAAGAACCTCACCAATTTTCCTTCTCTTTTTTCTTGTGCACATATGATAGAATAATATGGTTTCATTACTCCAGCAATTGCAGCAAATGAAAAATTTGCACCCTTCATGAAAAATATTGGTAACATTCAAGAGCACAGTATAGACCTCTGTTCCTTTAGAAATTTAAGGGAGTCGATCATCACATAGCTGCTCACTCCCTGCCCACGAGAATGGGGAAAAAAAGGTAAAATTCATGCCTTGAAAGAAAGGCAGCATAACAGGACATAAAAGGATAAGAAAATAATACTAATGATGAAAGAATATACAAAACAAGTGATGTACGACTCAATTTCCCACCACCTGCTGACCAATGCCCAGGCAGCCCCCAACCCCATGCCAATTCCCCCCAGTTTTATCATTCAGAATAATGACATATGGTACAGAATATCCCTTTGGTCAGGGGTCCACTCTTGGCTGTGCTCCCTCCCAGCTTCTTGTGTCCCCACCCTCTTTGCTGGCAGGGCACTATGAAAAGCTGAAAAATCCTTGACTTAGCGTAAGCACTGCTCAGTGCCAACTAGAACAGCAGTGTGTTATCAACATTATTCTCATCCTATATCCAAAACACAGCCCTGTGCCAGCTACTAGAAAGAAAATTAACTTTATCCCATCTGAAACCAGGGAGACAAACACTTAGATAATGCTTGTGTTCCAAAGCGCTCAAATCTTCAGTGTAAAAGCCATACACATTATGAAGTCCATGCCTGAGAAAGGGAGGGAGGGAAGAAGCAAAAGGTTTACCAGTAACATAGCTGCCAATTCCATACCTGTCTCTGCTCTAGGTCTTTGTAATAAATATGCCATTGAGGATAATTCACAAAAAATAGGTGAAAGAATTTTAATGTTGCAATTCAACCCCAAACCATCAGCTAAAAGAAACAGATTCTACATCCTAACAGTCCTACCTTAAAAAACTGGTGGGGAAATGTACATGTTTGCTGAAAAAGAAGGAGAAAATATAAAATTGCACACAACAAGCTTAGCTAAAATGGTCTATTATTTAATATTTACTTGGCTTCAGCATTTCCTTGAGAATGTCAAAATAATTTTTTTTCCAAATGTTTTTTATCTCTAAGTGAAGTCACTTGTAATCCTTTCTCTTTTCAATTCAATGAATTGTATTCTTTAACTCTCCTAGACTAAAAATGATCCTTTCAGAAAAACAAATTAATCATGAGACCTGAACAGGGGTTAACCGCATAATGTCCCATAAATAGTAAAAGAAATTGTATCACAGAATATCCTTGCCTCAGAATGAGCATTTAACACTAAATTCAACACTCTAAATTTGCTTATATTGTGTGAAAGTGTGAAAAGAAAAATGAAGGTGGGATGTAATCAATGTTTTAAAGCTAAATTTTTTGCTGTATATACAGAGTAACAGTTCAATTTGTTTAATTTTATATTGTGGGTTATAACCATATTAACATTATCATTTCCTCAGAGAAGAAAGCAGCATAATGTCTCCAAGGACGTGCTGCAATGCATTGGTTTCAGACTGTGCCAGTGTGCTCCATTATCAATGGTTTTTGCACCAACATTTTGATTCGTTCACCATCACAGAGATTTTGAAGCATGTCTAGGTGAGAAAATCATTCCCTCAGATACCTTAAATTACACATTATTTTAAAAACCCCAGACAAGCAAACAACAACAAAAACAACCACCCAACCTCTGGACTTCTGGAGAGCATTTGTCTTTTTTTTTTTTTTCTTTTGTTGTGTTCATTTTTACACTGATGGTACATTAAAATATTTAAAAAGATAAAGCACCATTTTCTTTTCTGGTCTAAATGAAGAGGAATCTCATCTTAATTTTCTGAAGAAAAATAGCACTCAATGGTGAAGAAACATTAATGACTGACAGAGAGGAGACACAGAATCATTACTAATTTAGCCTGGAAAGGCTCTGACTTTCAGTAAAATACTTGGGATCTACCTGAAACCTCTTTTATTAAGGTGGTTAGACACACATGTTTAAGAAACCTGCAAATTAAAACTATCTTTTTCTATTTTCAGATTATTCTCCAGTCAACATCATATAGAATTTCACAATGTTAGTACCATAACATTGTAATACATGTAATTTTTTCACTCAAAGTAAAACAATTAAACCAGATTGAATACTTTCCCCTACAAAGCAGTGCCTAAAATAGGGGGCAAAATAATTAAAGAAAGAATTTTTTACAGAAGCATAATTAAGAATGTATTAACCCCTTAAAGTGACAATGATTAGATTCCCATTGATGGTTTGCAAGTGACAAGTGAGTGATATTGAATTTTTACAAGAATAAAAGTAGATAAAACAGAATAAAATAGAATAAAATATCAAAAAATAAATCAGTGATAATGCTCAAGCCTCACATTTCTTGCTATCCAAAAATAGAAAAAGCAGTAATTTAAAAAATCACAATTCAAACCTATTCAAATGCTCAACATACTTTCCTGGCCTTTCTCCTATGCAAAAAATCAGTTTGTATATAATTTGTCTTAGCAGGTTCTCTTCTAGTGTGAAACTACTTTCACTGTGAGTGCACAGAACCTACATTTCACTTGGAAAGTGATTCATGCAGCTCTGCAAAATCATGAACTGAATTTTTGGTGTTGACAAGGGCTCCCTCTTGTGATATTGTACTGAATTTGGATTAATTCTGGGGAATTAGACTGGACCTTTCGTTTATGAGTGCAAATGCTTCACTAAGCAGTTAGGGGATGTCCAAGTGGATTGTGTCCTGGAAGCTGGAGATGTGTACACTCATCCTCACTACTCAAAAATGCAGAGAACCTGGAAGTTATGAAGAAAAACATGTGTAATGATATGACTGTTCACACAAACGTGGATTTTTAGAAGAATTATTAGAAGAGTCTTATACCTTTATTAAATAATAATCCAATATAGATAAAAATCCAATAATTAAAGTCAGGAGGTTATAAAGTAAAATAGCCTGCTATGAATAACATGAATGTTTTAATAAATATATATAATGGTACTTACGAAGGTTTATTAATGACAACACCTTTGTCTGGAATTTTTTCCAAAGTGCTTATGTGTGGACAGAGCTCTTAAACAATTGCTTCTGTTTCAATTCAATTATCTTTTCATGCACTTACCAAAATTATTTCCACTAAGTTTTCAATGAATACATCCTTTAATTAATACCAAATTGCCTCTCTCCCTTTAAAAAAATTATTAAAATGCCATTCTCTGTTTTCATTCAAATAGAAAAATATCACCATATTGGTTTAAGTTAATTTGATTGCCTAAGTAAAGATCATGGAAAACAAAATCAGTAAGGTCTGTGGGCATTAGGAAACTTGAGACTCCTGAATGAGCATTTCTTCTAGTATTTCATACTTTCTCCTCTCAGAGGTCAGAACCAACAAACAAAACTAGATCTCTAGTAGACATCTACAAAACCAAATTTCACCCACTGCCTGAAATGTAAACTAATTGAAAATGGAAATTGCATACTGCAGGCAGAAGGTTACTTGAATACATGCTGCCCTTTCAGCTGATTAGAGCATGTCAGTACTGTAGGAACACAAACTTTATTACCCCTTTCAGATTTGGTTTGGTCCTTTGCAATTACATGTACTGCATATGATATAAACTCTAAAGTATGAGCATAAAAGCCAAACTGAAAAGATGCAAACAGATAGCTCAGAGTAACTTGAATGTAGTCAGTGTCAAGAAGCTTTGCATACCATAGTACGTTCCTAAAATAATATCTAAATCCAATAGCTAGCTGCATGAAGTGTAGATATTCTTACATTTTGTCAAAAATTATTTGCCTCCCTCAAATCAGTTAACATTGAGATTATGCTGTGTTCAAGGCAAAGACTGGCTTTCATCAGATCCACAATAGAAATATTTTGCACAACAGAGATATGAAGGTGTTTATTCCTCCAACATAGGCATCCTACTTCCACTTCTTCTTGCAGCTTATTTGGTATCATTCTTTATAGTAATAGCTCAAAAATTCTGACTGCACACAGAATTATCTGTAAACTGGGTCAAATGGAAACACATTTAAAAAAAAGAAGAACACCTTGAAAGTGTGCTTGGCTGTAGTATTTTTTCTATAAAAACATCCCCAGCAGTGTATTTTTGTACAAGGTACATTGGATCTGCTCACATACGGATACAAAAGCAGGAAACCACCTCCAAACAAATTTGCCATCTGAGATTCAGCAGCAGAGCTAAAACTGGAGCCAATCTGAAGTCCCAGCTCTCTTAATCAAGTTTCCTATGGCTGCAAAGTGTCAATCCAGGAAGACCTTGAACAAGCATTTGGTCACAACAGGCTATATGCAATATTAAGAGGTAAGAAAGGGAAACTGGAATTTGAAAATAATTAGCTGCTGCTTCTGTTTTTACTTCACTGATTGCAATGTGCATGTTAATCCTGGGGGTCTTAGTGGAGAGCAAAGAGCCCAAATTGATAGGCTGTCCCAACTCCTTGAAATCAAATTTAATGTATTTGTATTAAAACTCCATAGACTGATGTAGGAAGGAACTTTTAAAACATTCAGTCGGGGAAAATGGCAAACTGACTTCCTTTTGAGATACCAAAATATATACATAAACACAAGACTGAGTTATACCAATAATTACAGACTATTTTACCATTCTGAGCAAATTATAAAGTGTATGTTTAGGTCAACTATTGCTTTACCTACTGTTCCTGGGATAATGGCAGTAAATGAAGGAGAGTAGATAATCTGGCATATGAATTCATATCTTTGAATATTTTAAGCACCCAGAGAAGCAGATAAATCATAATGCCCCTTTCATATTCATTTACCAGCAAAATGCCACCTTTAAAATAGCCAAATGGGTGAAATCTACAGAGTCCAGATGGTACAAGGCATAATACAAGTTTCCAAAATCTCTCCTTTAAGTTTTTACAGAACTGGAGCCAGTTATAAGATATCAAAGTGTTGACAGGCATCACAATGTTTTATAAAAGGAGGGATTCAACTAAAGAAATATGTGTATGACTGGAAGATCAAACCAGCATATCCCATTATTGGTTATCCAGATAATGGAAGCAGATATGTTATTTTCACTGTCTTTTGCCAGCGTGGGAGGATTCACTGTTGGCCATTTCCAGCTCCTTTATGTCTTCTCCACACCCCTGAGACAAGCAGATGAGTCAAACCTCATTCATTTGCCACTGATTCTGAAGAAAATTCACCTTTCAGGCTTTTTTTCCCTACCTTATCATTTTAGTGATACAATGAGCTTGAAAACTGACACACATCTACTTACTAAGTAAAATATTGTTTTTATGTACTACACACACATCACTTGCATTGCATATAGATATGCCCGTGAATATGAAAATGTATCTGTAAATGTGTATTCCAAGTGGTTAAATACTCGCAGAGTTCTCCATGCTGTGAAGTGTTCTCAATTCCAAATCTTAGTGAGAAAAAAATCAAAGTCTAGACAACTGTGAGAAAACAGAGAAGGCAAAAAAGGAGCCCAAGTGCAGCTTGCTTTTTCCAAGTTCTAACTTCATTTTAGCTGTCGCTTTAAACAGGTTACCACTGTACAGACAAGATGTGCTGCACAAATAAACAGTCTGGCCATGGAAAATTAAACATAATCTTCCTGCTCCTGTCAGTAGATAAGCAGTCACCTGATTTGGCAAAGTAAAGATTATCTGTTGATAGTACAGGTCATAAAACTTCATATCCTGATGAAGGATGAAAATGTTGAAAAAAATTTGTTTACTGGAAAGTGAGTCATGCTTCCCATGAAGTGATGAATGCCAGCTCTTATTATCGATTCATGGAATTGCTATGGTTGGAAAAGCCCTCCAAGTTTTCCACCTATGGTTTGAAAAAACATCAAGTCCAAACTTTGACCAAACACCACCGTAGCCACTAAACCATGCAAAAAAGTGCTGAATCTACTCGTAGTTTTGAACATTTCCAGTGATGGTGACTCCACTTCTTCCCTGGAGAGCCCGTTTCAATGTTTAATCACTCTTCCAGTGAAGAAATTTTTCCTAATAGCCAACTTGAACTTCCCCGGTGCAACTTGAGGACATTTCCCCTTGGCCTATTGCGAGTTGCCTGGGAGCCAAGGCCAACTCCTCACCTCACCACAACCTCCTTTCACCCAACTTAACCTAGCAGTGTCTTACACTGGAGAATGAGGCCATAATTCCATATTCTTTAACTTTTATATTGAAAGGATTGAGTAATTAGCCGTGACTTGGAGTGGAAAATATGTAGTTCTGTTTTATGGCTTCTATTATGCATACTTTCTGATATGGCCTCAGTTCTCTCTATTACAAAAAAAACCAAAAAACACCAAAAACCTAAAAACCCAACGCATAGGATCTTGAAAGGAATTTAGAAAGGAATAAGAAAGTCCTGATGCAACTGCAAAGTTTTAGTTTTAGTCTCTCTACTGAAGTCCAAGAGATCATGTGTATTACCATAAAGCTTATCAATTTTTGCCCAAGGAACAACCTAGAATCACCTATTTAATATAAATTTTCTAAAGACAAATGTGCAGCAATGTGTCTACAGAGAAAAGGAGCAAACCAGAGCCCGTCCTAGGCACTGCTGCACTTGCAATTCACCTCAAATCAAGGGAGGGGCAGAGGATGAACTACAGTCCTGCTTTTCAGTGGAAAGCACGTGACTAATTAGTGTGATAAGGATAATACACCCTAAAAGAAGCTGGACCAAAGAAATGGACACTGGAGAGAGGATACTTCAGCAATATCACAATTGTAAATATCATAATTGAAAAACTGCTGGGTTTCAGTTGTTGATGTATCCTGCATCCCACAATTTACACATAGCTTATTAAAAATCATCAAGCTTCTCTCAGAAAGGTTGACTGAGTCACTAAGAACCTCTGTTGAAGTAGAGCCATCCAGATGCTTAAACTTAAGGACAGAGAGTTTTTCTAATTGTTGCTGAAGGAAAGAGAAACAAGATAAAAAAAGAGATTTTAAAAACATTTTTTACTACTTTTTTTTTCCTTTTTACATTTAGATTCTGAATGAAAACAAAACAATGTATTTTAATTAGTATTTTGATTAACATAATGAATTCTTTCTTTCATGATAGTTTCCTTAATATAAAGTTACTTTTTTATTGAATACAATCTTTATGTATCCTTATTCCTAGGGAAAAAAAAAGGGAAAACTCTGACCAGTTAAGCCTAGTTAATTTTGAAAGGTAGTTTCCCTGAAAGAGATGTCTTCTGTCTGCTATTTTGTTCATAGTATTTTAAAGGAAAGAATATTTGGTAAACGTACTTTTGGAAATATTACTCCATGCAAATTCAATGTCACTCCAAAACACACTAAAGGAAGCAATACATGAGGTAACAGTCCCACTGTTCACTTTGGTTAAAGCATACACTATTACAATATTACAATTTTAGTTGTTACAGAGGACAAAGAAACCCTTCTCTTCCCCCTGCACATGTATTTGTTGCAGAGTTTGGCAGACCCATTCTTCCTGGAGTAAAACCAGTGCTGAACACCCCAGGCTACAGCCACAGTCTCAAAATTTGGCACTGGTTTACCCCAAGGTGCCCAGGGATGAGCTGCATTCTCCTGGCCTGTGGAGCTGAGGTGCCCTGAGCTGATCCACCCTCTGCATGTGCAAGCCTCTCCCAAATTTCATGTGATATGTGACTGTCACTGGGATATAGAAAATTTCATTTTGACAAATCTCTTCTTTCTAATGGCTTAAATCCCAACAATTTCAAGCCTATACTGGTTAAAGGGAAGCCCTGCTCCCAATCTAAAAGTTTTGCTACATGTCCGCATTTCACGCTGAATGTCTTTCCTTTGTAATAGAATATGTATCAATTATTTATCATTACGTTCTTGCACAGAAAATATCTTCAAGCATTAGGAAAGAAATTATAAAGATGTGCTTAGCACTATATGTGCAGAACAAAAGTAATCAAGTTTTACATTGAACTCATCCGCATTCTGACCTAGGAGGATTTCAAGCTGTTATTAAGAAAAAATAATAAAAATAATCACTCCTATTTCGAATTGTTCCTATAAATCAGCAGTGCTAGGTTCAGTTTTACAAACAAAATTTCATTCCACTATTGTTATGAAGTCATAAATATCACAGAAATAAATACAAAGTACAGCAGGATTTTTCGCCTTTTAATCTGTGCTAGTTCCTTAGGCAGGTAAAAGCATGGGACACATCCACAGCAAAGTTACAGTCATATAGGTTTATTTCATGTTAAAGACATTGGACATAACATCTGGAGAACAAAAAAAAGCTAAACAAACCAACCAACCAAAACAACAACAACAACAAAAAAAATCCCACCAAACTAAATGAAAACTAACAAACCAACCCAACAAAAAACCCCACAAAAGTGCAGCTAGAAAAACTACCTGTCACTGGCAATTTCTACAAATAGAAAATGACCCTGAAGTGAACACAGTTTAGTTGCAAATATAGGTAAGAAAAAGACAGACTCAGAGAAACTTCAATGTCTTTTATAACAGCATTGTAGCACTATAATAGCCTTTCTTTATTATTATTATTATTATTTAGCAAGAGCCTTTTTATGTTCCTTGCTGAGTCACTGATATTGTTGGCTCATTTCTTTACTGAGATAACAAAGAAGGATGTATGCTCTCAGCTGAGCTTTCCTCAATCATTAACCATAGGAGCAGCAAGGCCTAGGGAGAAATCTAAATTTAATCGCTATAATATCACATTTTAAAATAACCATTAATAAAGGTAGATCCTATGAAGTGTGTAAATGTCTTACCTTACATGTGACTAGTTATTTTTTAGTATACAATATTAAAGTTGTACCTTATTGCATTTTTCACAACTAACATACCTGCCTTAAGTTAATCTTTGATAAGATTAAAACACAAGGAAACAAAATGAGCAGATTCAACAAACAAGAGTCTAGAACATACCTATTATGAACTTAGGATACACTGAGATACCTAGGAAGCTACAGATATGTAAGTCCAAAGGCTGTATTCTCTCTGACATAGGCACTGTATATGTTGCCATTTATTCTTCTGGCAACTTTTTATTACTGGTACTTCTCTGTCTGTTTCTTCCAGAGCACTCCTCTTACCTTTTTCACTGTATCTCATTTATTTTTTTCTATTTCAGTTCACTCTTGAGCTAATGAGCAGGAACACACCTGTGCTGCATAAATCGCCAAGAAGATTTAAATAGATTATTTCCTTTATTCCCACAACATGTGACTGATCAAGTTGTAGTTCACTGAAGAAGCTGCTCATCAGATCCTCCAGCAGCTTTAAGTTAGCAAATGATGCTAAATTACAACAGGTGATGTCATGGAATAGAAGTCAGATTCTCCATATTTAGACAATTGCAAGACCTGCCAAGATTTGAATGACAGTTTAAAGCAGCAAGGGATAGAAAAACAATAACTACAAACAAATCATTTAATGCCTTTAAGGGTGGTGCTTCAAAAACCATTGCAGTAGAATCTTCTTCACATCTATTCCCCCCAGTGTGTGAACTCAACCTAGACTAGAAAAAAAAATGTGTATAGATTAAAAAAAAAGAGACAGAGAGAAAATTAAGACTTTGAATTATGGATTTAATTCTGTCCAGTTCCACTGAGTTCTTATTCTAATTTCCATTCTATCTTTGTCTAGCTTCTTAAGTTAAAAGTTCTGCTTGGAGAAAGGTTTGCTTGGATTTTTCTTTTCTTTCCGGTCTCACATTTTTCCCTCATCTTTTCTAGGGCTGTGACATATACATTTTGATCTGACAGTTAGTTCCTTACTTTCTCAGTCATCCCACACAAGTGAACAAACATATTTTTAGAGGAGCTTCCTACAGGGCGTTAGTGAAAGCCAAGCCACACCAGTGTAATGGGTCACCTTTCTACAGATCCCAGTGGGGCCAGAATTTCACCTAGAAAAAGAAGATCCATAGAATCTGGTCACTGATCTACTTTTCACACACATTTCTTTGAAAGATACAAAGAAACATTACAAAACCACTGACCACCAGCTCTGGGCCTAACATATTGTTAGTCTTGTTTACAATCATGTTAATATTTCACTAGAGCTTAAAATTCAACACGATTTACAAGGTGCAAACTTCAGTCTTGGCTGCCCTGATGGCATTGCCACAACTTCTGCGCCTTCAGTTTGCTTGCACAGCCCAGCGTCCTGTGGGCAGGTCCAAGAGAAACACGTGCTGAGCTGTGCCTGCTCCTGCCACTTTCACCACCCTCGGGTCTGATGTGCTCTGCACCTGCTGAGAGAGCAAGGCAGCAAATGGAAAGCATCAGGGAATCACATTTCATTAGATCCTTCCAGCTTCGGGTGATTAACTCAGTCCATTTTATAAAACTGGGACTCTGTTGAAGAAAACTGAATGGATTATATACACAAATCCTGGCAATCAGTAAGTGCCAGCTCCTCTTTCCTCTTCATTTACTACAAGTTGTTCTCTTTTTTTTCTTTTTTAATGCTGTTTTTTTTTTCACAAAACTCCGTAAAAATGTATGGGACTCCTTGGTGTTAAAATTTCAGGGAGACTGCTTTTTAGACCTAAATCCTGTGGCAACTAAACACTTCAAACTTCCCTTGACTTCAGAAATCCTGGACTATTGACTGGAATTTGATTACTAATTTGGTGGTAACGTTCAGGCTTTTCTCATACGTTTTAAACTTTCCACTACACAGAAGGCAGGGGGTTTTATATTCTACGTGGTTTTTTATTAAGAAAAACTGTGCTTTCCTACAGATCATTGCAGATAAGTTTTAGCCCAATAAATGGGGTTTTATTACTCTTTCAGGGTCCAAATATTTTTCTGTCATTACATGCTTTGCACACAAATACATATAAATATAGATATATATGAACATACAGTAAAGTGCAGCTTTACTTTAGTAACTGCTCTAAGTGTCGCCTAGAGCAACAGCACATTCTGCGGCCTCAGTAAAAAGGGTTTGAGCTTACATTCTTGTGTGAGCCAGCACATTGTTTCCCCCTTAACCACCGAAGTTACTTAACCAGTTTGACCAGGATCTAGTATCCTCCTGAGTAAAGACTTAACCACTCTGTTGAGAGCAGTCCTTTCCACAGCCAGTCAGATGAGTAAACGTTTACACTTTTTCCTAGGCGAAGCAGTAGCAGCTCATGGAGCTGCCCTTCACAAACCTTGAAGTAGCTTTCATCTTGCTGGCTTTTGTCATTTTCACCTTGTTCACCCTGGCTTCTATCTACAGTGACTCCCATGGCAACAAAGAAGGTAATGATCTAAAATAAATGTAGTACTTTACAGGTTTTACTAACTAATACTCTAATTACAGGGTTTGTGATTTATCTTGCTGGTGGACTTGCAGTACCTGACACTGGCTTTAGGAATACCATACGAAGGGCAGAGGGTAATTGGTTAAGGCATCAATAAAAGTCACAATCACAGAAATTGCATAAGGTGTGAGAACAAGACCTTTGAGAGCTGGATCTGCCCACTCGGATGGAGCTGTGCCACACAGCCCAGATCAGCGCTGTAAGCAACCTCTGTTCTCTGTAGGGGAGGATTTTCTCCTGGCAGCAGTTCTGCTGCATGGTCTGAGGAGTTACAAGGTGCTTAGGCTGGCAAAACTGAGGATGCTCTTGTAATCAAGGTAAATGTTTGTTCTCATCAGGCTGAAGCCAAGTATTTGCCCTCTTTTAAGAGAGTGAAAATGCCATTAAAAGCACGGGGTGGGGGATGGGGTGCCTTTCTGCCATTCAAAAGGTTTTGTAATCTGGAAAAAACCCCAACCAGATCCCCTGCTAGCTCTACAAAGGAGATTTAACATAACCTTCCACCACCAGCAGAGGGATTCTGCGTTAAGGGAGTACTGCTGTCACAGCCACCCTCGTGCCATCAATCCCTTGCTGCCAGGAGCATCACTGGGGCTGCTGGAGCAGAGGGGGAGCACGGGGCCCTGGCCATGCCGACCAACAGAGGAGTTCCTCTCTCCTTCCCAGCCTCACATGGGATAACCCTACCCCTGCTAAGCTTCCCCAAACTGGAGAAGGGGGGAAGGAAAGGAGGTAGGGAGAAAGACGTTGAAATAAATTCCTGAGGAGCACAGCAATATTGCTGTTTGTTTCCACCATATCTGACAGAAACTAATCCTGCGATAACTTGATTTCTGTATATTAAAAAAAAAAATTTGATTGGCATTTTATGAGCAACCCTAACGGAGTGCTCTTAATATGTATCCTATAATAAAACTTTGGGCTGCCTAATAATTTGTGAAACAATAGCTAAGAGCACGAGAGGTAAGGAAGCATCACAGCACTTGCCACTTGCATGTCAATTAGGTTTCTTCCTTGCTCTTCTGCTCCCTTGGACTTTACATCATTTCTACACAGAAGGAGAAACTGTCTGAAAAAAATGCACATTTCTGTGGATAGAGCGTAGTTGCCATGAGAACTGACCTCATTCAGACAGCGTGGACACATGCAGTTTTCCCTGGAAGAAGTCTGTTGTACTGACATGGCAGGAGTGGCAACTCCTCATGCTCTGAGGATGGGGGAAGCATGTGCTGTAAGGTGTGCAGTCCTCCTGGCAGCTAACAAATTTTGCATAGGCAGAACTTGAAAAGGAGACCCTGTTTCACTGGTCTGAAACTGAGATATGTCTTACGACATCAAAAAAGAAAGTTAATAGAATCATATCGATTTGAAACTTGTGACTGCCATTGTGTAAAGACAAGATTAGGTCTCCTTCCTAGCCCTCAGCTTCCCCAATAACTTACAACAGTGTTGCAGAGTGAGTACCTCTGACAGCATCTCCTTAGTGTCAAAACTGCATGAGAACTTCTCACTCGTCCTGTTTATATCACCACAACCACACTTTCAGTTTGCAAAGAGAAAGCTAAATCTTCTGCTGAGCACTTCATGAGAGCAGAATCGTGATTTAAGAGCTCATAGGTGCCAAAATAGCTCAATTGGTGTGCCCTCAGCAGACCTAGTTCTCACATTCTCAATTAGGACTATATTCAAAGGACTTTGCTTGCAATGATTTTGGACAGAACTGGTGCGAGAACAAATCAGGTTACTATTCTAGTTAAATAACCCCTGAATCCAGGCAACATCCTTCTGCAATAACAGAGCTTTGTAACCATGTTTATGTCTTTCTCCTACAATGTTTTTTTTTTTAATCTGCATTTAGAGGAAAGTCTGGGAAAGCAGGGAATCTATAAAAAGCCTGCTGCATCAGATAAGTGGCAACAGGAGAATGGAAACCATATACTCTGGAGGAGAATGAAAACCATACATCCTCTTTGCACTAACATTGATGGATGTCTTGCTAGAAATCTAAGTGAAGCATGTTTCAGCGAGATGTCCTTCATCAGTCTTTTAGCACACCCATACAGCACTGGGCCAGTACATTCTACTCACAGCTGAAAGGAATACCCTTGATTTCCATCTTGCACGTTATCTGAACAGAAAAGGAGGGCTACGGGAGGATTCTAATTTATATTCCAGTTATTTCAATTCAGTTATTTAAGAGGAGATAGTTGTACTTTTGTGGGAAGATGACTGTGCTTGTTTAATTTTCTCTTGTGGCCGGGAAGTTTGCACATCATTTGCTTTTCCCACAACGCAGAACACAGTGTGTATTTTTCAGATATTTATTTAAATTAAGGAAATGAGAAATTGAAATATTATCCTGCATTTCTCAAGCTTCTAAGGCAAGTTTTGAGGGAAATTGTTCTAAAAAACCAATCTCACCTCTTATTACAGCACTTTTTCATGGCACTGTATAGCAGAGGATACAGCGTGAATCAGCTGTTCCTGTTCCAGCTCAAAAGGCAGTGCTCAGATTTGCCACTTCAATGGAGGAAAGGGACTGGGAGATAGGAGTGTGCATGACTAAGTGTGGCAAACTAGACATACCAAATAGAGTAATTAGGAAGTGAGGAGAAGTATACTTGCCTTTATTAAAAGAAAAGATTTTTATCCCTCAGAAAAATGAGGGTGTGTTCTGTAACATTACCCTGCCTTTAAGAAAATGCAACAATTCATACAAATGTAAATAATGTTTCCCTTCAAAAGTCTGTATCTACCTGAAGAAGATAAGCAGAATGTTTAGAATAATGTTTCTTTGTTCAGGGAAGAAAAAAAAAAGGAATCTGAAAGCATTTATTCATTAACTGAGGTGGAAGTAAGAGAAACTCCTGATAACATGACAACTGAGGTACTTGAGGAAGGACACTGAACAAGTAGAAGGACACAACTGAAGAATGCAGAAGTGCTTCACTAGATTTATTGTAAGGAAACTTAATTCAGAAAACTAGATTAAAAATAAGGCATGTATCATTATACTATGCATAATAGTAGCTACTGGAAGTAGTACAGAAGCCTACAGAAAACCTAAATGTAAAATCAAGAATATACTCATTGCCTGTGTTACAGAGCCTTTTTTTGCTGGCATTGCATATTGTTCTTCACAGTTAGATGCCTACAGGCCAGCATCTGGCACAAACTACAGGACATGGATTAGAGTAAAAGCTGACAAGGATGGAAGCTGTTTGGGAATCTGTAGTGGTGTGATGTTCTGAAGGAGGCTGCAGCATGTGTTTCCCACTGCCTTTTTAGGAGACTAAACCTACTGCCACAACTTACATGGAAAAAAATTTTCATGCCCCAGTGCCACTGCAGCTCTTTTGTATGAGGAATGACTGCGAGGAAGCAGTCTTCTGATTTCCTATGATTCTTTCTTAGTGTAGAAGGTAAACCTCAGCTTTAATTCTTCTCACTCTTTGACCACTATCCCTGTCAGGAACCAAACAACAGCTCCTTGAAGCAAAGTGCAATGTGCTTTATAGAGGTCTGTTCCAAGAAATATAAAAGATGAGAGATTTACTGTAAAAAGGTAAAAGACAGCACGATTTTAAGAACTTGTGATGTATTTGCTGCCAAGAACAGGCAGTCATTAGAGCAGTTCCAAGCAGAGTCTATACAGTAAATCTCCCACTGGAGGGAGTTGTCTATTCACTGTGAGCCACTAGCACTGCTACTTGAAAAAGAATTATCTTGCCAGGACCAGAAACAGCACATGAATCCCTGGAAGCCTTGCTTTCAGCAGTGTCTGCTACAATTGAAATCTCAAGCCGGAAGATTAAAAAGCCTGTTTTGCCATTCATATCTCCATAGCGTGACAAGCTATGCCAAACACAGGTGCACACAAGGGAGTTCTTCTATTTACTTAGCAGATTTTTGCCTCAGGGAAATTTGATTTCATATGCACTAATTGAATTTCAGTGGAAGAAATTTACTGTTTTCCTCCACTTACACAGCATAATCCAAATGGTAAGACAGCAAGGAATATACTAGCAAGAAATACTCCCTGCGCCAGAAAATTAATTTCTCCTTATCTGTATCCTTTTCTCCAGGAAAAAATCCCCATCTATACATATAGGGGAAATAAAAGATGGATTGCCTCCACTAAACCACTATTTAAAATATTTGCTTGCA
The DNA here is from genome assembly GCA_036630365.1 of Acanthiza pusilla. Lineage (NCBI taxonomy): Eukaryota > Metazoa > Chordata > Aves > Passeriformes > Acanthizidae > Acanthiza > Acanthiza pusilla. The sequence goes on from JAXCHO010000164.1 coordinate 26,030,961, forward strand.
TTAAAATTACTTAAATTGTTTGATGTTTAGTAATAGGGACCCTAAAACCAGAGGTGTCTGAGCTGATAATATTGAAGACTCCGCTTGTAATGATTTGAGTACTGACAAACCAGGCAGTGAAAAGTACAAACAGAAAGTGCACTCAAGAACGTGCATTCTGTAATATTTAAGATACTTCTAATATTTTCAATATGTTGTATATTAGGAAAGTTTAATATTTCCATTCTTTCTCTAAGGATAATTTCTTTTGATTACAAACTGCTGGTAAGCCTTGTGAGGCCATGGAGTCTTATGGAATACTGCAAGCACACAGGTCTGCAGACAAAACCCCTTCTACTTCTTTTATAAAAATAAAGGCTCAAGCAAACTTAATGGTCTCATATCAACAAAGAACAGATTATGTCTAGAAAAACGACATCAGCTAAAACTTCCAAAATCTAGCCAAAGGGGGCAATAAACATTGTACATCAGCTACTATTTCACAGAATGACATGGGTATGGGCCAAGTCCTGAGCACTGCATGAAAGAAAGAGAGTAACATTGTTTCATGCTAGTCAATAAATCTGATTACGCTGGAGAACAAAATACTATAAAAAAAGGAAATATGTAATCATGTAACACAATCTTTTTAACAGATTACTAGGAATTCCTGAATAATTTTGACTAAAAAACTTTGCATGACATGATAAAGTTTTCTACATATCTTCATCCCAGCTGAAGCACTCTTCACCTGTATGTTTCCTAGAAAGTACAATTTCGGGAATAAGGAGCCTTGGCTATGCACCTGTTCTTATTAGGGAAAATTAAAGCACATAACAACAGTATTAGATCTGCAGGAGGAAACCTGGAGAATTAATGTTTAACCTTCCCTTAGTCACAAAGGGACACTTTTCACTGTCTTGGTGACAATCTTTAGTGACCTGCATTCATTTAATAATTTAGTATCCGTTTCATTCCATGAGAAGGGGCAATAGAACAATTCACATGCTTGATGCATTCTGCTCTAGAGGTCAATATTTTCAAACTCTAAACTATCAAAAATAATAAGGTTTAGGGTCTTTAGTTTGGGGCTTTTTGTTCACCCCATGAGTTGGCATAATTAATAATATTAAAGACTGTGAGATTACACAGTCACTTAATGATTTTTTTCCCTGCTGCCTAGCTGTTCTCAGGTTGCTTTCACATCTTATTAAAGATTGTGTCACTGCTTAGAATACTGTAATTAGTATTTGTTAGGCTTTGCTACAATCAGCACTTCTCTTTAACACCTATGTTCCTTCTGTCATTGGTGTTTGATCTTGTCCTGTGTGAAAACACTTTAAAATACTTTGAGTATCTCTCTAATAAGAGGCCAAAAATTTACTTGTATTATAAATTATTCAGAAGTATCCTACCTACCTAAGTGAGATTACAGTAAAATTTCCGTTAATTTGATGAAAGAGTATTTGGAAATTATATTCCTTGTTTTAAAATCAACCATCAGTGTGAGCTCCTTACCATTGTGTTTGATAATATAGTGTGTAAGGACATGTAAGGACCAGGGAGATGCTTCCATTCATAAACATCATCTGCCACTGCTCCATTGAGTGCAGATTGAATTCATGATTTCAACTCACGAAAGGCATGATGTGCAGATCATAGGTTGCCATGTGCTGATCAGAATGAAACTTAGGTGTTCAAAGACAGTAGTATCAACATCAAATACCAAATTCAAGGGGTCTGGGTCCTAAGGAGCAAGATAGTTTTCTCGTCTTGCTTTTTCTTTTTTTTCTTTTTTCTCTTTTCCTTTTTTTTTTTTTTTTTTTTTTTTTTTTGTGAAATCTTTCAGAGAAACCTAATAGGCCTACAGCAAGTCTTCCCACGTACTAAAACATTACCAGGGTGCTTTCCTGTCACTCCTTTGCCTCCCAACATAGAGCCTTTAAAGTTCAATAACTCCCTTCTGTGGCAAAACTCAGGGAAAATAAGTCACCTTTGAAAAGCCCTACAGGGGAGGATAAAAAAGAAAGAGAAAAACAGCCCTGTGTTTTCAAACTAATAATGTGGGAGTAGGAATGAACATTAAGACTTTCCCAGGAATCCCTAAGGAACTGGCATTTATTATTTTAGGACTAAATTCAGTCCTTATTGCTGTCATAGGATTGCTTTTGAAATGTTGGGTAACACTTGTGGATTGGATGACATTCTTAGTAAACTCAGAAGTATACAACAGTTTTTCTTTCCCTGGGAGGTAAATGTTTCTGATGTATATACATACATATATATAAAAATAAAACAAAGTAAGTGCCAGAAAGGTTAAGTAGTCCTTCCCAGATTAAAAAAAATAACTGTTTGAGTTCAAAGAAGGCAATAAATAGAATTACTCCACCAGCTCCTGTTCTCTGTCTACTAATTCTATTTTCCCCTTAATAATATGATACTCTTGCACCCTATCTGTGTGAGTGGTGTCTAGAAACGACTTTTTGAGGGCTATGTTTTACAAGTAGTTCTTTGCAAGTGAGAGAATTAATACCTAAAATAATACAGAAAGAAAGGGTTCACCAATCTCAGGGATCTCTCCTGGCTTTGTGCCCTAGAATGTTCTTAAAATACGGCAAAGCTACAGGTGTGAGAGGTGCGAGCATGCACTCAGACTCATCTTGTAGCTAGAAACAATTGTAATGTGAGTGAAATTTGAAATTAGGTCATGGTTCTGCTTGGATCCCATATTCCTTTCTGCTCCCCTGGGCTCTCATCCTGCATCTGTCTCCACAGACCCCACGCAGCTCTCCCAAGCCAGTGCTCAGCTGCACCTGTGAAGTAGAGACAACTGTAGAAACACAAATAAGTGACCTTAGGCTGGCTTTTGCCTGACCTGGTTGGAATCTTGGAAATATGCATCAAAATAAAATTTGTTTTCTTTAGTTTCCTGTATTCTTCGCTATACAGCATTGAATTCCATATACGTTTTGTTTGTGGCTGATGGAGTGGGAGGGAAGGATGGAGAAGATTTCTGCGAAAAAGCAATGAATCTGTCCTCAGACTGGTTTATGGCAGAGATAAGCTTTGTTGCATTGCTTAAAAATAAAATCTCCCTCTCTCTAGATTATTTCACTACTAAGACTGATACCTAAGATGAAGTAGAAAAAATTACTTATAAAATATCTTTTTAAAATATGAGGTCTTATAAAGCAATATATTTCCTTATTATGATTGAAATTCATGCAACTTTCACTGAAATACAGGGAGGAATCTACTGACCACTAAGTTGAAGATTTCTGTACTCTGTTCCACATAAAAGGATGCTTCTGACTTCCAGAAACCTCAAGAACACTTTTCAATCTGAGGGCAGCTAACAGAGTTCTAAAAAAACCCAAGCCAACAACAACTTTCAGAGATTGTTGTTGTGATTTCAATGGAAGATAACTTAACAGATCAGAAGGCAAAGGAGAAAGAGAAAATACTAACTCTCAGCGAGGCAGAATTACAAGTAAAAAAGCAAAATCAGGTAAATTTTAGGTAAAAGCATAGCATTTGTGAAAAATGGAAACACTGTGAGACAATATCAAAGGCATTAGAAATTAGTAGTGATTAGCTAATCCTAAGAGCCCCCCTTGTACACAAAAGGTAGGATGGCTCGTCTGGAGCTTGTTTTGCTCACATAAATTGCCTGTGTTTGATTCAGGCCACAGCCTAAATGAGACAAATGAGACTCATGAGCCCAAAGAGAGAGAACAATTCAAAAAAGGGATGTTACCAAGGCCAGAGCAAAGACCTCCAGCTAGCAACAATAGTTCAATAGCTAGTTCAAATATAGGAGAAGATAATTAAAGAACAGGTCAGACAAATATTTTAAGTCTGGGATAACTGCACTTTGGAAGGCTGCAAAAACAGAAGTGCATATTTTAAAGGTAGGAACACAGATGTCTAAGGACTTCAGGACCAGTCAGTTATGGGGAAAGTATGGAGGAGTAGATGGAGATGAGAGGGGAAAAAAAAAAAAAAAGAAATTCAAATTAGACTTCACAACATCTAAAGGCACGACCAGTCTTCTCAAGGAATGCAATATTTTTCCTAGCTGCAAATTTATGCAACAGGTCAAATATAAATGTTGGCCTCGTTTTCTTTGATGGCAGATTGTATAGATCAGATATCAAATTATGTTAAGCTTATGCAAAGACTGCAATTTCAAAACCACTAGAGGTGGTCCTAAAGAAAAGAGCTGGAAATGGAGTAACTCCCTGATGATGAATTTCAGGATTTGAATGCTATCAAAGCAGAAACTATATTCTATTTTATACAGCTAATAGAGGTCAAACATCTGAAAACATGGACTGGGGTACATATGAAACTGTAAAGTGAAGCAAAATAGTAGAGCTTCCCAAAGGAAAAGTGGAAACCAAAGAAGTAAATTAACACTGGAGATTGAAGAAGTGAGAGCTCTGCATAAAAATGGTTTATGTGTATATTTAAGCACCTCTCACTTCCTTCTGTTATTAAAGAAAATTCAAAAGGCCCTCAACAGGCTGAAGTTTAGATATTGCACTGTGAAAATATAGTCAGTGAGCTCCTTACCTATAGATAAAATGCAGGAGGAAAAAAAGTCCATTTTCAGGCAATAAAAATACAAAAGTATGGTGAGAATAAATACCAGAGATGTGTTCAATCACCCACCAGCCTTCCTCTCTGTTTAATGCTCTCTGGCACATGGACACGATGGAGAAAACTGCAGACTTAAAAATTAATGAGCTTACCATGCCATGGCTAAACCAGGATTAGTTTGATCCCAACTTGGAATAAATAATGAAAAAGTGAAGGCTGTAATATATTTAAACAAGTATATAGAGCCCAGAATAAAGTAGTGACTTTAGAGTGGAACCAGACTGTTCTAGAAAATAGGAAGGTTCTTTTAATAAAAGCCACAAGACACACAGAAACAGAGGTAAGAGAGGCTGTTTTTATTTTGTTATGTATATTGTATTTTTTGGGGGGGATTTTAACTAAAAGCATTAAAAGACTGCTCAGGTAATAAACCCCAAAAAAGAGAATAATACTGTGGTAACATTGATAGATTACATAGACAGCTATATGCAAGCGCATTTATCAATAAGTAAAGCGATCTTTTTAGCAAGTTAACAGAAGTGGGAAGTCAGATACTCAGTTTATCTGTGATATTTCTTCCTATTTTAAAATACAAGAAATACTTTTAAAGAAACATAAATGCTGGCAGGATTTTGAGGAATCAGTATCAGACAATTCTGATAGATATACCCTGTGATGGTGGCATTCTGAGGGGAAAAGAATCAAAAATTGAATACACCTAAAAAAAAAAGAAAAAAGTAATACACTTACAGATATTTAGTATTGTCAAGTTCTAGAAAGTTATTGTTGTGCTATAAATTGTGAAATGAATTTGTAAGACTTTTTTTCCAAATCTATAGCTACATGTATAAACAATTCAATACATTTAAAACCAGTAATAAATGAAGTGTTGCATCTGTTTGACATGCATAAAGTTTATTGGTTTTTTATTTTGGCACAGTATATCAGGGATATAAAACTAAAGATGGCTTTAATATTATGACAATATTAACAGCCAAGAAAATACAACCCAATGGAATGTTAGACTCTGATTTTTAAACTCAGAAAATGTGATCAGATTTACAAATCTTACTTTTCTTGATTTCAGATAATTCTCAATTACCAATCATGCTAATGAAATTTTTGTTTAAACCACATCATTATTTATTTACTTATTTTAAAGAACGTACTTACACCACACTGAAAACCAATCAAATTGTAATCTCTCACAGTAATGAAAGATTATTCCGTCTGTTACCATGCCGTGAGGTTTTGGTTATGCTTTGGAATTAGGCTTGCCGAAAAAATTCCAAGTTCTGAAATTTTTTTACTATTTTTAGTGGGGAAAACTGGTAGTTCTATGTACATATGAAATATATTCACTGCTAAAAAGAGAAATGCTATTTGAAATTGGTCTGAAAGCATTAATTACTTTAATTCCATTAATTCAATTAATTGATTTTCCTTCCTCTTCCAAACAGTCATGACACAACTTTCAGTCACAAATAACCTGAAATAAAGGGAGGAACATTCTTTACTTATTTCACATCTTTTTCTCTCCCTTAAAGTTAATGTTCTGCTTTTGGCTCAGAGCTACTTCTAATAAAAAACCAAGAACTTGGGAGACACGCAGATGGCCCCATACTATAAATTATGTGGTTGTCTTACGTGGGCGGTATGTAAAACATTGCTTCTTCACTCCCTTATAGCAAGCCTGGAATCAGAAGGCACGTGGTGCTTGATAAGGCTTTTTACATTTTCTATTTTTAATGTAGGTAAAAATTTTGTGACCTTCAAAAATAAGTCTTGTCAATTAGCAGAACTTTTCTGTCACATAATGCCTCAAAATCTAAAATGCTTCTTATTAATGATGTCTTTATTCTCTCCAGAGGAAAGCTACACACAGGAAGAACACAAGAAAAGGAGCAAATGCAAAAAGAAAAAGAAACATTCAAATATGACTGAAGTGGTTTAGAATATTACCCAAGCCCACTGTTGGAAATACTTCTGAAAGAGGTATCCCTGGAAGCTGGTCACATGAGGACAGTGAGAAAACGGACGTGAGAAAGGAAGGACCTGGTCATCCATCAGATGGACTCCAGACGTGACAATTAGAGTTAATGAACCACAACCCATGAAGCTGCTTCAGCACCTTTTTACAGCCCCACTTCATGGCCTTAATAAAAGTACCAGGGCTTATTTTACAGAGCACATCTGCTCTAAATTCCCAAAGGAGAAACTTTACATTCAGAAGTTATTTTTCTTCCTTCACCATTTTTCAGTCATGTACAAAGAATATTGAACAGCAATGTATTTACTTTTCTGTCTGTTCAGTCATCAGAATATCCGAATTGGAAGTTTTTTTTTTTACAATAAAACAATATTATTATTATTATTATTATGGTTATTTAGTTTGCATTAGCATTAATAAGCTGCTAAGGCTGACTAACAAGTAGCAGGCAAGTGTGGTTTTTATATTTCTCCAGTACAGTGGCATCTCTATCCAAGTACTGCCTTTGATTTCAGATATTTAGAAATAGTGTGCTTTACAAAAATCAGGTTGATTTGTTACTTTTGCAAAGTGCCTCACTCAGCCTTGGTACCAAAGTCTTCACTTTTTTCACAGAGCATATATAACTAATGAAGCAACACCTCTTCCTTCCTGCAGTCCAGAAGATCCACTGAACTTCTAAGGATTGAGTTGGAACTGGTCCTTCTCACCTTATGGACAAAGCACTTCTGCAGTTATCCTATTCATTTCCTTAGGTCTCAGCCAGTGCTGCACCCACACTGCTTCTTCTGTCCACAAGCAAAAAGAAGCAAAGGGAAGGACAAAGTAGCTCAAAGACTGATTGTTAGAAGACTCCCTTTTGCATACTAGGAGATGACTGGACAAGCTCTGGGCTGGGCTACAAGGTATACTATGCACAGGAAAGAAGTAATTTTTTTACTCACTGCAGTGATATGAGTAAAAATATAACAAAATGGACCCTGTTGTGTCACGAAGCTTCAGATGGCAGTGCCTGAGCAGCTTAATTATGATGCACTGCTTTCAGATTGTCAGTGTTCTTCAGGAAAGTAAAGGGAATGCCTTCTTCTGATATTAGCCACTAATTTAAAACATAAGCAATCTGCATATTAATCCAAGACCAAATAAATGCTAGAGCCATTTGCTGGAAGAATAGCATTTTGTTAAGGCGTTGTTGGTCGGCCAAGGTCTGATGTGTATAGAGTGTTGGCACAAAAAGGGTTTTCCCAAAACAAACCAACTCACTATGAAAATTGACATCTAAATTACAGCTGCTGTTTGGTAACGGCAGACAATTCCAGGAGCACTTGTCTGGCATAGCCATTGTCAAAACCTCCCATAGTAAAATACATTATTCCCCTCTTTTCATAGTAAGCAAAGATGTTTCAGCAGCTGATACCTCCTTAACTCTGAACTGGAAGAAAAGTGTCATTCAGAAGTAAGAGTCCAGTTTGCTCTAGCACATGGAAATGTCTGTGGTATGTGCAGCACCTCATTGGGAGTCACTGCCTTTCAAGGGAAGAGTCTCATACAGCTTCTTATTTTAATACTTTTTCCATCACTTAAACAACAGATTAAATAATAAACCACTTCATTTTATTCTAGCCAAGTTTTCTCAATTGAAAAAAAAAAAAAAAAGTGTTTCACACGATGTTAAATGGCTTGGTAAAAAAAATCCCTGAAATTGTCTCCACTAGTGTATGCGTTATTGTTAAGAAAAAATCAGGTTTGTTTTCATTTTTTCATTTGTTTTTTGTTTTTTATTTTAACCTTCCTAGAGCTCATTAAATGTTACTCATATTGAAAACATGGTCAAACCAGTGAAAGATAAAATATGAAGTTTAAAAACAGGCAAAACTTTTAAATTATTGAAATAGTGTTTGCTACAAATACTGTCTGCCGTGTGTAAACACCAAATTATATTTGCAAATACATATGCAGAGAACATAAACAACATAGTGAATAAACCACCCACTGACCAGGTGAATGATGTTTTAAAGGCCTACTCCTAATAATTTCCTTCAACCCAATACTGCTTCTGTAAATAGGGGACATGACACCTAACGGGAGAAATAATTGTTTTTTTCTTCATAAAAGTGTCATATAAACATATTTAATGAAGGTCTCTGTGTAAACAAAGCTTTCTAAGAGAAAGTGCTCTAATAGGTATTTGTCATGAGCTGTTTACAAGTCATTCTAGGATGAATGAACTTAACACATCCATATTCTAACTTTTTTTTTTAAAGCAACAATAAAGTGTATTTCTTTGGAAACTGCATTTCTCTGGGTTTTAATTAATTATTTTTTAAATTACTATTTTGATGACATTTAATCTACAAACTTGTTATTTTGATTAAAAAGAACGCACTGTTTCTCATCCAATGTTCTCATTCAAAACAACTCATGTTTGTAGGCAGATACATCAGGAAAAAAACATCTTCAGTGTTGACACAAAGATAAGAGGGTGCTTAACTCAGGATCATGGCTTGGAAGCACAAACGTTCAGTCCTTCTTGGGAGTTACAGCCCAAATTTTTGCATACATTCTAGACAAAACTAAAGTGAATTTTCGAGTCTTTTTACTAATAGAGGATCTACAGGACCAACCTCCCAGCACAGTAAATGTATTAAAAAATATCAAGTGTACTAATTAAATTATAGTATTTAAAGAAAATTTTAAAAATCTATGTGTACACTCTCAATCCCTGTTTTCAGTGGCCTGTGTTCCTATTTTACATACTAAGTGAGTCATGGTTGTAAGAAGATTTAAAATCCCACTTTGAAAGGGGAAGTATAATAGAACATGGATATAATTAAAAGAGTTATAAGTGTTTGAAAAAATATTGTGTTCTTCTTATTACTAAACTCCATTGCGAACAGAAGCTGCCATTAGGTGGAGATGATTTTCAGCTTCATCTTGAAGACTCTCTTAAGACAAAAACTAACATTAAATACTACAAAGAAATTTCTGTCCACTCGAGGAGACCCTCTGAACAGATCATCATACACTTTCTTAGTTAAGAATCTGATTGCAAACCCATTTAAGCTGAACTGTGCAGAAACTACTTTGAAAGAAACATGTCCACACAGGAGTTGTATTACCTTAAAAACTTTTCATAGTAAAACAACTTAGCCTTCTCATACAGGCAAGGATTGAGTCTTTCACAGACGCATTGGCAAATCCCAAACATGGAGATAAAATCACTTCTTACATTATCGCCCAGCCACAACAAACCTAATTTTAATGATTTGTAGATATAAACATTGGAACACTGAAGGTATCATAGAATCCTCACTCAATTACTTGTCTAACATTAAGAAGCAGGAAGGAGCTATGCACACACAGTAAAGAGGCAGATGTTTCACTAGGAACATACTTTACCAGATTAAAATTCTGTGCTGTCTTCTGTTATTATGCACAATTCAAATGTATTGCTCTGATTATGCTTCATTTTGTTCTGTAAGAGGACATAATACACCATCTACCACACTGAAGCTGTAAACCTCCCTGCAGGCAATTTCTGCCCTTCCTGAGTATCCTCCTTCTCCTGCCATATTAAAACCATTACTTCTGTGACACATGGCAGTGTTTTCCAGCTGTAGTGGACTCAAGAAAAGATCCTGGCATTAGGCAAGTCTTTCATATAGTGTAAATCTGATTTTGTTGAAGTCAGAAAATTTTTACAGTTGAATCCAGTTAGGGAAAAACTTAGACTTACTAGTCCATTCCTGCTCATGGTACAAGTGAGGGAAGAGGACCTGTAATTTTGGAAGTGACTTGTTCAGCCTAATGGCAACATCCTCAGGACCAAAGCAAATTAATATTTTATTAAAAATTCCCATAAGAAAGACTTCCCCATAGGGGATGCAATCCTTTCCAGGAGACACCATAAAGGTGAAGTAATTATTTTCTTGTTCTGAGATTTAGTGGCCACTGCTCCTTAGCTGTACCCAAAGTGTACTATTTCTGCACTGACTGATAGATGTAGTTCCTTCTGACTGCTGTCCTCCTTGTAAGTTTTAGTAAGTTATTAACAGTAAGAAGCAGAAAAGAAAGAGTATCATTAGTTTAGAAAGTCAGTTTTAGAAAGCAATGGAAAGTACCTCACCAAAAATGTGGATCTAAGCCATGAGCTTTAATGAGGTAATAAAAAAACATTCAGAAAGAAAAAAAAAGAAGTTGTGTGAATAAAGAATTAATCATACCAGATTATCATTGCAGTAGTATAGAATTTATAGGACTAAAAATAATGTTCTTGGTTTAAGATTTAAAACTAATACCTTTTGCACCAGAAAATTTTTAGTCAGCCATCTCCACTCATTTCCATAACAGACTACTGTTATTTCCATAACAGACTACTGTTGACTGTCTTCTCTTTCACTGGAAGAGGCTCAGAAGCCTGGCCCACAAGTACTAAAGCACCCATGTCATATGAATTGATGTTTGACCAAGTCTTACATTCATCTTCGTATTTTCTGAACAACTAGCAAACAAGGAAAACAAACAGGAAGATCCTGTTTGGAAGCCACTCACTTTGAAGGACTGACAAAAGCTGCCTCACTACAGCCCTCGCAACCAAACGACATTTTCCATGACTGGCTGAGCTGAGCAGCACACAGTATTCCTAGGGGATCCCTTTGATCCAAAGAGTACCATTTACCTGTGCCATGGGTCATTTATTTATTTGTCTTCTCAGCCAATACCCTTTGATGTAACAAATTCAGGATGCCACTGCTCTGGTATATGGCAAAGTAATTAATTCCAGCAATAATGTCTTCAAAGATGATGCTGTAATTGAACGCAGAAGAAAAAGCCACAAAAGAAGAAAGATAGACATAAATAGTGTATCTCTCTAAGTCAGCTAAACTTTGTGTGTGAGTCTGAGTGAGTAATTTGGAAGATTTAGCTACACACTGTAGCCTTATTCTTTGTTTATACATGTAAATCTTGTATTTATTAAAAGGTAATTGACAGATGTAAATTCATGGGACTGCATATTTACATATTCTAAAAAAAGGTCATATAAAAGGGCTAAAAATAGCATTCACCTATTTTTTAAATTACAGAATTCAAGATGTATTCTCATTCCTTTCCCAATAATATTCAAAGTACAGGGATATTGAAGCCATGCAGTGCACATATGGACCATTATCACAAATGTTACAACCTGTACATTTTTTTGAAGTTGTTCAAGACAGACCAATCACAAATGAGTATTGTGTAAAAAAAACAAAAAAAAAATCCTTTCTGGGATTTTCTTATCTCATTCTATGACGTACTTCGGCTCCTTCTTATTTTCTAGGTTTCTTTGAGGCTGACTCTTCAGCTGCTGTGGACTACAAGGGAGTATGCCCACTTTTATCCTTAAATCCAAAGACCAGGCTGACTGTAAAAAGCCTCAGGAGACAGAAGTCCCACAGCCCCACGGGAACAGACTTGTAGAGCAATCCTGTTGGTGCCAAGGATGCAACATCCACACTGCACACATCCTGTGTGTTTCCCGTGTGCCTCAGGTGTGTTTGCTCAGATGAGCTGATAACCAACTTCTGTGGTCTGAACACCCATTAACAGTTGGACTTCATCTATTGTCCTTGTCTTCAATCCATAATTATGCCAAAAAGAATCCAGTTGGCAATTTCTGATACTGCTTCATGGCATGAAGTAAAGCACAGTAATTGGGAATGACTGGGATATCCACTTTAAAAGGGCACTGCTGATATAAATCCCAGATTGAGCAAGCACCTGGACAGGGTATGATTTTATGAATACACATAGAACTGTAGTAGCACAAAACCCTGAAGTTTAATATTCTTACTTGCTTTGTTAGAATTCAGGCAAAGTACTCAGCCCTAAAATTTGACATTTTACTCTGCTTCACATGCTCTCACTCAAAAGAGTTGAATTCAAATTAGGCCTGGAAGCAGTCATGATGAAAGCTTAAAACTCTATTTGCATATTCCATTTGGGCTACTACTGTGGATTCAGACTTTAAGATTGCTCTTTGATGTATATTTTCTATTTTTTTAATCCACTCATGACCTTCTTCATAAAAGTTTTCTACAAAGATGCAATTTACCAGATTCAAAGGTATGATCTCTTTAACTCAGTGAAACAGATGCAAAACATGACATTTTTTTCTGGGTGGCAGGGTGTGTTGACAAGAAATTTTCTTTATTACTACCCATGTTTGCTCTTTCCTATAATGGGATTATGACTGTAGTAAAGGTCATATTGGTTCAATATAACATCCAAAAAAAACATAGAAAAATTTGAACTGTACATCAAAAAAAGCTCTTATGAATTTAATAATTTTATCTTTGATTTATTAGATGTAACATTTAACCATCTGTTAATGTGGAAACTAGCATAAAATACAGGCATTTTATGCTAGCATAAAATGTTAGCAATTCATACTTGGATGCAAGCCCAAAATAATAATTGGAATTATAATTGATGAAAACATAGCTCTTCAGATATTAGCTGTATGTCCCTGTGCCTTTTTTTCTTGAGCAAAAGATTATTTGGAGTGAAATACGGCTTCAGAACACTATAATGCTTCAGAAGAGCTGCACAGACATTAGTGAGAGAGAAGAACTTTTTACAGAGATGGAAGATTTTCATCTTTTCTGCTTTCTCCAGATACCCTCAGGAAGCAGGAAAATAATGGCACACAGTTCTCACGTGGCCTTTGCCAGCCCTTCATATCAGCACCTGTCAAAGCTTCATCTACAGGTTGATTTAACATGTGGCCACTCAGAATGGCTGCTTTCATATCAAACCTCCTTATCTACCTGCGCTGGCTGTGATAAACGGAGAAGGTCACGGCCTTGGGAGGAGTTCTTTGCAGATCTCCCCTCTCTCTTTTTCATTGAGTATTTTATTTGAAAGGGAATCTGAGTGGTGTTATTTACAGCCCTGTTGAGGAAGATTAGCAGAACTGAGGGACAATGATACAGATATAAATTCTGGGATGTTATTGCTCCAGGCCCACAGAGATGAAAGCACAGAGCTAATGGCACAGCACAGCGTCTTGGGGACTGCTTGCAAGGAGCATGAAGGTAACAAAAACATATGTACAAAGGTATTAAAGGGTCATAATATAGATGGACCAAACAATTCTACTCCTCTTCCTTCCTACTCCTCTTCCTTCCTAATCCTCTTCCTTTCCACTCTTTGTTCCTCCTCCTCTTCCAATCAACAAGGGTGCATCTTATTTAACATTTACTAAAACTTCCACTATTTCCAGAGCTGATGTGAAAGACTGAAGTGTGATGGAATCAAGTGGTTTTTTGCTTTGTTATATATTTAATATAAAATATCTATTTTGCCAAAACTTTATATAATTTTATCAGCCTTTAATTACTACTCCATTCTTGCAAATGCATTTTTTAAAAAATCCTAAGTAAAAAATATTGATTTTCTTGCCATTCTTTGAATTATTATATGCAAGATTTATCATTTTGAGGCTTGGTGTTTCTGCTTAAACACAGTATTTGAAAACAAAGCTTTCTCTACAGCAAATACTCATGGTTTTTTCTGTGCTACACATTTACCATGCTAGAATATCTAGTTCCTCTTAAAATTGCCCACTTACCACCTGTTTCAGAACACCTCTATTGACATTGTGATGTGCTGAACCACTTATGCATGCACATGCAGAAATTTCTTTTCAGACCTGAAGTCTTCAGTCAGATACATTTGTAGTCGTAGATGTCATAGCTAACCGTCTCAAACCCACTCACAACATCTGTGAGCACCTATGAATCTCCAACTTTCTGCAGGAATGAATTTTCAGGAAAATACTTTCCTATTTAAACAGCATCTTTTCCTTTTTTTTTCCTACCCCTGCCTTAGAAAAGCATTCAGATCCCTGAGTTAACACTAATTGTATAGCCTGAATGATAATAGAGGATAACACTATCTTATCCTTTTAAGATCCAAACTGGTAGTGAAAGCAAATTAATTTATGTATTTTTGTATAAGAAAAAAATCATAAGTTTTAGAGTTCTTACAACTATTGTATTTATTAAAATGTTTCAAATTGTAATAAATTACATCTGAGTAATTTATGGTTTAGAAGAAAATTTGTTGAAATTTAAGTAACTAGCTTTCAGTCAGAATTCATTTGATTTGAACTCATTTTTGTATTTGAACATTTTTTGGTTGTAAATTTGACAGCAAAAGGTCAGAGATTACTTAAGTTCAAAACAAAAACTCCAAAAGTTGGCTCTTCCTGAATATTCTTTAAACTCCCCTCCTGCTTGACAGATATAACACTGCTTATCTTTGAATGATAACACTTGAACTTAATCTCTGCATAACCACATGCCCAAAACTGACACAAAGTAGGAGAGCTGGGTTTATTTCTCCTTTTAAGACCTGAAGCTGTGTTACTGGAGATGAATAAGCTGTTAGCACTGCAGTTGCTGTGGCCTTGGCACATTGAACTGGTTACAGAAAATGGTAGGAAAACAGGGACATGAGTAGATGAATGCGGGCTGGAAGGAGGATGAGAGTTGGGGACACAAAGTGAGGAAAACAGAGGAAGGATAAGCGTGAAAGAAAAACATTAAAAGAATTATGGATAGAAAGATTAGGGAGGGAAGAAAAATGCACAATGAAGAAAAAAGCAGAAAAGTGAGAAAGAAATAGATTTTGAACAGGTTTTACTCAATTGTATCCCTTTAACCAGTAGTTACTCCTGATCTTGTACTAAAAAAGAAGCCATTATATTGTAGTTGTTTTAACTGTTTAGTAAAAGAACTACCTTTCTTCAAATTGCTTCACTTAAATGACTCTTGGATATTTGAGACTTTTTTTCCCCCAATTTGGCTCAGAGTCTGTATCCCTAGGTTCTTACAGTTCTTTTTTTTTTAAGTTTTCAGTGAAATATTTTGTGCTACCGTTCTTGGCTGAACAGTAGCCCTTGAATATATGCAGCTGAAAAATATTATGCCACTTTGGTTTGCTTTTCATAAGTGAACTTCAGCCAGGCATAGCATGTCCTTGCCAGCACTACCAGAAGGCACAACTGGCAAATAAAATCGCTTCCCTTCTTGTCACATGGACAAAACCAAACTAGCAAGTCCGAGAACGCACACTCAGCAATACTAAAAAACATGGAGGAAGAAATCCTAGCAGAGGAAAAAATCACTACAAAAAGAAAGAGAAACTGAGAAACAAAAAGATGTGATATCCCTCATGAAAAGCAATTAATGGACACATTCTGCATTCTCAGGAAAACCTGGTGTAGACATCAGCATCCACTGCTGTTCGTTCATAGTTCAGTGCTTGAAGAAAGTACAACATCCCCTCATTCTTAGTACTCTTCAAATCATTTATTTATTTATTTATTTATTTCCCCCTGGTTTTGGCAAAAAATTGCCTGTGTGGCGTTTCATGATCTCCTTTCATCAATTTCTTTATCTTTTGCATGCAAACCAGCTCTTATTACACTTCTCTCCCTCTTCCCAAATATCTTTTATCGATTTTGTAAGAGGGGAAGACATAAAAAGTGCAATGGGAATACAAATGGCAATTCTCAACTAGTTTTCTTACATTATGTGTCCTTATAAATGCCTCACTGTATGGAAAGAAGTTGTCCATGCCTTCTGTTGAAGGCAACTCATATTCATGTGTGGTTTGCTTTTAAAGTATTTGGTTTTGTTCAGGTGGATATGTAAAAAGCAGGTAGCTTTTGGTGCTTCGGTGACAGGTGGTACCCCTGAAGCAGTAGTATTCATTTGCTTAGCTGCACTGCCTGTACATAACAAATATACTGAACAGTCCCCTCTCTCCTCAGAAAGGGGTCAAGGCTCATGCAATCTGTGATACAGCTTTTCCAATTTAGGCTCCTCTCTCACTGTTCCTCTTCTCAGAGCCTTATTCCCATACTTGAAAGAATTGCTACCTGAGAGTGACCACCTGAAAGGTGCATGGACCCCAACAGGTCTTCCCCCCAAAAGCCTGTGTCACATATTTGATTTTGGTAAGTTCGCACTCCTTGACTCCTCCCTAACTCTGCTGCTGAAGGGAACTAGGACTGGCCAAAGCCTTGCAAAGGAAGCCAGATCAGTAAATGCAGATTCAGACTGAAAGTCCTCCTACAGGAAAGCTGTTGAGCAAGTGCTTAAACTGATCTCCCTACAGCAACCAGCCCTTGAATATATGCCATAAATGCCTTACTGACCAAGGACAGGTCACTGAAAGGAGACCTCAGAGCAACCATAGCTCCACTCAGGCTGGACACTTCCTTATGACAATGACAATATTGCGCCTGTATAACTGAAATTGTGGTGGTTTCCGGAAGTCATAAGTTTTCAGTGGTTAAATTCCTTGGTTGAGATTGTTTTCCTACCTTTAGACTCTTTGAAGTGTCATTGACTTTCACCATCTAATGTCCTTTTGTCTGAACTGATTGTCTATATTGAACAGTTTAAAAAGCCAAAAAACCAAACCAACAAACACAATCAACCAAAAAAGTTCAATACGTTGCAAAATAGAGAAAATGCAACTATATTTAAAAGAATTAATGCAATGGCATTTACCAAAAACTGATGTTATATCAATTTCCTGCAGTGACAAAATAAAGTTCAGAGCCTGAATGATTCAACACTTGCTGCGGTACTTTTGAAAATGCATGCATTTTACTTTTAGCCAAGTTCCACTTCTCTTTGCTAGGAACAGAAGTTTGTTTTAAACCACATCCATTTCCCAACATTCAGTTCAAACAGTCATTGGTTTGTGAACTTAGTAAATTTTTAAGGGTTGCTTTAAATACATCAAATTTTTGAATATGTTGAACTGCAGCTTCTAGTTGTAGCAGACCAAGAATTTCAGGATAAAGACATTGTCTCCATGCATATTCATAAAGTATATGTATGCATTGCTTATGGGAATTATTAACAATATTTTAAAGAGGAATCTGAGATAGAATCACAATGCTTCAGAAATAGCACAAAAATTAGGGTGTAGTGCTTTGCTTCAATGTCTTCCCTCATTAAAGCAAATGACAGGAATGTAAAAACTCATGATGAAGCAGTAACCAAAAAATGGGATAAACTAGAATTCTGCCCTTTCACAGCTCAGTTTTTTTGTTTGGTTAGGTTTTTTTTTTACATGTCTGGGGACCTCTAAGTGACAGTGTGGGGTAAGCCACCCTTCACAACACTTTCTGTGGCTCACTGGGCACTTGTGGCTCTGCTCATCTTACCTCCATTGAGATGCACAGTGGCTAAAAGTTGTGTCCAGCCTGAGTGGGTGTTAGGACAAGATGGCCTTACAGCTAAGTCATGCCAAAGTCCTTCCCAAAGGATCCTAATAGAGCTTATTGACAGAGGTTTTGGCCTCTGTTTTACAGTATTTCCAACATCTTTTCATTTGTTTGCATACCACAAAATGAAAAAAAACCATTTTCTGTATTAAAGACCACCACTGCTAGACTGTAACTCCTGTGATGTCCAGTTACTCTTGAACACATGAGCACTGGTGGTTTTGAAATGGCAGTTCTACTTCTGCTCTGCCCTTCAGGCTGTGCATTTTAGTGTTAATCATCTCTTTAAAATATCCAATCATTATACTCATGTATAATGTTTTTAAGACTGACACTAGAAATGCTTTTTTTTACCATGTGTCACTGACAAGTATTTCTTCGACTTCTCAAGAATGTATGAAATATATTTGAAACTACTTGGTAGGAGAAATTCAGTTTTTATATCCATTTGTATGATGACAATCTTGCAGCCCAGCTTTGTGTTTACCAACAGACTCATGTATCTCTGTATTAATCTGTGTTCTCTAATACGTATCAGTTGTGTGGAGTAGGAATGAAAGCATCCAGGACATTTCAGCCCTATCTTCAGTCAGATAAAATATAGAAAAGACAGAATGCAGAATTATATTTATTCTAGTATAGGTAACTAAAAGTCTAGAAAACTGTAAACACAGTTCATTCTCCCAACATTTTCTTATCTGCCAGCCACCATCAAACAAAATGCTTAGACTGAAAATCCAAAACTTAAAATATCCAGTCAGACATATACAGAAAAGTTCATGACACAGCCACAAATTCCTACCCTACCTGAGGAATAGTTTTGGAGAACGCATTTCACGTATTGGCATAGATGATAGCAATCCTGGCAGGGATTACACAGTAGATTTCCCCCTACTTTTTAGTGTCTCAAGTACTTAGAAATCACCTTGCAGGAGCTGTTTCAAAAGCTGTTCAGCAGACACGGCTAAAATTTACCAATGCCTATATTTTACTGTTATCTTACTGCTATCTGGAGCAGTAAGATAGCAAGAGCAAGCAAAAAAAAGGAAAATGAAGGAGGCAGCAAAGAGTACCTTGTGAAAAATCTGCAACATGAGAGACATGAATTAGAGATAGCGAGGACAGATTAGGAAGACACCTTATCTATTCAAGAGTGAATGCACTCGTCTGGAAGCCAGAGGATTTTGAACTCTTACCTCTTCCCCTGAGGGCACTTCTAGCTCGGTAGCTCGAGGTGCAAAGAGCCCGAATGAAGTGCACAAGGAGCGACCCAGGCAGGCACTGGTGCGCCTTGGCTGCATCCAGCCCCACTGCTCCTTACAGCTGCCCCTGCTAATCTCATTGTCTTATAGATCAGCACTGCATCTAATCAGAGGAGTTAGGAGCCACATTTCAGTAGCCAGTGATGAAATATTAAGCTGAAGATGTATTAGGCTGCTGATACCATCAGAAATTTTGACCTTGCTGGGAGCTCTTGTTCTGAAGGAGGTTTTATCACAGTTTAAAGACCTCCTCAGCTGAGTTTGCTGGAGATGGCATAACTGCTACACCAGGGCAAGTATGCCCCTGATGCTCACTGGATATATTCAGTGGATGAACTTTACATGCTTTTGAATGATCATTCCTTTCCTACTTATTGGTCTTCCAGATCCAGGTAAATTTCTGATGAACATAGGGCTAGATGGACCAATGCTGTCAAGAGGTAGAGCTCTTACAGAATTTGTTACACCTTCTGAAAATGAAAGCTTTTGAGTTTGTATAGCCAAGGACCAACAACAGTTAAAAAAAAATCAAAGCCTAATCTAATTCAAAATAAATGGAAATGCATAAATTAGTAGCCAATTGGCATTGAGGTGCCATGAGAAAACATTAAATCATCTGTTATTGTTATAAAAAGGAGCAGGGACAATTTACAGCAGAATTGAAATTAATTAAATCAGCACAATTTCTGCGTATAAACAAGGATAACAGCAAAAGAACATATTCTCTAGCTGTGTGGGAGCACTTAAAACCAATTGAAGCAGTACTGTAGCGAACTGATTTTTAAAAAGTGATAGAGAAAAAGGAATCAAAGGTCTTTTTTTTTCCAAAAAAATTTAACCTTTAATATGCGATTAGAATTTGATTACTTAATTAGGTTTTGGGTATTTTTCCTCAATAAAAGACTTGTGTTTAATGTTTTTGTCTCTTTCTAACTTTCTATTCACACAGGGTATCACTCATGTTTTTCGGAGGTAGCTCACCTCTAGCAGTTTTTTGATGATTTAGTAAAGAGCGTTGGAAAGGTCTCTTAGTATGTTTGTTAATATATAGGTGTTCATAAATAAATTTATATGTTTTGAATGGAAAACAGTAGTCTTTGTTTAACTGGGGCACTGTCCTCAATATGCGATGCGGGGATCCCCCACTTTTGTCAAAGATAATTCTGGACAAAAAAAAAAAAAAAAAAAAAAAAAAAGACTGTGAAATGCTAAAACAAATGGATACCCGAGTTCTTTTGGTTTTCCACAAAAATAAAGGGGGAAAAAAAGCATTGTCATTTGGATAGATTTTGTCTCCGTACAGAATGTTTGTTAAACTGATCTAAATTGATCTGAGTAAAATAAAAATTCAAATATTATAGCTAGTTTTGGGAAGAATAGTTTCAAAGTACTAGGGTTCAAAGCTGCCCTTTAAAAAAACCTAAAAATTATCAAGAAATGGAAATATTTACAAAACATTCTTAAATATTTTAGAAGGGATATAATTGTCTCATATCTACTATACCCATAATCATCTATAACTATGATAACAGATACAAACACAGACAAGGTCTTTCCATGTTTACTCCGTTAAACATATTATGCTTTCCTGTATGTTGCCCTACCAACCTTTTCCTCCCTATTTCTTTTCTCTGAAACGCCACCTTATTTTTAATACAGGACAATACAGGTGTCAGCTTGCACTGACTTTGAAAATGAAGATGTTTGCTGTACATGCAATTAGTCCATTAACTCTAAACCATGCTATTTCACCAAGGGGTGGTCAAGAGGTTAGAGGGAGACAATGTCACTCTCTCTCAGCATTAACAAATCCATTCTGAAAGGGACACTCTTCATCTCATTTATAAGACACATGGTCCCATAAAGCCAAGATTTATAAGGCTGTATAAATTATGTGTACATGTCAGCAAGACAAAAGCAGTCTCTGTCAGCATCGTGGTGTGCTTTTCATCACTTAACAAAAAAGAAAGGAACATGCAATTTTCAAAAGGTCTCCTTTCATCACCTGGAAACATCTACAGGACAAAGTGAAAGCAGAAGCAAAGTTGTTATGCTATCTGAATATACCCACTGGGCTTATGGCTAGACAAGGAGAAGCCTGAGGAGAGTGGGGGGAAATCAAGAAAAGAATTAGAGCTTTCCTATTTGCTTGAAATCTGGAACAAGCTAGTTCTCAAATGCCAAGTAAATGGGTGCACAGCTATGCCATCTTTACAGAATTAAGATACTTTGCACTTCACAAGTGTAAAGCAAAATACGTATTTATTGGTAAAAATCACAATTCCACACATTCCTTCAAGTAAAGGGACAACCTTAATGCATTCAATGAATATATTATCTGTCTCACATTTGATTATTCCTACTGGCCCTTCTACATGAATAAGGGAGCTACAAACAGCTAAAAAATATGAGCATTACCTATTAAAACCCCTAATGAAGTTATTATGAGGATTTAGCTTCATCTTCATCCTTCAAGTCTGCTCTGTGTCATGGTTGCTATTTAGTATGGGATTATATCTGTGTATTGATCCCAGGAGAAATTAGTTATACATAAAAGTCACTGGGATCACTGGGATTTTCATGTAAATTATTTTGTTGGAAAAAACCACTTTAAAGTCAAAGGAAATTTTCCTAAGTTTGGTTAAAAAAAACAAAAACACAAAGAAAAACCCCTCAAAACATATTTTGCATCTTCATGGAAAGAAAAACATCTCAGTTGTATTAAGATATCTTTTTAAAAGGACCCAAAAAGTACTCTACATTGAAGACAATTTTTTTCCTTCACCAAAAATACACCACCTCGAAAAAAAAACACCCCCACCAACAGAAAAAAACCCCAAACTAAACTCAAAACCTATCAAAAAACCAAACACATTCCCAAAATCATCACAGTAAAAGATGTTTAATTTCAGCTAAGGAGGTTTTGTATACTTAATTACACCATTAATGTATCACTACAATAAAACTGATAGTATTAAACACTGTTCTGACCCTTCTGAAAGCAAGGTCCCTTCTGAGTAGCAATTATGTTTTCACTAAGTGGAATCCTGAACAAACTGAATGCCAGGCCACTATTTTTATCAGCCTCAGTGAGTCAAGACTAATCTTTTCTGTCTTCACACAAATAAAATATCCAGTGGTGTGTACAAGTGCTAAACACAGGCTGGCTCTCCATGCTTCTGCCAGAGCTAATCGCTCTGTGAGATACTAGAAGTGGAAGAAACTTTGGGGAGCCACATGCAAAGAACGGTTGGTTGATAAGGCTACCTTTCAGGGCAGTAAAAGCAAAGAAAGGATTTCCTGTTTGATAACAGAAAAGATAATGAAACTCTGAATAAACTGATAGTATGTCGGGAAAAAATTCAGAGAATACTTCTCTGTGTTTTTTAACAGTATTTCTTAGATGTCTCTACAACACACTTGGAGAGGTGCCTCATACAAATGTCCAAATAACTCACATTTTCATTTCTCTGAGGTTTGCTCAGTCTTAAGAACTGGTCACCAGCTTTCCAGTGCAAACTGCAAAGACTGAGATATTCTCTACTTACAATGAAATACTTCAGACAATATTTTCCTATAGAATACCTAGGTATTTTATAGGAAAAATAAATGAAGGTGCTTCTTTTTTCATGCATTTCTACTTATCATGCCAGTTATTGGCCACTGCAGTACAGTCAATCCATCGATCCAAATTATATCAAAACAGTGAGAGATGCTGTGAAAGTAACATAAACTAATCCCTCTGAAATACTGGGCTCAATAGCTGGCTTTCAATTCCTGACATCGTAAGAATATGCCTATTAGCCTAAAATCATTACTTTTACAGTTCTGCTTTCATCATGTCAGCTATAATGATAACTTCTAGGCAAGGATAAAGCGGAGTATATTAAATGTATTTATGCTTAAATGAGCTGCAATCAGATAGAAAACACTTGTCCTAAAGGAAATCTATTGCTGCTCACATACATCGATGAGTTGCAACGTAGCATTCAGGACAAAGAAGTTTTTCAGGTCTCTTAGCTTGTTATACTGAAACTTTCCCAACAAACACTTATTTATTCCAAGATACCTTGACCCAGCAAAGTACTAACCCCTGGACATATTTGTAAGCATATGAGCATCCTTAGTGAAGCTGACGGATCTACTTCTTGGCTTAAAGACACCCTTCCACTCCAGCACACTGTTGGATCAGAGCCCATGAGCTGCAAAGAATGCTAGCTACAGTATTAATTGAGACACACAGGAATTGTAACCTCCCAGCACCTCTCCATATGTTATGACCTCATTTAGGGCTTCTGATCAGTTGCCAAACATTTACTTAGCTGTTAGCACACTGTAAGTTAATGTGTAACAACCGCAACAAACCCTGAAAATAATGTATTTCAAGAAGACAGCTGTAAATCTCTAAGATCTATTTAAAATTTTTACAAAAGTTCTACATAAAAAGTGTAGTCACAGTTCTATCAATATGACAATATAAGTATTTGAGCTTAATTTAGAGTTTAATAATTTGATAAATTTTTATTTGGCTTCTTCTCAGGTCTTCTTATACAAACCAAACAGGAAAAAATATATTTGAAGTATAAAGGTTACCTTAGCTTATCATTATCTGAGCTTATTACTGATACGCACTGAGAAAATGATACAGTATTTTCTTTATCTATAAAACTGTAAACCAAATCTATTGTTGTTGAGATTCAAATAAAAGGTTGGGCTGGTTTAGGCTGGGGTAGAGATAATTTTCTTTGCAGTAGCTCGTACGGGGCTGCGTTTTAGATTTGTGCTGAAAACAGTGTTAATGATTCAGGGATGTTTTTGTTACCCCTGAGAAGGGCTTGCACAGATCCAAGGCCCTCTCTGCCCATCACCCCACCCACCCCACCAGCAAGGAGGCTGGGGGTCCTCCAGCAGTTGGGAGGAGACATAGTAGGGACAGCTGACCCCCACTAAACAGAATATATTCCAGACCATACGGCATCATGTTCAGCATATACAGCTAAGGGAAGAAGGATGGGGGGACATTAGGAGTGATGGCATTTGTATCCCCAAGTAACTGCTACGTGTGATGGAACTCAGCTTTCCTGGGACTGAACACCTGCCTGTCCCTGGTGAATGAATTCCTCATGTTGCTTTGCTTGCCTGCCCAGCTTTTGCTTTACCTATTAAACCATCTGTATCTCAAACTCCAAATTCTCTCACTTTTATTCTCTTGATCCTCTCCCCCGTCCCACCGGGGGAGTGTGGGGAGTGTGAGTGAGCTCTGGTGTGGGGCTTAGTGGCCATCTGGGATTATACCATGATAAAGGTCCAAGTAAATCCACATTAATCCTTTGAAAAGCAGGGCAAGGAATAGCAAGTTTGTTGGTGCTTTCCAAAGGTGACTGCAGTCAATTTCTGTTTGAATTCTGAAAGTTTTTGGATGTCTAGTATTGCATTGTAAGTATTTAGAACCACGAAATCCTACTGCTGGTATTGAGAAACATGAAGCATCATACAAGAGTAGATCATGGTCTAGTTATTTTGCTACATGCCAGTGATGGACAGCAGATGTAGCTACTGACCTTCAAGTGAATGCACTTATGCTAATACCTTAATACAGATACTCCTCACATTATTTATTTATTTCTATAAGTACATGGCATTTAATTTTCGGTTTTCAGGCTGAAATGAGCACCACTTGAATGATGGCCTTAAATCAGCTAGCTCAGGAAGGCTACCCCTGTCACCATGGTAGCATGGCCCTAGGAAGAGTTGTAAACTCATCAGAGGACATGAGCAAACACTCAGGAGCATGGCTATTTCCCTGTCACGCTGCTATGGTTACCTGAACTACCACTAAACCTGCTGCGGGTAAACCCCTGCAGTGATAGTGATAAGAGTCTCATGAAGAGGCTCATTCTATAAATCCATTCCTCATTGGGATTTTCAGTTGAAATGCCATCTGCAAGTTATCCAAGCTACAGCCCACACGACATTTTCTGCTTGCTGGAGCAAGCTGTGGAGCTTGTAGCCTGTCCTCAGTTTCTCAGCTGCTCCCCATCTTCAGGCCACAGTGCCCTTTCCACACCTCATGAAAACTGTACAGACACCACACAACAGATGGAGAACGACAGGGCCTCTCAGGAAACACAGAAGATGCAAAACACTGCTGGCACAAAACCAATTTGTTCAGCTGGTATTCTCCGTCCTGACGCTTCCCAAGAGTGAAGACAGCTAGGAAAACGCTGCATGAGATGCCTGGACAGTGGTAGCACGCACCTGTGGCCACTTTCGCTCAAAGCCACTAAGGGAAATGAGACCCTGCCTATGTCATGGGCAGTGCAGCACACACAGAGAAAGCCCAGTGCCCCCAAGACTCCGTCCATGAAGATGCAGATGGGCAGACCTGAATCGCTGCAGAAGGCCCAGACACAAGAGAGGGGAGTGCCAATATCTCCCCAGGGTTTCAACCCTGGGCATTACCAAAATCTACTGCAGATCAGGAGTAAGTCCGTGAGTGCCTCAGATCCCAGAACATGAGAGAAATGTGTAAACACTTCAGGTTTCTTTCTTTCACTGCAAAAGCTATAAAAGGGAAACAAAACCACTGGAAATAATTGCAGCCGCATTGAAGCCAAGCCCAAAGTTCTGTAAAGCAGCTTTTCCAAGATGACATTGTGATTCTGTATTCAGTGGCCCTTTGCTGCAATGCCTGTGTAGCTGTGGGACAACACAAGGGTGGCAAGGGGGGGAAGGAAAATTTACTAAGCCCCTGTGAGGTATCTAGAGACTCACACAGCACTGGAATCACAAAATTACCAATAGCTGCCTCTGGCACTGCACTGCTCACTCAGACTCCTTGATAGAAACAAACCTAGGCTCTGTCAACCCATCAGTCCCTGTCTGTTGTCATGACAGCTCCCTGGAGGTTTTTGAAAACTGCTAAACCTAAAATTAGGTATCACAGGGGCTAAAGCAGCCCCACACAGCTCTGACAGCCAGGTCACTGCATAGCTACCTCATGCTACTGTGCTGGGAAGGACTACGGATTGGCCAAAGGAAGCTTTCTGATCTCCATACTTTGTGAGAATGAAAAACTGTGCTTTCCTACCTATCAGCATCACCATATATACTTGAACCATGACATTCATGATGTGATTTTTTCGTTTTGCATGTATCATGCTGGAAAACCATTAAGACAACTTATTCAACTACAAAGGTACAAATCACTTTAGCTCCAACTGTATCCTGTAAGCCCAGTGCTACTAAACTACTACTCACCTTCCTGGCTCATTAAAAGCAAAACAAAAAAAAGTACAAACAAAACACAAACAAACAAACAAACAACCACAACAAAAATAAACAACCACAACAGAAAAAACCCCATCAAACCAAAACAAAAAAAAACAAAAAACCCCCAAAAACAAAACAAAAAAACCCCAACCAACCAAAAAACAAACAAACAAACACACAAACAAACAAACAAAAGCAAAAAAAATCCAACCCAAAAAAACCAACAACAACAAAAAAAACCAAAAAGAGGCAAAAAAGTAGCTGTGCATACATATACAAAATAGCATCCAAATATGAAGGCAAATTTTCAAAGGCACACCAAAAGTCAAACCCCAATGGGACATACTTCTATGATTACTTTCAATTTCAACTTCTTTTCAACACAGAGCTCTTCTTGCAAATATTTATGCAATACACAGCTGTTTTCATGAGCACTAGAAACAGCATTTCAGGCAAGTTTATTTTTGGGGAGAAAATAGCAGTTTAGTATTGGGGTACATAAACACACAGAAGCAATTATTACCTAACAGAAGAACTCTTCAAAATGAATCAAATTTTGCAGACCTGATACATTAAAATCTTCACCTCTGCATCTAGAATAACATTATCTTTGTGCTTTTAACAGAGTTAAATGCTGCAAAAAGAAATAAGTTGAATGAGGACAGGAAAATGTATTTTGTAAAATAGCATATTTCAAAAGCAAAGCTCATCAGGGTCTCTGGTAACAGACATTTATTACTATTTTGTAGAAATTTGCAAGCGGAAAATATTTACTAGCCTCAAAAGCAAATAAAAACACTGCCAATTTCAACTGAGGGTTTCTGAAGCAGTGATACCACACATCTCATGAACTGCATTTCCTGACAACAGCTAAGTTATGCACATAACCTAAGGTAACCTCTCTTCCATGAAGCATGTATTTTGTCTGAGGGTTGATGGTTTGGGCTGCTGTTTTGTTTCCTGGATTCAACTATTTTTGAGGGAGTAGAGTATCCATTACAAAACTTTGAGGAGTCTGCAGTCTTAAGATCTTCTTCAAGGGTTTAACACAATAATTCTTGTGGTGAACATTGAAATCAACAAAATTCACTTTGAGCTTTGCTTTGTGCCTTTTATTCATGTTAGACATTATTATTATTTAACATATGTATTGCAAAAGCAAGACCACTGCTTAGCTGCTTCAGCTTCTAGAGTATATTCTTTCACTGTATCCTGTACCTACTGTCAGACTTTGCAAATATTTCCACTGCATCATCCCTGATAATTTAGTCTTTGGTCTTTCCATTGATAGAGAAAGAAAGAAAAAAAAAAAGAAAAAGAAAAGACAGGACCTTGTTTGGTGTAGCTATAATTGTTGCACAGCCAGCAATCACCTTATTGGATTAGAAGGGTGTGATGGATTGCAGTGTTCTGTCTTGTAGTAGGCTTTTTTCTCAAAATTTCCCACCTTTCCTATCAGTGCAGCTTCAACAGAGGGAGAAATGGTAAGATCATTAGCATATGAGGTCCACAGCAAGCGCTGGAGCCGCCCAGCAAGTGCAGCAGTTACAGCACTGAGAGCTTCTCCAAGGCAATCTCTTCAATGGGGCACACTTTGCAACCACAACACATTCCTCAATCACCCAGTGTATGTAGTTAAAAAAAGGTGCTGGCATAGAAAGGTCTCACAAAGCCTACAGTGTAAAGCTTATACCTTGAAAACTCTATTATTAGTTAGAAGCATACAGCATCTAGAACAGCTAGCAAAAAGGCTAGTTATCACGTAGATGCTCTTATCCTAAGAGTAAACACCACAAAACATTTCAAACAAACAAAACTATGTATATACCATATACAGAAAACATATACATACAACCAGAAAACACTAGCCTTTCTCACACAGCAGTCAGGGGAGATAAAACATAAGAATTCAATGAGAAATCCACCATTTCCCTAAAAATAAGCTTGACTTTCTTGCCTCCATTCTTTTCCTCGTGTTGATACATTTTATTTGCAAGCTTACAATTCCTTCTTTTCCGCTTGTCTGCTGTCAGAGCAGTGGAGAAATCATAAATACCTTCTCTGCTTTTGTGCCTCTGACCAGCTGTGTTGGCCACAGCAAGGCTGACCTTCCTGATCACAGCAGATAAAGAAATAATTCAGACAGGAAACATTGAAAAGGCAGTATCACAGCCCAGACGTTGACAAAGAGCAAGGCAGAACTGCAATCTTCTTGCCAGGAGGCAAAATTTGAAGGACTGCACTAAACCGGTCCAAAACCTCAACAGAAAACCCTTACATAAAGCACACAGTTCACCTTGGTCCAAGAGAGTGACCAGGCTTGCAGAAGGTTAGCATTAATGATGACAATTATTTGGAATACTCGAACATTACATCACACTAGACTCCCTGATGGGAGCTTGTGCTCACTCTTGCTACAGAGCTGCTTCATGTGGCACCATATCCCTCATGGTAACGTGCAAGCAATGTAGAAAGAGGACCTCCTGAAGCTGCAAACCAAATTTACTACCTGACGTCAAAAGTATAAATATGCAAAGAGATGGAGGTTAATTTTAAATTCTCCTCCAAGTAATCACTCAGCCAATCTCTACAGAAATTTGCCAAGCCTGTCCTAACACCTCCTGCATTAAAATTTTACTGTTGCTAGTGGCTGCCCAAATCCAAAACAGAAGATTGGTTATGTAGAAAATTATCTCCAGGAAGTTAACTCTTTCTGTCTGAAAAGCTTACAGAAATTTGTACAACTAAATGGATAAATTTAAGTAAGACCAATAATTTTCCAACTGCATGTGAAACACTAAAACTTGGAGTTTAGGATAAATATATGTCTGTATTTCTTTCCTGAAATTTCCCTAGTAAATATAAACAGTAGCTTCAATGTTAAATACTGCAGTAAGCACCTCTTTTTCCTAAATAAGTATGTTAAAGCTGCAGCAGAAAGGTACAAATATGTTTGCCTTATTTACATGATAACTTATTAGAGTTCTCTTTATAATGAGAAAAATATCCTTTTAAAAACACTTTCCCTGCAGAAATCTAGGGCATAAAGGGTCTGGATAAATAAGGGGGTTACATATTTGAAAGTTAACCAGTAAATAAAAATTAATTATAGAAACTTGTGCTTTGCAAGAATTGCAGGGTTTTTCTTGAACATTATTTATTCAAGACAAGGTAAATGACTCTTTAAATTAGAAAAAAGCTCTGAAATTATGACCAGTGCCAGAGAAGAATCTGACCCTAAATGGGTTCTCTGAAATGGAACATGTGGTCGCACTGGTGGGGATCACAGGCACTGCTGCTGCTCTGGAGTTGACCTCTTTGTTTTCCTACTGGAAAGAAATATGTGTATGTATTTCCTAGATGAATCTTAAAATCTAATTTACTTCTAAGGGATGGAAGGGAATGGAAAAATAAGTGCACCTTCAAGCCCATGTAAAAGTTATTTTCCTTAAGTAAAAAGAAAAATTCATCAACACAGTTGCATGGTGAAATTGTCTTTTGTCTAGGAGAGACTTCATAATTTATTATTATTCTAGTGCAGGGCTGGTATTTCATTGTATTAAATAAAATCAATCCTACAGATTGTAGGGTCACAGAAGTAAGACAGACTAAATCTACCAGAGGATGTTTTACCTTTCTATTATTATTCTAATAATTATAATTATGACTTGTACTGCAGTAAGAGGCTGGAAATAATGGCATGAATACCGAATACTTTGTCCCCAGCTTAAAATTAAAGAAAATATACTTTCTAGGTTGTGCATCTCTGCAACACACATAGAAGACAGGAAAAAAAAAGAATTATACAAGGTTTAGCCTAGTCTGAGCCATCCCCATTTCCTTTCCTTGAGCACATCTGTCTCCAGTGTCGGGTTACCAGTGCACATTCCTTCTGCTTGCTGGCTGCCTTTTGCTTCCGGAGCACTGTCTCCCCCAGGCAGGAAAGGCTGCTGAGCACTAATAGGCAGGGAAGTGGACATTTTTTTTCCTCCAGAAAAAGCATAAAATGGCAAACAGGAGGAATAAAATTTAGTTTCTGGGTGGGTTTTCATGTCCAAGCACAGATAAAAATCAGGACAGAGAGTGCACGATTTTCTCCTGAAATCATAATTTTCAAGCTAATGAGATTTGTCTAGAAAAAGTAGTTTTCATTATTATAGTCAATGAAGAAGGCAAATATTATATTTGACATCTGGTGCTATACTCTAGGCTGAAGAAAAAATGTCTTTTATATTTGTGGCAGGCACATAGTCCCTATAAATCCATGAGAAAATAATCCCAGTGAAATTTGTGGCAAAAGAAAAAAAAAAATCACAGGCACCTAAACAGCATTTCAAAATTTATCCCTCTGAGCATTTCTTGGCTGGCTTCTTCCTTCCATGCAATGTCTCACATGATCTTTCTGCATTTTTTTTAAAATTTCATTTGTTGCATAGCCCACTTACCATCTTGCAATGTAATAGGATCAAGGAAAAGCTCAGAACTTTCCCTAATGACATTTGCAATTGGACTCAAAGACGTGATTCACCAAATTCTATTGACATAAAGTTTTTATCCCAGATCTTGTCTGGTTAGTGAAATAATTCCTCTGGATCAGCAGGATGGATTAATTTGGGGAAAACAAAGTTAGAAAATCTCATCAGAAACTCTGATATTATATCTTATCTGACACTTTCAAGCCAAAATAAACAAGAATTTTCACTTATTATCAGTTATTATCACTGCTGAGCGTTCAGCATGTATTCTTATAGAACAGTAGGGATCCACAATAATCCATGTATTTTTACAGGCTTCTAAGAGGGGAAGAGGGGGTATTATCCAAGGGGGTATCTGAGATACAGGGATTGAAACCAGCACTGGCATATATAAAAATTAATTCATGTACTTTAGAAGCTTCCCTTAACATTTTATACTGATATACTGAAGCTGTTTTCAAATATTAATGGTAAACACTAGAGTTTATAGTTATGTGCTGGCCTTCAAATCAAATATAGAATCCAATTTCTTGTTCTTTTATTTATCTAGATATTTTTTATTTTTCCATATGTGACAAAATAATTTTATATTCCCTTGATCACTTTTCCCTTATTTTTTCCAATTTTATTGTTAGAAATGGCACAATGATTTAAATTTTTTTTTTCCCCAAATAAGAAGACTGTAGCAGTCACTCTACTGAAAATGTCACATAGAACAGTTTATAACCAGTGAAGTGATACAGTACTTACTGAAATGTGCTAAGCATTAGCAACTGACTGCAACTGTCACTTACAGTTAACGTTCGATATTTAGGAAAGGCAGTCCTAAATATTCCTTTTCAAAATTTTCAAAATTATTTCTGCAATATGCTAACTATTTTTTTCACTTTCTGGACATAAACTGATAATTTGACACCTTGATCCTATCAAGGACGCAGTAGGGAAGAGAGTGTCTGTTGGAGAAGTAGCAATGATATGGGGAATAAATGCTGGAATCATCACTCCTGTATTATGTTCCTTTCAGATTAGAAGGAAAGCTTTTAATTCAAAGACCAAATTCTTCTAACTCATAAAGCATTATCTACAGACCTCCAGCTTTCCTACACACTTTACATTCCCTTTCCTCTTAAGCCAGCACAAAACCCGCCAGCAAACACTGCAAAAGAGGCAGAACTATTACATCACTACATTTTACCTAGTTGTTATTTGCCTAATTTCAAGCAGCACTATGTCACATGAAAGTAAGTACCTGAAGGAAAGCTGCTTGCAAAAGAACTACAAATTCTAGAGTGTGGCTGCCTTACATTTTAGAAATTTCTTCAGGGGGAAAGCATAGAATTATTACTGTATTTTACAGCAAAATTACAATCACTCTGTCATGCTCATAGTGACTTGGATTTTATTAGCCAAATAAACCTTTGTAAACTTTTGCACAGATTTAACAGTGGAATTAACAGCTCATAGTAAATAAAACTTAAAAAAAAAAAAACATAAAAAAAGAAGAGATAAATCTTGCACTTAATTATTGCATCTTACTCAATTCCCCTAAATTTAATGTCTCCTCAGAATGTCTGTAAACTTCACCACATTCAGGTACAGAGGAGGCCTAGATAGCCCGAGGGACTGGCAATAGACTATGCATTCTTTCTGCCTTTTAGCTTTCTGCAGAGTCCCTATCACTTTGAAGTCTATACTACTTTCCACCTTGAGGTTATGAGACTGAGCCTGACCTGCTGAATGAAAGTGATCATCATCTGCAGGGCTGTATGAATGAGGTGGCCGGGGTGTTCTCATTCATGGTGAGCAAGAGAACACATTCCTAAATGTGTCCTAGTGGAGCCAGAATGACATTTAGGATATTGAGGATGTAACCCTGGTTCTGTTACACACTCTGTGAGTGATCTGGCCACAGCACTCCTCTCCTACTTCACCGCCTTTGTATTTGAAATTACACACTCCTTAAGAAAATTCTGTCACTGGCACCATGGGGCCCTGATTTCAGCTGAGCTAGCAGCAATAATATTAAACAAAAGTTCCGTTTAAAGGCCAAAAATCACTGAGAAAACTTAATGACCACCAAGCTGTAAAGAAGAACACTTGGAAGCATCTCCTGGTTATGACGGACCAATCTGATCAACCAGCAGAGAATTTCCTTTGTTACTGTTTTGTCTGAACCACCTTCCTCAGCGTCTTCGTATCATTTTAAAACAACATTTAGTAACTATTTCCTCCATATATTCATGCTGCAATTTGTCTTTTAATTGATGTGGACACACTCTACCTAGATAAATTAAGTAGCCCAGTAATGACATATAACTCTGTGAGGAGGGACAAGCATGCACTATTGAGTTAAACAGGCTTTTAAAGAAAATGGGAAAGCTCGCAATAAAGGAAAACAATACATGGGCAACTGAATTAAAACAAAACAAAACAAAAAAACCCACCCCAAAACAACAACAACCAAAAAAAACCCCAAACATAAAAAAAAAAACAAAACAAAAAACAAACAAACAAACAAACAAAAACAACCAAAAAACAACCAAACCAAGAAACCCCAGCAAGCGACTCTTTTAGCAAATAGGGAAATAACAACTTTATCCAAATTTCAATAATAGTTACCTAGTAATAATAGTAGTATTTAACCTATATAGAAATGTACTCTTTCTGACGTGTTTTAAAACAGCAACTTTTTCCAAAAAGGAACGATTTTTTTTTTTTTTTCCAAATAACTAGGTACTATTCCATCCCAAGGAATCAGCAGGTTGGAAAAAAGGACCGGTGCAATCACAACTGATGCCAGTAATTCACTGGATTTCAAAGCCATCAGTGTTGCTCCCACATTCCGCAGGTTTTGCCTTTCTTCTCTTCAGGCTTGGGTATCTGCACCAGCTGTTTTCAGCGTGTTTGTTAAAGCGAGCTCTCATCAAAATCAAGGATAAATATAAAGCAATGTACAGGTGGGTTATGCAAATGGATGACCCATCCAAAACTGCTGCCCTCAAACTGGCACCGCTGGAACAGATATATCTATTTCACCCTGCACGGTAAAAAAATTCACAAATTAATTCCTGAATATTCTGATCCTTTAAAAATAGTTGACGGTACAAAAGACACCCGTTAGCCTTAACTACCGCCAGATTCACTTTGAATAGCCACAACTTCGCGGCTAGTTTAGACAAGAGAGAAAGCATTTGAGCTGGGACAAGGGCCATGCTTGGGGGGCTTCCCTGCCCCCGCTTTCGGGAGGGAACAAAGGTCGTGGGGGGAGCACTTCCTGCCCCTGCCATTGGTGTCTGCATGTGGGACCAATATGGGCAATGCAAAGTTTAAACAGTTGCAAATGGGGGAGGGAACATCGGGGCTTGTTTTACATATGTTTTTTTCCCGGCCGGGTTGAATTTAAAGTGAAGTGGCCGCATTGTTCGAGAGGCTCCTTGCCCCTACGCATTGACAGGAGCTGCTGTTTACACGGGCTTTTCATTCCTGCGCTGTTTGCTTATGGAAAATAAGGGGGAGTGACAGAAAAAGAGAGAGAGAGAGAAAGGAAGAAGGGTGGAGAGGGAGGCCCAGCCCGCAGAGCAGCCCAGGAACCTTGGCCCGATCATTAACCCCGCCGCTGGAGGCGGCTGGCTCTGACTGCCCGGCGTGTCAGTGGCATGTGAGCGGCCAGGGGCTGCCAGCCCCCACAGCCCCGGGCGCTGTGCGTGCATTTCCTCGCCGAAACACACACACGCACGCCCCAGAGCGCGCCTCTGCCTTGACCGCAGACATGAGACTCCAGCTGCTCCTTTGGACCGTGTTTGCGCTCCTGGCGAGCCTCCTCCCAGCCTACGGACAGCGGCCAGGTAGGCGATGCCTCAGCGGGATGCTTGTGCCGGGGCGGGAGCCTGGGGTTCGTGCCTGCCGTGGGCACCTCCGGCGTGTGTTGCTAATCGCGTCCAACACGCGGCTTGTGACCTCCGGGCGAGTTTGGAGCTGGCGCATCCATCTGCGCGCTTCATCCCGACTTGTAGCGGCTGCGGGAGAGGATGCTTCGCCTATCCCAAGAGTCGGGCAACTTCGGGGAGGTGAGGGGGGAACAGGGATAAATAGGGGCCCAAGGTGGGCAACTGCTGCAGACTTGCTACCGGGAAGCACCGGCGGCACGGGAGGGCACTGCCACGGGCAGCGGTGGCTCCGGGGAGCGCCGGGGCCGCCCCGTCCCAGGGGGAGCAGAACCGGCCAGCCCCGGGCCGACACTGCCGGCGGGTCCCTCACGCTTCCCTCCCTCTCTCCGCAGCCAACCTGGCCCTGCGCAGGAAGCTCCACCGGCACGGCTGCTCCCACCGGCGCTGCATGCCGCTCCACTCGCGAGTGCCCTTCCCCTGAGCCCCGGCGGAGCGATCCAGGTAAATCCGCCCGCGGTGAGCGCCTCTCGGGATTCACACCTGCCCTTCGGAACACTGTGCGAGGCACTGGAGGGAGAGAGACAAGCCGCAGGCGTGATCGCAGCCCGGTTCCCCTCGTTTGGTTTGGGAACGGGGCTTTGGAGCTGCGCACGGCGGGGCGGTCGCTGCCGCCTTCTCCCCGTTCCAGACCACCCCCCCGCCAAACGCCTTCGTAAGGCAGAGTGGAAAACAACCGAGCCCGCTAAAGGGGCCGAACGCTGCCATCCGAGGCTATTGGCAAAGCTGCGGGGCAAAGAGTAGCATTAGTGTAAAGGCTGGACAAAGCGGCACTCGCTCCGCCGGAGGATGCTCCGGGGCTGCGAGCACTGACACTTCCCTGCTATTGGATGCAGGGCGAAGTCGCCTCACTCTGCCCGTCCGTAACATGAAGGTAGTGGCATTCACCCACTTCAAAGGGGACTGTAATTCTTAATCATTGTCAGCAAAAGACTTTCAGCCCCTTGGAAGAAAGGCTATACAAGTGCAAAACATTAATGCTTTATAGCTGATGAGGGCATATACATTCAAATACTAAGTGCCTGCAGAAGCACACAGGTAGCATATGCTAATAGGGTAGGCATCAAAAGGAAGCCAAGCGCTCTTGCAATTTAAGAATGAATAAAACATGCAGTCAGTAGTTTTGCATCTTTTAAACTCATTGTATATTAAAATAATGTTGTAGCCCCAGGCATGACAGCATCCTAAATAAATGGTGGCAGAATCTGCGCTCTGTGGAGCCAAGATGTTTCAATTTACTAAGTGGTTAGTGAAAAGGAGACTAAAGTCAAACTTTTAACAACCCTATACCAAGAATCTTGTCAATGCATAAACTGCCTTGGTGAAAAGAGCCTAAACCCCTCCCCAAACAGCCATGCAAAAGGGTACCATTCCACTCTATAGTGCTGGCCTATAAACACGTGGAATGTGCGTATGGGATGGTTAACTGGCAAGTTTGTGAGGTTAAAAAAAAAGATTGCCATATCTTAAATTTAATCGTAGATGGGCCGTATACTGAATGGCAGAATTGAACTGCAAGTAAAAAGAAGGACATGCCAGAAGGATGCTTTACTACTGAATGCCATGTCTCAGTGCTGCGTTTAAACAAGAGGCAGATTAAATGAGATTCCATCATCAGTTTAAGCATAAACCTAGAAAGAGGAGCAATTGGATCAATTCACTCAACAGGCAGAGACTGAATGGACAGAGGGAATTTAGGCCCAGTGAGTTCTTGAATCAATTTTGAATGAATTGCTTCACTTCCTAAGAAGAGTAAATTTAACCCCCTTTCCTCCCATTCAGCATCCATATCTTGAGATTTTTTGTGCAGAAAGCATCCACATTTTCTCTTATGTGCTCTGAACCCTCATATAATGAATGCATTTTGCTTGAGACTGCAGTAGCTGCATTATACATGTGCATTTACACTGGAATTCCTTTCCCCACAGAACATCAAGATAAAAGGTATTTTCCATGTTAGCTCCTTTTCTCTGGGGAGCTGATTTCTTGTAACAAAAACCAATGACCAAACAAAACTTACTAATTCATAACACATTTTGTAAGCATTTAGCTGAAGATGCTTCTGCTTTTAAAAGCTATTTAGAACTCAGTATACCTCAATGAGGGAGTAAGGGGAGACAGGCACCTGAACTAACTCTCTTCAGTCATTGTGGGTGCTACCCTTTATCTTAAGTGGGATTTACCACCGACGTTTACATTCCCTTCCAGTTTTAGTCCGAAATCAGCAAATATTTACATGCCTGGGTAACCTGACTCACATGAGTAATCTTATTGATCTCGGTGGAGTTGTACATATGGATAAAGCCATTTGCAGATACAAACAGGATGCACCCTTAAGCCTGAATTTCAACTGGTGGTCAGAAACATTTAAAATGAACATAGCAGCCTCTCGCAACATTTGAAATGAGGAAAGGACTGAATTCGATTTTTCATCAGTTGTATACACAAAACACAGGACAAAAAAAAATTGAAGAAAATTTTATATTAGCAGCCTTCTTGCTTTTGTCTTTTTTTCTCAAATTTTGTAGATGAAATTTCGAAATTAACAAACATTACTTAAAATTTCATCCATGTGTTTCATAATGTATTCTGTTTTGTATGAGACTAATTTAAACTCCTAAACCTCTCATTAATGGCTGTTTCTCTCCCTTTTTTCTTTTTTCCCCCAGAAACTTCATATTGGACTTTTCAGTGTTTTAAAGGAGCAACAGTTAAACCAACAGAGAAATTAGTCAAAAGTCCAGATCAACAACAGCTGACCTGACAGCCACCACAGTCCCATCTTCAGCAGTCCTGTCTGTCACATCCTGCTGGACCTGCAGTAAAGACTCCTGTCTCACACCCTAGGAAGTAGTGGTGGGGGAAGGGGGGTGATGGAGGATGTACATGAACTTACCTGGTTGAATCATTCCCTGTAAATTATTTGTCTCTCGTAATGACTAGTGAAAGTTAAAGATCAAATCAAACACCAGGCACCTGAGCTGGATTTCCAATGGCAGTAAGAAGGAAGGATCTGTCCAAGGGGACTCTTAATGGTATATAATGTTCAGACTGATTGAAATTGGATGTGCTGTTGACAACTCAGTTCAGGCTGTGTATAGGGCAGTGCTTAGGATGAAATAGTATCAGACTCCAGCACAAAAATGTGAAAGTCCATTTTTGTTTATACTTTTATATATTAATAATATATACATACATGTTTTAACATTTAACATTGCATCTTTATGGAATTACTTTAATAATAACATAGAATGCATTACTGCAGTAGTACCAAAGTCAGCACCACAATAGTGGTCCTACTGGCTTCATGTATAGTAACCATAGTAAAAGTTTACAATATAAGAAAGCAAAGAGAGTGTTATCCCTCATTCTATAGATAGAGAATTGAAGCACACAGAGATAAGAGATTAGCCAAGGGTCATGCAGAACTGATAACTCAGATCTCTCAAGCCAGGCCTTAAGGTCAAGCCCATCCTCCTATCTAATGAGCTGTTACTGCAAAGCCTATCATTTGTTTTCTTAAACTGGGCTGCCAAACCAGACAGTTAAAACATACTCAAATTCAGTACTACAGAGCTATTTGCTTAATAGTAGTTTTCCTAAAAAACCCGCTGCAGTATTATAAATAGAGCATAAAAATAGACCATTGAAAAGAAACCTTTGTTTGGTCAGCCCGAGTGTTGCATAGCACTCTATTCCTGTAATTTAAATGAATGGGATATTTGAACATGGCACTACAATGAATGAGGACTTCAAACAGAAAACAGGCTGTTCTTTTCAACATTGGAGGTCAAGAATACATTGAGCTTAGTTAGAGTTTTGTTCTTAAAGATACATGCTTCATGTCTGCCTTTTATACCAGCAGAAATTACATACCTAAATATAAAGGAAAACATGGTAGCCCTTTCATTAGCACAACTAAACGAAACCTGAAAGTAAAACATACCCAGACTTTTCAGTCATTGCATTAGACTTGAAATGTCAACATTTTTTATAAAATGTATAAAGATGATAAAAAATCAGAAGTGTCATTCTTTAAATCCAGTATTACGGTTTTTTCTTATAACGCATAGTTTCTAATAAATGGAACAAACAGCAATCAAAAACACTGGATAGCTGAAACTCTAATCAGTGTCCATATGTAACCCTTTATCTCTAAGAACTTGAAATCTTAATTGAATTAATACCGTCAGAGCTTAACAAGAGTTTTCAAATTTCTCTGTATATGAAAAAAAAGTATAACATCAGACTCTGTTCTGGAGTTGTGTAAAACCATCATAAAAAGATGGTCAAACTTACATAAACCAACAAACAATCCTGCAGGTAGACCTTTGAAAAAAAAGCAGTTTCATAAAGAGGCTTTCTACCACTTATATATATATATACTTAAATTATTTATTTAATTTGGCTTTGATATGTATCCTTGGCTATATCTGTTTAGAAGTACAGGTAAAGAATGTGGGAAAGCAAGAAAAGTGAAGAGTAGCTATTTAACAGTTATGTCTTATAAATAAGTATATGGATCTATTGTGACACTGGATATTTTATATAACCATAATTATTCAATTAACTTTGATAGAATCATAAGAAAAATATAATGTATCTATCAGAAAGCTATATATGCATGTTCCTTCACAGAAGGAAAAATAAACAGTGCCCTAGGAAGCCCATTGTCAGTCTACAAAATTATTCTAAATGTCTGTTCCTTAAAGACATGTTGACACTGTAAAATCTTCTTTGGAAAAGGCATTGATTGTGATCTTTGATAGATACGTTTATCAACTAGCTGGCTAATTGTATATTTTGTAAAAAGATGGAATGCATTTCGTATAATATCTCATTTGAAATAAAACTTTGTACACTTCTCAAAGTCTATTCTTTAGCTGTCAAAGTCAGTGCATCTAAAGAAAATGGAGAACTTGCCTACACTTCCGCTGTGGATTCATATGGAATTTGTAAAAATTTTTTACTCTATTTCTGACACAAATAAATGATAGTTACTAATAGAAAAATTTTTCTGACACTTTCTGTCTTTCTAAAAATGCAAAATTCTGATTAAAGTCAGATTTGCATTTGCCTTTGTTGAAACTATCTGTTTTCATTTGACATGCATAACGTAAGGCTCGTGGTAAAAAAACAGCTTTGCATGATAACAGTGTGATTCCATCTATAAACATGAAGCATTTGGACACAGAACTGACTGAGCTCTCCCTGTGCATGGACAAGTGTATGCTTAAAGGAAGCGTGCACAAATACAAATTGATGTCTACTCAAAGTCAGAATTGATATTTGCATGGATGCAATCTAACAAGACTTGATCCCAAGATAGATTAAGACTTCAAATTCTGAAAGGCAAAATGTGAGTTTCTAAAACTTTGAATTAACTCCTTGACTTGTAGATAGTTTTTATATTGGAAAAATGAAAATTTAATTTGAAAGTACATTTCATTAAGTCTTGTAACAGCAGGTCAGCAGGAAACAGAGGTAAATGCAAGGCTTTGGTGAGAAACAGCAGTTTAGCGTGTTCCCAAAGGATAATAAACAATTCACCTCTTCCCTTTCCAGTATGGAAAAAAGGAAATTATAGGAGAATAAAGACTGGAAATATTTCCCTTACGCCACACACATATACTATAAATATCTCAGTGTCTACACAAAGCCAAATTTTGCTAAGG
This sequence comes from Acanthiza pusilla, assembly GCA_036630365.1. Taxonomy (NCBI): domain Eukaryota; kingdom Metazoa; phylum Chordata; class Aves; order Passeriformes; family Acanthizidae; genus Acanthiza; species Acanthiza pusilla. The sequence continues at coordinate 26,071,450 of JAXCHO010000164.1, forward strand.
GTCACATAAGATTTATATTGAAATCAATCAGGAGAAACATTAGTATGGCAAATAAGTTTCAAATGTTTGACAATCATCAGACAAGTACAACTAGCCTACTGATCTCTTACTATTCCAATTGCCCTTCTTGCTAGTGATCAGCTGCAAAATATTTGTGCAAAGCAGGAAACACTCCAACAGTACAAACAGGGCAACATGGTCTTTAGTTAGAAAGAATGCCTAAAAGCCAAACTCATTCCAAGGCTGAAGGTACTTTTCCATGTCTCTTGAGTTCCCTGTTAAGACTGTTGTCTGCCCAAGTCTCTTCCGTCCTTGCTGCAACTTTGTTTTTTTAGACTAAGAATGAGTTCCAGCAGAGCAAGCCTGCTTACCTGCACATTAGTGTAGAACCTTAAAGCAGGAAAATCCAGTTAAAATCTTTCACAATCAGTGATTTCCCTTGCAAAGTGGAATATAAGTGTTTATATAGAATATCCACTATGAGCCGTCAGAAAGACAAAACAAAAATACTGACTGAGAGTTTTTCCCTCAGCTAAGATGTACACTCACAAGAGATCAACACATCTTTTCTTTCATGTGTACAAAATACTTAGCAGAGTTCAGCATTTCAGCTAGAAATTATTAAAACCCACGACATGAACATTTTTCAGGCAACCCCAAATATATTTCTTAATTGGTATGAAATGCTTCTTTTCTCAAACCTGAAAAATATATGTATTGGTTTTCTACAGAAATAAAAAGCTATTGGGGTAGCAGTGAATCAAAAACAGGATAAAATAACAGAATACATTATTTTAATTTTTAAGGTACAGTTGTAGCATATATTAGGAAACATTCCTTCATTTTCATTATCTTCTTGCTGCCCCAGTTGTAATCCAGTATATCTTACCAAGATCTGCAAATACAGATTCATTTCAGCAGCTGTAGTTACATAAAGAGCATGGCTTCAGCAGTTCAGAATGACAAGTTTGCACGTTTGCCAAACCTCACCCAAGCAGGGCTGTGTTGGTGGTTAGCTTGGCAGCAGAGCACGTGCAAAACCCCTGTGCTCACAAAGCAGTACTTTTTTACCCCCTGAAGCTTGGACCCAATGCTTCAGTGCCCACTGCGTGTACAGCACACTATGGATTTTACTTCAGGCAGTGCAACCCAGCCCCTGAACAGGTGCTGACACTGCAGGGACAGGCACACAGGCTGCAACATGGGATGGACAGCACTGGCCACCCCAGCACCCAACCTAGCCCCAGCAGAGAGGTGTCTGATAAGCAGCATACAGCATAACCAGGACAATTAGGACTCATTGCTCAATTCAGCACTGTGGCATCTCAGACACAGCAAGGTCACAGCTGAGCTTCACCTCCCTTGCACAGCAGCAGCTATGCAACCCCTTTCATGTGGCATTTCAAGCAGCTGATTGCACACAGCCTGTCGAACAGCTCTGCAGTCACCTTCTGTAGAGCAGTGAGCTCAGGCACGGGCAGGGGGATGAGCAGGAGGAGGCAGGTGCCCAGGCCCAGCAATGCACCCAGGCAGGCAGCAACAGGAGAACCCAGGGGGCTGGGGAGTTTTTGCCTCCAAACAGGGTCAAGCTGGCCTTGAACCATTTGGCACAGACAAGGGGCTTGGGGCTGACACAAACCATCAGCAGCTCCTATTTGACAATTCACTGTAGCTCTACTGTGGCCAGAGGTTCATGCACTCGAGGTGAGTAGTAAAGATTACCAGTTTCTGGTTGGAGCCCATACAAATGGGAAAAGCCTCCACCCTGCCCAAAGAAAAAGCTTAAAGATACTAAGAAAATATGATAGAGTTGGGAGTATGATAAAGATATAAAGCTGGGGCAAGGGGTGGGTGGTTGTTAAAAGTTATCATTTGTTATCACTTGTGTACTTAGGTAACAAATAAAGGGCAGAAGACGTACATGTTTGCGCAGAACAAGGCACGCTTGTTTTCTTTCCAGCTACCATGTTCCACAGAAATTAACACTACTGGTTAATCCCAGGTCTATCTTGAGCAGTCAAAGAGGAGAGGAGGAAGGTTTGAGTAATGACCTCAAAGCACAGGAAAGCTGTTCTGCTACACTATGCAGCCTATTTCTCTTTGTTGGAAAGAAACAAGCAGCAGGGAAAATCTGAAGCATGATGGAAAAAAAATTACTCAAAAAAGGGAATAAAACTAAATTTAAAGCTTCAAAACATGTGCACAGCTATCCTTGTTTGGCTAATTTTAAGTGCCAACACTGCTGTGAGAACTTCAGCATAACAGAAAAATCTGCACAGATTGCCTGTTGGAACCAGATGTATATGAGCTTAGAAATAACAGAACTCACACTCTTCCTTGGTTGCATTTATTGTGCATGAACTTCACAGCCACATTTTACTGCTTTTCATAGAAATTATATAAATTGACATTACACAATCACATCAAAACCTGAGGTCTAAAAACAAATAACTTTATTACTTACATGTATACTATAAAATTCTGGCTGCATTTTCAAGAAACAACAGTTAAGGAGAACAGTCTAATGTCAGATAGCAGTAAAACCTCCAATATTTGTTTTTCTTTGAATGAGACAAACCCCCCTATATTTGTTGCACACTAAGCAGTTTAGTTACCTCTAAAGTTGTGCCCCAATTAATTTTCCTTTCTTATATTCAACAAGACCACTCCTCATGAGAGTCTTCTTCCCTGTTTTGATTAGTGATTACCCTATCCCCACAGAGGTATTAGCTTCTAAAATAATCTTTTGTCTACATTGGTAGACAAAATAGTACCCAGAAAAAAATGTTTCTTTCACCAGCCTTAATTCACCATAAATTAAAACCAAAAATTTTTGTTTCTTCAACTTGTAAAAGACCTTTCAGTCTCCTGCTGTTTTCCACTTCCCCACATACACCACTTCAGCTTTTGAATCAAGATGCTGACGTTTTCTGAAGGGCCAGAGTAAAGAGCAACTATGCAACAGGCATTTTTGACAGCATCTTTAAAAGCCTTCAACACAAGTTAGTGACAAGACCAATGGAAAAGCTTACACTCAAGTATTTTTGCGTTGTTAGTTCAGTTGGCAGAGTAGGAATCTTGTTACTAGCTAACACAAACTCCTAGTAATGGGATAGTCATCAGCCCTGAGGATCCCTCTGAGAGTTGTAAAGCTGGAATTCAGAACAATTGCTTATCATGGCATTGTTTTGTACCACAAACTTCTATGTGAGATTTGCAGTTTTAGGGCACCCACCACTTTTTTATAATCCTAAATTGGATGCCAAGTTTCCCCACTTTCTTCACAAAGGAGAGGAGGAGATGCATCTAGAAAACAAGTATCTGCATCGGATTACTGAAGTACACCACCTCTATCCCTGCAAGTAAAGGGACTCAGTGACACAACACATCTAGTCTCAGCTTCAGCAATAGAAACTGCAAATACATCCCTTGGAAAGTCAGATTTCTCTAGAAAACAAATTTGTGTTCCAGAAATACAAAATACTTTGGTAGCCTGAAACTTAAAGTTTACATAGCAGTACAAAATAATAGCAACAACTGGGCAAAGTTAAACTGTTACCTCAGGCCCAACTTTAACTTATGAGGAATTAAAAATCCTTGAAGCTGCAGAACTGATGTTTTGAAGAGTGCCAGAATGTCCAGTTGTAACAGGTTTATGGTGTATGCAGAGCTTATCCTTCCAGCTTAACTTCTACTTCAAAAATGAAAGATGACTGAAGAAGAGTCACATCTGTACAAACCAGTCTGGATATTACATTTCTTCATGTTCCTCTCCAGAGCTCCAGCAGCCGTTTTCCAAATGCTGTTAAGTTTTTATTTGCTGAGATGTTAATGCCAACAGTCTCTTGCTGAGCAGTGCATTGTGTCGCTGAAGATACTCTATTATGTCTCCTTGCTTCTCAACTATCTCTTCTAAACTGGAATTTTCCCTTGAAGAAACAAAAGTAAATATGGGTTTCAGTAAGGGACAGCAGTGTTCTAATATGTGAAATGTCAGAGCTAATTATCACAATCACTTGTTTCCTTTAGTTTTACTTTTGCTGGGATCAACTAATTTTTGAGAGAAGAGGCAATCTACAAAACCTATATGTTTAACTCTATCTTGCATGAGAAGGCAGGAAGAGAAAGTCTGGCTGAACTTCATGCCATGTATATACAACAGAGTTACATATTTCCTGCTAGACAGTTACAGAGTGAGGATCTTAGTGTTTAAGAAACCAAGACAGACAACATGCTAGAATTGTAGTGAGAGCCATGGAACCTTTCCCACATACATTAGGAAGCTTGTTTTGAGCAGGCATGGTATTGTTCTTCAGCTGTGGGAGATCATAAGCTATTTAAGACAGAAATCTCTTGATTAACCTGGAGTAGCATATATTATGTGTTCCTATATACAGCAATATCAGTCACATGCCACGACAGCATCAGTACCAAAAAGCTGTGCTATTTCAGATCTACAGCCTTATGTACAACTACTCTCCCCATTAAAATATATCCAGCTTTCAGATATCCCTCATTTTAACTCTGATAGTAACTCTGCAACATTTAAATAAAGCCCAGTTAATTGAGGGAAAAAGTCTGTAAAAGTACAGAATTTTGTCATAGCTAATTGGGAATTTTTAAGATACAGCAAGATGAAGTACCAATGCCTGAGTGTAGTCTACTCTTTCCTTGCATATTATTTCTTCTCAGCTGACTTGGGAATCTGCCCTCTTAGTACACTTGTGGGCATCTTAGTGCTGAGAAAGCTGTTCTTCAGCCTTACAGCATTCTGTGGAGGAACACTGCCTGTTTCATAGTTCTTACAAAGTGCTGAGAAGGTTATCAAGTGCGAAAATGCTTAGGTTCAATTAAAAAACTACTGTAGCTAAACTGGGAAAAGTAAAGAACGCAAGTTTTGTAAACCAAAAACTTGCAACCTTAACCAGTAATATGCACGACAAACTTAAGGCTCCTGATCACTAGCTTAGGTTGCAGAGGTCATGATATTCAAAAAACATTCTTATAACAAGGTCAACTGAAGGGCTGACAGGATTCACTTTTCAATAGACGTTAACTCTCAAGGGAAAGAGAGTCAGAGTTGTATAGAGCTAAATTAAAATAACGGTTTTGCAATCAGTTCTCACAGGAAGTTCGTACTCTTTAATCAAAAATAAGCAGAGTCTTTTCCTCAGCTGGTCATTGTTGCAGACACATTCCCTGGGCATTTCAGAATTTCTCAGGGGAGAAGGTGAATGAGAAAGAAATGAGGTCCACCATGCAATCACCATGGTTTTTATATCAAAATGGAAGTCAGACATGGTATCAAAATTCAAGACAACTCTAAATCCTTCCTGTATCCTGGACATCTACTTCCAAGTTTCCTAAAAGCATGTGCGTGCTGCATTTGCGACACCAGGGGAAGTCCCAAAGTATTAGTCATCTCTCATTAGTCAACTTTTCATGCAGGCACCACATATAGAAGCAAGTCATAGTATATTAAAAAATGTCCATTTAAATTCTTATACAGAAATCCATGTTACTTTCAATTACTAGTTTTTGTTAAGTCATATCAGACTGATTTCAGCAACTGGAACATGTTTGAGCAGTTGGAAGGTACACAAAGAACAAACAAAAAGTAAGTCCCCAGTGCTTGGGATAGTTTCAGTTACTGCTGGACAGCTTCTACGTCTTACCCCTTAAGTGCCCTCCGCACCTTTAAAGTTCCTTCCCAACCTTAAAACACATTCCAAATCCATTGCTAAAATCTCATGTCCAACTGCTGGCACAGAACAGAGCTACAAAGTTTTCTTCTTTGTCTATCAACTGCCCACAATATATTTCCTTCCCTGAAAAAACTGACTGAATCAGCTAGGCTTCTGTCGGCCTACTTTAAATAACAGTGTAAGACTCTAGTATCTTTCCTCAAACTCCCATATAAAATTAACTAAACCTGATTAAGCACAGTTATTTATATTAACAATTCATGCAACCAGCCATTAATGGTCCAATCACCTCCATCCTTATGTTTGAGGATTTCTGTATCATAGTAAATTGTCATTTACTATGTAGAAAATACAAGACTGCATCTTGTATTTTCTTGTTGCATCTCATCTGTGCATCTAAAATGGGAGGCTTATGCATAGAGTTTCCTTCAGAACTATTATTCCCACATCTGGTTTAGCTGACAGGTTTAAGATTACATGGAAGTCTACAGGAAACAATGCAATTACTTTAGTGTTACCTATATACCATGGCTGAACACAGCACAAAATGAATATAAAATTCTTACCTGAATCCAACTTCTGAGGTAATGTGATTAGGGTAGGCATACATCTTTTCTTCTTCAATTATGTCAGGTCTTGGCTTGGCACGATTGAAGTTGCTTATTTTCACTGCAACAAAGCTTTAGATGTTAGTTGGAAAGTGGAAAAAAAATAGCTTTAACAGCAGATTCTAAGTTATAAAAATCTGTAACAGATTTTCTTAGGATAGGAGATGGAAAGACAATAAAGGAATCTGAGGAATGGGGAAGAGGGAAAGCAAAAGCAGAATCTATTTCTACTCATTTCTGGAATTGCTTTGATTATAAATCAGTGATAGTTTGGTAAGTTATTTTATTTGCCAGTTTGCTTTTTTTATTCCCCTCAGTCCTGCTGCTTAAAACACCTGAACGGGGAAGCCTGAACATACTGCTTAACATCTGCAAAGTTTAATCTGCCACCTAAGAGAGGGTGAAACCTTAGTTGCCTTTTAGAGGGTACCAAGATTCAGTCTCCACATTCAGGCCATAAATTAAGCAACATGCCATAAAAAGATCTGTAAGAAGTTTTCTTACTAGTAGCTAGTTCAGACGTCCTAGTTTAAGCTCTTCAATAAATACTAGTTTAACTAGACCAGCTGTAATTAGCAGCAGCTTGTTTGCCTGCTCAGATAGGGCAGGCTTGCTACAGAAAGCCATTGTGAACCTTGCAGGATTGGCTATCAAACCCAGAAGTTGTTCCTGGGCACCTGTGAATAAAGATTATGGCTAAATTTAACAGATGTAGAATGGGGATGGGTGGGAAAAGTTGTAGGCACTCTCTGCATTATTTCAAAAAGGAAGCTGAAAATATTTAAAGCCATTCAATGTCAGATCCTGATTCAGAGAAAATATCAAAATATCCAGAGCATGCATACAGGACTCTGCAGTTAGGGCTGCTTGTGAAACAATACATCTAATGCCACAAAAAACATACAGTCCAGCACTGTGAGAAATCCACACTACTGTAGCAGAGAAGGACTGTCTTTACAAGTCAGTACTATGATGGGGTTTATTACAGGCCACCCTGCTAAAACAATGCTAAGACCCTCCAGAGGTTAACTACAAGTTAGGCTCAAAGGTTAGTTATTTCTATGATGGTATTTCTCTACAAATAAAACCACAAAGGAATGGATGTGGAATTTTCAACATGTGTTGTTTGTGGGAATGTTGGTCTTATTCAAGTGATATTAGAAGTATGTGAGAAAGCAATTAAATACATATATTTAGTAAGTCTTTTAAAGCTTTACTCCCTATCCTTGCAGTAAAAAACTTAGAATAGTAAGCTGACATTTAGATATGTCTGTATCATACTTCATTCCATGCACTTTTACCTCACTTGAACGATTTATATATGTCAAGTCTATTATAGGTCAATCACAGCAATTCCTTGTAGATTTCTGCATCTCTGCCTCTGCATCCTACAGCGACATACACACACTGCTGCACGGAGATCATTTTAAGGAAGGCAGTAGTCCTTCCTTAGACAGTGGCTATAATACAATTCATAAACAGCTCCAACAAGCATGACAAAATATCTAGAATTAGAATCAAGTACTCCTGATTTGTAAGACAGAATTATTTAACAGAAAGTAAGACAGGTACATGAACCTTCTACAGAGAAGCATTTATGTTTCATTCTAATAGTTAAGAAATAATTATTTCATTGTGAGGAAACAATGTGTGAACTGGTGCTGCCTTGTCTCCAAAATTTAGGAGTAACATGCTAATACAAAAAGGGATTGGTCACCAGTTTTTAGTGTAAATTTACCTTAGTTTCCCCATTGTTGCTCAGCTACATTAGCTGATACTATCTTAGCAGTATCTGCTAAGTGCTTGCCTTGAAGAGAGGAACTCTAAACCTCAGCAGAGGGCTGCCCTTAAAACTATCCCATTAAAGGAGCTTCATGCTTCCATCCAGTCACACAGTCTGCCGTGTCTGAGAGAAAAATCCATCTGAATGCCATTATTACTACAGATTATCAGGGTATTTTCAAATACATTTGTTTTGCCTCAGTAAAGCCTTAATTTGATATTAAAATGTTGAAAAACCTTCAAACCCACCACTACACACAAGACAGACATGCATGCAGTCTCTCAGCTTACCTCAACAAGCACTGGGATGCAAAACAAGAAAACAAGTTACACTATCCATTGGAAAAGGCAACCTAGGGTGACTGGAGGTCTTCCTCATCTTACAGCAGGTGTAAAGTCACAAAAATTAACCCTGGTTTTGTACAGCAAGCTTTAGAGAATGAATTTTACATTGATTTGGGGCTGCTCAGGAGATAAGGTAGCTGCTGCTAAAAGACATTGCCTTACTCCTTCCTAGCAATGAAGCTCTTCCCCTTAGCTCCAGGATTCACTGGACCCTTTTTCAAGCCTCTTTTTGTTGGAAAGCACAACACTGCACCCCACAACTTTCCTGTATACATTGGTTAATGAATTTGAAGGTCACAGGAATTGGCAATGTACAAGTTAGGAAACAATACCCTTTTGGTGACAAACAAGCAGAAAAATAGTTTGAGAGTTTTTACAGAAGTACGGGCTCAGACCTTACAACTATGAAGGTCAACTTTCTTGCACTTATCATTTTTGGTCAAGGTAAGACACGCAATGTAGCTCTTGGAGCTCTAGCAGGCCTCAGGGTTAGAAATAGCATTTCTCTGGAATTCCTGACATTCTATTTAAGTTTTACAATTTATCTCTTATTTCCCGAGTTTCCCAGGAAACTAAGCATGCGTATGCAAAGAAGGGATGATCTCCAGCATTCTTGGAATAGTTTTCTAGGACTGCCATGATTGCATTCCCTCATCACTGCCTTGATTCTTCCAGAGGACAGTCAGTCTAGTTGAGCCATGAAGGGCCATTCAGAGGAAAGTCTGACAAGCCTGCAGCATTCAGGGCTATGCACACTTGTAAGACAAGGACAGAGTTGAGAGCTGGGACCTTATTTCTTGGTGCATTTTTGATGCTATTGCAGGAAAGTCAAGAATAAGATTTTATTTCCTAGATAAACAAGCTACTTGGCAGTATTTCTCTGTGTGCCATTGCATTACTATAAACAGACCAAAGTTTTCTTTTAAGCATTTATTTATCAACATTTTAGATAGTTTTGCAAAGTTTAAAGACAAGTGTTTTATCAAGCCTTCGTAAATTACACCAAACCTATAGCAGATAACCTTACAAACTGTGATGGCACAAAGCAAAGCCTCACAGTTTTATAAAGCAGTATCTTAATATAACTACAGCTTCCAAAACCATGCTTCTTTTAAATATTCAGTAGATGGAATCTTCCATTTTAGTGTCAAAGAGAAACTGAAGCCTTTGGGGTGGGACCAGGGAAAGAGGAAGAGGCTGGATAAGGCACAATCACACAATCAGGTATGCAAACCCCACATGTAAATCCCAGAGGCAGTTCTGACTAAGCCAGACAGCTCTTACTGCTTCACAGCTTGTGGTGCATGCATTTGAGAAACACTGATAAACAGACAAACCTGTTCACAGGACACTTTTTGAAACAATTAGGCATTTACTGCCACTTCACTGGATTAACACCTCTGAGATAACGTGGAGCTTTCATTTAGCAGCACTTGGAACCAAATCAAGCCTGACAATCTTCCCCAATTTGTTTTGGCTTTACCTTAGTTCTCCTTCTACAAGCACAGAATCGTTCTGTATTTATAATGGCAGTTAAATGCCTTGGGGTACGCCAAGTGAACTACTGTGAGGGCAAACAAAACAGCTGAGTACCTACCAGCTATAATGAATCTCACTCAAGAAGGCAAAGCTTGCCTCTCTCACCTGTGTAAATCACTAAGCATGTCAGGGAACTAATCATCTCCAGGCTCAGGACACCCAGGACAAGATACAGGTACACTTTACTGCGATCAGGAAACGAATGCTGCACCGACAGAATCAAGAGCAGGGCTGTATTACCTGGAAAACAAATGTAATATTTTACAGATTTAGTAATTTCATTAGCAACTGAAAATAAATTAATACTTTCTCATTCCCAGTATCTAGATTAAGCTGAAATATTTCAGTAAGGCTTTTTCATTTCACACCACACTTGCCCTTTCAGCTAATTTCCTTACCATGCAAGCTCGTACCTGCTGACAGCAAAATGGTGATGGTAGACAATTACGGGTTTTCTTATAGATTCTTCTGACTTAAAAAACAAAAGTGGTAGAAACATACTAGAAGTATCTAACATATGTACATGGGCTCAAACAGTTTCTAGCTTTGTTGATGCTATCCATTTTACCCATTCTTTCAATTCCTAAGAGATCACATCAGTTGGTCGAAAATGAGGGAGTATTTTCCTTCAAGTAGGGGATTTAAATCATAGTTAAATGAGGCTAAGAGAGCAAAAAAACCGAAACATCTTCCTTTCAAAGCCTACTTGCATAGGCTTCCACTTGCCCAGCTTAATACTTGCAAGTTACTGAAAATTTAATTGAAATGAGTACAATTAGTCAAGGGGAACAAATACTGAATTACAGACTTAAAAAGCTTTTTTATTTCTTTATACACTCTCTTTTCTGATACTGAGTGTGAAGTGTTCTCTTTCTTCCTGTAAAAATGTTATAACCATTGTCTGGATGGTTATAAAGACCATTAATGTAGCTAGAGAACTGCACAGCTCTCTTTCATACTGTGTCAGTCAAGTGAAGGAAGTGGAATCAGCAGTCATTACCACGGCAAGAAGCTTGCAGTAATGGAAGAACTACTTTCTGAACAACAGATGATCAAAATTCCACAGGACACACCTGATTGCACCTGAACATTGACAAATGCCCAGAGTTTGTCTAGTAGGGGAGAAGTGGGCTCCATCTAAGACTCAAAGCAGGGATAAGTATGGCAGATTATACTGCAATCGGCAGAAATAGTCCTTCTACATCATTTAGCCTGCTGTAACTGGCTTTTGTCACTGTGCTCCAAACACTTCCACATCTTCAGAGCTCTATCTAGTGGCCAGAGCCTGAAGTGTTCCACATTTATCAAGCTGACTAGCTCTTTCGGCAACTGTGTGGAAAGAAAGTTAGATTTTTATATAGAAGAGGATCATCTCATTTAACAATTCTGGTAAAAAAAAATCTACTCCAGAAGGGAAGTGGGATTATAAGAGGCAAAAATACTGTAAAAGCCATCACTGTGCCCTTTTCCACTGTTATTTGTGTGAAAATCACCTCAAGTTAGATGGATTTTAGATTTGTTGAAGCAGTTTGTAGAAGAGTTTCACCAGCTAATTGTACCAACATTTTACAGCTAAACTTGCCAGTGATGTATCTTAAAATATATAGAGATAAATCACTCCTATATGCTGTCTTTTGTCCATAGAAAGTAGAAAAACACAATCAGAAATAGAGCAGAATGTTACACAGAGCCCAAGTGAAGATTAGGAAAATGGGTTATTTCACTGAATTCACTCAGCGGTTGAGCAACACACAATTCTTCTATGCGAATTGCTGAGCTTGAAAAGAGAAGAGCAGCACACTTCCTGGAAGGACGAGCAGTCTTATCACATATCCAACCAGACAAATGAATATGCAAATCAAGATCACTTGCAGTCAAACACAGACCTTGATGAGTGAATATTTTATGGCTGAAGACTAAATGCTAATGACTAAATGTTTTACTCAACCTCACACTCATGAGCATTTTTGCACTACAAACAGCTCCTTACAACCTGCACCTGGCAGGCCAGAAAGATCAGCCCAGAGGTTTATCAGACTAAAATATAATTTGTAAGTGCTCATAAGCAGGTTTTCAAAAGTTCATAATATATAATACACAATATATAAAAACTGCTCTGTCTTTTATTGTGTCACAGTTTAAAGCTTTAGAAGGAAAAACCAAGTTCACTTAACCTGTGGAGTGTATCAGCAGTGGAAGCCTTTTTAGATGCCTTGTTGACCGGTATATGGAGAAGTAACCTCTTCTTCTGACTCTGCTGTGGTGGTGCTGGACATATCGTTCAAAAAAGACATGCAGAACCCACAGAATTACTTTTGCAATTATTATTACAGTCTGCACTTTAAGTGGGTGAGTGTAGTTTCCAGGGCACTTATCTTGGTTTGGATTGGGGTAAGAACAAAACATAGCTGCTAAAAATGCTAGAACAACAAAAGCAACCTGGAAGAGAAAGGAAGAGAGAAAAATCTTTAAAGTCAACATTTAGCTATATATATATGACAAAAGCACAAAACACAAAAACAGGATTATGTAGTTTATTCATTATGCATTACTCTCTGAATTGATTTTATTACAGTTGAGGTAACATACAAAACATTAGACATTTGCTACAACCCCTATATGTCACTCTAGGAAAATACAGATGACTGAAATTGCTAAGTAGTAAGATTGACATCCAGGAGGGCAACCAGTCTCAAGCAGAACAGAGTTGGTAATTGTCACCATTCCCAGAATTTCTACTAAATCTTGAATCTTCACCATTGCTTGAATCTTCATAGTGAATTTATTTCATTTCTGGACTGTCCTTACTATGCCTTTTTACTTTAAGGAGTACTTGATTTATGCTCCTACTAAAGAGAAATCACATCTTTTTAGACTCATTCAATTAAACTTAATGCCACTCAGTGGGACAGGTTTATCATATTGGTACATATTGTTTCCTTAAATTAACATTTTCTAAGTGAAAATCAATCCTTTACTACAGCCATTGAAGATCAACTCTAGGTTGACATTAGAAAAGTGAATCATCATAGTAACTTAAAGTGAATTATTAACTTTGCCAATTGGTAATCATTCTTTAGTATATTTACCATCAGATTTTTCCATTTTATCTTTTTATTTGTGTCAGAATGACCAGACAGACTGTCAGTCAGATTGCATAGAGAGTCAGACTGTATATATACTTATCCTTTCAGACTACTGCCATTATGCCATAACTTTTCCTATCTTCTATACTCCTCTCCAAATTTTCAGCATCAGCAGTGACCACCATCAATCTTTTGGCCAATTAGAAAGCAAAGTTGTGGATGCATATTACCTGTGGTATACGTATACACACAGGGCTTTCTTAATATTTATAGGGTTTTGTCACAGAAAATATTTTCTCTGTGTTCCTTCAGTGAACAAGAATAATATTATACTTTCTCATCCTGGTTCATTCTACAGAACAGGAATATTTTAAAAACAGAATTGTAGAGAAAAACAACTCCCACCAATACAGAAGTAAATTGAGAGCTTCGATAGACAAAACAATTCATTTGCTGCCTTTGTTTCCATACTTAGTTCTATGAGTATCTAAGATCTCACCACTCTCTTTCCACCCTCTTGAACTTATTTTTCCTATTTCTGTACTTTCTCAACATTCTGAACACAGAAATTTACTTTCTGGAACCATTTAATTACTCTTGGGACAAAGTGCTCTTAGCTTCCTCTGGTTGTGACCAGTTAGGTAATGGGGGAGGGAGGAAAAAGGGGGAATAATCGTCATACAATCATCAATACCTAAAAGAGACACTACAGAGGACAGATAGGATAGAAGGCGGAAGGAAAAAACATCCAAACCAAAATACGAGTGTATCCCACATTATCCATAAGACCATTACTTCAAATGCAGATTAAATACCATATTCTCTTGAGACGGGTTAAGTAGACAGATTAAGTAGTTAAAAAGAGGAAGGTTTATCACTTGTTTAATCTATTATTTTGCCATCTCCTTTTCTTACAAAGCTCAGAATAATTCAGCTGTTTTGGTTTGATCTGTTTACTGTTTGGTTTGCCTTCTTACAATAGTGACACATTTAGTTCTACTCCTTCCAGGTGTTAGGAATGCATTTCAGTACAGAAAATGGCTATACTAAACTGATGCAAGCAGGAATGACCTAGCATTGCATCACTACTAAACTACTACAGCAGTGTGTACAAGAGGAAACAGGAAGCTGGCATTTAGAGTGGTATTTATTAAATGTTTTGCTTGCATTGTTGGGCAGTTCAATAACAGGTGTTTCACCGCCACATATTTTTACATACAAAAAGTTATTCTTATAAGGAGTAGTATTTAAGTTCAATTTTGTGTATGTGCACACACACAGAGAGGATTAAGGAAAGACAAGATTAAGATAAAGAAATTATTCCTAGCCTGTACACTTAACATTGCTCTCCATGTGCACATGCACACACAGAGGATTAAGAAAAGACAAGATTAAAATAAATAAATTATTCCTAGCCTGCACACTTCACATTGCTCTCCAGCCTCCTGATGGGAAGTCGTCAGAAAAGCAATGCTTGGCAAAAGGAAAGGCACTCAAAAACCCAGTCCCACCACACTCTGGCATACCCTACCCACACTTTCAAGAATTGTATGTAACTAGGCAGCTGCACCACAGCAGCTATTTTGCTACCTAACTCCATTTCTTGGCACAGGAACGTAGGGAAGAAGTACTCCAAGTTACATATAAATTGCTTTAGAGATGCATTACAGCTCTACTGCACAATACTAAGATGGCTGAACTTCTGCAGGACATTTACCCCTTTGGCAGGCTGTGCCTGAGAAGCTAACCTGGCATCTCTCCACATTCCACAAGATTAGTACACATTGGCAGAAGCATAGGGAAAGGAAATCCAATAATCTTGTTCTCCCCATCCACCTCTCAGAGACAGGGACAGTGCCACTCAAGGTAGCAATTATAATGCTATTTCACCAACAGAAAATAGTACTTCTGCATTTTGCATCAAGAACCAACTGGTCACTGAACCAGGTTCAGCAACAGCAGTGAGACTTTACCTGCAAAAATGTGTGTTGACAGATGCTACAGAAGTTCACCCACCCACCTACCCTCTTCACCTACCCACACTTTTCTCCCTTTGCAGGAGAGAGGAAAGGGTGGGGGGAGAATAGGCAGCAGTTTCCTAGGATCTGAGTGACTGGCATTTTGGCTGCATCAGTTACAGTAGTAGACAGTAAAGCCCCAAGGCTTGCCAGAAAAACATTCACTGCTCTATTACCAATAGCAGATTTCAAGTGCTTTTTATAATGGAATAGCACAGAGTTCTTCTGGTAGGGGAGGAGAGTAAGCCTGGATACATGGTTTCCGTTGGGAATTTCGGTAGTCTATTCAGCAGAACAGCAGAGGTCTTTCTTAAGTCTGCCCAACAGCCAGAGGGACATTTCTTGATACTACAAGGCCCACAAAACATCTACTCCTAAAGTTAGAAGGCTAAAGCATATTGAACAACTTTATGCAGCTGCCCAAAGAGAGACCTTAGAGGTTGATATGTGCTTTTAATGTCCTGGCAGAGAGCATGTTTTTAAGAGCACTGGGCACAGTATTTTTGAGACCAGCTGAAGCTCTCAAATAGCTTGTGCCACTGGTACTATAGAATGAGAGAGTCTAAGTTGGAAAAGACACTTAAGATGACCAAGTCCACCATTTACTTAACACTACCAAATCCACTGCTAACCCATGCCCCTAAGAGCCATGAAAGTACCATTTCAGTTACATCTTAGGCTCAGAGCTCCTCAGCCTTCCTCCTTCATATCTGGTTGCCACACACTCACAAGCCTCTTCAGCTTATCACGGAGAAGCTGACTACAAGGCAGGACTCTCCCTGCTTCTGTCTACCAGCCCCATAAATGCCTAGATACTGTTCAGTATTTGTGCTTTTTGCTCTTAACCTCCAGGAGTGAGAGCAGGAAGTAACATGTGGATTAATTTATCTCTCCATCCACTACCATGCCTCACCCCCTAAGCAAATCCAACTTCATTTGTTTAGTTACCTTCTCTCTGAAATTAAGTTGCTCTCAGAAGGAATGGCATCATAATTATCTCAGCCCCCTATAACTAGTTTAGCACTTCTACAGCAGCAATATTATTTTTAAAGTACATTTCCAACAGCATAGATGAACTACTATTTAAAATACTTTTCCTCCTAACAAGATGTGTCACAGCACCAACCAGAATGAGAAAGGCAGCAAGTATCTGATAGCACATACACTATCAGAATTTATTGGCAAAGGGGACTTCACGAATTTGGAAGAACAGTGTATGCAATTCACTGTCGTGTCATAACATCAGAATTCTGTCACCTGAACAGTATGGATTCAGAAGAAAGACAGCAAGTTTTCTTAAGGAAGCCATGCTTCTTAAACTTACATGAATTAGCAACAGGAAATTGGCAAGGAGAACTGCTGGGATGGCATGAAATCTTGGCCTCAGCTGGGAATGCAATGTATGAGATGAAATGAGTGGTGCATCCAGTAGAGGATCATCTTCCAAACTCTGTGTTATTTCCAAGGAACCCTGGAACAGAAGGGGAAGGCAAACAACAGCAACAGGTAAGCTCTAAAAGTAAAGTACAAAGGTTTAGGAATTTTCTGTTAGCATATCAAGCCTTACGGGGGGTAAAAACCCCACGAGGTTAATATCTTAAGACAAGCTCTTAAATTCTAGGTAAGCTCTCACCACACCTTTATGTGAGAACTCAGTCCTTGAGGAATCCAATACTAATCTAGTTCCTAGTGTTACACTGAGTCTTCAGGAATTTTAGTCCTTAAAATGTACTACAAGTATCTGAGCTTCAACTCCGAGAGATGTCAGAAGCATTAGTATATTTATAGGAAAAAGTACAAAAAAGACAAAATTTCTCTTGCATACTTTACACAGGTACTGCAAAATTCTTTGTTGTTCTTATTTCTGGCCAACTACAGTGGGAGGCAACAACAAAGCTGCAGTGTAACAGCAGCAGTTGTGAGAGATTCAGCCACTGACACTACTGACATGTCAAAACACCTGTAGCAGTGACTGGAACTGAACTCAAGTTCAAGGGCATGGAAGAGGCAGTAGTTCACAGAGGGAAGATGATGCTACCAAGTGCTGAGTAAGACATTCTCTGCCTATGCTAGAGAGAATGCAGCCTGCCCTTGTCATGTTGGATCCAAGTATTAGGTCTTTGACTTCACATTCAGCTCAAACGTAGTATCTTTTACTAAGTATAAGGTAAAGTCAAGTATGGGTGGAGGGAAAAACCTTGGACAAGGAACTTGCCCCACAGCTGTGCATCCCTGCTCCTTCCAGGCCAGGACAAGGTCATTCAATACATCTTAAGTGGAATATACACAGGCACTATGATGGTCAAAACTACAAGTTTCTCTCTTAGCATCCTGTTATGTCCCTTGCCTCAGGAGATAATGCAACTCAAGATTTCCACTTAAGTTTTGACTGCTCTTCTCCTTAGTGATACTAATCACAGCCCAGACAAGGGCAGACCCTATCCCACTCCAGGCTTCTGACTGTTCAGACATGCCAGGGTTCACTGGGCTATTTACTGTTTTATAAATTGAGAACTTCTTTGCCATGAAAGAAAGCAGCATAAGCCTCAAGACAAATGAGGCATGCCATCCTTCTAGACACTAGCACAGGAAGAGAGGGATTAGACCTAGGTTTATACTCCATGTTAATAAGCACAATGTAGATTGGCCCCCGGTGTTACTTCACCTGCAGACAACTGCCTACAGTGAAGGAAGTAGTCATCAAGGGTTATTTCAGTCAACAACCAGTTTTATTTTAGAACCACAAACACTATACTTGCCCTACCACAGAGGAGTGTGAACAGACCTCCCTCAGCTACTTGATACCTTTTGATTAGCCCAGTCTTTGACTATAAATGACCCTTACTGAAATACCTGCCTGGTAAGATGGCCTTTTACTGCACACCTAAATGTCTACAAACGGCACTTGTCTCATGCCACTGATATCAAATCCAGAAGCAAGAGTGTAAAGATGCCCTCTGTCCCTTGTTTGCCCATTTTCAGAGGCCAGGTATAATTTTAAGCTCTGAAAGCAAGGACTAACACTCCAGCAGCCAAGGCATCCTACCTTACTCTTTAGATCACACATTAGGAAGAAATTCTTTACTACGAGGGTGGAGAGACACTGAAACATGTTGCCCACTGAAGCTATGGATACCCCATTCCTGGAAGCATTCAAGGCCAGGCTGCATGGGGTTTTGAGCAAGCTGGTTTAGTGGAAGGTGTCCCTGCCCATGGCAGGGGTGTTGGAAATAAATCTTTAAAGGCCCTTCCAACCCAAATCACAGAATCAATAGCAGGGTTAACAGCTCACATCTCCCACAAACACAGCAATTCTCCTTAGGACAATATCCTTTGTCTCATGGGAATAAATGATTCACCATTTCTGCAATACCATGACAGATCAGGGCACTCCTCACAGACAAAGCTTTGTCAGAGCTTTGATCGTGTTACTTTCTCTACAACACTGGCTACAATCTGTCTTTGCATCCTAAAACACAGCTCATATTAGGAAGCAGTGGATGACATAATCTCTTCAAGAAGATATTATTACAGACAGCATGGGGAGGAAGGGAACTAAAGCATGGGATATGATGATCCCATGTAGTCAATCTGACATTAAGAAAATCCAGTAAGTGTCCTAACTAGAGCAAACACAGGTTTCGTTTCACTAAGATGAGCCAAAACCACAGCTGTCAAAAGCCAAAATGCCTTAAATCCGGCCTTGTTTGACACTGCTGCTGAGCACAGGTTAAAGCTTCAGCCTCTTGGCTCCCTGATCCACTTCCAGCATGTGACCACTGCCACAGCAGCCCAGCACCGGGAGGAGGGCAGGCAGGAACAAGCCACAGCCAGCAAGCCTTGCCCACGCAGGCTTCCAGGTGGGGCGGGGAGAAATATTCAAACATAAAAACGCCGTGGTCATGCCAGCGAACAGCACATAATCCAGAGATGGCACTGACAGGGTCCGCCTGAGGAAAAAATAACCCAGAAAAGCTGAAGGAGCTACACGAGCAGCCTCGATTAGAGGCTAACAATCTCAGTCAGCAACAAGCCCAGGCCCAAACGCTTCGGGGTATTTCAAGCCCGGCTGGGGAGAGGCAGCGCGGGAAGCGAAGGGCCGCGGCGGCCTCCTCACTCCCAAAAGGGCCATTGGGGAGGTGCCCGGGCCGGCGGCTCCCCCCGGAAGAAGCAGCTAAAGCCACGGCCAACGGGGACGGAAAACAACCAGCAAGAGGCGGAAGGAAGAGACGGCACGGAACACGAGGCGCCCACCCTCAGCGGCAGCCCGGCCGCTCACCCGGGCGGGGCCCCGCGGCCGCGGCCCCGCGGCCGCGGCCCCGCTCCCGCCCGCCGCGCTCACGTTGTCCAGGTCCTGCCGCCGCCTCCCCGCCGTCAGCGCCATGGCCGCCTCCCGCCTCGGCCGCCCCGGCGGCGTTTAACGGGTGCCCCCCGCCCGGCCCTGCCGCCGGCTGGCCACGGGCAGCGCGGCCGCCCCGCCCCGCCGGCAGCGCCCCCGGCCGCCATTGGGCCGCGCCGCTCCAGCACCGCCCCGGGGCGCGGCCCTGCCGGCGGAGCGGCCTCGGTGTCGGCCGCGGGCGGGGCTGGGGATGGAGCCGCGGCTGGGGCTGAACTCAGCCCCCGTGCCGCCCCCCCGGCACGGGTGCGTGCCCCGAGCTGTCCTGGCGTGCCGCGCTGTCCCGTGGCCTGCTCGGTGCGGCTCTCTGGGCAGCCTGCGGCTGAATTCAAAACGGGGCCCAGTTCCAGCAGGCTCCGGGCTGGTGTCCCTGCGGGGCCGTGGAAAGTACCCCAGCAGCAGATGGACGGTCAAAGTGCGGGGGTGAAGGCAGCGCAGTGCTGCTGTCAGCTTGCAGTGCTCAGTATTCTCCCATCTTCAATTTGTCTTGCAGGGACTTCTTGAGGAAAGGATGGAGACTGTGCAGCTAGTTGCTATTTCCAGTGGATCTGGTTGCCCCTTTGGAAAGTTTTAGCATGCACAAGGCACTTTCTAAATTTTCTAAGATATTTCTGGCCCGGTCGTATATTTTGTGAAGAAACCCATTTTCTTTAAAACGTGGGCTTGCTAATTTCATTTTATAACCCTTTGTGATCACACCGTGACAGACTGGCCACTCAGTGTCCAGACTACTCACTTTATGGATCTCTGTCTTATGGATATTCACAGCCTTGTGTACTCTGGATGTTCCTCAACCACTTAGTTGAACATAGTTATTCTTTCGTAATCTTTGTTAATGTCACTGACATTTTTCAGCTATAACCTTTCTGAAATAGGAAGGATCAGAATGACACAGTGTTCAAGCATGTGCAAAGTATGAATTTCCAAAGCATCATATATATTATCTGTTGTGTGCTCTGTTCGCCTGCTAACGTTTCTTAACCTTCTGTTTGTTCTATAGGAACATCCTTTAATTTTCAGCAAATGCTAGTGTTAACTAGTGAGGACTCTGAAGAGGATCAAAGTTGTATATGGGATTCTGAAAGACAAGCAAGAGTGTATCCTCTCCAGGTTGTAATTGTTCTACGTGTCCTATTTAAGAGAAGCCAGGACTGTCATCCTGAACAGCTGCAGTGGCTCTGCCTCTCTTGAAAGCTTGTCAAAGTGCCAAGGGGTGAAAACTGCTCTTGAGGTATGAGCTTCTTCAAAGAATAAGTTCCAAGTTTTTCATCTCAGTTTCTGTGACTTTTCTTGGATATCTTTTTAAAAAAAAAAAACTCAACTGAAACCTCCCACCCAGAGCATTAACATTCGTCATAAACATTCATTTGTTCTTGTTTTACATAGATACACACATTTAATGAACTGTACAACTATCTTAAATTAAAAAGAAGCCTTAAACTTGCTGGTTTCGCTAAGATAAAGTCCAGCTCCTGTGATAAGACCATGCTCTATTCCAGTTTCTCAGCCTAAATGTTCCTTTTTCCTCCTCCTTTTTGTGCTTCTACATTTTTCCTTTCTGACAAGAACATGAATCCTACTGATCAGCAAAGAGGACAAAAGTTTTCAGTGACAGTGAAGTGACGCCACAATTTGCTGCTCAAGTAATAAGCATTACTTTTGTAAGGTGTTCTGTCTTGCCAAGTAGGTATCTTAGCAGGTGTGCTCAACATCTACACAGATCTAATAATCAGCAGAGATTAAGAGTGGCTCAATACATCAGTCTCCAACTTGATTGTGCAAGTTTTACAAAGGTGCTGTGTGACTGCCAGAACTTCCCATTCCTTTGTATGACTATACAACTTACCTGCACAGGGCCTTGGCCTGAGCTTTTCCTCAGCCTGAAAAGCATGAGGTCTTTACCTTTTGCTTGTCTTGCAAGGAACAACAGTATCTGTTTTGGAATACCCAGAAATGCTTGTGCGGTAGTGTGTTATACCTAGTCCCACAGCCAAGAAGCTAATAACAGTGCCAGCTAATGACAATGGTTAGACTATTTTTTTTTACTATAAATATATATAATTTGTAATTATGAAACTATTTTATTGCCATTTATTTAAAAAAATAATTAAAATAGCATTATTTTTAAAAAATTAACAAAAAACCCCCATCAATAAAATGAAGTCTTTCACAAAAATTCACATATCACCTCATGTTTCTTAGCTGCTATTGTTTTCATATATGACCAACAACACATTTGTTTTTCTTATTTCCTCACATTTTGTTGGCTTCCTTACATGCATGCTTAGAAATGCACACACCTTTGTGTCATTTAATGAGAAGGGTTTGGTTTCTGAATTTGGCAAGGATGATATTTGAAGGGAAACAGTATAAGGGAAGGAGATTTAAAGAAAAAAATGAAGCGATTTAGAACAGTTGTTCAAAGTGTTAGGAACAAAGAAAGCTAAAGTCAGGGATTTCATTCATCACTTAGACACATAAATTCAAGTAACTACCTTTTCTCATCAGCATAATAATTTAGGTTGTGGAAGTACTCCTCCTTCTGCTGCCTGTCTCCATAAAATACTATAGGCCAGCTGTAATCTTTGTTTTATGGTATTCTTCCCATATGTAATACAGTGTATCAACACAGTGCTATTTAAAAAGTGAACCAAATTGCTGCTAAGTAGTTGCCATTTCTCTGTGCTTGTTCAAAGATAATTTTCGAATAATCTCTGTTTATTCGGAGATTTAGAAATTTGGTCTAATGTATAATCCATTACTACAAAGTGCTGTATACTTACAACACACCTCGATTCGATGTCTTGCATACATAGTCATAGTGTGTGTGAGACATGCCATTAGACAAGTGTTTAAGATAAAATCAGAAGAACAAATTCTTCTAACTATAATTGTAGAATCTTGAAGTGCCAGTAAGTTTACTTTTATTAGCATTCGTTTGAATAGATATAATTTTATATATAATTGTAAGCCTTGTTTCTACTGAATGGAAAAGTACGGGTTCTCAGTGGATTACTGAAGAGCAGAGTTGGGGGAAAAATTACACGTTTAAATATTTGAACTGCATAAATATTTATATTTACAACACCAGTTAACATACCTAGATGTATGTGACTCCCTGTTTCAACTGTTTTACCTAAAACATGTATCTAATCTTCATAGTAGCAGTCTACTCTTGTTCTTACTAGATCACCCAATATTTGTTTTGGTTTTGATATATCATTTTAATTACTAGATTGACGGTATTTTTTTATAGTGAGAGGTTTTAGTGATGTAGTTAGGTTTTAATGAAGTAAGAGGCTCTTCTGCTCAATTGCTGTTCCATCTTCCATCAAATTTTACAGACATTGTCATTTTAGTGCACATGACTTGAAAGTCTGTCTCCTGAAGGATGGTCCAATGCTGGGGAGTCTAAAACAGACAAAGATATGGCCAGTTCTTAAATTATTTCCACTGCAACTCCATCAGTAATGATGAAGGTATCTGATACGTGTAAAATAAAAAGATGCGGTATGGCCCAACAGTGCTATGCTGCCCTTAGGGAAAGCTCTACTTAGACATTAGATATCCAGGATTAAATGTTCTATTTAGGCATTACCTTTGCCATATCAGTAATAATTACAGTATTTGGAGACTAGCTGTCACAATTGTATCCTCACAAAGAGGTGTAATATCTACTTTTCTTCCTCTCAGGTTCATTTAAAATTTGGCATGAATGGCAACAGGATTGGGCTCAAAAACTTTTTCACATTCAGCTATAAGATGTAATTATTATTACTGTTTCTTATTCATACTACAAGTACAATTAGTACTTACACCATATTCAGGTCTATGTAAAGAATACAGTCACTGCTCTGAGAATATGGGGTTGTGACAGATCCCAGCATTATTAAAAATACACATGGGAAGTGAAAAGGTAAAAATAACAGTACAAAACTTTATTTGCATGAATTGGTTGTAATAGTCCTGAAAGCCTTATTGCAGTAAGTGTAGTCTATGTTCTAGACTTGGATTACAGACACTTCAGAAGCACTCATTTCATTTCAAGCTTCTGTAAGTTTTTTAAATCCTGTGGAGGTTAAAAAAAACAGTTTACTGCTGAATATGTTTAATACAAAGGAACCTTTCACTCCATGTATAGCTTCAGTTTTTGACATCATGCAAGTGTCAACGTTTTGTGTTGAGCATCACAGTTCTATTTATACACAGTAATACTCAAAACCTGCCACTTGCTATGCAGCTTTTGCTTCATAAGTAAAATGCCCATTAAAAATTCCGTGGCCTTTAAATGCAAACTACTGAAAAGGGAAGAGCATAACACTGGTATTGATAAAAACTCTTTCAGTCTTTCACCAATTAATATACAAATTTGAATGCTGGAAGCTTCATGTGGCCATGGGTTACTTCAGCTAATCTATTAGTACAAATAATTTGGCAAAATGTCTTACTTGTTCACAATGAAGTCCAGAGACAGGACTGATGAAAAAAGCTAGATAATACAGCTGTAGAGAGAGAATTTGGACTGCTTGATGCAGATGAGACAAAAAGTGAAATAATAGCAAAGGGAAAAAAAGTGAGAAACAGAATGGGCACTCGTGATTACTTTCTTTTAATTTTACTGATTTCCCAGATATATTAAAAAGCAAATAAACTGAGGTTAAAGAAAGGAGACAACTTGTTCATTTAATACCTATTTTTAGAAATATACACTGGAAGTATAAAAGTTCAGAATTAAGTATCACAATGTATCTTATATTGTGGTTAAGATGAGTTTGAGAGTTTTAAATGGTTTAGTGGTTAAGTAAATGGCTAATTTGCAGGGTGAAAAGTACTCCCTCTGCAAAGTAATCTTCTTCACTTTCTTCTGATTTTTCAAAATCCCATTTCTGTTTAAATTCTGTTGT
Organism: Acanthiza pusilla; assembly: GCA_036630365.1. Taxonomy (NCBI): domain Eukaryota; kingdom Metazoa; phylum Chordata; class Aves; order Passeriformes; family Acanthizidae; genus Acanthiza; species Acanthiza pusilla. Next base: position 26,095,833 of record JAXCHO010000164.1, read on the forward strand.
AAAACTGTCACAATATGACAAGCATTTATTTCAACTATATAAAGGGAAACACAGAGCTTTTTCTGAAAACATTTGAGTTCAGATTATACACTTTCTAGGGTGGTTTTCATTTAAAAAGATGAATGTTTTCAATAATTACCTCAGGAAAACTCCTGATAAAATCGAAACAAAGACAGAAGATAAAATTTCAAGGAAAAAATAGAAGTTTTTTTCCCCCCACAGATTTTTCTCAGTTTTCTGGATAGTTTGTCTGAAAATCTTAAAATGAACTTGTCAAGAACTAGTTCATGTAAACTAACTTTTTAGGATGTATGGTTAAATGTTGACATTCCAATAAATATTCTTTTGAGTATTTTAAGTTCTGAAGTTATCAGGTTTTTTTAACCTCAGTATATTAGTCTGGATCCCAATGTTCTTTTGCATAGAAATATTGGAAAGAGACTGTCCTTGATACCAGTGAAAATTCTACTCTAGGAACACCATAATAAACTACTGCTTGTACCAGAATTATTGGACTAAACCTTTTCATACCTTTATCTTTGACTTAAATTTCCCCTTCTTTTTTTTTTTTCAATTTACTATGAGTCCAATTTTAATAGACATTCTGCATAGTTACAAGTACTGATCCTGAGCTATTTTCTTAACCAATGAGTTTGCAGTACTTCTAGTCTTTCTTACACACAGAGAAAAGGCTATTCCAAATGAAGATTTACTCAGTTTCTTGAACAGATGCATGATATGCTTTTCACTTTCTGTGAACAGCCTCTCTGCAAAATTTTGTGCAGTAACTAGATCTATGCGATTGTTATTGCTATGCCTCCCTGAATGTAGCATTTTAATATTTTAATGTGTTTTATTTCATTGCCTCTTTGTACAACATAAGAATTTGAACAATGTGTGAGGTATATCCCACTTGCTTTTTCCCAGTCTACAGCATTTTTCATTTTCACTGAATGTCCCCTCAAGCACCATAGACTCTGAAAATACCATTCCTCCTGTCTTGTTTATATTCATATGAAACAGTAAATATTCAGATTGACTCCTTCAGCATGCTATGTCACTTTTCACAGTGTAAATTGCTCCCAATTACTGTTTTTAGGTAAGCTCACAATGAGCGTGACTCTACAAGAAATTGATGATTTTAACTGTTGGTTTGCAATAGGCCAGTCCTGGATACCCAGGACGATTGAATCGAGTTCATTTCTCTGTCTGCTTGTGCATTCGGGAAGCACTAGATGGCGGCACATCAGTTGTTTAAATGCAATTTTAATTAATGAGCTGTAGCCGTTTTCTTCTGAGAAACAGGCGTGTTGGTTGGTTGACCTGGTTAGGACTATCTCACAATATTGTTGTTAGGGGGGGAATATGATAGAGGAAAAGCACACAGACTTTGACAGGCTTGCATCTAATAGATATAGTATTATACCCTACAGTTATTATTTATGAAGAAAACAACTTTTGCTTCATTTCTCAAGAATGCAATCTTTTGACAAGTTAAACAAGTATGACAGAACATAACAATAAACAAAAGTCTTTTCTACACACTTATAAAGAGAAATAATCAGGAAAAAAACCCCAATGGCACATTATTTGCTAAATACTAAATGTTGCAAATAAGTCAATTTTTTTTCCTGGTGAAGGCTGTACACAGAAATACTGTAGAACTTATTTCAGTAATGTATAATTCTGTGTTAAGGGTGAAGCTCCTCATCAGCTTTGCATGGTGCTCATTGGGATGGTCCAACTTTTCCCAAGATATCTTTGCTACAGCTTTCTGCTTCTCCCTTTGCATCATGTCCAAGTGATCACAAGGTGAAATCTGATAATTTTTGATGGGCTTTCTTCTGGTTTGGTGAATGCAACCCACTCAGTACAGAGACCTGACTGCCTTATCCAGTGTAAAGGAAGCAACACAAGTCTGCAGGTATGAGAGTAGGGGTTGGTCCACCTCTTTCACAGTCACCTCAGCGATACACTGTATGTGAAATCCAAACCATTGTAGCGCTGGCCCTTAGATCTGCTCATCAAGATATCTACTTTGCATCTTTGTTGTTTGCAGTACAAATATGAATCACAGCCATGACCTACATTTGCTTTGATTCATAACTCTTACTTGAGCTAGGACGTCCCTTTGGAAGCTGTGATCTAGAAGGAACACAGCACTGACCACAGGGACCTGGCTTCTCCATCAAGTAGAATTCAAAAGTGCCATACTGTTTTGCTTTTTATGTAGCCTTTCTTTTCCAGAAATATGATTAGAGTACTTAAAGTCTGTTTACTAGACTGTGTACCATATTAAGTCTTTCTGGAATTTACACCGTATCTGGTTTTGAACATGGAAAAAACAGTTCTTAGTTACTAATTTTCACCATCATCATTATAAGGTCCATGAATTTTACAGAATAAATCTTATCCCTTCACCTATTTTTATTAAGTATGTGTCATTCTTAGTGCTCCAGCAATTGCTCACACAGGAGAATAATGCTAGTAAAAACTAAATATTTTAATCCATGCTTAATTGTATTTCACTGATTTTGGTCACAGTACAATTTCTTTTTGATAGCAGCTGCTTTGCTCTTCCTTATTTCACAATCCCAATTTACATGTTTTATTTTTTCTCTCTCTGCCTACTCTCCAGTACATATTCCTCTGCAATCTGTCCCTTTCTCAGTCTGCTGCATGCACTTTCTTGCATTTCCATTTCACATTACTTTTCAGTGTAATTCTTCTTTCAGTGCATTCATGTCCTTAGCTCAATGGTTCTCTGAAACTTTAAATATTCTATGCTTCTGAAGCAAGAAAAAGGAGTCTCTTCCACTAGAGTGAGGCCTTTAAGATTAGTCAATGCTGGATTAATGCTAGTATTAGTGCTAGTGTCTTAAACAAAAGAATGTAGTAGTAGCTAATGTCTGTGTTAAACCCAAGTCCTGTCATGAATTCCACAAAGGTCCTTGTGGATTTGCTTAGATACAGGGGCCTGGATTGTATAAAGGTCTGCGGCTGGATGGCAATGTTATTGGGGGTGAAATGCATGAGGGGAAAAATGCATGTGTGCCCTCACGTATTTTGGATAAATGCATACTTATTTTTGCATAGATTTTGTACACAATCTACTCACAACTCAATTCAAGAGCTAACAAAGTGAAGCACATTGTTTTTCTGTTTGAAGAAATAGGAGTATAGAGAAGTACTTAAGTACTCAATCCTAGACCCACTCCTTTCTTCTTCCCTGTTCATGAAAAGAATCCCAGCCTCAGCAGCATCTCCTCATAAACATTCTACCCAAATCCCTCTGAAGCTATGATTTCTAATATCTTAAACATGAGTAAATATTCTTACCACCTTATATTTTGTCTTTTTTGCAGATGTCTTCCTAACCTATGTTTTTCAATTAAATGTAAGTAAGAACTTATATCAGTGTCCTCTGTGGCCAAACCTAAACCAAATTTCTTCTATCGTGACCACGTCAGCATAATGCGTGACCCCTTAAACGTGCTAATAAAACACCACATATGTATGCAGTCACATTGACTTTTACCAGGATTAGTTATTCTATTTGTAGGACAATGTAACTTGTGCAACTATCTTGCTAGCAAGCAGAGCTCTGCTAGCATAGCGTCATTTTCACTGGATGTAATTCACGGATGGATAGTATTGGGGTTTCTATCAGTAAAGTACTTCTAGTTGTCAATACATCTGAAGAACCATGTGACCCTAAGTATGCATTGGCCACATTCCTTTGTAACTCACCAAAACAAGTGCGAAAGTGCCAAGAGTTATTATAGGGACAGCCTGAAATATGACAGGGAATTTTCTCAGTAAATGCAGTAATTCGAATTGCTGCAGTATAAACAAAAATGACAGCTGTTTCATCACAGATAAGATACATAGCCCATTTCCTTTCAAAACTACATGCATACACCCACAGACATATATAAATAAGTTTTTTCTCTGAAAGTTCTTTTCTAAGAAGAGGTATTGAATCAAGCAGAATCCCATAAAAATCTAGACATTGCATTTAAAGAATGTGTTTTCTCATGGTTAGAGATGCAAGTTGTTTTGCTATAACTGCATAATCCCGTTTGAAGCACTTCTTGCTTCATCTGTTTATGATTCCTTTTGGAATTATTGAATTACAAAGACATAATTTGCAGGAAAAAAAAATAGAACCTTGCCCTCTTTGTTTCTTTCTGATGCTCTGCATCACAGAAGTGAAGTGAACTAATGTTGACCATTTGGCTCTGAAGCCAAAACAACACTGCAAGAAAAGGAGAGAAGCCACAGGTTGGAAATGTTTCATGTTCAATTAAGAATAAATGTTTGTGCTGGTTTTAGCTGGGCTAGAGTGAATTTTCTTCCCGGTGGCTGGTATGGGGCTGTGCTTTGGATTTGTGCTCAACAGAGCTGGTAACACACAGGTGTTCTTGTTACTGCCGAGCAGCGCTTGCACAGAGCCAAGGCCTTTTCTGCTTTTCTTTCTGCCACGCTGATGAGGAAATTGGGGGTGCATGGCAGGCTGGGAGGAGACACAGTCAGGACAAGATACCTCAACTGACCAAAGGGATATTCCAGACCATATGGCATCATGCTCAGTATGTAAAGTGGAGGAAAGAAGGAGGAAGGGAAGGATATTTGGAGTAATAACATTTGCCCTCCCAAGTAATCGTTATATGTGACAGAGCCCTGCTCTCCTGGAGAAGGCGGAACACCTGCCTGCCTGTGGGAAGCAGTGAATTCATTCCTTAGTTTGCTCTCGTGTGTGCATCTTCTGCCTTCTGTGTTAAATTGTCTTAATCTCAACCCACAAATTCTCTACCTTTCGCCTTCTGATTTCCCCAGTCCTCATGTTGGGGAGTGAGTGAGTGGCTGCCTGAGGCTTGGCCGCTGCCTGGGGTTAAACCACAACATTGCTAAACAGTTCTGCCCTGTTAGCATGGGGCAGAATCTGCAGCTGCCTAGGTGCTTGCAGGATATATGGGAAGTGTGTACAACATCCCTCAGCTTCTGGACTAGTTCACAAGTTTACAATAGTCTCATGCGGACTGTTAAGCACAACATAGTACAATTCACTTAGGTCTTACAGATCAGTCGAATTTGAGGTCCTTGTCTTTCAAAGTGACTTGTCCAAGAGTTTACTCTAAATTATAGAAACCTGTAAGTGTGATGTGACAGTCATCATCAGCTCTCGGATCTACCCAGGCCACATGTGCTTATGAACTTACCTTGGTCATGCTATGCTACATGGAGCCAGATGAATTTCAAACCTCCATTTCAGAGAGCATTATTGCTGGCTGGTTCCTTTGGAGCAGACTTCCCTGCAAGCAAGTTTTGGTGGGTACTTAAATCTTTAACAAGTACCTTGTCTTCTCCAATACAACCCAGAGGCAAATCTAGTTGTCTCTCAAGAGGAGACAAATTCAGCAGTTACAAAGCACAGACTTCATAAAAACAGGCACTGCCAATTGTGATTATTTAATTTAGAAAAACCTCCAGTGGAAACCCATTGAAAAAATTTTGAAGTGTTCCCAAATCAAACATCACAGTGTAGTGAAAGAGGATTGGTACACTGAGAAAACTAAAATGGCATTTTCCAAGTGAGGAGTATTATTGGAGATTAGCAAAGATGAAAATAACAGATTAAAATACATTTAGATTTAATAGCCACTGATTTTATTAGAAACATTTGTGGAGGCTTTATATACCCATCTATAATATTCTTCACCCAAAACACACCTGCCATTTTGTTTTGCCTCCTATTTGAAATATGCTGTCCTCAAACTCTTCTCAGTCTTAGAAAAATAGTGTTGGTCAGTTACTAGTAGATTTATTAGTTTAGAGATACTATTCCAATTTAAAATCTCTTACTCCAGTGAAGAAGCATTTTAATTTTATAGACACTATCAGGCTTAAATACCTGAATTGTGTTCAGCTTGCTAAACCTATTTTCCAGTACACAATCTTCAAAAATTTCGAAGTAATTTACAGAGGTTTAAGTACAGTAAATTATTCTGTAATGCCCCAAGCCAGAAGTTGCTAAGTGTAGTACTCTTGATCTTTGCTTGAACTAGTATTGTTTACAGATACATTTGAAATAGATCCCTGTTCATTCTTCTTTTGGCCATTTCGCATCACAGAAGCTACTTCAGCAAACATTAAAACACAACTCAAGTACTTAGTGATCAGTGTCAGCAACGTTTGGAAAATATAGGACAACTATTCTGCGTGGCAGTGTTCCTGCTGGACTTGATCAAATAAAAGCCAGTGAGACCCAGCAGGTCACAGCGAACTAGAGCCGTGTTCAGCTCCTCCATGCCGATGCACTTTTGCTCTTCCCTTCGACTCTAGCTCGAGCTGAAACCACCTGCATGAGCTGGTGTCGGGCCAGCTCCTTGGCTAGCCCGCAAAGATGCCCATGTCCCTCATGGGGCGTACCTGCTGGTGGATTTTCTCACTGAGGAGACCTGGGACGGCTTTCACTTTTTTTTTTTTTCCCCCTGGGACTGAGAACCTGTGTGTCCCCAAGGGAGTGCCCCAAGCCATGCTCCCTAGTGCGGAGGACACCCTGACCCGGGCGCTCCGCAGGGCAGCTCGGGGGGTCTCTCTCCGGCCCTGTCCCGAGCCAGCGCTTTCCCGGGAAGCGGGAGACACGCACTTGGGCACCAGACCCTGGCTCATCCCCCTCGAAGGCCACGCTTCTTCCAGCAAAGGGCAGCGGCGTCTCAGCCTCCTCTTCCTAAAGTCCCCGAGACGAGGCTGCCCCACCTCCCGGGCGGGACGCGCCGGCGGGACGAACCCTACTCATCACGGGTACCGGGGCCCCGCCGCCATCGCAGCAGAGACCGCGCGGGCCAGGCCGGGCGCCGCCGCGCCTGCGCACCGCTGCCCGTCCCCGCCGCGCCCTCCCGCGGGCGGGCACCCGGAAGCGGCAGCGCCGGCGGCTCCCGGCGGCGGCGGGGGCTCGGCCGGGCGGGCGCAGCGGCTCCCCGCACCCCGCACCCGCTGCGGGGCAGCGCAGCTGGCATGGTGCTGGCGGCAGCTCGCCGCGCCCGCGTTGCACGGAGGAAGCCCGAGCGAAGCCGCGATGGAGATGCTGCTGCCGCCCGTGTGAGTGCGGCGGCGGCGGCGGGGCGGGCGGGGAGGCAGCCGGGCGCCCGGAGCCCGCCGGGACGGCGGTGCGGTGCGGAGTGCTGTGCGGTCCGTGGGCTGGGGCGGCGGGGCGGGCCCGGCCGCGCAGCAGCGAGCGGAGGTGCCGCGGCGCTCCGCATCCCGGCCGGCTTCGCCGGGCCCCTCAGCACCGGCGGGGGGGAGCGGTGCCCGCGGACGGGGGACGCTCGGAACCGGCCGCGGGGCAGCGCCGGCGGGAGGGTCGTGTCGGCGACCTGGTGGCGGAACCTGTGCCCGGTGGGCCGGGGCTCCCCCGGCCAGCGCGGCCGCCCGGCGTTCGGAGATGCCCGGTTGTGCCGCTGCGGGTGCCGGCCGTGGGCATCGTGCGGCGGGGGGAGCGGGCGCTGGGCTCCCGCGGGCGGGCAGCGCTGCCGGCACCCCCGCCCCGCCGCCTTCCCGTGTGCCTTCCAGCTTCTGGGGACAGGCGGGCTTTTTCTCCCTCCTCCCCCTCACTCCTTCTGCTTCCTCCATATGTGGTCCCAAATTACTCCTTGTTTGACTCAGCAGTCGTGCTTATCTCACTCCCGCTTTTCTGGTTATTTAGTTAAGCATCCTTTTTAGTGGCAGTGCCCAGGCAATGCAGTCCAGGCAACCATCTCCAGCTGCACCTCAGCTGAGCTCAGTCCTTTCACACGCTCCGGTTCAGTGCAACTTCATCCTGTGCCTTCGGGAGGTAGATTTCAGGTACGCTGTGGGTGAGGTTCTTGAGCACAAACCGAAGGAAACCAGTTGCAGAGTGCTTTGACCCAACTGGTGAAATGGTAAGAGAGACTCCGGTATTTCAGGCAGACTGGCAGTTCCTAAAACAGAAGGCATATGACTGGTGGTTTTGTAGGCTTCATTACCTTAAAACAAAGTCATCCTTTGTGACAAACTAATGAAACTTCAGCAAATTAATTTATGCTTCATGGCAACTCTTCCATCTAATCCAGGTTGCTTGGCAGCTCTTTACGGACAACTGCGATCACTTTTTCTTCCCTTGCATAGCTGTATTTGATGTGTATGTAGCCTGTATATGTATGCAGATAAACAGACATCAGTATCTCATGCATTGCTTTGGGATGCAGAAAGTTGCAGTAAAACTGTTCTATCTTGGACTTGGTAAGTATAATGAAAAACTGGGTCATAGGTCTTTGGTGTTTTGAATGTTTTCTGCGGTCACTGATTTCTGTCCAATTTTTTTGAATTCTGATCACAACATATGTTGCATAATGTAGAAAAGTAACATTCGGTCTAAAGGAGTTTTCTAGATAGAATGTCTTTCTTTTTTTACCTGTATGAAGTAATGTATATGTGTGCTGAATAGAATGTAATTTGTTTGGGGTTTTTTTGATAGATGCAGAATTTCTGTCTGTTATTTGTCCCTTTTCAGCAATGAATTGTATAATTTTCAAAATTGAGCATGGAAATTTTAGTTCATGTCTGTTTCATGATACACTGTAGTAACTTGGTAGTAGTTAGAGTTCTGTGGATGGATGTTACTTTGTTAGCCAGTGTTTTAGGGGAGATTTTTTACATTCTTTTGTTGTGTGATGCAATTTTGTATTGTTTTGCTCCAAAATTTTGTAGCTAGTTTTAGAATAATGAAAAATAAAGCCAGCTACTTGGCTTTGCACTGTTGTAGTGCACAGGACATAGAGTTCTAGGTTAAAATCTTAAATTATCATTGGTTTTTCTTTTAAGCTTCTTTAGATGCCCAATTAAAAAGTTTCAGGTATAGTAGAAGAGAGGTTGCAATTATGTGAGTCACTGAATATGTTCAAGTTGACTGTGCTTACCTGATGCTTGTAAGGTTGAATTTTCATTTGAAATCAGATCTGTAATGTACCAGGGTTTTTGGCCCTACCAAGTGATTTCAGTTCCTTTGCTTATTTCCAACTTTGAGGTTCAGGAATACAGTTGCAATACTGTAGAATAAAGCATCACTGATGCCAAGCATTTTCTAAGTGCTACAGCAACACAGTTTGCTTTGTAAGACCAACACTGTGATTGTAAACAGGAAACTCATTGGTTTGGTTTGGCATGAAAAGCCCACTTGCTCTTTGGACACTCTGAGTGACTGAGGAGTGTATATAATAATTTTTTACAGCAGTTAGTGTCTATAGAACCTGGGCATTTCTTACAGAAAGAAATAATTGCAGCTAGAAGTAATGGTTTTTCACCTTGCTTAGTTCTTCTCTCCCTGTTTGGAGTGGGGTTTTAAGAGTAGAAAAAATTAAGAGGCTGGTCACTTACATATCTTACGCTTTTCAAAACGTTGAGTGAATCTACAAAACTACCCAATTTTTCTCGGTCACCCACGTCTTATGGTGCTGCTAGGGAAAGCTTGGATAATTACAGTAGTCATTGTGTGGTCTTCCTGTCAGAGGTGAACTAGGAGCTGTGTGAAACAGTAAGTCAGGTCCTGGTAGAAGTGCAGAGAGGAGCTCTTGCCTGACAGGCAGCGAAGGCATTAACAGGCTGGGGTCATGGTTGCTGCATTCTGCCATTGATCTGTACAGGCACGAGGTGAAAAGTTCCCAAAACTCTCATTCTGCCCTCACTTCAGAGCTTATTGGAAATATTCTACAATATTTCTCCACTAAATAAAATAATACCAAACCAGAAAACATCTTAATGTTTTCTTTAGTGGAGATTATTGTTAGCCTTGGTCAATGTCACTAGTGTTAGTCACCAACTTACTACTTCACATGAATTCTACCTATTCCTCCACACTGCTGGTAATAGGGAAACCAAAATTGCTTTGAGTAAAGAAGAAGTTTCAAGTACAAATCTTCTTCTCCCCAAGATGATGGTGAATTAAATTAGAAGTGACAGCACTGGAGATTAGACAAAAGTATTAACTTTATTTTTTTTCTCTTTCTTTCCAGATGTACCAAACTTTGCCATCAGAAGCCCTTGGATCTGAAAGATGATAACACTGAAATTCACTGTCCTATTACAGTAAATCCATGGCACATGAAGAAAGCTTTTAAAGTTATGAATGAATTAAGAAGGTATTACTTCACTGTGTACCTCTGCCTGGAGTCCTTAGTCCATTTTTACTTTCATTTGCATTTGTTAAGTTAATAATAATAGTTTGTTTATTAAGAACATGCAATTTCAGAAGTATAGGTGATGAGAGGGATTAAATATACCGTGAGGTGATAGCTGAATGATAGCTGTGTGATGATAGCTGAAATGTATGCAGTATGTTTTTGCACCTGATAAGTTAGTCAAAACTAGTTTTATGAGACTTGAAAAATACTTACAGGTTGTATTTAAGGATTTAGAGCTACTGATCCTGTCTTGTATGTAGTTGATCCTGGATAGATGAAAAGTGACTCTGGTTGAGCCTTAGGCTCTGTGTGCCTGTTGTTGATTTTCGTGGTAGGCTGTGAACCAGAAAAATATTAAGATTTTCTAGTCTGGGGACATAGGTCAGAGTATAAACCAACTGACTATACATTTTCTTAGTTATGATTTGCTTGCCCCCCTTAGAGAAATTTATGAACTCCCAAATCAAATGTTCAAAGTAACTTTTCTAAATAATTTTTGAGGGATACTACCATCAGTTTCAGCAAAACTGGGAGGCTGGTGCTGATGGTGTTCTTAGCATCCATATTGGTTTATATTTTACATATGAGTAGGTGAAGTGATGTTGAAAACTGTGACAGCTGGTAATTAGAGCTCACAACTGAGTTCTGGAAATCAGGACTTAAGAGCTATCACTGACAGTAATTCATCTTTATAACTAACAGCAACAATGGAGAAATTAAATAAAAATGCTTCTCTAGCAGAAACAGTACTGGAGGCTGTAAAAATCCTGTAGTTCTTTGTTATTTCCCATATAAAATAAAAAATTGGAGACGCTGCACCAAAAAAAACGCTGCAACTGATAGCCTTTTAAGGTATATGCCTCTGCCTTTGATCCTTACTGTTCCGCATAGGTAAATCTTTCAAACTATGTGCTGGATAGATTGACACTTGTTGCTTCACCTAACTTGTGCCTTTGGCTTTTTCAAGTGTTCCAGTAACCAGATTTGGTGTCTCAAGGAGCCTCTCAAGAGGCTGGCTAGAGCCAGTAGCAATGACCTCCTAAGGATGAGCTAGAGTTTACATGGAGAATGTTTCCCAGAATTAATCTTAAGATAGTTTCAGAAGTCAGAAACCTTACCTGCATTTTGTTGTGTTGCAAGTAAAAGATATGCTGTCTTCCAGCAGAGTGCATTTTTGAAGCCCATGGATTATTTTCAGCATATACTTTAGTTTCCATGGTTACTTAAATTCAAATTGCTGTAGAAGCAATTTGAGCAATTTTGTCTTGCATGTATAAATACTGAAAGTTTGAACAGGAGCTATGCCATATAACCTTCACTAGCTCTCATTTAATAAGGTAGTTGATGCACCAATGTTTACTATTAAAGCTGAGTACAGATTTTAAGAAGGTAAGTAGTAAATAAATAAAATTATAAACATTTCCAGTTGCATTCATTTGTTTGAAATAATAAACAGAAATATCTTTAAAATGTTTCAGACTTCATTGCTCTAAACATAGATCTAATATTAATTAAATAAATTATATTTTTGATTTAGAAACAACTTTAAAAATGTAGTCAGTCTCAGTTCTTTTTTTAGTGTAGCACAAACAGGTATTTGCCAGAGCTATACTCTCCAGGAAGTGAATACTTGGTGAAAAAAATCATTTTCTTAAGCATCTAAATAAATTTGGGTTTGAATGCTTACGTCTGTGTGTTTACATTAAATTTTTGGCTGCTGTCAAGTTGTCTGGCTCTAGTAGCTTGTAAGAGAGTTTTTTTGTGCCTTCAAATTTTGACAAATTTGACCAATTTTGTCCTTTGTATTTTTTGTCGTTTCATTGCTCACCTTCACCTCAACACTGAGTAGGGAGCTCATTGGGATAACTAATCAGTTCTTGACATATGACAAAATTACACTCTGATGCCTATCTTTTCACTTTATTATAATTTGCTTCTATCACAATGGAATTTGATGTTACCTATATTTGTTAAAATTCTCATTTCTTTCAAACAAAGCTTTACTAAAACCTTTTGAAAATGGGGGTAATGAACTTTCTCTGTATGAACCAGTGAAGAATAGCCTGCAAGCTGGTAAACAGTTGCTCAGTTATTCTTAAATGCATAACTTCTTGCCCCCTATTTCTCATTTTCTATACCATTACGGTGTATTCCCCACACTTCTCTTCATTCAGTTGCTCTATACAAGCAAATTAGTGCAATACCACTTCAGAACACAACCTTTTCTAAAATAAATTGATGCGCCCTCACGAAATGAAGGTGCTGAGTTGCTGTGGAAGCCACAAGATGCTTGCAGCAGAGTACATGATTAAGTTTATAAGCTCGTTTATTTAGCTTGTCAGCTTTGTAGTAATGCAGAGCATATTCATTCACCTAATGCAGTTCCAGACTGGAGATGATACTATGTCTGTACATGTGCAATGTAATCAGTTAACCCTAGTTGTGCACTGATGTAATTCTGTTGCTTCTGGTTTCATTGTTATCTTTAGTATTTCTGTGCAACTAAGTATAAATGTTTGTTCCTGTTATCAGGATAAGTGCAGGTGTCTGACAAAGATGGGTATCTGATGGCCTTTTATATGTAGCTTTCTGTTTCCATTTTTTAATAATAAATGTAATGGTTGTTTCAAGGTCCTCTGAATTGTGTCTTTCATCTGATATGGTCATTACCTTATATTGTACATATTATTTGATAATAACCATATTGTAGGCTTAACTTATGAGATTTAGATAGTTGCTGTAGGTATTAAGAGCTGAAAGCAGAATGATAATGTTATGCCAGGGTTGCAATATGGCCCCAAAGGCTAGTTGTGGCCACCAAAAGTTTGGGGTGTGACCTCCACAAAGCCACCTTATTTGAGTGTGGGCTCATAAAAATTGGATTGAAGAGCTGAGAGATCACAGAGTTTTCTTTTGGATTGAGGTGAATATCTGAGCAGTTTGGCTGAGAGCTCTAGTTCTGTCCAAGCAAAACACAACTGCTTACCTGTCTTTGCTACAGCTCAGTGTGGTAGTTGCAAATGATCTAAAAATCTTTAATATGTATTCAGGAAAGGTAAAAATTTATCTTCTTGAAAGTACTGAGAATAGAAATCACTGGATTGGTGTACAGCTCTATCTCCATCCCTAAGGAATATGTTCTGTTAAGTCATACTTTTCCCTTTTTCCTCTGTTGCGTGGTTCTGAGTTTTGTGGATTGCATACTACCTCCACAGGGACAGTGCTAGCATGAGCAGGCAATAAAAGGCAACTGTAACTATGGCTATTTAGAGGCTGTGAAATTGTAGACTTTTGGTGTTGTGGTGTGGGGTTTTTTTTCCCCCTTTCCTCTTTCAATCTAGAAAATTGGATTATAAAGAGTTCACATGTTATGGGTTTAAGTGGAAGAGGTATAGCCAATAGCTGTAAACTGCATTAGAAACACCTGTGTTAGGAATGGTTCTAAATGAGATGCTACTTTATTGCAACTGAACAGGGAGGAAATATGTATTAGTCACAAAGGACAAGAATGCAAATAGGTGTAATGAAGATACAAAGTCAGGCAAGATACGAAGTTAACCATAATAAATTCTAAACTGCTCAGAGTGGAAGGAATAATTGCTATTGTGTGCATGGGCTGAATATGAAGAATGCTTGGAAAACAGTAAATATAGAGAGGTTTGAGTAGTGGATTTGAACAATTAAGTAGGCATGATTTTTCAATGTAATGTGATACAGGCATCTCAGTTGAAGTTTGGATTCTTTGTTGTCTGTAAGGCCTTGTTTCTTATGTAATTTTTTTTAGTCCTTGTGTGTATTAAATTCTGTTTTTTTCTATCATAGTTGTTCAAAGGGGCCTAGATTTCCAGAGAGAATGTTTATAAATTAGGCTGATACAAATCGTGGTTATTCAATGCAGCAAACTTCTCTGCAAGGAATCACAATTCATTTGTTTGATGTTTGAAAAGTTTTGTGTACCCAAGCACTGTCCGTAATCTGATTGAGTAATAGCCATGTGGTTGTGTAACACATTTAAAAACAATGCTTCATCAACATTGTCTGCCTGCCTCTTTTGATGACATGGGAAAAGAAATTGTGTGTGATATTATATACTTTTCTGTTGTAGTTCACTTATGTGAAATTGCCTTCTCTGATATTTCTAAATAGTCAAAACTTGCTGTGTGATGTGACGATAGTAGCTGAAGACATGGAAATTGCAGCGCATAGAGTTGTGTTAGCCGCCTGCAGCCCCTACTTCCATGCCATGTTTACAGGTACCAAATGTTTCAATACTTACTATGTTGTAATCCAGTCTAACTGTATAAAGCACGAAATTTCATGACTTTTGCTTTTTAGGCTCTAATTTGATTTTTAGAAAAGCCAATAGCAATATTTGGGATTCTTAATGATTATTTTTATTTTTGCCATCTGAGGACCTACTGTCACCTTAGCCTTTGTTAGCATGATCAATGCTTTAAAAAGTCTCCTTAATTAAAAAACAAATTAGATGTTAAATAAGCCAGGAATTGCCAAGTCGTTATACCCTCTGAGCCTCTAGTAATCTTGCCTGTCCAAAAGAAGGTTAAAATAACTTTCATGTGAATTTTGGAGTAAATTATGTCCTTTAACAACTACTGCTGCTACGTTCTTCAGACCATGAGTGCTCCAGGCTGTTAGTAGACATGAAATCTTTCTGTGGCTTTGGCAGCCTATAGCTGGAGTGCATGTTTCAGTATTTTTAGGGTAATTCTCCATGACATATGTACTCTGCATCATTGCCACTACTTTTGTGTACAGGCTTGATTCTACTTCTGTTCACTCCACGCTGGCCAAGTAACTGCTTTACTGCTAAAGTAGGAATGCTGAGGGCTTGCAAAGCCAAGATAGGTTCAGGTTCATAGGAGCCTCCAGCTGAAATTCCTGTGCTGTAGGCTTAATTCCATCATGGTTATAAATCACATTGAAATAATGTGAAATTCAGTGTCAAAGTAGGAATGCTACTAAATGCATGTTAAAATTATGAGGTTTTGTCTATTCCTCCTGAAATCTCGTGCCAGCTCTGTAGTTAATGTCAACTGTCTGAAATGAAAAGACTTCTCTGCAATGCGTTGCTTCTGACCACCAGCTCAGATGGAGCTAGAAATGTAAATCTTGGTCTGCCCATATGCAGAGACTGATGTTTTAAAAACTTTAATTGTATGCAACAAAATGCATGAAATTTGAAATACTTTTGTGTTCTGGGAAAGCAGCTGGTAATTCTTGATTTTACATGCAAATATTTTGACACAATCAAGGCTAGAAGTGGAGTCACTTCTACAACAATACTTTGAAGTTGCTTGTAAAATTAAATATTCTTCCTGAAGAAGTTCTTTAGGTTTGCATTTATGGTTGAGACAAGCATTCTGGGTGACTGATAAATTCTTTCTTAATTTTTACTGCTCTCCATAAAATTAGAATGAAAAAATCTCCTTCTACAGCTCTTTTTTATCACCTTGGTAGCAGAGAAATGCAAGCCTCTTATATTAGTTCTGTATTAAAGATTAACGGTTGTTGTCTGTCATATTGAAAATACTCTTTACTCAGAGTATAGCTTTTTATTATGCTTTCTGTGGTTAAGACATTTCTGCCTGCCCTGACTGCCCTTTCTGTGAAGAAGTTTATTACTCATTCAGAGTGCCAGTGTAGCAGTGTCTGTGGCTGCTCTCCAGACAGAATTACTGAAATCTTCTCTTCCCTTGCTTCAGCCCCTTTTAAAATTTTTTACTTATTTTATGCTTTTAAATGTAGGTGTTCTTTAACCCCCAGTGGTGCAGGAGGTGGCAATGCACACTTGAGTAATGGGTGTGAAGTGTTTAACTAATATATCTGTGGCAAGGTTTGTGTGGTTGGTGAACCAGATTGGTGGGAACTTAAATAGAATTCAGCCGTGGCTTTACGAGTTATCAACAGATTTTATACCATGCTTATAGGTTGCTTACAGCAGGGCCCAGCTGTGGTATTGGTGCATTTCAGCCATTCCCCACACAGAAAAATCATGAAGTTCATTATCATTTTTCTCTCCATGAAGCCTGGAATTCACACTTCTTAGGTGGATTTTTATTCTCATCCAGTAATCTGCAAGTTCAAATAAGCAAATTTGGTCCCTTAACCAGCCACAACCAAATGGAAAGGTATCTTCTTCCATCCAGAATAAAACAGTGACTGAAAAGACAGTAAAAAAATTGCACTCTTATGCTTTAGGGTTACTTCGCGACTAGAAATTAGAAGATTATATTTAGACGTGTTTGCAGGTTGATTCCATCATTCTCTGAGTCATTATTATTGCAATGCAGGCTGGGATATGGCACTGTCGGGGTTCAAACTCTGCCTGTTTTTTTTTTTTTCCCTTCCTTTTTTCCATTTGTCCTTGTAATGGTAGCCCAAATAAACGTCAGGAAAGAAAAAGTTACTGTCTTTTAAAGTTACAAAATATAGTAAGTTAGTAACAATTATCTGATGGAAAGATTGGGGAAGGAAGCCCCTGATGTTTATGTTACTAGGAATATTTCTTTTTTCTTATAGAGTGGAATTATGTAGAAATATGATTTAAAACTACTTAAAAGTTTAGTGGAATTGATTATATAACATCAGAGAAGGGACTCTTCAGTGGCTGTAGGGCCTGACTTCAGACAAAGGTGACCTAAGTTTAATTTTCCATGATGACAGTTTTCCTTAGGGGTTTACCTGCTCTCTTTGCTTCCATTCTCTGTTAGTAAAATTCTTGGGTAAAAGGGAAAAAAAAGAAAAAACCTTCTTTGCATTACTTTGTGGGGAACCACATAAGCTTTTTAGGTAGCCCCTTTAGTATCTTCCACTCAACTGATGCTTTGCTGTTGCTGCTTGGGAGGTTGGATCAGCTCAGTGCTTCCTTTCTGTTCACAATGTGCTTTCCTGTCATTAAGAACTCTGTGGAGACATGGTGGTGCTGCTTCCCAGTCATAAACTGAGTTCTTCAGGTTGAATTCTAGACTGAGACTGCCCACTGACTGCATCTGTGGTTTCTTCTATATGATCTATCAAACAGATATGGATTGATCTGGAATTATAGTAAGATTGCATGTCTGTTTCACATGAAAGTTGGAAGCAAGTATTTTTGGGGTTATTTTTGTTGGGTATTTTTTGGTTGTTGTTGTTTGGGTGTGGGGCTTTTTGTTTTGTTTTTCTTGTTTAGATTTTTTTTTTAATGTTCTGTGCTTGGTTGTTAAACAGAGAAGGTGCCTATCCATGACTCTAAAAGCCTTGACACAAAATCTGAAAACAAACCTAATGTGCTTGCAGAATATCAAAATCTGCTCTCCCACACACACAATTTTCCCAAAGGACCACCTCCACAGCAGCTTGCATAACAAATAAGTTGCAGCTTACATGCTCTGAAGATCAATAGGTTTAATCTGTGTCAAACTAGAAGTAGAAACTTGGAATATGGGGCCCTTCAGGGAACGTGCTGCAGTCATCCTTCAAAGGTGTAGGGAGATGTTTTAGAAGTGCAGGTGAAAGGAGAAAATTCTGTGGGGGCTAGATTTTGCTGGTTTTTGTGCATATAGATGGTCCTTTGAACTTGCTGCCACTTAAAGGGTTGACTTGCTATGCCATTCTTTACCCTTCTGCTCAAAAAAAGGGCCTAAATAATGGTAACAGATTTCTCAGTGATGATCCCTTTGCTAAAAGCACAGGGTAAAATGCACTGTTTGACACCAACCCTAGAGACCAGAGGGTAACAAACAATGAAAATGCCTATGACTTCATAAGAAAATAACAGTGATGATTAGCATGTTCCTGTTCACTTCCCCATCCTGTCTGCTTTTGTTGTTGTATACATTAAATTTATTACATCACCAATACCCTTATCTCTAGACTCCTATGGCTAAGGGAAAGAAATAATATCCAACACAGAGGAGCAAAAAACTAATGTATTCAGAGACTGGGATATACTCTTCCAAAGTCAAATTTTGTGTGTCTTCCAACACAACTTTTGTAGTTCATGTTTTGTTTCTCAGTTAAAATCAGTGCAAGATGGTTTAAAGGTCTGAGATGACCTGATCTGGAAGTCATGAAGAAGGTTATGGTCATTACTTCAAAATATATCTTTGGATAATTATTTCAGCCATAAAGAAAATGTTGCATTTTGAGAAACATCATATTTTGGAAGGTGGAAGTTATTTTGCAGGCCTTTCTATGAAGATTGGTGGTGGCATATGGCCAACATGTCAGCCTCCACAAAATGAGATCCAACAAGTTTTCCCTTGCTTACCATTTTATCTTAGCTTGAGTTTGAGCTGTTAAATTGGATCTGTAAAAGAGGTGAAATCACTAAGGGAATAATAAGTAGGCAAGCAAAGAAATACGTATGTTAATTCTTCTGTGGGGATATAACTTTTCTTATTTAAATAAATTTACTCCAGACCATGTTTGGTATGCTCCTTCAATTAAGAAGTTAATAAAGCTAGAGTATTTTAGTAGTTCGCTTTGCCAGCAAAATGTTTTGTATGGATTTGAAGAGTCTTACTTAGGTCTGATAACAATATTTTCCTGATACTGTACACTGAAAAAAATAGGTCACCTGCACTAAAAGTATTACCCCAGGTAGCATTTGCATGATGTTAACAACAAAATCTTCCTTCCTCACTAGAGGAAGGAAAGAAACAAAAAAATTGAATTATTATTATCAGAGTTGTTTTACTATCACAACTGTTCACACACAAAATTTCTGCTGCTATTAAACTTCTACATTCATGCTGTATTTCTATCTTACTTGACTAATAAACTGTATTTGTAGGTGAAATGAGTGAAAGCCGAGCAAAAAAAGTTCGAATAAAGGAAGTTGATGGCTGGACTCTAAGGATGCTTATTGATTATATTTACACTGCTGAAATTCAAGTTACAGAAGAAAATGTGCAGGTAAGAGAATATTTTCTTACACAAATGAAATGCAGTGTGCAGAATCATTTATTTTGTCAGTGTGGTTCAACTCTGACATGGGAAATCTCATTGGCAAACTGGAATTTTTTCAGACCTTGTGCTTACAAAACAAGTAGTCATGCTGTTTAAATTCTGTGTCAAATTCGAAGACAATTCAAGTAGATGACGAGTTAGTTGACTTCAATGGGCTTTACAACCAAACCTTATGTAATACAATAAAATAGATGGTCTACTCTGCCTCAAATTAGTGCTGTCAGCCACCTCTATACCACCCCTTCTCTAATACTTAAATGCAATTTACGTAAACAATGTAGATTTATTCCTAAATGTGAAACCATGTTGTCCAATTAAGCTGTCCTGTTTATTTTTTTTCCTGTTAGCCTGCAGAATAAAGTACTTTTTCCTGCTCAAACTCTGTAACTTGCCAGTGACCAACTGTGCAGAAATTTTTAGCTACTGCTTTTTTTTTTTAAATTAAATCAACCAATATCTATCATGAAGGTTTTGTCCATCCCACACAGAGCGAATCAGTTTTTCCAATTGGCTGTACCTTAAGGTGAAGCTTCAATTAGAATAAAACAAACACAAGCTTAGAAAATATAGCCTTCTGCATTTAACATTTTCTAACCACAAACACTTAAGATGGACAGAGTAGATTTTCTTTCCACTATTTTTTGAGATTTGTTGTAGAGGTTTGGTTAGTTTAAAAGTAGTTGCGTAAGGGGTGATACATTTAATTCTCATGTTTTTCTTCATACTCCTATGTTCTTCTTTCTACTGTTGCTCATGCCAAATAACTGGTTATTAGCAGTTATTTTGCTGCTTTAGCAGGGTGTAAAACCATGTTGCTGTATTTGGCATTGAAAACTTCTGTTGCGATTATGTATTCTGAAATTAATTGCTTTTACTGAGCATTAGGCTGAAATTAATAGTTTTTTATTGGCTGCTGAATCTGATGGGGACACTACTTGTTTTAGCTATGCTTGATTGAATATTTGTCGAAATGAGAAGTGCTGCCGTCTTGAAACAAAATATCCTACTACTAAACTTTCCATATCTTAAGTCATTCTGCAAGATTAATTTATTGTCTTTCTTAAGGACTTGTTTCTTAAGAATCCTCCTTCTTAAGAAATTGTTCTGGTCTGATGGTGAATGTACATAGTGAGAAAAATGACTGAAATTCTTTTGTATTTTACCAATCTGGTGGTTGCTCAAATCTCTGTATTGCTCTGCAGGACCTTGAGCAAATCCAGAGCTGTCAGTTTCCCTAACAGACCTCTTACTGCTTGGTCATGCTAGCTTTTCATCCTTAAAGTAGAATATTCTGTCTTGCTGACAGAGCTTAATGGCCCTAATCTTGTACATTCAAACCATAACATCAGAGTGGATTTAACAGGCAGCCCTACTGTATTTTGGCTGTAGGTGCTGCCTAGGAGGAGGCATTATCACCCGTCCTTGGCACTGCTGACCCTTCCATGTTTATGGGCAGCAAAAGTGTTATGTTTCGTCCTCATACAGGTTGAAGGCCAGAAATCCACAGGTTTAAAGCTCAAGAGTCTGATAGGGCTTTAATTTTCATGGCTCCAGGTTATCTGTCTGAAGATAGATATCTTATGGTGTTGGGGATGTTAGTAGAAGTAATATGGCTTGGTGAGTGATATTACAAGTTTGTGGTTACTTGATTACTGAGACAAAACTTCTAAGTTGGGTTTTGATTTTTTCCTAGTATAGTTGCACTTTGATGTTGATGGTGAATATACTTGTAATATGACTGTATTGAATGTAAACTTATTCTTACTTTGTTATTTTCATCCATTTTGCATTATTATAACTAGATATGTGATGTTTATTTGTGTTACAGCAGAAATAAATACTATGGATAAAAATAAATATGCTGATGTAAGTTCTTTTCCTTAAGTTTGAAAGCTAAGATGGGGAAATTGTTACTGTGACTTTCTGGAAACCTAGGAACCTACTGCAGACTGTCAGGCTGTAGTTAAAACTGTGTTCTCTTCATAAGCATGTTGCATGCTCTTGAGATTAATTCTAGCTCTCAATTTCTTGTCCATATGACCCAGAAGGTATTGTGAAGTTTTGGTAAGGATTAGGAATTTATCTTCTAGGAACACTGAACCATGAAAACCTAAGATGCTGTGTAATTTTGTCCTACATTTTTTTATATTTCGACTAATATGCTGAACTGGAGCGTTAGCTTCTAGGTAGCTGGTTATGATTCTTATTCTCATACCCTTTATGGGATTTCAAGTGTATCATTCCATCATTCGATCTCTTCAGGTTATACATAGTAAGAATAGGTGTTGAATTAATTTCTAATATGTGATACAGTGTTTGAAGAGGATGTGCAAGCTTCATGTTTAAGTAATGTAGAATTGCTAAGTAATTCTTGGTATTAAAATAGCTGCATTGTATATTTATGAAAACTAATTATAAAGGAATACATAATCTTAGCCCAGCTCACTGGTCTTTCTCAAGGGGAGGTTAACTGTGAGCTTCTTTCCTTAGAATCTTACTTGATCTAGATGTGGATAGGAGAGTGCTTTCTGACTGTGCCTGTGCAGCTTCTCAATTAGAACTGTCCATTTTTTTCTCCCCACTGTCCTGTTCTCACTTGTGTATGATTTTGGACAGGTGTACAGGTAGGAAAATCAGGTGTAAGTCAATGATTGAGGAGAAAACCACATTCATTTAGCCCATAAACTACCAGCATGAGAGGCTCTCATCACTGGCTGTTATCACTACATTAGTTAAATACAAAAGAACATTTGTTCTTTTCAATTCTTGGTTCAATAGGTTCCCCCCAGCCTGCAACAATAAGACAGCTGGTATATGAATGTGTACATTCTTTTAGTGTTTGTCCTTCATTTAGAGCAAGTTATTTTATAATTCATCTCTAGTGGCGCTCACTTTGCATAATGCCATGCCATGTTTCTGCTGTATTTACATATTATGTCATGTTTTTCTGCATTCTTAACTCTCTGCTCTTCCCTTTTCTTTTTTTTTTCTTTTCTTTTTATTTTTAGATTTAATGCAATAGCTCATTCTTCTTATTTTAAGAAGGGAACATCCAAGTTAATATTTTCAGAAGGCAAATCAACTTTCTTGCATATCAAATTTTTTTGAAATGCATATAGGTATTAATTACATGCAGTGCTCCATGTGGGAGAGTTGGTTACTATAAGAAGCTCATGCGTGAGTAACTCTCCCACGCCATGCGTATGCACTGCAGCCCCTTTTTAGTCAGCTGTGCACCTCGGGCCTCTCCTGAGCACAAATATATCGGAGGAGAAATTCCTGCAGTTGTTGGCGGGCGGTGGATTTGTTACGGGCTTTAGAGGTCAGCCTGATAGATAGAGGCTGAATGGAATGTGATTTGAATAAACACAGGTTAGTCGATTGGGTTCCTTTCTGATTGCCTGCTACTCTGTTCCTTTAATTGTGCTGATACAACTATTTGCTGGACTGTTTAAAACGTAGATCACTGAAGTTCAGAAAACATCCAACAACATAACACTCTGTATCTCCACTTCCACCCCGCATGGGTTTCTGAGTTAAAAATAGCTTGTATCATGGTCCTATCAGTTGTTGTTTTCACCCAGTACTTGGGGTATTGAAGTGTGTACTTAGTCTACTGAAGTGTAGGAACATATTCCTATGTTGGGAGTAGATGATTCCCGGTGGCCTGGGGAAAGCATTACATGTAGCTTCACTTTGCTGCTACTGCTGTCTTGCTTTTGAACAAGATGAGTGCATGCGAGATAGTAGAAGAGAAAATCACAAAAAATTGTATTTTTGCAATTGTATAACTCTGTCTTAGCATATTTTTTCCTCTATAGAATTTTGTTAGGTACAACAAACATGAAGTTCAGAATCCTATCTAGGGTTCTTCTTAAGAAGCATCATTTTTTTGTGTTCATTTTCTGAAATTATTCAAGAATAATATTTGCATAGTAATAAGCATATTATGTACAGGCAGTATGTATGCTTTTTTCTTTGTTACTCTTCCTGTTCATGTGGATTGCCATAAAAAGTACAACAGACAAACTTCTATTTGTATAGTGTCATGGGGTGTGGGCATAACGGTTGACAGCACATTTGATTTAAGGTGCTGTCAAAACAAGGTCTGAAAAAGCAGCTGATTTCCCCAGGAAAGCCTCAAAAAAGAAGATCCTCATGTTTTCCCAGTTATTTACTAAGGTAGTCATTCTGCAGTACCATGTTTGGTAGTACAGGCTTTGACCGTTCATGCTGCATCTCATCACCTCTAGGGGTTGATCAGCTTTGCAGGGTTGTGGGATCCTGAAAAATCCTCTGGGTTGAAAGTTAACAGATACTTCACACCAAAACCCAGAGAAGTTTGGTGTGAAGTCCCACAGCTTAAGAAAACAGATCTGTGCTTTTAAGATGGTCAGCTACTGAATTGTATTTGTGGCATGATGCACAAGCGTTGGGTCATGCCTTAGGTTGGACTGAGGATAGTTAAAGGAGCGTGAAGAAGAAGGAATGTGATGTTACAAGGAATAGCATAAAAGATAATTGCTACTGAACTCTGTAAAGTGAAACGGTGACTGAATGTACCTAGACTTGGCAGACCATATTAAATATAACAGTGGTAACTTGATAATAATCCTTAGGTGGTTTACTCTGGTTGCTTTAATAGTTTTTCTGGTTCCGAAGGTAGGTAGTA
This sequence comes from Acanthiza pusilla, assembly GCA_036630365.1. Lineage (NCBI taxonomy): Eukaryota > Metazoa > Chordata > Aves > Passeriformes > Acanthizidae > Acanthiza > Acanthiza pusilla. The sequence goes on from JAXCHO010000164.1 coordinate 26,119,677, forward strand.
TCTGACTTAAATGTTCCTGGTTTGTATTAGACTAATTATTGGTACTTTATTCCGTCGTCCTGTAAAGCAACTTTTTGCTATTTTTGCTGTAACCATCTTTTGTATTGAATGATTGTTCTTATATATAGACTTTAATTTTTTTTTCCTTTAGGCTAAACATCATAGGCTTTTCTTTGGAGACAATAGTTTCTAAAGCTTTTGCCATTCTTCTTGCTCTTAGAGACTCTTTGCCTTTTACCCAGATCTGCATGTTTAATATGCAGTGGCCAAAATTGGTCCCTTGAGGCCTTGTTACTGCAGACCAGAGTGAAACTATTATCTTGTGAATAAAAAATATAGTGTTTGATTCTTTATGTCATGGATTTTCTGGCAACATGGCATTGATTTTAGTAGTCCCTTGTATTTATGCTGGTAGAGAGAGTAAGAACGAGTACATGACAGTAGTCATCATATAGTGGGAGTAAGAAGTTGTGGCACCTCTTCATTTTGGTAAATGCCATTTTGAGGGAATTATTGTTGAAAGTATTTATGCTTATTAGCATAATACTTCTGATGAACCAAAACCACAGCCAGTGGAAGTCATTATCTGTTTTAATAGTAGTAGAGTGTCTTTCAGTAAGTTTAGTGGGCAAGACTTCAGGTTCACAGCAGGAACTGTTAGGAAGAGATGCCGGTTTGCAAGTCGGTTTCTGGAGTACACCCGCATGATAAACTTTCTTTACATTTTTTAATTTAAACTAATCAATTATTTTCATTTTGGAGAAATGTTCAATTATATTTTAAAATTGACCAATGAGAGAATAGAACGGCCTACTGAAAATCTTGTAAAATTATATCTGTTTTAGGGGTGGGAGCGCTGGGGAAAAGAAAGTTGTGTACTAGTCATTTTAAAACTGAAAGAAAATGTAGAATAACTACTGAAGAGCGCATTGCACAAAATAGAATGCAAAATAATGAACAGTCCAGACTTTTATATGTTGAGGAGGACAAAAAACCCCAACAAACCAGCAAGGAGTAGATATTAATTTCAATAAAATGTAGTAAACCTACGTGTCATCACTAAGATGAAGTCCATGTAAATATAGGTCTGCTTTTACCATGCCCCATCTTCACTGGATACTAATTTAAAGGCAAAAATAAAATTTGGTGCAGCATGAAGCATTCCTTATTTGCTCTTCTGCTAAGCAGTAGAATAAACTCAGATAAAAATACTCAGAATAAATTGTTGTATTGTACTGCTTATGATGAACCCCGTGCAGTTTTGTGTGAGTGGGACATGAAATGACCTGTCTAGGGGGTACCAGGTTGTTCTGAAACTTGTATTACCAGAATGTCAGATTTGGTAACAGAGTTGTTTTTTTTCCTCATGCCTGTGTCTCGTGATCATCTCAGATTCTCTCCCTTAAACTAATGGTCAGGTACACCAGTTCACAGGAGTTTAATTAAAAAGGGAGTTCAGGATTATGATGGAATAACCATTTCAGCAACTTACTATTGAACATCAACTGAACGACAGCAGCTAGTTGTATGTGCTTTTAGCTGGAAGAAAATACACAATGACTTAGTAAAAGCCAGTTTATAAGACTTATCTCTTTACTTAGTATTTGCCACAGTCTTTGAGTACTTGCATGATCAAATTAATAGATCTTACATTCCAGCATTCTTCAGAGCCACACTGTCTTTGTATCTGAGCTGAGAGTCAAATTACTCCTAGGAATATTGTGATGTTTGTCAAGCTTTATTCTTGAAAGCAAGTGTTTTGTTTATATGAACAGGTGATTAAGCTAAGTGTTTTTACATGAGTTAGCAACACTGTGATGTGTGAAGAGCATAAAGCATGTGTTTTGAAGCAACTTGCATTGTAGATATCTAACTTGGAATGTTTTTCAAGAGTTTGTGAGGCCTGCCAATAAAGTATGCCTTCGAACACTACAGAACTTCTTTTCCTTTATTGGATCAAAAGATGTCCCTCCCCTTTCAAAGGGGTATATCCAAAGGGGTATATTTTCTTTATTAATATAGGGAATTTTCTGTGTTAATTGGGGTAGATTTTTCCTTTTTAGAATCCAAGGCTGACTGTTCTTTACAAATGTGTGATTGGGCATTGTAAGGGGAGGGAATTGAATTCAGTACTTGAACAGAGACATGCATTCTGTGTCCTGGAAGCGTGCCTGCTGCTGTGTAAGTGGGTGGAAGAGATAAAAGAAATATTTATTCAACTGAACTGAATCCTGTGAAGCTTTCACTAAATCTTATAATACAGTAGGTTCTGTTTCAAATATAAAATACATATTTTATATATGAAACTGGTTTGAGAGAAAGTAGTGCTGAAATTGCTTCTACGGGAAATGGCTGTTCTCCTTCAGAGAGCCTATGAAAGAGATGTCTGGAAAAAAATGCCACACTTAGAAACCTAAAAGGGGCAGAAAGGGTATAAGTCTGATCTTGATGTATTTACAGATGTGCCTCTAGCCACCTGTTCCTTAAAAACCTTTTGGTAATCAGGGACAGTGAAACAGCTTAAATAAAAGTATATCTTGGGAAGAGCGAGTGCTAGGTAGGCTGGATATAGGCAATTACATCCCTATTGGTCATGATTAACACCTTGCATATCACCAAGAGACCAACAGAAACTTAATATAGGTCCAGTACCTCCCCAGTCATGCACTCTACTGAAATTCAGGGCTCCTAAAGAAGAGTTTGTTCTAAATTATCTGTAATTGCTGAGTGGTTTTCAAATAGATGATGATGTTCTTTCTAGACAGTGCAGTTTGGTGATGACGGCATGGGTCATGATAGCAGTTTTTCCAGCTAGAAGCAGTCACATCGTTCTAGCAGATGCAAGTAACTTAATAAAAGTGTTACTGCTGTACAACTGGTTAATGTTGGCATCCCTGAAGTTTGGTGACTGGTTGTTCACTGGTTATTTACTTTCATTTGCGTCTATTTACTAACCACAGTTTCCTGATGACAGCATTTAAAAATCATCCCTCTATTGTTTATTAATTGAATAAAATTTTGAGGTATGTTTTAGGCCAGTAGATTGTCATTATGGCTGTCCCTGTCCCTGCCTCCCCACTGGTTCTTTGTACAGATTTCTTCTTGCATCTCCACAGTGCCTAGGCAGTCACTTCATCTTGGTTTAGCTTCCAAAGTCTTTCCTGCTGTACATGGCTACTTACATGTTAGGTGCTAGAGACAGAGTATTGGACCATTTGAGTATTCTTCTGAGCTGATTTATTGCTAAAGTCTGCAGGCTTGTAAAGAAGAGTGCAGTTAGGTCAGATAATACCAATCCTATTGAAGATAACAGTAATACTTATTTTGTTGAAGTTTTTTTTCTTTCTAGAGATAATTTTTTGAAGTAAATGAGTATAAATTGTTTCTCTTATATTGTCCCTAAAATGTGGAGCAATATTGCTCCGATTTCCCTGTCAATAGCTGCAGTAGTTTTTTTCAAAAATGAAAATATCTTTGACTTTACATTAAAGTTTATAAATATTACTGACAGCATCTTTGGAGGTGAAATCTGTGAATTTCTATTTCCTGTGATGTGAATTTAACTTGCCAGAAACTTGCCAAAGAATCCCAGTGCAGCACATGTTCTTTTAGACAGACTGGTAGGCCAAATCTTCATTAAAACGGTACAGCTATCTTTTAAGCTGTTCATATAGTTTTATTTTTCTGAGCTGATACTGAATTCTGATTCCCAAATCATCTCCTATAAGCTTAACATTTTGGACAGGTTTGGTTTCCTGCCTTCAATGTATGATGAGTAAGGTGCTAATTATTGAACCCTGAGGTGACAGGTTACAATCCTGCTTGTTTCTGAGCTAATTAAAATATTTGTCATGGCCTTTGGTTACCTTCCATAGCCTGGCTTTTTCTAGACTCAGATTAATCTTGAACCTACCATATTTCCACCATCATATTTCATTTTACCATCACTTTTTGCTTTGCCTTCATGAAAACCTAAAATGTTCTGTCCATAAACTCACTTTTTTCTTTCTTAATAGGTTTCAGGCAAGTGCACAAATTCTTGAAAGCAATTTCTTTTACAAAAAATGCCTTATGTAATAGAGCTATTTGAGTGTCAAAAACTATTGGTGGTTGGTGATCTTATTTCCCTGACACAGATATTATTAAAGCGTTAGGAGGAGATGGAGTTCTTCATTGGATCATCTTATAGAGCCTTAAAAATAAACAAGCCTTTGGCCTCCATGCTCATCTCCATCATGGTTGCTGTGGCATAGGTACTACATTATGAAAGCTTTGGCAAATTCTGAAGTTGTATTCAGAGTCATTCAGGTTAAAATGTTTTATAAAACTGGCACATCCTAATGACTTCATGATTAAAACAGGATTAACTGATGTTTTTAAATACTGATGTATGTTGAAACCACTCTTTACATGGTAATCCAAACTTTCACTTTTATTCTTTTATGACAGCACCATTCTAATAATATTAGGGGCTTGCTGACACTGCAGAGAGTTACTTAAATCCAAGCTGACATGAGTTTCATTACAAACCCTATTCATAGAAACATGTTTAAGTCTTACTGGGCAAGAACTTCACGTTGAACTAAACAGCCTTACAGAGTGCTCTTTTACTGTGTGCTGGAAGGGTACCACTGTGTTTTGCTATTGTATGTATTTTATACTTAGGGCTTCAAGCAACCATCTGGTTACCTCCTTTTGACCTATTTTTGTATTTATGACAACAGCTTTGAGGATTTTAATAATACGAGGGCACAACTAATATGTGGCATAGCTGGAGGAGAGACAGTGGCACACTTCTTGAATTTATATGCATTGTAAGACATGTCAGGCAACAGTAAATGATCTCATTTTTCCAGTGAAATAATCCTAGTAGGCATTCTTCATTTGCTTATATGTGCCTGCCTGTCAGGAGAATGAGTGTAGGAGGGAAGGGAGAAGAGGAGCGCGATCTTTTTACAGGCATATTTTATTGCAAATATAAGCTTTGTTAATTTGCACTTGAAATGAATAAGCTTCACATGAGAGCTTCTGACCAAAATACTAAGCAAACAGCTTTGCAGGGAAATTTAATATTTTGTTCTCTGACAATTATAAAATGCATTTAAAATCTATTTTTCTCTGTTTTTTTCATAGCACATCTTTTGTAATTTTAGCTATGTGCAAAGTATACATATGTGCAAAGTAGAAATGCCTGTTTTTTTGGGGCACAGTATTTGGGGCACACTGCAGAATAGCTATGGTTGCTGTATTGTCACTCCCCTTTCTATGTTTGCTTTTAACTGATAAACCGTTTTTTGTGTTTTGATGTGGCTCAAGATGTATTCCAAAGCCTCATGCTTATTTGGTAGATGTTTGATACTCTCTTATAGGATTTCCTTTTCCGATCTGGCTTGCTTGGTGGTATGTGACAGGAGGAAATCACACTGTGTGCTCAGCGTGAGGAAAGCATTAAGGGTTGCTGAAACTGGTAGCCTGATAACAACTAGGTGGCTACAGCTCTAAATCTCCAAGCTCCAGCTTGGTGGTGAGGCTGAGCATGTCTTTCCAGTAGGTCCATGCACAATCACGTGTGTCCAGTACACACCACCAGCCCCACAGGTTAATGCAGGCACCCACCTGATGTCTCAGTTCTCTCTTGAACTGGGCTGCCTTCCTACAGAGACTCTTGGATGTGCCTGTTCAGTGTCTTTTGTATTGTTAAGTCGAACTGAATAAATACATTTCATACTACTTCATTTAGGGATAAAATTCTTTCCTGTATCCTCCCTTGAGTTATAGAGGATGGTGAAGTTCGTGAGTTAAGTGGCAAAAGGAGTTTGCAGAGAAAGCAACTGCTGTGTCTGTATAGCTGTAGTTTTTATGTTCCTGCCTTCTTTTTTCCTTTCCCTTCTGCAGGTATCTTACTGTTATTTCTCTCTGTCCTCCAAATGATGCTTTTTATAATTTTTTTTTTTGTCTGGATGAATGGGGATCCCAGAACTTTGTCCGTAAAGAAAATTGAGTAGGCAGAAGGGTATGAGCCTGTAAGAAGGAAAGACACCTGAATGGACATCTGAGCTGTTGTACACTGGCTTGTAGGTGCCATAAGGAAGAAACAGAAGTGAGAATGAGCACCAGAGAGAAAATTAATCTAAAATGTGGATCAAAAGGTATGAGGAGTGAATTAAAATTATCCCAAAAGACTGTCTTGGACTATCAAGTGCTAGTGTGTGTTGGAGGCAAAGAGTCATACTTATTCCAGAGAGAGACTGTTGTCTTGTGGACTGAATCACAGATTTTCCCTGTCTCAAAATCTTTGTACCTTCAGAAGATGTTTGGGTGTTCTGGTTTTTGTGTTTTGGTTTGTTTTTTTTTTTTTTTTTTTTTTTTGTGGGAGGGGGAAGGTGGGCTGAAGTTTATGAAACCACTTGTTTCTGCTTATTTGGAAGAGAGACTCGTGGGCAAAGGCGGTGAAGAGGCTTGCAGCTTGGCTATGTTAGCATGGTCTAAGCAAGAGCCGAGGAATGAATCAGAAACTCTTGGAGGAGGTGATGGGGTGAGAGAGAAGTGGGGTTGAGGCAGGAGTGTGTTACAGAAGAGATACTGATCTGTAATCCTGCACTTCAGAAGCATGTGATTCTGATTACTGTGGGAGGTGAATGGGAAGTCACCGAGGGATTTAAACAGGCATGTTTAATTTAAATGATAAAAAGAATAAAACACTTTTACTCAGCACTGCAACTCTAAATATAACATCTGTTCGTTTCCTGCATATTGTTTCTTTAATGAGTGATTTAGGAGGGCGTGTGGGCTGTCAGAGCCATGCAAGAGAAAGGTGCCAAAAACTAATTAAGGTAGAAAGTCCCAGTTATGCCAATGGACTGTGCAAGGTGCATCCTCTTACAGATCAAGGATAGGCCTAGAGAAAGGGTCAGAAAATGAAGCGCAAAAGCAAATGAATAAAAACATCCAATCACTTGAGCAAATAGGATGTTATAGATATATCTTTAAACATAATTCTTGCATACCCACAGAAAAGAAACTGCTAAAGTGAGGTGGCTAAGACTGTATGGAAATGTTATGTTCTCTATGCCGCTATTCCTTGGAATTTCAGCTCATGTTTTAGTAAATCACCACAATGTCATTAATGATCCTGAGAATTATAGACACTATCAAGGATTTGGGTTTTGTTAGTGGCAGGTGAGATAAGGAAAGTTCAAACTTCCCATATGTCTCAAAATTCTGTTTATGAGTTGCATAGCTACTAAAAACCTCCTGTAATTCTTTGAGTGGTCCAGAAATAACCATATCAAAGGCTTTTGAAAGTCAAGTTAGTTATAGTCCCTCCTAAATTGTCACATGATGAGCAATAAATAGATCAAAAATCCCTAGAGAGGAAAGAAACAAATAGGAATAAACAGTTGGGTTTCGCTGTATCAAAGTGATTGTAATGTGTCACAGGCTTCCAAAGGACCTATTTCCTTTAGTTTTGAAAAGTAGGTAGCAAAAGATGTAGGTGATGAACTGGTTTAAGGATTTTTTTCAAGATCAGACAAAAATAGAAAATCTCACTGCTTTCTAGCTAAGCAAGGTGTCAGGCTAGCATGATCACAGACCAAATTTAATGTTGGAAAGTGTAAAGTAATGCATGAAAAGAAAAAAATTGAATTACTCCTACGTATTGCTATGTTTTACATTAACAGCTTTTCCTAGTATAGAATAACATACTGTAGTCACCTTAGAGAAACTTCTGCTATTGTAAAATAGTGTCTTTAAAAAGCAGCATAAGAAATGGCACAGCAGGATCTGTATGTCATTGTATAAATCTGCATTATCACCTGTAACACTGTTGGATGGTCTAAAATATGACAGGAACAGCATGCTTTGAGGAAAGGCTTAAAGCCATTAAAGGCATGGAAAAGCTATAATTTGAGAGAGGAAGGGAATTTAGGCCTTGTCTAGGTTGACTGTGAGTTGACTAAAATAGGACTCTTATTTTTCTTCCCGTGTCTATTTGTTTCAAAGAGTCCGCATGCACTTGTAAAGCGTAAAAGGGTGAATTACTAACTTATGCTGAAAGAGAATAAGCTTTTATTTAAAATACCTAAAGAGAAGTGCACAAAAACATATATGTGCATACATATTGTGGTTATTATGTTTAGGGTGGGTGCCTAAATGAATAGAACACATTGCTGCAAAATGCATTAGTGCAGCTGCCTAGGATGCACAAGGTGAGCAGTGCTGCTTTCTGGCTGTGCTGGTTGGTTTGGAAATGATTCCCTGTGAACCTTGGGTTACCATTAGGCTATGTTTCAGGTTAAGGTAAACCTTAACAGTATTTTCACCTGTTAAGGTTTACCTCCCAAATTAGGTGAGAGCATAGGAGGTCCGGAACTGGGTTGAGTTCACTTGTTCTACCTTTCTCCATCCTAGGTTTCCTTTTCCCCTTTTCATTGGAAGAGGGGAAGATGGGAGGGGATGGTGCTGGCGGAAGCAGAGCAGTGTTGTGAAGCTTCATTTCAGTAAATGCTGGGTTTAATCTCATACTGGGGAGGGTTGGAGGACATAACAGACTCTGTCTCGAACCAAATGCCAAAATTGCTTCCAGTGTGACTCAGACTCTGGAGGAGATTCCTAGCTGGTTGTAGCACAGCTAGACAAAAACTGTTCTAACAAAGGCAAAATTTTTGCCATTTCCTTCTGCAGAAGGAAACTGACATTTCTTTTTTTTTTCATGTAGTTAACTAGGGAGACATGTTGGTTTTTCTTTTTAAAAGGCATGGATTTTACCTATTATTTGAACATTTTTCTGGAAAGCTGAAGTTCTAGACTACCCCAGAAAATATGTTTACCTCTTTGTTTTATGGGCCAGCTGGGATTTTGATTCCACTGAGAGGTGTAACAGCAACAAGCTCGCAGTATGGTGTGGTCTAAAAGGGTTTACAGACTTGAATAGACTATTTGTCCAGAGAAGCTGTGGCTGCCCCACCCCTGGCAGTGTTCAAGGCCAGGCTGGATGGGGCTCTGAGCAACCTGGTCTAATAGAAGGTGTCCCTGCCTATGGCAGGGGGGTTGGAACTAGGTGATCTTAAAGGTCACTTTCAACCCAGGGCATTCTATGATTAAAAAAAAAAAAAGGAAAATAAAGAGTATCGGATATGATGACTGTTGGGTAGATTAGAAGTAATCAGGACTGACATCACAAGTTTTCTGATTCTCAAACCTGGTGCCTTCATCTTGCCTTGCTAGGATGTGGTTGCCCTTTAGCTAAACATTAATAATTAAGGCGTGTAAATTGCCTTCTCAGACTGAAAGTTGGGACTTTTGTGAGTTGAGTCTTTAAAATCATCACACTGCTAGGCTGTGCTAGAGACTTTTCTATGTCAAGTTGGATGAAAGCAGCAACTTTTGTCTCGACTATGACCTTTGCTGTAGGCATCCATGTCTCTATTTCTCTGTATGACCATAAAGCTACATGTGGCAAAAACTTAAAAGTAACCCTTGCCAACTTAAAGTGCAGAGGTTGTTTGCTCAAAGGAATGCATATGTGCTTGTTCACCTCCCTGTGAAAGTCAATGTGATTATTATGTGTAAATTAAATAATTTAAAGAGACTCTACAGTTGACCTCTCTTTCTTGCAAGTAGGTTCGGGAGTATGCTGTGACACATAAGATGCAATTTTGGAAGCTGAATAAAGGCTTCCTTGAAAATGTTTCTGTTTTCTAGATATTGGTCATGCTTGAAATCATGAAATGTATGTACTAAATCTTTAAGTGCAAAGCAAAATCAAATGGGAAGCTGTAGATGCTATTTACTTTAGGAATTTTGGCTCTACGTACCTAATGTTTTTAAGCACAACATCTAGATTGAAGTGTTTGTGAAATTTGCCACTAAGCCTAATGCCTTTTTTTTTTTTTTTTTTTTGAGGAAGTCCTCTGTGACATTTCTAGAATATAATTATGGTGTGTTGTAGGAAACTGAATGATAAGTAAAAGATTATCTTAATAAACTACAAAAACATAATTATCATGGTAAAAGCTTGAAGTAATCAAATGTGTTTTGAGTCCACTGAAGGACCATTTACTGCATATTAGATGTTAATCTTGGCATAATTTTTGTACTGAAGATAAGCATCATGCACTGAAATCATTTCTACTTTATGCTATTTCTGTTGTCCTTAGTTTTTGCTTTGTATTACTTTAAGACTTGGCAGTATAGATGCATCTTCTGTACCAGAGAAGTAAATAATAGAGAAATCAGAGGTTCACAGTTCTACTCTCCCAGTTATGCTGCTGTTTGTTTCCTGCCCAGGTTTAGGATTTTGCAAATGGCATTTCATGCCCTCTCTTTTAAATTGGCAGAAAATGCTCAGTTATACCAGGAGAACAAACCTGGTTTGTTACAAGTCAGTCTGAAATGTACAAAAAACCCCAGCAAACCAACAATTCTTTCCTTCCCCACTCCCTCTCCCCGCCTCTTCAAAGGATTTTTGTATACTTTAGGAAACAGCGAATGAACATTTTCGGTCTTTTGTCAGCCCTTTACATCTTCAGTTTTAGGCAATCTTTTAAAAATGTTTCCCTCATGGTGATGTTTGGTAAACCCAAAGTCCTTGTGTGTGTCACTGGGTCTGAGGCTGAGGGTGGTCTGGTGCTGGAGGTGTGAGATGATGCAGTTCAGTCCTGTAGCTGAAGCTCACTGAAAGCTCAAAGCATCAGCTGATGCAGCGATTCTTTATGTGGGTCAGCCTCTACAGAAAGAAAGCAGACCATGGAGTGCTAGTTATGTTATCCTGCCTACTTAATCTTTTCAGCTGCTTCTAATCCTTTTGCAGGGTAGCTATGTATATGATTTGACTGGGTAGCACTTCAGCTCCCATAATTAAAGAACAAATTGTCCAGTTCCTAAATTACGCAGTATCAGAAGTGGCTTTGTTCAGACTCGAGTTAGTCTCGTTTAAATTATGCTGGCCCTAAGAAAATATGAAGGTGTTTTTATGCAGCTGTGTAATCTTCTAAACACTGAATTAATTAAAGTATGATGAAGGATTCAGAGCTTTCATTTTAGATTACTTGCTGTACGTATACTTAAATTCAGGGGCCAAACTTCAAATCAAGAGCCTTGTTCCTATCAAATCAAAATGTCTACCTTTTTTTCACTGAAAGAAAAATCTAAAATTCTAACTGAAATTATTTTAGGTTCTAGATGTTTTGCTCCGAGTGAGAGAATGTTTCATTTCTATTGCCAGTATCTTTTAAGAGAACAAAAGGATATGAAAGGCTAAGCTTCTGACTGTTAACAAAAATAACCATCAGACTAGGAAATCAATCTATCTCTCTTGTGTGAAAGCTTATGCCAGAATTTACTTTAACGTGGTGCTTAAGGGACTCTTCTGGTAAAGAAGATGTAGGAGAACCCTGAAGCCAGGCAAGACTGCATCGTCCTCCCTAGTAGATGGACACCACTCATTATAGCATATTACTTGAATTAGTGAGTCTTCTGTTATTTCATTTGCTTCATGAATCTTGTTTCTGCACTCCAGTAACCACTAACTGCATCCCAAATCTCTTCCAAAACTTCCACACCTCCCCCCTTCAAAAGAACCCCCAAGAAAATGACAGAAAACCCACCTCTGTACCTAATGTTTTAATTAATAATCAGTAGTTCATTCGGACTAATTTTCTAAGGTAGTATCTCTTCAAAAGCTGCTTTTTGAGCAAATTGGTTACTTCCCATCAATTGCCTGTCACTAACTGAAGTGGACTCTTAAGTGAAGATTATGATGCAGGTTAAAAAGCAGATATGTAAAACAGTTACTTTTTCCTTATACTCCATTTTTATCTGTCACACTGATTTCCATGTTATGAGCTGCTTAGAATTTTGTAGATCGTGTCAATCATCTAAAATATTACATTTTCATGATTATTTAATTATTTTCTACTGAAGCGGTGCTCTAGAAATTTGTGTCTAGTACAAAGGGAATGTGAAGGAATAGGAGTGTGTCGTGATTAGCAGGCTGATTCCTTCCTGTGATACAATGAAACTGCCACCTGCACCTGATTTTTAGTTGCACGGGGCACATTAGGGGAAAGGAAAAATTCATACATCCGTGTCTTCGTTGTGCAATAGCCATGAGGATGTTAAGATATTCAGAAGGTATACTTTGTAAGATACATGACATCATGTTCTAAACTTGCAGCTCATGCACATCTTTAACTCCAGTGAAGCTTCTTATTTTTGTTTTTTAACACTGGAACACTGTGCTTAACATGCACATGTTGTTCGTGCAGAAATTCAAGCAGGGTTGAATTTTCCAAAATTGAAACCTTCCACATCTTGTCCCACAGATGCCTTAAAATATTTGTATCTATTTTGGTGGTTTTGTATGCATACTCCCAAATAGCATAATTTCAATGCCGTGCTGAATGATTTCACTAGAATTTAGACTGCACTTCAGTTACAAACCACAGTTTTAATTACAGCACAGATGCATGTAGATGAGAATAAAAAAATAATTTGGATTATCTTTAACCACTATGTTAATTTCGTTCTTCCCTATGCTACGATAATGTAAACAGCAAACGAAGGAGCTTAGTTTGCTGAAATGGTTATTTAAAACTTAGAAATAGATGTTAAACCCCAATCTGTTTCCTCAAGATTTTTTTATTACAGGCATTAACATAACTGCTGTTCTCTGAAATGTAGTTAATTTTAATGTCGTAACTGAAAATACGCAATACCTGCGATTAGCAAGGATGTAACTTGCTCTTGTGTGTGCTTCGATGTTGTGTTGTAGTGTGTTTGGATTCTCACGCATCTGCTTTCCTAGATTAGTGTCTTTCCTGATGTTACAGATTTGTTTTCTTTCCTCTCCATGCAGTAAAGAATGGAATTTTTCTATTTTAGACATCACATTATTCAATTCTCTTGGCATACACTGCTCTGATTTTTATTGGCTTATTTGCTTGAAAAGTGCTTCAGTGTTCTGGGAAATTTTGGGTTTGTTTATGTTGTGGGATCTAGTTTTCAAAACCTGCAATATGATCTTTCACTATTTTCATATTGGCATTATACTGATCTTAATGTGATTTTGGTGGGTATCAATTTGAATTTGAGTAAATATTTCTGGCAGAAATTAGAAGAGTCCAAGAAATTTTAAAATAGTGTAGATGAAAATACTGCCTTAAGTATCTTCATGTCAGCTATCACGATATGGTCTGTCTAGGAGAACCTTACGGTACAAAAAGGAGTGCAAAGAGGACAACTTGGACAGATATAAAATCACTGGATCAAAAGGATTTAACTCAACAGACAGAAAGCTTTAATCAATTTAAATTTTACTTTTCAGTGAGTTTTTTTAAAAGCAGGTTGAGGGGCTGAAAATTCACTGAACTTTTAATATCTCCCAGGTATGGAGATTCTGCAACTGGTTGGGGCAACCTGTTCTGAGGCTGAACCAGCCTCATGATTTTAAAAATACCCAACAAAACACAACACAAAACAGAAAAAGCAAGCTAACTCCATTTTTTCCAGTCTGATTTTCCTGTGTTCCTGCTTTTCCTTGTCCTACTGCTAATCATCTTCAAGAACAGTCTGGCTCACTCTTCTCTACCCTCACATTAGGTAGCTGTGGACTGTAATAAGGTCTCCCTTTTTTTTTTTTTCTTTTATGGCCTAACAAACTCAGTTTTCTTAGCTTCTGCTTGTAATATCTGTAAAAACATGCTCCAGCCCTCTGATCATCTTGGTGGCTCCTTCCACTGGACTTGTTCCCCCATGCTCAGCTAGCAGGACACACTTCTTGTGTGTTCAAGAGGTGGTACCAATCCAGGGGCTGTGCCTGTCAGGTCATCAGGCAGCCTTCAGGCAGGATGAACAGCCTTGTCTGCTATGGAGGCACTCCAGGGCAGCTGCTCTGACCAGCTTCTTCTGGATAGTCCATGAGCGGGGTTTTAGTGTTTGCCATGAAATTTACTGCTTTGAAGATACTTCGTAGTGTTACGTTTTGGTTTAGTAGAGACATACTGCAATGTGCTGAAATCACAACACCAACAGTTGAAATAGCAGTTGAAGTATACTTTTGGGTCACCATTCCCATTACTGATCTTCATATGCCCACTGTCAGAAGGGTGGGCATCTTCAGTTCACCAGGAAGGAATACGTGCACTAAAGCCATCTCAAGCCTATTGCCCTCTTGAGAGCTCCTTCTGGGTTTTTTTTCAGTTTTACAGTTTTTGTGGGACTGAGCCATGTCGCATACATACTTCTCCCCCTGCTGGCCTGGCTGGCTGGGGAAGACCTTATATGCTACTAATTATTTTAGAAAAGGCTGTTTGCATATCCTGATGGCTTACTGTACAGCCATATATCTAAAGCAAAAGTCATCCTCCAGTCACCCCTATGTGGAGATGTTTGACTTTCTTTATGCCACTTGATGCTCATTATTATATTTCCTCCCCAAGTTCATCATCCTTGCCCATCTCTTCTCAGCCTTCTTTCCTTGTAGAGGTTTTTTCATCAGTCAGGCAGGCTCTATCTCCTTGGTACTGTTGTAAATGTGTTTTTTGTGAGCAGATGCTCCACAGGTACCTGAAGAGGTGCTTGCCTGTACCAGCTGCTCCTCACCTCAAAGCTCAACACACGTTTTGATCGCGTGAGGTGAATGTGTCCAGCTGCACAAAGATGAACAGAGTCATAATGTTACCAGGAAAAGAAGAGGGAGAAAAGCTGCAGGCATCATTAATGCCCTCAGCCCTTGACATACTCCTGGCATGTACCTGAAGTGCCACAAGAGAGGGCAGCAGCTTCAGATACAGGTTGATGATCTAGTTGAGGTACCATGAAGAGTGGTTTTCACTCCAGTGAAAACATGGACCGAAGTTCCTGGCCTTAAGTGGATCCCTCTTGACTATGCAGCTGACCTTACAGGGGGATTTTAAAACAAATACTTGCACCTGGTCACAGTCCTTTTTGCCTCAGTGGGGTTGGAAAGATGTGTTTGGCTTGGTGCGTGCGCAGAGCTTTGAGAATTGGCAGGAAGGAGAACCAAAATGAAATAACCAGGGAAGAGTCTTCATAGGCTCGTAAGGGTTAAATCATCTGCGCTAGGAAATCCTGCAGTCGTTCCGAGATTCATCACCACAATTTTGACACAAAGAAATAGAATACGTAATTTCTTATTTGCCATCTGTAATAATAATCTGTTCATTTTTCTTTGATTGTAAAAAAAAATAGCCATGATGAAAATACAATTTCATAGAACAAGCAATCGCAGATTTTTTTTCTTCACCTCTGCATTTCTTGCAGTACAAAGCAGTATGCGCATTACAGTATTTTTGATCTTTAAAGGAAAGTTATGATACCCTCTACTGGCTATTTTTGGAAATAAATCTGAGCAGTAACTGACCAATTTATAGTCAGCAGCAGTTAAACTTAATCTTTACTGCAGTTTTAATATAGTCTTTTAAATTTTTTTTTCTTATGGATTTGTGAGGGTTTTGGGTTGTTTTGGTATTTCCTCCCTCTTAGGTCTGTCTGTGGCTTCAGCAGAGTGAATCTGACTGTGATGGAACTGTATTTTTGAACGCAGGTTGTTATGGCTTCCAGACCAACAGTTCTATAGGTACAAATGAAAATAGCTAGATGTTATCACAGCTTGTTGCCTAGTAACCAAAGCCCAATGTATAATTCAACGAGATAAATTTGATGCACTTTGCCTCTCTTTTCCTTTTTAGTAGCAGAATATAAAATACATTTAGATTTGAATGTTTTGTTTTCTGATATTTAAAATGTATTGAAATCTCTAACTTTGCAAGCTCAGTTACAGTGATCTAAGAACTGATGTAGATTTCTTGTAATAAAGAGTGATCTGGTTCTTGTAGCATTCCTGTACTATTCATATAAATATGCCAGTGTGACTGTGCATACAAATATTAAATTATTTTCTCCATGCCATTCTCAAATTTCACCTTTCTGTTTTGTATTCTAATTTGGTGATGATTTTGCATATTTTCTTACTGGATCCATTTATGCAGTCAAGGATTGTTCTCAGACTTATTTGCTCAGCTATACTGATAACATGACTAAAATTATCTAGGACTGTCCTTGAATTATTTACTGAATTTGTGAGCAAGTGTGAAATGTTTGCTTCATTGGGACAAGTTGTGTAAATAAATATTTGTAGTAGATTTCTAGCATTGATTTTTGCTATGTAAGGTAATGATTATATCTTATTATAGAATTAACTATCAAATGAATTTATCTATTCACTGTTACAACTAATCATACTGTAGTTCTGGTAATATAAATTGTATTAGTAACATTATCTTAACATTTACATAAACATATGCTAAAATAAAGTAAGTTCGCTGTACTGTTTCAACCTTGTGCTTAATAACCTTTAAGCTTACTAAATTTGTTTTGAATTGTGTGACACTGACTTTTATGCTTACAGATCTTCTCCACTTTGTTGACTTATTTAATATTTTCAAGAATTATCTAAGGTGTAAACTAAATTTTTATTATTTTGCTTAGCAATACCGTGTATCTCAGTGCAATCACATTTGTGTCTTTTCTTCATTTCTTTCATTAACAGTTGATATTCAAATCAAACTCTTGTTAAATGTATGATCCTTCATTTTTCCTGTCTATACTGATTGCCAGACATGCCTGAATTATCATTTTTCCAAGAAGGTCACAGACTTCTGTGGAAGCTGAATTCTGTCCTTACTGGAATCACTTGCATAAAGATGCTTATTTTTGATGCTAACAAAAAGATGGCACAGTGTCCAGTGCTTGCATGCAAACAAGATTTACATATTCCATCATGGTCTAGAAAATCTTGTTTTAAAGAAATACCTAACATTGAAGACTTGGAAATGAGATGTAATTATGGAGTGCTGGGAACAGTAAGAAGGGAGCTTGTGAATGAATACTGGGAAGAGTTTAAATAAAGTGTGAGAGTTATAGTTTGTGGAATGATTTTCCCAGTGAACACAATAGTAGAGATGTTGCTTGTTATTTTAAATGGTATCTGTAGGGAGGTAAAATCATGCTCATGTTGGGTTTTAACTTCTTCAGTTGCCTAACGCTAAAATCTTCCTCTCTGTTTTAGTCTTGGTATTTTAATGGTTTATTTTGTTTTCTTAATATCAACAATACTCTTGTATAAGCTCAGAACTGAATTGTGACATTAACCAGCTGTTGCTTCTTACAGGTACTGCTCCCAGCAGCTGGGCTCTTGCAACTGCAGGATGTGAAAAGGACTTGCTGTGAATTTTTGGAATCCCAGCTTCATCCTATCAACTGCCTGGGGATTCGTGCTTTTGCTGACATGCATGCATGCACAGATCTCTTGAGCAAGGCCAACACATACGCAGGCAAGTTGTCATTAGTAGAGCCGCAAGTTGATATCTGTCTCTGTGGGTGGGATCAATGCCACCCAACCCTGTCCAGAGGAACCTGAGTTTTATCCAGGATATTGCAGATGTGTGTCTCCTGATGGAAACTACATTTGATATGAATGTCTTCAAGAGAAATAAAAGGTGTTGGCTGGACCATAGTTATATTTAAGCTGAATGGAGCAGCATCTTCACGCACCGTTCTGACTCTGCAGGGTCCAATCCATTTGTAATCCAGACAGAAGCTTCCTTTTAAAAATTTTGCACTGTCACTTAGGGGAGGAAATCAGGAAAGAAGAATTAAAATTCTGACAACCACAAGTCAAAGTATGTAGGAATTATATTGGGGAAAAAATAAGAAAAAGGCATTTGGAGGAGGGGGAGCCCCTGCACTGCACTGGTGAAGAAGCAAGAAATGTAACATTGGGTATTATGTCATCAATTTACCTTATGAAAATCCTGCTCATCTAGCTCATGACTTGAAATTGCATACTATAAAGGGTACTTACAGTCTTATTCCACTATCTTAGTGGACACAAAGTTGACAGAAGTGCATCTTCTAAATAACACAATAGTTCAACCAATAAAATTCTACTTTCTGTATAAAGATCACTTGCCATTGGATCTTTAGATATTTTTTCAGAAAAAATTGTTTATGGAATTTTTAATTTTAGTACTTAAAGTATGTGATTATGGTGTGTATGTATGTCTAACACATACATTAAAGACTGCTCTTGATGCCAACCAAAGGTTGATGCCAAAAAAGGTTGCAAAATGTAGCTGACAAAAAACTAAACAAAATATTGTATAAGCTTGTAAATTTGTAGCATAGCATTATATCCAAAACTAAGGCCTTTAATTTGTTCAGGGAGCAATGATCTTACTCTTCTTTTGTGTGTAGAATGCCTTGGGGTTTTGATGTTTGACTTGAGCCTGAACATACTATACTGAGGAATTACTTTCTAGCAAAACTACTTTTCAGTGGAAGTTTTTTGTGTGAAGAAAACCTCCTGTTTTATAGGGTGTAACTTACTAGCCAGTGACGTAATATACTTTGATTAGAGCTTTGGTAGTAAGTATTCAGAGAGTAAGAAAATAAGCTTGAAAATTCGGAAGTCATGGGTTGTCCGTGGTTGAGAGTGCCTTTCAGGTATGCTGCCTTATATGCAGCTTGCACTATCCGCCTGGTCACAGATCATTTCCTGTCTTTTCAGTGTCTATTGAATGTTTCATTTCTACTTCATGTTTAGAAAAACTGAATTGCTTTCCATTTAATCATCTTTCCCTTCTCCCTGTCTTCCCCTTACTGGTGATTGGAGTGTTCTCTCAGTCATTCAGGTTTGTAAACCTGAGAACTGGAACTCTCCTTGGCCATTTTCTCCAAACTACTGAGCTATGTGTTATTCTATTTCCTTTCTTCCCTCTCTACCAAATCTGCTCCATGTTCCCATTTGCTGCAATTAAATCTATCTCTGCCATAACTTCCTCTCTGTTTGCTAAGGTCATTTTACTACTTTTGCAATATTTCTTTTCCCCCTGGATCAGATTCCAACCTCTCATCCTTGAGTTTTTCAGTTCAGCAGAATTACCCTCACTTGAATCCTTTAGTTCATCTGTCTCTCTTGCTTTACTATTTTCGTGCTTGGTACTAACCTTCTCTTTCCTCTGTAACCAAACCACCTTCCATTTCTGTTGATTCCCCCCAGAAGCTTCCCTTATTGTCATCATATTCTTGGAGTGCTGCTGACCTGTATGACAAACTGCCAGCTCAACTCCCACTGTGTATTTGCTGTACCTGTGGGGTGGATTTGAAAGCAATTCACACTTTGTTCTTATTCTTGAGATAAGTATGCTGTGTATAGTCAGGGTGCACAGTCAGGTCCACTCTCTGCACTGCCTTCCTTAATCTCTAGCACTGTCAGGCTTAGAACAAGAGCAATACAAAAATAATTGAAAATTAAATGCCCTGATAAGGCTGTAGAAAAAAATACATATGACTGCATTGCTTTTCATAGCTTTCCTAAAATGTTCAGTGACCAATTAGCATCATTAACAATTAGTACAGGATTAAACTTGAACGTTTTCCTGAAATAGAGCACTAAGTGCTTCAACTCGCATGTTGAGGTCCAAATAATAGCTTTTTATTGCCTTGAGTAAATTTAGACCTCAGAAAGGCAAGGACTTTGATGAATACTTTCAGTTGTCTTCATTCCTAGAAATTCTGTTTTCTGGTATAGATTTTTTTTTAAACTCAAGGGAGAATATAGTATTTCTATCAAGAATGATTGATATATCAAAAAATTTCAAAAGCTTTTCAGATTGTTTTTGAAAGGACTAGCTTTTGTAGTGTATACCTTACTCAAGAAACTGTGATGTGTACATGACAGAATGACTTAGTGATATTTCTATTTAGACATATGTGAAAATAGTTTTAATTAAAGCCTTTCATCTTTGAGTAATACAATACCAAATCAAAAAAGCTATTATATTTTTGACCTTTTGTGCAATAGAAAGCAAGACATAAATTTATTAATTAGAGTTAATGTTCAGATATTTAATGTTTTAGGGAACACATTTTTATACAGCTGTTGCTTAATTTTAAGTTTTAAATTATTTTTTCCAACTTCTGTTCTGACTGGGCCTTAGTTTCTTCTAAACTAAACCTCTTAACTATTTCAGTTACTTCTAAACAATCTTTGTTTAGCTTAGTAGTTGAAGCTAATATTTATATAGATTACTTTCTAGAAATATAAATTCCAAGACTCAGGCAAGACCTTGAGTGCAATATTGGTTAAATGTGTTTTGAGAGCACAGGAACTGTGTCCACCTGGTAACTCTCTTTCCCTGGGTCATTTTGTTCAGGTGTCCTTAGCTGTGCTCAGAAAGTCTCTGCAAGCAGAATACAGGCAAGTGAAAGGGGAGGGAAGCTATTTGTTGGTCCTACTTGGGACACGCAAGATACTAGGCTGAGCACCAGAATGCTTATTACTCCTGATGAAAGGATCCAGGGAGGAAGCATTGGCCTTCATCTCTCCTTGGAATTGGCTGATCATCAGTCTTGCTGAATTTCTGTCTGCTGAATCCCCGATTTTCTTTCATACAGTTCTATACCTTTTCAGGTCAATGTTTTCCCTCTTGAATTTTCAGGCTACTTACTGCCTTTATCTCAGCCATCATAGCTTCTTTTTTCCCCCTGTTCTTATCTCAAATGGCTCTTTGTACTTTGACACAGCTTTCTTACAACTGAAAAAAATTTTCTCAAAAGTCTGAGCCGAAAATACATGGCTGTGCCATTTCAGAGTTAAGCCTTGTATCACAGGCAGCTTAACTCCCAGAGTACACATTTTGGGATTAAGGCTCTAGAAACTAGAATGAGTACAGAAAAAGGATTATTAGATTGAAAAAAGCAATGAAAACATTTCCCTGCTAGAGAAAATGAAAAGCATTTTGATTTTTAACTGCTCCCAGTCTTTATTTTGGTTACGCTTGCTATTTTACATTTAGGAAAAAGAGGCAGTGAAATAATTCTGGTAATAGACAATGATAACATAAAAACACATGGATGCCAATGGATCACAAGTTATTAGAAAAGTGGAACTCTAGAACTTCCAGTGGGAGTGAGAGCACAACTTCCATTAAAATTGGAGCTACATATTCCTATGGAGGGTTGGTCCTTCTGTAGCAGAGCGTGAGATTTCTAGGAGAGTCATTTACATGCACTTGTGATGCCTATGGAGTGATCTGAAAATAGTGGGCAATTGATACAAGTTACTTGGAATGAGCTTCTGATGCAATGAAACTTTGAGATGCCACCTGTTCTCGTGATGTTCCAGAAAGCAATCCTGCTCTGGGTCTTGTTACATGTGCACAGTCAGAGACTGTGTAAAGCTGAGGCCTCTCATCCTTCTTGTGTGAGGATTCTTAGGAAGGGTGTGTGGCATGAACACTGCTAGTCTGTCCTCAGTTTTAGTCTGGGATATATCTTACAAAGGTTGTTCACAAAATAACATTTTTTCCTGAGGAAGTGGTGCATTATATAGTTGTTGTAATGCTACAACAATGTACAACCTGAAGATAAATTGGTAACGCCTTAAAAGTAAAAACTAGGGAGACCCTTGCTCATGTCCTGACATATTTCTTAGTTTTAACCAGAGAAAAATAACGTATTTCATTAGGACATATTTCATAGGGCAGTATGGCCTTTGGAAAATTTGGATGCCCTATGGCAGAGGTGTCCTTTGAGGCTTGGCACAGTGAACCTTTTTGGTTTTTAGCATTGTGCTGAGATGTTGACGATTCTTTTGTTAGGGAATTGTAGCGTGTGCTGTAATGCAGGGATTGCTGCATTGTACTTGACTGTAGGATAACAGCATTCTTGATTCTGGTGCTCTTAGTCTAAAACTTGAGCCCTGGCAAGACTTGGCAGGATGCATGTCTTCTGTAGACTGTTCTTGTGTACATCCATATGCCTGGGATGAAAAGGATGTAGTTGTCACAATTGTTCCTATGATTCTATTCTGAGTAGCAATGTCTGTTGCTATGCTGCTGTTGCCTTGGCTGTTGTGAATTACACGGTGTTCTAAAAGGCAGTTATCTAAGCATAAAATTGACAAATAAATAAGATCTTTTTGAAAAAATGTGATTATGCAGTGTTTAGCTTCTGCTGGTTCTCCAGCTGGCAGAGCTTGTGTCTATCCCTCTGCAACAAAGCTGGGGTTCCTGTTTGACCAGTGCCTTAAAACAGGCCACTAGCAATGGCCTTTTGTCTTAAGCAAAAAAAAAAATCACAATGTGACATTGTGAATTGAAGCAAATTCTTTCTGATATTTTTGTTTCATCTACTTGAAAAACTGTCAGTTTTCTTGTAAGTGACCTGAAGGCTTAGATCTTTCCAAGCTCCCATGCTGTGCATTGCTCTAAAACAATAGGTTATCAGTTCAGAAACAACTGGGTACAGAAAGTGCTGGGATGCTGCAGTTTGTTTTGTAGCATTATGACACTGAAAGGTGCAGGTACTCCATTTAGTTCTTGAAAAAATATCATCATTTGTTTTGTGGAATACAAATAGTTGGCCTAAACCAACAGAAGACACTTACGAAACTCAATATATTTGGTTGTGATATTTTCTTTCACACGTGAGTATATTTTCGATTACTGTCACAAAAAGATCTAGAGAATATGAGCAGGTTTTCCCTTTTTCCAGCTGCAGGATCTGGCATTGATAAGCTGGGGCAGTTTTTTCCATACATGTTAATGTGGCTTTGGGAAGATCTGTTCTGACTGTAGGTATATAAATGACTGAAAAAGTGATTGTGAATTAATCCATAAATGTTTAAAGCATAAAGTGTCCTGTGCAGATTTCAGATGTAGCTTTCCTTCCTATGTAAGTGAAAAATACAAAGTTAATGCCAATATCTGTGTGGCCAGACTGTGTGCCTTTTGGATAGAAGAGGTGTCAAGTGCTTTTTGCATGTGCATGTATAATACATAGCTCCAGACTCATAACAACAAATACCAAAAAGTGGTACATTTACAGCTCCTATTTTCTTACTATGCTCTCCACGCTGGCATTGTTTATTGTACTTACAAACATTTTGTTACTATGCCCTTTCCTGTTGTTGAAGACTTCATTTTAGTTTGTCCCATTCTACTGGCACAGGGCAGACAAGGACAGATATTTAGCTATTCAGATAGAAACTGACTCAGTTGCAAAAATGTGAAAATCTGTTTTTCATATGCAATTGGAACAGATATTTTAGAAATGTCCTAAAATGGATTTCTTTTTTTTTTTTTTTAAGACAGAGTTTAGTCTTGATAATAAAGAAGTAGGACTCTACTTGCTTAGGCAGTGGGAATTTAAAAGCCAAGCCTCTGCAGCTCCCAAGCCAGCTTGTTTCCAAGCTGCCAGACTCTGGAGCCAGCTGGCTTCAATTTCTGGGTAAAGAGGCAAGAAATGGGGCAGGATTCCAGTACAAATTTGTCAAAGTTGCATACTGTGTAGAAAATTCTGATTTGGGAAAAAATAATTATTTTATTCTCTCATGAAAACTTCCATCTGGGTAGTTATCCCTTTGCTTCTCTAATAGATGTTCATAGAGAAAGAAGTAGGTTCCCCAATGCAATAAATAAAAAACAAGCTAATTTGAGATTTTACAGAGGGCAGATGCGTGAAATATTTAATCATTTAATCGTAAGTTTCATTATGCTTGATGTTAATACCTCCAGATTATCAAAGCTTTTAGGATGTGAGCAGTAATATGGGATAATATAAATCCTAACCCAGAAGGCAAAATAATCCAGACACCTCCAGTACTGTTTTTCTCTCATCGTTATTGGGAAAAGAGGATCTAAGTGTGATTTCTTGAAATCTTAGTACTGAATCATGTTATTTTGAAGATGCTGATATTCTTCCTGCTAAAAGGATGCAAAATGTTTGAATTTCATAAGCATAATTTTTTTATAAAATGAAGCCTGCTGTCTTCAACACTTGAATCAGCATTACATAAATTGTCATTGGTGGATTGATTTTACATTTCCTTGGTTTTTTTAAGTTTTTAATTATTTTAAATAATTCATTTATTTGTAACTGCAATTGGCTTCTGCCCAAATGTTATCTGTCAGTCAGCTACAATGGTCTCCTAGACAACAAGCGATCTGATTCTTACGAGACAAGTTATTTCACCGTGCCTCTTTTTTGATGGCTAAAATTTATATAGAAATCTTCTCTATTTGTGTTCTGTCTGTGATTCATTCACCTGAGGATCTGTAGCTGTTGACTGAGTAGTTTGCTTTAGTTCCTCTTTTTTCAGTCTTCTCTTGACCATGTGCTTTGTTTTATGCTTTAAGAGGCTGACATCCAGTAAAACAGTTTTTGTTTAAGTACTGTTTATTTTTTTGGATTCTCTTCTATAGTTCTCTTTCTAGCATGAAAAGAGGAGACAGCCTCACATTTATTGTATTACTTTGAAAATGCTCAACTTGTAACTCTCCTGGTTTAGAGGCTGGATCTCTTCCTATTTAGTGCATGACATAAATCTAAAACAACTTCTAAAAAGCAAGACTTTTATGTAGGAGTCTGTAAAATCAACCAGATATTTATAATTTTTTAAATATATCCTGTTGGATGTGATCCACTGTTGAATCGACTTTCTCAAGCAAAGATGAACAACGCTTCAGAACCTCAGATTTGTTTGAGATTTGGATGTTTGTTGCTTCCCCTTTCTGCTTGCTTCCAAACTCAGCTTCTCGGTACAGAGAGGCACACAGGATTGTGTCACTGTCACCTGAAATTTGGAGTTTATTGTAAAACCAATCTATACAAATTACCTTTCTCAATTTCCATTTGCAAACAATAAAACTCTTCAGATACCTATCTCAATAAGTGTACCTCAGAAAATTCTATTTCAGCTTAAGAAACTGCATACTTGTTGCCTGAAAAGCAAGCAGCTATAAAAATATTTGTAAAGACTAGAAAAGTAATGGGGGTATTATAAAAATCAACAATGTTTTTTCTCATCCTTTCCTTCCCATTGCCTGAAGTACTGCAGAAAATACTACCCGTCCATCATAAGGGAATGCTGCAGAATTAGAGGGACTTGTACTGATGATGACTGCGTCCAAAAGAGCTCTTTTACCCCGTGAAGTTGAACTGAAAAATCAGACTTCTTGATCTTAAGCATTCAGCATTCTTTAACTTTTTTTAACAGCTTAGACAAGTTTCTCAAGTATGGAGTCTTTGTTACAGTAGTAGTAGCAGAGTGATAGAAAAGGTCTTAAAATATTCTTTGGTTTGAGTATGTTTGCTGGCCTCTTTTTAATTTATTCTAATTTTGAGAGAATTCTTAAGTTCTTAGTAACAGTCCCTTCTAACTTCTGTTAAGAATAGTGGAAGAAGGGGAAAAATAATTTAACTGAATGGAACTACTTTTAAAGCAACACAAATGTCATAAAAAGCAATTTTAAGGAAGGGAGGGGGTAACTGAATAACGGAGTGACAACTTGGAAACATTAAATATTTTCAGTTTTATTTAAGTTGTGGTTTCAAAAAAAATAGGAAAAATTAAACACCTTTTGCACGTTGTAGAGATTGCTGTATGCAATGTTTTTATGACCTTGGAGAAGCTCTGAGAGATGCAACAGGGCTTGTTGTTTGACACTGCTGGTTGGTTCTAATGAATGAACCATTATTCATGTCCAACTACAAGTTCAAAATATGCTTGTCAACACAATACAGCATAAACAGACTCTGGAGTATTTTTTCTGTATTTTTGTGTACAAATTTAGCAAAATGAGACTTAAGTAATTCTCAAGGACAAGTACTGAGATGAAGCAAGCATCTGAAAATTGCTACAATACTTTTAGTATAATGTGTTTTAATATTTCAGTTAAAGAATCTTTAAATATAAAAGCTATTTGTGAGACCAAACTTTAACCTGTAGAAGAGGTTTTATGTCAATGTATTGCTTCTAGGTAGGGTAAAATAGCATGCATATTGAATCCTTTTCCTCTGTTTTGCTCTGCTGCTTTAATGATTGTTATGTGGATATGTGTTGCATTGCATTTTAGTGTATTTCTTTTCCTCCAAACAGAACAGCACTTTTCCGATGTTGTACTGAGTGAAGAATACCTCAATCTTGGTGTAGAGCAGGTGTGCAGTCTTATATCCAGTGACAAACTCACAATTGCCTCAGAGGAGAAGGTAAGACAATCTGTATCCCATTGTTCTTTTTATCCTTTTATGTGAAAAGGTGAGCTTACTCATACTGATCTTGTAGACTTTTTTGGATGTGTTCTATGTTTCCTTAGTGAAATTAGGCAGGTATTGTGCTGAAGTTTAAAAGACTTTTTCCAGAAGTGTTGTCAGTCTGATGCTCAAAATTAGTCTCAACTCTTATAAGTCCTAAAACTGTATTAACGCACGTTACCCTTTGTTCTTTGGGGAAAAAAAGCTGAAAAACAAAACTACATTAAATGGAAATTCCTTCTCATTTTCAAGCAGAACAAACAGAACAGATGTTGAGTCACATACACAGGAGTTTGGTTTACCAAGGGATAAATAACTCAAAGTTTGAAGAGCAATTATATGCCATTTACTAACTTTAACATCAGCAGTCCCACAAAGGTATCAAACCTATGTATGTATGTGTGAGCTGTTCAGCCTAACAGAACAAATGTGGGTTGCACAGGAGATGACTAGGCAGCTTGGTATTACCTAGCCTGCGTTTCGTGTGTGTTGGCTCACCTTTAGCCTAGATCTCAATCTTTTAAAGCCATTTTTGAAACACTGTTTTTCAGTGAGCCCAGGGTATCTCTGTAAACCTCTAATGGTTTTCAGGTTGTGGATGTATTAATTTCAAGCTTTTTTAATTCAGTTATGATCTATTTGAAATATGTTGTTTTCCTTTTTTCCGAGGAGTATATAGTTGTACTCAAATGAGGCTAAATTGTGTTCAAAAGCATGTTTGAATTCTCATTTGTGCAGTTAGGTAGTGTTTCATGTTAAAACCTTTTTGAAACTTTGAATTGAAGAACTGTCTGCTTAACCAGCAATTAGCAAAGCCACGTTGTTGTTCCTGTAATACCCTGAAGGTCTGGATCTATCACTTAGATACATGTGATGCTGCTTTTGTGGAGTATAATTAAGGTTTTAATGCTCTAGTGAATGATGAGCTACTGAGCAATGGAGGCAAAACCAGGCTCGGGATCACTTCTAGTAAGACTCAGGGATGATAAGTCATTTGAATGGTGATGTGGCAGGTCAATTCTCCCAGAAAGGAAGAAAAGTATGGGGACAGTATTATTCCAGATGCTATGTTGTTTCTTTGCCTAATTTTCTGTATCAGTGAAGTTGCTGTGTGCATTTTGTCAATGTAGCACAGCTATCCTTGAAACACCAGTAAAGGAGTGGATAGAAAAAGAGAGCAGATAATGCAAATTCTTAA
Source organism: Acanthiza pusilla (assembly GCA_036630365.1). Classification (NCBI taxonomy): domain Eukaryota; kingdom Metazoa; phylum Chordata; class Aves; order Passeriformes; family Acanthizidae; genus Acanthiza; species Acanthiza pusilla. The sequence continues at coordinate 26,146,996 of JAXCHO010000164.1, forward strand.
TTTTGTAATTGATAAATATGGAAATAATGGGAGCTGTAAGTGCTGTCATCTGTTCTTATGCTAGGATTTCTAGTAGAAGCAAAGCTATTTTTAGTGGCACACTGATATTTTCATGCTCATGAACTTGTAAGTCAAGTAACTTGGTTTGTTTGTTTTCTGGAAGGTATTTGAAGCAGTGATAGCCTGGGTAAACCATGACAAAGATGTAAGGCAGGAGTTAATGGCACGTCTGATGGAGCATGTTCGGCTGCCTTTGCTTTCCCGGGAGTATTTAGTTCAGGTAAGCAAACAGGAATACTAATTGTTCCGCATGTGAACATTTCTGTTCATTATTTTAATGCCAGGTGGATAATTTTAAATTTAAACAATGACATATGGTGTGTTAGTGATAGTAAAAGTAAACTAACAGCCACTACCACATACTCATGTGCACATCCACACATGGAGGTGAGGGATGGCCATGTAGAGGATGACTTACATAAGCCATTTATCTTTTTGGCTGACTGCATGTCATACCATGCCAGGAATTTCAACAATGTTGTTCGCTGACATCAGGTTAGGTTTCATTTCTAATACGATCTTTGATAAAGGATTTGTTTTCATAAGTGAATTTTCAACTTCAGAATTATATCTGTTGTTTAAGCTGATTAGCGATTAATGACAAAGGAAACATTCTGTTACCTGGCTCAAATAAAATAAATTTTTTCAAATTTTATAAGCTCATTTAGATATTTTGCTGTCAGGTCAAATATTTAAGAGACAAAATGAGTTCATTATTAACATTGGTTAGTAGGTATTAACAGTAGATTGGTAGGTGTTTATTTTTAAAATCTGGTTTTGTGATACAAATCTCCACTTTGTGTGGGTTGTTTTGGGTGGTATCTGGGGTTTTTTTGCTGTTGTGGTTTTTATTGTCGTGAGGTGGTTTACTAGTTTGTTAAATTATTCTCCACTACTCCCCCCTTAAAATGTTCTGTACTGTCTGTATTTTAAAAATCAAGAAATGTGCCCAACTGGAAGAAAAGGGATTTACCTTGCCTATCACTGTTTCTCCTACTTGCTGATTAACAATCAGCTTCTTCTGATTTTTTGTTTTTAGTGACTGCACATTTCCAATACAAATTTGTGTCCTACTGGTTAAATTACAATCTTAGAAATTAGATTAATCTGCATTTGTGTGATAGATCATAGGGTTAATTACACTTTGGATTGTGATTTGTGTTTTACTTCCTTAACATGCTCAGACCTTGTTAAACTTCTATTAATAAACAGAGGGTTGAAGAGGAAATATTGGTTAAGAACAGCAGTGCTTGTAAAGATTACCTCATTGAAGCTATGAAGTATCACTTGCTACCAACTGAGCAACGAGCATTGATGAAAAGTACGCGAACAAAATTGAGAACACCTGTTAGCCTTCCAAAAGTAAGACCCTTATTTTTCCCATGTATTTACTAATTTTAAAAGCTTTTGTGAGAGCATTACTGACTCTTGGGGTATTCCTGTAAAAAATTTGTACCAGAACTGTTTATCACAAAAATATAACAAGTGATTACCTTTACACTCCATACTGCTTATGATATAGAAGTTTTAGCCTCCCACCTACACCGAGCATCACCACTACCTGCCCTCCTAGAAAGCATTTTTTAATAAGTGCTTCAGCTTGTAAGAAATTTACAGTTACGGAGAAGTAAGCCGATTGAAAAAAAAAACAACCAAAAAACCACAAACAAAAAAAAAGAATGACTAAAGCGTTGACACTTTTTATTCAATCTTTAGTTCATTTTAGCAAAAACAAACATTAGATACTTTCTTCTGTACAATGAAGTAGAGAAGTTTTCTTGTAGTACTGCCGTGACAACTGCAATAACAGAATAGGAGATTCAATTCTGCAGATTTAGCCCATTTTTCCTAGAAGAACAAGGTAAGGCTGTTGTGTGGCGGATGGTCACAGTTCCATTACACATCATAGACACTGAATTCTCACACCTGAGATCACAGTAGGATGTGAAGATACAGCAGGATCTCCCTCTTTCCTGGGAGCTTTACCAAGATTCTAATTGCTTCCTGCTTTTCTACCCTTGGTATTTCCTCTGGACACAATAATTACAAATTACATTTGTTTAAAAAAACACTTAACAATTCATTTTGCCTGGTTTGCAAGACTCAAATTTCTCATTTAGGAGAGCCATCCTTTAATTATTTCTTGTACAGAAGCTTGCTTTATTTTTTAACACTTTTTTTGATCTTCCAGGTGCTCTCATATATGCAGATAACTAACAATTATTATTATCTCCCTGTTAGTTGATGATGGTAGTTGGGGGACAGGCACCAAAGGCAATTCGCAGTGTGGAATGCTATGACTTTAAAGAAGAACGCTGGCATCAGGTAGCTGAATTGCCTTCCAGAAGATGTAGAGCAGGTAAGGGTGCCTAATTTTTTGTTGTGGTTGGTAATGGTTCAGAATTTAGGCATCTGTATAAAGCATTGTACGTTCTTTGGAATGGTACCTGAGATATTTATCTGACAAGGGCTAAACCTTCACTTCACTGAGCATTTTAATTACTTGCTGTTCTGGAACAACTTTGATAAATTGTGCTTAATTTGTGCTTCAGTTTGTAATCTGTAGGATAAACTGCTTTATTACCTCCCACAGAAACAAGGGACAAACAAATGTAAATATTAATGCATTGTAATAATGACTAATTTTGCTATTAAAATATCTTATTATTATGAAATTAAATAAAGAATGTGAAGAAGTGATCATCTGCTATTAAAAACATGAAAAAGTGATCTTCAAGCAGCTGAGGGATTTAAGCAAGAAGAAATTTAGCAAGCATGGTATTCAGAAATAAGTGCTGTTAGTAACAAAAAGTGCCAGAAATTCTAAGGCTTAATCTGAATGAAGTGTGGTTCTAGGAGACTGTCAAAAGCATGACAGGTGTAGTGAGTACTGTAATTTGTGTCAACTATCTGCATACTTAGGACACTACAGAATACAGTTAATTGACAGAGAGACTAAAACACTCGTCTTTCCTGCCCATTTCCCTGCTCTAGGAATGGTGTACATGGGAGGCATGGTTTATGCTGTTGGTGGTTTCAATGGCTCTTTGAGAGTTCGTACAGTAGATTCCTATGATCCAGTGAAGGACCAGTGGACAAGTGTTGCCAACATGCAAGACAGGAGAAGCACACTGGGAGCAGCTGTATTAAATGGCCTTCTTTATGCTGTGGGAGGATTTGATGGGAGTACAGGTATGTTAGCCTTAGATATTTTTGAATAGCTTTGACTACTCTTAACATAATTCCATCAAATCTGAATGTCTCTTTTTGCTGGCACCTGTGGTGAAACCAGGCAAGAGGGTAGCCTGGCATCTTGTGATGTGGGATGTGCTTAAGTGGTCATATCCCTCTACCTGAACAGTGGACTGTTTGCTCCTAAGAGTTCAGGCTTCATGACTAATGAACTTTTGGGAAGTTTCCTTTCAGTATTCCTTCTATAGTCAGAGTCCTTAACTTGTGGAAGATGTGAGCAGAAAAATTAGTAGATCTGTTTTGTCCTGTTTGCATAGGAAATCTATTTCTGCATTCTCATGGAGTGTAAATAAGATTATAAACAGCTTTTTCTGACCTGTGAGAGCGCTTTAGACATACACTGTTCATTCTCTACTCAGATGCATTAAACAATTTGTGCAGAGGTGATCCTTTTGTTGAATAACTTCTATAGAAGCATACGTAGGAGAAAGTATAAGATTTAATTAAAAAGGACAAAATCCAGGGAAGAATTTTTCAGTTCCACAAAAGTTTTCAGTAACTTGCCCATTTTCAGACACAAAGAATAGGTTGAGTGTAATTGCCTATCTGAAGGACATCAGTTGTGCTTTTTGTTCTTTAATTAATAGTCCTTATAATGAAATAATTTGAATTTTCTGATATGAAGAGTTTCCTGAAAGCTAGACAGTATGTCACACCTAGATTTATAGAGAAAATATTGTATTGTCTTCGTAGGTTTGTCATCAGTTGAAGTTTACAACTTAAAGACTAACGAGTGGTTTCACGTAGCTCCAATGAACACAAGAAGAAGTAGTGTTGGCGTAGGTGTTGTTGGAGGTAAGTTGACAAATGATATTGAAAAGAACAGAGGGAAATGCAATCATTTACCCCATTAGTTTTTCTCGCTTTTGAAAACATGTTTTATGTTTTTGCTCAACCTTGTAATTCAAATGGTATGAGCAATATGTAGTCATTCTACGTGGGTTTGACCAATTTTTAGCATAGTAGTTTTAAAATTTTTTTCAGAGCTTCAGCTGTGCCTGAGGCCAACTGAGGAAAAGCTCGCTAAACTCTAGGTTCGGTATGTCAGCAAAGTCAGAGAGCTGACGTGATGACCTTGTCATTTGGTCTTTAGTGATGTTGCACTGCTGTATTGTCAGCTGTGTTATCTGTGGCTGACTTTGCTGGCTGCACACTGGGGACAATCCCAAGGACAGTGCCAGGAAAACTGCTGACTTTCCAGTCAGCTTGGTGGTGAATGGCCTAGATGTCACTTGCACAATGAAGGCCAGCCCTGGCTCTTGGGTCTTAAAACAGTTATAGGTGTGTGTATGTGGGTGTGGGTATGTGTGCATTAACTGCATAGGAATCACTGCTGTTTCTAATCTGAAAATGCAGACTGTACAAGTAATTTTCATCTAAATTCCTGATATTTCTAGGAAGCCTATATGTGAACTTCCAGTATTGAACATACTTGAATTAGCTTGCTTTTGCCTGTGTGCCAGTCCATGTGTGCACACTAGAAACTGGCAGTTCCTTTGGTTGCCCTCCTAGGTAAGCTGTATGCTGTTGGTGGCTACGATGGAGCGTCACGGCAGTGCCTTAGTTCAGTAGAATGCTATGATGCCAATTCAAATGAGTGGAGCTATGTTGCAGAAATGAGCACGAGACGGAGCGGAGCAGGTGAGTGGACAAGGATCAGCTGTCCTTGTAAAGATGGAAATTTGTGGGTTTAAAATGTATCCAAAAATGTAAAAGGTAAGCAAAAGTCTGAATCTAATGGAATGTGCTAGTCCTAGATTGCTGATACACAGCAGGTTATAAAAACAAAACTGTTCTACAGAGTAGGATTCGGTCTATTAATAGTAAATATCTCTCCTTGTTTTTTCGTACTTTCATATTCCTCCTCTTCCCACAACTTCTGATGGTTTTTAACATACAGACTATTACTCATGGATTGTAATAATCACTATCACCTCAATTCTGAAGTATCAAAATCTATACAGCAAGGATGAAAAAAATGTCTTTTCTACAAAGATCTCTTTGCCATTTAGGACTAACAGCATTTTCAGGTTGACTTTATGTGTGAACTCTGACTAGGTTTCCACCTTTTTGGAGGACTTGTTCTGCATTCTGATTCATTGCAGGAAATTTTGTCCTTGTTCATTCTTAAGTTTGTATTAGTGGTTTCATCTTATTACTTCCACTTATGTACCCTTTATTTCACCTTCAGTAATTCTTCTCATCACCTGGTGTTTACATCCTCTGTACATGTACAGCCCTACTACATGTTATCCTTCCTTATCATTTAGCCAAGGTATATATATTTATTTCTGTATAATCTTAAAAAATCCCTTCTTTTTTTTTTTCTTTTTGTGGATCTTTTTTCCCCTCTTGAAATTCTCAGTATGTATATTTCTCTTTAAAGACATCTAAAGTGCCTGTGGTATTCCACTTCTGTGTAGTGAAATGATGCCTCCACAGCTCCAAATTGACTTTAACATTTTCATTATCTATTTATATTATGGACTTGAATCTCATTTACTGTTCACTGTCCTCTATTTGTCTTTTGGTATTTCAGGTTTTTTCAACTCGCAGAAGTTGTTTAATTTCTCTAGATGCGTTCCCATGGACTTTTTCAAGTCAAATTCCATGATATTATTTTCTACATTTATATTTTTAGTAGTTAAGTCACTTTTTTGCCAAGTACTTAGTGGTGGTTTTTAGCAACACCCTTCAAGTATCTACTGGTGATTGCATTAATGTCCTTCATAATGGGAAGACATATTGCTACAAATAAATCTGGATGGACTTCTAGTATGCTCAATATATGATTAATAGTTATCCCAACTTTTCATCTTACCTTCCATTATTCTTTGTTAACTCTGAACAGTTTTTACCAGTATAATGATGTTTAAATTAAGTTCAAATAATTTCAAAAGAAATCTATCAAAGTACTAAATATCAAGGTACTAAATTCATTACTAAAATTAAGATAGTCTGTGATACTTCCATTATATCCTTACAAAATCAGCAAGCTGATAACTCTTATTACTTAAAGTCATGTTCTGATTGTGTTTCTAAACTAAAACTATGATGTTAATGATGGAAACATGATACACTGTACCTCAAGAAAACACAATTGTCTTGTGAAACTTCTAGTAACTTGGTCTGTGTATCTTGGAAATAAGTTCTGGACTAAAAACTGAACAGAGTTGCAGTAAGGGTACCGGAAAATATTCCTATCTAATATTGGCAAGTTTTGAGGAAAATATTTATATAAAATGGGCAAGTTACAAGTATCATTATAAAGACAAATAGTGCTGGTGGGTTGTGACAAAGCTTCATTTTGCAGTCTGCCTGCACACACATTTTGTTTTCAGCATTTGGGATTTATTTTTTGATACTCTGTTTTTGCAAACTGTTGTTGTGCTTGTAGCCTATTTATACAGTAGATGTTTTGAGATTTTTTTTTTTTAATGTTGAATTTCTTCTACAACTCTGAAATTTAGTTACTTAAATATACTAACTACTGGGATCTTCCTGCCCCTCTGCTCTCTCCCCTTGTCCCTTTGTTTTCTTACTCAACTCTCTTCTGCCTTTTACCTTGTCCACTGATTTTAAAAAAATGGAGAGGAAAACTAAATGTAGACAGTTATTCCAGATTCATATAACTGAGTAAAATAATCGACATTCTTTTGTGCCACTCTGTTAAATACATGGAAAATTATATTTTTGCATGGCAGAGGAGTGGGTGGTAATGTGAAAATTGTGACTGTTGATTGAGCTTGGCTGTAGAGGCCAAATATCCAAACCCACCAGAACTGTTTCACCTGGCAATCAGTCCTGGTGGTGTTATGAGGGCTAACTGAAGAGAGTTTTGTTCCTATATTAAACTTTTGGATGTCTGGTCATCTCAAGGAACTTAAGCTCATCTCTTCTGTTCCTACTGCTTCAGCTTCATTCAAAAACAACTTTTCAGAGGTTAACCCTCAGTTACTCTTCTTTAGTACCCACTGCTTCTCAGTTGATCAATACGGGGACAGATCTGTTTCCAGCAACATATTGGGATGAGGAACTTCAGATCCAGATATAGGCCATTTGGGAGGGCTGAGAGATATAAGACAGGGTCCTGAAAAATGGGCAGGAAAGAAAAATAACAAAGAAAGGAGAACTCAGAAGACGGCAACAAGAGGATACAGACGGAAGGAGCAAGAAATAAGGTAGGACCTGGAAACTGGGTGTGGGATTAAGGGAAAATGAAGCACCATGGAGGAACTGAGGACATTTTTAATAATAAGGAGCTATGAAAGAAAAAAATGGCAATGTGGCAGAGGGAAAACTTCACACACTGAATAGGAAGGCCAGTAACTACACTGAAAGCATGGGTGGGGGGATTTATATCACATCACATATTTAAACTGAAAATTGTAGCCCTCCTTCTAGCTCTGTAATGTTTAATTCCAAAAAGGTGAATGTTGTACTATCCTAATAAAGTGTGATCAGAGTGGGAGAAAGAGAAGTCATACTGTTCTGTGGCATGATAGCTAGAAATAATAGCAATAAAAGAGGAATTAAATTAACTGGGAAGGATATGGGGAAATGTTAGTACTGATAAAGTGATAAGTTATCACTGACAAAGCACTAAACAGCATGATTTATAATAGTGTCCTATCAAGAAGCTATTTTTCAGATTTACAGTACCAATTAGCTTCCATGTTTCCTTCCTCTCTTCCTTTAATTATTAAAATCAGTCTTTTTAATAAGAAAATTTAGTCATTTCAGCAGGAGTTGTTTCTCTCCACATATTGGAATGGTTCTTAAATACAAAATTAGTGATATGTTTTCAAAGATACTTCAGCTGGTTATTAAGGTCTTGGGGTTCTCTTTTTTTTTTCTTTTTCTTATTTTTTTTTCTTATTTTTTTTTCTTTTTTTTTTCTTTTCTTTTTCTGACCTCCAATATTTTTATTTTTCCTTTGAGGGATTTACCTGAATTTTTGCATTCATATTTGTTGTTTCCCTTCAAAAAAGATTTTAAGTGCTTCCCTTTCCATGGAATCCTTTACAAGCTACATTTGCAAGTCTGTATCTCAGCTTTGAGTTTCATAATGTTTAATGTGGCATTTATTAGATTTCTCAGTATACTTTCATAGAAGTGCTTTTTTAGTTGTCTTTATGGTCCATCACTCAGAAGCTTTAATGCAAAAACCCCCCCTACGTTTCTGAAATTTATTATGTTTGGATTCTAATAATGCATTATAAAGGGAGGAAGAAATAAACAGGCCTTTGTTTCTGCCCCCCTTTCCATCTTTTCAGTATGTGCAGCCCAAATAGCAAGTAGGTAGAACTAGCTGTATTCACTCCTTCATTCCAAGCTCACAGATTGATAAACTTTTGTTGTAAAGTAAAGGAGACCTTAGGATTAAAGGACACCCTTTAATATCCTTTTGGATATTTTGATAACTGAAGCTTGGTTCAAAGACGCTTGGTGTTCTTCAAATCCCAGAGAAGGTACTCGCTGTTAACTGTTTACTTCTGTTTCATCTATCTGTTTACAAGGTATTCCAACATTTTGGTGGAAACATCCCTATTGTATAATGTCTACCCATTCAGCTATTATCCTCTGTACTGCGCAGTTTTTACTTTCTAAAAATTCACTTACACTTTATCATCTTGTCAGATTTCTGTTATGCTGGCTGAGCACATTGTCTCATTTACTGTCACTTCTAATTAGTCCTAAATTTCAACAAGCCTCATTTTCCTTCACATCATTTTTCGTCCAAAATTTTCTAAATCTTCTGTTGCAGAACAGCTCTGGTCTTTGTATGCTGCAATATGGTAGATGGGCATGCAAGGCATTTTATCAGTGTCTTGCTGTAGTTACTGTCTCTTTCTGCTTTAATGCATCCTGACCCAACTGTTTTCTGAAATAGTTTCCAACATTGACTTAATGAAGGATTTATGTTAGCTGACATATTTGTTGTTTCTCCTTCGTATCATGCAAATAATTCTCTGGTTAATTCTGCGTATTTTCATATGTTTGCAGGTGTTGGTGTGTTAAACAATTTATTGTATGCAGTAGGTGGTCATGATGGTCCTTTGGTAAGAAAAAGTGTTGAAGTGTTTGACCCCATTGCCAGTTCCTGGAAGCAGGTTGCAGACATGAACATGTGCAGAAGGAATGCAGGTATGTGCATCAATGACTAAAATTGTGCCAATGTCTTTTGTGAATGGCATACACCTGGATTTGTGCTGCTTTCATGATACTGCAGAATAAAAACCATGCTTTTTGGGGAGGATGTAAGTAAGCTACTAATTTTCATACTGGTTTCCTGTCCTTTTTTAGGTGTTTGTGCTGTAAATGGTCTCTTGTATGTAGTTGGAGGAGATGATGGTTCCTGTAATTTATCAACAGTGGAGTATTATAATCCAACAACCGATAAATGGACGGTTGTGTCATCTTGTATGAGTACAGGAAGGAGCTATGCAGGTAATAATGCATATAGATGTTTTTAGTAGACTTTTTAAAGTGTAACATTTGACAAAGCATCCAGAGTCTTATCTAAGGTAAAACCTAGGATAATAAAATGGGTAGGAAGAATCTGATGGTACATTTTGAATGGTGACTTGAGATAATTATTCACTACAAGGGGGAAAAAAAAAAGGGATTAAAGTGTACTCAAGAGTGATTTAGCACATAAGTGGTGCTAAATGGTGGAATGGTGAGCAGAAAGATGATTCTGCTATGACCAGTTTTTTTAACAAGAAATTTGTCTCAATCTAGGGAGTCCAATTCTGAAGTTCTTTGGGATTTGATACTTAGAAAATGGGCTGTTTCAGGAATGTCTTCCTTCAATAATTGCAGCTTTTTTACAAAAGATTTATTTAAGTGAATGTTAAGGATATATTTCACTGGTAGCAAAATTAAATTTGATTAGTGGCAGGTTTTTTCAAGTGACAGAAACTTTCAGAACTTTGCAATTATTCAGACAGCTTTGTATCAAAGAGAAAATAGGGGGAAATATGTACATTGATGGTGGTGCCCAGTTAAATGCTAATTGCAATGTATCATATTAAATTCTTTTTTCTTGTTAGAAAAAAAAACTGCCTAAAGATTTATGCCTTTTTTCCCCTCCCTCTAGGTGTTACAGTTATTGACAAACCATTATGATCAGTAAAGGGATTTTCAACTTGATTATGCACTAGAAGCAGTCTTCAACAAGTGTATTTGAAGTGACTGAGTATCTAAGCACTTCTCTACTTGTAGCTGCACCTTGAGTCACAGTGGGAGATGTGACTGTCTACAATTACAGATGACAGATGATGAAGATTACTCTAGGTAGAAGCAATGCGTAGGATTATTCTGCAGTTGAGCAGAAGCTGATTGAACTTTTGAAGTCTGGTGGACCATTTTTTTTATTGCAAGATCTTAAAAAAAAAAACCCAACACTTTGATAAGGACCGACTTCTGTCAGTCACGACTGAGAAACGGATTGTGAGTGAAGAATGGTGTGTATTCTGGTGAAAGTAAATTTTTGTCTTATTTTTTCCAGAGACTAATAAATATATTTAAGGAAATGAACTGTCAGTCTTCATAGTAGGTATTGAATCCCACCTCAGTAATTCAAACTGGCATGGGGTAAATTTGTTTCCTTTTATAACACTTTTGTTACATAACTATACTATGTGCATATGTTTGTGTGAGCATTAGTTGCTCTCTACTGAAACTCTTCAAAACCTGATTTTACTATTTATAATTTGGCACAGTACTTTGAATATGTCAGTACTATGTTGTAAAACAGAGATGTATTTTTTGATATGTAATAATGCTTAACACTAATTCCCACTGAAGGAGATCAGAGACGGTATAACACTTCTTGAGCAGGTGTAATTTCAATATCTTTTTAATAAAAATGTTGTCTGTACTTACGGGGTTTTTTTTTTTCCTGTTCAATTTTGGTCACATTTAGATGTTACTTCTTTTTTACCTTTTTATCCAAAAGGTGATTTGGCATGAAAATAACTGAAAAATTATAGTGAATGTATGCAATTGCGTTGAACTTGCATGGTACAAAGGCCTATTTATGCGTGTAACCTCAGCTTCTATTAGCCAATATCTGAATATACTGTATGTGGCCATGCTTATAAAGCAGCACATTTTTATTTGTTCTTGGATGGCCTCCTTTTAACATGACCAAAGTTACTGTCATTTGAGACATTTTCTTCAAATAAAAGTTTGTACATTGTTTCCTAATGCCAACAGGTCGCTTAAAACTTGTGTTTCTCAATACAAGTCTCAAACCAAATAATCTTGACATCATTGAAATAAATTGGGGGGGGGGGGGAAGGTGGGTGAGGAGCTGGTGTTCTAAAGGTCTGAATGCCAACGAATTGAGAATTATTAAGGTTTAGGAACCAGCTGTGTGAGCATCACTGTTTTGCTGCAGATGTGTTTCTGGAAGCTGTCGCTGTCCGGAGTGCGGGAATGGCCACGGCTAAGTTCCCGTGCAAGCTCCCGAGCAATGACATTGGCGACAGGGCTGGCCTGGCAGTCACGTAGGTGCCCGAGCTCTGTGTGCGGTGTGACGCACGGCCGGGCGAGGCAGGGGCTTTGAACGGGAACCTTTCATGTGAACTGTACAGTTTCACCGCATGACGCCAGCCCGGGGAACGCGCCTCTGCGCCGCCGCTGCCATGACGACACCGCCGCCGCTGTGCTTCAGTCTTTTCACTACCGCGGGAGCAGGGAGCGGGCTCGGGCACCTGCAGGGGTGACAGCTGTTGCAGGCGAGCGCTGTGAGCGCGGCGGCGGGAGGCGGCGGGCAGCGGGTCCCGGCCCGGGCCGCGCTCCCGGCCGCTCCCACAGCCGCGGCCTCGCCCGGGCGGGCCCCGCGGAGGCGGGCGGCGGGCGGCGCGTGCGGGCCCCGCGCCATGGCGCCGTGCGCGTCACCCGGCCGCGCTCCCGCGCCATTGGCCGCGCGCCGGGGTCTCACTATCCTCACTCCACCCCTCCAGCCAATGGCCGCGCGGAAGCAGCCGCCGCGGCCCCGCCCCCCGCCCGCCTGACCCTGCGCCGCTGCCGCCCGCCGGCCAATGGGCGCCGCGCCGGGCGGGGCCGCGCGGCCAATGGGCGGTGCGCGGGGGCGCGGGCGGCCCGGCGGTTGTCAGTGCGCGCACGGAGCCGCCGCTGCCGCCAGGTGAGGGGTGCGGGAGCCGCGGCGGGAGCCGGGGCGGGGGCGCGGGTGCCGGGGGTGCCGCGGGCTCCTCGAGGGGCCACATCTCTCCTCGGCACTCACCGCGCGTGGGCGGCCTGTGCCGGCGTGGGTCCGCTGCCTCGCGGGGCCGGGCGGGACGGAGGAGCCTGATGCCGGTGCAGCCCGGCCGCTGGCCCCTCGGCTCCCCGGCGCCGTGCTCGGGGGTGGCGGTGGTGAAGTTGTCTTGCGCGTCCGCCGGCACTGGAGCTCGAGCCGTGAGCTGCCTAGGTGTCTGCTGCGATGCCTTTGCTGTTAATAAGAAACGACAGCATCGTGGTGCTGTTGCTAAGGAAGGAAAACGTAACTAATGTTGTTGGACACTGGCTTGATATTCTGTTTAATGTGTTAGGGTAATTACACATTGGAATGGGCTGCCCAGGGTGCTGGTGGAGTCACCCTCCCTGGAGGTGTTGAAGGAAAAACTGGATGTGGCACTTGGTGCCATGGTCTAATTACATGGTGGTGTTCGGTCATAGGTGTGAATGATCCCAGAGGACTTTCCGACCTCATTGATTGTGCGATTCTGTGATTTGTGTCAGATGTAGCCTCAGTGTACTAGCTCGGGATGGACCCGTGTCCCCTCCCTGTGAGTTGCTAACCTGTGTGAGAGAGGAAGATGGACCTGTTAGAGGGGTCCCGAGGAGAGCCCTGGAAATGGTCAGAGGACACACTGCCAGGGGGGAGAGGCTGGAAGAGTTGGGGTTATGCAGCCTGGAGAAGAGAAGGCTCAAGGGACACCATACTGGGGTACAAAAAGGGGTCTTTTTGCCAAGGCTTGTAGTGACAAAGCATAGGGCAATGTTTTTTAAACTAGAAATGGGTAGGTTTAGATTTTGCATAAGAATGACATTTTTTACAGTGAGAGTGCTGAGACCCTGGAACAGGTTGCGCAGAAAAGTTGTGGATGCTCCATCCGTGGAAGTGTTTAGAGGCCAGGTTGGATGGGGCTTTGAGCTACCTGACATAGTGAAAGATGCCCCTGCCCATCCCAAGAGGGAAGGACTGTACATGAACTTTAAGTGTCCCTTCCAACCCAGACCGACAAGGAGCTTAGTCTGTGGAAATGGCACTAGTTCAGGGCACCTGCAGGAATGTAGCCTCTGGTTTGGGGAGCTGTGAGGAAAAGTTCCTTACTCAGGGAAAGGAGGATTGCCTCAAGCCAGCTGCAGTGTTGATGTAATTTGCATAGATTTTGGTTCACGGCCATGAGAAAAATGGGACTAAGTAATCAAGAGATCACAGTTAATTCATCTGCTAAATCTTGTTTGAACCTTTCTGTTGCTCTTTTAGTACAGAATACAATTATCCTGCAAAAACCTTGAAATAAATTTGGCTAATAATTAATACTTCTTTATCCTTTTGCTCCCTTGACATAATCTCAGAACCTAAGAGCTGATTGCCTCTCAAATTAGTTTGCCTCTCAAACCAATCTAAAGCTTTATTCTTTTAGGTTGTATGAAGAGCATCTGTCTTTCCACTCCTTTCCCAGTTTTTACTTTAAAACTAGGTAACGACTACATAATGTAATTTTTTTCCTCTGAAGATTAACTTTTATTAATTGAATTTTTCTTAAAATTTGTAGGTTACTTACAGACAACTACAGAAGAACTGTAATTGTGATGTTTTATGATTGAACCATGGCAATGAACGACAGCGTTAATATCTTGAACTCTGCTTATCTGGCAGTGGAATATATAGACTCTTTCTTACCTGACAATCCTCTGCAGCAACCATTTAAAAATGCCTGGAATTACATGCTGGATAACTACACAAAGTTCCAGATTGCAACTTGGGGTTCACTTATCGTTCATGAAGTTGCATACTTTTTGCTCTGTGTACCAGGATTTATCTTTCAGTTTATACCATACATGCAAAAGTATAAAATTCAACAGGTAAGAGAAAGTTGTGAACTATATACTGACTTGTCTTTGAACATATCAGGAAGAGCATATAACTGTGGTATCCTAGTTCTCAATGTGTATGATCGCATTTCATCTGTCATGTGGACATCCTGGAAATGACAAAGTAAAATTACTCTGTGTATGAGGGAAGAAAGAGGAGTGAGTTTTGGGATAGAAAAGTAGGTGGTTTTTTTCCTGAGGAAGAATTATGCATTTCACCATGGTGTTATAGAGAGAAAAGGGTATGTCAGCCTTATAATTAGTAAAGTTTTATGTACATAATTTTTATATCAGCAGGGGAAAGTGAATGGAATTCTGGCATCTGATGGCAGAGCTGTGTCTTAGTATAAAATAATTACATGGTGTACTTATTTAATAGCAATTGTCTTCTTTGAAGTACCTCTGTGCACATCCTCTTGAAAGGATTTTGCAATATTTTTACAATGAGAAAAGCCTGGAATGGATTGCACACTCCTAATTGGAGATAAAGGCACATGCAGTATCGAAAGGTTGTTGTTTCCCCCTAGTTCATTATAATATGAATTAGAAATTAATAACCAGCTTCTTAAATTATAGTAGTAGTTGGTAGAATGTGTCCCTGCAAAACCTGGATGTTTCAAGACAGTTTATTTCTTCACAAGCTTGTATCTTCAGTCTCTCTTTGTATTATTTTAGCAATGGAAATGCATTCTGTGGTGCAAAGAAGAAAAACAAACTTGGATTGTGTTAAACTGTTGAGAATGAAATGTTCCTGCTAACTATAAACACTGAAAAAACAAAAATAGTTTGGAGGTGACTGACAACTTATCTTAAAACACTAGCCTAGAAAAATGAGGTTTTGATAAAACTGAATCCAGTCCTATGTTGTTTGTGTTGCCTGTGTTAATCTGCATTATTGGAAGGCATGTTATCTGTCTTCCAAGGTGAAATTAAACTGACTCCGAATGAATTTTTGCAGCACTTCACTTACATGTAATACAATCAACTCTTTTTGCTTCGTTTTAGGATAAACCAGAAACATGGGAAAAACAGTGGAAGTGTTTCAAAACTCTCCTCTTCAATCACTTCTTCATTCAGCTTCCCCTGATTTGTGGTACCTATTACTTCACAGAGTATTTTAACATCCCATATGGGTGGGAAGAGATGCCGAGATGGTACGTAGATTTTTCTGATGGTGATGCTGAGTTACATACAGTTGGAGGCAGAATATGAACAATTAGTATCATCAACTCTAATTGAAAGTAATTTTTTGGCAATGTAAACTCTGTTTGTTAATCATCCTTCAGTTGACGATTGACTGCTATGAGAGCTAATTAGAATTTTCTAAATTTTTTTAAATGGCCCCAAGCTGTTGTAATCCTCAGGAGAGAAAGGGAATTAGGAGGGAGTTTATGGAAGCAAAGCAAGATTCCTGGTGGGGTGGGTTAAACGTTGGACTTTCTGGGGGTTTTATTTATCCAAATTTTTTTATTCCTCCTAAACATCTCTACCCTCCACCTTTTTTTAACATCATAGCAGTAGTGTGTTCCTCGAAGGAGAGAATGTACCACCTGCCTCACAGTCTTTGTTTCTTGCACTGAGCTGATGGGCTTTTAAACAAAGCTGGATTATCTAGAAGTGCCTCCTTTTCCCCCCACCCCATCACCAACAGCAGTTCTTTACCACAGAAGGTCATCTTTCTTGGAGAGCTGTTTGCTCTCTGGTTTAGATAGCCGGTCCAGCTCTGGTTTTTTGTCAAGGTCTCACGCAGTCTGTGATTCTACTCTGTAGACTACATTTGTAATATTAACGTGACAGCTTGTTGCATAGTGTCCTAACTCACTTCAGCATATCAACAGATGAGTTGATGAGCACAATAGCCTTTTTACCTGGTAATTAATATTTTTAGCATGCTAAAAAAGTAGTGCCAGTGCACTGCTATTTAGTCAGTAATAGGTGTAAACATTTCGGACCATTATTAGCATATAAACTATTTTCTCTTTCAGGATTATGTGTCTGCTAGTATTTTCTGTAACTAATTCTCTGCTTTTTAAAGGTATGTTCTGGTTGCCCAGTGTTTTGGATGCGCAGTGATTGAGGATGCCTGGCACTATTTCCTGCATAGATTGCTACACCACAAGAGAATATACAAGTATATCCATAAGGTTCACCATGAGTTTGTTGTATGTATTACTAGATTTTTTTCTTTAATAATAGTTTTTAGTATATGCTTCATAAAACTTACTTAAACATCATATTTGAAAGACCTAAGAATTTTGCATTCTTTTGACATTGGGATAGATGCCTTTTCTTGGCCATTTTGTCATGAACAGTCATCTGTTTTGTTTCTGGAAACACCTCCCGTAATTTGATTTCACTTCAGCGAAATGAAAGATCACACTCTTGCTAAAGTTTGATCATATCTATGAGCAAGGTGAAGCAGACTTTTAAAAATGTACATACAGGTCTCATTGTTAGGGGAAGGGAAACAGTAGGTGTCTGGGTTTGGGTGTTCAGCAGTTCCCCATCACCTGGGCTGTTACCCAGAGCATATGAATCCCGAGAACGTGATCAGACGGGTGGCTCTTGCATAGCCTGGGTGTGTGCACCAAATACTTCCTATACTTGATTCAAGGAAGAGATTGCAGCTCTGGAATCAACATAGCCCATTGTGCAATACTGCATCGAGAGCACAGTGCAATACAGATTTTGGGTGGTTCTGCATGTAGGGGCATTGGAGCTGGCATTGAGCACCAGATAATGAGCCAGGTAGATCCAGCAGTGCTCGCACCTTGTAGGTGATACTGCTATGTTTGGGTGGCACTGCCTGTGGAGCCCAGGAGTCAGTGCTATGCATTTTGTGCTGCTGTGTTTCAGTGTATAACCTAGACTGTGCCAAAAGGAAACCACAAGCTGCTGGGTCAGGGGTGCTTTATGCATGCTGCCAATAATAGAGGAGCTTGCTATGGATTGATACATGCATATGTACAGACATCTGCAGCAGCAGCTGCTCGCTTCCTCTTGCTCTTGGCAGCCCCTCAGGACTCTAGCTGGAGCAGCTTTTGGCCATTATTCTTGAGAGTGGTTAGCGGTTCTCACAGAAGTGATCTGTAGCCTAATAGCTGTTGCACGAAATACTTCTCCTGATATTTTAAAGTATCCCTTAAGACAAAGTGGACTTTATTTTTTTTCTGATTATCTTATTTATAACTTAGAGCATTAGGTTAAACATTTTTAAACTGTTCTCTGTGTACGGTGTTCTATGATTGAAAACTCTCTGGAATGTCTTTTTTTGCTAAACCAAATGTAGGAATGACTGGTGTGTGTGTGTGTATGTATATGAGAGAAAATGTTTTTATCAATCTCAAAATAACATTTGAGTGGTACAAATTTATTTTAAAAATGCTCAGAGATGAGGGATTTTTAATTTTTATTTTGATAATAAATTTCTAAGTGAGTCCTGCTTCTGAGAATATTTTGGCTTCCTTCTTTCTTCTGCTTCCAAGACTGGATGTATGGCAAAGCTGATAGGAGCTTGCCAAGCACTTTTAATATTCCTGAAATAACGCTTTTACCTGGGTGATGGTAAGCCTAAATAAAAGTTTTCAACTTTTTAACTAGTAGTGAAGTGTTTGGAATTATTAGTAGAGTGAGAATTCCTTGTGACCTTGGAATACTGTTTTTCCAAAGAGGAGCTAAATAAGTTTGTTATGGCCCTTGCTCAACCATACCATTTCCTTTGCCCACAACATAATTCCATTTGTCCTATTGTAGTCTTGTGGGGTAATGGGAAAGATAGAGTATTGCAAAATAGTGGTTCTAATTTGAGAGTACATAAAACTGAAAATGGTGACTGTTTCCTGTCTGTTCTCTCTTTCTAGTCTCCATTTGGAATGCAAGCAGAATACGCGCATCCTCTGGAAACACTCATCCTTGGAACTGGCTTTTTTATTGGAATTGTTGTTTTCTGTAACCACGTGGTTCTTCTGTGGGCATGGGTGATTTGTCGCTTGATGGAAACCATTGATGTACACAGGTGAGATGCTCATTGCTTCTTAATAATTGTTTTTTCTCTTGTCCCTATGTCTGTCTCAAACTCTCCTCTGGAACTGAGATGTACTGTTTATTTTGCACGAAAATGCTGTTATGTGTCTTACAAAGAATGACACAAGCTGTAAAGTTATCACTCTTTGCTGTTTTGAGGTAGTAACAGCAGGTCTTGCTGATTAAAAGTGTGTGGACTATCAGCTAGAGCATCTCAAGCAGGGTTAGAGAAGCTAGGCACCTCATTAGGATGTCTGGCTATTGATATTTGATGTGCAAGTGGACTTATTCATATTGGAACACCAAAAATCTATTTCAAAAAGTGATATTCCAGCCAAGAGTTCTTTAATATTTTCTCAGACTGTTTTCTAGCTCAAGAGAAACTTTATGCTCTATGACCACTAACTCTCTCTAAAACAAATACAGAAAAAATTATTTTATTTTTTTATTTATTTATTCATGTATTTATTTATCTATTTATCTGTTTATTTATTGTGAATAAAATGGACAAGACTTCTTGTCTCTGTAATAAAACTGACTTGTTTCAAATTTGGCTCCAAAATGCTAGGGCAAGTCCCAGTAGGCTTAGTTTAGTTCATCTACAAATGAGCGAGCTTTTCTTTTCTATGTTCAACAGGAAAGGGACACTAAGAGTTTATTTTTGAAATCATAATATTAACATTTGATCTTGTATTTGTAAATATATTATGGAGCAGGTAGTGTCTTACTGCAAGTTGAGAGTCAGGTGTTTCAATTGAACATAAGCTACCAGTAAACTCATGGAATAAAGCATTCCAGGTTTAGTTATACTTTGCTTGTAGATTTCCCAAAGTATATGTTGTGACATACCAGAAAGTAATTGATGAAAAATACGAATTTCCAGTTATAATGATTATTTTAGTTTGTTTTCCACGTGAGAGGTTTATAACGAATTGCCTTGCATTCTCCCCACTAGGTGGTGGTAAGAGGCTTTCCAGTACTACTAAGCAAGAGTTGAAATCCCTCTAGAGCAAACTGTTCTGTTTTTAATCTTACTTTAATCATGTATTTGAATTTTAAATATTTGCAGTACTTGCAGTAAGCTGAAAATAAAAGTAGGCATACAATAATTGTTGATTTGAGATGCTCTCTGATGAGCTGCTCTGCTGATGTCCATCAACTTGCACTTAAAGATACTGTTACTTCTTCTTGTTCCTCGCTCCTGAAGTCACTCTTCATTAAAACTGATAAACTAGCAGGAAGGCAGCCACTGTGATTTTTTTAAGTTACTTGCTAAAATTTTTTTTGTATTGCCTAGTGAATGGAGCTGCAAAGCAAGTGCCAAAGCCATTGTGGGATAGCTTACAGAATCATTTGGCCAGGAGTGGAGGGATCTTGTTTTCATATTAAGCTAATATCATACTGATTCCCTCAGGACCTTAGAATACTATAAAGTATTTTTGTTCTATAAATTGACAATTTAATGTCTATATTGTAGTTTATGTCTCAGAAAAATCCTTACCTTAGCTGCTTTTTTTTTTTCTCCCCTGTAGTGGCTATGATGTCCCGCTGAACCCTCTTCATCTGGTGCCTTTCTATGCTGGGGCTCGTTTTCATGACTTCCATCACATGAACTTTATTGGCAACTACGCCTCGACCTTCACGTGGTGGGACAGAATCTTTGGTACAGACTCTCAATTCATTGCGTATCAGGAAAAAGAGAAGAAGAAACAGTGCATAACAAAGAAGAAGGCTAACTAAATTTCCAGTGTAAAAGTCAACCTTTGCTTTTCTGTAAAGCAAAATAGTGATTGGGTGTTTAGCATAAATCTTATTCCCTGGCTACTAAGCAGTAGGGAAAAACAGTTAATTGAACTGCAGTATCTTTCTAATGGGAATGTTTTCTATTTTATATGTAAGTACTGCATATATTTTAACTACAGATTTAAAGATGATGGAAAAAACCAGAGATGACTTGTGTCTATCTTTTTTTTCTTTTTCTTTTCTTTTTTTGACAAGAAAAAAATCAGTTTATCAATAATGTTGCCCATTTTTGGATCCAGGTAGAATTATGTATGTACACTGAAGTTGGTCTTAGTTTTTTAAAATATATATTCTTAAATTTATAATATCAAATAGCAGAAGTTATTAACTAGCATCAGCACTGTATTATTTAAATATTGAGTAAAAGTTGCTTAAAACCAAAACGTCTGTTACTAGGAAGCTTGGACAGGTCTTTTGCACACTGGATAATGTGAACTGCTAATAACAGAATACCAGGCTAAACATGAATTATCAGAGACATTCCTGATCTAGATTTATTATGTTATTTTACATTACAGGTAAAAAGAATAGAAGTTTTTATTTGAAAACACTGTTTTTTGCTGCTCTTTTGAAGTTGGTCTGTCAGTGTACTTAGCATTTACATTACACTCTTCTCTATGTGTTGTAATTTGCTGATCTGACTTGTTGCTATATTTGCACTTGTGACTGATGAAATAAATGTGGTTTGGTTTGATGCGTGTTTTATACTTTTCATCTGCTTTTTGATACAAAGCTGTGATAAAAACTACATAGGATATAATGTCTTACTCTTCGTGTTCTTTAATAAAGAAGCATTGTTTGTTAGGATGGTTTACAGCAGTAAAACTGCTAAGTAACCCATCTGTTAAACTGCTTACAGAGGCAGCAGTAAGGAATGGAAACGGAGAACATGTAAATTCTGCCGAGTTTTGTTTTGAAGGACTTGGATACATAACTGCTCAATGTAACAACATCTCTGCTGAGTGCATTCTCAGGCTACAGCTTGATCACAAGCTAGAATCTCAAAATCTACTACTTACGTTACACTAGTCACAGAAGCAGTAGTTCAATATTTTTGAATCTGCTGTAAGTATTTGTTGCACAGGAATTAACAGTGAAAGTATTTGTGAAGGGCTTAAACCCTTAAAAGATCTTCTACTTTGTATTGTCGTGTCAGCTGCTCTTCAGACTTCAAATACCACTTTGTCTACTTGGTAACTCCTTTAGAGGACTTTACAGTGTTTTGCTTACTCAAGACCACACCTGAATTTTAGTGCTGCTTCACATCCAATCTGGTATAATACTTTCAACAGACAATCCAGTGAAAGTGCGGGTGAGATCAGGCTTCTAACAAAAAGCGAGGTGTTAATGACATGCAGAATGACTCAAATATTACTTGAGATGTGGAAATAGTTCAGATTCTACTTCTGTATGTGTTTTGTAGAAGCTTTTACATCTCTATCTGTATCCCTATTGAAATTCAGTGTTTTCCCCCTTCACTCTAAAAAGAAGTAAAAAAAATGTATTAGATTATGGTAGGTGAACGGAAGCTGAAATCCCTATATTGTTCAGTTTTTAGCAGGGACTTGTACTTAAGCCTTGTTGAATCCATATGCAGTGCCAGCCTGAACTCTCCATGGTGGAAGCAACCTCTTTAATCAGATTTCAAAGATGGCCATTATCCTCTGCTTTGTCAACTCCCACTCCCATCCTGCAGCTGCAGCTATACTTAGCTTATTTGACTGAAGCATTAGCCTAAAAACACAAGGAGCTTTCAGTGCTTCAGATTTTCCCTGTGAACATCATTCTATTCACTGGTTCTCAGCCTGCTGGCTTATGCCTCCACTCACACTGTTGCAAATTATGCACAACTGGGAGCCACTTACTTAAATATTCCAGTAAAGGTATTTGCAAAAGCTTGGTGTCTCCTCAGCTATTGCAAAGCTGAAGCAGAGTGCTAAAACCAAGATGGGAATTACTAAAAAGTTGTAATGGATATTCCATTCTTAAAGAGATTTAAAAATAATGCAATTTTGACACTTATGCTATATTTCAGGAAGCATGCATGGAGGTTTTTTGGACCTTTTTAAATTACTTGAATCCATGTTTTTCTGACACCCATTCCTATTTTAGTTTTTTGGGTTATTTTATGTACATCCTTAGTGTACAATGTGATCACATCTTTGCTTTTGATCCTCTTTCTTTAACAAATCCCTAGAGAATTATGCAAGCTGTGCCTTATAAATCTATTTTTTGCTGGAAAAAAAATGTGCCTGCTAGACCTCTCAACACAGGAACTTGCATTTGAAAACCACAGACTTGTTTTCTTCAGGACTCAGATGGAACTGCATTTTACCACCACCCCACCATCTTTTCAAATGTAGAACCCTGTATTTATTACTGAATATGATGCTGGTGAGTAAATTACCGACCTCATTACTTTTTGTCTTTTATGCAAATCAAGAATTGTGCTAGGCAATTACATTTTTAGACTTTCGGCCTTTATTAAATAAGATTTTACTGATTTTCCCCCCCATATTTTGTGAGAGAGACTATAGAGTATATGCAGATCTGAAAAAAGAGGTTTTTGTGCATTAGTAAAAAAAGGTAAACATATGGGTTAACAGTTTTGGGTCTTCACAACACACAACAAAACCTTACACAATCAGTTGTCCTTTATCTTCCTTAACAAGGAGACAGCTTTAACTCTTAAGCATGGCAGGACAGGGAAATAAGTGTGGGAAGAACATTTTCCACTACATTATCTTTTCCTCAAAGTCCAGTTTAGTTTAATTAAAACTAATCTATGGGAAATAGCAGTTTGTACTGTCCCTTAGGATGTTACAATAATGAAGTCCTATGAAAGCCATGAATTAATTTCTTGGAATTAATATAAAAAAAAAACCCATGGAAACATGAAAATAATTATAAACTCTTAAGATTAGGACTTCAAAATGATCAACTGCTTTTGGCAGCTGATGTGAAATACTAAATAAGGTGGTTTATTTTGCCTACAGCACAGCTTGACAGAAAATATTAATATTGATTGATATTATGATTTTAAGATTATATTACTTCATTTATTTTCCTCACAGAATTATGCTGCATGTTTTATGATAATATTATATTTAAGCAGTGATATGTTTCTAGATTTTTAATGTTCATTTTTGTTGAAAAATTATGATATTGGAACCTTCATTATAGCTACCAACAGTAACTGCTAACCGCAGTGTCCGGTTCATTGCCTCCAAATCTCCATCTGATTAAGGCTGCCCCTCTTGCTCTGGCAGCTGCAGCCCTCTGGCAAATCTTGTTCCTTGAAACCTATAACTGGCAGGTCCAGGGAGAAGGCAACTTTGTGTCATTAGTTCTTGCTATAATTTGCTGTCTGTGAAGGTAATAAATGCAGCAGTCAAATCACTTTTCAATTTATTTTTCACCAGCTTACCAGATTGTATTGTCCTCCAGAGTAAGGAATTTCCTCTGCTTCTCATATCACCTCTGTGGCTTGTCTCTGAATTTTCAGCATCTTGTTTCAGCTGTAAATACCAGAACTGTGTGTCCAGCTCGTTCTTTCTAAGACCACCTTGTGATATAATCACATCCTCCCACTTAACCATTATCCTTCTGCCTAGGCATTGCTCTGGAAAATAACAGTCATTACCCATCTTCAGTGATCTCTTGATGCTTCTGGCAATGCTGCTTGCCAGACTGTCATGAATGTGTTTTATACTTCTTGCTCTTAAGTGTAATTCACAATTTGCTGCTCTGAAATATTTAAATGTGCTTGACTTACCAAGAACACCACATTCCAGAGCTGCTATATCCTTATTATTCACCATTCTTTGTCATCCACACATTTTAATCAGTTATGATTCACATTTCTGTAATCACTGAATAAATTAATCCTTGGACTTGCAATACCAGTCCCTATGGAAAACCAGAAGAATGCTCCTCTAAGATCATGACTCACCACCTTTAAAAAGCCCTATCAGCCCACTTCTCTAACCTTCACAATAATCCTGAATGGCAGTTTCTCTCTGTGAGTACCTGGCACCATAGCCAGGCTGTAGCATCTGTCAGAAATAGCATTCCAGTCCAATGTCCAGGACCTAGCATCACCCCAGGAGCACTTATTGCTCCTGCAAACTGAAACAAGGGGCAGCAGTAAGTCACTGCCATTTGTGCAGGCTCACATGTCAAATACATTTTGAATGAAATTTAAGTTTCAGTCTGTAGAGGCTCAATGCAGAATTCATGTATAGGATGGTCACCACCCAATAAGAGCGCAGTAAGCTCTTAAATACCTGATTGGGTTGGGTTTCAGTAACATGTGTGAGCCATCTAAGAGCTGGAGACAACAGAAGATTTGGTCTTGCAGTACACAATTTGGAAGGTGGGTGGGTTTTGTTTCCCCTTCTATTTCTGTAGCCTCCTACATAAGTGACTTGTCTGAATTTATTTTAAAAAATTTTGTTGTTTTTTTTTTTGTCCTGCCTTATATTAATCCCCTTCTCAAGGAAAAGCCTCAGCTTCCTATATCTCAACCCTGTTTTGCAAGTCTATCCAAGAAATAAAGCCACTGAGTTGTGCTAGACATTTTGAAGGCTGGTAATAGATACTTATGTCTTGAAGATACAGCTTCAAGTGACCACAGCTGTCAGGTGTAATATATGTGCATATAATCAGCATTCTGATAAGTTTTGTAGACTCTTCTTACAGCTACAGTTACCTCTACCTCCTTGCCTGGTAATTTGTCGACACTGAGATCAGCTGTTCTGTCTTTTAAATTGATTGAAGTTATTTTATTCCTAGCATTAAAACTTCTTTCTGAATATAAACCAGAGAAGTTTAGTGAGTATTTCCATGGTGTAAGTATTAGCAGTAGTTTGTTATTAATAGTGTAAATAGCTGCTTTCCATCATAGACTGTTTTTAGGATTTCTGATGTTCCTAATGTACTTCAGTTGTTTGTAACGGACATATATTTACAGTTATATTTTTGAGAATTAAAAAACCCAGTTGCCTTAGCCTGTTTGTCTTGTCACACAAATAAAAAATGTGTAAAGTCTCAAGTCTTGTAAGGGAAATTCTTTGAGTGTTCATTTATGTTGGAAAATGTATTTATGTGCTTGCTGGTGAATCATGATTTGCTGAAAAAGACAGATTCAGGCAAGTCAAAAGTATTGGAAAATTTGAATCTGCAAATTCTATTTGGCCAAAAGAATGAAATAATCTGTAAATATATATGAATTTTATATATATTTTTGTGTATATGTAGATTTGTCTACAAATAAGTACTTTTGGAATTTTTTTTTTTTTTAATAACCAAGTTATTTAGGCTTTGTCTGCTGGCGAAATGTAACTTACTATTTGTTGTCATATACAGATATAAGAGACAAGTAAACCAGATTTACAATCTGCTGCTCAGTAGGTTTTCTGGAGCTCTTGTGCTCTACTCAGTGCTCTCAGGAGTGTTACCAGCTTACAAGGCCATACCCAGGTGCCTGGTTATGCATATAGGCTGGGAATACCCTTGGGGTTGGAGTATTCCTCTGAGACTAAGGCAATTGCCAAAACTTTTTCCATATTACAAGGGAATTTGGCCTTTGAAGATTGTTATCCCTGAACTATGGAAAATAGGAGGAAGGATTAGATACAAAGGAAGACATCAATTTATTCCTCCTGCTCAGTTCTGTGTATGCTCCTAAATTGTCTGAGAATTTAAACATTGTTTTTTTAATCCCTTATTAAAAATAAATTAGCGTGTGTGAACTCAAAATTAAATATTTGATAGGATATAAACCACCCTGCTTTACACAAGATATGCATGTGTTTTTATAAGTACGTATTTTCTTAATTTTTTTTTTTAGGGTGGGGGTAAATAAGTATGGAAATGAAAGTAAATAATTCACATCTAGTTGTGAGATTAATTTTATGTAGTGGAATAATAATTCACTGCCTGAGGAGATGAAAATAAATAGATGATTTCCGAGCCTACTTGTATCTTTTAGTGTTATATTTTTCTCAAATAAATTAGAAGGCAAGTCAATGACAGTTGTTACAAAGAACAAAAGGGGGGGCTTTTTGGATCAGAAAGTTCTTCCCCAAAAATGATAATGTAATCAGCATTAGCAGATTTGTTTATTTTGTATATTGAGTGCAAGGAAAAGTGATGAAGAAAACAAGGAATATTTAGCCTGTGATGAATGTAGCCAATACTGATAAAGAATGTGAACATTTTGAATGCTAGGTCAGCTACCATTATTTGCAGTTCCATTTGGAGCACTGAGAGGGCTGCACATGTTGCACATAGTTCTAAAGCAGTGTGATGTCATAAACAGATTTTTTAATGGATACGATTAATGCCATTAGGAAGGGGAAAAGTCAGAGAGAGAGCCATTTTGTGATCCAAAATTCAAACAGTGATCTTGGTCAGAGAAAATACCATACTGAGGATTTTCTCTACGTCCAAGTCTTGCAAAATATTTGGAGCAAATTTGCGCTGTTGTAACTCCAAAGCCAATGGGACATGCTATGACAGGCACCTCCCAAAGTTTTCTAGCAGTAAGAATGAAGGGTTGAAAGCTCCAAGAAGTGCTCTGAAGGTGCCTTTGTATGTGGTTGTCTACTTGTGAGCCTGGAATTAAACTGGGTAGGGCAGATTTTGAACCCAGTTGTCTTTGAAAGATGGTGAGGACTGGAATGGCTTAACATTGGTTCTTGGTTTGAAGAAACGCATCAAATAATTCAGGACTGACATTCAGAGCCCTTGAAGGTAACGAATATAGGTGGGACAAATAGATGTGTAAGTATTTATGCATAGTAGTTGTACATTCAGGTCTGTGTTTCAGATGCTTGCTCACATTTGGAGCTGGTACATCACCATAGGTCAGTGAAAATGTTCTCCTAGAATGGATTATTTCCATTATCTTCTTAGTTTGAAGTAGACACCCACAATTTAGGAAAATATCCATAAGTTCACCAAGGATTATTAGAAAATCTTCCTGAAAATTGATTCAGTATTAATTGGTGATAATCGGTGATAATAATTGGTGATAGAAGGGGGTTATACAGGCTCACCCTTTTAGATTAGAAGATCAGAATGATTATGCATTGAATTATGGAGAACAAGATTTTGTTTGCAGAAGGGTGAATTGGACATATATTTTTCAAAATTTTAAACCTCTCAAATCTTTCCAGCAAGTCTTTGTGTCCTTAAAAAAGAAAAAAATCAAGCAAACAAAAAAAACCCCCTAAACCCCAAACCAACCACCTGATATGGAAATTGCTCCTTAGCATTTAGCCGCTTCCTTTTAGCACTTGTCCTTTACAGGCTGTTTCAACACAATCTAAACAGCTATGCCTATACAGACAAGTTGGAAAAAACACGGCTTCAGAAGTCCTGTAGTATCTGCGGTCTAGGAGAAATTGATTTATTAATATATGGTGAACAGCTCTTCACACGAGCATTTGCTTTGAACCTACTGGGTTGTGCTCCCCAGGTACTGTCAGGATCAGAAACTAAGTCTTACTGTATGCTTTCTGTGGTGCAGCAAAGACGCCTTATAAACGAGGGGCAAAGCGATCTTACCGATGACGGTTTATAGTTTTTCCTGTCAATCAAATGCATTTGTGTTGCCCTGCTCTAGCACTGAATCATTCATGGAGCACTCTGTTCCTTCACGTTTTGGTGCTGGGTTAACCCTCCGGAACCGCATAAAATGATGAGGCGGTGAGGAAAACGCGCGCCCGGATTCCCGCAGCGTTTTCCTCGCATCTGGCTGATGACAACAGCTTTAGCGGCTTGCGCCCGCATCGTGCGGCAGCGGCACCGGCCCACGCCCTCCGCGGGAGCGCTCGGGCCGCGGATCGGGGCGGAGCGGCCGGTCCCGCCCCGCCCCGCCGCCCCCCGGCTCCCTCCGCCCTTCTTCGCTGCCTGCCGGTGCCGGCGGGGCTGGCGGAGCTGCGCGGCCGCAGGCGGCAGCAGGCGGGCGGGATGGCGGCGCGGCTGCGGGCGCTGCTGCTGGCGCTGTGCGCGGTGCTCGCTGCGGGCCGGGCCGCGGCCGAGCCGGTGGCGGGGGCAGCCAGCCGGCGGCGGCGGCTGAGCGCCGAGGAGGGCATCTCCTTCGAGTACCACCGCTACGCCGAGCTGCGGGAGGCGCTGGTGGCCGTGTGGCTGCAGTGCCCCGCCATCAGCAGGATCTACACGGTGGGGCGCAGCGCCGAGGGCCGGGAGCTCCTGGTCATCGAGATCTCCGACCGGCCCGGCGAGCACGAGCCCGGTAAGGGGGCGGCGCTGCCCGCACCTGCGGGCAGGTAACGGCGGCGGGGCGCGGCTCTGCCCCGAAACCTCGGAACCCTCGCTGCCACAGCCGCACCGGCTCCCAGCCATCGCCCGCAGCCGGCGCCGAGCGCCCTGTGCCGCTGCCCTTGGGTTCAGCGCCCGTTGCAGCAGGAGACGCCCCAATTGCCCATGAAACACCCGGAGCGGGCGCCCGGCGCGGGTGCGCTGGCCGGGCAGGCGCTGCCGCCCTTCCCCGCACGGAGCGCGGCGCCCGGGGAGCGGCGTGACACGGCCGGGCTGGCCCCGGGGACGGTCACCCACCGCGGCACGGCTGCCTCGGCGTACGTGCTTGCGTGTTCTTAGAATTTGGGACATTTTTTTATCAAAGGGAATGTCATTGATGCCGTGCGCTTGTGTTGCACCTCCGACTGTGTCTGTTTCATTGTTTCCGATGTTAGAATCGATAACGCTGCTAATGTCTGTACGTGAAAGGGCTTAATGGTGAAAGCTGCTCGGTACCTTTGGCCCAGCCATGAACCTCCTGCAGTCATGTCCTCGCATTTCCCTCGCTGGGTTTCAGCATAGGTCTGGAAGTCCGTGACTTGTAGGTGGAGGTGTGGCTTCTGTCGCTCTCCGGGGATTTGTGCAATGCAATTAGTGCTTAATATTCTGCTTTATGGTCTGAATATAACCTTGCTTTGTATCCTCTAGAGAGTTAATGTTAGGGCTACAGATAGGACTTGGAGGTTATAGGATATTGGACATGAGGATGTAAGAGGAAAGCAGGGTAGCGAAGCATTGTCTTGGAATGAAAAATGTAGGGATTGCAGTGAAATTTGAAAAATTTATTTGTGGTGTGTTGCCATCTTGGTAAGAGGGGGTGAGGATCTTGAAGCTAAGAATGAGTCTATTGCCGCTGTGTAATTTGCACCGTAGAACTATAACAGTTACTACTGGGATTTTGTGTTACTGCCAGGGGATAGTCGCTACAGCTCATTTATGTGACTGTTGTGTCAAGGCAGCTGAAAGAGGGACAAAAAGAGCATGCTGTGCAGTCTGAGATGGGGCTACGGCTCTTCCTTGGAGACACACATCTCCTCTTGGTGTCAGTGATGTGAGAAAGGGCTTGTAACTGAGCCCAAGCAAAAGGGAATCCAGCAGTATATGAATAACAAACAGCAGAAAGAAAAAATTCCTATGGATTGCATCCACATAGAAGCTATAGACAGTGTCAAACATTTCATGGAATGTGCTCGGCCCCTTACTAAGGGAATCCTATAGACAAAAATGCCACATGTTGCAATATCCAAATCACGTGTCAGGGAATGTGATGAGTCCTGGCAATCTTTACTGGTGGATGCTGAAAATGCTGGTTTTTGAAGGGGATTAACCAGGGTTTGAACCAGAGCAAATTCATTGTTTCATTTCAATCCTCCTTTTCATTCTGTGGGGTTCTGAACATTTCTCAAAAAGTGAAGAGCTTCTGTCTGCAGTGGCATGTGGGAGAAACTCAGGATTTTTTTGGGAAGGGCAGCAAGACAGACCTCATGCCTAGTTTTCCTTGCACTCCTTAGAAAGAATTGTAAAAGCGTTGATACCACCCCTGCTTCTTCGTTACGAAGCCTAGGCACCTATATATTGTGCCAATGATTGCGTTAGAGGTGCTTTCTCCTTAAAAATTCTATATTGTGCCAGTGGTGCATTAAGAAGTGTTTTCTTCTTAAAAAAGTGCCCTTTCTTCTACTGTGTAGTAAGAGGTAGCATTATTTATTTTAATATGGGAGCTTTTTTAAGCTGTGCAGTAAAAGAAGGGGAGCCTTGTACCAGCCTTGGCAGGAAATATGAGATTGATTCTGCTCATACCTGAAGGGGGAACCCTGCTCACTCTGAGCATCCATGCTTGATTCCCAGGGCAACAACCAGAAAAAGGATTTTTTTGTATGGTAAAGTTTGCAGGATCAGAATCTGATTTATCGTCATCTATTATTGTTAAAAAAAAGATACACAGAATCACAGACACACATATATACCTACATATAGTTACTTTTCATTTTTCCCAGACAGCCAAAAAGTTGTGAGCTCTGAATATAATCTATTCCTGCAAGATACCCTGAGTGTCACAGGGTTTATTTTTTAACTATAGAGGAGTATGAACAAAATACACGGGCTGTGGTTCATAGATTTACAGTCTGTAGAGAGCTCTTGCTTCCAGAAGGCTGGTGAGTACACAGGGATGATACCTGAATCATCTAGTGAACAGCTGTGAAACAAAAAAAATGTTTGTGTTCACTTAGTGAGCAAGTTGATGACAAAATAGATTAGGAAAGTGTCAGCAGAGCATCAGTAAAGAGTCTTTGTACTGAGTAAAGAGGCTTTGTACTGAGTAAATCAAATACTGCATATACATGCAACCATTGCATAATGACATGTATTGCATGGCTGTGTAGCCTTGTGTGAATGCATTTGATTGTATCTAAGCATATAAATCAACTTCAATTTTAGAGTATTGGCTATTTTTGAAAATTTATTTGTAATATATGTGCAATGTTTAAAAAAA
This sequence comes from Acanthiza pusilla, assembly GCA_036630365.1. Taxonomy (NCBI): domain Eukaryota; kingdom Metazoa; phylum Chordata; class Aves; order Passeriformes; family Acanthizidae; genus Acanthiza; species Acanthiza pusilla. The sequence continues at coordinate 26,178,071 of JAXCHO010000164.1, forward strand.
AAGTGCTTGAGAGAAATAGGACAACTTTAGAAAAGTGCTTTAGACCTCCAAGGCAACTGGAAAAAATCCTCAGTGAATGAAGAACAAATTGTAAAGGCCTCATTTTTTTTCCTGGGCTAAATAATTCATTAGGAGGATTTTTTTAAAGTCCTGATACTGCATTGGAAGTCAGAATGACTTCATATGAGCCAGGCTGGTTTCTTGCATAATCTTACAAAGTGTTGTTGCAAATCTTAGAAACCCAAATTAGTCACTTGGATGCTGCGGGCTGAGCCTTCCCTGAGCCCTTCCTGGGGACATGATTAATGCCAGAAGCGTGAGACTGCCTAAAGTTTCTGATGCTACATGAAACACTTACAGAATACGTCGTGTTCTCTGCAGACTTGAACAGCACACTACCTTGTGCTCCAATTGTGTTTCATGCCAAACAGGGTTTGGGCTCGTATTTGTAATTTTGTGCGTTTTGTGGTGGGGTTTTGTTTTGTTGCTTTTTAAAAAATGTTTGTTTGGGTGTTTTTGGTGGCAACAATTTCTTAAGGCTGATGACTGCACTTGTATGGGAGATTAGAGCTTGCAATCACTGATGGAAAAGAAGCCCTTGAATAAGGAAAAGCACAATCCAGAGATGAAGACAGTTGAACTTTATCAAGTTTCATACCAAGACGGATGTTCCATGCAGAAAACCTCACTTTGAGTCGCTGAGGACAAGGCAGTTAAGGCAGAGGAAGACTTTAAAGAGACTGTGTCTGTCAGTGGTTACATGTAGAATGTATTGTATGAACCTAGACTGGAAGTGATCAAAATATTTTGGAGTAGCTTTGATTACATGAGAAAATACAGTTTTGAACATGTGCTTGCCATAAATTGGCAAAGTTGATAGAAGGTGATGGACAGCAAGGTCAGATAAAATGAGGAGAAAGAGGTTGTGGGAAGTTGATGGTGGACCAAGGGAAAACAGAGGACATTTGATGGTAAAGCACAGATTTATTTTTTTTCTGGGACAAACTAAGCAATATTTTGCCTTTGTTCATGTGCAGACTGAACCGGCTGCTCCTGAGAGAGGAAACAGGCTCTTGCTTTGGGTGTCTGATGTTCTGTTGATCAGAATGGTTTTATTGTTCATCCTTTTCCCCACAAACATCTTTAAAAATACTTCACATAGAAGAAAATGGTTAATTTGCTGTTGAGTGAGACAACTGATTTTCTAGAAAATGACACACATTGAATTTTGCAGTTTCAAACAGCAAAGCACAATGAACTGATGAGGCAGGAGCACACCGTGTGTGAGTTGAAGAGTGCAGTTGTGACTTGGAACGCTTGCAGGGCCCTGTGGGTGTGACTTTGGTTGATTTTACGAGGTGCAACTCAGCTACAATAATCCTTGGACCCATCAGTTTATCAAAGACTCCACTTGGCGGGGTAAGGAAATGAGTTGGGTCAGTCACTGCTGGCACTGAGCCTAAATAAGCTTCTAGGCTTCCCAAACTGTAGCTCCTGTACTAGCGCCCCCCAAGCCCCAGGTGTGAGGCTCTCTGTTTCTCACACCTCAGCCTGCAGTGCTAGAATAATTTCCTCCTGTGAAGAAATAATTAGAGGGTGACTAAGAGAGAAGTGAAAATCATGACTCTATATTGATGAATGGAGAACTCCAGGATCTGTCTGCTAATACAGACAGGTTTTTATTCTGTCAGTGAAGTGCCCCTGTGTTCAGCAGTGGCACCAGCAATGGTGGTAAGAAGTTGCAGTAAGTAAAGCTGATGCAAGGGAGAAAAATTGCTCAGTCAAGGGCCGCTCGTGTAGTGTTCGCTTTTTGAAGGGAGATGTGGGAAAGGTACAGGGCTGGTGAATGTGCGTGCAGTGAGTTCACACTTCGCAGCTGCGCTGCATAAAGGTAGGGGCTGAAAATAGGTCGACGTAAGCAGAACACTTTGTATCAGGAGTACAGGAGATGCTGTGCTGACCACATTGTGCTTTCACCCTTTCTGTCAGCTGTGGTTTAGCTTCCCTCCTGGCAATCCTCTTTAAAGGTGAGCTGCTGTCTGGGCAGCAGGGTTACAGGAGCACCTGCAGCACCAGACAAGAGGGAGCAGGGCAGCTGCTGGTGTCTCCACAGGGATGGATAAAAAATTGCAGAGTAAAACATGGTTGAACTTGCTACTCATGTAGCCTTCTGCATTTGGAATTTTCCTTTCCTTTGTGCATCAGGGAACAGATTTTCTTTCAGAGCTTGTGAGGATGTTCTGGCTTTCTCATCAAACGCTGCCAGGCATATGCTACTGTCTGGCCTGCTGGGAGTGCAGATCTGGGGCGGGTTGTGCCTCCTGCATTCTACAGAAGGCTGGGAAGCTGTAATTACCTTTCCAGCAAAATCCCTTACGGGTTTTTGTGCCAGTTAGGGTATCCCCCTGGAGTCACCTAGGCAGGATTTGGCCTGGGGTAGTCTCTGGCAGGATGATTTTAATGCTGCTTGCGTTCAGAGTGGGATGTTCAGTGTCCTTCACAGACTGTGTAGGTTGTGCAGGTCCTGGGAGCAGCAGGAAGATGGCTGGATGTACGTGCTGGGTGAATTTTTTAGATTTTCACCTTTTTCTTCCTTAATTTTATCTTTCTTAAATAATATCTCCTTAATAGTTCTGGTTTCATCCTATCTCAGTTTTTATGTTCAGCTAAAAATAGAGGTGTAGAATACAAAGTGAAAAATGGCTCAAGCACTCTGGTGCAAATCCAGGAGAGGCAGACACATTTACAGCTCACATTCGCAGCTAGTTTTCAATGCCATTCACGTTCCCATTGAAGCCGATGGAAATTCACAGTAAGGGTGGTTAGGCAGCTGTGCTAGGCAGTCTGCAGTGTTCTCGTGAGATGTGATGCCCTCACTCCAAATCGCTTCACTGACTGAGGGATTTAAAGACCTCCCATTTTGTTAGGATATTTAAAAAAGGGTTAATAGAGGCTGTGTGCTACCTGGGAAAACGCTGTGGATCCCAGCTACTGTATCTCTATAGCAGTTTATCTTTTATTTACTGGAATAACAAATGGTAAACAAGCTGGGGTAAAAAGGTCTGTAATCACCAAGAATAAACTTAACTCTACAGAAGGCAGTTGTTTTACTTTTCAAGCTTAAAATGAGTCTGAGTATGCAGAATATTCACAGTTTGTTGATCTGACCCAGACTGCTTTTGACAATCCCACTCCTTTTGAAAGAGTTGACTGCTTTAATTTCTTTCAAAGAGAAGAGTTGTCATCACCTCCCACACCTTCAGAATGCCTTAACAGTTCCCAAAGAAAACAGAAGGGGGGCCTGTTTTTTTGTTGTCTTGACTTAAAGTGATGTTTTATTATGGTGACATTAATGTGAACTCCAGAGAATTAGTGGGAAGTCTATAAAGTGTGGGTATTTCCCAAGATTTTGTGACATGTTTTGTTAAAGCGAGTAAGTTTTAGTTGTGTGATTTATCAAAAGTGACCTCATTATTAAAACATTTTAAATTTTTTTGGGGACAAACTGTCTCTTATTTGTAGTTTAGTAATCAATATTTCAAGCCTTTAAATTACAGGGAAGGTAAAAAACAGAAGAGGTCTTATTTCAGAATAAACACAAATTTTTGGTTGTAACAGTGGAGTTGCTGCTAGGCTCAGCCAATAATTTAGTATTAAAACTTGTTTTGAATTAGTTCTGCGTTCATTCTACCTAATTTTTGTTTTCAAAGGTGGCATTTTCAAAGGTTATGTAGAAGCCTACATACTAGGCATGCATATTCACACTGTATCTCCCTTTTCCTGGTTAGCAGGTACAGATTAGCAGGTACACCTCTTGGCTAAGCTGCAGCTCCTTCTGAAGACATCTATTTACTTAGTGTAAGAGGAGCTAACATTGGGTAGGCTTCTGACTTAGGAACGTGTGCAAGGGCTTATGGTTAAGATCTGGTGAATCACAGTCTTCGTGTGTCATTGTCTAAGATACCTTGTTGTGCTTTATGTGCTACCTTTGCAGAGCTTTTTTCAGGTGGTAAGGCCTCATACCTATTTTAATACATGTTCCTCCTAAGGAAACAAAAAAGCAAAACCAAAACATCGTGTCACATCTCTTTTTGTTCTACATTTTCTTTTCAAACAAAAGAATGTGCATGTATTACCATAGAGTCTTGCTGTTTTGTTGGTTTTTTTTTCCCCCTCTCATTGAGTTGGGAATTAAACTGTGAAGAAGACTTATAACTGAATTCTCCTAAAATTTTGTGGAATCAAAAAAAAAGTGAAAACCACAGCATGTACTTTAACGCTTCTGGGTAAGGTAATTGAAATGATTGCTAGAGTTAAAAGGAGCAGAGAAGAGAGTGTAAACTTTATATACTTAATTTTGGTGTAAGATGCACATCAAAAGCCAGGGTTCAATGAATTCAGTGGGAATGGGATGTTATACATGAAGGTTATTTTCTGGGATGCTGGAGCTAAATGAAGACAGCAAGGGTCTATGTAGTAAAAAAGTTGGGAAAAAAATCCTTTTCAGTGAAACAGTAGCAGAGGAGGCGGGTTTGATTTGCTGTGTGGCAGGAGATGGAGCTCTTTTGTCTGCCCTACATCAGCTTGTATCATTTCAGGACAACGGTGAAAGCTGGTGATGTGCTGGGAGTGGGTTAGGAGCTCTGCAGAGCAACAGTGCTGGAGCAGAGCTGGTGCCAGCTTGGTGTGCTGGAGTTTTGGATTTTGGAACAGAAGTTCTGCCATACTGTAAGGAAATTACTGTGTGTGCCGAGGTGCACTCACTGCCCTCGGCAATGAAGTCGCCTTGCTTGCAGCTTTCAGGGGCACCACTGGGGACAGGGACACTAGACTAAAAGTGAGGTCTTGGTCCATAGTGCCCTTCCCTTTGAAATGGAGGTTTCTGGCAGCGTGGCAGTGTTGTGCTAGCTGAGTTGGCATTGGCACATCTTCCTGTCACAGCTGCAGGTGTTGTCAAGGGGCTGTGAGGTTTGAGCCAACACGGAGGTGTATATTAGAGCTGCATCTGTGTACCTACAATGGCCAGGTAAGAGAGAATCTTGAATCAAAAACCTGTGGCTGGCAGTTCAAAGGCAGTAAACATTTGTTCTTAATTAATTTCCAAAGTGAGGCATTTATAATTGCATAAGCTAGTAGCTGCTTCCTGATAGTTGTTCATACTGAATTATGAGGAAAACCTCACATCCTTGTTTGCTTGCAAATGAAGTCCCACGGAGACAGCCATTCTTTGCATGGAGCTGCTCATGGCCGTGGAGTGTGAGCTGCCTGACTTATGATCAAAGGAAGCTTCTGCTCCGGCTGCAGAGCCTGCCCGTAGCAAGAACAGCCACTGAATGCTATTTGGAGTACTTATGCTTAGGTATGGATTTGCCGTGAAGCCAAATGAAAAGTTTTTTGATCAGGGGAGACAGCCTGGCCAAGGTTTATTGAACTGTTCTCTTGGCAAAGACGTCCTTGCTAGTCTGATGATGTGGTAGGTGTCTAGAAAGTATGGCCCTGATGTTTGCCATATTAGTTCACCAAACAAAAGAGAAATCATGCAGCACTTTGCTTTGAGAAATACAACTAAAAGTTGAAAGATACAAAGAAAGTGAAAGGACAATGACACATTTCAAAGTTTAAAACTTTACGCATAGTTCTGTTTCCTATACCATCACACTAGAGATAGCTGGATAACATGTGTGAATTACCACATGCTCTTCCCCTGACATTTCTGGCTGCAAAACATTCAATTGAATGTCCTTTTATTTTTGTGTCCCTCAAAAGTAAAGGGTGCCCCAGCATGACTGTCCTTCAGTTACACATTGTTGTCCTTCGTTGTTACGAGTGGTGCATTCCTTGCACATTGATCATTCAAAATGAACATTTTTTTCCTATGGTAAACTGAATATTTTGCAGTTTTGGATGAATTTTGGCTTATTGCACAAAAACACAGTTCTAGAACTATAAGCAAAATTGGGGTGAACCTAAGACATAAATAGACATTTTTTACACACCTGAGAAATGGTACTTCAAAGGCAGCCTTGTGATATGGTAAGCTGACTCTCTATGTCAGATTTTCACTGATAAGACTAGACCATGCTTAAATTTTTCCTCCCATGCAGCTGTTGAACATCCACAAATCAAACTGAAGTCAGTGGGAGCTGTACATCTGAATTTTCATAAGCAGGAGCTGGGCTTTCACATGTTCAAATTTTAAACATTGCCATTGAAAGAAGTTGTTTCACAGAGAGGAAAAGCAATTTTATGATAAAGGGTGTCTGGCTGTTTTCCTGGCTGCGCTGGGAATTTGTTGTGTTTTGGGGTAAGAACACCCTCTGCCTGTTTTTCAGGTTGTTGTCTCCATGCCTGGGTTCTCAGCTTCCATTCTGGGTTTGTGTGTGGCTGTGCCATGTAGCTGGTGTACAGGTGCTTGAGAGATAACACGTGGCTCAGCATTTGATCTGCCTTTAAGAGGCAGTTCCTCCTGCTTCCTGTCAGATTTTTCCTTCTAGCAAGTAGCCCCAATATTTGTGTTGGCTTAGCTATGCTAGTTGGACATATGGTGAGGAGTCATCAAGGGTTTCTGTCCCTGTTTACCTGCTGCAGAGGCACAATTTTTTGTTTTGTTTAAAAATCTGCCATGATAGCAGATAAGTATAAAGGAGGAACCAATTCCTTTTCTTCCACTGCTGATAGGGAGAGTCATAACGGAGACATAAATATTTGAAAGGTTTCCATGTGTTGCAGTTAAGGGAACAAATCCATAGACAAAATAAATAGTACAAACCTTCAGTGAAAATCTTTTAGTACAAATCTTTAGTGGAAAAGCCTATAAATAAACAGAAACAGAGGAGCATCTGTTCCTTGATACTCCATGACGCAGCTGATAAAAATAAAATCTGTATTATAACAGTAGCCAATACAAGATGAAAAAGTACCTGACAATGGTACACCTCCTGAATAGGGAAGTTTAGGGACCAAGAAGCTCATCTGACTTGAAAATTGAAGAATTCTCTGAAATAGATGTTGCCATGGAGACAGATAGGATTAGCAGCCTGGGACTGATTTCATTGGTCCGCTGCTAGCACAAGTTGCTTGTTTGAGTAGCATTAATATGTTGTCTCATGCTGCTTTATATGCTGAGACCATCTGGCATTAGTGGTATTTAAAGGTGCAGTTCTGTTACGGAAAGAGTTGGCCAACATGGTTTGATTTATGTCTGTAAGTCAGGCTACAAGAGTTGCTGGATCTTTGAAAAGCTGTCTTGTGTGCAAAAATATTCTGAAAAAGCACAGCTCATACAGAGATGAAGTGGGGCTTTGGGAAGCAGCATGAGGATTTCAGAAGTTTGCTTTATACTCAGTCAGCACATATTTGAAATATTCACTGCATAAATATGCACTTTTGCATGTTTCTTCAGGTGTCTATGTGAAGGCAGCCACATTTTTTTCAAAAATAAGCCTTTTCACTGTACACTGCAAAACTGCTTGGGAACTGCAGCTCCACCATTTTGAACAAATACAAGATCATATTGTGTATTAAGGAAAAGTATGTTGTAAAGCTGTAGTTGCAATGAATGTAATGTGTCAGGCTGTAATGAACAAATTAAGGTCTAACCAAACAGAGACCCTTTAGCTTATTTCAGTCCATGATTTCAAGAAGAAATATGTTTTCTTTTACTTTGACTATATACCTTTGAAAATGTATTTTATCGCAAAGGTTTTGATGAGAAAGACAGTTTGCAGAGACTCAGATAAACCTTATCTTTGATCTATTTATATCAGTGAGTCTTCATCTGCTTTCCTTAATACCACTCTGGAGTGGGAGTTATCTTCCAAAGGAGCTTATATGACAATGCCGACATTCTTCAGATGCCTATAAATTGTCACTATTTTGTTTTTTGATAATTGTTATCATGATACTTAATTGTGCTAAGGATTTTTTCCTCAGAGATGAATGGTTAAAGAGTGGCCAAATAAGAGCCAGAAAATATTCCTGTCCGAGTTTATGAATTCCAGTGTGGAGGTTTTTCTGCAGGCTGAGCATTGTGTGAGCATTGTAGGGAAAGTGGCTAGAAGGAAAACTACCTGGAGGCTTTGTTCTTCTGGATAGACTTAAAACTGGATCGAATTTGAAGTCAAACTTGATAATTATCAATAAACTTGATGGGCATTTTTACATTTTCAGCTTACTGATGTTTTTAAACAGCTGATGGAATGCATTTATAATGGTGTTCTGCAGCAGTGTAACACTTGTCCTCAGAAATTGATGAGATTGGTATTTCTTGGATATTGGTGTGTACAGTGTAGTACAATAATAAAATGAGGTAAGAGCATGGGGTCTGTTTCATGAATCTTTAGGTTTTAAGCTTTTATTCTGGAGCTTTAGTGCCAAAATAAATTCTTCATATAATTTTGTTTCAAATGCAAGACCCAAGAAATACATAGCTGTGCATGTGCTCACTCCTTCAAATAACTTTAGAATTATTATGTTTGATACTTAATGTTTTTACAGCTTAGTTCTGTTTTAACTCTGTCAAAACAAATATAGGGCACAGAAAGAAAGCCAAATAACTTGTCTTCCCAGCCCACTCCCAAGCCCCTATTCCTAGTTTGTAAGTCAGTTTGCTTCTTTTTGTTTGCTTGTTTTTAACGTTGTCATTCCGTTCTCTTTGAAACAAAGCTTGGGTGCAGTTTTGGGTGTCAGTTCACCCCAAGACCCATCTCATGGTGATACAAATGTTGCTGGCACACAGCTGTTTGCTGCTGTCACCCCTGAGCAGTCTTCCAGCATTGCCTTGTCATGTCTTGCAGCATCCTGTACATCTACCTACTCCCACAACACATCCAGGGTATGCCACACTCTTCCACAGTGTGCAAAAGTGTTAAAATCAGCCTGAGAGGCTGTGATGCTGCCCCTTCGTGACTGTGGGCCCTTTGACCTAGGTAAACCCACAAGCTATTTCTTCCTAAAGACCCTGGGGACCTGGAGCATCCTTCTCCGTCCATGGGGGAGGATCAGGAGGGATCAGCCCTGAGGAGCTGGGGTGTAAGCCACCTGCACTGCTTGGGGCAGGGGTCTTCTGGATGCCCTTAGGCAAGGTAGGCATAGCTGTAATTGTTGGGTTTTAGTTTTATTGTTTGTGCTTACTTCATTACTTACTACAAAACTTCATTTCTGAAGCTGCTGATTTTGGCCAAATGCTATTTCATTCCTTCGCATTATTTCATTTGTTTCAGTTCTCCAGATACTGACATTTGACATACTAGTATTTATAGTCTAGGAATGAACTTTTGTTTTTTCTCCATTCCATTCCATTCATTTCCAGGGATGGAATGCTAATTCCATCCTTGCTGCATTTCCATAGCCCTTAAGTGAGCTGACTGCAGCTGATTAAGCTATTCATTGAATATTTCAGTGTGAGAAAAGGTGATAGAATTGAGAAACAATAGCATCTGAAATAGCTCTAGTTGTGCTACATAACATTATGCTGTGTTGCAAAGTCTGGTGACTTGACTGTCTGAAATTGAAATAGTTGCAATGAGGCTTTCTTGTCTGTACTATCCAACACAATTCATTAAATTTACAATTAATGTGAAGTGGAATGAACACAGATCAATGTGTCATAAGTTTTGTGATATATTTTACTGGTGGCCCTGAAAACTAATTGTTTTTGAAACAACCAGCCTTAGGTGGCTAATGACATGTTGTTCTCCAAATACCACTGCAGTAACTCTGTATATACAATAGATTTGTTTTAATAATACATTTCCTATATTCAGTAGATTAGTAAAACACGATTCCAATGTGACAGGGGCAGTTTCAGAAACTTGTAGTTAAAAATAGCTGAGTCATCAGAAGGTGAAATGTGTCCTGTACAAAAAATCAATAGAAGGCTCAAAAAATGTTTTGTTTTAATAATAACAGAGCTGTTATTAGATTTATGCTTCCTAAGGTTTGTGCCAGGTAAATTGCACTTTTGGATAGCATTCCAGTGCTGCTCCTGTAATCCCAGTGAAATCACAATATGAGGTCAATCTGGAGTGTTCAGTTATTGATCTGAAGACTAGATAAAGATTTAGTGCCCTTGTACACCTCTGACTTCCTCCCCAAAGCTGCAGAGGGTATTTGTTGTTCCTGAGCTGCTGCTCACCCTCTGGAGCCCTGGTGCAGTGGGGCTTGCACAGCTTGCGGCAACTTGTGGTAGGAAATAATTTGGTATCGGAATTGCCCAGACACCACAGAAACTGAAGATAGTGCCTAGTGCAGTCCAATCCATTTTTTCATTTCCTCTCCCTTAGGAACTGAAAGGATTAGGATGACCTAAAGAAGAAAAAAGCAGTTCTTTAGTGTCCTCTAATGACTTAGTGGCATTGTCTTCTGCTCATACTCATCCCCTCTGTACAGACTTGCTAGCACAGAATATGGTGTCTCTATGAGTTCCTTATTCACTTTATTGAAAGTAAAATTTACTTTAAGTTGCTTTAAATATAAATCAGAGATCTCGTATTGGTTTTTATTTTTTTTCCCCCAGCATAAAATAGATTGGTGTGAGGCAGGACATTGAGCATCATGCTACTAACCAGAGTTAGGAAGAGAGCTGCATGTTGCAAAGGACATGTGATCAATGTGAACAAATTAAAATTTACTTACTGATAGTGCCTGCCATCTGGGAGCATTTCCCAGATTATTTGTATTAAAATTAAATATATGAACATTGAGTTAGATAGACCTTACTGTATTGCTGGTATAACAAATGTAGGTCGAAACCTCTGCAAGCTTCCAGTTATAATTTAGACTAATTGCACCCTAGAAAGCTGTGAATGGCATGTATATTTTTTAATACAAAGATTCATTTAAAACATTTTTCTCTTTCTTTTTTTCTTCCTCCTTTCTTTTTGGTGTTATTTATTTCCTTTTTACCCCTTTTTTTTAGTCATTGCAGTTCTTTCAAAAGCAGGCTCTCAAAAAACAGCAAGGGTGAAGTAGAGGAGAGGAAACAGAGAAGACTAAAAAAATGTGGCTTTGCCACGGGTTCTGTAGACTTTCTGTTTTCTCCAGCCTTAAAGCTTCATTATAGGGTGTATCAAGATTGTACTGTCTGGAAGGAAGCTGTAGTTGTAATGTACAATAAGGACATGGCACATTAGTCAGCAGTCTGTTTATAACCTTGTGGTTTAGAGCAGAAACCCTTTCTGTAGGAGATTCTCCATCACAATCTCAAGTTGGAGCAGCTGCTGCTGTGAAAGGAAATGTACATTAAAAAGGCCAGGGAGAAACCACAGATAGGGATCCTCCTCCGCTATTTATAGCTCTCTCATTAAATGTCCCTTTCAAAGCTTTGAACAGAGATAGAAATCACATTTACATTTAGATGCATGAAAGGCATACACAAATGATGACATCAGTGGTTCAGCAGATGGCAAGATGAGTGCTGCAGTCCCTTATGAACTGGGCTCTGTCATTGCAGTTATTGTCTACATGGAAACCTCTGAGCTAAAGAGCATGGGATTACAAGAGACAGTAAGTGCACAGAGTCTGACCTAGTGTCTAGAAATGGAAGCAAGCAAACAAAATACTGTGAAAATTTCACCATTAATACTTTTACAGAAAAACACTGATTTAGTTGTTGAGATTTTCATGTGCAGGGTGTGGATCAACAGGAGCTGTGTGAACAGGAGTGTGGATCAAACTCTTCCCTGTGATTGCTTTAGGTTAGAGATAGGTCCATTTCAATTCAGTCATCCCTTATTACGCTTTGTTATTTAAAAATACATTGAAATTAATGCAGAATCATTTATCTTGCATTTACTTGGCAAATTTGGTATCCCTTGTTTAATTTTTGAAGCAGATTATCCGACATGCATAAGTGCATTTCAAGAAATATATGTCAAGAGTTGCTTCCTCCAGCTTTCCCATTAAATGGTTTACAGTGATGAATGCATGTTCCAGGAAAGCAGTCAAAATTAAATAGTGTGAAAATCTACATGGGTTTCAGTTCTGCACACAGTGAAGTCAATTGAAGCTTTGCCAGTGACATTAAGGGATCTGGAGTTTAATGTATTGCATAAACTGTTAAGCACTATGAAAGCAAGGCTCAGGGGTGGGCTGTATGTGTCTTCATAAGCCATTAATAATAATATGAAATAACTTACTGTAAATGAAAATCATGTGATGGTGTGTACATATTGATGTATATGTGCACATTTTATACCAGAAATCTTCCAAAAGGTCCTCATTGAAAGGGAAAATCAAATCTCTCAACTACTGGCTGTAGAGAGTCTGTTTCTTGGGATCTGAAGCAGAAGCTTATCAATGTGGAAGTGAAGGTGCACCAATTTGTGGGGGAATTGCTGAGCTGATCTTTAAAGCTCCTGGAATTCTCAGTGAGAGAAAGTAAAATTAAAAGACTGGAAAGACTTAACTCTAGTCCTTGTCTTAGACAGGAGTCTGCATTAAAACAGATACTTGGTAAACCTACCTGCCCTTCATATTCACACTGCAATTACCTTTTCATAAAGTAGTGGTACGAAAATCTGAAAAGACGCACAACACCCGTGGCTGTGAGATTTTGTCAGTTCTTCTGTTTGATAAACAAATGAATCCCAGATCATCTGAATATAATATGCAGATACGACTTAACACATAATTATCCCGATCTTGTGTTGTACAGTATGCACAATAAAAGGTTTAATGGCAGATAAAATACGTGGAGCCCATGATTTTTCCCATTTCTAGTCATACACAGGCAATTATGAACATTGTGAAATACACAATAAATTGTGATATTTTGCCTTTACTGATGTTATTAGCAAAGCTTTCATGATCTTCAGTATGTGCAAAATTGATACTTTGATTTTCTTTCCTATTTGCTTGGCTATCCCTGTATTTTTCAATTTTTGTTGGATATTGTTCTGTCAAAAATTGCCAAAAAGGAAAAGAGGAAAAAATCCATCTAAAAAAATGACAGTCTTGTTGGTTTAAAAAAAAATAATTTTGACTTACGAAATGGCAAAAATCAAAAGTCTGCCTTGTGTTTGTATTCCTTGATTTCCTGGTCCAGTCAAGATGCTGTGGCATGGTATTTCCTGGAATGGTCATAATTCTTCAGTGGCAGTTTCACTTAAACGAAGATCTTTTTTTTCCCTAATGTAATTTGATTAAAGAGGTTTTAATAAAAACGAATAAACACATAAAGTTACCCAATTATGAATCAGTTTGAAACATGAAGGTATAGTTGAAATGCAGGTCTCAGTTTTCCATTCTTACATGGTGCATTGAAATTCACCAATTGTTTACCAAGTCTTTTTTCAGGTGATTTCCTGGCATATGCTGACCCATTTTTCAAAACTTGAGGCATTATTACATGTTACAAAAAAAGTCTTTTGAACTTTTTATCAACTCTGTAAAAGTTACAGTGCACTCAGGGAAGGTTTCTCAGGCCAGCCTGTTTGCTTGACTTGCAAGAGTGAGGTCAGTATCTGTAACACTGTGGACACAGTGATCCTGCCTCTCCAGAGGATCAAGGCAAACCAGAGTACCATTGGTAGGTGGCCAAATGAAAGATACCCTGGAAAACAGTGTTTCAAATGTTCACATTAGGCTCAAAAGCTTCAAAGATCTGCTACGCTTAGACTATGTTCAAGTCAAGAGCTTGCTTTGTCTGCAATTCAGTAATTTCAAAGGGGAAAAACATAAATAACTTTAGAAAGGAAGTGGTCTTAGAGAATGGGAACAAAAATACCAAAGGTAACTTTCTAAAACTTTCTCATGTATTGAAGGGGTAGGAGCACATAGGTTAGAGGGATATGGTGCATCTTGAATAACTGTTTTATTTAGTTCTCTGCAAATAGAGAAAAGACATGAAAGCATCTAGCTAATGTTAAAGTCTGTGAAAGTTCTTTAGATAAAAAGAAACAGAATTCTCCCAAGAGAGCTAATGTGTTGCTATGTGAACAATTATAGTGCGGTAGCAGAAAATGTTTACTGAGTGCCCACTATTCTAGGAGGGATTTTCTGTAGGCTATATCAAAAGAGAAAGAAGTGTTTTGATGCCAGTTAAAAAGATCTGTCTGTTTTGAGATCTGCTCCGTTGTATTTACTCCGAAGAATCATGGCAAGCCTGCTTAGCAAGACTCAAACGGACTCTAAAATTGCTTGAGAGTTAAGAAGAAATTCAAGGACAGTTTTGTTATATTAAATTATTGGTATATGGGTAATTATACGTGTGGAGGACAGACTTATTCAGGAGAGAGATGCACAAACACATCCCTTTGTAGGGTATCCTCTAAATAACTAAAACTTCAGTTGTACCAGAAAGTATACTTTCTTTAGTCAGGTGGCTGAATGCAAGGGTAGAGATGAAAATCCAGAGGTTTTCCTCACTGTTACAAGAGCTCTTCCTGAGGGTGTTTTAACTGGAATTTTTTGGTGCTTATTTATAGTGCTAGCCTGTGCTTAACTGTGCATCTTCATCGCTGTTGTCACCTAATTAAGTAAGTTTAAACTTGTCCATGCTGCTTTCACACCTCCAGTGACAAGATTTCTTGTGCAGTGGGGTTGTTCATATGGAAAGCAGAAGAAAGGACCAGGATAAATAACCTGTTCATTATAGGAAAGGTATCAAATTTTTTAATGAGAACAGATAGGAATTTACTGTATTTCCTAATAATCTGGAGGTTGACACCCTCAGAAACACATGATCTTCAACTGTGTGAGACATTCATTCCCGATGGGATTGGAGGTATTGTAATATCAGGTATTCAGTGAAAAGAGGCAAGGAAAGAAATCTTCTTTGTTGAAATGATGATGACATTATTATTAGGTTTTTCTTGATATTTTTTGTGTGAAATAATGTCTCTAGCAGATATCACAAAGATGAAGTTGATTTTTCTCGTTCTTTTTGGTACCACTGTGTTATTAAACTTCTTAATATGGATTTTTTTTCACATTTCCTTGATAAAACAAATATAATTTATTAAAGTAGTCAAATAGAATATAATTATTATGATTTATTACATGTTTTCTTTCTTCAAGGAAGACTTTGGAAATTAAGTATAATGCTTAATTATAATTTGAAAGTTCTTTCTCTGTTCTTTTCTTCTTTACATTGTTATTATATTATTTTTTCCAATCACAGCTCTGGAGGGAAATTCCTGACCTTTTCATTTTTCCCATGTAAGTGCTGAACTGTGCTTGACATGTCAACTCATAAAGTTGTCAAATGTCATAATTATAGTTTCAGACCTGTGTCTCTGTGAGATTTCCTCAGGAACCATGAATCATAACCAATGTTTGTAGACAGACTCTGGAATTACATTTCACTGATAAGTGGAATAGAAGCAATGAATTAAGAAGTGGTTTCAGATAATTATCAAGTAATACCATTTTTAGAATGATCAGAAGAGAAAGAACTGGGCAAAACTCTCCATAATTCTAGTAAAAGTAAAATCACAGCATATATAATTTTTGTATTAATTTGGCTTTTGAGAATAATCTGTAATTGAAATGTAATTTTGGTCCATATCATGGTCCATATCAGTGTTTAGGATACTTTCTACTTAATTCAAGCTTATTTCACTTACAACAAAGATGAATGCTTTGTTCTTGGATAGTAAAGTCAACACAGCGATGGAAGAAACGAGATGGTTTTTGTATGAGCAATTATGCAGTGCACTGCTTTTCACTGATTTAAGTGAAAGCAGAAATTGGTTACAAGATATTTTCCAGAGGTAAGAATACTGTGTGATGGATATAATGGAAAAAGCGAGGAAGAAGAGAGGAAGGTTAAAAAATGCCTCAGAGGGAGCACTAAGTTTTAAAGCACTGAGCCTGTACAGGCTGCAGCTAAAAAATGTTGCCTTTTGACACCTAAACCGGGACAGTGCATGTCCCAGCACTGTTCCAATGCGTGCGATGTTCCATCAGTTCCAAGCACTTGAGTAAACAACCCCAGCGTTGTGGTCCTCTGGGAGGCCAAGCATTGGTTTTACTTCAGTGCTTGTCAAGGCCATAAAGAGTTTAAATGCAAATATATTAATTTGGCAGTAACCCAGGAGACATTGCTGCTGCTGCCTTGGTGTCCAACAGGTCTCCAGTGAATTGGTGCTATTACTATGCCAAATTGAGTGTTTTTCTGGATGGATGGACAGAAAGCAAAGGATAAGCAGTGGTGAGGTCACATGTGGAAACTACTATTTGGTGTGGAATACCTTATCAGAGAGAAAGTAATTAACTGTATAAACTTAGTAGTGAGGAGATAGTTTATAAGAAGGCGAAGACATGAAGAGGACATGTAAAATAAAAAGCCCACAGAAAAAGTTTAGTAGGATTGAGGCTGGAAAGCTAAATTATAAAAACAAGTATGAACAAATCCCCAGAAATGTTCATTCTCTGCTTGTTCTTAGTCCAGTGCTAGTTGGTGTTGTCTGGGGCATGAGAAGCCAATGAAGATTTCCCCCTTCCTCTCCTTTCTGTCCTTCTTACTGCCAGCATGGTAACTCTTTGCAATTTTAGATGATGTGAAAGCAGCAGGATGCTCCGGATGGTTGGTCTGGGCTCTTGGTCTTGCAGGGTGAATGATGGTGCAAAGCTGCTTGTTACCCTACAGCAAGGCCATGGAAACATTAATTTGGTGGCCCAGTGCTGCCTGTCCCCGAGTCTGAGTGCAGCACTTGGGGGAACTGCTCCATGTGCCATCTGCAGGAGCACCAGCGCTGAGGCACTGCTGGTCTGGGGGACTCAGCATCTGGCACCTCTGGTTCTCAGGCTTCAGAGGAGGGCATTGCTTGAGCTCGGGCTGGCAGGGTTACACCTTTTGCCTGTTGTCTTCTCCCTTTCTGGGTCAGGTGTAATGAAAATTTCTTCTCTCTCACCGTTTACTTTAGAGGACCTCCAATTTCTTTACAGTATTTGCTGTTCTGAAAAACACCACCTTGAATCATGGAATAGGCTTCTGGGCAAGTGGCTGAATTTCATAGTGCTGTTTTCCAGTCACTGCAATGCTGTGAGACTCCTGCCTTTGTTCCCTTACAAGCCTTGCAGCGGAACTGAGCTTGTTCCTTTCAGACGCTGACATAGTGTATTATTTCATATTTCATCTTATTGTCTGCTTAGGGTAGCTTATGCTGGTCTTGTGTTCTTCTCTATAATTGCCTTTATTGTTTGACCTCTTATGGCAGCTTAGCTCTTAACTCACCCTAAAGTCCCCAATAACTTCTGAAATATTTTGATTTGGTGGAAAAACTCAAGAGTGATTATCTTCTGTATTGTATTTTAACCTCAGGAAATCCTGGCCTCCTGTTCCCCAGAATGAAGGACATGTAAGTGCTACAGGAGCACAGCATCATTTGTGTTTCCACAGTGATTTCCAGAGGAAATCTTAGCATGCATGAAGTATTACCTTCATTTTTTAAAAATAAACTTCTCTTCCAAGTTAGTCATTTAAATATGCCTCTCCCTCTTCCATTTCTAACATTCTGTAAATGGTAAGATAAACTAAAAATGCACAAGTGTTTCTGAATGACGATAAGTGCTTGGAAGTTCTTGGAAAAAAGACACTTTGTCTTAATGCTATACCTGATGTATAGGATATAGGTTGATGAAAATCATTATAATGTCATAGCGTCACAAATATTAAAAGAGAAAAAGTGTGTTTTTTCTATACCCACTTCAAGCCTGTATGATGAGAAATGAAGTTTCTGTGCACTGTGATGTAAAGTAGGATTTATAGCTCTGCTATGTAAACCTTGATGGGTTGCTTTTGGCTTGCTTCATCGCTTTTTGGATAATTTTTGCAACGAGCAATGGAGAGATTTGAACTTAAAAAGAAGTCGGGTTTAACTTGGTCTGCTACCCAGGATTCTGCTTCCAGAATAATAAACATCAAAGTTTCTGTAAGGAAAAAGTAGCTCTAGGAATTTGTGCCAGCAAAATACGTCAGGTTCAGTATCCAATATCTCCAGGCACAGAATATTGATGCCAAAGTAAAATCTCAATTTCCTATATTTGACAGAAAAAATACATCTAACTGAAAATGTGCTCTGAGGGGAATCTGTCACGTCTCTTCAGACCTCTGAAATGTACAGTGTCACTGAAAGCAGTCTATCTTCAGAGTGAATTATTTATGGAATGCACATCTGTGTTTCTTGGTGCTCATTAGAAGAGTTAGTGGCTGCTTCTGGGGTTTGCTGCCACCCATACTTGGCTGTGTCCATCTCTTTACATCTGTTATGCCTTTATAACTAATTGCAGTTAAATCGAGGAGTAATAGAGTAATCCCATACCACAGAACTGAATGAGGAAACTCACCAACCTAAACAATAACAAAAAGTCCAGCACAGAATAGTTTTAAAGAGCAAAACTCTCTTTCTGTATGCAATAACACAGCTAGAACCAGATGTAATGGAAAAAAAGAAACAGTAGGAAAGTGTTACTTATCCAGGTCTTAACACTTGTTTCTTTCATATGTCCTTATGCATTTGAAGTGTGGAGGTTTTGCCCTTTCAAATGTCTGGGCCTTCCTTCTATTAAAATGTGGGTACTGAAGTTAGAAAAAATACCCAAATAAATAAATCAATCACTGTTGTGAACCAGTGTGGTGATTTTTGTTCCAGCTCTTCAAACTTACTTCAGGCTACATTTCTGCTCACTGTCAGTAACACATTTAGGTGTAGTATTGTACTGCAGTCTGATTACTTCAGACAATAATAGTTCTTAAATTTGTAGACAATTTGGCCCAGGATATGGAGTAATGTGGTTTGACACTGTTTTGGCAGATCTCAGAAGGGCTAAAACATTTCCGTATTCTGTAGGATTTGGTTTTTTATGAATTAATGTTTTCAGCCTTCACAAAAGCCAGAAGTGCTTTTTGAGTTTACACACTCAAGGAGGAACCATAACACTCTAATCTCTGTATCAATAAAGATGTGAATCTGAACTGTCATCAGCATTTACTCTCTTACTGATGAATTTAGCAGCCAGATTCACTTTAAAAATAATATTAGTGCAGACCATTGCATGTGACAGGTGCTTGGATGCTGGCTCTCCAGGATGCTTGCAGTCTCTTACGTTGTTCACTTGTGGGAGAAAGAATCTTTGACTAGTTCTACTTTGGAGCAAAATCTGGCAGAAGGAGACAAAATTTCCATGCAGACATTGTTATTTTCTCTGGCTTCCTCACTTAACTGGTTAAAAAAATAGCTGTCTTTCACTCTTGTGTGTTGATTTAGAACATTTGTGGGATTTAAATGAACCTACACAGGAAAGATATAATAAAAATGCAGTATCTTCTCTAGTTTAGCGTAATTTACCTGAAAAATGTTATGTTCACCAGGTGTGACATTGTTTTCACAAAACCTGTGTTTTCCTTTGTAGGTGGATTTCTGTGACTGTAATCCCAGTTCAGCAATCCTCAAATAAAACCATGAGATAGCATATTTCCTTCCTTCATTTAAATAGAAACATGTAACTATAAAGCCAAATGATAAGCAAATAGCAGCTGAACATCACGTGTCATCCTGCTTTCCCTCGCGTGCGTTGATGTGGTAAGCAAATTACATCTGTTAGGATATTTCTGTAGTGAAAATCCATGAAGAAAGAGCTCTTCAGTACAGCTGTCCAGACTTTCAAAAATATCATAAGGCTCTTAATTTTTTTTTTTCTGTTTTAGTGGAAACATATTAGCAATATACTCAAGGCAAATTTCAGTGTAATGAGAAGTGAGTGCTGTGTACTTTTTTCTCTGCCAGTATTCACTTGCTTTTATACTAACTGTTCAGTCAAGTGATTTCATTGTGTTCAGTCTTGCTTTTCTTACAACATCCTGTCTGTTTCTCCATTTCAAACTGTTCCTTAAAAAAAAAAAAAAAAAAAAAAGCATTCATATTCACTGTCTATTTGAGCTGAATATTGCTGATTCTGCCTGTTTTAGAAGTTTCTTTGAGTCCAAAGCTTTGGAGTATAATTTAGGATTGGTTCTTGATTTTGTGGCTGTTGAAATGTTAAGTCAAAATATTAGTAAATGTTAAAATCTCAGTGTAAGGTTAGTTAAAATATTAATTTTTACTTCTGATCTATTAATGATTGCTTCTGTTGTTCACCGAGCAAATTTTCAAACCACCTTTCTTGCCCTTGCTCTTGTGACATCTTTGATAGCAAACAAATTCCCCATAACAGTGTCAGAGGCCATGATAGATATCCTTCCTCAGATCTCTCCTTAATACTTACTTTCGTCACAGCAGTTCTTAAAGGTAAGGGAGGAAAAAGGGTTAATGAGGTCTGTGGTAAGATCATGGCCATATGCTTTTTTTTTTTTTTTTTCCTCCTTACATAGCATGCTGTCTGAGAGCAGGTACAGTCTTTGTTCAGTGATGGCACAGTGGTGTCTGTCCATCTGTCCTGTCCTGGGGCTGGCACAGGCTTTGTGACAATAATGTTAATGCCTGTATGGGAAGTCTTGCACTGCTGGAGTGGCAGCTTCGAGTAAACCATGGTTAAGATCCCAGAATGGCTTTCTGCACTGTGACTATGCTTGGAATTTTGTTTGTGTACATGTTGGCACAAGGAGCGTCTGCCAGCTCTGATGGGTTTTTTGGTGTGTGTTTTTGGTTTTTTTTGGGGCTTTTTGTTTGAATTTTTAAAATTTCCATTGTTTAGTGATCAGTAAGTAAAGTGATTTTTCATATTTCTTTATAGAACTCAAGGCACTTTTCATTGACAAGCATCCCTATCTTTTTCTAGGGATAAACATCATGGTTGGACTATTTTTGCCTGTTTGAAAAAGCTGTGAGCCAAAGCATGAAATGCTCAAAGCAGGCATGTATAATACATAGCTCAGAAATCCTGGTAAAGTCTGGTTTCCTACATCACAGTCTTATCTTTTAGCTTGGTAGTTTGTAAGTTATGCAGCCGTGATAGAACAACTTCTTGATGGAAGTCTGGAAGCTGTTCCTAGTCAGGAAACTCACAGTTCCTGAAATTATCTCTTGGACTTTTTTGAATTTTTTTTTACTTAGGTTTGCCCTCATATCCTGCTTCCTTTGACATGCTGAGTTGATTATTTAGGTCTAATGGGGCCTTCTGAATAGTGTAAGATGTGATAAGAGCATTATTTCCAGTGTGAAATATTTTATGAGCAAACCTTGCGTTTGAGTTTGTCACTTTCATGGGGTTGGAGTATGAGACTGGCATGTCCAGTGTGGGACATAAAGCTCACCCTGGGATCCTGGAATGCATTTGTCCCCAGCACAGCCCTATTGCTAAATGCTGCTTTGGTTTCACTCTGGAAAAATAGCGTAATATGCTACCATGAGAGAGTTTTCAAATAGTTGTTTTAGCATAGCAATGGTGCAATATAGATACAATTTTACATTCTGTCATCCTTTTTAAGCCAAATCAAAGACAAAAGGCGTAATGTTGTACTAACCTCAGTGTTCTTTTCTCCAGGTAGATCCCAGGTGGGAGTCTGCACAGCAGACAGTGAAGCACGGACACCCCACTACCCCTGTTTGCCCTGCATCGATACTTTATACATTTTATACACGTTTTTTCTAGTACCTTTTCAAATAGTGTCAAGATTCTAAATTTTGTATTTAGAAACAAGATGGTGTTGTCAAGCTTTTAAAAAGCTTTTGGTTCATACCTGGTTTGAAGAGAAGGCCTCAGTGAAAAAAAGGCACCTGGAGAATTCTAGCATGAACAATCAGTTTTTCTAGGTCCACAAATGCCAATAAAACACCTTTGAAAATAGAAGAGCTGTCTTTTATATATATAGGGCCTATATTTTTTTACCCTCAGGTAATTTATAAACAGGTGAAAAGCTTTTGCATAAAAAATTGTTCAATGTGAATAGAACCCAAATATAGAAAAATTGCATCCAGAAAGAAACTTTCCAGATACAAAAACTTGATTGAGAATTTACTGGAGTCAGTGGAAAATCTTTTCTCAAAGTTGCTTTTGCTTGAGCCTGTAATGCCTTGTTCTGTCAGATTCCTGAGTATGTGCTTGACTTGACATTCCAGACTAACCCCTCTGGTGTTAATATGCTGAAGGTATGTATATGTTTAATTGTTGAAGTCCTACATACAGGAGAACAAGACAAAACTGAGCTCTCATGGTAGTTTTTGCTACTAGTGAAACTAAAAGGGAAAATGTCCTTATTGTATATACATAGAAGTCTTTATGGTTAGAATCAGGTCAAATATCACTGGCTTGTTTGGGGAGAAAAGTATAGCTCCTTTGTGCTAAGTAGTGTGTCTTGGTGAGTTTTATGTGTTGGCTGCTCTTTCCCAAATTTGTTGCTTTTTATTAGGTGTAGTTTTTAATGGTCAATGTGGTACTCATCAGTCCCTTTGCCTTCCCCCTTTCTGTGTTCCTAAAATCTGAACACATTTTTTTAGATTAGTTATATTTTGTAATTCTTTCTTTTTTCTTAATGGTTTAGCAGACTGCTGGAAAAAATAACCTGAAGCATGCTTTTGGCAGTCATCACACTGTGATCATAAAAGTTAAAACCAGGTTGAAAGAAAAAGTGGAGTACATAAAAAAAAAAGAAGTAGAAAATGTGTCAAAGACTGGATAGCTAATATTTTATGAAACAATCCAAACAGCTTTGTCTTTTAATGCGAAAATATAATAATTTCATAAAAAGGATTTTCTTTCAGATTGTTTAATTAAATAAGAATGAACTACTGAATCACAAGGTGTAACAGGGTTAATAAAAGCAGGGAATACTGGGTCACTTCCCAAAAGGTTTTTTCTCTGTCTTCCTTGTAATCATGTGGTTTTGATTTTGTTTGTGAACTGTGCCAAATCTGTCTTTTCATATGATTTTGAGTATCTGCAAATGCAATTTCTTTAGTTAAAATTAGAAGTGTGCTTTAGATCAAAGAAGATGTTAGCGAAAAGAAATACGAAAATAATTTTCATGACCTGGGGATGACCTCCTTATTGCCTGAGTCTCTCAGTGAGGGATGTTCCTGCTTTTCTATAAGATGTACATATCCACATACAAACGAGATGGTAGAGAAGTGCTTGGATACAGTTGGGAAAGACTTTGCATCCACACTAATCAGTACTGTTCCTCTGTTTTCTGTTGAATTATTGTTCCTGAATTAAGAGCTTGATAGATGTATATTGGATCAGGCACTGCATTATGTTCCTATTTGATTGGCATTATTATTTCCCAGGTTCCCTTTTTTCTTCAATTAGGCAAGCTTTTTGTCTCAAAATGCCCCAAATGCTGTGAACCTCCAAGTGAAAATACTGCTGTAGGGCTTCTCAGGAGATGCCCTTTGGCTGTATTTTGCCCTCTTCTGTGGGCTGGCTAGTTAGCTACTTCTGGGCTTTCTAGACATGAGTAATGGCAGTATGTGTGAGAAAAGTAATTTCATGAATCTCAAAATATTTTGAATAAAGAAATTTTAAAAAATCATACAAAATGTATGAATCCAGCTTTTAAAGTGTATGAGAGTTTATTATACCTCTTTCTTATACTTTACCAGCCTGCTACGCCTGCATAAAATCAAAATAAAATGCAATAAATCTGGAAGGTAGGGCATTGTTTTCCTCCTTGCTTTCAGTGCTTTAATATTGGTCTGAATTATGGAAGTGTGGCAAAATCTTAGCTCTGTGTTATATTACACTTACTAAAAAATATTAATGACTACACAGGAATTGTGGTGAAAGTGCTCAGACTGATGCCAGATGCCACTGATAGAAGTAACAAAAGCCCTTCGGACTTTTATTAGTGAACAAATTTGTCCTTGGATAAGATGTACCTTTTCACTAACATGATGTTTCCTCTGCATTGTCAGAAAAGAGCTTGTCTGATGTACTGCTAGTAACATAAAAGAGAAAGGAAGTTTCAAGTGAGATGAAAGGAACCACAAAAGATGGATTTTTTGTAGCTGCTTTGTACTGCTCAGAGGAAACAGTAATTAGACAGTGCTAGGAATTACTCCTTGGTTACTGACCCTGCTGGTCATTGCCCTTTAATGTCCTTGGCATATTGGGGGCATAGTGTAGAGCATGGCTATTATTTGCCCTTTTGTGAGGAGCATGCCTTGTTGCTCTGAAGTAGCCTTTCTGTGTGCACTTAGAATAAACCTGAGGCAGGTTCATTTTGTACCAACCTGCACAGAGCTCTCTAGCCATAGGTAGGGCTGATTATACAATAGGTGGTTGCTCAATTGCTGCTTGACTGTCAGCTCTTACGGGTGCTGTTCAAAGTCAGGGTTGCGATTTCTGTTGTTCTTGACTGAGACATATGCACAAGTCCTTTCTGTAAATGCAGGAATGCCTTACTACTCTTTGGAGGGAAAACCCAGTGGAAGCTCTGAGGAAAGCTGAGAAGATAAAAAGCATTATGTTTGCTGCCTGTATGAGGAAAAATACCTGGTTTTAGGACACTGCAGTGTGTGCCTCCAAGCAGACCTAAAAGCCATTAGGGATTTTTTTTGGTTAACCATTTCTATCTTACGAAGGCTGTTCTGTGTCTTGCAGCTGTCCAGCTGTGCTGTAGTTTGCAGTGTCAGGGTCAATGTCCCTGTACGTGATTTTTTTGTCTGGAACTCCCTTATTTAAAGGCAAAACATCTCTTGAAAGCCTTCTGGATGCACTCCCATCTGCTGTGGAGACAAAGGATTTGTCTGGTTCAGTTATCTCCATCATTATTCTTGAGTCATAAAGCTGTTGTATGATTCACTCCTTCCTCTTACGCATGAAGTTTGATTTTATTAGCCTCTGCACCAGTTTAGCTTCCTCTCCTTAAACTATTATACTATCTTGCTAGGAATAATAATCACTTTCTATCTTTCCTTTTAATGTGTATGATATAAGGAGCATTTTCTAAAGGGTGTCTGTATTTCAAATATATGTGGGTGTGAAGAGATAGACCTCCAACCATCCAGGTCTGCATTTCTACCTAACTGACTATAAATGAATCATTAAGGTACAATACTAATTTTTATTTAAAATTTTTACCATTGACAATTTCTGAAGCCACTGTTGCATTGTTTGGTATTGTAGTGTTGCTCTACCAATGTTGATCGCTCTCTACCCACTTAACCTTTATTTTCTTCTGCTTTATTGTAACCATTGCTGCTGGTTATCACATAGGTTTCATACCTTAAATGCAGAAACGTGAGAGAGTGTTAGCTGCTAAAATCAGGGACTTTTCCATCAGGGTTTCACAGGATTTGCCAGGTTTCTAAGCCTGTAATGTAGATGTATTTTTTCTGGGAAAAAACCAACCCAACACAAAAAGTAATCAAAGACCCCCCTAGCATCTAAAATGACAGAACTCTGTTGTTAAAATTATTTCTATCAAAAGGGTGATAATAAAATAATTTTTAAGACTAGAAGAAGATACCTGGGTATTTGTTGTTTTCTGACAATATTGACATAAATCAATACATATTGACATAAACCAGTCATAAATTGGTTGTTTTCTGACGTAAATGATGTCCTCTGTTAGTCATCACAAGTCAATTTTTCATTTTTCTTTCCATGTAGGAGCAAATTAACAGCATGATTAACTTTTGCACTTTGCCTTTGTCTTTCTTACAGTCATTTTTATATAAAAGGTCACTTTATAACACTATCTGTATACTCCATGGCCAATGATCACAGAAGCTAAGATCAGTAAATACTAGGGCTCATCTATGCAAGGGAAGCTGAATAAATATGCCAGTTGAAAAGGAACTCCTGTTCTGTAACATGCTGTCTACACAAGGGACTCGTTACAGGGGAACATTTATGAGGAAATTGTATCCTTTCCCTCCGTTAGCAATGACCAATGCACTTCAGCATCATCTGCCTGAATCACAGATCTGCAGCCCACAGGTTTTTTCACACGTTTTAGCTTGTGACAAAATAGCAGTGGAATAAAAGAATGTTCCCGTTACCAGTCAAGAAAGAACGTCCAGTACGGGGAGCCTTGGTGGAGTAACAAGTGCCGCTGCAATGCCTTAGAAAGGCTCCTGGAAATCCAGGAAGAAAGTCTGGAGGCTTATCACTAGTTATTTCTAATTTCTCTTGAGCAGAGAAAGTATATTCCCTAAGGACCCAGAATGTCCTTGTGACAGAAATTGTAATATTTTTCAGTCAGAAATAGCTTTCCTCTGTGGAGAGAGCAATGCGAGCAGTTTTTCTGGGTGAAGATGAGCTATGAGCGTGCTTCCCTTGCACGCGCTGGTGCAGCCCTGAATGCTGCCCAAGCTTGCTTTCCTCCTGGAACATGGCCTTGCACTGAGTTCTGGAGAATGGTGCTACAGAGGAGGAGCCTTGGCCTGACTTTACTCCCTCAGCCCTTTTCAGATTTGCTTTTTGCTCTGGGCACTGCTGGGATAATTACAGTGTCCATCGTCTCCAACCTGGAAATCGGTACCACGTGAGCTTGTGGCTGTGCTTCTGTGCTTTTGGCCACCCATATGGCAGGGGGAATCGTAGAATGGTTTGGGTTTGAAGGAACCTTAAGGATCTTCTAGTTCCAGCTCCCCTGATGTGGGCAGGGATCCTTACACTAGACAGGTTGCTTAGAGCCCCATCCAACCTGGCCTTGAACACTTCCAGGGATGGGGCATCTGCAGCTTATCTGGGTAACCTGTTCCAGTGCCTCATGACCCTAAGAGTAAAGAATTTCTTCCTAAAACCCAATCTCAACTTACATAGCAATGTTTAATTGGGCTTGCATGACTTATTGGAAAATAATTATTTACATGTTTTCATTGACTTTTTCTTTGTTTGTTTCGAGTAATAAAGGAGATTTTACTTTTGTTTCTTCAATTACTTGTCCAGCATTCCTGCCCAGTTCTTTGACTTTAGAGCCTGGAATCTAGATACAAATGGTTTTTTTTCTGATTTTTATTTCTTCTCTTCATGAAATGAGGATGAGAAAAAGCAGAGCCCAAATGTGTCTCCTGCTGGCAGCAGGCGTTTGAACTAGTTTAGCTTTGAAATTTCCCATATATTTGTTACATGTAAAAGGAATGAGATAGTAGAGTTCAGTCCTTTTGAAGTGCTCTGAGAGCTGGCAAGTACCTTCGTAGCTGAAGTAAAAAAGCTGATTCTAGAGTTTGCTGAAGAGAGAAAGCTTGTTAAAGTGAACTTGATGAGGAACCATCATGAATGCATGTCTAAATTATGTATCAGCTTTCTCATAATTGGGTTTATTTCGATGATAAATTGATGGCTTGAAAAAAAAATCTTTGCTTTGTCTGCCAACCAAAACTTGAGGGATACAGTGAGTGCTTTTGAAATGAAAATTCACTTGTTATAAATGGAAAATCCTCCTGTCTTACTGAGCACAGTGGAAGAGATGAATCCCTTACATCCCACAGCCAGCATCACAGAGGACAGAGAGTTACTCATGACATCTCTGCAGGGCCAGTGTCATTTACAAAGAAGACCAGGGTATGTTTTGGTCTGTGTTTTTTCCTAGCAGTGAGAGTAAAAACTGGTAGGTAAAAAACCTGTTTCATACTCTGCCACGGACTGGTAAGGGTGAAAATCAATTTCATGTTTGGTTTCTTAGGAACCTCATCTTCAGTGCCGAGCTAGTGATACTTGCTGCTGTAACACTAATGAAGTCTGTAAATGCAAAGCCCTATTTAGTTTTCTTAAGGCATGTAAAATGCAATTTATTGTAAAACTAGTTTGGTTAATCCAGGCATATATATAGATGGTTATTTGTTGCTTTTAAAATTCTGACAATTTTTAAAATCTGCTTTGAATTTAAGAGAGTGCTTTTTAATACTTTTACACAAAATGAGGCTTTTGTGCATATCACATTTAGGTGTTTCTTATTAAGCTAAAAGGGTTTAATTAAATACGTAAACTTGTTTTGCTTTACAAGTGATTTGTTTTGATTTAAAGAATCATCACTACCTGTATTGGATACATCAGTTTGTGCACAGGAACACCAGTCTAGTAGGCAAAAATGGTTGTATTCTGTGGTAAAGCAGGTGGGCTTTTCCCAAAATGCTGGGTGCAGTGCTACACTGTGCAATGCTTCAGTGTGGCACAGCATATTGTGGAAAGATTGCAGGAATGTGCCAGCAAAGAGAGCTGTAGGTGGGGACTGCAGGAGCCGAGCAGATGCTTTGCCCACTTTTTGTGGGAGGCTGTGCCAAGTCCTGTAGCTGCCGGGGTGAGAGTGGGCTGCTGGAAACCTGTAGAAAGCACTGAGTCATCCAGAACTTTTCTGGTGGAAATAGCTGTCTTTGGCATGAGGTAATCTGTCTGGAGAATTTAATTTCCAACGCAAAGACACGTAAGATCCTAGTTTGAAGCCCAACTGACAGACTTTGTACTCTGTAGAAAGGAGATCACCTCTTAACTTGTACATGTCAAGGCCAGCAGAAACAGCTGCTGCTTGTGAGCTTTCACTGCAAGTTTAATGTGTTGTACAGAATTTATTGTTAACTCTGATTTTAAGCAGTAGTGTTCAAGTAATTATGAAAATTTCCAGAAAGAGCTTGAAACTGATTTTAAATCATAGCTGTTAAAAGTGTCTGTGTTTTTGGTTTTTTTTCTAAATCAAGAGGTTGCCAAAAGATCCCTGATTTTCTTTTCACCCTGTTTTCTTCCAGTGTATTTTTTAGCAGTTAATGGCAAGAAAGGGAAATACTAGTTTTTTCACAAATCTTTTGTGTTGACTGGTGACCTGTTTCTGCTTTCATGTAAGTCACCTGTGAAACTTGCAGTAGTTTCTCTTCCAGCAAGCTTAGACCAATGTTACCATCTTAGTAAATGTTGCCCTAAAATTACATAAGACCTATCCAGTGATTTAGAAACTAATACTGCATTGTGGGTCTGTCTTTCAATGACATTTTTGCACAAATTGTGGAGATTTGCATTGAAATGCCATTTTAAGGCAGGTTCAAGACATTTAGTTTACAGGGTACTGAAAATCTAAACTTTCTGATTTGTTCACTTTTCTATCTTGCATCATTTATTTTCTTCCTTTCCTCTCCTTCTTTTCATATTCAAAGGGGAAACACATTCTGTGATCTTTGGTTTTCCATGTAGTTGATCTCCAGAGAACTTCTTTCTCTTTGAAATACGAGTAAAAATTGGAGCATAAGAAAGTCTTCAATAACATTTAATGAAGGAATTTCTTGCCAGCAAGGCTTCTGAGATTTTTTCTGCCATTTATCTACAAGAGAAGTTTGCTGATTGTCATATTAAAAATTACAAGCAACTGTAAGTAATCAGAAACACTAAATCTGTTATTTCAGGAATGTTGTTGGCTTTTCCATAAGAAATACAGGAAAGCAGAAGGACTCAGTTTTTAAGGATATTTGACGCTGGTTTGTAAAAGAGTTCCTTAAGTGCTTAAGCTTCCCAGGACTTAATTATTTTTCTCCCATACAGCTTGCAGTTCCATGAGTGAAATACTGTACATTTTAAGGCTAACTGCTTGACATTAGACCGTGGCTAGTGGCATGGCGTTGCCTTGACTTGTAGGATATATAATTAGTAGGTGCTAAACTTTTTGTCCCTTTGTTTTAGGAAATTACTGTCTTTACTGTGCAAATACAGCCTGACCTGAAAATGGCAGTGGTTAGTCACTGTTAATTGGATGACCTGTCTAGCATTAATGATGTACAAGCTGTTCCTAGGAAACCGTGGAAGACCTTTGCTGACAGTAACTGCAGAAGCGAATGTGACATTCACAATGTTTGCCAGGCACCAGAAAAGCACGACATTTTAAAATACCTTTTTTCCTCAATCGTTTATCAGGTTGTAATGTACCACACACAGTCTAAGAGGGATGTAAAAGCCTTCTAAAAGCCATAATGATATGATGGCTTAGGTTTTACCAGAGATGCTAAGATATTCATAAACTTGATTGCTGCATTTCATGTCTTATGTTACTCATTCATTCCTTATCACAAACCTCTGTATCTGAGCTGAAATTAGGTGTAAGCATTTATAAATGTCATACATTGTTTGCAAGACATACTTGTGCTATTGTGAATGAGAGACAATCATTCGTCAAGATATATCATCCAAAAATTAATAAAATTCATTGAGGAAGAATTTTAAATATTCAGCCAATGGAAATGTTCATTTGTGTTTATTTTAGCTTAGACCCTGGGAATCAATGAAAACAATTTTACTTTTTTCCATGGTGGTGAAATAAATGAGAAAAGGCAGATATATTTCTTCAAGCTTTTTCTTTTTAAAGCCACTTCCAATTCTGTAGTGGAACAGAAGTTTTTCTACTGGTTTGAAGACACTGTCTAATAGTTCTTCATCATACTGACATTTACATAGTCTTTTAATTAAAAAAAATTAAAAATTCTGTGAGGCAATTGCAGTTACAGAACCTTATGAAGGGCGATTAAGGTCTGCATTAAATGGCTCATGAAGGATTAATGGGCAGAGCAGCTCTTCCTCTGGCTAAGTAGCCTGCTGGCAACAGGTGACCCAGAGGCTGTTTTCTCCATGGGCTGGGCTGTTTTCCAGAGAAGGCTGAAACTTGTAGAAATGGTGGGGCAGGACATACTCTATGAATAGACCAGGGAACCCATAAAGTGCTAAGGCTGAATGATCTGATGGCTGCCAAGCTTGGCTTTTGAGGTATCTGTGTTAGCCCATGCAGGGGAGGAGGAGCAGCAGCAGCAGCAGGTTCTTTGGTGCAGGAGTGGGTGTGGAATGCTGGCTGCATTGCACTGATGAAATGAATGAGTTTTCCTAAGATTTTTGGATACAGTATGAAATTCAATACTCATATTGAGCAGAAACCCAGTATTTCTTTGGTTGTTGTGCCTAGAATTAAGAAAATGGGTAGGGCTGGGAGCTGACAGAGGTGTGGACCAGGCAGCCTTGTTCTCTGCAGCCAGAGGATTGATAGGAGACGGGTTTCTTTTCTTCAGAGACAAAGATAAGAAAATGCCCGGGGAGCTAAAGTATAAACACAGAATTTACATTTTGAAGCAGGGCTGTTATTGAACTCTCTGTTATCTTTCTCTTTTCATTCCTTTTGCATTTGCTTTTAGTTTCTTTAACTCTTGATTTGCTAGCAAAACTTGGGAGTTGAGCTGGCACCTCAGTGCTAAGAGGTTTCTTTGAATACTGGTTTCACACTTTGTTTTATGAATTATGTAATTTTTCTTTATCACTCCAGAAACTGTCATTGTTCCCTTTCACTGAAAATCACTCCCTTGTTTGTGGTGTTGGGAAGTACTGTTCTGCTGACCAAGTCCTCCGTGACATAATGATTGGTGTATTTGACTGTCACCTATTAGTCTTCCTAAGGAAAATGGGGTTGACCGCTTCAATCACTTTTCATAGGAAACACTCTATATTTCCAGTGACTCCTTTCCTCTTCCTGGCTCATTTGGGATGGGTCATTACCACTGAAGATAGAAGGCTGTGCTTTTGGCTCACTGTGGACCCTGTGTGATTGTTTCCATGAACCCTTCTAAACACTGTTAACGATTCTTTGGGGGGAAGGCCAAGTAATACCCTATGGGAAACATATGTTTCTCTTTAGTCATTTGAACCAGGCCTTTAAAATTCAAGTGGGTGAGAAAGGTGGGGGATTAATGCACAGGTCTGGAAATCA
Organism: Acanthiza pusilla; assembly: GCA_036630365.1. Taxonomy (NCBI): domain Eukaryota; kingdom Metazoa; phylum Chordata; class Aves; order Passeriformes; family Acanthizidae; genus Acanthiza; species Acanthiza pusilla. Next base: position 26,209,626 of record JAXCHO010000164.1, read on the forward strand.
GAAGAAAATATTTCTCCTTCTGGCTTCCTCAGGTGTGTCCTAGGGAAAAGCACAAGTGCAAACTGCAGTCCTGTTCATATTTACGGGAGTATCAATTTTGCCTGTCAGTTTGTGAAGCATTTTCCCCATAAGTAACAGGCCAGTATACATATGCATGAGTACTCTGAGTATTCATCACAGCGCTGTGATGTGCAGTGCTGCCTATTTCTTTATATAGTATCCATCTGTTTTCATAGCATCAGTTGATTGCGTGGTCTGATTACTCTTGATGATTAAACCTCTTGCATTCCCTGGTATTAGCAGATAGGAAGAAACAGTAAATAGGATCTCAATGCCTAAAGAGGAAACGGAGGGGTTTAGTCACAGTGATGGCATTGTGTCTGTCAGATAAAATGAAACTGTTTTACTCAAATTAGAAAACTTTTAAACTTGTCTAGCAAAACATTTCAGGGATTAATCCATATTTATAAAACCATCTTATCTGGAAGGAAAGGAAGTAATGGTATTAATAGCACTAGGTCTGCTAGCATCTTATCATTGGATTAAGGTTAACAAGCACAGACTGAAGGGTCGTAAGTAGACATGACTGCATGCTTGATTGATAATTACTTAGGTCTTGTTTGTGTAACACTTTTCCTGGCTTGAATTTGCCCCTCTAATAGTGCTAAAGGCTATCACAAAGTGTGCTTGAAGACTATTCAGAGCCTGTAATTAGCTGAATGTTTGATTAAAGCCATTAGAACAGAACTGCATTTTAAAAGGCAAAGTGTAAGGGAAAAGGAGCTTCAGCCTAGAAAATAGCATATTCCTCATTTTTGTTCCAGGACACTTAACTTAATCTCATTCAGTTATTTACATGTGCACTAAAACCTCTCTGGAATGAGGGTCCAGAATGCAGTCTTTTAAAAGGTAAATCCTTTGCTGCTCCATAAGACATATGTTGTGTGGTTTTAATTTCTGTGGTTATGAGACGGAGACTATTTAGCAGTTAGGAATATTGGATGGCTTTTTTTATACAGAGAATATATATTGAATATAAGTTACACATTTAATATGACTATTGTATGGCTATGTAATATGTATATAATTTATATTAAATATATACATAAACATTCAATATAGATTATATATATGGAATATTTAAGCATATATTTAATTCTGTTTATTAGAATGTTAAATGTAAATTATTATTTTATGAGTTAGGCTGCTGCACTTGTTTCATAAAGTCTGAGCTGAATATCCAAAACACCTGCTAAGATTTTTCAGATCACTGTGATCAACAGCTGTTCACTGGCAATGCTTTTGTGAAAGAATTGCAGTTTAATGCGCGTGTAATACAATAGGCTTAACCTAATCTTGGAGACAACATTAAAGATAAGAAGCTCTGTTACTGTCAGTTTATATATTTTAAAACTATGTAATCAAGACATACTTTTGTAGTATTGATGCATCAACTGCATTAGATCTCAACAGTAGTAATGTTAATGTTGGTGCTTAGCATTTATTTTGGCACACTTTGTTCTCCGTTCTTCTCTCTCTGCCTTTGGCAAACAGCTGAATATTAATTAGCATTTGTTAAGCCAAACTGTGGAAAAAGCCCTAAATCCACTTTTCTGAAGGTTTGAAGCTTCCTGGGAATACCATGCCCAATGTAGTAATAGTCACACCCACACCTCAGGTGTGCTGTGTGATCCAGTCCATGGGTGATTTTTATATGTTGTCCTAACACATGTTCTTCTTTTTTCTTGCAGGAGAGCCAGAATTTAAATATGTTGGGAATATGCATGGCAATGAAGCTGTTGGAAGGGAGTTACTCATCTTCCTGGCGCAGTACTTGTGTAATGAGTACCAGAAAGGAAATGATACTATTATCAACTTGATCCATAGCACACGTATCCATATCATGCCATCTTTGAACCCCGATGGCTTTGAGAAGGCAGCATCCCAGGTTTGTAAGGCTGTGTGTGTAAGAAGAGTTACCAATGTCTGTCAGCCTTGTCATAATGGCACTTGGACTAACAGTTTTACAGATACATGAACTCTTGGTGGTAACTGTTGAATGGAACAACAAAACCAAAGTATTTCCTAGTAGTACAGTAGGCTTGTGATGTTTAACAAGGAGGATTTTATGCTTGACTTTTCAACAAATAGCCTTCCCTCTTGTGATTTTAAAATATAACAATGTTTATGTTTCGTGCATCTTCTTTCGTCTAAGTTCATTGACTGAACTTCTTCCTAAACCAGTAACTTCTAGTAATACACGATAATTCAAAAGTGCTAGAAAAGGGAAGTTTGTTTTCTTTCAGGATATTCCCATGCAAATACACTTAAAAATTTATTCCCATTCATCAGAGCTTGGTCCCAAAACAACAAACTTTGTGAGTCATCTTTTTAATATGAATTACTTTGATTCTAAATTTCTTGCATGAGGTACTTTAATTAAGGTATTAGTCAAGAAAATTTAGTATGCATTTTAGGGTGATGACTCAGTCAAGAAACATATAATGCATTAGTACGTAATTAGCAAATGGAAGTCAAAGAGTAACCCTGTCATACAGATTTTGGTGTGTCTTATGTTATAAACAAAAATAGGAATTTCCTTGATTGCAAAGCATATTTATTTTTTAATTAATATTGAAATGTTGAAAGTTCTCATGTGACTGTTTATGATTAAATAAGTCAAACCTTATTAAGATCTTCCTTAAAGTGATTCTCGTGAAGCCTTCAAAAAAACACACACACTCTTTATATTTGGTCGTACATCTCCCTCTCGTGGCAGTGAACTAGAAGCTGTCCTCAAATTGGTGTAGCATTTTTCTACTTTGAAATCTCTCTCTGTAGAGATTCTGTAATACTATTTGAAACCTTTGCTCCTTAGCCAAAGTACACCTACATTTATATGGCTGCCTTACAATTTAAATGTGATATAGAATAAAATTCGCTTTGTTGCTGCCATTCTAATTGAGAAGTATCTTGATCCTGCACACACAGTGGGCCCCAAAAGTAAAACCAGTAACCAAACTAAACCTTCATTAAAGAGTACTGAAGGCTTACAGACAGATGCTAGGGAAAACTCTGCATTCTGAAGGCATTTCCTTAATGAAATCCCAAGCTTATTTTAGAGAATCAATTTAAAGAAATAACTTGGCAAAAATTCTCGTTGCTACCATTTCAGTGAACAAGGCTGGCAGACACAATAAAAAGATTCGAGTAAAGATTAAGGTCCTTCTTTACCTTGATGTAATTTAGAGGAACTTCGAAACAAGTGCAAACATTCCTTGTGGCTGGCAGATAAATCTATGGCTGCTGTGAGTCTCATTAAAATGAGATTTGTAATTCACAGTCAGGACTTGAGGCAATGGGGAAAAGCCAAGTCTTGGGCGAAACGCTGTTGGCACTGAAAATTCTGATACTGCTGGTAATTTTTCTCATCCTCAGACCAAGTGTGCCATATGAAAATAATCCTCTCCTGCAAGACCCTCGGTGAAACAGAGATCGTTTTTTTTTTTTCCCACAGAGCTCTAGGAAGGAATAGGTGTGATTGACTCAGCTCTTGGTCCCTCAGGAGATTTTACTTCCACATGATCCCTCTTTATTCCCAAGCACATGAGAAGTAAACATATCCATATAAAACCTGATATGTAATTGCCTGAATCTGTTAATCTCCCTTTTCTTTCTGTTCCCTTTCCTCATTTAGCCTGGTGAACTGAAAGACTGGTTTGTTGGTCGAAGCAATGCCCAAGGGATAGATCTAAACCGAAATTTTCCTGATCTGGATAGAATAGTTTACGTTAATGAGAAAGAAGGTGGTCCAAACAACCATCTTCTGAAGAACATGAAGAAAGCTGTGGACCAGAATCCCAAGGTAAGTAAGCGCTGAATGTTGGGCCACTTAAGTGGCCATCTCTTCCCTTTTATATAAGCAAACACGTAGTGACCTCTGAGAGGTGTGCGTATGGTCTTTATGATTCACCTTGTTCTGAATATTTTGTTAAATTTATCCATCTGGTGCTTCTTGAATGCTTCTCAAAACAGATTGCTGTAGTAAACCCTTTTGATCCATCTTGCTTAATCCTTAGACAATTCCTCAGTCAAAGGATTTTTTTTTTTTTTGCATGGCATTCTCTCTTGATTTTAAGCTATTTTTGCAAATGTTCTGCATTTTTACCACTGCCAGAAATACACTTGTGTATTGTGCTTAATGAAATTGCTGCCTCAATAGCTGTTCTCACATGGAACACATGCATTTTTGTTAAGTTTAGGCCTTCAATATGCAGTTGTATATCTGGAGGGATTTTTATCTTCTTGTGTTTACCCCCAGAGGAAGTTCTAGAAAATAGAGTATTGTGACTGCAGCCCTGTAGGACTGTGGCCTTAATAGCCTTATTCTGTCTTCAAATTCAAAATATTAATAAAGTAATTTTAATTTCCATGCAGAGAACAGACTCTACCCTACCAGCATTAATTTTTAATTATTTTATTTTCCTTGATTTAAAATTTGGTAGATTATTTTTATCCAGAATGTGAAGAAGTAAAAGAATGAGACTGCTTTATTTGTAGTCTCATCCTGAGATAAATGACACCAGTTTGGGATTTATATTAATCCATGTAATATAATTATAAATCTAATGTAAAGGACTGACTTAATTTTTCCTGAAGCCAGAATAAAATTGCTGTTCATTTAACTGTCTTGCACAGTGTATGTGATAATAATTAAGCCCACTATATTTAATTGAATGTTTCTACATTGGATTATCAATTTGTAACTGCTGGTGATGCTGTTTTGTCGTAGCTTGCTCCTGAAACAAAAGGCGTCATTCACTGGATTATGGATATTCCTTTTGTGCTCTCTGCCAACCTTCATGGAGGAGACCTTGTTGCTAATTATCCTTATGATGAGACTCGGAGTGGTATGTAAATGGAAGTTACCATGAAATAGTAGGAGACAGGAATTTCATTCTATACTTATTTCACTGCTAGCTAAGATGCACTTTATAAACCTTGCAAACAAAACCATAAAACATTGCAAAAACATTTAAACATTGCAAAAAAGCTTGTAAACATTATTTATAGTCACTGCATTGTAATGACTTATTTTATCATATTAATCACGTGTTCAAAGCTAATCACTGTATGACCATGTTTTCTGGTTTTGAAGATGATAGTTTGTTTCAGTAGATTTACATGACAAAAATGATGTAATACCTGAGGGAATCACAGTCCCTCAGATGTATTAATCAAGGCAACTTAGCTCTTAAATTAGCTGGGGCTGTTTGTACCCTGTTAAATGAAGTGAGAAAGATGCGTCTAGGCTAAGGTTTCTCACACCTGTAAAAAATGAATTTCTGAAAGCAGCAGTGTGCTAACAGGAACAGCTATCACTGTTGCCATTTTCAGCACCGGTCTCTTATAAAAAGGATCACTTTGTGGCAGAGATGTTATCATATAGTATACAGCAATATTTGTTTTTTCTGCTGCTATGGGATGAACACATGACTGAAGCATCATGAAGTTTCATGAAATGTTGATATTGTTTGTGGTTCTCTGCTTTCTGTTGACTTTATCACAGTTTAATTGCAAATCCTTTTAATATCTGACTATAAAACTTTAGGTAGACATCTCTGTTTTTGTACTGCGTGTTCTTCTAAAAAAAAATCTAAAGCCTAGAATAGCTTAGGTTTTGCGGTGCACTTTTAAATTAGTATTTTCATAAATATTAAGACTGGTGTGATTAGCCACTTCAATGATAGGGCAACAATTGATGAAACAATGGGGAAATGTTAATGTTATTAAGATAATGCTATATTAACTTGCGATGCTATAGGACACTTACCTGTGTACATAGAATTTCCAGGCACAGTTCTGCTGTGCAGTGCTGGTAGTCTAAGTTGTAAGCCCAGTCTCTTTTAATTGCCCTTTTAATAATCATTGTTCCTGGATTTTTTTCCTCCCTAGGCAGTGCTCATGAATACAGCTCCTGTCCCGATGATGCTATTTTTCAAAGCCTGGCTCGCAGTTATTCCTCTTTTAACCCTGCTATGTCTGATCCAAACAGACCACCGTGTCGCAAAAATGATGATGACAGCAGCTTTGTGGATGGAACAACTAATGGTGGTGCATGGTACAGTGTCCCAGGAGGTGAGCCCACCCCGTGGGGGTCCGTGGCTATTTGGAGCTTGAGTTGTGTTATCCACAACTTTGGGCCTGGTTTAGGCTAATTCAAAGGCTGATCACTCACCACAGCACATCTATAAAATCCCATAGAGCTCACTGTGATTCCTATTAAAATATTCCTTTTTATTGCTTTTTCTACAGTGTTTCTTCAGGGTTCAGGTCACTGCAAATTTAATAGTTATACAGTGGGCAAGTGATTGCTCTGCTATCATGAAATATTAAGGGTTTTTTTGCGGGGGGGGGAGGAGTAAGAAAAGAGTGAAAAATCCCCTGACAAACCCTTGTTAGTGCAGGCTGCTGATGGTTCATTTAAACCTCAGTAGCAAAGGCATCCAAACTGAAGGAAGTGGGAAAGCCTGGGTGCCTGATTTTGCAGTGTTATAGAAAATGGGAGTTTGTCCTTGGATTTTAATGGGAACAAAACCAGCCATGAAGATATTTGCATCTCCATACTTTGTGGCTTGGTTAGTGTCTGATTCCTGCCCAGTTTCCCTAGACCTTGGTAGAGTCTCTGTCCAAAGAGGAGCAGCAGAGCTACTATGGGCACGTCCAGACTAATCAAGGAGAAGTCTAGAAGAGCAGTCTGAAATGAGATATTTAATTCAGATGAGACATTTCCTTCCTTTCTAATAAGATTTTTCATATCTTTGTAAACTGAGGTAAACAGGTCTTGGGATATCTAAATGTTAGAGTGCTCTGCCTATGCTAAACGAGTGAAAACTGAGCTGAAGATTTCTGAGCTAGAAACTCAGCTCATGTTGGAGTGATTTGCCTGTGCTTTGGCTTTGCTGATTTATACTGGATAACTTTGAACACACATAACTGTTTTATTGTTTGCTTTTCTCTTGATATTCAATTACAGCTTCTGAATGAATTTTAAAATTTTTACCTGAAGTGAGCAGGAATCTCTCAAACCATTAGACAGCCTAAGTGGTAGCCGCACTCTGCTTGTTTTACAGAAAATGTGGTACTAAAGAAGAAAATAGTTAAGCTCCTGTGAAGAAATTAGAAACAGAACAACAACTGGTAGTGATCACACAGCCAGTAATCAGCAGGGGCTGAGTGTGAAGTAAAATATTGAAATTTCTGAGTATAACTAAAACCCAAAGTTTCCCTTTGTGTGAGGCTTTCCACAGACTTTGAATTGGAACCATTAAAATACCCTTCAAAACAGAAGTTTGCAAAACCTGAAAAAAATAGCATAAACAAAATATTGAGCAGTTTAATAGTTAAAATTTGTTTCAATTCAGTTAAAATTTATCGTAATGAAATATTAAATTCTAGCTATAACAACATGGATATATTTAACTGCAGCTTATTTTTTTTAAGAAAATGCTATGAGAAACAGTTTTTCCATTGTTTTGATGAAATGCTTTGATTCTGATTAAACTGCACATGGCAAAGACACATTTTTCCATTGGAAAAACTTTTTGGAAAGTTTGATTTCCTCTTTTTGGATCTTATTTTAAGTTAGACTGCTAATTCCCCAAGTGAGGCCTTTCTTTTTCTCATATTTGTACAGACGTTAGTAGGCAGGAAGCCTAGTGCTAAGCAGGATCTATCATCCTAGTATGGTGAGTTAATAAAAAATACAGAGACAATTATATACTTTGGACCATAAGTGAATCTGTTACTGGTTTTGTTTTTTTTTTTTTCCAAGTGTAGAAATCAGCTGGCAAGCTGTGACTTTTGAACAAAACCTCCATGGAAGTGTTTGCTGACTTAAAAAAAACAAATGTATTTCAGTGAAAACAGTTCTGCTCTTTCTATGTCTAGTGCTAAGGAAAATAACTAAACATTGCTCAGTCCAAATGAAAATTTTCTTGGAGCTTTTATCTGAAAAACTCCATCTGAATACCAAAATGTGGCAATTGGGTTGTTGATGGTATCAGTGATCTTTTGCTGTCAATATGGTAATGAACTCAGAGTTAGTAGCAGCATAAGGTGTTGAAAAGTCATTTATGTTGCTTTTGGAAAAGTATTCCACTGTACATCCTTACCAGAGTTAGGAATTTATCAAAAGAAACTCCCAAGACCTTGTCTCCATTGTATCTGCTCCTGTTGGAGCTAAGGCGGTGCTTCTCTGCCTTGTACCCTCAGGTTCCTCTGGGCTTTTGTCCCCCACTTTCCTCTTTTCCCTTCCTTTCTCACTCTTCTACTAAAGCCACACATTCATTTCTGCACCAAACACAGCTCCAGTAGCCTGTGCTGCCCATTTTCTGTCTCTATTCCTGGTCATCTCCTAGATTCTGCCTTTGACAGTACTCATCAGTCCAAGAGCTCTGACCCACGACAGGATGATCTTTCATTCTAATGAAGTACTATCGGTGCTGTTGCCCTGCAGAGCTCATTATGGTGCCTCCCCCAATGTGCACCATCAATTCTTTGCCCATATGATTGATCCACAGGGACTTGTACCTGCTGGAAAAGCCAGCCCTGCATGGTGGGCTGGCAGCAATTTTCCCTGGTCCTTTGGTCTATAGGGGTTGTATATGGACGGCTCTTGTGTGGCTGTGGGTTGCTTTTTCATGTCTTTCTGAATACCTGGATTCTTGCAGTAGGAAGACTGAACGTCTGTGGCAGGAACATCTGGTAACAGTCCTTTGGCTCTGACTGGAAATAAGGATGAACCCTCCATGGCATTCGTGTTCTGTCCTTCCCTTTTGTCTGACCTCAGGATTTCCTTACAGACCTCACACAAGGTGGCAATTCCCCTTTCAGGCTTTTGGGGTGGAGAGAGTGGATGATGTACAGTAATATTTGACACTTGCTTCTCTAAGTACACTTTTCTGTGAGGTTTTTCTCAACATTACTGTTTAGGTGTTAGTTCCTTCTGTAGAGCAGGAGTGCAGAGAAAATAGTTCCCCCAAGAGCATCTTTGTGCTAAGTCTGAGGCCATGATGCCTTGTAATACTTGTCATCTGTAATTAGTTGATCCTTGTAGGTTTTTCAGAGACAGCAGGCAAAGGCAAAGAGGTCATTCTTCTGTGTTCAGGAATGGCTCTTTTTGCCATCAGACTCTGGGGAAAAACAAGTTTGTACATAAAAAACATGTTTTTAACACCGTTCTGCTCCCTATCAGCATGCAATTAATGATTTCATTTATGCACAAGAAAGCCAAATTAAATTTGAACAACGAGCTTTCATTTTGGCATTTCCTTAGCTGTTGACTGTATAACTTTTCAACATCCTTAATGATCTTTTAAATGTACCTTTTGTGTGGAGTACCTGTTTGGAACCAAAGATGAGAAGAACAGATAGTAATGAATTACTACGTAGCCCACATGCTTATTCTGCTTTTTCTGTCATTACAGAGTCACCTGAGTCTAATCAGATTCATGTCAAAAATAGCTTTCCAAAGCAGCTTACATTGCTGTATTATTAGGCTATTGTTTAACTGTCTTTTTAAAATTTTCAGATAGTCTCAAATCACCCTTGGCACTCAACTAATTCCTAACTTGAATTACCAGTTTTGGAAGCAGTGCTAGGTTTTTTTAGGATTTCACTGAACACATGTAGGAGGCACGTGTTCTCCCCATTCAAGTGCATTCTGTCCTGGTAAAGGTTACTGTCTTCTGTATGTGTAGGAGCTGAACTAACTTAGTGCTGTAGCTTGTAATTCAAAGTCGTAAGTAATTCTGATGCCTGGATGCCAGGGAGATGCACTTTATTTGTGAAGCTTGCTGTTCCTTTTTTAAAACCTGAAGGAATTTGTTTTTGTCCCATATTCTATGCTTATTTTTGCAAGCACTAACACAGACACTACAGTCCCTCAGGACACTGGAGTAGCAACAGAGAAGTTTTTGTGCTCTCAGTTTCAAAGAAAAGTCCTACTCGTGGTCAGCAGTAAAGGACATTCGTTGCTGAATCTCAGTTTTATCTGAGGTATCTAAGCCTTTCTGATCTTCAGAGAGCTGTTCCTGTTAAAGTGTGAGAAAGTTAGTGCCACACAGTGAGAGGCTTGGGGAGTGTGGTGATGTGCATGCATGTGATACATGCCATGTGAATAAGGAGAAGGAATAGGGCAGTTCGAGAGCTTGACCAGTGACAGCAAAGTTGCTGCAATATTGAATAAATCTTTAGAAATGCTTTGGTTTCTTGGCTATTGCACCTAATCATCATAGTGGACAGGGAGGTAAAGCCTGCAGAGCCCCATGCACTCCAGATTCCATATGTGGTGGGCCACAGTTTAGATCTAGGCCAGCTTCACCCCATTCTCCATCCCAGCGATTCAGATCATCACTGACAGTTCAGTGATGCAAAAGCTGATTTTTTTCAGGAGCAACATATAAACCTTGGACCAAGCCAGGGCTTGGGAAATAAACTATAGGGTATGGACACTGTGCACAAAACTGGTAAATATATTGCTTCATTATTCTGTTCTTGAGAAACTAGGGCACCCTGAGTCATACCTCAGGAGGAAGGAGAAATTTCCTGAGAACTGGAACAGCAATGGTGAAGAATTGTTGGCACCACAGTAACATTACATCATGCCCTTCGGCTCCCTGTTCTCCTCTTCGTGCACTCTTCCTTTCTTTTAGAAGAAATACAAAAATCAACAAAAGCAGCATTATCTGGTCTCCAGGACAGATGCATGATAGTCAAAACCGCTGTGAGGATTTTACCCATGACTCCACTGTTCTCTTGCTGTGTACTGCTGAATGGTCTATCTAAGAGTTCTGCCTGCTGGAACATCAGAACCATCCCTCCCAGGAGCCTTTGCCTTCTGGGTCCGCATTTTTCTTAAAAAAAAAAGTTTAGAAAAAGAAAGGTTCTGTAGCTGGGAGTCTTGTTGCCTGGTTGGCAAAAAACAGCCTTTTCACCTGAGTGTGCTGGCAAAATCCTGCCTGACTCGGGATGTTTGCTACCTTTGGGGTTGTCTTTGGGATATGCCATCAGCTCTCTGGATAGCTGTGGACCAGTGACCAGCACTGGCGCTTCGGTGAAGAGTCTGCGTGAGCTCTCATGTGGAGCTTGCATAGGGGAACACGGGGCTGAATCAATTAGCTGTCCTAGAAGCACTTCTGAATCCCTCAGTGACCTCCACGGGGGTGCTCAAAAGCATAAAGCAAATAGCCATTTTCTTCTCAGGCCTCCACTTGAGAATCCACAGACTCTGCTAGCTAGACAGACTGGGAAGGTGAGGGACAGTTCCACATCAGCTTCTGCAAAATAGATATTTATGACCCTCCTGGGGATGGCTACTGTCCCTCTCCAGCTGGTTGATCCAGTTACAAAACTGGAAGCCTCCGTGGATTTTGGTTGGCCGATTTAAGAAAATAGCCAATATATCCATGTAGTAAGAGGAGGGGCTCACAAATGTAAAAGAATGCATATTTTCCATCAAGTTTTTATTCCTAGTGATGATGTTACTGTGCTACTTATGTTTCCTAATTTCAGTTATTAAAGTTGCATTTATAGTGGTGTTTCTCTTGTCTCTTGAAGGCTATCCAGTATTGATTTTGCAGAGGCATTGAGTGTGTAGGAGAAACCATATTCATAGAAAAATTTCCATGTAAATAAATTTATAGAAAGTGTTTTTTTTGTTTGTTTGTTTTGTGGGGTTTTTTTTTTTTTGGTGGAGAATACTTGAAATTTATGCAGAAAATCTTGACAAGGAAATGTTTTCCATGTAAAATGTTACTAACTTGAGATGCTATTTTCAGAAAAAAAATAACGTTTTTGACCCATCTTTATAAATCTCTTTTTCAATATAACTTTATTTTGTTTAATTTGCTTTATAATTATTGGTCATTCTTCTTGGCTTAGAAAGTGATCATCTTTTTTTTTTTTTCTGTTTTTAGATGGAAACATTTTAGCCATAATATGAAATAATTTTCTGTTCCCAAAGAGAAATAAAGTAATTTATATGTCAGCTATCCAAAAACATGTGAGCTAAAAGTATATAGGCCAGGAGCAAGATCAGGTAGAAGTATACAAGCTATGTATCAAGGCTTTTCTAAACTTTCCCTGGAAATAAAATATATTTCAGAATTAATTGCCCTTTTGGTTTCTCTGATTTAAAGCTTCTGAATTCAAAATAAGGCAGAATAAATGGAGCTGCATCAATTGTATTGATAGCTGTTCTTAATAGTCCCAGCATTTCAGGTGTCCCCCACTTATTTACTTCAGAGTAATGAAAAATGCATCACTAGCTCTCTTTTCTGGCATTGCAGGAATGCAAGATTTCAATTACCTCAGTAGCAACTGCTTTGAAATCACAGTGGAGCTTAGCTGTGAAAAATTCCCACCTGAAGAAACTCTGAAGGGCTACTGGGAGGACAACAAGAACTCTCTTATAAATTACATTGAGCAGGTAACGCAGAAGAGGATGGCACAACTAGTTATTGTGCATAAAACTTCTAAACTTAGTGCTTTGTGAACATCTAATTCAAAATATCATATTAATCCAGATGTTGCTTTAATTCTTATTTGTCCCTATGGCGGTAAATCCTATATGATATTCCTAAGTAAGTGGAAGAGCAGAAAAGAAGGATGATGTCACAGTATACAATCTATTTCACCTCACTTAAGTTGTTGCAGACATTAAATTGTTTGTGTTGGGTTCCTCAATGAAAAGCAGCACAAGTCTCCAGAGTCTGTGATTCACTCCCCCATCTCCGGTGTGTGTTCTCGGAGAGATGGATTGCCCTCTGCAGACACTGCCGCGTGTGTGCAGACGTGGGATGGAGCGTTCTGTGGATGCACAGGAGCCTGGGCAATGGGATTAGACTGGAGCTGCCTGGCAGCTCCCTGTAACGTCATGGAACATTCCTAATCCAGGTTTTGTAGACACTCCCTTGCTCTCTGATTGCATGAGCTGCTGATACACACTGCAGAGCTGTCAGTGCCATGATTCCACTACAAATTATACCAAATCTGATAGAAATGCAACGTGTCGTCACAGGCTTAGATAATCTGTGCTAATGGGTTGTTAGAAGTAAAGACTCATGGAACACATCTATGTATGTGTCTGGGAGTTTTCTTTGTTACTGTTGGGGTTTTTTTGGTTTTTTTGTTAAATCATTTCATGCCAGTGTATCAGGCTGCACTGAAATCCCATGATTTCAAGCAGTATGGGAGTACAGAATTTCTGAAACCTGAATACTGTAGTTAAAGATTACAGATGTATCTGATATCATTAGAGGCTGCACACCTGAGATTGTGAAATGAGAAACACACTTTGTGAGCTGATCAATTAATACATTCATTTTTTAAAGGACTTATTTATGCAGAAATGCTGTAGTTAGCCAGAAATCTCAAATATTTGAGTATTCGAAGTGTTACACTGTTCTCTTAAAAAGTTATCTGTGGGCTAAAGAAAAAGCTGTACCTGTCCTGCAGGTTTTTACCCATTCACTATGGGATCCATCTCAAATTGTTCAGCCCTTTTGCACATGGGTTAATTTTCTCTGACCCATGGAAAATCATGATGTCACTGTATTTCCAAAATTGCTCATGTATAAGAGACTATTTTGCCAACTTCCTTTGCTCCTGCAGAGCTGCTGGCTTTTTCACTGGAGTTCAGATGGTCTGTCTGGCATTGGTTTTTATCTTCTTGCAGGATAAGATGACCAGGTCTGTGCTCTAGCTCCTCTGTGAGATCTGTGGACAGTGCAAATATGTAACTTTTGCTTTTCTAAGGCTTCTCCCACAGTGTGTATTAGAGCAATCTGAACTAAACTGTAGCAGCTGAATACACTGTAGAAGTTCGTAAGGAGAGTATCAATATCTCAAAATAAAACTTGGGATCCACGAGTCTTTTCAAAGGTCATGGAATCAGAGAGAAGCCTGAACTTCACAGTACTTTGCTGCTTTATTTCCAGGCTTTTTTGTAAAAAAAAAAAAAGTTTCTGCAGGCTGTTCTTTCGAAGCTTTTCAGGGCAGTGATTAATCCCCAATATGACAAAGATTTTCAAGTCAATGTTCACATGAATTATGATTTGCTGTGTATTTCTGAGAATTACTTGCATCACACAGATAAATTATTATAACTAGCTGCTGAATTATTTTTCCTCTTTGTACTCTGTTCCATTATGGTGTTTAGTATTTATCATTGATTGTTGTCAGCCTGTAGACCGTGGGGTTCATAGTGTGCTTTGTTAGATATATCAGTAGATACTCCATTGTCAAAATTCCATTTTTTCTTAAGAATTTTTTATTTACCATGTGTTTATTTATTCTAGATTCATCGAGGAGTGAAGGGTTTTGTTAAAGATCTTCAGGGCAATCCAATAGCAAATGCTACAATTTCTGTGGAGGGGATTAGCCACGATGTTACATCAGGTGAGTGTGGTAGCTCAGCAGGGCTGGGATGTACAGCAGACCCCTTGGCTTAGCAGCCTGGAGCCATTTCACATATTTTTAACTGAAGCTTTAAGGGGCCAAAATTTTGAAGCCAGGAAGGTGCGTTGTGCCTCAAGAACCTTGTTGCCTGCAGGATTTCATGAATCTTTCACTTGTATCTTGCTCTCAAAGTAGCTTAGACTGGTTTTTGTGACTTCATGGTTCTCTGGTGTGAATTGGTTCTGGTGGCTCTTGGTTATTAATGTTTAGTCTGTCTTCTGATTTGTGAGCAAATAGTGCTTCACAGCTCTGCCAGGATTTAAAGCCCTGTCAACAGTGCTGTTTTGAGTTTGAAGGCTAAATTTTAGTCCAAAAGTGTTACATTTTTTACAATGCAATCATACCTTTTGGTATGTAAATTCTTGACAGATTTTCAATTTACATAACTTCAATCAGCGAAGATAAATTCTCTCTGCTGTTTACAATTATGCAATGTTTTTTCAGAAGGGTGATTCTAAAAGATGAAAGTATTGTGTTGACGTTCACAAAAAATTATGTGTCACCTCTTCAATGATGTTGTGCTTTATTCTAGGAATGAGTTCAAAAGGTAGCTTGCACAGTGTGCCAACTTTCAGCTTTTGCTGCACACCTATTCTGTCCTATCCTGAATGACTTTTTTTTTTTTTTTAAATTTGCAGAAGATACTAATTAGAAAAACAATAAGAAAATGTAATTGCTTTATGCATGAGCTTATGTTATGGTCATTTCCTCGATGATATGCCTCACTATACTGTTACAGAAATGCCGACTACTGTGAAACAGGACTGGTAGAATCTTCAGGTGCCTCCAATTTGTGTTTGCACATCACCTGTAAAGAGACTGCCAGCACTTCTGCCAAGCAGAAGAACAGTCTGTGAAAACATTAGTTATCTTCTGCCACTGTAAACAAGAAGGCAAAATGTATAGAGACTGGAAATAAATTTTCAGGCATAATAAAAAGGGAATAAACTGTGCCAAGGGGTATTTTGAGGTATGAGAGAGTGAGGTATGTGAGAGAGAAGCTCATGCTTCTATGGTATAAAAATTGCATCTAATCATTAATCTTTTCACATCATTGTGTGTGTATAAGACTGTCAAAACAGTGAGGAAAACAAGTACTTGAATATTAGCACAGTCAAAATGAAGGAGAAATATTCTTTGGCTTTTCTCCTGCTTCTTTGTTCATGAGTTGAAATTCTGCTTTGTTCCAGTAACAGGAATTACAATAGATCATTACTGCAATTCTACAGCTGCATTTTTTTCCCTTCTGTTTTATGAAGAGAAAAATCTGGGAACAACTGGACCGACTGCTGACATTTTTTTGACCATGCAATTAGCAGACATTTAACTACAATTTCCCTTTGTACACTGTGTAGCTGCAGATGTGGTGAAAAAGCATTTAAGGGACTAGTAGAAAGAGCATGGCTGAGTTTTTTAAGTGGCACTGCTAACTGAACTTTAGAACAGCCCTGCAATGTTTTCTGGAGGTAGAGAAATTCAAATTATTAGCCTGTGACAAATTAGCTAATTGCCCACTACTGGTGTAGGGAAGATCTGAGCCTTTGTGAAAATGGGATAGGATCATTTATTGAGAAGATGATGATGCATTTTGATTCTGTGACTGAAAAAGATGATCTGCAGTAACAGTGCAGTAGGATCCTTTCTTTCACCTGAGTGGATCAAGCTTCCATTTCTCTGTTTATCTGAAGGAAAGAAAAAAGCCCTAGGCAATGCCTGGATACTGAAACATGTAGATAATGATGCTTCAAGTGTAATAGACATGGAATATTCTAGAAAATTATGATTTGTAACTTTTTCTGAAAGATGAGAAAGGTAGTCCCATTTATTTAAATTTGATATGAATAAAATTTATTTACACTTGGATTATCAGAATGCTGAGGAACATTAAAAATCCATATCACATTGCAAACTGAATCTCAGACCTTAACAAGGACTTTACATTGGCAGGGGGGTGTTTCTAAAGTGGAATAATGTCCCATATTATCCTTTCCTTCAGTGTGATGGAGAGCCTTGAACCTCAGCAGGCAAAATCTTTCATGGAGGCTACAGCACGACTTCAAAGTCTAAATCGTTTTTTTGGTTACCTGAAAGGCAGCAAGTATGTTCTATTTATACAGCTCTTACTGAAGGAAGAAAGAAGGGAGAATCCTTTCAGACAGCCAAAAGGAAAGCGCTGATAGGAATATAAAAGACTGACATAAGATCCTTTCTTCTTAGCTCTGTAATTAGTTTTATACATATTTATTTGGATTCTTCTTCCCTACAGCCAAGGATGGTGATTACTGGAGATTGCTTGTGCCTGGGAATTACAAAGTTACGGCCTCAGCACCAGGCTACCTAGCAATAACTAAAAAGGTGGCTGTGCCCTTCAGCCCTGCGGTTGTGGTAAGCACTCGTGTGTGTTGGTTTATCATCCGTTATATATTTAAAAGGTCTCTTTTCCCCTCCTAGAATTCATGTGAGCAGGAGGTGATTTTTCAAAATATTTCAGGACATGCTAATTTAGAAAGTTAGGAAATTACATCTATTGATGCACCATCCACTGAAAGTAATCTCATTGCAAACTAATTTAATCTCTTGCTGGTTTTATTTATAATGAAAAGACACAGCGAAGGGTAATATTGAGATACTGAAATATTTTATTGGTTCGTGTCTAAATAGCCCATCAGAAGATTACAGAATATCTTTAAATAGCACAACATAAAAAGTAAGAGATGTTGAGATTTTGATTGAGACATGTTTTTCATCTAATTTGTCAAATGAATACCTGCTTAGATTAAAACCAGTGCTCAGCTCTGTGCAGAAAGGTAGCAATGAGCCACTGTTTTGTGTAGATATCCAGTATGTGTGTGCAATAAGACCTAGTCTGCATCTAAGGTTTCAGAAGCCTTTTTAATTCATCCTCTGTACAGATGTGGATATCTCATAATTAAGGATGTTTTCGATTGTTTCTCTTAATCAGGTTGATTTTGAACTGGAGTCCTTGTCTGAAAGAAAAGAAGAGGAAAAAGAAGAGTTGATGGAATGGTGGAAGATGATGTCAGAAACACTAAATTTTTAAATGAGGATTTTGGCTTTACAGCTTTTAATCTATTATATGTTGACTTAGTATAATGTACTGTGGAAAATCCCTATATTCTAGATTTTGTGCACTTCACAATAATTAACTTTGAATTTTTCAGTCATCTTTTGATTTATATGATTACAAATAACTACTAGCCTCCTAGGTAGATAAATAAGTTATTAATTTTCTTTCATATTGTTACAGAAAATTTACTCTTCTATAAAAATATGAAAAAATGAATGAATGTGCAGCCTATATGACAGTAAAATCCATTGTGTATTATTTGCAAGTTCAGAATATGTAGGTTAACACTTGATTTTAAAAAAGAAATATGCTGTAGTCAATTACCGATACTGCCAGAAATATTTGACAGTGCATAGTAGTAGACAGTGCTCTTTACTGAGTTCTATAATGGATGTTATTGAGAAGATTTATAATAACAGTGTGTGGTGTAATAATGTTTTACAAGGATTAAAATTCAGTATAACACTTTGTATGTCTCTGGTGTTGGGGCTATTTAAATATGTAAGAAACATAAACTGACTTCATTTTAGTAAGCAGAAAGAACCTGTGTCACCTCTTTTATTAAAGGTGGCATAGAATGAATTCAGGCTTTATTCCTTAAAAGTTGATAATGTTTGAAGATCAGGTTTTAATTATTTCTCATTACTTGTTAAGCAAATTAGAAATTCTGAGTGGAAAAAGAAGAAGAGCTAGTGCATCTCATTAATATGCTGCTTGTGTTTTATAGCAAGAAAAAAGAAAATTTCAGGTGATGTCTGCTTTAGTTAAATAATTACCTTTTCAACAATCTTTACGTGTATCAGTGATGTCTAGATAGTCAGCCAAAAGTTCATCTGTTCACATAATATTACAGTTTAGACAATGAACTGGAAGTCTATGGAGATTGTGGTTTTAGTCTCACAAGTCAACAATGGATTTGTTTCCAGCTCTGTTTCTTCTGCTGGCTAGTCTTATCTAAAACTAGAAGCAAGACAGATAAGTGAAAATCTTTTCAGTGTGGTGAAATTTTTGCAAAATTGTTGAAGATTATACAAAAAGCAATTGTGATTTAAAATGATCCTTCCTGGTCCCATTTTGTTTTTTATACTTTAATTAACATACTTTAGTATTTTGGCTGAGTGAAATTTGCAGAGTCAGAGAATACACATGGACCATAGTAGGTGCAAATTTGATATAATTCTTCTGAAATGACTCCTGGGATGCTACTTGAGATAAGCATTTTGTCTGTTTGAAAGCTTACATATATTGCTAGTACATTTTAATTCAAGATCAGATATTTGATATAGATTTCCTTCCTCTGTTTCTTTAATACCACTGTCTGTGTTTTGATTACCATATTATTTTAGCTTATGCTGGTTCAGAATCAATCAACTGTGCACTATCACGCTCCTGGCATGAGTGAAAAATCACATATTCAGGTGCAGGATCCAAATTTACCTCCTTTGGGTATTAAAAAATTTACTGAAAATACTGTTTTCTGAGAATTTAAAATTCTTTAATAAAAATAGCGCTTGATCCTTTTAAGGAACAGGCTTAAGGTTTGCCACACATTGATAAACTGAACAGCAATAAAAAGGCATAAACTTTCTCTCTCTGATCAAGCGTTCATGATGTAAGCTGTAGCTCATTTGGATAGTAGATGTTTAATTCCAAATTTCAGAGGAAATTTACTTATTGTAAGTCATTATATAGTGAAGAACTTCGAATCTCCATTGCAATGAGAAACCCCAGTGGCAAAGAAAGAATGTGTCTTAATAACACCTTGTGGCTGGCTGTGCACAAGAGGTGCATAAAGGATGCCTGGTTACACCAACTCGGGTGCCTGTGACAGTTTGGAAGGCCAAGATGCAGCACAGAACACATTCTGTGTCTGGAAGTAATGACCTTGTTTTTAACTGAACCAGGTAAAGTTGAAGCAAATGACATAAAAATGAACTATAACAAGATGTTGCTGGCATGTGGGCAAATGGCTACAGGAATGTAAACTAATGTAATAAGGCAAGTGTATATTTGTACAGAACACTCTGGTCTGCCTCTTCCAAACCTAAGAATTTCAATCCAATGACACTTCTTCATGGTACGATGCCTGTCATGCATCCAGTCTTCCTGTGGCATAGTTAGTGCAGACATTACATCAAAGTGATCTCATAACAGGTTTTTAATCCATATGATGTGTGTGAGATCCTCTGGTCTACTGTTTCATACATCTGCAATTAAATGTGGTGTCCCTTAAGTGATCTGTTTGTCGTGCTCTAGATGACTGCTTGCTATTACTGT
Organism: Acanthiza pusilla; assembly: GCA_036630365.1. Lineage (NCBI taxonomy): Eukaryota > Metazoa > Chordata > Aves > Passeriformes > Acanthizidae > Acanthiza > Acanthiza pusilla. The sequence goes on from JAXCHO010000164.1 coordinate 26,229,511, forward strand.
GTTGAGAACAGGTTAAAGTGATTAAATGTTACAACACCAGAACCACTGCCACTGTTCTTGCTCTAGGTAAACATCCTTAAGAACAGCGTAGCCAGGACTCTCAATAAATTAATTCATTATGTAGCTTTCCTAGCTGAGCTGAGCTGTGTTGTAGGACTGTGTATGTTTAATGGAAGATTAAAGTGTTATGTGATGCTGAGCTTTTGGTTAAAAAGGCACATGCTGTACTATTGTACAATAAATCTACAGTTTTATTTAAAATGTAAAATGTGTGAGTAATTTGCAGGTTCAAAATGTGACCTCTTTGGCTGTGCATGTGTGCAAGCTATGCCATAAACATCCTCAGCGGGTGCATATGCCAATTAATTTACTGTTTGAACAGGGAAAGGAGTCCGGGATTAGTGCTGATATCCCACTGAGAGCCATCCACAGCTCCTTAACTTTGTGTCAGAACATCCTCATTTTGAAATATACACGTTTCTGAGTGCTTCTCCCATGGAGGCTTTCAAGTCAAGTGAGGGATAGTAATGAGATGCTCTGCATCCATGCAGGGTTGGTGGGGACAGGGCAGACACTTCTGCATGTCTCTCTCAAAGTATTTATGAATATTTTTCCATATCGATTAGAAAGCACAATGTGTGGTGTGTTTGCAAATCTGGGGTACTACACATTCCGTATAACTAAGCATTCCTTATAACTGTAGTGGTCAGGATTATAGAATAAAGGAAGTCAGTCAAATAAAATCACTGCATCTGAGTTGTATTTTATGGCTAGTTTGTGGTGTTCACATCCATATATGTGAAGTAGCCTTGGCTAGTCCCAAGCTGCTAATAACATAATTAAAGTGTAAATTAAACCTGAGGTGCTATGTTAGAAAGAGCTGCTACCAAGTTTCTTCGAGTTTTTTAACAGCTGTAACAGGTCTGTTTGGAACACTTGAAAGTAGGCCTTGACAGGAAGTGGTTTCAGAGAAGGATGGCAGATAGGTTTAGAGGAGCTTGAATTTAGGGTTAAAAGGTGCAGTTCCAGTGAGCCTGATTTTCTGCCCTGTCTGTGTTTAGTTTGACTCAGGTCTGCAGAGGCTGTAGAATAGCAGCAGTTTAATGATGGCTTCTCTAAGAGTCAGAGCAGCTCTCCAGAGCTTCCCAGCAAACCTGCTCCACTGCAGGAGTGCCTTGTTTCCTGCTCGTAGTGAGCTCTGGAAATGCAGGACTGAGAAATATCACTGCAGTGCTTGCTTTCTGCCTTCCTGAACCTTGCAGAGTAGTTCTGATTGTCTCCTTGCAGGTATTTTACTCCCTGTGCATGTTTCTCTTTGTGTAGAGAGCTATATCTGTTATGAATAATTTACTGCTTGTCAATTTGGCTCATAAGTTTGGTCATTGACACAGCCTCTCTTCCATTATTTCTGACATATAATTAAATGCAGAAAACAAAAACACTCAGGAGATTTTGTGAAAGTCATGGCATAAAAAACCCCAAACCATTAGTTTTCTTTGCCTCCTGGCTTGTGAGAGTTTCGAGTGAGCCTGCTTCAAGTTTTTGTTTTTAAAGTCTGCTTTAGGGAGAGAACTGTATGACAACTGAGAAGTTGATGTAATCCTATGTACAGCCAGAGACCAAGATTTTCAGCAGTATAGCAAGTATTGGAACTAGCAGTATAAAAATGAGTTACTTAGAAACAACTGCTGTTTGCTTTTATTAACTGTGATAATGGGAGTATATTAATTGAGTTAAATGGCCTTGCATTGCTGATCTTTCTTTATCCCTCCTATTTCACCTCTCCGTGCCCCAGGCATTGTATTTCAGCAATGATTTAAACACATCTATGATTAGGCATCCATGATTAGGCTACATTTTCCCTGAATTAATGGTTAATAATCCATGTTATTTTATCTTGGTTCTTCTTTCATATTCAGCTAAGCCACTACAGATTTTTGTAATCACACATCCCTGTGCACAGTGGAAATTGTCAAATAGAGAAGCTGAAGAATTTGGCTCCTGCATTGGGAATGTAGAGGGAATTTGACATCTGGAAATGCACTGGAAGCAGTCTGGTGTTGTGAAATAAGTAGATATTACAGACATTTTTTCTAATAATTTTTTAGTAAATGGCTGAATAGGGTTATGGGGCTGTGGGATTCCAGGATTGCAATAGGTCCGTGTCTTTAGTGTTAAGGTAAAGCTACTCTGGAAATGTTTCTATTATTATTAGACCCTCAAGCCTAGAGTCTGAGTAGTCAGAACTATCTGGTGTCAAGGCTGGGCATTCTGCATTAGCAGTAGTTGTTTTTCATCTTTTCTAGAAGGATGCAAAATAATAAACAAGAGATGAAGTCCACTTTCACAATGTGCAGAATTGGTTATGGAACTTAAGATCTATCGCAAGACACAAAGCAGAAATAAAGGAAATGGGCTGGACCAGCTGCAACCTACAGCTCACTCAAGCCTTTGAACTGCTCAGGGCAAGATAGGAAGGCAAATCTGGGTGCCATTTTTGTTACATTCACCCACTGAGAATGTGATCGTGGCCCTCCCTAACTTAGAGACAAAATACAGGCCTAGATGAACATGTCACCTGGCTGTAGCATGGCAGCAGTAGAGGGGTCCACAGTGTGGCAAGACCATCCAGTCATGGGAGATTCCAGCTCATGAGCTGAGTGGAGCATCAGCTCTGCAGCGTGCTGTGGTGCACGTGCTGCTATCCAAGGGTGCAGAATCAACATCCTTCCCCCACATTCCAGCACCTCTTGCACAAAAAGGTAAATTAAACACATTTCAGAAACTATGGACTACATTCAAGAGAGGACTGGGCTGCCAAGAACAGTATGAAACTACAGCCTGACTTCCCTCCCTTCAGCCCACTAAATATCCGCTCATGTGGCTTTTCTTGGCTGCTTCCAGTTCTCTCGCAGGGTGTGTCAAAAACTAGCCCAGTCTGAGCAGCTCAAGGATCACTTGTGCCAAGACCCGTCAGCAGTGGATTACAGGGCTTTCTGGTGTCTATAAGGATCCTAAGTGTGCACTTAGAATCACAAAATCATAGAATGGTTTGGGTTGGAAGGGGCCTCAAAGTTCCACCCCCTCTGCAATGGGCAGGGTACCTTCCACGAGACCAGCTTGCTCCAAGCCACATCCAGCCTGGCTTTGAACACTTCCAGGGGTGGGGCATTCACAACTTCCTCTTCACTGTCTGTGCCATTATTGGCACAGCTTCTGAATTTATTGGGGTGCTGCAGATTGCTATTCAGTCAGGTGCCCTGGCATGGTGAATCTTCAGGTCTCCAGGACAGGGACCCCACTAGTAGCTCGCTTCTGGTCTGCATGCTTGGGTTTCTTTGAGCAGAACACAGCTGAAAGAGCACTTTCCTCGTGGTATGGGAGGGATGAGCTGGCCTACGCCTCTGACTTCACACCAGAGTGTGGGAGGCACATGTTAAGGCTTGGAAGCTGGGAAGTGTTCCTGGATCCCACAGGTTAGATGTGATCAAGACAAGGTTTCTGGGAAGTGACTGAAAAATCTCAAATCTGAAAAGGAGTACCAGCAAATGTAACACCACCACTTTCCTCTTCAGATTCAGGTAATGTATTTGAAGGTTTATCATGTTATTCATATTTATCCCTGCATGTGCAAATATCAGAATAGCTGCTTTGTGTTTCCTATGGGGGAGGGAATGCTTTTTAAAGAAGTTTTGGATAAAAAACTGAAGCAGCTTTGGGAGCAGGAGTACACTGAAAAACAACTGACTGGCTTGTGCTGCACAGCATTTATTATTAATGTGTGCCAAAGGAGGGCATTCACTCCAGTCCCAGTGCTACTAGTTTTCAATAAACATAACTAAAACTTTTGGAGGTCAGTTTTTGCACACATTTAATGCATAAAAACTTAGGGCCTAGAAAGATCTTACTGCAAAGAAAAGCAGTGCTGCTGCAAAGTTTATCTCTTGGATTTGCCGTGTGCGTATGCACACAAGTGTGTGTGGGAGCAAGGGAGCAGGGCAAGAATGAACATCATCTTCCCTAGGCTATGTTAGTAATTCAACAGTCCAGAAATCCTTAAAGGAACCTATTCTGTTTGCCATAAAGGGAATGCAGACTCGTGGTTTTATGAATCATGTCTAAATTAGAGGCCTCTGGCAGGCAAGTGAACCCCAGGCTGACCCTTGTGTCAGGGGGCTGGGTGCCCCCCGAGGGCACAGAAGGTGCCCATGACTGGGGAGAGCCAGGCAGCCACTTCAAAAAGGGCTGTGGAAGCCTGGGATCCAATTACTGCTTCCGGGAATGTTTTAAAATGCGTATCATACAGCTCTGCTGTAGCTGTGACTGTGTCAAACTGTGTGGCTGCCCTGCATTGCCTCTGAGGCACCAGGTGCCCATCATGCACTGTGCTGAAGCCTGTAGAGCTGGACCTTTTACTGCATTTGACCTAAAAATCTTATTAGCTGTTTTAGCAGGGCTTTTGCAAAATAAACTTCTAAAGGGACTGCTTTCTTATGCCTTCTTCTGGAAACTGAAAGACTAAATGAAAAGAAACTTCTTGTTTTACTAGGACATGATAGATGCCCTTCCAAATAAATACAGATTCTGTCTTCAGCTTTCTATTTCCACGTACATCTGACAGGACTCAACATCAGATGCTTGTTAACATATGTGGTAACATGCAAGATGTTAAACATCTGCAAAATCTTCTGATCATTTTTGTAATGTCTGAAAAGTTAGACATAGCTTGCAGGGAATTTCCACTGAAAAGAAACAAAATTTGGAGGACATCCCAAGTTAAGTCATTCAATATTTGTTTGCCAGTGCACTGGATGGTATTACAAGATGCCAAGATAAATTCAAATTAACATGAAAAATATGCAGTCATATTGGTTGTGGGTTTACATAAGTTGCTGGCACTAATGTTAAGAATTCTTTGATAAATAGTTGCCAGGAAAAGAAAGTTCAAACGAAAAAAAGATAATTATATATAATACACTTGAACAAGTGGCACAAAAGAATGAAATTTTTATCCAGTGAAATTTTTCTTCAAAAAAGCAATTAAATATGGAGCTGTGTTCACAGACTGTTTCCAAACCCATTATTTTAAATTTAAGATAATTTGAGCCAAGATAAAAGTAGAAAACACTATGAATTTCAAAATAAAAATACAACAAATACAAATTAAAAAAAAAATAGAAAAGTATTGCAATGAATATCTGTGTACGAAAACAATTCATTTATGATAAAGCTTCCCAGATGCTTTAGGTGCCTTTGAAAACTGTAGGTTGAAAAATAATTTTAAAAAAGGGTTATTGAAAGGTAAACAGTAAAATTTTGAAAAATATACTATTCTACTTCAACTTGATTCTTTCATTTATATAAATGACAATTAAGATTTTTGATATTTTATAGTATAATGTTTACACTTAAAAGCATTTTTACTAGTTTAATAGTTTTTATTAATGTAGCCACATAATTGAAACCACAGTCTAGCAAAGAAAGACTGAACAAGATCAAATTGTTGGCAGCTGAAACTAGGCAAACTTAGAAGCAGAACTAATGTTCAGTATTTTCTTAGTGAGGCTAATTTACCTTTGAGATAGTTCATGTGGCTGTGCAGTAGATTTTTCATGACATTAATTTTTTTTAGAGTAAGGCTGTTGTCCTTCAGAAAAGCTGTTTAAATGCTTTTGTGTTCCTTGGCTGAACTGCTTTATTCCTCATGGTTACGCCCATTCAGTTGATTGTCCCACCTGGTTTAATTGTTTCCTGAGATTTTAAATAATCACACATCCCTTTGAGCTTCTGCTTCATTAATTTTGGATTCACTAATTTCAGGGTTCTGAAAATTCAGGTTTGGATTCCATGGGCAGTATCTGTATGCAGTTAAAAATAGCTGGGTATTGATTTTCCATGCTTGCTTTTGAGTTACTTTCCTTACTATCTGTGATCCGAATGAAGCTGAGTGAGGTTTTTTTTAGCTTTGATTCTGAACTGAATTTTCAAACACAACAAAACCTGCTGAAGTGTTGTAGAAATGTGTTTGATTTTCAGATCAATCAAAATGCTTAGAAGGGCTTTCTCTCCTCCTTCAGTCTTACATGTTTTTCAGTTTTCTTGGAATTACGCTATTCCTAGAATGTAGTAATTAAAGAGTGGCTTGTTTGTCTGATATTTTTAATGTCAGCATCTTCACTCCCATAATATCCAAGAAAATATTTTGTAATGCAAGTCTCCATTCCTCTGAAATGCATCTAATTCCATGGGGAGGGATAAGATGTCAGAGCCATACATTTTTTCTCCCTCACTTCAGTATTTGTAATTGTTCTTTCTCCATACCCACGTTTTTTCATTCTAAATCCCCCAAGATGGATGCTTAAATACTGATAAGACCTCGGCACTGCAAAAGGTGTTGGTTTCCAAGTCAGCAAATGTGAAAGGGATTATGATATGATGAAATTTATTACCTAAAATGTGAAACTAAGCTGCTGCTGGTAATGGAAAGTCATAGGGTCACAGAGCACGCACTGCTGTATCATTTCTGCTGAACAGCATCGTTATTCTGGGCTTTTAGAGAGAAATTGTTGAAGGCAGTGAGTAGGCATGACACTTCATGTTCTACCAGATTTTCTCTCAGGAATTATTCTTTTTGAAGGTGGGGCTGGAAAGGTCTGATCACAGAGTGCAGTTCAGTTCCTCATATCGTTAGGTTTCTTACATTAGGGCAAACTACTCCATGACAACTTACAATTTCTTTTAGACAAATGGCTGCTTAGGTGGATACTGTGTACCCCATAAAAAAGCACTCACAAAAGGGAAACAAGGACTTTTAAAGGGGCGCTGGGCCCAGCACTTTTCTTGGCATTTTACAGTCAATTGTTGTTGATTCTCATGGTTTTATTCAATTCTCATTTTGCCTTGCAAGGCATATTTTTCCTCCAGGAGAAGATGACCCATGAAATGGCTTTGCTTGACCTACCCTAATCCCCACCACAGTACTTAATAAACTTATTCTTCCAAATAGTTTGAACTGCTGCTTTATGGTTTTATAGTTTTGGATTTCGACCTTGGATTTTGATAGTCTTAATCTTAGAATCAAAACCATGCTTGGTAATGAGAGGAAATATCAGGATAAGCTTCATTAACTGTAGGCGAGCAGCTAAGAACACAAACATCCAGGAGCATGTCCAGTGAAACTCTTTCTTGCCTACAGCTGGAGCTGAGAATGAGAAGGCTGTGTGTTTTTGGAGACACTGAATGTACAGGGAAGGAAAATAACAAAGTCATACCAGACTTTTAATTTTAAGCTGCATAATTTTATGTCCCTTCTCTGGGCACAGTTGTACTGTGGATTTTCACAGCTGATTAGATTATCGGTGGGGAGGGGAAGCTTAAAAGGGGATTCTGTTTGATTTACTCTTCTTTACACTTCTCTGTTATCAACTAATTAGTATTAGTTACTAATACTCCTTAGCAATATTTCCTCTGGTATCAGAGTCACAACTTCTGTTACTTCGATGCTGCCAATCTCAAGCATATATTTTCATTTGAGGTTTTCCAGGTATTTCTTCTAGAAGTTATGTTGAAACCTTGAAACTTGATTATGCATTGAAACTTCGGGATACTGAGATTAGGCTGCAGGTCCACAGTGGCCATCAGTGGCACTGCTGTGGGGAGCGTAGTGGAGATGTTTCAGTATGTACCAGCTGTAAATCTGTGTTCTGTACAGCCAAGCAGGAACTTGCTGGCATATTTAGAGGCAATAGTTCACATTCATTTTGCTTATACCAACAGTGTAGTTTCTACCTCTGTGTAATGTATAAGCCCACAATGATTTGTTTACAATGAGGTTACAAAGAGGCAACAGGAAGAGACACAATGGGAAATAGCTGTGTGGAGATGACAGGCCTTGCCCGTACAATCTTGAAGCTCCCATCTGTGTTCAAGTTCAAGGAATGTATCTCAATTATTTTCATGTCATACTTTTCCAAGGAATGTTTTCCCTTTAGAAAGCTGCTGATCAAAATAACCAAAAGATAAAAATCAAGTTGCGCAAACATTTCCTGTTACAGCTTCTTTTCCCCCTCAAAGTCTTTAATATTTGAAAACCTTGCTTAAAAGACAAAAACTTGCTTAAAACCTTGTTAAAAAACAAACACAAAAAGTTACAAAACCCCTTGGAACTTCGATTATAAGGATGTGGAATATCTGATCATAAAATTAAGAACTGTGTAAATCCCTAAATGGCTTTTAATTATTACTTGATGACTAAAACTAAAAGAGGATCTGGGTAATTATGCTACCTGTTACTGTCAAGACTACATTAGTATGTTTCCAACTTGAAATTCTGTCAAGTGAGAAATGTGTTGTGTCTCAAACCACTCCCCTCCTGCTGGGCAACATCCTGTGCTAGAGAGATGGGACAAATACAATTGGACTGATGAGCTGATTATCCTCTGTATCACCCTAATCTAGCATTTTGCAAGTCATCAGATCCAGGTCTTTAGGCACCTGTTTGGCTCTTATCCTACCTAGGTGTCCCTAGAGAGGAGGAAAGACTCAATATGTGCTGAACTGATTGTCTACCTCCCAGTGTAATTAAAAAGAGAGAACTGCCAGAGTCCATTTTCCACCGTGGTTTTAAATCCATTGAATTCAGTGGAATCACTCTGGATTATAAATGTCATCCTTGGGAGTAGAAAATGACCTTGTGTCCCTTTTCTTTCCACCACAAAGATTCTCTTTCCAGCTTTCCCATGCTGAGCAAGGGCAGGTTGGCACGTGCTACTACTGCACATTTCCCTCCCAATCACCCATTTCCTCTCTGCTGTGCATTTTTGGCACAATGTGTCGTGTTCTGAAACCTCACATACCTGAAACATTTGGAAGCACTGAGTTCTGGACACATCTGGTTATTAGATTTGAGATGGCTGCCCCTTCTGTGAATAAAACCCTCACAACTGCCGTAGGAAATTCCATTAAGTTTTTCCCCTCTATGTTAAAGTTTTGCCTCCAATATTTTACTGCTTCATTTATTAACAAATAAATTTTATAGTAACCATGAAAAACACTGCAGAAGTTTCAATGAAAAATGTTATTTTTAGGACAAGGATGTAAAATCCTCTTCTTCCAGGTGAGAACATACATCCCTCACAGCTAAATTCAGTGGTAGGGTTTGCCATCCACTGTGGTGAATGCTCAGTGACAGGTTAAGGCCTTTGGGAAACTGTTCTGTAAATGGATAGAAATAATGTTTTTCTGTATTCTTTTACTGTGAAAATTTGTGTGTGGCCATATGATCAGCAAACACTTTGTTGTTATAGCATGAACAGCTTGAGAAACCTGTTGTTTGACTTCAACCTACTGCTGTTTGACATCAAACTGGCACACGGAAGGGCTCTTAGTACAAGCTTCATCCTCTGTTCTTAGGAATTAGTAGAATATTGTCTTTAGAAATTTCTTCACTCTCCTCTACTTCCTTAGAATGACATTTTTCCCATGCCAAGAGAATGCAAGTGAGAGGCTGGCTGCTAACTTAAATGCTGAGTAGCCTTGCTAGAGCTAGCAAACAAACTGAGGCTCCTCAATTGTATGCCATTGAATTCTCTATGTTATTAGGCTTCTGTCAAGAGGACTTCTTTCTCCGCTGGATTTTAAAGATCTCACTATTTCCACTTTGGATAAAAAACCCCAACCAACTCATTAAAAGTTATTAGAAAGTGATCAAGGATCCACTTATATATAATCTCTTCTGTTTATAATATTTTTCCCTCAGTTAACGAAAATTTACTTCTCCTTTTGAAAAATAAGGCAGATACTACAACTTGTTATAAAAAGAATTACCTCATTTTTATATTTTATCTTGCTCTCTGAAGAAAATCTCCATTTATTTTATTAACTCATTAGGTAGTAAGCTTGTGATCAGCTGGAAATAATTTGTAAATGCTTTTATTTCTGGTAAATGGGTGAAGAACTGAACTCCAGTTATAGCAAAGGCAGCTTTTACTCGCTACAATCCAAAAGGCTACAGATACATCTGAACTAACTTGGATGATGCTATGTGAAGTTGTGAATTTAGGGCTGCAGAAAGTTTAAGGACAGCAACAGAACGAGGAAAACAGTCCCCAGAAGGGGGTGGAAGAGTTGTACTAACATCTTTGATTATTTCTGTATCTATGGATTATTACAGACTTGTTAAAGACTTAGCTGAGTTGCTGTCCTATAGAAGAGAATGGGAATATTTACACGGTTGGTGATATGTACAGTATCAGCATCTGAATTAGTGTTCAACATATTTAGAAAAAAAAATAAAGTATTATCACCCTAGAAATCGATTTACACTTGCTACCTTTTCTCATGGCATAATGCCCAACAGCTGCGCTAACAAGAGACACTATTAGCCCTAATTGTCCTTCACCTGCCTCCCTGCTGGAAGGGAGCAAGCTGCTGAGGGAGCCAGTGTAGTGTTTCATTTTAAAGGGCATTGGTTAGCTTAAAGAGTGGGGTTTTGCTAACTTGAGTCTTTTAGACTAAAATTAATTAGGGTGCTAGCCAACCTCCACCTATTAGGCCAGCTGCTTATGGACTCCATGTGTGTTCACATCCTGAAGCAGTGTAAGTAATGTCTGTGGGTCAATAACAAGCCAAAACTGAATTTGATAAAAGATATATTTTGAATATTAATTATAGTAACAGCAAGTACAAGTGGGTAACATAGTGGCCAAAAAAAGCTGCAGTTCATTAAATGCATTTTTTGTTACTACATCCTGTGCAAAGTATCATATGGTAAGAGTAGTAAAGTGAGCAAATGTGTTTACAAGGAGAACCAGTTATTTAAGCCCCAACAGCTAGCAAAAAAGAAGGTAAAATCTGGTTTATTTATTCATAAAATATTATGCATTAAAATATCTTTATTTATGCATAAAATGAGGCCCTTGCTGTATTGTTAAAATGGCAAGACACTGAAAAAAACCAGCTGTAGCCAGTTCTTGTATAACTTGGTATTTGTAACTGATATTCTGGCTTAAATGAGCTTCTTCAGTTCCATAATGTAGAAGATGGATTTTGAAAGCAGAGGCATGTTTTTGAAAACTTCTGTTTCTGGTAATAGTAAGGATTCTTTCCTGTTCTTTCTTTACAGTGAAGAGCCTGTTTCTCTCTCAGGTGCACTGGTAGATGGGGTGAGTGTGACACCATTTTTTTTTTCTTTTGCACTCGGCATTCTCTGCAGCACCTTGTAGCCCAAGGAAGGAATGGGTGGAAGGTGGGAGTGCTCAGTGGCCGAGTGGCCTCCTGGAGAACCTGGTGGCCAGGGCCTCTCATGTACTGTGCCAAGGCAATTATGTGTTCCTTTGTAGCTTTTACTGTGTTGTAAGTTAAACTTTGCATTCTGGACCTGGGTCCCATTTGTGTCTTGAAAGAACTCTTCCAGAAAAGAGAAATCTTATCATAAATATTGGGGAAGTGTGATTCAGAAGTCTGGGTTGAAAAGCTCAGATTCTTCAGCTGGAGTGAGGCTGGAATGTTCAAAGTGGTGGGGCATTGCCCAGCACTCAGTATTGCAAGACTTCAAGGTGGCCAAGCTCCACTTTTATAAGCATGCAAATGTCTCTTGTTCGTAACTTGGGTATGCTGTGCCTCAGGCAGTGTTCAAGCTGGGGAATTCAGACACTCTTGCCCAGTAACACAGGGAAGGAGAGCGCTCAAAGGTGGGATATGTAGCTGCTGACAGCTCACACAGAGTGGTGAGCTGTGGGAAACACCAGTGTCCCAAACGTTCTCTCTCGGAACAGGATTGGGATACTCCCATGTGTCTGCCTGGAGCAGTGGCTCATGGCTTGGGGTGCATGGTGGGAACAACCTGCAGCTATGGTGTGGAGCAGTCTTTTGCCTGTGCAGGGTGGACTGTGCCTCCCTGCCATCCAAGGGCTTGTCAGCGCAGTTTAGTCACTGTCCTTGTCTCAATAACAGTTTAATTAGCTGGAAGTGGCATGAGAAAGGCTGGGATTGTTCCCCTCTCCTCAACCCAGTATTGCTCCAGGGTGGGGTAGTTGTGTTACTGTCAGGGATGAGGGTCCATGTCTCCTGCAGGGGAGGAGCATTGAATCCAAAGCACCTGCTGCTGCATGAGAACAGTTGAAATTCCTAGAACTTTCAGTGGATGTACCTGCCAAAGGCACCAAGATTCAGTAAGTGCTTTTGGAGTAGAGCTTTATTTGTGGTGCTGAATCTCTCAGTAACACCAGTCACATGTTTCTCGGGATTGAGTAGCCTGGAGGAAATCTGTTCTGCTTCAAGATAAAATGACTTGAGGAAGGACAACTAAAGGGAAAATTCAGCTGCTTTATGTGATGTAAACACTGGGAAACAGAATTACAATATATACTGCATACACTAGATGGCAATGTAACTCCTGCATAAAGAGGTTACCACTAAATTCAATTAAAAGTGCTTTCAGGTAGGCACTACAAGCTGTTTCAAAGTAACACCTTTACTTTAACTCTTTTACAGTGAGCAAATATTCCAACAAGAGGCAAAAGACGGGACCAATTTTGATCAGTAGAGGACCACTGAATTTGATTCTTGCTTGTTCTAATTTCTTTAATAATTTTCAGAGCAGTGTATTTATTTGCCACATAGCTTAATAATTATTTCAGAATGTAAACTCTGTTAGTATGTAGTTTGACCTTTGTTAGGTTTTGCATCTCCTATCCCTGTTTGACCCTAGCTCAAATAGCTTTGAAACATCCTTCCCGTATATTCCCTTTAGAATACTTCAGACATTGCAGATGTTCTCTTTTCATTTCCTCTTTTTTTTTTCCTAATGAGCAAAAGCCTGTGTAATAGCTTGGTAATTTCTAGGATACAAGGAAGCTCTGTTGCGTGTATATCTCAGATTCACCTCTTTCTCAGGCTTTGCTGTGCCTTTCTGGATTTAGCCCAGGCGTGGATAAACCTGTGATCAAATTTGATGTAACATATACTGTACTTTAGTTTTTCATGTATTTAAGTGATTTTCTCATTCATCTGGAACCAGTGGTGAATACTCAGTAAGGCTTTGTGTTATAGTGAGGAGCTTTGTCTCAGCTGTGTTGGGGTTGTTGTTGTTTGTGGGGTTTTTTGGTGGATTTTGGTTTGTTTGTGGTTTTGGGGTTTTTTTGTTGGTTGTTTTGGTTTGGTTTTTTCTTCTTGTTGTTTTTTGATTTTTAAATTATTTATATTATTATTTATTTGTTTAATAAACTATTTAAATAAAATTTAAGGGAGATTTGCCCACAGCAGAAATTCTAATTGATTCTTTTGTAGCACTGCTGTCATTAAGAATCAAACAGGAAAATTTGTGTTGCAGCTTTTGAATGATAAGAGAAAAAGTTAATATTGCAATTATAACGTGTTGCATTTTTAATCTAAATTTAGATTCAATTCATCCCTTTTGCAGCTAGTTTTGTTGTGCAATCAGAATAAATGCTTCTTAGTAAAATTGTTGATCTTGTTTTCAGTCAGTGAAAGATTAGTGGGACACTCCAGGTGGTTTTCTTCAGTACTTGTGGTGTTTGTGTATGAAGAGCTGCTGTAACAGAAGGCAACCATCAGTAATCCCGCATGTCCCTCAAGAATCCACCTTGTCAAATATCAGTCTATATCCCAAATAGCTGCTTAACTTTGTTTTTCAGATTTTCATTTTCTGTCTCCCAGTTAATTCTAGTATTTCCCCCACTAGACCAGTCCCTCTCTCTCTCTGCTTATTATTTCCGTTCTATCCACCCATCGGCTTTTTTTAGCTCCCTTTTCCTTCTTCCTGTTCTATGTATATAGAACATACAGGGAACAGGAACTTATATATTGGTTTAGAGGGAATTAACAGAGATACTTAATTTTTTTTTTTTTTAATCCCGTGATGGCTTTGTTTGGTATTACTATTGCTTTATACCTATACCTTGACTCTGTCACAAATTCAATTGATTATTTGTTTTCTCAACAGAGCATATGAATGTTAGTATACACATTCAAAGTATAGGAATATATAACATTGGATTTCATGCATGACTAATTGTTGTCGTGTATTTATCCTGACTGTACCAGTCATACCAACACAGAATGGCTTGGGTTGGAACGGGCCTTAAAGATCCTTAGTTCCAACACCCCTGCCATGGACAGGGACACCTTGCACTGGACCAAGTTGCTTTAAGTCAAAGCCAATCTGGCCTTGAACACGTTCAGGGATGGGGCATCTTCCTTCCTGTCCTCTAATGTGATGAAAGCTCCTGTGCTATGCAGCCTCTTTTCCAGCAAGGAGCTGCTCTTGCAGTCAAGATTGAGAGTGGACCAATCCTTGAACATGGACCTCTATTACAAACCATCATGAGTTTGTGTTGTGCTGCAGTATTGCTTGCCTCAGGGCTTTATTTTAAGGTGGAACAGAAAGTAAAAGTGAAAACTGAATTAATTCATTAATTTACGGAAAATGCCTTCTCTAGCCTGGTATGGCCTTACATAAAAGTTGGTTGAAAATTCTCCGTGAAATCCTTTTGGTGTTTTTGATTGCTGAAGGGACCACAGGATAAATTCCTCCCTTCCTAATGCTGTACATATCATTGAGCATCTTTCATTGGGGACATTTTATTATTGTCATATTGTCAGCAAGTTAAAAATACTAATTTTTAAAGTCTATTATGTATATATTAAAAATATCTCTACTTTGACCACAGCTGGTTAGAGAATGTTTTTTAGCATCTGTTATTTATGTTTTGATTTGATGCTTTGACACAAAGATGTTTGTCCTTTTGATTTCTGTTATTTATGTTTTGATTTGATGCTTTGACACAAAGATGTTTGTCCTTTTGATTTCTGAGTGAGAGATTCCTTTGAGGTATCAAGTTAGCAGCCTTGGGTAAAAGATGTCTTCATACCTGCGTACTGGGCAGAAGATTAGTATATTAAAGGGATTAATTTTACACAATTAGGTTTTTCACACAAGTGGAGAACATTCTTCACTTGAGTGTAGAGAAGCAAGGCAACCTGTGCAAACCAATTGTTTCACTTTATAATTTTGGGCCTATAGTCTTATGTCATCAGAATATTCTATATCAGATAAATTTCCTTGCTTTATAAGCTACTGCACAGTTCCAGGTGTTGGAAAAGAGCAGAAGCCATTTCATATGTTATTTTAACATATAAAGAATGCATATTAGGTAAGGAGTGAAAGGTCAGTGTAATTGGTTTAGCCTCAAGACATAAGTCTCCTATATAAGTAATTTTCACAGTTCTTACTAGCAAATTCGGCAAAATGGCTTTCCTAAGCAAGAGGGGAAAATATTCACTAGTAAACTGTTTGATTCCAGAATTACTGACTTATTGAGATAAAAATGAAAACTTGCATGGGTCATTCTTTGATCAAAAATTCCCAAGATAAATCAAAATTAAGAAGCATCTAATAAGTTGTGGGTGAATGAGATGTGAAAATAACTGTTTTGCAGGGGAATGTCAGCCCATCTCTGTGGCACTTACAGAATCTCAGCCTGTTAGTGCTTTGCAATTTCCAGCTGAAATTTTGTTTTTGTTTTGTTGCTATTTACAGTTTGTAATGTGAAACAACAGATCTGATGTGAATTGTCTCCTTCTTTGCTTTGTTGTAAGTTAGATGCACTGCGGTGGTGATCGCAGTAGCATGTATTTGTTTTCTGTTTAGGTTGGATTTACACTGGCCAATCAAGTGCTGGGGCTGGTTGGTGATGCAGTTTGCTTCCTTTAAGTTCAAAGCCTTCCCCATAAAGGTTTTTATTTAATTATGAGGTTCTATTTCCTAAAATGAAAATAGTTGTAGAGATAATTCTCACTGCAAATCTTTTGCATCTTTTGTCTTGTTACAATGTTCGGGCTGGACAGCTTTGCTGTCTGACTTTCTGTTTTCTAGGTTTCTATGCATTAACTGTGGAGTGAGTTAAAAACTAATCTTGACTAATTTAGCAAGAAATGCCCACAGTACTTATGGTGCTCTGCAAAGCTCTTAAGTTGAGCGGACACAGCAGCTGACTGAAATTCCCAGAGAGAAAAGCCATATGACTATTACCTTGAAAACAAGACATGTCCAAAAAATCTAAGAAGTAGTAATTTTCATGTTCACATGTCCAGTCATTTGACCTGCATCTTTTGGAAAAAATCTTGCAACCCTTTGTTGAGCAGTTGTTTCTTTAAGCGTTTGCGCTTTTCTTGATGTCTTGGCTTATTCAGGGAGCCAGCTTTGTGGATGAGCTCATCAAAACTATGGTATCTGGAAGCCAGACTTACATTAAATGTGCCTGAGGATACCATGTGGGTTGTGAAGAAGTATGGGTTTTTTTAAAAACTTTTTCCAAAATGACTCAACCCACCTTGTTGAGCTGATGGTAATGGTTATGCTCTCAAAGTGAATGAGGTATTCAGGATTATTTAAAAAATCTGACTGAGAATCTTTGATCTTCATGCTTTAATCACTGGAGGAAGATGATGAAGCAAAACAAAAGAAGGAAAAAAATGCACTGCCCGCTAACACAGAGGAAATATGTTTCTTTTTCTTCAGTATAGAAATATGTGGCTGTTTTCTGAAGTATAAAATTTCTTTAATATTTTTATATATGTATTACACTGATATATATAAAAAAAGGTTATTGAAAGTACATCTCGCCTATGGTGCATGCTCAAGTCTCTCTCCCTTGAACTAAGCAATGGTTCTATTTATGCTGCACATAAAACTGGCCTTGTCCGAAGAGGCACAGTCAGCATGCTTGCTAATTCTTTCAGTGGAAGGAAATCAAAATGCAAAGAAAAAGATTAGTGATGGTAAAAGTAAACAATAAAATATTAAATGTTGATCAAGTTGTGATGTAATATGGATGAGCTAGGTGAAAAGAGCAGTTTTTGCTTGCTTGCTTGGCTTTTTTTCTCTCTGCTCTCTAAGAAGCACACTTTGTGTCTGCTTGTAGCTGAAACGTCTGTAGGATTATGAAAAATTTGAGAACAAGTGAAGATAATTTGATAACATGAGTATTTGTAAAGCTCTTGGTAATTAAACTACTTCGAATCTGGTGAAGAACAAGCAGTGAGTACTCAAACATTTCTCACTGCATTTCAGCACTCTCTTCTGGTATCCTGTTCAGACTCATTGCAATAATTAGATGAGAAAGAAGCAGTTGCTATTGCAGCCAACTACCGTTGAGAAATGAAACAAATATCTGGGGAAGATGAAATAATGGAGGGCATCTGGGAAGAGAGCTCAGGTTTAGGAAGAAGTTTCTGCTGGGTGATAAGGCAGTGATATTGCAAGCTCAAGGAGAAGGGAAAAAAAAGAAAATATGGGTTTAAATTGGCAATGGATTATTATGTGAGACTGATAAAGATTAGGAGAAGTTTGGGAAGGGAACAGCAGGGGTAGTGAGCACAGGGATGGAGGAGGTATTAGGTGAGGAGGGAAAATGGAGAGCAGCTTTTCAAGCCAGAGAGAGGACTTGGAAACTTAGACCGACAACAAATTCAGGATTAGTGGCAGCAGGGTGAGCGCAGCTCTGATGAGGTGGTGAAGGCAGGAAGGAGCAGCGTGCGCTCATTCTGTGTGCTGAGACCTTCTGGCAAAACTGCATGCTGGTTTGTGAAACAAAGCATGGCACACCATCGAGGGTTTGGGAATGGGGAGATGTCAGCTCCTGGTGCCCCAATCCCCCAAGAATGCAGTCACAATCTTAGCAATGACTTCTGTGAAGGACTGTGTGCATCAGGGAAACTCGGGAGGAAGCCGGGGTGGCACAGCCCCCAGGGAGCAAAGGGCAGAGCTGCCTAATTCAAGCAAACACGTCTTCAGAGAGATCTTGTTTGCACTTCAGCTGTTTTCTGATGCTGCTCGAGGGTGTATCCGACTGAACTTGAATGGTGTAAGGCAAAAAGGAGTTTAAAATCTCCAATCCAAAGTGCTGAGAGGGCATTTACAGGAAGTGGTTAATGGGAGTGCAAGGTCTAGTGATTAAAACGCTTGCTGCAGCCTGATGTCTTTGATCTTACCATGGTGCTTGTCCCATCGATCATTCCATGTTATTGCCCTATCTATGCACATTTGCTCTTTGTGGGACTATTTACACAATCCATCCTCATTAGATTATCAGGTGATTTACTCCCTGTCTACACAAAACCAATTCACAATGGGTGATCCCATTGATGTGCAAGTGGGTTTTATACAATTCAGTTGACACCGAAGTAAATTGCACTGCCATAAACTCACAGGTTTATAAGTGTGTGTGTGCACAAATGTGGATTAAGGGGTTGGCAGAATATCAATTACACTGATGTTGATTGCTGTACAGAGCAAACCTTCAAAACAGAAAGAAACTTAGACAAGAAATAATCTAGGCACTCTTTTGCAACATGGTGACCCTGATTGAATCCTACTTGAAGCAGATGTTTGCATGGTTTATAACAATCTAAATCCCAATATTTTTGATTTGTTTAAAAAAAAAAAAAAAAAAGGCAGGGGGTAAGCTAAAAATGTTGAAGTTGTTTAATATGTAGAGTACTGGCTTTTTTCCCGCAACTTATAAATAAGGGTAAAAATACCTAAAAATATATATATTTTTAATAAAGGAATTATTTGGATAAAACAATACAGTAAAAACATGGTTCCTACTCTCTCTACCCATAAAATAACTTGAATACCAGTAACATGCTTTTAAATTGCCCAAGAGCTTAAACTGCCATTCAATTTTCAGCAAATTGATTACTGAAAAGAATCAAGTCCTAAGAGAGGACTGAAAAGAAGAACTGCTGATACAAGTAAGATAAGGAAATTAAAAAAACCCCACAAAATAAGACATCAGGGTATCTGCAGTGAATTTTGCCCTGATCTGAACATTGGGGAAGGAATAGCAGCTCTGGAAGCCAGTGAATAGTGATGGGGATGGCTATGCATCTAGTGCTAGTATCTCTTTTCTCTCTGGTGTGCTTGTGCTGCTCAGGAGAAAATTTTCTTTCCTGCGTTTGAGGGAGATGCTTCTGTACTTGGCTTTTACGCCTACCAGCTGGAAATTGAAAAGAATCTCCCTGCCTGGTTTTCTGTTTGTATGGATACTGCTGTTCAAACCTGGAGCTCTGGTTCAAATGTTTTAGAGCTACTTTGCTTCTTTTAATCTTGAGTCTTACCTTCAGAAGAAGAAGCGGTAGTGATTAAAAATTAAGTATGGTACACTGCAAGTAACATGCGTTCAGTTTACTTTATCAGACACCCAAGCAACCTGGTGCTGATGTTGGATTGGATTAAGGTGATTGATTCTGTATTTGGGAATAATGATAAAGATGTAAAATCACCTCCAGTGGTACTATTATGAAATATTTTATGCCATTGCCTCTCTCAGGCAGTGTTCTAACTTCTTATGAAAGCAGCAAGTGAGCTATAGCCATTTAGCAGTTGCACTCTGAACTGTGTGTGTTTAGCTAGATTTTAAATAAACTTACAATATTTTGTTATTTACTTAGTACTGTAGCTGCTCAGGCTTTATTTTTTCCCAAGGAAAACGTGGGAGGGCAAAAAATTTACATCTCATAAACTACCAGGAGCAGAAGCCTGGCTTTCACAGAGCAGTCTCCAGTAGGAGAAAATAAATATTCTGATAATGGCATTGCACTTTGTTTCTGTAGACAGCAAATTCAAGCAACACTTAGAGTAAATATCAAGCCATACAATATGTCTCTTGGGATAGACATTAATTTGAATCCTGAATGATGTATCACTCTAATAAAGTCAGACAGAACTGAATAAAGGATGTTCTTCACCTGCTGCTTGGCCTGTCGCACAATTTGGAGATGAGGTAGTGGATTATATTCACACAACTAATGAAAGGTCTTAACAAATGAGAGAATATGCTAAAGAGACAGGGCAGTAGGTCTTGCTTCAATAAGGAACCAACTGTTCTCAAAGTGCTTTTTTTTGTCCCCTCCCCCCATGATAAATCTGTATTTGAGATTGTTGACCCGAGTGATCATTCCCAAATGATCGTCTTTGCTTCCGCTCTGCATAGTCACTATTATTCTATAGCTGAAGCTCTATGCTTCCTTAGACAGTTCCACTTGTTCTGCTTGTCTCAATAGGTGTTTTTAGAAGACATGTCTTTAATTAAGCTCACGAGGAGTTAAACTAAAAATTCCAGGGAGGGTTTTAACACAAGGAATGAAGAACTGCTAAGGTTTAAATGTTGAAATATTTTGGCAGAAATAATAAGGTATGTTCATTACATTTGCTAGGAAGGGGAGATTGGAATTCCACAAGCTGAACAATGGCAAAGATTTAACACTTGGGTATAAGAACATTTGAGAAATAAATGTATACGGTGGTGATTTTCCAAGTGGGACTGAAAGCTAAATTAAAATCAGATCAAGATGCATGAAAAGGTATTGCATACCATTTTAGACTGGTGTTCTGTGATACACTGACATTATTTTGGCAATATGAAAAGTAGCACTTTTATAAGTGAGTTCACACTGCCCTAGTAATTTCAGCCACAGAGCTACAACAACATAACTGGTGAAGAAAGATGAATATGATTGATTGGATAGAGTGCATGGATTAATAAGTGTCAGAGCAGAGAAAAAAAATGTGCAATGAAGAGAAACGGGGCATGGGAGGAGAAGGAAAACAGGTGTTGTGGCTTACTAGAAGGTTTATGGAATTTGGCACAGAGCATTATCCCATATTTAGTGAAGCTGATGGCAAAGCTCCCATTAACTTTAATCATGCAGAATCCAGACATTTCCCAGGGTATCCAGAAAAAAAAAAGAAGAGAGATTGTAGAGGGGCAAAATAATAATGAAAATATGGGAACTTGGAGAACAGCTACACGGAACAGTACAAGCCAGTCGGGAGCCAGCCAACAGAAAACAGTAATTTATTAATAATAATCTTTGTCTATCTTATTGACCAGCTGAATACAACTACAAAGATAGAAGTGGTTTAAAGAATTCCTGTTCTGTCCTCTGCATCTACCTAAATAAATGTCCAAATGTTAACTCATGTGAATTACCATGGCTCAGAACAACATGTCTGTTGTTTGTTGGTTGACTGTGATGATTTAGAAAATCTCTGAGTTATTCTGCGTAGGTGCTCCTAGCAATGATGAAGGTGAGACAGTAGTCACTTATTCCTCCTTAGGGAAGAATAGCTCATCAGACAGATGTACACTCTCATTTTGTATGTTCAGCCTATTTATGTGTCCTTAAGTTTGGTTAATTCTCTTCCCTCAATAACTGGTCTTTAAAGTTGACTGAAGGACATCTAAGCATGAGTGGTGGGGTTCACTGCAAGATACCTATTTAAATGCTACCATTTCAATAGGAGAATAACTTCAGTTTCCTGCTCAAACCACAGTTGTCTCAGTCTGTTCAAAGCCACCAGAGAGCGTGTCTTAAGCTGTTCAATTTTCCACACATCGGTGAATTTGTCTTCACGATATTTTTAGCCTCTGAGCTATGTCTGACAGTACCTGACTGTAAATAAGCTATGCACACTATGCAGAAGGGTGGAAGTCTCAAAAACAGCTTAAAAAGAAGCCAACCTCATCTGTACTTAAATTATCACTCTAATTTTATTTTCAGTAGAAAAATCTGAATCACAGAAAAAGGGGAAATAAAAAGTGTTCTGATTAAGTGGTTATGAAACAAGTTGCTTAATGTTGTCTTGGGATATGGGACTGCTTAAAGGAAGGCTTTATGAATAGTGGAGAAAGTGGTGTGGTCTTTATTGTTATGTGGTATCGTCACATTCAGTGGTGTATGCCATTTTCTTTATTGAATTGCATGATTCTGGATTCAGTGATCCATGACCAGAAAAGGTCTTGGATTAGTTTACTTATAAAAGTCGATTGTCCGTAGTCACAGCACTGTGAACTTTTTATAATTATATTTATGAAGTTCTTGGACATAAGAAACAGGAATTTTTTTTACTGAATGGATTTTTAATTCTGAGCAGCAGTTCCCAGAGTTATTTTCGTGGACTGTACCTAATAGTTTGGACTTAGAATAAGGGCCTTATAATAAGAGTAATCCGTGCCATAGTAACATTTTGTTCCAAGTCAGTTACAGGATGTTTGTATGCAAGGGAGAATCCAGCACCATTATTGAATGAATCATTGAGAGGGACTAATGCAGCTGACTTTTCTAACAGTTATTTCAGACAGCATAACTTTCTGTCTCTGGTGGATGCCAGGCCTTCTTGATAACTCGTTTCAGGATATGTGTGGGAAGAGCTATACTGTGCAGCTCAGTTTCTGTCACAGCCCAATGCTGCTGTCTGGGATGGTATGGGCAGCCCAGGCCTCCCTCTTCTTTATCAGAGAGATGGTAGCTGGCCCTTCTTGCCTGGCTGTTCTTGGTTTGCAGGTCACGCATCAGCCCAGAATATTTTATCTCTGTTAGGAGCTGGCACTTCTTCTCTGTTTGCTAGAGGGGGGGGGTCTCACCACCCCTGCTGCCAGATGTGGTGTGTTATCTCTGAGACTGATCCTAGTGCAGATCCTCATTTCTGGCAGTCCTGGGAGGGACTTGGTGGCTGCAGCAGCTGTGGTAAGCAGCAGGTTCTGCTGAGGTCCGCCACAACTGAAAATTTCATGTATAAACTCCATGAAAGGAATTTGAGGGTTGCAGTTTTGGCAACCTTGGCTTTTCAGCACCATTTCAGTAGAAATTATTTAGTGTTAACTATGATTCAATTTTTATCTGTCTTGGAACTTGCGGTGTAGTACAATGGCTTGAGCCAGATTGAGGAGCAAGGAAACTGCACTATTAATCACTACAAAAGCGCACATATTCTGTATTAATATGTGTTCAGGATCAATGATTATCTATGCTTGTTTAATTATAGTAATTATTATCTAGTTATTTCTCTGCATCTGAAAACCTGGTACGTTTTGGCTTAGGTACCGAAACTCAAAATTCTCCAGTTATCATCACCTTTACAATGTGTTAATTACATGTACTTCTGTCTTGCTCTGTCCCCAACTTTTACATGCCCATCCACATAAATTCTTTATGTTGTTATAGTGCCTAATATTAGGTATAGATTTTATAGGCTGTTTTCCTATCGGGAGATCGTGTATTTATGTAACCAGAGAGCAGTGGAAAGCAAAGGACAGAGGCTGTGCACACATGAAGCTTGTTGAAGCTGTATTTGCAAAGAAGATGAAGAGCCCTGTGAGTGGGAGGGTTTGCAGGTAGCCAAAGAGAGCAGTGAGTTTGTGAGAAACGGGGCACTGGGCTGGGGTAATATCTTGAAGGACAAACCTGTTAAAAGAGACAATTATTTTTACACTGTTGAAAACCTTATTTGGTGTTTACTTATTCTGTTAATTTCTCAGAACTTTTATCTTTTTCCAATTTGATATGAACTACATAGCTCTAAAATTCAGATAGATACATCCATCTTTAAATCTCCTTAAATGCTACTTTTCTGTCTATTGCATTTGTTAAGCACTTGACCTCATTCATGCTGACAGAGACTTCAGCTAGCTGAGCGTATGCCAGTACTGACAAGAGACTGATTATAAACTTCGCTGGGATTTGAATGAGACCTAAATCACGGATCATGAAGGCACATACATATTGTCAGTGTCTGGGATTGTGTGTCTGGATGCTTGATTACAAAGCTGACTGTCCCCAGCATATTCTATGGTCTAGCACTGGAAAGCTCAGCATGATGAATAAGACAGTTGTAAAATTCTGCAATTCTGGAAAATCCAATCAAGTATGGATTATGAGTTTAATTTCATGTTTCATTTTAACTGTGTCCAATTTAAATCTGTAGAGCTGTAGAACTTACCTTGTGAAAGTTTCTGTGATGAAATATCATTAAGCTGCAGCATCCAGAATAGGTATGTGTATATAGGTTTAATTTGTGTTGGAAGGAGAAGTATTTTGAATGTAGTGGAGCAGTGACTTCCACAGGATTTTGAATAACACCTTAAAGTATTTCTGAATAACTTCTTGACAAAACTGACAAGAAGGCTTCAGAAAGTTTGTCTCATTTGGAGCTTCTAAAATGTCTCTTGGATATTGATGTTGACATGTATGGAACCAAAGTAGTTTTCTCTCTCTGTGTAGTAAATAAAAAGGTTAAACATTGTTGTGCCACTCACTTAAAAATAGCTTAATTAAAGTGCTTCTGGCATAAAGTGTATAAATAATTTGGGACAGCGTACTATCTTCCCTTGCTCAGGAGCGCATTTGAAAATGTGCTGATGGCAGGTGTAACAGACTGCTATTTAGAAAGTGCTGTTCAAACACTTTCTCTTGTCTCTACTGCTCCATTTCGAAGTAAATGTGCTGTTTCTTCTCTGTCTGCCTCAGACCTTATTTCGCTGATCATAGCTGAAAAATGGCATCCAATACCCTAAAATGGCATTAAAGGGTGATACCTGTTGCCCTGAAGTGGTAGTAATTGCACCTTGTATTGAAAATTGATGGCAGGGCAAACTTGTTCATCAACTTTGATTTCAGGGAACTATTTAAATCTTTAATTTGAATGTCTATAATCCAAAACCATTGTTGCTTTTTATTACCTGCAATGCCTCATTCCATCCTGCTGTAAGGATAAACATGTAACATCTACATTCAGGGCATTATTTAATGATATTGCAGATAGTTCTGTATGGAAATAGCAGTATTCATATAAAAATGTTAAATATGGGTCCCTGTGTGTTATAATTATGCTCAACCCTGAGCTATTTTTCTTCTGTTGTGAAACGAATCTACTAGCAAATGATAGGTGTACAAATGTGCCTCTTGTTAGAATTATGATTCCTAAAGTATTCAGTTTATACGTAAGATTTTTTATGCTTGGAAAAACCAGTATTACAGAAAATGCAGTCTTCAAGGGAGTGAAATACACAAGTCACACAAAAGCAGAAGGGAGAAAGCAGTATTATTGTAATCTCAGTATTAAGTACATAAAGAAACAATCCACTGAAACTGAATGACTTGCCTCAATGTAGTCCAAATTTTTTTGTAGTAAAGCCAAGGAGATGATTTTGATTTCCCTAATGCTTAACCCCACCCTTCCTTCACAATATTCTTTATTTGAAAACAATCCCTAAATCCTGTTCATATCAAGTGAGAGCAAATGAAATTTTTGCATCTTGACAGGGACATGCTATTAATTTGAAAGAATGTCCAAAAGTTTGACGGTATAAATCCTGCAATATCTGATAGCTTATAGATGTGTTCCTTGTCCCCAGGGTCTTTGATACAGAGATTAAGGGGTTTTTCCCACTCTTCTTTTACCTACATGTAGAATGCTATCTATATGTTAAAATGCTCAATCTGCTTACTCATTATTGGCAAGAGAAACAAATTTTGAAACTTCTTTTGGCACATCTCCCTCCCTAAATCTGCTGCACATAGCTGTTCTAACGTTTCCTTTTTTCTCCAGAGTAGGCACAGTCACTCTTTGTCCTCTACAGAGCAGATCAGTGCACAAGGAAATCTCATCTCAGCCCCGGTACAACTTGACTCCTGTGGTGTTTCAGTACTTTATTCTGGCCATCTGTGTCGTACTGCTTCAGCAAGTTTCTCTTATTGTCATTAAGCATTTTCTGCACGCAGACTTTGCACTTGGAAATGAGCAATGTTGTGTTAATCTAATTCTAGTGAATCAGCTAGACTGTGTAAATTTGCAGGGACATGTTATTTGGACCAGAATACATATTTCCTTTCCTATCCCATATTTCCTATTTTCCTTTCTTTTTTTTTCTCTTGCTACTAGTCTTCCAGTCACTTTCTATTCAGATATCTGTCCTATTGCCCGTTACTAGTTACTTTACTCAGAAGAGAAACCATAACTTCCTCAGGAATATAGTGCCTCTTCATAATTGAAAAGTATTCATCAGGACTTCTTGATTGTAAGACACGATGCAAAGACACTTGGACAAGAGGAAGGGTTCACAAAGCAGTTCATTTTATGGTGTTGATCTTGGATTCCTATCACCTGCTGAATTTTATATACATAATACCCAGTGGTGTAAGAATATAAGTGTCCTTTTGAAGAAGGTAAGGAAGCTTCTTTTCTAGAGACTTTTCTACTGCCATTCTGCAAAGGTGTGCTATTTGTCTCATTAGAGATCTTTAAAATAAAACACAAAAGCAACACAAACCAAAATAAAACCCAGCAACACATTTTCAATTAAAAAAAATGAGAAGAAAAGCAATGTTTCATCTTTCTAATTAATAGTGAGTAACAATCAGATCTCTGTTGGTGATGGGATGCCTGTTTCATTAGCTATTCTTCACAGCAAACAGATGCTTCCTACCATAAAACATTAAACATCTAAATAGATGATGAAAAATGAGCTGATATGGCAGTCCGGAAACACAAAGAAACTTCATGAGACGCAGTACAAGTGGGGGAACATGGAAGGGGTAGTTCAGTACAGAAAACTGACAACTTCTGCATAGACCAAAGTATCACCTGGATCAGGCCGGCAAGTGCAACTGAGAACAGAGGGCTTTTGGGCACAGGACCTCTACATTTGCAGTGCTACAGGGTCCTGTAAATTGCTCCAGGTGCAAAATACTTCCACTTCTGGAAAGCCAATGTTCCATCTTCTTCATATTATACAACACGTTTTCCTCTGTTTATTGGCTTTGAGTTCAACAGAGGGGACCATAACAATTCAGGAACCATAAATCCATCTCTTTTTGAGCTTGTGAAGCCTGGTCCAAGGAAAAACACTGTAGTGAATGTGTTTGTACATTTGTTTTTTCCCCCTTGGCTCTGGAGCACACTGTGTTTTGCAGGATGACTGCAGAAATGCAGAATGCAGAACAAGCATGAGTGGCCCCACTGCCACTGCTGCAAGGACAAGTGGGGTCATCCCAGTGGGGATACAGACAGCTGCTGTCACACAGCCCTGCTGTCGCATGGGTGTTCCCAGCAGCTGTAGTTTTGTGTCTTTTTATCACTAGTGCATTTCCAGAAGCTTCTTTTGTGGTTTCATATGGGAAAAAGTTTAGTTCTTATCTGTTGCCTTTCCTTGTTTTACTGACAGCTTTGCACTGCTCAGTTGCCTGGGTAGGTCAGTGGACTGCACACTTTTTAGTGTTCCAATATTTGTGGACATGAGTTAAGTCTAGGTAAATGTTCACTGGGATTTTTTGATTGAATTTGGTGCACAGATACTGCTTATTTATTGTTACCCTTTTTATAGCTCATAGTGACAGAGACCCTTGTGGTAGGGAGCAAACAATCCTTAGCCTTATTTAATATCTCCATTGTGTAATAGGCTGCACAGCCCTACTGAGTAGAAATAACTTGCTTAACAAAAATGAAGGGAAAGAAATGGCATCATGACAAGGCTGTTCATAATGACCTGCATGAGATTTGCACAGCGGTGATTTAATCTGAACATGACTGTCCCTATTAAAAAAAAATCCTCTCAGATGAGTGGAAGTATCCTCCCTGATCCCACCACATGTTGGATGAGGACATTTGTAGATGAAACTCTGTAAAGTTGAACCTTGAACATTCTTTGAATCTCCTGGAAGAGGAATTGAATTTAATTCTTTTTTTTATTATCTTTCATGTCATCATGTCATATGAATTTTTTTTGTTTGTTTCCCCCCCCCCCTTTTTTTTTTTTTCTTTTCCTTTCTCCCTGATGATGCATGTAAGTGTCAGAAAACTAAATTTGCCGTAATGGGTGCTCCACAGCAGCTGAAAGTCCTTGGGTGAAGGACTCCAACTGCTGGCTTGTGCTGTGGTCTGGCACCTGTGAGCCAAGTGTGGTGAGAGCCTTGGATAATGAGAGAGGTTGATGAATGTAGGATAGTTTGCCTTTTTTTTTTTTTCCTAATAACAGCACAGCAGTTCTGAAAATATACAAATGCATTTTAAATGTTTGGCTCAGGTTGTCAGATTTATTGTTCTTTTAGGTTATTGCAGATGGCAAATTCTTTTTAATCTTAGTTTTTAATGTTCTGTATATTGTTTATAAATTCCTTTACTTTAAGAACATCTGTATTTTGTTTTCCCTAGTATTATTAAAGTTGCATCAGATTTGCTTTCAGAATATCATTGTGTGCAGCAGTGCCACCAGATTAAAGAGATTATTATGATTATGAACTACCCATACATTTAGTCCTCAGTTCTGTGCCCGTCTGAGCTGGCTGAGTGGATCTGATTTGCAGCATGGCTGTTTTCTACAATATGCAGATGATTAAGGCCTATAATTAACTAATGATTTATACAGCAATTTGACAAAATCTTTTTGCTCTCATTGTCTGCTCCCAACAGAAACCTTTCTGTAGCTTCACAGAAATTTCCGCTGCTGACTCCTCCAAACCTCAGCTATGAAACATCCTTTAATTTATAAAGGAACTTAGCGTTCCTTTTCATAGTGGTGGAGGTGGCTGTGCAAACCTCACATCTTAGCGTGGAGCATGAGGGGAAATACAAATTTAAGAGCCACTAGGTCAAAGAAGAGCTTTTGCAGCTATCCTCCAAGTGCAGCCAGCAGCAGTGGCAGCCAGCCATCCTCTGCAAAGGGTAAAGCTGTAAACACGGCTTTTGAGGGCAGAACAACCCATCATTTCTGAAGTAACCGTACACGTTACATCTCCTTTAAGTGACAACCTGAAACAATAATAGTGTTTAGGGAAACAATGCCCTGTTAAGAGCAAGTGATGCTGGAACAAGGGGACCGTGGCTGCCCTTGACTTTGTGACAGCCTGGGAGCCGGTGAGGAAGTGCAGATGGAGCCAGTCTGCATTGGCCTCTTCACACTCACTGCTTTTTCTTTTCAAACAGCAGGAAAATACTGAACAGTGCCAAAGTCCAGATGAGTCACTCTGCATACAATAGGAAAAATCATAGAGCACTGAAGACCACCTTAGATGCAAGTTCAAAAGAAAAATATGTATACACATCTTGCGTGTATTGCTGATCTTCTTCCTTTAAATCCCCACTATGAATTTTCCAGGAAAACATGTGACAAAAAAAAAGAGAAAGTTCTCTGATTTATGTTCTATTCTAGCATGGAAGAAGAGAATGTTGGAAAATAATCAGGGTGATATTTAAAAAATGGGGGCACATCCCAGTAAAGTGGATTTAGAGCCCTATCAGTCTCCTATTTAAATCAGTGGCAAATTTCCAAGTGGCTTCAGGGAAAGATTCAGCATTGAGAAAACAGACTATGAACATATTTTTTAGCTTCTTCTGTCCCCCTCCCCTTTTAAATGACCAAAAATGTAAACCACATTTAATGCAAATGGTTCTCACAGGTAAGATGAAAAGCATCCAGTGGTGTAGCAACCACTTTGAGAATACCAGAAGCTACAATACCACCCCACCACCCAAAAAAATTATAATAACTATGAAGGACAAGTTTCAACTGTTAGAAGTAAACAATACTTGTATCTTCTGTTATAGGAAAGTCTTGGAAGAAAAAGTGGCTATGGTAAAACAGTATAAAGGGCAAGAAAACTAAGGTTAAAACGAAAGACCATCTGTGAGAATGGAAAAGACCTGAAGCTCAAATTTCTTGGGGCAAATAAAGCCTTTTAAATCAAAGGAGATGTGCTGATTGATTTCAGTGGCTTTGAATTCAGGCTTTGAATTGGATTGAAATTGTTGTGCCAGAGCACCTATAGCAGCAAAGGTCTAAATCTAGGTATTTGCAAGCTGGTGGCTCACTATGTGTGAAGAAGCTATGGTGGAGTCAACAAATCAGGAGACGGTTGTATTTATCCTGCGTGTTGAATTACATTTTATATTTTGGTCTTCAGACTGTTTTGTCACACCTTTGTAGTCCCTCAGCATTGACTGAAAAGATATTCATCGTTTGTAACAGTTGGGCAAAAATTGAATTCCATCTGTTTCTTCCATAGTGAGTAACTGAAATGAAGGTCTTAACAAAGAACTCCCCCTTGCTAAACACCACATCAATGCTATTTGTGGTTTTACATCCGAAATTCTAGCTTAATGTATTTGGGCAAAGACGAACTGCTTTGCTATGCAGAAGTCCATATGATCAGACAGCAGTGACAGCTGATCATCCAATCTGGTTAAAAAATGCACAGCCATTTCTGCTGTGTAACAGCTTTTGGATTTTTTACTGGTATATCAAGGAGTTTTAGTAGGATTAGAGTTTTATATGGAAAGTTGTATGAATGAGAATTCCATGTCTCTCTAATGAGCACTTTAATAGTGACACATTCATCCAGAAATCTCCATAGATTTATTAAAATGTTTCTCATTGTTTCATAGATTGGGCTCTTCCAGGTTTTGCTATCCAACATTTTTTATTATTTTGTTTTACATTGTGCTTACTGCTGATCTGCAAGACAAGTAAAAAATAGTGTTTTCTGCAAGAACCTAAATGTTAGTGTTTGGATGTTGAAGCCCATCTGTCATTAGAAAGTCTATTTAGTACAGCAGTCAGTTCTCATATGTGGATATAGACAGAAGGGTAATACAGAAAATAAACCCAGAGAAGTTGTGGTCACAGGCATTGAATAATAGCCACAGCTCTAGTAGTCTCTGGGGCCAGGGAAGAAGTAGACCTGGGGTATATCAGTGTGAAAACAAAGCAAATTGATAGTGAATATTGTACTAAAATATTTTTTGTATGTCTGACATAACTGAGGAGAATGTGAGCTGAATCCTAAACGGTATTGCATTTCAGCCACCTTACATCTGCTAACTCTCTTAAGTTATTGAAGCTTATTGCCGAAGTTATGAAGACATTAGCACAAATTCACAGACAGTTTGTTCTGAGTGATCCTAGAAATGGATGTACAGTTCACAGGTATCTGAAAACAAGCACTGCCTGCCCCTGTTGACACAGAACCCACCAGTGCAGTTCTTGTATCGCAGTCATTCCCTAATCATTGCCAGAGGTACACAGCTATCTATGGGAGCAAATAACTCTGCTGCTGGGTGAGATACTTGTCATTGCCACAGATAAATCAGAAACTTGAGCTGAATATAGTTGTTCCTGACTAAAGGAACAAAAAGGTGGAGTCCAAGAGCTCTGCACCATGCTGTTTTGTTCTTTTCCTGAGAAAATAATGGATTGGAAACTATCACGTATTAATCGTTTTCATTATATTTCCTTTCCATGTCCCTCTTATATGTCCTTTCTGTCTAGTTTATGACTTCACATATAATTATAATCTAAAAGTGCAGGTCACCATGTTCAAAATGTTACACCCGTTTCTGGCAAGATCCTCATAAATAGCCTGGAGCATATGCTTCCTGTATCGTCCCTCTCTCTTAGGGACAGAGGCTGTTACTGCTGATAACAAATCAGCTCCTTGGTGATTCATGGGAATTAAAAGCTAATACAACCTGAAACATTTCTATCTCACCCAGCCTTACCACTTGATATCATGTCCTTGCTCAGGACTTCCCAGAATGGTGTGGTCATCACCTCCTGATGCTCTTTGGCATGAGTGAAGTCTTCAATGCCCTTGGGTAGAATGACTTTACTTTTTGGAACAGAATTTTATTTTCTACATTGGTAGTTTTCACTGATTCCATGGAAACGACTTGCAGGACTTTGGGGATTTTTTTCACTTGCATTTATGGGTGATTTGCCATTCAGCATTGGAATTATTCTTGCATTCAAATGTTGTTTCTCTGTGACTGTGTATTAAGAAGAAAAAATCCTTAACAAACTGACTTTTAGAAGTCAGAGAGGTGATAAAAAATAGACTCTTGTCAAGATTTAGCTCCTCTGCTACAGTTTGCTCCTTGGATAAATTGCTCTGCAGATCAAGAGTAGAGAAGGAAAATGCTGTATTTAGAACATTTGAAGCTCATGGAACATGAAGAGCTCATTGGCTGAGTTAGCAAATGCTTTTTCAGAGGGATTGCATCTATGTCAGTTCTGCACAGTGTGTTTTGTGGATCCTTCACAGCAGGAAATGGGTATTACAACAATAATTTATTTTAATTTTTGGCAGTATATTTCACATTCAGGCAACCCTTTAATGCCACCTTTGTTACCACTAGAACTTAATAATGCTAATCAAACTGAATTTCAGCCTAAAACATATTGCAGGTTTTTTATCTAGAGGGCTATACTGTTTAAAACAATACCCTACTTTAAAAAAAACCCAAAACAACAAAACCCCCAAAAGACCCATCAACTGTTAGTTTAATCTTGAAAGAATAAAAAAGAAAAACAAATCTGAACAAAAACATAATCAGAAAATTATTTTAATACTGTGCTTGAAAGCACTGTGTAAGTGTCTCTCACTATAGAGTCAGCTTAGATATCCAGTTTGAGAACCTAATCTATTATTAATTATAGTTTTCAAGTAGAACTGGTACAATATCCCTGCATTTCTCAATTGATTTAATTGAATGATCAGCTTTACCTTCTGAAATCCAAGGAAAATTTCATAGCATGTCGCCGGAATAGTTTCCATTTACAATTCAATAGAGATGTATATATATTTATGTATTTTAAAGCAGACTGAAAAGTAAAACTTCAGTGAAGGCAGTGTTTTAGGGGTCTGTGACTAGCTGTTCTGGAATTGTTTATAGTCCACATTTTTTATAGCTGATTTGCCTGGGTTTGTTCCCCCCATTCTGACAAAGCAAATAGGTGTAGTTGTCTGCCTACTCTGGATTTGTTAAAGCATGTATTGCAAACTCCAAATGAAATAGGTGGAAACTGAAGCTGTGTAGCTTTTAAATAAAAAATGTGAGGTCATCAGTAAATTTGTTGTATCTAAGAAAATACCTGTGCCTGAGAGGCACAGCCACTTCTTGCCATGTCTTTCCATATATTTTGTATTTGATTTTATTTAAAAATGTCTATGGAATAAAAAAAGAAAAAAAAAATCAAACAACACAGGAAACTCAGCACTGAAGCCATGCAGGTTGTTGATAATTACTGTCACATTCTCAGTATTTTACTGATTAATTAAAAGACCTCACTGTGTCCAATGACACAATAAATTTATCACCTCTAGGAATGACCTTCTGAGCAGGATATGCTAATGTCAGGGTTATTTTCTACCTCTCTCTAATAGCGATCCTACACACTGCATTATTTTTAGAATGTAGTCTGTTGATAAAAAGCTCAGTAAGGATGGCCTTTAAAGAAGCCAGGATGATTCTTTTCCCCTCACACCACAGACTCTGCCTCCCCTTCTAAATCCCAGCTCAAAGCAGGCACTCTACCCCTTGATGTTAAAGGGTGCAACTTCACAAAGAGAAGTCACTATCTGACTTGATACTGCCATTTTTGGTTTCCTAGGGGTTACAGGAAACATCACATATATTTCTTTGTAGTATATTTTTCCATTGTCTTCTTTGTCCTACAGATTTTTTTGTTCTTTTCTGACAGGGAAGCTGATTTCCCCACACTGGTGCTTCTGGGGCAGGGAATAATACAGCCTGGAGGGCCCTCCCTTCTCTCACTTTAACAGTAAGCTTTAAAGAAACAAAAATAACCAGCAGGCTTTCTGCAGTGCCTTAATGAGACTATTTATTTATTTATTGAATGTCCATTTAAATACCTTCTCCCATAACCTGGAGTGGGAGGGATTTGATGCCCTACCTCAGCAATTATTGAGGTACCTAGTGGGACAATGCAACCTTTTTCTCCTTTCTGTAGAGAGTGGAAGAAGAGTGGAGCTGTCTGGCTGTTGGGAAGGGCTCCTGTTCCATGGACTGTCAGACCAGCAGGCTGTAGCAGGCAGGAGGCACTGGCAAAGCCCAAGGTCACATTGGAAGTTATGGTGGGAGGGATCAGGTGTGTGCCTGCCAGGCTGAAATAGGCTCTGTGGAGCAGCCCTGCAGCTCCACTGTGACTACGGAGGGTGGATAGGAGGATTGCTTGGCAATTGCCATTCAGGCTGATCCTGGAGGAATCTCCTGGTGAAAGTTAGTTCAAGCTTTCCCCAAGAAGCCTGAGCATTCAGCACTTCAACATGTCAGGACCAGAAATGGGAAGAAAAGGGAAATGATTGTTCCTCATGGCTGCCAAATCTCTGTATTTGTGCAAATCTGGCACTTCATAAATAGCAAGCTATGTCCTTGTAACAGTTTAATAAACTATAAACATTCATTTCAATGTTTTCTAATCTAAATGTGATGAATAGTTGTTGGTTTGTGGGGTTTGGTTTTTTTCTTTAAAAAAATATAACAGACATTCATTTGTTAAAATCTTGAAGTAGAGAACTATTTCTGCTTGTGTCCTTTGGGAAATTGGCCCATCAATTTTCAGCTCCTATAATAGGGGATAGAAGAGAGTTCCCAAGGACTAGACTTGAGCAGATTGTGGAGGTCCATCTCATCCTACTTAATGCAGTTCAGATGTGGGAGTTTCCACCTACTCTAAAAGATGATTAGCTTCTAGTGATTTTCCATCACTAGCATAATTTTTAACGCTGTGCAATGTTTGTCTGCAGTGAAATGGTTCCGGTGAAGGAACTGACACAGATCGTACATAACAGTGTATGTGTGCAGTACAAATTTGCTTCTATCTTCCTACCTTGACCTCTCTCCTCCAGAATTAATTTTTCAGACACACCCAAGTTTACACTGATCCTTAAAAACCCCAAAGAGTTATATTTAAAGGAATACAGGAAAGTTCTATTTTTATCTCTTTGTCACAGACTGTGGGGGTAATAGGCTTTGAGGAACTGCGGTGTGAGTCATTCCAGCAAGAAGATTTGTAATCACGGGCTGTGTATCTTGTTAGTTAATTTGGACTACAGGAACGAAGTTTCATCAAAATTTTGTAGCAGCAAAATGATTTGTCTCCCTTAGGCACCCAGCTCAGTAGAATCTGAAACTGGAGAGAGTATCAAGTGCATCTGACAGCCCTCAAGCATTTGTTTGCTTTACTATGCTTACCATGTAAAGTTATCACAGTTTTTATTACCTTAAATTGATTGTAAAATGTTGCCATCACAGAGTTTTGGGATTTCTTTACAATGTTTCCAATATGCTAGTTCATATGATTTTAATGCAATTTAATCTCCAACTTCTCTGGATCTAATGATGTGCTTGTATTAACTTTTTTGTTTGGATCAAACATATCCTCTCAAAGGGAATCTTCTGGTAATCCTCTCACTGCATTTTGGTTTCTGTTTAGTAGGAGTATGAGTTAGACTGTGTTTGGCCACTGTAAGCACCCCAAAATCCATATAGCTCCACGACAGGTCCTCTGTCCAATGTGCAGACCTCCTGTGTGCAGGCTGAATCAGGTGCTCACAAGAGTGGGCAATATCCTGGGGCAGTTTTCTGTTCTCTACCGTGACTGGGGTTTAGTCTGGGCTGCACAGCTCCTTGTTCCCTCAAAGCCTTTCCTTTGTGCTTGGATGGAAGAACAAGATGTCAAGCTTGGAGCCAGCCAGCGCTGTGCAGCACACAGAGTGCTCTCCCCAAACGGCGCTGGCTCTGTGCTCGGGTGGCACGGTGACTGCTGCCATGGAAACTGCTGCCATCATGACCAGTCCTAACTCCCCTATTTTATCAGCAAGCTATTCCACTTTCAGACATGCAGGCACAAATTTGACTTAAGGAGTAGGACAATGCGATAAAGTCACTGAATGAAGTTCTTGTTGGTAAATGTGAATTTTTTTTCAGTGTACATTAAATTAATTTTACTGTTTCTATCTTTTTTTTAATCTCCATTACATTCAAATTTTGCAAGTAATCTCCCAAGTACTGTGTCACCATCCATCTGAAAAGCTGCTGGCAATGCCCCTAAGATTCCCCCCCCCCCCTCCTCTGTAAATCCTCAATCTTGAATCTAAACATTGAAGGTGGTACAGATGGAAAATAGAGAAGGGGAAATGTGAATATATAAGAATTGATAAAATGAGCATTTCCAAAGTCCTTTGCTGAATGCCAAAGGGGACAAGCTTGGTAGAGATGAGGTCTGAAAGGTTCCTTTTAGTTTTTCTCCTTTGTGATACTCCTGTTGATATCACTCTGAGATATCTTGGGGAAACCAATGTGTAATTCAGGGCCAGGGGAACTGACTGAGTGTCCAGTCACTTCACTGTCTTGCTGTGTGACCTTTTATTGTTTTACTTGTGTGTCATAGTATTCTTCCCTCCCTAGATTTTGTTTAAAAACAATTTTTTTGTAAAGGATTCCTGAACTGTAGCTAACATTTGCAAAGGATTTTGCTTCATACAAAAAAAGCAATGTATAACAGCACCATGACATGACACTTATTACTTGGCTTTATGCATTTATTATTTTTCCGCAAATAGCCTTTTGGCTCAACCAAAAGGAGTGCTGGATGAAAAAACTCAATGTCAGCAACTTCATATCCTCTGTATTGCTTTATTTTCTTCTTTCTTGAAAAATCTCACTTGTGTTCTTAATTTTACTGGGCACTTGCTGATCAGTTTTCTCATCACAGCAAGACAAATTGTACTCTGCAGACATTATTTTCACATTCGTTGGTGGCAGGGGAGGAACCATGTCAGTTTATCAGATTGGCAAATGTGATCTAGGAGAGCTTCAGTTTAACTTCATAATCTCTATTTTCCAATTACTGTTTTATGTTTTCTTAACTGGTCTCTTAAAGAGCTGGATTCTGTCTTGTCTTGTTTATTTATAGAATAAGTAAAACTAAGAGAAAAAGAATCTGGCATAAGGCTCTGGTCTGCTTGGTGCTGCTGTTTGAAGGAGTGAGGATGGCACAGTACCACCAGAGCACCCCCAGAGAGGGTTCTGTATCCCACTGCCTCCGGGATACAGACACAGACACTCTGCAAATGTCATCGGATGATCTTCAAAGTATCAACAGCAAGGTCATTAACGACCTGCCAAGTGCAATGACTGTTGGATTGTACAAAACAAAACACTTTTTCAGGACTGATGGAAATTTCCACGAAATGTGCGGGATGTGAAAAAAGGTCCCACACCCACCCAACCCTTAAAAACATTGCAGGTTATAAGTTAAATGTATTAGTAATGTTTTGTGGATCTATAGGGAAAGAGTATAAGGTGATGTCACAGTGTGTGATGCCTGAAATATAGAAAAGAGTTGGGGTTTTTTATGCATAATTATATTTACATATGTATGTCAAGTTTCTATTGCATATCATGTTTTAAGTGTAAATTGGACTGTGTCCTTCATTTTGGATAAGAATTCCCTTTATTTAAAATATTGCTGCAGCAAAGAAAAAAAGAACAAACATAGAGCTTGGTTCTCCAGTAGAAAAAAAGTTTTGTAAACTAATAGTTGTCCCTTGCTTAATGAGAAGCTAAGCAGAATATTTCTGTCAGCTCTGCTGGTGTAAGGGATTCAGAAACAGTGTGTGGCCAAGGAACATAAGAAAGAGTGACCTTGGTTTCTTTAAATATTTCTTTGTTTTTCTTCTTTGTTTTGGTGAAGCTGTGCTAATTTGGGGAATTTGTCTTATTGTGATCCAAATGATAAATAATGTACTAGCCAAAGCTTCAAAACAGAAATTAAATACTTTTGAAGTTGTTAAAATTATTTTTAATAGAGTTTGGAACATTTTTCTTAGTTGCTTTACCCTAAAGAATAAATCTTGAATATGATTAAATTGAAGAGCCACTTTAAATCCAGACTCAATAACGGTTTGTTTGCTCTACTTACTCTCATCTGTCTTTGTCTTTGGTTGATTTTTTTGTTGTTGTATGTTTTGGGTTTGCTGGGGTCTTTTTTTTTTCTTTGCCTTTTTTAATGTTGATTTTTTTCTGTTTTCCTCTTCTATCTTACAAATTTATTCCTCTTTCCCGATAGCCTTTCTTTTCTTAATTTTATTTTACCTGAGAACTTGTAAAACATAAATATTATAATTGCTTTACCTTTTAAACTCTTTAAAAATAATCTATTAATGTTATGTGTAGCTATGTAGAATATGTAGAATTATGCCCATGTATCTAATTCTGTTTTAAGTGAAAAATTAAATAATTTCTTTTTGACATGATCTAACAGAACAGGAAGAGTTAATTGACATACTGTAAGAGATTCGAGCAGAGGATTTGCTAATACTTGCAATTTGCTTAGCAAAAAACCTAAAGATATATTTTTTTATATTGGGGACACTGGATATTACTCCCAAAGGGTCTCTTGTCACCAGTGACAGGATTGCAGGAAATGGCATGATGCTGAGTCAGGGGAGGTTTAGGTTGGATATCAGGAGAAGCTTTTCCTGCAGGAGGTGTTTGGGCACTGGAACAGTCTCCCCAGGGAAATGGTCACAGCACCAAGGCTGATAGAGTTCCAAGAAGTGTTTGGACAACACTCTCAGGCACATGGTGTGACTCTTGAGGTGTCCTGTGCAAGGCCTGGAGTTGGACTCGATGATCCTGATGCATCCTTTCCAACTCCGCATATTTTATGAAAGTGATAAATCTAGTGTCTACCTTTAATTGGACTGAAAAAGAGTTATTATTGATGAATCAGCTTTGCTTGAATGCATGGAAAAATACTGGAACCAAAATTAAGCAAAGTATTTCTAAGTACTTTGAAAAAGGAGAGTAACAAAAGAAGGTAAGTTATAGTCAATACAGACCTGTCAAAAATACATTAAATCTAATTAATTTCCACTCAGGACTGGCTAATACCCCTTGTAAGTAAAGAAAAGGTATTAAATATTGTTACATTAGAGCTGTGGATATTTTCATAAGCAAAGGAGATGCAGTCTAGACACAAGATGAATCATTAGAAGATGAATTCAGATTCAAAGACTATACTCAGCAGTTTTCTGCTGTCCACTATCAACCCTTTAATTAGCTATCTGGATAGTAGGTTAAAGAGCGCTCTTGTTATCTCTGTAAGCACATCCTCCTGGGAGAGCCAGCAAGCACTTTGAGGCAGGGGTTGGGCTTTGAGACAAGCCCCGGCGTGGGGAGGATCAGGGAGGATCATGGCATTGCCCCTTGGGCACAGGACAGAGCCACTGTCTTTGGCAAGAGGTCTGTTTGGCTGCCAGAGACCACACAGGAGCCCGGATCACCCTGGCACACTGAGATCTGTCCGTGGGGAGGGCTGGACGTGTGGCAGGGCACACAGTGCCCTCCACTCAGACGGGGGAGAGCCTTGGAGCTGGTTGGTGGGGTCAGCCTTGGGACACCACTCTTTCTGCAGACAGGGGCTCTTGGGGACTGTCAGTGTCTGAGCAGCTGAAATTACCAGACCCTGTGAAACTGGGAAAACATTGCTGAATGTTAAGAGACTAGAAGGAAGCACGTTAAGTCTTCAAATAAGTAAAATAGGTTCCACTAAAGCTGGATAAAACAAGAGGGAGTTAATTAACCGTGCCATAAAAGATTTCTGTTAGATTTTTTAGCAGAATGTGATGGCTAATTATGAGCTTAAATAAGTATTGGGATAGATTCTTGGAAAAGGCTTTAATTGCTAAGGGCCTGAACAGTGAAGTTAGAGAAGTATCTGTCTGCCAGGAACATCTGACATGCAGTTTGATCCTGCTTGGTGGAGGTAAAGAGCTTAAAGAATGACCTTTTTGTTTCCCTTCCAATTTTATGTTTCAAGATTTTATGATAAGAAAAAAAGATTCCAGTGCAAAAAGATAGCTTTATATTTCAGTCAGTGGAGAATATTCTGAAGAGCTGAAAACCACATTCTGAAAGTGGGCACATGTACAGTTTGTTTGACAAGATCCAAGAAAATTTAAAGATGGGCACATGGAACCTTTAGAAGACCTCTATCTCCTTTTCTCTAATATGCTAACAATTAGGGCGACTCTTCTCCATAATACCATAGCATTGTTTGATTTATGGAGTGGCTGATGTTTTACAAAGATCTTTTCCCCCTTCTTCATCTATAAAAATGTCTCTCTTGGAGGTTTTTGATTAACATGGAACAAAGAAATATGTTCTCACTTGTGAGAATATTTATGCAGTACTAGAAATAATCTCAAGAGTGTGAACTTTATGGGGAGTGTTTAGCAACATAGATTCCACCTATCTTCCCACATTTGCTTTGTAATTTCAAGTCTGAGTTTAAAAAAATTCAAGTTTGTCCACTGAACATTTTCCCTAGTAAAACCCTATTAAAACCATATTTCTGAAACAAAAATTATAGTATGACCAAAACAGTTGGAATGTTCTCACTAAGGCGTATCTGCAATACTTGATAGTTATTGGCATTTTAGATTTATGAAGGGCCAGCTGCGAGACATTCACAAAGCAGAGCTTTTGATTTATTTATTATTAATAATAAGCAGAAGTCTGCATTGAAAAACAAATTGCACAACGTGACATGCTGAGAAAATGAGTAAATTCCTTGTGCCAAACATGTGATTGTGCATTTGCATAATGAATTCATTTGCTCATAAATGGTCAGAAAAATGCTCGTCCCCCATGTACAAAATATTTCATGCTTTGATTTTTTTAAAAGTTTGTATGATGAATAAACATGATGAAGCTGTGTTTAAGCTTATATCAGAAATTAGTTTTGTTGGTTGCTAGTAATCTGCTGTCGGAAAGCCATCAACTTATCCGTGTGATCTTTAACTTTGAAAAATACGTTCTTTTTCTTTTTTCAGATATGCATGGCTAATTATTGTATAATTGTTTACAGAACTACCAGGGGAACTACTGAAACTAATTCTGTTTTTCAAGACAGCTTGCCAGCTCATGCAAAGATACTGACGTCCATCCAGTTTCCCACTGATAGGGAGTTTCCTTTCTATTTATCACTGGTTCTATTTAGTTCTACTGAATATCTACCTGACTTTTCTTTCCGATTTATCTAAAAATTTAGCAATACTATTTTAATAAATCATAGTTTCACTTTCTTTTTTAATACATCTTTGGTTAGAATGAAAGGTTGTAGCATTTGATAATGCACTTGTAATAGTCTATTTCTGTGCATGGGAAGATGTTATTCCTGGCAGTGTGATAAAGCAAATAGTTTATTAAATATGTCTAAGTCCAGTTCTTTTAGGGAGGAGCCATTTGGAAGACCAAAGTACTCACAGCTTTCTGGTTGCAGATTTATCTAAGTGCTCTCTATTTTATTGAAGGAGAAGATATATCTGATCTAGTGCAATTCTACCAAAGTGCCAGGGGCCCAAACCACATATTATTTTACTTAAGAAATAGATTCCGTTGTTTGACTGTAGTTTAAATTCTGAGGCAATATGTAACAAAAATCCTCAGCATGTTTGCATACCATAAATTATATGAATAATATAACTGGATGTTATGTTCAAAATGTCTAGTTTATTAGAGCACAGTGTTTAATATTGTGATATCACAGAATAATGCTATAAATTTATGATTGCAAATTAAGTAATTAATAGAAATTACTGTAGACTTGCAGTGGGATTTAAACCAGTACTATTTTTCCAGCAATGTATTCCAAACAGTAGTAGGTCTGCTTCCTTACCATTGCTGTCCAATGACATTCTCTCATTCCTTTGTTATGCTTCTGGTCTAACTTTAGATTAAAAAGTGGGAGCCATGGTGATATTGTTTACTTTAATGACATGACTCTTTTTGGTGTCAATAAATCCATACCCCATTATCATTATATTTCTGTTACAGGTCCCATTTGGGGTGTGTATGATATTGCATAGGTAGTAATCTCACATAGGTCTATGTTTGTTAATTATGGAAATTCAGAGTACAAAATCAACTTAGAGTATCAAATTTTGTAAAATTTCATAAAATACCTATTTGAAAAAAGTAAATTGGCGCTACAATCTACAGGACCCCCTTTTCAGAACTGGTAATCGAATACGGCTCTTTACATTTGAAACTGCAACATCAGCAAAAGAGTGAACCAGTGCTCATTCTGAGTCATGTCCAAAACCATTTCAGTGAATGAAATGCACCTGTTGAGATCAGTGACCTTTGGCTCACACTCTGCTTCATGCCTATAGGGGTTGAGATATATAAAATAGATGAATATATATTTGATGGGCCATCAAGTTAGAAAAATGTCACCCTACGTGGTTGTCAACCAGCTATCAATTTCTCACTTATGTGGTCTTTAAGTCTCTAAAACCCTCGTGGAAGTGATGTGAAAAATGCAGAGCTTTCCTTTCTGAGTGTTTCAGCAAGATCCTTAAATTGGGTAAAGCTGCAAAATACTGTCTGACAGTTTTGAAGCCCATTTAAAAAATCTGTGTATGAATTATTTTATTGATTTGCATGACAGCAGTCAAGGCTGTTTACCGTAACATGGAGCAAAAAGTCAAATTTCATTTAAAAGTGAAAGCTAACTCTTCAATAAAGCAGGTAAAGAAGTAAATTCAAATCTATAAGATACATTTAGTAAGAGCTCCTGAAAGTTAAATAAACAGAACAGTCATAAACATCTAGTTTTGGCTGGTTTTCAAAATCCAATATCCCTGTTTTTTTCTGAAAATGTACCAGGAATACTCTGGTGAAATTCATGTTCGTATTTCAGGCTCAATTTTTAATGTCTTTCTTGCATGCTATGTCCTTAATGTAAAGTGCTGAACACACTTTCTTTTGTCTACCGAACCTCTGAACTTGTTTAACTATAATGATGAACAAATCAAGATGTCATTTCTGATAGGACTGAGAATTTCCGGACGGCTCATTTGTCTGTCAGTAATAAAATCTGATCTTCCTAATATGGGCCAGATTCTGCACTAGTGATCAAATAAAAATAAAAAGCATGTGATGAGGCTGGCTTTGCAAAGATAAAATTATGAGCAAAATGCTGATGACTATTTATTTTACAATAAATTTTCTTTTCTGAAGCAATATTAATAGTTGCATGAATCAGAGTTACTTCTCTAAAGAAGGATCTAGTCTACTTCAATGTGCC
This sequence comes from Acanthiza pusilla, assembly GCA_036630365.1. Taxonomy (NCBI): domain Eukaryota; kingdom Metazoa; phylum Chordata; class Aves; order Passeriformes; family Acanthizidae; genus Acanthiza; species Acanthiza pusilla. Next base: position 26,272,269 of record JAXCHO010000164.1, read on the forward strand.
TTGAGATTCTGGGAAGTTAGACATGCCTCTCTCGTTATTTTTCTTCCTCCCCTGTCTTGGAAAGAACTGCTCTCAAACAGGTCTGTACTCTTGCTATGCTAAAAGAATAAGAATATACTGGGAAGCAGGGAACAACTTCAGGTATTTCGAAACTAAACTGACTTTTGTAGACTTACTTCATTCTGGGTGAGGAATAGCTTGATGCTAACTACTTGCTTGGATATTATGGTAATCTACTACAAGATAAAATAGAGTAAAAATACATTATCACCTTAGATATACTAAAAATACAATTCAAAAATTTTGTTCAGCTAGATAACAACGGGAAATAATGTGATTCTTCACCATTATGATCTACCGAGTGACAGATCAAACCAAAAACATGTCTCATGAGGTCTAATTCTCTGCTAGCTGCTTTCTGGCTGTTGGGGGTTGCAATTCTCTCTTATTCTGTGACTGCCTTCCACAGAAGTATCCCACTCTCTGTGAAATGTGCTTGCTTTTATAGCCAAATTCTGTCATGTAGCCTTCTAGGGATTCCATTCAGATCCAGATTTTCTTTCCTATTTATCTCTAAATTTTTGGCGGAATGTTTTGACATGTCTCCTATCTTCCTTTGTATGTAAAAATCATGTCTTCATCCTGTGTGTTTGACTAGCTAGAAGGTGACTATGACTGGAAGGAAGGTCTGGTGCTCTTGTCACTATCTGAAGCTATTCCCTCTTTCAAGGAAAGAGCTGATGTGAGAGGCTTTTGTTGGTTACTGGAATCATACAGACAGGACTTTCACTTCGCTGTCATCTCAGTTTGGTTACAGCTTTTTGTGGGGATGTGTTATAAAGTGGATCCACAAAATAGTTCAGGTTAAGAGTAAACTCCTCAAGGTGTTATTATTCAACAGCACAATTACTTTATAAAGTGTGTATGTTCAGTGCAAAGGACTTCCATCCTCTGAAACTTGTAACTGAAATCCTATAAACTGTAAAAAATACTTGATGTGCACATCTAGATGAGATTAATGTATGCACCCACAGCATGATGTTACCTGAGCCTAAACATATCAGTAATTAAATATTGCAGGGTCATAATGTATATGAGGCAGCCACGGCTAAAATCTATGCTGGTGAAAACACATGTTCTTGGAAAATATTCTTTGCAAGTAAATTCTAACAGTGATTACCTCTGTGCTGTAAATCTAAAGCCTCTGAATATACAAGAGACTGCATATATATATATTAAAAAAATATATATAAATAATAGGATGCTCTCATTCATTTGGGCTTTTTCAGTTTGTTTTTGAGCATCAATGGTCTTTTCATCTAGATATATAAATAAGAAAAAGAATGAAATCAATATGCTGATAAGAAATCCCTGATCAAATTGCTTTCAGAGCCTGGATAAGCTTTCTGCATTGCTTTGGTGTGGATGAGTGGTTTTTTAGTTGTTTTTTCTTTTTTTCCCGGTACACCCACATACCTAGTTCTGTCCAGCTTCCAAATCTTGTGCAGTCTCTGAATAACATCAAATCAATACACATCCAATACTCCTGCTTTTGCCTCAACAGAAAAGAGCTAATGGTGCTGACAGTCTTTGAATAGCTTTCCAGTTGGCCCAATATGGAATAAATTATCCTGAAAAAGAAGTAGAACTCTTTTCCAGCTATGCTATTATTGTAGTACATTCCATCAACAGTATCTTTAAGTGTTTAATAATACATTACAGCATTACAGGCTAATGGGGGACACTACCTTCATTATAGAAAAACTGGTACATTGTATCTCCTGTTTTTTCTAAGGACATTATTCCTCAAAGCAGGAACAATGAATTTTCTATTGCAGCTTCAAACACTGAGCCTTTAAGAAATAAACAAATTTAATGTTAAATGCCTGTGTAATTTCCTTAGAAACCAGTTTAGGAAGAAAAAGGAGTGTAGCATTATGTTCCATTTTCAAAACATAGGTGCTAACCGTGACTTTGTTTCAAGAGGGTTCTTAAGCATCTCCCTTTAATTCTGCAAATCTACAGATGCTAATGTGACTTCTCATGTATTAGCATGACATGCACATGTCCTAAGGGATGTTCTTTTGCCATAAAAAGAGAAAAAAATCTAATCTTGTGTGTCTTGTTTCTTCTTCCCTGTTCTATTTCTTCTTTGAAGATGTCCTTGCCTTTTATCCTCCTCCTCACAGATTTGACTGCTCATCTTCTGCCCTTCTGGTACTTATTTATCCATTTACTTTTCTAGATAGGTCATCACACACGTTTTGGTGATCAGAGGTATTAGATGCAATACAAGTTCAGGGAATATCTGTTACCTCATTAATGTGCACAACCCTCCTGTGTTGCTGCCTCTTCAGCAGTACCAACACAATTGTTTGTAGAGTCGTGTAGTGGAGCACCTCGGGGTGAAAAAAATGTAATAGGTCTTATTTAATAAATTCTGTTCTCAGGATATTCATCTGATTCACCGTGCAGGCTCAGATGTGGCTGGTTGGCACGACTGAGTTGCAGTTAACTGCAGGTAAACACTGTAGAGCAGTGGAAACAATTGGGCAGTCAGTCATGGAAAGAGTCAGGGCAATGCTTAAGATGGTACTTCTGGCAGTGCTTCATATCTCAGAATAAGGCCTGAGGGCCACACTGCTTTAAGAAATGAACACAGCCTGATTTCCAGATGAGAAGTTGAAGTCTGTAGGATAACTAGTGATGTAACGGGGGACAGCTTGACCTCTTCCATTTAGGAGGCCACTGCCTGTAGAGCAGTCAAAATTCAAAAGGTTGTGTCTATTGATGATCATAAATGTTTTTAAAATATTATTAAATCCATAGGAATGCAGGCTATAAACAATCGGAGTTTGCTTATTTGTAACGTCTTTAAACTTTTGCCTATAAAAAGCTGAGATGCATTCTGTACTTACAAAACACTTTATAAGATTCCATGTGAAATCAAGCCTTGATGTTGTGATTCCAAGCTACAGAACCGCACTGAAAAATATGGGGGATTGACAGAGATACCATAATTCTCATACAAGGGTGACACTACCATCTTACGTGACATTTTAAACATGTGGATTTTGTTCTTACTATTTTTGTACCTTTTGTCTGATAGTTTGGTGAGTCCGTCTGAGTGTGCCTAATGGAATTCACCTGAAGCTTGTGCTAACAGTACTGCCTGCACTGGAGCAAGATGGAAATTTCTTAAGTCTAACTTTTTAGAGTGAAGCTCCCCAGATAGTTATGTAAAAAAATATAAAAGGGATTGTTACTGTTAAGAATCAGAAACTTTTCCCACCATAATGTACAATAATTTTTTAATAGAAGAGGAATTTATTATTAGTTTGTTATCAACAAAACAATTATTTTCAAACTTTTATTTAGTTTGGATGTTTAGAGAGGAAAACAGTCACTGGGTCAAGTATTTATCCTGGCCAATTTTCAGCTAACATCATTCAATATATTTTTTTAAATAAGAAAAAGATTTTTGTAGAGACTGTGTTTTGTGGTTTTAAATGCTCTTGGCAGGAAGGATAGGTATAGAAAAGACATTCTATATGGAGCTGTTTCCTCTCAGATTTTACCATTTATTCTCAAGAGCTAGGTATACAGATTGGGAGTGCAAAAGAATAGAAGAAAATAAACCAAAACCCTCAACAAACACACAACAAAAATGCCCTAACAAGATTGTTTGTGGGGATTGTAAATCACATGACTGACTGCCATTAGCACAGGGCTATTGTTCTTTATCAGTTAGTGGATGGAAAAACATTTAATTTCCACTTATCTAACATTGCATTACTTTTGGTTTGCAACCAGAGCATAGCTATAATTTACAAGATTAAAACTCACCTGAGTAATTATTAGCAAGGCTGAAAAGGGCAATGAGAAAGAAAGAGTTAGAGAAATAAAAAGCATCAGTGGTATTTTAGTACCAAAAAGGCATGGGAAACTGCAATAAATTTACAGTTAAATTGGGGTATAGCCAGGAAGATGAGGACCATATTCTTTCTCTTTTCCCTTATCTAGGGTGAATATAATTCTTTCCCCAGATGCATTTTTCTTCATTTTAGGAGATTCTGGTTTGTTGCACAAACCTCCACAGAAATGGTGAATACCTAATATCAGCTAATTTTATTTCAAAGATATTACCCTCTATGGTATTATACACTAGTATATGCCATACTCCTACATTGCAAGTAACTGGGACACTTAAAACCTCAGACCAAGAGAAGTCAATAATTTTCCTAACGTCAAATATGAAAACCTTGATTCTTTGGTATTTTGCTTAAAGGGACTTTCTGTATACCGTTGCTTAAAGGGCCTTGAGAGTTTTTGATTGATTTGGCCCTTCTTGCCGATGAAACCCAACTCTTGGAGTCATACAGAACTAGGAATGCATGATTGTGATGGCAGACATTAGCAGAAGAAGACAGATGTGGATAATGTAGAGGTATTTTTCTAAGATTCCCATTGCTGTGGTGATATGTTATTATCACATAAATAGAACCACCACATTAGTCCAGAGCTCGCTTTGGTTCCGTGTCTGTGTAGCAGCTGGAGTGTGCTGTTTGTAGATTAGTGACCCTGATAACTGTGAACACAGAGCCAATGCCCCAAGGTGCCCGGTCCTTTTGGCATGCAGAAAAGGTGGCTCCCTAATGAGCAAGCTCTAATTATCAAAGTGTTAGGGGAAGAAGATTGTTAGCTGAGATGCACAGAGTCCAAAGAATAGAAGATTTTAAGTCTGTAATGAATCAATTTTAAAAATTACCATATTTGAGATTTTCAAGTTCAGAACTAATTTTTGTCCAGTCTTTGGATTTATGAAGAGTTCTGTTTCTACCAAGTGACTCTGCATACTTTCCCCTGAAGAACATAAGTTTACTTGAATAAGGTAGCTATTTCTCAATAGCAAAATATATTATTTTCTCCACAACATTTCTAATTCCTTCCATTGTTCTAAAATTTCCAAAGACTAGTATCTTCTTATAGGTGATAATATTAAGGACACAAAATATTTCTGTAGTGTTGCTTTTTACTTATCCATTCTCCAGTTTTCATAGTTCAGGATTATACCACATATTCTTCCTGATGGCAAATGAATTAATTTATTATTTACATGGGATGGTGGTTTACAGCAAAGATGCATGAAATTGAAAAGATTGATATCTGAGGGAAGATCAGATGTATTATTTGACCATCAGCCTGGAAATGACTAGAGCTGTTCATAATTTGTTGAAATACTTGGGAAAATTTCTGCTCAACCTCTTTTCTTATTATTTTGTTGAAAAAAACCAAACCAAACAAACTACTTTTGACTAGCATAAAAAAAATGGTGGTGACTGAAAAATAGGAAAAGGAAAGTAAATATAACCACAGAGCTGGAAGCAAAGAGCTGGAAAAGCTGGAACAGAAGCAGTCTCTGAATATTCTTGTGAAATTCTCTCAGTTAAAGCTTTCCACCCAGATACTTAGCAGAAATGTGATCACATTTGTATTTGCTAAGACATATGCTTGCTATTTTCCCTCATCCTTTTTATCTGCCTAACTGTTGATAGGAAGTACAGCCTCTGTACTTGGTGCTAAAGTGAAGTTGCAGATCGAGCTGATATTGTTTAGTTTGGTGCTGATGGCTGCCTTCCATTTCCCCCAATGAGAGTTCTCACTGTTCTGATAAATTACAGTTGCTGCCAATGGACCTTTTCCTTCCCTTTCTTCAGCACTGCAATCCAGCTGTCTGTTGAGTACAGGGAAAATAGCTGACCGCCCAAGGTTAAAGCAAGGACATTTTTCTCTTGCTGGAAAGCTGACAGTGAGCGGAGTAACTCTGCCTGAAGAAAAGGACTTAAAAGAGCTTATTAAAAGATCTTTTCATTTCACTTGACATTCATGCATCTGCTGGTGGTAGGTAGTGTATAACTCTAAATCCAAGGCAACCATTTTAAATCAAATTAACTCTAGTGGAAACTCAAAATTTTCCTGACATTTTTGACATTGCTTTAAGGCATGTGCTTGCCTTTACCAGTCAGCTATTAGACACCATTTTGTTCCAGGAAAGAAGGTTTTGGTTTAAGATGTATACAATCTAGTCCCTTCTCTATAACTGGTAGGCCACCTTAAAGACAAATCTGAGATTAATGCTGTTGAAAGAAATCTGAAGTTTGATTCTTATCCTATCATCTAATCTGTACTCAGCTGGGGGATCTTGTCAAGAAAGGTCAAGCTTCAATATACCAGAAATTCAGTTTAACACTATTAGATACAGAACTCGAAAACTTTAGTACCTCAAGACACTGACATGTATCTTGTGAGTTGTAAGAAAGTCTGTAAAAATAACTGTTTAAATAGGAAAGACAATTAAAGGGTCACGTAATACTTGTTCAGTATTATTTCAGTCAGTGAATTTCTGGATCCTATGCACTTGCTATAGATATGATGTATTGTCAATCATAAAGAGTTTTGCCAAGAAAGTGGTAAATATCCTTTAAATGTCAGAGCAATCAAGAGTCAAAGGAAGGATCCCAGCTGATTCCTCACAGAGCTGTAAGTAAGAATAGACTCTCTTTGTGCTGCTGGTTCAATTATACCCCACTGCTGGCCAGCTTAATGCAAGTTTGAGCTTCATTGATCTGCAGTCAGAACTTTCTGCTGAAGACGAAGAGAGCCAAGAAAGAATAACTTTCCAACATTATCATAAAGTTTTCCTGCATCAGACATATGGAAGCAAGTTGCTTTAAAATTGTTGGTTCTGTTAATGACCTTCCTATGAGTTTTTTCGTTTAAGATCTAAAAACATGTGCCAGAGCCCAACCACAAGTGTTCACAATCTCACATGACATTTTCAGTTCTCTTAAGAAAAATACCAACATGAAATAATATTTTAGCTTAACTCTACTACTGTAATATGGAGAAAGCAGGTGAAAAGTTAATTGAAAAATTAATTCAAAATTTCTTTACATTTACACTGTAAATATAAAGAAATTATTTTTAGCATGGGATGCAAAACTATGTCGTTAGTGGAAAAGGTAATTAATATGGAAACAAGGCCAGAGCAATACTTTTTTTTGCAGTGTACTAATAAACTTTCTCCTGCTCTCATAGTGGCTTAGCATGAGGTTGATTTAAAGATTAGCATCCACACCAAATTGAAATTTGACCCTAAATTTATGCTTGAACTGTCTGTGGTATTTGCTTGATAGTGCTAGACCTGAATTCAATCCCAAGTGACACAATAGTTGTAAAGGTGCTCCTGAAAATATAGTATTTAAAAGTTAATTTGCAAACTTGGAAAGTAAATCAAAATACCAGGCCAGTTTAGTTTTCTGTGTGATTGTATTATTCTCAGAATACACCTTGCTGAAGTTGTAGGATGACAAATGTTACCTTTACGTTGAACAAGAAATGTTTCTTTTACAGATTATATTCTGGACTTATAGAACTTCAAATTCTTGCCAGAGGGTAAAACACTAACCTGTGTATCTCACACAGAACTGACATTTACTCATATTTTTAAATCAAAGCTGATTGTTCAAAAAAATCTCTAAACAGTGTTCTGTGTAGGGATTGTGTTATGAGCAAGCTTTCTGCCAGAGAAGTATTTATTTTTCTCATGCTCTTGGCATTATTTGGCACTGACTCTGCATCGGGGATATATTTCCCTAAATGTCAGTTCAACTTTTATTAAGAATTAAAAAATTGTTAAGTATCTTTATCCCACAGCTTCAGTGAACAGTGGGCTAAGCGCTTACAGTTGTTATGCTTGTATAGATGCTGTTGGATCATACTCAGGTTTCCTTCTAATTTTAAATAGCAAATCCAAAAAATGTGCCACAGTAAAACCCTTACAATTAAAAAGGGGTTCCTTTTGTATCTCATTATCATATTTCTTGTCTGAGTTTTTAAAAGATAAGGCAGATTAAGTTGGGTAAGGTTAAAGACTGAACTCGTGTCAGAAGAGCTGTATGTGACTCCGCAGTAGGATGCTCTAGTTTGCCCCATAGCTATCTGTCTCCATTTAAATTACCTGCCAGCAAATACATGCAGTTCACATTTGTTACCATGAAAATATGAATAAATCTTAGGTATTGCTTCATTTCCATCCCTTGCTTGAGGCTCAGGAATATCACATTGCCACATGCCACTTTTCCTGACCTTGTATCCTGGAGAACTTTGAACATCTTAATGGCTTAGCATGAATGATGCATAGCAAGAACAAGTTGGTCAATCAAGAATCAAACGTTTCTGAAAATAAGACTGTTATGGACAGTGAATTATCTTCATTTGGTACCATTGGTGCTGATTTTCTGTAAAGCAGCTGTTGCCAGTTTTACATGATCAAAGATTTCTGAGGAATGAGCATGCTAATGGAGTTGAGCACATAGCAAAATTGCTAGGTATACTATATTTTAGAAATGTGATTAAAAAAAATTATAATGAATCCTTACATTATGATGGAGGCATAACATTCTAGTGAGTCTGGCTGCTGGCAGTGAGCTGTGACCAGTGTACAGATCTGGCCTCGGATGTGGGTAACTAGTTTAAAACTTGAATTGCAATTTAAGAATTTAAAAGCTTGGTAGGTGATTTCTGCCTCCTAGAGAAAAAATAAGAAAGCCTTCTTATTATAATAGTAAGAAAGCCTTTTGCATTTTAAATGCAGAATCATCAAGGACAAAATTTCTTGTCTATTTTCTGCCTGTAAAAGAAGAACTCTTTCCCCAGATGGGAAAAGCCCAGTGTTCTCTCTCTGGGTTAGTAAAGCCAGACTGTTTTATCTGCTCTCCCCCTGTGTTAGCATATATAATGGGAATAGCTAAAAGTCAAAAGGAAGTTTCATGCGGTAACAAAAAGCTTGGCAAGGTCCTGGACCTTGTTTGTCCACCCAAGTCTTGTGGGTTCCGCCCACGTTTCCCTCAGCTGCACTGCGCTGTCCTAGCCCATCCACACCCATCCTTTGTCCTTTTCCCAAAGGGAGGTGGTGCTGCTCTCAGGCTGCACCTGCTCATGTGTGACCTGTCCCCACAGGCACCAGTGCTGAGGTTAGGTGGAACCATCGTGGTCATTCTTGCGCTTGTGGGGTGGACATGGTGGGGTGACAAAGCACTCAGGCACTCCACACTGCAAACCTCTAAAGGAAAGGCTTTAAGGATACAACATATTGAAGTGATTATGGTTTTAGCCATTTCTCCCTGCAGCTTTCTTAAAAATTGAAGTGCTTAGTATGAAATAGTGTTGCTGTTATATATATCTTCTCAACAGGATTAATTATTATAGGATCGTAGGATCATTTAGATTGAAACAGACCACTAACATGGTTGAGTCCAATAGTTAATTGATGTGAAGTGTAAATTTTTTACATTAAATTCTTATTGCTAGTAACAATAAACATATTAGGTGTATGTAATTACAGAATTTCATTGCAGAAACAGCACGTACATTCAAGAAACATTTATTTCTTTGTGCATTGAATGCAAGTTAATATACAGCAGAATGTTACTCAAAGGCAGTGTGGTTTGTTCGTCTAATTAATTTGTATCTTATTAGAAAGATACACTTTTAGATAAAGAAAGGTACACTATTGGTACCTTTTTATACCTTTATACTTTCATATGAATTTAAGCATATGAAGTTCCTTAAGAAACCAAAGAATTTAAAAAAGAACGACTTACTCAGTGGCTCACTTCATATTTCTTACCTTTATTCTGTACAACACAATACATGGGCTTACGAAATGTCTTTCTTGTTTTTAAGTCCCAGACACTGTATAAAAGCAGAAAAATTGAACAAGTTGCTACTTAGATTTTTGGCTAATAAATTAATTTTTACTTGAAAAAAATTGCATTTAGATTTGATCATATATGCTGGTTTACTTAAAAAGCATAGCATTATTTGTATACTTAGTCATGTAAAGAAATCCAGTATTTATCAAAGGAGTCTGTATGGATAAAATTGGCAACTTTATTATTAAGACTGTTCACAGAAAGCCCAAGTCATAAATGTTAAGTGGGTTCATGCTTCCTCTTCAAATACCTTTTCATAAAGCTTTTTGTGGTGTTCATGCAGCTTTACTCTGGACCTTAAAGCTGCTGCTCATGCCTTAGCTTTATTTAGCCTCTTCAAAAGAGGTGAGGGGAGGAAGATCAGTCTTTTCTGCTGAGAGTATAGGCTTTTTTCATCTTGCTGCCTTTCACAGAACTGGAAGGAAGAATTCAAGCTGGTTAGAGAAAACTGCTTTTGAAATTTCTGGGTAACATCTCCTGTGTTGTCTATCTTGTTCTTTCATCCCAGGCACTTTTATTTTCGACATGAATAACTGTCACAATAAATAATCTTCACGAGTTTAGAGAGCTTTATTTGCACTGTTGAATCTTCTCAATGATCTTGACTCAAATATCAAAAACTCTTTGCAGAGGTGGGAAAACCTTTTCATTCCCAGACCAGGGAAACAATATTGCTGGTATAGAAATCGAGCCAGCTTTGCTATAGAAAGGAATGCGGTTATCCAGTTGCTATGATGGAAAAAAAAAAATTACAAGTAATTTCTGCTGTCATTCTTGTGGCTGTGGTTTCTTTTCCATGGTTCTGTTTCAATCTCTGTGACCTTGCAGCTGCTGCAGCCATGTTGCTTTCTCTCAGTAATGAGGCCTTAGTGTTTTTTTCCTTTATGCTGTGAAGACTGTGACCCATTGACTTGTTATGATTTTTTAAAAGCTCTCCATAGAATTTAATCCAGTTGTTCACATCTGGAAAGTAGAAACATAACTGCCTGAATTTTTTTTTTTTTCCAGTGGGGGGAATGAGGAGGGGAGGAGAGGTAAAGATTTGGATTTTAATTACTTCTGCTTCTTGCTGAACTAGTATTATTGATTTGTAGAAATTTAACCTACACAGAAAGAGAAGTCCAATTTTATTCTTCAGGAAGTCAAAGTCTAACACTGGCAAAACAGTTTTAACATAATTTTACCTGCTCAGATATGAAAGCATCAATGAAAAGATGAAATGAATGATGAAAATGAACAGATGAAAAGGTAGCAGAAGATTCAGAGGCCAGAAAGATCCTTTGTGAGCAGCAGCACAGCAGTGTCCCCTCAGTGGAGAGCATCCCCCTCCGTGACAGATGTGTCAGCCTCTCCAAGCCACCCCTCTGGAAGGCTCACTGCCATTCCCTGGGAGGGGTTGAGGTAATAACCAGTGCACAGTTAATTTGATAGGGCTCAGTGCACCACCAGTGTGCCTCAGTGGTGAAGTGAAGCTGATGAAGGAGGGGACAGTGCTCTGGTATCAGTAGCTGCTGTCTAATCCAGGAGGAAAGCTGCATTTCAACAAAAAAGTACAAGAACATGGACACACAGTTATCATACTAAAGCACAGTGAAATTCAGTGAAGGTGAAAGATAGATACCCTTTAATAAATAACTCTTTACATTTCCTAAGTCATTGAAATAACTTTACTGTACAAAAATCTTCATAGCGGCATGTGATTATCTGGCTGCCAGCTAAAGAAAATACCTCCACATTGAAACATGCCTTCATCCATATTAAATGCAACTTTTTGAGGTTACTAGAGGTTTCTGCTAAAATAAAATTACTCCCTCAAAAGTGGAATAAATGTCTCATTAGAAATGTTTATTGGTTGGAATAGGCTTTACAGGTGGCTGCATTGCAATCAGTCAGATTCTTCCAGCTTACTCAGAATGGATTCAGACAGGTAGCAGGAAAAAAACTTTGAGTTTTGTGTGTCTTTCATTGTTTGATTGTTTCTGTTGTTGTTGTTGCTGTTGTTTTAAATTATTTGAAACCATTCATTCATCTAGCACTTTTCCAACCTGTTTTCCAAGCCCAGCACACATTTCTTGTGCGGAAGAATTAGTTGCAGCGAGAGCCAGTAACCTGAACAGCAAGCCCACCTATTTTACAATCTGGATGTTTTTATTGTGCTGATTTGAATATAAGACTTGCAATTGCATGACTGCTGGTCTGTGTGTAGCAGTACATGACACCATCCCATACTTCTCCAAGGATTACAAAAAACAGAAACAAAATGGTTTACCAAGGAGAAATCTGTATTTACTAATGCCATCTACAAGCTGAAGGAACCTGTAAATCTACAATGCTAATGAAAGTTTATTTATTACTGTGCAGTCAGTGAAATTAGTAATGATCTGGGCAGTAGTTTTCTTACTGAGGCAGTAAGAAAATTAGATGCTTTTGCTGGCAGAACCCCTGGAGCACTAGAGAATTATACAGTAAGATCTGGGAAATTTAACAATTTGTTTGTAGTACAGAGGTGGTGGAGCTAGTGTGGGAAAATGCAAGTCACCCTAAACAGAAAAATTTGTGATACAATATAGAGTTTAGAGCCTATAGAAGGCCTGAACTTTGACCTGTGACCTGTGATAAGAAGAGATAGGATTTATTTAGCTGCAATGATGATATACATTTCTGTGTAATTAAATGTGATAATAGCTACATGAATACATTTGGTTTGGAACACCAGGAAAGCAGAAGAATGCTGAGAAATACCTTAAGAAGTAAAGGGAATGGTCAAACCTAAGGGTATTTGTAGACACAGCTAAATGTCAGATAAAGAAAGTAGGATCAGTACAGCTGCATGAAGAATGCCACAGCAAAAGAGAGAATATTCTCTTCTATAATACTGTTAAAATTTTCATCATCAGGTTCATTGTGAGTTTTCCTCTTCATCCTAGTTCTCTGAAAATAAATGAGTTGTGATTTTTCTTAGCAATAATAAAATGCCATAACTAAAAGAAGTGAAAATAAACTGAAGGGGAAAAGGCAATATTTTCAAAGGTTTTGGTAAATTAATGAATGCAGCCATTACAAGCATCTTTGAACTACTTGATGTGCATTAAGTAAATCAGTCTGTTATACTTTGTATATTTTGGCAATTTATTCATTGTGATATTTCACAAGTCAATCTTCTTGACTTTACACTTTTGAGGTAAGGTTGCTCAACATGTTTTTGACTTGATGGTCTATATAACAAGTTCTGACCCTAAATGTATACTCATTTTACATTGTACATATACTAAAATGAATTATGAAATATAAATCTTAAAAGTTGATGAATATGTCATAATGGCTGATTCTAACTCTTGCTATGAAACCAGTTCTACATGCATTTCATTAATTCCTAATATTTTATTATCTGATTCTTTCTAAGACTTCTCTCTTGTTCATTAATTCATTCTGGTGATAAGAAAATTTATGGATAACTTGGAGTTGCTCTTAGGGAAAAAAAGTACTATATAAAAACTATTTTACAGGCCAGAAACCTTGATCATATGCTGATTGTGCCTGAGCTATAAATAAGGAAATATGTAGGTTCACTGTTTATTCAGGAAATCTAGATCTTTTTACTGTAAAGGGGGAATAGAAACAACTTTCGAAAAGACAGTTAAAGTAAATTGAAGGAAATTAAAAGCCAAAGGGTTTCTTTTTTTTTTTAGATAAATATATTTTTGTTCTCTTGCTTGTGAAAAAAAAGTACATAAATTTTATATCAAGCAGTGTGTTCTACATTTTCACATTGCTAGGTATTCAATATCCAATCTATTTGGACAAGAAAAGCTCAGAAATTATACTTCTAACTTGGCATTTCAAAATCATGTAAGGTTTTTGTAGATATTTTTGTTCTGGCACAGTGCACCTTTTCAAGTAAGTTGGACATCAAAAGTACTGTAGTTGCATAAACATGAGAGTTATAAGGAAAATATTTTCATTTCCTTTTAAAGGTATCAATAAAAAGTGGGCTACTGATATGTTTGGATATATCTTAGTGAGTTTGAATTATGTTTAAATATATCTTGCTGGGAGTATGGATTAATTTGAGAGCACAACATTTCTCAAGTGTCTCATCTGTTATTTTTAGATTGTGCCTTTATTGCAAGAAATTTGCTGAGTGAAGATTTTTAACAGAGCTTTTGTAGAACAGTCAAAGTGGACCCGATTCATTTACCAGTGGTGTAGGTAGCAGGTTTAGTTTTTTGGGGTTGTGGTTTTTTTTCTTCACTGACTAGATCAGCTCTTATTTGTGGTATGTAGAATAATGCCATAAAATTACAGATGTGGTCCGAAGTGCCTCTGAAATACCAGGTGGTCTTATTCAGATATGAATAAATTTCTATGTATCAAAGGTAGAAATATTTCCTCTAAAGCCAAGTTTGTGAATAGTCGTTGTATCCTTAGTGGTTTGAATACTTTAAATTTTTCAGGAGATGGAAAACATTATCAGAATTTCAAGTTTTGGTTTATCAATACTTTTTCATAACAGCAAATTCAGATTTAGTAGATTCATTGTGCTTAATAATAGCATGGAAATCACCTAGGTAATCTCTGAGTCAGGAGGATAGGACTGAACTGTGCTGCTGGTTGCAAAAGCTGTGAATTTGCTTTATGCGCATTTGGAACACAAGCATCAAACCTTTAGCATCATATCTGTGATATGATCAATTCTGCTTGTTTCAGGTAGTTCTATGCTATTATTGTATACCAAATAGAAAAAGACATTGTAATTTCATTGGTATGAAGTTACCAGGAAAATGGAGTTGTCTGGGAAAGCATTTTGCTCTGTGTTTGATTCTGCTCAAAAATAGGGGCGGCTAGTTCTAAAGCGGCAGCCAGTGTTCTTTTACCCATGATTGTCTATATTTTTATTTTAGTAAAGGAGTAAGCTAAAAAGTGTTTATTCAATGCACAATTGTGAAATTAAAAATTAAATTCTAATGTAATGTCTACAAAAGCAAGCACACATCAAAGGGTCAGTCCTGCAGATGAAAACTGTTATCACCGAAATGAACAAAACTGAAATAATTGTTGTTAGTATTATGGCAGCTTTTTGCCCTTTTGGAGTTTGTAAAATGTGCACAGTAAAGAAAAAGCTTGTGCAACTATTTTTGTAAAAATGTCTAACGACACCTTAAAGCATGTGCATGACTCACACTGACCTTTTCATCTCACACATGTATTATAACCATGACTTAGCTGAACAAACTCAGATATAGCAATTGAGTGAATAGTAGTGGAAGTGGCCAGGAAGACAGGGTCTTGAACCATCAGTGGGACTAGTGCCTTTCTGTCACTTTTCAAGGAAGATGGATTTTGCTTTTCATGCAGAAAGATTGGTGACAATGTTCTACTTAATATTGAAGAAGACTGCATTATTAACCCAAACAGTTAAACGGATACGTCTTAGCCTCTTCAGAATGGTCCAACTTGCTTAAAAAACTGAAGAGCTTTACTATAGAAGTATTATAGTCTCTTGGGTTTTTATTAGTTTCCTTGTTTCTAGCTTTTTAACTATGAGGTCTAGGATTGGCAAGGGTTGGAGAGTGGTTAGTTTTGCTTTGTTTTGTTTTGTTTTAAATAACGTCTCCTGGTTTG
Source organism: Acanthiza pusilla (assembly GCA_036630365.1). Classification (NCBI taxonomy): domain Eukaryota; kingdom Metazoa; phylum Chordata; class Aves; order Passeriformes; family Acanthizidae; genus Acanthiza; species Acanthiza pusilla. The sequence continues at coordinate 26,287,667 of JAXCHO010000164.1, forward strand.
AATACTCACTTCCTGAAGAGGTTTGCAAAATACACAATTGCAACATGGCAGCTAACAGAAGGAGGAAACCCTCTGCTGTGAGGACCCTGCAGCCAGAGAAGGTGCTGAGCACTACCTAGAGCTCTTCTCTGGCTAGGAATAAAAGTGCTCCTCCAGCACAGAAACAGGGGGGAATATTCCTTTTAATAAATGGAAGAGCTTGCAGGAAACAAAATGACATCTGCATCTTTTCGGTACTGCTGTTGCATATACAACAGTTGAAAGTCATCCAAAAAGTGAAGCAAATGTTTCAGAAATCTCACTGTAAATTTTATCTGCTCATTTATGGATGGAACATGAATTAACTGAAGTGAGTCCTTCCAGTCTGCGGTTCTCCCATGACTAGATAAATAACAATAAAAGAATTAAAAACAGTGTTGCCCTGGGGACAGTAAGTCTCTCAAGATTACTAGTTTGTATTTTTACTGCGTCAGCAAGGATGTAGATTTGTAAATATCCCAGGCTACCCAAAAGGGCAATAAGTTATTCCCCTTTTGTTGTTTTCTTACGTAATATACTTCCTTATTTTCATAGAGGAGGAAATATAATGCTGAGAACCAGTGCTAGAAGTTGCCTACTCAGAGTCTTTCTCATAAATATGAGTGAGTCAGAAGTTGCCAATTTGTCCAGGAAAAGCTATGTAACACCACCACACAGAGATGAAAGAAGTATGTTTTCTTAAGGATGCCTTGTACTACCAGAGTTTTAAAGACTGATTAATTATAAAGGTCAGAAGTTAATCTTTGTTTTCAGGATAAAAACTCTGCTTTGGGAAAAAACTTGAGTCATTTACTGTCAGCAGTGAATGCTTGGATTATGTTAATTTATAGTTTGTATTCTGCCATACATTGTTGTGAGAAATGCCTCTGAAGTGCTATTATATTGAAATGACAGTGTCATAGGAAAGCATGTGTAACAAAGTCTATGCTAAGGGATGTAGGTGTCATTCTGGAGCCATTTGAGTCAAAAGAGTTCTGCTGTTAATCTCAGTGAAGGTATGGATTCCACCCACCCCATCTCTACTAGACAGCTGCCAATCTTAAAATGGCAGATCGGGTTGGAGTTTCTGGTAAAGCCTTTCTCAATATATAGCTAAATTCCTTCTTTGTGTGTCTTCTTTCTACGCTCATGCTAGCTGTTAGTGCCTAGGACTAGCCAAACGAGTGGCTGCTGAAATGCCTCTCTTGAGCCCGTGGGACTCTGTGGGCTCAGTTTGGTTGCCTAAACTTCCCTATTTAGTGCCATATGGACTGATCTGATGTATCTGAAGCATTCATGCAAGAGATATAAAAGGAAGATGAAAGAATATGTGAGAATTTAGTTCACTCAGCCCTTGGTTACACTGTGGCTGGTTTATAAGGATATTAAAACACTATCCCACCAAAAATATGCAATTTCAGAAAAGCCTTCGTATTTTATTCTGTGTTTTTTTTTATTTAGCATCTTTGAAGTATTTGTTTTGAAAGTATAATTTGCTTTTAAAATGAACACTAATTATTGCAAATAAAAATGGAACTTAAAGTCTATACATAATATTGAATTTATGGAAGACAGATTCTGGTTTATTATTTTTTAAAAGTGAACTTCAAAAAATATTCACTTGGTTTCAGTTTGACCACATCTCCCATATTGTATTCTTCAGTTCAGGGCCTGAATTAATATGAATTCACCCTTTTTTCAACCCTTGACTTTCCCACAAAAATACTATTGCAGGATTTTTTTTTGAGTAATCCTTTTACAAATTCTTCCAATCTGAACGACGGGTGGGATTTAAAGCACCCTGTTTTCCTTTGTGTCTTGTCAAGTTTGAAGGCTGTACTTTGACCCAGCGCATTGCCCTGTGGTGTTGTCAGACCTCTGACTCCTCCCCAGTCTTGTCTTACTGATCTGGGTTTCTGGCAAGGAAGTGTGGATTCCAGGGCCTGGCAGGTGGTTGAGAATTAAAACCAAATCCTTGAGTGGTGTTGGAGCTCTTCATCTTCAACATCTTTAGCTCGCACTCAGCTCTGAGAGCTTGGGCTTTAACTGGATGGGATGAGTCCTGTTGTCAGAAAGTGAATGGTGTGCCAGAACAGGTCTGCTCTGGGTAACGGCATTTCCTCGCGTTATATGGCCTTGGTGTGAAGTTCTGATGCCATTTAGTAATAATTTTGCCTTCAACTGAACAGTCTCAAGATCTGTTCCTATTTTTTTTCTCTTAAAATGGGAGCTATGTCAGGTTTTTCATATTGTTCCTGTAGAAACTTTTGTCAGCCCTTCGCCAAGGTGAATAATTCTCTTAGTAACATAAATTGAAATGTTTTCATCTCATTTGCGTCTAAATGATCTACTGATCTGTTTATCTAATCAGCGCATTTTCTTTCTTGTCTATTGTATTGACATCTGAATTTTCATCTGTTATGTGATAGATTAAACTTAAACTGACTGCCCTCTAATACTTTGGTATTCTCTCAAACTTCCCTCTCTGTTTCTAAACTACAGAAGATGTTTCAACAGTTGACTTTAAAATGATCCCAGACTGACTAATATATTTTTTCTTTTTATTCAAACTTCAGTTTTACAAACTAATGCCCATTTAGAGGGAATTCTCTTTTTAGTAAATATCTCTGAAAAATTGAGTTATATTTTGATCAGTGCTTTTAACTGGTGATACTATTTTGTAGAAGTGTCAACATTATTAAATAATATATCTAGATATTTGTATTTAAAATCAGTCTTCTTGTCAATTTTATTGCAAAAATCAGAAATAGAGCACTCAATTCAATCTTGTGGGGTAAGGCAAAGTTATAAAGTCACCAAAAAACCCAGAAAACCCAAAAACAAACAAGAAAGCAAGCAGAAAAGTTTACAGTGAAAACATGCTGTTTTCTCCATCTAGTTTTGCCACACATTATTCATACTTTGTCAACTTAGCTAATGCATGTCAACTGAAGTGACCTAGAGTTATTATCCAGTAGATACAATCATTCTTATTGTCTGTTTCTTACTGTGTGGGGTTTTTTATTTATTTGGTTAGACCTGTTAGGTTCCTGCTTTCTGGCTGCTTTGCTGTGCACCGTGTTAAAGGGATTGTCACTCTACAATTTACTCACATGGGTAATCACAGTTTCATCCTTCTAAAGTGCTAGAATCCCCTTGTATTCAAGAGTTTTCTGATTTTGTGGGCTTTTTTCTGATTTTATTTTTCTGAGGAAGTAAAATATCTTCATGAGGACAGGATAGGTCTGTGATTAAGAGACGGTGCAAATATCACCATAATTTGTCTAACCTCTGTAATATGTTCTTGTATCAACATCAGCCAAATCTGTTTGGTGTGTATTGTTTTGTTTTGTTTTGTTTAAAGAAGTAGATAATCTTCTGAGTAGCAAGAGAAAAGTTAAGGGGTTGCATCCCTTTCCCCCCCAGTTTTCTATGACACCCCTGTAGGGCTCTGTATATCCTGCCTCCTAGTCCCTGGGAAAAGAGGGAATTGATTCACTGAGGTGGTGGTAGAAACTTCAAAGAATGAGTCTCTAGCACATTGTAACTGAGAAAACTTTATTCATGCTTGAAACAGTTCCATCACAGCCTGGATACTGGCATCTGTATTTACTGCTCTTAGTGTGTTTGTGCATATTTTTTCCATATAAAAGGGAAGAAGTATTCATGTGTAGGATTACTGTTAGTAAGAAGTCATGATATGAAAGATGCCATGGAGCTGGAAATTGTTCTGAGTATATTGAAGTCTTGATTTTTATTTTTCTTTCCCCTTGGATATGAGTGAATATCCCTACTAGACTGAAACTAGGTCAATGAGCACATAATTTATTCACATAACTACAAGTATTCTTTTGGAGTTGTTAGTTTCACCCTTTTACATGTTTATCATGATATATATTAATGAGATTTTGGTATGTTCAGCTTGTTTCCATTGCCTACTAGATTTGCACAGTTAACCACCACATGTGTAGAAAAGAAGGAGCAGGTCTTTCAAGGTGCTGTATGATGTAAAATTTGCCAGTAAAGTTCAGCATTTTCATTGCCTCCCAGGACTGCAATGGAATATATGAAAATATTTTGTTGCTCCATTTTAATATTTATGGGTTTGCCTTTCATGCAGTGGGATTTGAAACCACACTACAAAGCGACAATGAAATGTGAAACTTTTGAGAGGTTGATTTTAGTTTTGAAGGCCTGCTAGTGTTCCTGTTGAAAGAAGTGGTAATGTACTGCAATTAGTATCTGGGCTGCAGAGAAGAAACAGAATTATTCTTCTGCATACCGAGTACTCGTAAAAAATATACAGTCCAAGGAGTTTTCATTGGTTGGTGGCCACTGAACCTCATTTTGTCTGGATCAGATCTGTGCTGGCTTCTTGGTATTTTTTCTTAATACTCTTTAACAGTTCAGCTTAATCTAATTTTGATGTTTAATATTCCTTTGTTTAAATAGTATCTCATTTTAAGAAAAATATTTTAAGGGGTATAATTGTACCCTCAGGTTTACATTAACATCTTGTGAAATAAGATACTTGTTAAATTAGTACTGGTCAGAAATTAACTACTACCATGAGGCCTCTCTGTTTCCTTGTGTTTAACTGCTAAAAGGGTGAAACTCGGGAAGATATCTAACTTCCACCTCTTCTTACCGACACAGAATTTGTAACACTTTCAGCCAATCTGATGTCATTTCAACACAAAAATGGAAGAGAAATATAATTTTTACTGCAATTAATAGCAGATAGAAATAATCTCCTGTAGAAAAGCTACTCATGAAAGTAGACTTCATCTTTAAAAGCATTGAATCAAATACCATCCTGTCCAGCTCATAGGATTTCTTTCTGGAATCTCACTCCACCCTATGACAAAAACTGAGATATCATATGAAGTTTTGTGCCTGGTCACTTTACTCAGGGGCCACTCAAAGTTATCCATTAGCTTGTTTGTTACTGGCTATATTTTTACATTCATAGCATATCAAAGAACCGTAGAATAGTTTGGGCTGTAAGGGACCTTTAAAGGTCCAAACGCTATGCAGTGAGCAGGGCCATCTTCAACTACATCAGGTTGCTCAGAGCACTGTCTGGACTGACCTTAAATGTTTCCAGGGATGGGCATCTACCACCTCTCCAGGCAACCTGTTCCAGTGACCTTGCTAAAATTTTTGTCCCCATAGTAATTTTATAGTATTTTATCCAGCAACTGACCAAACACTACTTGCCAAACCTGCCTTCTCTCCTTCCCCTTCCTCCCATCCCCTAAACTAGAGTAATGCTTTTCCAGGATGTTAAAAAATATTTCTGTCATTGGAGGAGAGTTTTGGAGTACAATTGAAACCAAATAGAAAATGTTGAAACTACTTTGGCTTTGTCCAACAGATGTTTCAGTTTTTTGCCTGAAATCACAAAGGAACCTAGGTGCCGTTCCCAAGGCATGTGTTTATATCCTGTAAATTCTTAGGCAGTATAGAGACCAAAGTAGATACCTGAATACAAGTGTATAAGGAAGGTGTTCCAATTTCCAGATTTTAGATTAATCAGACATTGCTGTTTCTTCTATTAATAGTAATCCTCCACTATTCAGTGATTTAGAATTTGAATTTACTTTCTAAGAATATATCTTTCAATTTACTGTTCCAACTGCTTCAGTTCAAACCTGAGTTAATGATGAACACTGTATCCTTTCCATAGGTTATGTTGCTAGAGAAAGAGTATTTTCCTGCCCTTTATGCTCTCCTGAATTTTTTTGGAAAGTGAATCATGCTAATCTGTTTCTTTGTGTGCTCACATCAAAATAGAAAGATCATTCAATCCAGGATCTCTTTTGTAAATACTCTAATTGCACTCAATATTTTCCTTAAAGCAATCTACTTTACCCACAATGCATAGGTTTTTAAAAAAATTTTCTATTAATTCTTTCAAATAAAGTTGTATTATTTTGATCTCACGCAAGTGATATTATAATGCGTTTTTAACTGGAAAAAGCAAGGTAAGAGCAAACTCATTGTGTTATGCAAAGCAGACCTTTTAAACATGCAGAACAATAATAGAAGGATCTCTTGCTTTTTATTCGAGCTTATTGAAGAGATCAATATTTATAAAGTGGACTAAATGCTCCTCTACCAAGGACAATTTTCCCTCATTTTTGGCTTCTCATGTTTCATTAACTTGTATCAGTCCTTGAAGGCGCATCTTTTACTTACAATAACACTTCTCCACAGGAACTCAGTGCGGTTCACAAGCAATTTAGCATGGTAATATTTCAATGAGGGCTGCAGTTGGTGGGTGGAAAGCATGTTCAAAGAGACCTGGCATAATCCCCGAAGACTTGTGTGTCATCTTCTGGCATAAGATGCTGATCTCTAACCCTGCCCTGTTCCTTAGCCGCAGATCAAGGCACAGACAAGAAGAGAGTAGGTGTCACAATGCATTTAGTGTTAGGGTCTGTAGAATGTAGAAGATTGTATATCGTAGTGTAGTGTAATTTCTGTAGTGTTATAGGGCTGTCTTCAACACTTTGACTTATGGTTTTATCACAGTAGAGTTATTCAGTGTGACTAATATTTATATTTTATTCTGTGTTCTAATTTACAACTACATGTCAGTCTCCTGACAAAGGTATGTTTCTAACTTATTTCTTTAGCTGAGAAACATGAGCAGGTACTTAAGTCTTGTACTGACACAGAAGAATGGAAGGGTATTAGTATTAATGTCTTCGAGATAAAAAAAACACTGGATTCTTTCATCCCTATCTGATTTGCTCAATAGAACACCTCACACAGAATGAAATACTAATTTTCTACATTACTTTTACAAAATAATTTCTCACCTTTCTAAAAAAAAAGATAACACACTGCTCTTTTTTTGGGCATTACTGACTCAAAGAAATGTATGAAAATGAAATTGTCACGAATATTCTCTTGCTAAACAGGCTAAGCTCTTTGTGAGTTCAAAGGCTAAAGTATCGCCAGACTGAAATTTAAACTTGTCTCTGCTGAACATCTGTGCTCTCAGAGTTACCAGTGATGTGTCCCTTTGACCTGTTTCATTTGAACTTTGCTGGAAATGAATTTTCAAACTAGTAAATCTGACTTCAGGGTGTGAATCACTACTGGGTGATGATAGGTAATTGGATGGTGAACTCACAAGGGGCATGAGAGTACCGGAGCTCATATGTTCTCAAATGAAAGAACAAAAAAATTGCAGGTTAGAGATGGGTGAGGGTGGAGTTTCTCTTTATTATAAAAAGAAGCAGATTTTGCAGTGTGTTTGTTTTATGACAGTTCATTTTTTTATCAACAGGTGAAGTTTTTTTATGCATTGTGTATTAATGTACGTGATGATAACACAGAAACATACTGGGTGGATGAAGCATTCTTATTTATAGCAGGCAAATAAACCTCTCTCAGCAGATTTTTTGAGTGGAACAAGTATGAACTTATTCTGCCATTGCAGGACTTGTAACATTCAAGAAGCCTTAGGACTTGATGGCCTGACCTGGGAGAGGGCAATCCTTGCCCACAGGCTACTTGGCAGCTCATCAGCTGTTGTGTACTTAGTGGTGAAAATCGCAGAGCGTGGGGTAGACTATGTGATATACACATACTCGTCTTGAAAAGATGAGCTCTACTAGTTCTGCTGCTTTTATTTCTATATGAAAGAGGCAGGATTTGCCACTGTGCTGATGAAATCTGCTTGTAAAATTATTCTTACTAGACCTATCCAGTTCCACTAATGAAATGGGTTTCACCTATATTTTCTGAAACTTGTGAAAACACATCAGCCCTGGGTTTCCCCAAGGTTATAGTAATTGTGTCAAATTCTCCTCTTGGTAGCAGTCCTACCTACATGATGGGTTTGCTGGTGTTTTGAAAGAGAGAACCTGACTGCTATATGTGTTTGCTATCTTTTTTCTATCTGAAATTACTTGTGTTAATTATTTTTTGCCTGCTATGATTGCCAGTCTGCTGCTGGGAACGCATTATCAGTGTGTTTCTGTGTAGATGTGAGTTCTTGAGTAAAGCGTGTATTGCTCCACGGGGAGCCAGACGGGTGAGAAGCGGGTGAGGTTTATTGTTGCAGTGAACTATACTAATGGGGATTCAAAACAGAGCGGAAAAGGACACTTTGGGATTCATTCAACAACATGCATAACCTTGGCATGGATCCCAGTGTATCGGTGTTGAACTGAATAAAACAAATATTGGATTGCTGAACAGAGCTTTCTGAAGTGTCCTGCATGTGTTTCTGCTTTACATGGCAAATATTTGTAGATCTGTTTTTAGTTAATATTATTGACACAGATTAGGTGAGGAAAAGAGACCCAAACTCAAAAAACATTCAGAAGCTTGCTTAAACTATTAGTTTATCCCTTCTAATGCTCTGTGATACTACTTCAGTATGTATTTATTTCTGTGGAAATACCAGAGGGTCTGATATGTGTTTCCTAACCATACCATGTTTAATAGCACTTCTGAGAGAAAGGCTTACTGTATGATTGATATCATATTTTTACTGAAGACACAATGAAAAACCAGAAAAAGTAAGAAAACCGTTAGTACAACTTTTAATCTTATTTCTTTAACGTTATATTGCATGATTAGAAGAAAAGGAGGATGTGCAACTATTTCCTGTCAGCTAATTAAAAAGATAAAAATCTAAATGTTGCACTGCGCCTCCTTTCTAGAACTCTTCTTCTTTCTCCCTCCTCCTTGAAGAAGTCCATTGCTCTCTGTTCCCTGAATGTTAATGTCAGTGCAGGTTTTCCCATTATGGGAGCCCATCTGTACAACCTTTCAGCCAGTAACTCTGTGTTCTTTCCTAACTGAGGCAAAATGTCTTCAGCAGCACCTCCCTCTCTGTTACCTTCTCCCACACAGGCACGCTGGGCTGCAATAGCATTTGGCACTTTTTTCAGATGTTTCTCCATAATTACTTGTGCCTGTTTTCTTTCCCATGTTAGCCTCTGTGAGAATGGCTTACAACTATGTTTACAGGAACAATGCTTTGTAGAAAAGGCCCAAAAATAATGTAGATGTTATGTTACTAATTTATTAGCTGCTATAGTGAATTTTGAGGCAGAGTTTTATTAAGAGCACTTGTGCAAATAGTCATGGTTCATAATATGAAGGCTGAAGCATGGTGTCTTCAAAGTCCCTAAATACAAGTGGCACTGGTCAGCCTGTCACTGCAGACTGTCCTTGGTAGCTTTGACAGCACATGGCTTTTAAAATTTCCTTATTATGGACACCAAGCTGGCTAATAGAAACACTCCAGCCCTCCTGCAAAAGGCAGAAGAAAATTACCTCAAACACTAAGCAGAGACCAACAGTTAGTGTGTCCTGCCCAACTTTCCTCAGCAGGCTCTGTGCAGCTGTGGGATTAGCGCTGTTGGAGTGGTAGTCCTAACTGGACAGCAGTGACAGTAAATAGTTCACAGGGAGTTTTGCAGAACATGGATGTAGATATCCCTGGTCTCTGGGCTTTCTCTGTAGCAGCTGTTGTTGATAAGAAATTGCAGTGTTCCTGGAGGTTGAGCATGCACTCCAGGTGGTGCTTGGATCTCTCTGGAGGGATGCACACAAGAGTGCCATTGAAACATGACCTGTCCTTTACAATGCCTCCTGTTTCAGAGTCTAAAAGTAATCCCTTTTCGATCTTGTTTTCAAACATGCGGTCAATACATGAGCTGGCCACTGAGCTGCCAGCCTATGTTTCTCTTCAATTGTGTCCTTGCATCTAAGAAAAGAAAATCAAAACCCACCTAATTTTATGAGGAATCAAAACAAACTTCTTTGAACACACTTATTTCTCTACTGAAATTATCAGGGAAAATATATGGTAGAAGGAAGCTATATTAGAAGGTGCTTATATAAGAGTAAATATTGAACATAAACCATATTTCCTTTTCCACTCTTGTAAAGCTGCTAATAAAAATAGCTGCGAAGCTGCCCTGATGTTACATTCAGAATTCTTTGCTCTATATCCATATTTGATATGCATATGCGGCAGTCTGTACGCATTCACACCTGATCTTGTCAAACTGTGATCTCTTTAGTGGAAAACTTGCTGAAATAAAAGCTAGTTTTAAGCTTCAATTAGATGTGTGTGATATTGCACCTTTAAAAGATGAATATTTACTGTTTTGTAAGTTGTTTAATCTTTTAGTGGTGTTTGTGCATTCAGCAGCAGACAGGGAATAGTAATGGTTTCTAGCCCTACTCAAGTTGTTATTATTGGCATATTCTTTCACCAGTACATGATCATTTTGGCAACCAGAGTGTGGCCAATAGTGATTCTGGCTGATGGGTGTAGAAAAAGTTCATTGGCTAGCTAAATGCTGTCAAAATTTCCTTTACACATAATTTTGCTGGTAGGGTTTTAAGTATTGCTCTGTAATAGTTTCATTTGCACTGAGCCATGCATGTCTCTTGTGTTATTTACAATTAGAACCAAGTAATTTGGGATCTGAAATACCATGTTTTCTGATTCAACTTATATTTGTACCTACATGGGTCTGATTATTTGTAAAATTTTATAGATACAAGTTGTGGTTTTGATTGAAATTTGATTGTCTAAAACCCACTGCAGCTGGAAAAGGGAGTAATATTGATTTTCCTATTCTGTTTTTTTTCTTCTTCTTTAAAACCCACTTCAAAGTAGTTGTTAAGATCAAAATTGAAACCTTAGTAAATCTAGTTTCCAAGTCTATGAAGAGGCCATTCATAAAAAAGTGCTAGTCAAATGGAAGTTATGTGAGGAAAAGTTTTCTGGCTGCGGTGCTTTTCCCTCATAAAGGACAACAGCACACAGTGAAAATCAGTATCCTTTAATAACAAGAGAGAAATATATCCTTTCCTCTCTTGTTCCTGTGGTCCCACAGCAGCAGTGGAGACATGTCTGAGGTGTGTATCTTCAGGTCCTGCTCCCTGCAGAGACTGACAGGGCTGTGGAGAGCCATGGGAGTTTCTGAAAGCCTCCTTTTATAATATAGTACAGGATGCAGCCCCATCAGCTCTGATGCTTTTGGCCATCAGCTTTCTCGTAACTTGTTTCAGAGGAGTGGAGTGACAGGAACATGGCTTTCTACAGATGGAAAAATGTGTTTTCTGGTTCAGTGGTGAAATATCCAGAGACTCCTGTATTTCAGGCCCTGATGTTGGCATGAGGACCTCTAGCCTTAACACAAATGCTCACAGATTATGACAAGCTCCATCTCTGCCACAGGAATTCTTGGAAATTTTGAGCTGTACCCCACTGTTGATCGATATCCTTTGGCCTGCACGTGGCTTTCAGCTTCAGACTTGCACTGGCGTTGTTGAAGTAGCTGGTGTTTGTCATCTCTGGTGATGCTTCTCATTTTGCCACTTGAAAATGCTCCTGAAAGGAAAGCTGTAGATGCAGGTTGGGGCCATGGGGCAGGATTCTGGTGTCTGGCAGTCATGATAGGCAGTGCATGTCAGGGGAGGAGCCTGGTGGATGGCTCTTCTGCTTCTGTGCTGCTGCACTGGGACTTGAAGGGCACAGCATGTTTTAAGACACACTGGCAGGCTGGAGAAAAAGGAATTGCAGCCGGTTGTGTTGACAGCGTCAGTATGTTTAGGAAACCAGCAGGTATTGCCTTCTTGTCAGCACCTACATTTCCTTAGCATTCTACCTCTGTATTTTCCCTTAGAGTGGAGTCCAGACAAAAAGGGATAGCAGCACATGGGGTGGCTGTGGAGATGGGCAAGGGATACTCCACTGTGGCAGTGTAAATGCAGCTCAAAGCTACAACAGCGTTTCCACAAATGTAGGCACAGACAGCAGCTGAACAGTGGTTTTCAGGTCAGCACTTGGCAGGATTCTGCCTGGGTTTTTTTTTTGTTTGTTTGTTTGTTTTGCATCAGATGCTTAGGAAAATTTCATAGTTCTTAGGTTACTGAACTGATTTTCACCAGCCATTTCATCTTAAACTGGAGCAAACATCATGGAAGCCAGTCTGACAGTAAGTGTTTGGTCCCCCAGCACAGCACAGCAGTTTAGCCATGCCAGTGGGACAGTCAGAGGTGGCTGCTGTCATATGTGCCATGCAGGAACACCGGAACACACTCCCGGAACCAAAATTGCTCCAAGAGTCTCCCATCATACAGCCTTGTGCAGTGCAGTGTACTCAAAGCACCTAGGCCAGGGCAGGCAGTCCCACTTCCAGTGTTTGGTAAATTAGTTCCTCTATGTTTTGACCAGTGCAGAAGTGCTAAAAATGCTGTGAGCCTTTCGGGGTTTATTGCAATATTTAATTTTATATAGTGTGCTCGTTGAAGGCAGGTTTTGCTGTCATCACTACAGATGCTGTTCTCATCACTATGTCACTGAAGGTTGCTCTTGGGACCCGCATCTGAATGATTTGTCCTTGCATTCCTAAGCAGAGAGCCAAGAGGTTTCAAAATCCCTCATTCACATCTTAATGTTTTTAGACTCTTTGCTACCACATTTTTAATGATATCACATATAAAATGAATACTCTGTGACACTTTCTGTATTTGTGTATTCCCAAGCTTTGAACACACTTGGAGCTAACCTTGTACTTCAGCATCCAATCCATTTAAAATATATTTCACAGTCTTATTTTTCTTCATCAGAAGCATCTAGCTACTGCTTGAGGCATTTATAAATTATTCATAGAAGCACATACAAAAATTATATTGGATCAATATTCACAAACCAGCGAGGTTTCAAATAACATGGAGGCATTTTGCTCTAAGCTATTAAAGTCTGTTCCAGTTTTGAAAGAACTATTACTTTCAAATCCTTATAAATCTGTGGGAAATGATAATATTGATCCTTTTATTTTTGTCTTGCTGCACATTCAATTTATATCCTACAGAGAGCACTATATAACTTTTCCTGAAGTAAAAGGGACAGGATCATCTATACAAAAAAGAGCTATGATATATTGCATATATAAAATAGCTTTATAGTTGGACAATGATTAAAAATAAAATGTGCATTGAACCAATCTCGTATTTCTGTGCTCCTACACATTGTCAAGAATCCATAAGAAATGCGCTTATCAAGAATTGACAGAGTATTATGCAAACATTGACTTTTTATTGCAACTTCAATCTGAATTTATGCCTAAAAACCTCTGCTATATTGTTATTTTGAGTAACGAGAGGCATTTATAATGCACTGAAGCATGAACAAATTTTGAAGGCAACTTTTATATCTCTCTGAGGTCTTTAGTATGCTGAGAGCCTGCAGTTGTAGTCTTCCAGGCCCAAGGATTTCTATGACAGTTACATTTCAGATTTTTTAACATATGAATTAGGGATTTTTTTTTTTTTTTACTCTATGGAGACATACTCTAAGCATTCCCAGTCATTTTGAGAATGGTCTAGGATTCTAGGCTAATTCAGAACCAGAATCACAGTTTCCTGCAATACGCACATAAGCACAAAAAATTTTTCTCAAACATAATTATGGAATAAAGTGGTGACATTTCAGCAGGAGTAGAAGGTCAAGGATTTTGTTTTGAGGAAATCAAGACTTTTTTTCAGCTGCTTTTATAAGATTTTGGGAAAACAGGAGCAGCACAGGAAGGGTTTGAACAATGGTCCTTATGAAGCACCTGTGATACTAGAGAGCCCATTTTTGGAGCAGTTCTGAAGCCCCAAAGCTAGAAACTTATTTTCAGACCTTGGAGTCTTAAGTAATTTTCCAGAGGAATTGAGGAGGCAATCTTGAAGAAAACCAGGTACATTTATGATCAGGCCTGCCTATTTTTCACAGGAATTTTGTTGCAAATGACACATTCCTGGGAGGTAGTTAAATTTTCAAGGGACTGGCATTTTTGTTCAGATCAACCTCCTGTCAGAAAATGTAGAGCTGTCATCACGAGGTTTTGCTGCCGTGCTTAGAAATGGCTGGTGAAGGTCTCAGCATTTCTATGTAGAGAATGTTAGTGTTTTCCTTTGTAGGGATGAGTTAAGCACTGCCAGAGACAAAAGCTTCAGTCTCCTTTACAACAGCCTGCTGGGACAGCTGAGTCTCCTCTGTAGCTCACACTCATGCATTTGGAAAACACGATTTGCTCCACATCTGCTACAGGGAAGACAAACGTGTTGTTAGGCATTTAGCTCATCATTTGATAAATGTTTGAGCAGAAGAGGTGGATAACAGCTTACTCTTCCGCTTTCAATCGATATAAATAGTTCCAGTGATGTTGATGGCTCTACGCCCTATAGCAATAACTGTTTTTTAGTTTAAATCTGCTGTACAAATGAGGGCAAGTGCTGTCCTCTTAATAGAGTTCTCATTTTTAATGATGGAATTCTGGACAGAAAGAAAAAGTTGTGTTACTTCAGTTTGGGCTTACACTGGAAAGATAGGATGGTCTTTTGCTTTTCTTAGTAAATCTATTATCAGCTCATTTGATTACTATAAAAGACGCTGCTTTTCCCCTCAACACACCTTTAATAATACCTTGACAAATTTGAAATTATTTACATCAAAAATTATCTGCGTTACTAGGTCTTTAGGGTAGGTAGATATGTAATTTTTGTGAATACAGACTTGGATTCTTGTGATGTTCAAACAGAAAATAATGCATCTGTAATGGTATGCAGGTGACACATCTGTATGTGGTGCCACAGTAGATGACGTGTCAAAATTCCACGCTCTCTCTTTTGAGCAAATCCCAGCATAAACCTTTCATTGCAGAGCAGACAGGTCACAAACTGAAGTTCTATGTTGGATTGCTGTAAAAAAGGCCTGATGGCTTTTGGCACTGGAAATTCAAATGCCTGGCAGATAGATTGTGTTCAATTTCCAAGCCAAAGAATGAATATTTTCTTAATTGCCAGTAGTGCAACTGAGGCAAGTTCGTAAAATTCAGGAAGAGTCATAAAGGTGTTGCCCTTAGAATTAAAATAGGGAATATTTTTATGTGCAACTAGAAGGAAACCATTTCTTTCTGTTGGAGTCAAGGAAACATTATTTTGTCTCCTTTCATCTTATCATTAATTAAGCAAGTGAGAACTAAAATTCAAACGGTGAAGGGATTAAGCACTCAATTTGATCAATTACCTGA
This sequence comes from Acanthiza pusilla, assembly GCA_036630365.1. Classification (NCBI taxonomy): domain Eukaryota; kingdom Metazoa; phylum Chordata; class Aves; order Passeriformes; family Acanthizidae; genus Acanthiza; species Acanthiza pusilla. The sequence continues at coordinate 26,302,753 of JAXCHO010000164.1, forward strand.
CTGACTAGTGTCTTCTTCACAGATTAGCACTGCATTTTGACACTGATACAGTCATAATTTTCAATTTTTCTGGTATATGTGGTTGGTTTTCATAGCAACTCAGGAATATTTTCCCAATGGAAATAGATAAGGAATAATTCAGACTAAATTAAATCTAGTTGAAAAAGTAACTGTATTTTTCATGAAATAGTACAGGCTTATTTTTTTTCAAATATCTTGATAAATACCACTATTAATTCTATATTTTAATGGGAAACTACAGTAGAATTTTTTAAAAACCCTGTGTTTTCAGTTTTAACTTTTGTTTTCCCTTTATTCCCTCATTAAAAAGAGAAGGAATTATGTCATCTGGGACTGTTGTGTATACGTTGCCTTTTATTTTGACTTTTCAAAACTTTGCCAAGCTTAGAAAAATAATTATGGGAAAAAGTGAACCCCCCCACTTTTGAAACTTTGCCATTGTGTACTGAAAGTATGGAGACATCTTGAAAAGAGAAAGGGAAGAGGGAAACATGAACATTATTCATTTTATTGTAGTTAGTATCAAAGGAAAGGGAGTACAATGCAAATTCAGAAGTCTGATATGTAAACATTTGTGCTTTCAATGTTTTGTAATTTCTTGCAAACTGTTGTTTGAAAAACAGCACATAGCTTTAAAATTCGTGAGTATTTTCTAAATAGTTTTGTAGTAACTTAATGAGTTGTAGATGAACAGGAACCATTTTAAGAACATTAGGTATGAGCTTAACTTGGTCACCTTGTCAGTGTTGTCAGGTTCAATTCTTCAAAGACCAGAAAGTACTCAGCAGTGACCACTCAGTAAAGTAGCTCCATTTATATCAATTAAGTTATAGAAATCTATTCCAGCTGCTGATCTGACCTACATTTAGTGCCTGTCACTAGCAGCTATGAACAGGTTTTATTCTTGTTACCACTGAAGAGCCTCACAGTAAAATTAAATCTGTTGTAACATAGAACACCCAAGAAATTAAATTACTTCCATGATGGAAAACTTAGCTGAGTAATAGCTTATGAGCCATGAAATAAATTATATTTGGCTTCATAGTAGGACAGAACAAAGAGATAAATAATTGAAATTTATTTCTGCCAGACAGTCTCAAAAATTTTGAAGACACACTTCTTTTTTCTGACAAGAGAAGACCACAAGGAGCTGTGTAACTTGTCCGTGTCTCTTTTTAAGCAGCCTATTAATGTGATACTGACATTTGATACAGCTTTTGAAGTGGTGTTAGCTGCTTAGTTGGGATGAGAAAAACTTGTTCAGTTTCTTATTTTGTTTCACAAAATGCAAATTATTTTCTCTGAGGAATCAGGGACTCTTTTGTTTTGTTTACCATGGAGTTATTTTGCTCATTTAGCCTGACTTTTTTTTTTTTTTTTTTAGTTTAGTTTCTAAAGGTAACTCATACTTAGTCTTAAGAAAATTCTGTCCACAGTTAGGTATTGCAATGTAGAATATTAGAAATGTGGCATATTAATAGGAGCTTAAATAGCAAATGACTGTGCAGTGGTCAATATTGACCACTTATGTTTAGTTTTGGCTAAAAATTCTTCCTTAAGACATTCAGAAATGAAAATGTTACTGACATTTTTGGTCTTTCCACAGCATTTTTAACACACAAGGATCAAAAGTTGAAAGCAGCCATAAAATTCATGCAAAATGGCAACATCTTTCACAGAATTTCAATACCAGTAAGTCTTATCTCTTCCTGCAGAATTCACCAGGGCCATCTTCCCATGCAGAGCTAGCTCCACTACAGTGCAAAAGTAGTATTCTGAACAATTTAACTCCACCCCACAGTGAAGGGCCTGAGTACAGTATTCTTTGGCTGTCATTCACTACCCAGAAGCCAAATCATCTGTGTTTGTGTAACTTGGTAAAAGAGAATTTTTTAAGTCTATTCAGTTTAAAGGAGCTTCTGCTTCTAGGTCAGACAGACAATAACTCTTCTCTTTACTGTAAAACCTTACATGCTGGATCAGTATTCTAGGCCATCTGAACAATAATATCTGAACATTATGGTATCATTTATGTATTCCCAAGGAACTAAAATGATTGCCTGAAGAATGTTTTTCAGGCAGTTGAAAATATGAGGCCACGTAAATGAATTGCACATGTAAAGACTCAGATTCACATGTCAGCTTATCTCAGCAAACACTTAAATCTCAGTTCACTATCCAACAATCAATACACAAATGTAAGAATTCATTTGTCAATGCAGATGTCTCAGGAAAATGTGCCTACCTGTTAGAAATAATACACAACTATTTTTGCTCAAACTTTTGATAAGTAATAAGCATGTATATGATTATTTCAAGAATAAATTGTTGGCCCTTCTGCATTAAATATTCATGTTTAATGCAACTCAAGTGTTTATATCTTGCATGAAATAGATGGCCATCTTTCCCAATTAGAAATGTCTGAGTTATTCTTGCTCTATACAGGAGAAGAGTTTTAAACTCCTAACAAATTCTATTTCTTTATCTGTTATGCCCCACCATGTCAGTCTGACATTTAATCAGGTTATGAAGTATAAAACCAAGTCTTAAAAGGTGATAAGAAGATAACTGTATTCATGTTTCTGAAAAAGATTTTCCAAGGATTGTATTTTAGCCTTAAAATCTGCCTCAGACTGAACAATGAACAGCAGAGCTTCTGGACTTCGAGGCAACAAGCAGATAACTCAGAGCTATCTTTTTCAGTAAAATGGAGATTGATCAGCTGTTGGTATTTAAAGCACAAGTCTCAAGTTTTTCTGCTTAAGAATGGGCACCTAAAAGGTCACTAGAAAATAGGAAAAATTATTCTGAAATATCTACTATCATTTTCTAGAGGGAACAAGCAACAAACAAGCCTCTTGGATTGTGCAGTCTTGTTGAGGGATGCAAAGCAGATTTTCTAATCTTCTAATTGACATTAAAATTTTGCTCAGATGTTTTTAGATTGAACTGCAGGGATGAGATGATTTTTCTAATTTCTGCTAGAAATTAGCCAGAAGTTCCAAGAAAACTTCTTTTTTTTTGTTTTAAAAATATCTAGCATGCATGGTCTTCAATTTCTACATGCAAAATATAGTCAATAGTTATTTGTATTCTGTATTTGGAACTAAGCTACAATGATCAAAAATTTGTAGAATGGAATTACATTTCAAAACAATTTAGAAGTTTACCTCTTGTGGGAGAGGGGAGAATAAAACAGTAGCTTTTCCCCCCACCACCCCCTTTTTCAATAACTAAGACACTAACTCCCAGAAAAAGAGATAACAGAGTCATATGAGAAACCAGTAATGTTTGTTCTGTTTTTTTTTTCACAAACCTTCTAAGTTATTAGACTATTATATGGTTTATCCTTTAGTCTAATGCCAGATTCTATGTTTTTATTTCTTTTTTAGGAAAAGTTATTCTAAGGAAATTTTATTGAGAACTATGAAACATACTTATTTTATGGTTCTATCTATCCCATCCATTGAGGGATATTGCTCCACATGGTTGAGGGGCTGATGTGTTGGATAGGTCAGTTTCAGGAGCTTCTCTGTACTTAATCATCTTTCAGTAATTGTCATATTAAGCTATTATTCTGTTCTAGGAATATTTTAGGGGTGGGGAGTGGGGGAGTTTGATTTATTTGGTCAGAAGCTGGAGAATTCCTACATCATTTTAGAACTGGGACATTGAGTTCCATTGGCCAGTGGAACTGTAACTAGTTAGCAGATGTCAGACCACAAACCCCTAATAAAAGTTGTGGAAGTGCTAAATTGGCAAAGATTGAGATGAAGTCACTGTTTTTAATTGAAGCTTTGCCATAACATCCTTAAAGTCAGTGATCAAATATATCCCAATGCATTATACAGCTGCTCAAATATATCACTGCTTAGACAGCAGTATGTTTTTATTGGATTCAGCCCATGCGAATACCCTTTTTAAGGGTAGCATTTTACACCCATTATATTAATTTCTTACATGAGTTGTTAGGCTGGAAGTGAAATCTCCTGTAGGAGAAATAAATATGATCTAAGATTCTAAGGTTCTATTTATTGCATTCCAGCCAGGAAAAAAATTATAAGATGTTTATTACATTACTGAATAAAATAAAAAAAATTCAGAAATATCCATGCCACAGGAGTCTCGTTTCCATTTTCTAGTCATGTCAGCCAGAAATATCCCTGCTATTTTGTGCTTAGGTCCTGACCTTCTTATATTTTATAATAAAAGGATGTTCTTGCCATTGAGCCTCTATTCAGCATGAAGAACTACTGTTAAACCTTATTTCTACTGTAAGAAGTTTTTTTCATGCCTTCCTGCCATGTCTTTTTGAGCCACTGAGATGTACTTTGTAATCCCTCATGGCTCATACTTTATCACCAGAAATAAAACTGAAATAGCTCTTCACCTAATTTTGTCTGACAAATTTGTCTGTATTTTGCTGAGGTAAAGAAATGACAAGTTTTAGGTGAAGACATTGTATTGAGAAGCCTAAGCTGGTAAAGCCATTTATATTCACTTATTAAAAGATTATGAAGAGCTCTTTTCATAATGACTATATGAATGAAATTGGACAGTGGGAGTATCATGAGCTGGTAGGCAGAAGACCTCAAGAAGCAACGTAAAGAGAAGATTCTCTCTTGCTTGTAAATGTTCCCTGGGGATAGTAAGGTAGTGCAGTCAACTGTGTGCCATCCAGAGCTATGGGAAAACTAAACCCAGTAATGCTGTTTCCAGCAGTAGGAGATATGTGTTCTGCAAAAATCTACTGTAAAGCAGAGAGCCATTTTGCTGCAGACAGGAATCTTATCAAATGCTTGGATAGGACATCATACATAATTAGCTTTCATAATTGTGCTCAAACAGGGAAATACGATTTTTTAAAAAACTTTTTATATTTTTTTTTATTTTAAGGCTGGAAGGACATTGACACAAGAAAAAGTTTGGTTGGTTCTTTAAAAAGGAAGCAATTTTATTATCTTAGCTACCACTGGAGAATGTAGCAAGTGTTGTGATTTAGCTGGTTTAATGTTTCACTTTTAGAACTTTCCAACAGAGTCCCTTCCTGCCCAACAGGTTCAGCTGAGGTTCCCCTGGGCTTTTTGATTCATAGTTACAATTGCTTCTCTGACTCGCGTCATGTCGCTGGCCGTAGGAAGCTTTGGCATTAGCAGGTACAATTCCTTCTGAAGCCCATGAGATACCCTCTCAAGCCGGGAGCTGGGCTTTACTCCTGAGCTGTAACAGAACAGAAAGTTCCCCCTGTAGTGTGGCTGAGAGCACATCTTGAGTCTTTGTTTGCCTTGTAACTAGAAACTGTCTCTGCAGCTTGCTGTGAACGTGTTAGTATGGTACAGGCACGGAATTGCAAAGAAAAACCTGAGGAGTGACTTTGTGTGCTATCTTCACTGCTGCCGAGCTTTGATGGTTTTACATACATTATTACTTTAACAATTGTATCTTGTGTATTTGCCCTTGAATTTGACACTAATGTATACAACATTTGTTGTGGCTTTTTGTCCCAGATGGGGAAGATTTTTGTTACAGAACAAGAAAAAAACCACACAGTTTCTTAAAAAATATAACTTGGCTTTGATCCAGTCAAAAAAACCAACAGCAACAATAAGCTGCTGTCATTATTAGCAAACCCAAGGGGACCATTAAATTTTCACTGATGCCCAGATGAAAACATTTGCTTTCCACTCAGATAGTTATTTTAAATCTGTCTAAAATTTAAATTTAAATAAGATGTGTCTGAAAAAACTTGTTGAACTAATGTTTTATTTAGATATTCTTTATCTCTTACTGAACAGAGATACTCCCTATAAATTATACTTATGGGAAGTAGTTTATTTTGTCTCTAAGCTCTTTTGCATTTAGGACATAGAATAAAATCAGTAGCAGTTCTTCTGCAAAATACCTGTTGCAACAGGACTGCGGTTTATTTTCTACCAGGGAACCAATCATTACTTTCAGGGTTTAAAAACATATTTCTAACTTGAAAAGGGGATTAAGCCATTATAAATAATTTAGTGAAGTCATTAGACTTTCCATTTAGCATTAGGAACTCAACATTGTGCTTCTGAGAAAGTGACCTCAATATAAATTGGACCAGAAAGAATCAGAAGGAGAAATTCTCTGGAAACAAAAGGCATGAAGTAGGGAGTTTCTTTCTTGCAGAGCCAATTGCAATAAAGCCCCTAAAACAGGCCAATGAAGATCACTAGATGAAAAAAACCCCAAACCAAACCAGAAAATCCCACCCCAACACCTAAAATAACTAACCATTACGCACAGAATACCTTGAATATTCTCAATACTAATTACTTGCCTTCTACCTGCAGAATATGTCAGTTGTCCTTTTCTTAATTCTCTGTCTACAGCATATCAGGTTTTGCCTTTGTCTATAAACTTTTCAAGCTGCTGTTTGCACATAATAATTTTTAGAACATTTTTGCTTCCCTGGGAAATTTCTCCCAGTTGTGCTCTCCCATCATTCTTCCGATAGTCTCAGACTCTTCATACATATTCCTATAAAAAAAAAATTTTCCTCAGAAATTTCTTTCAGCCTGTTATCGTGATAAGCTTAACTAGAAAGATGGGCTGGCATGGGATTCTATTTTATTGCTTTGTTAATGTCAATCAAACATTCAGTCTAGGCTATGGAAGACAGTATTATTTTTCTTCCTTCTCCATTTTTCCCTTGAAATTTGTAGGACTCTGCACTAGAATCCCAGCATTGATCACAGATGTGTTCAATAGTGGTCATGGGCAAGGCTGGTGAGAAGTGTTCAATTAGATGCCCAATATGAAATTATTAGTGGGAATTTTCACCTTTTTGTGTTTCAGTATAGAAGCTGAGTCTGTGTGTTGTCACCAAAGAGCAGCCAGGTAGAAGAAAGAGATTTTAAAATTGGCTGCATAGAGATTGTTTCTACAGGGCCTGGATGTTTTAGATGTTTAGTGTTCGTTTGATCTAACATCATATAAACAAGTAATTCTTATAAGAGGCAACAAGTTTTAAGTAAATTACAGCATATTCCTGAGTGCAAACCCATGATTTTAAGTTATTTTCCAAGTAAAACTGAGGGCCTTAGAATATAGGTCAGAAAATACTAAGTTTTTCCCTTCTGATAGATTGATAACTAAGGGCAGTTGGAACAGAAATTGCTCCCGCTTCAGGACTTATTCTTGTCATCTTGCCTTGGAGATGGATGTGGTTAGGACTGTCCCATTTTATGAGCTCAGACCTTCTCCCAGTTTGAAGAGGCAGTTTATTATTATGAAAACTGGTAAATAATGCACATTATTTTTCAGCCATCATAGATAATTATTTTGTGTGATGACATATTTCCAGGGGTAATTCCAAGATGCTTGGCACGTCTTTGTAAGTGCATGGGCTAGTAAGTGGTGAAGATATTTTACAGAATACACATTGTATGTCATATTTCTTGGATAGCAAAATCAAGTCTCTTTTGTTCTTGTTGAATCACCTGTTCCTAACTTCTAATAAGAGATTTTGAGGAAAAGTCTCGTTTGGAATTATCACTTAATGAATTAATAAACCTTGAGTCAACATAGATAAAGCCTGCCTTTTATTTATAAAAACTTCTATCTATGTGATGTTCCAGAGGAAACTGAACCCAAATATAGAACATCCATGTTCTGCATGATTGCTTTTCATTATGGCCTTTGTTGGCTAAATGGGATTTTTCTTTTGGTGATCACTATAGTCAACATTTGAAATGAATCTTTTCAAATAAACAAGTGGCTATTGTTGTGTTCAAATTCTTGTGTGGTCAAACCCTTCTCCTGAATAAACTTTGTTTAAATTTCTGTCTCTTATTTATGTGCATAATGAGCATTGGATCTCAGCAGGACCATCTTTGATGAAAAACTAAAAACAGCTCTTGGGTCTTATTTTTAACCATGGAATCTCTTCACACATGAGTTAGATCTCTTTCTCCAAATAAATGTCTACTAAGAATGCATGTTATAACATCTCCTGTGAATATAAATGTGTTTTGAATAATTTTGCTTTCAGTTAGGTAGAGTTAAAGCACATTCTGTAAGTGAAAGAAACTGCCCCAGTAGTAAAGGCACAACATTCAATCAGCATATCTGGGCCTGAATAAGTGTTTTTAAAAGGTGCCTGCTAAATTAAGGTCCACTTCTCCTCTTGCCTCTGAGCAATCCAGGTCTGCGAGAAAAAATTGGTAGCTTAAACACTGGCTTGCATTAGTTCACACTGCATTATTTTGCTACTGTCAAAAATTAACTACTTTGTAACATGACAGTTTCTTTAGTTTAGACTAATCACATTTGTTAGTCAGAAGGTAGAGGTCTACCAGCAGTTTCCCAGATATACTTCTTAGTTGCTTTATAACAAAGATGGTGGTGAGCACTAAAGCTGACAAAATGTCTTCATTCAAGAAATCAATTAATTTTTTTTTTACTGTTATCCAGTTTTTTGGTTGAAACATAAAAAACTAGTTCATAAGTTGTTTCTAATTTAATATTATACTTCTGTAACTTTTAGGCTTTTATGTGGATTTTTTTTTTAAAACCAATGGATTAAATTAATATCGATTTGAATATTAGCACTTTCATGCAAGGGTCCTTATACTGCAGAGGTTTTCAGAAGTTATCCAGATTACACGAGGGAGTTTACTTACTATCTTCACTTAGAAGAGAAGTTAGCAGGGCTGTTTGATGTTGTGTCAGGACATCTGGGTTTTGCACCAGCATAACACTGTCATTTGGAAGCAGTACATTTCCTTAAACGGGCTTTTGGCTTTCTTTTACGGAATCCTTGTTACAGAATTTATAGAGGATAGTAAACATAAAAGGTCTTTACTCTAAAGCTTAGTATGAAAACTTCTGTATGGTTTATTTCACTGTGTAAATTTATTTTCTTGCTTGTTTTCAAGTGCTTTAAAAACAATGACATTGTGAACCTCTGTATACAAACATTAATTAGAATTTTTAAAAAATCCTTGGCTCTGAAAATTGTAGATTTTCCACTGGGTTTTTCTATTTGTAACTATAAAGTCTTAGGAGTGAGTGTTTTCAGAAGTCATGCAAAAGAGTCATCAGGGCATAGTCAGAAGATAAGTTTCCTCAGTGACCTAGAGATGCTGGCAGTGGGAGGAAACATTATATTGTAACTTAAGGCACATTGCCCAAGTCCAAATGTAAAGCCAAACTACAAGGAGCAAGTGAACTAAAAAATAATTAAGAAATCCTAATGCAAGTTTCCTGGCAGACTCCTATTTCTGAAATGTCAGAACTGAATGGCATTTTAGTACTTTTTCTCTTTGTCATCTCTCTTTCTCCCTGCTGTCTAACTCTAATGAGGTTGAACATATAAAAAAAGATGTACTAATTCAGGTCTGCTGCCCCCTAGATAGTGTCATGGTTTTTAGGGCATTCTCTGGAGATAAGAAAGGTTGTTCTCTTCACATTTCTCTAGCTCAGAGAAAAGAATGAAATAAAATTTTTACTGTTCTTAGTGAGCAACATAGTATTTGGATAATCCATATTTCAGAGGCAATCTGTATCAGGCCTGCAGTATTGCTTGTGTGCACAGGAAACTAGACACTTAAAAGCCATTTGAGGCTGAAAATCCGAGTGCAGTATAACCAGCCGGTGAAGGTGGCAAAACTTGACTTGCATTTAGAGTAGGGAGAGGTTGGCCAGCTTCTTGATTTGGTTTACAGGTATCTGGTTTTCATCTTTAAATTTCTTCTTTTATTAAGTTTAAAGTAAGTTCAAAATGCCTCCTTTCGTGTTTGTAGGTGGAAGGTTCTGGATTGCCTTTGTTAGCATCTTACATGATTTTTTGCCTGTCTGGAGGAAAAAAAGACTTCTCTGTTTGTTTGTTTGTTCCAGGCTGACCTAGGATGTTTTCAGTTTTCTGCCCAAACACTGGAACAGGAATCTGTTCCAGACCTGCCCCACAGCCTCAGCCCTCTTTGTGTAACTTTATAGCAGAACACAACCAGTTTGCTTGGACCATATTCCCATGGACAGCCTGATATTTTTCAAGTATCTTTGTATCAAACAAAACCAGAAACAAAAGAAAGACATTTTTTTTCCCTTTAATTCCAACAAAGATAGAAGAAGGTCAAATGAAATTTGTGTGTGTTGAAGAGCAAAAAACTGATGGGAGAGGTAAATAGTTCTCCAAATTTGCATAGAGTAGAGACAAGGGATTATAAAAAAATGTATTTAACCACATAGTTTCTCTAAGCTACTTGTTGGCTTGAATTTCAGCTTCAGCAAGGCTCAAGATTTTGCTGAAGAACTGTTTTGTTCATGTTCTCTGTGACAACAGAAAACAGCAGTATTTAATGGCAAGGAATTATTATAAAAATATCTTACAATTTTAAATGTAAGAGAGGAAGTAGATCATGGCCATGTATCTTTTGTCTTACTCTGAATTATCTCTGTCATGTTGGAAGTTTTTATTCAGAAGTCTGTGTTGACTCTCATGATTAGGGCCAGAAATCCTACAGCTGACAGGAAAGTGACCTATAAATAATGGTCTATGATGGACTTGTCATATAGTCACTAAATGAAATATTCTAGTACCTGTTTCCTTTGTCTTGTTTCTCAGTTTCCATCTTGTTTAAGGCTATTCCTTTTGGCATATCCCACTAACTACCTGGTAAGAGTGGGCTTTCTTTGTGTTGTAAATGTATTCCATTTTCACCAGAAAGCTATTACTGAAAATATTGTTGGAATTATTTTTGTGAACAAGAACTCCACTTGAGTACAGTTGGATACAGTTAATAACAGATTTCCAAGTCAAAATAAATAACTTTTTTTTAAGTAAAGGTTTATAATTACATGGTTACAAATACTTGATAAAATAGAAGGATTGGCTTGCAAAGTAGTAGGAATTATGGATTTTTGAGCAAATGAAAATGTTACAATTTAGAAAGACTATAAATGTACAGCACATCAAATACACTATAGTAATAATCTATACGCATTCTCTTACTATCATGCAATAGTATTTTTTATAGAAAATCAGCAAGCTCATGATAGCATCCCATTTACACTCTCTTAGTGAATAAAAAATGCCAATTTTTCAGCAAGGAATAAATAATTTTATTTCATTTACTAATGGTGAAAAATGTGCATATGGGATGATAACATCATGTAGCAGATGCACTCTGACTTTGCATCCCAGATTTTTGCATCATAACTTGTGTGATCATGTCTCTAATGAGAACCCGATGCTTCTCTTGATGCTTCTGATAGTTGCAAAAAGGATTTGTGCTAAATCTGTCCTCAAAAAGGGGACATTCGTATTATTGGAGGGGAGAAAGATATTAGGCGAGAGAAATTCTAGCACCACTCTAGTCCATGTGAATTTTACCTTTAAATTCACCTAATCCAGGATTTCACCCCAGATTTGTAGTTCAGACATCCCTTGTTTACTGTGAGTAATGAGGCAAGCAGAAACACCCAAATGTGCTTGGTTGACATCCTCTCAGCAAGCCTGCCAGGAGTGAACTCCCCTTGCAACACAGTTCAGTGTTACACAAATCGCACTGGCAGCTGACACTGCTTAAAAGTCTGCAATAGAACACTGCATGAAAGAAGATCCGTAAATCTGGGCTTTGGGCCACCTATATTTCTGCAAAACTTGCAGAAAATTTTATGCTGGCAAATAAATTAGGGTGTGTTTAATGAAAAGTAATAACTCAGTTGTTTCCACCTTTGTTTTGGTTTATAAGATTATGACATGTACAGGAAAGATGGTATGACAGCAAGACCCTCATTGTGGTGTCTGCCAGTCTCACCTTCCCTCCCTTTTGAAGTCAAGGTGATTTACTACAGGAACAGGAATAATAAATATGTCTAAGTGGCTTAGAAGACCAGATACTTCCGCTTGAGATTATGCTTGGTTGATGGAATAAATCACAGTATCTGGGATTTTTTTCTACTTGAACCTAGAGGATAACTTTTATCTCATTTACAGTTCGGCTCACTGTGTTTGACTCACTCAATGCATACACTGCTCAGTCACACTGAATTTAAACTTTTGCGTGTACATCATTTTCTGTTGACCTAGAGTAGAAAATGTGCTGTGATCTGTGCCATGACCATTACTTGACATGTCTATGAGACAACTGGAGTGACTAACATAGGTCTTTGAAGACTACTCATATATACAAGCTATACTTATGATTTAATTTGCTTTAGCAAGGTTGCACATCTGCTCATTAAAATGTCACTTCTTGGCTCAGCTGGAAATGATGTTTTTCCACTGCAGAGCTGTAGTTCTGCTCATCTGTCTAGTCACACACTAACCACAAAAAAGAGGAATCACAGTTTATTACTGGAGATGGAGCTATTCCACTCTCATTTCCTTTTTGTTTAGTAAGCTTCAACAACTGAGGAGATGCAGCAATAGATGGTGAAAGGCATGCATGCAACAGTGCTAATAGTAACAGCCCTAGAAATATATAAAAATCAACTTTCTGTTTCTTTTCTTCTTGAATCAGCTCTACAAAACAGTCTTGGAGAAACAGAAACAGAGTACAATAGTTGAAAGAAAGTTGATAGAAACACAAGGTAGCTGACATAAACAGTGGCCTTAAATGTGTACAATAAGGAAAGCTATGGTTTCATACTTGTACTGCAAGTTTGCTTTAATGGCCGTAATTCTTTTGGGTGGATTCAGCTACATTTCAGTCAAACTCTTCATAGTGGACCCTATTTACATACTTATTTTCCCTAAAAAGTGTGTAGATTCCACGATATGATCTGAATGGGCTAAGTAACATGTATTCAAAAAATACTGATATTGGAATAAATATGATTACTCTGTGACAACAAAAGATTGAAAGCACATGAATATTCTCAGTGCACCAAGCGTGTCTTTTCAGATTGTTTGGGCATCACCTGGGCAACTAAAGGAGTCCACTGCATTCAGTCTCCTCATCTCTCCTCATCCTTGTGTAGAACAAAGCTCTTCACAATATGACAACTAGGATCCTTATAGTGAAAACATCCCAAATGTATAGCTTCTCATCCAGACTGCTAGGTAATATTAAGAGTATATAATGAATACTATATTTTGAATTAAGAGCCTATAATGAAATATATAATTGCATTCATAATTCAATCTGTATAAAGCCTTTTACCTAAACAATTATAGGTGGAAATAAGGCCTTTGGATTTATCACTGTTTGCCTAGTTGAGAAGACTTACATTTGTCGAAGCTCAGGCTCTTTAGCTTTCAGGATAATAGTGAGCAATTAATTTTAATTTAGAATATTTCTATAAGCTCAGGGCCTCAAAATTATATAGGAATTGTATAGGTGTTATAAAGGCTTGTTGTCCGTCTGTTAGTAAACACCAGATTATCTTGTCTTTTCCAAGTGACGGCTGGTCATTTGCTCATCTGCATTTGTAACCTTTTATAAAAGGATTCAAAAAATCCATTTTGCATGCTTAGTTAGGAAATCTGGGATCCTGAACGATTTCTTGGGCTCCTTTAGATGCATTTAAAATCACATCTGGTAAGCTGTTCGATGTTAGTAGCACACCAAAAACATGTAGATTTTCAACGATGCAGGAAATAGAGTTTTGGTTTCTTGGTCTTAGCCTTTCAGAGTTTGTTTATATCAGCAGCAAACATTTGTTTGCAAAAAACCTTTCTTTTCCAGATGTGAGTTTCAAGGTGGCATCAGTACAAAAGATTTGAAATGCTTTGCCTTTTCAGTGAGACAATTTTAACAGATGATTTTCTGATTGACTTCCAGCACTTGCTTTTGCATAATTCTTCAGTTCTAATATACTTGAATGAATAGTAGCCTGCGGAGTAATGTCAAATAAACACATATTTCAAACAAGAGCAGGGGGAAATGTAATTTTCCATGCAGTAATAGGCTGACCATATATTCAGAAGTGGTATTTGGCAGGAGTGTGATTCAATAAGTTATGAATAGCCACTACCTGCTGTTTTACTACACCCCCTACTCAGGGCTGCATCAAGGACCTGCAAAGTCTACAATTGCAAACAGGACCTAAATTCCAGGATTGTAGGAGTCCAATATTTGACATCAGCAGGAGAACTACAAAGCTAGCAATGGCCAAGGAAGAAACAGAACTCTAATCAAGAATGAATTAATGCTGATGTGATGATTTGAAACCCAACATGAAAAATAAAACAATAGCAGATCTGGCCCTATATGGTCTGCTATTGCCACCCAGCCTGAATCACTGTTGACAGCTCATAATTTATTGCATCAGCATGCCTGATTGCTGTCATTGTGCCAGAGGTTTGATACTTCTGAAATCTGAATGGGGAAGGAGAGTAGATCATGTCTGAAAATAAACCATCAAATGAAAATTTCCATGGCAGAGAATTCCTGTTTACCATATCTTCAGATAAGCAGCTGGAGGTTGCTGAGTATGAATTTCATAAGGATCATACGGTGCTATTAATACTCAGCATTTTTTCCTGTAAATCTGTACAATGAAACTGAGTGTTTTTCCTCTACCTTATGGGCTTAGAAACCAACATGTACAAGGCTAAGGAGAGATTTTGCATGAAAAAGGAGTTTGAATCCCAATTCCGTCTTGTGGCAGAAACCCAAGTCCACCAGGACTTGATCTAGAAAAAAACTGAAACAAATTAAAACCACTGTAAAATCTTCCATGGATTCCAATTGGATTTGAAACAGACCACAGGTCAGCTGCCTCAGAGACAGAGAAACATAACAGAGCTCTATCTATAGCCTCTAGCTAATTTTTGCCAAAGCAACACAGTGCGACAGTAACAGCTTCACACAGGTATGATTTAAATCAAAGGAGTGATCTTGCATTTATTTTCTTCCTTTCCTCATTCACTGAATCACAGACTCACTGAATCAGAACTGGTGCGGTTGGAAGGGACCACAGTGGCTCATCTGCCAGCATTGCAGAGAATAAAGCAATGGTACAGTACTATGTGCCTATAGGCTGATTGCATTGAAACAAACATCTCATTAAAATTTGTATTACCAGTTGTATTCCTTGTAGTTCTCAATTTTAACTCCCTAGCCACTGAAACTGTCATTTTGGCTCTCACCACTTTGGTTTCTAATTTACTATATGTAATATCATGTCCAGTCCTCATGCCCTGTTAGAAGTATTTTCCTTTAAAACAAGATTCCATGAAATCACTTCTGTGTCTGCAGGTTCGAGAACATCAGCACTGTGCTGCTGACATTTTAGGCTTTGGCAATACAATAAAACAATTACGTTAGGTGGGGTTTCCCTTCTGCTTTAGAGATCTTGAGTACAACTTCTTCCATCCTGACAGCAGCTATTTGAGATTCAAACCATATTAAGGGCAGATAATGTACTAAAACCAATGAAAAATCCATCTAAAAACTTTTTGTAAAAGCATTGAATAACAGGCTTTAATTGCTTTAGCCGTGTTGGTCAAAAAACTCCCCAAATCTACTAAATATAGATTCAGCCACACCCTGGTCAGTTGTTTCAAGATTGCAGGACCAAGGCCATTAGTACTGGGTCCTCTATTTACATTTTTATGGCAGTACATGGTTCAAGTCACACGTTAGTGTATTTATGGGCAAACACCTAATAGAATTCCAACTGACATGGCATACAGTCAGTTTAAAATTGAGTAAGCGATACTGAAATCAGGGAGACATTTGAGGTGTAACATGCTACTAAGATAGCAGAGAAAGCCCAAATGAAAATTTTTTTTTTAAAGGGTTTTTTTTTCTTTTATTTTCAAATTCTTTTTGGTGGTTGGATTTGCTTTGTCTCCCTTCATGGCTCATAAGAATGACATCTGTTCTTACTGATGGCCTGCAAACTGCACATCTGCTATCAGAATTTCATATCAGATACCTTCTGTCTTCATCATGGCTTGCTTGTTTATATACTTGAGGTGCTATGTTTGCTTTTGAATATATGAGCTCCTTGAAGCAGATAGTTGTATAAGATCTTGAGGTGACCTGGCTCTAGACTTCAGGTCTCCTACTCTCTCTCTGTCTAGTTATACCTGTATTAGTATGTGTGTGTGTTCGTAAATATATATAATAAATTCATAAGCAAGTTGCTGAAGCTGAGTTGTAAGAAAATGTAAGTGAAATCAATTTAAGGTAATTTTGCATCCTTAAGTGGGTCTGACTTTGGGCATACATGGAGCTTAAAGCCCATGTCCTATTGAAATCTGACTGTCCTTCCTCTACAGCAGGTGGTTCAAAGAAAAACAATCCTTAGTGTACTTTAGCTTTGGGCTGTCTATTTCCAGAGAGATCCATAAACTTTGCAAAACAGATGGCTATATTGACAGCTTGCCAGAAGCCTAGGGACCACACTTAGTCTAAATAAAAACATGAACAAAATCACTATTTATTTCTACTAATGACACTTATAATCATTGAATTAAACTGAACTGCTGCTGTTTAAACCCAACAGTGATGAGTTGTATTGTAAAAAGTTGGGGGTAAATGGTGATGGCAGTCCCAGTTTAAGACCTTTTCAGGTTGTATCTTAAATAACCCTTTCTTGATAAATAAATAAATGAAAGGGGACCCTAGTAGAAACCATTTAATCAAGCAAGCTGACAATGCGTGCTGCGGTTGTCAGAAGAGAGGAAATGGGATTTCCTGACATGGTGTGCCAATGCGAAATGCATTACATGCTATTGAGGGAGCCCCTGGCCCACCCAGTGCCAGGAGGCTCATTTAGCAGCTTTTCTAACATGGTTTTCAGTGCAAGATGCACTGCTTCTTTAGCTCATTTGCCTCTGCTGTGTTCTGAATACACTGGATACAGGGAAAAATACACTGCAGGCACTGGAGTATACCAGCTGTGACTGAGATCTACAGATTTTCCTTTATTCAGTGAGAGTCAAGCAAAAAATAGAGGGTGCAGTCAGCAACCACTGCATACTATAGCTTTCTGCTGACATTCAAATGCAGGAAGTTTTTTTTAATTTAGTCTTCAAACTTTGAGCTATCCATCTAACCCTGAATATCAGGAAGAAATGCCACCTAAGTCTTAGAGGAATATACATCAGAACATAACATACTGTAGCTGCAGTTCTTAGCAGGTTTTTGAGCAGCTGCTGAAACTGAAGGAATCGAATGTACATTAAACAAATGCAGCAATACAGACCAAAAAGTTTTGTGTTAGTAGGAGGCTGTGTACACTTTGTATCATACAGTTTACTCCTTCTGCTTTCCCTCTGGTTCAAACAGCAGCACTTGAGGGCAAACAGCCAAGATGGATTCAGCCCTTTGCTGAGGCTGATTCCACAAGCCTGACATCCTTCCACAGGCACTAGGCTATGCCTTTGCAGACTAGAGCTTGATTAGCACTTCATGTGATGAAGCATAAACTCACTATTTGGATGCTGTGTTTACCGGTTACATGAAGAAATTAAGATTCCCTTCTAGTGTCTTCTGAGCTGCATGAAGCCGCAAGTGCAGCGTGACCTAGAGCTGACCTTGGGAGCTGGCAGTGGAGGTTTCTGGTTAGTTTATTAGGCAGCGAAGGGATCTGCCTGTAGGGTGAAGTTTGGGGCTCCTGTGCAAAGTACTCTTGGGAGAGGGGGGTCTTTACTGAGCTCTTTCTTTAACTTTAAAATCCATGTGTAGATATTTATCTTTTAA
This sequence comes from Acanthiza pusilla, assembly GCA_036630365.1. Taxonomy (NCBI): domain Eukaryota; kingdom Metazoa; phylum Chordata; class Aves; order Passeriformes; family Acanthizidae; genus Acanthiza; species Acanthiza pusilla. Next base: position 26,320,410 of record JAXCHO010000164.1, read on the forward strand.
TGACTGATGGGATTTGCAAGGAATCCTATTGCTATCATCCTGGACGCATACGCAGTCCTGGCAGGCTAAAGTACTCCTGGCTGCAAGGATGGAGCTGATGATAAGCACCTGCTTTTCCAGTGTACCACACAGCTTAGAGAGGTGGTTTTTTTCCCTCAGTCTCAGTATTGGGAACGGTCCTCCTGAAGATGAGATAAAGTATCTCTGAGCAGTCTTATTAGGTGGGTGCCTGAGCCTGCATCAGGGAAGTCTTATTATTGTGTTGCCAAGAACTGATTGGGCAGGGAGTTATCTACCAGATTTTACAACTACTATCTAGTAGATAATAATTCCTATTTCAAGTGCTGTGACCTCTTAGCTTCCACTGCCCTTTAAGCTCTATAAGTTTTATTGTTAAGGGATTTCCAGCCCATCCCTATTCATTACCTTGGAAACATAAACAGAAGCATTACTGAAAATGTCTAATAATGAATTTAGCCTAAGCACCCTGCTGGGAGGTAGAGGAACATTATTATCCCCATTTTACAGTTGAAGAATAAGTTGCAGAGTTCAAAGCTGTCCACCAGATCTCCTCCTGCCAAGCCTGCTCTGCCTATATGACTAGGCTAACTTGAATTCCTCTTCTGACCGCTAATACAACACAATCAATTGCAAGATAGGTGGTCTCTCATATAATCAGATTTGAAACCTTTGAGGCTCACTCTAAATTAAAAACAACAGTCTAAATCCTGACCATAAACTTACCAGCATTCACTACAGGTTTCTGCAGCATCACTTTTAATAGACTGTCTCTGTGAAGCACTACTTATTAGAAGGTAGGATGCAGCTGCTGGTGATTAAGTTACTGTATCATCTCTATATGCAGCTTCCTTGCAAATCCCAGAGCAACAGTTTAACGTGACTGAGAGCCATGTCCCTCTCACTCTTTCAAAACAGAGATGAAGAAGTCATGGCTATCTCAGTTTTCCATGTAGCTATGGCTATGCTTATTCTAAGCATTGAGGAATCAAGACATTGGCTTAAAAATAATGAGATTTTAAACAGATTCACTTCTCTGAAACTGTTTTGTGTGAGGAGGGTTCACATTTTTAAGTATTTCTTCAAGAACAAAAGAAGGTTGGGTGGGGTTCTTCAATATAGTAGAAAGTATTTGTATAATCTCTTGAGACCTATTGCATGGATTTCAGCAAACCAGCACAATTTTGGTAAAGTTGCAAGGGATGGAAAAATCTCTCTTGCAAGTGCCTTAAACTCTGAGGTGTTTGCCACAGAAAAGCAGATGTTGCCAGTAACATAGAAATAAAGAAACTATCTCATATGGGAGAATGGAATAAATAAAAGTCCCATTTTAGCTGAAACTTTTTGGCAAGTTACAAGTCAAGTGAGGCAAATTCAAAGAAAGCTTGATTCTATATACTTAAGCAATGAGTGCTACTCAGAAGGAAAATACTGAAGGTAATGTTATTGTACAGTTTTAGTCTATGTAATACTTTTCTGTTAACTCAGGCAGATAAAATGAACTGTTAGATTATAATACCATAGTCTGGGTAGGGAACCAATGTGGAATGTGGAAGAGACATTTTGAAAGGATTCAAAAGAAAAGTTCTATTTGCAGCCTGTGCCCATGTGAAAAGAGCTAGCAAAGTGACTCAAAACATAAAGCTGAACTATATGGAACCAGACTGTTCAGCATGGCAACCAACACCAGTTATGCAAGTAAAAGATCTGTAAAAAGAGTGCACTGGATGCAGTTTGTATGTTTGGGCAATGTTCATCATGAACAAAAAGGACAATTATACCACTCACTCAGATGAATGTTTTGTAGCTCCAGGTAGATGCAGTTTCAGTGAAAGATGTATTGACTACCAACCAAAACTCATAGGCTTTCCTACAAAACAGAGGCTTTAGTCTGACAGTGAAATGCTAGAAAACCCTCAGAAGAGACACAGGTAGATTAAAATTCAGGACACAAGTAGGAAAACTGCCACCAGAAGAGCAGTGAACCACTTATGACTAGGTATTAGCTTGGAAGACACAGAGGAAGGTGCTAATGGATAAGCACATCCAAGGTTGGATCAGAAGTCTGTAAAACCTTTGATCTCACAGAAGGGGTGTGTGTGTTAGAGTGGAAGCCAAGTGTGGTGAGTGAGTGAAAAGCCTTTGATAGTGCTTTCTTGGAAAGAGAGTAATGATCAAGAGTAGAAAAGAAGTATTCAAGCTTCCCATGCATTAACTTACTGGAGGGAAATGAATTATAAAATCATTAATGAAAAAGAGGAACATTTCTGTGAAGGAAAGAATCAGGTATGTATAAGAGAAGGAAGGGCACTGAGGATAAGGAAAATGTTACTTAACTGTGTATTCTTGATAAACCTGCAGAATTCTGGTAGGTACTATTTTAAGAAACAAGATCCATGCTTGAGCATGCATTTCTTTTTAGATTTTTTAGTTTTTCACTATCCATGCTTGTGCATGCATCCCATGTTAGATTTTTTAGTTTTTCACTGTCGCTTGAACAACAAGTGTTTCAAAGGGATTCACAGAAAAAAATAACATTCAAGGCCCTAGGAAAACAGTTTCTCAGTGACAGGAAAATGAAGTAAAGTGGTATAAAGATGGATTATTTTGGAAGGAATTTGAGCTGCTGCATAAACAACAAAATCAGGGTGCACTTGTAAGAAAGATTAAAACTGCGAGTCGTACGGTTAAAGCTGGCAAAAGGCATGGATTCTGTGGCTGTCTAAAAAGGTTCAGTGACAACCTATCAAAAAAAACCCTGGAAAAAAGTGCTTACTATGCTTGCTCAAAAGAGTAACCTGAGTGTGCTATTTGGAATAGTTATCCAGAGTGCATGAGAAACAATTCTTAATAAACATTTTGAGAGATGACAGTTAATTAAGCTGCAGCCAGGAAGGATGTGGAATAATGGCATAATTAACCTTGTTCTATTACACTTGTGCTGTCAGCTAGGTCCAGGAAAAAGGCTTAAAATGGGAGGCACTGGAAAGCCTTAGGAAATACGAAACTTGTCCCAAAATGTTCCTTGCCTGAATCAATAGGTCTTGGGGTTTGTATACAAGTGTTAGGATAGTCTATTGCAGCTGTGGGCTTGCCTGGGAAGAAAACCACTGGTTAGGCCAAGTATTTATTTGAACTGTGCTTCTTTTAAAATCTTGAGTACAGGGCTTGAGGAATTTGAACTCCTGGTTAGGAGTGAGAGCATAGATGGAGTGGATGGGGGCAAGACTGAAACTTTGGAACAATGGGACAAGTATTTTGTTTTTCTATAGAATAATTTACCAAATTCCTATACATTTCAAGTTGGGCTGTGTTTTTCTCCAGCTATCTGGTGATGTAGCAGAAATGTGCTAGGTCTTGAATGAACCTGGGAGCAGCTGGGCCATATTTGTAATCCTGGTCCATGAGCAAACCCCCTTCAGGGGTAAAGGGCTCCTTCTAGACAGGCACATCCAACCTGAAATACCAGCTTCTGCTGTTTCAGCATTTGGGGGGCATAGTTGTTTCTAGCGTTCCAGTCCTAAGAGATACCCAGCAGAAATAAGGTGCTGAGCCAGAGATGGGTTGCTAGTTAGAAAAGTCAAGGAACTGTTGTAATTTCTTGTGTTTACAGAGCAGTACACCTTATGTATGAACTCTACAATAATATGAAATGTGAGGAAGTTGATGACACTGAGTGGGAGCCAGAAGTGCTGTTCTTGCTCCTCTATGGCAACATTTGCACCAGTCCAGTGAATAAATGTTCATTAAAATATTAGAAATTTACCACAACAGTTCAGTCTTCATCACTTTATGCCAAATTCAGGGTGAGAGTTGGTAGCACTGCCTTCCCCTAACTACCCTGTTGCCAGGTTCTCTAGTGGGAGCTTTTCTCATTCCCTGCTGCATGAGCTCTTTAAATCTGCTTTAAAGCTGTAAATACTGAGATATACATGTGTCCAGGTTGGGTAGGGCACCTGTTTAAGTGCCTCACTAGATGGCCAGTCACTTGGAGAAGCAAGAGTGCTATTTTCTGTAAGGAAGGAGGACACCTGTAATCACTGCAGTCACCAGTACAGGTCAAAGCAAGATCCCCTCCTCCAAGGGTGAACATTGAATCCTGATCATCACCCACATTCAGAGCATTTATTTTGGCTTCTCTTATCCAATAGCTTATCCAGTTTACTCCTTTCTGTTCCTGCAGTTTCTGTAAAACCAAAGCTTTTCTGGCTGATAATTTTCAATATATTAGATCCAAACTGGTCTGTCATCTGGGATGAACAAATCTACATCTTCTTGGTAATTGAACCCTTTGTTGAAGTTACCTGCATCTAGATCTAGATGCAAACATCTTTCTCATGTTTCCATTAATAAAGGCAATAATCACAACCTCCACAACTTTGCTGCTCATGAGGTAAAGGTCCTTACTCATTTTCTGTGGTAATCACAGCATGGCTTTCAAAGCGATTTCCTTGAAAACTGTGTCTAGCAAATAAACTCCTTCAAGCATTTGCAATGTAAAAGGACAAACAAACTCCAAAACTTGAGAATGCCAGTCTTTATTTGCACTCTGCTGAAGAAGCTGTGAGCCTCTGATTATAGCCACAAGCTGCTAACTGGGAGTTTGGTGCACTGTGGAAGCTCTGTGCTAGGAGAAATGGCGATGCATACTGGCAGATGCTACAGAGTGAAAGGAATGAAAGCTCAGGGGAGGAGATTGTGACAGATGGAGTCAAGAGCAGAGCTGAGAATCTGGCACTTGAGGAAAAGCCTAAATCAGTTGTGAAAGTCTCCTACAGTAAAGGATGCAGCTGTCTTATGTTATCCACCTCTTCTTCCATCTCCAGGAGCAAAAGATCCTTAATGAAGGATCCTTCTTGTCTTGTGTATAGAACATGTTGTGTAGAACAACACTCATAATATGGAACCTATCCAATATTTCTCTTTCTGAATATCCTAAGTCAGTCTTCCTCAGACTTCCTGTGGTCTTCCTCTGGGGGCAGTTTGTCCATTTGCCAAACTCGCTCTCACCAGCACAGCTATACACAGGTTAGGTCCACCAGTAATTAAAAAAAACCAAAAAACAAAGAATTGATAATGCATATTCTGTCCTTCCTAATTGCTTCACATCCCCTATTTCCACAATAGCAATACCAGCTAAAACTGGACTTTGTATAAATCACTTACAGGACTACAGTTGGGCCACATAAAATATTCACCTCATTCCTTTGATAGAGTGATTAAAGGAGAGTGATTTAGGATCATTTTCATGCAGGTAAGTGTACTCTTCACAACATTGGTCCAACTCACTTATATGCTGGTAACTCTGGGTATTCCTGCAGTTGTCAAGGCAGAACATTTGCAATAACACACATGGTATTCTAAAAACTAGCAGTTTATGAATCAGAGATAAAGCACTGTCTGAAACCTTATAAGAGAAATATACCATGTGTTCATATTAGTTAATACTAGTCTGAATTCTGTCTAAACTCTTGGTTAGTGCTTGGCTCGAAATGGGGGGAGGATGACATTAAATCTAAATGCAAATAAAGTTGCCTGCTCAGTGGTTCTCCCTGAGCTTTGAAAATGTACCCCTTTCTTTTTAAAAAATTTAAATAGGAAAGAAAAAAGCTCCTGACTGGGTTTGGATTTATCTAATGACTTACTCAGTGATGACATAACATATATTAATATAGATTTTTATTTTATGCATCTAATTTATTGCTGCCCAGTCTCCTCTCTCTTGACTGTGCCCACACAGTTTGGATATACTGAGGGTATAAAAATAAAAATGCTGTGCATCAGAGGTGGTCATCTCCATTTGGTTTCTTGTGTCAATACGTAGGTAGAAAATTTTGTGAGTAAATAGCACATTTATTTATCATCTTTTGTACTTGGAAACACCCACATAATACATATATCTATAGCATTAGTGCTACTTTTCATTAAGACCCCCAGGGTCATGAAAGGCTATGGAAACTCTGAACACTCATGATAGAGCTTTTAAATGACAAGCAGAAAGTAAAACTCTATGTAGCTTCAGTTCCTTTTACAAGTCTGCTTGTTTTAAGAAAAGGGTTGGCCAGAAAACAAGAATTCTATTTGCAAAACTATTTGAGGTTTAAAATATACAACAATTCTGCTGTGGAACATTCACATGACCTTTTAGAATTTCTTATAAGTATTGATTCATTCTGGCACAATTAATTTCTTGGGTAGAAAACTTTTCTTGGAGTGTGGGGGATTACTTCCTCTGAGTTTCTTTCCTCTAGTATATAGTGTTTTTTCTTTCTGTTTTAATATTGGTATTTTATATAAAAATATGTAAAATGAACATGATGGTACAGCTCTTAAAGAACAGAAAACATTGAGCCAGGTAGAAGATGGAGTATGAAGTGTGAGTCATCCAGAATCCTTTCAAGTGGTCAGGCTATTAATTACTTTGCTTTTGCCCAGCCAGTTCATTTTGGACTGAAAAAAAAAATAGCCAATAGTGCTTACATAGAAACCTGCATGATGATTTGATAAGTTATCAACACTCTAAGAATTTTTAATGCTCTTTCACAACCTGGCAGTGACTGTCATCTGAAATCAGTTAAGCAAGATTTAAGTAATTGTTAGGGTTTAAATGATTGTTTTAAAAAAATTCAGAATGTTTTCTTTCTTTTTTAACGTGCCTTGAAAAATATAGAGGATGTAATTCTTGTCCAAGCACAAGAATTGTAACTACCACAATCCAAAATCAGAAATTAGGTTAAACTGTGCTTCTAAAGCCAGTATGAAAGCACATCACCCAAGGCTTATAATATTCCCTTCCTTGCTACATTCAATAAGGCTTTCTATTTATTGGCTGGTGTAAGTTTATTGCTGACTGTGTGAGGAAACAAAAGAACTACTTAGAAATTATAAACTGCATAAAGTTTATAGTTTATAAATCCTTTTAAACACACTGTAATCATTCAGTATCCAAAGTGCTGATGTCTTCTGGAAAATTCTCTCCCTCAAAGAAAAATAAAAAATAATACTATTAGTCCTTAATTGTGGGTGTGGAGTACTTCGCAGTTCTGGCTCTGACCTGAACTCCATTATACCTAGTGATACTCATGCACTGAAATTTGAGTACACCCTCACATCAGCATCCTATTTCTATTTGGCCCAGTTAACTCTTAGAAAAACAAATATTTCTAAACCAGCATAATTTTCCTTGGTTCTGGCATGAAATAACCGAGGCACAGCATCTGATGATGTGAAAGTACTCCGCTTTCCCTGCCTTGCCCATGTCAAGCGCCAGTCTTCCACATGTTTTCGTGACACAGTCTTGTAGGAGTCAGCAGAGTGCTGTATAGACTTTGGCCCAAACAGCTGGATGACTGACTGAATCTGCTCACTGACTTCAAATCACATGTTATCAGTGAAACCTTTGCTGCTGTGTTTCCTTTCATTGTGTCCTTAAGCTGACCATTTCCTGTTCATGTCCTTTAAGCAGAGAATATGCAGAAGATCAGGGTCAGCCCCGATGCTGCAAACGCTTCACTTATGGTTTGGGAAGATAAAAGTGTTGTTTTAATAGGGTTTGAACAAACATAAAAGTTGCCTGCACTTCTTTTTTTTCTAATCAGTCACAAAGAACTGATCACAAAAATTGCCTGTATCATCAATTTTTAGCCAATATTGAACCAATTTTTTTAAACGCGGTGTTTAGTTGCAGCTGGATAAATGCAAGCTGTTGCAATCTGGTGGAGGAACCAGAATGTTTTTAATGACCCTACACCATAATCTAAGCCAAGTAAATATAATGATTCATCCCGGGAAAATTAAATTATTGTCTGGAAAAATGCCAAAGCATTTTAATTTGTAACTCCAACGTGTCTCTCTTGGAACCCATTGTAGGGTGTCTGGGATGCAAAGTTATTTTCCGAACTGTTATATAACTTCATAATTCATTGTGAGGTTTTTTCCTTTTCTCATCCAGCGCACATACATATATGCTTAATTTAGACAAAAAATTTCCTTTAAATAGCTGCCTGAAAATCCTCTGCTATAACACCATGGGGGAAAAATTACCTTAGTTGTGATTATCGGTAACATTCAAGATTTCACATTAGAGCTGCAGCAGGTGTCAGGGGGCTGCTTGTCACCACAGCTTGGAAATGTGACAAATCGTCAGAGCTGGTTGGATGTCCTAGGCTGTTATTAGCCATCTGTTTGCAGCTCTGGGAGGGTCAGCTGCCTGGACTTGACCAATGCCACCCCTCAATTACAGAATTTACAGTTTCAGCCAATTTAGAGCTGATTTTGTTTACTGTTTATAAAAGGAAGATGCATCACATGGTGCTGGGCAGACCTGTTTCTGGGATTTTGTGGAAATTGTGGTATACAATTTAGGATTCAACTGCTTTAGTCTGCCCTAGGCACAAAGTGGGTGTGAGTCTGTGCCTCTGTGCCCTGCTCTGAGTACCTTCTGACATGCCAGGACTTTCAGCTGTGCAGGAGAAGTTACTATTTGCCTGTTTATGTTTATTATTTGTCATCCTTACAGTAACCAGACACAGGGTGACTCTTGCAAAGCCCCTCCTCAGCTCCTGGTACTTTCAAGAGCCCATTTGTTCCTGTAACAGTTCCCAGAGGAGTCACTCACTCCTCTGAAATTTGAAAGTTCAGTGGCTAAAAAAGGTTGAAATACTATTGTGTCCCATTCCTTTAGCAAAATACTAAAGCTTCATCGTGGTCCTACCATTTGCAAGACCAAATAAATACCTGAAAACAGAATATAGAGAACTATATTTTGATAGCTCTAGCAAGTTTTCCCTTTTTTCTCTGAAAGTTATTTGAAAATATGTAGTTAATTGGAGTTACTCTGCGTGCCAAAGGAAGTTGTGATGAGGTTAAACAAAAATAAATTCTTTTATTTTGTTGTATACTTTGTTAGCTATCTATAATATTTTATGATATTCATCAGAATAGAAGGATATTAATGAGTCCACTCATATTTTAAAATATTTTTTAGTGTACTAATGTGTCTTTGAAGAAAATAATGACACACTTAAAATCCTACTTTTTCTATAGTGCACCTCTGGAGGTCAGAGCCATAAAAGCTTTAGAAATTACTAAAATAACAGTTTATATGTTTTGTATATGATGTGTATCAAAATATAACATGGGCAATTCTGACTACAGAGAGCACAGTTCCACTGAGAGTTTCTGCTAAGATCATGTTGTAAATCATGAGTGGCTTGCACAGTAAAGAATGTTAAGCTAGAATTCAAGATCTGTAACTAAAGGTACCAAGGTTTTACTTCTACAGTGGATGGATCAGACCCATGTTGTGTGCACATGTGTTCCTCTGCATGCGTCCTACCTGTCTCTCAGTGCAATTCTTGGATTTGTGAAAATATATGCAAGATTTGATGACCTTTTCTTTAGGGCTTGGAACAAAGATTTCTTTCAAGTGGCATTTTTTTCTTCACTGACGTTACTAATTTCCCACCTTTACAGCTTCTTCAGCATTCAACAGAAACAAGTGTTAGGAAATTTCCATTAGTCTGCCCTATTTGTAGTGTGGTAGCACAGGGTGACTACTGTGTTATCACATATCAAGCCAGCCAGGTTTTCCTTGGATGGTAAGGTAAGCAAATGCAGCTCCATGAAACTTTAGGAAAAAGCAGTTGCAAAAGAAGGCTAGTGACAGGATGAGGGGCAACAGTTTTAGACTTCCTAATATCTTAAAGTAGATATTAGGAAGAAATTCTTCTCTGTGAGGATGGTGAGGCACCAGGACAGGCTGCCCAGAGAAGCCGTGGATGCCCCATCCCTGGCAGTGTTTAAGGCAAGACTGGGTGGGGCTCTGAGAAACCTGGTGTATTCCCAGGGAAAACAAGGAGCAAAGAATTTTATATTAAGCATGTATCAGATAAGAAATAATAAATGAATTTTCACTTGTATGATGCTTGCTGAGAAGTTGAGATTGAATAAGTCTACATAATCTACCTCTGTGACTCTCATATACATTTACAAAAACATGTGAAATTTTAGAAGAGCATATTTCAATGGAATGGAGACAAGTAATAAGTGTGTCACACAGAACAAGTAACTGTCTTCTTGCCTCACTGGGTATTGTGGTATATGAATTTGTCAATTCACAGGAATTCATGGACATCCACTCATTTAAAATTAGTATGACTGATCAGAACTGCAGTTGGATGGATTTTTTCTTGATGTCTAAACTAAGAATACAAAGTAATTTTTTCTACTCTTCTACTAGCACTGTTCATATTCTAAGGAACTTCTATTATAAAGAATCCCAAGAAAGTTGGAAAACACTTCAAGGGCAAGAGAAAATTAATATGTAAGAACAGAGGTGGGAGAGAGGCTCATCTCGTGTGTGTGTGTGTGTGTGTTTGTATGTCAGTTAAACTTGGTGCCTTTCTTTTAAAACTGAAAACTAAAAAAGTGTATCTTTCGTTGTTGTTGTTGTTGTTATGTAGCAAGTTTGTCTGGTTTTAAAGATCTGTTCAGTAAAACATTCTGACTTAATTGGAGCAAGGAGTGTCCAAAGTCTTCTTTTGTCTGTTGAAGGATAACTAATTTGTAATACACTCTCCCCTCAAAGGGAGCAGATTTATATTTCCTAGTAATAGTGGAATGTCTGGACCACAGAATGAGTTTTAAAAACCCTGTTTTGAAGAAATCTCTGCCAATACCGGATTGTCACAGTAATGTTTCTTTTCCCTTCTGTCTTTCATGCATTATTTGGGAGGACCACACAGCATAGGGAACGGTGGTGTACCATAACTGCCACTGCAATAACTGCAGTATGAGAAACTGTGAGCACAAGGGAATGGAAGATACTCAGGTTGGAATTACTGAGGATTTACTCCCCAAAGGCTGCACAAATGTTTATGTTTGTTTACATTTTAATCATAGCGGATTTCCAATTTCTGCTGTGATCCAGTTACTGTAACTGGATGGATACTCATAGGATGCTACCAGTCACTGACTATGTTTAAATGTTATCCAACACAGCCAATTAATTGCCTGTTACTGCTTGTTCTTTTTATTTGCAAAAACCATAAACTGATCTGCTAGGAATCCATAAATATAAATAACAACTTTTAAGGCTTTTACTCAGAGTTCAGAGTTTTTAGAGAGCAAAAGAAATTTTGTTTTAAAACTTGGTAATAGTGTTTCAAATCTAAGCGGGGGGACACTTCTCTGGAGAACAGCTAAGTTTAATTATTAAAAACAATAAAGACCCCATCAATCAAACTCAGCATACTAGAAATCAATGAAGAACAGAACTATAACAGCATCAGACTATGCCAACAGTGTTAAGCACTAATTGGCCTAATTTCTATGTTATGACATTAATTACAGCTTAGCTGTGTCTGTCGGGTTGTGCTGAACAAATACTAAACATGGCATGAATGTGAAATATCTGCTACAAACTTATTTGGCTTTTTATTATTTTTAGTTGTTAAGTTTACAGGAATATAAAAGTAAAGAGTAGAAGCTCACACTTGATAATTGCATCCTCTGTTTCAAATAAGATCCATGTTAAATATTGCAAAGTTTATTAACATCTGTCAGTAATTTGTAATCTAGATTTTGACCATAGTGTAATAAAAGAAATCATTGAGCGAAGTAAAGTAATATAAATGTCTCCATGTGGTGACTATGTTTATAAGGATATTTACATATGAATAGGTCAGTCTTTATACAAAAACATACCTTGAATTGCACCAGTTATTCACAAGTGCATTTTATAAACTGAACCTTATTACTCTAAATGATACTGATCCAAAGACACTTGAGATTGCATTTTGCTTTTATACCCTTTAGATATATATATGGTCATATTTAGCAATTTCATATGGCAATTAAGACCTTAGGCATTGGCAGCACTTCAGACCAATATATATTTCAGAGCTATTTGTGCTACTCTTACATGATGGGGAAGCAATTTCAGTCCTGGATGTCTGTCTTTTCATGAATTTGAGCTGAGGCGTTCTCTTTATGCAAACATGCACTCTTTTATTCTCCTTTCGTAGCTTAATTACATACTGTAGTCTTCTCCCCAAATACCTAATTTCACTGAAATTGTGAGTAATTCTATCATGACATATGCAGATATATTGGGGAAAATACACTGAATGTTTGGAATGTCCTTGTTAGTGAACTGGAAAACTGATGTCAAATTTATCTTTTGAAAAGTGTGAATTGTGAGTTTAAAGTGTAAAAAGGATGGTTTAAATTGTCTAGTTAATTCAAGTCCCTTGAACTAGTTCCAGTCATCTTGTCAATTTTTAAATCTTTGCTAAGATTAAAAGGTTTTCATTAAGAAATGCACTGGGCAAATTTTGCTCAAACTGTCAATAGCAGCAGCTGCTTTTCCTTTATGAATTATCTGTAAAGACAGACACATTTGGGAGCTTTCAACAGAGGAGAAAACATATTACTTGCTATAGTGGCAAGTTTTCCATTTCACTAGCACCACTTAAGGGTCAGCCTGTCCCCTTCCAGAGACATGTTTGCATAAGAATTGTTTAATGCAAAATAGCAGGACAGGGAATTCTGTATTCCTACTCTGTCTGAGTGTGATGTAGCAGATGAAGTAAGAGTGTACTGGGTGACTGGATGACTTTCCCTGGAGACAGAAAGTAATCTCCGGACCAGTTATGGATTATAGGCCACAAACTACTGAACACAGGATGTATTTGAGCCGTTCATTTCAGCCAAGATTTAAGATTTCTCTCAAACTTTTTCAGCTAACTCTTTGCTGCCTAATATTTGTGGTCAGTGACCAGATGACTGAAGAAGGAAAATCAGAGGTTTGAGAAAGCCCTAATGAACATTCCTAGGCGTGAGCCTTTGTACAAGTACTCATGAGACTTCTTGTTTTCCTCAAGTATTTTGGCTAAAAAAAATACTCACATGTTTTCTGAAAATAAATACAAAAGGTCATAAATACCACTGAGGTGAATTCATGGTTTTACTGTAATACATATCTCTGAGTACTTCGCAGTATTCACCCATGCCTGAAGAGTAACAAGGGAACTCTTGGAATGCAAATGTTCTTTATCAGCTGTGAAACAAGCAACAAAATGCATGTTGTACACGGAATCATGCCTCTAGATCTGAATCTGCCACGCATGCAAAAACACAGAATGAAAGTAAAATCGTTGAAGTAAAATTTCATTATGCCTGGGAAAGGCTGAAGTAAAACAACATTAAAAGTAAATCACATTTAAACTGTGCAAAAAACTGCTGTATAGACTGCTAAATGCTACTGAGGGACTGGATGTGTTACAGCTGCAGATGTTGATTTGTAATACTAGGCCATGCAAATGTTCTTCTAGGGACAAATACACAATTGAACTAAAATATCATTAAATTAAAAAAAAATAGTATATAGAACAGCTATCATTTGTTTAAGGTAGAAGCCTCAGATCTGCAAGGAAAATTATTAGGGAGGGATTCTTTACCTAACATTCCTAATGTAAGTGATCTTAGAAAATGGTTTTCAGAAATGTTAATTTTAATAGAACTGTTGCTGTTCACTAGTTCCAATGTATATTTTAAATGATTCATCACAGTCCAGCAAGCAGAGCAGGCAAATAGGAGCTCTGGGGACTTCCTGGACCTCATTGACTGAACTCTGAGCACCCACTTTTTCTTCATTCTGTCAGATGTTCTGTACAGAATGCTGAGCTGCTTCTAAAAGTTAAATTAAATGGGGATTTCAGAAACCCTGTAGTTTTCAGAATGAACTTACATTTCATAAGAGGCTGTTAATAAATGTATGAATTATCATTTAAGTACTTTTATCTATAGAGCAGTATTCTTTTCTTCTCCTTTAAAAAAGAAATGAAAATGTAGCATTTGCTCAAAAGAACTAACTTGGTTTACAGAGGTCCAGAATGGTTTTTGCTCTTCTATATATGAGAAGTTCATAAGATTCTTTATATGACATTTTTAGGAACACAGAGAAAATTAAAAGTTGTAGAAAATATTTGACATGATGCACCAAACGGGGAATTCTGTAGCATTACTTCAGAGTAGGGTTGTTATGCACAGAAATTATTAGAAAAAATCTAAGAAAGAACTTTTCAAAAACAAACATGTTATGTATGTTATGGTATTCTTTCAGGTGTGGTAATATACTGGTCATGGATACATTTTCTGAATCTGTCCTTAAAGTTTACACTGCGTTGGAAAAACTGAAAATCAAAATCATCAGGGTGACAGGGAGAAAATGATTTACACCTTGTATTCAGATAAGAGCAAAATAACTATTTCCCTTTGACATTCTTGCCATTTTTTTTGTTACTCTACTTATAGCATGGGACATTCTTATTGGAACACCCTTTTAACACTACTTAGTATGTCCTTCAACGCATGCACTATTGATATCAAAAGTTCATTGTTTTAGAAACTTTTTATTAGAATTCATAACCTTTGAACTTTGTATTGTTATCTGCCAAAACAAAATGACAATCAAGTAATTCTGCCACCCCTTTTTTTCTGTCCTTCCACTTTTTTTAACTTCCTTGCTTTTCATTATTACGGTTACTCTGCAATGACATTATCACAGTGGAACATAAACAAAAGATTAGGTATCTCATCTGGATTAGCTTCACAGCCTCTCTCCTTTTCACCCCCAAAAGCTCGATGACCTGCTAAAATATGATATCAGCTGCGTTTTCTTTGGCCAGCTTGGTTCACTTGACTTGACACTAGCAAGATCAAACTACTGCAGACTGTCAGCATAAGGGATATCCTTTGAAAAACAGAAGTTTTTCTTCTTTAGGGTCAGACTTTTTCCTAACTCCTTTCTCCTTTGTGTTTTGGATTCCCCTTCCCATCTTCACAGAATGAAAATAAGTCTTTGTATATCTACAGTTGCCCTCACAGTGGTGCTCTGTAAAACAGCAATTATATACTGAACACTCCAGCAGAAACTAAAAATCTGTTTCAAAGACAAAAAGCAAGTAATGTTTTTCCTGTATCTTAAAACTCAGATCTCAAAATCAAGAAAATTTTGCTTTTCACTTTGCAGATGTTTAAGCAACTGAAAGATAACTCCTGAAAATGATACTAGTTTCAGATTCTGATATTAACATTACTTTCTTCTAAACTTCAATGTAGAAAGGAAAAAACAAAATAATTTTTAAATATTATCCTATTAATAAAGCTAAAAATATGAGCATGCCAAAAGCTCCTCTCAATGGAAGAGAAGACTGCTCTTTACTGGGTAAAAATGTGTAATTGCATGATACTGTCTGTCTTTACATGCACATTCAGAAAAAAGTTGTTTGCATGGTTAATGATTACACTTGTGATAATGACAAGTACAGTAAAGTTCTGTCCTTCCATCGAGGATGCCATCTTTCCCTCTTATAAATATATGCCTAAATATTCTGTTTGGTCCTCAGGGCATCATGAATTCTGAAGAGGGTATGGTTTTCCATTTGATTCATTCGTTCTGCTGGTGCAATTGCACTGATATCAAAGGATTTTAGGGAACAGCTTAGCTTATGAAAGCTGACTGTGATGAAGGTTTTCAAACCTCTTCCACAAGTTTGTGGAAGGAAAGGAATTATGACCTAGTAATTTCTTTTTCCTAATTAATGTGGAAATGAAACTCTGTGTCTGTACAGCTTGGAACTCTGTAATGGTAAAATATGAGACATGATGAAATGAAGATAGCACTGGGTTGGAAGAATCCAAATTAGAAATGGAGGTTGAATGGCTTTTGCTGCTTCAGGCAATTCGCACAGATTTCATGCAGCTGCATAGACTGAGTAGGAATCCAATGGCATTACTGGAAACGGAATATTTTTGGTTGAGCTTTCCTGGACAAACACAGAAACCTATTTCTATATAATGCTATTTTCATTGTTCTGAACGATATACCAGCTTTTTCCGTATGCTTTGCAACTCTATGGGAGAATGAGCTGGATACAAAAGAGAGACCTATATATAAACATGTAACCTGAGAAGCTCAGCAGGGTATCAAAGAATATGTTGACCCACTAATAAGTAAGGGGTATGAATTTTATAGCTGTGACATCTATGAAATCTCTTCAGTGAACTGTGCTTGACACTATTGTGTAATGGTTATGAAATATTCAAGTTCTAGCCTTTGGAAATGTTATAGTTTACTGAAAAATAACTTAAAAATAGCAGTTATTTTAGATTAGTAGATAGCAAGATAGATGGAAACAATACTGCTATAAAAGAAATTTTAACATAGAAATAGAATACAAAGAACTGCAATATATACATAAAAGAAAATATATATGTACTGCCTGTGTTTGTACATCCTGTGTTATGCAATTCCAGATGCAATGTTATATGATACCAGTTTTTGCTTACAAGAGACTTTTTAAAATTTATAATGACATTTGCCAAAGATATTATCTGTTCTTAAGTATGAGGCTTGGTGGTTGTGGGTGTAAGTTTTATACTTTATAGTATATAGAATTACAGTGAGTTGCAATCAGTGCACAAGCCCCAACTTCTGACTGCTTTTCTTCAACACTGTTCTAACAGTGTCCCTGTGGGACAAGTCTATATGCGTGAGAGGAAGGAAAAAGCTGGGCAAAAGCCTATAGTTACTGAGGCTGTAACACTGCAGTGTTTCACCTTAGCTGTCTATGCAGATGGTGTCTGACTCTTCAGTTCCCTGTGAGCAGCCTGTGCTTAGCCACTAAGCCTGCCTGCTTATGTACTGCTGGAAAAAGCTCTGTCCTCTCAGGGAATGCCAAAATTAATCTTGAACTCACTCCTCAGTGGCTCATTCTCACAATAAAACAAGCGCAGGTAACTAACACATGAAGGGAGCCCCACAGACCAATTTTGCATTTATTTTCCTCGAATAAAACGAAACAAAACAAAACAGAACAAATTTGCTCTGTTTCATCAAAGTGGGTGCACAGCCTGACCACAGAAAGGAGCTGGAGTCAGACATTCCACTCTACTCAGCATTAAGAGTCCTCACATTGCCCAGGCAGATGGAATATGTGCTTCTCTGCACAATATGTCTTTGTGAGCAGGAATTTCCGTCATTGTAAAGCAACTTAAAATGCATTTTCATATTAAATTTGTTGCCAAGAGTTGTATTAGAGATGTTTGTTTCCCTGCATGCAGGCTTTCCAGATACATCTTTCTCTTTTTGAGATAACTAATACTGGCTGTGAACTGCTAGTGTATAATGGACTTGTATTTTGCTAGTCATGTCATTATAGCTAATACAATAAGCATTGAAGTGGCTTGATTTGATTGCAGTATGCCGCATGCAGAAAACCCAACACTTTCAGGGAATAGTATGTTTTTAAGAGAGTCTGTCTATTCAGTTTATCCTCTGAAGAGGCAGCCTACTGAATCAACAACTACTAACATAATGTACCTCTCAGTTTTTATTTTTATTACGTATTTTATTTTAAGACCTAGTGAGCACCATCCTTCTCCACAGGTGTAGGGAGTTGGAACTAGATGATCTTTAAGGTTGAATCTAACTCAGGCCATTCTGTCATTCTGTATGTTTCTATGATTTTTTATTTTTAGTTTCTATAAAGTTACTGCGAAATGCAGAGAAAAGGAGTGACTGGTAACAGGGATAGCAAATCTCCCTATTGTAGGCTACTGCTCCTTAATCTGGCCCTGGAAATGAAATTCAAGAGGAGAAAACCCCTGCTGTGGGTCAGCAGCTGTATGATAGTCACATATACTTTTCCAGGACAATTGGACTTGTATCAGTTAGATAAGACCTGAAGGAGTAATGTATTAACTTGTAGCATATTCAGCTTGAAAACTTCACTAGCAAACCAAAAAGGGAGTCACACATTCATTTCTGTTGCCCATACAAAATGAAGGCCTGGTATAATTTGGTCAGCAGTTGCATCATAGAGCAACTCAATAAAAGTATTATTCTGGAGTCTTTATGAAGACTATTATGAAGTAGTTCAGATTTGGGAAAATTTTTTTACTAAATTGCATTTGAGTAGTAAAAGCCAAAGCTCACACAATAAACAACCACAAAACCAGAGGTAAATTTAACTTAGTTTTTTAAAATAAACTATTAGAGTTTAGATCTTAGTTTCAAGAAATTTTTGATTACGGATAATGCAGACAGGTGATCAGATACTCATCATGTTTTTCAAAGTGACAGTGCAGCCCATAATTTACATAACTTTTGAGATAGCAGCATCTGTGGAAGAATAATCCTCCTTTACAGAATAAAAAGAATAAAATACTACTCACTTATGGGGAGAATTGTAAACAATGAGAAAAAATGACAGAGGCATAAACTTGGTTAGAAGGTTTGATCTATGAGGAGTTCTCTAATACCTGCAGCAGGATCTATTCATAAATGTAATTGGGAAGAAGTATTATGTCTGTTGTGGATATATGATATTCTGTTCTCTGATTGGAGCTGAATTTTCACCTTCACTTGACAGGAAAAGATACTGCGATAAGAAAAAAAATACTATTCCTTATATCCCCAGACATTCTCAGATACTTGAAAAATAGGCATAATGGTCCACATGAAAACAAAATAAGACAGAAAAAGGAAATCAAGTTTTTGCTTTGCCTTTGATTTCTGTGGGACTGGGTCCTTAAAATAAGCCTCCTCACTGCCATTCTTAGAAGAGGAGGAGAAAAAGTAGTAACCATGCCACATACTGGTGTCCTTCTAATTAAAAAATACAGCAAGGGCCCAAGTGGTTTGTTGGCTGGTCTGGCTGCTGATCACCCTACAGGTGATCAAATTGTATCCTTCTCCCTTTCTCAGCCAAGTCTGTTATGGTAACAGAAAACAATGCTGAAGACACAACTTCTAAAAATATAATTCTGTCACAAAGGCGGATGTTTCATTTGTTCCATGCAGCCACTGCTAGCTTGATACATTTTATTTATTCTCTATTAAATGAATGGAACATACAAAAGGAGTAGCTTCCTGGATGATAGTTATGCCAGGCACTGATGAAGCCTCTCATTTTCCAAAAATACCTTACAGATGAGCAGATTCTGAGGCTTTTAGAGCCTATCTATTAAGAGTGTATTTTTTTGAATTCATGGCATTTTGATAGTGTAAGTAGATAAAGGGAAGGAAGAGAATTCCATCTGAAGGAAAAGTGCTTTTAATGAACATGATAAGGTGCGGAGATATTGTACTTACTAAGCCTTGAATAATCAAAATGGCATATAGATATTTTGCATGCTACTGACTTAACGCAGTTTCTCTTTATTTTTAAGTTCTCAAATTTAATATGCAAAACTGATATACCTGGAAAATTTGTGGATAAGAAAGAGAAATGTTTCTGATACAAAGTGCCTTCAAGAATAACTATAAACATTTTACTCAAACAGATGTAAGGGTAGGATCACAATTTGTATGGTAATTAGCACTAGTTTTAATTACATTCCAGCTGCTTTTACTCACAGAGCGTTAGTATCCTCCAGTTACATGGACTTCTGAAATTACTTTCTTGAACTATAAAATGAAAATAAGCCTTTTAATTTTTTGCTGTCCTTTACTATGCCCATAGGTGAAAGGGAATATGTATTTGCCATTATAATGATTTTCATTTCTTAGCCATGTGGATGCTCTAAAGCCTTTATTGCAGACAGATCTGGCCTGTTGCTGCATGCTGGAGAGCCTCCTGTCTAATCCATTTTCCCCTTGAGCATATCGTGGTGTCAGCTGTGCAACTGTTCAAAACTGATGCTTGGCCTGAATGTACTTCCTTTTTCTTCCTTGTCATTCTTGAACACATTTCCAAGAAAAACTTCTCAGTTACCAGCGATACAATTTTACTTGCACCATGCTACCAGATCTAGTCCTGAAATGGCTCATTTGCTTATTTTGCCTCAAGAAGCCAGTGGGGGGATAACAATGGGTTGTAAAAAGCCAGTTTCCTGGTCTTGGCTGTCTGACTCTGGTCTCTTGTGTCAGGCTATACCCCTGCAGACTGTAGTGCACCCCTCGCCAGGCAGGGCAGTGAAGATGTTCATGTTACAGAGCTGTAAGAATTTTTATTGTTGTATTTACTGAACAGGTTTTCTGTAAAAGTTTTGCTGTAGAAAAAATGGAAAGGGTAGGCAAGTTTAATTTAGCTACAAGGAGCATACATTACCTGCAGATGGTTTGCTGTGCTGGTTTCTGATCATAAGGAAAAAGCCAATGGGGATGAATACATAGCTGTGAGAGAGCTGAAGAGTCATTCTTGCCTTCAATTCTGCACCATTTTCTAATGTGACTTTTTTATATGTATTACAGAATCTTTATAATTAGAGACAATTTCTTAATGTTTAAAAGAAGTGGGAAAATAACGTTCAGAGGAAGAAACAAGTATGTCTTAAGGCTCTTCGCTGCTGGCGGTAGAAAAAGACAGAATCAAACTTTGGAAATGTCAAGCAAAATCTGTGCATGCAGGGCTAAAATTAATGAATATTGTAAAATATTGGTTAAAGATTTTACAGAGTTGTCTGACTGTTCTGATGCTGAACATGTACGCATGCTTTGAAAGTAGGGGTTTGTTACTTGTGAAATATTTTCGCTTTTTTCTCTCCATATCACCCCCTCTAATAAGTCTACAAGCGATACCTTCAAGCACTTCCATTTTGAAATTACACAAGGGGAAATAATCTTGCCAAGAAGTTTTCCATCTCTAAGTGTTAGTGACCCAGCTGAAAGCATGGCCAGTCTCATTGTGGTCAGCCTTGTGGCCAGCCTTCTTTCTCTTTCTTCTCCCATTTCCTTTCTATTGTGGAAAAACATAATAGAAACTTCACAAAGAGGAAAGTACTTGTAATATTTAGGGTGGACCAAACACTAATTCAAAGACCAAAGAGGACATTCATCCAAATAGTAAGATATAAAAATTATGTCTTAACTAAAAATAACTATGCTTGCTCTAGATGTACCATGTAGGTAGTCTATGCTAATTCTTTTTCCCAGATTAAGTTATTCATTCTAAATAATCACAGATATTCTAAAAAACATTTTAAAAACTAACAATATGGCAGGCTGCTGTTTATGATACCATTTCAACTTCTACATTTCCCCCTTTTTACCACTTTTCCTTTCCCTTTTTTATTACTTTCATCACAGATTGCACCCAGGCACCAAACAGTGGAAGATATTTTCCCAGAAGCAATAGTATAAGATATGAGCTGAAAGCCTCCTTTTCTCAGCAGCTTTCCTAACTGTTTTCCAGATGCCTTTGCTCAGTCTAATCGAGGTGTTTGGGTTATGTGGAAACATTGAAGTTTTCTACAGGTAGATGACTGCAACAGCTGACTAAAGATATTTTGCTAGACTGTTTAGTATTTTCAAACTATTTAGTTAAAAATTTTTGGGCATCTCTGTGCTGCGCTGAAGAAAACACCAGGGCAAAACCATATTAATCAGCTCTAGTATCAATTTGCTGACTCTAAAGAATGCACGAGCATTGAATACTTCGATAAAGGGGACTTCCAGAAACCTCTTTTGGGACATGATTTAGATTTTGGTACTACAGTGACTTGCTCAGTCTTTATTCCTTGCGTAAGTGTGTGTGTTAACCTCTAATGAAGTGTGAAATCTCACTGACTGTGTAAGGAAGTCGTGAGGATTCCATCACATGTAACAAAGCCAGGGCTCCTTCCTGCAAGAATATGTCAGGACAACAGCAGTGTAGGAAGAAGACATGGATATAATTTGGTACAGAGTCAGGGTAGCTGCAGGGAACTCTGAGCTATTTAGGTCACAAGAAGAACAACAGTGTTTCTATAGGTAAACCAGACCTTCATCTCTTCCCAGCTGATGACAGAGTTATTTTGGTGCATAGGCAATGTTTATATGGGGAGATAATAATTACAATCATTCTTACCTATTTGTGAACATTTCTACAAGTTTTGTTCATTTGTTTGTAAACAGCTGAATGGTCCCATTGTTGTTGCCATTCTGTGAAAGAACATGTGTGAGTTAATTAGAACAAGCTTTGTAAAGCTCAGCTCTTATTGCTGTAATACAAACAGCAAAAATACAGGGTTTAGAAGTATTAGTGAGTCAGTCTTTCAATCATTTATTTTGCCTTTCTTTTTCTTTTCCTTGTAAAGAAGGTGTATGTCTTTCTGATTCCCTGTGATTCTAACAAGGGTCCTAGGAGAAATGAAAATTATATAAATAAATATCTTTTTAGAAGAAACCATAGGGAGCCCATCAACATAACCTCCAGCACCCCAATGGCTCAGATCTGCTACCATCAGGCACTGGTTTTCACTCCCTAATAGTTCAAAACACGTTCACCAATTTTTTTCCTTTTGTTTAAAGATCATCCTAAACTTAATTTTGTTGCCTTTGCAAACCACAAAAAATTAAAAATAATTTTTAATATGACCTTGACTAATACAATAATATGCAAAACAGTGTCAAATTTTAAGACACTTGCATTCAAATAAAAGCTGAAACATTCTGGAATTGAGTATTAACTAGTTCTAGATTGCTTTGTTGAAAAGGAAAAGGACTTCAGGATAGCAGCTGGTTTTGGTCTGATGTCTACATATTTTTCATAGTTTGCAGGAAATATTTTATTGGGGGTTTTTTTCCGTAAGAATTTTGTAGGTGGGCAGCTGACAGTTGCATGGAGCAAAAGGAGCTGTTGGGCTCATGCAGTGTCAGAACTGAGCTTACTCATCTGCTAAACCACTCTGAGCTCAGCATACAGCACAGGACAAAGGAGTGTCAAAGCTATGGTGTAATTTAAGAACAAATGTGGAAGGAAGATGTGAAATGCATAGAAAATGAGCACTGAGGTTATTAAAATAAATGCTGAAAATTAACTGTCTTTTAATTAAAGACAGAGAATGAAATGTGCCAGAGATTTGACAAAATGTACAGCTGGAATAGCACTAAAATGAAAACAGTTTCTTTCATATCTCAGGTTTAATACTTGGCATAGGTTTTGTAAATTAACTTGCAAAAGTCAAAGATAAATCTGTACATTAAATTGAAAAAGCATTTGTTTGGTGGATGTAGATATTTTGAGAGGGGTCAATAAACCTTTTTCTCATTGTGAGTGCGTTATCAGGCAAACCTATATGGCCTCATGCTGTGGTAGGAAAGCAGATAAGGCCTTTGCCATCTGTTCTGAAGGTCCTGAGTTTAATTCTCCATGGGAGTTAGTACATGATGCTGGTAGGAGGGGAGGAATTCATTTGGGAAACTGTTTATCTTTCCTTTGGAGGAAAAACATTTTAAAAATAATATTATTTTAATCAGTAGAGATTTCAACTCATTTCTCTACTTTTTCGAGGTTTACTGTGAATTTTATGTAAACAATTAGTATAGGAAATAAATGACTATAGGAGACAGGGGTATTTTTCAAAAGTGGACTTTTATTTTATGGCTTAAAAGCAATGTATAAATATCCTGTTTGTATTACATCCATGTTCACCAATTTTGCATGTGTACTTCTTTCTAGACCTTAATGTTGTCATGATGATTAAACTCCATTCATGCAAAAATAATATTCTGATGTCTGAAAGAGAAAGAGCAAATTGGTGACATTCAGCAACTGGTCTTTTTTTTGTTTAAATTTTCTTGTTTTACTTTTTCCCCAAGTAGCAAACTAATTTTCAACCTGTTGTCAGATGATGAGCTCTTTACTTCTTGTACTTTTCTGCCAAATAGCAAACAAATGCAGGACACTATACTCATCGAATCTTTTCTTTCTTACCCTTCCCTACCAAAGACATTTTAAACATATGATCATAGATGTCAGTCATTTAGAGCTACCACCTGCTGACTTCTTCAAGTGGGTCATGTGAGGGTTCACTTAAAGCTATGGCAAAAAATATTTCTTCCTGTATTTCCACCTTTATCATCTTATGCACAGACATATTTTTATGAAGTATATACATGTGATAAAGGTTTTGCACACAGGTGCAAAGCATTGGCACTGGCTGGATGTTTCAGAGGCTTTTTTATAACAATGTTCTTTTACAACCAAAGTTAACAAAGCCAAAGAGCCTCATTAATGTAAAGTGAAGCTGAGTTTGTAACAACTAGTTCTCTCTACTGTTCTGTCTCAGAGTTTCATGACTTTTGCTTCTGGGATTGATTTTGGGGGGAAGTGGTAATGGTATATGAGCTTATAAGTGATTCTGTCTTGCATATTGATCTTCTCTGACTAGACATTTCCAGAAGAGAGGCAGGAAAATGATGTGGGTGAGTTGTGGGAGGAACAGGAGAGGCAGTTGCAAAGTTACACAGCTGTTTTGTTCAAGCTGGGAATACAAAGATCAAAGGAGCTGTGCACTATTAAATGGGCTCTCTGGAGAGAGGGAAAGAGACAGTGAGGATAGAGGGATGCAAATAGGAATTATGAGTCTGCTGTTCTTGCTGACGGGGCAGATGTGAGATGTGGATGTAGAACCCAGGGGATGCAACATAGAGCGACTGCAGTGTTTCCCCAGCTTCTGGGGAATGGTAAACCATAGGGAATGATAGGAATAGGTGTTGGGCTGTTTTAAAATTCTTTTTTCTTGGAGATACATCTAATTATGCTTTGATCCAAGGAGGCTGCCAGGTACCAGTGGCATAGCTCCTCCAGGGACCAGGAAGTAACCATAAGCCACCACTGCTGTTGCAGTTGTCACCAGTGGGAGCCGTCTGCAGGCATAGCTTTGCTTTTGGGTGGGTTGGCTGCACAATTGCACCCCGAGGGAAGTGACAGTTCCACTTATGAGGTAGGGAAAGTGAAGTTATTTGGCATTGTTTTCTAGTGGCACTAGAAAGCTCTTCTTTCAGGAGGCAATGAGAAAACATCGCAGAAGAGAGACCTAAAACAGGAGATTCAGAATCTCACATTGTATGTACATAGGTAGGAATCTGCTTTCCTTGTACTACATTTTTCATTAAGAAATTCTGTCTGTTTTCTAGAGTTCATGTGTTCAGAGTGGCTGAAAAGTCATTACTTTAACACGATAATAAAAAGCTCTTAGAATTACTTTTTCAGGTGTGTTTTAAATAAAGCAACTTTTTATTATTATTTCTACTTGTTTTGGTCCTAAATAAGGTATAATAGTTTGGTGATTGTAATAGTATTCAGGTTCACAAATTTACACAAAGGTTTTGTTTCCATTAGAAGAAAAGGCCCAGATCCTTACAGTTAAAAGGCATAAGCTGAAATAAAGGATCAATGACCTTATAGTCCAACAACAGGATCTGTTCTTGTAATCAGAAATTACTTTGGATAAAAAGACCTTTCAGAAGCCAAAAAGCCATAAATGTTTTGGTTCCCATCTGGGTTTCAAGTCATGGGATTTATAATTCTAACTTATTTAAGTGCCTATAAAAATGTTGCCCTTGTGTATTTAAAAATGCAACAAAAAGCCAAATACACTCAAAGTTTAGATCTGTCCCTAAGTCTCTTTGATTTCAAGGCAAATTGATAGCCTAGAGGCTTATGAAAATTCAGTTAAACACCTAGTTCAGCTCAAAAGCTGAAGCCCAAGTTTCAGACTTGTCACATAGCTCTGTATACAATTAATGTGAACATTATGGATCTGGACCTCTGGACAGTTTCGCATCTATAACATTAACTACTGGTCAATGTTAAATATAGTTTATTTTGAGATGACACAGATATTAGTGCTACTGGGACTTTTTTTTCCCCTAGAAAATTTGCCTTTTACTTTTTTCAGGGTAATTAAGTGATTATTTTAAGTTAACAGGATAAACAACATGATAGAGTTACTTAGAATTACTTAGAAATATTTAAGAAATTTTCAATTTTCAAAACATTTTCCATAATTAGGTTTTGAGCCTGGATCATTTCTATTATGTGCTCTGCCAGTATGGAAATTCATGAATTAAATAAATAGCAATAATTTAATTTGCAGTATATTTCAATATAGTATTACTGTAACATGAGATTGAAAAGCTGTAATGCAATTTGTGTAATTCAAGAAAAAACCAATTACTTTAATTAGATTGCCAAGCACCTGTACTTACATTGCTTGTATTTGTAGAGCTAAGGAAGGCAAAGATTAAGGTAGCAGAGGGAAGCTGTGGTGGTATGTGTAGTGGACCTGTGTATGTGTATGTTTGCTCATAAATGGATTTATTTACACTTTGTTCCACGGCTGATGAGTGTGGAAGCAGGATGTGCTGTAACTAAACAATACTGCAGCTGCCTGAAGGTGAGATGGGCAGACTGACTCTGTGGTTGCATGCGGAAGGACTTGAAAATTTTCATATTAGAATTTTCTTAGAAATTACTTTAAATAAGAAAACACATAGTGATGGCAAGAACCTTTTCTGATCAATTTTAGGGCTGGGTTTTCTGAAATAGGTATTATCAGTTATTTTTGTTATATCCAAACTCATAGATTGGATCCAATATGACAAATGTGTTCGGTTATGTTGAACTTTTCTGAAACATCCAAATTGTTTTGACTGCACACATAAGAAAGCTGGCTTGAGATGCTCAAGAAAGAGGTGGTTGTCCTGTATGTCTGAGTGCTAGCATGCCTACTTGGGGTACATTAAAAGGGCCCACATTCCTCTCTCACCCTGGTAAGAAGAAAGTTTTCCCACCTTCCAGGCAACTGCCTGAAGCCTGGGGCTGCCAGGTGTTTCGAAATGGAGATCTCCTGGGAAGACATCAGGCTGATGGAAGGAATGATCCTATAGCTGTATTATAGTATGAATAATACCTTATAAAAATGAAGCATCTTATCTGTTTCAGTTCTCTGTGTTTGGATTGACGTCAGACCATTTGTCCTTCTGTTCCCTAGCTCATCTTGCATGACCTTTTGAATAACAGCAAAAGAATATTGGTGCTGCTCCAGTTTTCTGACGTTGACTCAAGTTATTAAAAAGTCTCAGGCAGAAAATAAAAACAATCAGTTGAAATCCTCTCAGATTCTCTTCTGGGAGTCCTGTGTGGAATTTAAAAATATTTAACTCTAGATAGCATAAGGTTTTTTTACATATTCTGTAGTAACTAGTCCACTCTGAAAAATTTCATTCTCCCTTAAAGATGGAGTTTTTCATCCTTTTTTCCAGATAGAAAACAGCAGTGCAGAGAGTAAGACTTTTCAATTACCTGCACTAGTAAACATTTTATTTTTACTTTAGTCATTGCCAAATACACTTACTTTCTTGATCTTCTCAATTTTCTTTTGCCTAGGTTATTAATTTTATGTAGTATATTGCTCTTTCTCTTGTTGTAAATGTGATACATTCTGAATCGCAGTGGAATGGCTGTGTGCAGAAGAATTGGAACTGCATGATATCCTGATGGTTGCAATATCCCACTGGGAGAGGGGGGCATTTTTCCAAATCAGTCTGAGTGAGCACGTGAGCTGCGACTAACCTTTGGCTCTCAGACACAGCCACAGCCATTTCTGGATGCGCTGGTGAGCCTTCTCCCCGAATAACCTCTCCCCAAGCCCCAGCATGGAGAGCAGAAGGCCCAACAGAGGGGTTTTGGCTGGCAAATCAGTGTGATATCTGAGCTATAAACCTACCTAGAAGCTGAACCTTCCTTCCTTCTGATGGTCATTTGCAAGATGTTGCCTGACACGAGCACTGGTGGCGTTGGGCCTTTGCCTTCCCAGATTCCTTCCCTCATCTGCCCTCCCCCTCAATCCATGTGCCCTTCTCATGCGAAGGCACCAACATGTTTGTAGTGGACTTCCTCTGTGCTGTTCTGTTCCGTGCAATGGGTCACAGTGAGGAGTGTTGAATTTAGCGGAACTAGTGCACACATTTCAGTGTCCCACTTGCTGGAAAGGATGGTCAGCACATTCAGGTCTTCACCCATGCTCAAACCAAAGAGAGGAAAAAGATCTCGATCCATGTTTTCCTTGTGAGCCCTGCCTGCTACTGATTACTGTGTAGATGAAATACATCCTGGTGTCAGCCTCTTTATCCAAATCACTTTATTGTTCTCCATTTTATGGCAACAGAATAAAACCAAGGCAGGAAGCCCCTGAATTAACAGCAGTATGGGTGCATATCATACAAGACCCAAAAAAAGGATTTTTAGTGTTTGCAGAGCTACCAGCAGTTTTGATGGTCTTCTAGAAACAGGCATCAAGAGTATATGATAAAGCTAGAGATAGCGTTCCATTTGATCAGATCAGTAAGCACTTTGAAAGCATGGAAGAGACATTAAATGAATGTACTTTTATTATACAGCTGGCTTTATAAAATGGCTTTGTAGTTTATTGGTTTGTGACATGTGGCCCACTTCTGGCACTTTCTTTAGATGTTCCAGGGATCTGTACTCCCTGATACTTATCAAGTATCCTCCTTTATTAATGACAGTTTGTGTTGTTTTAGGGTGGAGCAGGTTGAGGAGAGGACCACAATCAGGGCTTTTAACAGCTTGTGTTAAATAAGAGGAACGAGTCCAGAAAAAGATAGTTGTTGGATATGAAATAAAAGTCATCAAAAGAAACCTGATACAGTAAGGTTTTAGAGATTCACAGTTAGAGAGCTAAATGGACAAGAACACAAAACTAACTGGCCTTATCAATCACAGAACTGTATTATGGAAGTCATCTCAACATACACTTCTGCCAGAAAAAAAAAGAGCTCAAATCTACTATGTGTTGTTGAGCTGTTTTATTTTCAGGTTTGATGTTAGGATTTATTGCAAGTTTGGAATTTTATTATTCTCTTTTTATTGCTTGACACAGTGAAGGGGCGAGGTGTTTGCACTGAAAAGTTCTGATGTCTAGTTGCTAGGATACTGCTTTTTTTTTCAAGCCTTTTATCAAGCAAAATGGAATATAATACTGTTTATTTTTTCTTCTAGCACGGCTTTTGCATCAAAACACAGCCATGAAAACTGGTGACGATTTGTTTAAATCCTGTTTTTTTATTGTCTTGCTAAAGCTCTTTTCGCAGTTGAAACTCAGTGCCTGAACACAAAGCAATTGCTATATTTTAGTCAAAAGTCAATTGTTTGTTGCTATTTATATTTGGCAGACTACATTTCACTATCTAAAAAAATAACTCAATCTATTCTGTTTGTACATACTAGAATTTTCTATAACTCAAATGTGCACTGTAGATATCCCAGAGTTGCATTTCAAAATTCTTATAACCATTTGCTAAGTACTGATTGACTTCAGGAGGAAGAGCTTATAATTTGCGTACATTAAAATATATTTATACTATTAAAGAAAATTGTTTAATTAATTTAAATGCATAAGATGAGTTGAAGTGATGAATTAAATGTTTCTGTAATTGTCAAAGTATATGTAAACAAGCATGACCATGATATAAAATTTCATATGCTTAAAGATAAATCAAGAGAGTAGAATCCAAAAATCACAGAATGTCTGAGGTAGGAAGAGCTCTTAAAGACCATCTCATTCCAACCCCCCTGCCATGGACTGGGACAGCTTCCACTACACCAGGTTGCTCAAAGCCCCATCCAACCTGACCTTGGACACTTCCAGGGATGGGGCATCCACAGCTTCTCTGGGCAACCTGTTCCAGTGCCTCACCACCTCCACTGTAAAAAATTTCATCCTTATAAGCAATCTAAATATACCTTCTTTCAGTTTAAAACTCTTGCCCCTAGTGTTATTACTGCAGGCCCTGGTAAAAAGTCTCCATCTGTCATGAAAGCTCTGTAAGCCTTTTCTTCTCCAGGCTTAGCAACTCCATCTCTCTCAGCTTTTCTTCACAGGGGAAGTGCTCCAGTCCTCTGATCATATTCATGGCCCTCCTCTGCAACTGCTACTAACAAGGAAATTTTACTTTCTTCCTACCCCTCCACCCCATCTCATTCTGATTTATTCATCACTAAAATATACTTTGCTTTATGCATAATTAAGTGTTTGAACTGTTTCAGTATTGTGTTTCATTTGAGTTTGTGTGAGTGCTTCCTAACTAGAATTATAGTTCAGTTACTTCAAAATTCTCCCAAGAACAGCCTCTGCACCAGGAAGAGGACCAGGAGAATAGCTGTTCTTTAGACGCTTTAGTCTTTCTTTATATTATCAGAAGAATCTTTTAGTAAAACCAGCAGTGACGAAGCTGATCATTCTTGCTCTAGGCCAGATCTTGGCTGCTCCCAATCTGCTATACCACATTAATGAACTCACCTCACATGCTGAATGTTTTTGAAAAGTCTGTATAAAGGGCTCCATTTAGCACTGGCTGAATGAATTACATTAAATGCATATTTATGAATTTTGATCATCTTCTCACTTAGAAGGCCCAGAGTGCTTTGCTCTGTATCTTGGGCTTTAGTGAAAATATATAGAAATATGTTACTAGATTGGAAACAGTCCACTGGAATAATGAAGATATGTAAAAATGCTATGATAAGCATACTTATCTAACCAGAATAATTTATTTTATGTAAGCAGTCAAATCCTGCATCTCTAACAGCTTGTTTTAACAACTTAATTAAGGTTGGATTTTCTATCATTTGGATAGCTGTCCAAGTACAAGCATATAAGTCATGACACCACTTTGTTCACTCTGTGGTCTGTAAAGCATTTAGACCATGTTAGCAGGGAGCCATGTCTAAGCTTGTAAATCCTGCTTAGATGTGCTTCATAGAGAGGTTGAGAGGGTCAGCTTCTGAATCTCTGAAGAATTTTGGGACAATAAAATCTTGTGTAATGCTTGGTCAGAGAGTGAGCGAACTAGGTCTTGACTGTCTGCATCTGACTGTGCTGGGAGAGATCAGCGATAACATTGGGGGTGAAGTCAGCAGAGTACCCCAGTGCTATACCCTTTACTCTAAGAGGATGTGCATCAATGGTGTTGCTGCATGCAATTGCTTGTTATAACAGGTTATAGAATAGATTTTTGGTGCAACTGATTCTCACAATGTATCTATACTGCTCTGAATGTTCAGGGCATCTGAAGTCCAGTGTTGCATGGTGTCAATGAGCCCAGTGATGTTCTTTTGCACTGAGAGTTTCCTGTCTGCTTTGCCGGCAGTTTTTGGTTCTTAAACAGGGAAAAGGAAACAAAACATGATGGAGACTATGAGCTGTTACCTTTTGTGTCAGAAATTACCCAATATAGGATCATGCTTTCTGGTGTGAAATCTTGTACGGCTCTTAAAAACGGTGCTCTGGCAAAACTCATGAAACAGCACCCTAATATGCCCTAAGGTTAAACTGATTGTGGAACATTTTTTCACCATCACACTGCTTTGTTGTGTTGTGCTACTTTTTCGTCCTACTCATCACTTGTTCTTCACCCTAGAAAAACTTAGAAATGGTTCTTGGAAGTGGAGTTCCAAGCACATATGATGGAAAAATCCCCAGGAATGAGGAACAAAAGTTTTTACATCGTTTGTGCTCCACTGACTCTAGTTCCCAACGTTAATGAGTTCAACTAGAGTTGAGGAACTTGTTCAACATTGCAGTCCCGAGAAGTTTACATTTCAACAAACATAAAATATGAACAAAGGAGACAAACAAAAAGTACAGAAAAAGGAAGGATATGGCTTCAAACAAATGAAGCCAATATAATTCAAAATATAACTAAAGAAAGAGAGGAAGAGTAAATCCTTTAAATAAGCAATATTAGCCACAAAGCCCCAAATGAATATGGGAAAAAATTAACAAATGGGAATTATTCATAGAAGCTCCCACCCTCCTCTGGAGGCTGAAAAATACTGAACATGTTGAGGCTCCGAAGACCCTTCTAATCCTAGTTTTCACCCCAGCACGGAACATAATGCTCCTCCAGCCCTGAGTGTGCTGACAGGCATTAGGGTCCCTGAGCAGCCTCACCTGGCACCTCCATGCACACACCCTACAGACCTGAGCCTCAAGTCCCTTCTAGGGCCGTGCTGGGTCTATCTGTCTCTGTCCATCCCTTCTTCCCTTGCTGGGCCTTGCACCTGCATTGCACTTAGGCTGTTGCTTAGCTCTCTCCCTTCAGTTTTGTGCTGCAGCCTTAATGCCAGCTTTGTCTTCACTGGAATGCCTGGATGTTTCCACTGCCCTCCTCTGCCTGCAGTGTTGATGAGCTGTGGGACTGTCCCAGGCCTGTCCTGGGATTGCCCTGTGCTCGTGGGCTGGCTCCCTCACGGAGCAGCACTGCCTGGGCTGCTGTGGGACAGCGCTGAGCGCTGGAGGACTGGTGTGCCGAGACTCAAAACATGAGGCGTGATCATCTGAAATCTGTTTCTCTGCAGCTTCAAAACAAAGTGCTTTCCAGATCTAGAATTTCAGGGAGGAGGGATGTTTTTGCAAAATAATCTCTTGCTGTGGGATGGCTGTCAGGGCTTGCAGAAGATCCAGCTCTTGGGAATGGTCAAAGAATAATGAACGCCTGAGTTTCAGGCTTTCAGCTTCAAAATGAGTTGCACACGTACCAGAATCTTGTGCTGAGGGAGGGGAGCATGGCATCCATTTTAAGAGAGACTCAGAAATTGAATGCATTTAAATTAGAATTCCTACAAAAAGTTAAATTTCCCTCAGAATGGAATGACCATTCTGTGTCCAACTTGACAGAGCACTCAGAAGAGAAATAACAGAGAACGAGGTCTGTGGGGTCTCTGTGTTAGTCAGGTAGGCCTGGGGAATATGAATAAGCTCATCGGCATCCTTCTGGAGTAAGCAAGCCTGTGACCTGGTGGGAATCAGAAGGCAGGATTTGAAAATAGTTTAATCTGGCAGAATTTCATTAAAATTGAAACATTGCTGGAAAATATAGAAACATTAATGGATGGGCAAATTGAGAACAGAATGTTCAACAAAAGTAGCAGTGTTGTTGTTTCCCACTCCAGCTGGATCCACTGGTAATTCTCCTTGCATACCATATAGCAGTAGCTGGTATGGTTCCATGTGGCTGGTTTTTTTTTTGTTTGGAGTTTTTGGTTATTTTTAAATGTCTTTGCTCATAACTATTGATTTAGGAAACAAAAACCTCTTAATCACTCAAGAGTTAAGATTTAGAATTAAGACTGTTGAGGCCATTATAGTTCAATCCCTGTGTACATTATGAGATAGTCTTTAATTACATGATCTCATCCTTTGTATTCCCACAGGAATGCCTCATTCAGTGTCCAGGATGAACAGTGCTTGGAATGAATCAGCACAACACAGTGAAAGAGTCTGTTGTTTGCAAGACTCATCTCAGTTTTGTTGAGGAAGTTGGGATATGCGTTTCCAATGAGTTGGGATGTTAAGAAAAGAAAGGATGATCTTGTAGCTGAGGAAACTGTATGTTGCCCTGGAGAGTGAGTTTCTGTCATTGTCTTTGCTAAAAAGATCCTGTGAGGTACTGTTTTGGGAGGGAGAAAGCAAAACACATAATTTCCTGAGAAATCTGAGGGCATGGGTCCACATTCTATACTACCAATATGAAACAAAGTGTTGAATCCAGTGATTACTGTTCATCCTTGCACTTTAGGGAAAATGTAGTGTGCAATCACATTAAAAATTGTTTTGCAAGGGAGTTGTATAAATGTATCTTGTGCTTTCAATACATCATATTCTACGCTCTCATTATGGCTGTCTGATGTATTAACAACAGCTATCTGTATAAACATATATAACATTTAGTCAAGTGTTATATAGAAAACTAGAAAAAGTCACTAGGAGTAAGTTAGTCTTTGGTATTTATGGATATGTAATACTAGTGCAAACTACTGAACGTATTAACTACAAGTTTCCTAATTTATTATGACAATGCATATTTATCTTTGACATTCAGCTCTATATCCTACAACATTAGCTAGAAAATCTCTGTGAAGGACTTGTTTTCTTTTACAATATTTTGAAATAATCTATTTTCTTTTCATTGTAAGGGATTTTTTTAAAATCACAACCAAAATTAAACTCGTGTACCAGCTTTCAAGTATTCAATTTGCATCTAGTCTGTTCTTCGTGTATCTCACTGTGATTACCCTTTCCATTTCCACACCTACTTTTGGACATCAATTTAACCAATGATACAATGATGTGGTCAGAATTAATTTTTCCTAATTCTAGAACAAAGTAATCCTGTTGGTCTCTGTTCCTGTGTAACTAGGTTTTACTTAGGAAGGGCAAATCAATGAAGAGGAGGATCCATACTGCACTTAAAAGTTGGACTGCAAGTTCCAACCTGCTCAGAATTATTGTTGAAATACGAGTATGTTTTTTCTTCAAATCATAGTATCATAAGATTTTAAAGAAAAATTTCCTCGTCTCTGACATTTTCAAACTCTATCCATTTCAGCAATACAGGATCTCAGTGTCATAGCTCATAAGGGGATTCCCACCTTTCTAAGATTATTGGTTTCCAGTCCTCATGTTTCGCAGTAACTGAACTGAAAATCACTGTACTGCTTTACAGTGGAAAAACAACCTGAGATTCCCAAAATTTTATTCTTATTTTCTAAGTGATTATTCACGAAGCAAATACTCCCATTTTCTCTTCATTGATTAGATGACAAAATGTAATGTACATGGCAATATACTAGTAGTCTAAAAATATTTCCTAGCATATGAGCATTTACCCAATTTGTCATTACTCTGCATTTTAGCAGTACATTTTAAGGATTAGAATATTTAAATACTTTTTTTTTTTTTTGGTAAGACTTTAGATTTATAGCAAACACTAAAGGAAAAGGTAACAAAAAGTGAGATCAATGTGATAGCTCTGCTGGATTCTATATATTTTAAAGTCATGAGAGGTTATCTTGGTTTTAAAGTAGTTATTCATCACGGAAGCTAGGTAAAATCGTAAACTTGTATTGGATGTTTTAACTTAAGTTTTACTTACAGCAATAAACCTTCATTCAGGATAATAAAGATTGAGCTTTATGAGAATATTCCAGGGCTGAGGAGGGCCCGGATGTGGCTGTGATTGTGAGCATGGAAGTGTGTGTACTCAGCAGAGAGGGAGCGAGGAATATCTCTCTCTATGCAGCACAAGCACCCTGAGCTACAGAGGAGTCAATCCAGCTGAGTAAGTGAGGCTTCCAGCCAGGAGTACTCTCAATAAAGCAAAGTTCTGCTGTGTGCCACATTGCCAGATGTAGCTTAAAACAAACTTCTCCAAAACAAGGAGATTTCAGCGAGTAGAAAATTACTTTGAGAAGGCCAGTTAAGTCATAGAGTTTATTCTGTTGACTTCACGCTTTATAGTACAAAAAGCTTTGAATCTTCTAATTATCTTCTGAATCTTATGTTAGAATCAAATTACAGCCTGAAAAAAAAGGGTTTGTCTGCCTCATCTCCAGTTTCTCTTATTAAGAGTAATAACTATGGGCCATTTCCAAATGGTCAGAGCCATCTGTTTCCTTAAACCTTTCTTTGGATGAACTCTGAGAAGTGCTACTTTGATTTTTCCTATATCCTGTATCAACTATAGCAATCTGATGTAATTCAGGTGGAGGACAGTATTTCTAAATCTGTCATGACAATGGAACTGTGTTGAAATA
Source organism: Acanthiza pusilla (assembly GCA_036630365.1). Taxonomy (NCBI): domain Eukaryota; kingdom Metazoa; phylum Chordata; class Aves; order Passeriformes; family Acanthizidae; genus Acanthiza; species Acanthiza pusilla. Next base: position 26,355,821 of record JAXCHO010000164.1, read on the forward strand.
AATTAATTCAAAAATAATAGTTAACCTTTTTGGCCCATTGTTACCCAGAGATGTACAAAAGCAGATACTGTGACAGATCAGGTGACATCAGCTTTTCCTTAACACTAATATTAGTACTTAGCCTGGGGATATAGAAAGTACTGTGCAATTCATTGCCTTCTTTTTGAATGATCAAATCTCTTTGTATGAGAAGGGCTATAAATACTCTCTTTGTTTATTCTGCAGCCCAAGGGCAAATCTGTGATAGAGACAAGATTCTGCAGCCACACAGTTATAGAAAACTCAGCATTCTACTGTGCCATTAATAGGAGCTTCTAAGTACTTTTGAGATGACCTAAAAATAAGTCAGTGTAGCTCTACAATTTTATGGACAAATTTATTGGAGACATGATAGGAGGGGGGCAGAGAAGACAAAAATATATATGTAAACAAATCTTTAGAAGCAACAATATCTAAAGGGTGTGTTTTATGGAAATACATAGGTAAAATTTGCACTTAGGCAAATGCCCAAGTGGAATCCTTGTCTTAATTAAATTCCTTAACTCAAAAAATGTTGTTTTTGTGCCAGCCAGTGCTGAGAAGTCTGTGTAATCAAGGTGCTTTTCAGTAGCAGTGAAGAAGGATAATTCCAGTCTAAATAGATTCTGAGACTACTACTGCCAAAAACCCCACAAACTCTCATCTTTTCCATTTCACTTAGACCAACTGAGACTGCCCACAAGCAATGGCTGTAAGCAGCCCTTGACTTCGTCAATAGGCAGTGGTGTAGCACCAGGTTCAAACCCATCATGCAAATGAAATATTGGGCTACTAAGACCTCCCTGGGACACAGACTCCATCACACCAAGCAGACAGGTCATATGTTCTCTTTTGATCTTCCTTTGAAAAGTAGATGGCATTTCTTTCTTTGTTATTCCTTCTGGGTGGTGGTCAGAATTTCTGTCCCAGCTTTAATGTCATTCTTGAGCAGTTTATAGACTTTTTGTTCTTGCGTTGATTTTTTAAATGTAGTTAATTTGTTTTCCGCTACTTTTATAGGAAGCTAACATATCCATTCAACTGATTTTGAAGTGCTCTCTTAATACCCTCCTGCAAGGGAGGCTCTCCATTTCTTTGATAAAAAGAATAGTCAGGATTATATGCACCATTTCAAGTAATGTTCATATATACATGAGCTTGTAATAATGTCATCAATGTTTCTTTTTTTTTACTTGAAAATATCTTGCCTCATAGATGCTTGGATTATGTTTCTTTCATGGGTATAGGAGGTTGATAATAATTTTGTTTGACTATTTAATTAATATCATTCTTCAATCACTCGTTATGCCTGAGATCCCAGAAACAATCCTTGCCATTAAGCTTTATTTGTGACCTTGCACTTCGTGCAATTAATTTTCATCCAATTACTATTACTTTGGCTCCCAAGGTCATTCACTTCTAGTATAGTAGTACAATTCTCTTCTGCATGCATAATTCATCTCAATAACATATTATCAACATCTCAGTGGTAAATTTTCTTTTGTATGATAAGTTTATGAATGAAAGTATTAAATAATACTTACCCTATAGTGGTGTTTTGAGAATTCCACTAGAAAATTATAAGAACTATTTTGGGTCCAGTTACCATCTGTGTAAAGAAGGTAGATTCACAGTTTATTTAGCATAACTGAGTTGTTGCTCCTTGCAACATCTGAGAAACATTTGCAAAGGTTACACGAACCTTGTGTTTACATCTATAAGGTTGATATTTATTTGAAAAATAACCACAATTAAATGTTTTAAAACTTAAAATGGATGCATAGGAAAACAGTGTAGGTTTTTGCTGTACATTAACTTTAGTTGCATGTATGCAATACAGAGTTGAATCTCTTAGTCTGAAATAGGTAGTAGAAGACAAACTGGCAGTGTAAAAGTTTCTTTCATGTGGAAAATGACAAGTCTGCATGTCTTCTTTATTTGAGAAGAAAAAAATACAGTTCTCTACAACAATATAAAGCAATGCTGACACCTACAGAGAATGTATGTAAATATCAACTTACAATTTGCATTTTTTTTTTTTGGTGAGAATTTCCAGAATTATTTGGTTAAAGAACAAATTACTTGCAAGAAGCTTTTATAACAGTTCAGAAAAAATTAGATGTTTATTTTCTGCTTAGGTCAGTCTTTAGTAAATAAGATACATAAATCTGAACGTAAACTATATGCTTTAAAAATTCTATAATTTATTTCTAGTAATGTACACTTTCCATTGTGTAAAAATATTTTTAAACAAACTGATTGATGCAGTGGTGAAGGACCCAATAGCCTTGAACCAATCCATCAGGCTGATGTACATTGCTGCACGGAATCAGGTTTACTGCTTCTGATAGAGTGTTTGCCCTCCCCTTCCTCAGTGTGACACAACAGGATTATGTTGGTATTTATAGGGTTTGCAGCCTCTCTGCTCAGCCAAACAGGCCTACAAAAACTTCTATGTAGTACGTTACCCATATGTGGGGCAAAGTCAAAGAAAAATTAGCCCAGCAGATTGAGGAGAGATTTTGTAGAAGAGACACAGCTCTTTTACTATTTGCTCACTAATGTACTATTATGGGTTATGCAAGCTGTGATATTCACCACACTGCTGCAGGAAGGTGAACTCCTTTCTTTTCTTTGAAGCATATAATAGATAGGTGTTTTAAATACATAAAAGAGGTATAACTAACAATGAATTCTCCACACTAGTCATTTTCTCAGAGGCAATTTATAGGCTTGACAGTATGTTGCTTAAAGTGGTGATTTAGCAAAGTGAGCAATGGATAGGAGGCATTAAGCTATGTAAAAGAAACTTTGGAAAAAATAGGAGATGGCGGTTACAGGCTTGTCTAACATTCATATTATCCATGCTCCCATTATGCAAACCTCTGGGAGCATTTCAAACATGTGTGAGAATTTCAGCTCTCAAAGAAAATTGTTTGAGTGAGTTCAAAGTAGGTTTTTTAATCCGAACTGCCGAAGATCTTTAACTTTTAGTTTTGGTTGTAAGCAGACGGAAACTTCTAGGAAGACTAAATGACTAGAAGGCTTGAATTTGAGTTTAGTGGGTTTTAGAAAGCTACAAATCAGAATACAATACTATCCATCAAAGGCAAGCCATAATTATTTTGACGTAAAAGGCTGAATAAACCCCCCTCATTCTAGGCCTCTACTGCTTCTTTGGAAATGAATATATCACAAGAGATTAATATGTGCCTTTGAAAACCAGGTACATTTCATATCCTGGAATCTTTTAATCTGATAACAGTGCTTCCCCAGACAGAGTGTCAAGATCTTTCCACTGAAAAACTGATATTATGTGTATTATAATTTCTGTTGGATAATCACAATATTGAAGTCCTGGCATGTTTATTTTTAGCATTAGGTAGAATTGTTTGCATGTTTTATTGGTTAATTGCAGGAGTTAAAGCAGCAGTCTGCCCCCTTTCATACTGTAGCTGTGGCCCTAAAAGTGTGTATACAGTATGTCTATGTACAGAAAATAGTTTGATACACACCATTGTCTGTATATTCAAACACACATTCCAATGCATGTATATGAACACCAGCTTGATCTTGGTTGAGGGAACTGAACCAAGTTAAGAAATACCCTTTCCTCTCCAATAATTGCATGTTTACATTTCCAGCTTTTAATTCATGAATGTGTTTAGAACAGAACCAATCATTGTTTTCAACTCCATTGTTCTGGTGGATCTGAGCATGATGACAACAGCAAAGAGCTTAGCTTGCAATTTTGCATGCTGTGAGACTAACTTCTCACCAATGTTTTCCTAGCACCAGCGAGCAAGCGAATACCCTTTCCCTCCTGATCGTCGCTATTTGCAAAGGCTTAGGCCCTACATGCAGATAATTAAGTAGAAGCGGAGCCGGCAATTTGCTTCCTTTCTTTCTTTCCTGCCGTGGTGTATAGAAGATGAGCGCTGTCTCTCGCCTCTCCCTCCACCGCCTTGAGAGTTTACAGCAGCTTTTTGTGAAGTTGCAACACAATCAGCGCATTGTTTCGAAGCGGCCGAAGACAGCGCGTTATGATGTTTTTATAGGAGCTTCCAGTCAGTTAACGGGGGAAACGGAAATCCCTAGGGACATGTTTTGCCCGCGACCTGGAAATCGCCGGTGCCTGGCGGGAGCCCGCCGGCGCTGCCGGCCCCGGGCGGGGGCAGGGGCAGGGGTGGCTGCTGCCCTCCCGCCCGCCCCGGCTCTCACTAGGGGTCGCAGGATGCCAAAAAATCACCGCTTGCTTGGAGGGCAGGGATGCCACCACACCTCTGCCCCTTCCCTCCGATGCCATCCCTTGCGAGCTGGGGGCGATTCTTGGGAAGACACGCGCAAGTGTCGGGACGGTGCCGCGGCCAGCGCTGCCCTCTCTCCGCGTGGTCCTGATCGCCTCCTAAACCCGAGCTTTGCTCGGGATAGGAGGGTTGAGTCTGGGAAGACAACCTTATCTAATTATTATTTACCAAATGGGGTGGGTAATCAATAAAAAAGGCCTGTCGCTGGTACAGGTGAGGTTATTTTTTTTGCAGAGCTTAACCTGGACATTAACAGGAGACTTGGCCAGGAAGTGTTTTCTATATTATGCTCATTAAGTGCTCACTGTTGAAAATTATAATTAATTTTGAGTATTAGTCTCTTCTTTCACGTAGAATCCTTGCTTGTGGTATATATCACTTCTCTAACTACCTGATCAACTCAATTATGTATATACTGTCTGAAGAAATATTGTAGGCTATGTCAACATGATTCTTTGTTAACGTTCTGATACTAAAATATAATCACAGATTGGGTTTCGGAAGAGAGCTTTCTCATCTAGTTTGCCGCTGCTTTTTAAACCAAACCTCAGGTATGTTCCTGTATCTTTATTTCCCAAACAAATAGATATTCTGTTCCTGTGGTGACACTGACGATGGAAGTCACTGGAAGAAATGTAACAAGTGAAAATAACCAAAGATCCAAATTTACTCATGGAGACAATTGGCAAACTGATCTGTTCATTGAAGTAAATGGAACTTGGACAGGAGTAGAGAACTTGTTACAAATACATCAAGTGACTGTATTAAAAATCAAATGAAATATGTAAATATCAAAAACTGTATTCAATAGTTTGACATTTGACACCAAATGAAATAATTGCCTACAAAGATAAAAAATGAACTGACAGTATCAATTTCTAAAGAGAGTTGAGTGACAAAGTAGTGGGTTTTCAGCATATTTATGACAGGATACAGGAACAGAAAAAAGAGAGAAGAAAACAGGTTTAAGGAGGAAAAGTAGTAGTAGAAGGGTTTCTCACAAAGTGAAGGCTGCTTAAATAATTTAGAAGTCATGATCTGTTGCTTTAATGTAGTTTAGTCTTAAACCAGGACTATTTCTGACTGTTTTTACTACTAGCATTTTGTGCAAAATTTGTTATCTGCAATGTCTGTCCTGCAAACTGCTACTCATGTCACTCACTGAAAAAGAGGATCCACACAGATACAAATTTGGCTATAGCAGATGAATTTAGGAGGTTTTTAAACTGTTGGGAATTAAGTGCAGTTTTTATATGGTAAGTGCAATTCTTTAACAAATAAAAGGCACATGCACACACCTACTTAAAAAACAAATCTTGCCTCTTGTGGCAGTTCTACATAATAATAAACAGGAATACAAATATACACCTTGATTCTTATGCTTCATCCTGGAAGATTCTGAGTTTTTCATATATTCAATGTTTTAAGCCTGTACTCATAAAGTAAGGACTTCAGTGACTAATCTGACAAGGACATTCCTGCCAGTACATGGGAAACACAAACCTAGATGTCTGGAGAATGTATAATAAATCCGACTCCTCAGAAAATCCTAACTGCTTTTGCAGTGAGAAGGAACTCTATTAAATTCAACACAGAATTGTGCATGCGTAAGTGGTGCCTGGGACCTCTTCCACCCTTTTCTCGGAAAGATAAAAATTTTATGTAAAGGCTGTTTCCAGATTCTGGAATTAATTTTGGAAATGCTTTGGTCTCAGACTTTAGTTTGGGTCCTTTATATTGAATATGGATACATATGTGCCCTCAATTGACAATAGCTATCTCTACTCAGTCATCTGTGACATCTCTAGAATTGCAAATTATATAGCTTTGAGGTGAGGGGGCAAAAAATGAATTGCAAGAGCTTAGTACTCTGATCACACTGAAGGAAAAATGTACTGACATGGCTGCAAGTTAAACTCAAATTGTAAAGCATATTTATATATATATTTATATATATTTATATCTATCTATATATATAGATATATATATAGATATATATGTGAGTGTGTAATTACTGTGAAATATGTACTATTTACAGCAAATATTGATTGTGCCTGCACAAAACTATCACCTTGGTGAGTGAAAGAGCATTCACCTTTAGAATAAAATATAATCCCTGAATTCTCCAGACAGAGGTTATTAATTATTGCTGCATGGTCCAACAGTGCCTTCTTTCAAAAGAATCTCTTGCTGGAAAATGTTCTGTTGTAGTAAAGAAGAATTGACAATAAGCAGAGTACAAATAATTTTGGATAGGGCAGGATAATGTGGATGCAATTAAATTAGTTTTGCCATAGACATTTATGATCTTGTGACACTGAAGATAAGAAAAAGGTGCTAAGTAAGACACCTTAGGTATAAGAGGAATATTTTTTGGATAGCTGCACCATAAAATTCAGTGGGTATATTATTTCCTGTATTAATGAGAAATATATGTTAGACAATATTGAAAAAAGTAGAAGTTCTCTGCTGTGTAGGGAACTTTTATAAGTATTATCACAGCTAAAACAATGCTGATAACTACAGGACAACATTTCTGTCATTGATAGTGCTCGTATCATAGTTTCATGCTGCTTTCTGTAAGACAATTACCGTTGTTCTTCCCCTGCACTGGTGATAGGCCTTATTTATTTTCAGTGAGCCAGAGTTAGAAGAATACATTGTGTCTGTGTATAAGCCCAACTAGGGCAGGGTTCCTCCATTTGCTTTGATTCCTTACCTCCAGTGTCAGTGTTACACATTTTCTGCAGTAAGTGGCAGAGATGTTATAAATGATAAATTACAATGTAAACTGAACCAGGGGTTTTTCATCTGAGTGGCACATGGCTCAAAACAGTGCATCCTGTTCATCAAGGTGCTGAGCTGCTTCGTCTTCTAGAAATGAATGGAAGATCAAAATGCTCAGCAGTCACTCAAGATCAGGCTCATTAGAGGCTTTCTTCTGTCAAAAATCATCCACTGACTCCCAGCTATGTGACAGTATGCTGAATACTGGAGGGTAAGATTAACCCTGTACACCTAGTCAGTCTAATAACAAATGTCACTTCTGAATCTAGCAGCAACTTTTGTTCATAGAAGAACAGACCTGGGAATAGTGATACCATTTTTATATTTAATTACACTTACATTATCATATAATTGCCAAAGAAACTGTTCACCAGTTACCAGTGTCTAGAATGATGACTGAGAAATGACCCTGACCAGCTCTGATACAAGTCAAATGCAAATTTGCTGTCAACTTTGACAAGGAGCAGCCTCTTACAAAGTTGAGAATTGAATCCTGAATGATTTATCAACTTGTAAACATAAACTGCAAGCTTCAAACCAAACAGCTTTTAGCTATTTTTGGGGGGGTGTGGGGACTGTTGGGTTTTGAAGTATTTTTTTTTTTGGTGGGGGGTGGGGTGGGGTTTGGGTTTTTTTTTGAAATTTTTAGACAATAAAGTAAACCACATAAAATCAAGTTGGCAAACATTTAGATGCCAGTTTTTTCATCTGGCAGCCTCTATCTATCTTCTGAAGAACTGCAAGCTAAGCTCAAAGCTCATAGGCTTTGTTTTTTTAATTAAGAGAAGGTCAGGATGCCTCCTAATACTTGGAATTTTCAGACAAGTGAATATTTAATATGACCTCTTACACTAACCTCCTATACCTTCTAGCTTTGAACATTGCTTTAACAATTAAGCTCTTCTGGCTCCTTGTTTAAATAGCTGTCCACAGCTACTGCAAATTGATTTATTGCTTGATGAGGATCAGGGATGCTGAGCAAACACAGAACAGTTTCTAATTTAAGTAGTGCACCAGTGGTTTTGTTGTTGCTTGATTCCTTGTTTTAACATCAGTATATGTTATCAATGTAGTTTTGCTCTTCTGCAGCTTTTAAAGGATTAAAAATGAAGACGGCACAACACAAACCATGTTATAAACACAGTCTGGCTGGTTATCTAATATTAAAATTTCTTGACACTCTCTTCTGGTGGATATTGTTTAAGTTGCTTATATACCTTGCTTAATTGTGAAGATTTGGTATGATATTTTCCTCTTCATCAATCTTTGAGAATGTTAGCTTACATTATCCAGGTATTTGAGAATGAAACGTGAAAATATATGAGTTTGATCCTAATTAAAAATCACAGCAGTGTTTTTGGAAGGGCTTCCGTATGCTCAGCCTGTAGGAGTTGTAGTTAAATCTTGAGCAAAATAGAAAGGAGGAGAATATCTGTCCTTATGTAAAGAGGTGTATCCTTTTTTTTTTTACTGTTAACATTGGTATGGACTTACACATCACCATGTGTAAGTCTTGCACAGTTGTAGTTTTAGCAGCTCTCTTAGCTGAGTGTCTCGCCTGCAATGGTACATTACATGATCATTTTGACCAACGCCTTGCTTGTATCTTTAACTTACTTGAGAAGAAGCAATAATTTCAGATACTCAATCCACCTCAGTCATGCATATGGGATGGGGAAGGGATTGTCTCACTTGAATAGACGGGGAGGAAGAAATGATCTTGCAGCATAGCAGAGTCAGCACAAAGCTCCTGAGAAAGATTGTGGGGTGTGATTAGGAGAAATCAGCAATGGGAATGATAGATATATTTTGGGACAACAAAATTTTGTGCATAAGGAAAGTGTGCCTGGGAAGTAACAGAGTGAAGAGGTAGATGGAATGTGGAAGACAAGAAAAAACTGCCTGAAGAGCAATATAAGGACTGGAGCGAGGACTTTCCCTCTGTAACTGGGAAAAAAGGTCAAGGAGCAAGACCATCTTTGTGATGCACACCTGGAGTAAAGAATAGACAAAGGAGGGTGGATGTCAACATAACTGAAAGTTAAATCGGGTGAGAAGACATAAGAGAAAGATCAACTACAAAAAGGGAGTGAAAACAAAACAACAAGGACAACAAAAAAAGAACCCTCCATAGCTGAAGATGAATCGGAGAGTGAGAAGTCCCAGAACAAGATTAAAGAAAAGTGCAACTAGGACAGCTGGCACTGGGATGAGAATCAAACACTAGCATTAACTAGATAAGAAAAACAAAAGTGGGATCAGTCAGGACTGAAGAGAGAATTAAGACAGGTTTGAAATAACAAGCCAAGATAAGGCAAAGCATGGACATGGGAAGCAAGTAGATGGGAGTGTGCTATTTAAAAACACCCTCTCCCAGAGTTTGGAAGGGATCCCAAGATTCCCTCTTCTGCCAATAACAACCATGAAATCCAGTGGTGAAGAGAGACACATCTTTTCAAGTGGTGGGCCAAATGCAACGTGACATATTCATGCTAACAGGTACTGTGTTAAGGAGCAGAAGATTCAAAGCAGTGAATGAATTATGTGGGTGTCATTAATGATGGGGCTTTTGCTGGAAGGAGTCTGGCTGTGTTTATTCTAGAAACTGAAGGAAGAATTGAAGAAAAAGAATTATGGGAAGAGAAGCAGTGTCAAAAGTCTTGAGAGTGCTGAACATTTTGAAATTTGTGTCTTAGCCCTTGCTTCTGCCACAGAGTTCCTTGACAGAGCTAGTTCAAGGCTTTTAAATTACACTTCTTGGTAATTTGCGTCTCATTTTCAGATGCTTGAAAACTCCAGGGTTTGATTAGAGGTAGTTACTCAGTAAATAAAATTACTACAATTGAAAGCAGTGGGAACCAGGCCTTGAAGAAAAAAGCTTTTCTATAGTACCAAGTCCTGACAGGTCTACAAGATATCAAACCAGGCAATCTCTAACTGTTTCCCAAATGTAATATTCATATCCTGTCACAATATCCCCTCATCTGTGAGGTGTATTATGAAACTAAAATAGTTAATATTTTTGAAGCCCATGAATACTGTAGCAACAAGCTCCATAAAATGCCCAAGAGGAAATTAATAACGCTGTATGCAGAATGGGATCTGAATAAATGTGTAATGAATAAAGCATGGGGCATGCTTTCAAAAATAAAACAGAAAACATAACATTGAAGGGCTTTTTGTTAATTAAGCACAGAGGTCTACAGAAAAAAAATGTATGTGAACATGCAATGAACAGCTTTCATAATATAGGTACATGTAAGAGAGAAGGGAGAAACACAGTTTCTCTGGTGAGCTCAGTGCTAAGATCATGAGTGCTTGATTTTTAACTTCAAAAGTTTTAGTTTATATGGTTTACTCAGTGTAGTGTTATGATTGTGTGTATGCATGTGTATATGCATGTTTGCTACTGCAAACACTTTATTTGTCACAATGTGCTTTCAGCTTCAGTATTTCCCTACAGAATGACCACTTGGGGAATGTGAAAATACTTAAACATAACTACAGCTGTTTCAGAAGTGCTCTAGGTACCTCAGAGACAGAGAATATGTTTATCAGGAGATAAAGCAGGAAGGTAACCAGCTTCTGCACAACTTCTCTGTTTTAGCCTCCTGAAAAGTCCCACGAGTCCTGGTCCCAAGGAGCTGACCCACCATGGTCTTCAGCCTTCAAAGCCTTAGGCATGTGCTGAGCTTGATGTTTGTGAATAAGCCCATTGTGTCCACCCACCTAAAACTCCACACTAGATGGAGGCCTGAGCAGCAGACAGATAGCCAAAGAATGAGGAGGAGGTGTGAGCAACGATGTTTCATATGTATTTTTTTTAGTTCTGTGATTGTGTTTGTCTTTCATACATCCTTGTCCTTTTTTAAAAGTTTTTTTTTAATTTTGGTTGCTTCTTTTTTGTGTAGGAAGAGCTGAAAAACCTCCAGTTTTCTGGATTAAAAAAAAAAAAAATATAAATACCACCACCACTTAGAACATAACTGCATTTACCACTATCTGTGTCCGTGTAATATACCCCCAAATCAGGAAATTTAAAAGAAAAGGGAAAATGGCTTTGTCGTTGCTGTTGTTGTGTTCCTTTGGTTGGTTTCCTTCCAGCTTAAGCATTCTGTCTTCCTGGCCATGTATTCGTTTCTTTGGAAACGGCTGTAGGATGGATTTTTGATTGACTGTGTTGTCAGATGGATTATCAGTTGTGAGCTTTTTGGAATGGTAGACATGAATGTGTGATAAGGAAAAAATATTTTTTATTTAAAATGTTTCAGAAATTTGCAGCATGAAAGAAGCTAGGTTGAATAATTAACAGGTTACTTAGGGAAAAAGTTTTTTTTTTTTTTAATGTGGAACAGTTTGGTAACTAGGAAAATAATTTTCTTATAATATAAGGAAAGCTTTTTACTAATGTGTCTGATGGGGATATTAATACCTATGCAATGTAGAATAGTTTCTGCAGAGCTGCAATGCATATTTTAAAGAGTAATTCTAATGTGTAGCTGCTCTGGGTTACAAGCAGAAAACAGCTTTTTATCCTGACATATACACACATTTATTTGTTACAGCACTCATGTGCCCAGATTTCTGCATGACTCCCATCTAGTGTTTCTGAGTTTGTTTCCTGTCTTAGTCAGGGCTCTGCAAGGCCAGCTGTCCTCAAGGCTGCGAGTGCTTGGTGCTGCTCTGCCGGTGCTGGTGATGCTGAGGTCGGGGGCAGATTGAGGCTGAAGGTGACGTCAGTGCCTACCTTGCTGGGACAGTTAATCTCCTGCTGCAGAGGCTCTAATAATCTCCTCACTTGGGAGACTGGCATGTTGAGGATTGTGTGTTGTACATTCCTCTTCTTGGGCTGTAAAGCAATCAGCAAAGTCAGTGTTTCTAAAGCTCTGTTGACAAACATGTGCTTGCTAGACAGAGATTGTTTCTTTTTGGGGTGGAGGTGCAAAGGCACAGGAGAGAAAATTAACTTTTTAAAGGTGTGTACATATGAAGCAAAAGCAAGCAAAGTAACAAAACCAGGTTGGGGGTCTACTTTTTCAAATGAGCTGTAATTAATAACACTGCAGGATAAACTGCCTCCTTTGTGGACACAAAATAGAACAGAAACCATATTTCAGATTGGATCAGGCTGGTTTCTTTAGCAAAACACAGCCCACCAAACCATGACACTGTGCAAGCAGAGGTAGCCATCAACACTGAGAGGCTGACAGAAAGGATCTTTGATAACTTCCTTGGAGTCAGTTCCAAGTGTCTGAGGTGGCTGGTCATAGAATGTACATTGAGGAAGAGGGGAAAAGAGCAGGCCACAAGTTCCTCAGTCTTTTCTTTCATCTGGTATGTGGTGCTTTTTGAGGGCTTTATAATGCACAGCAAACTGGACTGCTGAGACAGAGATTGCCTAGTGAAGGCTGCACCTCTTCAGTGGCAGCTATTCAAACCTCAGCTTTCAACTCTGAAGCAACAAGACTGAGTTGGGAGTAATGTGGACACAACCTGGATGCAAAAAATACAAGGAAGCACATGGATGCTTCAAAGACACTGATGCTACTCGGTGCCAGACTTCTTAATATTGTTAAACTCCTATTAGCTCTGTCTTAATCGAGCTTCCAGTTTTAATGTTATGACCTGCCGAGAGCGCCTATCTATAGCAACTCTAACCCTTCATTCGCAGGACGTCAGGGGCAGCCGCAGCGCCTCCGGGCAGGCAGCACAGGTTTCGTCATTTGAAAGGAGGCTTTGCGCCTTGCCCACACCTACCCCCCGTCTTTCGGGAGCAGCTAGGTCTTGACAGCGGCGATAGAAAGCTGTGCTCCCTCCCTCCCTGGATAGCTGCAATGGCAAACTGTGCCCACCCGGAGTGTGCGTAAGTGCTTTCAGCGTGCCCCCCGCCCCCGCGGCACCTGGAGCGGCCCGCGGGGCCAAGGGGCGCGCCGCCGGCGCTGCCTGCGCTCCTAGCACGGCCAGGGGAAGGGACTGTCTCCGGATTTCCACCCCTGAGACAGAGGGAAGGCTACCGGGAAGTGCTTCGGAGAGAGCTAGCCTGTGCGGGCTCGGACGTGAGAGAAAGACGCAGCCACCGCTCCGCGGCAGCTCTTTCAAAAGTCCGTGTTAAATGTGACACCCCGGCGAAATGGGAGCAGAAGAAACACCCCTCTACCCGCCCCTCTTCGTCCCCCCCGCCCTTTTCCATGGAAACTCGTAAAAGGAGGAGGAGTAGAGTTTGCTACGGAAAAGTCTCACCTTGGTCTGAAACAGTTTCAGGCGTTTCTGCAGGATCAGAGCTGCCCGTCTCGGGGGAGGGGAGGAGGCAAGCAGGGAGATCTCTAGCTACCTATATCTACATATTTATTCTTTTTTTCCCGCTTGATCTTATTTTATTCCAGCAGCACGTATCTCCACCCCTCCTCCCCCTCCCTCTCCAGGTTGATCGGCTGAAATGAGGCTTTGCGCGCTGATCCCTTCTCGGGCTTTAAAACAAAACCCGGCCCCGCGCAGCCGGCGGCAGCTCGGGGCGCCTCGGCGCTGAAGCGCGGCGGAGCCGGGCGAGGCGAGGCGAGGCGAGGCGAGGCAGGACAGCGCGGAGCGGGGCGGTGGCTCCCGCGGAAACTTCGCTTGGAAAATAAACCTCCACCACTTTCTTGGAGATCCACGTGAGAGCAGGAAAGCGCGACTGCAAGATCTCTGCGCTGCTGCTGCATGCTGCAATTTTACTTTTTTGTTTGCCTTGATTATTTTTTTTTCTGTTTGTTTGTTTGTTCTTACTTTCATTTTGGAACCGGTTCCCAGCTGCTTGGCTGAACTTCTGGAGACCAATGGACCTTTTATAATGCCTTCCTCTGTTTTAAACAAACTGTGGGCGCTTAAACTTTTCTCTTTCCCCCTCCCCCTCGCTCCTTAACCCCCACCCTTCAGCTCATGGGGCTAACACTGCAAAACAACCGCAGCAGAGGGGGAAATATACAGACACTGATTAATTTTCCTATCTCCTAAATTGCAGTTAATTCTTCTCATCGTCCTCCTCATCACCCATTTTCTCGCGCTTTTTTGGCTGCCGGGTGTCGATCTGTGCATTGTTTTATCTGATCTCGATCCTTTTGTTGTTGTTGTTTAAATGCCATGCACCGCTTATCTACAGAGAAAGCTATATGGAGATAGAGGCGTATAGCGAATGCGCGTGTGTTTCCATAAGACACACTATCAAGGGAGCAGATCAGAAGCAGCCCGGATCCTGACCCTGACTGTATGAATAAGTAAGCAGGATGCTGACGACTGTGTGTTAGTTGCCTGTAAGGTTTTCGTAAGTTAAAGGGGGACAGAGGAGGGGGGACAGGCCAGACACAGAGCTTAGAGTAAGTGTTCGTGCAGAGGGGGGCGAACCTCTGACACTTTGCTCCTTCCAGCATAGCTGCTGCCTCCCATCAGTAGAGCTCCGCGGTTTGCTGTAGTGCACCCCACCTCCCCCTCCCTCCTCTCCGCTCCCTTTTCTTTCCTTCCTTTTTTTTTTTTTTTTTCTTTCTCTTTTCCCCTCTCCCCGTGGTAGTTTGCTGATGTGCAGCCCGGATCCATCTTCTGGCAGCATCAGCGGGACCGGGGTCGGCGGCGCGGCGGTCGGCGGGCGCGCAGCGGGGCGCGGGCCGGGCGCGGAGCGGGACGCGGGCAACAGCCGCCGCCGCCGCCTCCTCCTCCGCGGGAAGTTTGGCTGGGGTTTGACAGAGGCGAAGGGAAGCCCTGACAGACAGGATCTCCCGGCCTGAGTCCACCCCCCGCGCCCACCCACACACCCAGCGACTTTTCCCCGGCGAGGGGGCAGGGGGTGCAGCGGCGCTCATGCTCCTTACTCTGTATCGCACCCGTCTGACTGGGGCTACCTAGGGAGTACCGTCTCTTGGAAGAGCCTCCAGGTGGAGAAGGAAAAAAATACCAACCCCCCCCCCCCGCCCCGAAAACCTGTGGTTTCTCCATCCCTTACCCTCCTTTCCTAAGCCGGCGTGGACAGCCGAGCCGGCCGCCTAGTTCACCCTCTCCCTGCTCGCCACCTCTCCGCCCGAGGGAGGATGAAGATGCTTTGCTGGAGGATGGCACTGTGGCTGGTCGGGTGGACTGTCTGCGGGAAGCCTTCTTCCTGCTCTGGCCTTGATTATGACTACACTTACGATTTCACTGAAGAGGATAAAGCCGAGGCGATAGATTATAAGGATCCTTGCAAAGCCGGTAAGTGACTTCCACGTCTAATGCAGCTCCCCGCCCCCTCCCCAGATGGTGACTTTGTCTCGGCTTTATTTACGCGGGGTGCGTGCGGGGGAGTCCCGGGCTCACCTGCTCCCTCCCGGGGCAGCGGCGGCGAGCGCAGCCGGAGCCCTGCGTCCAGCCCCTTTACCTGGGGAAGGTATCCGGGACCTGCTTTTCCCGGACTTCCCACTTACTTGCCTCCCGTGTCCGGCTGGGGTGGGAGAGGGGCGCGGCGCGGGCAGGGCTGGACCGGCCGCCACCGCTCCGCGGCCCCGGGGGCGTCGTGCCGGCAGTGGAACCCTCGGGTCACGACGCCGCCGGAGCCGTGGAGGTTGCAGAGAGCCTTCCGGCGGGGCTCGAAGGTTTCGAGGCGGGACCGTGCCCCGCAGCACCAGCTGGGAGCACGGAGCGGCCGGGCCGGGCTCCGCCGAGGGGTGGTGGCTTCTCCCGGGGCCTTGCCCGCCCCCGCGGCGGGAGCGAGTGCCGCCTCCGCCTCCCTCTCGCCTTCTCCCATCCCAACCTGTCGCTCCCCGGCCGGGCACCCGTTCCCGTGGATAGGGATGTGATCGGTGCGGTTCCGAGCCGGCGGGGATGCGCGGGGATGGTGACTGCATGCCGGGGTTTCAGCCGGGCGAGCCCCGCTCCCGTAACCCTCCGGTGCGTGCCGCGGGCCGGTGCCTCACAGCGGGTACCGTGGGGCCGCTGCCGTGCCTCCCGCGGGCCCTGTGTCCCACCGATCCCTTTCTAAACTGTGCGGGGAGAGCTGAGTTACAGCTTCTTCTCACTTTGCACAGCAGTTGAGTGCTTTTCTAGAACGTTTATATTACTGTTTTAGGACTCCAGCCTCCTTAATGCCAGGTACCATTCTTCACCCATTGAAGTTATTGCTAACAAGAACTGATCTTAGAAACCGGGTTCATTGGTATTTCAGTAGAAAGTGTATCTCGGTGATGCTTTTTTTCCCTCCCAAATGTGTTATCAACAACAGTGGTTGTCCATTCCCAGCAACTCTATTGTTAAACAAGTGCTCAGGTTTTCTAGCAGCCTTCTTTGCATTAATTAGTTATTTTATATTCTGAAAACTAGTTCAGCCAAAGGTTGTGTTCACTATATCTGTGTGGTTTTCTTTAACCTATTGAAGAGAATGTGGTGTACATATATGCCAAATATGCAGACACTCTGTTTTTCTAATCACAAAAATATTTTGTTCTTAAGTGTGAGTTGTTAGGTCTGACTTGCTTACAACTGAAGTTGTAAGTTCAAGTTCAAAAAGAACAGAAGCAACTGCAAACAAAGCATTTTTTTCCTCAATTAGTGCTCACAAATAAATGTAAGTAACTAGGCATAGTTAACCTGAACTCCTTTCTTCTGGTCTGTAATTCTTTAAGAAGATTCATATGCATCTATTTCGTATGATGAGAAATGCGTATTTACTCTCAGTTTGCTGTGGGATTCTTGTTTCATAGTGGGAATAATTAGCAATTATAATTCTTGATACTAAGTGTTTTGAGGTTATGCATGAGAGAAAGACAACAGTAGGAGACTGCAATTTGATCTGTGTTGCCAATTCTCAGCCATCACTTTGTTTTGCCTGGAGAAAGAAGCATTTGTTTGGAAAATTTGGCCCATGGAAACATTTCATTGAAGTTCTTACTTGTGCTGCTTCACAAATATATGGAGTTTAGGTACTACAGGGACGAGAGACAGGTAGGTGTGTGAAGAGTTACCTGTGTGTAGTTCTTCTTAGTCTTAAAAGCTGTCAGTTTGAGGTTCTCTATCCAGTAAAACCCCCCTTTTTTTTTTGGTTGGCTTCTTATTGTATGGTAGTCCTTCAGAAATAAGAATGCACCTCACTGCTGCACACTGGGTATGTACCATGTACCCATCATTTTTAACAAAAAATTGAAACCTCCATGTATCAATGAAGCTGATCCTCCAGCAGCATTTTCCAATTTACTTTTCCTGCTAGACCTTCCTGAAAGGCTCCATTAATCTTGGTCTGTAAAGTACTGGTGCCTGATCAAAGATGTTGGGGGTAGTGGGTGCTCAGCCTCTTTTAGCAGCACAGCCCAAGTGTGTGTTTTCCCTAGGTCAGGTCTTATCGTCTGGCGTGGGTTTTGGACTCTCGTGAGTAAATTTACTGATCTCTGCCATTAGGATGGGTTCCACAGTAAGGCCCTGTAGAAGGACAAAGCCAGGCTTCACACTCAGGGGTGTGAGACGTTCACACTCAAATTTGTGTGGTCATTCAATGCGCGAGGTAATAGGATAACATAAGAGAATTCTTGCTGAGATAGTGTTCAAGATATGCAAGCTTTGTATCTTA
Organism: Acanthiza pusilla; assembly: GCA_036630365.1. Taxonomy (NCBI): domain Eukaryota; kingdom Metazoa; phylum Chordata; class Aves; order Passeriformes; family Acanthizidae; genus Acanthiza; species Acanthiza pusilla. The sequence continues at coordinate 26,373,488 of JAXCHO010000164.1, forward strand.
GATATAATTAACACCTGCTTTTACTGCAACTTGAGGGCCTGCAGCTGAAGCTGTCAAAGTGCTTTTTTTTTTTTTTTTTTAATCGGTCTGGTAACAGTTAGGTCAGTGTTCAGCTAGGAACCAAATAGAAGTGAATTTCTGCAACTTAGCAAAAGGGAGAAACACCCAGAGTCATTTATGTTTTTACCTAGTGACATCCTTCAAAAACTCCAGTGATACCCATTCAAAATTTAGACGTGCTAGAATAATTTGATATACCCCCAAATATGCTGATGCAAGATTGTTTTACCTGCACTTTAGAAGTTATTTGCATTCAATTTTTCTCCAGTGAGTAATGTTTGCTGCTTAGTTTTTGTTGCATAGACTACATGGAAAAATGTTTGTCATCTTATGATGGAAAACACTGTACATGAGGCATCATATCTATAGTTAGATGAAGTTATAATTCTATACTTCTTTATAGATACTGTCCCAACTCTGTTGAATAAATGTTCCTTTGGTAGATCTTTTTCTCCCTGCTTTTTGTGAAATAATGGAAGAAAATTACCAGAAACACAATGTGACAGCCTCTGAGGGGTTATTTATGGGTATTCTGTGGTTTGTTTATGGATACTATATGTGTATTTTAATATTTTCACAAGGAAGGGATCATTGTAGTGAATGTGCCTAGAATCACACTGTTGCTTTGACTGAAAATTCCCAGAAAAAGCACAGTGCAGGATGCTATAGAGGCTGAAAAGTATATTTTCTTTCACCATTTCCAGCTTTGTGAAAAATCTACAGATAACAAATGTCTGTCAGATGCCCAGTAGAACTAGGAGTTGTTTCTGGAACTGATGTTTCTATCTGCATCTAAACCAGCAGCTATTCTATTCAACAACCCCAAAGTACAGTCTCAGTAGTGAAGCCAGCACGCTGGGAACCCTGATGTTCAGGGAAGAGAAGGGCCTGGAGAAATGTTGTGATGCTGCTGGGGAGATGACCACTGGAAGGAAGCTGCTGACATTGTGCCGAAGAACTTGATGAGCTGTGTGCTTTCCTGTGTGTTTGTCTGCAGACCTTTAACCTAGGTGTGAATTTTGGGTCATGCTACTCCTCCTTCTAACAAGAATCCTGGCACACTGTGACAGTGGGATGTGATGTAACACAGTTTCTGTGCTTCTGATGTCTTGGATATTTCCTTGTGTCTCTCTGCAGGATATTGCCCTCAGTGTTTACTGTTGTGAGTTCAAGTGTAAGGCATTCTTAGTTCATCTTCAAGATCTAGTTTGCCAGAAGATGTGAAACTAGGAACACCACAGTCTAAAGAACCTAAGGACATAGATCAGCATTTGTATATGCAGATATTGCTCCGAAGAATAAAATGTTGGTTAGATTTCAATGGGCATCATCAAACTTTTCAGATTTCAGCATGTACCTGCATTTATCTTTGGATTCCTGAAGTTTTTCTCTTTTTCCATTCTTTCCACAGTTTATGATGTATTCAGGATATCTGCTGAGAAACATAGAGAGCGAGATGGATAGAAAAAATAATTTCCCATCCTGTAATACTTGGTCATAACCCGGACTTAGTTGACATTCAAGGTTTTTTGAAGGCTTTTGTTTTGTTTTCTCAACAACTTTGTTTTCCTAAAACAAAACAAAGCAAATAAAAAAAGAGAGTGTACTCTGGTGTGGTCTTCCAATTAAAATACAGTGAACTGTGGGAGATTAGGCAAGAAGTCTTAGTTTTGTTGCATAGCCGCAGCACTGAGGTCTGTTTCAGCCTCTGGACAGCTGACTATCCTCAGATAAGTCTCTTTTAGCATTTTTTCTGCAAGATATTTCACTTCCTAAAATGTTAAAGGCTTGGGAAATAGGCGTGAAGTTGAGTTCCTTGGGCTATTATTTTTCCTTTTTGTGGGCCTTGTTTTCTTGGGGTTTTTTGCACCAGAAATTCTGTCTTGCACTGGGGAAATTCTCCCAAGGAAAACTTCACTGAAACTTTTACAGTTATCACTGTAGTTAGTTTGGATTACTCCCCCTGCAAAACCAAGTTAACTGGGATTTTTTTTCATTCAAATGATGCATAAACAGCTTTTATTTTTTTCCCCCCTCAATGAAGCTAGATAAAAATGTAAAAAAAAGAATATTGAAGACAAGCAAATAAATTTACAGGTTCATGACTTGAAAGTTTGTTAGTATGCAGTTATTTGACTAAGAATAAATTCTGTATGTATGCATGCCTGCCTCCTTGAGAATTAGAGAAAATTAAGACAGACCCTCCTCACCATGTCCATTTCTCCCTCCTATGAGAATCTAAGGAACTCATTTGGTTACTTTGCACCTTTGTAAATAATAATAATAAAAAGGTTTGGATTGTCTGTATCAGGGAAATTAGTACTTCCCACATCACTGAAGCGTGAAATCTAGTAATGTATTTTATTTGTTAAGTACCTGAACATCAATAATTGTTGATAAATGTTGAATACAATTATTATGCAGTGTCATCTCTAACTGCAATCTATTGTTTCTTGGTGTTGTAGCAGCAGCTTTCTATACTGCTACATTGTGTTTTTTTAATTTAATTTCCCTATTGTGCTCTGGGGTGTGTGTTCAGTTATAAGCATTCTAATTGTGCAGTCTGGTAATAGGAAAATTCTTAAAACTTCTGATTATATGTTTTGAATCTGTTGCATGATTCAGATAACTGAGATCTTTCATATTTATAGTTCAGTCATGTAGTAGACTCTTAAAGACACATTGTGCAGTTTGCACTAATGTAGAGGTTGTGCTGCTAATATCACTTGCCAGATTGACAGAACTGTGACTGTTCATGTAGTAAATGCATGGTGTAGGCAGCTGATACAGAAACAAGCTTTTCTGAATAGTCTGTCCCAACTGGTTTCCATCCTGCTGTGGATAAACTTATAGGGTAAATAAGAGTACTGACAAATTTGGCTTTGAAGTATTTTTTCCCTAGAGTTCTCCACCATTACTTCATCTGTGATGACCTTAAATGTGGTATCTCAACACCTTTGAAAGAGATTTGTGAGAACATAAAGTTCTTTTTCTCCTCAGCTTCATTGAAAAGACTAATTCAAAATGAAACTCTGGGAAAACTACATTAAGTGAATAAGTTTTATATTCTAACTTTGTGAATATCCTTCCACACCAAATGCTCAATTTCATGTCCAGACCACTTTCCGTAGGGATCTGTTTCTGAATGTACATCCGGCGTGTCAAACAAGTGACCTACAAGGAGCAGTATTACATCACTGCAAAATGAGTCTAATTGGCAAATCTTATTGAGCTTGGAATCAGGTCCCCAAGGTAAATGCTGAAACATTCACCGCACCTGGATGTCTGCCTTGTGTCATTCTGATTGCCCCTCTGGACAATAGGGTTGATAGGCTTATGACATAATTTCATTCACTTCTTTTTTGAGAGAAAATCGTGTCTGTGGTGCATAGTAATGACAGAAGGTCTGTAAAGTGGAAGAGCTGTAAGATTGGAGAGTCAACTTCTGGTTTTCACAAGCACGGGGGACCTTGGGGAGAAGAAGACTTTTTTTCCCCCCTCCTGGATGTATTGTAGTACTCTAAGTTTTGTAACAGTAAATGAACAAGGGAGGAAAGCTCTAGTCTTTGTTTAGACAAGATGTAATTATCCTTAAACTGTAATAGCTTTTTATAGTTTGGCTTTCAACTTAGGAAAAATATTATGGTATATAATTTTTGTTTTTAATATGTATCTGAAGAAAAGATATATTCTAAGAGCATTATTACGGAGCAAAAAAGTTTTGGCCATTCAAAGCTTTCAGTTGGATGAGCAGCATTTCATAGTGTTTTTCAGACTTTTTCAACCTCTTTAGGATCTTCCTAATCTAGTAGTTTCAGTCATTATTGAATGCAGTCCATTCCCCCCATTTTTGATCACAAGCAGCCTCTCTCCACCTTCCTACTACATCCCTTCAGAGTAACAGAACTGAAAGTGTGACTAGAGAAATCTTTGCGTATTTTTAGTTCTGTCTTGTCAGAATATTTTTCTTGGCTGAGAGAGAGCTAATGGCCAATCTGTTAATGTGTTTTAATGAGTATTCACTCTTTATGTCTGCTGCTCATCTTCTTTTCCTATAATTTCTTTCGTTGTTACTATGGCAAATTCCCTTACTTCTGGATTCCTCCTCCACTGAATGCACTTTTTACTTGCTTTTCAGCTTCTCCCTGTGCTGCCTTACCAGTCTTCTAGTCCTCCCTGTTTTCTTCCCTTGTCATGTTCTTCTCTTGCTTACAATTATCAGTTATTCCCTCCAAATATAACTTCTGGCTCATCATCAGACTTTCTGTAAGGTTGTCCTCTGGTGCTTTGATAGCTCTGTAGCAATGAAACTGGGTACCTGTGGTCACAGCTGGAAATGAGGAGGAGGAGAAAGATGAGTGGGCTGTGTGTGACCAGCATGTTCTCAGAGGCCTCGTGCTGGATGCTCAGTGGGCTGCAATGATCTGTTAAACGCTGCATATCCCATCCTGAAAAATCCAGCTACAAATGTTTACACAGAACACATACATGAACCTTCCTGCTCCGTTGGACTCACATACGTAAATATCAACATTTGATGTGAAGACCGTCCTTGCTGATCAACAGAAATAAGAGTATTCTAAGTACTTGCAGTGTAAAGGTTGTATAAATAGTAACACAGCAAAACAGGTTGAGCTGGGAAGTGTGAAGGTGGAGGCTGTGCTGTGGACATATGTGGAGTGTCGGTGTGTGACCCATATGAGTGACTGCTCTTGCAGACTGTTTTGGAGGCAGCTCCCACTCAAACAGATACTCTCGGATGACTTTTTTGGGCGAGTTTTGCCTGAGTAATGGTCTGCAAGTGCAAATGTTGAGTGGCTATAAGTGAGTATCAGGTGTTTGAAAATATTTGAGCACAGCCAGATAGCTCTTACGGGGCAATAATGCTCCAAAATGTAGGTTTGTGGGTTTTCTCTTCAATATTACAAAACAGAGGTTGTCAAACCAAAATGCCAAAAAATCGATATTGTTCTAAAATAACTCCTAGTTTTTTCTTGAGGCGTGTGAAATATGATGCCTAATAGGATATGCAGTGTTTATTAAACTAGTTTCCTTGCTATATATACTTTTATGATAAAAAGGTCCATCAATAATTGACTAGAATCGATTTTGAATTTTTTTATTCATTTTGATGGTTATAAGTGATGCCTGATCAGGGAATAATCAGCAAAATCGGGACACAAAATTGCAGAGGAAGGATGTTTGTTTTAAAATTAATTTTCAGTGCATTTAAGTCTGACTTTGGAATTCTCTATCTTGCTGTCCTCATGAATTTCATCTCTTTTCTTAGAGAAGCTGAATGACAGAGAAACATTGCTGTGTTTGAAAGGTGCCAGTACGTCTCTAGTCACATTTTGATCCTTGAATATTGTAAATTGTATGGTGGAATTTAAGTATCAGCTCTTGTAAGAAGTGAGGGGACAAGGAGATCAGCTGGGGGGGTTGTATCTAAACAGCTGTGCAGATGACTTACATTATTCTCATGCTGGTAGCAGCAGTTAAGTATATTCCTAGTAACAAGTTTGTTATTAAAGAAAAATGAATCTATTTTATTGGTGTCTGATATTTTAATTGGTGTTAGTTAGGTATGTTCTTGCTGTCATGGGCATTGTAAGCACTAAAGACATTCAACAAATTTCCACTTTCCCAAAGGAATATAAAGATTTTTGCTTAGGGCACAGTGATTGTCCAAAGAGCAGCCAAAAGGCAGAGCTTTGTATGTTATCAGATGATGTATTCGGACAAGGAAAGAAAATAATTTCAGATGGTTCTTATATAATATCAAGACTTATTTAAACAGTTTACTTGCACAGCGAATTATATTTGCTTTCATGAGGAGTAGTTTTAGAACAACTCTGCGGGTGTGAGAACATGACGATGAACTGCCCAATTTCTCCATCTGGTAAAATGTCCTTATAACAAATTTGCATACATCTTCATTTTCACTTGTGCTTGCATTTTTCCCTTACTCAACATTACTCTTACAATCATTCTCTTGCTTCATCTTTATTTGTAGATAGGTTATGCTATACTACTTTACAACTGTTTTCGTACTTATAGTTCTGTACTTCATCCCTTGTATAAATATATAGGCAAATTGATAAATTAGGTATTTTGTGCTCAGGAAATCTGCTTAGCCCTTTTGTAATAAAGAGCATAGTGTATTTCCATGAAAAATTGCCAGCATCATGTTGAAAGCATGTTACCCATCTTTTTATTATCTTCATTTTAGTACCAGCATCTTTGATATGCCCATCAGCCTTTTGTCATAATATAAACTACTGAGTCTTTAACTATGGAGATCTTCAAGGCTATTGATTCAGGACTGAATTGTGTAATCCTTTTTCTGTTGTTACTGATATATCATAATTGCATTATGTTCTGATAATTTATATAGATTTATCTTTTGTGCCTGGAAAAAAATATTAAAGAAAACCCCACAATAAAACCTCAGACAAATAATAATAATAACTGAGCATGTAAATAGCTAAGGAACCAGGTTTGTATGGGTAAGTGTTTTATTCCCCCAAGGTTGCATTATTGGAAAAAATGTTTAATGCGAACAGGTTAAAAAGATGATCAAGTTAGTAAAGAGAAAATGAAAGAGAAGGATCATGATTAACATGAATAATTTCAGAAGTTATACAAGAAGATAAAATAGAAGATATTTGTTTCTACTTCTATTAGTCTGTTGAATTCTGAAGTGGAAAATTGAGAACAGAGACTAGGAGACATGTGGGGATTTTATACAACTTTTTTTATATTGAAATCTGCTAGAGGATTCCACTGAGTCAGTATTTGGATATATGATATGACATTTACATAGGTAGCAGGGGTATCTGGGCATCTGATGTTTAGTAATGGTGACAATAATGATTTTCAAGTGGGTATATACCTCAGGCTTCAGAGTTCAAGCCAGTATTTAGTAGCTTGAAACAAGGATGAACCCCAATGTGTGGCAAGATTATCCTTGTCTACCTACTGCAAATTCTTGTTTCTTTCTGTGAAGCAGCTGGTGGTGACTGCTGTCAAAGACAGGACCTTGGAAGTGATCCAGTGTTGCAGTTCCTTTGTTCCTCAGCCCTCCCTAAGTGCTATTTCAAAGACTCATGTCTTGTAGCATGCCTAAAAGATAAATGCAATTTAGCTATTTTGGGAAATGAAGGAATTTCAAAGCTCAATAGGACTGTAAACGCATTGACTAACTATTTGATGAAAATGAATGTACACAAGCATACAAGAAGAAAACTGCATTTACCTCTGTTTACAGATTTTCGATATGGGTGCTGTGGAACATTTGTGCACATGTTTATCTATTATCCACATGTATGTACATGCTCACCTGACTCCATAAGGAGCTGCCACTGAAGCATAGATGCCTATAGATATAGAAGTATCCATAGAGGCTCTTTAAAGTCTTGCATACAGCTTGTGTGAGTGCTTTTCTTTTTTTTGCTATTCCCCCCACTTGTAAATGCCAAGGTAACTTGTGTGTAAATCTGACCTACAGGCCATTGGACTCAGTGGGAATGTTTCCAGTTACATTAGAGATAATGTTTATAGGTGAATAACTAATAAGCAGAGCTGACTAATTTACTTCTGTGTACTTGGGCTATGGCTTACTTGTATGCATGTGCTCACATGCTTTGCAGGCACATCAATGAAGGCAGTTGGATTTTTGCCCCAGTTTCTGTAGTTGTCATCACTAACACAAGAGTATCATGAAATACTACATTCAGCGACCTTGTGATTACAGGTTCTTTCTTGCTGGACTGGGGTGTGAAAAAAATCCAGCAGCTTGAAGAGCATCTGATTTTCTCTTTTTTTTCCCCTTATAAGAAGCCACAAGATAAGGCTGGATTTTGATTACTGCAACAATTTCTCAACCTTTAGAGATAGGTTTCTTCTTGTCATAGCTGAATACTTTATTAATTGTTCAATCTGATAAATGGCTAAATATGCTGATGAACATGATGGCTGCAGTTGCATATACAGTTCCTTATCTGTATAATTTCAAGAAATGTAAAGTCAAAGATAATAAGCCATTTGTTACAAAATACAGCAGGCCTGGTGTCAATCATGTAGCACTAGCTAAATCTGACAAGCCCTGAAGTCTCTTCAGTAACTTGCAATATATATATATATAGCAATAAATATATATAAATTGCAATATATATAACTTGCAATAAATCCCCAAATTAAACATATTTTCTAATCCAGAGGCTGCTAGAAGCTAACGAGATCTTGGAAAACCAGGAGGAACAGGTGTACTAATATCCCCATTTATTTAGTAAATTAAAGAAGTAGTTAATGACAAAATAAGAAGAGAGCAGAAAGCTGGATTTTTGGTTTTTTTTCCCCTGAAGCTATGTGTAGTTTGGATGGAGTGCAAAAACTCTAGATTTCCATATAGAACTAAGTAACCTTATCACATAGCCTACCTCTGTGCAAATCTTGCATTTAACCACATAGTTTGTTACTCCTGTGTTTTGAAAACTCCTGTTTTCTTTCTGATGTTGTTTCTTCTGTGTGTTGAACTTAAATCATGGCCAGAGTGAGAGCTGCAGGTGATAAATGAGTCTAGATTTGACTGAGGATTCTTGTTTGAAGAAAGTTCTTGGCTTTAGTTATGGGGTTTCCTGGAATTACTTGATAAGGGAAGGAAGTAAGGAGAAAAATCATTGCCCATCATGAAAAGATTTGCTTTCTACAGTTTTTTGATTCTTTGATCGCTAAATTGAAGGAGTGGTAGAGAGCAGAGAGTGTAGAAGAGGGTTTTCCTGTTCTTTTTTTCCAATTTTTGTATCTGCATTTGTGAGGATGAAACTCTTTCACACATGAAATACAGGTGAAAACACAGAAACCTATTTCAACTCTTTTGGATGTTTTCATTCATAATACCTTTAATTTGGAAGAAGCTGAATTAAATATGAATTGCAGTGCTGATGGATCACAGTCAGTATGTCTACAGAAGTGAAACATGAGTAAAGAGAATTTATAACATACGCTTCCTTTTGCTATATGGAAGAGAGCCAAATACAAAGATGCCTCCTAGATCAGTAATGTGTTTATGGAGATGTGCAGATCTTTTAGCTAAAGCTAAAATTTTACTGAGATATGCAAGCTATTCTATGGTGCTTTAAATCAAAAATGTGTAGAGCCAGTCATGACAATCTTTATCAACTTGGACAAAATTAATTTTTCTTGGCTATTTTTTGAGATTTTTAATAATGTGTCTTAGATTTATTTGGCGTATGGCATAACATTCCATCACATATAATGTATCTTTACTGATTCATTCATCTAGACATTCTAGGTTCAAGTTTATAGAACAAATTGAATAATTTCCTGAATTACCTACATTTATAATCAAGCCTTTCCAAACATTTTGTTTGTCTTTCCTAATTATGAACAAGGTCAGACTAAATAACAGCCATAATGAAAAAATGAACAAAAATGAACATAAATAGTAATCCTCAGTTCTAATTACATAATCTTATAGAAGAAGAACAATTATTTGACCCTTGGTTTCTGCTCACATAATCTGGCTTGACTTCATTGACCTAAAATATCCTAAGTTTTATCACTGGAGAAATTTTTCTCTCCTTCCAACAAGCAGATGATGTGTCATTGAAATCAGCAAAGACCTAGATAAGATTTTGGATCCACTTGCAAGTGCTAATGAAAAAAGTTAACATTCCTATTCTTACATGCCAATCAATTGTGATTCCTTTTATGCTGTTCTGATATGGAAATAAACCCTTTCTACATCTAGAAGGGAGCATGAGCAAGACTTGCTCCTGCACTGACGGAGCTACAGGGACTCCTTGCTGGCCAGGGCACAGCCAAAACCACACCACATCTCCCCCTCCTGCCCTCTTCAGAATCAGTTCTGGATTTAGTTTGCCTTCCTGCTTGTTGCCGGAGAAGTCACAGGTATCTGTGTTTAAGGCTGGATAGGTGCTTAGAGAAAACATATAGAAGGTGTTATTTGCCAGGGGAAGCCAAGTAATCAGGTAGAACTGAGATGAAAATGATAGGTGAATTATCCTGTGCTGAGCCCTCTGTGCAAGCATCCAATCTGAAGATTTCCAGCCGAAATTTCTGTGAGTGCATTTTTTCTGCAGATCAAACTGTTCTCTGTAGTTTATCTGCTGCTGAGGTAATGACTTTTAATTAATGATACACATATCAAAATTCCTAGTGGTATTTTGTTCCAATCTGTCATTCAGTTAAATATGTATGAATTGTTCTTGCACGGATCTTTTGGTTCTGCTTTTGGACACTGCTGTGGATTGTTCAGTGGCTCTTACGTCTGATAAAATGCCATGTCTTATAAAGATTGTGTGTCCGGAAGTTTGTTACACTTTTTCTTTCTGTGAGATTGGTCAAGAAAAGGTAGCTACCTTCCTTGCAAACTTTGAATTTCATATCTTTGGACTATCACAGCTAAAATAGCACTGCCTCGTGTCCTGCCGTGGGACACAGCAGATCCAACAGGTGGGATGTGGAAGAACCTGCAGTAATGATGTGTTACAGACCCTGGATTGTGTTAGGTGAGCCATGGCATGGACTGTACAGCAGGGAGCTATGCTCTGTGCAGGGTTGCCGAGCAGCCAATGAAGGTGTTTTGTCTGGGGGCTTTTTCCCTTTATGATAAAGCAGTGTTTTCATTTTTTATCTGACTTGGGTGTCCTGGCACATTAATGTATGAATACTAAATGCTTTATGTGCTGGAACTTATTAGGCTGAATTCTTCACTCAGACTGCACTTCCTCTCAGGATCTCTTGTTACGTCTAATGAGTTGAATGGCATGGTGGCAATCACCTTAATGAGGTCAGAATTTAAGGCTGAAGAAAAATTGTATTTAGTATCACTTTACTGAAACTTACTGGAGGTGCATTTTTTTCAACAGTCTATTACAGTGGAGACAAGAAGTAACCAGGTAATTATGGTCTAACTGGGGTGGGGTTTTTTGTGTTTTGGGATGTTTATATATATATATGTGTGTGTGTGTGTATATATATATATATATATATATATATATATATATATATATATATGCAGACATTGCAATGGGAGAATCTTTCTGAAGTGACATTACGGTAGGCTAATTTCCAAGCATAATGAGCTGGTTTAAAACAAACAAATTGTTGCTGTTAATACATAGTAAGAAGCAGACAATTCATGTAGTTTTACCAGGCTCTTTGAATTGGATGCAAAGAAAAATTAATTTTGTTGTTGTTCCCCCTTTATAGTAGGAAATTATATGGAGAGAAGATGTAGCAAGGGGGAGCATAGAGGAACTGTTCTGTGCTGTGAGCCAAAGGACATCATTAGGAACACTTCTGTTATCTGGAAGCCTGACTTCCTGTCTCAGTTTCCTTGTGGGTCTCAATGAATGGCAGAAGAAATGGAACACTTTCCTGCTTGGCCAAAAACTCTGCTAAATGACTCCTTTGGCTGCACGCCACACCATGCTCCGGAATAAATCCTGCAGCTCCCCCCTGAGTCTGGAGGGTACTTGCTGTAGCACCTTGGGGCTGGTGGAGTGAATTTGAGAAAGCCCTACCTTCCCATGAATACCTTAATGCATCAGGTGTCCTTTTGTACGTCTTGAAAGATTCTCTTTGTGACAGAGAGCAGCAGATGCATTGACATTTTAATGCAAGCTTCCGTGAGAACGAAGGGATGTTGAAGAACTACAAGTATGTTAGAATTTTCCTATTTGGTAAATGATTTTACTATGATGAAAATAGTGTAGCATGCCTTGTGAAAAGTACCAAAGACATGCTTAAAATAAGATGCTTTTAGATATGCATTTGACTCAATTCCTAGTTTTCTGGGGCTTTTTCCCCACATCAACTAATGTTGATGTGCTGAAGTTATAAATATACTTTTATTGTAAAGTATAAAAATAAGGTAATGAAGATTTTTGCATATAGAATAAAGCAAATTTCAGACATCTTATTAAGTGCAGTAGATGATGTATCTGTCATCTTATATGTATAGAGAGGATTTTAAATAATTGTTTTTTTATTTCTGGTCTTTGGTGCATTTTCTTTAACATGCATATTGACCCCCAAAACTTTCAGTATCCTCTCTTAGCTCTGATTTTAATTAAAACTGCAGCACCAAACTTTTGGTTGTTGTTATTGTCAGTTTCTATACTTTCTACTTTAACTGCAATTGGCAAGTAAGAACCTTGCAGCTGACTCAAAGGAAACTTGGCGAAATATACACCATTTCCCAATGGCCTTTTTCTATAATAGAAGATATATGGGACATTGTTTTAATAATTTTTGTCTTGTTTTGCATCCAAGAAGAAAAATATTCTTAATCCTCTGGAGCAGGGAAGTGCTTACCATAGTGTTCTGTATGTGTCATCTTTCGAAGGTGAAAAGCAGCTGTCCATCTGGAAATGTTGGGCATAGTTGGAAAAAAGTACAGAAAATACTTAATGCCACTGGTATATTTCAACAAGAAAGTATTGATCAGGTTCTGGTTTGTTTGGTTTCCTTTGTTTTGTTTCATCTTCGTTTTTTTTCCCCCTGCTAGTTTGCCTCATAGTTTTTACTGTGTGTTCCTTGTTCAGGCTTTCCTGAAATTTAATGTAAACTTACTCTGTGTGATTTTCATGGCATACCATCAGAGAGGGTGATGTGAAACAACGCTTGTCCCACTGAAAGAGCTGCCAGCTTTTTTCATCTCTGGGGATGCAATCGTGCCAGACAGGCTTGTTGTTGAGGTCACTGGGTTTTTTTCTCAAGGAAGCAGAACCGCTGGATTATGCCCATCATGTCAATCCATCCTCTAGTCTGTCTTCAGACTCCTTTGTATAAGCAGCTAACTGCTTCCTAATGGGGGCTGCCCTTGGCTGACCATCAGTGCTCCCAGCATCGATACCCATGCATTTTGAGGCTTGCCACTAGTGGAGGCATAGTAGATGGCCTTTTCTAACTGTTGGCTACAGGAGGAAGCAGAGACTGCCTTTTTATGGCAGTTTTTTGATGTTAAGATCATGATTTTGAAAGCTGAAAGTAGGGAGATCTCATTTATTCTCATTTCTTCCCCTTCCCGAGCAGCAATACAACCTTGTCCTTTCTGTGGCACCTAAGAGTTCTCTCCAATATTGTCCTTGTCTTATCGTCTCCTGATTCAGAGGAAGAAGGAGAGACGTTTGTGCCTGTCCACTGTTTTCAGAGTCACTGGTAAGATGCCACCAACAGTTCCTCATCCTCTGCACGCATGGCATAAAATGTAAGATTTTAACTAACATAATGGAGAAAGTTTGATTTGTATTGTTAATGTGGGTGTATTTCAGTGTCTGTAGTTAAGAATTTCTGGTTATTTTTAAGAGGTGTCAGGTAGTTCCACATAATAAATGAAAAAAAAATCACCTCCTTAATAAGAGGATTTTTTTGAGCTCCAAGGAGAGAGAACACTAAACGTGCAGAAGGCAGTGCAAATACATGTTTGCAAATTCTTTGATTCTGTACTTATTTTTATTCACTATATTTTAACCTTTATGTAAGATGAACTCTTCTCACCTTTTGTGGTCTAAATTCCTGTAGTTAAATGTAGATGCTCCTTCTGAAAAAATATTACAACCTAGCAAATTCTGATATTGTCCTGCTAACAGGACAAAATTTGGCTCTACTATTTATATTATTTTCATCCTGACTTTTGAAGTAGGGATTTGGGTCCAGTATTAGAAGTTTACCTTTTAAGGACTCTGGCCTATTACGCTTTACCAGTATTGCACATCATCATATTAGTTAGCTGCTTAATATCTGTATTCACTATGTAATATTTGTCTAAGGATATTGTATCACATCTATAATTTACCCCAAAGAGTTTTGCATTCCTGAGTTTGTGTTTGGTTTGTTGTGTTTTATTTTTTTTTCCAGAGAATTCTCTGAAATAAAGCTTGCACAGAGTGTCTTTCTGTCGGTTTTCTGACACTAATGTAGGAGGAAGTAGGTCTTTAGTACACACATGGTACTGCAAGTTTGTGAGAGGGAGTAGTGCTTCTTTATGTAGACTGGCCTATGGATTGATTTGGTTTGGATAAAGTTGGTAATAGAATGCAATATTGATGCATCCAGTGACATGTCTGTGAGGAAAGCTTGTCAGTGCATCACAGGCTTGCAGATAAAATCTGAGTTAAAATTATTCCCAAAGAGGACTGCCTGAAGGAGATTGTTAAAGTTTGCCCTGACTACATCTGTCAAGTTCCTGTTCAATAGCAAAGCTAGAAGAGTAGTAAGAAACTGGGTAATTCTAAAATTGTTATTCCAGTTGTTGCTTATATAAATGACATTGTGTTTTAATTCTTATGTAGTTGAGTGGCTGTGGCAGTTTGAATTTTTTTAGATCATCAATTTAGACTTGAGATACTTATTGTGCTAAAACATTAGCAGATCTTGGTTATAAAATGTCTGCTTCATTTATTCTGTCAAAATGAACGTAATGTGGTTACCAAGCAAGACTTCACTCTCAGTCAGCTCCATAAGGTCCATTAAGCTGAGGGTGCTGGAACATCTAGCTGTAGTATACTTTGACACAGAAACAGTTTGATAGATCATCTGTAACTTGAAGAAGTGCATGAAATTGGGTTTTAATTGTGAAGGTTTTATGTAATTTGGTAATGCAAATGAAAAAAGGGAAATTACTGTCATTATGTGTTCTAGATAAAATCTTGTGGAAGTGTTTGCCAGCCACTTCTCTGTTTTACAGAACAGGCTAACATTAAATATAGAGTAGTAAAATCTGCATAGGGGACAGTTTGTATTTGAAGATGACTTGCTTTAAAAGCTTACTGTTCTATGTAGTATGTAGATTTTCCTGGAAACAAAGTATGTCTTTATTTCAATCCATTTACTGTACTTGCAGAAATATTTGTGGTATAGGAGCTCATGCTATAACAAAAGAAGCCATTCCAAAGTGAACTGCAGGTACTAGCGAAAATGCTGATAAACTTAACAAGGACATAAGTTGCTTGGTCACCTGAATATACTGTTTCAAGTCTGTTTCTTGTGGAGAGAAAATAAAGTCTTGGTAGTGTGTAGTTGTACCACCTAACTTCTGTTGCTTAAAGGCTGAGTTTTGTTCTTAGCTAAGTCAGTGGGCATTGACTTAACATCCACTGGCAAATCTGTCTTGGAACTCTCTTACAATTAATACATTATATTAATTGCAATATTAATATATTGTATTCATAGTTTGGATGAGATAGACTGGAAGGGGAAAATGAGCTGTCACCCCTATCTCATCCAAACATAAAACATGTCCATCTAGTAATAATAATAAAAAAAAACCAAAACCCATTCCTCTTGATCTGATGCATTGATGGACTATTTTGTGGGAGAATGAAAGCAAATCCTCCACTGAAGTGCAATATACATCTACCTTCCAAACCACATTTTCATTTATCAGTAGTGCCCAATTATCTGCCCAAAACTGTAATCGTCAGTTCACGTTTTGCAGGCACTTGTTGTGCATTAATTTTTGGTTTGAATTTTCCGAAGTACATGTTATAAAGGGCAACCTCTTTTAACTGTATGTACAGTATTACACTCACTATATACATTTTTGGCTTTTGCTGTAAAGTGGTAGACAACCATTATATTAAAGTCACTTTTGGCAAACCCTCGTGTGCACAGAGGTGTCGAATATTCACTTTGGGCTGCCCAAAAATGATCTTCACCAGATGGGCCCTTTAATATTGTGTGCAGTTTTGACAAGAAAGACATTGAACTACTAGAGACCATCCAAATGAGGCCAACAAATCTGGTGAAGGGCCTTGAGGAGATGCTGTATGAGAAGCGGCTGAGGTCACTTGGTCTGTTCAGCCTGGAGGAGGCTGAGGGGAGACCTCAGTGCAGTTACAGCTTCCTCATGAGGGGAAGAGGAAGGGCAGACACTGATCTCTCCTCTTGGTGAGCAGCAGCAGGACTTGAGGGAACACACTGAAGTTGTGTCAGGGCAGGTTTAGGTTGGATATTAGCAAAAGATACTTCACCCAGAGGGTGGCTGGGCACTGGAACAGGCTCCCCAGGGAAGTGATCACAGCACCAAGCCTGACAGAGTTCAAGGATTGTTTGGACAATGCTCTCAGACACGTGGGGTGCGTGCAGGGTCAGGACTTGGACTTGATGGTCCCTGTGGGTCCCTTCCAACTCTGATTCTGCGAAAACCACTTCCAGTTGCATTATGTCAAGCAGGGTAAACCAGTGAACAGTTGGCAGTTTCTGTGTCATATCTGTCATTTAGGGTCTTGCTCTCAGATCTAGCTGTGTAGCTCTCGGCTTTCATCAGCAGCAAGCAGCATGCCTGTGCTGCCTGCTGCCAGTGCCCAATGAAAATACTCTCTGGGGACTCCAATTCCCTGATATACACAAGTTAAGATGGACTAAGAAGAAATCACCATAAATCTGAGGCTTTGTGGAGACTCTGAATGTTTGGCACTGTGGGAAGCAATTCCTGTTGCTCATCCTCTTAAAACTTGAGCCCAGAAAAAGCAGTGTGGACTGAGTAACAGGCTTACTGAGTAACCAGCTGTAGGAGGGCGAGAAGCTGGATGGAAGAGGGAAAATGGAATGATACCTTTGCTGAGCAGTTGTTGGGTAATTCCTAGAAAAGCTAGGATTCATTATAGCCCTGTTAAATGGTTCCACACACAGTTGGTTACTCTTTTTGCATGTCAGGGACATATTTTAGTACAAATGGCATATTGGGAAACATGTGGGTCCCTGTCTATGATTTAATCACTTTTCTAGATAGCTTTATGTTCAAATGTGATTGTTACAGTTTTCTTTCTTTCAAAGATGCATATTGTGTCTTCCACTCTAGTCCTCCTTTTCCTCTCAGCACACTATGTAGTTTTGTTGTTGACTTTAAAAAAATATTTTATTTAATGATTTTTAAAATTAGTAAAAGACTCTTGTCTTTGTACAGGACCTTTTTAGGTTTGTCTGTTAAAATACTTAACAGAGGTGTTTAATGAATCCCAGGATTTCTGTCCCCTCATCTTTTAGGGGGAAATTGCCAGCACACAATCTTTTAGATTGCTTTTGGTAAATGAAAATTTGGACAGATCGATTTTTTTGTTTCTTTTCTAGTCAGACACATCCATTCCTGAACAGTCTCTGAAAGCTTTTATTGCCCTCTCAGCCCATCACAGCCCTTCCCAGGAGTGGACCTCATGGAGTCAGGCTGTTGTGCACCAGTAGTCTGGAACCAGGCATCACCTTTCAGTTTGCCCAAGATGCAGTTTTGTTAATAGAAACAGCAGCAATAAAAACTTTTACCCTGACTTCTGAATAATCAGCTAAAGTTTCTTTACTGTATATCTGACCTTTGCCTTCCATCAGCACAACCAACACCCCAAAAAGGAATAACAGAAAAATAACTTTCATCTTAAAAACTGCACTCACCTCTGTGAAACAGAATTACATCTCCCCTCTAGCCAGTGTTATTTTGTTTTCCAGTGGACTGCCCTTACAGAGATTGTAAGTTATAAGGTCGTCTCTGGTTTTGTTCAATATATTTAGAAAAGTTCCTATTATGTTTTTCTTTTATTGTTTATACTGGCTGGAAGAGCAAAACTAAAACTTTCATCTCAGGTTGGAGCATAATTTGGTGTGATTGCTCAGCTTCTGATCTCACTACCAAAAATGTCTTCTTTTAGGAGTTGATAAAAATATTTGGCTCTGTTTCACCACAGTCACTCTTGGCAGTTCTTCATCTGCTCTTCTGGGGTTTCCATCTGCTCTTTTATTCTGCAGTTTCTTCTTCAGGCCCCAATTCAGCAGCAACAATTGCAAATAAGGGAAAACATCACTGATTTTTCTGAGGGTATGGGGTTGGATGCAGGTGCTATTCTGCATCTCTGTCAGAATCTTCCAGGATTTTATCTCATTGCTAAAATAGAGAATATGGCAATTCCCTGAGGCTTTGAGTATTCCTTTGTTCTTCCTCTCTCACAGGTGTCCAAAGATTTAACCTAGAGCTGTATACATTACTTAAACCTGAAACCAACAAATCTGTGAAATCAAATATGTTACACGGGCTAAGGAAATTTTTTTTTTATCTAGTGAACTTTTCAAACTAAAGTCTTCTTAGTTACAGAACAAAGTGTATGAATGCATGTGCAATTAGATTTATTTAAAAGCTTTTGTGAAGTTTTTCCCAGTAATTCATACTTGTTCTGTTATTTAAGCACTTTCAACTTAAAAAAAAATTCACAACTCATAATAGGGGTTATTGATGCTGAATAATCATTTGCTCTCAAGTGATTAAGCTGCTAACCAGCACTCTACATTATATTAGGAAAAAAGATAAAATCACACATATACATGACTGTCTGCTTACTTATGTATTTCACTTTCAAATGTGCTTGTCATTTCACAGGGTTTTTTACCTCTTATCCATGGATTTTTTATGGAAAGCGCAATCAAAGTTTCCTCGATCATCTAGCTAGAGAAAATGTAATTGTGTAGTGCTGGTGTACCAAAAGGCATATCATTATAGTGAAACCCCTATATTCGTTACTCATAGGAGACAGCTTGTCTGACTTAATGTAAAGCTTAATCAGGAGGTTTAGAAGGGAAAGTAACCGAAGAAAAAAGAACTTAGTGGTGAATCCATGCATAATGAATTGATTCATTCAGTGCTTCCCTTGTATTTTTTTTTTTTCACTTGCTCTTGCAATGTACATTTTGTCATACTGAGAATTTAATTAATGGTAGGGAAAAAAAAAGTAATAGTCCCATGTCAGCCTAGCACTGACATTTATGACAGCCTTCTATTGAGTTAGCAGGTTTTGGTTTTTTTTTATATAGAATGCTGACAACTTATCATGTAAAAGCTTTTTAATAACTTTAACAGTGAAAAAGATTATTGAACAAAAAAAGTGGTTTAACAAAAATCTTTACATTATCCATTTGCTGAAGCATGCCTTCTACACAGCTCTTGGTTTCCTTTCAAAAAACTATTTCATATATTTGCATAGTGCTTTTTGCTGTCTCAGAACTATTGTGTAAAGTAGAGATATTTACAGCAGAAGTATATGTGACAGATTTTTTTGGTTTAAATTTTATCTTCCTTTCACTTTTGAAAATAACCATGGACAGAAGTGTCCTTTGACCACTAAAATAGCCAGAATGTAATATTCAGCTGTACTGGAGGAGAAGCCTAGGGAGCCTAAAACATCTTTTAAGATTAAAAAAAGTAAATTTACTGATGTATGTTAGCAAATCAGCTATTCATGGTGTTTTCAGGCATAGTGATGTGGTTGTGGTACAAAACAGGGAGGAGAAATGCTGCAAGGATTCATCTCTGATTCCTTACCCTCAAATCCTCCTAAGTCAGCTTTTAGCATTTCCTACCAACTCTGTGAGCTGAAGACAGGTGGTTATTCCTTTCCCAGTGTACCTGGGGCAACTGCTGGAAGAAATGGGAGTGCAACTGGAGGCATTGCATCAGCACCCAACAGAGTTTGCAGACCTGATGGCTACTGCCGTGAGCCTCTTGGCCAGTGCAGTCTTTTATCTTTCTCTCTCTACTGCACCTTGCTGACTAAGTATACCTTCTTTCTTCTGTCTATTTTGAAATGTAAGAAGATACCAGTCTGTCTGGGAAGCTGCCTCTATAATTTTTTTCCAAAAGCAGAAGGGGAGAATTGATTCTGCCTTTATCACAGGGGAAACTTGTTCCCTGCCCTGAGGGTTTAAAATAAACTTGGCAAGTCTTGATGAGCCCTTAGTCACAAGAATCTGTTACATGTCCTTACTGCATCATCTTCTGTATTCGGGAGTGACCTGGTTTCACCACAGTTGGTCCTCAATAAACAGATTAATGCAAGCAGGTGCTACAATTACTGCTTGTTAAGTCCTGAAAAACTCCTTCCTGCTGATGTCACCATCCCTAGGGGTTGCTGGATGATCTGTTGCCTGCATGGCCATGAGGAGCTGCTAGCAGGTAGGGGAAATCATCACAGGGGACCTTTCCCATGGTGGTGGCGGGGAGGAAGGAGTGGAGAAATCATCACAGGGGACCTTTCCCATGGTGGTGGCGGGGAGGAAGGAGTGAAACAAAAAAAAGATTTCTTTTCTTTTTTTTTTTTTGGAGAAACTATGGAAGTGGTAGTTTTTTGGAGTTCCTGAAGATTCAGGATCCTGAAGAACTATTTGTGAGTCATGAAGATGTTTTTGAGGGAGGCACTTGTATAAAGGTTGACTGGCATGTATTATAGCCTCATGGGGTGAAATACAAATAATGTGGGAAGGGAGAAACTGTGGTGAGACATCCATTGACTACTTCATTTTAATCTTACCTTAAGAGCTTAGGAGAAATTTTACTATGGGGTTCTGTACAGCCACAATTTGTCCTTTTCTTTTACTTATAACTAAAGAATCATCCTAAATACTTTTGTCCTGTCTCAGTATAAAAATTTATGGTGGTCAGCATCACTGTTTGTAACATCCAGGGTGTCACTGGATTGCACTGTAAATCATTATAGGCACATATAGGTAATACTGCCTAAAATACATTGTGAAGCAGGTGCTAATACGTATCAGTGAAGTTGTTTGCGGGTTCTTTTGGTGATTTTAACTAACTTTGTGGTCAGACAACTGCTACTTATAACTTCAGAGATATGTCTGCCTTGAGTCCAAGAAAGTCAATGTAGTGGATGAAAGAGCAATATTGAGAAGAGGGTGATTGCTGAGATAAGATTTGAAGACTCAAGCGAAGAACAGCTTCCCTGTGGCTCTGTTTTTTGCTGTCAGGTACATTGTCTACAATCTTATCCTAGTTATTTATTCTACCTTATTCACGCCATTACAGGGTAAAAATAGGACCTCTTTAAAATGGTTTTGTTTCTTTAGCACCTGAGGGCCTCAGATGAAACGTATCTTGCACTCCATCTGGAAAAATGATCTCTTGCAAGCTCTGCCCAGGCAAATTCTATATTTGTATAGACGGATGTTTGGCCTGGAAGATCATCTTTGGTGACTCAGTGCATATGCCAATATGTTGCTGTTGACAAAAATGGAAATTTTGGCTAGAATATTTCTTCCAGGGATTGTGTCAGTTGCTTTGGGAGGTCTGGCCTCATAAGCTTGTATATTTACCATTCTTGTGGCAGTGTTCCAACACTGGTTTTAGGTGGGAAACAAAACTATTATGAAAGATGTCAGTAATTGTATACTTTATTCCAGAAATTCCCAGTTCCACGGCTGTCTGAAAATAGTGTGATGCTCACTAAGATGCTCAGGTCTGTGCAATAGAGCAGAGCTGCTTGACAAGTCCTCTTGGTTTTGTGGGCAGGTGTACTGGCCGAAGAGCATAAAGAAAAAGACCAACAGGTTTCTCAGTAATAGTATGTTTCTCTGAAACTGATGTTAATAGCTTTTCTGTTGGTTTAATGAAGTAAATGGAGCTCACAAATGCTGTGGTTTTCTGCTCTTGTATGTTTGTCTCTTTAGAAAGATACTTTATGCAAGTTACAGAGCGGGGTTTGGATTTTCTCTCCTCTCCTCCATAAGTGCGATATTTATCTGATATTATTGAAATCACTTCCTGAGTGGCTCAAAACACTTGTCCTTCAAGTTTCTCAGAGCCCCCTTCTCCCAGTCTTCCTTAGCTTGAGAACTAGCTTTGCACAATGAAGAAACTACACTTCTACTAAGAAACTACTACTTTTAACTACACAAAAGACACAAAATATTGCAACAAAACTCCCTAAAATGCTACATATATGAAATCAAGTGTGAAAGCAAGGAAAGCTTATTACCTACCCCCCTGGCCTGTTTAAGACATGATGTGCTGTTTACATGTAGTGTCTTGCCCATCTGTGGCAAGTGATCAGGTCAAATAAATGAATAAATAGTAGTCTAGACTCTTGAGTACTTTAGTCTGGCAGTAAATTAAATGAGAATTTGCTCATGTTAAAAGCTAGATGAGTATGTCAGAGCAATAATAAGGTGATGGAAAATACTTTATCCAAATATACTAGTACCGAAGAGCTACAGAAGATCAGTGCCAAACCCTGGATCAAACTGAACGCCCACAAGCACAGCTGACACCAGAGGTGGGTGTGGAGTTCAGGGAAGAGCCAAAAATGAACTGGGATTTTTACCTCCGTCAAAAAAACTGTAGTTTGCCCATGTGCAAATCACACAGGAGATAATGAAAACTCTACTAGCTTTTTAAAAAAATCTTTTTGCAGAAGTTTGTTGATTATCTCATTTTTAAGGGATAGTCTGCAGAAAGCTAGATTTCCCAGACACACCAGGAAGGCATTGGTAGTACGATATCTCTGAGCACTCTCAGTTGTTGTAGGATAAGTGGCAAAGTGGGAAAACGTGGGAAAAATTATGTCAAATCCTTTGTTTATGCCTAAAAGTGCTGTCCGTTGTCCTAGGCAGGTTCATTTTCAAGTTGGCTACATCTTCCGTTCTTCTGATGCAGGTCCATTCTAGAAACGAAGGCATGAGGCAGCCATGACACACAGAAAACACTTTACATATTTCATGGATTAATACTTTAGAAGAAAAATATGAAACTTTTGCCTAGGTTTTTTAAAATGTTCAGTTATCATGTAGACTCGGGTAAAGTACAGCTCTGCACTAGAGGAAACTGTCTTGCCTCTGAAAATCTGTTGGAAAGTGAAAGAGACATATAAGGCAGGAATGTGCTTTGATAATAATTGGCATGATCTGGTACAGCAAGAGGAATTGGAATTTGTGCTCATTTCTAACTTGTGCAGGTGCTAAAGTGTATTTTTATGTGTGTCCTCGCTCTTAAATCAGTGTTCTGTTTCCTGTATGAAGAAAGGAGGTTCTCCTCTGCAGTTAGGCAATCTAGATGGCTGTTACTGATTACTGAGTAAAGAAGGTGAAGTCAAAAGGGAAAAATTAAAAGCATGAGAGAAAGATCTATGAGGAAATAGGCACAGGGATGGAAGGAATAGAATGGGGAAAAAGGCAGAGAAAAGTCTTGCTTTTATGTTTATTGATCTAGATGTGAAAATTCAAGGAAGTGAATAGAACAGTAAGGAAGAGAATGACAGATTAGCAAACCCATCTCATATTTTACACAAATATAAATATCTGAAGAAGATCTTAAAAGAAGTGGAAAGAAGGCTATAGAGCAGCCTGAAAGCAAACCACCACAACATTCAAATGCCTAAGAATCTTGAAAAGGTGGTGTGTATAGAGTTCCTTACAAGCCCCACTGGGTTGTCCAGCAGCTGGTGAGGATAGTGTTAACTGTTGCAGGAGGAGAGGGGGAAGCCACAGCTGCATGCCCTGGGCACAAGGACTGTCAAGCACCTGTCAGCAAAGGAAGTGAGGTGGGGCCCTGCCTCCCTGAATTATGGTTTTCTCCCAAGGCATTATAACAGGAGCATGTGCACTGTCACCCACGCAGGCTTCTATTATACAGAAAAAGGCAAGTGCTACTGGAGAGAAGTTCATTATGCAGATTGCTTGTATGTGAAATTTGCTTTCACAAAGATATTCTTTTGTTTTGCTTAGGCATAGAGTGTGGTAAACGAAATCCCTTTTGCTAAATGCAAATTATTTTCTGAGTAATGCCTTTATTTTCTTTTTCTCTGTCTGTGTTCATGTGATGCTGCATAGATGTTGGAAAAAAATATTAGTCTGTCCAGCCTTGGCTTGCCTAAGTTGTAATGTTTTAGTTCAGTGTAGTGACATAAGGGGTATCCACTTCTTCTCATTCTACACACAGAATAGTTAAAAATCTCTTCTTCCTTGTCATGCAAATATAACTGTCCTAAGAGCTGTTAGCATAGGGCAAGCTGGTGAGAGGGAGTAATCAAGCAAAGCCTCGTGTATCTAATGTGCAGCTCGTTTTGGGTTCGTGGCCCATCGAGCTTCTCTCAGTATCCTTGAAGCCTACACCTTTCCAAGGGGCTGCTGTAACACAAAGGCCTTGTGTACACAAGGAAAGTGTAGTGATTAAATTACTTAAGTTTACAGATCAATTTAAACAAGGCATTGCCTTCTCATTCTTTCTTCAATTTGAGAGTGCCTCATGCTAATGTTTCAAAGTTAAATCAACATAAAACATTATTAAAGCAAAGAACTCCACCAAACTTGGTGTGTAAATAACATTAATTAGTCAAATCAGTTGCTAAAACAATGCTCTCAGATACAATTGAAGGTTCTCCTATGAAGTATTTTTCTCCTTAATGGTTTATTGTAGACACAATAGAAAATTATAGCTTAAGATAAGTTTGTTAGCTTTACCTTGATAGTACAACTAAGGCTAGATCTGGCATGAAGGAACAGGTTGCTAGCTCAGTGGTGCCAAGTGCTGAATCACTCTATGCATTTGTGTACTGAGGGGCTCTGCAGAGGATGATGTGAAGACAAAGCATCGTAAAAGTTAATGGCAATGATAATAAACTGGTTGTCACTTAATGGCTTTAGATGAGAGAAGTAGTATGTAATCAAATGTTATCTTAGCTTGCATAGTTTGTAAATTTATTACTTTTCCCTAATGTGAAGCACTAGGTCAATATAGTGAAATCACAGTGACATCAGACATAGATTATTTTCTGATGGGGAAGATTTTTCTGATGCAGCATTTGTGAAGAAATATATTTATTTTTGTCTACCCAGATGAATTAAAATGTGTCTCTTACCAAATACGTATGAATAGTTGTTTTTTTTAAATATATCTAATGTACCATAAGCATTTAATTTTATGAGATTTTTCAGTTTTAGAACATATAAGCAATAAAACACATATTGAACTCCATTGGTGTGATTTGTGAGCTACAGTTCTCAGACGAGCTTTATAATATTTGATAATATACCTACTTACCATTTAGAACAAACAGAGTTTTTTTTTAAGAGAAGACTGACTGAATGCTGCCATTTGAGGTGACCTGATCTGGCAGAGTAGGGAGCAAGATAACATAGATAGTGATTCCACTGAAATTTAAATGAGTTTGGTTTTGGATGGAATTGAATGCTTTGTAAAGAGTGCATCTCAGAATTGAGATATTTTGAAAGCATGCTGACTAAACACCAATCTAAGCATTTGTTTAAGTGTCTGATTTCTATCAGTAGTGTTTCCATGTGTGGAATGAGAGGATATCTGAATAAGGCAGTGTGTGAAATGTTAACGAGGCTGAATTAGTTATACAAACTCAAAGAAAGATTGGAGAAAGCAGCTGAAATATTTAATTACTGAAGCAACTCATTATAAAAACTGTAAGTATGTGCTTTAAGATTTAAATTAAATCTGTTAGTCTGTAGGTATGAGAAACAAGTCTAATTCTTTTAATTACATGGGTGCTTTGAGTAAGCCCCTTAATTTTTACAGTGAAGACTCTTGTTTGTCAAACACTTTCTGATCCAGTTTAGCTCACAAAACAGAAGTTTTTCTGTGAATAAGGGCCTGGTAAGATAAGATGTTTCAAACATTTCTGTTCCAAACCACTTTAAATGAAGTTCATACTGGTATATTTGCTAAGCTTGTGCTTGCAACCGTTCTCCCACTTACTCTGCAGCTGTAGTCAAATTATCTGAACAGCTAAGGTGGGCCTGGCGAGAGCTTTTAAATTGAAGTGGTAGGCGTGGTCCAGTTCCTCTGACTTTCTAAGCGTGTTATCAATGAAGATAAGCAGATTTTTGTCTTGTGGGCACTTAGCTTGAGTCAATAAGTAGAGCTTCTGTTGACATCCTTGGCCAGTTCCATTGGATGTTCTTGTAACCAAATATTTGCAGGGTCACAGTGTATCTCAGTGCATTAGTTGGATGTGCAGTGTTTGGTTCGAATAGAGATTACATATCCCTCTCTGCATTGTGTTTCTCAGATCAAGCTTGAAGTCATCTGTTTTTTCAGAACCACTGATTAACAGCTTGTGGAATAAATTTCTGCAGTTAGTGGAGCTGTAAAGTAAATATTTACATGACCAAATTTTTTAATTTGTATTTTGTAGGTGTATAATTTGTGCTTTATAGCTATATGTAGAGCTCATTCTGTTTGCATATTTAGAGAATAAAAATAAAATGTGTTTATTTTAATATGTGCAAATTTCACCCTTGCAATCCTGTTTTCTTGTTTGTTTGTTTTTGTTTGTTTGGGTTTTTGTTTAGTTTTTTTGTTTGGGTTTTTTTTTTTTTTTTTTTTTTTTTTTTTTTTTTGCTTAGTTGGGTTTTTCTGGTTTGTTTTTTAGAAGAAAGTAGACCAAGTTGTAATTGTTAAATGGGTTGGAAGATAACTACTAGTCATAGAATCTTAGAAAAGCTTGGGTTAGAAGATCTTGGCTTAAAGATCATGTAGTTTCATGTCCCCTGCTGTAGGCAGGAATGTCAGCTGTTAGTTCAGGTTGCTCAGGGACCAATTCAACTAAATTAAAAGATGAATATTAAATTAAAATATCAAACTACAAATGATCTTAAAATTGTATGTCTTTCAAACGTCACTGAAGGTGCATCTCAGAAGAATCTGGCCCTTTCTGTGTCTCATCTTTATACCACTCTGATTAGGTATTCAGTGAGGAATAAATTTGAAAGAACTCCTGGTAAATAGGCTAATGGGTGAATTTTTTTCTCATATTGTCTTTTGACACAGATATTCCACACTCGTGATTTGTAAGAATATTTTTCAGATTTAGAAATTGCCATCAACTGTGATACTGGTGGGTTTGTATGTCTAAGAGGAGAAATTGTTTACAGTCAGGAAAATAAATACATTTTACCTTTTGGTGAATTTGGATGAATCTATTCTGTAAATTATGTTTTGTTTCTCATCACATAAAATTGTCTCTTAAATACCAGCTGGCAGAGAAGTTGCCTTTTGCAGAACAGATGATTTTTTCACAGCAATTACTTGATTCATTCCATAGCTGTCATTTTTTCAAGGAACAGTTCATAGCAAACATTCCTAAAAGTAAGGATTTTCTTCTTGACCCTTATCAACACTGAGTTTGAAATGATGGAAACTTTCAGAGCTTGTTGCCCACGATGGAAGAATTTTTGATTTCCAGTCCCTATTGTTTATTGCTTATGATACTGTTTGGGTTAGAGCCCATCTTTTCCCCTCTGCTCCTCTCGGTCCCCCTTTGAAACGCATGATTAAATCCCAAAGCCATGGTCAGCTTTCCTTATGCTTGAAACTGCCATTTCTCTCTGAAGCACATATTGTGCCTTCTCAGCTTCAACTAGCTACAGTCTCATTTTGTGAAATCCTTGGCTTGGTGGTTTTCAGGTTTGTTTGGTTTGCCTGATTTTGGGGGTTTTTTGGTTGTTTTTCTTTGGATTTTTGTTCTTTGTGTTTTGGCTGTTCTCATTTATTTATTTTAATTCTCTCACTCCTGGCGCAGTAAGGATGCTTTGTTGCTTTGAGGGACCAGAGATTATACCTAGCTTTCCTGATTTTGGTGTTACCTTTCTTCAAATGTTAGTCCTTTTGTCAATTATGCACTAGTCTATTTGCCTTTCAACTTGGTTCTTTCTTTTCAGGGATTTACGATATTATCAAGTTAAGGATTCTCACAGTAGATGTTAATGGAGAAATACAGTTAAGTAAGTTTGTTTAAGAGTGCTGATTAAGTAAATGTTTCTGAGACTATTGCCTTAAGGCACTGTTTAAAGGGGTTTCGTTTTACTTCTTGAAGCTGAAAATGTAGTTTTATTGAACTTGCATTTTGTTTGTCAAGCACTAGCTTTTTTCTACTTGATATGCTTAAGAAAAAGATATAGTGATATCTTCATTGTTCTTAATAAAATGGATTAGTAAATTGTAAGAGGATTAAGCATTTTAGCTTCTGGCTTTTGCACTTAATTGCAGAATACCTTTCTGGAGAGAAAAAGACCAACAACCAGTGGTTTATGCTCTGCTTTGAAGTACAGCACTTCTGGAGATAGTTTCCAGCTAAACTAAATGGTCTCACCTAAAGAAGTGTATAATTTGAAAATCTGTCTTCCATTAGTGGGATAGTGAATGATTCTTCCTCGTAATTAGGCAAATTAGTAATTTAGTGGGTAGGTTAAGTTATTCTCTAAATTAAAGTAATTGAAGTATTGCCAATTAAGGCTTGGTGTGATATCATAAATTACATGAGATCTTGCTTTTCATCCAAGGACCTTAAAGACTTTTCTAAATGTTTATTAGGCTGAGCAGTGTTTCTCTAAAAACATACAGCTCATTTTCCAGAAAAATACAATCTAGTACCCAGAGATATCAAAGGATACTATTAAGTCTTGTAAGAAATACTCTTGACTCTTAAGCCCTGCTTAAACTTTGGCATAATGCTGCTGTTCAGACCCTTTTTCAGAAGCTTTAAGAGCTGAGGAAAATGCAATTTTCATCATCTTTCAGCTTCATAATGAATCCCAACATTGTTTTTGGCACAAATTGATGATTGTGATTGTGTGTATTCTTGTTAGTTCAAAGATGAAGATAGGGCAAGGGCTGTGCTGTGGTCCACTGGAGTGAAAGACCAGGAAAACCATGAGAGCACTATTTCTTCATGTCTCTGAAACTACTGGAGTAACTGGTAAAACTTTTAACAGGCTTTTAGAACAAACTTTTCTAATGTACAGAGTTTTATGCGTGGCTTAATTAATTTCAGAATTAAATCAAGAATCAAGACATGGGCTTAAAATAAAAACCATACTAAACTTTGCTTTACAGCAATTACAGAAATCAGAGTAAAAATAATTGAATTAACTGTGCTGCTTTTTTTCTACTCAGTATTTTTTTTTCAAGATTATAATTGTTTGGTCTTTTACTTTTTAGATAATTAGTCTAAGAATCTACAGCGAAGATTCTGTCCTATGTCCAGTGTGGACCTTTTTTTGCCAAAATTGCTAATTACTCACCTAAGTAAGTGGTAATTGCACAGTCCCCTGAGCAAATTATGTCTTAATCTTTTGAAAGAGATTAAGACATATTTTTAGCAAGCACATTTTAGTATTCAGGTGGCTGCACAGTAATAGTAAATATTTGATTTGTCTTCTGAGTTTCAGTACGTTGTTAGGTTAAAGTTTCAAATCCTAGAAACATAATTTAAATAACAAAAGAGAGGTAATTTGTATCTTGAAGTGTGCAGAATTGTTTTATAGGAACTTAATGCAGTGCTGTTTTTTGAACTCAAACTCATTATTTTAGGGTATTTTATATTTCCATTTTAAAAATCACCTGCTCATGTATCCATAATCTTGTATTTTCTGATTTGCACGTATGCCACTCTTGCCTCGTGCTCAGATCACTTACACTGCCACTACCTCTTGTGCCTTCACTGGCAAATGTAATTATGCTGCAAGAATAAGTAAGGCACAACATTGTTCATCCAACGTCTCTGTTGCATCTGAAAAATACTGGGGAGGAAATGTGCTAAAGCTTTAGTAACACTCAAGATAGCATTTATGTCCTTTAAGGCCATCCTTTTAAAACACAGATGTTTATTTTAAACTGGTCATCTCTCATCCTGCTGCAATGAGTTGAAGAGAGATGTGGCATTATCAGTCAGTCACTAGATCTGCCTATTTTAGACGCCTGCATTAGACAGGGTGCATGGTCTTGGCCTGAAATGCTTGTTCATCTGTTTCTTCTTGCTGGAAAAGTGGGTATGGAGGTGTAGGATCAAGTGAGATGTGCTTGGGATGCTCTTGAGTTTGGAGGGAATAGCTAACCTTCCCACTTGGGGGAAGTTATCAGGTATTCTATTTCCTTAAAATTGTCTGTGCAAATGCCTCTTTACCAAGTGAATTCACATAGCTGGTATTTGATTTAACACTACATGAACAGATACTTCTTTTTTCCCTGAGTTTTCCTTGTAAAGGACAATGTTTTGAAAGCACAGTTTTTTTTGCACTGGATGTTTCTTCACATTGCAGGCATGGTGACCCTTTTTTTTCTTTCTGGTTTTCACTTTTCCCTGTTTCTGCATGTTTCATAGGTCTTGATATTTTTACATTGAAGAATGGGCTGCAAGAAATAAAAATGATATTGAGGCACTCTTTCCAAGGATTTCCTGGTCTGTAAAATGTCCATTCTAAGAGTTGTGTCTTTCATTAATAGCTGAGATGAACTATTGCAAAACTGGATGGGTACTTTGAAGTTTGTCCAGTTAATGAAATTCTCGCAAATGGAGACGAGATGTTCAAATAGAGCTAGACGCCTACCTGAAAGTGTTCCCCCTTTTTATCTACTTCCTGCTCAGTAATTTAGCAGAGGTTTAGCATTAGACTTAGAGACTTTCAAAAGATGTTCTTAAGTCAGGTAAGTCCTGGCTCGTGTGCTCTTCAATCACACTCACTTATGAAAAATAAATATATTCCATTTTAGAAACAGCTGTTGTTAAAACATTACAGATTATTTCTCAATAGCTCTTCTTTGTGTTATGTATTTCTTCTTGGCTCCAACACTAGCTTTGTCCTCATAGCAAAAGTAAACATGCTATGGCAAAGGCTAAACACTTTTTCTTGCTTACAAAGAAGGAAAACAAGCAGTCCTTTCATAAAAATAGCCAATGTTTTATTTCAAAGAAGAGAAAGATCAAGACTTTTTGAAAAAAAGTAGTGCTACCTCCTCATCCTGAAAAGCAAAGAGCTCTTTGAAGCAGCTGATAGCATTTTGTAGTCAGTAAGGTGTTTGGCGATGTGGCTGGTGAGGTGGGACTGTGAGATAGCCCACTTTTTATTCAGTGCAAAGGAAGTGACTGCAGTATGGTAGTTCCAAAAACTGTCTTACTAAACCATAGGAAGCAAGAAATGGGCAAAACTGTTCAGTTTTGCCTATTACTTGATAT
This sequence comes from Acanthiza pusilla, assembly GCA_036630365.1. Taxonomy (NCBI): domain Eukaryota; kingdom Metazoa; phylum Chordata; class Aves; order Passeriformes; family Acanthizidae; genus Acanthiza; species Acanthiza pusilla. The sequence continues at coordinate 26,404,348 of JAXCHO010000164.1, forward strand.
AATATATAAAACATATATCACTCTTTTTTGGCTGGTGAATGCTCAGATTTTGCATATATAGAAAATAACACTAAGTTTGGAAAAAAGGCTTCCTCAATGTATGTAAGCCAGCCTCACATAACTTGGACTTTAATTTTTCCATGAAACTTGTTTCTCTATATAGTTGTTGTGTACTTACTAAAGTTAGCTTTTGATCGACATTTAATACTAGTTTTATGTAATAGGTAGTAACTACTGTTTTTCTTGACTTAAAATACTTTTTGGATTCAAGAAAGATGATAATTTGAATAACTAATCAAATAATTTAAGACACTGAGTATTCACTCCTAGAGTTTCAGAATAAAGAGTTGATGGAAGCACCAAACTGAGGCACAAAGTTATAATTGTGTAGGAAAAAAAGTTTACTCAAAACAAATGCTAGGACATGATGGGAGTTGAGGAAAGACTGTGTGTCAATTGCATGTTACTGCTTTCAGTCCTCTGGGCGTTCATAGCCACATGTCTGCCTGCCTGTTCATCTGCTCACCAGTTACCTGGAGCACAAGGATCACTTTGGGCAACAAAGACAAATCTGTAAAATCTGTGTGAATCTACAAACACTGTGTAAATCAGCAATTGTACTTTATTGTTAGCATTTAGAAGAGAGCAAGGCAAGGACAGGAATTATGCTTACATTCATGGGTTAAATAAATGGCAAATATTTTTGACTTACAAAATTTTTCAAGCTATCAAGTACGTATAATCAAATAAGTATGAAAGAACTCACCCCATTTCCTCAGACTTTTGTACAAAAATTCTCATTGATGAAATATTAATTACACTATGGCTCCAGGTACACAAAATGTATGGACAAATTTCTCACTGTAGCTTTGTTTTTTCTTCTTTTTTATGGGTTCTAGGAAGTGATGCAGAGCATGAAATGCCCTGCATGGCAATTCTAGATTGTTGTGATAGAGATTCTGATAAACCTGCCTATAAAACTGTCAATTATTTAGTGTCCACTGGATAGTGTGGGCTGAGCTTCACAAACACACTTCATGTAAGCTTCCTCATAGTTAATTAATAATGTCTGCTGACCACGACAGGCCCTAGACTGGATTTTAGCTGTGGATTTCAGAACAAGGTTGGGCTTTGCTGTGGAAGAGCTATCTCTTGAACTATCAAGTGCCCTAGTCTGGGTTTTGGAATTTGCCCATTTTGCCCTCTGTGCCCTATTGCAGAGTTATTGGGGTAATGATGGGGGAGATAATGGGGACCATAATCCTCAAATGCAAATTCTTGTAAATACGCTGTCTATAGTTTTATAATTGGAGAGGATTACTGCACTCATCTGTAGACTTGATGTTGTCTTTGGTATTTTAGGATTACTTTGACTAATGGGGGAGGATGGGATAGAGGAAAGCTGTTACACTGCAAATCTTTAAAATTTGGAGGGGAAAAGGCCCTGGAGCTAGAAAATCATATTTTTATAATTCCTGTCCAATTTTATTCAGATTTAGTTGAGTTTAAACAGTTCCGTTTAGACACCCAATTTCCCTTCACTTGATCATTTTTCTCAGGAAACTGGTTTCAACCTGCCAAATCCATGTCTGAATGTGGCTGTTCCAGGGAGAGGGTCCCAGGCTGCCACCAAAGCACTAGACTACATTATGCTGGGAGCTGACAGAGCAAATAGAGCAATATAAACTGGAGGCAAGCAAGTTATTCAAGTCCTGCCTCCTATCCTTTGCTACATCAGCCTCCCAGAATACCTCCTGGGGGAAAAGGTTCTCACAATTGCTGGAAAACTTGGAGAAACAGACAGCTTGGCCAGGCTTTCTCCATTAAACCATAGTCTCTTTCCCCTCCTTTGGGGGCATAAATATGTGGCACAGATCCCACCTCCAGAGTGGGAGAAAAGAGTGGGATTAGTTGAGCCAGGGCTTCCTGACTGACGTTAGAGGTAGCAGTTAGCTCCATGAGCCATCTCCCTCTCTGGCACATAAGGCCTTCCTCTATGGCCAGTTAACTTCCTGCATCCCAGCTGACACAAATCTGTGCTGTGATTTCAGACTAAAACCCCTGGCGATGGGTGCATGGTCCTTGTTCCTGTCCCTACTAGAAACTGACTGTTCACTTTCTAAAGCAAAAGCTAGGAAATTACTTTAGAATGGCTTCTACCTGTTTTGTAACAATACACAGTAGAAGCATATTATGCCACAGTCCTTGGTGTTGCAAATTATTTAGTTTTCAAAAATAATCCTACAATAGAAAGGATTTAAGGTGTCTGTATATCTGTTATGTCTAAATTTAGATTCTTTTGTTGTAAAGTTTTTTTCCCGTAATACAAGGCCCCAAAACAGGAAGCACAGTGCAGTACTTCATTTTACCTTACTTTCTTTTAAGGTATTAACTTATGTGAAGTATCATGGGAGAGATGGAAGAGTTTTAGCTCCTCCAAAGGGTTTGTTTCGAATGTACACTCTCAACCATGTTTAGGTACAAGGAAAACCAAACATTACCATGAAGACTGCTGTATTTGCAAAACGGCCTTAGTGTTATATCTGTTTCTTGAATTCATTAGCTAAGGTCTTTTGGCAGAAGACTCTGTGAGTTCTACTGGTGGAATAGTCTTACATTTTATAGTGGTGAAATGTATAACAATGGCCAGATACTTATAATCTTTACAGAAAACTGTCTTAATGAGTTATACTATCGCTTTCTTTTCAGAAAGAGTAGTTTTTAAATTCAGTTTTATCTAAATGAAAGGTCACCTTAGCGTCCAGTTCAGATTAATTTTTCTTCCAAACAAAATACCATTAAATTTTAGTATTGCCAGGTATTCCTGTCTATGTTATTGTGAGGAAAGGCACGATGTGCATATTTGGCTGTTAGCTTATCTGATACTATCTTTTCTATTAAAGAGCAGAATGCACATTGCCAACCTTTTGTTATCTAGTTTCCCGACTGCAGCACAGTGTCAGGTTCTGCCAAACTGGCTTACGTTTGTTAAGTGCTCACCATGGACTTTAGTTATCTTTTCCTGGTAGTCTGCATCCTGCCACTTAGCTGTAAATGTCACACACTTCTTCATTCATGCTTCCTACCAAGAGTTAGTTTTATTGAAATTGTGTACAGAAATACGCAAGTTAATTGGGGGGGGGGGGGGAGGGAGGGGGGAATTAAATTTATTCTAGACATAGGTGCTGCTGAAAAGAGTTCCTTAGGGAAAAAGTAAAAATACTGTTCTTGATGGTTGTACCCTGTCTGGTGAGTGGAAAAATGGGAAAAGACTCATAAAAAATGTCCGACTGTAGAAGATAAAAAAATTTATTCTGATACCTTAAAGCATAATTAGTGTGGACTAGTCTTTTTTCTGCATTTGCATAACATGTACCTAAATTTAGCTTTCATATTTTAGCTGCAGGCATTGATTTTTCAGATGCAATCTTTTGCTGTAATTAAAGAGAGGACAGAAATAATAGAAATGGAACAGAAGTCAGTATATGAAATGCTAAAAATTGTTACCATTTTACTGGTTGCAGGATATGTTCCTTTTAAGTATCTGATCTGCGGACAGTTTAAAACTGAAACAGGAAATACACCATTAAACCAACTCCTTGGTACTTCTGAATAATACTTCACTATAGCTCTCCAAGAGTATTTTGCTCTTTAAGACATTTTACTGCAAGTAATATGTTGTTATATATCCACACAGAAGATATTATGTAAGATTAGGACAAAATGTTATTTTGTTCTCAACCAAGTGAAAGACAATTTTCAAAATGATTCCACAGCAGGGAAGGAATTCCATGTGCTCAGAAGAAAAAAAAAACCAACCGAAAAACCCCCAAACGTTTTATCATGAAAGCAAACTGCCTTTACATTATTCTGAAGAATGTCAGAGTCATAATATTCAATAGCATAGCATAGCTACATGTGATAACAGTGTGCTTTTGACTAAGGAAGCAAGGAGTGTTAGATGCAATGTTGTAAAAGATGTGTACATAGCTGCAGACTAGTGTACTCTAGCTGATGTTTATTGGTAGGAAATCAAGCTTTTATCTCCCGTAGCTACTTATCACTAAGTGTTTGCTGTGTTTTAAAAATTGGTTGACTTTTTTCTTGTGTCTGTTTTTTTAATGATGACACAAATTTCTGTTACGGATTTTCTTTCCTTTTTTCTCTCCCAACCCAAGCTGCGTTCTCTTGCGAACTAATAAGACCGAAGGCTCGGTCTTTCTCTTTTCCCTGCCAAGTGCTGACATGAGAGTTTTGCTTTGTTATAGTATTTCTCTACTGAAGATGAGGGTGCTTCTGGGAGTTGCAATTTCGGTAAATACCTTCTTCAGTGGTGCATTGTTAATATTGTTTGTACAGTGCTCCATGTTAAATTTCACCTCATTGATTATCATAATACAGAATTGCCTCAGAAGTTTAGTCTGCCCCAGTGGAAAATACCAAAGATTCCATTCCTGAAAGCTGCCTTTGCTTCACTGACAGATGACTTTGCCAGATCAAATAGGATGATAGGAAAAACACAAGATCAAAACTGTTCATTTATCTGTCCATCATGTATAGCCAAGAGATTTTTGCTTTTCAGATAACTTTACCACAAGTCAAATCTTGTTATGTGTGTCTTTTTTGTGATTACCCTAAACTTAAGGATCATGAGATTACTGTGAATCTTTACTGTCATTTCCTGTGCCATTCAGAAAAATAAGGTATATTTCTGTCAAGGCATCTGAACCAACTGAAACCAGATGCTAAGAATTTGTGCTGTCTTTTCAATTCAGAATTTATACAGTTTTTTTAGGGTATTTTGTAGATCCAAAGTAGAAGTTGGTGGGAAGTATGTTGATCTTAACATGCAAAATTACTCCAGCTGGTACCAAACCTTGTCCGAAGTAGAATAGCCTTGTCTTGGTGGCAACAGCTTTTGTCAGCTGTAGAACGCTCACTGGCTATCTGCTTGCCACAAATACCCTAAAAAAGTTTTTGGGTGAAGCTGAGTTCTTTTGCAAAACATCAGGTATCAAGGACAGCCAAAAGAAGCCAGATCCGTGAAACATAGGCTGTCTTCTTTATGTTTTTGTCCTGACCTCTCGCTAAGCAGTGAGAGGGAAAATGTTCTGTCAATTTGTGTATGTCAGTTAAAGCATCATATGAAACTGCCTGGTATGACTGCTGGAATACATTTTCTATGTTTGTTAAACATCAAAATATTTTACAACCAGAAGTTTACTTTTATGGTAAGGACAGTAAAGAGAAGGCTTTCTGAAAGCACTGGAAGGTATATATTTAACCTTAATATTAAAAAAAATTGAGTGAAATTTATTCTCTGGAAGAGATAAGAGGTTCCACATTGTCTTCAGAGATGAAGCTTACTAGAACTGTCTGTTATTTTGATTGTCCATGCTAGATTTGTTTTATAAGCAGCTTTCTCAAAATTGAGATGATTTGTTCTTCCATAACTAAATAACATTACTATTTTCTTTAGAAACCACTTAACTTTTGCTGGCTGCTAGCTCCGATAAACTCACATGAGAGTGATTTTGTTTTCTCATTGTCTCTTTTCCTGATACTCTCTTTTTTGTCCTGCCTCCAAGGAGAGGCTTTACTCTCCTGTGGGACCTGTAGAGCAACGACAATTGTTTCTCTTACCTTTATACCCAGGGACTGGAGGTCACTAACCATAAAGTGAGTATTTTGAATTGGTAATTCGCTTATTGTAACCATCACATCAAGCACTTACATTTCTAACTGCCCACTACAATTCTGTCCATTTCCTTGCTTTCTATTTTCTTAAGATGGCATAGGGTCTATTTGCAACTCTTTTGCTGGAGTGTAGAATACAGTCTCATTCTTGATGAACTACAGACAAAAATTAGAGTGGTGACTAATGATTAATAAAGTTAATGATCATTGCTACACTGTAAATGCCCTTCCAGCTCCAGTGTGCCTTATTCTATAGCAGTGTATTATGTCCAGTTTGATTTGTCCTGTTATTAGTTTCTGTTTGCTTTGTCTTGTGTCAGTGGGACTAAAAGAAGTCACACAGTGAATAAACTTCTTCTCTTTACTTTTTTAATGGTGATCAGTTACATTTTATGTATAGTGACTTCCTCAGGTCTCTGTACCTTGAAAAATCATTTGCACAAATCCCTTAGGAACCTGTTCCAGCCTGTCAGCATTCTGTTGAGAGAGCATGTGTGAAAGCTGAACTAACTGCCAATGGCCTGCTAAGTTTGTTAGCCAGGTAAAATACCTGCTGTTCTTTTACACCATTTGTCTGTTAAAATAGCTTACACTTCTGAAGCCACAACGTTGCGCTGAAAATCACGTTTGCCTGGTTATTCACCATTCTGCTAATTCCATGTCATATTGGTAAGTGGGTCGTTAGCAATTTCTCTTGTTTCTGTCCAGCTGCCTTTTTCCCAGCTCTCTCCCTTGTTGTTTTCCATTGCTTGCCAACTTGATAAGATCCCAAGCAGGTTCTGTTTGATCCACGTGCCCAGTGTTTCTCTGGTGTGGTGGATGGAGGTGTGAACAGTGACAAGGTGGCCTCCATTGTCAGTCAAGGCGTGCTCTGTTTCTTGGCTGCTGTTGAACTAAACTGTTGATTTTGAGGTTGCATATCATGCAAACTCACAGTCCTTTTGGGGAGTTTCTATTTCCTAGGATACATCTGCTTCCTATAATGTGATCTACATTCTTCACAGGTACATGCGCGTGTGTGCCTCTGTTCTGAATATATGAGTTTTCTAAAATGCTCCTGAGTTAGCTGTTAACTCTTGGTTTGGATGGTTGTGGTTCCAGTTTAGCAAGAAATCCAGGTCACTCTGCATTCAGGATTTGTCCCTCTCATTGTATACAATTACGGTAGCCCCATGCCAAATGCTGATTTTTCATAAGTGTTTCTCTATATTTTTCTAGTTGAAAAATAGTTGTATAGCTTTAAGCTAAGAGATAAGTTGCAAGAAAATAGATGCAGATGAATGATAATTCTTAGTATTTAATTGTGCGTTCTTTTGTCAAAAGGCCATTTTAATCAATTTAATATGAATGATTTTGACTAATGCTAGTAATATGAAGATAATGGCTTCATTTGTGTATGGAAGAAACATTTAGTTTCTGACATAATAGTGTTATATATCTACCAAATTAAAGACAAAGTTAGTTTATCCCTCTTTTATTGACCTAGAGATTTAAAGGTATTAAAGTAATTGTTTTTATCTTTGAGTGTCAAGTTTTTCTGGTAAGTTGACTCCTGCTGGCATTATGCCTTTCTCTAGAAGTCCACTTATCTTCATTACTTTGTAGTAATTTTAAGCTATCTGTATCTTGCTGTGCAGTAAGACTTCAATAGTAATACATTATTATTATTAGTAGTAGTAGTAGTATTTAACTTGAAGGATGTTATCAGTTAAATCCTCTTACAGAATTTTATTGCATGGTAGGAATTCGAGTGATACTGTCGCAAATTTTTACTCTCTGGCTTGATATATTTTAAACTCATATGGTAGGAATGGCCTCTACATTTGCATTTGTGGTATTGGTTTATGAAAATTGAGTGGTAGTGCTGACCTATTTTTCAAAAAATAGGTCTAAAGCCAAGTAAGAAAAGTCAGCTTCAAATTGAAAGACTCACAGAAAAAGTTGTCAGTAGCAACAGTGAAGGGAATGTACTGTTTTCAAAATGGTTCTTGATAAGCTATGGGAAGGTGCGTGAAGTGAAGTTGGTGGTGCCAGCAGGGATCTGAATTTAGTAGCTTGACCAGTTACATATTTGTGTTAACAGAACTTCAAAGTGAAATCTTTTTATTGTATTGCTAAGTTCTGTGTTGTTAAAACAGTGAACTTATGTGTATTCCACGAAAACTTGGATTGGATATATGACTGAACTTTTATTTTTGACACTATTATACAGAGAAAGCTAAAGTAACGGGGAAAAAAGTAAGCTGTATTAGTTCATAAGCTAGGTTATCATGCTTTATTATTTCTACTTTTAGCCACTCTTTGTTTATGTTTTGCATGTTAAACAATAGAAAATTCCAATAAGAGACTAACCAAAAATAGTGACTTTGATTTTAGTTCTGTTTTTGAAGCATGGAGAATGGGAAAAATCCACTTACCAAATGGAAAACAATGTAATCATTAGAAAGAAAGATTATTTTCATACTCCCATGATGGAACTAATAATATTTGATTCCAAACTTGGACACATTTGTTGTTCTAGTGACAATAGTTGAGCAGATGATGTTTTTGTGGCGGCACATGAAGCTTTGCTGGTACTGGGGGGCTACAGGTGCCCTTTGTAGAGCAGCAGTGCTCCAGAAATGCCCTGGGGCAGCTCTCCGGGATGGGGTGTGGGTCCTGCGAGGCGGGGTTTGGGCTGATTATCACCATGAGCACGCCAGTAGTGAGCACTGCTCTTTGTTCAGTACGGGCTGGGGAGCCACAGCAAGGGCAGCTGCATTTTGCCTTTCAAGTATTTTGTTACTACTGAAAAATCCCTGTGGAGTTAGTGGAGTGCCTTATTTCCTTGAGATGTTTGTCTCATTTTGTTAAGATGTCTTGTTTTTGTGCAAATCCAATAAATACCTCTTGAGATACCATAAATTGCCAAAAATTGATGGGATCAATCAAGTCACTCAGGCATAGGACTGGGTATAGAAGTATTGATTTTAGTAACTCAGAAGCTTTTTGGTGTTTTCTTCCAAATGGACTGAACTGTTGCAGGTGGAGTAAAACTGGTATTTGTTTTTTAAGTTTTTGTTTTAATCTCCTGAAATCCATACTTCCTAGATCTTTAATTTACTATACTTTCTCAAGATTTATAGGAATCTTGCAATCCTTTCCATCTAGTCTTGAGCTCAAAAGTTCTAGCTCACTTTCTCTAAGCCACAGAAATGTGAAGTACCCTTTGTCAAAGCCAATCAAGCATTCAGAAACCATATCCAACCCCCAAATCCCTCCTGCCAATTTCAGCTCTGATGCCTTAAGTTGCTCCAGAATGCTTTCCTGTCCTGACAGATGTTCCTCCCATGTTTTATGAAAACAGATGAAGTCATTTTAGCACATGAAGATGTCTTCTGTTCTCAGACTTTGTGTTAGGTCATTTACTGCTCTCTGAAGTGTCCCTTGTGCATTCACAATTTTCTAACACATTTGTCAAAGCTAAAAGCTTTTGGGATGCCACAAAGACAGTTTTCTGGTACATGCACAACCCAAAGCTATGCTTCTTACTTTTGTCTGCCATGGAAAAAACAATTAAGTCCTGTAGTACAGGATTTTCTTTTTTTCTTTTTTCTTTTTTTTTTTCCACATTATGTTTTGTAGATTACATGATGATTTTCTGTCTATCCCTGTTCTGCCATATATCTTATTTAGGTATTTGTTAGTTCTAAGATTAATATGTCAGTCCTCCAGTTGACAATGAGTATGAAATTTCTAAAAGATTCTGGTGATATATTTGTACTGATAGTCAGCTTTTTAGTACAGTCTTTAAATATTGTGCTTTTTTTCCTCTTCAAGGATAGAAAGAAATGTACTTGAAAAACTAGTGCAAGAATAATTTATAAACCACAAATGTCACTGATTTTCACAGTTGTGAAGGTGCTTTTAACTGACACTTTTACAGATTAATTTTTATGTGGCATTTGGATGAATTGTCCACTTAAATGCATTTATACCAGTAATAGTAATATTATGATAAAATTCTTTTCTTTTCGGGATCCATGTTCTTGGGGAATACTTTATAGTGGAATAGCTTATGATTTTCACAATAGGGCTATGATATTACAGCTCTCTAATAACTGAGGCAGTATTCATGCTACCAATCCACAATCTTAACTCTTGCCTTCCTAAAAGAGCTTCAAACAGATTAGTTTTTACAAAATGACAGTCTGGGGATATTTTAGTTATGAACAGAAAATTTAAAGCATTCCTTTCCAAACATAGGGAGTGACCCTATGAGGATCATTCACTTGAAATCTTATCTGTCCCAGAATACACTGTATTATTTGAGCACCCTCATGTTCAAAGACCAGTGCCTTAAGCAGCACTGCTTAGAGCACTGGCTCAGCAAATCCTTCTGTTTTGTTCTTTATTAGGAATTCTATTTTCAGGTATTCTTTCGTTAATTTGGGGAAGCACTTAAAACAAGTATGTGTGCTGACACAATTTGGAAGAAACGTGGACATTTAGGATTACGATTTACAGACTAGAATTCATATGATAGGAGACAGTGGGTAGAAGAAAGCATATGGCTTTTTTTCCATCCCACAAGTCTCTCAAATATTTACAGGCATATGCCTTTTGATAATGTAGGATTTGTCTCCAGCACCATGTCAAAAAGTTAAATTAAAATGTTTTTTAGACACAGTAATAATACATATGGTCTACTTAAGGGGTAAGTGATACAGTAACATGTTTTCTGAGTGCTCTTTACTTGGTCAAGTGCTTTTCCTTGGTTTTCTACATATTCATGTTTATTTCTGAATTGTTTGCTTTGAAAACACAAAAGAATAAAGAAAGAAGATCATCTAGGTGATAAAGACCCTATTAAAATTCTCCATTTCCTAAAATGTTAATAGTCAAGGAAATTTGAAATATTAGACCCTTAATGCCATAGGCTAAGCAGCAGTCCTCTGAAAAGGTTAATATTTAATTTGGCATATTTGCTCTGAATGTTAGCTATATTAAATATTTGTATTTTCTCTGAGCTTGAAAGAAGCTTAGTATTTTCAGCATCTTGTGTAATTCCTATTTCCAGAGATATATTAAGAGGTCATTTGAGGTCACCACTGTGTTGCTGTCAAAAGACACAGCCCTCAAAGCCAGCAGACCATACTAGCCCAGGGTGAGCTGGCTAGAAACATCATGTTTGGCTCATGTACTTTGTTTCAGCTGCTGAAATGTACTGAAGGACATCTGAAAATACTCTGAGACTAATTTAGTCAGTAACATCTTTATTAATTGAGAAATTAATCCATTAAAAAAAGTTAAATACTTAGTATCTGTCTTCTCTGTATTCATGCAAACAGCAGCTGCAATTAAGACTGTTGTAGTTGAAAAGGGAGAAGCAGTGTCTGCGAGTGGGATGGCAAATGGACCCTGCTATGCTGTTCCTGCTAACATATGGGCTGCTATTATAAAGGAGGACAAGAAATCTGGTGGCAAGCAGTACATAAGGAGCTGTAGTGGCTTAATGAAGGCAAGAAGAGAAGAATAATAGACATGGAGAACAAGTCAGGGTCTGTTACTTGAACTGGTCCTTTAGTATTTCAGTTTGACAGGCAGACTAAAATGCCCTGTGAAATGAGGATCAGCATGAGACTGACTTTATAGAAATGGAAAGCCTAACTGAAGTATAACTGCTTTCTTTTAAGGTTTGTGAAATTCTTGAACCTTCACATAGCTACCATTTTACACCACAGAATGGTCTGTATTAAAATTCATGGGACTCAGGTGTTTTTCACCATAGGATTGATTTTTATCTTAATTTGCTTGTGATGCATTAGCCTGATAATCAGCTACAAACAAGTAGCAAACTGTAAGTCTGTCTGTAAATCCCACAGTAAATATGCACAATTTAACCTAATCACTTTTGTGGCAGCCTGGGGGTGGCAATAGTGATTGCAGCCTCACAAGTCTGGGGATAAAGACAGTCTTGCAAAGAAACTATAGGGACAGGACAGAGCTGAAATTGTCTGGTTTTTTATTGTTCTCTCCGCTACCTCCCCTGCTGAAGTTCTGTGGATGACACTTGAATTACCACTGTGCCAAGAACTAGGAAATGAGTAAGTGTGGACTCGGTGCCATAATTCTCTTCAGAACGGGGAGGAGATTCTGCTGGCTTGCAGCAGAGTACTTGCAAAAGGCTAATACTCTTTACTGGCTAAAAACAAGGATTTAAAAAAGCTTTAAGCAGATATGCTGAATGGTGCTTTTTGAGAGCAAACAAATAAATGCAAACATGAAATGAGTTTTCATTGTATCCATCAAGAGGCAAAATATTACAATGATTGTATAAGTTCTGTCTCAAGTATTCTCATAACTAAAATTGCTCAGAATATTAGTCTCTGTAAGAATCAGAGCTATGGAATATTAAATTCTAATTCATAACTTGATATTAGGCATTGCATAACATCAATGCTTTTCCACAGTACATTTACTGTCACTTCAGTAACTCTGAGGATAATTTGTCACTTTCTCTTTTACTTGCTGTGTCCAAAAAATAATCAGCAGCTGTGCAGAGTCTCCATGGGAAAATAAAACCCAACCCCTTAAATTAAAAATGTGGTGGGGGGGTGGGGAAGGAAAGAGTATTCAGAGACAAGCAAGCAAAATAGTTGTGATGCATGAGACTCATCATTTCAATTTTAAATGATTACATGAATTGGATGACAGAGAGTTAAGCAATCAGGCTTCAACTTTTTAGCTTTATTGACTAAAATTTGTACTCTGGTAAGAAAAAAGAAGTGGTAGAAGACAACTATTGAATATGAAGACAGGAATATAGAATAGAATTGCCTTGGTCCAATACCCTGAACACATGGTATTAAGCACTGGATCACTGCCAAAAAAAGCAGCATTAAGAGCTATTTAGTCTCTTTCCTTGTCTCTTCTGCAGAGCCAAGTCACAGAATGATGTGCTAAAATATGAGATGGAGTGACTTAAGTAATGTTCATGACAAAAATGATGGAAACAGGAAGCTGCAGCTGATAATGAAAATCACTTCTGAAACCTATAATAAGGGTTTATTTATATACCGTTTAATAATTCTCTGTGTTTAAATATAAGATGATGCAAATGGAGCAACATTTATTTCATGTCGTATGATGACAACCTTGATCCTGAATGCCAGATAATCCCTTAGATATGCACTTTCCTTTCTGTGCCATTTGGCTTTCTGTATAAGTCTTTGGTTGCATTTAATGATTATTCAGGATTTTCTGTTTTCGAGGTACTACTTTAGCCTACTTGGGATTTTATGTCTGTGAGAAAAAGAAATACATTTTTTTTTTTCATTTCCCATAGATAAAGAAAAGGTACAGAAGGGGAGGACTTCTGTATGTATCAGTGCTGCTTTACTGGAACATTATTGTGACATGCTTATTATATTCTAATGCCAAGTTATAAAGAAAGTGTTGTATAAATCTGTGGCCTCTTATTGTCATAGCTCAACAAAATTACTAAGGGAGTTATCTCCCTTATTGCTGAGTTCCTTATCCACTTCTACTCCGTAGTAACGACCTGTAACACTAGAAGAAAGATGTTATGGTTGTGGAATTTCTTGAAGACTGTTATTGCCAAAGCCAGATATCTTATCTAAACAGTTATTCCCACTTTTTTTTTTTTTATTTTTTATTATGTCTCTTCTCGCCCCAGACAGCTGCTGCTGCTTCCCCCTCAGGGCTGCTGTGCAGTGCTTGTGCTCTGCTGGCTTTTGCCACACTTGTGCTGTCCTTGTCCCAGGACTCTTCCAGGGGGAACCATTCCTATCTCACTTGCCTGGGTGTTTGTGGAAGAAGAAAGCTCCCAGGAAAATATGCTTACAATGGTGTAAGACCAGGGAACTACTACTCTCCTGTAGTGTATATAAATCTAGTCATTCAGTTTGTCAGAAACAATAATGTTTTTACTTAATTTTGTAGCTTACTGTCACTGAAAGGCTGGGATGTTAAATTGCAGTTGTGATGAAAATTGATTTGCTCCACCCCAGTAGTAGTCTATTTAGGTACAAATGTTCTATTAATTTTCTTCTTCATTTTTGAAAGGGATTTTATTCCCTAAAACCCTTACAATTCAATAATATGTCAATTCCACTGAATGGGTAGGAATTTACCTTTTTTCTTTTCCGAAGTCTGGAGAGTGGAAAAGCATATAAGGATTTTACCTCTGTCTTCTGAAATAAAAATGTCTAGGCAAATCCTAAAATTATTTTTGTATTTTCAACTTTTCCAGTTCACTAAAATTTTTCTCTCTTAAAAAAACCCCAAAAAGTTAAAGTTCATTGAAGATGGTTAAAGTTGTGGAGAAGATTATTCTGGGAGGTATTGAAAAACACCTGAAGGACAAGGCAGTCATTGGTCACAGCCAACACAGCTTCATGTTGTTAATCATGTGAAAAAAAATTATGAAAGCTATGGTACTTCACTTACAAGATGTATAATTTATTTTGTGAAATTAGAGAAGCTATCTTGACCTGAAATTTAGACATGAGGAAAACAAAAGCTGTAAAACACCATGTGCATCATACAAAAGTCTGGAAAAAGTAGATGCGGTTGATTAATATGGGTGTGCAAAGAATAAAATAGTTTGATCTTTTGGCTCATGCCATGCATTAACAGTTAGCTTGTAATTCACTTACTTTGGTGCTGTAGTTCTGTTTTCATGGTGTTTGAATGAAAACATTTAAGTCTTGCATCTTTGGAGAGGCCTTGTAGCAGCTGCTGTGTCTGTCTTCGCCTTAACAGCTGTTTCATGTAGGTGGCACATTCAGACTGACAACTTGCTTTCCAACAAAGATTTTTCTCCATTCACCTATATGTGGCTTATTTTTGAAGTTATCCGTTTCCCCATTCTGTAAGTAACTGAATTAATTTTAAAACTGTTCTTAATTTCAGAACAAATTATATTTTTTTCTTTCCAGTTTTATACATTCGAGTTTTCAATATTTAAAATATTTCCCTGTAAGAGTGATAATTTTGCCTTATGGAGTCTGTTCTTTCTAGTGTAAGAAAGCTTAGGCATATAATTAATTTTGTAGATCTTGACCCTAAGGCTATGCAGGATAATGGAGTTTCAAAGTATAATGAAGGTGAATATTATAGCATCAGAGTGGTCACACAGGACTAACTTGGATAATTATGACTGTTGTGATATTATAGATCCAAATTTGCCCTCTGGTGTATTTTTCCAGCCTCCTTAATAAAGCTAGCTATAGCAGAAGAATTCAGTGTTTGCAGGTGTCTGGGGACAGCAAAAAAACCCTCATGACCTGTCAGCCTTTTTTTCCTATGGCAGAAATCACTAAGTCAGTTATCACTAAGTTGAAGTTCAGCTAATACTGCTGCAATGATTTCTGCTAGGGGTGACATGCACCCGTCCCAAGAAGAGGGGGAATTGTTTTTTCCACTCCCTCTGCTATTTTGGTGGCAGAAAGAGTAACAGGCTCAGGAAATTAGGGTTTTCTGGCATGTGGTTTCATATAAAGCAGGTCAGCATTTGCTGTGGTAATAAACATTAGCTGTGATTGCCCTGTATTTTTGGCACTCATGGATCTTCCCAAGAGTCACTGAATTCTTGCTATGATTTTCCTTTCAAAGCGGTTAATAACTGCTCTGAAGAAAGGCTTATGTTTCAATTTATTTTTTATGAAGCTTCTGACTATTTCTGCATACTAAAAAACTTGAAATAGAAGAAAATAATCATCAAAAATATGAATAGTAGGATGGATAAATGGGTCTCCTTGAGATTATTTTTCTGTAGGTTTGTTTTGCCAATATCTGGCCTGAGGCAGTCATCAGTGGTGAAGAAAGTTCTTTGTATAGCTTCTTCTTTTGCCAATAGTGTGCAGACACCTCTACTGTTTGCTGAGCAGTGTTCTCTCCTTCAGTTCAGTGGTTTAACCCATTATATAAGGAATAGATTTTACCAGCTACAAAGGATGTGTGGTGTTGATGATGATCTTGCATTAAAAAAAAAGGAAATAGTCACTGAAAATCAGGAAGCTTGCCAGGTTGAGCAGCTTAAGCAAGAGCTAAACCTTTCACAGAGTAGCTGTTGAAATATTGAAGAGCCTATCCTCAAAACACCTTTCAGTAAATTTAGAAGTGAAGCTTGTCCTTTTACCTGAGATTACAATTTCTGTCAGAGTTGTCTTTGCTTTTTTTTAAGCTTTAACTTTTTTATTGTACTCATTTTAAAGAAATATTAAAATTGTCACAAAAAAAAGCAGAAGGAAAATGGAATTGAAAAAGTAACTATTTTGAAATTAAAAATGTGGAGTTCCCTACTGTATGCTGTTTATTTGCCCTGTCTTGTTCTCATATTAATGATTGTCGAGAAAATTGTATTGCACCTGCATATCCCAGTAGGAATGTTGTCTTTCCAGCATCCTACCTATAAATGTGAACACATAGTCAAAGGAAGGAAGGAAGCTAGAAGCTTTGTGCATGGGGAACACGGGAAATTTCTAGGGGTGGATGACATGAGACACTGGTGAGTTGCAGGTACTGCTGTTGACATGTAAATAGGGTCATAGAAGATCTGAGTAAATTGCATTAAAACTTGTGCTCCTATGACTACATCACTACCCCATACAGGCTGGCTGCTTTTGGGATAACTTCATGTGTCCATATGAGCTGTTGTCAAGGGATGCCACATTCAAAAGAATGGAGGAACAAATTTCTAACTGGTGTACAGTCTGGAGATGTTTAAAGTATTTTGCCATCATTATTTTCTTTTCTGATAGAAGTGAAAATTATACATTCCTTAGGGAAAATGGTTTTCTGATTGGGAGTTTGAAGAGAGGATTTGAAGAATAGAATTGGTATGAGTGTTGATGAACTTGCTATTTTATATAATTTATGTGGAAACATGGAAACAGCCTGTCAGAGGTGTTACATCTCTTTTCAGGTGTGTCTATGTGAGCTTTTTCAAGTATATCAGTTATTCAGTATATCTGTTATTTCAGTAACAATTACTTATAGTTGTGTAGATTTGAAAATGCTGCACGGTGAAATTCATGAAGTAGCTAACATTTATTTTATGTGTCTGTGATATTTTCACTGCTTTTCATTTTCACTGCCTTGGTTTTTTAAGTTAATGATGTAAAAGTTTCACTTTACTCTTCCCTTTTCTGTTGTATTTTTGTCCAATAAAAAGGCAAATTGATTTGGATAATTATCCAACAGTTGATTAATTAACTTTATCTTGAAAGTTTTGTGAGGTCTATATGGTGACATGGAAATTTTTGACACAGTTACAATAGAAGGTAGCACTGGTGGAGAGCAATGGTAGAGTTCAGGGTATGGTGTGCAGTGTTGTGCTTGTGGCTGTACACAAGATCTTTTGCTGTTTGTTTGCCCTGTCTTGTTCCCATTTTGATAATTTCTAAGAAAGCTGTATTGCACCTGGAAATCTTGGAAAGACTGAAATAATTTGAAGACAATGGTAATATAGAATAAGGTTAGCTGTAGTAGTGTATCTTGTTTTCCTTATAATGAGGTAAAATTGTCCTTACTTCCTTAGCTTTAATCTTTGTTTTTCTATTCAGAGTCAGAGGCTGTTACGTAAGTTGTGAATGGATCTTATGGAACAAAGTGACTCACCAAGACAGTGCACATAGCTGTGTTGTTACAGGGGAATACTCAGTGACTCAGCTCTAGAAGACTCCGCTAATTAGAGCTGCTGTACATGTGGCTTTAGATGGATATGTGCCCTGAAGCTGGCCAGCACACCTTCTGGTACCACTTGCTGCTCAGACTTTGCTTTGCGTTGGGTGTCCACCTCCTATGGAAGGATGTTGAAGGAGCTTTTCAGATTTCCTTGCTGTGCCTCGCAGTCAGCTAATATTTTTTGTTGTCCATTCTTGGCAACTTCTACGAAAGGGATAAAGCACACACTTTCTGTGCTTTCCACTCCCAGTAGCATACCAAAATTTGAGGCTTCACTTTCGGAATGCCTTCTAGTATTGCCTTAATCCTTTCATTGGTATCCTCTCAGTAGAGGAGTAATCCCCCTGCGTCTGCTCACGAGACAAGAGAACACCTCTGTGGCTGATCACAGTTTACATCTCAGTTATAGAAGGTCTCAGTTGAACATGTTTCTAGCTGCAAAGTCCATAGAGCAAATCAGGTCCTGGGAATGTTTTCTGGGTGGTCGTCTCTGCTCGGTTGCTGCTTCCGACCTTACCCCAAGGTCAAGTTGGTTTTCTTGTGCTCTGCTGCTCTGCTGTAGGGACAAACACCAGCGATCTTGATTGACTTGCATTTTATATGTTGTTACTAATACTGGTATGAATGCTATCAGGAATATATTTTATTGAAAAATGTCTGCTTACAATTTAAGTTTAAAAAAACAATTATTGTAGGGGAAATTGTGAATGAAGCTTGAAGTAGATAATTTAATTATTGAGATGATAAGAATATATTCCTTTCTGTATTTTGCAGACTTACATGCTAATTGATATTTCAAATCTTAGAATGAGCCATTCTAGTACATATTGCATCCCCGTGGTATTTAGCAAATAATTATTTTCTGCCAGCCATCTTGAAAATTGTGAAAGGTGTTTTTATTCTCACTGTATATCCTCATTGACTCATACCATGTGTGTATATCTACAAACATAAAATAGTTTTAATCTCTTTAAAAAAAAATTATAAATTTATTGATGTTTATTTTCTGTCCCTGGTGGTATATTTTATTCCTTTAGAATACTAGATATTTTTTGTGGTGATGATCTTTTTGTGAGAGAGTAGATTACCAAGGAGATATTTACAGACAAATACTAATTACTTATCATGAAATAACAGATTCTGTTTCAAAAAGTAGAGTGTAGATGTAGTTCCTGTGCTTGATCTGTAGTTTATAGATAATCTTATTTTTCCTTTCCATTAATATGGTTTGTGGCAATATTAAGGTGGGAAAATATCTTTTACAACCTACTTATTTTCCTCTTTGTGAACTGATTGTTTACAGGTAGCAAACTTATCTGCTTTTACATGGCAGTGTTTTCTCTTTTAAAACAAGACCTTTTTGAAGGTGCTGTTTAACTGAGAGCTTTTGAGTTGTGTGAAAGCAGAACCACATCTGCTGGTTAAGTGTCTTCTCTATTTTAACAGCACCACAAAAATCCTTCTCCACTGTTACAGAAAAACATGCATTGTCCACCTTTCTGAAACTGATGCATGTGCTTTCACGTCGAATTTGTGTAAGTGCAAAATGTTGTGGCCATATAAAACATTAAAAAAATATAAAACAAATAAAAACTAACTGGCATGAATTTTGGCATGACAGGGTATTGTCTTTATCAATTATTGGTCTAAAAGATCTATTTTCTTTTTTCTTAAGAACCTTTATGTCATAAAAGCCATTTGAAATACTTTTTCTCTGCAATTAATACTGTCTCAGATTTTCAACAGGTATTTCTTAAGTTTATTGTCAGTCTTGCATTTTCCAATTAAAGGAAAAAGCTATCTTTAATATCAAGCTTTTGTGATCGCTGAATAAATAGGTAGGATAAGAGGCAACATGAAGCAACCTTAAATTTGTAGAAGTACATTAAAGTTCTGTTCAGATCACTTTAAAAGCTTTTCTATCCATTTGTTTCAAGTTTGCTTTCTTGCCTAGACAACTGATTATCAGGTTCTTGTTAATTTTCCAGATGAAACTTATGAATTAAATATGTGTG